>OX422220.1:400167540-402732540 GCA_949130495.1 Sambucus nigra
AATAATTCAAGATCCTATTCATACTCGATAATACCATTATAAGTTATAACTGAAAATAATCATTAGCACACAATATTAATACCACTTCGTATCTACTATCAAAACATATTGGCGAATAAATATCGTATGTATATACCTAAAATCAATTTAAATAAATATGATATCAACGAAACCTTACCAGTTGAACCTTAACCTTTGTCACATATGTTTCTTGAAGTGATTCTGCACTTGGCAAAAGAAAACTTAAGAAATTAGCATTTTTGAAGACTAGTCATGCGACTGGTGAGTTAATTGGGTGCTGCCTTATTCAGTTCATCAGATTATGAATTTGGGATGGACTTGTTTAAGAGGATGCTCCATAATTAATGGACAATCCGACAAATTCAGTGGGATTTTTCATCCAACTCTTGGTTTGTGTGTGGTATGTGGAGTTAGTGTATGTAGTGCTCATCATGTTGGTTCAAGAAAGACAAATTTACCTTGAAAATGCAACAGTTACTAATATCACAGATGATGAAAATGAAGAAGATAATACGTCTACACATTTTTAAATCCAAGCCTTGAGAAACATTGTAGATGGAGATGGCGTGCGAGAATCGGTGTTTGTGGGTTCAATAAGCGAAGGTAACAAAACCTGTAAAAGAAAAAAGTATGAACATATGTTACTATCATTTACTCAACATCATCTATTTATAAAAAATAATAAAAAATAAAAAGAAAAGAGGTACCTATTTTTAGTTGGACGTAGCAATTGGTGGGATTGATTGCGGACATTATCTGAATGCAATTCTTTATCCACCCTATGAAAAGTTTCCTGTACCATTCCAGCAACAGGAAATACAGGAATTATGGAGACATTGAAATACAGGACAGGATTTTCCACAAAGCCAATCACTTTGGAATATTCCTTTTAAACCATGAATTACTGTCAGTAGAAGACTTTTGGAAAATAATATATAAGAAAAACTGAAAAGTGGGTGAATGCAACCCCACTCAAGGTTTAAGAGTCTATACCACATAACAACTGCAGTTGAGCTCAACTGGGTTGAAACTGGTAAAACATACGGATTTAATATATAGAACTAATTCCAGATTTAGATCAAACCAAAAACCTAAATATAAAAAAAAAACATTAAAACCTTAGATTCTGAATCCAATTGAATCGATTCCATCGAAACCACCCAAAATGGGGGGGGGGGGGGGGGGGAGCCCTAATTTTAAACCCAATTTGATTCGAAACCTAATTTGAAACCAAGAAAATTTCGACTTGAAACCTAATTTGAAACCAAGAAAATCTCGACTGGAAACCTAAACCTAAACCACACAAACAATTTCATTTATATAAAATCAAACAATTTCAGTTTATAGATGTGTGTGTGTGTGTGTGTGTGTGTGTGTGTGTGTGTGTGTGTGCGAGTGTGAGAGTGAGTGTGCATGTGAGGCATAGCCGCATAGGCAGAGATGTGCATGTGTGTGTGTGTGTGTGTGTGTGTGTGTGTGTGTGTGTGTGAGAGAGAGAGAGAGAGTACCTAAATGGGCGGCGGAGGGCAGCGGAGATTATCGGAGGGTAGTGGGTTTGGGGGGTTTGGAGTGAGAGAATGAGGGAGAGAGGTGAGCACGTACGTGTGTAAAAGAGTGTGTGGGAGACAGATTTTCGAAAATACCCTCATTTTTTAATTGAAGTGTAATTTTGGTGAGTATAAAAGAGGGGGAAATCGAAGAATTAAGGGATAGGTTGGTAAAAAAGAAGGGGAGATGATCTGAACCATTAAAATGTGTAAAAATGTGTAAGGAGGTGGCATCGATCTAGACCGTTAAAAATGTGTACATTTTCAAAAACCAAGCTAACTTATTATATGAATATATATATATATATATATATATATATATATATATATTCTACTTATGTGTGACAGTAGACAGTTAGATAGTTTATATCTAAAGAAATAATTAAGTAGTGAAACTTAATCTATTTGAATAATGAGATAATAAGTGAAATGTTAATTTTAACTATTATAATGTATGGGAATCGTTAACTAACGGGTGAAGTATTGTATGGGAGGTACGGGGACAGATCCATGTTCGTCTTGAGAAATACTTAAGTCTAGTTAACTTGGGTAGAATGGATAGGTGGGCTAAGTAGAAACGTTAGGCGTGCACAATAGTTGAGGGGTGAGGAGACTCAAGAGAGTGTACGTGAACCTAACATGTATAATCAATAACTGATTTTAAATTTTGATAAATACATGCTAAATATTTTATAAATGTTTGGTTTCTAACCCTTACTATAAAAAAAATTTCAAAACCTTTTAGGTGTCCAGCCAGAGGGTCGCTAGACTTGATGATTCCTTATAGGGACGTATAGCTGCAGCACTGTGGAGGCTAACAGAGTTTTGATTAGACGCATCAATCGTTTCCATTCTTGCGTAGTAGTTTATTCCAGTATTTCATTTGGGCATGTGGGACCCATTTGAGACTTTCTTTATTCTGTATTTCAGTTTCAGACTTGTATTTAGATATTCTTATTAATTGGACTTATTATTTCGGTTTTTGGATTTTTAGCCGATGATTTATTCGGCAAGACTGTATTTATTTATTCACTTGAGATGGTTTGGACTCTAGTATTATGTGAATGTTGTAATTTAGTTTCTGCATATTACTATTTGTCTTTTTAATGCAAGATAAAATTTGGCACTGGCTTAATTAACTAATAGGTTATTAGTAATTAATTTGGTTTTTAATAGTGATGCTAAGAATGAACAATTTTGTAAATCCTTTTTTAATTTAATGAAGGATTGATCACCCGATATTTAATTAGGCGAGGTGTCACATATGAAATCAGAGCATTAGATTCTAGTGTCCATAGGATCTATACGGCTTATTGGGTTTTTAGCGTATCGTTGTTTTATTATAGAGCTCTATTATTGGGATTGTTACTTTTATCTTCATGTGTTTGAGATATCGTGTTTCTGCTATTAATTTTTGTATAAACTGTGTACTTATAAAATTTGATCTATTTTCATATGCCACTTAGGGGACAGCGAGCGGAGAGGGAAGTGTCCAGGGATAAGAAAAGGGAGGCTCATTAGAAGCCATAGGTACTGCCACCATAGCCACCATCAGAGATGATTTTGACTGCCCAGGTGGCAGGGACAGTGTCCTAGGCGGTCGACACAACCATGAGAGCTATGCCATATCATTTCCCTCAGCCTCAGGCACTGCCTCTAGTGGAACTCGTGATCCAAGCCCATCCAGAACCATCTACATAGTAGAGAATCGGAGAGACCTTCCAGAAGGACCACTCGCTCGAGTTTCAGGGAAGTTTTGATATGGTGGAGGCATGTTAGTGGAAGAAGAATATTATGTGCCATCTGTGAATGATGGAGTGTACCGAGACACATAAATTGATGTTGTCTACTTTATGGCTGGCTAGAGCAGCCTTACAGTGGTAGGAGTCATCAACCACCGCTGAGGAGGGAGATATGATGGCCATTAACGAGTTTTGGGTGTGGTTCAACTACAAATACCTTTCGCTTGCAGTCGAGTCAGAGATGCAAAAGAAGTTTAGGGATGTAGTACAGGGTGATCACTCGGTAGTTAAGTAGGAGGAGGAGTTCACCCATCTGGCTAAGTTTGTGCCAGATGAGGTGTGCAATGAGGAGAGAAAGAAGAAAAAGTTTATGGAGAGGTTGGCCTGGAAGATTACGCATCATTTGATCGGTAACCCCACATCGGTGACATATACTGATGTCATCAATGTCGCTCTTGTACACTATTAGGATCGTCACTTCCATGTGAAGGGGAGCAAGAGAGGTGGAGAGCCCAAACAACAGGGCAAGGCAAATGGGGGTGGTGCCAGTTCAACATCACAGTAGTAAATAGTCAGTCATTAGGGGTAGGATTCTTGATAGAGGATTAATGCCAAAAGATTAAGTAATGGAGGATATCGACTAGAGGGGCAAGGTTACAGACAGGGTCAGCAGAGCCCAAATCAGTAGTAGTTTCCTCAAGGCCATCGGGGCCAGGGGAACTCGGGGGAGGCCATCTGGGCTACCAGGGCCAGAGACAGAGAGAGTTCTCTGGGAAGTGATTCATCTCTGGCCAACAGGGTCACAGGAGGGAAGGTCACAGTAGCAGGGTACCCAATAGGGACATCAGGCTTCTTTACCCCTAGCAACCCCTCAACAGCAGCAGCGACAGATGCATTACATGCGTGTGTATAACGTTCGAGACATACCGATGCCACCTATACCTTAGTCGCCACCAGTAGTAGAGGGTTCATTTACTATTTATGGGATTGAGGGTTGGATTATTTTTTATACTGGCCAATCGCTTTCGTTTATTAAGCCCAAATTTACTAGAGTTGTTGATCTATTAGAGACCGTCGGCAGTCTTCTTATGTGTGTAGACTCACCGATGGGTAGTGGTTCACTGATACACTCGATTTATAAAGGAGTCGATATCATGATAGGGAGACTGAGCTAAGTGGCAGACCTTCTAGTGTTAGACATAGAGGGGTACGATGTGATTCAGGGTAAGGATTGGTTGGCAGGATATACGGCGATGGTAGATTACTATGAGAGGACCATTGTGTTTTCCATTCTGGGGTAGGAGATATTCCTTATGGCGATGCCTCTTCCTAAGTGAGGGTTATGTACACACTTATACTACATTGAGGAGGAGACCTTATAGGAGGTAGTGATTCCATCAGACTCGATTTTGGTCGTGAGAGATTTTAAGGATGTATTCTAGGATATATTTGAGTTAACACCCAGTTGAGAGATCGAGTTTGTGATCGACATAGCATCGAGTATGAGACCGATTGCCTGAGAACCATATCACATGGCCCTTGAAGAGATGCCTGATTTGAGAGAGTAGATTTAGCAGCTCTTGGGTCAGGGTTTCATTCGGTGGAGTTCATTTCCTTGAGGTGCACCTGTCTTATTTGTGAAGAAGAGGGATGGTTCGCTTCACTTATGTGTGGATTACAACGAGATTAACACGGTTACAATGTGGAATAAGTATCCATTACCAAGGATTGATCTCCTATTTGATCAATTGAGAGGAATTACTTACATCTCAAAGATTGATTTGAGATCAGGTTATCAGCAGCTACGTATTCAGGAGGAGGATATTCCCAAGACTGCTTTCCTATCGTGGTATAAGTCATACGAGTTCATGGTGATGTTATTTGGGATCACCAGTGCACCAGCATTGTTCATGGATCTCATGAATAGAGCATTCAGGGAGTTCTTGGACTAGTTCATGATTTGGTTTATGGAAAATATTCTAGTTTACTCTCGTACTGAGGAGGATCATGCGAAGCACCTGCGTAAGGTCTTGCAGACACTTCGGGACCATCAGTTATATGACAAATTCGAGAAGTGTGGATTTTGGCTATTGGAGGTGCAATTTCTCAAACACATCATATCGGACAAGGGTATTGTAGTGAATCCGAGTAGGGTATCAGCGGTAAGGGACTAGGAACAGCCCACGACACCGATGAAGATTTTGGTATTATCGCCTTTTCATTAAGGGATCTTTGAAGATTGCGGGTCCATTGACAAAACTGACTCGAAAGGGAGTACCGTTTATGGGGAGTGACCACTCTCAACTGGCCTTCGATGAGCTGAAGGACAAGTTGACATCGGCACTAGTGCTTGCATTTCCTAAGATTGGGGTGGAGTATCGAGTTTACACTAATGCATCTTTTCTGGTACTTAGGGGTGCGTTATAGCTGGAGCAGAGGGCCATAGCTTATGCATCTCGAAAGCTTAAGCCCCATGAGAAGAATTACCCCACCCATGAGCTTGAGTTAGCAGCGGTGGTATTTGCCCTGAGGATATGGAGACACTATCTATTGGGGGAGAAGTTCACATTATTCACGGATCCTAAGTCACTTCAGTATATCTTCACATAAAAGGATCTGAACATGAGGTAGAGACGGTGGCTAGAATTCATAAAGGACTATCAGATTGACATCCAGTACCATCCTGGTAAGGCTAATGTAGTGGAAGATGAGTTGATTTGATGTCCTTCGGAGGAGTTATAAGAGGTTTAGAAAGTGAAGTGGAGGGAGATTCGATACGATGATGAGGTCGCTAGAGCAGGCATATCGATTTTATCTATCACACTCGAGATTATTATGCGGGTAATGAAAACACAGGCACTGTCAGGATATGGTATGTCAATTATTAGCCGAGGGTGCAGAGTCCTATTCGATTAGCTCAGAGGGTGGTCTATATTTTAATGGGAAGCTTATTGTGCCAAAGGATGAGGATCTGAGATAGGCAGTTATGGTAGAGTCTCTTGTTCGAGGTTTATGGTACATCCCGGTCGGGATAAAATTTATCAGGATATGAGGAGACGGGGTACTGGTGGTCTGGGAAGAAGCAAGACATAGCAGAATTTGTGTCTAAATGTGTTACATGTCATTTGGTTAAGGTAGACCACCAGAGACCTTCAGGGATTCTACAACCATTGGAGATTCTTGTGTGGAAGTGGGAGAGTATCTCAATGGATTTATTATAGGGATGCCAATGTCTCAAAAGGGTCATAATTCCATTTGGGTGATATTGGATTAATTGAACAAGGTGTCCCACTTCTGGCCGATCCGCATTAACTACGAGACGAGTCAGTGCGCGTAGATGTTCATTATCGAGATAGTTCAGCTGCACGGGGTGCCGATTAACATTGTGTCTAATAGAGAAAGGATCTTCATGTCTCACTTCTGGAGGACATGGGTACAAACTAGAAGTTGAGTACCACTTATCATCCATAGACAAATGGGTAGACTAAGCGGGTTAGTTAGATTTTTTAGTACATTTGGAGGATGTGTATATTGTTTTTTGGGGGAGGTTGGGAGCAATACCTACCCTTGGTCAAGTTTGTGTATAATAACTCTTACCAATTTACTATCAACATGGCACCATTTGAGGCATTATATAGGATACCTTTTCGTTCTCCTTCGTGTTGGTTAGAGGTAGGGGACAACAAGTTATTGGGTCCAGAAATGATACACGAGATGACTGCCAAGAACGAGAAAATTTGGAATCATATTCGAATTTCTCAGGGTAGGCAAAAGAGCTACCCCGATGCCGATCGGAGGCACGTGCAGTTAGATGTTGGGGACCAGGTGTTGGTTCGTGTGTCTCCCATGAAGGGGGTCATGAGATTCGGCAAGAAGGGAAAGTTAGCGCCGAGGTATGTGGGGACTTTCCTTACATAGAAATAGTGGGACTGGTAGCATATAGACTGGGATTACCAGAACATCTTCAGCGAATACACGATGTGTTTCATGTAGCGTCGCAGAAGAAGTGTGGGAGGAAAGAGAGAGCTTTCAAGCACGTTCCACTCGAGGCGATTGATTTGCAGCCAGACGTATCATATGAGGAGGGACCTGTGGCTATTATGGATCATAGTGAGCATAAACTACGGTCAAAGGTGGTGCCACAAGTCAGAGTTCAGTGGGTACACAACAGTGTCGATGAGTCTACTTGGGAGTGGGAGGATGATATGCAATAGCAGTATCTGGATTTATTACCGCAGATATGAACTATTTTTGGGGATGAAATTCCTTTGTAAGGGGGGAATTATGTAATACCCTGTATTTCTGCATATTCGAATATAATTAATTTGGTAATTAATTAGCTTTATATTAAATTACGTGACAGAAGTAATTGAATTGAATTGAGTAATAATGTGCTTATTAAATATTAATTGATACTGAGATAATGATTAATATTATGAATTTAATTTACTAAGTGAATAGTAAATAACTCATGGAAATTATTACGCGTAATAGTCAGTGATGTTGCCTTAATTGGAATTATCTCAATTGGGAGTCGCATGTAGATTAAATTGAGGTAGAGATGGAAAATATTTTTAGAGTGACTCAGATGATGATTTAGAGGTCACAAATGATTTTGAAAGCGTTAAAATAGTCGGAATATTATACCCGGGGGTATAGTTTGGGTCCCGTGTCACTTTTAGATGATTAAATCCCCTCTTGAATGAAAATTTTAAGATTTTGATGTTTTGTTTACGTTGGAAATCGTGAAACCGTGAAAATTTTAAATTAGGGATGTTTTATTTAAGACTTTAAGATTAGGTGTTAATGGTGAAAAAATCACTTGCATAATAGAGAAGACGAATCTACAGAGAGGCGAACCAGTTCGATTCAAATGCGAACCGGTTCGATTCCTAGAAAAAAATGTAAAATGTATTTTTAACCCTAGAATTTCTAAATTGTTGTCGGGAAAACTTTTGGGACATTGTTAGAATATAATAAGGGATTTATTATATTGTAGTTGGCCTTGATAGGGTTATGGGATTAAGTCTTATCAAGAGAATTAAAACGATGATTAAACGGGATTAATGATAATGTAAGTAATTCGAGAGAATGAGAATGTAATTACGAAAAAGCGTGAGTGAGCTTATTGTATAGACCAGTAGGGTAAGGAAGAATTAGCTACTGAAATAAACCAATGGGTAACTAGGACCCTTAGAGTATATAATTATACTCCATTAAATACGATAGTAAGAATAATCATAAATTGAAAGTATGGTGGGTATTCGAGTAATATATACTACGTACGAAGTTATGATAATTAGGTTGTGTGAATACCTACTGAATATATATAGGTTGTGTGTGTACCTTTTATATGATTGATGATATATGTTAACATACCTATGCTACCTGCTATCATGGAGGTTCGCGCATAGAGGGCGATCCCACCTTGCCAATGCTATGGAGGTCTGGATTTGTGCCCCAGAACATAGAACTTAGGGTGGCTCATTATGTGTCGTGTATTAGTGTGTCCGGCATGTTGTTTAGGTACGTTAGGTATGTGTGTATCCCAAAGACTTAGAACTATGTTCGCCTCCATTACTTGCTATGTGATTTTTGGGTTTGAGGAGATGTACCTTAACATTTGTACCTATTTAGTATGAGAGGTACTTGAACTGATAGCAGAGTATGCCCATGTTTCACGATGTTCCTTTTGAGAGATGCCGTATATATATATATAATAAGAGAGAGGGGTGTTTGAATAGTGCCAACGAATTAACGGTTGGGATCGAATTTTTTGGGGCAATCTAATGGTCTGGGGTTGTGCCACGTCATTGTGACATCACAACTAAACAATTATGACATCACAATTTGAACAAAACACGGTTGAAACACTTTACACAAACCCTACCATCACCCGATGCACACCTCACTCATTCTCTCCCTCTCTCATCAATCTTCCCCCACCTCTCTTTCACACCTCGCTCATGCTCTCCCTCTCTCATCCATCTTCCCCCGCCTCTCTCTCAAACACACACTACACACTACACACACATGCACCTACAAACACACACACATGCACCTATAAACACACACACATGCACCTACCTACAAACACACACACACACGCACCTACAATCACACACGCACCTACAAACACATGCACACACGCGCACATGCACACGCGATTTAGGGATTCGATTTTGTTTTGTTTTAGATTTAGGGCTTGGTTTTGTTTTGTTTGAGATTTAGGGCTTGATTTAGGGTTTGATTTTGTTTTGGTTTTAGATTTACATGCATGGAGCGATTTAGGGCTACTATTTTTGTTAAGATTTATGTCGATTTTGTTTACTTTGTTATAGATCTATTGACATGTACGTTTATAATTTGGGATCTAATTACTTTTTGTTTTTTGTTATTTGTTTTTTCTTTTGCAGGTGACCTGATTACCATCCTAAATAGGTATACCCTTTTCCTTTTTATTCATTGTCTATTTATTTACTTTAGGTCAGTTTGTTTGGTTGAATGTAGGGATATTTTTATGATTATATTACTGTCTAGATGCTTTACCTGTTCAGCACTGTCATAATGTTTTACCTGTTCTGATTTTTTTTAGCTATTTAACTGAACTGTAATTTGTGGGAAAAAATTTAATTGAACTACAGAGACTGCTGCCTATATGTATTTTTTGTGTCCAAATGTAGTTTTGGGTATTTGGTTAGGTGGGTAGTAGCTGTGGTATCTTATATGTCTTTTCGTTGCTTTTATCTCATAACACATAATGTTTCATACTGATGTGGAGGAGATGCTAGGGAATATCTCCGGGGCTCGCACAATTTTTAAGAGCTGGATGACTTAGCATCCTGACCACCAAGCTTGGCTATCCTATATCAAATTCGACCTCCGAGCCAAGGTTATTTTCGATAGATTTGTGTAGTGTATGAATTAATTTTGAATTCTTTTTTGTTGTGCTAATACGAGCAATTTACTGATATTCATGGTGTTGGTTACAATCATAGCATATGTAATGTTTGAGTGGAAACCTCATTTTCTTTTTAAATGTTTTTGCAACTTCATAATTTTACCATATAAACCCAATCTCATATATGATTAGACAAATATGTCAAGCTCATTTGTATGAGTAGGTTGCTAAATCATTTGTATGAGTAGGTTTCTTTTTCAAGTTGGTTGTTTGGATTTAAGGAAGATATTACTGCATTGATAAGGTAATATAAGTTTAAAATTAAAATTTTAATTATTTTTCATTTGAATTTTGTTCGCTTCTATTTGAACTAGCGGAATGGTCGAATTGTTTTTAGATGAGCGAGTTTGATTATTACGACAAAGTTTTGGCCTCACGACAAAATCAACTCAAGAATAGTCTTTGGTAAACATTCCTGTTAATTGGAAGTTTTTGTTTTTGTTTTATTTTTGTTTAATGAATAATTATAGAATGTTATTATTCTTGGATCCTCAATGCCTCTATATCTCACCACTAATGAACAAAGTCCAATTTCATTTAATTCTCAATTTATTAATGGGTGTTTTAGAAGCTTTTTTGACAAGAGATATTCTCAGTTACCTATTCTCTGCGTTGGATGATATTGGTTCAATATCAAGGCCAAAAATTATGTTTAAGTTGTGTTTTTTGTTTAAAACTTGCCTTCACCTGTGGCAAATCAGTGCCATAGCTTTAGCAAATTGGAAATTTAATTTAGGATTACAGTCTGATGTTGTGGGGTTTGTGTTTATCATTTTGTTTTTATGATACATAGTGGATAGATACATACCATGAAGTTGGTATTGTCAAGTGGATTTATAAGTTGTGGTTGTCTCTAACTAAAATTTGTAGGTCTGATTATAAATTATAGGTTATAGATTCATGATATAATCTTAAGGTCCAAGTCTTTTTTATTTTATTTTATTTATTGGACTCAATTTTTTCTTTGAGGACTCACTGGATAGTCCTTTTTTAATATAGATTACCTCCTTGAAGATGTATCCTATTCTCCCATTCTAATAGCTTTGTGTGTTTCGTTAATTCCATTTTTCTCTCAGTCGCTTTGATAGCTTTGATGTTCTCATACAGGGGCAATACTGACCGAGGACATATCTTCTACACAACTGCCCCCTAGGGAGATAAGCATTGTTGTGGCTTATTTTGTCCGTTGTGGAATATTATTCTCAAAAGTCTATACCTTTTCTCTATGGTTGATTGTAATGCAACCTTAGTTTGTTATTTAAAAAATATTGTCTTTATGTCTTTTTTTTCATAGCTATTCAATATTAGTTGTCATCAATTTTGTTGAATGTCCATTTATTTGTTAGTTTATATTGACTTGAACCGGGGGAGAAAATAGGAATTGTCAAATTTCTAAACTGGGCGGAAACACTTGGACCTGATTTCTGGGTTGGTGTCCAATATGATGAACAATTGGGGAAACACGATGCCATAGTGAAAGGGACACATTACTTTTAGTGCCCTCCATTTCATGACGACGAATTATTAATTTGAGAACTGGGAAGCAAAACCTCTGTTATGGGAGGATGCAAAATCAAATGAGTTAAAATGTAAGGTATGAACATCAAATCCCGGGTGATACTTACAGTCGGTTGGTCATCCATTGTCATTAATCTTTGGGCATTAAGCTTCTTTTGGTTTGGAATATATATATATATTTTACTCTGCTAAAATTTCCACATTTGCATTCAATAATCTTCCACAATTTCACAAAACACTACTATGAATAGAATCCATTGCAACTGATTCAAAAGATGTCAATTAGATGCATCTGCTTTTTACACAGGATATATACACAAAAATTGTTTATAATTCAGTACATGGAGAGAATACTAATCTCCAGCTTCATGTGTTCATTATAAATAGAGGATACTAATCTTCAGCTTCATTTCAACCCACTGTAAACACCGCGTTGATCACCTCTTTTAGATTTCGGCAACCCAAAATCTGCATCTCCTCCAGTCACTTAGCGCTGCTAACAACGGTTTCTCAGCTGATTTGGGGACTATACAATTCCTATATCCCAGCTTTGCCATTGTATGTACCATTTTATCCATTCTTGGTACCGTTTGAAGCTCACCACCGTGGGAAATTTCTCCTATAAATGCAATGCCACTGGGGATGGGGAATTCCAAGAAACTGCTGCAAATTGTGACTGCTATTGCAAGATCCCCTGTTGTATCCACCATTCTCTTGGAGCTTCAGAATAACTTCCTTCATAAGAACATATATAATCATGTCGGCTCTTATTCCTTGAACCGTATTTACTTGCTTAGGAACTGGTGATCCAGCAATGCAATGGGGCACCCAGAACCGTCAGGTATGCCTTTTTTTCTCTACCTGATTCTCTGCGTCTCTTTATCTATTTCAGTTTTGTTTTTGTTTTCTTAATTTTTTGTTCTATTTCACTATATATATTTATATCTAATGTCTTTATATAATAACATTACTTTTGTAAAGAAAAGTTAACATTCGATATGCCTTTATATTCTATATATGATTTTAGGCGTACATGAATGGGAAACGTTTGTGTGCTATAATCTTTGTTACTAAAGTCATGAATGGGAAAAGTTTGCAAGTCTAAATAGATGAGTATGTGATTCATCTACTAGGGCTATCTCACATGTACTTGGTACCAACCCATTGGCTCAACGGTTGACAATCGATAGCGCAGTGGACGCACTTCAACTTGCGAGGCTCTGCGATGCATCGGATCTTTCCCTCAAATACATGAAATAAACTGAAAATTTGGAAGTTGAGTTAATGTTTTAGGAAATATACTAAATATTTTTTTTTGTTAACTATAGACATGAAACATGTCAATATATATATTTTCGGATAGAGGAATTTATTGAAGTTATAAATGAGGACTGAAAATGACTTGACTTGGTTTTAAATTTTTCTGCATTGAAATGATGGCGAGAGTGAGGATTTTAGTATGGTTGTAAGTGGATTTACTGTGAACTTTAGTAAGCATTATTATGCTTGATGCAAATATGATGGAGTCTAAATTAAAGCATGATCTATTGGGGTAGATTAATCCTCACTGTTATGCAATTTTATGAATAATGAAATCATTTTTGTTTCATTTTTATTTATTTAGAGGCATTTCTCTCTAGAACTAGCAATTCGGCATGGTGTACATCACCTATTCTGATCAGTGGAGGAATAAAGATCAAAACCCATCTGAGATGCACTTATTCTGCCCATTTCATTTCATGGACCTATTCTGATCAATGGCGGAATAAAGATCAAAACCCAGATGGTGCACACATCTCAGAGCATGGGTTCCTGCTGGTGAAAGAATGGGAACATGGACCTGTTTTAATCGGCTTTACCTTATACTCGATATAGGAAAAAAAGTCACTTTCTTCTGCAGAGAATAAGATTTTTGATATTGGGCAACCTTGAAAAAGAAGACGTGAGGCTGGAGAATCTAAAGGTGAATCAGGTTTCATTCTCAATGGTTTTCCTTGAACTATTAGATAAGCGGTAAGTTGCTTTTCTATTTTCAATGCTCGTTATATTATTTTAAGTCTTTTCGGATTGTAATATTATTAATTGTATTAATGGAACATTTTCTAAGATCCAAAATATTTAGAAAGCACACATTGAATTTTTTTAAATAATTTATTTACCATTGTCTTTACAAAGTATCTGTGTTCATACAAAGTATCTTTTCATTATAAGCTATGTCAACATGATGGGTTTCTTTACATATTTTGTATATACATTATGCATCGCACTTCATTTTGTTGTGTTTATAACATTTTCTTTTGTTCAATTTAAAGTTTATAGTTTAATATTCAATTGAATTTGTTGAACTTAGAGCGAATCGACCAATTTATTATATATGTACTTATCTTTTTTCAATCTAATCATGTGAATGTAGTGGAACGACAACAACACCGAGTTTCAGTTCTGGTAAAATTGACAAGAATGTTCCGGGTGAAAAGCCCCCGAAACATGAAATTGATAAGAATGTGCGATCCATATACGGCGTATGCCGTCGAGTATGGGGTTTACCTTTGGTATGGTAGATTACAACTTACAACTCACAACTCTATCCACATTAGTATGCTTATTTTTTTGGCCGAGTTGCCAAGGTAACCCCCAATTCTCTATAATTTTGTATATATATAAATTACCTAAAATATATAACAGACATAAAAAATAAGGAACTATAAATAAGAAAGTATACTAAATTATTTCAACATATGCCTATCATTGTTGCACATTGCTACTCTGATTTTATGTGGTCATATTTGTTCAATAACAGTTCCTGCAGAAATAAAAAGGAAATGCCATCTCCAATGGGTTCAATTCAATCTTTATCCGCTTAGGAGGCTGCTGTCGATAAGCATCAAATAGCTGATGAATCGTGTGCTACTGCCTCTATTGAATCGTGTGCTAATGACCCTGCCCCTATGTGCTATTGTCCCCACTGAATCGGTGCTATTGCCCCTATGTGTTTTCATATTTATCCGATACTATTTATATTCTATGTATCATATGATATTGTTTGGTTTCATTTGTAGTTAGAGTTTACTTTTTCACGTGATAAAGTAACGCTTGAACATTGACTACGAGATAAATTTTCTTTCAGGCTGCCAGCTTCAAAAAATGAAGTTACATGCCACACAGTAGGTTCATCTCACTACCACACAATGCTTCATCTCACAGCCAATCAGCGCTTCAGCCCACGGCTATGCACCCCTCACCTCAGCCCTTGTGAGGGTGCAACGCTTTAGCTCAATGCTTACACTGCTACTGTATGCATCTGCAATGCACTGCGTGTCAGCTCACTCCCAAGGTTTTTGTTATGTAGTATTGTCCACATTAGGGATCCATTTATGAATATTGTTAAATTATTTATGTGGTTTATACGAGGTTCGGGACAGATTGTCAGTATTATTGTTATTGGTGTATTTTTTATTTCTTAAACATATAGTCCTATAAACAGAGGAAGTTCTGCCCAATTTTTTAAAATTGTTTAAAATCATTTTTAATACAAAAAACCTTTCGACTTAAATTATTTGTAATGCAATTTTCATATGTGGATTATATTATTTTATTTCATTTCTTTTACGTTTCTTTAATTATGTCAATTCAATATATTTCTTTATGTTAGTTCACACATGTTAATGAATTCCACTTGTTAGATGAATTGCATATAATCTATCTATTATCTTTCTCTAATGGGGTTTATTTTGAAAGATCCAAATTTATTATTGTAATTTTATTATTTTGATACTTCAAGTTTTATATCGTGGACTATTATTGGGACAAAACTGTCTAAATTTTATAAATTGTTTACACTTATAATATGTAAAACATTTATTAATTGCATTATACGCGATGCGAGAAGTGTTGTAGGCATGCGAGTTGAAGTCATGACGTGCACAACTTTGGGAATTATGACCAATTTTTTTAAAATTCCATTTTGTTTTTTTTTGGGAACGAAATTATTTTCGTTTCGCAAATACGTATTTTTGAAAATTTTTGCCGTTTTGCGATTACGTACATTGAAAATTTTCACTGTGCCTTCAAGCATGGGCATACTAGTATATATATATACCAATGTGAATATTCTACTTATGTGTGACAGTAGATAGTTAGATAGTTCATATCTGAAGAAATAATTAAGTAGTGAAACTTAATCTATTTGAATAATGAGATAATAAGTGAAATGTTAATTTCAACTATTATAACGTATGAGAATCGTTAACTAACGGGAGAAGTATTGTATAGGCGGTACGGGAACAGATCCATGTTCGTTTTGAGAAATACTTAAGTCTAGTTAACTTAGGTAGAATGGCTAGGTGGGCTAAGTAGAAACGTTAGGTGTGCACAATAGTTGAGGGTTGAGGAGACTCAAGCGAGTGTTCATGAACCTAACATGTGTAATCAATAA
This sequence comes from Sambucus nigra, assembly GCA_949130495.1. Taxonomy (NCBI): domain Eukaryota; kingdom Viridiplantae; phylum Streptophyta; class Magnoliopsida; order Dipsacales; family Adoxaceae; genus Sambucus; species Sambucus nigra. Next base: position 400,183,765 of record OX422220.1, read on the forward strand.
CTGATTTTAAATTGAGATAAATACTTACTGAATATTTCATAAATGTTTTGGGTTCTAACCGTTGCTATAAAAATCTTTTCAAAACCTTTTAGGTGTCCAGCCACAGGGACGCCAGACTTGATGATTACTTACAAGGACGTATAGCTGCCGAAATGTGGAGGCTTGCATATTTTTTATCAGACGCCTCTATCATTTCCATTCTAGCATAGGAGTTTATTCTAGTATTTTAGTTTAGTTATGTGGGCCCCATTTGAGACATTTTTTATTTAGTATTTCAATTTCGGACTTGTATTCAAATATTTTTATCAGTTGGACTAATTATTAAGGTTTTGGGATTTTTAGCCAATGGTTTATTCGGCAAGAATGTATTTATCTATTCACTTGATATGGTTTGGACTCTAGAATTATGTGAATATTATAATTCAGTTTTTCACATATAATTATTTGTCTGTTTAATGTAAGATAAAATTTGGCACCGGATTAATTAACTAATAAGTGATTAATAATTAATTTGGTTTTTGATAGTGATGCTAAGAATGAACCATTTTGTAAATCCTATTTTAATTTAATAAAGGACTAATTACCCGGTTTTTAATTAGGTGGGGTGTCATAGTTTTGTCTTCGAGAGGTGCAACGTTTTGGGCAGGATGTATCTAATGTTGGGATTTTTATGGATGTTAACAAAGTATATGTCATTATTGATTGGGGGTAGCCCACAACACCTATATACGTTAGGATTTTATTGGGTCTGGTTAGGTAATAATAAGGTTTATTCTGAGGTTCGCAATGATTGTCGGGGCATTGACTCTGCTCACTCGAAAGGGAGTACTATTCATTTGGAGTACTGACTGTCATGAGAATTTAAAGAGCTCAAGGATAGTATCGTGAATGCACATGTTCTTTCCCTACCACAAAATGATGTCGGGTAAGTAGTTTACATTGATGCATCGCACTAGGATTTGGGAGGAGTTCTGATGTAATTGGAGAAGAACATAACTTACACTTCTTGTAATCTTAGGTTGTACAAGGACAACCATACAACTTACGATTTCAAATTGGCGGGAGTAGTTTTTGCCCTTCATATTTGGAGACACTATTTTCTTGGGTGAGAAGCTCACACTAATTTTTAATCATAAGAGTCTTCAGTACATGTTCACACATACAGAGTTGAACATGAGATGGAAAATGGATCAAGTTTATGAAGGACTACCACATTTAATTTGGTACTATTAAGGGCAAGCGAATGTGGTATATGATGCATTGAGTCGAAGATCAACTGTTAAATTAAATAATGTTATTGATAGAGTAAAAGTATAATTTACTGGATATTTGGGCAGCGCAATGGCATCACACACGTGATATGGATTTGTTAGATATATTTTTAGAAGTCTTAACCATTATAGTATCCATGGTGACATTAATGATGCATTCCCAGGCTTCAGACTCTGACAATCAAGAGAAGGTACGAGATCTTGTATTTATAGGGGTTCTCTATCTTCTCGATCAGTTCTTATGGGAGATTGAGATTTTAGGGACAGTTGGTTGTGCTAAATGGACCTGAGTTGAGGAGAAAAGTTTTGGATAAGGCACGGGATCATGGTATGCTATGCATATAGAAAGGGGATAAGATGCACCATGATATGTAGTGATCATATTGGTGGACATGGATGAATAAAGATGTGGTTCAGTTTGTGTTTAGGTGTTGATCCTTTGAGTTAGTAAAAGTGAAGAACTAGAGACTGGCGTGAGAGTTTCAGACGTTGCAGATTTCTCTATGGAAGTGGGAGAGCGTCTCCATGGACTTTATCGTGAGGCTGATGACATCAAAGAAAGGTCACCATTCCATTTGTATTATCATCGACGGACTGATAAATATGGTTAATTTCCTTCCAGTCCATATATATTACACCACAAAGTGTATATCAGATTGTTTATGGAAAATAAAATATGACTTCATGAAGTATTAGATATCATATCCTATAGGAACAGCACATTTATTTCCTAATTCTGGAGGGATTTTCAAGATGCTATGGGTTTACAACTGAATATGAGAACAACATTTCACCCTGAGTCAGATGGTTATACTTAGCGAGTGAATCATATTTATGAGGATATGCCCTGGGCTTGTGTGTTCAATTTCAAAGGAGGGTGAGCACACTTGACACTTGTATAATTTGCGTACAATAATAGTCACCAACAAACTATCAGGATGGCACCTTATGAGGCATTGTAGGAGTGATCGTGTCATTCACCTAGTTGTTCGTTGGACTCAAAGGATCATATGTTATTTGGTTCAGGTCATTCGGAACACCTTAGATAAGGTGGTACTCATCTTAGAACGGATAAAGATAGCACATGATAGATAGGGGAGTGGCACTGACAAGAGGAAGTGTAAATTAGAGTTTTAGGTGGAGGATCGGGTGCTATTGATGGTCTCCCCGATGAAGCATATGGTCAACTTTGAAGAGAAGAGGAAGTTGTCTCACCGATACCTAGGTCCCTTTTATGATTTTGAATAGGGCTGGCCTCCTGGCATTTCATTTGGCCTTACCCAATCATCATTAATGGGTACATGATATTTTCCATGTTTCCATGTTAAGGAAATTTCTGAGGGATAAGAATGCCAATCAGTACATCCACCTTAATAAGATTATGCTACATTCGGGCACCAGCTATGGGATAGGTAGCAATGTATTCTTGACCTGAAAGCATACTCTATGATAGAAGGTTAGTCCGTTAGTTATATTCTAGTGGAGACATCATAGCGAGACTAAGACTATCTAGGAGAGACCATGCAGGAGAAATATCACGAGTTACTACAGTTAGGCATAAATTTCAAATTTCAAGGATGAAATTTCTTATTTAAGGGGAGAGAAATGTAATACCTCGTATTTTTATGCAGTAAATTAATTGTGAAATTATCCTATTTTATCATTTTTTTTCTGCGTGGCATGTGATGTCACTATTTATCTTATTTTCATACGTGACATGTGATGTCAGCATTTAAATGTTAATATCTATTGAAGTTAGTATATAAATGTTTATATGTGTTATATAAATTATATTTTAAATCACACTAAAGACACTATAAAACATTAATTAAATATTTAATGTGACTATGTATTACTAGAGACTATGGAATGGTTAGGTATTTGGTATCGAGGGTTTCCTTGTTTGGATTATCCCCTCCAAGTCGGGTTCCACAAATCGTAAAGCAGTTTATTACAGTGACGTGTCACACTAAATTAATAAGTAATTAAATAATTGCCTTTTTGACTCGTATCGCTTATTTATTTAAGTTAACGAATTAAATTAGTAACTAATTTATGCCATGTTTTGGGTTTCATATGGGACACATATAATTTCCATTTTTAGCTTTAAACTATGGGGTTTTGTCTTACTAGTTTAGCATTAGGATTTGGTAATGTTTTGGACAGATTAGAGGTGTATTTGGGCTCTTTCGGTAGACGCTTATATAAGGTCTATGCCTAATTTCGCGATTAAGGCACTTAGATGGTCATTAGGGTTGTCACTATTCACACTTTACAATTTGGAGTGTAAGGACATATTTCATAAGTCCTGCTTACATTAGAGTATGTCGTATACCGCTACAACCGTCGAAGAATTATTCAAGATCTTCCAAGCATCAAGATGGATCCGAATATCAAATTCTTCATCAATGAAGTCTCCATGAGATCAATTTTGGTAAGGTTGTGTTTAAGTATCTTAGCATTTCACTTAGAGTATTGGGATTATTTTTTATAAAATATTTTCTAAGTGTTGGAGCGGAGTTCTTACATCAAAAAATAAATTTTTGGAGTTTTTGAGATGGTGCATTTACCGAGATAAAGAAAAAAGATAAATATTTAATATTATTGTTGTTCAAACAACAACCTATGTCGTTAAAATGACATGGCTTGTCGCGCGAAGTATCAAACAACACTGGATCTCGTTCGAACGACATTCAATCTCGTTTGAATGAGCCACCGCCTTAAGTTTTTTATAAATAGGACTCTCCAACTCCGTTTTCATAAGAATACCTGTGCAAAAACTGTCTACATTTTCTGCAAACAGCAATACGAATTTGTCTTCTCACTTTACAGGTTTAATCCTTTGTTTTTACAATTCATAAAACATTACAATCCTTTAGTGAATTGTTTTGAAACCCAAAGTACGATCTTACTGATATTACTCTTGTAGAGAGGGTAAATCTACATCATATGACTGCGTGTCATTGAGGATCTTGTTGCGTGACGATTCATTGTTGATTTGGACTAAGGTTGATAGGGACTACTGCGGTGTTCCTGGGCTGAAGATAGGACTGCGGTTCTTATGGATTGTTACCCGTAATTCATTGCTGACGACACCGACCGACACCTGCCAATATTTGTGTGTCAAAAGCTATTTCATTGTAATCCGTGTAAGTTGTGATTTACAAATTATAGTGAAATAAAAGGTTTTTCCCTTTAGGGATTTTTTCCTGAAATTGGTTTCCTTTGCATGCTTATTGATTTTATGTTATCAAATCACCTAGATGCATGTGTTATGGTTTAACTAAAATTTGGGTTAAGTAAAATTGGATTTATTTGAAAAGTTGCATTATTTCGCTATAGCGCACTCTTTCATGGAGAGGCACCCTGAGGTTAGAAAGAGGGAAATATCAAGAGGAGGAGGAATTAGTAGATTTTTAGCATGTTTTATTCACTATTGGATTGAGTTGAATTTATTTAGAGTTTAATTATGATTGCTTTTATGTTATTAGGTTTTTATTCTTTGGATTTTAAACCTAATATAACTATAATCTAATTTAGATGTCTAATTAGTAAAATTCATAATTAACTATGATACCCCATAAATTAAAGTATATTGAATTCTTTATATTTAGTTCGAATCTGTTTATTATATTTATCTGAGTGATTGGTCATGTCACTAATGGATGTGTACTAGTTAAGACTGTAGGAGGATAGTGTGACTGGGGTCTAATAGGAAACTGGAACGGGTGAGGCGTGACCCACTACAATAAACTCTGCCTCCAAGGTCTTTAAATGTTTCAAGAACATGTCCTGGTAAAATCTTCCTTTTCTGGTAAAAATGGAGTCAAAATTAGAACCTCTCCCTTCAAGAAGATGAAATTCACAAACAATAATAGTAACTTAGAGAAAAGAATCTCCTGAGATTAATGGTTGTCAAGGTGGGAGTGAATAAATAAGCACTCGGAACTTAGAGAGAGAGCAGGGAGAGAATACTAGGTGGTCTTGTGTGATTTTGACAAAGTAATGACTTAACTTATCTATGATTTGACCTCACCAATGGTCCTATTTATAGGTGAATATGATGTTGGTTTGGGCCCTTTAGGCACCAAATTGAAGAGGAAAACTTTAAGGGATAAGATCTGCAATGAACCTTTTGTCCCTACTAGGTCTGCAATCATTTGTCCCCTCTAACAGACGAAACCTGGTATAAACCAAAGTCAATAGGAAAATTTATATTCTAATGGAGACAAAATATCTTATTTGGTAAATATCTTTTTAAACGGTAACTTTTTGTAAAAACTTTATGAACTTGAGAGTGACCTCAAGGGCCACCCTCTCTATGATCATTTTGTAAAAAAGTTCATTTCTTGTGAGCAGCCTCTTGGCTACTCAATTCAGTTATGATCAAGTGTGAGTTATGTAAGGACTTGAGTGACTCCTAGGGTCTCTCTGCTAGTATTCTCCCAATCTTAAAGTGATAAGTGGTTGAGCTTGCCCAATAAACCTTGTCTCTCAGCCACGAAATCAAAATTCCCAAGAGATCCCAATTGGCCTTTTTGAGCCCTGCTTGCTTAACTAGGCTACCTGTACAAAAAATTAAATATTAGTAATTCATTATTTTTTGGGTAACAAATCTTGGGGAGGAGTCCACTCAAGGTGGACCTCCTCAACCGATGTCATTTATGTGGTAGGTGATTTGGGGAAAATGGGACACTCTAAGTAGACCTCCTCGCCCTTCTTCTATTTTTGTGGTATGTAAATTGGGGAAGAGGGGGTTACTCTTGATGATTCCCCTTACCTTGTCCTTGTTCTGTGACCCAAACATATTTGGAAGGGATGCTCGTGGTGAGCCCTCTTAACCTTGCCTCTTTTCTGCTACTTGAATCTTAGGACGACGGGTTGCTCTTGGTTATCCCTCCTCATCCAAGAAAACTCTTTGTAGCTTGAGTCTTGGGACAAGGGGATACTAGTGGTGAGCCCTCCTCATCCTTATCTATTCTTTGTGGCTTGAGTATTGGTACGATGGGCCGCTCATGGTGAGCCCTCCTCATCCTTTCCTTTCTTGTGGCATGAGTCTCTTTTGGAAGGATTGATCATGATAAGCCCCTCTCTCATTCTTGTCTTTTTCTATAGCTTCAATCTTGGGGTGAGGGGTTGCTCATGGTAAGTTCCCTTGACCAAGTGTCACATTTTTCCATGGGGCTCAATCAAGATAGACCCCCTTCACTCTAAACGTTTATTGATGATTTGAGCAGAGGTAGCCCCTCTATGTGGTCCTTCTCACCTTGGGCTTTTATCAAATGAATGAAAAGCCCTCTACATTAGTCCCCTCATACAAAAATCTTTATGTTGGGTAGACTAAAGGGTTTTATACACAATGATTCAATTTATCTTGGAATACGAATAATTTATATCAGTCTTATCATGGCACTATTGGCATTAAATGGTTCAGTCACATAAGCCCACTTTGAGGGTCTCGAGGTGACATGTGTTGAAGACAGAACATGCATCCCATTATTTGGTAAATAATTTGATCCCTTTTTGATTGGTAGGAGCGTGTGGGATCATTGTGGTATAATAGGTTCTTTTAAACTATCTTCTCTTTTTACTTCATCATTTTACTTGAACTGGGCCTTTTAAAGAGGGGGAGAGAGATAAAAAAACTCAAGCTTCCATTACCGTCGCTAGCTTCTCCATTGTATTTTTCCACTGTTGGCCTCTTCTTCTGCTGTAAACCCTAGTTCCACTGTTTCCACCACCACTGGCGAAGTGCTAGTGGGTACGGTCCCCATCTCCATCACTATTTCAATACTTTCGGACATCGGGGACACCGCCATTACTTCCATCATTTTAGAATCCACCACCTCTGTTATGGGTCACTCTTCTACTGAGGTTGCCACTATAATGGGTCCCTCCTCCACCATAACTTACTCCAAATCCTAGAAGGGGTACTTGGTCAATCGTTCAAATAAGGATTTTGTCTTATATCATCTTGCTCCATACTTTGGTGCTGAAGAAACTTTCCTGCCCTCCCTTGCCAATTTCGAGCAGGAGTTTGTAGACAAGATCAACGAGCATACCCGTATGGGTTTGAGTGAGTCCATTTACTTTCCTATCATTTTACCTGATAGTATCCTTAGGGTTCGAGTGGATGGGGGTGGTTTTCCCCATTTTAACATTGAGCCTAAGGTTTGTGGAGGTACCCCAGACGAGTGCGGCCTTTGGATAGATCATGTCTTGGCCACTCCCTTGCACAAAGCTATTATAAAGGGACTTGGCCTTACCACTTCTATCAACAATTTAAAGTCTTGCACAATTGCCAAATATGGTAATACCTTTGCTTTATTGGCCTCTTGCTGGAGTAGAGGCTCACATACTTTTTTCACTGACTGGGGTGAGTTCACCATTACTATGGAAGACATTTGCAAGTTAATGGCCCTACATTACTTAGAAGAACGTGTTCTTTTTTATGGTTATAAGGATGAGATAGAGTAAGGGATGGTAGAAGAGCTCCACTCATCCATAGGCGAGTGCTCTAAATACATTACCATTAATCAAACTAGGACTACCAAATACTCCTTTACCAAATGGCAAAGGTATTGGTTCAAAGATTTCGAGCAGCTGCCCAAGGGAGAGAGCCCGAGCAGGTCCTTAAGACATTAAAAGGGCCCAAAACTTAATTCTCATTCCCACTTGGCCGCATTTTTTGTCACCTTCCTTAGTAGGTTTTTATTTCTTGGGATGGCAGATGACTCCGCTTGTGAATGTCTTTTTAAGTTAGCTGTGAAACTTACTCGGGGAAGATAGTCCCCCTCGTAGCTCTAATATTGGGATGCCACGATGCCATCAATTTCACCAACACCTTCATCCTCGTGTCATTTTTATTTGAGAGATTTCCTAACTTTTCCCCAGAGGCAAGAGCCTGCCACAATAATATTGCTCCTGATGTAAGATGGCACAAGATAGTCCCCAAGGCCTCCCCGGGGCCTTTGATAAATGATATTAATGAGTTCTGCTTCAAGCCTTACGACAAGCGAGTTTTCACTTGGGACTCCTTCTCATCCACTAGAGGTACTTTTTATTTCCCTACAGATACTGAGTCTATTTATGCTTGCCCTCACATTGAGGTAGCTATTATGTTTTTGCCTTGTATTTTGCCCTCTTTGACTGACTTCAGCCAGCGTGTGGAGTTCTACCACTCTGAGAGGGTAAAGAGGCAGTTTAGTTATGACTAAGGTATTTATTCACCTTTCTATCCATCGAGCATTTCCCCTTATGAACTATATCTTAAGGCATTTTCCAATTTTACTTTTGAGGGGTTAGTTCATAGGGTCATCCACTTATGAGGTTTATTTGTGCCCTATCAAGATTATCTGCCCTCCTTCACTTATTCTTGGTTTATTCTCATGCAGAAGCAGGTGGGCATTTTCCAAAATTGAGTGAATGATGTCCCTCATAAGACCATCTCCACCAATCTCCCTAATAATGACAAGTATTTAGGTAAGACGACCCAAAAAATGTTATGGCACCGCAGCACCATCTCCAAGACCCCTCTTGAGCAAGTCACCCCAGTCCTTGTGAGGCCCCTGGTCGATGAATCCATCTATTCTAAAAAACCTGAGGCTCAACCTGTTAAGCCCAAAGGGAAGGGGAAGGGGAAGGCAAAAGATCCTACTGCTTCTAAGAGGAAGCATCCTGATACAGATGTTTCCAGCTTCATACCAGAAATTATGACTCCACATATTGCAGCTGCTACCACTACTGTTGCCCCTGTTTTCCCTCCTTCACCAGTAAGGACTAGGGTGAGTAAGAAGAAGAAGAAGAAGAAGAAGAAGAAGAAGAAGAAGAAGAAGAAGAAGAAGAAGAAGAAGAAGAAGAAGAAGAAGAAGAAGAAGAAGAAGAAGAAGAAGAAGAAGAAGAAGAAGAAGAAGAAGAAGAAGAATGATAGTGTTGAGTTTACTGCTCCCCCTCCTGCACAAGGCCAAGGGTTGGGTATTGATGACCTTAAAGTGGAGGAGACAAGAAAGGCTATGAAACCTTGGGATTATCTTTTGAGGAACCTCTTCCAACTTCCATTCCTGTTGGTGAAGGTACTATACTTGACTCCTCTTTACTTAGTGAAACTTGATTTTATGGGGTTTCACTTGTTGGTTCCCCTTCTCCTTAATTTGAAGAGGAACTATTCGATTGTAGAATCACGCATTCCTATGATGATCATAGATCTTCTTCAAATGACATGATTGCCATTGACCTTTATGGAGAACATGGTCCTGATATTTCTACTTTATTACTAGTTTCAATAGATTCCTCTAGTGAGGATATCATGATAGATTCTCCTTCTGTCAGCAGTCCTACCACTGGGCATCTCTCATATGGGTAGGGTGCACGCACAACTATTGTAACTCTTACTTTCCTTTGTGATTTTCTTCCCTAAATAACTTTTTGTCTTTCGATTAATTCATTTATGTCCTTGTGATATTTACAGGTGTTCTATTGTGACGAGTGATCCTTCGCTTCCACCTCTTTCTCGGGCACCCTTTCCCAAGGAGAGGAATTCCATATTAGTCTCTTCCTTGGGTCTGGGTGAGGTTTGTTACTTAATATTTATTCAACTATTTTTGCCTTCCTTTTCCCTTTGCTTATAATCTTTTGCTAACGTAGCTCATTCCTTTTTTTGCCTTTGCAGTTGTCTTCAGTGTTCCCTACGACCACGAGGCTCTTTAATGTCATCCCGTTCTGTCCAGGTAATTATCATCTCCCCTGAGTTCTTTTTAACATTTCATATTTTTAGACATATTTTAATTATGTTCTCTTTATGTGTTTGCAGAGGACCATTCCCTTCGGTCATGCTTCCCCACCTCATATTTCTACTGCGATGAGTGGTTCCTCTGCCAAGCTTCCAAATGTATGTGAACTTGTTACTTATTTCATCCTCCTCTATTCACTATCATTTTATATATATAATTGATCCTTATATCTTCAATGTTGTCTTTGTCTTTCCTCCTTGCAGGGCTTGTCCCCATGCAGCCCTTCCTCTACTGGGGGAACAGTACCACTTACTCGAATTACTATCCTGGGCATGTCTCCCTCCGGGAGGATTCCTATCTCCAAAGTGTATGTGACTATGGATAATAGGCCTCATATCCAGCCTATACCATCTCAGTCGATTTTCACCATCGCTTCTAGTGAGCCTATTTCACAGGTTATCACTTTTTCTCAAGTACTCCACATTCTTCTTAAGATCGACTATTTTTCTTCATCTATGCTTGTCTCTAACAATCTTTTGATGATTAGTCCACTATCATTTCTCCAGATACACCACCAGTCATTTTTCACCCCTCTTCCCTAGTGGGATTCTAGTACACATGTTTTTGAATTTTTTTATCTCTTGAATCATTTTTATTTTATCACTGAGATTTAACTCACCTGTCTTTCCATGGCATGTTCGTGTTTCAGCTGGACAGTGTTGCTACCTCATCGGGTGCTTTTTCTGCTACTTCTCTAATAGGCCCTGCGGTGGTGCACACCCCTTCTTCCACTGGCTCTATTGGAGGCATCGTCATAGAGCCTCCCCACGTACTTATTTTAACTTGAATTTGTTGCCTATACATATATTTTCTTCATTAGTATCGGTAACTTGTCAATGCTTACATCCTTCCTCTATTTGCAGGTTGGTGATAGTGAGGCTTCTTCATCCGTGGCGCCTACACTAAGTGCTGCAAAGGCAGATCTCTAGGTGCCACCTATAGGTCCTCCCTCAACTCATGCGGAGGTGACCACACAGGTATCATGTACTTTTTATTTAAGAGTAGTTATTTTTGTGCTCCACTTTACTCACAAATGTATTGATCTCTCTTACTTTCAGGCCAGCGTAGCTGAAGTCATCTTGTCTGAGAGGCATGTTCTAAGTTCTGTAGGATGGACTTATCAGGTACGTATTTTTTCATACCTATTTGTTATACTTGTCATCCTTTCCTTTTCTTATACGCATGAGAACTTTTAATCTTATTCTAACATATATGTAGCTATGGTCCCTTTATCTGCGAGACCTATACTGGGGTTCTTAGGTTAGAATTGTTAAATCTCTTATTCTTGAGGAGATTTTGGTAGGCATCTCCGAGGAGACTTCTCTGGTATGTACGACACTATATTTTTTTACTTGTGTTTTTTGTGCAAGAGTTTACTAACACTTTCCTGCTTTATCATTTCACATGTCAGTGTCACACTTGTTCCTAGCATTGTAGGATCTCTGGCTAGTGTCTCTGACAAGACCTCCCAGGTAAACATTTGGTTTACTTAGAATTTTTCAAATTTATCTTTTTATGCAAACGCTTGCTGACACTAACCTATTTCCTTGTTTTCAGGTTAGTGCTGCAGCATATTGACCCCTCTAGTCTATGAGGTAAGACTTTGCAGCCTTTGTTTTGACTTGAGTAGAGATACTCAACCATCTATCCTACTTTCTTTATGACTTATCTTATTGCATTTTCCTTGTTGCAATATCCAATTGGTAAGACCACTGAGCCAGAGCAGGGTTCTAAGACTGCTCACTCAAATGGTGATGTTGGCTCCGAAGAGGATTCCATTCTTCCTCTTTCTAAGCTCGAGTCGTGGAATACGGGTTATGATGGTATCAAGGTAGAGGCTACATGGGATTTTATAAGTGAACTATGGTGTTCATAGATTCCTTCGAGTTTTTGACCTCACGAGTGGGAGGTTTTGGAGATAGTCTTGGAGAACCATCATGAGACTTTTACGTCTTAAAGTGTGCTCAACATCGACACCCTCACGATCTTCAATCGGAGGTCCCTTGTCATCCATCTTCATGACTTCCTATCCACTCCTCTAGCTGATATGACTAGCACCAAGACTACGTTATTTCTACAGGACCTTCATGATATCTAGTGCTTTTATTATTTTCAAATGGATTGTCTTGACATCGCGGTTTGTCATTTTCTTAGTATCCCATTCAGGAAGATGATGTGACTCTATATGTCTAGACAGTCTAGAGTTAAGCAGTGTTAGGTTGAGGCTACTCGGATCAGAGGTTAGATTAAGTCACTCCAGGACAAGCTAGCTAAGCTTGAGGTCGGTGACACTTAGGACGAGGCCACGATGGGCAAGATAGAGGAGCAGTTCATTGAGGAGGCATGTTCTTATTACGCAGATATACGCTCACGGTAGGACTTGTTTTATGTTTTATCTAGAAGATGTTTGTCTTGTTGTACAGACCTTGTTTTGTATTTTCTTTTCTTCTCCCTATGTAAAGAATTGTTCATTTATTAATGAAAACCCCATTTTGGCTTCATTATGCTGTATATTCTTTACTTCTATCTCTACTTTGGTATCTGTTTACTATGACATGCTCTAAATTTATATGAGCACCTGGTTTATTTGAATTGTCTCGTATACTGTGGGGTAATTGCATAAATATGGCCAAGTTATACTATTTTATAGTTTCCCCCTCTAACTGTGGGGGTACTTTTTGTATATATGTTTATAAGGAATAACTTGGAGGGGGTGACCCCTTCTCTTTCTATTAGGTTTTGCTTCAAAAGGTCGTTACCAATGAAATAAGTAAAGGATAACTAATTCTTTTTAATTAAAACGTCCCCTAGTCTATGGGGTCCTTGTTCCACACTTTAACTTCGGAACACTCTAACTTTTTTTAAAAATCATAAATTTAGAGAAGGTGGAAGTCCCCATTCCTCATATTTTCTAAAAAAATGTTAATGAACTTTTTTTTTGATAACAGAGGTTGTTTCTTGTTCTCTAGAGTGGCTATCAATAATAATAATAATCATAAAAATAAATTTATTATCATTATTAGGAGGACAACATCCTACTGATCATGAGAAAATATTTTCATTAATAGGAGGACGACCTTCTGCTGCTCATGTGAAAATATTTATCTGTTGCATCTATATGGACTTTACGCACGTATACTTTATCTTTGGAATTCTTATACCCCCTAGTATAATGAGAAAAGTTCTTGTTACCAGGAACCCCTTTTTAATTTTAGTAGGGAGCTTTAATATTCTTTTAAGAAAAAAAATATAAATACGGTGTACCAACTTTACAAATTAGGCACAAAAAATATACACGAAAATAAGTAAATGTTGGTAAGACAAGTAGTATTCATTTTCATGTAACATATACTATGCATAAAAAGCTATGCTTATTGATGCCTTTACAAAAAAAACATTTTGTACGTACATCTAACTATTAAGGTTTTTTTTAACATGAACAAAAATCTACTAAGAGCTAAGCATACTACTTCTTTAGCCACTTACAGTTGATGGACTGAAGGCATTCACTTTCTGGTTTAGAAATCTGGCAATAATACGACTTGCCCACCCCTCGCACCACGAAGGGGCCTTCCCAGCTGGGTTTAAACTTTTATACCGAGCTGTGTAGATGGTGAGTAAATGCATGCAGGACCAAGTCCCCTACTTGAAATTCTCAGGGCATGACCAGTTCTCATAAGTTGTGGATAACTGTTGGATGTAGACCTTGAAATTCTCCTTAACCTTATATATGTGTTCGTCTAGCACCTCTAACTGCACATGTCGAGGGTCTGGTGTGAGGTTGTTACTTAGAGCAACCCTAGATAAGGGCATTGTTAATTCCACTGATAGGATAGCTTCGGTCCCATACACCAGTGTGAATGGTGTAAACCCTGACAGTTTTCTTTTCGCGGTATAGTAGGCTCATAGCACCTTGGGTAGATTCTCATCTCACTTGCCTAGCATGTTCTCCATCATATTCTTTAGTATGTTCATCAAAGTCTTATTGGTGGCCTCTACTTGGCCATTTCCCTTTGGGTAGGAGATAGTTGAGCTGTTACGCATGATCTTATACTTGTCAGTGTGGAGTGTCATCTCGTTGCATACAAATTTCTTCCCATTAACTATGAGGATCACTTTAGGTATACAAAATTTTCATATGATATACTTATTTATAAACAGGGTTACCACTTTGGCAGTCACTCTGCATAGAGGAATGGCCTCTACCCATTTGGTGTACAACTCTATAGCAATGATAATGAAGGCCTTTTCGTGGGAGGCTAGGCTATTCTTTCCCACCAGATCGAATGCCCATGTGTGGAAGTGGTAGGGAGTTGTTAAGCTTTGCAAACTGGATGAAGGGGCATGTATCATGTTTCCATGTACCTGGAAAGCTTTGTATTTCCTTACATAACTAACGGAGTCATCTTCCATGGTTGGCCAGTAATATCCTATCATCATCAATTGATCGTATAGTTTAGCTCCCCCCATGTGGGAGGGCTCATGAGCTTCATTCAGCACTCTCTCTACATCCCCTTTATCTATGCACCTCAATGCCTTCTCATTGTAGCTCTTTCTATAGAGTTCCCCTTCCACTAGATAAAAGCAAGACACTCTCTTTTTGCGATTGATCTCATCTTCTCGCTTGGTTATCAACCCACCATCTTTTAAATACGATATGTATGGTTTCCTCCAATTTTCAAATGCTTTTATGAAGTTAGATTCCGCTGACTGGTCAAATTGAGTTTGGCACCTCAAATAGCCCTGTTATAGACGAGCAGCCTCGATGCTCATGGTAGGCCATTAGTAGCCCCTCGTTGCAGCCAACAATAAAGATGGATATTATTATCCCTACAATTCTTCTCATACATTGCTGCCAATCTCTCTTTATCTTCCCCTTCTCCTGCACACCTTGATAAGAACCCCCTAGACTATTATAATAAAACATTTCTTGCAACATGTGGTAGTTAGATAGTTCTAACATCTTTGATGATGCGGTAATCACCACCACCAGATAAGGTGTTGACAAGCTCAAGCAAGTGATAAAAATGGAAGCACAGGAGAATATAAGTGTGTATGTAGAAGGAGGTGAGAAGGAGAGGATAAACACGAATATGTAAGTGGTTCAGCCAATTAGGCCTACGTCCACTGTGCAAGTGAGTGAGTAATGTCACTGAAATAAGGCACTAACGGCCATGGATACAATCTCTCAAGTTTTTTTTCTCTTATCTATAAATTGACAGAGTTTTAGCTAGGGTTGTAATTCTCGATCCTTTCCAATGTTGAGGATGACCTCTATATATAGTGCTTGGGGGCATAATGTACCCCCAAGCATGTAATGTGCATGTGCATGAAGATCCAACTAGTATAAATATGACACCCGGATGATCTCAACTAAATAATTATGACCTCAATATTCCCTCATGTGGGGAGAATGAGTTAGTTATAACAGACTTGTCCATGTGTTCCAAGCCGTACATGTGCGTGTAGATGCTCGGCTGTCTTTTCTTGGTACCAACCTTGGCCTGGATGAGTACGAGGTTGGTGAAGTACGACCCCTACCTTGGCTGGGGATTATATCATGACCTTGGCTGGGATGTCAGCCAAGGTTAGATATATAGAACGTCGGCCAGGATCGATGTTGTCTTGGTACTTGATACTGAGCCTGTAAGCCTTTGCTGATTCTAGGTAAAACTTGTAACGTCGGCTATGGCCGATGTTGATGGTGATGCTGATGGATAACCCATGTACACACTTACCTCGGATGATGCCTACCCCGAGGCAATACTTAAAAGGTCAGTTTTGGCCGACCTGATATATAACTGACCCCATGAGTCATGTAGGCCTCGTCTATTGCCTATTTGAGGGGTTATTGGTAATGTCAGCCATGGCCGACCTTATAAAGGACGAGATTATTGATCTCTAGTCTTAATCTCTTGTTACCTCAGCCACCATGCTGGCCGAGGTTGGTGCCTCCGAGCTAGCAGGTACACTTTGGGCATATCAATCTTCATCTTTCATTCTCTAATTTTAAATTACTTCACCACTGGGTACTTCCAATCTTCCGATTCTTCACTTGGAAACAGATAATTCATTGTATTAGGTAACTTCCTTTTCCGTACCATAATGGTTTCCTCTGGTTCATCCACGTCCAATTTTTGATACATGGTTGCCTATTCATTGTTCGTGCATGTCTCTCAATAGTTCTTTTCACGAACTTCCTTAGCAGCCTCTTGATGATGGATCTATAGGATGATAGATTGGCATGCTTGAGGGTGAACTCTCCATTAACTTGTTTTACTAACAAGTTGGAGTCCTCATATACAAATCACTCTGATATCTTTTCACAATGCCTCCAATAATCCCAGAATGTGGGCCTCATACTCAGCCTCATTGTTTAAACATTTGACATTCAACTGGAAGGAAAAAGTGACCTTGGCCTTACCATTCGAGAGGATAACACCTGAACCCCCCAAGAACCATTAAATTGAATCTTCCACTCCTCCATATCCTCTGCTAAATATTCTTGAAAAATTTCTCCAGGCAGCTCTTCATAGGGAGGTTCAAAATATTGTCTTGGGAAGTGGTCTAACAAGTTTGCCACTGCCTAACTCTTGATGTCTTTTAGCACCTCGCACTTCAAATCGTACTCTGGTAGAATTAAAAACCATCTTCTTGCTCTCCCTACCAACACTGTCCATGCTAAGAGATACTTGATAAGGTAACATTTGGTGATAATGTGAACTGCAAAGGTCAACAAGTAGTGTCTCAACTTTGGGCCATAAAAACCCGGGTGAGGTCGTGCCTCTCAATGTTGGTATATCTAGATTATGTGCTTAAAATCACCCTTGACAAATAATACACCGGCCTTTCCACCCCTCATTCTCTTAATCAAGAAGGGCTCCTATAGATCTTTATGTTGAGGTGAGGCAGAGCAGTAGTGGTGCTCCGGCCTTCGGTGATATCATTGTGGACGGGGATGCTAATATTTCTTTGATTTTCTCAAAGACCTTCGTCTTCTTTTCTCCCCAGATACACTTATCTTTTTCTTTCATCAAGGGGGCAAACGAGTGGATCACCTCCGCCAGCACTAGTATAAATCTTCTTAGGTAGGACACATTTCCTAAGAATCTCTTGAGATGTCACTGGCTCTTTGGTGGCGTCATCATCACAGTGGCCTTCCTATTTTCCTCATCGAATTTCACCCCCTATTAATTTACTAAAAATCCCATAAATTTTCATGTAGTGACCCCACACTTCGAGGGATTCATTCTCATCTTATACCTATGGAATATTTTAAACACCCGTCTGAGGCCTTGGATATGCTTTCTTTCTTTCTTTGACTTCACCGTCAGGTCATCCACATAGAATTCCAATAATTCATGAAACAAGTCATGGAAGATGGCCATCATAGTCCGCTAGTAGGTGGCCCCTGCATTTTTCAACCCAAATGGCATTACCATATGGTGAAAATTTTCCAACAGAGTGTGGAAGGCAGTCTTCTCCGCATTCGTCAGGTCCATCTTAATAAAGTTGTAAACAACATTCCAGTCCATGAAACTATACATTTCATGACCAGTGGTGGAATTTACTAGACCGTATATACTTAGCAGGGTAAACTCATCCTTGGGACATGCCTGCTTCAAGTCGTGGAAGTCAACACAAATGTGGATTTGTCTTTTATCTTTCTTTTCCACATACACAATTCTAGAAAGCTACATAGGGTGTTAAATCGGTTTGATGAACCCGTCTGCCAATAATTTTCAACTTCTGCTTTTATCTTAAGATCTAGCTCAACCTTGTATGTTCCAGTGGATTGTCTAATTAGGAAAGCATTAAGAATAATATTTAGTTTATGAAAAATCACCTCTAAGTCTATCCTAGGCATTTCTATGTACTTCCAAGCAAACACATCAGTGAATTCATTGAGCACGTTCATGATCTCTTCCATGTGCTTTGAGTTCAAACCTTTGGAGATCCCCCTTCTACTCCCAAGTTAATTTCCTCCACCTCTTGTAACTGTTATCTTGGACCGTCTTGCATGCATTCAGGTGCCTCCTCAGGTTCCTCTACATGCTCTATTATATGAGACTCATCCACTAAAAAACACTCTGGTGTCGAGTCGACGCTCTCATTTCTGGACGCCGCTCGCGCAGACCATTATAAGCGGTATATAACCTTTCCATCTGGCAGGACCACCTTCTTTCATGTTCGAGGGGTTTGTCTACATCCTCTACCTTCCTCTTTCCTTTTTCCTTCTTTGGGATCACTCTTTGTCCCAAATGATCATGAACAGACATCCTTAGTTGGGCACCTCTTTCCGCCACTTGCATCCCATCTAACTTTCTTGCTGAACTATTTCTCTCTTCGTCGAGCTCAATATAAAATGTTGCATCTACTAGATGGTCCTCTTTAACAAAAAAAAAATTTGCATTGCTCTGATTATAATCTCAGTGCCTCAAATATTGTCTTTGGCACATTGATGATATGTGAAGGGCATTATGCCATGATTGTGTATCCACACTCACCCTATGAGCAGCTGGTAACTTGTATTGACATTGATGACATGAAATTTAATGTGGGAACTGAAATTCCCCATCTTAATACCCGTATTCATGTATCCAAATGAATCCATGTCTGCAGTATTAAATTCTGAAATCACCAACATCACGGGCACTATCTTTTCTTGAGAGATTCATATATTATATAATGTGTTGATCGGCGTGATGTTGATGGACATTCGTTCGTTCATCAGTGCCCTCAAAAAATAAATCCCATTGATCATGGTTGTCATATAGAGTGGGCGATTGGGAAAATATGGCACTTGCCTATCTGATTCAGAGAATACCACCTCAGAAGTGTATCTTTTAATCAAACGCCAAATGTGTCCCATTTAGTTTAATGAGGTCCCCCATGCTACTGAACTGATTCCAAAATATTTATTATGATAACCACTTGGGTGTCATACTTTACTCCTATCTGATCCAAAAACCACTTGAACTTGGGGCTTCTTGCTATAGCCTTGCTATAGCTTGGCACTCGGAGTCAAAGTCTACCTTATAAGTTTGAACATTGTAGACATATTCTGCCTCAGATGTTCCTCGTTCATCTAGAGAAAGGATGACATCTACCTTGCCTTATGGAGGAGTTCACTTTCTCAACCCCTTCACCTTCAGCTTCTTCTTGGTCAGGATTGAAGAACCACTCCTTACTGTCATTCTCAGCTCTCTGTTATCTATTAAGCACCATCCCTTTCAGCTCTGCGCACATCTTCTCGTTATCTTCCCATTCCTTCATATTTCAAGTTGCTAGTTAATCGTATGATACTACCATATTGGAAGTGCCATAGTGACGTGCTAGAAGTGGGTTCTCTTTGACATCTATAGGAGGTATCTATAAATTACCACTGGCCACCTACTCGCCAATGGTCCTCCATAGGTAGTAATAGTCTTTGTTGGCATCCTTCACTCTCTGATGCAACCATAATATTAGGCATTAACCTTATATATTACTATAAGGACTTCCCTATTTGAATGAGGGGGGCCTACGACCCTTTGTCGTACTAAAGTATGATAAAAGTCAATTACCTCTGCCACACTACAAGGCAACAATGGTGGGACATCATCTCCAAATTTCCTCTTGCCAACTGGGTTGTTGCCTTTGAATTCGGGGGCCCCTTTCTATCCCTTTGAACCTCCATATATATAATTAACGGCTTTCCTCCTTGAGACATAAAATCTTTCTAAAGTTAGAGGCACCTGTGTCCTCTATTTGAGGGTTTAGGCTTTATTATCATGGCTACATTAATGGAAGCCCAGGTGAACTCTCTAAAAGTCCGATCGCTGGTCTCATTGACCAAATGGATCTTATATTCATCTAGTTTCCCCTCGACTCATATTTGCAACAACCTTGCCTCCGCCACATCTTCATGGACATCTAGTTCCCTTTCACGAAAACATTTAATATATTGCATCACCTTTTCATCGGGTCTCTGAAGTTCCTGAGTCAAGTGTCTCAATGTGAATTTATCCTCTGCTGTGAAAAACTTTAAAAGGAACTGCCTATCCATTTCCTCCCATGTGGGGATACTATTTGGTGCCAAGTGGGAGTACCACTTGTAGAATTTCCCCGTAAGAGTTTTGGAGAACTCTTGCAATATCAGATTTTGTCATTCACATGCACTCCTAGGTACTCAATGTAAACACCACATTTTAGCACCTTTCCAATGGTCTTCCACGTGTGCAAGTTGGCATAACGATTCGGACGAGTAGACCATTTTACTACTTGAAACCCATTCGGAGGTCAGTGGGCGCTCCTGGAACACATTTGACTAAGTCAACTCTTTAGCTGGAATGAGACTAAATAAATCTTCAAAGGGCACTGAATACCCCTTACAACGGTCTGTCCCATATCCGAATCAGCCTTATGGTATGGACAAATGACCCGTTTTACTCTGAAAGGTCACCAGGTGCTTTCGAGCCTTGTTTAACTAAAGTCAACTCTTCGAACCAGTCGAATATCTTTGTAACTTCAAATTTCCTTGCATAAACTTTCCAATGGTCTGCCCCGTGCATGATTCAGACATACGGTTTGGATGAACGATCCATTATCATTCAACAATCTCTTATCTAAAGGATCGATGGGCACTTTCGAGCCCTATTTGACCGAACGTCAACTCTCGAACCCAGGAGCACCCAAAGGATTCTCAAATCTCTCTGAATAACCTTTACAAAGGTATGCCCAGTGCATGATTTGGACTTGCATATTGCGTTTTAAGATCATTTTTCAAAAAATCTGTACGAGGCTGCCAATTGGCTGGTCCATTTACCTGCCTATCAACAATGTGCCTAGGGTTACCTGTCGATAGGCAGGGTAAGGACTATGTCGGTTTGCACTCCCTTGACCATATATAAGGAGAGCATGATCTCACCAAAAGGGCACCTTAGAAACCTCAACTTCAACTATCTCAACAATATCCTTCTTAAGTCAGCGAGGTTTCCTTATGTGAAACCTTTCTCCACCTTTAATTTCCATCACTTTCACACCCAATTTAGAAAAATGCCCCTACATTCTTCACTCACTTGAAAGGAAGGTCATCATCAATCAAGATCAATCTCCAAGTCTCCAAAGAAGATCCAAACATTCTTCTCCCTCTTTAAATTTCTTTATTTTAGCATTAGTTATATAAGTTCTTAATTTATCTTTTAGTTTAGATCATACACATATTAGTATTAAATCATTTATTAGTAATATTGCACATAATATATTTTCTATAAAAAGAACAAGAAAAGAGGGTTACACCTATAAATTCCAACGGATTTTCACCACATTTTCTCAAAAATAAAAACACCTTTTTTTTACAAATATATAATGAAATCCCCATTTGAAATTATGGGATAAACATCACCCTCGTGTCGCATGTGAACTACGTGGACTTTTATGCCTTTATAGGCTATGTAGGCATCTTGAGCTAAAATCCGAGACTCGAGTCCTGTTTTCCTATTTTCCTCTTTGTCTTGTTTTATTCATATATTATTCATATATATCATACTTGTGATTCTTATTTGCATCTTATCCAACATATATTATCGTTTCATCATAATAATTAATATCTCGATAAGCGCACACATCATTTTTTTATTATTATCTTAGGAACATTCTTATGGATGATCTCAATCCATCTTTTCCATGATACAAGTCAGACGATTACGATCTCCACTTATATATACATTCACACACACTTCACGAAGAAATTAAGGAAGATAATAACATAAGCCCAGGAGAGACCGAAATGGTGGGATGGGTGCCTAACACCTTCCCATTCCATAACTTAGCCCATGAACCTCTGATCTAATTGGTTTCGCAAGCATCAATTTGTCTTTGATGACATTCTTTCAAGGCGGCAACATGTTATTTTCCAGTTTTGTTCAAAATAAGCTGGCGACTCTATCTCTTTATATCATCCCACATCCACGACAGTCGAAACATTCATAGAAAGAATGCAAGACCTATTTATCCCTCTCTTTCTCTCCACCGGGCACTCGAGAGCTAACCCGCGAGATGGAAAAGGTAATGGGAAACAAAAACGGGGAGGGATGGATACATTGGCGACTCCGTTAAGGACATTGACTTACTTAAGAGGGCTAGACTCTTTTTTCATGGGTGTTATCATTTTCTTCTTATGTGCGTGGAACCTACCTGTATGCTCCCTTTTTCTCCTCTATTACTTTTTATATATATATACCTCATGTTTATATCACCTCTCACACACTTTTCACTTCACACACTTGTAAATACTCTCCATGTACACCTCACACTACCTACACTCGTATATAGGTTCATTTATATCCACATGTTGCACACACCACTTAGAATATCCATGATTAGGTGTCACAAGCACACACCTTCACTTATAACACTTGTATATATCCATCATCACTTATACTTATCACACCATTTGTAGTTTACCTACGCTTAGGCTCACTCACTCATAGATATTCACACATCACTCACTCCCACGTATCCATGCTTAGTATAATCTTCATGCTCCATGCTAGAATTAATTTTTTACTTGTACATTCTTTCTTATTAGCATAGTACGCATCATTCTAAATAAAATAACCTCTTCATAATATACTAATCCAGAATCATGCATTTTTTACACTACGTCACCAAGAGAAGTGTTATACTGACCGAAAATTGTCCCGTACTGGGGGGTCACTTTGTGATGGTCGTTGCTCCAATAGGGCGCAATTAGCCTAAGTAATATGACACTCACCTTCCATCAGCCTAGTACCTTCGACATATATCGAATGGTTCCCCTTGCATCGTACCACTTAACAGAACTCATGACGAGAGGTATATAGCAGGGAACTTATTCACGTACGTTGAGTATATCGAATTCGCTCTCACACGTACTGTCCCCACAAGGTATATAGTGAGGCAATTCACATACACTCAGGTATATGAAATGGCTTGTCCATTCGTATCGATTTCCCTCAAAAGCAAGACATATATCGTTGAAGTCATGCCAAAGGGGGGGAACCTTTCCACTAACCCAACCACTGCATGCCCTCATATAGGCGTCAAACCTAGGGCACTCATATTCAGTTTGTCAGTTACTACACAAAACTCCATCGAAATGTCGGGTCGGCATGCCGCCTAAATTTTCACATGATTTCATCTTTTTTTTCAAAACGGGATCCTGTCCATGAGCTTGCAACAAGTCAAACCATGTTTTATATATTTTTAAAACCTAAATTTTCCAAGGCTTGAGACCCATCCTGCATTTCTTTTGCATTTAGGTAAATCTTATACAAGTGAAAACATAAACATAATAATAATCATTTTGAGACTCTTCACTCATTTTTCCCTCCTTATTTACCAAAAGTGTAAAAAAAATTCCCCCTCTTTTATCAAAAATACCAAAACCATTTTCCCCCTCTTTTATCAAAATACCTAAAACAATTTGTCCTCCCCTTTCAAAAAAAGGTGTCAAAAATATTTTCCTCTTTTCCAATAAAAATAATTCTTCCTTTTCTCTTTTCAAAAAAATAAATTCAAATCTTTTTTCTCCTCAGGTCGATCTCATACCCGGCCCTTGGCTTCGATCTTCTGTCAAATCGCCCCAAAGCTCCTCCCTCTACTTCCTTCGAGTTCGAAATGTACCTTCACCAACCTTCCATAGAGAATGCAGAATAAGTACCAAATGTTCAGTCTGATTTGAAGACAGTCTTGGTCCAACTTACCACTAAGATTGACAACCTTCAAATCGAGGCTCATAAGATGCAGTAAAACTGAATTCCAGTTCTCGAGGTGCAAGAGGTTCTCTTCCTTCATGTTAAAGGTCCACCCTTACTGAACCTATTTCAGTCCCGAAAGAATATCAACACACTCCACGTGCCCCTCCTGCCAATGGGTTGTCACTAACTCAACTCCCTATGTCGAATTTTGTCCAGTCAAGGGCTAACCTCTAGGTACTTGTCGATCCAAAGGAAGAGGAGTTAATTAAGGTCAAGTAGGACCTTAAGATGTTAACCAAGAAGTTTGACTAGGTCCGAATCTCCGAGAACTACATGGATTACACCCATATATCTCCTTACCCTAAAGCAAGGCTATCGAAAAAGTTCAAGATGCCTAACATTGAGAAGTTCTAGGGTAGCGAGCCCCTAATTATTCATCTTCAAAGCTACCACCGAGCCATGACTCTCTTAGGTTCCTCTAAATAAATAATAGCCCGGATGTTCCAACAGACTTTGAAGGACAACGCTCTTCGTTGGTTTTTATCTCTCGAGGAATCCATAATTCGCAGTTAGGAGGATGTTTCCCGTGAATTCATATTGCAATACAAATACAACGAGGAGTTGGAGGTTACACACCGTGAACTCTAACTTCCTAAACAGAACCCCAGAGGAACTGTTAGCAATTTCATAGCAAGGTGGAGAGAGAAAGTGGACACTATGACTAATCAGCCTTCCGAAGAGGATCAAGTTAGTATTATAAAAAAAAATTCTTACCCCATATCCGAGCGACGATGGGAGGACAGTATTACCCATATTTTTTAACCTTCTAGGAAGAAGGAGTGGAGATTGATGAAAGTATTATCAACACAGAAGATGAGCCAAATAAAGTATTTGAACAGTTCACTCCAAGAAAATATGAGCATCCTGCTATAGTCTCGACCATCAACAACAGCTCGCAGCCCGCTGCCTCTTAGATGCAAAAAATTTGTACTATTCCAGTCAGAAAAGAATACACCGAGCACCATGCTCCCCTCTTTAAAGTGTACCAAGCCTTGTTGAAACGAAACCTAATAAAACCTTTGGACCCCCATCCACTACCAAACTCGCTTCCTAAACATTTCAAACTCGATGCCCATTGTGATTTTCACCAAACTGTCGGCCATACCACTTCCATCTTCGGAAAGCAATACAGGGTTTAATTGACTTGAGTGTCATCGCCCCACTATTTAATCCCAAACCCAACACCGCTCACAATCCACTTCCAAACCATACAAATGCCATCTTACTAGAGAACGACCCAAAATTCAACCCATATACCTTGATTGTACCCAATAAACACCCATCATACCCGTATTTTCACCCAAACCCCTTAAAGTCTTCCCATATTTTATCCTACACCCTACTTATTTTGCTGACCAAGCTCTGTTATTTTTCATAAGAGAGTGTATTGTCATTTGTACCCAATCCGGAGGGAACGCTATGGAATTTCCAGCAGTACGGAACCAACTTCTAGATTTTGGGCTAAAATTGCCCTCTAAAATGACCATTGATTGCCAGAAGTTCAACACCCTGTTTATGGAAGCCCAAAATTTGGCTCAAAAGTTAAATAATTTGGTAATACCCATTGATGAAGTCAGCATAGACGATGAAGTATAGATTATGACAGGCTTGTTCCGATAAGATTTGCAGTATATCTGAGTTACTCTATGATTTAAAACTATAAGGTTGGTTGGTCCCTTCACTTCTGTACCTCCCTGTTGAGATGGACAATCAATATGAAGAAGTCGTTGAGGTTATGGAATGCACTTATTTCTCATGGAAAGACGACATTATTACCACCGGATGGGGGACGAGTTTGATATCTCATATGAAGAACTAAGATAAAAAAATGTTAGTCTTATAATCAGTGTGTGTGGGATGATATCTTTTGAAGATCTTCTGGGGGAAATCAACAAAGTGATGGTATAACCCAAAATAAATAAAGAAACAGGGTTTATATTCTTCCCCTCCTCCATGAACCATATGACAAGATCTAGAAGACAATACTAAAGTTTGAATCTTTAGTCAACAAGGATGGATAAAGGAAAAGGAGTTATCTAGAAACTCCTCATGCCAAAAATGACCATCTATGAAAGTAAGATCCTCAACTAACTTAAGAAAACTCAAGACAACATCATATTTTGGGGACTCTTTATGTCTTCCCAACAACATCGAAACGCTCTGATAAAATTGCTTATCGATCCCACAGTTCACCCTTCCACCAGTCCATAAAAGTCGTGATCCTGGTCGGGTCCTTAATCTCTACTAGATTATTTTTGTCTCTGAATAAGAAATCCCAAAGTTTTGTCATAATCATAACTATGATCTCAACATCTTTGTTGAGGTGATGGGGAAGACTTATCAGCACTCAATGTTTTCCCATTAAGAACCTTCAACTTTCTAGGTTTGAAAGTAAGTGACCTTTCTCCAACTTTTATCGCAGTGCGTGCCTATGACAACACTTATCGAGAGGTGATGGGATACATAACACTCACAATAAGGGTTGGCCCTATAAATCTCATTACTGAGTTCCAAGTTGTCGACATACCCACTTGTTTCAATTTATTTCTTGGTCAACCACGGCTTCACAGCATCAAGGGGGTATCTTCCTCTCTCCATCAGATATTGAAGTTCATTTCCAAGGGGCAAGTCATCAGCATCTTGGGCGATGATTATAATATTGATATTGCAAGCACCAGTAATCTAGTACTAGAAATACAACATGGGGTAAATGACATGCTTCTTTTTGGCTTCCAAGTCAAACCACTTCCACTCCCAGCAGGAGATGCTTTCAAAAACTGAGTCTGTCCAGAGCACAACCCTCATGGTAATATCAACGTAATACAAATATTCAATAATATACTCTTCATGCCCAAACTGGGGCTGGGATGACGAAAACAGGGGGTACTGTAACCTGTAGTCTTAAAGAAGGCATTTCCTCCATACGAAAAGGGTTATCAACCATCATTAGAGGAACTCAGAATGCTCCGCCAACCACAATTGAAGAGAAGTTTATAAAGTTCCAAGACTATGTCGGGGGATTCCTTAAATGGAAGATTCATCAAAGAGGGTGAAGATTTTCCTTTTTATGGCTAATTCAAACCATAGTATGATCACGTGGACAAGAATATTAAGCCATGAATAGAGATCTTCTTTCAAGACAGTTACTCCTTGGTCGAGGAATCCTAAAATTATGTACAACCACTCGATGAGAAGGCTATAGTTATTACCGAGGTTTTCGAGGGAAGTTACTCTGAGGACTCGTTCAATCTACAGACATTGGGGCTGACACTCTGCATGATCCACTCAGGTGCTACATCGTCAGATCTTTCCATCTTAATCAAGGACGCTAATGAACCTCTCATCAACTGTAATTTTATACCAGTTCCACCTACTAAACCCAACCAAGATATTTATCCTATTTATTCCTCTTCTGTTATTACTCCTTTTTTTGATAATAATGTAATTGAGACCTCTTTTGATGAGGTTCTCCACGCTGTTTTTCCTGAGAATGAAATAAACGAAGATTTTGAGTACCCTACATCAATTATCGTGATTCTAATCAAACTCTTTATGATGATGATGATGATTTTGCAAATGAATAATTATTAATTGATCTTCATAAGGTTAATACCAAATGACATAACCGCGTTCAAATTAATGAGGATGAAACTATTGTTATTATTCTCAGTTCTAGTAGCCAACAGCGCAAGATTAGGATAGGGTCCACCCTTGGTGATCATGAGCACGTGCAACTTGAAGAACTGTTGAACAAATTTGTGGACATCTTCACATGGTCCTACGATAACATGCCTAGCATGGATCCCGAAATAGCCCAGGACGAGATTCCAACTCTTTCGAAATTTAAACAAGTTAAGCAGAAACTGCAAAATATTTGCACTAAATGGTCACTCAATGTTAAGGAAGAGGTGATCAAACAATTGAATGTATTCTTCATTTATGTGATCGAATATCCCACATGTCAAGCCAACATTGTACCCATGTTAAAATCAGGAGGAAAAATCCATATGGGCATTGACAACCGGGATTTGGACAAAGCATCTTCGAAAGATGGTTACCCATTACCCAATATCGACATGATTGTGGACAACACGGCCAGTCACGCAATCAAGTCATTTATCAATGGGTTTTTTGGATATAATCAGATCAATATGCACCCTGATCACTAAGAAAAAATCGTATTCATCACCCCTTGGGGAACCTTCTGTTACACAGTTATGCCATTCAGTATTAAAAATGCAGGGGCTACCTACCAAAGGTTGCCACAGTCATCTTGCATGATCTGATACACAAAGACATTGAGGTATATGTGGATGATATGATAATTAATTATAAGACTGTGGAATGTCATGTTCCTTCCCTCCAAAAGTTCTTCGAACGTCTACGATGATATCATATGCGATTTAACCCATAAAAATGCATTTTTGACATCACCAAAGGAAAGATTTTAGGATTTATGGTTAGCGAGAAGGTAATTAAAGCATACCCTGCCAAATTAAAAGACATATTCAAAATGACACCACCCTGAATAGAGAAGGAAGTCCGTGGATTCTTGGGAAAATTACAATATATCAGCCGATTCAGCGGCCGTTTGGCTTCTATTTGTGAACCCATCTTCAAACTCCTCCAAAAGCATTCCACAAAAGTATGGAATGAGGCTTGTCAAGAGGACTTTGACTGAATATAGTTATACCTTACACGACCTCCGGTAATCATGCCACCGCTGTCTGGTATCCCTCTACTTTTGTACTTAAACATAACACACACTGTAGATGGGGATTTTCTAGCCTAATACCTTGAAAAATCCCATAAAGAAAGGTCCATCTACTGTTCTAGCCATAAATTGGCCAGGTACGAAGTCAACTACACTGCTTTGGAGAAAGCATTTGTCGCCCTTGTCTGGGTCACTCAAAAATTATGGCACTAAATGATCATTTTTCCCATCAGACTTGTGTGCCAAATGGATCTTATAAAATACCTGCTGGAAAAACCTGCCCTGTCTAGCCTAATGGCCTTATGGTTGATGTTGTTAGTTGAGTTCGATATTGTGTACCTTTTGCAAAAATTCATGAAAGGAAGAGTCATCTCTGACTACCTTGATGACTACACCATGGAAGAGAAAACATTTGGATCTCTGAATTAACAAATGAAGATATCCTTTGTACCTCTCAAGAAGATCTCCGGTGATAAATGTTCTTTGATGGGATAACAAAAAATTATATGGCATTGGTATACTCCGGATCTCCCCCGGTGACGCTCACACTCCCATTTCCATCAAACTAGATTTTCCCTGCACCAACAATATCACTAAATATAAGGCATGCACTGTAGGCCTCAAAATTTCTCTTAAGAAAGTTATTCAATGCCTAGATGTCTACAGGGACTCTGCCCTCATCATTGGTTAGTTCCTTAGAAGATGGAAAGTCAAAGATGAAAAACTCTTACCCTTCCATGCCCACCTAGAAGAGTTAGCCTCCCAGTTCTGAGATATCACCTTTCACTACTTGCCACAATCAAGGAATATTTTGATATATGTCCTTGACACCTTAGCCTCCATGATCGACATGCTCGTGGAAATCACTATGGCCCCCTTTATAGTCTAAAAAGAAGCGAAACCAACCCACTACTACCAGATTGAGCTCGTCACAGAAGAGGATTCCAAAAAGGTCAAGTGCTAGTATTATGATATTTAGTGCCCCCTCAAGCATGGTAGGTACCCCCAAGATGCCAATAAGAAAGACTGAGCGACCCTTCAAAAATTGGTTACCCAGTACATTATCTATGATAAAGCACTATTCAAAAGAAACTTTGATGGAACCCACTTGCACTACATCGCAGGAGCTAACATTAAAGAAATGATGCAGAAAATCCACAGCGGGGAATGCGAACCACACATGAACGGCCATATGCTTGCTAAGAAGATTGTCCAATAGGGTTACTATCGGACCACCATGGTTCAGGATTGCATCAGCTATGCCGAAGATGCCTTAAATGACAACAATTTGACAATGTCCAACACTAGCCTCCATGAAAATTATACAACATGACTTATCCCTAGTCGTTCCCCACATGGGGCATCGATATCATAGGGAAATTCACACCTAAAGCCTCCCATGGGCACGATTTCATCTTGTTTGCCATTGATTACTTCACCAAATAGGTCGAAGCCAAGTCATATGCAATGATAACTACCAAAAAGGTAGCCAAGTTCATTCGAAAGAACATTATTGAGTGATACAGGGTTCCTCATGAGCTAGTGTCAGATAATGGGTTACGTTTCAAAATAGAAGTCACAAAATTGGTCAACGAGTACGGGATTCGGGGACACAAATCTTCTCCCTACCGACCACAAACCAATGGTGCAGTTGAACCCACTAATAAAAACCTCAAAGCAATCATCAGCAAGATGACCAAAAGTTAAAGAGAGTGTGCCGATCGGATCCCTTACGCCTTCTTGGCTACTGCACTTCAGTCTGGGCATCTACTGGGCCCCATAACTCTATGGAATACAGCATGGAAGCAGTCCTACCCGTTGAACTAGAAATACCCTCATTACACATTGTGCTTGAGAGCAAAGTCAATAAGGAAGACTGGCATCAGCCATTTGGGCGAGTTGTCACTCTTAGACGAAAGGAAGCTAAAGGATATATATCATATACAAAGGTACCATCACCAAATAGATCGATCGTTCAACCAAAGAGTCAAGGACTGTGGTGTCCGAGAAGGGGAGGGAAATTCAAGCCAAACTTGAGTGGTCCCTACATTGTGAAGAAGATCATGTCCGGTGGTGCTTCTATGCTCACTAATAGAAAAGAAATGTTGCTAATGTGTAGTTATCTATTACAAATACTTTCCAATCAAATTCCCTTGAACCTATAAACACACGAATAATATGTGTATGATAAGTACGGGTATCAATCCACCTTTCGTGTGTCAAGAACAAAATATGTGAAGACAAGTGTAGAATTATCTTCATATTATTATTTTTTTATGATTTTTCATGGGATTATTAATTAACTAACTATGCTAATTTTTATAGTACTAACTAAGATGTAAATCTAATAAGACAAAAATGAGATAAACAAAATTGTTCTAACAAGTAAACTAACTAAATTGGACTCATAAGGGCTTTAGTTCATACCGTGAATGAGAGATTATCCCTCCATAATAATTATCCAAGACATAGAATAAACAAATGAAAGCATGCAAAGATTAAAAGAAGAGTAATTAAAGAGGAATAGATCAAATCCATTTTAGCATTGAATTGGAGTGAACTCTTCAATTACAATCACTCACTACTATAATTTTTTCTAAAATAAAACTACAAAATAAAAAATAAAAACTAATTACAATATGTACAATGGATGAATTCATAATGGACTCTTAAATAATGAGAGAGATTTGCTAATATTTTCAAATCCTCTCATTATAAAATTGTACATTATAATTCAACCAAAGAAATAAATTCCTCACCATCACTTTATGTTGAGATATTTGCTAAAAATACAAAGACTCTCTATAAAGGATTGGAGAAGAATTTACTTTCAAAAGAGATAAATTCAACCACATCACTCTATATTGAGATATTTGCTAAAAATTACAAATACTCTCTATAGAGGGGTGGGAAAGAATTCATCCTAAGATATTAGTTCTACTACATCACTTTATATTGAGATATTTCCTAAAAATACAAATACTCTCTATAGAAGAATGGAGAAGAATTATCCCAAGGTTAAAAATTATGATGGAGATTTTTTCAAATACCACCAAGTCTTCAATTTATAGGTGGATTGAGGGTAGGATGGACATGAGGGGTGTAAGGTGTGAGACGGATAACTGAGGGAATTCACAAGTGTGCATGTGGGTTTAAAGAGGCTGAAGATATTGGGGGGGATTTTAGGGTATTTTGGGAAATGGTATAAGGAGATTAAAACACATGTGGCTTTATTGTGTTTTTGGTTTTATTAGTTGAATGGGAAAGGATGTAGAATTGGGTAAGGGTAAGAAATGGGTTTTGGTGGGTTGGATAGCAATTGGGAAAGGTCGGATTTAAACCGGGTTGGAATGGATTGGTCTTGGGTTTTATGAGTTTTGGTAAGTGGGTCTAGCTAGAATATGTGGGTTTGGAGTTGTATGGGAGATCGAGTTTCAGGTTGATCGGGTTCGGATTATGGCATTGTTCGAGATGAAATATGCCCTGTTTGGAGTAGATGACAGCTGGGATGTTGAGGTAAATCAGGCATGGGATAGTCGGGATTTGGACAGGAGCATAAGGGGTTGTCCGGACATGGGTTTCGCGGGTTAGGAGGTCGCCCCTCTAGGTGGTTTTGATGAGAAGAAAGTGGGTCGAGTTGGTTCAAGGATGGAGGTTCAGGTATGGTATTTCAACAAGTGGGTCGCGGGTTGCGGTTGGTTGTCTATGTTTTTAGCTGGCCGGAGGAAGGTGGGTCGAAGTTGGGTCTGCCGGCGTGAGGGGTTTTGGGGTTATGGTATTTAATGGAGGTTTAGGACAGAGAGTGTGAGGTAAGAAGGTGATGGGAGTTTTGGTGTGTGTGACGATGTAGGATAGTATGTGTGTGTGTGTTTTCAATGTACACTTAACTAAAACTAAAATTTCCTAACGCTTAACTAAAAAATAGAATTAACAAAATTAAAAATAAAATCCACTAAGACAAAAGAAACTACAAATTAAAATTCTAACTTATCAAAAGTTAAATAATTACAAATTTATAAAAAGTAATATAATAAAACTATAAAAAAAATATAAAATCTATTAAAACTAGAAAATTCCAAATCTAAAGACTAAACTAAAATAACACTAATAAACCTAACCTATTAAAAATAAAATATAATAAAATATTAATAATACTAAACTAATAATAAAAATAAAAAATTAAATAAAAATAAAAATAAAACTCACACCTATTATATTTACATAAATAAAATATAAAAATAAAGGATGCACGATACGAACTCTAATATATACAACTATATACACCAATAAATCCTAAAAACATACATAACTCAAAATAAAATATAAAATAAATTATAAAAATTATAAATGACTCAAATAAAAATCTAAAAAGTCTAAAAGGTGCAAACTAAACACACACAAGGCTCGAGACAAGATTATGGAGGTTTGGGCTCGATTAGGGGACGGGGTTATAGGCACGGGGATTGGGGTTTAGCTCCTTTTAACGCGCATTTTCCTTGAATTGAAGCGTTTAAAATCGTAAATGACATTTGACCTACAATAAAGACATATACGCATATAAGACCGATTTTATCGGGAATTAGCAATTTTAAACATTTTGGGGTGCTTATCACTCACTGACCTTGGTGGAGAAGAGATGGCACGTCCAGTCAACCTGGACCGTCTCAAAACATTCTACCCTTAGTCTAAAATCTCGGTGCGCTACGACTTCTCTCATCCCCATTCTATTTTAAAAAAATCTTCATTTCCCTTTACTCAAAACTACGTGGGGCCTGATCATCTAAAAAACTTTCAAAATGAAACTCAAAAAATTTTCAAAACACCCAGAGGTATGTAGGCAGCTCATACACTTTACATGGGCACGGTCCCTTTTTTTCATAAAATTTTATTATTTTCTTACCCCCGTGAATGATAGTACATTTTATAATTTCCATGAACAAAAGGCTTATGTATGCCTTAACGATTGGTGTACATAATTCAAATGTAAAACTCATTAAAGAGGAACAACAATATAATTAAAATTTGTAAGGACATATTTTACATAGTTTGATTACATTAGAGTATGTCGTATACCGCTACAACCATCGAAGAAAACTTCAAGTTCATTCATACATCAAGACAGATCTGAATATCAACATTCTTCAACAAACGAGAATCTTGGAGATAGATTTTGGTAAGCTTGTGTTTAAGTCCCTCAATGTTTCATTTAAAGTGTTGGGATAATTTTTCTAAAATATTTTTAAACATCTGAGGCGTCATTTTTCATCAAATATATTTTTTCTAAGTCCTGAGGCGGAGTTTAAAAAAAATTCTCTGATGTCGACAATTTATCTCGCCTGATACCTCGCGAGAAGCTCGCTTGAAGAATTTAATCAAACGACATGCTATTGTTTTAGTTTTATTACCTCGTTTGATATGTCGCGCGAAGTCCCTTTAAGTGACATCATATGTCGTTCAAGCAACATATTGTTCTCGTTCGAGCGAAGTCACCGACTGAAGATTTTTATAATAGTTCATTTTTTTGTCCATTTTGTTTAAGAAGACCTGACTTTTTCAATCTACAAACACTGAAGATGGAAGAATTTTTGTCTTCTCATATCGGGGGTTTTAACTTTGTTTTTCAATTCACAGATCATCCCAATCGCTTTGGTGAATTGTTTTGGAACCCAAGATACAACTTTGGTGAAGTTTCTCTTATAGAGGGTAAATATACGGTGGACTTGGTAGCTCTTGAGGGAGGTGTTACCTGACGACTACGGTCACTTGGGAGTGTTCGAGGGTGCTCCTTACGAAAGATAGAACTGCGGTTCTTGTGGGTTTGTTGCGGTCAATCCATTGCTGATTCTAGGTTGTGACCTATTTGAATGTTCTGAGGAATATACATTGTAGATTTCTGTAAGTATTTACCTTGCAGGGGATTTTTTCCTGAAATGTGTGTGTCAGCAATGTATGTTTATTTTTTACGGCATGATTTATACACCTAGATGCATGTGTTAGGGTTTAATTAATTTGGATAAAAAAATTACACCTAGTTAAATAAGTTTAAAATTGGAAGTTCGTGAATCCACATACAATCGATATCACACAGCATTCTCAAATTGGTATCAGAACGGGTTTCTCTAATTTATCGAGTAATCCTTTTTTCGCAATTTTTGTGATATTGTTTTTTTTTTTTTTTTATTTTTTAAAAATTGCAATTTTTTTGAATGAAAAATTATATAATTGGATGCCCGTCTTTGATGGCACAAATCATAGTTTTGACGATTTAAATCGTTTGAACTTGAAGTTTTCTAAAAGAATAGAAATTCTTGAAAAAGAGAATTCATATTTTAAAACTGTTTTGGAACTTTTGAAAACTATTTAAGATCAAGGAGATTTCTTTTGTGAAAGACTGTTGGCTAAGGACCGTGACTTCAAAAAATTAGAATCATCCTATAGGGGCTAGAAGATAATCTCGAGATTAGAGATAATCCCCCCAGCTAATACAACAGGCTCAAGCGAGGCATCTCAAGAGATGCAGCTCAGTGAGGTAGCTCACCAAGGTAGCTCAAGTGAAGTAGTTCAGCGTGGCAGCCCAGGGAGATCTTCCAGCGAAGAAACTGTCCGAGAGAGCTCATCCTTTAGTTATATTGTTTTACTTAGTCTTGTTGTATCTTTTATTTATATTGACCATGAGTTGTAACTATTATAATGTTATTTAGTGTGAGGTCAAACGGTACTCGTAAGAGATTAGGCCTAGCAGGGCCTGGGAGATCTTTCATGCTCTACCGAATGACCTCACTGTGGGAACTTTCGAGGGGCTTGGTTCGAAGGATTGAGAAGTGAGGTAGTATTGGGACTTGTCCTAATCATTTTAGATACACCTGGTAAAATACCAAAAGACCTTAACCGTGGAACCTTGGACGGAGTACCCTTGAGTCCTATTGCGCGTTGAGTTGTGAACCACTTATGCCTTCTACTTAATGTCACATCTACTGTAGGTGATGTCACTAGCCAGCTAAGCAATGTCAAAACCTCACTTGAGTAAATCACTGTGGTATTTAAAGGTTGTCAGACAGTTGGTGGGCCACCTCTGTGATGACAGACTCCGACACACAATGGTTAGGCAAAAGGCATGTCTTGGCATTTAATGCTTATAACGTAGAGTTGACTAGTCCATCAGGCATTTAATGTTTGTGACATTAAGTATGAAAGATGTCTTTCACAGTGGTAAGGTACTGGGGCATCTCGGGAGTGGTGTAGGGGTTATTTATTGACCTCAACCACTTCTAATAAAGGGAGTTATTTTCTAGAGATTTTTGGCTAGAGAGAAAGTATCATGAGAGAGAAAGAAGTTATTACAAAACCAGAGCTATTAGTCACCCGCCATTGATCATTTACTATGAAGATTTTAATATCTGACTGGAGACCTTTGAGGGTTTGTGTGTTTGGCTGCCTTCCAAGGTGTATCCATGGTGTTTAATTGTCTCTCCCTCTAAATGAGGAACTGCTGAGTGCATTATCATCTTCTGAGTTATACACGAGAGACTTGTGAGTTCAGACAGAGTTCATTTTCACCAGGTTGTGATTGTGTGTCTTGTAATTAATCAAGAGTGTTCTCGATTAACTTATCAATACTATACTCAAAAGGGGTTACGCCTCCATCTAATCTAAATTACCCAATTACAATTGGCGACTCTGCTGGGGAGGTATTCTTCTAGCAAAAGAGTATGGTATAGGATAACGTTAATTGTAGACTCAACTTTGATGATGCTCAATGCAATGAGGAACAGGGGGAAAGGGGGCTCTCAGAAGTGGGGTTCCCCCCTCTGGTAGAGGTTCCCTAATATCCAACGATGATTGGAGTCCCAACGGTCACCCAAGACTATACTAGTGTTATCCTAGGACCAGTACAAATAACCCTCCTCATGGGTAAGTTTTTTGAGTTTCTGCAAACACCTGAGGCTGCCACGGTCCTCGAAGGAGGAACACATCCCAGCGCTTTTGTGATGCCTGGGATGGTCCCAGTAGCTTCGATGAACCCTGCTTCAGTTGTTCCCATGGGGACTGGACCCATAGGCACAGCACCCACTCCTACCTCAATGATAGGCGTAACGGGTGTGAACAGTAACCCATTGGTAGTCCCTCCAAATGCCACCAGTGTTCCATCAGTGGTCCCTCTGGCCACTCCCTCTACGATTGAGAAGACGTCGGCGTTCGTGTTAGAAGAAATGAGGAAAGAAATGCAAAAAGAGGTGCTGAAAATGGTAGTAGTTTCCTCCCAGTTGGACAGCGAGGTAGCTTCAGTGTATGATGATTTTCGTATGCCCTACCACCAAGAATACAATAATGAGCCTTACCCGAAGGACTACATCCCTCCCATCTTTGAGAAATACACTATCAAGGGGGGGACCTGAAGGAGCACACGAAATGTTTCATAAAACATCTGGGGCTCACTACAACAACAAGAAGCTCAGGCTGAGGGAGTTCTCGAAATCATTAACCGATAAAGCTTATACATAGTACTCTCATTTGGCTCCATAGAGTGTTTCAACGTGGGAAGAGATGCATGTTTTATTCGTCCAGAAGTTCTTTCTGGCAGAAAATGAGTTAACGTTAACACAATTGGGCAAGGAGAAGCAACGGCCGAGAGAGGATGTGGTGGCTTATGTTCGAAGATTCAGGGAGAGGTCCCTCAACGTGAGGGAAAAAGCCAAAGAGTCCAAACTGTTACAACTCTGTGCTGAGGGTTTGATCCTAGAGTACATTTATCGCCTGATTAATTAAACTCACGATGGGACTTTTGTAGTATTTTTAAAAGTAACAAGGAATATATCATTGGTAGTTCGGTCGAACCCTGTTGTGGTACCATTGATGTTTAGACATCCCGGGTCACCCGTTGCAGCATGTGGCCAGTCCACACGGGTGGGATACGTCGATGGAGGTGAAGGAAGTAAACAGCTGAAGAAGGATAACAAGAGAAAGTTTGGGAGAGATAGGGAAGACCCACCATCGTTACCTAGCATAGTGGAGGAGGCTATTAATTATTACAATGCCATGGTTCAAGGAGGAATGTTGTATGAACCTAAGTTCATCCCTACCGTGGAACCAGATGAGGCAACCAGAGTGGATCCCAAGTATTGTCAGATCCATCGGAAGATTCAACATCCGACGGGAAGTTATTTTACGCTAAGGAAAATCATCGATAAACATGTAAAGGCAGGGACACTGCAAATCCCTTCGTAAAATGTTAACAACAACCCACTCCCATCACATGGGGCCAATCTGTTGGAGGCCTATGATTATGAGGCAAAAAGAGAAGTGAGGGAGCTGACGGTGGATCAAGAAGAGTTTGAAGAGGCTTTGGAGGATTATACCAGAGGAATAGCTAATGTGGTGTTAGCCTATGATGAAGCAAGTGCCATAGATGTGGAGGACATATATCCTTTTTTGAGAGGAAAAATCTGCATACTAGTGGCAACGAATTGCTTTACAAAGTGGGCTGAAGCGATACCACTAAGAAGGGAAACAGCGGGGGTGGTGAGAAACTTCATCAGAGAATACATCATTTTCCATTTTGGGATTTCAAAGGTTATCCTCTCCGATAACGGAACTCCCTTCGTCAATTCATAGGTAACGATGCTGACAGATAGATACTCCATTATTCATAATACTTCAATGGCAGCATACCCAAAGGGAGATAAACAAGACGAAGCAACTAACAAAACATTGGTCAACATTTTGGCCAAGACGATGGAAGACTTTTTGGGATCGTGGGATGACAAGATCCTAGCCGTCCTATGGGCCTATCGAAAAACTAATAGGAAGCCCACAGGATATACTCCGTTATCCCTTGTATATGGAACCGAAGCGATCCTCTCGACGGAGTTGGAATTTCCCTCTGCCCGATATGCCTTGCGAAGTAGCATTCTCCCTCATAACAGACATCTACAGTTGGAGGCGTTGGACGAGCATAGAGATAATGTGATGTAGCACTTTCAAATGTACACAAAGCAACTCTCAAGGGCGTATAATAACTTGGTGAGACCAAGGAAGTTGGTTGAAGGAGACCTTATTTTGAAGGCAGTAGTGAAGCACATCAGAGGGCTTCATCAACCTAAGTTTGCAACTGTAACACCCCGTAATTTTGAGGATTTAATATTTAATTATTTTTGGGAGTGATAAAAATATTTAAATTGGAGAAATTTAAATTCATGAGTTGGAGAATTTATTTGAGTGAGTCGAATTATTTATAATTGGCGATTTTTAAGTTTAATGGTTCAAAATCTAGTGTGTCACATTTTGAGGTCAAAATTTGGAAATTTTGAAAAGTATTTCGGATGGCAATTCTGAGTGCGCGATTGGGTCCGGATGGGTGGAGATAGTCAGAAAAGAGTACCCGAGGGTGGTAAATGGGTCTCGGGGTATTTTTGGGCATAGCCGGGCCCACACGGGATGAGTTGGGCCTTTTTAATTAGGCCCATATGGCCAAAAACGGGATTTGATGTTTTAAACCTAATTGAGGGATTTGGGAATGGCAGTCAACACACCTCTAAACCTAGGGTTTGAGAGGAGAATTGGGGGAAAGCTAATCAAGAGCCAATTTGGGGGTTTTGGAGCCAAATTAAGGGACTACACCAACGGATTAGACACTACGAACAATTCCAGGCAAGTGGTTAACTGTTGTGATTTTTAAATTTATGATAATCAATTCATATCATAGTGATGTGTATATGAAAATTCGTTTTGTGTGTGTAACCAAGATTAACAATGGGTTTTTATGAATTTAGAGTAATGGGCATATTTAATTATTCGATGGATGTTAAGTTATGATTTGAATCTGTTAAGATTAAATTGTAGAGTGGATTACAGCATGTATAGCGATTAAATGGACAGAATATGGTAGGGTCGGATTTGGTAGGACAGACCCGGGTGGAAAACCCCAAATCGGATATACCTAGGATTTGGTATAAATTTATGGATGGATGAAGGTCTCTAGGGTGTTTAGAACCTTGTCTGGTGTGGAGGATATGTTGGTTGTGAAATGGGTAAGGGTTTGGGAGAAACCAAAACCTTAAGGGTTCGTCCATGGCTAAAACAGCAAGTCGGGGAAGACGATCACCTTCTCGATCGATCGATCGACCCAGGGGGATCGATCGATCGACGGTCCCAGGAACTTGACAGCTCGGCCAGTTTTTTTTTTTTTTTTTTAAACTAACAATATTAATGATAATTAGAGAGAAAAGCCCTCTCTAGATGGCTTACATAAAAGAAAAAACAAAATCAACTACATTAATCAGCATCTTGACAAATAGCAATTTTGATATTTCTTGGGAGATCATATTGATATGAATAGCATATGATTCTTTGGAGAGAGGATCCACGCTTGGATAGTAGAGAAGCCACTATATTTCCATCTTTTGAACAAACAGATGTTGAACATTGTAACCTTTTAAAAAAAACTTGAACCAAATTGAAGTTGGATCGAGCAAACCAATGAATTTGAGCAGCATCAGAAGAGGAGATAGATTTTAATTACTGATAAATTCACATGGACACGTATTTCCTTAACAATTATAGGGTGATATAATTGGGTTTAGGAGGATGTGAACGGTAGGTCATGAAATGAACGAATTTGGGGGAAATAATTCATAATTATTAATATTGGACCGAGGAATAATATTCGGGTGTTGTAGTTGGGTGACACTACATTATTAAAGAAATTTATGTGAAATATTTAATTATGGACCAAGTGGGTAAGTCCGGATATGTTGGTAATTATAGGTAAATATGATTGGGAAATTTATAGAAATGAATGTGTGACACATTGTGGGTGAAAATGTGGGAATAAAATTTTGAGGTGTAATGGACCAAGTGAGCGAGTCCGGGTATATTGGTTAAGTGACATCAAAGTTTAAATTAATTATTGAGAGAGAGTAATTAATTTGGGTCGGAACATAGACTCGGGAAAGGTTAAGGTATGGGCTATGTGAGCGAGTCCGGGAATAATGGTTGGGTGACACCAAGTTATTAAATTAATAGGTGTGATAACTAATTTAATAAGAGTCGGATTGTAGACTCGGGTAGTATTAAATTAATGGGTGTGTTAATTAATTTAATTAGAGTCGGATTGTAGACTCGGGTAGGATTAAATTAATAAGTGTGATAATTAATTTAATTAGAGTCGGATTGTAGACTCGGGTAGTATTAAATTAATGGGTGTGTTAATTAATTTAATCAGAGTCGGATTGTAGACTCAGGTAGGATTAAATTAATAGGTGTGATAATTAATTTAATTAGAGTTGGATTGTAAACTCGGGGAGGTATTAAATTAATAAGTGTATTAATTAATTATATTAGAGTCGAGCCACAGACTCGGATTGGTGTAAATTAATTAATGTGTAAATTAATTAACTGAGAGTCGGACCACAGACTCGGATCGGTATTAAATTAATATGTGTGTTAATTAATTTAATTAGAGTCGGGCGCTAGACTCGGGGAGGTATTAAACTAATATGTGTGTTAATTACTTTAATTAGAGTCGCACAATAAACTCGGGGAGGTATTAAATTAATGGGTGTGTTAATTAATTTAATTAGAGTTGAACCATAGGATCGGGGAAAGTATTATATTAATTGAGGTGTGAATTAAATATACCAGAGTCGGACCACAGACTCGGGATAATGATAATTATATTAGTGAGAAAATTAATTAAGTTGAGTCGGGCCAGAGACTCAGGAAATTACAGGCAGTGTACGGGATTTTGAGTACACGGTAAAGTCGGGTTTATATTATATATATACGGTGTAGTGATAGTATATATATATATATACGTGTATATATTGTGTGTGATTAGATATTTATTCAATTTATATACTCTAATGCTATCAAGGGAGGTTGCGCAATGTGGGTGAATCCCCTAGCTTGAGGAGTAGGGCGAGTATATCCCCAGGTCATAGTGTCAGGTATATATGGGTGAGGGATTTATCTCACTTTCAGGGAAGGAATATGACCGCCTCCACTACGTTTATATTTTGGGCCAAGTTGGTGAGCGATTCCAACTTGGGGAAACTAGGTTTTGTGAGCACACCTAGTGAGATAGCATTTTATAGGGAATCATCCGGCGAGGGTATACTCGAAGGGATGGATATACGCATGTTATATGTGTGGATGTTGTGGTAAAGGTACGTATATAATGGTAGTAAATATTATATGCGGGTAATAATACAGTGTGTGATGTAGTTACTTTATATAACTTGTGACACGGTTATATGCTACTATTTAAGGGGAATTAATTAAGTTAATTGTGTTATAACTTATAATTCAAGAATCATCACTCGGGTTAGAGTAGTATGGCAAGGGGAGGTTATACCAGGACTAGTTGGACGATATAGTACAACTAGGTGGGGTTAAGGTAACCGTTAGGTGTGCACATTAGTGGAGGGGTGAGAATTTTCACAAGTGAGTGCGACACTAACTTAAATATGAAGCGCATTCATGCATTTTAAATCACTGCAGTTAATTCACTTGCTAAATATTTTCAAAATGTTTTGGGTTCTAACCCTTGCTATAAAACTATTTTCAAAACCTTTTAGGTGTCCAGCCACAGGGGCGCCATGATTGATATTTTATTCCAGGGACACGGAGTTGCGGCATATGTGGATGCTAGCAGGAGTTTGAATTAGACGCATCATTCATTCATTTTTAGAGTAGGAATCTTGTATCAGTATCAGTTTTATTTAGGTCTTATCACCCAGACTTCTCGGTACAGTTTTCAGGTGTAATTTATTCAGGTGTTGAATATCTGTATTAGATTATTTCACTTTGGTGGTCGATGGTTTATTCGGCAAATTATTTAATTAATTATTCAGTTTATTTTCATTCAGTTGTGTGAATGGTTTATAATTAATTCCGCATGTACTGTTTTATTTAATCAAAAAGTTAAAATTGGCACCAACTTTTGGAATACTAGGTGGTTAGTAAGTTTTAAAAAGTTTTCGACAATGATGCTAAGGATGATCCAACTGTGATTCCCGTTTTAATTTGGTATAGGACTGATCACCTGGTATTTTATTAGGCGGGGTGTCACAGCAACGAATTGGAAAGGACCTTCCATTGCAAAGGAGGCTCACGATCAGGTTATTGCTTGATTTCTAAGATGAAAGAAGATAAACCATTTAAGATTAATAACAAATGGTAGAAAGTCTATCATGTATAAGCAAGTAACCTTAGAACATCGATGTATCTAGGTTTTTTTTATGAATATATAAGCCATTTTTCTTTTAAAAATATGTCTTTCTTTATAACTAGAGTAGGATGGAAGATTGCAAAGTTTATATTTTATGCAAGCAGTTATAACACAAAGAAGTGGCATGAAAAATATATAACTTCTCTTTCATTCATAAATTAGGAGGCATTACAAAAATGGGAACTACTGCCCAATAATTACATAAGTGTGAAACGGGAAATTTATACAACTATGGGGAAGGATCATTGGCCTAGGAGAAACCACAAGTCTGAAGTAGAGAAAAAATTTCCAAGCAGACCCGAGGAAGCTGTTAGACATGCTTGTCGAGCGTTGATAGACCCCTCTAGACTAGTTTA
Organism: Sambucus nigra; assembly: GCA_949130495.1. NCBI lineage: Eukaryota > Viridiplantae > Streptophyta > Magnoliopsida > Dipsacales > Adoxaceae > Sambucus > Sambucus nigra. Next base: position 400,226,903 of record OX422220.1, read on the forward strand.
GACTTGAGCACGATCGATGAGCAGTTTCTCTTGTTTCAACTTCACCTGAAGAAGAGCTTCTTCGATATCCTCAACTTCTTTGTTGGCAGCTTCAAGTAGAGGTACTAGTTCATCCAACCTCGCTTCCTCAGCTCCTTTAGTCTCCTGATGCTTCTGCAGTAATTCCCTCTGACTTTCCAATTGCTAACTCTTCAACATCTTCAAGTGTCCTATCAGCCAGCTGAATTGGAAGCCATCCCTGCCCAAATCCTTTAGATAACCCAAAAATTGATTGAGGAAGGGCCTCGTAACATTTTCAGTAGGGGTGATGACGAGATCAGCAACAATGAGTGCCATACCTTGAAGCTTGTGACTCATCACGAGAATGTTTGAACGAAGACAGTCAACAGTAAAAATCTCAGGATGATGAGTTACGATCTCTTTAATCACCAATCGATGGCTGGCAGGTAGTTATGGAGAGCGATGAAGGACCATAAGGAAAAACTCATGAGGAGCTAGAGCTGGAACGGGAAGCTCACAACCAGTTTCACTCTCGGCCTGAGCACCTGTCATCGAACCTTGGTCGTTAGGACGCATTTCCTCAGATACAGTTGGTTCCCAATTTGGTGAGGCGTTAGGCGAAGGAATTGCTTGAGGTTGCTCTTCAATGCGAGGGGACTCCTTAGCAACCTGAGGATAGATAAAGCAAATAATGAGTTAAGTAAAAAAAATCTTAATAACTGGTTTTCATTGTTAAGTCACCGTTACTGGTGGAATTTGATGAAAAATCTTAACAAGTGGTTTTCATTGTTAAGTCACCGTTACTAGTGGAGTTTGACGAAAAATCTTAACAAGTGAATTTTTCATTGTTAAGTCATCGTTGCTGGTGGAGTTTGATGAAAAAATCTTAACAAGTGGTTTTCTTTGTTAAGTCACCGTTACTGGTGGAATTTGATGAAAATCTTAATAAGTGGTTTTCATTGTTAAGTCACCGTTACTGGTGGGTTTGACAAAAAATCTTAACAAGTGGTTTTCATTGTTAAGTCACCGTTACTGGTGGAGTTTGACGAAAAATCTTAACAAGTGGTTGCCATTGTTAAGTCACCATTATGGGTGTCCCCATTATTGGTGGATTTTTATAAAAAAATCTTAGCAAGTGGTTCTCATTGTTAACTCACCTTTATGGGTGTCACCGTTAGTGGTGGAGTTTTACAAAAATCTTAATAAGTGGTTTTTTCATTGTTAAGTCACCGTCACTAGTGGAGTTTGAATGTTTGAAATGAGATTCTTCTAACAAGGAGATTGTACATTGTCAAGATAAAGGATAAATACCACGAAACAGCGAGAAAATGGCGAAATACCTCAGCAACTAATGGAGAGACAACGGGAGATGGGAAAGAAGGTGCAACGGTAGGCACTGTAATGGGTAAATTCATCTCCTCAAGAGTCTTCGTAGAACCCTCAGTTAGAGGGACTTCAGAGAGAGGAACCTCAACACTTTATGAAGCTCCTACTTCAACAAAAGGAACTAGGGCCAAGGTTAGGGGTGGGCTTGAAGGGTCTGTTTGATCTTCCACATATACATTATACCTTATAGGGGCAGAAGAAGGACCATGGTGAGTAGATAAACCAATGGTATCCCTAGTAACGGGTGGAGTCCTGAGGGATGATGGTAGAGATAAGCCTGGAGCAAGCTAAGAATATAAAACTAAGTATTAGAAGCAAGTCACATCATAGAAAGAAGGGGAGAAGTGAACATTCAACCTACCTCAATGATGTTGGGAAAAGGGGCAAACTCAGAGATGGGCCTTAATAGTGGAGGTTGAAGAAGGAAATCAGCCAGCGTAGAAGCTATTAACGAGGTAGCTTCAACCTGAAATAAACCAAGATATCTGGAAGATTCAGCAAAGTAAGAAGGATAGAAAAGAAAGATCTAAAAGTCTTTAGAACTTGTTACCTCGGTAGAACTTTGCAAAATTAGAATGATATCTAGAGGATCCTCCACCTGAGGGGATGACTCAGAAGAAGCTGGAGGATCTCATTCTGACTAAGAGGAAACTTCCACAGGGTCAATAGGAGCAATAACCTCCTTAGTACCCTCCATTATACATCGGAAGACCAAACGACGGTAATAAGCGAGCCCGATCATGGGAGAATGGGGGAAGTTGCATCAACGGAACCACTCCCAAAGCGTCCCCCCATGAAAGGACTCACATGAGAGACGGATCTTTCTTCTTCAGCTTCCTGTGCCAAGTTGCTAAAAGTTAGAAAAATACAGTTTGTTAAAAAAAAGAGAAGAATAAAAGCACGGGTATACCTCTGATCCGGGGGAGAGTGGGACTATATCACCATTGGCGAGGAAGGAGGGGAATAATCTGGTGAACACCTCTCCGTAGGATTATGCTCAATAGTAGGACAGTCATCCAATGACATAGCTCCAACAGCAGAAGTATCTGGGGTGACATGTACATTAGGAGCTCGTTTCTTCTAGGGCTTAGTACCCATTGTCTTTTTCCTTTCACCAGCAGCACCAAGACTTGGAGGAACCCTTGAGTTTTTCCTTCACTTAAACCCTCCTTCATATGGATATACTAAGATAGTGGGGAAGGTATCAACAGGAGGAACGGTGAGAGTGTGTCATTGAAACTTAAAATTTACTCGCTCCACCTCAGCTTAAATTTTCTTTCTTAACTCCTCACTCACTTCGATAGACATAAGAGGAAGAATGTAGGCAAGATGGAATGCTTTCAACGAAGATTGAGGCTGAGGTTGGGACTTAGACTTTGATAAAGTTCCACTCTTGGATCTCCAAGTGTTTTTGGTTGGTGGCTTAGAAGGTCCTTCTCCAAAAGCTGCATCAGTTGGAACACCCTCACCAGAAACATCTTCAGTAGGGGCAGGCTATTTTAGGGTTGCAACGTTCTTGGGTTTGGGCATGGCAGTAGGGATTATGGGGTAATAAGGGGGTAGCTCGCTGGGAGGATCTTTAGAGTCTTGCTCAGAGGGAACTCAACTCCAGGAATAGAGTTATCCTTGAGGCCTAACTCCAAAGTAGAGAATGAAACAACTGGGGGATACAGGGAGGGACTTTGTATGCATTCACAAATCCTGGTTAGTTGCATCAGCCAAAATTTGGTGGCAAAAGAAGTGGACACATCCCCTTTTCTAGTAGCACTGGGGATGGTAACTCAACCATCTATAGTAGAAGTCGCGCAAAGTACCACTGAAGAAAGGTAAAAAGTGCAGGCCTCGACAAAAGTAGACCTATTATTCGTTAACTGAAAGACAGGTCGAGGATCCCCTTAATCAAAACCGAACTACCTGCTACACCGATCGGGGTTGTAAGGTTCAGAAGTATATCGCCATTCAGTGAATGGAGGATGGAACCCAAGGGTGAACAGAAGCACCACATCTTGTGAAGTATCTTCTACAATCGGAACGAAAGTGACCGTTCTAGCTGCAGAAGAGAAAAAATTCCAAGTATAGGCGAAGGTAGATTCTCTGTATGGCCTCATAATGAACGAATCAAAATGATCAAAAACGCTCATTATCTCCTTTTGACTTTGTTTTTTGTGTAAGCACTGGAGTTGAGGGGGCTTGATGCCTTGGCTCACGGGATAAGGAACAGATTTGGCGGCAATAGTAGGAAATAGGGTGTAGAGGAAACCTATTAAGATAATGGTATTGGCAAAATTGGCTAGGTTGTAATGACCAAGGGATCGTTCCATGTCAAGGTGGGTTTGATCTAACCAAGTGTAAAGGGACCCCAAAACAATGGCAGTCAGAGGAAGATTGAAACGTCTGGCCAAACGAATGGAGATGTTTATGAGGTCCCTCCTAGGCTTGTCATTGGGTTTCCCAGTCAAGAAGAAACGGGAAAGAAACATAAAGATGTAGGCTGGTAATTCTAAAGATGTACCTTTACCCTTTCCTGTGATAGAAGTGACATCCTTTGCAGTAGGAGCTTCGAAGAAATAGCTGATTAGGGGAGTAAAGGTAGCTTTATTGGAAGACCACGTGCAGCAGCAGTAAATCCGATCCAGCTCAACTCGATCAGCAATTTCTTCGGCATCCAAGGCCTCATCAAGATAAGTAAACTAATCTATGGGTTCAAACCCAAGTAGCTCACAGACATCTTCCTAGGAAATGGTGAACTCCCCCTAGGCAGCGGAGAAGATGTGAGTTGTGACGTTCCATCTGGAGACCAACACTTGGAGTGCAGTATTGTGCTTAGAGAGAGTGAACTCCCCAAACTAGTTGGCTCAGTGAAGACCAACTTTGGCAAGAGATACAGCATGGGAGCTCTGCATATGTGCATGTCAGATGGAAAAATGAGCTAGAGATCCCCTAGGTGCTTCGAATTTGATCTGGGAGTAAGGAAAGTCATCACGATCCAATCTGAAGTGCAGAGTCCACTCTGGAGGAAGAAAACCCCACTTGGATGATTCTTCATCTTCATCACCCAGCAGAAAAAGGACATACGTCACTAAAAAAAAGGTAGGTCTTGCATGCATCAGAGAAGTTATCATCTTTACCTAATATGGAAGACCGATGGTAAAAGCATAGTTTCTCTCGACGAGCAACATCCAAGGCGGTGGCCCTACCAGTGGCAGTGGCAGTAGAGGTGGTAGCAGTGGAGGTTGGCTGAGCACCGATGGTGGTATCCTTGGGAATGATTGAAGAATCCATAGTAGGTGGTGATGAAAGAAAAATCTTAGCAAAGAAGGGATATGGATGAAAATGGAGGAGTATAGCCACAGGTGGCAGTGAAACAGACGATAAGGGGAAGGAAACCAGGGAAAAGCTTAGTAACAATGGCGCTCTGAGGATTTTCTCTCTTTAAGTATGCTGGGAGTTGAAGAAGACGAAGGAAAAGTAAGAAACAAATGACTAAGTGTTTGAATAATATCCGTTTGAAATTCCTGGGTTCGCCTTTTGAGTTTCCCACCATCGCACGTGCAAAGCCATCGGTAATCATTTCAAATGGATACATGTCTCTTTGGGAAGTGTCCATAAAGTTGAAAAGACAAGACTACGTCATTAATAAAGTGACGCATGGGGTTAGAAAGGGTTTCTTCCAAGATAAGTTTTGGGTTTGGCACCAAAATTCTTGTTTTTACAGATATATCCAATATCCCACAACACATAAGTTATTACAATGGTTTAAAAAGTTACAATGTCCCCTCCTACAAGTCCAAATGGTGTTTAACTGTGACTCAGGTACATCGGGGAGAATTTTAAAGCTCAAACAGTTACTTTGAGGATAACTCCACAAGTTTAAATGTCAGGAATGCCTAGGAGGAAGATTTTATATCGCTAGGGGAAGTTCTAATGCAAATACCAACTACTTATATCTATACTGCACAAACGGCATGAAATAACATATACAGGAGAGAATTTCACTTCCCAAGAGTCCGAACGGATAGTTAACAGGTTCCTAAGGCATTTTGGGAAAATTCCTGTAGTTATGGAAGAATAGACAGAATGAATGAGGCTCAGCGATCGGAAAAAGTTGCGATGTCCCTTCGCCAATCGCTAACAGGCCGCAGCGCTTTGGTTCAGGTACATCGAGGAGAATTTTACTTTTCCTGGAAATAATAACAACAGAAGTTGTAACGAAGACAGAAATGCCATATTTTTTTAGAAGGCCCGTCGAATTGAGAAGTTTTTGTGCATACATTTCTTGTTCCCACAACAAATCTTTACACGAAGGGGAAAATGTAGGGGGCTTGAAGACAATCTTGAGATTAGAGATAATCCCCCAGCTAATTCAATAGGCTCGAGCGATTCAACTCAGTGAGGCACCTCTAGCGATGCATCTCAATAAGGCAGCTCTAGAGATGCAGCTCAGCGAGACAACTCAAGTGAGGTAGTTCAGTGTGGCAGCCCAGGGAGATCTTCCAATGAAGAAACTGGTCGAGAGAGCTCATCCTTTAGTTCTATTGTTTTACTTAGTCTTTTTTTATCTTTTATTTATATATACTATGAGATGTAACAACTATAATGTTATTTAGTGTCAGGTCAAATGGTACTCACGAGACACTAGGCCTGGCAGGGCCTGGGAGAGCTTTCATGCTCTACCGAATGACCTCGTCGTGGGAACTTCAGAGGGACTTGGTTAAAGGATTTAGAAGTGAAGTAGAGTTGGGACTTGTCCTAATCATATTATATACACCTGGTAAAATACCAAAATACCTTGACCATGGAACCTTGGGCGGAGAAGCCTTGAGTCCCATCGTGCGTTGAGTTGTGAACGACTTGTGCCTTCTACATAATGCCACATCTATTATAAGTGATGTCACTAGCCAGCTAAGCAATGTCAAAACCGTACTTGAGTAAACCACGGTGGTATTTAAAGGTTGTCAGATAGTTGGTGGTCCATCTCTGTGATGACAGCCCCGTCACATAATGGTTAGGCAAGAGGCATGTCTTGGTATTTAATTCTTATGACGTGGAGTTGACTAGTCCATCAAGCATTTAATATTTGTGATATAAAGTATGAAGGATGTATTTCACAGTTGTAAGGGACTGGGGCATCTCAGGAGTTGTGTGGGGGTTATTTATTGACCTCAACCACTTCTAAGAAGGAGAGTGTTTCTAGAGATTTTTGGCTAGAGAGAAAGTATCATCAGAGAGAAAGAAGTTATTACAAAACCAGAGCTATTACTCAACCGCTATTGCTCATTTACTACAATGATTTTAATATCTGACTGGAGAACTTTGAGGGTTGGTGTGTTTGGCTGCCTGCCAAGGTGTATCTATGGTGTTTATTTATCTCTCCCTCTAATTGAGTCACTGCTGAGTTCGTTATCATCTTTTAAGTTATACAAGAGAGACTTGTGAGTTCAAACTGAGTTTATTTTCACCAGGTAGTGATTGTGTGTCTTGTAATTAATCAAGACTATTCCGGGTTAACTTAGAGTTACTATACCTAAAAGGGGTTACGCCTCCATCTAATCTAAACTACCCTCTTACACATCCAAAAAAGAGAGTGATGATCGAGTTCTATTTTAAGAAATAATTTTGGAGGACTTACAAAATTCTAGGGTTTGTATTTGTGCCAATGAGAATAAAAATATTTTGATAAATGATTTTAAGGCTCATGAGATAACTCTTAGGGAAAAGTTTGCTTTTATTAAGGGAGAGGGAGATAACCTTCTAGGTATGATTGAAAATATGAAGGAGTCCCTAAAATTGGAAGAGTCTAATTCTTTGCTTGAGTCAAAAATTTTGAAGTTGAAAAATGATTTAAAAGACTCAAGTAGTTTGAGTAGTGATGGTAATGGCTCATCTTATTCTCATGCTTCGAGTATCAAAGCCAAGACCATTGTTTGTTTTAGAGGGTCAACCAAAATCGATGTTAGAAAAGGCAGACCATTGGTAACATTCCTCCCGTTTATACATGTTCACATTGTGGTAGGAAATGTCACATTAGGTATTTTTGTTTTGATCTTGTAAGAGGTCCTAGGATGTTTAAGGGTAGTGTCTTGTCAGTTCCCATAACCCCTCGATTTAGGTACACACAGGTTTTGGTTAGGAAATCTATTTTGGAGTTGTTAAATGCTAGTTTGGTTGATTCTCATATGCTTGCACATGAGGCATCACTAGATATTTAATATCGATAATTACGTTCATGGTTTGTTTGTCATATGCTAGTTGTTCTTATTAATATATTTTTTCTAGTGTTATGTCATGTGGAATGTTTGTATTAGATTTTCTTTTTTTTGAGAAAAAAATTGAAAAAGCCAAACAGACTTGTTTTTGATAAAAAAAAATTTGGAAAAAGTCAAAAAGAGTTTTATATTTTATTTACACCGTTTACGAATGGACATTTAGGATGACCAAGTAACAACATCAATCCATATCCATGAGACTATTCGAGAGTGTTTTGAGACGATACATCATTTCATCCATGTGCTTTATAATGTTTGGAGTCATTAATATAATTTGATATTACTTTCTACATGTTTGACTCATGATTTCCTTTAATGCACACTTGCACAGATTTGTTTGATCATTGTACTTGTTTATCACATGTTAGTCGAAGTGTTTCCATCTCAAGCATGTCATTAAAATGAACCACATGCGATAAAACTTGAGAATGAAAGTTGTGCATGTAAGAATCGTTGTCCGTGAGGAATTTGTTTAATATGAAAAAATGATGAGTGAACACAGGAAAGGGTTGCGAGTGAATAATAATCACATCATGAAAGCTACCGTTTAAAAGGGCTCGAAAAAAATTAAGGTAATAAAAATAATCATATGCCAAAAGAAGGCCTATAAGATTTTTTGAAGTTGAGAAAAAAATAGAAACTTTAAAAGATCTTGAAAAGGAAATATATATTTGAGAGTGTTTGGTTGGAAATTTAATCAATGGGTTTGCACGTTCGGACAAAGTCTTGAAAATCATTAAATAGTTTTAGACGTTATTGGTGTGAAAATCATTTTAGACTTCGATTTGTTGATTAAATTGAGTCGATATCATATAAATTCACATTTTGAAACCCTAAGGACGATTTGGAGTTCATTCGTTAGGAGTATCCATATTCATTGTGCACATCTATTATGTATGTTTGAGTTTATTTACCTATTGAATATGTTCACACCCATTCGTTCCGCTTCCATAATTTGGATATCTTAGTGTAAATTCATGGTGTGTATTTTTTTTGTAAATTATTTTTATTGAAATTATTAAAAAATCAAAAATAGTTAGTGAATGCTTTCAAGTATATCTTTGATGATCGTAGTTGATTTGCTTTACTTGTCATGACACTCCACGCTTATTTTTGTTTATTCTTTTCCTTGTCTATTTCGGACAAAGAAAAAGGGGGAGAACGAATTATGATTTAATGGGGGAGTTTGAATTATGAATGAGATTTGAGATTTGATATTTGTTTTGATTTATGTTTATCTCATTTCAAACTCGATACGTCACGAAGGTATTTGTTTCTTGTCTCATGTGTGTAGGTATAAATTGAAGATCTTGTTGCACACCCTGATGATGATAAGGAAAAGTTAGAGATTTGAAGATTTTGGTTGAATATTTTGAAGAAAGTTTAAAAGGCTTGCATTTTTGGTACCTTTTCAGTTTTGGGTTCATGGGAGGGTATTACATTTATATAGGACATTTGATTTTATAATTCAGATGTTTTTTAGTTTGTACCAGCATAGACATATCGGGTCGTTAATATTTGAGTTTGTTGTATACCGCTACAACCATCGAAGAAAAGTTCAAGTTCATTCATGCATCAAGACGGATTCGAATATCAACATTCTTCAACAAACGAGCCTCTGCGAGATATATTTTGGTAAGGTTATGTTTAAACAATTGAGGCGTCATTTTTTGTCAAAAATATTTTTTCCAAGTCCTGAGGCGGAGTTTTAATAAAATTTTATTTTTCCTTTATGTCGCTCAAACGACTTCTTCAAGCGATAGTGTATCTCGCTTGATACCTCGCGAGAAGCTTGCTTGAAGCATTTTATCAAACAACATGCTACTATTTTAGTTTTATTACCTCATTTGATATGTCGCGCGAAGTCACTTCAAGCGACATCATATGTCATTCAAGAGACGTACTGTTCTCGTTCGAGCGAAGTCACTGAATCAATATTTTTATAAATATTCATTTTTTAGTCCATTTTGTTTAAGAATATCTGAGTTTTTTAATATACGAAAACTGCAAACTGCGGAATTTTCGTCTTCTCATTTAGGGATTTTTACTTTGTTTTTCGATTCACAAATCATCCCAATAGCTTTAGTGAATCGTTTTGTAACTCAAAATACAACTTTGGTGAAGTTTCTCTTGTAGAGAGGGTAAATCTATGGCTGACATGGTAGCCCTTGAAGGAGGTTCTGGCTGACGACTGCAGTCACTTGGGAGTGCTTAAGGGTGTTCCTTGCTGAAGATAGAGTTGCGGTTCTTGTGAGTTTGCTGTGTCCAATCCATTAGTGATTCAAGGTTACGACCTATTTGAGTTTTCTGAGGAATATTAATTGCAGATTTCTATAAGTGTTGTTATATTTATTGAAATAAAGGTTTTGCCTTTGCGGGGGATTTTTTCCTGCATTTTGTGTGTCAGTAATATATGTTTATTGGTTATGGCTAGATTTATACACCTATATGCATTTGTTAGGGTTTAATTAATTTGGGTAAATAATAGACATCTAGTTAAATAAATTTAAAATTGGGTATTTGCAAATCCACATACAATCGATATCACATAGCATTCTCAAAATCCTTTTTTATTTCATAAAGGGAAAATCCAGCACGATTAAATGAAATATCAGCGTAGGGAGTCAAACGCGCTCCTAAGTAGTACCTAAATAACCTACACATTGTCTAGTCCACCTGTGTCGACGTGTGCTACGCAGTCCGAACGCACAAAACCCCAAACCGATAGAACGGTCCACGAACATTGGTATGTCCACACAAATGCACATAAATACATATTATCTAACTCATATAATATGTATAGGTAATTACTCTATAATTACTTAATGTCCCACAAGATATCCGCAAGTGTTTGTTAATTAATAATTGACCGTCTAGTTAATTATTAATTCCAATTTCCCTTGGCAATTATTTAACCATCTAGTTAGATATAGTATTTCCATAAATGTGTGGGTCACGTTTATATTTTTAATATATTTCTTGTTACTCCAAACATCGTCCCACCAACTCGTACGGGGTTTTAAAAATAATTAGTATTTAATTCTGGCACAAACTCACCCTAACAGCAGGGCTTGTCTCTAAAATAAACCTAACCAAACCTTCCCAAATTTATTCCCAAGAACCAAATACAATTAAACACATCTCAATCACAAAAGCTTCATAAGAAATAAACACCAGCATCCCTATCCGTAGCTGTTGGAAGACCTAGTTCCATCATCATCTGCTCCTTGGGGCCCCCAAACTTCCCTTACTTGATTGATATGCCGAAAGCGCTCCATGCAGTGATAAGCCCAGACCATCCTAGATAAAACCCCTATACCCCCTCCATAGTGTCAAACATGATGAACCATCTATGTCCGGTCTCCTCTCCCAAGATCTTAGCCACTACCCTCTTTTATAGCCATTTCATATAATCTCCAAAATCATGTCAAACCCTGCCAATAGATTGAGAAGGAAGGGTTGACAGTAGATGATTCTCCCACAGAGAACATAACCGCATGCACAAGATTTTAGTCAAATCCTCTACATGAAAGAAATCTAGTGTACGGGAATGCATAATTTGCTCCCATACGACTTGACACAGGCGCCGTCAGGGAACATATAATGAGTCTTGTCAGATGCCAACTAACCGAATGTACCGATATTCCTCGAGTTCTAGAATAGGCTACATCTCCCCCTACCCTGGCAGCTACCAGCGCAGACATCGAGACCCATGATCCACGAACCAGTTTACTTAGTTCTCTAGGGATGGCCCAAAGTTTATGAAATAATAAGTGAAGAAATTTGGCATAGCTTCCAATGGATATTCAGGGGAATTGCCAAATAGAATCTCTCAGCCAGCCACATGAACAGCATAATCAGGCTTCCTTTTTAAAAAAATTAGAACAACCTTCCCACCAAGCATCTATACCGTTTAGGGTCTCTGCTAGTATCACCACTATAGGATTGCGGTGATATGACATCCATGTTGTAATTGCAGCCAGTTGAAGGTCCACCATCAGGTCCCCAATCACCAGGAGTAGCTTCGAAGTTAGCCCAGAGCAATAGCTTTGGCATAGCCCGCATCATTGAAGTCCCGTATACGCACAGAATACATGACAGTTAGCAGAGAAATCATTCTCCCAGTGATGTGGAGAAATCCTGCTAACAGCTCCCGAGAAGACCAAGAGAATCTAGGCATGGCTGCCGCCACACTGGGATTAACCCCTAACATAGCTGAAAACTCCTCATAGGTTGGACAGACCTCATCCAAGCAAAAGTAGAAAACATAATCCTCGGGATACCAAAATTGTGTTGTTGGTGCATGTATGTTCCAGTTAATGGGCCGATTGCACCACAAAGAGACCCCATGCAAGTTAAAAGCCTTGTAATCTACATTGTATAGACACATAGCTTCTAGGTTCTAGAGATATGAAGAAAATTCTACGCTCATAGTAAGGGCCATTTTGGGAAATAGTGAGATAGAAGGCAAGAAATAAACAAGAAGCAAGAGAAAATGTAAATGGGTGAAAAAATGACACCACCTTACCCTCTTTTATACATGAAAATCTTAGCTAAACAACAAATCTAAGAAACTCAATTAAATTAATGCCACACTAAGTACTTTGAAGATGCAAAAAGTGCAATCAAAGCCTTAGAGTGATTTAACTGGACTCACATGCCGATGGCCAGGATAAGGGGTATGCCAATCGACACTTCCCTTATTTTAAAAAATTCTATCTTTCCTTTTTTTATCAAAATCAAAAATCTAAAAAATAAATCCCTATTTCAAAACATCCTGGTCGTTTCTTTCCCATGTTTTCAATTTTTACCATCCTTTCTCAAAATAAATTTTCTCTTAAGTTATTTAAAAATCCCATCCTTTTTACGGTCTCATCAACAAAGTAAAAAGTGTATATAGAAAAAGTCATTTAAGCAAAGATAAATAAATAAAAATCTCATTCATTTTATATATATTGCCACCTGAATCATTACATTTTTCAAGAAAAAAGAAGAAAAATAGAAAAAAATAGAAAAAATAGCAGGACTCAACCAGAAACCCCTAATCATAATCTCTCGTATCTCTAATACTCCCCATTCCTACGACGAGTGCTCTTCCCCCGGTGGCGAGCTGTGGAACCTTCACTCCTTGATCCCGATCCCTCTTTTGAGGTAGCAGATGACACCAGACAAGAAGGAACTGGGACCGAGTCCCTGATGTAGGCATTCGTTGAGGTCATCAAGTCCCGGATGTCCCTAAGCCAAGTAGTCGACACCAGACATTCTACAAATAAAGCAATAAAAATAAAAGGAAAATCACCCAGTCTAAAGCAAAGAAAATATAGATAAGGACAAAGAAAGAGAAATGATATACCTCTAGCTTAAGGACATCCTCTGTTAGCCCCAACACCACCGCATTGGGGTGGTGCAACATACATAGCGATCACCCTCTACCCAATCAAAAATTATATGAAGGAGAGGAAAGCTGAAAGATTGTCACCTCCATTACCGCTGCCAACGACAACGCACCACCTGTACTGTGGGTGGACCCTACTGGCCTCCTCGTAACCCAGCCCAAAGCCGTAGGAGACAGAGGCATGTTAACCACATTGTATATACAAGAAAGCATCAGCTAGTGATCGGGGGAAAATCGTGCGTCATGTAATATGCAAATCATTGTTATCAGTTCGGTGACTTAGTGTAAAAAAAAAAACTTAAACTACAACTACACTTGACAAGCAAGCACAGCGGTAAGTCGGATATCGAGAATCCACAGGGAGTGATTGAATTTTAGATTTTAATTGCTCTAGAACTTCAAAAATAAAAGTGTAAAAGGTGATGGGTTGAAATGGTGAAAAAGGAAAAATAAGAAGTTAACGATAAATTACGTCTAATTAAAACGAGAGTCGGGATCGCGTACCCGCCATGGGCTAAATAACTAAGAATTAGAATTTTTGTTGGAAAACTTTTAAACGAGCATTTTTAGTTAATTATAAACATCAAGAAAGAAGAAATTGAACTCAAAGTTGCGAGATAAAACGTTTAATTCAATATGGTCACATGCGTCTTAAAATCGAATTAACACTATAAACACTAACATTGTGTGACATAGAAAGTTAAATGCATAATACTTCAATTTTAATACACGCGATTTTAATTAAATGTGATTTTAGACAAAACTTAATTTTCGGAGCTAGACACCCATCAATGGCGGACACACAATCCAAACCCTATTTAACTACTCACACAACATGGATAAACTAATTAAACAACTAATTTCTAAATAAAACAAAAAATAAATATGCAGCACAAATTTAACTAGGCATGGAAAATAAAGGAACAAAGCATAGATAAAGCAAGGAAGAAGAAGAGTAGAGGAAGACTTACATAAAATGGGTGGAAACCCAACAATAATGAAGGAGAAGGGTGGTATCCACAATAAACCCCAAAGTTTCCAAACTCTAGAACTAACCTAAACTATCTAATAATGAGATACCCCCAATAATAAACCAAATGGTCTATTTATAGTAAGTTGCAATAAATAAAAAGAAAAAGAAAAGAAAAAATGGGTTTAAGTTACAATTAAAGGAAAAAAGAACAAAAGAAATAAAAAAAAAGGAAAGGGAAAAGTAGTAGCAAAAGTGGGTCAGCAAAAACAAGGGGACCGATCGACCGCATGAATAGTTGAGGGCACACTGTCTTGGATCAAAGCTAAAATCCGGTCAACCGTGGGCTGGGCCGGTCGACCGGCGCTGCTAGCCACCAAATCGCAGCAACTGCTATGGCCATTCTACCATTTGCGTAACCATGACCTGCTATGACCCATTTGTTCTTCTCATTAGCAAAGACAAAGACCCATTTTAATGGACAAACCCCAACTGCATAAGGTCCAAGCCAATACCCATTTCGTAGAAAATGGGTATAACTAAGACCTGCTATTGTGGGTATAACCAAAACCCACCATTTATGCCCCATGTGCATGCCACCCACCATGAATTTCTTCCACCACTTGCAAAATCGAGACCAACTAAGACCTCCATGTCCAAAAAATGGTGAAAAACCAAGAACTCCACACCACCATTAATGGCCAACAAAAACCTCCAAAAAGTAAATTTCCAAGCCCCATTTACAAAATTTGATAACCTGGGACCCATTTCGATATGCGCATAGAAAAAACCCAAGCTCCAATTTTGGACGAAACCAAAACCCGAGCCAAGGAAAAAAATCGTCGTTTGAATTGTTGTTTGCTGCAAAAACGAGTTAGGGACATGGCAGGTATTTATGAAATTGTTAGTAAAAGAGATAAGGGACATGGGGAATTAATAAAATTATTATTTATTTCTTTTAATTCTTCCTCCAATTAAAGACTCGTGTTTTCTTCGTTCGGACTTCGATTCGAGCACCGTTCATGGCCCAGTGAAGCTTGTACAGGGGGCTACAACTTATGTGAATACTTCAGGCAAAAATCTAGAAGTGCGAAATTATGAAAATGCTCCTAAACGTGGGAACTCTGATGAAACTTTTTCAAAACGCGATGAAACTTTACACTAAGAACCGTAACACCTATAAGTTAACGGGTGGCAAATGAGAGGGGGGAGAGAAAATGCAAGGTATGATTTGGAAAAAACTTAAATAAACCAAATAAGTGTCAAAGCAAGCATATATTCAATCCTCACGGCCATTATACTCATCAAATGAATTCACTTGAAACAGGGAGGTAACACACGGAACATGCGGGCATAAAAAGTAAAAATAAATGGAAACTAGGCGGAACACATGTCACAAATGAAGAACTCTATATAGGAAATTAAAAACTGTAATCTCAATGAAAGATACCGCACATTAGAAGAGGAAAAATTCATTTTCACGGACTATCAGAACTATTTAAACTTTTAAATTAAATTCACGCTAAGATCACATAGGACTTGTATAGGGTTGTAATGTAGGCTAGGCTCGGGTACGAAATGAAAGGTGTATGTACATATTCAAAGTTGTTCGGGATGAAAACTTGCAATAATGGGAAGAATGCGGCCAATATCGAAAATGGAAAATAAGTTCCATAATCAAGCATTAGATATAACAATCGGAGAGTACCAAGGATTATTGAACAATATATACAACATATACAAACTTTCCCTTTTCTTTTTCTTTTCTTCTTTTTCTATCTTTTCTTTTGTTTTCTTTTGTTTTTCTCACTTTTTATTTTCTTTTTCACTAAACTTTTTTTGCTTCACTTTTTCACTCTTTTCATGCCTAATTGCAACCATAAGACAATAACATCATTCAATACCAAGTATCATTCCAAATAAGGTAAGGAAGCTAATATTTATGGTTTATAGCTCCAATGTGGAGTAGGCTATGGGATTTTGGGTTATGAAACGAAAGGCTATATTAAGGCTCAAAGTGGTTGACTAGGGAAAACATATAAGGTGAGGTTCAGGCTAATATGGGTGATATAACAAAGATTGCCTATGATCATTTTATAAAGTTTACGCAGTTCTCGAGTCAAAACAATATATGAAAATAATGCTCAAGTAACACATTTCAAGATATAAACTCCATTAATGAACGTTCAATGAACGAATAGAGAGAGATTATCGACGAATTAATCATTTTTAAAGAGGAAAGAAAAGTGTATACACTCGCAAACGATGAAAGGTACAAAGCTTACTCGATGTAAGTATATACAATGCAACAAAAGATTATCGAGTTATAAAAATCTTAAACCAAATCAATAGAACAAGAAAGCGCATGTGCTCATGGGATAAAGTTTAATTCATGAAGTTATTCATAATATCAATGATTTGAGGACTAAAGTCTAATAACTTTTAAAATCGAGAACACGCATCATTGAGTTGTCTATTGCACCGGGCATTTATTAAAATTTGTCATTGGAAATAAAGGAAAAATGCCAAACAAAGGAAAAAAAAGAAAGAAAATATTTTTGAAGTTTTTAAAATTTAACAAAAAGCATGCTTTGTAACTAACATGTGATCAAATTCATGGACTAAACATGAAATGGATAGATTATCCTACACCCCCTAAGTTAAATGTTGCATTGTCCTCAATGTGCATTAAGGACAAAACATAGAGATAGGAAAAGAAAGATATTACCCAAAATTAGAGTGATCCCTGATAAGAACGAGTCCAAAGAATCTACAAAACAAGTTAGTAGTGAGCATAATGAAAAGCAATAACAAAAAGTTTAACTAATTACACAAGACTAAATTAAAAAGGAAAGAAAATCTAAACAAAGAAGCTAACTATTTACAACCTACTATTTGGAGTTCTAACTAACTATACACTAGAAGTCTAAATTTTTAAGGATCCACCCAAACAACAATTTGATTTTGGAAGGCATGTGTAAGGCGTAAGAAATGAACCATCATCAATTAAAAGTTTGAGAGGTGTGATGGGGGATTTGGATACTAAGAGTGACAATACCACATTGATCTCATGAAAATTGGAATCACATCCCTAAGGTTTTTCAATTGGAAGGGGAGGTGGGGATAGTGCACGTGAAAAGCCCATGATATGAAATATCTTAAAATAACATTCCCGTTCAAGAATTGGGTCAAAGTCATCAAGACTTTCAACCGATTCTTGTGATAAGTTTAACGGCTCGAGAATAGTAGGGAATAAAGAAATAGAAGGACCATCAACCTCAATACAACCGGAAGAATTAATAAGAGGTTGAAATTCGAAAGTGCTAAAGATTGGGTCACACTCAATTATTTCTTCATCAAAAAGGAGTGGAGGTGAAACGCAAATTTCAACCTCGACCCAATTTTGTAAAGAAATGATCTCATAGAGCATGGCATCATTCTCCAAAAACCAAGCTTGAGAACTTTTGGAAAGATCATTTATTTCCTTTATCATTAACTCATAACCAAACGAACAAGAAGACATAACATCTTCGTGTGAGGTTTGCTCATACCTAATGGGATCCCCACTTTCCAAATTACATTCCCAAGGCGATGAGGGACTACTTATAAATTCATGAACTTCACGCTCAAGGCGTTCATTTTCAAGAATTTGTAGGCATTCTCTCATTGTTTTGGGAGTATAACTTGGAAAACTATCTTGAGAACAATTAAAGTTATCTAAAGAGTTATAGCGAGACATTACAAGGTAAGCTAATTCAATAAAATGACAAGCGCCGAAATTTGAATTTCTCGAAACAATATACCACAAGTCAAAAGAAAGGATAAAATAAAGAATACAAATATGAATAAAAGAATTATTACGAAATAATAAAATAATTACAATCTAAAACACACTCCCTGGTAACGGCGCCATTTTGATCGGGTTTGAATCATGCATCATGTAATACGCAAATCGTTGTCATCGGTTCGGCGACTAAATGCAAAAAAAATCTAAACTACAACTACACGTGATAAGAAAGAACAACGGTAAGTCGGGTATCGAGAATCCATAGGGAGTGATTGAATTTTAGATTTTAATTGCTCTAAAACTTCAAAAATAAAGGTGTAAAAGGTCATGGGTTGAAATGGTAAAAAAGGAAAAGTAAGAAGTTAGCGCTAAATTACAACTAATTAAAACCAGAGTAGGGATCGCGTACCCGCAATGGGATAAACAACTAATAATTAGAATTTTGGTTCAAAAACATTTAACCAAGCATTTTTAGTTTATTATAAACATCACGAAAGAAGAAATTTAACTCAAAGTTGAGAGATAAAACATTTAGCTCAAAATGGTGACACGCGTCTTAAAATCGAATTATCGCTATAAATACTAATGTTGCATGATAAACAAAGTTAAACGCATAACAATTTAGTTTTAATACACGCGGTTTCAATTAAATATGATTTTAGACAAAACCTGATTTTCGGAGATCGATGCTCATCAATGACGGACACACGATCCAACCCCTATTTAACTACTCACACACGTGGATAAATTAATCAAACAACTAATTACTACATAAAACAAGAAATAAATAAGCAGCACAAATTTAACTAGGCAAGGAAAATAAATGAACAAAGCATAAATAAACCAAGGAAGAAGATTAGAGGACAACTTCCATAAAATGGGTGAAAATCCAACAATAATGAAGGAGAGGGGTGGTCTCCACTATAAACCCCAAAGTTTCCAAACCCTAGAACTAACCTAAACTATCTAATAATGAGATACCCACAAAAATAAACCAATGGGTCTATTTATAGTAAGTTGCAAAAAAGAAATAAAGAAAAAGAAAAGAAAAAATGGGTTTAAGTTACAATTAAAGGAAAAAAGAAAAAAAGGAATAAAAAAGGAAAGGGAAAAGTAGCAGCAAAAGTGGGTCAGCAAAAACAAGGGGACCGGTCGACCGCGTTCAAGCCGATCGACCGCATGAACAGTTGAGGGCACACTATCTTATATCAAAGCTAAAATCCTAAAATTCGGTCGACCGGGGGCTGGGTCGGTCGACCGGCACTGCCAGCCACCAAATCGCAGCAACTGCTATGGCCATTCTACCATTTGTGTAACCATGACCTGCTATGACCCATTTGTTTTTCTCATTAGCAATTCCAAAGACCCATTTTAATGGAAAAATCCTAACTGCTTAAGGTCCAAGCCAATACCCATTTGCATAGAAAGAAATCGTGACCTGCTATTGTGCGTATAACCAAGACCCACCATTTATGCCTCATGTGCATGCCACCCACCATGAATTTGTTCCACCACTTGCAAAACAGAGACCAACTAAGACCTCCATGTCCAAAACTGGTGAAAAACAAAGAACTACACACCACAATTAATGGACAACAAAAACCTCCAAAAAGTAAATGTCCAAGTCCCATTTGCAAAATTGGATAACCCGGGACCCATTTCGATATGCGCGTAACAAAACCCAAGCTCCAATTTGGACGAAACGCTCTAATTTTGGACAAAACCAAAACCCGAGCCAAGGAGAAAAATCGCCATTTGAATTGTTGTTTGCTGCAAAAACGAGTTAGGGACATGGAGGGTATTTATTAAATTGTTAGTAAAAGAGATAAGGGACATGAGGGAATTAATAAAATTGCTATTTATTTCTTTTAATTCTTCCTCCGAATTAAGACTCGTGTTTTCTTCGTTCGGACTCCAATTCGAGCACTATTCATGTCCGTGTGAAGCTTGTCTAGAGGGCTACAACTTTCGTGAATACTTCGGGAAAACAACCTGAAGTGTGAAATTACGAAAATGCCCCTAAACATGCGAACTCTGATAAAACTTTATCGGAACGTGACGAAACTTCACACTAAGCATCGTAACACCTATAAATACTTAATAATACCTAAAATAAAGTATTATCGTATAAAATAGAGGTCTTCTGATCAATGAGCATAAATATAGCAATTACGATACCCGAGGGGACTAAAGATGCAGAAGTTAACGTGTGGAAAATGCAATTTTCGAGTCGTATCACAACCCCAAACTTATAGATTGCGTGTTCCTAGAAATGAAATTCAAAGGAAGAAGAACTATAAGAAAACCTCAAAATAGAAGATATATACAAAAGCGATAAAAAGGATAAGGCCACTTTTGCGGGCGCACGATTGCATTTAGCGTATGCAATAAGCCCTTAAACCCTTAGGTCACCCTAGTGGACGAGTGTCATCTCGTGAGGATTTTCAGGGATAAAACCCACAAACATCATATGCTTTCCTCAAAATATTCCCAATCCAACATGCGACAAACTTAACATCAACGAAAAAGATTTCAAACACGTTATTAGCAAATTGAATGAATTCAAGCTAAAGTCCGTTGTTATTAACAAGTTGAATGCACCTCATAGAATTCAAACTTTAAAAGTGGGAGGGGGAGAGCAAATGCAAGGTATGATTTGGAAAAAACTTAAATAAATCGGATAAGCGTTAAAGCAAGCATATATTCAATCCTCACGGCCATTACACTAATCAAATGAATTCACTCGAAACAGGGAGGTAACACACGGAACATGCGGGCATAAAGTGTACATATAAATGGAAACTAGGAGGCACACATGTCACAAATGAAGAACGCTATATAGGAAATTAAAAACTATAATCTCAATGAAAAATACCGCACATAAAGAGGCGAAATGCATTTTCACAGATTACCAAAACTATTTAAACTTTTAAATTAAATTCACCCTAAGATCACATAGGACTTGTATAGGGTTGTAATGTAGGCTAGGCTCGGTACAAAATGAAAGGTATATGTACGTATTCAAAGTTGTTCAGGATGAAAACTTGGAATAATGGGAAGAATGCGGGCAATATCGAAAATGGAAAACAAGTTCCATAATCAAGCATCGTATATAACAATCGGAGAGTAACAAGGAGTATTGAACACTATATACAACATATACAAACTTTCTCTTTTCTTTTTCATTTCTTATTTTTCAATCTTTTCTTTTGTTTTCTTTTGTTTTTCTAACTTTTTCTTTGCTTTTTCACTGCACTTTTTTTTTCTTCACTTTTTCACTCTTTTCACGCTTAATTGCAACCGTAAGACACTAACATCATTCAATCCCAAGTATCATTCCAAACATGGTAAGGAAGGTAATAAGTATGGTTTATAACTCCAATGTGGAGTAGGTTATGGGATTTGAGGTTATGAAACGAAAGGCTATATTAAGTCTCAAAGGGGATGACTAGGGAAAACATATAAGGTGAGGTTAAGGCTAATATGGGTGATATAACAAAGATTGCCTATGATCATTTTATAAAGTTTACACAATTCTCGAGTCAAAACAATATGTGAAAATAATGCTCAAGTAACACATTTCAATATATAAACTTAATTAATGAATGATCAATGAAAGAATAGAGAGATTATCGACGAATTCAATGTTTTCTAAGAGGAAAAAAAGTGTATACACTCACAGACGACGAAAGGTACAAAGCTTACTCGATATAAGTATATACAATGCAACAAACGATTATCGAGTTATAAAAATCTTAAACCAAATCAATAGAACAAGAAAGCGTATGTGCTCATGGGATAAAGTTTAATTCATGAAGTTATTCATAATATCAATTATTTGAGGACTAAAGTCTAATATCTTTTAAAATTGAGAACAAGCATCATTGAGTTGTCTATTGGATCAGGCATTTATTAAAATACAAAGGCAAAATGCCCAACAAAGGAGAAAAAAGAAAGAAAATATTTTTGAATTTTTTATAATTGAACAAAAAACATGCTTTGTGAATAACATGTGATCAAATCTATGGAGTAAACATGAAATGGATAGAATATTCTACACCCCTAACTTAAATGTTGCATTATCCTCAATGCGCATTAAGGACACAACATAAAGATAGGAAAAGAATGGTATTAACCAAAACTGGAGCGATCCCCGATAAGCACGAGTCCAAAGAATCTACAAAACAAGTTAGTACCAAGCATAACGTAAAGAAATAACAAAAAGTTTAACTAATTACACTAAACTAAATTAAAAAGGAAAGAAAATCTAAGCAAAGAAAATAAAAAATAAAAATAAAAAAAGCTAACTATTTACAACCTACTATTTGGACTTCTAACTAACTATACACTAGAAGTCTAAATTTTTGAGGATCCACCCAAACAACAATTTGACTTTGGAAGATCAACGGTGGACCCTCCATAGTATGCATGCCTCCCGAAAAATAGGAATTTTGTTTGAAAAATGGAAGGCATGTGTAGGCGTAAGAAGTGAACCATCATCAATTAGAAGTTTGAGAGGGATGACGGGGGATTTGGATACTAAGGGTGACAAGCCCACATTGATCTCAGGAAAATTGAAATCATGTCCCCAAGGTTTTTCAATTGTATGGGAAGGTGGGGCTAGTTCATGTGAATAGCCCATGATATGAAATATCTCAAAATAACATTCCCGTTCAAGAATCAGGTCAAAGACATCAAGACTTTCAACCGATTCTTGTGATAAGTTTAACGGTTCGAGAATAGTAGGGAATAAAAGAAAAGAAGGACCATTAACCTCAATACAATCAGAAGAATTAATAAGAGGTTGAAATTCGAAAGTGCTAAAGCTTGGGTCACGCTCAATTATTTCTTCATCAAAAAGGGGTGGAGATGAAACGCAAGTTTCAACGTCGTCACAATTTTGTAAAGAAATCATCTCATCGAGCACGGCATCATTCTCCAAAAACCAAGCTTGAGAACTTTCGGAACGGTCATTTATTTCCTTTGTCACTAACTCATAATCAAATGAACAAGAAGACATAACATCTTCTTATGAGGTTTGCTCATAGATAACGATATCCCCGCTTTCCAAATTACATTCCCAAGGCGATGAGGGACTACTTATAACTTCTTGAGCTTCACGCTCAAGGCATCATTTTCAAGAATTTGTAGGTATTGTTTTAGGAGTATCACTTGGAAAACAATTCTAAGAACAATTAAAGTTATCTAAAGAGTTATGGCGAGACATTTCAAAATAACCTAATTCAATAAAACGACAAGCGCCGAAATTTTAATTTCTCGAAACAATCTAGTACAAGTCAAAAGAAAGAACAAAATAAAGTGTACAAATATGAATAAAAAAAATATTATGAAATAATAAAACAATTACAATCTAAAACACACTCCCCGGTAACGGCACCATTTTGATCGGGCGTGAACCGTGCGTCGTGTAATACGCAAATCGTTGTTATGGATTCGGCGACTCAATACAAAAAAAAAACTAAACTACAACTACACTTGACAAGCAAGCACAACGGTAGGTCAGGTATCGAGAATCCACGGCGAGTGATTGAATTTTAGAATTTAATTGCACTAGAACTTCAAAAATAAAAGTGTAAAAGGTGATGTGTTGAAAAGGTTAAAAAGGAAAAATAAGAAGTTAACGCTAAATTACATCTAATTAAAATGAGAGTCGGGATCGCGTACCCGCCAGGGGCTAAACAAATAATAATTAGAATTTTGGTTCAAAAACTTTTAACCGAGCACTTTTAATTAATTATAACATCACGCAAGAAGACATTTAACTCAAAGTTGCGAGATAAAACATCTAATTCAATATGGTCACACGCATCTTAAAATCGAATTATCGCTATAAACACTAACGTTGTGTGACAAAGAAAGTTAAACTCTTAATAATTTAATTTTAATGAATGCGGTTTCAATTAAATGTGAGTTTAAACAAAACCTAATTTTCGGAGCTCGACACCCATCAATGGCGGACACACGATCCAAACCCTATTTAACTACTCACATGACATGGATAAACTAATCAAACAACTTATTACGAAATAAAACAAGAAATAAATAAGCAGTGCAAATTTAACTAGGCATGGAAAATAAAGGAACAAGGCATAAATAAAGCAAGGAAGAAGAAGAGTAGAGGAAGACTAACATAAAATGGGTGAAAATCCAACAATAATGATGGAGAGGGGTCGTATCCACAACAAATCCCAAAGTTTCCAAACCCTAAAACTAACCTAAACTATCTAGTAATGAGATACCCCAAAAAATAAACCAAAGGGTTTATTTATAGTAAGTTACAAAAAAGAAATAAAGAAAAAGAAAAGAAAAAATTGTTTTAAGTTACTATTAAAGGAAAAAAGAAATAAAGAAGGAAAGGGAAAAGTAGCAATAAAAGTGGGTCAGCATAAATAAGGGGACCGGTCAACCGCTTTCAGGCCGATCGACCGCGTGAACAGTTGAGGGCACACTATTTTGGATAAAAGCTAAAATCCTCAAATTCGGTTGACTGGGGGCTGGGTTGGTCGACCAGCGCTGCCAGCCACCAAATCGCAATAACTGTTATGGCCATTCTACCATTTACGTAACCATGACCTGTTAGGACCCATTCGTTCTTCTCAGTAGCAATGTTAAAGACCCATTTTAATGTCCAAATCCCAACTGCATAAGGTCCAAGCCAATACCCATTTGCGTAGAAAAAAATGGAGACCTGTTATTTTGGGTATAACTAAGACCTACAATTTATGCCTCATGTGCGTGCCACCCACCATGAATTTGTTCCACCACTTGCAAAACCGAGACCCACTATGACCTCCATGTTTAAAAAATGGTGAAAAACCAAGAACTACACACCACCATTAATGGCCAACAAAAACCTCCAAAAAGTAAATGTCCAAGACCCATTTGCAAAATTGGGTAACCCGGGACCCATTTCGATATGCGCGTAACAAAACCCAAGCTCCAATTTCGGATAAAAGGCTCCAATTTTGGACGAAACCCAAACCCGAGCCAAGGACAAAAATTTCCATTTGAAATTGTTGTTTGCTGTAAAAATGAGTTTGGGACATGGAGGGTATTTATGAAATTGTTAGTAAAAGAGATAAGAGACATGGGGGGATTAATAAAATTGTTATTTATTTCTTTTAATTCTTCCTCCAATTAAAGACCCGTGTTTTCTTCGTTCGGACTCCGATTCAAGCAACGTTCATGACCACGTGAATCTTGGTCAAAAGGCTACAGCTTTTGTAAATGCTTCGGGCAAAAATCCTGAAGAGTGAAATTATGAAAATGCCCCTGAACGTGCAAACTCTTACAAGACTTCATTAGAATGTGACGAAACTTCACACTAAGCACCGTAACACCTATAAATGCTCAATAATACCTAAAATAAAGTATTATCCTATAAAACAGATGTTGTCTGATTAACGAGCATAAATATAGCAATGACGGTACCCGAGGGGGCTAAAAATGCATAAGTTAACGGGTGGAAAATGCAATATTCGCACTGTATCACACCCCCTAACTTAGACATTGTTAGTCCCTACCAATGAAATTCAAATGAAGAAGAACTATAAGAAAACCGCAAAATATGAGATATATACAAAAGAGATAAAAAAGGATAAGGCCACTTTCGCAAGCGCACGATTGCATTTAGCGTATGCAATAAACCGTTAAACCCCTAGGTTACCCTAGTGTACGAGTGTCGTCTCGTGAGGATTTCCAGGGATGAAACCCATAAACATCGTATAGTTTCCTCAAAATATGCCCAATCCAACATGCGATAAACTCAATAACAACGAAAAATATTTCAAACACGTTATCAGCATATTGAATTCATTCAAGCTAATGTCCGTTGTTATTTACAGGTTAAATGCACGTCATAGAATTGAAACTTTAAAAGTGGGAGGGGGGAGAGAAAATGCAAGGTATTATTTGGAAAAAACTTAAATAAACCAGATAAGCGTTAAAGCAAGCATATATTCAATCATCACGGACAATACACTCATCAAGTGAATTCACTCGAAACAGGGAGGTAACACACAGAACATGCGGGCATAAAGAGTAATTATAAATGGAAACTAGGCAGCACACAAGTCACAAATGAAGAAAGCTATATAGGAAATTAAAAACTACAAACTAGACGAAAGATACCACACATTAGAAGAGGCGAAATGCATTTTCACAAATTATAAAAATAATTTAAACTTTCAAATTAAATTCACCCTAAGATCACATAGGACTTGTATAGAGTTGTAATGTAGGCTAGGCTCGGGTACGAAATGAAAGGTATATGTACGTATTCAAAGTTGTTCGGGATGAAAACTTGCAATAATGGGAAGAATGCGGGCAATATCAAAAATGGAAAACAAGTTCCATAATCAAGCATTAGATATAACAATCGGAGAGTAACAAGGATTATTGAACAATATATACAACATATACAAACTTTCTCTTTTCTTTTTCTTTTCTTCTTTTTCTATCTTTTCTTTTGTTTTCTTTTGTGTTTCTCACTTTTTCTTTTCTTTTTCAGTACACTTTTTTCCCTTCATGTTTTCACTCTTTTCATGCCTAATTGCAACCGTAAGACAATAACATCATTCAATCCCTAGTATCATTCCAAACAAGGTAAGGAAGCTAATATGTATGGTTTATAACTCCAATGTGGAGTAGGCAATGGATTTTGGGTTATGAAACGAAAGGATATATTACGGCTCAAAGGGGATGACTAGGGAAAACATATAAGGTGAGATTAAGGCTAATATGGGTGATATAAAAAAGATTGCCTATGATCATTTCATAAAGTTTACGCAATTCTCGAGTCAAAACAATATATGAAAATAATGCTCAAGTAACACATTTTAAGATATAAACTCAATTAGTGAATGATCAGTGAAAGAATAGAGAGATTACCGACGAATTCAACATTTTTAAAGAGGAAAAAAGTGTATACACTTACAAACGACGAAAGGTACAAAGCTTACTCGATATAAGTATATACAATGTAATAAAAGATTATCGAGTTATAAAAATCTTAAACCAAATCAATAGAATAAGAAAGCGCATGTGCCCATGGGATAAAGTTCAATTCATGTAGTTATCCATAATATCAATGATTTGAGTACTAAAGTCTAATTACCTTTAAAATCGAGAACATGCATCATTGAGTTGTCTATTGGATCGGGCATTTATTAAAATTTATCATTCGAAACAAAGGCAAAATGCCCAACAAAGGAGAAAAAAGAAAGAAACTATTTTTAAAATTTTTAAAATTTAACAAAAAGCATGCTTTGTGACTAACATGTGATCAAATCCATGGACTAAACATGAAATGGTTAGAATGTCCTACACCCCCTAACTTAAATGTTGCATTGTCCTCAATGCGCATTAAGGACACAATACAAAGATAGGAAAACAAAGATATTACCCAAAATTGGAGCGATAACTAATAAGCAAGAGTCCAAAGAATCTACAAAACAAGTTAGTACCGAGCATAACGAAAATCAATAGCAAAAAGTTTAACTAATTCTACTAGACTAAATTAAAAAGGAAAGAAAACCTAAACAAAGAAAATAAAAAATAAAAAAAAAGATAACTATTTACAAAGTACTATTTGGACTTCTAACTAATTATACACTAGAAGTCAAAATTTTTTAGGGCCCACCCAAACAAAAATTTGACTTTGGAAGATCAACGGTGGACCCTCCATAGCATGCATGCCTCATGAAAAATAGGAATTCCGTTTGAAAAACGGAAGGCACTTGTAAGGCTTAAGGAATGAACCATCATCAATTAAAATTTTGAGAGGGATGATAGGGGATTTGGATACTAAGGGTGACAATACCACATTGATCTTAGGGAAATTGAAATCACATCCCCAAGGTTTTTCAATTAGAAGGGGAGGTGGGGCTAGTGCACGTGAATAGGCCAAGATATGAAACATCTTAAAATAACATTCTCGTTCAAGAATCGGGTTAAAGTCCTCAAGACTTTCAACCGATTATTGCGATAAGTTTAACGGTTCGAGAATAGTAGGGAATAAAGAAAAACAAGGACAATCAACCTCAAAACAATCGAACGAACTAATAAGAGGTTGAAATCCGAAAGTGCTAAAGCTTGGGTCACACTCAATTATTTCTTCATTAAAAAGGAGTGGAGGTGAAACGCAAGTTTCAACCTCGTCACGATTTTCTAAAGAAATGATCCCATCGAGCATGGCATCATTCTCCAAAAACAAAGCTTGAGAAGTTTCAGAACGATCATTTATTTCCTTTATCAACCGAA
The DNA here is from genome assembly GCA_949130495.1 of Sambucus nigra. Taxonomy (NCBI): domain Eukaryota; kingdom Viridiplantae; phylum Streptophyta; class Magnoliopsida; order Dipsacales; family Adoxaceae; genus Sambucus; species Sambucus nigra. Next base: position 400,254,988 of record OX422220.1, read on the forward strand.
CGAACAAGAAGACATAACATCTTCTTGTGAGGTTTTCTCATAGTTAACGGGATCCCCGATTTTCCAATTACATTCCCAAACCGATGAGGGAGTACTTACAACTTCTTGAACTTCATGCTCAAGGCGTTCATTTTCAAGAATTTGTAGGCATTCTCTCATTATTTTGGGAGTATAACTTGGAAAACTATTTTGAGAACAATTAAAGTTATCTAAAGAGTTATAGCGAGACATTTCAAAATAAGCTAATTCAATAAAATGAAAAGCGCCGAAATTTGAATTTCTTGAAATAATAGAGCACAAGTCAAAAGAAAGGATAAAATAAAGAATACAAATATGAATAAAAGAATTATTATGAAAAAATAAAACAATTACAATCTAAAACACACTCCCCGGTAACGGTGCCATTTTGATCGAGTGTGAACCGTGCACCATGTAATACGCAAATCGTTGCTATAGGTTCGGCGACTCAATGCAAAAAAAATATAAACTACAACTACACTTGACAAGCAAGCACAATGGTAAGTCCGGTATCGAGAATCCACAAGGAGTTATTGAATTTTAGATTTTAATTGCTCTAGAACTTCAAAAATAAAAGTGTAAAAGGTGATGGGTTGAAATGGTGAAAAAGGAAAAATAAGAAGTTAACGCTAAATTACAACTAATTAAAACCAGAGTAGGGATCGCGTGCCCGTCATGGGCTAAACAACTAATAATTAGAATTTTTGTTCGAAAATATTTAACCGGGCATTTTTAGTTAATTATAAACATCATGAAAGAAGAAATTTAACACAAATTTGTGAGATAAAATATTTAATTCAAAATGATCACACGCGTCTTAAAATCGAATTAGTGCTATAAACACTAACGTTGCGTGATAAAGAAAGTTAAATGCATAATAATTTAATTTTAATACATGTAGTTTCAATTAAATGTGATTTTAGACAAAACCTAATTTTCGGAGCTCGACGCCCATCAATGGCGGACACACGATCCAAACCCTATTTAACTACTCACACAACGTGGATAAACTAATCAAACAATTAATTACTAAATAAAACAAGAAATAAATAAGCGGCACAAATTTAACTAGGCGTGGAAAATAAAGGAACAAAGCATAAATAAAGCAAGGAAGAAGAAGAAGAAGAAGAAGAAGAAGAAGAAGAAGAAGAAGAAGAAGAAGAAGAAGAAGAAGAAGAAGAAGAAGAAGAGTAGAGGAAGACTTACATAAAATGGGGGAAAACCCAACAATAATGAAGGAGAGGGGTGGTCTCCGCAATAAACCCTAAAGTTTCAAAACCCTAGAACTATCTAATAATGAGATACCCCCAAAATTAAACCTAAGGGTCTATTTATAGTAAGTTACAAAAAAGAAATAAAGAAAAAAAAAACAAAAGAAAAATTAGCTTTAAGTTACAATTAAAGGAAAAAAGAAAAAGAAATAAAAAGGAAAGGGAAAAGTAGCAGCAAAAGTGTGTCGGCAAAAACAAGGGGACCGGTCGTCCACGTGAACAGTTGAGGGCACATTATCTTGGATCAAAGACAAAATCCCAAAATTCGATCGATCGGGAGCTAGGCCGGTCGACCGGCGCTGCCAGCCACCAAATCGCAGCCACTGCTATGGCCATTCTACTATTTGCGTAACCATAACCAGCTATGACCCATTTGTTCTTATCATTAGCAAAGCCAAAGACCCATTTTAATGGACAATTCCCAACTGCATAAAGTCCAAGCCAATACCCATTTGTGTAGAAAAAAACCGAGACCTGCTATTATGGGTATAACCAAGACCCATTATTTATGACTCATGTACGTGCCACCCACCTTGAATTTATTCCACCACTTGCAAAACTGAGACCCACTAAGACAACCATGTCCAAAAAATGGTGAAAAACCAAGAACTCCACACCACCATTATTGACCAACAAAAACCTCCAAAACGTAAATGTCCAAGCCCCATTTGAAAAATTGGATAACCCGGGACCCATTTCGATATCGCGTAACAAAGGCCAAGCTCCAATTTCGGACGGAAGGCTCCAATTTTGGACAAAACCAAAACTCGAGCCAAGGGCAAAAATCGCCATTTGAAATTACCATTTGCTGCAAAAACGGGTTAGGGACATGGAGGGTATTTATGAAATTGTTAGTAAAAGAGATGAGGGACGTGGGGGAATTAATAAAATTGTTATTTATTTCTTTTAATTCTTCCTCCGATTAAAAATCCGTGTTTTCTTCATTCGGACTCTGATTCGAGCACTGTTCGTGGATACGCGAATCTTGGCCCGGGGGATACAACTTCCGTGAATACTTCGGGCCAAAATCCCAAAGTGTGAAATTACAAAAGGGCCCCTGAATGTGCGAACTCTTACGAAACTTTATCGGAGCGGGACGAAACTTCACACTAAGCACCGTAACACCTATAAATGCTCAATAATACCTCAAATGAAGTATTATCGTTTAAAATAGAGTTTTTCTAATTAACGAGCGTAAATATAGAAATTACGGTACCCGAGGGGGCTAAAAATGCATAAGTTAATCGGGGAAAAATGCAATATTCTTTCTGTATCAGCCAGCTTGTCGCAAAGTCAAGATAGTCATAAGTCTCCACCGTATCCGTATATGATGAATAGGTCTCACCAATCATAGTTTTTGTCCTAGCCTCCTCTGATATCTCTCCCACCCGCCTCATGTACATCGAGGGCGTCTCCGGTGGGAGCGCCACCCCATCCTCCACAATATGTCGAACCACACTCTCCCCAAAATACCAAGAAAGTCGAACTCGTACACCAGCAGTCGACGCATCTGTGAATGCACCCAAGTCTCCCCCATGCACTCGACAGTCATCTCCTAGGGATAGAAAGTCACCTACAATTCTCCAGCATAACTTCCAAATTTAACTTCCACAGCGAAACTCAAAACCTCAAAAACCAAAGGTAGGGCTGTAAACGAATATTCAAAAATCCGCATCCGTCCGATATTCGAATCTGAATTTGCAGATATTTATTTGAAAATATGGAAATGGATATGAATATGGATACTCCACAAAAATTTCTGAGAAAATGGATACGGATACGGATAGTACTAGTATCCAACACAGATAATCCGTATCCAATGCGGAGTATCCATTTTACCGGATATCCGTATCTGTCAAAATATCTTTAAAATATTACTAATAATATTAGTATTAGTATTACTAATAAAATAATATAAAAAAAAACTTAATCGTTTATTCCCTAAAATAAAATAAACACATACTCCACTCAAAACAAAAACACCCTAAAGTTATTATTTTATTGGGTATATTATAAAATGTTATGTATTATTATTTTATTGGGTATATTACCATGGAGTTACACTAAAGTTACAATACACCCTATCAGACACAACATACACCCACTAAAGAACATATACTTGACTCAAAATAAAAAAAAATTCTAATTTCATTTCATTTCTCTTTCGTACAAAATAAGAGAAAAGAAATCCTCATTTCTTTCCACAAAAAACCCTCATTTAACCACCTCCCCCTCCGCTGTATCAGCTCGCCGCTACTCATCAATCCCGCCACCGCTTCTCATCAACCCCTTCGCTGCGCATTAAATTCGTCACTCCATCGCTACGCATCCCCTCCTCCTGCAATAGAAAGTTAGCAACAACGGGTACATACAAAATAAAAATACAAATATATAACTATATTTATATATTGTTCATGTGGTTGTTCATTAGTTTCCATAATTATAAATAAATGTAGAAGAGAAAAAATAAGTAAAGAGATGGTTTTGATTTTGATGAGAAATGAAGTTAACAACGGGTATATTATATACAAAATAAAAATGTATACTTATTAAAATAAAAATATCAGCATGATTTGAAGACTAAAAGTTCCATGCTTTTATCATTCTCATTAAATTTGATTTAATCTAAAAGGTGCATATTTATATATACTCTTATGGAATGTTATTGTTATTTTTTTATGGCTTTAAGATTATATGGTAGTAAAGTACGGATGGGTTTAATCCATATTATCATTATGGAATGCTACTATTATTATGGAAGCCATAATTGTTGATGTTAGAAGGTAGTAATTTTGTTATATATTTATTTGGATTTGTATTTCATTGGATTGGATATTTTAATAGTTATTTTTTGCGAAGGGGAAACTATGTAAACAGATACGGATATTATCCGAATCTGAGGTATCTGACCGGATACGAATAAGGATAGTTGTTTTAAGTATCTTGTTGGATACGAATACGGATACGGATAGTGCATCCAGATAGCGGATACAGGTATAGAAAATATGGTATCCAATCCGTATTCGTCCATTTACCACCCCTAACCATAGTTTTCCCTAGCAAAACTTCCCAATCCAACTTCCCGAGTGGAGCTATAAGCCAATCGAATATCTCTCCCTGGCATCATCTCAGAGAAACACATTCCCCTATGGCATCCCAAAACCTCAAATCATCAACTATTTCCCCAGCGAAATTTCCAGACTAAAATTTCTCCTAATCCATCCACCATAAGAATTCCAGCTCCCCCAGCAAAGATATCTCCTCTCAAAAAGACATAATCCTCAGTAGATGTCTCTTCCCTAGTAGAATCTCAATAGAGGTAAATTAAAGACTCCCCGAAGAACAACGCCCCCCCCCCCCCCCCGTGTTATAACTTTAGGTCCACAGAATTGACCTCGACCCAAAGAATTGGGCGTCCTTATAATTGATCTCGACCCGCAGAATTGGTCGACCCAACTTTAGGTCCTCAGAATTGACCGCGACCCGCAGAATTGGTCGCCACTACTTTAGGTTCACAAAATTGACCTCGACCTACAGAATTGGTCGACCCAATTTTAAGTCCTCGGAATTGACCTCGACCTGCAAAATTAGTCGCCGTAACTTTAAGTCCACAAAATTAACCTCGACCCTCAGAATTAGTCACCCCTACTATAGGTCCGCAGAATTGACCTTGACCTGCAGAATTAGTCGCCACTACTTTAGGTCTACAGAATTGATGTTGACCCGTAAAAAAGCTTATGCACGTAGCTCGCTAGAAGCTAAGAGTCTTATAGCCCAAAAACGAGAATAGCGGTTTTAGTAGTTCCTTAATACCTTATTACTAATCTATTTATAGTCAAGCAAGCCTTTCACCTGGATAACACACAAAAAAGCACCAGCTGGGCCTCTCTCTTTGTTTCGATGAAAGCCTCAACGCTCACATTCTATGGGGAACTTTTTTGACTATTTACGTTCGGAAGCAAAGGGTGAAAACTCCAAAACTAGATAAGGGTGCTTGTGTTATGGTTTTGAGTTCCTTGTCTTGTGGTCTAATAGTCACCACAGGAAGAAAGCGGGGAGCATTCTCTATCAAATAATGATGGAGGGGGTTCATGGTCCCTAGTCTCATTTTTGCCAAGCCTGATTCTAATGCACAAGCTCTAGTGAAATGATTAGCCTTTGAATAATCCGGTAAGAAGTCGATTCTGCTTTGAACTAAAGCTTGAGATCCCGGAAGAAGCTAAGGGTCTCACTCGATCGAGCTGGTAAGGGATGGCTGGCAGAGGTCGAGCTGTCCATAGTTTCTATCGCCCCCTTTAGTGAGTGTTTGCGATCTATATATCCATCGTTATTGGTTTAATCAACTATGCAATCAATCAATCTCTATGTGGTGCGCCATATCTTTAGTGAATCTTTTTCTGTATGAGTTAAGCAAGTATAAGAAAATAAATAGATAAGGAAATAGCCGATCTCATATCAATAAAGAAAAGTATACGGCATAAGGCAAGCGCATAGCGCTATAAGCCAGCCAATCGGGTAAGCGAACTGTGTTAAGTCAAGAAGTAGGATAGAAGGAGCGCGAATTAGTCGACCCAACTTTAGGTCGTCAAAATTAACCTCGACCCATAGAATTGGTCGCCACTACTTTAGGTTCACAAAATTGACCTCGAGCACCAGAATTGGCCACGCCAACTTTAGGTCCTCAGAATTGACCTCAACTCGCAGAATTTGTCACCACAACTTTAGGTTGTCAGAATTAACCTTGACTCGTAGAATTGGTCGCCCCTATTTTAGGTCCTCAGAATTGACCTCGACCCATAGAATCGGTCACCACTACTTTAGGTTCGCAGAAGTAATCGCCCCTACTTTAGGTCCTCAAAATTGACATTAACCCATGGAATTGGTCGCTCCTACTTTAGATCCTTAGAATTAACCTTGACCCGCAAAAATGGTCGCCCCAACTTTAGGTCCTTAGAATTGACCTCGACCCACACATTTGGTCGCCCTAACTTTAGGTCCTCAGAATTGACCTCGACCCATAGAATTGGTTGCCCCAACTTTAGGTCCTCAGAATTTCACTTGACCCGCAGAATTGTTCGTCTTTACTTTAGGTCCAAAGATTTGACCTTGACCCGCAGAATTGGTTGCCCCAACTTTAGGTCCTCAGAATTGGTCTCCATAGCTTTGGGTTATCAGAATTGATCTCGACCCACAGAATTGGTCGCCATAAGTTTAGGTCCTCAGAATTGATCTCGACCCTCAGAATCGACCATCCCTAACATTACCTTAGGTCCTTATAATTGACCTCGTCCCTGACCCTCTGAAACAGTCATCATTTAGGCCACTTTATTACTATGTGCAAAGTGTTTTAAGGATGACAAAATAATTTCTCTTTTTGTGAAAAACCTTTTTCCAATTTTTTAATTCGCACCAAGTTATGAACCAATTTTAACTCAACCAAATTTTATCTTGATTGAACATAAACATGCATCTAGTGATTAAAGCAAATAAAGTAAGGAAAAGAAATCTCACAACGCCGAATGTACGAGGAAACCACTAAGGGAAAAAACCTCGGACAGCCCAAGCTAGACAATCACTATGAATGTGAATTTACAAGGAACGGACATAAGTCTTACTCAATGACTCGATCCCAACAAGACTTGATGCTCTTCTGATTTTCAACCAATCCTCTCACAGTGCCCACACGAATCCTTCCACGATACATGTCCACAACAGTCGCCTCTACTAAGGCCTCGATGTCCACCGATGTAGCTTGGAAATTCAACAGAATTGAAACATGAACTCCTTTGTTTCTTCTCTGTAAAACCCAACGATGTTCTTCAAAGTGTAGAACAAAACCTTCTTGGTGCAAGCAAATATCACAATAGCATATACTAATGAAAACTCGGATCTTTGAAACTCTAAGGATGTTTTAAACTTGGAAAACCTTAGAAAACTCTTGTGCAGAAGCGTACTATTATGAAAACTATTTTTCAGAATGCACACATTTCAAAAACTTGGGGAAACACGCCTTAAATAATAATATTTAAGTAAGCATCTCGCTCAAGCGACTTTGGCCTATCGCTCGAACGAGATGGACATCTCGCTTGAATGACTGGTCATGTCGTTTGAACGACGCGCAAATTAGAGTCCTAATTAAACACTGCTTTAATCCGTCCTTATCAGAATAAAATGAAGAGTAAACCATTTCAAACACTTTTAAAAACATTTTAAAATTATTTTTTTAATAAAATAACATCCTTAATTATTTTAAAATAAATTCTAAGTCCCATTATAATTATGCATTTATACCTAAGTGATCTCGGAATGCAATTACACTTGAAGACGAAATATGTGCCCTAAATGGACATGATAAATCTTTGAAGCTTTGCCACAACGTCATCAATAGACTTCAACACGTCATAGTCTGTGTGGGATCGTGATAATAAAAATACGACCTATGACTCAAATGTGTTTTGTTCCTGGAATAAGTCAAATAAACATACAATTAACTCAATTGGAAATTTTATCCTTACAAATCTCTCCCTTTGAGTATTCCGGGACAAAACCAATAGTGAAATGCCTAAGCCGGGACGTCAAGTCGTATGATGCCTAAATCCTATCCCATAAACCCAAAATAAAAAATTACAAGATAAGACTAATAAATGATGGTCCGGCAAGCATGAACTGTCTGAATGTGATGTAGTCTTGAAATCTCGAATCTCTTTAAGCAAATCTACACACATAAAATAGACAAATACCACATGAAGTGTGGTCAAATAAATGATATAAACCAATAGGTAAAATCAAATCCAAATCATTTGTTATGTGAGCAAAACATGATATTAATTTTTAAACAACATCTAAAATATGATACTGATATGTACCGATGCAAAAATAATATGATACCAATTTGTGTAAACTAATCAATATAAACTTAAAAGCATATGATTACAAATAGGATACCAACAAGTAATGCAACAAATGTATTTTCTCATCAAACAAACTATCCCCCTACATCACATACATCTCTCCCCCTTATTGTCTCGAAGGGATAACTCGATGAAAAGATAAACATATCTAGCATGAGATAATCATTAAAATATAAATAGATAATCATGCAAAAAAACCAGCTAATAATGATCAATAATATCAAATCTGTATCTTGCAAACAATAATCACACAACATGAATCAACAATCTAATAAAGCGTGACTAAACGAAGATAATGCAATAAAATAAGCAAATCTATCAAAGTGAACTGCATAATAGATTCTCATAAGCCTCCCAGCAGTACCAAAAAAAATATGCCAACCAAGAACAGGGTACTGAAACAGAAGGAAAAAATTTTCAGCATGTCGCTCCAACGAGACAGCCCTGTCGCTTGAACGACTTCGCACGATATTTGTTTCTCGCTCGAATGAGAAAGTCAAAGTCTCACATTCAGTTCTAAAATTTAAACAGTTTTGCCCAGTGAAAAAATTTTGAGAAAAAACACACTGAAAGTGGTAGAAAACTGGAAAACAGTAGCAAAAACAACAAAAATAATATGAGTTACATGCTAACATAGTACTGATGTGCTCAAACATGAACATGGAATGTATGGGCGTGAACTACAACAAATGAGTCACAATCCCAACACATCAAAATGATCAAGAAGCTCAAATTGATAGCTATAAATCATCAAACTTTATTGTAGCCATATGTGACAATTAAAGTGTGAGCTTAATGAACTAAACAAACAAACATGCACAGAAATTCGAAATTTTAATGATTTTACAAACAATAGCGTCATAACACGAATTTTTCAACGTAGGGATTCGTGGTGCAAACCCGTTTAAATTATCCATCCAAACTCCTTGGAATATATCATATTTTTCTTTTGGAATGAACATTAACTAATTGGCCCATATCTTGGCATATGATTATTTTTATTGCCTTGATTTTTTTCGGACTCTTTTAAACGGTGGCTTTCACGACGATTCAATTTTACACTCTCGCAATCCTTTCCCGTGAACACTCAATATTTTTTAATACAATCCTCACGATAAAAGGTTCTGACATGCACACTTCCTCCTTAAGTCTACTTACACATAGATGACAAAATTGAGATAAGAACATCCCACCAAACTCAAATATGCATGAGATGTCAAACATCCATATCAACTCGTGCATGTGTGCAAAGATGGCATATATACAAAGCCGAATCAAAATGCATATCTACAACGAAACAACCCCATAATACAATGGTTAAGATCATTATAAGCATCAATAATTATGACTAAATGTCCTAGCCACATGAATAATGAAAGGAAATGGGTCCAAGCACACCAATATGCCACATCAAACATGTAAACTAAAAAAATAGAAAATCTTTTTGGTTTTTCAACATATTTTGACACAAATACAAGAAAAATCTTTTTGTAGTTTTCAAAAATATAATAAACCAAAAATCTTTATGTATTTTCTCATAAACAAAATCTTTTTGTATTTTTCAAATAAGACTCAATAAATGAAAAAAAATATAATACAAAATGATACATATGTCATAACACTAGCAAGATATAAATCATGATGAAAAGACTAGCGTATGACAAACATGGTAACACAATCATCCATTAGATCTAGCATAGGAAGAATCAAGTGCAACCAAATAAGAACCATGAAGTTTTAGCCCTAAAGCCTCTAAATCCGATTTCCTAACCCAAGTAGGTGTGAAATTGTGCATGGGGGTTTGGGGAACCGAAATAACTTTATTCCTTAACTTCCTAAGAGCATTCAAAAGGTCATAGAAAAAACGTCTAAGGTGACCTTTCCCTCCGCAATGTGTGAAATTTTAAAGAAGGTGGGAATGATTACCAAAATGTCGACCTCTCCTCATGTTCCTAGTGGGCTCTCTCACATGGTTGGTTTTGGCTTTGGGAATGGAAAGAACTCTATCATCATAGCATATACCCAACCTATCACTTTTAACTTGGATGGTTCCTAACATTTTATCCAACTTCTCCAACCTAGATTCCAAGTCAAACTTAACCTTACCCAAGTCTTTCAACTTCTCTTCAAACTCACAAATCCTAGAATCAAGCACATGCCTAAACTCCTCAAACTCTAACACCTCCTTTTTCAATGTCTCCATCAAACCATGAAGGATATCTCTCTCTTTTTCAACATGCTCTACCTTATCCCTAAGCTTCTTCCCTCATCCACTAAGATCCTCAATCAACTCATCATTATTTTCTATGGCACGCTCATTCAACCTAGCTTGCAATTTAGAGTTTTCCTTTTTTCATTTTCATCGCCTCAGCATACAACTCATTAAATGCAACTTGTAACTCTTTCACATCAATTTCTTCCTCCTCACTCTCTTCACCCTCACACACTTGGGATTCAACGGCCTCAGATGTATCATGCACATGAGAATCTTCATGGGAATATTTATCATCGTCGCTCACATGACATGCCAAGAAAGCAACAAACTTTCTCTCATTGGGGGAACTCTCTCCGTCTTCCAGATCACTATCACTTAAAGAGGCACTATAAGTTATCTATTTCTTGCCCTCTTTCTTAAGTCTAGTGGGTCACTCGGAAACTTTATGACCATACCGCTCATGCCTAAAACTCCTATCCGACTCAACCCTATTAAATTTATCACTCTTATCTTTAGGGGTGTAATCTACCTTGTTGTTCTTGAATTTCTCAAAAAATTTCACATCTTTCGACATCTTTTGAAATTTAATAAACTTTTTTAACTTCTTTGCCCAGAAGGCGGCATCCTCAAAATCGGAATAGGAATCATCATTCGAAACTTTAGTTTCCTCCTTTCGGGCTTTCAAAGAAATGCCCTTTTCTTTCTTTGGCAGTTTCTTGGAGATAAACATATCGAGTTCATAGGTTTGTAAGTCACCTATAATCTCTTCAAGTTTCGTCGAATAAAGCACACCTAAGGAGTTTAAAATGGACACTTTTGTATCAAACCTACTCGGTAGACAATCACTATGAATGTGGATTTACAAGGAAACCTCTAAGGGACAAAACCTCAAGCGGCCCAAGATAGACAATCACTATGAATGTGGATTTACAAGGAATCGACACAATTCTTACTCAACGACTCGGTCCTCATGAGACTTGGCACTCTTCTGATCTTCAGCCACACCTTTCACAACGCCCACGCAAATTTTTTCCCGATACCTATCCACAGCAGTTTCCTCCATGAATGCCTCGTTGTCCACAGATGTAGCTTGGAAAGTCTATAGAATCGAAACACAAACTCCTTCGTTTCTTCTTCATAAAACCCAACGATGTTCTTCAAAGTGTAGAACAAAACCTTCTTGGTGCAAGAAAATATCACAATAGCATATACTAATGAAAACTCAGATCTTTGAAACTCTAAGGATGTTTTAAACTTGGAAAGCCTTAGAAAAATCTTGTGCAGAAATGTAGTGTTACGAAAACTATTTTTCAGACTAAACACACTTCAAAAACCTGTGGAAACACGCCTTAAATAATAATATTTAAGTCAAAAGCTTGCTCAAATGACTTTGGACTATTGCTCGAGCGATATGGACATCTCGCTCGAATGACTAGTCAGGTCATTTGAACGACGCACGAATTAGAGTCCTAATTAAACACTGCTCTAATCCGTCCTTATCAGAATAAAACTAAGTGTAAACCAGTTCAACCACTTTTAAAAAGATTTTAAAATTATTTCTTTAATAAAATAACATCCTTAATCATTTTAAAATAAATTTCGAGTCCCATTATCATTACGCATTCATACCTGAGTGATCTCGGAATTCAATTAAACTTGAAGATGAAATATGCACCATAAACCGGCATGATAAATCTTTGAAGATTTGCCACAACGCTTCAATAAACTTTAGCACGTCATAATCTGTATGGGATCGTGATAATAAAAATATAACCTATGACTCAAACATGTTTTGTTCCGAAAATAAGTCAAATAAGCATACAATGGACTCAATTGGAAATTATCCTTACACATCCTCATCCCTTTCGTCCCCTGAATTGACCTATTTCCCAAAACGTCATGTGGTGTCTATTCGACAGCTTTCACTTGTTCCAATATCACCCATCGAGGGTCTCTGCAAACACCACATTTTAGGACCCCTCTAAGGCTCTCCTTAGGCCCCTAGCATCTCCTCATATACCATAAACCCTATGTTATACCTCGAGTACCGATCTAGAGGACATTAGTGATCCTGAGCCCTATTTTTCTCCGATCAACTTCATCGTCAGAGTGAAAGCTCAATGAATATTCCAAGGGATCTTAATCCTATTTCCAACAATCCCCCCCCCCCGGTGCATAAATTGGCATAACGGTTTGAACGAACAAACCATTTTACTACCTAAAACCCATACGGAGGCCACATGGTGCTCTCGGGCTCCGTTTGACCAAATTTAACTCTTCAACTCAAATGAGACTGAATGAATCTTTGAAGGTCACTGACTATGCTTTCCAACAATCTACCCATGCACAAATCAGCCTTGCGGTATGGACAAACGACTCATTTTACTTTGAAAGGTCATCGGTCTCTTTCGGACCCCGTTTGACCAAAACCAACTCTCCGAACCAGGTGAAGCTCTTTAGACCATCAAAGTGCCTCGCATAACCTTTTCCCGTGAGCAATTCATACTTATGGTTTGGACAAATGATCGGTAGTCCCTTGACCCTATATAAGGATAGCATGATCTCACCTCAAAGTCACTTCAGAAACATCACCTTTAGTGATCTCAATAATATTTTTCTTAAGTCAATGAGGTTTTCTTGTTTGAAACCTATATCCACCTTTCATTTCCATCACCTTTACACCCAATTTAGAAAAATACGCCTACATTCTTCACTCACTTGTATGGAATCTCATCATCAATCAAGATCAATCTCCAAGTCCCCAAAGAAGGATCCCAATACCAACGATGCCATAAACATTATCTCATATCAATCTGAAACAAAAAAAACTATGGAGAATTTAGCTTTTACTTTAGATCATACACATATTAATCGTCAATACTTTATAAGTAATATTGCACATAATATATTTTCTATTTAAAAAAAAAAGTGGGTTACACCAATAAATTCCAATAGGATTTTTCACCACTTTTTCTCAATACTAGAAATACCTTTTTATTACACACACACATAATAAAATTCCCATTTGAAATTATGGGATAAACCCCACCCTCTTGTCACATGTAACCTGCGTGCACTTCGTCTAGGGATAAAACCCGAGACTTGAGTCCTATTTTCCTATTTTCCTCTTTATCTTGTTTTATCCATATATTATTCATAAATGTCATACTTGTGATTCATATTTGCATATTTTCGAGCATCTATTATCATTTTATCATAACAATCAATATCCCGATAGGTGCACACATCATATTTTTAATTATTATTTTGGGAACATTCCTATGGATGCCCTCACTCCGTCTTTTCCATGATGCAAGTTGGACGATGCCGATACCCATTTATGTATACACGCACACACACTTCATGGAGAAATTAAGGAAAATAGTAACATAACCCCATGAGAGATTGAAAGGGCGGAATGGATGCCAAACACCTTCCCAATTTGTAACTTAGCCCCCGAAACTCTGATCTAATTGGTTTCGTAAGCATCAATTTGTCTTTGATGACGTTCTTTCAAGATGGGAACATGTTTTTTTGCATGTTTTATGCAATATAGGTTGGCGAATCTATCTCTTTATATCACCCCACATCGGTGATAATCGAAGCGTTCCTAGAAAGGACGCGAGACCTTTCTCTCTTTGTCTCCGCAGCGTGCGTGAGCGCCAACCTACGAGATGGAAAGGGAGATGGGAAACGAAATCGGGGAGGGATGGACACACTCCATAAATCTTTTCACATACTCCCTTGGTTTATCTCCTTTTTCGTTGAATTTGAGGAATTTTGGTGGAACATACCCCTCTAGTTATGGCTTTCCATTCATACTTTTTAGGTAGGGGTTCTGCAACTCCTCATACAGGTGAGGATTTTCCCTATGAGAGGAGGAGAGCAGCTTATTTACCTCATCCATAGTAATAGTCTTGGTGGGATATTCCTCTAAACTTACATTCTTCACTACTTGTGAACTCAACCGTGTTGCTACTTTCTCCAGTACCACCTTTTACGGTGGAGACACCCCTAGTGTTGTTGTTATTGCAGCAGTAGGAGCCCTTCTAGAGGGGGTTACTGATCATATTACACAATTTTGGCTCAAATATGCCAAATCCACATTATTTTGTTTCAATCCAAGCTCATTAAATTCATACTTGCCAATGGAGCAACTACTGTTGCAGTAGTCTATCCTCATTGGGGAGCAGGTGCTCTAGCTCCTATCACCGCCAAATCTTCTTGGGTGGTCTGGTCACTCTGAGCTCCATTCCTAAATGGAGTGTCTTCAAAAATTAGTTGTTTAAAAACGTTAAAACATTCTTTGTCCATGAAAGTGAGGATACCTTCCCAGCGGAGCCGCCAAATGTAGGAGGGTAGTGTGGTTGGGATCTAATAAGAAATTAGAATGGGTATGGCATGACCCACTCGAATGGAATATACCTCCAAGGTCTTCAAATTTTTTAAGAACAGCTCCTAGTAAATCCTTCATTTTCTAGTAAAAATGGAGTCAAAATTAGAACCACTCCTTATAAGAAGATGAACTTCACAAACAATAATAGTAACTTAGAGAAAAGAATCTCCAGAGAATGATGGTTGTCAAGGTGGGAGTGAAGAAACAAGCACTCGTCACTTAGAGAGATAGCAAGGAGAGAATACTAGGTGGTCTAGTGTGATTTTGACAGAGTAATGGCTTAACTTGAGCTTCTGATCTATGATTTGACCTCACCAATGGTCCTATATATAGGTGAATATGAGGCTAGTTTAGGCCTTTTAGGCGTCAAAATAAAGAGGGAAACTTAGAGGGACAAGATCTATAATTTACCTTTTGTCCCTACTAGGTCTGCAGCCGCCTGTCCCCTCTAACAGATTACACGTGGTATAAACCAAAGTCAAAAAGAAAATATGTATACTAATGGAGACAAAATATTTGATTTAGTAAAGATATTTTCAAATGGTAACTTGTTGTACAAAGTTTGCAAACTCGAGCACGACCTCAAGAACCACCCTCTTTGAGATCATTTTGTAAAAAAGTTCATTTCTTGTGAGGAGCCTATTGGATACTCACTTCAGTTATGATTAAGTGTGAGTTGTATAAGGACTTGAGTGACTCTTAGGGTCTCTCTACTAGTATTCTCCCTACCTTAAAGTGCTAAGTTGTTAAGCTTACTCAACAAACCTTGTCTCTCATCCACCAAGCCAAAACTCTCAGGAGATCCCAACTAGCCTTTTTGAGCCATGCTTTCTCAACTAGGCTACATGTACAAGAAAGTAAATATTAGTACTTTGTTATTTTCCGAGTAACAAATCTTGGGGAGGAGGACACTATAAGTGAACCTCCTTGCCCTATGTCATTTTTAGGGTAGGTGATTTGGGACAGAAGGGACACTCTGAGTAGACCTCCTCGCCCTTATTCGATTTCTGTGGTATGTAAATTGGGGCAAGTGGCTCATGATGAGTCCCCTTGCCTTGTCCTTTTTCTATGGCCTCAACTTATTTAGAGGGGCTACTCGCGGTGAGCCCTCTCAACCTTGCCTCTTTTCTGCGGCTTGAATTTTGGGATGAGGGGTTGCTCATGGTGAATATTCATAATCTAAAAATATTCTCTGTAGCTTATGTATTGGGATGAGGGTCTACACATGGTGAGCCCTCCTTTCCCTTATCTATTCTATGTGGCTTGAGTCTTGGGATGAGGGGTTGCTCTTGGTGAGTCATCCTCGTCCATGCCTTTCCTATGACGTGAGTCTCTTTTGGAAGGGTTTCTTGTGATGAGTCCCTCTCTTGTTCTTGTGTTTTTTATGTAGCTTCAATCTTGGGGTGAGGGGTTGCCTGTGGTTATTCCCCTTGCCCAACTGTCACAGTTTTTCATGGGGCTCAATCAAGGTACACACCCTTGCTCTATACATTAGTGATGATTTGAGCAGAGGCATCCCCTCTATGTGGGCATCCTCGCCTTGGGATTTTCTCAAATGAATGAACACCCCTCTATAAAGACACTAATAATTATTTATTAAAATAAAATAATTATGATAACTATTTGACAAAATAAAATAATCATTTTGATTTGTTTATAGGTGGTTTATTTGTAAATGACTTTCGGGATGCGTAGAAGGTCCGTTTACTCTTTAAAAGATTGGGTTTTAAGTCCAATATGTTAGAACAGGCCTTGGGTTAGATCTTGGATTAATTGGATTAGGTTTGGTCTTAATGAGTTGTGGCCTCGAAGGACTAATCCTAATTTCGTGGGTAATTAGTATAAAATAGAGGTTAGGTTTAGACTAAGACATTTTACACATTTGGACACAACGCTAGAGCTAAGAAGGAAGGCTACGTAAAGTAGAAAGATGATTTGGGACTTTTCATCTAAGAGGATTCAACCTAATTAAGATTTGAATCCTGAAATGAATTTCTAACCTAATTAATCAATTAATTAGGATATTAGTAATATAATGGAATTATTAGAAAACTGGATTAGATTCTTCATGTTATTGGATGGATCAAGGGTTAAATGATTAGAATTGGATTTTATACGGGGTTTTTTTTAAATTCTCTTAGTTTATACACGGATTGATATTTATATGAATGGAATTAATCAAAATCATAAAACTAGCGTTATTGGGTTACTTTTATAATTTCCTTCTAATTTCATGCAGAAAGGTTACATAAACCTTAATTTCATATTAGAATTGATGTTAGTTCACGTACATTTGATTGTTGGATGATAATATATTGATTTGGGAGATTGAGCTATCTTTAATCGAGGTTTTAGTTAAAGTAAACCAATTTTGGAGAAAAAGAACTGCGTATGTGCCATCGATCAATCGACCGGTCTTGAACGATCGATGAAATTAGAAGTTGGATGAGGTTGTGCATAATCGAATTACGAAAGGCGTGGGCACTGATTTCGTATTTTTGGGATTTTTTTGAATTTGTTATGATTTTCTACTAAGAGATGCATAAGACCGACATTTTAGGATGGACCTGATTTATAGGAAGTGAACTTAGTCTACTGAGGACTATGGTCTAATTAGCATAAATCATAAATTTTAATTATAGAAGTTAATTAATAAATACAATGGATTTAAGACATGTAAGATTTATATGCAGCTTTCCTTGACTTGTGTATTATGTGTACGACATATCGGTTGTTTTTACTTACACAATACATATTACAGGGAATATCCACTTGAGTCACGAGATACGACGATTACGATATTACCCTATTGCCATGATGATGCGTTTACCGATACACGATGATTATTTTGAACCTTGATGCGATGATATGGATCTACTCTAGATATGATTACCCCGGATATTACGTTCTGAAATTCTCATTGTATCAAAGAGGAGATGCACGCGTTGATCCTTTTGTAGGACTTTGGGTATGGGTTCATATGACTCGTGTTATGGTATATTCATTATCCCGTTTGGATATTATTCAACGGTCATAGGTGTGTTACAACCGATAACTATGCCTAATATGGGCGAGGGATTCCCAAAAGAGGTAGTATAGGCCTTCCTTATGTGTCGGCTTGTGATGGGACCTGATTAGCGATATGTGTAGTTGACCATATCTATTTTATGTGGATGTACATGTAGAGATTATTTTCCTAGATACATTATACTATTGTGCAGTATAAAGGACTAAAACTCGAACTTGAACGTAAAAGTATATAGCAATGAAAATACTTAATCGTGAGAAATACATGGGCTTGGGTGTAGAGGCGTGTGATATTTAAGGTTATTTTAGGTTGGGTTGACTTAAAAACAACTAGAATACTGGAGGAAGGTCTATAATTGTATCATTGCATTAGATCAATTATATCATTATATTACTTGAACTTATTGTTAACATCTACCATTAATATTTTTTAGGTCATAGGCCTCTAGTGAAACCTCATCTCTGATCTAGTCTTGAACTATCTTTCTTTCCAGATCTTATAGTTAGTATGTGTCGATCATGTGTGCTTATGATTTATATTTCTCTTATTATCATTTCAAATTTATATATGTCTGTAATGATAGTATGGGGGTTTTATTACTTATGTTGGATTTGGTATCAGAGATTGTATGATTCATCATTTTTATATTGAGTTATTTATTTCTATTTCAGTTTTATTTATAGTCATGCTTCGAATGATGTTAAATTGTTCATACCCTTGTATTATTTATTGTAGACTTAATCAACCTATTATTAAATTTTACGGGGTGTCACAGATGGTATCAGAGTATTACAGGTTCTAGTGTCCTAGGGATCTTACGTGCATCCATCGCTTTTCCATGTCACGTTCTTTAATTAATTTAGATCTTTACCATTTAGGATTTTTATTCTCTATAATGATGGAAACTTAGGACTTCACTCCATTTTTTGAGTCGGCCGACTCGGAGCGATTGAAGTGTATTCGGCGGGTTACTTATTTGGATTTTGCTTGCAATATGTCCAATGCATGAAGTCGCTTTCAATTGGGAGTTTTGGATTAATGGATGTGAGACCTTTGGCATGTTCTTAGCATATGGTTCAAGGGTAAATGCTCCACTCACCAACCGTAATATATTTAGGAGTAAGTTTCGAAAGACCTCACCTGGACGAATGCAAGGTAATAATAATGAGGAGTAATTCAACTATGTCTATCCTTTTACATCGGGAAGGATTGATACAAAAAGGAATAAGATGATTTACAGTTTCAGTTTTAATTTAAGAAGAATTTTTGAGGTGGTGTAAATCTCACAAGATGAGTTTGACATATGTTATTGGGGAATTATAACAACCCCTATTTTCTCACGTAAAGGCTGGCCAGGCACGATACGTCGAAGATAGGGATTGTTTGTCGATTAATACCATTCTTAGTACCATAGTAAATATAAATAAATTGTTTTTTCAAAACTTCGGCAATTATAAATGAAGAACACATACACAATGATCCAATAATCCACACCAATATAATTATGATAAAAATAAAATCCGGCTAACATAATAAATCCCAATTGAAATGAAATAAAAGAGTGTCGGGCTTATGCCCTTACAAATGTTCCCTAATAATAAATGATTGAATCTTAAAAAAAAAGCACCTATGTTGGGAGGAGAATGAATCTGAATCTGGAGGGTAAAAGAGATCGCGGGACTGACACAACACAATCCAACTATCCTTGTCTAGGAGCACCTAGTGGGGAAAACATTTAAATTTGGGCCAGAGCCCGAGATGCGCATGAATTAACTTGAATAAAATATGAATTTAATTATACAGTCGATGCACAATAAATATTCCCCCTTTTCGACACTCACATGCATATGACACCTCGCCCCTCACTAAACGAACTATCATTCGCATTCCAAAACATTCCAAAATCAAATTTATGACATCATCTAAATCTTTAGAGGAAATCTCTTCCCATTAGATTTAAATTAAGTGTAATCCCTACATGATAAAATTAATCCACTTACATTAATTATACTCTCCCCCTTTATCAAGTATAAAGCATAAACATCTATTATGCGTTATAGGATAAAATATTAGTCGGTGTCCATATCCTTAGACAATTAAATTTATTTCCACAATATCCAGGTAATAAATAATATATGTCCTTCCATATATGTGACACACAAGGGCATCTACCGTTGGTGTCATATTCGTGCTTTATCGACAAGTCCGAAGGAATCCTAATATCCAAATCGGATAGTCCGAAAGAATCCTGACATCCTAAGCGGACACCACAAAGCACATACAAGTTGGGGGCGATGCCTACGATGGATACCTGTATACGGCCCATAACCAATGTTGATATAGGAATAGTCAGCTCCACACCTACCTCTAGTGGATGGAGCCTCTACGTAGTACCTATATGACTACACATCATCAAGCCCACCTGTGCCGATGTGTGGTCACTAGCCCGATGTGTGGTCATTCCATAATTTAATTAACCTAACAATAACAAGTTTAAGTTACAAGCTAATTTCAAAACATGCATTATGATACCCATTAATTAATCCTCAGTGCCACATTTTATTTATCAATAAAGTTATCATGTACAATCTCCACATTAGCCATACAATTAAGCCCCAAATTTTACTCAGCCAAACTGATCCGGTCCAGATGAATCGGTTCGATTCGCCATTAATAGGAGGTTTTTACCCTACTAGATCGGTTCATTTCCTTGTCTATCAATTCGGTTCTGTCTTTACAGAAAAATTAGCCCTCACCGGATCGGTGCTTTTTCCTCCTATGGGTTCGGTTTGGTTTACGGGTTTCTAATCCCAAGTATTCAGATTTAGATTCCTAATTTTTGGAAAATAATATCTACATTTAATAATTCCTCTATATGCATATCATCGTCAAATTTAATTTATCATTCCTTTACATATGTGTATTCAATCATAAGAATCGAATCTAGTAAGCCCTAATTTCCAGAAATCTAAGGGAATAAGATTATGCATTGAGAAATACATTAGAAACATAATTTATGCAAGAAAATTCTTGCCGAAAATAAGTAGTGAAAAACCCTTGAAAGCTACTGGTCTCCCTCTTATTCTTCCTCTTTTCTCTTCTAGGGTGTTTCTTGCTTCTCTCTCTCTCGTGGCTATTATTTAGGTTTGATAAATGTGATAATAAGGAAGTGGTTTACCCCCAATAAACCACTCATTAAGTGTTAAATCCCGAGTTGGGTTATGGGCCCAACTTGTAGACCTACAAATGAGCCCGAATCCATTATCTAATTAGCCCCAAACTTTCCCAACCCATATGTTATTGAACTAAGGCCATTTTTAAATGTTTAGACCACTTAAATGAGTTCATATAAGTCCCAAAACGTGATCCGAATTATTTATGCCAAAATAATTACTTTTTATTTATATCACACATAAATCTTCATAATTTACTTTTTATTATACGCAATTGACATATTCATTCACAAAAATGAATAACGCACACACGCACAACTCAATAACAAGTTCCCACTTAAATTATTCGAAAAAAATAATTTTCCACTAATTATATAAGAGAAAAAATGCGGGGTATCACAGTAACCAATTATTCATTAATTGCCCATAGTTGGTCGAAGCTACCTTCTGACATTAGCGGGATAATCGCAATTATATGAAGTATAGAGATTTCCATGAATATGAGGACACAGGCCAAAGAAGGCCTATATAATTAGAGAATGTGTAGCATCAACCCATATAGGGTTGACCTCACCATAAAAAGGAATCTCATAGGAGATTATACGCCAAGAGGTTTCTAACAGTAGATAATATGATATGATATGGCCAGCAGAGCTAAGAAAATTCTAATGAGTGATGTCACGACCAATGATAAGTTTTAGCATAAAAGATCGTAAAGGCAATGTCAGCAGTTCCACCAGTAGGGTTCTCTTTTTTATATCTCCATTAAATGAAGGTATTACATTTGTGTCGAGTGAGTCCACTTAGTTAGTCGATGTCATCAGGAAACCAGTATTATTTAGGGTATCTCGAGGGAATGGTTATAGGTATATTTATGACTCACGCGCATGAGTTTTTCTTAGACATCACGGAGTTATCATTATTTTATTTAGTGGTGAGATAATAACAATATGGGTTCTATAGATGTTCTTATCTACGTGGGGATACCCCAATGGATAGTGGATGCCTTACATCGTGATTGTAAAGGCATGGCAGGTTCTTGATCGGCTTGATATTTATCCATTTTCTTAATTTATACATGAAGTCTTATAGTTTGTATTATGTATCTTTGAGTAGTAGCTATATATATATATATATATATATATATATATATATATATTACGTTTATATCAAATACCAACGGTTGGTCTTTACAATTGTCAATTTTTGGAAGGGGATATTCTTATAGTTAAACTTAAGATCGAGGGAAGACCTAGAATACACTGGTATTATAATATATGTGACTTAATTTGAGGAAGTAATTGTATCATTATAATTGATATCGATTGTCCAACATTTTACGGACGTGTTTGATCCGGTTCTAGGACTACCACCAGCTAGAGATGTAGAATTTTGTATAAATTTGAAACGGGTCCCAGGGCCATTGTGAGGGAACCTTGTGTGAGCAGATTTAATAGTTATTGAGATAGGTATTCATACGAAGGAGTACGTCTTCATGGAGAGATCCAATGTTATTGTGAATAATAAGGATGGTTCACAACATTTATGTGGGAATTATAGGCAATTGATTGAGGGCATGAAGACAATTGATGATTTGTCTCATCAATGGAGGGGGCGTCATTCTTTTATGGAATTGACTTGTGCTCGGGCTACCACTAGTTCGTACTCGGGAAGAGGAGGTCCTGAAGATAGTTTTTCTGATGCATTATGGATCATATGACTTTTAAGTCATGTCATATGGGTTAATAAAGCGCAAGTAGTGTTCATGAATTTAATAAATCGGGTGTTTTGACCAGCATATAAGTTGATCACCAAGTTTGCTAAGTGTGAGTTTTGGCTTCGAGAGGTGCGATTCTTAGGCCATATTGTACCCGAGGCTAGGATTTTTGTGGATCCTAGTTAGGTATTTATAATTCCTGAGGATAGTCCACGACATCTATTGAAGATCAAGTTTATTGTCTTCGGTTGGTACTATAGAAGCTCCGTTCAGGAGTTCTCGAAGCTAGTGGGGTCATTGACACACCTCACTCGAAAGGGCATACCATTTGTATGAATGCGAGTTATCAACGAGATTATGAGGAAATCAAGGATAATTTTACTACTGCGTGTGTGGTTTTTTTATCAAAGGGCAGTGTGCAGTAATTACCCTACATAGTTGGAGAAACTTTTTATTGGAGAAGATATTCACGTAATATTTCGATCATGAGAATCTCTAATATTTGTTTATGAGATATAGGATATGGATATGGTTTTATAACGATGATCAATTCTCAATTCAGTGCCATCCAGGTAAAGAGAATTATATGGCAGATGTCTTAGTTCCTGTGTTCTCGATCATTTCGAATGGTGGTTTGAGATTTCAAGGAATATTAGTGGTTCTGGATAATTATGACTTGAGGAGAGAATTTTTTGGCCAAAGCTCACGGTTCATGTTTCATGTAATATCCCAGAGGGGATAAGATGGAGCAGGTTATGCGACGAATGTATTGGTGAATCGAAATGAAGAAGGATATGGAAGATTTTGTGTTGAAGTATTCACATGCCAACTAGTACAGGTGGAGTACCAAAGACAGATGGGGGAGTTATGACTGTTGGAATTACCGAGTGGAAGTGGAGAGAATCTCCATGGAATTCATAGTGGGATTATCAAAGTCATGATTTGAATTGGGTCATCGCGGTTAGGTTGACGAAGATGGCTCATTTTCTTTCGGTTTCTGATAAAAATTTATATTAAGTAGTATACTAAGTTGTTTATAGTTGTAATTGTGTGTCTTCATGGTGTACCGTGTCACATTGTATCCGAACAGGACAATATTTTATATTTGTGTTCTGGAGGGGTTTCCAAGAGGTTGTAAGAGTGTAGTTGAGCTTGCTTATGGTATTACACCCTCAGTTTAATAACCAAACTGAGTGGGTCAGCTAGATTTTAGAAGATATGCTTCAGGCCCGTGTGATGGATTTCAAAGAAGGATTGGATCCGCATTTACCTCTCATGGAGTTTTCTTGAAACAATAGTCATTAGCGAACTATTGATGTGGCACACTATGTGGTATCATATGGGCGATCATGTTGTTCGTCTAGGTGTTGAATAGTTTGGACAACACGGGATGTTAGAGTCAAATTTTATTAGGGATACCTTGGCAAAGGTGGAACTCATTCGAGCATGAATAAAGACAGTTCAAGATCGGTAGAAGACTTACACCGACAAGAGATGAACGAAGCTTTAATTTCATATAGGAGATTAGGTGTCTTTTAATGATTCTGGACAGGATAGGATCGGTGGCATACCAATTGGATTTACTTGACCATTTTCAGCGGGTACATGATGTCTTCCATGTATCAATGCTGACGAATTTTTAAGGGCCGAGGACACTTACCAGCACATTGACCTCAATAAGATTAAGTTGCAACTCAATGTGAGTTATGAGGAGAGCCTCCACTGCAAACTTAATTGATAAGGGAAGACATTATGATCGAAGGTCATACCGTTAATTCGAGTTTATTGGGGACGCCATAGCGAGGATGGGTTTACTTAAGGGAGAGGGGGAGATATACTTACGAGATATCTAGGGTTATTCAAGTCATGTATAATATTTGAATTTCGGGAACAAAATTACCGTTTATGGAGAAGACTGTAACAACCCATAAATTAAATTAAATTATGATGGAACAAGATTGATTAATCATTTTGCTAACATGTGGAGGATAACTAGGAGGATGGATACGGATTAATCGTCCTGTAACAGCTTGGACATAAGAAAATATAATAAAATTAGTAAAGATAGAGATAAATATAAAGTAACCTACGGGAACAGGATATTAGGTTAATAAATAAGGTCAGTCCGGCCAATATTAGGGATTAATTATAATTAGCACACCATAGCTCAGACTTTTAGCTTGCAATACTAGCACTCCAGTTATTTCCATTCCATTTATTTCATAAAAACACTCCCCTTTACCACTATGAACGTAGGCCGATCTCACTGACTAATCAAGTAAATAGTTTTCTCTTTTCTTTCTTTCTTTCTACATTCAAATTATTCTTTAGCGAATTCTTGATATTTCTCTAAATATTTTGGGAAAGATCTCCTAAAAATTTTTCTTGTCTCTGGGAAATTAAGCTCTCACCACTTCCAAAGTCAAGAAAAGCAAAAACTTCATCACGAATGCAGAACGATCTCACGTCACCCAAGCAAGGAACCATGTGCAGTCTGAAATTCATATCATCGGGAGGGAGCAAACTCATGTGTGAAAGCTCCTATCCAATAACCATCAAGGTCCATAGGACGCTCACCTGGAAAATCTAGACCCAATCGCTGGCATCAAACGTCGTTGATCAATTGAGATGAAAGGAAAGTTATCTCCCACCTACCTAGTATTTATGCCAAGATCAGGAGATCACCCCTCTGAGGCAATAGCTAACCCAACAGTTAGAGGGGAACACCTCAGACTCACGAATTCGACCTCATCATAAGAGAGAGTATCTCCAGCTATCTCTACAATTCAAGGGCAATACCTCGGATTCGCGTACTCGGTGGCACCGCAGGAGGGGACCTCGCTCCCTCAGAAATCATCCTATCAGAGCTTCTCATTTGAGGAGTCCTTGTATGATCCATCGATGTCAATAAGATTGTTCTCCTAGAAGGAACTCCATTAAGCATAAGCATCATCAACCATGCCTATCAGAGTCAGCCCAGAGTACCAGACCAGCTCGCTCTGAACAACAACCAAATCAAATGAAGACGAATGAATTACGGGGACTCATTATAAAGGAGCTTTAGGTAAGTGGCACCTAGACCTTACCAAGACCCCCAACGATTTGGCCAGGAAAGAACTGGGGCATGTAACAGCCTCACCGTTCACTGAGTGAATAAAATATTTTGAATCTCCAAAGAAGTTCTCCATGCCAAAAGTCATAACGTATGGTGGGAAGACAGACCCAACTCACCTATCAGGCACTACAAGTAGACTATGTCTCTTTAGAGCCATCACGATGCTCCAATCTGCAGGTTGTTTTCATGAACTCTAAGTGAGATCGATTTATAAAATGGTTTGAAAAACTCTCCCCTAGATCAATCTCCACCTTTAGGGAACTCGCCGAGCAGTTCACAACTCGATTTATCACAAGCAACAGGGTGGTTAAGGAGGTAGATTCACTGATACCCCTTAAAAAGAAGATAGGATAAACTCTTAGAAAGTACGCTTAAAGGTACTGGGAGCTATACAATGAAATCAACGACTGTAACGAGCAGTTGGAAATTTCCTCCTTCAATTTCGGTCTAGAGTGGTTAGACGATATTTACCAATCTTTGACCAAAAATCTAGCGTCTTCAATGGATGATCTCATGTCTTGCATTGAGAAATACGCCAAGGTAGAGGATGAGTTCTGCAATGCTACCCCCCCCCCCCCCCCGAACGACCAAAATAAGAGTGAGATAAAAAAAAATCCCCCGAAAGGGGGAACCAGCCATCATCGACCACGAAGGCAACCAAGAACAAAGCCTCCAAAAATATCCCCAAGCCTCAGGCCAGAAAAGGAAGCTAAAAGGAAGTGGAAATAGTCTTCAAAGATCCTATCTTTAGGAGCCTTCACCAAATCAAAGACAAGCCTATTTTTCAAAAGGCCTCCGAAGATGGTCGGCGATTCAAATGCTAGTGAGTCCAATCTTAGGTGCAGCTACCACCAGGACAACGGGCACCTCGCGAAAGACTGTAAGATGTACAAGAAGCATTTAGAGGAACTTGTCCAAATGGGCCATCTCAAGGAGTACATCAATACATCAAAACCAAAGGTGGTAACCAAGATTAATGCAGTCTAGATAGCAAATAATGATCTCTCATCGATAGTACTGGTCGCCATCATCCACCGTTATACTGACTGAGCAATCACGTTCATCGACGATGATCCGGTAGGTGTCAACTAGCCCAACAAAGATTCCTTGGTGCTTACTTTCTGAATTGTAAAATTTAACATAAGAAGAGTATTGATCGAGCAAGGATTATCCACAGAGATCATGTACCTGATAGTGCTCTACAATCTTATTTACCACATTAAAGATTTGGATACTAATGTCAACTCATTGATCGGCTTTAATGGAGATTTTTAATCACCCCTGGGAATAATCAAGATACTAGGTAATCGTGATTCAGCTAACAAAGAGGTGGAATTCCACGTAATCCATTCAGATCCACCATCCAATCCCATTTTAGGTAGAGGATGGTTGCATGATAAGATAGTCATTCCCTTATCACTTCATTAAAAACTCAAATTTATTATGGACCAAGGGGTGATAGAAATCAGGGGAGATCAGGCAGTGAAAAGTAGTTATTTCATCTCAAAAATCAAGATAAGTCCATTTCATTCCAAGAATAATCATAGCAAATACAACTCTGAACATGACTCGCCTAAAAAATTATGAAAGGGAGTTCGGTCAGGGCTCAAAAAACTCGGTTAGCCACTGTCGAATGCACGCTAGAGGAATTAGTTTCAGTTCCTTTAGATGACTCACAGCTAGAGAATATCTTCCTCATTGGATCAGAGCTTCCCAAAGATAAAATCAAGCAACTTATCCACTTCCTCAGAGAAAATGCAGAGGTTTTTGCTTCACAACCTTACAATCTTTCGAGGATAGATCTAGAGGTCACCTACTAATGATTACATATGGAACCAAGTACCAATCTAATCAACCAGAAACTGAAGTAAAAAAGGTAAAAGCAGTAGAGGTTGAAGTCGACAACCTTCTCCCAGATGGATCCATCTTTTTTATATGGATTTTAACACTGTTGTTATTAAGAAAAAAATTGGTAAATGGAGGGTCTGCGTGGATTTCACCGACCTCAATAAGCATTGCCCAAAGGATAGTTTTCCAATGCCCCGAATCGAGCAGTTGGTGGATTCAAAAATGGGGCACCAATAAATGAGCTTCATGGATGCATACTTCGGCTATCATCAAATACTTATGTCCAGCCCAGATCAATAAAATACATCACTTATCATGACCTTAGAGCTTTACTACTATAGGGTAATGCCCTTCGATTTAAAAAATACGGGAGAAACATATCAGAGACTAGTAACCAAAATGTTCAAAAAGTTTATCAGCTATACAATGGAAGTTTATATAGGTAATATGCTTATTAAAAGAAGGTATTCATTTGATCATCTAAAAGATCTCATGAAGACCTTCAACATTCTTAGGGAATACAAGATAAAGCTCAACTCCTTCTATTATGTGTTCGGTGTAAGTTCCGAAAGGTTTATGGGACACTTGGTTAGTCAGAGAGGAATTGAGGAAAATCGAGATCAAATTAAAGTTATCGAGAACATTTAAAGGCTGACAACCATTAGAGATATTCTGGTTATCACCAGGATAATGGTAGCCCTTAATTGGTTCATTTCAAGATCCCATGACAAGTGCCGCCCCTTTTTTCAAGCCTTGAAAAAAACAATCCCTACAGTCCGGACTGAATGTAATCAAGCACTAAAGGAATTCAGCAGTATATGGGATATCCTCCCTTGTTCTCAACTCCCAACGATGGGGAAGACCTATACCTCTACTTAGACATTCTGAATCATGCAACTAGTGCGGCACTAATTTGTCTACACGACGGAGAGAAAAACTCGATCTATTACATGAGCCACACTCTTCTCAAAGTAGAAAGAAGGCACATTTCCATAGATAAAATCATTCTGGCACTGCTAACCGCCGTGAGGAAACTGAGGAAGTATTTTGATTCCCACACTATATTCAACCTAACGACCTATCCTTTAAAATATGTCCACAGAAAGGCTAACATATCAAATAGAATGAGCAAATGGGCTCTTGAACAAGCCTAATTTGACATCCGATATGAGCCCAGAACAGTGATCAAAGGCCAAGTTTTGGCGAACTTTGTGGCGAATTCTCAGCATCTCCAAGGGCGGAGCAGCCACCACCCACCTTAGAAGCATTAAAAGTCACCAAGAATGATCAGTGATGGAAACTTTTTGTGGATGGTTCATCAAATGAAAAAGGCATCGGAGTTAGGATAGTCTTCCTAACCCCACAAGGCGGCCTGATCGAGAAAGCCATCAAATTGGGGTTTAAAGGGTCAAATATTAAAGTTGAATACGAAGCTATCGTGCATAGTTTATGAAGGGAAATCAACATATGATCTTAGCACGTCACTGTGTTTTATGATTTTAAGCTAATTAAAAATCAACTCAATGGGGAATATAAGGCAAAGGATCCCAGGGTTCTATCTTATATAAACAAAGCTAGAGAACTACTTAAATAATTCAAATTTACCTCAGTGGAGCAGCTCCCAAGAAATGAAATAGCCATGAGAATTTATTAGCAACTTTGGCTTTTGCCATTAAAGCCGACCTAAAGAGGACAATTGAAGTGGAATATGTGGACAGATCGAGCATTGAAGAAGTAGTGAGTGATATCATTTCTTTTCTAAAAATTGGTGAACTACCCTCAAACGATAAAGAAGCACACAAACTGAATGTTAGAGCGGCCAGATTCTACCTTAACTCGGGAAGAAATATATGTCGAAGGTCATTCACAGAGCCAATATTGAAGTGCGTCCAACCATATCAAGTTGAAGGTATTTTAAAGGAAATGCATGAAGAAACCTGGGGATCGCACTCAGGTGGGAGATTTCTTTCGAATAAATCCATCTCTCAAGGGTATCGGTGGCCATATATTCACAAGGATTCTGCACAGTTTTCTAGAAAATTCCCAAAGTGATAAATGCTCTCACTAATGATTAAACATCCCATCGAAGACCTCAATCATCTCACAAGCCCATGGCCTTTCACCCAATGGGGCATGGACATCGTAGGGCCACTACCGATTGCGCCTGGAAATCAAAGACACTTGATAACATCGACCAACTATTTCATTAAGTGGGTTGAGGACGAACCTCTCACCCATATCAGAGGGCTAGATGCCAGGAGATTAATTTAGAGAAACATCATCAAAAGGTTCGGCATTCCAAGGGCACTGGCAACTGACAATGGGACCCAGTTTTACAATGATCAATTTAGGGATTTTTGCACTAAATACGGAGTCAAGATTCATTACACATTATTAGTCTTCCCCTGATGCAGCGGGCAGGCGGAGATCACCAATAAAAATCTTCTATCAGGCATTAAATGACGATTGGAAAATACAAAAGGACGATGGGTACATGAATTTCCATTCGTTCCATGGGCGTACAGGATGACTCCAAAGAAACCAACAAAGGAAACCCCTTATTATAATTGTTATGGAATGGAATAAGTAATTACCCTAGAGATCAACCTACCAATGCTCGAATTAGAAATATTTGAAGATGGCCGAAATGATGAGCGAATAGACCATGAGATGGATCTGGCCGAAGAAAGGGGACAGCAAGCCTTAATACATTTGGTCCCCCTACCACCAAGAACCAGCAAAGGAACACAATAATAAAGTAAAAGTCAGAGAATTCCAGGCCAGTAATTCAATTATTCGAAAGCTGCTACCTACCATGAAGAAACCAACATATGGAAATTTGGCTCCGAAATGGATGTGACCCTACCGTATAGTTTAAAAAGGGGGTGGGGGATCATCTCACTTAGAAGAATTAGCTTGGAAGGTTGTCCTAAGGTCACGAAATTCAATGAACCTAAGAAAATTTAATCATTAAGATGAATAGTTAGTTGAACTTTTTAATTACGCACAATAAAATGACTAGTATTAGATCATTTTGAATTGTTTAAAATATCTTTATAATGTGTTTCAATTAAAAAAAACACTTGCATAAGTGGTACGATCAAAACCCACTCTTGTGAATGGTATGATCCAAATTAGATCGGCCTAAAAGAGGGAAAAAAACCACTTGCATAAGTGGTGCGATCTACGAAAGGTCGGTCAATACCCATTCATGTGAATGGTATTATCTAAATTAGATCGGCTAAAAGAGGCAAAAAAACCACTTGCATAAATGGTACGATTTGGGAAAGGTCGATCAAAACCCATTCATGTGAATTGTATGATCTAAATTAGATCGGCTTAAAAGAGGCAGAAAACCATGTATAAGTGATACAATATGGGAAAGGTCGGTTAAGACACACTTATGAATAATATACACTTGTATATGTGGAACAATCTGTGAATAGACCCCATTAACAATATATCTTAAAACGAATCGGTAAAAAAAAACTAACTTCTCAACCGATCATTTATTAATGGATGAGAAATTGTGAAAGGGTTAAGCTTAACCAATCAATTGAAATGGCTTAGGCCAAAAGTTTAAATTGGTTTAAATAAGGCCAAACACTTAGAAAAATAAACAATTAACTTACCAGATGAAAATTACTCAAGGAGAATAAAATAGTGGAATTGACATCGGCCAACTATGTCATTAGTTAAAAGTTGCCTAAAAGTTTATCGTAGTTGATCACCTAATATGGATTTGTCCAAATAGTAAATCTCAATGATAATTTAGTTAATCGCCATGACTAGCATTGACCAATTGCCTGAATTAGTAAATTATGCAAAAATCGCTTCATTTAGGGTGATTAGAACCAATTTACTAAGAATACTTTGTTTTTAACAAGAAAGCAATATACAAACACCAAAAATGAGAAAGTACTTCATTAATGATAAACAAAAAGGCCACCAGGGGTTAATAAGAAGTATAAAAAAGAAAAGCAGAAAAGGCTTAATCCTCTCCAAACTGCTCAACAACCACCTCGACATAAGAATTGATGGAGCTAGGATATCGATTGAAGCTGTTAGATCGACGGAGGAGGGGGTCGAAGAATTTCTAGGGACGAAAGTCAAGGGGTTAGCCATCCTTTGATAAACGCAACAGACTCACGATAGTCCAGTTGGGAAGCTATCTTCCTGGAAAACTGCATCATACCCTTCGTCAAAGGCCTTATCCAAGTCGACCTCTCTGGTTTTCTCCATTTGGGCTCCGAGTTTAGAGAGAATGAGCTTCTCTAAGAGGGTCCGTTGATGGAAGACCATGAGCTTATTCAGCCGACTGTTGACCCCGTTAAACTCATTTTAGACTCGTTCGACCTACTCCACCATATTATTGTGGGCGTCGGCTTGTTCCTTCAGTGTCTAGTTTAGGTCATCCACTTATTGGGCTTGATTCTTCATTTCACTCTTGAGGTTGGTGTTATCCTTTTCAGTGCCCTCGGCTAGCGAGCTCCTTCTAAACTTGCATGCTCTGCACCAACAAAGAGAAATGTGTTAAAAAAACTTATAAAAATAAATAAATACATGAAGGAAAAGGGAGTGAAGTTCCCATCATGCTGTGATAAAAACCCATTCTAGAGTAAAGCTCATCACTTCCATCAAGTCAAACGGTAGTATCACGGCCTAAGAGACAAAGAAGGCCACCCTCCAAGTCCATATGGTCCAAATTAGTGGCCATCACTGGATCATTCCTCATGAAGAAGGCAGGCTATCATGGATGGTTACTATTCATGGGGAGAGGAGGAGTCCTTGAAAGCGACCTCTAATCGGCCTCGTTGATAACCACCATTTAACTCGGTGGAGGAGCTTTTTGAAGCCACCACAAACTAGAGTTTTGTCAGTTTTCTTATTTTTAGCATGTTCGGTATCCCCCCTTTAGCATTCGAGCTGGTGGGATTCCTTTTCCCTAATGGTGACCAACTTTCTATTCCTCTGGTCGTCAGCAAAGGAAGATCGGCAGACCTTCTGGCTGGTGGCCGATTATTTCTTGAAATTATACTCGGTATCTACCAGGTCGATTGGTTTTTTGGTTCAGCTGATCATATCATCTAGTGAGGAGGGGACTAGGGGGGGAAAGTAAAGTCTTCAAATGAAAAATTCTTTTCAACCTCAACCTCAACCTCTTACGAAGGCCTACCAGACATGCTCACCTTGTAAGAAAAATAGGATCAAGACCATCCAAAAATGAACCTAAATCCTCACTTGCTCCTCTTCTTCTTTAACCCCTTCATCTTCCTCTTTGCTCTCACTAGAGTCGATGGAGATCATGTGAGGAGTGGAAGGGGTTAGGTTTTTATGGGCGACCAGTCTGATGACCTGGATAATTGGGATATTGATCGGGATGGCTGTGAAGTTGGAAAGGGAATGGTAAGTAAGTGGGTAATTGAGGAGGACATGGGTCACTCTCTAATGTGGATGAATTCTTGTTGCAGTTGATCGCTTCCAAACAATCTCCATGTCTCTAAGGTTCACTTGATAATTTGAGGGCCTGGTGTTCAAAAAGTGATCTGAAAATAAAAAGTCAGATGGGTCAGTAATAAATAAAAATAAGGAAAAAAATAAAACTGATGGTAGGCGACCTACTAAGAGCCTTCTTATGGAAGGAACCCATTATAACCTTCAGCATAAATTTCCCTAGACACCATATTGACATTTTTGTTTGTGTCCTTTGGGGATCTGGAGAAATAGGTGGCCAAAATTTGGTATTTATCCTTAGTGTAGAAGTGGTAAAGTCCGGTGTCTGGGGAAGACCTCATATCGTAACAGTACCTGATCTCCTCAAGGCCAAGGTTGATCCCCCAAATTTGATTAATGGCCACTGTTCCAATTACAATACGAGAAAAGCTACTGTTTGCTTGGGCTTGGAGTATTCCATAATAGTAGAGTACTCTCACCAGTAATGGATGAAGAGTAAACCATAACCCCTTCAAGTATTGCCACAGTTAAGAAGGCCACACCTCCATGAGGAAGATAAAAAATGTCCTCTTCCTCAAGAGAGACCCTTGAAACAATATTATCAGGAATCATGTATTGGCTACGAAACTCTCGAAAATTATTGGCAGAAGAAACCTTGTATTTTCTGAAGCACCTGGACAAGGTGGAAGATGAAGAAGATGAGAATACAGGAATAGTGGAAATAAGGAGAGAAGTGAAAGAAAAAATTACCTAGGCAATTGATGAAAATGCCAATGTATAATGGATGAAAACCCTTTTACTTCCTTTAAAGAGACGTTCCCTCAGCAACCATCAAAACGCTTAGAAAAATGTGTCACACGCTCACGCACCACCATTACTTCTAATAATGGCACTGGACACGTTAAACAATCCAGTAAACATGTGCACAAGCTACGAGAGCAATGATTGCTATGCACGCCTCCAAAATGAACGCGAATAAAAAAAGGCGCCAAAATTGTAAGGACCTACATTTTTTTAATTAAAAATTTTAAGAAAGTGACAATTAGTACTCGAATTAGCATTTTTTATCACGGGAAAAAATAAATATAATAAATTGAGAAAGCTTTGTGATATCAATTGTATGCGGATTCACAAATTTCAAATTTTAAACTTCTTTAATTAATTTTCATTTTTTGATCCAAATTAAATAAACCCTAACACATGCATCTAGGTGGGTAAAATCAAGTCATCACAAAATTAATATTGCTGACACACAGGTTTCAGGAAAGAAAACTTTACTGGTAAAATATTTTATTTTACTATGAAGAGGTAAATCGCAACCTACATACACAATGAAATCTACAATGAATATCCGCAGACACTCACATAAGCCTCAACCTAGAGTCAGCAATGGATCAAGTGCAGTGAACGTACAAGAACCCACAGTTTTATCTTCAGCAAGGTACACCCGCAAGTACTCCCAATGACACGCAGTTTTCAACCGTAGATTTACCCTCTTTAAAAGAGAAACTTCAACAAGAAAGTATCTTGGGTTCCAAAACAATTCACTAAACTATTGGGATTTTTGCGAATTAAAAAAACAAAGTTTTAAACCCTAATAAGACAAAATAGTTCTGCAGTTGTAGTTTTCATGTATGAAAAAAACTCAAGTCTTCTTGAGAAAGATGAGTCATTTAATGAGCTATTTATAACAAACTTGAGTCGGCGGGGTCACTTGAACGACAAGTGGATGTCGCTCGAACGACATGTAATATCATTCGATCCAGCGGATCGCGTGACCTTCTAATGACAGTGTTAAAACTAATTAAAATAGTGTGATGTCGTTAGATGAAACACTTCAAGCGAGGTTCAAACGAGGTATCACGCGAGATTCCACGTGGCTTGAAAAAGTCGTGTGAACAACTTAAAGTTGTTGAACGACATCAAAAAAAAATCATTTTTATTAAAACTTCGCCTCAACACTTAGAAAAAAATTATTTTGACGAAAAATGACGCCTCAGATGTTTAGAAATATTTTAGAAAAATTATCCCAACACTTTAAATGAACCATTAAGGGACTTAAATATAACCTTACCACAATTTATCTTGCAGAGGCTTGTATGTTGAAGAATGTTGATATTCGGATCCGGCTTGATGCATGATTGAACTTGAACTTTTCTTCGACAATTGTAGCGGTATACGGCATACTCTAAT
Source organism: Sambucus nigra (assembly GCA_949130495.1). Lineage (NCBI taxonomy): Eukaryota > Viridiplantae > Streptophyta > Magnoliopsida > Dipsacales > Adoxaceae > Sambucus > Sambucus nigra. The sequence continues at coordinate 400,290,327 of OX422220.1, forward strand.
ATAAACAAGACTATGTAAAATATGTCCTTACAAATCTCCCCCTAGTCTATGCCGGTACAAACTAAAAACATTCGAATTATCAAATTAAATTTCCTATACAAATCTAATACCCTTCCATGAACCCCAAACAAAAAAGGTACTAAAAATGCAAGTCTTTAAACTTTCTTCAAAAATCTTCAACTTTTTCAAATCTCTAACTTTTCTTTGTCATCATTAGAGTGTGCAAAATAATGATCCTCAAATTTTGTACCTACACACATGAGAAAAGAAATAAATACCTTCGTGATGTATCGAGTTTGAAATGAGATAAACATAAATCAAAATCAAATCTCAAATCTCCACTATAATTTAAACTCCCACGTTAAATCATAATTCGTTCTCCCCCTTTTTATTTGTCCAAAATAGACAAGGAAAAGAATAAATGACAATAAACATGGAGTGTCAAGACAAGCAAAGCAAATCAACTATGATCATCAAGGATAAACTTGAAATCATTCACCAACTATTTTTTATTTTTCAATTTTTTCAAACAAAAATAATATACAAAAAAAATATCACACACCATGAATTTTCACTAAGATAAGCAAATCGAGGAAATGGAATGAATGGGTGTGAACATATTCAATAGGTAAATCAACTCAAACATACATAACATATGTTCACAATGAATATAGATACTCCTAACGAACGAACTTCACAATTATCCTTACATGTAAAAATTGTTGAATTCAAATACATTGACTTAATCAAATCATCAAATCAAAGTCAAAAATGATTTTCACACCAATAACTTCTAAAAGTATGTAACATTTTTTCAAGACTTTGTCAGGATGTGAAAACCCGTTGATTAAATTTCCAACTAAACTCCCTCAAATATATTTCTTTTTCAAGCTCTTTTGAGGTTTCTATTTTTTTCTCAACCTAGAGAACTCCTATTGGCCCCATTTTGTCATATTATTCTTTTTATTGCCTTAAATTTCTCTCAGGCTCTTTTAAACGGTGTCTTTTACAACGTGATTATTATTCACTCATGGCCCTTTCCTATGAACACTCATCATTTTTCACATTAAACAAATTCCTCACGGGCAACGGTTCTTACATGCACAACTTTCATTGTCAAGTTTTTCGCATATGGTTCATTTTAAAGACAGGATTGAGATGGAAACATTTCGACCAACATGTGATAGACAAGTAGCATAATCAAATAAATCTTTGCAAGTGTGCATTAAAGTAAATCATGAGTCAAACATGTAAAAAACAATCTCAAATTACATCTTAATGACTCCAAACATTATAAAGCGTATGGATGAAATGATGTATCATCTCAAAACACTATCGAATAGTCAAATGGAAATGGAATGATGTTATGACTTGGTCATCCTAAATGTCCATCCATAAATGATGTAAACAAAATACAAAACTCATTTTGTCTTTTTCCAAAAAATTTATCAAAATAAAATCTTTTTGCCTTTTTTAATTTTTTTCTCAAAAAAAATAGAAAATCTTTTTGTATTTTTCCAAAAAATTTCAAAGACAAAAATCCTTTTGGTTTTTCAAAAAATATATCAAAAATAAAAATTATAAATATAAAAGTGATACGCACTAGCAATATGCATAAAAATATCATCATGAAAATCATCATATGCTATCAAACAAGTCTAAACCTCAACCATTAGGTGAGGTGGAGTTTTCCAAAGGTGGTGACATCCTATGAATAACATTCATCAAGTCATGTGAGGTCATGACCCACAACTTTAATTGCTCCCTAATATGTGCAAACTCTCTAATGTAATCATCTGGAGCATTATGTGTGGGTGTGGGCGTGGGAATATGTGGCAAAACTCTATGTGAGACACTACCCAACTTAAAACAAAATTTCCTAAGGTGTCCTCTCTTTTTGCAATGGGTGAAAACATGCACGGGGCCTAGGAACACCTCTCCTCAAATGTCTAGGACTCTCTCTCCTATCTAGAATGGGATGCCTAGGTGGGCTGGGTTGAGAGCCATATGTATCAATCAGAAACTCGGGAACCATCTCAAGTCCAATGTGGGAAGTGGACGCACCATTATGACCTATTCCTAATCTCTCGACATTACCCAAAGCAGGACCGAGGACCATCTTTCTAAACTTCTTAGATGTATCCTCTATAGTGACCTTTACCTCATGGGCTCGTTCGAGATCTCTCTCTCGAATTGGACCACACAAGATTCAAGTTCACTCATTTCCAAACCTACGACGATCAACTGCCCACTCAAAGTAACCTTTACCTTCTCGAGTTGACTCGTCGACTCCTCAAATCCCCTCAAAACCTTAATCTCTCTCTCCAAATCGAACACCCTAAGACCTAATTCTTTATTCAACTTCTTCATCTTTAAGGTCTCGGCGTACAAATCTCTAAACGTAATTTAGAGCTCACTTTCACCTTCACTAGAGCATTCACTCTCACACTCTCTAGAAACACTCAAATCATCATCGGGGATCTCATGTTCACAAGTATCCTCATCGTCATGGGACAAACTAGGTGTGCTCACGTGACTAGATAAAAATGCAACACACATCCCATGTGAAGATTCATCCCCGGAATCCTTCACCTCTTCCTCACTATCGTTAAGAGTGGCTGGCATGGCGATATTTTTCCCTTTCTCTTTAGCTTAGTGGGACACTCAAACACCCTATGCCCCTTACCTTCTCATTCAAAATATCTCTCCTCTTCCTATTTCTCATTCTCACCACTCTCTTTGGCCTCTTCTTTCTTGTTATTTTTCTCAAAAAATCTTTTATTTGAAGAATTGTCTTTTGAAAATTTAAGAAAATTTTTGAAATTTTTAGCAAGCATGGTTATATCCAAATCAAACTCGCCCACAGACTCAGAAACACAACTTTTGCTTGTTTTTATTCTCTCTTTTGGACACTTTCTCACTCTTCCTAGACTGGGATCTAAGTGTTATCCCTCTATCCTTAGGCTTGATATTGTTGGGAAACTTGTCAATTCATATGTCTGGAGGTCTCTTACCAGTTCTTCTAATTTGAGATTGCTCAAATCTCCTAAGGAATTCAAAATAGTCACTTTTGGGATAAAACGTTTAGGCAACGATCTCAAAATCTTTTTAACCACTCGAGCATCAGGAATTTTCTTACCAAGATTGAAACTAGTGTTGACAATATCAGACAAACGTGCATAAAAGTCATCAAAAGACTTATATTCAAGAATGGTAATCATTTCAAATTAAGTAGTTAAATTTTGCAATTTAGACTCTTTGATGGCATTGTTGCCTTCATGGGTAAGTTGTAAAACATCCCATGCTTCTTTTGACATAGTGCACATCATAATACGTCTAAACTCGTCAGGGGTGACGGCTCCAGAAATTTCACTTAGCCCACGAGAATTAAAAGTGCTCCATTTTAATTCGTCCTCAGTCCAGTCAGTCACAAGCTTAGGATTAGTGACATTATTAGCAGTGACAGTGGGAGGAGTCCACCCTCTTTCACAAATAACCCAAACTCTCTCATCTATTGTCTTTAAAATAGATTTCATGTGGGCTTTCCAATAGGCATAATTAGACCCGTCAAAAACTGGCAACCTAATATATATGTTTTCATTCGGAAATATTGCGATTTTTCAAAATTGGATTTTTCAAAAAAAATCAATATCACACAAATTTTGCGAAAAAACAAGGATCAAATATAATAAGTCAGTGCAACAGGCTCTGACGCCAATTTCAGAAAGCTTTGTGATTTCGATTGTATGCGGATTAGGAAATTTCTAATTTTAAAGTTATTTAATTAATTATCATTTTTTATCCAAATTAAATCAACCCTAACACATGCATCTAGGTGGGTAAAATTAATTCATCACAAAATAAATATTGTTGACACACAGATTTCGGGGAAAAAAAAACTTTCGGGTAAAATCTTTTATTTCACTATGAAGAGGTAAATCACAACTTACATACACAATGAAATATGCAATGAATATACACAAACACTCACATAGACCTGAGCCTAGAGTCATTAATGGATCAACCGCAGCGAACTGACAAGAACACGCAGTTCTATCTTCAGCAAGGAACACCCGCAAGTACTTCCAATGACATGTAGTCGTCAATTATATATTTAACCTCTATACAAGAGAAACTTCAACAAGATCGTATCTTGGGTTCCAAAACAATTCACTAAACGATTAGGATTTTTGTGAATTGAAAAAATAAAGTTTTAAACCCTAAATGAATAAGACAAAATAGTTTTGCAGTTTGCAATTTTTCGTGTATGAAAAAACCTCGAGTCTTCTTGAGAAAAATGACTCATTTAATCAGGTATTTATAAAAAACTTGAGTCGGTGAGGTCGCTTGAACGAGAGGTGGATGTCGCTCAAACGACATGAAATATTGTTCGATCCAGCGGATCATGCGACCTTCTAGCGACAGTGTTAAAACTAAAATAGTGTGATGTCGTTAGATGAAACACTTCAAGCGAGGTTCAAACGAGGTATCATAATTCAGGCATCCCTGTGGTTGAACACCTAAAAGGTTTTTAAAATATTTTTATAGCAAGAGTTACTCCTTAGAACATTTTTAAAATATTTAGCAAGAGTTTATCACAATTTAAAACCAGTTATTAATTATAAAGGTTAGGTTCACGTACACTCTCTTGATTTTTCTCACCCCTCAACTATTGTGCATCCCTAACATTCTTTACTTAGCCCACCTAGTTGTACTACCCAAGCTAACTAGACATAAGTATCTATCTGGACTAATCTCATCTAAGTCCCCGTACCGCCCATACAGTACGCTAATCGAATTAACATTTCTCATATGTTAAGCATCGAAATTATCATTTCATTTATCTTCTCTTTTATTCATTTAATTAAGTTTCAATACTTAATTTAATCTTTAAATATACACTATCTATCAGCCTATTGTCACACATAAGTAGAATAATCACGATCGTATATATATATATATATATATATATATATATAGTAATACCCCGCACTTTTATGGAAAATTAAATTTAATAATTAAGTGCAATTTGGAAATTTAAGAAATTATCATGAATAGTAATTTTTGAGGTTTTCAAGGATTTAATGATTTCAATGTATGTTATATTTACTTTTGGGAAATTTAAGAAATTATCGTGAATAGTAATTTTTGAGGTTTTCAAGGATTTAATGATTTTCGATGTATGTTATATTTACTTTTGGGATTAAGTAAATGAGTCGGAGTATTTTATTATATGTCGTCGTTGGGTAAAGCGACAAAGGGTAATATTTTTATTAGAAAATCGCATTAAGTTGTGTTGGGTTAAAATAGTGAATTGCAGTCAAGTACCTCGGATGGAGATTTCAATTACGCGGTTGGTCTCGAAATGGCCGACATAGTCAGAATAGAGTATCCGGGGGTATTGTTTGGACTCCGGGAATTTTTGGACCAGTAGGGATTCGTAATTGAGTAAATGAGTCATTTTCGGGTTTATTAAGGGACAAACCTTTTTCTTTGTTATAAGAGACACGGGAGAGGGAAAGAAAGAAAGGAAAAAGAGAGAAAATAAAGAGGAGAGGAAAGGAAGAGAGATAAGAGGAATAAATGGGGGATTCCGGCCAAAACTCCGTCGGATTCGACTCTAGGTCGTCGGATTTCATCCTCCAGGCAAGTGTGTACTTGGTTTATTTCATTTTATAATGATTTTCTACGGAAGGCTATCCAAGATCGAAATCGTTATTCAGAAATTAAGGCTAGAATTACTTGGAGATAAATATCAGGGGTTCCCAAATAGAGTGATAGTACCTCTAAAGCACTTGAGGAGATATGAAAACTTTAGGTTCGTAGAAATAAATCTGAGTTATAATTTAAATGGAGATTGGATTGAGTTTTGGGTTTTTGGGATATATATAAAACGTAAGAAGATTTGGGAATTTTGGACAAACCGAATCGATTCAGTAAGAGACATTTTGAAAGTAGAACCATTTCGAATCGATTCGGACAGGCCGAATCGATTCGGTCCTGGCAGATTTTTGAGGTTTTCTCCTTTTAAGTTTAGGGAGACTTAAATTATGGTTTTGGAGTTTATTATAGGATATTCTAAAAGGTATGTTAGGAATCCTAGATGATGGTTTGAGGATAAGAAAACCTCGGATTAATTTAGAGTACGATCCAAGGTATGGATTTAATTAATGTTTTGGGACGAGCGACATTCGAGAAAATCATTCGGCAAGCGTGTATGGATATATTTATGCAGTTAGAATAAATATGGGTCGATTATAATCGAGAAAATCCTAGAATGTGATTAGGATGGAATTTGGAGTATATGTTAAAGACGTTTGAACGGTTATTCGATATGTCTGTGGACAAATATCACTTAGATAATAAGAAACTTATGGGATTAAAATAATTTGAGGGTCGACTTATTTAATTATTATGAATTAGTGAATTCGGTGAGTATATAAATCCTTAACAGTGATTAAGGTACAAGTTCCATATCAAGTGAGGGAATACTTTTGGGATTTGTATCGTGAGTGTGAGAATACTTGAATGTTATTACTAGTGGTAACCTTTGGGGTTATTGGTCATCGTTATGTGAGATTGACAATTGTGGCCATTTATATGTTTGAGGAAGGATATCGATCATATATATGATGTGATTATTATGTATATAATATGATAAGAATGTGTATATATATCTATGTGTGAATTGTATATATATTTATGTGAAGCATACCCCCTCTTTGCTATCATGGGAAGTTGCGCGATGTGGGTGAGGCCCATGGATTGAGGAGCAGGGAGCGTATAGTCCCCGGGTCATAGCGTCCATTTTTATATTGTGTGATTTTTATTAGGGGTGAGACGTGGTGGGTATGTTTTGTCTCACTTTCGGGGAGGAACTATGACCGCTTCCCATACGTTGTTATTTGATTTTACCAAGGCGGTGTGAGTACTTGTGTGTATAGTACATTACTTGTGTATGAGAACAAGATATTAAATCTCTACTAGAGTAAAGAGATAAATGGAATATGAAAGAAATTCTCATTCCGGGGGATTTTATCCAGACTTAAAATGTGATATGTATACAAAAATGAGTATGTTATGTATATGTATTTATATGGGTATATATATATATATATATATATACGTTATGTACTGAGGGCCTAAGGGATCTCGACAATCGACACTGCCAAGTAGTAGTGTATCGGGGGGGTTTCGTGTTTGGATTTCACTTTGCGAGACACCCCACGCACGAACGTGGAACAATGTTGAGACTCGGGAGAAGTTTAGCCCTTAGTACTTGGGTTAAATAGGATTTGTAGAATTTTGGTGAAACGGATTAGTTAGGCAGGGTAGCTTAACTAGGTTAGTAGGAGATATGCGTTAGGTGTGCACTATTAGAAGAGAGGTGATGGGTATCTCATGGGAGTGTGATACCAATTTAAATATGAGATAAAACATATTTTTTCATAAATAAAGTATTTATGCACTTGCTAAATATTTACAAAAATCGGGCTCTGACCCAAGTATCTATTGTTCCTCTCTTTTGCTATATATATACATATAGGTTTCCAGACACAGGGACACATGGATGACGATTCCTTCGAGTCAGATGTCTGCTGTAGCAGCTGCGGATGCATGCAGGTTTACTATAGACGCTTCTATCCTTATAATCTAGATAGGATGTACTGTATAAACATTCGGGCTAATAACCCAACTGCATTTATTTATTCTTTTACCACCTTTTATGCGGATTTGATTTAGTTTTATATTGTTAAACCGAGTGTTCGGTTATTTTTATTTCATCTCAGTTTCATTTATACATAAACTGTGTGAATGTTTTAATTGATTAATCTGTTTAAAAGATTAGTTAAATAAAATTTTGACGCCAACCTAATAGGTTATTAGTAAGTAATTTTGTTTTCGACAATGATACTAAGAATGAACCATATGCGACTCATGTTTTAATATGGTACAGGAGTGATTGCCCGGTATTTTATTAGGTGGGGTGTCACAGATGGTATCCATGCATTAGGTTCTAGTGTCTTTAAGAATCTGTGCAGACGTACTACGCTTTCAGCGTTGCTCTCAATTTGATATAGAGCCTTAGGATTAGGATCATTGATTACTCTTGTGAGATTTCATTTTCCTGCCATTATGTAAGATTATAGTAAATTTTTTATGCGCTCGTTCGAGACTCGGGCATTGATCGATGAAGGATGACCATAGGAAGGCCGCGATGAGGGCAACAAGAGGCGGGGCTTAGTTAGAGTTATGAGTTGAAGTTGGGAATGAGGACCGCAGTAGAGGTCACTCCCCTTTTTGTGTTGTTATTTAGGATTGTTGCAATGCCTACTAAAGTATAGTAGTTATAATCATTCCAGTATCACTGTTGTAGAGAGTGGTGCTAAAGTTGGATTATCGAGTGAAGTAAATTGGGAATAAGGACTTTAATAACGACCATACGTTGAAGTGAGTTGTGCGGAGTAAGTGTAGTATTACTCAATGGAAGTATAGGGCTCAGGAAGTTTGGCTTAAAGCGGGGTATGGAAATACCCATATGTGAAAATTTGAGAAAAACTTTTCACTCGTAGGAGCAATGTCAAAATGGTGGGAGTGATGGTCACCATGTTTGAGGGAGAAAGATGTTTTGATCATAGAGGGATCTTACGGATGGTTTTAATTGCGAGTTCCCATAATTTAGCAGGAATGAAAAGAATGCAGTCTTGAATTATTCACATAAGGATCGGTAAGAGGCCGACAGTGAATAAAGAGTGATATGGAGAAGTGAACCTTATACCGAAGTAAGGTAGGTACAATGAAGAGAGAGTCCTTCAGAAGAATGATAGGTTCACTAGAAAGCGTTCCTAACACTTATGGAGAATTTGTGTTCGTGGAACCCCATTGGTGGACATCCACTCGGGGAATTCATTGAACCAGACCAATTGTACCTCGGGCGAAGGAGGTATATTTCGTGTGACAAAATTTGGGTCATAGTATTTTGTTAGCCTTAGATTCGTGTGTGATTTGAGTTTATTGGCGGTATCGATAACATTATGTAGCATATGTCTATATGTTTTTCCGCGGTAGTAGGATTCTATTTTAAATTTGTATCTGGTTTGTACAACTAGTTTTATATGTGTTATACGAGTATAGTACTATTGTAAGAATAATGTTATCGCGTTATCGCAGCGATAGTAGGCTAAGGATGGAAAGACTATCGTATTTGCGGTTCCAGGATGGAACAGGTTGTTGTGATATCTCACCTGGATACAGGATGAGTTCGCCTTTATTATTATGGGAAGATGGGACTTCGGCGAGTAGACGTTTCATTATCATGCTTTGAGTGCGAGGCGACCTTATCGATATGATTTAGAGTATGCAGGATTTATTGTTGAGCTGTGAGTTTAAGCTCGTTGTTGTTTGCGCAAGGACTTAATGTTAGAAAGAGCGCTTAGTGGTATGGCTCCTGGAGAGAAGTAGGAGTTCTGACCACATTTTGTCGATAAATGGAATAAGATTTTTCCCAGTGGTATATTTTGAACTAACGAATCTCCATGACCGACAAAGTTAAGTAGTAGTGTATTGGAGGGGTTCCTTGTTTGAAATTCGCTTGTGAGACGTACCACCAATGAAACCGAGAAAATATCGGAAGTTGAGAGAGGTCTGAGGCACTAGGGACACAAGTTAGGATAGTATTTATTTCACGTGGGTAGGGATACATATCGATCTTAGGATTATTACGAAGTAAATTTCGTAGAATAAGTAGTGCCGAGGTGAGAAGTTAGTTGTGAGTTAACCATAAGTTATAGGATGCATGGGATCTTAAAAAGGTGATTGAGTATTTACAGGTATGAGAGCCAAGCCGAGAAAGTGATGCCCATTTTGGAGAAAATGTTACGCGTGTGATGTTTATAATGGTTGTGCAAATAGGCACGGGTTATAAGGTGTGTGGGCACCCTGGTAAGTTGGTTTTATATACCGCCTAAAATAGAAAGGGAGAAGTATATAAAGTTGAAGATTATGCCGTGAGGCAGTCACAATTGATTTGGAGTGTGTTGAATGGAATGTCGTAAGAGGTACGCGATAATCCAATTATTGTATAGGGCAATAAGAGGTAGCAGTATATTATAGTATAAACTTTAATAGAGGTGAATGTCGAATGAGTGTATGGTTGAGAGCCATCGGGTTAGTACCATTCCACTTTCAGGCATTAGGATGTGGAGTGATTCGCGATCCTAGGTTAGTGTTGGTAGTAACGGTTGTATCTGAATTTCGAGGGCGAAATTACGTTGTAAAGGGGGAAGTATGTAATACCCTGAACTTTTATGGGAAATTAAATTTAATAATTAAGTGCAATTTGGGAATTTAAGAAATTATCGTGAATAGTAATTTTTGAGGTTTTCAAGGATTTAATGATTTTCGATGTATGTTATATTTACTTTTGGGAAATTTAAGAAATTATCGTGAATAGTAATTTTTGAGGTTTCCAAGGATTTAATGATTTTCGATGTATGTTATATTTACTTTTGGGATTAAGTAAATGAGTCAGAGTATTTTATTATATGTCGTCGTTGGGTAAAGCGACAAAGGGTAATATTTTTATTGGAAAACCGCATTAAGTTGTGTTGGGTTAAAATAGTCAATTGCGGTCAAGTACCTCGGATGGATATATCGATTGCGCGGTTGGTCTCGGAATGGCCGAGATTGTCAGAATAGAGTATCCAGGGGTATTGTTTGGACTCCGAGAAATTTTGGACCAGTAGGGACTCGTAATTGAGTAAATGAGTCAATTTTGGGCTTATTAAGGGATAAACCCTTTTTCTCTCTTATAAGAGACACGGGAGAGGGAAAGAAAGAAAGGAAAAAGAGAGAAAAGAAAGAGGAGAGGAAAGGAAGAAAGAAAAGAGGAATAAATGGGTGATTCTGACCAAAACTCCACCGGATTCGACTTGAGGTCGTCGGATTTCATCCTCCAGGCAAGTGTGTACTTGCTTTATTTCATTTTATGCATAAATATCATATTATAGTTGGTAAACTATATGATTTTAGGTTAGAACCCTTAAAATAAATTTGGGAAAAATTTGAATATGAGTTTACATATTGATGTAATGTAAACTCTTAATGATTTCTAGTATTAAATGCATGTAAATGGAGTGAAGAAATGGATTGAAATGGGTTAAAATGATAAGTTGGGGTTTTTAAATCTTAGAGAAGTGATTTAATACCCTAAATTAATTGATGTGTTAGTTGTAAAACATAGGTTAGATGTTTATGGAGTTATTGGATGAGATTTGAAACAACAAAAATGGAGAAAAATGGAGGTTTGGATTTTTGGAGAAGAAGGTGAATAGTGACCGGCGTCACTTCCGAATCGATTCGGATAGGATGCGAATCGATTCGGCTCTTGGAAATGAAAATTGTAGATCTTTTCGATACGGTCGCGTGGGAGCCAACAACGTATTTTTGTGATTTTTTTGGATTTATAATGATTTTTCTACGGAAGGCTGTCCGAGATCGAAATCGTTAGTCAGAAATTAAGGCTAGAATTATTTGGAGATAAATATCAGGGGTTCCCAAATAGAGTGTTAGGACCTCTAAATGACTTGAGGAGATATGAAAACTTTGGGTTCGTAGAAATAAATCCGACTTATTATTTAAATGGTGATTGGCTTGAGTTTTGGGTTTTTGGGGATATATATAAAACCTAAGAAGATTTGGGGATTTTGGACCAGCCGAATCGATTCGGTAAGAGACATTTTGAAAGTAGAACCATTTCGAATCGATTCGGACAGGCCAAATCGATTCGGTCCTGGCATATTTTTGAGGTTTTCTCCTTTTAAGTTTAGGGAGACTTAAATTATGGTTTTGGAGTTTATTATAGGAGATTCTAAAGGGGATTTTAGGACTCCTAGATGATGGTTTGAGGATAAGTAAACCTCGGATTAATTTAGAGTATGATCTGGGGTATGCATTAAATTAATGTTTTAGGATTAGAGACATTCGAGAAAATCATTCGGCAAGCGTGTATGGATATATTTGTACGGTTAGAATAAATATGGGCCGATTATAATCGAGAAAATCTTAGGATGGAATTTGGGGTATATGTTAAAGAGGTTTGAACTTTTATTCGATGCGTCTGTGGACAAATATCGCTTAGATAATAAGAAACCTATGGGATTGAAATAAGTTGAGGGTTGACTTATTTAATTATTATGAATTGGTGAATTCGGTGAGTATATAAATCCTTAACAGTGATTAAGGTACAAGTTCCATATCAAGTGTGGGAATACTTTTCGGATTTGTATCGTGAGTGTGAGAATACTTGAATGTTATTACTAGTGGGAACCTTTGCGGTTATTGGTCATCGTTATGTGAGATTGACAATTGTGGCCATTTAATTTATATGTTTGAGGAAGGATATCGATCATATATATGATGTGATTATTGTGTATATAATATGATACGAATATGAATATATATATCTATGTGTGAATAGTATATGTATATATATATATTTATTTATTTATGTGAAGCATACCCCCTCTTTGCTATCATGGGAAGTTGCGCGATGTGGGTGAGGCCCCTAGCTTGAGGAGCAGGGAGCGTATAGTCCCAGGGTCATAGCGTCCATTTTTATACTGTGTGATTTTTATTAGGGGTGAGACATGGTGGGTATGTTTTGTCTCACTTTCGTGGAGGAACTATGATCGCTTCCCATACGTTGTTATTTGATTTTACCAAGACGGTGTGAGATTCCGACCGTTGGTACCCAGGATGATATGTAAGCGATTCCCTGGTAGATGATAGCATAAAGACCGTCCTCGAGTTATATCTCGTTGGGATGCTTATTGTACTTGTGTGTACAGTACATTACTTGTGTATGAGAACAAGATATTACATCTCTACTAGAGTAAAGAGATAAATGGAATATGAAAGCAATTCTCATTCCGGGAGATTTTATCCGGACTTAAAATGTGATATGTATATAAAAATGAGTATGTTATGTATATGTATATATATATATATATATATACACACGTTATGTAGAGAGGGCCTAATGGATCTCGACGATCGACACTGCCAAGTAGTAGTGTATCGGGGGGTTCGTTGTTTGGATTTCGCTTTGCGAGACACCCCATGCACGAACGTGGCACAATGTTGACACTGGGGATAATTTTAGCCCTTTGTACTTGGGTTAAATCGGATTTATAGAATTTTGATGAAACGGATTAGTTAGGCAGGATAGCTTAAATAGGTTATTTAGGAGATATGCGTTAGCTGTGCACTATTTGAAGAGAGGTGAGGGACATCTCATGGGAGTACGATACCAATTTAAATATGAGATAAAATATATTTTTTCATAAATAAAGTATTTATGCACTTGCTAAATATTTTCAATGGCCCACCCCGTGCGCAATTTCGACTTACCATGCGGACGAACGATCCATTTGCGTCCGAAACCTGACCTAGAGGCCACCGAGCGCTCCCGGGCTCTATTGTACCGAAGTCAACTCTTCAGCTCAACCAAGGCTGATTGAATCTTCTAAGGGCACTGAATACCCTTTCCAACGGTCCACCCCGTGCGCGATTTCGACTTACCATGCGGACGAACGATCCGTTTGCGTCTGAAACCTGACCCAGAGGCCCGGACTCTATTTGACCTAAGTCAACTCTTCAGCTCAACTAAGGCTGAATGAATCTTTGAAGGGCACTGAATATTCTTTCCAACGGTCCATCCCGTGCGCGATTCTGACTTTCCATGCATACGAATGATCCATTTGACTCCAGGAGGTCACCGAACGCTTCTAGGACCCGGTTGACCAAAGTTAACTCTCCAAACCAGGTCAAACTCTTTGGAATTTTTAAGTGCATCTCCTAACCTTTCCAACGGTCCACCCCGTGTGCAATTCTGACTTACCATGCGGACGAATGATCCGTTTGCGTCCGAACGATTCCCCGTCCAATGGACTGACAAATGCTTCCGAGACACATTTGACCCGAAGTCAACTCCCGAACCCGGGAGCGGTCCAAAGGACTTTCAAAGGTCTCTGAAATACCTTTCCAACGGTATGCCCCCTGCAAAATTTTGACCAATGGTTTGCCCTCGGCGGGCGATTTTCGGAGAAAGCCTGAAACACACTGCCAAATGGCAGGTTCCAGATCCTGCCTATCGGCACCTGTCGATAGGCAGGAACAGATATATGCCAATCGGCACTTACCTGGGCCTATAAAAGGAGGCATTCACCTCATTTGCAAGGGGAGCCCAGATCTGATAAAAATCTCTCTGAACGAATCCCAGAAACCTCTTTCGAAGGCAGCGTGATTTTAACTTCCAAATCCCTTTTTTACTTGCACTTTTCATCATCCTTTTCATCAAACTTGGTGAATTATCCACTCTCCATCATCATCCAACTTCAAGGGATGCTCTCCAACATTCAAGATCAAGCTCAAGATCTGCAAGAAGGTCCAACTTTCTCAAACTCTCTCTTTAATTCTCTTAAATTCCCAACAACTTGTTTTCCTATTTAGAACTTTTATTATCTCATCTCACACATCCTAATATACTTTTTATTTAGTATTATCGTACATCTTTTATTTTCATAAAACCCAAAAAACAAGAAAAAGAGGGTTTGCTCATAAATTCCAAGTAGGGATTCTCACACTTTTTCCACACTTTTCTCACAACTAAAACACTTTTTCTACACACACACACACTTCCAAATAAGAGATTCCCTATTTGGATTTATGGGATAAACCCCACCCCTCGTTTTACATGTGAACTATGTGAACTTTGATGCCTTGATAGGCTACATAGGCATCTCGGGGTAAAACCCGAGACTCGAGTTCTTTTTCTCACTTTCTCTTACTTTATATTTTCTCTAAATCTAATCTTCTTATATTCTATATATTTGTAACGTATTACTCCATATGCGTTATCATTCCATTATAACGACCAATGTAGGGGTAATCGCGTAAATCTTATTTTTCTAATACCATTCTTATATCTTCCTACGGATGACTCGCTTTATCTTTTCCATGATAAAAGTCGAGGATTCCTACCTCCATTATATATATACACATGCACACATATCACGGGGGGAAATATAAAGGAAAATAGTAAATATCCATGAGAGACCTAAAGGACGGAATGGGTGCCTAACACCTTCCCATTTCGTAACTAAGCCTCCGAACCCTTCTTGAATCATCTTGGTTTCGCACGCACCAGTATGTCTTTGGATGCCATCCTTCGGGGTGGCTTCCCCTTTTTCTTTTGTCTGTTTTGAGTAAAATAGACTGGCGACTCTGAATCTCTCTACATTTTACACCACATCTCAAACGACGCCGGCCGAAGCGCACCCGATAGGTACGCACGGGACCCGAAGGATCCTTTCCTCCACGCGCCGGCCCGCAGGGCGAGGATCTGGGATGGCCACAGTGGCGACTCCACTGGGACATATATGTGTTTTTTTATATATTGAGGGCTTGACTCTATTTGCATGGATGCTATATTTGTTTATGTTTCCCCCCATATCTGCATGTTCCCCTTTTCCATGTGTATCCCATGCTTATGCTTATGTTCACACACTTGTAGAAATTTCTCCATGTACACTTCACACCAAGTGCACCTAGGATCACATATATCCACATGTTGCACGCATCACCCATCCATACTTGGTGTACCTTTTGGGGTACTTGTACTTTGCTCCCTGTTTGGCATAATCAAGAAAGGCATTCTCATCATAAGATACCAATAAGAGAATCATGCATGATTCACACGACATCACCAAAGAGCATTGTTATTGACCAAATTTTACCCAGTAACTGGAGGGTCATTTCGTGATGGGCGCTGGTCCGGCAGGTCGCAGTTAGCCTAAGCGATATGACTCTCACCTTCCATTGGCCAAGTACCTTCGACGTATATCGAACGGTTCCCCCGCATCGTACCGCTTGACCGAAGTCATGACGGGAGGTATATCGCAGGGAATTCGTTCATGTACACTGAGTATATTGAATTCGCTCTCACACGTACCGTCCCCATGAGGTATATGGTGAGGCAATTCACGTTCACTCGGGTATATCAAATGGCTTGTCCACACGTACCGATTGCCTGCAAGAGCAAGACGTATATCGTGAAAGTCACGCAAAAGGTTGGAACCCCTATCGATTCACCCAACCAACTGCATACCCGCATATAGGTGTCAAACCTAGGACACGCACTTTAGATTGACGGTTTCAACCCGAAACTCTGTCAAAATTCCGGGTTGATCTGCCGCCGAATTTTTGCGCATTTTTAAAATGGGACCCTGTTCGTGAGCCTGTTACAAGTCCAAACCGTAGCTTTGCATATATTAAAAACCCCATTTTTCTATGCTCGGGTCCCGTCCGGCATTGCATTTAGGAGAATTAAATACAAGTGAGAACATAATAATCGTAATAATCATGCTGAGTTCCGTCTCCAAAAACATTTCTCCCTTCTTTATCAAAAAAAAATCCAAAAACATTTCTCCCGTCTTTATCAAAAAATCCAAAAATAGTTTCTCCCCTTTTTCTCAAAAATAAATCTCATCCTACGCCTTCTTAGGTCGATTGCAATCCCCTGGCCTGGCTCCCTATTGGCTTCGGTCTTCAGTCAAATCACCCCGGAGTCTCGACCGTTCCTCTACTACTTCTTTCAAGTCCGGAATCCATCCACTTTCCATGGAGAATACAGATCGAGCACCAGTCATACAGCCGAATCTGCCGACAGTCCTAGCTCAGCTCGTGGCCAAGATTGACAACCTCTAAACCGAGGTCCGAGAGATGCAACAAAACCAAGTTCATATTCCCTAAGAGCCCGAGGCCCTATTCCCTCATGCTATGGGTCCACCTAAGCCTATCTGGGTTCCCGAAGAATATCAGGACGCTCCACGTTCCCCTCCTGCCAATGGGTCGTCGCCTTCCCAACTTTCAATGCCAAACATTGCCCAACCTGCGGCTAACCTGCATGTGGTCGCTGATCCAAAAGAGGAGGAGTTTAATAAAGTCAAAGAGGATCTCAAGATGCTCACCAAGAAGTTTGGCCAAGTCAGGATCTCTGGGAATTACATGGACTACACCCACATGTCTCCTTATCCTAAAGCGAGGTTGCCCAAGAAGTTCAAAATGCCAAATATCGAGAAGTTCGGAGGGAGTGGACCCCCAATTGTTCATCTTTGCAGTTATCATCGTTCCATGACTGTACTAGGGGCTTCTGAAGAAGTGATGGCCCAATTGTTTCAGCAAACTTTGAAGGATAGTGCCCTCCGATGGTTTTTATCTCTTGAGGAATCTAGAATCCATAGCTAGGAGGATGTAGCTCGAGAATTCATGTCGCAATACAAATACAACGAGGAGCTTGAGGTCAGCCGTCGTGATTTAGAGCTGCTCAAATAGAATCCAGGAGAATCAATCAGTAACTTCATAACCCGGTGGAGGGAGCGAGCATCTACCATGACCAATCGGCCATCTGAATAAGAACAGGTCAACATAGTGAAGAAGAACTTCTTGCCCCATGTCCGAGCGACTATGAGAGGACAATACTATCCCCACTTCCGAGCTCTCAGAGAGGCTGGAGTGGAAATCGAGGAAAGCCTCATTAAAATAGATTTTGAACCAAAGAAGGTGTCTGGACAGTTCACCCCTAGAAAGTATGATAAGCCTACCAGTGCTACAGTCTCAACCATCAATAACATCTCTCAACCAACCACATCGTGGGCACCAGAAAGCCGCCCTGCCCCCATCCGAAGGGAATACACTGAGCTCCATGTTCCCCTCTCCAAAGTTTACCAAGCCCTATTGAGTCGAAACCTCATCAAACCCTTGGATCCAAGTCCATTGCCAAACCCACTCCCAAGAAATTTCAAGACCGACGCTCATTGCGCCTTTCACCAAACTATCGGCTATACCACCGACCAATGCTTTGACCTTCGAAACATAATCCAAGATCTCATTGATCGGGGTACCATCGCCCCACCAGCCAATCCTAAGCCAAACACTACTCATAACCCACTCCCAAATCACACCAATGCTATCTTCTTGGAAGAAAACCCAGATTTTGATACCTCAACTCAAATCACACCCATATACTCTCCTAAACCTCTTCAAATTTGTCCATATTTCCTCCTACACCCTGCTAGCCTCACTGATCAAGCATTGTCACTCCTCACCAGAGCATGCATCGCTGTCTGTACTCGTTCTGAAAATGGAAGTATGGAATTGTCAGAGGTGTTAAACCAACTCCTAGAGTTCGGGCTGAAATTGCCCTCACAGATGGTCATCGATTGCCAAAAGTTCAGCACACTATTCTTGGAATCACGGAAATGGGCTCGAGATTCAAATAGATGGGTGGTACCAACCGACGAAGTCAGCTTAGATGATGTTGTCTAGATTATGGCAGAATTATTCAGGCAAACCAACAGCATTTATAGTATCACCGGGTTACTTGACACTTTGAAGTTACAAGGGCGCTTGTTCCCTTCAATCACACATATCCCCACATAATGGGAGAACTTGTATGAAGAAGCCATTGAAGTTGTGGAATGCATCGACTTTACGTGGAAAGATAAAATTGTTTCCACCGGATGGGGGAAGAATTCAAAGATTCAAGTAAAGAACAAGCTTCAGGAAGAACTAGCCCAGTAGCCGACATATGTGGGATGATATCATTTGAAGAACTCCTCGGAGAAATAGGCAGGGTGGCAGAACAACCTGAGATTGATGAGGAAATGGGATTCATGTTTTTTCCTTCTTCAGTAAATCACATGACCAGATCAGGGAGACGTTACCAAGTTCCAAGCTCACTACCAGCAAATGACAAGGGGAAGGGCATTGAAAACCTTCTTATGCCAGAGATGACCATTGAGGAGAGCAAGATCCTCGATCAATTGAAGAATACTTAAGCTAACATCACTCTATGGGGACTTTTCATGTCTTCCCAGCTACACAGAAATGCTTTAATCAAGTTGCTCACCGGACCCATAGTTCCTCCATCTACCTCACCAGAAGAAGCGGTAAATCTGATCGAATCCTTGACCTCTACCCGAATGCTATCATTTTCTGAAGAAGAAATCCCCAGAATTGGGCCGAATCACAATCATGCACTCAAAATCTCCGTCGAAGTTATAGGAAAGGTCGTGCCACTCTCTCTTGTCGATAACGGATTTGCCTTAAATGTTTGACCATTGAGAACCTTCAAGTGTTTAGGCCTGAAAGAAAGAGACCTCGCTCCAACCTTCGTCGCTGTGTGTGCCTATGATAATACCCGTCGTGAGGTGATGGGATTAATAAAACTTGTAATAGGGGTTGGCCCTATAAGCCCTATCGTTGAATTCCAAGTCATAGACATCCCAGCTTGTTTCAACCTGTTGCTCGGACGCCCCTGGCTCCACAATATCAAGGGTGTGTCTTCCTCACTCCATCAGAAATTGAAGTTTTTTGCCGACGGGCTAGTCATCACCATTTTGGGCGATGACAAAAATATCAGAGGTGAAAGCACCAGCAGTCCAATTCTTGAGATACAGCACGGGTCAAATGATATGCTCCTATCAGGATTCCAGGTTGATCCACTCTTACTCCCGGCAGGGGACGGTTTCAAAGAAAGGGTTTGTCCAGAATATGACCCTCATGGTAATGTCAATGTGATTCAGATGTTCAGAAACATGCACTTCATGCCCGGATTGGGTCTAGGGCAAAGGCTGCAGGGGCTACTTGAGCCCCTCGAACTAAAGAAAGTTTTCCCTCCTTGCGTCTTGGGGTATCAACCATCAGAACAAGGCTTCAGAATGATCCACTAATCTTGACCAAAGAGAGGATTAGACTGTATCCGAACTATCTCAAGAGACTCCTTGAATGGACGATTCATCAAAGAAGGTGAAGATTTCCCCTTTTTTGATTTTTCAGAACCATGGTATGACCACACAGATAAGAAGATGAAGCCGGGAATGGAGATCTTTTTCCAAGATAGCTACCCATGGGCCGAGAGTTTCCCACACCGCGTACAATAGCTCATCAAATATATCGAAGAGACTGAGGAAAGTGATTTCGAAAATTCCTTTAACTTATAGATACTGGGTCTAGCACTCTGCATGGTTCATTCAGGCACTACATCAATGGACCCATCCCGTTTGATTAAAGTTGATGATACACCTCTCCTCAACTGGCATACTGCGCCAGTTCTACCCCTTGAAATCTCCCCTAACCCCAATGTTTGCCCTATTTCTTCTTTTGTTGTCTGTCCTTTCTCAAATGTAATCGAGACCTCTTTTGACGAGGTTCTTAATGCTGTTTTTCCTATGAATGAAATAAATGAAGATTTTGAGTATCTTGATGTGCCTTACATTAACTGCTTGAATTCTAATCAAACTTTTAATGATGATGATTTTGCAAATGAACAATTCTTAACTGATCTAAATAAGGTTAATAATAAACAACATAATCGTGTTCAAGTTAATGAAGAAGAGACTGTTGTTATTAATCTCGGTTCTAGTAGCCAACTGCACGAGATTAGGATAGAGGCCACCCTTGACGAGCATGAGCGTGCACAACATGAAGAATTACTGAAGGAGTTCGGGGATGTCTTCGCATGGTCCTATGATGATATGCCCGGCATTGATCCTGAAATAGCTCAGCACGAGATATCCACTCTCCCAGATTATAAGCCGGTTAAACAAAAATTGAGAAAAATCCGCACCGAATGGTCGCTCAAGTTCAAAGAAGAGGTGGTCAAACAGTTGAACGTGGGTTTCATTCGAGCGATCGAATATCCCACATGGTTAGCCAACATTTTACATGTGCCGAAATCAGGAGGGAAGGTTCGAATGTGTGTAGATTATCGAGATTTAAATAAAGCTTCTCTGAAGGATGATTATCCTATACCCAACATCGATATGATCGTGGACAACACAGCCAGTCATGCTCTCAAGTCATTCATCGACGGGTTTGTCGGATACAACCAAATCAAGATGCACCCAGACCACCAAGAAAAAACCGCATTCATCTCCCCATGGGGAACCTTTTGCTACACCGTTATGCCATTTGGTCTCAAGAATGCTGGGGCTACTTACCAAAGGGCTGCCACGACCATCCTACACGATCTGATTCACAAAGAAGTCAAGGTTTATGTGGATGATATGATTATCAAGTCCAAAACTAGAGAAGGTCATGTTTTCGCTCTCCAAAAGTTCTTCGAACGACTGCGACATTATCAGATGCGACTTAATCCACAGAAGTGTGTCTTCGGCGTTACAAAGGGAAAACTCTTAGGATTCATGGTCAGCGAAAAGGGGATAGAAGCAGATACTGCAAAGCTAAAGGCCATACTTGAGATGCCACCACCCCGAACAGAGAAAGAAGTCCGAGGTTTTCTTGGGAAATTGAAATATATCAGCCGGTTCATCAGCCAGTTAACCTCCATCTGTGAACCAATCTTCAAGCTCCTCCAAAAATATTCAACCAAGGTTTGGAATGAAGCTTGCCAAGAAGAATTTGACTGAATCAAACAATATCTTACCCAACCTCCAGTGCTCATGCCACCACAGTCTGGTCTCCCTTTGCTCCTATACCTAACCATAACTGACACTGCAGCTGGGGCTTTGCTAGCCCAATACCTTGAGGACTCCCGCAAAGAAAGAGCCATCTATTACGCCAGTCGAAAATTTTCTAGCTACGAGGTCAACTACACTGCCTTGGAAAAGGCATGTGTTGCACTTGTCTGGGTCACCCAAAAGTTGCGACACTACATGCTCACCTTCCCCATTAAACTTGTATCCCGAATGGACCCCATCAAATACCTGCTTGAGAAACCCGCCTTATCTAGTTGAATGGCCCGATGGTTGATGCTCCTAACCGAGTTCGATATCATGTACGTCACACAGAAAGCCATTAAAGGAAGAGCCATCTCTGACTACCTCACCGATTACCCCATTGACGAAGCAGATGTTCGGATCTCCGAATTCCCAGATGAAGATATCCTCTGCACCACTCAAGACGGCCTTCGATGGAAAATGTTTTTTGACGGCGCTGCCAATAAAAAGGGATATGGCATTGGGATCCTTCTGATCGCCCCAGATGACTCCCACACTCCCATGGCCATAAAATTGGATTTCCCTTGCACCAACAACATGACGAAATACGAGGCATGCACAGTGGGCCTCAAAGTTGCTCTCAAGAAAGGTATTCAATAC
This sequence comes from Sambucus nigra, assembly GCA_949130495.1. Lineage (NCBI taxonomy): Eukaryota > Viridiplantae > Streptophyta > Magnoliopsida > Dipsacales > Adoxaceae > Sambucus > Sambucus nigra. The sequence continues at coordinate 400,312,508 of OX422220.1, forward strand.
CTTGACGTTTACGGGGATTCTGCCCTCATCATCGGTCAAGTGCTCAGAAAGTGGAAAGTCAAGGACGAAAAGCTCCAACCCTTTTATGCCAATTAGAAGAGTTAGCCTCCCGATTCCGAGATATCACCTTCCATTACCTACCCTAAGAAAAGAATAACCTAGCCGATGCTCTCGCCACCTTGGCCTCCATGGTCGACATGCCCGAAGGAATAACAATGACCCCCTTCCTAGTTCAAAAGCAAGACAAACCGACCCATTACTACCATATTGAGTTTATCTCCACCGAAGATCTCGAATTAGTCGATTGCTGGTACTATGATATCTGGTGCCTCCTCAAACATGGTAGATATCTTGAGGGTTCCAACAGGAAAGACCGAACAACCCTCTGAAGAATGGTCGCCCAGTACATCATCTGTCATAAAGCCCTACTCAAGAGCAACTTCGATGGAACTCATCTACACTGCATCGCAGAGGCTGAGATCGAGAAGATAATGCAGAAAATCCATAGTAGGGAATGCGGACCCCACATGAATGGTCACATGCTTGCCAAGAAGATCATTCGACAGGGCTACTACTGGACCACCATGACCCAGGATTGCACCGCCTATGTTCGGAGGTGCCTCAAATGCTAACAATTCTCCAATCTTCAGCACCTACCTCCGCGAGAGTTATACAACATGACCTCTCCCTGACCGTTCTCCACCTGGGGTATCGACATCATAGGGAAGGTTACACCAAAGGGTTCAAACGGATATGAGTTCATCCTGGTCTCCCTTGATTACTTCACTAAATGGGTTGAAGCTGAGTCATACGCAGTATTGAATGGCAAGAAAGTGGCCAAATTCCTCAAGAAAAATATCATTTGCCGATATGGGGTCTCGCAAGAGCTGGTATCAGATAATGGGTTGCATTTTGAAGCAAAAGTCACAAAAGTAGTCAACGAATACGAGATTCAGAGACACAAATCTTCTCCCTACCGACCTCAGACCAATGGTGCAGTGGAAGCCGCCAACAAAAACCTCAAAGCTATCATCAGCAAGATGACCGAAAGTTGTAGGGATTAGGCCGATCGGATCCCGTACGCCCTCTGGGGCTATCGAACCTCAATCCGAACCTCTACTGGGGCTACCCCTTACTCCCTGGTCTACGGCATGGAAGCAGTCCTACCTGTGGAGATGGAAATACCCTCGCTACGCGTCATGCTTGAAAGCAAAGTTAGTGAAGAAGACTGGTTCCAAATTCCTCTTGATGAGCTAGCCCTCCTAGATGAAAGAAGGTTAAAAGCTCTTTACCACATACAGGGGTACCATCGCCGAATAGCGCAATCATTCAACAAGAGAGTCAAGGACCGCGGTGTTCGGGAGGGGGATTTAGCCCTCAAAGAGATAATAGAACCCGTCTGGGACCCTAGAGGGAAATTCAAGCCTAATTGGAGTGGCCCCTACATTATGAAGAAAATCTTATTCGGTGGTGCCGCCATGCTCACTGACCTAGATGGGGAAGAGATGGCTCGTCCAGTCAATCTGGACCGTCTCAAGAAATTCTACCCCTAGTCCGAAATCTCGGCGCGCTACGACTCTCCTCATCCCCCTTCTATTCTAAAATAAAAAAATAAAAAAAAACTTCATTTCCCTCTACCCAGAACTACATGGGCCTGATCCTTTGCAAAAACTATTTTTCAGAACAGATAAAAAAAATTTCAAAAACCCCAGAGGTATGTAGGCAGCTCATACTCCTCACATGAGTACGGCCCTTTCTTTTTCACAAAATAATATTCTTTTCTTACCCTCGAGAACGGTGGTTCATTCTAAAAATACTTGAACAAAAGGATTATGTATGCCTTAGCGATCATTATAGATAATCCAAAATACAAAATTCATCAAAAGGCACAGCTGGGTGATCAGAAACTTGCTTATTTCATTAATAAGAAATTACAGTGCAGATTACATAGGAAAAGGAACGAATAACCCCCTTCCCCCTACTATCATAAAAAGCCAAATAAAATCCCCACATACTTTCCCTATTACATAAATAAACTCTCCAAGAGTCCTACCCATAGCTACCCGAGGAGCCTGTATCCTCATCATCTACATCCTGAGGTCCCCGAGTCTCCCCTTCCTGAATAGAGTGCCGTAAACATTCCATGGATCGATGAGACCTAACCATCTTCGAAAAGACCATAACACCCCCTTCCATGGTGTTTGATAAAATAAACCATCTTTGTCCAGTCTCCACTACCAACATCTTGCTGACTACTTTCCTCCATAACCACTTCATATCATCTTTGGAGACATGCCAAACCTTCCCGACAGACTGAGAGGGACAGGTCGACGGACATCGATTTTCCCACAGAAACCCAAGCAACAGACGCAAGCGCTCAGTCAAATCCTCTACCGGAAAAAAATTTGAGATCCGAGGTGGCACGACCTGTGCCCAGCCAAATTGGAGTAAAAGCCGCCAAGGGAAATAAAAAGAGGTCTGCCTAAGACCAACCAGCCGCACATATGAATAATCTCTTAGCTCCAGAACGGGCTGCAACGGCCCCCACCAAGGCACTGACCAATACAGCCCACGAGCCCCATGCTCCACAAGCCAAGTCTCCCAATTCTTAACATATAGGCCAACGCTGATGAAGTAGCGTGAAAAGAAGTTGGGTACGGCCGACAAGGGATACTCCGAAGGAGTCTCCAAGCAGAATCTTTCAGACAACCACATAAACAACATCACAGGGCTACCCCTCAAAAAGTCAGAACGGCCTTCTCTCCAGACATCCAGGTCATTCAGGGTCTCCTCCAATATCACCGTCGCAGGATTACGACGATATGACATCCAGGAAGTAATGGCTGCAAGTTGTGGGTCCACTTGCACCTCCCCAGTCACCAGCAGCAATTTAGAAACCAGACCTAGAACCACGGCTCCAGCATAGCCAGCATCACCTACTTCCCGCAAATGCACAGACCACAGCACCGCCGGGAGGGAGATCATTCCTCCAACAACCAATGATTTGGCCGCCGAAGGCGAAATACGAAGAAGCCTGACCAACAAATCCCTGGGAGAACGAGAAAATTCGGGCAAATCCGCAGCAACACTAGGATTTACACCCAGCATGGCAAAAAATTCCTCGTAGGTAGGATAAACATCTTCCAACCCAAAGCGGAATACGAGGTCTTCGGGGTACTAGAATTGTACCGTCGCCATCAGCACGTTCCACTCAAAAGGCCGATTGCGCCACAAGGAGACTCGACGCATGTTAAAAGCATCATTGTCGACATTATAAGAGCACATTGCTTCCAAGGCTTCGAGGTAGTTAACAAACTCAATGCTACCAGGGAGAGCCATCTTGCAAGGCTAAGAGTTAGTGGGCAAGTAAGTAAAAATGCAAAGGTGTGATGAAAACACTCCACCCTTCCCCCTTTTTATACTTGAGATACCTCACAAGAGACACAATCCTTGCAGAAATCGGAGGGAATCCTACCCCACAAGGTACCAAAGGCTGAGGAGGGTACCATTCAAAGCTTTGAATTGATGGGACTGGACTGAATTGCCGACAGGCAGGTCAGGGTGCTTGCCGATCGCAAACCCCCCCATTTTTGGAAATTTCCTCTGTTCCTCTTTTGTCAAATCAGAAAACTCAATAAAAATAAATTGATATTCTCAACAGAATTTCAAGAATCTTTTATAATTTTCTTTCCTTCAAAAAATTCCAAAAATATTCCTTTTTTTACGGTCTCAGCATCAAAGTAAAAAGCGCATGCATTCATCCATCATTAATAAGAGATAATAAAAAATAAAATAAAAAACTCCATTACATTGCATATATTTGTGTTCTGTGTTACATCAGTTTTGTAGGAAATAAAAAGAAAAAGCAAAAACAACGGGACTCAGCCCATAACCCGCATTATCTCTTTCTCTCTCTCAAGAGCTTCCACCCCTACGACATGCTCTCTTCCCCCTACAGCAAGATGACGCGCCACCACGACCCGAGCCCGAGTCCTCTCCGGATGAAGCAGATGGCACCAAGCAAGAAGGAACAGGAACCGCATCTCGAATATGGGCAGTCGCCGAAGAGATCCAGTCTCTGAGGTCCCTGAGCCAAGTGGTCGACACCCGGACTTACTGCAAGAAAAGGTGAATTCAGTATCAAAGCAGAAATGACCAAAACAGAAAAGAAAGAAAGAAAGAAAGAGAGGAACAGAAAGGTATACCGAAGATCGAAGGACCTCCTATGTCAAACCCAACTCCTCCGAATCCATCGCATGAGGACGGTGCAGCATAGGCACCATCCCTCCATCAGCCCGCCGAATGTTGTATGAAGGGGTATGCAGCCATACAAAAGGGACCTCCGAAGTCGCCGCCGTTGCAGATCCCGACGGACCACCACCGTTGTGAGAAGATCCCACCGCCTAACTCGAACCCGTCGGAGGGAAGGGCAGTACATCATATATACTGGGCGCCATCAAACAGCTCATCACAAAATCCATATAATCATACGGCGCAGCCGTATCGGTGTATAGCAAGTAGGACTCGCCGATCATCACCGCGATCCTCTCGTCCTCCGACAATAGTCACTCCCGCCTCATAGACGTAGGAGGCTGCGCAGGTGGCACCACCACCTCCTCCTGGGCTATCTGACGAACCACCCTCTCCCTGAGATACCAGGAATGGCCGAACTCATGCGCCAGCAAATGCCTCATCCGCGCGTTCACCTTGATCACCCCCGCATCCTGAATGGCTGTCCCCCAGGGATAAAAGGTCACCTAAAAATCTCCAAGCAAGCATAAATCAATACAAGATCAGAAGGTGCAAAAACTAAGACTGAAATGGAAAGAGTCTTACCCTACCGCTGGTCAGGTCATTCAAGACCTGACGCACCGCCTCCAGTGAGAGAGATCCCTTCGACTGCCGATTGGCCTTACACCATCGATACAAGGGACAGAAGTCCCCAACAGTGTCGTCCTTCAAAGCAATCAGCGGGGTATTTCACCCAATTACCTCATAGAACCACATCTGAATTCACAAGAAAAAAGAGACGCGTAAGGAAAATGCGAATGCATGAAAGGAAAATGCGAATGCATGAAAAGAAATGCACAAACTAAAGAATACCTTAAGAAGGTACGTGGCTCCAGTAAAATTCTACCGGCAGCACCGGCTGAATGCATCCAGAGAAAAGTAAAGGGTCGCCAAGGTCAGACTCCCCCAATCATAGAAAGGGATGTGCGAAAACATCCTCAAGTACGGCAGAAACCACAAATGAACGATGTCACCGCTCGACGCCACCATGAAACCTCCCAATACCAGCAGAATGAATAACCGGGCCATCTGCCTCACTTACAGCCCGTCTTCCACATCAATCACCCTGCTCAGCAGAACATCCTTCAGCAAGGACAGTCGGATGGAATCCCCGGAAACTATCCTCCCTACATCACCAAGTGTCGCACGCACTGCCTTCGGTCTCACCCGTAAAGAGCGATCCACCTCTATCTGCTCTCCATCACAATCCATCCCCAGCAGCTGCTACACGTCTATGGGAGTCACCGTTATCTCCCCGAATCCAAAATGAAAGGTATGGGTAGTATCCCACCACCTCTCTCCCAAAGCGCACAAGACCGCTGCGAACGAGGCGTCTCATCCAGCACCGATGTCAACAGCCCAAAACCCGCTGATGATACCATCCAACACACCATAGGTGGGAGATGCTCCCAGACATCCTTGAGCCCCATCATCCCACAGGCACGCATGTTCTTCAAAGAAATATCAGACTGGCAAAAAGAAAAGTCTCATCAAAGGTCAAGAAAGAAGAAAAATCACCAAAAAAAAGAGAAGAATGCAAAAGGTCGGGTTACTTACATAACCGCCAGGACTCACTCTCGAAGAGCGCTGACATGATGGCTCCCGCAGCAAAGTCCGCTCATTCGCAACAAGCTCAAAGGCATCAAAGGAGTTCTCACTCCCCAAAGCAAGAGGCGCCCTAGCCCTCCACTCCACATTCTCCCAATCATCAACAGTAAACCACTCCCGATGGACTGCAGTGCTCACAAAAGCGGCCATTTCTTGAAGATCGGAATACTAGAACAATTTGCAGAAGAATCGCAGAGAGAGAAAGCAAAAGAAGCTGTGAAAAAAATGAGGGGATTCACCCCCTTTTTATAGGATGCCAAGCGCCATGCCGCTCGGCACCTCTCCCTACCATACCGACCGGCACTGACCCCTTGACTTTTTGAGGTAGCCAAAAAGTCTGTGCCACTGCCGAATGGCACCCTTCATTCCATGCTGACCGGCACCCCCCTTAAATTTCGTACAAAAATTCCCAGAAAATGCCAGAAAACCTCGAAAAATTCCCAAAAATCTCAGGAAGGATTTAAAGCCTTTTTACCAAGAAAATTTCGCATGCCCTCAAACGGAACTCCTCTTCCCCAGCGGAATCCTCAAAAACCAGGTGAAAACTCCTCCCGACAAAGCTCCGGAGGATCTCTAAGGATCACCTGATCACTTCTCCAGCGGAATTCTCTTACAATACCCAAAATAGGTTGTCCCCCCTCCCCCCCCCCCCCCCCCCCCCCGCGCAAGGTCTCCTAATGAAACAAAAGCTTCCCCAGCTATCAGCTCCCCAGCTCAAATCAAATCATAAATCACTTTCCCCACCAAAATCAAAATCCAATCTTCAACCACTCTTGGGTCAGAATTGGCCCCGGTCTTGGATCGTCACCTGAGTTAGGTCAGAATTGACCACGCTCCTCGGTCGTCACCACTCTTGGGTCAGAATTGGCCCCGGTCTTGGATCATCACCTAAGTTAGGTCAGAATTGACCTCGGTCCTCGGTCGTCACCACTCTTGGGTCAGAATTGGCCCCGGTCTTGGATCGTCACCTGAGTTAGGTCAGATTTGACCTTGGTCCTCGGTCGTCACCACTCTTGGATCAGAATTGGCCCCGGTCTTGGATCATCACCTAAGTTAGGTCAGAATTAACCTCGGTCCTCGGTTGTCACCACTCCTAGGTCAGAATTGGCCTCGGTCTTGGATCGTCACCTGAGTTAGGTCAGAATTGACCACGCTCCTCGATCATCACCACTCTTGGGTCAGAATTGGCCCCGATCTTGGATCATCACCTAAGTTAGGTCAGAATTGACCTCGATCCTCGGTCGTCACCATTCTTGGGTCAGAATTGGCCCTGGTCTTGGATCGTCACCAGAGTTAGGTCAGATTTGACCTCGATCCTCGATCGTCACCACTCTTGGGTCAGAATTGGCCCTGATCTTGGATCGTCACCTAAGTTAGGTCAGAACTGACCTTGGTCCTCGGTCGTCACCAATCTTGGGTCAGAATTGGCCCCGGTCTTGGATTATCACCTGAGTTAGGTCAGAATTGACCTCGGTCCTCGGTCGTCACCACTCTTGGGTCAGAATTGACCCCGATATTGGATCATCACCTAAGTTAGGTCATAATTGACCTCGGTCCTCGATCGTCACCATTCTTGGGTCAGAATTGGCCCCGGTCTTGGATCGTCACCTGAGTTAGGTCAGAATTGACCTCGGTCCTCGGTCGCCACCACTCTTTAGGTCAGAATTGACCTTGGTTATTAGATCTTTACCCTAAGCCCATAGATACGGCTTTAACCCACGAAATTGATCATCCCCAGCACACTCCTTAGGTCCTCAGAATCGGCCTCGGCCCTCTGAATCGATCTACTCCCTCAAAAGCATCATGTGGTGTATATTCGACGGTCATCATTTGTTCCAAACTCACCCATCGATGGGCTCTGTAGACACCCCATTCTGTTACCCCCTAACTCTCCTTAAGTCCCTAGTACCTCCCTTCATCACTGTAAACCCAGGTCATGTCCCGAGTACTGACCTGGAGGCCATCGGGCACTCATCGGCTCAGTTTGACCCAAAATTCAAACTCTTTGTCTTGACCAAGACTGAATGAATCTTCTAAGGGCATTGAATACCCTTTCTAACGGTCTACCCCGTGCATGATTTCGACTTACCATGTGGACGAACGATCCGTTTGCGTCCGAAACCTGACCTAGAGGCCACCGGGCGCTGTCGGGCTCTATTTGACCTAAGTCAACTATTTAGCTCAACCAAGGCTGAATGAATCTTCAAAGGGCACTGAATACCCTTTCCAACGGTCTGCCCCGTGCATAATTCCGACTTACCATGCGGACGAACGATCTATTTGCGTCCAAAACCTCACCGAGAGGCCACCGGGCGCTCCCGGACTCTATTTGACCTAAGTCAACTCTTCAGATCAACCATGGCTGAATGAATCTTCGAAGGGCATGGAATACCCTTTCTAACAGTCCATCCCATGTGCGATTCCAACTTTCCATGCGAACGAACGATCCGTTTGACTCCGGGAGGTCACCGAACGCTTCTCGGACCCGGTTGACCAAAGTTAACTCTCCAAACTAGGTCAAACTCTTTGGAATGTCTAATTATATCTCCTAACCTTTCCAACGGTCTGCCCTGTGCGAGATTCTGACTTACCATGCGGACGAACGATCCGTTTGCGTCCAAACGATTCCCCATCCAATGGACTGACAAATGCTTCCGAGCCATATTTGACCCAAAGTCAACTCCCGAACCCGATAGTAGTCCCAAGGACTTTCAAAGGTCTCTGAAATAAATTTCCAACGGTATGCCCCGTGCGCGATTCTGACCAACGGTTTGCCCTCGGCGGCCAATTTTCCAAAAAATCCTAAAGCGCACTGCCAAATGGCAGGTTCCAGATCCTGCCTATCGGCACCTGCCGATAGGCAGGAATAGATATATGCCGATCGAAACTTTCCTGGGCCTATAAAAGGAGTCCTTCACCTCATTTTCAAGAGGAGCCCAGATCTAATAAAAATCTCTCTGAACGAATCCCAGAAACCTCTCTCGAAGGCAGCATGATTTTAACTTCCAAATCCCTTTTTTACTTCCACTTTTCATCAAACTTGGTGAATTAGCCACTCTCCATCATCATCCAAGTGCAAGGGCTGCTCTCCAACATTCAAGATCAAGCTCAAGATCTTCAAGAAGGTCCAACTTTCTCAAACTCTCTCTTAAATTCTCTTAAATTCCCAATAACTTGTTTTCCTATTTAGCACTTTTATTATCTCATCTCACACATCCTAATATACTTTTTATTTAGTATTATCGTACATCTTTTATTTTCATAAAACCCAAAAAACGAGAAAAATAGGGTTTGCTCATAAATTCCAAGTAGGGATTCTCACACTTTTTTCACACTTTTCTCACAACTAAAACACTTTTTCTACACACACACACACACTTCCAAATAAGAGATTCCCCATTTGGATTTATAGGATAAACCCCACCCCTCGTTTTATATGCGAACTACGTGGACTTTGATGCCTTTATAGGCTACGTAGGCGTCTCGGGGTAAAACCCGAGACTCGAGTCCTTTTTCTCACTTTTTCTCTTAATTTATATTTTCTCTAAATCTAATCTTTTTATATTCTACATATTTGTAACGTATTACTCCATATGCGTTATCGTTCCATTATAACGACCAACGTAGGGGTAATCGCATAAATCTTATTTTTCTAATACTATTCTTATATCTTCCTATGGATGACTCGCTTTGTCTTTTCCATGATACAAGTCGAGCATTCCTACCTCCATTATATATATACATATGCACACATATCAGGGGGGGAAATATAAAGGAAAATAGCAAATATCCATGAGAGACCGAAAGGGCGAAATGGGTGCCTAACACCTTCCCATTTCGTAACTAAGCCTCCGAACCCTTCTTGAATCATCTTGGTTTCGCACACACCAGTATGTCTTTGAATGCCATCCTTCGGGGTGGCTTCCCCTTTTTCTTTTGTCTATTTTGAGTAAAATAGACTGGCGACTCTGAATCTCTATACATTTTTACACCACATCTCAAACGACGCCGGCCGAAGCGCACCCGATAGGGACGCACGGGACCCGAAGGATCCTTTCCTCCACGTGCAGGCCCGCACGCGAGGATCTGGGATGGACACTAAAGTATAGTAGTTATAATCATTCCAGTGTCACTGTTGTAGAGAGTGGTGCTAAAGTTGGATTATCGAGTGAAGTAAATTGGGAATAAGGACTTTAATAACGACCATACGTTGAAGTGAGTTGTGTGGAGTAAGTGTAGTATTACTCAATGGAAGTATAGGGCTCAGGAGGTTTGGCTTAAAGCTGGGTATGGAAATACCCATATGTGAAAATTTGAGAAAAACTTTTCACTCATAGGAGCAATGTCAAAATGGGGGGAGTGATGGTCACCATGTTTGAGGGAGAAAGATGTTTTGATCATAGAGGGATCTTACGGATAGTTTTAATTACGAGTTCCCATAATTTAGCAGGAATGAAAAGAATGCAGTCTTGAATTATTCACATAAGGATCGGTCAGAGGCCGACAGTGAATAAAGAGTGATATGGAGAAGTGAACCTTATACTGAAGTAAGGTAGGTACAATGAAGAGAGAGTCCTTCAGAAGAATGATAGGCTCACTAGAAAGTGTTCGTAACACTTATGGAGAATTTGTGCTCGTGGAACCCCATTAGTGGACATCCACTCAGGGAATTCATTGAACCAGAGCAGTTGTACCTAGGGCGAAGGAGGTATATTTCGTGTGACAAAATTTGGGTCATAGTATTTTGTTAGCCTTAGATTCGTGTGTGATTTGAGTTTATTGGCGGTATCGATAACATTATGTAGCATATGTCTATATGTTTTTCTGCGGTAGCAGGATTCTATTTTAAATCTGTATCTGGTTTGTACTACTAGTTTTATATGTGTTATACGAGTATAGTACTATTGTAAGAATAATGTTATCGCGTTATCGCAGCGATAGTAGGCTAAGGATGGTAAGACTATCGTATTTACGGTTCTAGGATGGAACAGGTTGTTGGGATATCTCACCTAGATACAGGATGAGTTCCCCTTTATTATTATGGGAAGATGGGACTTCGGCGAGTAGACATTTCATTATCATGCTTTGAGTGCGAGGCGACCTTATCGATATGATTTAGAGTATGCAGGATTTATTGTTGAGCTATGAGTTTAAGCTCGTTGTTGTTTGCGCAAGGACTTAATGTTAGAAAGAACTCTTGGTGATATGGCTCCTGGAGAGAAGTAGGAGTTCTGACCACATTTTGTCGATAAATGGAATAAGATTTTTCCCAGTGGTATATTTTGAACTAACGAATCTCCATGACCGACAAAGTTAAGTAGTAGTGTATTGGAGGGGTTCCTTATTTGAAATTCGCTTGTGAGACGTCCCACCAATGAAACCGAGAAAATATCGAAAGTTGAGAGAGGTCTTAGGCACTAGGGACACAAGTTAGGATAGTATTTATTTCACGTGGGTAGGGATACATATCGATCTTAGGATTATTAGGAAGTAAATTTCGTAGAATTAGTTGCGCCGAGGTGAGAAGTTAGTTGTGAGTTAACCACAAGTTATAGGATGCATGGGATCTTAAAAAGGTGATTGAGGATTTACAGGTGTGAGCACCAAGCCGAGAAAGTGATGCCCATTTTGGAGAAAATGTTACGCGTGTGATGTTTACAATGGTTGTGCAAATAGGCACGGGTTATAAGGTGTGTGGGCACCCTGGTAAGTTGGTTTTATATACCACCTAAAATAGAAAGGGCGAAGTATATAAAGTTGAAGATTATGTCGTGAGGTAGTCACAATGGATTTGGAGTGTGTTGAATGGAATGTCGTAAGAGGTACGCGATAATCCAATTATTGTATAGGGCAATAAGAGGTAGCAGTATATTATAGTATAAACTTTAATAGAGGTGAATGTCGAATGAATGTATGGTTGAGAGCCATCGGGTTAGTACCATTCCACTTTCAGGCATTAGGATGTAGAGTGATTCGCAATCCTAGGTTAGTGTTGGTAGTAACGGTTGTATCTGAATTTCGAGGGCGAAATTCCGTTGTAAAGGGGGAAATATGTAGTACCCCGCACTTTTATGGGAAATTAAATTTAATAATTAAGTGCAATTTGGGAATTTAAGAAATTATCGTGAATAGTAATTTTTTAGGTTTTCAAGGATTTAATGATTTTCGATGTATGTTATATTTACTTTTGGGAAATTTAAGAAATTATCGTGAATAGTAATTTTTTAGGTTTCCAAGGATTTAATGATTTTCAATGTATGTTATATTTACTTTTGGGATTAAGTAAATGAGTCGGAGTATTTTATTATATGTCGTCATTGGGTAAAGCGACAAATGGTAATATTTTTATTGAAAAACCGCATTAAGTTATGTTGGGTTAAAATAGTCAATTGTGGTCAAGTACCTCGGATGGATATATCGATTATGCGGTTGGTCTCGGAATGGCCGAGATAGTCAGAATAGAGTATCCAGGGGTATTGTTTGGACTCCGGGAAATTTTGGACCAGTAGGGACTCGTAATTGAGTAAATGAGTCATTTTTGGGCTTATTAAGGGATAAACCCTTTTCTCTCTTATAAGAGACACAGGAGAGGGAAAGAAAGAAAGGAAAAAGTGAGAAAAGAAAGAGGAGAGGAAAGGAAGAGAGAAAAGAGGAAGAAATGGGTGATTCTGACCAAAACTCCATCGGATTCGACTTGAGGTCGTCGGATTTCATCCTCCAGGCAAGTGTGTACTTGCTTTATTTCATTTTATGCATAAATATCATATTATAGTTGGTAAACTATATGATTTTAGGTTAGAACCCTTAAAATAAATTTGGGAAAAATTTGAATATGAGTTTACATATTGATGTAATGTAAACTCTTAATGATTTCCAGTATTAAATGCATGTAAATGGAGTGAAGAAATGGATTGAAATGGGTTAAAATGATAAGTTGGGGTTTTTAAAATGTGTGTGTGTGTGTGTGTGTGTGTGTGTGTGTGTGTGTGTGTGTGTGTGTGTGTCCAGACACAGGGACGCCTGGATGATGATTCCTTCGAGTCAGACGTCTGCTGCAGCAGCTGTGGATGCATGCAGGTTTATTGTATAAGCATTCGTGTTAATAACCCAACTGCATTTAGTTATTCTTTTACCGCCTTTTATGCGGATTCTATTTAGTTGTATATTGTTAAACCGAGTGTTCGGTTTTTTTTATTTCATCTCAGTTTCATTTATACATAAACTGTGTGAATGTTTTAATTGATTAAATTGTTTAAAAGATTAGTTAAATAAAATTTTGACGCCAGCCTAATAGGTTATTAGTAAGTAATTTGATTTTCGAAAATAATGCTAAGAATGAACCATATGCAGCTCATGTTTTATTATGATACAGGAGTGATCGCCCGGTATTTTATTAGGTGGGATGTCACATATATATCAATACAGGTTCTCTTAATAGGACCACCGTGAAATAATAGGCATACTCTGTTATCAGTCCAAGCACCTCTCGTAATAAATGGGAACTATTGGTTCGGCATGTCTCCTCGAACCCAAAATCTAATATCAAACAGTGGATGAGAACACAGTTCTAAGCCTTTGGGCTACGTACATACCTAACATACCCAAATGACACGTGGGTCTCACTAATACACGTCATATAGCGAGCCCCCCAAGTTCTACGTTATGGGGCACCAATCCGGACCTCACTAGAATCGTCAAGGTGGGATCTCCCACTATGCGAGAACCTCCGGTGATATCAAGCAGCGTAGGTATGCTAACTCATAACATCAATCATATAGGTGCACACACAAGATATATATATATATATATATATATATATATATATATATATATATATTCAGTAGGTATTCCCACAACCTAATTATCATCATTCGTATGTAGTATAATTCACTCACATACTCCCCGTACTTATTATTTTAAGATTTAACTCCCTATCGTATTATTCGAGTATTATCTATTGCCCAGATTATACTCAAGAGGGGGTGAATTAAGTTTAGCAAATTTTTAGTCAAATTAAAATTTTAGAAAAACTATTTAATTTACAACACTTTTTTCAACAATTTTCATATTAATAAATCTTTAAAGATTAAGTCGAAGAATATCAAAGAAATGCAACCAATAAATTTAAACAACTAGAAATACAGATTTTAACACTCTGTGAATATTAAATTAATTTTCAAATTTAATAAAAATTAATATTCTGAAATTAATAAATTTATTTAAAAATAATTATTTTAACCTTAAAACAAATTTAGCCAAATTTCAGAATTAATTTATTTGCAAGTTAGTGTGCTGAAAATATTAACTCAAGCAAGCATGTGCAAATAAATAAATAAAAGTGCGAAAAATAAATGACAGCGAAATTTAACGTGGTTCGGCCAAATCCCGGCCTACGTCCACGCACCTAGAGCTTCCGACTCCCTTGCGATGCACTACCGTGATCCACTTTAAGGGTAGGATCAAACCACCGTGTACAACCATTTATAAGATAACTTCGAGCTTCAACCCTCGTGGCCCACTTGCGGGTAGGAACCAATTACCGTTACAATAATCCGAAGCTACAACAATGCTTTAAACAAGTCTGATTATTTTTTGTACAAAGTAGAATAACGAAACTCCTTAAAATACAATATGTAATATGAGTTTCTTCTTCTTTAATGAGACTTCAATTAATTATGTTGGTGTACGCACAAGTCTTCTTCTTCATTGATTGAGCACATTGTAAATTAATTTACTCTCTTGAATGATGTAGTAGTAGTAGTAGCTGAATAATAAATTCAAATGCTCTCAATAAATTCTCTAGTTCTTGCTCATATTCTCATTCTTGTTGGTGTATGTCTTCAATGCAGCTTGTAATACCCCGTATTTTTGTGATATTTATTTATGGGATTAATTGAATTAAATGTGTATTAATTGAGAATTAATCCGGATAAAATACTAACGAGATGTGAGTTGGTATTCGATGTGTATATATGGCAATATATGAATACTGAAATTATTAAATTTGTCATGAGATTGATATACGGAAATTTGGGAAATTTTGTTGAGACGTGTGTGACAGTCGCGTGAGGAAAGTAATTATTTAATTAAAAAGTGAATTTTATTTCTACTAACTGTATGGTCATTTTGAGTGCGCCAACGCGTCCGGAAGGGTCAAAATAGTCAGAAAACACTAGCCGGGGGTTTAGTTTGGGTCCCGGGGCATTTTTAGGCCATACCGGCAACTTAAAAGGGTATTTTGGTAATTTTGGAATTTTGGGAATTAAAACCCACGAAAATTAGAGTTTAATTATGATTATTAAATAAACCCACCAACCCATTATCAGCATTAAACTAAGTAGTGGGCTATGGGAGAAGTTTAGAATAGAAGTTAAGGGTCCAAAAATAAACCCACACCTCCATTGTCATCATCTTGAGAGAAGAACTTGTAGAGAGAGAATTCTGCAGAGAGAGAGAGAACAATTCAACCTTCAAGATTCAACATCAAATTCAGAGAAATATTAGAGGCAAGTGGTTTAATTACGTTATTTACAAAGAATGTTTCTTCCATGCGTAGGAAATTTATATAATTGTTTTGTTCTTGGAGAATGATAAAGACCCATTGAATTGGAATTAGAAAATTTACATTTTGATGAAGAGATTGCATGTAGAATTGTGTTAGGGTGATTATTCTGATAGAAATACATCTTTTATATCACCAAAAAATGGATTTTAATTATGTCTATAGATGACTTTAATTTTCTAGGGTTCATGTTCATGGGATTTGGGGAAAATTGGGGAGATTTAATGATTAAATGTGATTTAGAATGATTTGATCCCATATTTATGTTAATATACGACCTAAGTATGTTTAGGAATGATTAGGAACCTTAAAATACTGTTGGGTTAATGTTGGGATGAGTTTTGAGAAGAGAAAATTGGAGGAAAAACGAATTTAGGATTTCTGGGCTCGAAACTGTCACCTCGTTAGAAGACCTGCCCAGGTCGTTCGAACGAGCTTCTAACGAGTTGACAGTTTGACTTCTAACGAGTGGGATGTTCGTTCGATGCCTTTCGTTCGAATGAGATCTCATTAGAATGCCACTTCGTTTCAAACGAACTCTCGTTCGAACAGCCTCGTTCGAACGAGACTTCTAACGAGTTGACAGTTTGGTCTTTTTGGCCTGATTTGACTTCTAGTGTTCTGTAACCTTATTTAATGGTAGAGATGACAATTCCTTGATGACTAATCGATATATTTGGGACATTTGGGATATATTGAGGAGTAAAACATAGAAGTGTGGTTCGAACCAAATGATATTTATGGGTTAGAACGTGAGTAACAAATTACGACGTGAGGATAATGGATGATGTGTATATATAAACCGGGGACACGTGTATTGGTATAAGAATAAGAAGTATACCACTAATAAAATATGTTAAGTACTAAGATGTGTGCATGCTTAGTATACGTATATGATTTTATGTGTATGACATACCTACCATACTTGCTATCACGGGAGGTTTACGTTCGCTTAGGGCCATCTACTCCTTGTGTGCCCGGATTTAGATTGGTGCCTAGAGAACATAATGCTAGAATGGCTTATTTGTGAGTTAATAAGTCAGCTGACTATGGAGCGTAGGTATGTACGTGACCCATGGATATGTTGAATTATGTTCGCCTCCATTTTTGTGTGTTGTGCTTATTCTAACAATTCCTGAGAGATTCGGAATTTGAAATCCTTATGTACGTGATGTACCGGGATGGATAGCAGAGTATGTGTGCACCGCAGCTTAGCCTCGGGGTGCTTGTATTGTATATTTATGATGTGAATAATATACGGTTAAATGAAAAGGAATTTTGATGTTTAATTGCGAGAATAATTTATAGTAACTCCTTGAGAAGTTAAAAGGAGATAACATGCCGTGAATTGTAATGTTAACAATTGAAAATACGAGTTTAATTAAAGCTATATGTTTAAGTGATAATATTGGGAATTCATATGGTGAATCGAGTGGAAAGGTTAGAACTTATGTCGGTTTAGTTAGATATGAGAATCACTTGAATGGGTACGGTACGTTAGGAGTGCACAATTAGACGAGAGGTGAGTATTTCATGTGAGAGCACGTCCTAACATGTACTTTGCATTCATTGTTTTAATGTTATTAAAACACTTGCTGTTTTTAAAATACTCTCCACTTTCGGGCTCTGACCTGTTTGCTTTCAAATCTACTTTTTGTAAAAACCTTTTTAGGTGCCCAGCCACAAGGACACCATGCATAGTATTCCCAGTCAGGTGACGAGCTGTAGCTGTTGTGGAAGTTACAGGGCCTTGCTAGTAGACGCTTCATTTGCCTTGACTCTATATTCAGATTTCATCAGTTGTAGGGCATGTCGCCCATTTCTTTTAGAGACATTTCATTTCGTTCAGTTATTCAGACTTTTGGTTTGTAATTAATTCAGGATGCAGACTTGTTTTATTTCTTTCCATCTTGGGATTGTTGTGAGGAGTATTTCCTCTAGACTCATTTTTACTTGATGATTTACTATAGTTGGACTTTATCTTGAATGGTTGTGTAATATTTCTATATCTCATTTATTGCATGTTAATCAGATTTAATTTAAAATTTGGCAACTCACTTTTTAAATACTAGGTGGTTAGTAATCATTAAAAATGTTTTCGACAGTGATGCTTTTAACTGGACCAACTTGGCATTTTGTATTGATTTAATAAAGGAGTAGCTACCCGGTGTTTAATTAGTCGGGGTGTCACAGGTGGTATCAGAGCATCAGGTTCTAGTGTCCTTTAGGATCTGTACCGCTTATTATGTTTCCGCTGAGCTTTCTTTGATGTAGAGCCCTATATTTTAGGACTGTTGTATTCTTTTATGTATGCTTCGCTCTTCAGCTATTTTAAGTTTATAACTGCGAACTTATAAACTTTACTCTTATTTCAGATGCCTCCACGACGTGCGCAGCGAGTTCCTAGGGATGCACAGCCCGAGCCACAGCCAGCTCCAGTACAGGGCACCATGAATGCCGCTGAGGTTGCAGCCATTGTAGCCCAAGCGGTAAACGCCGCTCTTGCCATTGTACAGCAGGCACCACCTCAAGCGCCGATAGCCGCGCCAGTTCAGGCACATGCATTCCCGTCTGCTTGGGAACGCGTTCGAGATGCTTTTCAGAAAGCACACCCTCCGGAGTTCGCAGGTAGCTATGATGTTGTGGTATCTAGTCAGTGGAGGAATGATATTCAGAGGCACCTGAGGATGTATGAGTGCACCGAGGTTCAAAAGTAGATACTAGCTACTTTCAAGCTAGTAGGTTCTGCATTGCAGTGGTGGGAGTCTATTACCACCACAGAGGAGAGAGATACTCTTTCTATACAGGAGTTTTGGGTGCGGTTCGACCGCAAATATTTTTCGTCAGCTGTTCATACGAAAATGGGGAGGAAGTTGATGAGCCTTAGACAGGAGGGTAAGACTGTGGCCGAGTATGAGGCCGAATTCATAAATTTACTGAATATAGTCCCGGATGAGATACCGACAGAAGAAAAGAAGATTCAGAAGTTTACAGATGGGTTGACTTGGAGGATCCGTCAGCACTTGTTGGGGAATCTATTATTGGCCACTTACTCTGATGTGGTTAACGCTGCATTGCTCCATTTCCAGGACCACTGTTTTCACTTGATAGAGGGGAAGCGATCAGGAGAGTCCATCCATCAGGTCAGGACCGGGGGGAAATGGTGCCAGCGGGGCACAATCAGCTCAGGGTCAGTATAGGCAGGGTGATTAGGGTTCCCAGCAGGGGGATTCCAAGAGATTCCGATCAGGGGATTTCAGGCACGGACAGGGAGGTTTTAGGTAGGGCCATCAGGGCCAGCAGGGTCAAAATGGTCAACAGCAGCAGTTTCACCAGGGCCAGCAAGGCCAAGGCAGAAATGGTAACGGTCACCAGGGTCGTGGTCAGCAGGGACAGCGAGGGGGAAACTTCCAGGGGAAGTGTTTTATTTGTGGTAAGGTTGGCCACAAACATCAGGATTGTCCTGATAGGGGCAGGGCCCCACAGCAGCAGCAGCAGGGTGCTCGACACGAGCCACAGAGGCCTATGTTTCCCGCCGCCCTCCCAGCACCACCACAGATGGCAGCACTACCACCCATTCCAGCGGTCCCAGTTCAGCAGGGGCAGCTTCAGTATGGGAGAGTGTATCAGCTCCATCAGGTCGTCGCCCCACAGGATCCACCGGCCATTGAGGGTATGTTCTCTATTCAGGGGACTATGGGGCGTATTTTATTTGACACGGGGGCTACACACTGTTTTATTGCTATGAGATTTGCATGCACCATTGGGTTATTAGACATCGCAGAGAGCACCGCTACTTGTGTAGACTCACCGTTGAGTAGGGGTTCCATGATTTCGCTTATGTGTAGAGGTGTGGGTATAGAGATCGGGAGGTTTACTTTACCCGCTGATATGTTAGTGTTAGAGATGTCAGAGTATGATGCCATTATTGGTATGGATTGGCTAGTTGCGTACCGAGACATGATTGACTGTTTTAGTAGGAGTATTATCTTTGCCATTAACGGGAAGGAGATGTTTTTAGTGGCGATGCCTCACCCTGAGGGAGGATCGTCCACTCATTTGTACTACATAGAGGAGGAGACCTCTAAGGAAGTGGTGATACCACTTGATTCGATACCCGTTGTTAGTGAGTTCGCTGATGTATTTCAGGATATACCTGGACTACCTCCGAGTAGGGAGATAGATTTTGTGATTGATTTGACGTCGGGCACTTGGCCTATTGCCCGCGCACCTTACCGTATGGCTCCAGCTGAGATGAGAGAGTTACGGGATCAGATTGAACAGTTGTTGGGTCAGGGGTTTATACGGAGGAGTACTTCGCCGTGGGGTGCCCCTATGTTATTCGTTAAGAAGAGGGATGGATCGTTGAGATTGTGTGTGGATTACCGAGAGTTGAATAAGGTCACGATACGGAATAAGTATCCGTTGCCCCGAATCGATGAATTATTCGACCAGCTGAGAGGAGCTTCTTTCTTCTCAAAGATTGATTTGAGATCGGGATACCATCAGTTGCGTATAAGGGAGGAGGACGTCTCGAAGACTGCTTTCTTAATGAGATATAGTACCTACGAGTTTCGGGTTATGCCTTTTGGGCTAACCAATGCTCCAGCCGTGTTTATGGACTTGATGAATAGGGTGTTCAGAGAGTTCCTAGATCAGTTCGTTATTGTCTTCATTGATGATATTCTGGTTTACTCCCAGACAGAAGAGGAGCACGCCGAGCATTTGAGGCAGGTTTTGCAGACGCTACGTCAGAACGAGCTGTATGCAAAGTACAAGAAGTGCGGGTTTTGGCTGAAGGAGGTTCAGTTTTTGGGACATATTATTTCCGACTGGGGGATATCTGTTGATCCGGGAAAGGTATCCGCGGTGAGGGAGTGGGGACATCCCACGACACCAACTGAGATCCGTAGTTTCTTGGTCTTAGCAGGATACTACAGGAGGTTTATTCGGGGTTTCTCAAAGATAGCGGGTCCTTTGACACATCTGACTCGTAAAGGTGTGCCGTTCATTTGGAGTGATGCCTGTCAGTTGGCATTCGATGAATTGAAGGACAAGTTGACCTCAGCACCTGTGTTAGCATTGCCGAGACCAGGAGTTGAGTATCTAGTTTACACCGATACGTCCTTACAAAGACTTGGAGGTGTATTGCAGCAGGAGAGTCAGGCCATAGCTTATGCTTCCCGTAAGCTTAAGCCTCATGAGAGGAATTACCCCACCCATGACTTGGAGTTAGCGGCAGTGGTATTTGCCCTTCGAATTTGGAGACATTACCTTTTGGGGGAGAAGTTTTGATTGTTCACAGACCACAAGTCCCTACAGTACCTATTCACGCAGAAAGAGTTGAATATGCAGCAACGGAGGTGGCTTGAATTTGTGAAGGACTATCAGTTTGATATCCAATATCACCCGGGGAAGGCTAACATGGTAGCAGACGCGTTGAGCCGTAGGCCAGTAGATGAGGTGGCAGGGGTATGGAAGGCTAAGTGGAAAGAGTTGGGACACCAAGATGCAGTGGCCCGATCATTCATGTCGGTGATGACTGTTACACCACAGATTGTCACGAGAGTGGTAAAGGCACAAGCAGATGACTCGTTCTGTCAAGAGCAGATAGTTCGATTACTAGCAGAGGGAGCCGATTCCTATACCGTTAGTTCAGACGGGGGATTACGCTTCAATGGCAGATTGGTAGTTCCGAAAGGGGAGGAATTGCCACACGAGGTGATGGCAGAGTCGCACGGCTCTCGGTTCGCGGTACATCCCGGTGGGGACAAAATGTACCAGGATATGAGACGACAGTATTGGTGGAGCGGGATGAAGAAAGATATTGCCGTGTTTGTTTCTAAATGCGCCACTTGTCAGCTGGTAAAAGTGGACCATCAGAGACCGACAGGACTTCTACAGCCATTAGAGGTTCCGATGTGGATGTGGGAGAGCATCTCCATGGATTTTATCACGGGGTTGCCTACGTCACAGAGAGGTCACGACTCCATTTGGGTGATTGTGGACAGGTTGACCAAAGTCGCTCATTTTCTACCCGTAAGGACAGACTACACTACGGGACAGTATGCCCAGCTCTTTATGGCGGAAATAGTGAGACTTCACGGTGTGCCCCTAAATATCGTGTCTGACCGAGACAAGATATTTGTTTCGCGGTTTTGGGAGAGTTTTCAGGAGGCCATGGGCACGGAATTACGGTCGAGTACGGCTTATCATCCACAAACCGATGGGCAAACCGAGCGTACAAATCAGATGTTGGAGGACATGTTACAGATGTGCATCATTGACTTCGGGGGTGGATGGGAGCAGTATATTCCACTGGTGGAGTTTGCTTACAACAACTCCTACCAGTTCACCATTGTCATGGCGCCATTTGAGGCGTTGTATGGTAGACCTTGTCATTCCCCAGCATGTTGGTTGGAGGTGGGGGACAACAAACTACTTGGGCCGAAAGTGATTCAGGATACTTCGGCGAGGATAGAATTGATACGGAGTCGCATTCGGGTAGCTCAGGATCGGCAGAAGAGCTATGCTGATGCGAAAAGGTTCTTCAGGGAGTTCCAAGTGGGGGACCAAGTTTTACTCAGAGTATCTCCTATGAAGGGGATTATGCGGTTTGGGAAGAAGGGGAAGTTGGCACCGAGATATGTGGGACCATTTCCTATCATCGAGCGAATTGGGTCTGTTGCGTATAGACTTGGATTACCGGAGCATTTGCACAGGATTCATGATGTGTTTCATATTTCCTCGCTGAGGAAATATCTTAGAGATTATTTGGCTCATTCTCACATTGCTTTGGAGGACATTGATCTCCAGCCCGATAACTCCTACGAGGAGGGGCCGATTGCTATTTTGGACCGAAGTGAGCGGAAACTGCGATCAAAGATAGTTCCGTTAGTGCGTGTTAAGTGGCGGCATCATAATGTCGAGGAGTCCACATGGGAGCGCGAGGATGAGATGTGCGAACGTTATCCAGAGTTACTTTTACCAGGTACATTTTAGTTCCGAATTTCGGGACGAAATTCTGTTATTAGGGGGGAAGTATGTAATACCCCGTATTTTTGTGATATTTATTTATGGGATTAATTGAATTAAATGTGTATTAATTGAGAATTAATCCGGATAAAATACTAACGAGATGTGAGTTGGTATTCGATGTGTATATATGGCAATATATGAATACTGAAATTATTAAATTTGTCATGAGATTGATATACGGCAATTTGGGAAATTTTGTTGAGACGTGTGTGACAGTCGCGTCAGGAAAGTAATTATTTAATAAAAAAGTGAATTTTATTTCTATTAACCGTATGGTCATTTTGAGTGCGCCAACGCGTCTGGAAGGGTCGAAATAGTCAGAAAACACTAGCCGGGGGTTTAGTTTGGGTCCCGGGGCATTTTTAGGCCATACCGACAACTTAAAAGGGTATTTTGGTAATTTTGGAATTTTGGGAATTAAAACCCACGAAAATTAGAGTTTAATTATGATTATTAAATAAACCCACCAACCCATTATCAGCACTAAACTAAGTAGTGGGCTACGGGAGAAGTTTAGAATAGAAGTTAAGGGTCCAAAAATAAACCCACACCTCCATTGTCATCATCTTGAGAGAAGAACTTGTAGAGAGAGAATTTTGCAGAGAGAGAGAGAACAATTCAACCTTTAAGATTCAACATCAAATTCAGAGAAAGATTAGAGGCAAGTGGTTTAATTACGTTATTTGCAAAGAATGTTTCTTCCATGCGTAGGAAATTTATATAATTGTTTTGTTCTTGGAGAATGATAAAGACCCATTGAATTGGAATTAGAAAATTTACATTTTGATGAAGAGATTGCATGTAGAATTGTGTTAGGGTGATTATTCTGATAGAAATACATCTTTTATATCACCAAAAAATGGATTTTAATTATGTCTATAGATGACTTTAATTTTCTAGGGTTCATGTTCATGGGATTTGGGGAAAATTGGGGAGATTTGATGATTAAATGTGATTTAGAATGATTTGATCCCATATTTATGTTAATATACGACCTAAGTATGTTTAGGAATGATTAGGAACCTTAAAATACTGTTGGGTTAATGTTGGGATGAGTTTTGAGAAGAGAAAATTGGAGGAAAAACGAATTTAGGATTTCTGGGCTCGAAACTGTCACCTCGTTAGAAGACCTGCCCAGGTCGTTCGAACGAGCTCGTTCAAACGATCTTCTAACGAGTTGACAGTTTGACTTCT
Organism: Sambucus nigra; assembly: GCA_949130495.1. Taxonomy (NCBI): domain Eukaryota; kingdom Viridiplantae; phylum Streptophyta; class Magnoliopsida; order Dipsacales; family Adoxaceae; genus Sambucus; species Sambucus nigra. The sequence continues at coordinate 400,336,200 of OX422220.1, forward strand.
AACGAGTGGGATGTTTGTTCAATGCCTTTCATTCGAACGAGATCTCATTGGAATGCCACTTCGTTTGAACGAACTCTCGTTCGAACAGCCTCGTTCGAACGAGACTTCTAACGAGTTGACAGTTTGGTCTTTTTGGCCTGATTTGACTTCTAGTGTTCCATAACCTTGTTTAATGGTAGAGATGACAATTCCTTGATGACTAATCGATATATTTGGGACATTTTGGATATATTGAGGAGTAAAACATAGAAGTGTGGTTCGAACCAAATGATATTTATGGGTTAGAACGTGAGTAACAAATTACGACGTGAGGATAATGGATGATGTGTATATATAAACCGGGGACACGTGTATTGGTATAAGAATGAGAAGTATACCACTAATAAAATATGTTAAGTACTAAGATGTGTGCATGCTTAGTATACGTATATGATTTTATGTGTATGACATACCTACCATACTTGCTATCACAGGAGGTTTACGTTCGCTTAGGGCCATCTACTCCTTGTGTGCCCGGATTTAGATTGGTGCCTAGAGAACATAATGCTATAATGGCTTATTTGTGAGTTAATAAGTCAGCTGACTATGGAGCGTAGGTATGTACGTGACCCATGGATATATTGAATTATGTTCGCCTCCATTTTTGTGTGTTGTGCTTATTCTAACAATTCCTGAGAGATTCAGAATTTGAAATCCTTATGTACGTGATGTACCGGGATGGATAGCAGAGTATGTGTGCACCGCATCTTAGCCTCGGGGTGGTTGTATTGTATATTTATGATGTGAATAATATACGGTTAAATGAAAAGGAATTTTGATGTTTAATTGCGAGAATAATTTATAGTAACTCCTTGAGAAGTTAAAAAGGGATAACATGCCGTGAATTGTAATGTTAACAATTGAAAATACGAGTTAATTAAAGCTATCTGTTTAAGTGATAATATTGGTAATTCATATGGTGAATCGAGTGGAAAGGTTAGAACTTATGTCGGTTTAGTTAGATATGAGAATCACTTGAATGGGTACGGTACGTTAGGAGTGCACAATTAGACGAGAGGTGAGTATTTCATGTGAGAGCACGTCCTAACATGTACTTTGCATTCATTGTTTTAATGTTATTAAAACACTTGTTGTTTTTAAAATACTCTCCACTTTCGGGCTCTGACCCGTTTGCTTTCAGATCTACTTTTTGTAAAAACCTTTTTAGGTGCCCAGCCACAAGGACACCATGCATAGTATTCCCAGTCAGGTGACGAGCTGTAGCTGTTGTGGAAATTACAGGGCCTTGCTAGTAGACGCTTCATTTGCCTTGACTCTATATTCAGATTTCATCAGTTGTAGGGCATGTCGCCCATTTCTTTTAGAGACATTTCATTTCTTTCAGTTATTCAGACTTTTGGTTTGTAATTAATTCAGGATGCAGACTTGTTTTATTTCTTTCCATTTTGGGATTGTTGTGAGGAGTATTTCCTCTAGACTCATTTTTACTTGATGATTTACTATAGTTGGACTTTATCTTGAATGGTTGTGTTATATTTCTATATCTCATTTATTGCATGTTAATCAGATTTAATTTAAAATTTGGCAACTCACTTTTTAAATACTAGGTGGTTAGTAATCATTAAAAATGTTTTCGACAGTGATGCTTTTAATTGGACCAACTTGGCATTTTGTATTGATTTAATAAAGGAGTAGCTACCCGGTGTTTAATTAGTCGGGGTGTCACACAGCTCTTGAATATTTAAGATGTCTTCAAAAACTAGCTGTTAGGGACAACCATTTTGAGCATTAAATGCTCCTGATTTTGCTGAGATGATGTAGCTAAAAAAATGATCTCCAAATCTGATCTTCGCATCTCCATTTGGCTTTTCAATAAAAATATAGTTGTTGAAATATGTGAATGGACATCTGAGAATATGGAGTCTAAAAGATATATCTCTTAATATCATCATTTTGTGGATATTCGAGTCTGTAAAATGTTAGTTCATAGGCAAGAGAAATATCTAATGTGTAAAGGGGATATAACCAATAAGTATAAGAGATGTTGGCCTTTTGTGCACTAATAATATATAATATGATATATAGTGTGAGTCAATCAATGTGATGTCACAAGCTTGTGTCAGTTCTAAAGATGCGGCTCTTAAATAATACCAAAACAAAGTTTAATGATGTGGTACTGAATAAGAATTATCTTAGCTTTAGTTGATATCATCTTTTAAAAAATATATGTGATTGTATAAAAATGTGTAAAGATATGCGTTCACTTTTAAAAGCAATATCAGATATATTAATAAAAAAATATGAACGTTCAGTTCTAACAGAGGGTTTAAACATGTATATATATAATAACGATAAAAGAAGGTGACATGCATCAAGTAAGAATATTAAATATTTCGGTTCAACACATTAAAAAAATATTTTAGTCATTTTCAAAAGCATTTAAAGCTTCCTACTAAAATACCAACTGACAAAGACTTGTGTAAGGAGCTGGTACGGATCTAACAGGTATAAAAAAAACTTTCGTCCATTGGTTGAATTAACAACAAAGGAAATGGAACTCCGAACAAGACTAACGATTGGCCCTAGGCATCTGATTTTGAATTAAATGGTGTCCATCAGCATGGGACCAAAGGTAATGAGATGGAGAGAAAAAATCTGCACTAATAGGACGTAGATATAATTGGACAGACGGGGGGCAATACTATATATATATATATATATATTTCTGTCAATTCAAACAGATATAGGCGTCTATAGGTAAGACATGGGATAAAACAAATATAATGGATAAAGCAACTAAAAGTTACTAAAGGTAAACTAAAATACGAAAATCATTAAGTCCCAAAACCTCATTGCCTTAATTAGCCTTGAACAAACACCCGGTTAAAATAAATAACCATCAAACAGTCATGGGTTGTTATCATATCTCGTACAAGGGACATACAGTAATTAATATACATATAATATTGTATAGTATATATAGTAGATAAACAAGTATAAAAGAACGGTTTTATATAAACATATAATATATGCATAACAAGACGTGACCTCTTGACTGAAAAGTTGGCACACGCATAGCTCAAGGTGGTATAGGACTAAAGGGAGAAAACAAATATTAATCCAAAAAAAATGTTTTTCCCAAGCATTGACAAGCAGTACACGGATGGGACAATAAGACTTCTAACATAAAGTAGCCAACAACTATACATTGTTAAGACCAATAAAAAGACATTAATAAGGATCCTAAGTGAAATACACCTACACCTCTAATATAAACAATTATCAAGATCAAAGCTTCTAACCATATAAGCTAGCACCTTTATAATTCATGTACCTAACAAAGGTAATTTAATTTATGAAATTAAGATAACTATACTAAAGATTACAAACGAAATTATAGATAATAAATATTTACATAAGTTAAGTCAGCCTTTATATAAAAAAAATATAAATACTACAAAAAGAAATACTAGAAACTTAATATGTAAATGTTTGGAATCATCAAAATCAATATATGACATTAAACTAAAATGTAAGTTAATTATAATTATGCTAATTAAATATTAATTAAAGGGTTATTAAATTTTTATTTAACAATCTCTCCCTTTTTTATGATGACAAACAATGATTCACACTAATCTATTAAATGATATATTAATCACAATTAGTGAATCATCAAATATTTCTCCCCCTTTTGACATTATCAAAAAGATATTTCATATAACTCATGTGTCAAGGGTTAAAAAAAATATCTCCCCTATCAAAAATAATTCAAGCATGGAATTCAACCAAAAATTATAAGAGACATATGTGAATACCATGAATTTTTCACTAAGCACATATTCAACGTTATATTCTCACTTTGCATGTATTTGATTCAAGAGATAGATAAGAATAACATCAAATAATGCACAAGTCATCCAATCGAAGAAAAACAACGCTTTCATAAAAGATTTACAACTTAAGGTTGTTAACAAGATTGCACACGTATTTAGTGTTTCCCTAAATCGTGATTTTCTTGCCTTTTTCTTCTACAACAAATTTAATAGAATTTTCAGCCATGTTTTGAGAGGATGAGCATGCAACATTTTCATTAGAAGGAGTAGGAGCATATGAGTGCATATTTGGAGGTAAAACAAATGGCCATGAAGGAGGCTTCACCCAAGGGGCATGTGGTGGAGATGAGCGAATAGCATGCATTGCGGCATCAAATGAAGCATATTTTTTATATTCAGAGTCGGTAACCCCTTTAATTTGGGATTCACAATCTACCCAAGTAGTGTAAATATTGGAGAATTTTCCAACCCACACAACATAAAAACTCTTTGACATCTTAAAAGATAGATAATAGAGAAAATGGGAAGTGCATAAATGGGCTAGAAGGTAGAGGTATTTAAAGGCATAAAATTTTGTCGCGTAGTTCATAAATTTTCCATTTTAGAGATACGAGTAAAAAAAAATTCTCAGAGTTATCAATACCATAAAAAATAATTAAATTCAATAAACATGTATCTCCCCTTAGGGAATACCAATGAAGGCATATATGCATATAGATATTAAAGTGCATCTTTTCATGAGATAAGATATTTTCAACATTTATTTCCATAAGATATTTTTAACAAATTTCAATATATTCAAGAATCATCTATAAAATCAATAATCATGAGATTTTTCGATTTAGGCACAAAAATATCATAAATGTTATTTTCCAAAAAAAAATTCAAGAATGTCACAAATAATCAGATAATGGCACTAATCATGTAGGATGTCATAAAACTAACTCACAAAAATTAATATATTCATATCATCAAAATGAATGACTCAATATTAACATGTAGCTCATATATCAAATGTACTAGAATATTCTTAAATGACATTTTCGTTTCAATGAAGTCAAGAAATATTATTCACAAAACTATATCAAGAAGCAACTCACAAAAAAATATATGAATTTTCATCTTAAAGGATTTATCATCAAAATCAAGTGTATGTGTCATACAACGTAAAATCATCAAAAATAATAAATGCAATACTTTACATGTGAAGACTGAATAATCAACAATAAACTCATATGCATTAACAAATATTCTATGCATGGAAATATATCATACAATAAATTATCAATAAATATATTATTTTAAATTCAAGAATGGTGTTCCTTACCACCTTACCAATACCAATGATATATTCATGAACGTTTCTCCAAGTGTGGCATTTCCAACATTAGGCAACGATACTTGAAATTTGTAATGATATCAAATCATATGCCTTGAAAATCCACATTCCATCTCAAAATTCAACCTACTTTGAAAATTTCCTCTTTTGCTACCCAAAATGTGTTAGGTCCATAGGGGTTAGTATACATCTTAGTTACCTTAGGAACCCAAGCTAATCTCCTTTTTCTAAATTTATATGGACATAAATCTAAAAAATGTGTGTGTCTGCCACAATATGTGCATAAAGGGTTTGAATGACTAGGCATCCTTTTTAAATAAATTGGAATAAGTCTTTTTCTCATTTTCTTCATCATATCCTATACCATTATTATTAAATTGAATTCTTTGATTTTTAACAATTTTATGAAAATATTCATTTCCTTTAGTAAAATTATCTAGAGATTTCTTTAAATATTCAATCTCCCTTTGTAACTCACTATTTTCACATTCAAGAGGGGTAATAACAATAACAGATTTCTCAAAAATTTAATTTCATTTTTCAAAGATTCATTTTCTAATTTCAAATCATCAAAATCATTTGACATAGAATCATATTTAGTTGAAAGTAATGAAGGAGACTTTTTAAGTTTAATATATTTATTTTTAAGTTCTTCAAAACTTTCACATAATTCATCAAAAATATTTTGTAAAGATTTATAATCATCAACATCATCATTATCATTATCACTAGAAGTTTCAAGGTTAGAATGTACCCCATTTTCCATAGACATGAAATAAATATGAGCAACTTCATTTTAATTTGAATCTTCATCGGAAGAACAAGTGTCAGAGTCACTCCATGTTGTGGCCTTCAATGCCTTCTTCCCCATTTATTATACTTTGGACAATTAGGCTTAATATGTCCAACTTCATCGCAATGATAACATCTTGGTTCAGATTTGGAATGATTATCATCATTGAACTCTTTTGAAGAATGTTTCCTTCTTATTTCTTTGGCTTTCTTTTTGGAAGCAAGATATTTTTTGAAATCTTTAGCCAATAAGGAAATATCATCATCATCATCTTCACTTTCTACATTCTTGGTTGAAGATTGGAGAGCAATAATTTTTCTTGCTTTAGGTTTCTCTTCTTCAACAAATTCCTTGAGTTCCATCTCATGAGTGATTAGAGAACCCAAAAGCTCATCAAGAGAGATAGGTCTTTCTCTTATTGCTTCTTTGATCATCAACGTTTTGGTCATCCAAGTCGCCGGTAATGACCTGAGAATTTTACTCACCAACTCATTATTAGTATAGGTTTTTCCAACAGATTGAAGACCATTAATAATATTTATAAACCTAGTGAACATATCAAAAATAGATTCATCAGATTTCATCTTAAATAACTCATAACTATGAACAAGCATGCTAATTTTATCTTCTTTAACTTGACTTTTTCCTTCATATGTAACTTCTAATATATCCCAAATTTATTTTGTAGTATCATAGCAACATATTCTATTATATTCATTTACATCAAGTGCACAGTGCAAAATATTCATAGCTTTAGCATTTATTTGAATTTTCTTAATATCAACTTCATTCCATTCATTTTCTTCTTTAGGAACAAAAATATCATTTACCATTTTCATAGGAATAAAAGGACCATTTTTAACAACTCTCCTAACTTCATAATCATGTGATTGAATAAAAGTTTCAATTCTATTTTTCCAATAGTTATAATATTTCCAGAAAATAGAGGAGGTTTGTAAATAGATTAGCCTTCACCAAGGGATGTTGTAACATATGCCGTCGATCTTTAACTCTAAGATTGTTAAATCTAAAAATAAGAAGAGCACTAGCTTTGATACTAATTATTGCAGTCACACATAACCCGTGCGTGGCCAACAATGGTACCTCAGAACATCTTTTACGCGTGTTGTCTCTCGATAACTATAACCCACACCGGGCCTTAACCAACGGGACACTCTCGAGGTAAGAGTCACCACTTCGCCACACTGTCATGAAGCGAGAACCCCCTATGAATCTGGTTCCTCTTCCAAGGAGAGGATTTTCAACCATGGCGACTCTGATACCAATTGTTTCCCAGATTATACTCAAGAGGGGGGGTGAATTGAGTTTAGCAAATTTTTAGTCAAATTAAAATTTAAGAAAAAATATTTAATTTACAATACTTTAACAATTTTCAAATTAATAAATCGTTAAAGATTAAGTCCAAGAATATCAAATAAATGAAACAAATAAATTTAAACAATTAGAAATGCAGATTTTAATAATCTATGAATATTAAAGTAACCTTCATATTTAATAAAAATTAATATTCTAAAATTAATAAATTTATTCGAAAATAATTATTTTAATCTTAAAATAAATTTAGTCAAATTTTGGAATTAATTTATTTCCATGTTAGTGTGCTGAAAATATTAACTCAAGCAAGCATGCGCAAATAAATAAATAAAAGTGAGGAAAAAATGACACCGAAATTTAACATGGTTCGGCCAAATTCCGGCCTACGTCCACGCACCTAAAGCTTCCGACTCCCTTGCGTTGCACTATCGTGATCCACTTGAAGGGTAGGATCAAACCACCACGTACAACCATTTGCAAGCTAACGCCGAGATTCAAACCTCGTGGCCCACATACAGGTAAGAACCAATCACCAGTACAACATTCTGAAGCTTCAACAATGCTTCAAACAAGTCTGAATATTTTTGGTACAAAGTAGAATAATGAAACTCCTTAAAATACAATATGTAATCTGAGTTTCTTCTTCTTTAATGAGACTTCAATGAATGATGTTAGTGTACGCACAAGTCTTCTTCTTCAATGATTGAGCAGAATGTAAATTAATTTGCTCTCTTGAATGATGTAGTAGTAGCTGAATAATAAATTCAAATGCTCTCAATAAATTCTCTAGTTCTTGCTTGTATTGTCATTCTTGTTGGTGTATGTCTTCAATGCAGCTCTTGCATATTTAAGATGTCTTCAAAATCTAGGTGTTAGAGACAACCATTTTGAGCATTAAATACTCCCGATTTTGCTGAGATGATGTAGCTAAAAAAAGATCTCCAAATCTGATCTGCACATCCCCATTTGGCTTTTAAATAAAAATATAGTTGTTAAAATATGAGAACGGACATCTGAGAATATGGAGTCTAAAAGATATATCTCTCAATATCCTCATTTTGTATATATTCGAGTTGCAAAATATTAGTTCATAGGCAAATGAAATATCTAATGTATAAAGGGGATATAACTAATAAGTATAAGAGATGTTGACCTTTTGTGCGCTAATAATATATAATATGATATATAGTGTGAGTTAATCAATGTGAGGTCACAAGCTTGTGTCAGTTCTAAAGATGTAGCTCTTAAAGAATGCCCAAGACAAAGTTTAATGATGTGGTGCTGAGTAAGAATTATCTTAGCCTTAGTTGATATCAGCTTTTAAATAATATATGTGATTGTATAAAAATGTGCAAAGATATGCGTTCAATTCTAAAAGCAATATCAGATATATTAATAAAAAAGTATGAGCGTTCAGTTTTAACAGATGGTTTAAACATGTATATACATAATAACGATAGAAGAAGGTGACATGAATCAAGTAAGAATAATAATAATTCTGTTCAACACATTAAAAAAATATTTTAGTAATTTTTAAAAGCATTTAAAGCATCCTTCGAAAATACCAACTGGAAAAGACTTGTGTAAGAAGCTGGTACGGATCTAACAGGTATAAAAAAAATTCTTCCATAGGTTGAATAAAAAACAAAGGAAATGGAACTCCGAACAAGACTAACGCTTGGACCTAGGCGTCTGATTTTGAATTAAATGGTGTCCATCAGCATGGGACCAAAAGTAATGAGATGGAGAGAAAAAATCTGCACTGATAGGACGTAGATATTACCGGACAGACTGGGAAATACTAAATGTGATAATATATATATATATATATATATATATATATTTATATTTATATTTCTGTCAATTCGAACAGATATGGGCGTCTATAGGTAAGACATAGGATAAAAAAATATAATGGATAAATCAACTAAAAGTTACTAAAGGTAAACTGATATACCAAAATCATTAAGTCCCAAAACCTCATTGCCTTAATTATCCTTGAACAAACACACAGTTAAAATAAATAACCATCAAACAGTCGTGCGTTGTTATCATATCTCGTATAAGGGACATACAGTAATTAATATACATATAATATTGTATAGTATATATAGTAGATAAACAAGTATAAAAGAATGTTTTTATATAAACATATAATATATGCATAACAAGATGTGACCTCTTGACTGAAAAGCTGGCACACGCATAGCTCAATGTGGGATGGAACTAAAGGGACAAAACAAATATTAATCAAAAAAATATTTTTCCCAAGCATTGACAAGCACTACACGGATGAGACAATAAGACTTCTAAAATAAAGTAACCAACAACTATACATTGTTAAGACCAATAAACAGACATCAATAAGGATCCTAAGTGAAATACACCTACAGCTCTAATATAAACAATTATCAAGATCAAAGCTTATAATCATATAAGCTAGCACCTTTATAATTCATGTACCGGACTAAGGCAATTTAATTTATGAAATTAAGATAACTATACTAAAGATTACAAAAGAAATTATAGATTATAAATATTTACATAAGTCAAGTCAGTCTTTATATTTAAAAAAAATATAACTACTATAAAAAGAAATACTAGAAACTTAATATATAAATGTTTGGAATCATCAAAATCAATATATAACATTAAATTAAAATGTACGTTAATTATAATTAAGCTAATTAAATATTAATTAAGGGGTTAATTACATTTTCGTTTAACATTATCCTCTACTCTAAGGGTCCTAGTTACCCCTTACTTTATTTCAATAGCTAAGTCTTCCTTGCCCTACTGGTTCATGCCATAAGCTCACTCGCGATTTTGCATAATTACATTCTCATTATCGCGAATTAATTACTTTGTCGTTAAATCCCATTTAATCATCGTCTTAATTCTCTCGATACAACAAAACTCCCATAACCCTATCATGGCCTACTGCAATGTAAAAGATCTCTCATTATATTCTACCAATCTCCAAAAAAAATTCCCGACAACAACTTAGGATTTCTAGGTAAAAAGGGAGATTTTACATTTTTCTGGAAATCGAACCAATTCACCTCTGATCCGAACCGGTTTGCCCCTTTGAAGTTCGTCTTCTTTATTTTACAGTTGCGTTTTTCACCATTAATACACCTATAACTTTTATGTTTCTCCAACAAACTCCAAACCAATTTCCCAACTCCTTCTCACATGTATTAGGACAGTTTCTAACGTAATTTTTGCATCAAAACATTACGAATAACATTCAAGAATGGATTTAAACATCTAATCCTCTAGAACGCTAGGTTTGCATGTTATTCCTCTATTATTCATTAAAACCCAAATTTAATTCATGGATAATTATACAAAATCTCTACTTTATTATCCTGTACAGACATCAAATCTTTCTACATGAAATTCCTACCCAAACATGCATTTAAATTAATCTTTTCTTCCAAAAATTATTAAAATAATCAATATAATTGAAACCCTAGTCACATGGGTATTATAACTTCATATTGATTGCAATAAACACTTGCCTTAGTACTGTAGAGTCTGATTTCGTGGATTAGAAGTTAAGTTGATTGTTTTTCTCCTCCAATCTTCCTTCCCAAGTGTTTGTGGTGCAATACTCCTTTGAATTTCTGAAGAACCCTTCCTTAAGCTCCAAGATTGGTCTCTAACGGTTTCTCTGTGTTTTTTAACCTCTAAACCCTAGCCCCCAATCCTTATAAGCTTATTAAGAGTTCTAAAATTCGTGGGTCTCTAAACCCCATAATATAAATAAAATGACCAAAATACCCTCATATGGTCCCGGTTTAGCTTAAAATTGACCCGTGACTCAATCGACATCCCCGGGTATACTATTTTGACTAATTCGCCCCTTCCAGACTCATCCATGATCTTGCAATCATCATCAGAGTCACTTTAAATAAATTTCTCCTCTCGACCCCAAGTTAGTCTACACGTGACTCCCGGTTGAGATAAATTCCAATTACGCTCATATCACTCGCTATGACATAATTTCTAATCATTAACCATTTACTATCCACTCAGTATATATAATTCATAATATTAATCTTTATTTCATTCTCGATTAATATTTAATAATTACATCATTATTCAATTCAATTCAATTACTTCTCTCGTGTAATTTAAAATAATGATCATTTAATTACTCAATTAATTAAATCTCAAATATGCAGAAAATACGGGGTATTACATACTTCCCCATTACAAAGGAATTTCATCCCTAAAATTAGGTCATACATGCGGAAAACAACTCTAGATACTGCTCTCGCATGTCATCCTCCCGCTCCTAAGTAGACTCATCAACATTGTGGTCTCCCCACTGCACTCTGACTAGAGGTACCAACTTAGACCGTAGCTTTATCTCACTGTGATCTAGAATAGCAACGGGTCTCTCCTTGAATATGATGTCTGGTTGTAAATCAATCTCCTCGAGTGGAACGTGCCAAAAATCTCTCTCGCTCCTCCTGTACTTCTTCAGCGATGCCACACGGAACTCGTCGTGAATCCGTTGGAGATGCTCCGGTAAGCCCAATCAATATGCTACCGGTCCCACTCTCTCGATAATAGGGAAAAGTCCCACGTACCTCGGTGCTAACTTCCCTTTCTTGTCGAACATCATAACTCCCTTCATGGAAGACACCCGTACCAACACCTGGTCGCCAACCTCTAAATCAATGTGTCTCCGATCGGCATCAGCCTAACTCTTCTGCCTATCTTGAGCTATCCGAATACATCCCCGAATAAGCTCAATCTTAGCAGTCGTCTCTTATATCATTTCTGGCCCCAATAACTTGTTGTCCCCCACCTCTAAATAGCAAGCGGGCGAACGATAAGGCCTCCCATAAAGTGCCTCAAATGGTGCCATGCCGATGGTATTGGTACGAGTTGTTATACGCAAACTCTAACAATGTAAGGTATCGCTCCCAACCTCCCCCAAAATCTAGGATGCACATCCTGAACATGTCTTCCAACATTTGGTTAACCGTCTCAGTCTGCTAGTTTGTCTATGGATGATAAGCAGTACTCAACCACACATCCATGCCCATGGCCTCCTGAAAAATTTGCCAAAAGTGAGAAACAAAGACCTTGTCTCTATTAAATACAATGTTAATTGGCACCCCATGCAGCTTCACTAACTCTGCAATGAATAATTGCACATAACGACTCATCTCGTAATCGATGCAAACTAGCAAGAAATAGGCCACCTTCGTCAGCCGATCCAGTATCGCCCAAATGGAATCGTGACCCCTCTGCAATGTCGGCAACTGTAACACCTCATGATTTGGGGACTGAGAAATTAAATTTTTAGGAGAAATAAAATATATTTAAATTGGAGAATTTATAATTTGGTAATTGAGGTCCAAAAATTGAGGATGTTATAAAGTATTTCGGATGATGATTCTGAGTGCGCCATCGATTCCGGATGGGTCGAGATAGTCGAAATGACTGTCCTTGGGTTTTATTTTGGGTCCGAAATATTTTTAAGTTGGTTTGACTCGAATTGCAGTAAACGAGTCATTTAAAGTGTGTATTATCATTTAAAACTTGGATTTCTGTTTTAAAGGCTTAAGAGGCTTACGGATTAGCCTATCTCATTTGTGAGAAAGAGAGAAAGAATGAGAGAGGAAGAGAGAGAGGAGAAAGCTTAGAGATTTCTGGACCGTACACGATCTCAGTATTCAACCTCTACAACTTCAAGGCAAGTGTTTAATCTTGCTAAATAATTCATTTGTGTATCTTGTTTCATATATGGTGGGGAAAAATATGGATTTTGGGTATAAACACCAAAACCTTGATTTTGTGGGTTAAATCTTGCATTTGAGTTTTATAAATAGATTTGAGGTTATATTATGTGTAGGGATGATTTATAGGATGAGTTTTATGTTAGAAAATATGTTGGGGTCGAAGATTGAGGCTTGGAAGATGATTAAATTGATTTTTGGGAAATTTAGGTTTTGGTGAGAAAATAACCATTTCGTAGCCTGCTGAACAGGCCGAATCGATTCGGTACCCTTCTGAATCAATTAGGAATGTTGCAGTCTCCCAAGTCTGTGTGACCGAATCGATTCGAACCCAAGGAGAATTGATTCGGCGTGGGACAGTCTCTCAGGTCCTTTGGACCGAATCAATTCGCAGTTGGAGCGAAACGATTCTCCCTTGAGACCGAATCGATTCGGACCAGGCTAATAAAACTCATATAGTCTTAACTCTGGAATAATCAAAATGAAGAAATATAATTTCGGCCCAAGGTCCATACAACCTCTAAATCAATAAATCAACTGAAGTACTGAAATAAATAACGACCTCAACTAGGAATCAATTGAAAGAACTGAATAGAAAATGTATTTGCAAGTCTGAATCCCCACAGTCATGAGGTTCCTGTCTATGAATGTCTGGAAAATAGCTTTATATAATTTGAGTAAGTGTCATAAAGTTTCAAGAAATAACTTACAATATCAAAGCATTAAAATCATGCAAGTCATTTACGATGAACATGCCATCTCATCGACACTCACATGAAAGAAACGCTCCAATCCTCTTTTTGAGTGGAAATATTGCATGAGTGTCTCAACCGAAGAATGAACTATAATAAAAGTCTCTATCACTATACTAATAAATTTACAACACGTAATAAGATTTAAGGTGGATGTAACTAACTACACGTGTAAAATGAAAACCTAATACCAACCCCGCACATATCACTTGTAAGGCATCTACACATGATCTCATAATATAATACGCAATGAGACATATGGTTCATTGTAACACCCCATATTTTTGTGCATTTAATATTTAATTAATTCAAAAATTCAAAATTACTTGTGTGTCGTAATTTTAATTGAATTAATTATGGCAATATATATTTAAATATTAATCGGGGACTGAATGGTTAATATTTAGGAAAATATATTTACTAGGTGAATAGTAATAATTTATTTACGTCATTTCGGGTATTAATGACGTGGTATTCACTTATCTCAGCCGGGAGTCGGTATAGACTAAATTGGGTATGAGATAAGGATTTTTATAAATTAATTCGGATGCCAATTATGAGTGTACGGTTGAGTCCGGATGGGCCGAGATAGTCAGAAAAGTGTACCCGGGGGTAGTAAATAGGTCACAGGACGTTTTTAGGCATAGTCGGGTCCACACGGGGACATTTGGGTCACTTGGGCTTGGCCCATTAGACAAAAAACGGGATTTAGCCTAATTAAGCAATTATAAGAAATCAGGGAACGGCTGAATTGAGTTTAGAAAAAGACTTAGTTGATTAGGAAAACCTAATAGCAGTTAAAGGCAAATTTGGGGATCAAAGGAGAGCCAAAACAAAGGTGTCATCTTCAACCTTGGGCATTCACAACTCCAAAATCAGACTCTACGAACCCTAAGGCAAGTGGTTAACTTGCTGTAGAATTTAAATTATATTTCAATTCATATTCATGTGATGTGTGAAATCAAAGAAATTCGTTTTGGGATTTAAAGGGTATAAATATGCGGTTTTTGTAAACCAATATTCTGATTTCTGAATTATGTAGAAATTCATGCGTAATCTGAGAATAGTATAAATATATCTGGTAAGTTGTAATCCAAAGGAACTAGAAACGAATTTGGGGCTGAGATTTGATGTTTAAATGGGTTAAGGGTTAAAATTGGATTTTTTCCCAAATTACGAAAACAGTAGAGAACGGACAATTTAATGATGTTTGTGGAAAGTATGAGGGTCCCTTATGAGGTTTTTGATATATGTTATTGATGAGAAGGCTTGGGTTTGCTGGTAGAAGGAGTTAGGGTTTTTAAATTTTCGTCCTGAGGTTACTCAAATTTTTAAATTAGACTTTCTCTGTGCGTTGTCTCATTCTGGGTCGTTGGATGGATAGTTTATCGAGCTCTGGTGAGCTCAAATTGGGAAAAAATGGGATTTGGAAGTCTTGAAGGGTTTTATAAGGGTGGTTTGGGGTTATTTGGGTTATGGGAAGTTTGAAGAATGAAGAGAGAGAGAGAGAGAGAGAGAGAGAGAGAGAGAGAGAGAGAGAGAGAGAGAGAGTGGACAGGGTGGTCCTCCACCACCATTTTCAGCATATTTCCACCATAAACCACCACCTATCCACCATATATCGCCATATTTGCCATGTATTCCACCATATCCAAGCCCTACATCCCCAATTACACCATTATTGAGTGAAGCTACAAAATTTGGAGGTGTTGTTGGTTTTCTTTTTGGAGAAGATGAAGATGGGAGATTCATGGAGCTTGAAGAGAGTTTTGATGAGGCTTTCATGAAGACAAAACTTAGTGGAGCTAGGCAACCTCTCTAAGACCACCTTAGGAGGTGGGAGGTTGCCATCTTCTTAGATCTTCCACGCCTTCCATTATTAGATCTCCATTTGAGGTGTAAAAAATATACTTTTAGTTTAAGACTCTATTATGTGCATTAATGGTTTGGTTGTTAGAATATTTAGAGTAGAATGCATATGAACAAGATGATGGATTTCTAGTAAAAAAATAATAATAAATATTTTTTATGAAATAAAAATATTGGGAAAATGTCATTTTGTTGAAAATAAATGAAGAATACATATTTCAAAGTTTCTTGAAATAAAGATTTCGATTTTTATGAAAATGGTGCATTTTCTTAAAGTTCGATGCTAAATATTTTATGGAATAAAATATTTGAAAGGATGTTGATCTTGCTAAAAAAATTGGTGAAATAAGGTTCCAAATTTTCTTACGAAAGAATGAAGATTTCACAAAAGTCAGACATTTGTTAAGTTCTGAAGAAAATAAAATGTCCTATAGTCTTAAAAAGTGTATTTTTGCAAGTATGATGAATTTCTAGAAGGAAAAGTATTTTTAGCCCATTTAATTAGATTTTAGGATTTAAAATCCATCTTCTCATGCATATAAACTTATAGTATTTTGATAATGGGCATATAAACAAGTTTAAAGAAATTTTTGTTGGGTTTAAACATGGAATAAGTAAAATAGAAATTCTAGTCTCCAAAGTGTGTGAAAAAGGGGTTATATGTGTGATAAGGGTAAGGTTGTAAGACTAAAAGTGTTAATAAAGACAATGGTGTTGTTCTTATAAAGTAGGCTCATATGTTCAATTATTCTTGGAAAAAAACTAATGAAATAAGATGTTTCCATTTAAGAAGAATGTTACTCCAGAAGGTTAAAAAGGTGTTAAGGTGTTAAAAATGCCTAAGAAGTTAGTATGGGTAACTTAATGGTATTTCTAAAAATTAATACTCATGAAAATAGAGTAAAAGACGAGTTTAAAAATAAATGGGTTGATAGAAAGAACTTTTCGGTGTATCTTTTTCTTTTGTCGTTGCTTGAAAAGATCCTCTTAATCAAAACCTCAAATACCTACAAATATATAACAATCTCAAGTGTAGCGGTAAGTAAGGGTATCAATCCACTTTCAAGGTTGTAAAGCAAAGGGAACAAAATTGTAATTCACTTTTTATTTTCTTTTTGTGCTTTTGCTTTTTCTATTTTTTTAGCTTTTTCAAATATTAAAACAATTGGGTGAGGTGAGGTGAAATAACACTAAACTAAAATGTGAGATGAAAACAAATAACTAGAAAGTGACTAAAAGTGAAAAATAAAGTCTAACACAAAAATAAGAGATAAAGTGAGGTAAATAATTGTGAGAACAATCAAGGAATGGGATTACACCACAAATTTTAGCTATTCTAATTAATTAATTTAATTAATTGAATTCTCCCAAATTAATATCAATATTACAAATCAACTCTCGTTGCAAATGTAATTTTAATAGTAACCTTTTAGAAAATTAAATTTAACACCCCGCAACTCTAGAAAATAGATCCACACTCTTTTAATTAATCACCCGCTAGGATCGATCAATTAAAATTTATGTAAATCTAAGAAAATAAATTTAGAGTTGAAATTCAAGTTATAATACCCCACTTAAGAAACCCCTATCTCTAGTTCGAATTTAAAATGGGTATTATAATTAGAATTTTGATTTTCTCTCGAAAATCATTTACCCTCTCTCGAGGCGTAAATTTAAGGGCGAGGGATAAAAAATAACATTCAAAGGGAATTTTCAAGTAATTAAACTAATTAAACTAAAATAACATCAAATAAGGGTTTCCCCCCATCCCTTGAAAGGGAATTTAGCCTAACATGGTATGGAATTTGACAAATTAATAATCAAAGGCATAAAATAAATGAGAAGAGAAAAGAACAATCAAACTCAATCTCTTGATGCTTAATTGAACTTCAATCCATGAGTTGAAATCAACATCCCTCAATTTGAATGATCCAAATAAAATTACATCAAATATTTCACTCAAATTAATTCTCACAACACTTTATTTTTCCCTCACTATCCAAAAATAATAAAATAAAAATTCAAATCTAAAACCTACACAAAAATGGTATTTTCTCTCTCTAGAAATTCCTATCTAAAAATCCCTTTTTTCATATGTGGTCTTCATCTTTATTTATACTAGGCGCATGGAGCATGGGGGTATTTTTGGGAGTTGGCTTGAGTGAGCATGGAAATGGTGAGTGTGAGGGCATGTGGGTTAAATGGGGTGACACAATCAGATTTGGTTTAGAGGGTATAATGGGTATTGGGGTTAAAGTTGTAGGTGGGGGTATAAGGGGTAAAAGAAATTAAATGGGTTTAATACACATGTGGCATTTGGGTTATGTTTTAGTTTGGCTTCTTGTGTTTGTTGGTAGGTGAAAGAAATCGTGAATGGGAAGAAAAGAAAATGGGTTTTAAATGGTAAATGGTAAATGGCAAAATGGGTAAGGGATTGGATTTGGAGTGAGGCAGAGGAGGTGGTCGGGTCTGGTTGGCGGTTGGAATCGCCGGTGAAGGTAGCAGGTGGCATGAGGGGGTTATCGCCGGTGGGTATGGGGTCGACGCCGGGGCAGATCGGGGGTTGAGTTTGAGGTTTTTGGAGTTCGCCGGACGGAGTTTTGGGCAGGTGGTCATGGCAGGGAGCTCGCCGGAGGTGAGGGGGTTGGGTTTGAGGTTTCCGGGTACGCGGGTCTGTCTCGGGTAGGATCGGGGTTAAGGGGGTATAATGTTGGGGAGAGATGTATGGGTTATGTTAATGGAGGTTAGATGGTGAGGAGAGAGAGTGGGGGTAAGGTTAAAGATGAGTGTAGGGGTGATAAGGTGTGTGAGGGTGTAGGGTAATTAGATGAGGGTGAGTGGGTTAGTTAGGTGTATGATAGGTAATGTAGAGAAGTAGGGTGTGTGTAATTTGTACCCAATAATGAAAATAAAAATAAAAATAACTAAAATCCTAAAAAATAAAATTAGTAAAAACAAAAAATAAAACTTCTAATCTATAAAGTAAAACTAAAATAAAAGAAATAAAAGAAAGAAACTAAAAACCTAATATGAAAACAAAAGATCTAAAAAAAAGTAATATAAAACTAAAAATAAACTCCTAAAATTAAATCTTAATAAAATAAGATAAAATAAAATAAAAACTAAAACTAAATATTAATAAAATCAACATCAAAATAAAATTATACTAAATAAAAAGAAATAGAAAAAATAGAAAATAAATCCTAGAAATTATAAATAAATCTAAAATAAATCCTAAAAAATAAAAATGTCTCACACTAAAAATCTAAAAAATAATAAAAAGGGACAAACAAAACACGCACATGGTTTGGGGTACGTTTAGGGGCGGTTTAGGGTAGGGTAGGATAGTGGACAAGGGCATTTAGCTCCATAAAACGCGCATTTGCCTCCATATATAGCTTTTGACATCGCAAACAAACATTTGACCTACAAGATAAACATTTAAGCACATAAGATCCATATTACCGAGAATTAGCAACTAAAATACATCTATTTGGAGTATAAATTGTACAGTTTGGGGTGCTTATCATGGGTAAAATGGAAATTTTACATAAAGTGGAATAATTTTTTGAAGTAAAAATATTGGAGAGGGTGTTATACATGATAGTCCTAAATGAATATGATTTTTGAATAAAATCAATGCTAAAGTGTAAAGGACAAGAAATGACGATTTTCAAGTGTAATTCAAGTTGGGGTGAAATCTCGAGTTTGGCTTCAGCGGGGTAAAATAAAAAGTGGAATAATGTGGACAATTGCAAAATATTAAAACACATTAATAAGGACTCGAATGACACCAAAAAAATTAAGGAGGGCCCGGAGCCCTGGTGTGAAAGATCCAAAATAACTGGTTAGTGGCCTCGCCGATGATGTGGAGCCCATTAAAGTACGTAGTCTATTGAAAGATTTCGATAAATAATAATGAATAAGGAACATGTCAAGAAATGAGTTGTGTGGTGAAAATGTAAAAGGGGACAACCTAACTTGAATGAATTAATAAATGTTTCGGTAAATGTCAAAGTTGATAAGATATGTGTAAAGTAATTAATGTCCATAACGTAAAGGAATAGTAAAGTATAGTGGTTAAATGGGTGAGTTAAGCAACCTAAGAAGGTTTAACCATAATTAAAATGAGGGTGTGGGTAAACTGTTCTCAAAATCTAAGTAAGTATTTTCTAACACGGTGTTTGCGTGTGTTGAAAGAGTAATTTTTAATGAAAATACTAATGTGGAATAAATTAAATATAAAAGGGAAATTTTGGTAAAGAAATGGTTTTCGATTAAAAAAATGTAGTTGTTTCAAGTATTTAACCGCGTGTTAAATAAAGGGATAAATGTCAAGTAAGAAAGAAGAAGTTCTTTTATGAGATTAAAGTAAATTAATCGGGATAAATAACATTTTTGGAAGTAAAACAGTTTCATGCATTAAGTATATATATATATATATATATATATATATATATATATAAGGTAGTTACGTATGCACATAGGTACAATGTGTTAGAGTCTTCTTTCAGCCGTTCGATTCTATATTGTATTTGTATATTTACCACTAAGCATTCGACTCACTCTCTCGTTTTGTTACGACAAGTTGGGTGTTATTTCGTATTTTGAGAGCATTACACATGTAAGTAGTCTCTTTATTTTACATTAGTAGCTCTGCATGCTTGGAGTCTGGGATGCTTCCCACGGATCCCTCACGTAGTTTAATTTGAAATTGGAATTGCATACTAAACAAGTGAAAATGTTAATTAAAATAAAATTGGATCAACAATATTATATAGATTGTTTCATTGAACTTCACACCTAACACTCGGACCGGACCGGGTTGACTATGGGTAACCACAAATTCGAGTCAGGTCATTACAGGTGAAAACCCACCCTTGGAGTGGTATGATCTAAAGTAGATTGGCCTAGAAAGGCACAAAATCCACTTGCACAAGTGGTACGATCTGAGAAAGATTAGTGAAAACCCACTCTTAGAGTGGTATGATGTAAAGTAGATCGGCCTAGAAAGGCACAAAACCCACTTGCACAAATGGTACGATCTGAGAAAGATTGGTGAAAACCCATTCTTGGAGTGGTATGATCTAAAGTAAATCGGCCTAGAGAGGCACAAAACTCACTTGCACAAGTGGTACGATCTGAGAAAGATCGATGAAAACCCACTCTTGGAGTTGTATGATCTAAAGTAGATCGGCCTAGAGAGGCACAAAAACCACTTGAATAAGTGGTATGATTTGAAAAATATCGGTGAAAATCCACTATTGGAGTGGTTAGATCTAAAGTAGATCTTCCTAAAGAGGTAAAAAACCCACTTGATCAAGTGGAACGATCTGAGAAAGATCGGCGAAAACCCACTCTTAGAGTGTTATGATCTAAAGTAGATCATCCTAGAGAGGCATAAAACCAACGTGCATAAGTGGTACGATCTTAGTCACATCAATAAAAACCCACTCATGGAGTGGTATGATCCAAAGTAAATTAGCCTTTATAAGGCACAAAACCCATTTTTGAAAGCAATATAAAACCGATTAAAAACTTGTATAAATAATTACAACAATAGTTAATTACTCTATTTTCTTAAGACTTTGGAAGTAGTGCAAATAACGAAGAAGTAAGCAAACTAGAACATCTAACAATGATATAGCAATATAGGAAGACAACGAAAAAGGAGAAATAAAAACTTCTTCATTAAATACAATAATGGCCTCGAGCCTATAAAAAGGCCAACAATGGTCAAGAAAAAGAAAAATACATCAAATGAAATAAAAGCCTCAAGATTAATCGGTCACTGCATCGGCTAAATTAGGAACAACCCCATCAGGCACAGTAGGGAGATCAGTGGAAGTGTGGTTCAACGCGTCCCCGGAGAGGTTTGCCAAAGGGTTGGATATAGGGGATGTTCGACATAGGTAGGGTCACTTTTGTCGATGTTAACCCTTTTCAGACCTGCTACCAAGCCTTTATAAAAAGCAACAAACTCATAATAGTCCAACTGGGTGGCGAACTCCTGGACGACCTCTTCATAGCTATCCTTATACGATTTCTGCAGGTTGGCCTCCCGAATCTTATCCATCTGACTCCTCATCCTTTAAACAATGAGCTTATCTAAGATGGTACATTGGTGAGAAGTCTTTTTCTTGGACAGCTCATCGTCAACTCGGTTAAACTCGTTCTGAGTTCACTCAGCTTCTTCCACTACCTTTGTTTTTGGCAGCGATCTCATCCTTTAGTTTCTTGCCCAAATCCTCAATTTCCTTGCACTGGTTTCCAATTTGGGTCTTGAAGGTGGATTTTTCCTTGGAAGAGGTATCCAACACCTTTTAGTAGTTGGAAGCTCAGCTGGAGAGCTTTTGTTGAACCGCATGTTCTGTACCAAAAAGGATTAAAAGTTAGAAATTTCATATAAAAAATAACTGAGCAAAAAGGCACACGAACCTACCAACACGTTGTGGAGTAAGCCCTCTTTGTAAAGCCTTTCTAGGGTAAAGCCCCTAAAATCTGTTATGTTAAACGATATCATGGCACCCTGGAAAATAGAAAAGGCCACCTTAAGGTCTTTGTGGGGAGAATCGGCTTCCATTATGTGTTCCATCCCCTTGCGAAATGAGATCTTCCACTGCTAATTGCAACTCGCTTGAGGGGGTGGGTTCTTTGATCGAATCTATTGCCTTTGCTCTGGCTTATCGATAATAACTAGCCAGTTGGACTGAAGGTTGGTGTTTTGGAGCCATCACCAATCGATGCCTTATCGGGCCATTTTTTTTTGCCTATTTTGCCTCATGCCGTTGGTGCTCCAACTCTCGAAATTCTTTTTACCTATGAATACCATCTTCCTCTTACTCTGCTCATTAGAAGAAGGAACATGGTCAGCCCATGTATTGGAGGTCGATTGTTTCTTCAGCCTATCTCTTGCAATTTCCAGGTTGATCGGCTTCTTTAATCGGTTGCTCATGCTGTAATACCCCGTATTTTTGTGATATTTATTTATAGGATTAATTGAATTAAATGCGTAATTAATTGGAAATTAATCCGGATTAAAATACTAGCGAGATGCGAGTTGGTATTTGAATATAATGTGCATATATGATTATACATGAATATTGAAGTATGAAATTTATCGTGAGATTGAAATACGGCAATTTGGGAATCTTGTTGAGACGCGTGTGACAGTCGCGTCCGGAATATATTTATTTTAATTAAAAAGTGAATTTTAGTTCTTTTAACCGTATGGTCGTTTTGAGTGCGCCAACGCGTTCGAAAGGGTCGAAATAGTCAGAAAACACTAGCCGGGGGCTTAGTTTGGGTCCCGGGGCATTTTTAGGCCATACCGGCAACGTATAAGGGTAGTTTGGTAATTCTGGATTTTTGGGAATTAAAACCTACGAAAATTGGGAATTAATATCTGATTTGGAAATAACCCACTAAGCCCACTAATAACCAAATAGACTACGGAGGTTATTGAAATTGTTTCAAAAGAGTTCCTAAAGCACAAACCCTAGCCACCATTGACTTTGGAGAAGAAAAGCTTGTTGAGAGAGATAGAGGAATTCTGCAGAGAGAGAAAGAGAATACTCCATCAATCCGTCATCAAAATCAGAGATTCAAATAAGGCAAGTGATTTAATTTCATTTTTATAGAGAATGCTTCTTCCATGCGTAGGAAACCCAATTAAATTGTATGTTCTTGGGAGTTAATGAAAAACCCATTTAAATTGGAAGTAGAAATTACATTTTTGATGAGGAATCGCATGTAGATTTGTATTTAGAGGATTATTCTGATGATATTATAATTTGGATGAGACAAAAATGGATTTATTAGGCTCATTGATGATTTATAAATTTTAGGGTTCATGTTCATGTAATTTGGGGGATAAATGAAGGGACTTGATGATTTGATGATGATTAAGTTGTATTGGTCCTATATAAGCGTTTAGTTATGATCCATGAATGTTTAGTACGATTAGGAACCATAAATTGATGTTGGAACGATTTTTATGAGGAATTAGGAATGAATAAAATTGGGAAAAACGAGATAGGAATTTCTGGGCTCGAATCTGGCCACTAGTTAGAAGACCTGCCCAGGTCGTTCGAACGAGCTCGTTCGAACGAGCTTCTAACGAGTTGACAGTTTGGGTTCTAACGAGAGGGATGTTCATTCGAAGACTTTCGTTCGAACGAGATCTCGTTAGAAGGCCCAGTTCGTTCGAACGAACTCTCGTTCGAACAGCCTCGTTCGAACGAGTTGACAGTTTAGGCTTTTTAGCCTGTTTTGATCCCGAGTATCCCGTAACCTTGTGTATATGTAGAGATAACCTTCCTTTAATGATTATTTGATATATTTGGGACGTTTGGGATAAAATGAGGAGTCAAACCTAGAAGTGTAGTTTGAACCTAAGGGAAAATATGAAGTAGGACGTGAGTGTCTATTACGATGCGAGAACTATTGACGGCCTAATTACTATATTAATCGGGAACATATAAATTGTGTAGCATTATATGTCGGTACGAGAATGAGAAGTGTACCACCAATATATTACGGTGATTACTAAGATGTGTGAATACTTAGTATATGTATTGATTTTATGTGTATGACATACCTACCATACTTGCTATCACGGGAGGTTTACGTTCGCTTAGGGCCCTCTAATCCTTGTGTTGCCCGGATTTAGACTGGTTACCTCGATGAACATAGGTCAGAGAAGGACTTATTGGGATGTTAATAAGTCTGCTGATCGTGGGAGCGCAGGTATGTGCGTGACCCATGTGATGTGACTGTGTTCGCCTCCATTATTTGTGATGTTGTTATCTGAGAACGATTTCTGAGAGATTCGGAATACGTGATCCTTATGTACGTGATGTACCGGGATGGATAGCAGAGTATGTGTGCACCGCAGCTAGTCTCGGGGTGCTTGTATTGTATATTTATGACGTGAATAATATACACTTAATTAATGGGGACTTTCATGTTAATATTGTGAATATTATTATGGTAATGTTTTGAGAAAACGTAACGGGTTAATTGATAGTGAATTATATTACTAATTGAGAATACGAGTGTATGTAAAGCCCTCTATTTAATTGATAACGTTAGAATGTAATATGGGAATCGAGTAGTAAGGGGTAGAACTTATTATGGTTTGGTTAGATATGGATGTCTTATAAGATGGGTACGGTACGTTAGGAGTGCACATGTAGTCGAGAGGTGAGAATTTCATGTGAGTGCACGTCCTAACATGTATTTTGCATTTAATGTTTTAATGTTATTAAAACACGTGTTGTTTTTAAAATGATTTCCACTTTCGGGCTCTGACCCATTTGCTTTCAAATCTATTTTTGTAAAAACCATTTTAGGTGCCCAGCCACAAGGACACCATGCTTAGGATTCTCATTCAGGTGACGAGCTGTAGCTGTTTGTGGAAG
This sequence comes from Sambucus nigra, assembly GCA_949130495.1. Lineage (NCBI taxonomy): Eukaryota > Viridiplantae > Streptophyta > Magnoliopsida > Dipsacales > Adoxaceae > Sambucus > Sambucus nigra. Next base: position 400,361,305 of record OX422220.1, read on the forward strand.
TTACAGGACTTTGCTTGTAGACGCTTCATCTATCTTGACTCGATATTCTTCAGTTATCAGTTGTAGGGCATGTCGCCCATTTCTTTTAGAGGCATTTCTTTTATTTCAGTTATTCAGACTTCTGGCATGTAATTATTCAAGATTCAGACTTGTCGTATTATTTTTCAGTTGTGGGATTGTTATGAGGAGTTTTCCTCCGGATTTATATTTATGTTGTTGGTTATTCATTACTTCATTATAGTGAATGGTTGTTATTCTTTCATTATTCTTTTACTGCATGTTAATCAGACTTAACTTAAAATTTGGCACTTACTTTTTAAATACTAGGTGGTTAGTAGTTATGAAAATGTTTTCGACAGTGATGCTATTAACTGAACCAACTTGGCATTTTGAATTAATTTAATAAAGGAGTAGCTACCCGGTATTTAATTAGTCGGGGTGTCACAGGTGGTATCAGAGCATCAGGTTCTAGTGTCCATTAGGATCTGTACGGCTTATTATGTTCCGATGAGCCTTCTTTGAAGTAGAGCCCTATGTTTTAGGACTGTTGTATTCTTTTGTATATGCTACGTTCTTCAGCTATTTTAAGTTTATAACTGCGAACTTATAGACTTCGTTCTTATTTCCGATGCCTCCACGACGTGCACAAAGGATTCCCAGGGATGCAACGCCAGAACCACAGCCCGCACCAGTTCAGGGCACGATGAACGCCGCCGAGGTTGCAGCCACTGTGGCCCAGGTGGTTAATGTCGCACTTGCCGTAGTTCAGCAGGCACCACCTCAGGCGCCGATAGCCACGCCAGTTCAGGCTCATGCATTCCCATCTGCTTGGGAACGTGTACGTGATGCTTTTCAGAAAGCACACCCTCCGAAGTTCGCAGGTAGCTCCGATGTGGTAGTTTCGAGTCAGTGGAGGAAGGACATCCAGCGACACCTGAGGATGTATGAGTGCACAGATGTCCAGAAGCAGATACTAGCTACCTTTAGGCTAGTAGGGTATGCACTGCAGTGGTGGGAGTCTATTACCACAGTGGAGGAGAGAGATACTCTCACTATTCAGGAGTTTTGGGTGCGGTTTGACCGCAAGTACTTTCCGTCGGCTGTGCACACAGAGATGAGGAGGAAGTTGATGAGCCTCAAGCAGGAGGGTAAGACTGTGGCCGAGTATGAGGCCGAATTCACTGATCTTCTGAACATTGTTCCGGATGAGATACCGACGGAGGAGAAGAAGATACAGAAATTTACTGATGGGTTGACATGGAGGATCCGTCAGCACTTGTTAGGGAACCTTTCGTTAGCCACTTATTCTGATGTGGTTAACGCTTCATTGCTCCATTATCAGGATCACCGCTTTCACATGGCTGAGGGCAAGAGATCGGGAGAGTCTTGCCATCAGGGCAGGACTGGAGGAAATGGTGCCAGTGGGGCACAATCTGTTCAGGGGCAGAGACAGGGTGATCAGGGTACCCAGCAGGGGGATCACAAGAGGTTCAGGTCAGGAAATTTCAGGCATGAATAGGGAGGTTTCCGGCAGGGCCATCAGGGTCCGAACGACCATCAGCACCAGCAGGGTCAGAATGGTCAACAGCAGTTTCAGCAGGGCCAGTGGAGGAACGGTAACGGCCACCAGGGCCGGGGGCAGCAGGGACAGAGAGGGGGGAACTTTTCGGGGAAGTGTTTCATTTGTGGCAAGACTGGCCATAAACGCTAGGACTGTCCTGATAGGGGCAAGGCCCCGCAGCAGCAGCAGGGCGCTCGACATGAGCCACAGATGCCACTTTTTCCACCAGCCCTCCTAGCTCCAGCCCAGGTGCCAGCTCTTCCAGCCATTCCAGCAGTTCCTGTGCAGCAGGGACAGTTACAGTATGGACGTGTCTATAACGTCCACCAGGCAGCAGCTCCACAGGCACCACCCGCGATTGAGGGTATGTTTCCTATCCATGGTACTATGGGTCGGGTTTTGTTTGATACGAGGGAAACACACTGCTTTATAGCTACACATTTTGCGAAAGCCTTAGGGTTGTTAGCCACAGCAGAGAGCACAGTGACGTGTGTAGACTCACCATTGGGGAGTGGGTCACTTATTTTCTTTATATGTCGGGGAGTAGGGGTAGAGATTGGTAGTCTAGTATTACCTGCAGATATGTTGGTATTAGATATGCATGTTCACGATGTGATTATCGGTATGGATTGGCTCGCTGATTATAGAGCCATGATTTATTGCTTCGGTGGGAGCATTGTTTTTGCCATTCCGGGGTAAGAGATGTTTGTAGTGGCGATGCCTCGCCCAGAGGGAGGCTCGACCACTCATTTGTATTACATAGAGGAGGATACCTCTAAGGAGGTTGTGATTCCTTTAGATTCGATTCCAGTTGTCAGGGAGTATTCCGATGTGTTTCAGGAGATACCAGGCCTACCCCCCAGTCGAGAGATAGACTTTGTCATAGACTTATTACCAGATACGAGACCTATAGCATGCGCACCGTACCGTATGGCTCCAGCTGAGATGAGGGAGTTACGGGATCAGATTGAGCAGTTGTTGGGTCAGGGGTTTATACGGAGGAGTACTTCGCCGTGGGGTGCCCCTGTATTGTTTGTGAAGAAGAGAGATGGTTCACTGAGATTGTGTGTGGACTACCGGGAGTTGAACAAGGTCACGATACGGAATAAGTATCCGTTGCCTCGAATCGATGACCTATTCGACCAGCTGAGAGGAGCTTCTTTCTTCTCAAAGATTGATTTGAGATCGGGATACCATTAGTTGCGTATCAGGGAGGAGGACGTCTCGAAGACTGCGTTCTTATCGAGATATGGGTCTTACGAGTTTCGGGTTATGCCTTTTGGTTTGACCAATGCTCCAACCGTGTTTATGGACTTGATGAATAGAGTGTTCAGAGATTTCCTAGATCAGTTTGTCATTGTCTTCATTGATGATATTCTGGTTTACTCCCAGACAGAGGAGGAGCACGCCGAGCATTTGAGGCAAGTTTTGCAGACACTATGTCAGAACGAGTTGTATGCCAAATATGAGAAATGCGGGTTTTGGCTGAAGGAGGTCCAGTTTTTGGGACATATTATTTCCGACCGGGGAATATCTGTTGATCCGGGGAAAGTATCCGCGGTGAGGGAGTGGGGACAGCCCACGACACCAATGGAGATCCGTAGTTTCTTGGGTCTAGCAGGGTACTACAGGAGGTTCATCCGGGGATTTTCGAAGATAGCAGGTCCTTTGACACATCTGACTCGTAAAGGTGTGCCATTCATCTGGAGTGATGCCTGTCAGTTGGCATTCGATGAGTTGAAGAATAAGTTGACCTCAGCACCTGTGTTAGCATTGCCGAGACCGGGAGTTGAGTATCTAGTCTACACCGATGCGTCCTTGCAAGGACTAGGAGGTGTATTACAGCAGGAGAGTCAGGCCATAGCTTATGCTTCCCGTAAGCTAAAGCCTCACGAGAAGAATTACCCCACTCATGATTTGGAGTTGGCGGCAGTTGTATTTGCCCTTCGGATATGGAGACATTATCTTTTGGGGGAGAAGTTTCGATTGTTCACAGACCACAAGTCCCTACAGTACCTATTCACGCAAAAGGAGTTGAATATGCGGCAGCGAAGGTGGCTTGAGTTTGTGAAGGACTATCAGTTTGATATCCAGTATCACCCGGGGAAGGCTAACGTGGTAGCAGACGCGTTGAGTCGTAGGCCAGTAGATGAGGTGGCAGGGGTGTGGAAGGCAAAGTGGAAAGAATTGGGACACCAGGATGCAGTGGCCCGATCATTCATGTTGGTAATGACTGTTACACCGCAGATTGTCACGAGAGTGGTAAAGGCACAAGCAGATGACTCATTCTGTCAGGAGATGATAGTTCGATTACTAGCAGAGGGAGCCGAATCCTATACCGTTAGCTCAGATGGGGGATTGCGTTTCAATGGGAAATTGGTAGTTCCGGAAGGTGAGGAATTGCGGCACGAGGTGATGGCAGAGTCACACGGCTCACGATTCGCGATACATCCAGGTGGAGACAAAATGTACCAAGATATGAGACGTCAGTATTGGTGGAGCGGGATGAAGAGAGATATTGCCGTGTTTGTTTCTAAATGCGCCACTTGTCAGCTAGTAAAAGTGGATCATCAGAGACCGACAGAACTGCTACAGCCATTGGAGATCCCGACGTGGATGTGGGAGAGCATCTCCATGGACTTTATCACGGGGTTTCCTACGTCACAGAGAGGTCACGATTCCATATGGGTAATTGTGGACAGGTTGACGAAAGTCGCTCATTTTCTACCCGTAAGGACAGACTACACTATGGAACAGTATGCCCATCTCTTTATTTCATAGATAGTGAGACTTCACGGTGTGCCCTTAAATATCGTGTCTGATAGAGACAAGATATTTGTTTCACGGTTTTGGGAGAGTTTTCAGGAGGCCATGGGCACGAAATTGCGGTTGAGTACGGCGTATCACCCGCAGACCGATGGGCAGACCGAGCGTACAAACCAGATGTTGGAGGACATGCTACGTATGAGTATCATTGATTTTGGGGGTGGATGGGAACAGTATCTTCCACTGGTGGAGTTTGCTTACAATAACTCCTACCAGTTCACTATTGGCATGGCTCCATTTAAGGCGTTGTACGGTAGACCTTGTCGTTCCCCAGCATGTTGGGTGGAGGTGGGGGACAACAAACTACTTGGGCCGGAAGTGATTCAGGATACTTCGGCGAGGATATAATTGATTCGGAGTCGCATTCGGGTAGCTCAGGATCGGCAGAAGAGCTATGCTGATGCGAAGAGATTCTTTAGGGAGTTCCAAGTGGGGGACCAGGTTTTGCTCAGAGTATCTCCTATGAAGGGGATTATGCGTTTCGGGAAGAAAGGGAAGTTGGCACCGAGATATGTGGGACCATTTTCTATTATTGAGCGGATTGGATCGGTTGCGTATAGGATTGGGTTACCGGAGCATTTACATCGGATTCACGATGTGTTTCATATTTCCTCGCTAAGGAAATATCTTAGAGACGATTTGGCTCATTCTCATATTGCTTTGGAGGACATCGATCTCCAGCCTGATAGCTCCTACGAGGAGGGGCCGATTGCTATTTTGGACCGAAGTGAGCGGAAACTACGGTCAAAGATAGTTCCATTAGTGCGCGTTCAGTGGCGACATCATAATGTCGAGGAGTCCACATGGGAGCGCGAGGATGAGATGCGCGAATGTTATCCAGAGTTGTTCTTACCAGGTACTTTCTAGTTCCGAATTTCGGGACGAAATTCAGTTATTAGGGGGGAAGTATGTAATACCCCGTATTTTTGTGATATTTATTTATGGGATTAATTGAATTAAATGCGTAATTAATTGGAAATTAATCCGGATTAAAATAATAGTGAGATGCGAGTTGGTATTTGAATATAATGTGCATATATGATTATACATGAATATTGAAGTATGAAATTTGTCGTGAGATTGAAATACGGCAATTTGGGAATCTTGTTGAGACGCGTGTGACAGTTGCGTCCGGAATATATTTATTTTAATTAAAAAGTGAATTTTAGTTCTATTAACCGTATTGTCATTTTGAGTGCGCCAACGCGTCCGGAAGGGTCGAAATAGTCAGAAAACACTAGCCGGGGGCTTAGTTTGGGTCCCGGGGCATTTTTAGGCCATACCGGCAACGTATAAGGGTAGTTTGGTAATTCTGGATTTTTGGGAATTAAAACCTACGAAAATTGGGAATTAATATCTGATTTGGCAATAACCCACTAAGCCCACTAATAACCAAATAGACTACGGAGGTTATTGAAATTGTTTCAAAAGAGTTCCTAAAGCACAAACCCTAGCCACCATTGACTTTGGAGAAGAAAAGCTTGTTGAGAGAGATAGAGGAATTCTGCAGAGAGAGAAAGAGAATACTCCATCAATCCGTCATCAAAATCAGAGATTCAAATAAGGCAAGTGATTTAATTTCGTTTTTATAGAGAATGCTTCTTCCATGCGTAGGAAACCCAATTAAATTGTATGTTCTTGGGAGTTAATGAAAAACCCATTTAAATTGGAAGTAGAAATTATATTTTTGATGAGGAATCGCATGTAGATTTGTATTTAGAGGATTATTTTGATGATATTATAATTTGGATGAGACAAAAACGGATTTATTAGGCTCATTGATGATTTATAAATTTTAGGGTTCATGTTCATGTAATTTGGGGAATAAATGAAGGGACTTGATGATTTGATGATGATTAAGTTGTATTGGCCCTATATAAACGTTTAGTTATGATCCATGAATGTTTAGTACGATTAGGAACCATAAATTGATGTTGGAATGATTTTTATGAGGAATTAGGAATGAATAAAATTGGGAAAAACGAGATAGGAATTTCTGGGCTCGAATCTGGCCACTCGTTAGAAGACCTGCCCAGGTTGTTCGAACGAGCTCGTTCGAACGAGCTTCTAACGAGTTGACAGTTTGGGTTCTAATGAGAGGGATGTTCGTTCGAAGACTTTCGTTCGAACGAGATCTCGTTAGAAGGCCCAGTTCGTTCGAACGAACTCTCGTTCGAACAGCCTCGTTCGAACGAGTTGACAGTTTAGGCTTTTTAGCCTGTTTTGATCCCGAGTATCCCGTAACCTTGTGTATATGTAGAGATAACCTTACTTTAATGATTATTTGATATATTTGGGACATTTGGGATAAAATGAGGAGTCAAACCTAGAAGTGTAGTTTGAACCTAAGGGAAAATATGAAGTAGGACGTGAGTGTCTATTACGATGCGAGAACTATTGACGGCCTAATTACTATATTAATCGGGAACATATAAATTGTGTAGCATTATATGTCGGTACGAGAATGAGAAGTGTACCACCAATATATTACGGTGATTACTAAGATGTGTGAATACTTAGTATATGTATTGATTTTATGTGTATGACATACCTACCATACTTGCTATCACGGGAGGTTTACGTTCGCTTAGGGCCCTCTAATCCTTGTGTTGCCCGGATTTAGACTGGTTACCTCGATGAACATAGGTCAGAGAAGGACTTATTGGGATGTTAATAAGTCTGCTGATCGTGGGAGCGCAGGTATGTGCGTGACCCATGTGATGTGACTGTGTTCGCCTCCATTATTTGTGATGTTGTTATCTGAGAACGATTTCTGAGAGATTCGGAATACGTGATCCTTATGTACGTGATGTACCGGGATGGATAGCAGAGTATGTGTGCACCGCAGCTAGTCTCGGGGTGCTTGTATTGTATATTTATGACGTGAATAATATACACTTAATTAATGGGGACTTTCATGTTAATATTGTGAATATTATTATGGTAATGTTTTGAGAAAACGTAACGGGTTAATTGATAGTGAATTATATTACTAATTGAGAATACGAGTGTATGTAAAGCCCTCTATTTAATTGATAACGTTAGAATGTAATATGGGAATCGAGTAGTAAGGGGTAGAACTTATTATGGTTTGGTTAGATATGGATGTCTTATAAGATGGGTACGGTACGTTAGGAGTGCACATGTAGTCGAGAGGTGAGAATTTCATGTGAGTGCACGTCCTAACATGTATTTTGCATTTAATGTTTTAATGTTATTAAAACACGTGTTGTTTTTAAAATGATTTCCACTTTCGGGCTCTGACCCATTTGCTTTCAAATCTATTTTTGTAAAAACCATTTTAGGTGCCCAGCCACAAGGACACCATGCTTAGGATTCTCATTCAGGTGACGAGCTGTAGCTGTTTGTGGAAGTTACAGGACTTTGCTTGTAGACGCTTCATCTATCTTGACTCGATATTCTTCAGTTATCAGTTGTAGGGCATGTCGCCCATTTCTTTTAGAGGCATTTCTTTTATTTCAGTTATTCAGACTTCTGGCATGTAATTATTCAAGATTCAGACTTGTCGTATTATTTTTCAGTTGTGGGATTGTTGTGAGGAGTTTTCCTCCGGATTTATATTTATGTTGTTGGTTATTCATTACTTCATTATAGTGAATGGTTGTTATTCTTTCATTATTCTTTTACTGCATGTTAATCAGACTTAACTTAAAATTTGGCACTTACTTTTTAAATACTAGGTGGTTAGTAGTTATGAAAATGTTTTCGACAGTGATGCTATTAACTGAACCAACTTGGCATTTTGAATTAATTTAATAAAGGAGTAGCTACCCGGTATTTAATTAGTCGGGGTGTCACACATGCCTTAGAGGTAAGTTAGGATGAGGGGGTATAATAAGTCATGAAAGCTCAAGTCTTCTTCGGCCCTACCTCTTCCCAAGGACAACCAAATACACTAGTTTCATAGGAAAAGAGTGGATCGAGGTCGTCCAAGAACATGTTAGGGTTTTCCCTTTTGGCTTAATCCTCAGCTTCCTATCCTTCCTCTTTCTCATCCTCCTCCTCTTCCTCTTCTTCCTAACAAAATCACAATATGTAGAGATCACGTATGGGGTAACTAGAGTGTTATTGTCTCTTATTACAACATTATCGATGACTTAGACGTCCGGGATGGTTGTGAAGTTGGTGAGGGATTAGTAAGTTAGATCATAATTGAGCAAAACGTGAGATGCTCTCTAATGGGGATGAACTCCAAGGGGTTATCCTCCTCCATACTTTCTCTAAGTCTCTAAGGTTAACTTGGTACTCAGACATTTTAGTGTTCAGAAAGCGATTATAAATATAAAAAATTGGATCGATCAGTAATAATCAAAACTAAACGTTAAAATTAAACTGTTTATGGGTAACCTACCAGGAGCCCCATTTGTAGCAATAACCCTAAGTCCATCATAATATTCACCATAAATTTTCCCAGAAACCACAAGGATATTTTTTATTAACCTTTTAGGATCTGGGAAAATAGGTGACCAAATTATGGGTCTTATGCCTGGCTTGGAAGTGGTACAACCCAGTGTTTGGGGAAGACCTCAAGTCATAGAAGTACCTAATCTCCTCAAGGCCCAGGTCAATCCCATAAATTTAGTTTATTGCAACTCTCCCCATGATAATTCGATAGAAACTATCATTTATTTGGGTAAGGAGTATTCCATTATAACAGAGCACCCTTATCAACAATGGATAAAGGGGAAAGTGAACTCACCATCTAATATAGCTACTGTCAGAAAGGAAACTTCCCCAGAGGGAAGATTAAGAATGTCTTCTTCCTCTAGGGAAACCCTCAGTTTGACGCTATCAAGAATCCCATATTAACTACGGAACTCCAAGAAGTCATTAGCAGTCGAGACCTCATATTTTCAAATATGCATGGATATTGTGGAAAAAATGAAGAAGATAAAGAATAATATAAATAAAACTCATGGAAATTAAGAGAGAGAGAGAGAGAGAGAGAGAGAGAGAGAAAATTGGAAATACCTCAGCAAATGGCAAGAGTGCCCAGATATAATTCTTGGGAGACCTTATACCTTCTGATTTTCATGTCCTCTTAATCGTCATCACAATGCTTGGGGAGATTCACTATGCATCCACTTCCCATCATTGGACTGAATGATCATTGTTGAAGACATAACCCAAAGGCGGGAGTACGTGCTAATTAACTGCACGAGTAATGATTGCCCCGCACATTCCTAGAAATAAGCGTGTGTAAAACATAACGTCGGGTTAAATAAACATGTGGCGGGTAAATAAATAGTTATTTTTAGCTGACTGGCATGAATGGTCGATCACACGTACAAGACCACACAAGGTACAATCAATCGATGTATTTGACGAATCATCCCCACCTTAGGGGAAAATAAAATAAATAAGACCAACTGTGCCATGTGGCCGAACACATGACACATCATGCGAGAAATGCATGTGAAGTGATCGGCTTAAATAAGCCTGGATTTTAAAAGATAAGATCAAATTTTGAAGATTGTTTCAGCTAAGATAACTTAACCAAACAACCTTTTATCAACGGGCCTCTTGAGCCTAGTGTAACACCTCGTAATTTCTCGGTCATTATTTTAATTAATTTAATTCGGTATTTAGTCATTCTTAATTAATGAGAGTTAATCAAATGGAATAATTAAAGGTGAAAATAGTTAATAAAGTTAACGAGTGAGGAGTTAATTTTTGAAATATAATCCGGATGACGATTTTAAGTGCACGATTGAGTCCGATAGGGTCGAAATAGTCCAAAAGAATTGGGTACATATATATATTGGGTATTGGGGTCCAATTACACATGGATGAACTTAATAAAGAGAGTTGACCATTTTAATTAGGGCCCATAGGCCCAAAACGTGAATAGTGTTTTAACCCTAAGAGGTGTAAGGGGTTAGACATCACTAAGTCATAATAGAAGATTAAAGGGAGAGAAGAAAGGAAGAGCCAAAGGAAAAGTGAATTTGGGGATCTTGAAGAGACAATTGCAATTCAACTTCATCTTTCAAAGCCCTAGATCATCTTGGTTAAGGCAAGTGGTTTAAATTTTGAGTATTAAATGGTATCTTGCTATTCATATCAAAATAGGTGTAATCCAATTGAAATTCTAGGGTTAGTTCTTGCATAAATTACAAGGATTATAAATCTGTAGATGATTTGTTAAATGATGCATTTGATGATTGAGGATTTAAAATTAATGAGATTATTAGGGCTAGAATTGGTGTAATGGAAGAAGGGACTTAGATGAATTTAGGGAACATTTCTGCAGAAACCTGGTCAAAATAGGGGTTGTTAATTCATTAATGGTGGACTGGGTTTAGGCAGAACCAAGGGAGAGGAGGAATTACCATGGTCGTTCGAACGACATGGTAATTCGTTCGAACGAGATCCACTGTCGTTCGAACGACCTCTGATGGTTGTCAAATCTCTGAAATCCCCTGGTTTAGACCTGCTGTGTTGGAAAGTTAAAAATTCGTGCCCTAACTGAAATTATGAAATTTAATATTAAAATAGGGTTAATTTGGAATTTCTTAACCTTGGAATTATTTGACTAAATTGCATGATGTGGAAGATGTAAGCTCATGATTTAGTATATTATAATCTTATTATTTAAAGTGATTAAACTTGATTGTAGTAAATTAAAGGGTGGATTAGAACAATTAAATTTCGGGCCGATAGATGGGGAGTCCGTTTATACTTGAGTTATATTAAGGTAAGAGAAATTAATGTGTAAATATTAACAATAGAGAAGTCGGGGCGTAGACTTAAATATTTTAGGCTTGGGTAGGGGCATAATACTCAAATGGCCTGGATTTCTATATATATATATGTGTGTGTGTGTGTGTGTGTGTGTGTGTGTGAATTATATATAGTAACGCAATACCAATAAACGCTATCATAGGAGGTTGCACGATGTGGGTGAATCCCCTGGCTTGAGGAGCAGGGCAAGTATAGCCCCCAGAATTCACTACCGTGGGAAAATATGGCCGCCTCCACAACTGATATGCCCAAGTGTAACCTCGGCCCAGTGACACCAATCTCGGCCGAGATATTGATCGACCCTAGATAGGCCATGGGCCCACGATATCATCCCTCGGCCAGACCAGGGTCGGCCACGGCCGACACTACCATCTACATTTCCAATGGACACTACGCACATCACAGGCATCAACAGCGTTCTCATATACCTGGGTATGGCAACCTCGGCCGAGGGTAGGCCGAGGTGACAGGGAGCCTTGGTAACCTTCAACATGGAACCAGTCCAACCTCGGCTTGGGCCGAGGTCACAAGAAGCCTTAGTAATCGTCAGCATGGCATTAGTCCAACCTCGGCTGGGGCCGACCCCAACATAATGTCTCGGCTGAGATCAGGTCGAGACTCCCTATGACACATCTCGGATTGAACGAACATCAAGTCTTTACAGCTCGGCCTCTCCCAAGCCGAGGTCATCCACCAATATGGCTGTCGAGCATCTGTTGACATTTGGATAAGGACACCTGGGCACAAATCAGTTGTAACAAGATTATTCTCCACATGTGGGAGAATATTTCATCATCATTACTTACATATGACAATGACAGATGGCACTCCCACATTGGTGAGGCTACCACCCACATGCTCATTACATGCATGGGGGGTACATTACACCCCCTAGGCACTATATATAGGGATCATCCCCTACCTTGCAAAGGGATCCCAGTTATTCAACCCTAGCTAAAACTCTATATAAATATACAGTAGAGAGAGAAAGCTTGAGAGATTGTATCCATGGCCATTAGTGCCTTCATTCAGTGATATTACTCACACACTCACAGTGGACGTAGGCCAGATTGGCTGAACCACTTATATTCCGGTGTTGATTCCTCTTATCCTCATCTCTTTCTCTTATCTCTATATAACTGTGCTGCCATTGTTATTCTTATATTGAGCCTGAAAACACCTTACCCGGTGGTGCTGATTCCGACATCATCATTTTGGCGTCGTCTGTGGGAAGGAGAAGCTATCTCTTCCTCTTTTTCTGCTTAACCTCATCGGAGACTCTGGTGGTGAACCAGGAACCACCCCTTGCGTGGAGCTGTTTCACCATTGAAAGAGGTCCTTTAAGGTATTAAGCTCACTTGCTACTCAAGCTCTATAGTGTTAACATATGGCACCAGACTTACCACCACCTCTTCCGCCGCCCGGGGGTGGAGGGGCTAGTTCCAGTCAGGCTCCTCCCCAGTCCGAAATGGCGGAGGTAGCGCCAGCCTTGAAATCTTTAGCTGTAACACAACAAGCCATGAAGGAGCAATTTGCCCAGCTCAGTCAAACCATGATGATGAGGCCACCTGGAGTCTCACCGGACATGATCACTCCGGCGGCAGCTCAGCCCCATCCTGACGCCAGGGGACCACCCCAGGCGCCGATGAAGGACCAGCCTGCACCCCAGCAGAGAAGGGACGTTGCTGACCCTAGGCGCTTGCGCCTGGGGAGGCAGGGAAACCCTTGCCCAGAGGACAGGTATGATGACCTAGAAGCTGAAGAAGCCCCAGAAGACTGCTGGGAGCCGTATGAGGTGTCAAATGACACTATACGACCTCTTAGGCAGAGTCAAGGATGTGTCAGCCGAAGAAGAGATGAGGCCCAACAAAGAGGGTCGGCCTTTGACAGGTTGAGCAGAGGGTCGGCTTTCGAGAGGTTGGGCCCGGTGAATGACCTAAGACACAGGCTATCAAGGTCGAGGAGCGCAGCAGGCTCCCAGAGAGGGGGTAGGCAAGGTCGGCCAGACCAAGCCCGACCCTGTGGAGGAAGAGCCAGGGAACAAGAAGAGGTCAACAGTCAACGTGTTGTGGCTGGGGAACCCTCTGTCCATCGCAGGGAGGTGGCAGGGGATAACCTCGGCCAAGTTGATGACAGAAGACCCTGGAATGATTCTATCCAACGCCTTGAGGAGAAGATAGGAGACCTCATTAAAAGCAGGGACCCATTGCAGAGGGGTTACTCAGAGGGCTCCCCATTTGTGGCTAGGATAGTGGGGTTCCCAACCCCAGCCAAGTTCAAGCCTCCTACAGTGACTCCTAAGTATGATGGCAGCACTAACCCTGTGCACCATATCGAGATGTATCCGTCGGCAGCGGACATCTACTCGATACCCGATGAAATGAAGTGTAGGGCCTTCTCAGGGACATTGACAGGGGCAGCTCATAGTTGGTTTACCTCCCTTCTGAAGAACTCAATTGAGAACTTCAAAGGCCTGGCTGAGCAGTTCACCCATAACTTCTGCTTTGGGGTAAGACCCCAAAAGAAGACTACCCACCTGTTGTACGTCAAACAGGCTAAGGGTGAAAGCCTAAGAGACTACATAACAAGTATCAACAAAGAGAAGTTGGAGGTGGAAGATTATGAAGAGAGAATAGCCATGACCGCCCTTATAGGAGGCCTCCAGAAGGGGAAGCTACTGTGGAAATTGGCGGAAGACCCCCCCAGGTCTATGGCGGAGCTGCTGGCAACCGCAGGGAAGGTGATGAATGCGAAAGAGGCAATGGCAGCCAAATATGAGGAGGAGAACCGCGGTAGCACTGGGAGGTCCCAAGGCAAGAAAGAGGGGAAGAAGAGGTCAGGTGATGATAAGTTTGCTCATTACACTCCTCTAACTGTGATCTGTGAACACATCCTTAATGAGATTAAGACTGACCGGACTCTGAGGTGGCTAGAGAAACTGAAGGCCCTGCCACATAAGAGGAATAAAAACCTATGGTGTGAGTTCCATCAGGATCACGGCCATATCACAGACAGATGCTTCGCTTTAAAGGATGAGATTGAGAAGATGCTCAAATCTGGAAAGCTGAGGAAGTATGTGGATGGCAAGGATCCGAAGGGTGGAAGAGAAGACCCTAAGAAGAGAAGAAATGACAGATGCCGCGGCGATGTCTCGGCCAGAAGGGACGATGATTCAGAGGGAGATGATGACGACGACCCGGATCTTCCGCCAAAGGATGACAACACCCCGGTGAAGAGGGTCGGTATGATCTCCTTCGGTGTTAGCACCATATGTGGGGGATTCGCAGGAGGTGGCTCTGAGGTAGCCGATAGGAAGGCTCATGTAGCAGAGGCCAGGTCAGTGGCCAAACCTGAGGCTGTGAATCTAACATATTCCAATGCCGTGCAGAAGAGGAAGAAGGTAGATATGGACACCCTCGTAGTGGGGTTCTCCAGACTCGACTTCAAGGGTATCTTAGCCCCCCATGATGACCCTTTGGTCATAACAACAAGGGTGCATGGGTGCGAGGTTGGAAGGATCCTCATAGACGGGGGAAGCTCAGCAGACGTGATGTTCTGGCCTTATTTCAAGAGCCTGGGTCTTAGCAGGGAAAGGTTGGTGCCCTACCATCACCCATTGATAGGCTTCAGTGGTGAAAAGGTGCACCCCTTGGGCATGTATGAAATGGATGTACGGATGGGGGATGAGTGGCCTAAGAGGCTGACCAAGAAGATAAACTTTTTTGTCATGGACGAAAACGTTTTCTCGGCCTACAACCTCATCGTAGGAAGGGTGGCCCTCAAAGAGTTTGAAGCCGTGTCGTCGACGGTCCATCAGATGCTAAAATTCCTGACTCCTTATGGAGTAGGGGAAGTGCAAGGGAACCAGACCACGGCGCGGGAGTTTTACTTCAACTCGGCCGAAGAGAGAGAGGCCCATAAGAGAGCAACCACCACTTACAGCATTGACACTCTTGACCCAAGAGACGAAATAAAATTGAAGAAGGGTGAAGCCGCGGAAGAGGTAGAATCCATCGTCCTCAATGAGGACGAGCTGAAAAAAACCGTCCAGGTCGGTAAGGCCCTAGAGCCAGGGATCAAGGAAGAGCTGGTAAACTTCCTCAGAAGGAGGCAGAGTGTCTTCGCATGGAGTCACGCAGACATGCCTGGTATCGACCCTGAGGTTATGAGCCACAAGCTCAACATAGACAGAGATTCCAGGCCGATCAAGCAGAGACGAAGAGTGTACTCCAGGGAGAAGTATGACGTCATCCGGGAAGAGGTAAAAAAGTTGGAAGAGGCTGAGTTCATAAGAGAGGTTACCTACCCTGAGTGGCTCTCTAATGCAGTCATCGTGCCTAAGGCCAATGGGAAGTGGCGAATGTGTGTAGATTTCACTGACTTGAATAGGTCTTGCCCGAAAGACAGCTATCCCTTACCTAGGATAGACCAGATGGTGGACGCGATGGCAGGGCACGAGCTCATGAGCTTCATGGACGCTTATTCAGGCTACAACCAAATCTTCATGGATGCTGAAGACTCTGAGAAGACAGCTTTCATTACTAACAAAGGGACGTACTACTACAAGGTGATGCCCTTCGGTCTGAAAAATAGAGGGGCTACGTATCAACATCTTGTCAATAAGATGTTCGAGGAGCAAATAGGTAAGACCATGGAAGTGTATGTGGATGATATGTTAACGAAGAGCCTGAAAGCCTGCACTCACATAGCAGACCTTGAGAAGACCTTTGACGTCATGGACTCGTATAGAATGAAGCTCAACCCAGCGAAGTGTGTCTTCGGGGTAGGAGTCGTTAATCAGAGGGGGATTGAAGCAAACCCTGAGAAAATCAAGGCGTTGCTCGACATGAAGACTCCTAGGAGTATCAAGGATGTCCAGAGACTCACCGGAAGAGTGGTTGCCCTTAACAGGTTTGTTTCTAGGGCAATGGACAAGTGTCTTCCATTCTTTAAAGTTTTAAGAAAGGCCTTCCAATGGGACAAAGAGTGTGAAAAAGCCTTCAACCAACTCAAGTCCTACTTAGGGTCTCCCTTATTGCTGTCTCGGCCCATCACGGAGGAAAGGTTGTTTGTGTATCTGGAAGTCTCTGAATCAGCCATCAGCGCGGCCATCATACGGGAAGAGGATGGAATTCAAAGGCCTGTGTACTTCAACAGTAAGGCTCTTCAAGGGTCTGAGCAGAACTATCCCCGAATGGAGAAGTTGGCTTATGCCCTGATACATGCCTCAAGGAAGATGAAGCCTTACTTCCAAGCTCACTCCATGGTAGTCCTCACTGACTCCCCACTGAGGCATGTTCTGCAAAAACCTGAGAAGTCCGAAAGATTGATGACCTGGGCCATCGAGCTAGGAGAATATGATCTTACCTACCAACCTATGACAGCCATCAAGGGGCACGCCCTCTCAGACTTTGTCGCAGAGTTCACCTGGGAAGAGGCCGATAGAGGTTTGGAAGAGGCCGAGACAGAGAAAGGCTTAGATGACGGCGAAGAGACGAACTGTAGTGCCTTCCGAGATTCGGAAGAGACTGCCCCAAACGTCTTCCGAGGCCGAGAAGAGGTTGCCCCAGGCAAGACCCGGAGCAGAGTGGAAGAGAACGAAGAGGATCGATACCTCTTCAAGAAGGGGGCTATGAGAAAAGGGGTCTTCTCATCAGATGCAGACATATGGAGCCTCTTCATTGATGGCTCTTCCTGTGACAGTGGAAGCGGCGCAGGGCTAATACTCTCAGATCCAGATGGCGCCAACATTGAATACGCCTTGAGATTCAACTTCCAGGCTTCCAACAATGAGTCCGAGTATGAGGTCATGATAGCAGGTCTCTTATTGGCAACAACTCTTCGAGTAAAGCGACTCCTACTCCATAGAGACTCAAGGTTGGTTGTCAATCAAGTGTTGGGGGTATACGAGGCCAAAGACGAAAGGATGGCCAAGTACTTAAAGAAGGTAAGAGGGTTGTTAGAATTTTTTGAGGAAGTAAAGCTGAAGAGAGTGCCTCGACTGAGCAACAATCACGCTGATGCATTGGCAAGGCTGGCCTCGGCAATGAAGATAGATTTGGGAAGGACCATTCCAATCGAGGTCTTAGGAAAAGCAAGCATCGAGGAGGATGAGGTATATAGCCCTTGTCACAATGTGAACCTGGGAGACTCATGGATCGACCCGATCGTCAGATACCTAAGAGACGGAGAGCTACCTGAGTCCAAGATGGAAAGGAGAAAGTTTTGATCTGAGACGGGGAGCCAACCGTATCAGGGTTTCAGGTAGGTGGGGATACCCGATTATGATAGCATCTAGAGATTACCCGATGAGTGCCTACTCGCGGGAATAATTATATACATATCTACGGCATATATGTGTGAATGTTGTAGTATGATTTCGTATATGTGGTATGAGTATATACGGGTTAGTACATGATGGAAAATCGTATTAATTATATAACTTGTGAATGGTTATATGGTATTAAATGGGAAATGATGTTTTTTGTAAGTTAATGTGCATAATAACTTAATAAGTAAAATACTATACTCACTTGGGGTGTATTAGTGGGGTAATTAGTATACTATTTAGGAAAGGCTAGTTATGAGAGAAGTGGCTAGGAACATTAGGTTTAATCCATTAGGCATGCACATTAGTTGAGGGGTGAGGTAAAACTCAAGGGAGTGCGCGACACTAATTTAAATATGAAGAGCATATGCATATTTATTTCTTGCATTTAAATTCACTTGCTAAATATTTTTAAATGTTTTGGGTACCAACCCTTGCTGTAAAATATTTTCAAAAACCTTTTAGGTGTCCTCCCACAAGGGCGCCAGGCTTGATTCCTTCCTACAGGGTACGTGGCTGCAGCTATGTGGAGTGCTGTGGTTTCTTTGATGTAGTCGTTTATCTCATTCTATCTTATATAAGGATCTTGTTAGTTGTACTTTCGAACTTGTACTTTTACCTTCGGTCTTGGCATGTATTGAGATACTTTTATATTCGCATTTGTGGATGGCTTATAGTCGACGTTGTTCGACACACTATTGTACTTACTTTGTGGCATGTTTTAGTTTTACTCTTGTATTGGATTGTTTATTGTTCTTCTATTTCGTTTTGGTTGGATTAATAAAGATAAAATTTGGCATCTGCTTAATAAACGACTAGGTGGTTAGTAATTAATGATTCAACGATAGTGATGCTAAGAATGAACCAGATGAGATTCCTGTTTAATTTGATATAGGACTGATCACCCGGTATTTTATTAGGCGGGATGTCACAGATGGTATCATAGCATGAAGTTCTAGTATCCCTAGGATCTGTGCAGCTTACTTTAGTTTCAGCGTTGCGTTCTTTAGCATAGAGCCCTATTGTAAGGACTGTTGACTCATATTATGTTTATTGGTTATCGCTCTTCTGCTATTTTAAGATTTCTATATATTGAGAACTAATACAACTCATTCTACGTGTCAGATGCCACCTAAGAGAGTGAGAGGTAGACCCTCGAGTGCAACCACCCGAGCAGGAGAGGGTGAGGCTCCCTAGGAGGCTGAGGTACCACATCCACGGGGGTTTGTTTCTACTAAGTAGGTAACTGGTATAGTGGCACAGGCGGTTAATGCCACCATGACAGCGATGGATGCTCACATTCCTCAGCATCAGCCATCACAGAACATGGCTTAAGTGGGGCAGGGTTCCCCAGGGCCGACAGAGTGGCAGCTAGTGCGGGAGGCCTTCCAGAAGGGTCATCCCCCAGAGTTCCAGGGTAGTGCAGATGTGATTGCATCTTACCAGTGGAGGTGTGATATACAGAGGCACCTACGGATGCTGGAGTGTAGTGAGGTGCAAAAGATAAATGCTTGCGATATTTAGACTGACGGGAGCCGCCTTACAGTGGTGGGAAGAGAGGGATTCCATGGCAACTGTAGAGTTTTTGGCGCGGTTCGACCGCAAGTACTTTCCCCCGGCCGTTGAGACCGAAATGAGGAGGAGGCTTAAAGAGTTGACTCAAGGAGATAGATCTGTTGCCGAGTACGAGGAGTTCACTCGTCTGGCCACTCTTGTACCGGATAAGGTCAGCAACGAGGAAAATAAGAAAGCTATATTTGTTGATGGATTGGCCTGGAGGATCAGGCAATATTTAATAGGGAATTCGGCTTTTGTGACGTATATCGATGTGGTTAATCCAACCCTTCTTCAATGTTAGGATCATCACTTCCATCTTAGGGGAAGCAAGAGGAGTGGGGAGCCGAGCCAGCAGGGCAAGGATAATGGAGGTTCTTCGAGTGGTGAATAGTAGGGGCAGGATACCCATAAGGGGAATCCAGCCAAGAGATTCATATTTGGAGGTCAGGGGTTTAGATAGGGCCAGTAGGGCCCAAATCAGCAGTAGGTTCCTCAGGGCCAGGGGAATAATTGAGGTGGCCATCAGGGCCTATCTCAGGGACCACAGCGTCAGGGTCAGTATCAGATAGATGGATCGAGGTGCTGCTATATTTGTGTCCAGTCGGATCACATCAAAAGAGATTGCCCATGGAGAAATAGAGACCATCAATAGGGTTCCCCATAGGGACATCAGGTACGGGGACCTCAGGAAACACCACTTTAGATCCAACAGCAGTTGGAATAGTTACAGTACGGACGTGTGTACAACGTCTGAGATGTTCTGATCCCTCCCGCACTACCTGCACCGCCAGCAGTTGAGGGTACGTTCCATATACATGGTCATGATGGTAGAATTCTTTTCGATACTGGTGCATCGCATTCATTTGTTAGGACCCATTTTTCTAGAGTGGTTGGGTTGCTAGACACCGTCGATAGTCTACTCATGTGTGTGGAGTCACCGATAGGGGTGGATCGCTTATTCACTCTATTTGTAGGGGGTAGACGTTGTGATTGGGGGTTTGAGTTTTGCGACGAATCTTTTAGTATAGGATTTGGAGGGCTATGATGTGATCTTGGGTTGGGATTGGTTAACCGGTTATAGAGCAATGGTTGATTGTTATGAGAGAACCATAGTGTTCGGTATCCCGGGGCAGGAAATTTTTTTAGTGGCGATGCCCCTTCCTGAAGGAGGATCGCACACTCACTTATATTATCTTGAGGAGGAGACCTCACAGGAGGTGGTGGTTCTTATACGCTCGATTCCGATGGTGAGGGACTTTGAGGATGTATTTTAAGACATACCGAGGTTACCACCCAGTCGGGAGATTAAGTTCGTCATTGACCTAGAGCCAGGTACTAGGCCGATATCCCAAGCGCCTTACCGTATGGCCCCTTCGGAGATGCGTGAATTGAGGGAACATATTCAACGACTCTTGGGTCAGGGATTTATTCGACCGAGCACATCGCCATGGAATGCACCCATGTTGTTTATGAAGAAGAGGGATGGATCACTCCGTTTATGTGTTGATTATCGGGAGTTGAATAAGGTCACGATTCGAAACAAGTATCCACTGCCTAGAATTGATGATCTTTTTGACCAATTACGAGGGTCAACATTCTTCTCCAAAATTGATCTACGATCGGGATACCATCAGTTGAGGATTCATCAGGAAGATGTTTCGAAAACCGATTTTCTATCGCGGTATGGTTCTTATGAGTTTCGGGTGATGCCATTCGGGCTCACAGTTGCACCGGCGATCTTTATGGACCTTATGAATCCGGTTTTTAGAGATTTTCTCGATCAGTTTATCATAGTGTTCATAGAAGACATTTTGGTGTATTCATGCACGGAGGAGGAGCATGTCGAGCATCTTCGCATGGTCTTGCAGACATTGCGGGATCACCAGCTTTGCGCAAAGTATGAGAAATGTGTGTTTTGGCTTCGAGAAGTGCAATTTTTGGGCCATATTGTGTCGGAGCAGGGAATTTCTGTAGACCCAAGCAAGGTATCAGTGGTGAGGGAGTGGGGTCAGCCCACGACACCGACTAAAATCAGGAGCTTTTTGGGGTTAGCTGGGTACTATCGTCGTTTCATAAGAGGGTTCTCCAAGATAGCAGGATCGTTGACCAATTTGAATCGAAAGGGAGTGCCCTTTATATGGAGCGATCAGTGTCAGTTAGCATTCAACGAGTTGAAAGACAAGCTAACATCGACCCCCGTTTTGGCGCTCCCGATGGCAGGAGTGGATTATCGAGTTTATACTGATGCGTCCTTACAAGGACTAGGGGGTGTGTTGCAACAAGAAGAGCGGGCTATAACTTATGCGTCTCGAAAACTAAAGCCCCACGAGAGGAATTACACCACCCATGATTTAGAGTTGGTCGCGGTCGTCTTTGCCTTGCGGATTTGGAGGCATTGCCTTTTAGGGGAGAGATTCACCTTGTTCACGGACCATAAATCACTCCAATATTTGTTTACTCAAAAGGATTTGAATATGAGGCAAATGAGGTGGTTGGATTTCATGAATGATTATCAGTTTGATATTCAATATCATCCTGGTAAGGCCAATGTAGTTGCGGATGCATTGAGCCGACGACCTAAGGGAGATTTGGCGGAAATTTGGAAGGGAAAGTGGAGCGAACTTAGGCACGACGATGAGGTTGCTAGGGCGTGTATGGAGGTTTTAGTAGTCACACCCGAAATTATTATGCGGGTGGTGAGGGCTTAGATGGATGATTCTTTTTGCCAAGACAGGGTGAAATAATTGCTAACAGGGGGTGTGAACTCCTACTCCATTAGCTCCGAGGGTGGGTTACTCTTTAATGGACGGTTAGTCATGCCAGAGGATGGATATTTGAGACACGTCATGTTGATGGAGGCTCATGGCTCCAAGTTTGCGGTACATCCCGGTCGGGACAAAATGTACCAAGATATGAGAATGTAATACTAGTGAACGGGGATGAAGAGGGACATTACGGAGTTTGTCTTGAAGTGTGCCACGTGTCAGCATGTGAAGGTAGATCACCAGAAATCGTCGGGGATGTTGCAGCCACTTGAGATTCCATTGTGGAAGTGGGAGAGCATCTCTATAGATTTCATTACAGGGTTACCTGTTTCACAGAGAGGGCATGATTCCATATGGGTCATAGTAGATCGTTTGGCAAAGGTGGCCCACTTTCTTTCGGTTCATACGGATTTTGAGACTTTGTAGTATGCGAGACTATTTATCGCAGAGATAGTTAGATTACATGGGGTCCCGATCAATATAGTGTTCGATAGGGACAAGATCTTTGTATCGCATTTCTGGCAGAGCCTCCAGGAGGCTATGGGCACCGAGATGAGGTTTAGTACAACCTATCATCCTTAGACAGATGGGAAAACAGAGAGGGTGAATCAGATGCTTGAAGATATGTTACGGTTGTGCATTCTTGATTTTGGGGGAGGGTGGGAGCAGTACCTTCCTTTGGTTGAAACAGCTCGTACCAATTTACCATAGGCATGGCCCCATTTTAGGCGTTGTATGGTTGGCCTTGTCGCTCACCGGCTTGTTGGTTGGAGGTGGGGGACAACAAACTTTTAGGGTCGGAGATGATTCGAGATACTTTCGCGAAGATTAAGTTAATTCGGGGGCGTATCCGTATAACCCAAGATAGACAAAAGAACTACGCGGATGTGAAACGAAAGCATGTGGAGATGGAGATCAGGGATCAAGTCTTGGTATGGGTATCCCCTATGAAAGGGGTGATGAGGTTTGACAAAAAGGGGAAGTTATGGCCAAGGTATGTAGGCCCTTTTCCAATTATTGAGAGAGTTGGAGCAGTGGCGTACCAATTGGGTTTACCCGATCATTTACAGCGTATCCACGATGTGTTTCATGTTGCGTCATTAAAGAAATATAAGATCAGTCGAAGGGCGTTTTGGCATGTTCCACTTGAAGAGATATATTTACAGCCCGACATTTCTTACGAGGAGAGGCCAGTAGCAATCTTAGATCGCAGTAAGCGCAAGTTAAGATCCAAAGTAGTACCGCTTGTCTAGGCTCAATGGGTTCATCATAGTGAAGACGAGTCCACTTGGGAGCGTGAGGAGGACATGCGAGAACAGTATCCAGAGCTATTTACTGCAGGTAAGTTCGAATTTCGGGGATGAAATTTCCTTGTAAGGGGGGAGTATGTAACACCTCGTAATTTCGGGGTCATTATTTTAATTAATTTAATTCGGTAATTAGTAATTCTTAATTAATGAGAGTATGTAACATATCGTAATTTTGAGGTCATTATTTTAATTAATTTAATTCGGTAATTAGTGGTTCTTAATTAATGAAAGTTAATTAAACGGAATAATTAAAGGTGAAAATATTTAATAAAGTTAACAAGTGAGGAGTTAATTTTAGAAATATAATCCGGACGACGATTTTAAGTGCGCGATTGAGTCCGGTAGGATCGAAATAGTCCAAAATAAGTGGGTACATACATATATTGGGTATTGGGGTTCAATTACACATGGCTGAATTTAATAAAGAGAGTTTGGACCATTTTAATTAGGGCACATAGGCCCAAAAGGTGAATAGTGTTTTAACCCTAAGAGGTGTAAGGGGTTAGACATCACTAAGTCATAATAGAAGACTAAAGGGAGAGAAGAAAGGAAGAGCCAAAGGAAAAGTGAATTTGGGGATCTTGAAGAGACAATTGCAATTCAACTTCATCTTTCAAAGACCTAGATCATCTTGGTTAAGGTAAGTGGTTTAAATTTGGAGTATTAAATGGTATCTTTTGTTTCATATCAAAATAGGTGTAATCCAATTGAAATTCTAGGGTTAGTTCTTGCATAAATTGGGGTTTTATCTTTACAAGGATTATAAATCTGTAGATGATTTGTTAAATGATGCATTTGATGATTGAGGATTCAAAATTATTGAGATTATTAGGGCTAGAATTGATGTAATGGAGGAAGGGACTTATAATGAATTTGGGGAACGTTTCTGAAGAAACCTATTAAAAATAAGGGTTGTAAATGCATCAATGGTGGACTGGGTTTAGGCAGAAGCAAGGGAGAGGAGGAATTACCATGGTCGTTTGAACGACATGGTAATTCGTTCGAACGAGATCCACTGTCGTTCGAACGACCTCTGATGGTTGTCAGATCTCTGAAATTCGCTGGTTTAGACCTGCTGTGTTGGAAAGTTAAAATTCGTGCCCTAACTGAAATTGTGAAATTTAATATTGAAATAGGGTTAATTTGGAATTTCTTAACCTTGGAATTATTTGACTAAATTGCATGATGCAGAAGATGTAAGCTCATGATTTAGTATATTATAATATTGTTATTTAAAGTGATTAAACTTGATTGTAGTAAATTAAAGGGTGGATTATAACCATTAAATTTCAGGCCGAGAGATGGGGAGTCCGGTTATACTAAAAAAGGGGTTATATTAAGGTAAGAGAAATTAATGTGTAAATATTAACAATAGAGAGTCGGGGCGTAGACTTAAATATTTTAGGCTTGGGTAGGGGCATAATACTCCAATGGCCTGGATTTCTATATATGTCGGTGTGTAGTACATATATATATATATATATATATTTGTGTGAATTATATATAGTAAAGCAATACCAATAAATGCTATCATAGGAGGTTGCACGATATTGGTGAATCCCCTGGCTTGAGGAGCAGGGCAAGTATAGTCCCCAGGCCATATCGTTCGTGTTCAGGAGTGAGACGAATGGTGACTAATTCAAATTCACTACCGTGGGAAAATATGGCCGCCTCCACAGCGATTGCATGTTTTAATCTGAGACGGGGAGCCAATCGTATCAGGGTTTCGGGTGGGTGAGGATACCCGATTATGATAGCATCTAGAGATTACCCGATGAGTGCCTACTCGGGGGAATAATTATATACATATTTATGGCATATACGTGTGAATGTTGTAGTATGATTTCGTATATATGGTATGAGTATATACGGGTTAGTACATGATGGAGAATCGTATTAATTATATAACTTGTGAACGGTTATATGGTATTAAATGGGAAATGATGCTTTTTGTAAGTTAATGTGCATAATAACTTAATAAGTAAAATACTATACTCACTTGGGGTGTATTAGTGGGGTAATTATTATAGTATTTAGGAAAGGCTAGTTATGAGAGAAGTGACTAAGAACATTAGGTTTAATCCGTTAGGCGTGCACATTAGTTGAGGGGTGAGGTAAAACTCAAGGGAGTGCGCGACAATAATTTAAATATGAAGAGCATATGCATATTTATTTCTTGCATTTAAATTCACTTGCTAAATATTTTTAAATGTTTTGGCTACTAACCCTTGCTATAAAATATTTTCAAAAACCTTTTAGGTGTCCTCCCACAAGGGCGCCAGGTTTGACTCCTTCCTACAGGGTACGTGGCTGCAACTATGTGGGGTGTTGTGGTTTCTTTGATGTAGTCGTTTATCTCATTCTATCTTAGATAAGAATCTTGTCAGTTGTACTATTGGACTTGTACTTTTACCTTCGGTCTTGGCATGTACTGAGATACTTTATATTCGCATTTATGGATGGCTTGTAGTCGACGTTGTTCGACAGACTATTGTACTTACTTTGTGGCATGTTTTAGTTTTAATCTCATATTGGATTGTTTGTTGTTCTTCTATTTCGTTTTGGTTGGATTAATAAAGATAAAATTCGACATCCGCTTAATAAACGACTAGGTGGTTAGTAATTAATGATTCAATGACGGTGATGCTAAGAATGAACCAGATGACATTCACGTTTAATTTGATATAGGACTAATCACCCAGTATTTTATTAGGCAAGGTGTCACACCTAATCAAGATAAGTATGAAGAAGCCTTAAAATGTAGGACACTTAAGTCTATAAATAAGGGTGATCTAGCTCATATTAAAGAGTAATTGTATGCGACACGTAATAACTTGGACTCTCAGCTAGCAACCCTAACACTCTAGTTGTTACCATCCCCATTTTAATAAAGGGGCATATACCAAATACTCCCTCGAACATTTTTTAATACACGTTTAATTCAAGTCTTTTTATTTTGCTCAAAAAAGCCCTTCACCATACCGCTGGCGCAGATCTTTAAAAATAAGAGAATCTTACTTAAATGGGTGTTTGAGGGACTTTTTGGTACAAAATAAAAGGCTTGGACTAAATGTGTATTAACAAATGTTAGAGGGACTTTTTGGTATTTGATCCTTTAATAAAAACTCTTCCCCCTTCTCCCTCGTGGACGTAGACTGACCTGAAGATTGAACCACATACATAGTCTCTTGATTTTTCTTCTGCATTCATAATATTTTTTTGAGCAATTTTGCAAATCTAACACTCGCCGTGGGAAGATCCCATACAGTAGCTTTTAAGTCTGAATGATTCAAATTCATAACTCCATATTTTTTTAATTTGACTAACTACATTCATTAAGAGGTTTATTTAAATATGAAAATATACATATTTTGTATATTTATATTTTAGACTTCAAATTCAAATTTCATACTTCAAATTTATATGAAAAAATAAATGCAACCTAGATCGAAATCTGACTAAATATGTCAAACAAAAAAACAAACAAAGGATGATTAATGTTTATTCAATACGAGATAAGTACCTGGTCCACCTTATTTTGGTATGTTTCACAAAGGCCCTTATTTATATTTTTTTGATAATTTTTCTTTAAATCTAATTTAAGAAAATAAATAATATTTATGAGTAATTTGAATATTGAAACACTTCGCCACGGAGGAATTTTTCGATCCAATAGTCTAAAAAAGAAACAAACACACACACACACACACACACATATATATATATATATATATATATATATATATATATATATATATATACATATTCACTTTTAGACTTAGAGATTTTAGATTGAAAACATGAGATCAATTAAAATGAGAGCTTTTTGTAAACAAAACTGAACCTTCTCATTAATTCAAATGTTTGGAAACATCATTTGTCTACATAAATTTCCACAAAGGGTGGAATATCATTAACCCATACATAAAAGTTCCTAACACATTTGGTATTTTGAGACCATAAATGGTTTGGTTTATTGCCAAGTCGTTTAACTAAAGAAAACATAATCTTGTGTCCACGCAGTTCTCATTTTCACCTAAGTAATGAAATTTCCACTCTCGGACCAATGTTCCTCTTCATTTCGCTAAAAATAACGCTTTGACAATCACCTTTTAAGGTAAAATGGGGATTTCACAATTGATAGTGAACATAGTAGTGATATCTGTTGCATTACTTCGCATGTTTGGTTAAAATAGTTGCCAAAATCGGTAGGGTAATGCCATTAGAAGGTCACCACAATCATTATTAATAAACACACCAAAACTCGAGCTTCTGGAATCATCATAAATCGCTGAATGAAAGTTGACTTTAATGGTTCATGGTTCTGGAGTCGACCATATATATTTTTTTTTCATTTTGTTGTGATTGTGGGATTTGAACCAAACGACCATAAAATCATAAAATAATTTTGATAATTTGGAAATCAAATCGTTAACTTTTTTCTCCATATCGCTATGGAAAGCATTATTTTCTATTGGTCCATAAGGCCCACAAGGAAAAACACACGAAATGAGAATGGTCATTTTTTAGCCATGTTTGGCCTCCTAAAAGGAGTCCTTAAGAAAATATTTTCCTATTAGAATACATTAGCTATTGAACTGGGATTATTTAGGCTTCTCCACCCTTATTTTACAAGAAAGGCTAGGTTAAAATCTTTAAGGTCACAAAAGCCTAACCCTCCCTATTTTTTGTCTTACACAAAATTTTCCCATCCACCCTTATTTTGCAAGAAAGGCTAGGTTAAAATCTTTAATGTCACAAAAGCCTAACCCTCCCCATTTTTTGTCTTACACAAATTTTTCCATCTTGACCAACACACCCCTTTTTCTTTTTTCCCTTCTGACCACAAAAAATTCTCATAAAATATTTAAGATCCTCACAAACATAATTCGAGGTTTTAAAACAACTCATTAAAAAAGTGGAAAGCTTGGGTACCGCCTTGATAAGGACTTTGTTTCCCGCTTTAGACAGTAGGACCTATTTCCACCCGTAGGTGAAAAAATCTCACAATAAATGATCCCGAAAAATTAAAATCGAATAGAGTAAAACAAATCGCACGACATAAGTATTTTCATGGTTCGACAATAGCCTACGCCCATGGGGTGTTTCTTATTTCTTATTATTTTGATTGTAATAGTAAGAATTACATGCCACATTTACCTAGGGTAAGGGTTACATTTATAAGGGAAGAGGAGATAGTGTCGTGCAAGGCTCTGAAACTCGCTGATGCAGTTGTGTTTTGATCGTACTGATCTTTCTATAAGATCCTCGTTAGTAGGACTCTTCTTCGTTGTTATCTTGAGTTCTGATCCTTTATCTCATTGTGTCAGACACGTGTCATCTAACCTAAATTATTCGAGTTTTTCAGATAATTACCCAATAATTTCCCTCGAAGCTCAACAAATTAAATGGGGGGAGAGTTTAAGGAACAAATTGGACGACCGAGGTGGTTGGTCGCAGTTTGAGATGGTGGAATTATTTTATTCTTAGGAAGAAACTTATGGGGTGAAGATTTTTCTTTATTCCACCTATTGGTACCTTCAAGGGCATGCTCATATCTCTCACATTAGTTTGGGGTACATTAATAAAATTCCCACTAAAAAATCAAAGCGCCTCTGCCAATTATGTCGTTGGGTCCTATTTTTAAATTATGATATGCCTCAAAATTTGAATTAAGCTATCAAAAGTTTTCAACCGCCATTTTGTTCCATCACTTCAGTTATTCAAAGCATCAGAGATTCCCGTAAATTTCTTCACTTATAAGTTTCCTTATCTCTTATATCTTAAATTTTTCTTGTAACGCTCCTCTAATTTTCTTCATTTTTATCGCTTTTCCTTCTGTATCTGAGAAAAATGGTTTATGTCGTGAATGAGAGAAATTTTAGGAGCAAATACTCCATTCTTGATTGGGTAACTGTAGAGTGTGTTGATATACCGATTGATTGCTATAATGTTGAAGGTGGTTACTGGATTCATATTATCTCGGTGGCTGGGGGGAGAATATAATGTTTCTCCCAACCAACTTTTCTTAATATTTTACGAATCTTTCCACGTGGTTCCTTCTTAGTGTTATCCGAGCACATGAAGGATCATAAATGGTGTTCATAAAATAAATGAAACGTTCCAAACTCAAATAGGGTTCCTATAAATCAGATACTGCTATTCGTGGTAAAAAATAAATTACAACATCTTTTATTTGAAGGGAAGAAAATCAAATAGGGTTTTAGTTATCAATATTCCTGATTCCAACAAGGGATATTTGGTTTAAGCATTCATTGTGAGAATTTGGAAATATCCACCCATTTATAAGGTGATGAGCTATACAGGGGCTTTTTGTGCCCTACCAAGGGGAGTAGGATAAGTTGACGAAACTTTTTTCTTCAAATTATATCATTTCTTATTGATGGTTTAATGAAATAGATACTAATATTTATTTTCTTGTTTGTTTTATTTATCTGGGTTAAAAAAAGGAGCATTCTCGTTCTAATCATGAGGAGCTTTCTAAGGTTTAGAAGCTCAGGAGGCCTTTAGTTCCAGGTGCAGAGAACCCTAGGTCGACGTCCTTTTTGCTTGAGTACCAACTCCACGTCCATCTAAATAGTTGGGCATATGGATTCCAAACTTGAGATACAGTCTCTTTAACTAGCGAGGGGCCCTCTAGAGCTTCCACCCCGTCTTTTTTGAGCTTGTGAACGTGAATACCATCCCTCCCGCTAAGGAGGTCGACATGATTCCGAGAAATATAAAACTCACTATTGTGGATAATTTCGATCGGCGCACCTCCCTAAAGGCAAAGGTCACCAAAAGGAAGGAGGTCGGACGTCCCCCCCGAGATCATCATTCTCATGGATTCTCTCGAAAAGGAGAAGGAAAATAAGTATAAATCCATTCATTCTTCTGTAGTTGTTATTCCTACTAAGAAGGTGGATGCCCCCAATATGGTGAAGGGCCACCAAACCATGTCAGTGGTCAAGATTATGTCTTTGGCCCCTGGTTTGCCGAAGGGGGCTGTTCTGGAACTGAACCGAGAGCAGGTCAATAAGCTTACATTCTATCAGATTTCTTCTCACACTACTTAGGAATTATCTCTGGTAAGTTTAACAGCTTTTAGGTTTGATTGCTTCCTTATTTTAATCGATGCGTTGACTTGTGGTTGTCTTGTCTTTGTAGTTTATGGAGGACTTTGTTTCCACACTTGATAGGGCTGCCAAATAGGTCAATACTAATAACGATTTGATAAAGACCTTGGATAGGTCTAAAGAGTTTCTGGTCGCTGCCCAAAAGGCATACGATGACGAGAAGAAGTCCACCGACTTAGAGGTATACATGTTGAAAACGGAGCTCGACAAGTTGAAGATGGAGCATGACTTGATGATGAAGGCTACTGAAGATCATTCTCATGTCTTGGTAGCGACAAAAGATGACGCCTTTGATCAGGGGTACATGTAGGCCTTCACCTAGGTTAAGATATAACTGGCTTTCATCGTCAAATTTTAAGAAAGTCTGGGATGCAACCCTCATCAAGACCAATGTCCCTTTTGAATTCGAGATTTTTAGGGACCATGATCCAAGTTCTCCACTAAGGGAGGAAGAAGGAGACAAGGCCTTAGGCAGTGACCAAGAAAAGGTCGTGGGCGATCAAGAGATAGTGGATGCTTATTAAGGCAAAGCCTCAAAACTCCAAGAGAAGGTTAAAGAAAAAGAGGGTAAAAGCTAGTTAAAATTAACTTAACTCCTAAAAATCCTTGTATTCTTATGTTTTTAGTGTTTGTAAGGGCTTGCCTCCTCTTTGATCTAATGAAAAAGTAAACACCCAGTGGACGTAGGCCATTGTCGAACCACGTAAATATCTATCTTGTGAGATTATTTTCTTTTTGCTCAGCACTGACTGTCTAGGATAATTGCTTGTGAATTAATTGCACTCATAGTTTGTCATAATCACAAGGACTTCTTTTTGTATGTTGTATAGGGCCTATGCCACCCTGAGATTTCCGCAAAAATTATTGAGAAAAAGATCTAAAGGTGCTAAGTGTTTCATTTGTAAAAAGTTATGTTTGTGGCAAGCATTTAGAAATAGTTGAATCTTACGCCGTGTTTGATAACACTCAAATTCTAAGGAAAATTTCAAAAAGTTAAATTTTTTTGAAATTTTCAATTTTTAGGGTTCGTTTGGTTTGTGGTAAAATATTTTTAAACGCGGTGAAAAGTAATATGGTGAAATATGTTTTCACCTATTTAGAGTTGAATTTTCTTCTATATTCTTACTTAAAATTTCATAATCATAGTGCAATGTCTATCCAATAAAAAAATAATTTTAAATATGTGAAAAAATATTTCACTATTTTAGTTTTCACTATGGTTAAAGTATTTCATCTCAAACCAGATAACGTTAATTTGATTTGAAAGCACAATTTGCCACCTTTAGGTGACAACCAATTCTTTTTTTTTTTGTGGGGTACATGTTTTTGTTTGTAACCTTTGGGTCATAAGTCACATAGAATACTTTTTTTTAAAACTTTATATATTTCATAAATATGTATCATTAGTAAATTTGTAAATATATATATTTTAATATATATGTATATTTAGTAGATATATATATTATTCTGAGTCGGAATTGTTTGATCTAGAATTAATTGTAGTGGAATCATATATGAACATGAAAGAGTCCTTTTTTGTTTCAAACATCACTTGATTTGGTTTTCCGCCCTATACCTCGTATCCTGTACTATGTTTCCGGTAGGGTTTCTCTCTAAACTCCAATAACTCTCGGGCGAGTTATCCTTGAGGTTAATCTACACCTTCCCCCTTCTTCTTTCTATATTTCTATTTCTATGTTTCCTGTACATGCATGCATTCTCCATCATTTTTTCATTCTCTGTTACCCTTCAAATCCAACCTCTAATATTTTTTTATTTTAATAACCATATTGGGAAAAATAATGACTTTGGCCTAGGCATAGCTCTGTACCTATTTTTGCATAAGGGTACCATAATGCATTGGTGGTTGTTTTTGTGAGTCCCATTTAAGCTTTATACAGATTTTGGTTTTAGTCCCACCTCAATTGTTTGAGTGCCCACCACCCCCTTGTGTAAGCTTCTTTTTATTTTTATTTTTTATTATTTTTTTGACTTTAGTATATTACTAATCTTCCATTTTAGACTTTAAGTCATAGTTTATTAGACTTTAATACATTTTTCGTAGCTAAGTGAAAGTTGGTGATATTTAGCGATGAAAAATGTATTAAAGTCTAATAAACCAATTATGTTGTATTTAAGTCTAAAATAAAAAATTAGTAATGTATTAAAGTAAAAAAAAGGGGCATATCACATTTTTTAATACACGTTTTGTCCAAGCCTTTCTATTTGTTCCAAAAAGTTCCTCAACATGCCGCTAGCGCGAACTTTAAAAATAAGAGAATATTGCTTAAATGGGTGTTTGAGCGATTACATGTCACCAAAGTTCACTTTTAGTGGGAAAATTTTCACATTTGACGACGAAAAATGTATTAAAGTGTAATAAACTGATTAAGTTGTATTTAAGTCTAAAATAAAAAAATTAGTAATGTATTAAAATAAAACAAAACTATTTTTATTTTTATTTTTTATATTTGTAGTTAGTCTTGTAACATCCTATAACTGCTTTTAACCGCCCCTTTCACGCCTTTTAAAGAATGAGATGTGTATCAGATTTTGTTAGAATGGGACCAACAACGAATAAAAAATTCTTGGGATCGGTAGCAAAAAATCTCTACAAATAGGACTAAATACTTATGTTTCCTAAGTTTTACATGCTAACCAATCAGGGTCGCCCTAAGATCATTCACAATTGAGTATGCTCTTGATAAGTAAAATTGAAGAATCAAAAGTGTTTTAACATTTCCACAATGGTGGAGGGCTTCATAACCTTTTGAAGAAAGAAAATGGTTTGATACGATTACCATTTGTTTGTATCAACTCGTACGAACTTCATTTGTTCGTATGAAGCCATTCCCTAAATTTAGAGAATGGCTACCTTTCTTGTACTTATTGTGCACTGTGTCCCCCACCAATGCAGGCTTCAAAATCTGTAAACTTACAAATTTTCTTAGATTCTTATATCACCATTGTAGTTGCTCTAAGATGCTCCAAAATTGAAGGCACCCTAGATAAACGTTTTTTCCGGGGACCCTTATACATGCATATATAACAATAAGTACACTATTTTTCTTGAGAAAATATTCGATGGGAAATTTAACAAGTGAAACAATAATCACATTGTTCTACTTGTGCATGCCTCCAACAAGTTACACGTGCATATGACAGAGTCTTTGTATCTCCATCATTATGCAAACAATTTCTTTATTTATTTTTAATTAGACAAATACTATTTTTCACTAATGAATAATCCGTTTTATGATATAATATTTTTAAAATTTGTAAACAGTTTAAAAAGTGAAAACTTATTTCCAAAGATTTCGCGTGTTCATCAACGAGGTTTGCATATGTGCCTATATGGTACCTTACCTATATTTTATTTTTTCCATCTTTCTTTCCTCATTAAATGTTCAATTTTGTCCATCTGATAAAAGCTCATGGCATTGCCATTGAGAGATTAAAATTTTTTGTCATTCGCTTGAAGAATATTGGATACAATTTAACTTTTCTTCTAAATCACTAGTTCAAAAGATAACCCAAGCTGTCCTGGTTATTATATAGCCATTTAGCCTTTTCATTGATTCATTTTTTTTCTACCAGAATTCTGATTGTGTAAGAAGTTTGAAATTTGATGTGTCTGGTTGGTTTCGAGAGCTAAAATGAAGATTTTGGATGGTTTTGATTTTAATTATGACGAAAGATTCAAGAGGCGGTTGAAGAGAAAACAGTTTGATGCAAGGAGTTTCAAGACTAACACTTGTAATCATAGTTCAAAGGGAGCCTTACAAGATGATCAATTGGGAGATGGAGTGTTGGATGACGATTACAAGACGTTTTTGTGTCACCTGAATGGGTTTAGGCACCACTTGTGGAAAGAGAACGATGGTAGAGATGATATACATCCAGGGGATCCAGAAGATAACAATGTTGATGGAAATGGTGAACATGATATTGATCCTCAATATAAGATGTTTTTGGATAATCTGAGGGAAAATGGGAAATCATATACACTCGAAGTTACTAAAAATAGTGGGATGTCCGAGTTTATAGAGTATGAAGCACAAGGTGGGTCAGATGATGAGTGGAACCCACAAAGAAAGAAAAAGTGTAATGCTAAGAAGGCAGAGATTATGGACGCATCAAGAGATTTAAGGAATGTTACCAATGGAGAAAAGATAAAAGCAACAAAAGATTTGAGGGATGTTACAAAGGGAGAGAAGAGAGAAGCAACAAGAGATTTGAGGAATCTTCATAGAGCGGATAAGATTGAACAACCCAAGAATTTGGGGAAGATTACGGTAAATCCTGTTTGTCATGTGAAACAAGGATGTTTAAGTCAAAAGCTTACTCAGAAGGATAATCACGAAACTGAGCCCGAACCTGAGTGTGATACAGAGGATATAGTAATGGATGTCTGCTACCAATCGTTCTTGAAATCTGTCCAATTTGAAGGTCCTGTTAATCATGGGAAACAAGAATGTTCAAGTCAAAAGCTTACTCAGGAGGATAATCACACAAGTGAGCCCCAACAAGAGCATGATACAGAGGATATAATAATGGATGAATGCTACCAGTCATTCTTGAAATCTGTTCAGCTTGAAGGTGACTGTATAGTATTTACGGTTAATTGCGGTAAGAGGTTAAAATATGAAGAAGACAATACTGAGGATTCTGATTCGGAAATAATGGTCATGGATAACGCTCCACATGGTGGTGAAGGGGGCTTTACAGCATCCGTATTTGATGATTCTGTATGTATTCTTTTTTGCATAATATGATTTGTTTTGTTTGATTTTTTTTTATTTTTATTTGACTGATTATGCTGTCTTACAAATATTAAGACAGGAGATGATGACTGGCAGTGTCTAGGAAATAAAAATGGTGACTCTCAGTTTAAGGAGAAGCTCATGGGTATTCTCCGGAGGCCATACAACCAAGAAGAGCTTGATAAGCTATTCCACGAAGTAGACCTACACAAGGCAGTGGGACGCCATAGAGATTTACGTGGGAGGATAAAATTGTACTCGGCAGATAGATCTAGCAAATCATACCTTGATCATTACGAAGGTAATATGAATGCCACATGCTTATTGAGTATCACCGTAGAAAATGTAGTTACCAGTTCCAATTCATAATCTTTAGGATTTTTTTGTTGCATAGATAAGTGTTCTATCTATGGTAATGATAACTATCCCTTTGAAGGATTCAAAAATTTAAATATTGATTTTTAAAGTTTTTTCCTTGCTATTTGCATTTTTTTTTGACGAGTTACCTTCTGCCTTATTCCATTAACTTTTTAACTTGTCTATTGGGGCACGTGAATTACTGACATCCTTGGTATACATGGTACCAAATAGTCTTTGGAGTCCTAGTTTATTTTTGTTTATATCAAGACCGATATGATTAAAAAAATCAAGATTTGGAAGGAACTATACTAACAATAAGAACTGGTTAACAAATATTTTGACCTAATGTACATTATTAAAAAAGAGAATTCAATGCTGAAGTCAATAAGATAATTACTCAACCCTAAAAAATTAATGATCAACTAGATGAGTCACATTATACTTCTTTGTTCAGAATAAAAAAACCTGGCTTTTCCACCCTCCCGTTAAGTAAAGTTTCTTTCAATTCCATTAACAACCATCTGTCCTAAATATGGCTAGTCAGACCTGACGAAGCCTCTTCCCAAGTTTACAAGTGCATTATAAAAACTTTTTAATAAGTATGTTAAAAGACTTGACTTTTTATCGCTGTGCTAATATAACTATGCTTAGTAATTAATGCTAGATAACACTACTGATGAGGAACTGTGAGTAAGAAACTGCTTCCCTGATGAGCTACTTGATTAATGTAGAATTCCTACTTCTGATCAAAAGTAACGTTTCTATAAAATTTACAAGGAAATCATCCGATGCTCATCTCAGGTGGTTAAGGCTGGGTCATTAGATACCCTGCTCCATTGTCATCCCTAGCTGCCAAACTCAGTTCATATACCTTTTGTTGCCCGTACTGTGTAAATACAGATACAGCACAATGTGAAGATGATGATATAACAAAATCTTGAGAAGTAGGATATGGATACAACAACAATCCACTACAAATATATTGCTGCATCATATCATAATATAATTTTTCATATATATTAAGAAATTTACATCTAGTCATTTAAGTAATTTGCAGTTAATTACATTGAAAAGATAATGATAAAATTCCATCCAAAAAGCAAAAGAATTTTTTTTTAAGACATGATTAGGTTTGAGTAGTTTTGTTTGAGCTTTGGTGAATGGTGAGAGGGATGGAAGTTGAGTGAAAGTGAGAGAAAAATACCATTCTCTTATGGGGCTGATTGATTGAACCCTTCTATCATCACATTGTTTTCAATAAATGCAAGACCCTTATATAGCATGTGATCTAAGCGACAATATATGCAATTTCGATTCCCTTGTTTGAAAAAGTCAAAATTATGTGTGTAACCTTTGCACCCTATAAGTATGCCAAATGTATTGATGGTGTATCCCAACATGCCAATGTATCCAAAAATTGTTATAATAGATTTTAAATACATATGGCCTGTGTCCATTATCTGAGATGTATAGGATATAGCCACCACCCTTGATAAGGGTAACTGCTTCACAGCTTCTTGCTGATCATTGAATTTGGTGATAGGTTGGGGTGGCAATTCGGGTTAGTCGTGTCATTTTCGGGTCGCGTTAATTTTAATTTAAGTATAAGTTTTGGGTACTTTTAAATCTACACAAGCTAATCGTGTCATGTTCGAGTCATTACCATAAACGGGTTATCGTGTCAAAAATTGCCAGCCCTTAGATGGAAAGATAATGTTGACTAGTAAAGCTTTCCTGTGCCAAAATATTCAGGTAGGCTAACATGCACCGCAAGTTCATCCTGCTGTTTTGCTCTGATATAAAATCAAAATATTCAGATAGGAAAATGGTATAGCTTTATTTTTGCCTACGAATTTCTGTGCCTCAATACATTCATGCGAAACTTGATCACGACTATTATATCCTTTCCTGCTAGATATCTTAGGCTTTGTTCTTTGTCCTTGTGATGGATTTCTTCCGAGCGTTTGATTATCACTGGGTTTCATAGTCTTGCTTGAGGCTTGTTTATTAGTACCTAATTATAGTTCTAAATTTGCTCCAGTTCAGTATTAACAGAACTTGATTGAATTATCTTTCTGATAATAAAGTTCACAATTTTTTTTAATCACGCAGATCTTAAAAGCGTACTTGACACTGTCCGGAGTGATCCTCCTAGAATGCTGAATATTTTGCGTGGTTTTTTCTATTGGTTGCAGGTGATTCTCTTTTTTCACAAGCATTTATTTGTTTTAGTTAGTTTGATACTTTTTAAAAATCTTCCTATTGTAAACAATTTCCTGTTTTAATTTACACTGCAATATTGCAACAAGATCTATTATTGTCAACTCATTCAGAAAGTATTTTAACTTAAACACAGTCACCTGTAGTTTTTATGGCATTTTAAATACTACTTTCATCTGAATGCACAGTAAAAATTAATTGCAATGCATTTACAATGAGGATATCCCTTTTTTCCTTTTAGAATGCAAAGTCATGTGACGTTTTCCTCTCTCCCTATATCTTTTTTTCCCTTTTCTGTTTGTGGTACTGGTGGCAATCCTGGAACTAATGGGACCCATGTTGAAATAGTGGTCCTTATGCGTGTGTTTCAAATCAAACCAATTTTCACCAAAAATTATCCAACTTTTAATTAGCACCAAACCAAGTTGTGAAACACCAATTTTTACTTTAAACCAATTTTATCTTGATTAATCCTAAACGTGCATCTAGTGATTAAAGCAAGTAAAGTAAAGTAAAGAATACTCACAACACCGGATGTACGAGGAAAAACCCAAGACGGGAAAAAACCTCGGACGGCCCAAGCCAGACAATCACTATGAATGTAGAATTACAACGAACGGACAAAAGACTCACTCAACGACTCGATCCCCACGGGTCTTGACGCTCTTCTGATCTTCAACCACTCTTCTCACAGTGCCCACGCAGAAAGTCCTTCCACGATACCTGTCCACAACACACGCGTTCACGTATGTCTCGGTGTCCACCGAATGACTTTGATACGTCTACGATGTCGAACAAGAAGTCCTCTTTTCTTCACCACAAAACCTTGATGTTCAAGTATAGAACAAACCTTCTTGGTGCAGCAAGATCACATAAACATATAGTAATGATAACTCGGATCTTTGCAAACTCTAAGGATGTGTTTAAGCTTTGAAACCTTAGAAAAACATGTGCAAACAGGTCTCTGGATCGTAAATTGTTTTTTCAGAATGCACACCTTTGAATTCTGACGAAAACACGCTTTAAATAGGAAACATCACTGCCTCGAAAACTGTGTCGCTCGAACGAGATCGACCTGTCGTTCGCGCGACATGGCTATCTCGCTTGAACGAGCCAGCTTGTCGTTTGAACGATGCGCGTGTCATTTTGACTTTTTCTTTAAAACGTCTCTTCAAAAAGAGATCCAATTAAGTCAAACTCTATTTCGAGCTTATCAGAATAAAACATAGTGTAAAACACTTAAAACACTTTTAAAACATTTTAAAACATTTTAAAACATTATTCCTTATAAAATTACATCCTTATCTTTTATAAAAACAATTCCGAGCACCATTAATTATACGCATTCATACTTCTCGGAATGCAATTAACTTGAAGAAGAATAAACTTGCACCAATTAAACTTCGGCATGATTAATTCTTTGAAGCTTTGCCGCAACGTCTTCAATTTCTTCAATACGTCATAGATCAAGTGGGATCGTGACAAAATAAAATCTTCCTATGACATATTACAAACACAGTTTTGTTCACGGAATTAAGTCAAAACAATACAGGGACTCAATTGGAAATTTATGTCCTTACAAATCTCCCCCTTTGACTATTCCGGGACAAAACTAAACAGTGAAATGCCTAAGCCGGGCCGTCAAGCCGTATGACGCCTAAATCCCATCCAATAAACCCAAAGTAAAAAATTACAGGACACGGACACGGACACGGACACGGACACGGACACGGATAGTATATGTAGCACCGGCAAGCATGAACCGTCGGAATGTGATGTAGACTTGAAATTTCGAAACTCTGAAGCATACCTACACACATGAAACAGACAAACAAATACCAAGTGAAGTATGGAGGAACAAATGAAACCAATATATATCCAAATAATACGAATTTTACAATAGATACCAATATGAATAAACTCTGAAAAATCATTTGTTTAAACAATTGAGCAACACAATGATACCAATTTGTAATACCAATTTGTAAAATATGTAATAAAAAGCATGCTCAACAAATCTCAAATATCCCCCTTACATCACATACATCTCTCCCCCTTTATGTCTCGAATAGACAATCCAGTGAAAAGATAAACGAATCAACAAGTATCTAGCATGAAGATATACTAAATAACAATCGCTAGATAATCATGAAACAACCAGCTAAATATGATCAAGTAATGACAAATCAATAGCTAGTAAACCAATGAATCACACAAAGAATATAGCAATCTAATCAGGTGTGATAAACGGATCATACGCAAAATTCCAATATGAGACAGTAAAACTTGCATATACACCGGTCAGTCCAGAAAGCTTCCAACAGTACCAAAAAATATACCACAATAACCAAGGTGCTGCAAACAAGAACGAAGCAAAAATCCAGACTGTCGTTCGAACGAGCTAGGGACGTTGCTCAAACGAGATGAGGACGTCGCTCGAACGAGACTTCTCGCGACAGAGAGATGTCGTTAGAACGACTTCTCGCGACAGGCCAAATTTTCCCAGATTCCGAAATATCATAAATTTTTGCCCAGTGAAAAAATTTCTAGAAAAATCACACTGGAAGGGTCTGACAGCAGCAAAACAGTAAGCTTTTAACACAAAATGCAAAAACGCATAAAAACTAACAATGCGAGTTACATGCAAACATAGTACCGATGTGCTCAAACATGGACATTGAATGAATGGGCGTGAAATTACAACAAATGAGTCACAATTCCAACACATCGAAAAGATCAAGAAGCTCTAATTGATAGCGATAAATCATCAAACTTTATCATAGCCATATGACAATTAAAGTGTGAGCTTAATGAACTAAACATACTACATGCACAAAAATCCAGAAATTTGACGATTCTACAAACAATGGCGTCAAATTGCAATGTTTCAACATTAGGATTAGTTGTGCAGACCCGTTTAAATTTTCTCCAACCAAACTCCCTCATAAACATACTTTTTCTAGTTCTTTTGAGGTTTCTAGCATTCTCAACTTAGAGAAAATCTTATTGGCCATTTTTCTTAGCATATTACTTATTCTTTTAGGCTCTTTTAAACGGTGGCTTTCACGACGAGTCAATTTTGAACTCTCGCAGCCCTTTCCCGTGAATCACTCATCATTTTTTCAATTAGGTACCAATTTATATCCTCACGGTAAACGATTCATACATGCACACTTCTCCATAAGTCTACTTACGCATAGATGACAAGATTGAGATGAGAACGCCTCACCAAATTCAAATATGTAAGAGAAGTCAAACATCCATATAAACTCGTGCATGTGTGCAATGTTGGCATATATACAAAGTCGAATCAAAATGCATATCAACTTCGAAACAACCCCATATAAGCAATGGTTAAGATCATTCTAAGCATCAATAATAATGACCAAATGTCCTAGCCACATGGATAATGAAATGATTTGGGGGGGGGGGGGAGGAGCACACCAATATGCCACATCAAACATGTAAACTCAAAAATAAAAAACCGAAAATCTTTTTGGCTTTTCAAACATATTGACTCAAATAAAAGAAAAATCTTTTTGTTTTTTCAAAAGTTTTCTCAAAAACAAAATCTTTTTGTATTTTTTCAATAGGACGCAAACAAATGAAAATATAATACAAAATGATACACAAGTCATTATACTAGCAATGAATATATCATGAAGCAAACTAGCATATGACAAACATGGTAACACTATCATCCTTTAGATTTAGCATGGGAAGAATCAAGTGCACCCAAACGCGAATCATGAAGTTTTATTCCTAAAGCCACTAAATCCGATTTCCTAACCCAAGTTGGTGTAAAACGACGCATGGGGGTTTGGGGAACCGGATCAACTTTATTCCTAAACTTCCTAGGAGCTTGTCTAAGGTCGTA
This sequence comes from Sambucus nigra, assembly GCA_949130495.1. NCBI lineage: Eukaryota > Viridiplantae > Streptophyta > Magnoliopsida > Dipsacales > Adoxaceae > Sambucus > Sambucus nigra. The sequence continues at coordinate 400,402,776 of OX422220.1, forward strand.
ACAATAAAGCCTAAGGTGACCTTTCCTACCACAAAACGTGCAAGTGTAGCGATAGTGGGAATGATTACATATATGTGGACCTTTTCTAACCTTCCTAGTATTTCTCACGTGTGCGGGGGGAATGGGAACAATTCTCTCATCAAAACCTATACCTCCCCTATCTCCCTTAATTTGGACGGTGCCTAATATCTTATCTAACTTCTCCGACCTAGCTTCCAAATCAAACTTAACTCTAGACGAGTCTCTCAATCTCTCCTCCAACTCATGAATCCTACACTCCAGCAAACGCCTAGAATCCTCAAACTTTAGAATCTCCTTTTTCAAAAACTCCATCAAACCACGGAGATTATCTCTCTCTTTCTCCACAAACTCTAGTTTCTCCCTAAACTTCTTCTCTCGTGCCCAAAGATCCTCTATCAACGCATCATTATTTTCCATGTCGCACTTAATTTCTCAACTGGAAGCTATCTCCAAGCCGTATTTCTTCTGTAGCCTTGGGAGATTGTATTTGACTATTTCTTTCCCCTCTATGTTTGCACACTGTATTGTCTTAAATTCACATTTCAACATTTAGGAGCGAGTTAATATCTGAGTTACAGTTTGGGATTAATTTATTTAAAAGTAATAGACTCATGATATAGACCCACATCAAACATGTAAACTCAAAAATAAAAAACCGAAAATCTTTTTGGCTTTTCAAACATATTGACTCAAATAAAAGAAAAATCTTTTTGTTTTTTCAAAAGTTTTCTCAAAAACAAAATCTTTTTGTATTTTTTCAATAGGACTCAAACAAATGAAAATATAATACAAAATGATACACAAGTCATTATACTAGCAATGAATATATCATGAAGCAAACTAGCATATGACAAACATGGTAACACTATCATCCTTTAGATTTAGCATGGGAAGAATCAAGTGCACCCAAACGCGAATCATGAAGTTTTATTCCTAAAGCCACTAAATCCGATTTCCTAACCCAAGTTGGTGTAAAACGACGCATGGGGGTTTGGGGAACCGGATCAACTTTATTCCTAAACTTCCTAGGAGCTTGTCTAAGGTCGTAACAATAAAGCCTAAGGTGACCTTTCCTACCACAAAACGTGCAAGTGTAGCGATAGTGGGAATGATTACATATATGTGGACCTTTTCTAACCTTCCTAGTATTTCTCACGTGTGCGGGGGGAATGGGAACAATTCTCTCATCAAAACCTATACCTCCCCTATCTCCCTTAATTTGGACGGTGCCTAATATCTTATCTAACTTCTCCGACCTAGCTTCCAAATCAAACTTAACTCTAGACGAGTCTCTCAATCTCTCCTCCAACTCATGAATCCTACACTCCAGCAAACGCCTAGAATCCTCAAACTTTAGAATCTCCTTTTTCAAAGACTCCATCAAACCACGGAGATTATCTCTCTCTTTCTCCACAAACTCTAGTTTCTCCCTAAACTTCTTCTCTCGTGCCCAAAGATCCTCTATCAACGCATCATTATTTTCCATGTCGCACTTAATTTCTCAACTGGAAGCTATCTCCAAGCCGTATTTCTTCTGTAGCCTTGGGAGATTGTATTTGACTATTTCTTTCCCCTCTATGTTTGCACACTGTATTGTCTTAAATTCACATTTCAACATTTAGGAGCGAGTTAATATCTGAGTTACAGTTTGGGATTAATTTATTTAAAAGTAATAGACTCATGATATAGACCCACTTTTCAACATTTATTTTCTGTTTCAGATTTGGCATAAATTGCTGATGACATTTTGTAAATAATAGGTTGTTGTAAAGACTATAGTTAAAGATAAACCAAGTACAGTGTTAGATATACCTAGTAGCTAATATATATACCTACTTAAATTAAGAGTCCATCCCAAATTAAGAGTCCGTATTATCTTTTTGTATGGATTAAGGATACCTTCAATCAATGGCCAAGATCGACACATGTTTCTGTCGAGAAATTTGGATAATTGATTATGTCCAAAAAAGGAAAGTGGTCTCTTAATTTGGGACCCCTGAAAAAGGAATAGTGGACCCTTAATTTGGGATGAAGGGAGTATTTCAATATAACATCATATCGTATCTTTTTATATTCAGTTTCGTATGGTAATTTGTTTGTATAGTTTCTGTCTTTGGTATCCCCATTCAGTTACACAATTTTGAAATATTTCCACGAAGTAGAACAATTGATATTTCGTACTCGATAATAAATTATGCCCTCATATTGTAGCTCCCTTTATGTAAAGGTATATAATATTGAATGCCCCATTATATATAATTTGTATTCTAAGTCGCATATTCTTTTTGGCATTCGAAGATTATAAACACAATCCTAATGCAAGCACAACTATTTCTATGTTTCTATAGAAATATAAATATTCATATATATATATATATGTGTGTGTGTGTGTGCGCGCGCGCATATGTGAGTACATGGTTACAATTATGCACATTTGACTAAAATGCTTATTTTCTTAATCCGAAGGTTGTCATGTTAATTGCTTTGATGATTTTCGAGATAGCTTCAATAAATAGTACAGGCTTCATAGGAATGTGCAAGTTGCTTTTGTGACAGCTTCAATCGTGAAGAACTATGTTATTTTTTTCCCAATAAAATCAGATTGTTATGTTTTAATGAAGTAAGGACAAACATTCCAATCATTCTATTTTTCTCCAATGCATTCACACCTGTCTATGTATGGTAGTTTTTACATCTGACCTTGGTGGTTGTTAATCCTCATCACTACACCATACAACATATTGTAGGTGATATTAAAAAGCCTTAAAAAGCATAACAAAGGAATTGTCAGAGAATACCTAGAAAGCAATTAACAACTTCAGAATGTTGAAGTGGAAATGAACACAATATGATTTTGGGCAGCAACTCAAACTCAAATATAGAAATGTATTAACAAAGTTAAATTATCAAATACCACATCATGTCTGATGTGATGATGATAGATAAAAACAAAGAACCACTAAATCGGATAGCTACCAATAAAATACATACAATATATATATATATATATATATATATAAAATCTGTAGTAAGATTAGTTTGTCTTGTAACCAAAACAGATATTTGTTTTTTGGGGGTTATTCAACTTGCTTTTAAATTTCGTTAATTAATTTTCACTATCGCTCCTCCAACTTTCCTGCTTTAAGCAACCCATGTCAAATTACATTGATCTATTACAATCAGCACTCTTTTATTAACTAAGAAACTGATGTTGCTCTGATCAAACACCAAAGTACACACGTAGTTATGAAATTATAATATTAAATAAGAAAAAGCTAACCAATATCCTTCCAATGATATCTTAAAAAAACTACCTAAATATTACTCTCCAAGTAAAAATTGTCACTAATTAACTGAGTCTTGACGAATTTGAATCCTTGACATGCAGTTTTATCCAAGCCTTCATGCTCCACCTACATCACAAAAAAAAATACAAAAATCTTTACTATATATTTTGAATTATGGCATGGATTAATTTGAATAGGTATTTAGACAAGACCCATAGGATGAGATACGAAGTACCAAACTACTCCACCCTGCACATACATGTACAGTCAATAGAATTAACAATTTTCAATACACATAATCTAACATTTCAATAAATATAGAAATATCCTTACAGGAGCGCAACAAATTCCCCAAACATTACAACCAGTACATAAAACAAAGTGATTGAATCTCAATATCGCACATGCCACCAATCTGGAGAATGTTCAGGATCTCCAGTGATTTGTCTGTGGTTGGTGGTTGCGTACAACTTGAAAGACTGGACTGGATATTTGGTAATATGTGTGTTTTGACATGGATTTATTTTGATTGCAATCTTTTTAACGTATTTACTAATACAACATACCATTGATATGGATTTCTTAGGTGGTAATGGATGTCGGTAATTGAAATGCCTTGTTTCCAACTTTCTATACTAAAATTGACTACTTGGATTCGTTCGCGCGTGCAACACACGTGTGCACACCTAGTGTGTGTGTGTGTGTATTCATACCCCCCAAAATATTGGACAATTAGTAAAATATTATGTCATTCAAAGCATCAAGTCAAAACTGTAAGGCCCTGTTTGGTTGAGCAAATTATTTGATTATGTAAATTGGTTCATTCTGAATTAGTGAATTGTGAATGAGTGGATTTGAAATAAGTTTAAATCCATTTTTACGTAATGTTTGTTAATCTGAAATTGATGTTAAGGTTCTATAAGAAAAAAAGATAAAAATTAATTAAGAGAGGGGGAGGGAGAGGGGGTAAGGGGGGGAAAAGAGAGAGAGGAGAATGCACTTTATGTGACTTCTATTTCAAATGGATGCATTTCACATTTTGTGTGAAATGATCCAATTTCAGATTTAGACATGAGTTAAAATAAGGCAATTAATTAATCATATCATTAATGAAACTAAACACAATTAATGGGTAAAATATATAAATGGATCAATTTACTAATGAGCCAATTTACAATTTTGGGACAACCAAACGGGGCCTAACCAAATAGTCACCCCAATGTACTGACTGGGGTTCCTGCAGATTTTATGACTTTTAAATTTCATCGTCCTTGTCAGTAACTTCTTATAAATGCCATATAATTTTGTTGCTGTTGTATCAGAATTTGTCCCACGAAGGAGCATTCAAACCTTGGACTGAACACTCATGTCTGGCGGTGATGCCGGGAGTCCTTATAGAAGATTGTGTCGCAGCCACATCCGAATTTCCAAAGTAATAGAAGAGGCACATTGAATTTTGAAAAATGTTTGGCTGATAATTTTTTGCAGGCACAACAAAGTGGTATTCTACGTGTAGGTTTTTCTTCCATTATTTTGATTACACGTAAGGAAGGTACTAGCTAAGCAATTGTTTCTACTATATATATAATGTAATGTGACTAACCTCATTCATATTTCTTTTTGTTGATAAGGTATCTCAAACTAATGCAATTTATAAAAGTTTTTAAAAAGGTGGGAAGTATGAGTTGGAGAGAAATAATGAGTCTGTATGTGATACCATGTCAGATAACCCATACACTCGATACTTTCACCTTTTTTTCCCCCCTTCTCTTTCTTGTTGTGGTGGTGGTGGTGGTGGTGGGGTGAATGGTGTTTATTTGGTCCAAACTTTTTCATTGTAATTAAATTCGTTTGGTGGTTTGCCCTCAAGTCAGGACCCTTGCATTCATTTAGTGTTATATAACATTTTGCATAATAATTTTAGCAAAAGAAGGGAAGAAAGAAAGAATATGCACTCCAAGTCATTGATTGCCATAGCAAGTGAGCCATACACTACACTTTCGCGACAGGGCAGCCCAAAACGATTCGGAGCCCTAGGCGAAAGTTGTAAATCGTCATTTTTGTCTGAAAATAGATAGTATGTGTAGGGGTGTGCACGAATTCGAATAGACCGAATGGACCGAAAAATCGAACCGAATATGCTTTTGTGGTTTTTTTTAATTCGGTCTAAAAATGTATAGGATCGCATAATTCGGGCGGTTTCAGTCTTGGATCGAAAAAAACGGTTTTGGACAGGACCGAACCGCTTTAATTATATATATATATATATATATACACACACATACATATACGGAAGGAATTTTAGACGGGCTAACTTAGCGGGTGTTTTTAACATATCACTTTAAAGAAAGAACGATGTGTGTTGATATGCAATAGCAAGTGGGACCCTTGAAAAAAGTAAAATCCTTAATCAGATTCATTCTCTCTCACTCGTCTATTCCCTCTTACTGTGCAGGGTTGTGGAATTCATTTTTCATTCCCTCCAACAAGATAAACAGGAACAAAAAAGAGTTTTTTTAATAGATAACAAAAAGGATGAAAAACTGTTAAAAAATAACAAAAAAACACTTATAAAAAACAAAAATAACTATTATTGAAAATAACGAAAAAATGCTTTTATTTATTAAAATACCATCTTTAATATGTATTTTTTTAGTAAATAAAAAACTGGGACAAAATAGGAATAATGATATTATTTTTTATTTTTTTAAGGGAGTGGCTATTAAAAAACGTATTAAAGAAAAAATGGTCCGCGTCAGGTGATATGTATAGGCGGTCCGACCACCTGTACATATCGCTGGCGCGGACCAGTTTTTCTAATATGTTGGTCCGTGCCAGCGGTATGTATTGATGGTATTAACAAACAAAAAATAGTTGTTACTAATAGTTTTTTTGTTATTTGTTATTTGTTATTAACAAGCAAAAAACAGTTGTTAATAACAGTTGTTATTGATCATTTTTTTGTTATTTGTTAATAACATTTTTTTTTTGTTTTTATGTAGTTTTTTGTCCTATTTTTTATCTATTAAAAAAAAACCTTTTATGTTCTTTTTTTCCTAGTATTCATCATTAAAAAAAATAATATTATTAATAAATAAAACAGTTTTTGTTGTTATTGATAACAATTGTTTTTGTTTAACACTTTTTTTTGTTGTTTAGTATCTTGCCCTATTTTTTAATAAAAAGGGTTTTGAATAGGGTAGTTTTGACTTATTATTAATTTTTTTTACTTAAAACACTTTATCTACTTAAAAATAAAAAATAAACAGTTGTTTATCTTATTGGAGGGAATGAAAAATGAAGTCCACGGCTATGCACAGGTAAGGAGTAGATAAGTGAGAGAGAATGACTCTGATTAAGGTTTTTACTTTTTCAAGGGTCCCACTTGCTCTTGCAATACACATATCTCTGCTGCGGACCATTTTTTTCTAAATAGTAAAAAGATTATTTTTAAAATAGTAAGAAATGGTTCGCGCCAGTGGTATGAAAAACTAATACGACTTCATGCCACGTCGCTTTTTATTTGGGCGTGATTGTGTTATTTAAAAAATAAAAGTTTCATAATCGCATTGTGTAATTTCTTAAAGTGCCGGCAATTTAAAAAAAAAATTAATGCTTTTTTAATACGTTTTATTTGGGTTGTGATCGTTTTTAATACGTTTTTAATAGCCACTCCCTTAAAAAAAGATTTTTTGTTATTTTTTTTGTCCTAGTGTGCACTATTAAAAAAATAAAAAATAATATCATTATTCCTATTTTGTCCCAGTTTTTTATTTACTAAAAAAATACATATTAAAGGTGGTATTTTAATAAATAAAAGCATTTTTTCATTATTTTCAATAATAGTTTTCTTTTGTTTTTTAATAAGAGTTTTTTTGTTATTTTTTTTTATAGTTTTTCATCCTTTTTTGTTATCTATTAAACAAACTCTTTTTTCTTCATGTTTATCTTGTTGGAGGGAATGAAAAATGAATTCCACAACCCTACACAGTAACAGGGAATAAACGAGTGAGAGAGAATGAATATGATTAAGTTTTTACTTTTTTCAAGGGTCCCACTTGCTATTTCATATCAACACACATCGTTCTTTCTTTAAAGTGATCTGTTAAAAACACCCGTTAAGTTAGCCCGTCTAAATTTCCTTCCGTGTATATATATATATATATATATATATAATACACACACGCACACTACTCAACTCAACACACACATGCTGGTTGCACACACTGTCACAGCACACTACTCAACTCAACACACACACTGTCACACATGCAACCACACTGCTCAACTCAAGTCTCAAGTTCTCAACTCATTTTATTTGTTAAGGGTTTAACTTAAGATAACCACACCACACACTCAACCCAACACACACATTGTCACACCCGCTCCCACCAACAACAAAAACCAAACCATAGTTCCCAACAATTTATTTCCCCTCTCTCACTCTACAAATAGGAGTTCTACTCTCTCTAAGTCGGCCATACCCATACAAACCCTTTCCATTATCTCATTCTCCTCTTCTCCTCCATATACGAACAACAAAGGTAAGGTTTGTTATTTGCCATTCTCTTATTTATTTTTTATCCGTTGGTTTTTTTTCATCCATACCTGTTATTTTTGATAGTCTATTAAGATGTTATTTTTTAAGATGTGTTATTTGTTAAGATGCGTTTTTTTTAAGATGACATTTTTTTTTATTATATCTTTGAGTTTTTTCAGTTAGTAACCCTCATCCATGAGGACCTATTCGTTAAACAATGGGCAAGCATTAGGCAAAATAATGAGATGCTTCCACTTTCGTAAGTTTGATGCTTGCACTTTGCTATTTAAAAGTAACAAATGATGAGCAAACATATTTGATATTCATCTCCGTCACTGTTCTTTCTTTTCTAGTACGTAAAAGACCCATTAGCTCAGTTGCTTTCATACTCTTCTTTTATGAGCATAAATTTCATTATTTTTGAGATGGGTTTTTAAATTAGATATTGGGTTATTTTGTTGCTGTCTTTTTTTTTTTTGTGTGTGATTCCTCTTGTGGGTAAAAGACTCATTAAGAGATGGGTTTTGTAAATTAGTTATTGGGTTGTTTTGTGATTTTTGAGATTGGTTTTGTGCCCTTGCCTTATTATAATTCATCTTCGGATGACTCAGGTAGCCAAAGACCGGGTGGGGATGGGGGTGGGGGGTGGAGGTGGGGGGGTGTTAATCCTTTTTTAAATTTTAGGGTAGCATTCTATATTAGCTGTTTTTGGATCGAATAGGACCGAGATCGAACCCGGAGGCCCTGAAAATCGAATAGGACCGAGACCAATTATTCCGGTCCGGTCTCAGTCCATAATTTTTTAGGACCAATTAATGCGGTCTGGTCCCAAAAATACCTCAATACCGGACCGGACCGCGAACACCCCTAAGTACGTGTTAGGGGTTCAAAACGGAACTGGAAGACTGATGAACTGAACCGGTTGTAGTGTGTAGGTTTGGTTCGTTTTTTTAGACTATTGCTTTGATTCCAATTTCCAATTTTTTTTTTGATTTTTTTGGTTCGGTTATCAGTTCCACTACAAAATCAATGCTAACCGATCCGCCGTTCGAACCGATCCAGAATCGATCCGGTATATTGTGTAAAATTAATAAACATGTGTGTGTGTATGTATGTGTGTTTGTGTATGTGTGTGTGTGTATCTATATATACACACACACACTCTCTCTCTCTATATATAGATATATACACACACATATACACACACACACACACACACACACACTGTGTGTGTGTGTATATATATTTATATATACAGTCCTGCTCCTGTGCGGACTCGTCCGCATTTTAAGAATGCAGACCGGACATGTGTCACCTGGCGGTGAGCCCAGAAAAGAGAGAGAGTGTGCCTATAATTTAGGCGATAATTTCTAGGCGCACCGTTAGGTGACACATGTCCGGTCCGCATTCTTAAAATGCGGACTAGTTCGCACAGGAGCATTATATATATATATACACACACACACACACACACACACACACACACACACATATATATATATATATATATATATACACACACACACACACACACACACACATAAAAATACCCTGTAGACGGAGGCATCTTGTTGCACCACGTATATAATGTGCTGTGCGATTGTGATTTTATTTTTTTTTCGGCTTGATTGTGTTGAATTAATTATAGTAGGGCTTACCACCTATAATCGACACCGTTTGTGGGAATTGATTTCCTTTTCTCAATCAAGAAAAGCCTAAAAACAATTATTTCCCACTAACTCAAACCACGTCTGTCGTCTACAACGACCATTCGAACGATTAAAATGGACCACTAGCATGCAAAGTTAGGTATGAGGTCCACCCCAACAAAAGTTGAAACACTCCCAATTTGCGTTATCGTCCCCAGGAGGAACAAACTGTGGAAAGCAACGAAAAATCGGGATCTACCAAGATCTCAAGACTTGAAGACACCTACGAATGACGACTTCGCCAACATAAGGATACCATACGCTATCAACAGGAAGATAATGCTCGTTTGCAGCGTCGTCTTGAAATAATAGAGTAAGAACTCCATGGGGACAAATGCAAATGCCATGCCCAAACACCAAGCCCTCAGGCGAGCAAAACTCGCAGCCGAGAAAGGAGTTTGCGGTGCGACCTGGAGCGCTCTAGGCATAGGAGCCCCCTCAGAAAGAATAAACCCACGAAGGGGAGTCGTCGTAAAAAGGATCTTCGCGATATCATACACCGAGATATAAATGGGCATCCTGCTCACCGGGGGGAAATATCCACTGAGGAGTTGGCAAGGAAGGCTCTCATCAGTTTGATGAAGTCTCCATTCTCAAGATCAATTAAAGGACCAACCTTCTAAAACATTCGCCACACCAAGATTCAAAATCTATGATGTGAAGACTCATCCCATCGACCATGTCCACCAGTAACGATAAGTCACGACTCTCTGGATATTCCTTTATAGTCTAGGGGATATCATACAAAATTAGTTCGAAAAGTTACCACACAGGTTAGTCACCAGTTTCAAGCAGCTCGCGAAAGCATTCACTGCAAGATTTATAATTACCAACTTGCATCCCAAGAGGATGGACTCACTCCTCACCATGAGGAAACCCCCCCAGGAAACCTTGCGGGAGTACGCTCGACGATTTTAGGAAACTTATGGTGAAGTGGAGGATTGCTCTATGCAGGTCGTTGTGCCCTCATTCAGGATCGACTTGCCAAGAAACTCTATGTTGCATCAGTCTCTCACGAAGAAATAGGCTAATACTATCGACGATCTTATGTACATGATTGAGAAATATGCCAAGGTAGAAGATGTGGTAGCTGGCACCCAACATGACAATGGTCGGTTGAAGATGACCAGAAAAGGTGACAAAGAAAGTGTCCCTGACAAAGGGGGAAAGAAGAAAAATACAGGATCTAAAAGTAACGATAAGAAGGACCCCACCAAGGCCTACCAAGCGATGAATACAGTTTTCAAAGAGTTGATCTCCAAAATTTTGTGTATAATTCAACAGTTTTTCAAGTGGCCGAGGAAGATGTCAGGAGATCCATAAAAAAACACTGCCTTGAGGTGTTCCTACCACAAGGAAAATGTGCACAAAACAGAGAATTGCAAAGCACTCAAGCACCACTTAGAAGAGTTGGCTAAGGCAAGCCATCTGGATGATTACGTGGAAAAGAATGGCTCGAAGACCATCGCGAAGCACAACCAGAAACCTGATAATGTCCTGGACAACAACATGGTAGGGCACGAGTTTGCGGTCATCCATGGGGCATTAAGTCCGAACCATATTTAAAGGAACACTATTCGAATGGAGTTGAAGATGGTTACCGCGGTCATGAAAGCTTTCCAAGTTTATGCAGCCAAAACCTCAGCAGGCCAATGCCGTCGACCAGAAGACATTGACTATAACAAATATATAGTCTTTACCGAGGAAGACCTAATGAGAGTCAGAACTCCGCATCACGATGCGCTAGTAATCACTCTATAAAATTCCAATCGAGATGTGGACTAGCTACTAGTTGACTGGGAGAGACCTTCAGAGCTTAAGGACTTGAAATTGTTCAACAAGCCCAACTTCAAGATGTAAGATTTGAAGGAAGCGACCATCCCTTTGGCCGGCTTCGCTGGAAAGATGCCTATGCCTATGGGAAAAGTGGTAGTGCCAGTACGAATTGGGAATAGCTTGAAGATGATCAAATTTTTAGTCATGGACATTGAGTCCCCCTACAACGCTATCCTGGTACGACCAAAAGCTCAAATGCCTCACCGATCGAGGGATAATGGACATAAGCGAAAAACAAGTTTCTACTTGACAATGATTTATCCCTGCCATCACGCCTAAGCAAAAAAAGAAGAAAGATAAAGTGATTGCTGATGAGGCGACCAAAGACGGAGCCACCCCATCCAAGTAGCAACTAAAGTACGATAGACCGTGGGTGGAAGAAACAAGGGTGGCTGACGCGACTCAGAATGTGTCTCTAATGTGCGTTCACTCTAGGCTCAAGTGCAAGCCTGTCGTGTTAGTAATAATCCGACAAGTCGGGTATCGATCCTCAGGGAAAAAGGACAACGAAGTTGTAACGACTGGAAAAGACGGAGGAATCCTAACTCTGACTCGAAGAAGAAAAAGAAAATGATTTCATTTTTGAGAATGATTATGCTAAATGCAATTATAAAATTATGAATAAATGCAACTACACTAATTTTCCTAAGATGTGAATGAAAACTCGTTTAGAACTTTTGACTAACTGATAAGAAAAATAGGACGGGAATACAATCCCCCAACCCTAGTGAATTGCAGTTATAATACTAATCATAAATTTGACTGATTAAATCCGACCCGAAATTTAGTACTCCTAAGCATTATGTATAAGAGGTTCAAGCCCGCGTCATACCTAATCTGAGGACGAGTAAATCAGTATCGCAATAGTAACACTCGAATTGTATTCTAAATCATCATGGTTACCCAGAGGCAAACGAGATATAAAGACCTACAATTGTTATGTTCATACGCAATACGGTCGTATTTAATCACCAAATTCAGGGGATTAATGTTATAAACATACAATTAACACATCAGGCTGGGTTCATGTATCCCGGCCTTAGAAAATCTAGCCTAGCATGATGAAAGTGACGAAACAGGTAAATGATGTGCAGGAATTCATAATTACTCTAAGGAAAATTGTAATCAGATGTAGAAAGGATTTGGAAATAAGAAATACTCACTAAAATTACCCAAGCAGTAATTTAAACAATGAATGAAACTGGTAATCCGCTAATCTCTGAATCAATCTTCAATCTTTTAATTAAAACTGGAAATTTTTGCTAAACTAGGGTTTTTGGAAAAGAAAAGAAAAACTAACTATTATCCTATCTAAAAATCCGTCCAAATAACAATAATAAATCGGGTTTTTATACCCTCCATGAATTTAGGAATTGCAGCTGCACTAGGACTCTTCCTTGAAACAAACAAGATTCGCAAATCTCGAAGGCCGGACCGGTCCGGGCCTTAGGCGGACCGATCTGCTTTTATTTTAGGGCGGACCGGTCCGTCCCCGGACCGATTCTTTTATTTTTGCCTTCTTCGGTTTGCTTGTGGTCCGGGGTCTACTGGGGGTTTGCAAAGCGGACCGGTCCGGGGTAGGGCGGACCGGTCCGGATATTTGACTTTTTAGCTCAACTTTGACTGCTCACATCTTTTGTTCTGGAACTCCGATTGAGGTGCCGTTTCTTCCTATGTGCTTGTGAATGAGATCTCAACTTCTCTTTAGGTACTTCATCCGAATTCCGGGTGAAAATTATGCTTCTGCCCTTTTGACTTTCCTTCTCTCTTTCTTGAGTCTTCCGATTTCCTTCTTCCGTTTCTTGACATCAAATACCTGTAAAATCACTACGAAATACCAGAAACTCGGTGTACTCATTAGGATCAGTCAGTAGCAAGATTATGAGATAAAGTCAACTAAATTACGTTGTTCGAGGTGCTAAAAGCGACTAAATTAAGGGATAAATTAGGAAGCATTTATGCCTAATCAAACTCCCCTAACTTAGAACTTTGCGCATCCCGAGCAATGTAAAAGAATCCTAGCCAAGCTCAATTCTTGAAACCATTTTATTGGGATAGAATATCTTTTTCGCGGGCAAGCGGTTGCATTTAGCGTATGCAACAAGCCTTTAAACCTCTAGGTTACCCTAGTAGGACGAGTGGTGTCTCGTGAGGGTTTGCAGAGAATATATCCACAAAATTCGACTCAAAGAAAATTCAAAATACGCAAAAATTGTACAATTCAAATTTTTCTAGAAAAATAGTCATCATCAAGTCATATTTACAAGTCTCAAATCATCGTGCGTGTGTGCGTAGCCGAAAATATAACCGCCCATTTCCACCGATTGATCATTACGTTACTTGTCCAAAAATTCGTTTTGATTTCAATTTCTCACGGAATGCTCTCTTAAACGAATCACTCGGAATGTGGCTATTCTTCTCGGTATGCGTGATATAAAGAGTAAATGTAATGGACGCAAAATCACGCATACAATTAGAAAGACAGAAATTTCACGGTGAAAGGATCTCATCAACGGATTACAGTTTTAAAAATGGGAACATTGCCTCTTTTTCGCGCATTCAATCTCTTTTATTATCTTTTGGTGTATTAGCTCTCCACGCGGTAACCAATTTTGCAATTTAGACTCGGTTAGGACTTTTTCAGGTTTAAAGGTATATGGGGTGAAATGACAATGGTAGGGAGGTTGGAATTGGAAAGGTCATTAATGATGTCCATTTGTGCTTTTTTCAAGCTATTGCTAATTTTTTCTTCTTTTTCTATATTTTTCTGTTTTTCACTTCTTTTCTTTTCTTGCTATTTTTGTTGAGCATATCTATTTTTTTCTTGCCCCGTTATATGCACTTTTCAGACTTAAATTCTGAATTTTTCCATTTTTCACAATTCCGGCTATTTGGGTTTTTTGGGTTATCAAACGAAAGGAGAAAATTTGCTTGGCTCAAATTGGGTTACAAAAGGGGTAATTTTTCGCTACTTTTTCTGGCCAATATTTTTGGGTGACAAACGAGGACCTACTTTATTGTCCAAAATGCCAATTGCGTTACCATATGCATTTCGAGATGTATTTAAGTTTAGAGATCAATTTAGCACGTTTTTCAAAGCAATATTGCACACATTTTTCAAAACCGATCAAAATGAAAGGATTGAGATCCTTGACAACTTTTTAGGCGCTGAAAAGAACTTTGAGTTAGCAATTAACTCGGATTGATTTAAAAACTCGCAAAAAGTGATAGGCTCGAATCTCATCGGGTTTGTTAATCTCCACACTTATTCGTTAAGTCTTCAATTTTCGCTCAATTTCCATCTTTAGTCAATTTCGGCTTTGTGTATGTTGAATTTTCACAATTTGAGACTTTAAACTGACTTTTAATGATATTTTTGAAAAATTTGAATTCCAATTTTTATTTATTTTGAACAAAAATATTTTTGGATTTTTTAAAATTTTTTTGATTTTTTTCTGGAAATTTCTGGGCATTTTGAAAATTTGTGAAGTTTTAGACATACGCACTTGTGACCCCCCCTAACTTAGACTTTTGCATTGTCCTCAAGCAAAAAGGACTAAAATCTAAATAAGGCAAAATAATAAGTGCGATAAATAAAACAAACAAATGGAGAAAATGCAGTTTTTATTACAATAGGACTGTGTTACATGTGCAGGGAAAAGCATACAAATGTGAATAGGAAAAACACTAGAAAAACTGCGGGAATTACAACAAGCTTCACTGGGGTGGGCGATGGGAAGAACCGGGCGCATCGGGGCCATAGGGGCTATGGTAATAGGAGGGTAGTGGCTCATCGGGATCCCCTAGGCGGCGATAGATGTCCGCTTGGAAGCGGAGAACGATGCTCATGTCGCGCTCGTAGTTGGTCTAAAAGGAGTTGAAGTTTGTTTCAAGTGCCGACATGCGTGCGGATAGGTCGGTTCCCGCCCACTCGAAATCTGGGTCGTCCTCCTCGTCCGCCGACTCCTCGTCCGGACCGAGATCCCCCATCTTGACGTCCTCACCGGCTGGCCCTACTTCTTCCTCTCTCTCGCTCGAGGCAGCCTCTTCTTCACTTTCACCTCCCCTCCTAGCCCATAGGACAGCTAGCTGTTTGGCGCTCTTAGTGCGGGTCCCTTGTCCGAAAGGACCGGGGATGCGAGTGTGGTCGACCGGGGGCACTATGCCAGCATCCTTAAGGATGGAAGTGATCAAACGGGCATAGGGAAGTGGGGTGGTGCCCTTCTCATCCAAGGACGCGTTAATGATATCCGCGTATAAAGTGCGACCTAAATAGATGGAAGTTTGGGGGTCGAAGAGATGATAGGTTAAAGTATCTTGCCGAGGCTGCATGGCGGAATCGTTGGACGTTTGCAGTATGTTGGCGCACACAATCTGAAATGTGAGGCGCGCCTTCTCGTTTAGAAGTCCAACGGCGACGGTTTGCCCCGTCCAAGCCACATTCGGCGCAATTCGGGCCATGATGATATCCTTGTCGACCGAGGGGACGTTTCGGGGATAGGTAAATTCGGGAACGTCATACTCGGCCAAGGAAAATGGGATGACATTCCCATCCACGTAAGCTTCAGCCTCGAATTGGCCCGTCCGGACTAGGGTGCTATAAAATGAGCGGACTTCAGTTGCCCAAACCGCTTCGTAGGGTTGGTTGAGGAATCGGCACCAGCTTCGAGCCATGAATAGGGTGGTGACGGAGTTGGGCAACCCTTCCCATTGGACAGCGCGCTCCATATGGAGTTTGCGGCCCAAACCAAAAAATTGAGTGCACCATTGCTCTTCTTGGCGGGAGCGAAACTCGCCGTGACTAGAAGGTTGGATCTCGGTGGATTCATATTTGGTGGGGTCAATGCGGGGGGCCATGGAAACAAGAAGGATTTTTGCTAGGAAAAACTGGAGAGGGAGAAGAGAGGATTTGTGGTGGAGGTGTGAAGAGAAAGGGTGGTATTGGTGTGTATTTATAGTGGAAGGGGTGAGGGGAGGGGTTGGAATTGGAGGGAAAGGGTTTGGAGGGAAAAGGGGGTGGATTTGGGAGGGAAAGGTTGGGGTTGGGAAGAGGGAAAACGGATTGGAGGGAATGAATGGGATTGGGGGGAAAGGGGGGGTGAATCTTGAGAAGGGGAGAAAACAGACTTGTAGAAGGTGGACCGGTCCGGGGTAGGGGCGGACCAGTCCGGATATTTGACTTTTCAAACATTCGCCAGACAGACCGGTCCTTTAAAATTAAAGGAACCGGTCCGGGGTCGGACCGGTCCGTCCTTAAAAAGGAACTGGTCCGCCCCAGGGCTTTTGGGATGAAATTATCCGAACTTGGTTTCGAGCTCTCTTCTTCAAAAAATTTCACTTTCCCGACATACTCTCTATCCAACTGGACTAAAAACCCTCTCGATTTCACTAGTCAACACCCTTTGACTCAAAATTCCTGCAACACACGTATGCTTCTCCCGAACGAAACCTAGTCCTAACGACTCTCAAAACACACACGACGCTCACACACACGACTCTCACACACACGACTCTCACCCCATACGCGTCGGGGGTGCGACGACCTTGCTGAAATAGCTCACTCTACCCCGTAAACGGGGTCCGACAACCAGACGGTGTCGACTTCTTTCGCACACGCCTCTAGATATGGCTTTAGGCGCTGTCCATTCACTTTGAATGTATTTCCCCCTTTTAAATCGTCTAATTCAACAGCTCCGTGGGGGAAAACATTCTTCACGACGAACGAGCCAGACCATCATGACCGCAACTTGCCCGGAAAGAGGTGAAGCCGAGAGTTGTAGAGAAGAACTTTTTGCCCAGGAAGAAACTCCTTTCGTCGGATGATGCTATCATGAGCGAGTTTCATTCTTTCTTTTGAAATTTTGGCATTCTCATACGCATCATTGCATAGTTCTTCTAACTCATTCAATTGAAGCTTGCGGGCTTCACCGGCCTTGTCCATGGCATAATTCAATTGCTTAATTGCCCAATACGCCTTGTGTTCAAGCTCAACGGGAAGATGGCAAGGTTTGCCATACACAAAGCGAAAATGGGACATGCCGAGTTGATTCTTGTATGCGGTACGATAGGCCCATAACGAATCGTTCAATCTAAGGGACCAATCTTTTCGGGTAGGATTGACGGTCTTTTCAAGAATGTTCTTGTTTTCCCGATTTTCTAGTTCGGCCTGCCCATTCGTTTGTGGGTGATAAGTCGTTCCAACCTTGTGAACGACACCATACTTTCTCATGAGCTTCGCGAATGGCCTATTGCAAAAGTGCGTGTCATTATCACTAATTATCGCTTTCGGTGCACCGAAGCGGGAAAGTATGTGTTTTTGCAGGAATTTTATCACCACCTTGTTGTCATTTGTCTTGGTAGCTATGGCTTCCACCCATTTAGAAACGTAGTCTACCGCGACAAGGATGTATAGAAAACCAAAGGACGGGGGAAAAGGGTCCATGAAGTCAATACCCCAAGAGTTAAAGATCTCAATAATGAGTATAGGGGTAAGAGGCATCATGTCTCGTCGGGTAATGGCCCCCATCCGTTGGCATTTATTGCAGGATTTGCAAGCATCGTTTACATCCCGGAAGATTGTGGGCCAATAAAGGCCTCATTGCAGAATTTTTGCGACCGTCTTTTTAGTCGAAAAGTGGCCTCCACAAGCTCCCGAATGACAAAACTGGATGACTTTCGGGATTTCGTCATTCGGTATACATCGTCGGATGATTTGGTCGGCGCAATATTTAAAAAGGAATGGATTGTCATAGAAGAACATGCGCGACCAAGTAATAAACCTCTTTTTATCTTGCGGTGTCCAATCGGGAGGGACGGCTCCCGTGACAAGATAGTTCACTATATTCGTAAACCAGGGATACGAAGAGGTAGCAAAAAGTTGCTCATCCAAGAAGTATTCGTCTATGGGTGTGGGATCACTAGGTACGTCGAACGAAAGCCGAGATAAATGGTCGACAACGACGTTTTCTACTCCTTTCTTATCTTTGATGGAGAGATTGAACTCTTGTAGGAGTATGATCCAACTTATGAGGCGCAACTTGGAATCTTTCTTTGCAGGTAGGTATTTCAAAGCCGCGTGATCGGTGAAACACGTGATGGGAGAACCAATAAGATATGACCAGAATTTATCAGGGGCAAAGACTACCGCTAGCAACTCCTTCTCCGTGGTAGAGTAGTTGAGTTGAGGTCCGGTAACGGTCCGGATAGCGTAGTAGATGACATGAGCTTGCTTATCTTTTCGTTGGCCCAAAACAGCCCCGATTGCATAATCGCTAGCATTACACATAAGTTCGAATGGTAGGGACCAATCCGGAACTTGCATGATGGGAGCGGACACAAGCATGTTTTTCAATTTTTCAAAAGAGCGTTGGCATGCTTTCGTCCACTCGAATGGGGTGTCCTTCATGAGTAGGTTGCTTAAGGGCCTAGCGATGGCGCAAAAGTCCTTAATGAACCTTCGATAAAACCCCGCGTGACCCAAGAATGAGCGCATGTCTTTAAGCGATTTTGGTGGGGGAAGATCAGCTATGACATCTATATTTGCCCTATCAACTTCTATTCCTTTGGATGATACTATATGGCCAAGAACTATTCCCTCGGTGACCATGAAATGGTATTTCTCCCAATTCAGCACTAAGTTCTTTTCCACACACCGGGCGAGTACTTTTTCCAGCTTTTCCAAACAATGATCGAAAGAGGTGCCAAAAATGCTGAAATCGTCCATGAACACTTCGAGACCTCTCTCGATCATGTCTCTAAATAAGCTCAACACGTACCTTTGAAAGGTCGCAGGTGCATTACACAAGCCAAATGGCATACGTTTGTAGGCAAACGTACCAAAAGGACAAGTGAAGGTAGTCTTCTCCTGGTCAAGTACATCTACCTCAATTTGGTTATATCCGGAATAACCATCACGGAAGCAATAGTAAGGGTGGCCTGCTACTCTCTCAAGCATTTGATCAATAAATGGCAAGGGGAAATGGTTTTTCCTAGTTCCCGCATTGAGTTTCCGGTAATCAATGCAAACGCGCCACCCGGTGGTGGTACGTTGGGGAACTAGCTCTCCTTTGGCATTCTCAATCACAATCATACCCGACTTTTTTGGGACGACTTGAATGGGGCTCACCCACTTGCTATCCGAGATTGGGTAGATAATCCCGGCATCTAATAATTTGATAATCTCGGTTATCACAACTTCTTTCATGTTGGGATTTAGTCTTCTTTGCATTTCTCTAGAAGGCTTGACATCCTCTTCGAGATGGATCTTGTGAGTGCAAATCAATGGACTAATCCCCTTTAAATTAGCGATGCACCAACCAAAATCACTTTGGTGCTTCCTCAAAATTTCCAGCAGTTTACCCTCCTGCCCTTCGTCTAGGCTAGAGGAGACAACAACAGGAAATGTCTCATCCTCTCCTAGGTATGCATATTTGATATGGGAGTGGAGTTTCTTTAATTCAAGGGTTGGAAATTTGTCGCTGGAGGGAACAATGCGTGTATCCCTCAGAGGAAACTCCTCGAATCTAGAAACCCAATTAACATCTCTCGCGTCCTCGTCCGACGCACTCTCATCGAGTAACTCTCTCAACTCCCCGACTTCCCTCTCGAAGTCGGTGTACGTCCCCTCACTCTCATATCTCGCCGCTAAACAGGACTCTAAAGCGTCGCCACAGTAATTCTCCTCAAAATACTCTCATACTATCTCATCTATGAGACTCACCGTGTGAAAATCATCTTCCTCCCCCGTATGTTGGGCTATGTGGAAGATGTTGGTTTCCAAGGTCATGTTCCCAAAGGTGAGTTGCATTCTCCTATTTAGAGTATTGATGATTGCGTTAGCCGTAGCTAAGAATGGATGCCCAAGGATGATGGGAACATTATTGCTCGAGTTGAAGGAGGGCTCCGTGTCCCAAATGACAAAATCTACCGGGAAGTAGAAAGTATCAACTTGGACGATCACGTCCTGGACTATGCCTCGTGGAATCTTCACTGTTCGATTCGCTAATTGGAGAGTGACTTTTGTGGGTTTGAGGTCGCCCAAATCAAGTTGCCTATAGATGGATTAAGGGAGGATATTTACGCTTGCTCCCAAGTCAAGTAAGGCTTTTTCGATTTTACTCTCTCCAATGATGCTGGATATGGTGGGTGCACCGGGATCTTTGAATTTAGGCGGGAGTTCATTTAGTAGAATGGAGCTCATGTTTTGTGCTAGAAATACGTTCTTCTTCACCTTCATTTTTCTCTTAACCGTCAACAGGTCTTTGATAACTTTAGCATAAGCTGGAATTTGTTTGATGGCATCGAGGAAAGGTAAATTCAGATTTACTTGCTTAAGCACTTCTAGCACGTCTTCACGTGGGTTTCCTTTTTTGGAGGGAATCAACCATTGAGGAAAAGGTGCCGCGGAGGGTGGTTTCACTACCACCTCTGGCTCACTAGCGTCTTCCTTATCACTCTCATTCAAAGGGACATCTTCGGCCTCTTTCGTGCCGGGAGAAACTTCCTTGTCTTTTATCGTTTCGTGTGGGGGGAGGTGATAAATCAACGACTCTTCCACTACGAAGAGTGGTCACAGCTTGACATTGCTCCTGATGTTCAGTAGAGGTGGAGCTAACACTAGTTTGACCTTGGGGAGGTCTTTGGCCTTGGGCAGGAAACTTTCCCTTCTCTTGGACACTCAGCGAGGATTGTATCTTTGACAGACTTACATTTATGTCGCCAATCGGACAATCATACTTGGCATTGGTTGAGGTCTGGCTTGCGATGAATTAATTCATGGTATCCTCGAGAGTCCTCCGCGGTGGCGGAATATACACTCCTTGAGGTGGTGGTGCTTGCACATGTCCTTGAATGTGTGGAGCTTGTTGAAAGTGTTGTGGTGGAGGAGGGGCAACATGTGAAGGAGGGTTCATAGCGGTATGTTGTTGCCCATAGCTGAAACCATGATGGTTTTTCCATGAAGGGTTATATGAATTCCCGTGCGGGGCACCGAAATTTCCCTTAAATCCTCCTATACCACTAACTTGCTCCTGAAGCATAACTTTGTGGGCGGGTATCGTCGGGCATTCCTCAGTTGAATGTCCCGCCTCACATATCGTACACACCTTCTCGACGGGGTTTGGTATGGATCCAGCTGGTCCTTTTCCATATATCTCGCATAGGTCTCGAAATCCTTTTTCAAGAGTCTCCAATCGACTATCCGTCATAGAGGTCTTGTCTACATGGAAGAGGCCGGATGCCGATGGAGTGGTGGTCATTTGACGATTTCGATTTTGAGCGTTAGGATCAGATGTATCCCAGGATTGGGTAGTCTCGGCGACATACCTCGGGTGAAGCTCAGCATCGTGGGCATCTAAATCGACAAACGAACCACTTCCCATAGTTTCAACAAGTTGCTTGGAGTTAAGATTCATCCCATTATAGAGAAAAGAAATGATTTGCGCTGAATCAAATCCATGATGGGGGCATGAAGTAACTAACTCGTTGAAGCGTTCATAACATCGATGGAATGGCTCATTTTCAGCTTGTCTGAACGCTTGAATTTGAGCCTTTATGGAGATTGTTCGATGTGGTGGGAAGAATTTCTTGAGAAATCTCGACTGCAACTCATTCCATGATGGAATCGATCTCGGAGGTAAAGACCATAGCCAGGCCTTAGCTTTATCTTTGAGCGAGAAAGGGCAGAGTTTGAGGCGGATTACCTCTTGTGTGCAGGTTTGATCATTGAGAGTATCACACACGCCCTCAAATTCCCTAATATGGAGGTATGGATTTTCAGAATCCATACCGTGGTAATGCGGTAGCATCTGGATCATCCCATTTTAAAACGGAATTGCCCAGCATTAGACGGGAGTATAATGCATCCCGGAGTGACAGTGCGCTCGGGATATAAGAATTCTCTCAGCGGGCGGTATGGGGGCTCTTCCTCACCGGCGGGTGCACTGCCGTGTAGCGACATCACTTCCTCACTTAACGACTCGGTGCTCTCACTAGGTGTGCTTGCAGTGTGTCCTAAGAAGGAAAACAGAGTGTTATTGGAGATTGTGTGCGACGGTGTGGGAGGTGGGATCCAGAACTGTGGGGCGTTTGGAGTGTGGGGACTATCGGGATTATACTCAACAATTGGATTTTCGTGAATGTTGGTTGGAGTATTACGGGGCGTGGGAGTGGTTTCAGAATTTTGCATTAAAGCTTAGGACAGATGATGATTGTGAATCTTTTTGTGCTTTTTGATTTTTTTTTTATGTTTTTCTTTGGAATTTTTTTTTTGAAATTTTTGGTCAAAGTTTTGGATTGAATCAATCTAATCCTAAGTCTACCTAATTCCCCGACAACGGCGCCAAAAACTTGACGCGACTCAGAATGTGTCTCTAATGTGCGTTCACTCTAGGCTCAAGTACAAGCCTGTCGCGTTAGTAATAATCCAACAAGTCAGGTATCGATCCTCAGGGAAAAAGGACAACGAAGTTGTAACGACTGGAAAAGATGGAGGAACCCTAACTCTGTCTCGAAGAAGAAAAAGAAAATGATTTGGTTTTTGAGAATGATTATGCTAAATGCAATTATGAAATTATGAAGAAATGCAACTACACTAATTTGCCTAAGATGTGAATGAAAACTGGTTTAGAACTTTTGACTAACTGATAAGAAAAATAGGACGGGAATACAATCCCCCAACCCTAGTGAATTGTAGTTATAATACTAATCATAAATTTGACTGATTAAATCCGACCTGGAATTTAGTACTCCCATGCATTATGTATACGAGGTTCAAGCCCGCGTCATACCTAATCTGAGGACGAGTAAATCAGTATCGCAATAGTAACACTCGAATTGTATTCTAAATCATCACGGTTACCCAGAGGCAAACGGGATATAAAGACCTAAAATTGTTATGTTCATACGAAATACGGTCGTCTTTAATCACCAAATTCAGGGGATTAATGTTATAAACATACAATTAACACATCAGGCTGGGTTCATGTATCCCGGCCTTAGAAAATCTAGCCTAGCATGATGAAAGTGACGAAATCGATAACTGATGTGCAGGAATTCATAATTACTCTAAGGAAAATTGTAATCACATGTAGAAAGGATTTGGAAATAAGAAATACTCACTAAAATTACCCAAGCAGTAATTGAAACAATGAATGAAACTGGTAATCCGCTAATCTCTGAATCAATCTTCAATCTTTTAATTAAAACTGGAAATTTTTGCTAAACTAGGGTTTTTGGAAAAGAAAAGAAAAACTAACTATTATCCTATCTAAAAATCCGTCCAAATAAGAATAATAAATCGGGTTTTTATACCCTCCATGAATTTAGGAGTTGCAGCTGCACTAGGACTCTTCCTTGAAACAAACAAGATTTGCAAATCTCGAAGGTCGAACCGGTCCGGGCCTTAGGCGGACCGATCTGCTTTTATTTTGGGGCGGACCGGTCCTCCCTTGGACCGGTTCTTTTATTTTTGCCTTCTTCGGTTTTCTTGTGGTCCGGGGTCTACTGGAGTTTTGTAAAGAGGACCGGTCCGGGGTAGGGGCGGACCGGTCCGGATATTTGACTTTTTGGCTCAACTTTGACTGCTCACATCTTTTGTTCCGGAACTCCGATTGAGGTTCCGTTTCTTCCTATGTGCTTGTGAATGAGATCTCTTCAACTTCTCTTTAGGTACCTCATCCGAATTCCAGGTGGAAATTACGCTTCTTCCATTTTGACTTTCCTTCTCTCTTCCTTGATTCTTCCGGTTTCCTTCTTTCGTTTCTTGACATCAAATACCTGTAAAATCACTACGAAATACCAGAAACTCGGTGTACTCATTAGGATCCGTCAGTAGCAAGATTATGAGATAAAGTCAACTCAATTACGTTGTTCGAGGTGCTAAAAGTGACTAAATCAAGGGATAAATTAGGAAGAATTTATGCCTAATCAGTGGTCCCCGCAGATAGAGTCATCGAACCATTGTAAGAAGTTTTGTTCGACGACTCACACTCGGAGAAGAAGTTTATGATCAACAACTCACTTGTCGATCATGAAAAATGATGTATTCGCTTTGCAGCCTTATGATACACCTGGGATTGAATCCAAAGTCATGTGCCACTGGCTTTATGTGGACCCAGCGTTTCCGCTGATCACATAAAAGGCGCGTCGTATAGACCCCAAAGGAGAAAGTGGCAGAAGAAGAAGTGGGAAAACTTTTGGAGGCAAAGTCCATTAAAGAAGTTCAATTCTGCAAGTGGCTAGGCATAGACTTCACTTACATGAATAAAGCATGTCCAAAAGACAACTTTCCTCTGCCAAAGATTAACCAGTTGGTTAGATGCTACAACCAGCCTTGAACAGATGAGTTTACTGGATGCTTACTAAGGGTATCATCAAATCCCTCTGTTCGGACCCGACTAGTAGAAACCTTCATTCATTACCACCCTTGGCTTGTACTACTACACAATCATGACATTTGGACCTAAAAACACACACGAGCTACTTACCATTGGTCACCAAGATATTTCAGCTCGGTGATACCATGGAGGTTTACATAAACGATATGCTCATCAAGAGAAAGCACAATAGCGATCACTTGCAAGTCATGATGAAGATATTTGAGGTCCTGAGATATTACCGAATGAATCTCACCGCAACTAAATGCTCTTTTGGAGAACAATATAAAAGTTCCCGAGCTACCTGGTTAGCCAAATGGGAATCTAGGAAAATTTTGACCAGATTGAGGCGATCAACAATGTTTGACCACTAAAGATAGTCAGAGTTATCAAAATTTTTATCGAAACGTTATCAGCACACTTCTCGTCATCTCTAAATCCTTCGATAAATATTTGCCATTCTTTCAGCTCTTAAAAAAACAAAAAGGGACTTACCTCGAATGAAGGATGCTAAAAGGCACTTGAAGAAATCAAGTTTTATTTAAGACGACCACCTCTGCTCGCGGTCCCATATCTAGGAGACTCAATTCATCTGTATCTCGTGGTGTCAGATCACACAGTTAACTAGGCGTTAGTGTCCGAGATGGACGGGAACCAAGCCCCAATCTATTATGTTAGCAAGTTTCTACTAGACTATGAAAAATTCTACCTTCTTTTGAAGAAATTAACTTATTCTCTCGTACTAGCCTCAGAAAATTGAATCACTTTTTTTAAGCCCACTCAGTTATAATTATCATCTCCTTTCCACTCAAGGCAATCCTTAGAAAGGCCAACCTCTTTGGACGTTGAAGAGTGCCCAATATGCTTGTTTCAAACAAGACCAAAATTTTCATAAAAAATGATCCAACTTTTAATTATGCACCAAACCAAGTTGTGAAAACCCAATTCTGACTTTAAACCAATTTTATCTTGATTAATCCTAAACATGCATCTAGTGATTAAAGCAAGTAAAGTAAAGTAAAGAATACTCACAACGCCGGATGTATGAGAAAAAAACCTAAAACGGCAAAACAACCTCGGACAGCCCAAGCCAGACAATCACTATGAATAATGGTTTTACAAAGACAGATTAGCCTTACACTAAGACTCGATCCCCACGGGTCTTGACGCTCCTTCTGATCTTCAACCGTTCTTCAATAGTACCCACGTAGAAATTTCGTCTTCTACGATACCTGTCCATAACACACGCGTCCACGTATGTCTCGGTGTCCTCCGATTGGCTTTCATTCATCTACGATGTCGAATAAGAAGTCCTTCTCTTTTCTTCACCGCAAAACCCTTTATGTTCAATGATAGAACAAACTTCTTTGGTGCCGCAAGATCACTTAAACATATAAGAATGATAACTCGGATCTTTGCAGACTCTAAGGATGTGTTTATGCTTTGTAACCCTTAGAAAATATGTGCAAACAACGTATTGGAATGTATTCAGTTTTTTCCAGTTGCACACTTACGAAACTCTGATAGAAACACGCTTTAAATAACAATTTAGCCCCGCCTAGAAAAACTTGTCACTCGAACAATAATACTACGTCGTTCGCGCGACATAGGCATCTCGTTCGAGCGAGATCCTTATGTCGTTTGAACGAGCTGGCGTGGCAGTTTGACTTTTTGATTTTTTATTAAAAACGTCTCTTTTAAAGGAGATCCACGTAAGTCAAACTTTATTTTGAGTATATCATAATTAAAACGTAGTGTAAACCATTTAAAACACTTTAAAACATTTTTCTTTATAAAAATACATCCTTATCTTTTATAAAATAATTTCGAGCACCATTAATTATACGCATTCATACCAGAGTGATCTCGGATTGCAATTAACTTTGAAGACGATTAAACTTGCACCAATTAAACATTGGCATGATTATTTCTTTGAAGCTTTGCTGCAATGTCTTCAATTTTCTTCAATACGTCATAGACAAAGTGGGATCGTGACAAAATAAAAATCTCTCTATGACATATGATAAACAAGTGTTATTCACGGAATTAAGTCAAAATAATACAAGGACTCAATTGGAACTTTATGTACTTACAAATCTCCCCCTTTGACTATTCAAGGACAAAACTAAACCAGTGAAATGCCTAAGCCTGGCCGTCAAGCCGTATGATGCCTAAATCCCATCCCATAAACCCAAAATTAAAAATATAGGACACGGACTAGTATATGTAGCACCGGCGAGCATAAACTGTCTGAATGTGATGTAGACTTGAAATCTAGAATCGCTGAAGCATACCTACACACATGAAACAGACAAACAAATACCCAGTGAAGTATGGAGGAACAAATGATACCAATTTATATTTCTAATTAGAACAAATCATTTCAAACATGTGAGCAATTATTTGATACCAATTTGAAAGAAATATATTCAAACAATATGTAAATCCAGATATCAATAAAAATGCTCAGCGAATCTCCCCCTACATCACATACATCTCTCCCCCTTTTTGTCTCGAATAGACAATCCGGTGAAAAGATAAACCATTGAAAGTATCCAGCATGAGAATATACCAATTTGAATAAATATGAAATCGCTAGATAATCATGAAACAACCGGATAAATGTGATCATGTAATGACAAATCAGTAGCTAGTAAACCAATGAATCACACAGCGAATATAGCAATCTAGTCAGGTGTGATAAACAGACTATATGCAAAAAATCCAATTTTGAACCAATTAAAACCTATATATAAATCACTCAGCCCCAAAACACTTCCAGCAATACCAAAAATATACCAATTTAAACCAGAGGACTGTAAACCAATCAGATGTCAGATTTTAGCCTGTCGTTCGAACGATCCAGGGACGTCGCTCGAACGAGTTGAGGATGTGTTCGCGCGAGATGGATATATCGCTCGAACGACTTCTCGCGACCTGTCAAAATTTCCCAAATTCCCAGGAATATTATATAATATTGCCCAGGAAAAAAAATTCCACAAAAAAATTCTAGGAAGGACCTGACAGAAATAAAATAGTGTTAAAACCGTAGGCTTTTAACACAAAACGCAAAGACTCATAAAAACTAAAAATGTGAGTTACATGCAAACACAGTACCGATGTGCTCAAACATGGATATGAAGTGAATGGACGTGAAACTACAACAAATGAGACATAATTCCAACACATCGAAACGATCAAGAATCTCTAATTGATAGCGATAAATCATCAAACTTTATCATAGCCATATGACAATAAAAGTGTGAGCTTAATGAACTAAACATACTACATCCACACAAATCTAAAATTTTGACGATTCTACAAACAATAGCGTCAAATTGCAATGTTTCAATATTAGGATTAGTTGTGCAAACCCGATTAAATTTTTAATCCATCCAAACTCCTTCAATAATATCATATTTTCTTTGGAATGAACTACACTAATTTGACCCTTTTCTTCGCATATTACATTTTCTTTTGGGCTCTTTTAAACGGTGGCTTTCACGACGAGTTAATTTTGAATTCTCGCAGCCCTTTCCCGTGAATTCACTCATCATTTTTCAATTCAAATCCTCACGGTAAACGGTCCTTACATGCACACTTCTCCTTAAGTCTACTTACGAATAGATGAAAAGATTGAGATAAGAACACCTCACCAAATTCAAATATGCAAGAGAAGTCAAACATCCATATAAACTCGTGCATGTGTGCAATGTTGACATATATAGAAAGTCGAATCAAACTTCATATCAACTTCGAAACAACCCCATATAAAAAATGGTTAAGATCATTCTAAAAATCGATAATAATGACCAAATGTCCTAGCCACATGGATAATGAAACGATGGGGAGGGGGGTCCAAGCACACTAATATGCCACATCAAACATGTAAACTCAAAAATAAAAATTGAAAATCTTTTTGGCTTTTCAAACAGTTTTCTCAAAAACAAAATCTTTTTGTATTTTTCAAATAAGACTCAAACAAATGAAAAATATAATACAAAGAGATAAACATGTCATAACACTAGCAAATTATAAATCATGATGTAAGGGCTAGCGAATAACAAAACATTCAAGCTACTATACATAAGAAATAGCAAGAGATGAATCATGTGCATGCATGTGAGAATCAACCAACGAAGCATTTAGCATCTCCAAAATGGATTTCCTAACCCAAACAGGTGTAAACCTAAAAAAATGGGTTTTGGGAACCAATGGGACACTACATTTAATCTTCCTAGGTTCTTTTATAAGATCAAAATAAAAATTCCTAAGGTGACCTTTTCTACCACAATACGAACATGAGAAAACACGACGAGGAACAGGACCTTTGGGTTGACCTTTTCTAATACCCTGGATGTGGTTGACGCTCTAAAATAAACTATGGTTTTGGATTTTACAATCGAACCATTAGAACAAGATAAGCCTCTACCATCACTACTCGAGTCATTTAAATAATGTTTTAACTTCAAAACTTTCGACTCAAGTAAATGATTAGACTCCTCAAACATTTGGGACTCCTTCTTTAAATTTTCTGTTGAAAAGCGATGCCCTAAATTTTAAAATTCTTACACTTCAAAAAGTAATAATTTCCTTTTTAGATGCGGAAGCGAAGATGATGGTTCAATAAAAAAAAATTAACATATTTTAATTTCTTTCCAAATTAAAATTAAACCAAGTGAAATAAGATGGAAAAGACGCTTATGTTAATTTCACTTAAACACAATTAATTAACCCAAGTCCTAACAATTTGCCTAACAAAATATTTAATTCATTTTAGTAAATTAGGCAAAACCAAATTTTAACAAATTAAATTAATGACTTGAATTAACTACACATTACCCAATATTTATTTAGCACCAAAATAAATTTAGTAGTGATATAAACCAAATTTTATCTTTTTAGCTAAGCATGCGTTCTAGGTGATATATCAAGATAAATTAAACAATGAATCACTACGCTGCGATGTACGAGGAAAAACTCACAACGAGAAAAAACCTCGGACGACCCTAGCCTTAAGTCCACTAAGTATGGTTTTACAAATACAAGACAGTAAGACTTACAACACTCGACTTGACCCCTTTCAAGCCCTGATGCTTCTTCTTGTATACACCTCCGCCTAGTAGACAACCCCGGAGCTCCACCAGAATCTTGGAATCACCAATGAGACATAGGTACACCGTCAACCACACATGGTGCCTTTGACCATGTGTGAATGCCGCAACAAAACAAACTCTTCTTCTTTGAGGGATTTAGAAGGAAACCCAAACAATCTCTTCAATGCGGTAGAGATGAACCCGATTCCAAACTCCAAGCAATGTATATATATATATATATATATATATATATATATATAGTAACTTGGATTAAATAATGTTTATTGGATGCAAACTTGGTTTTGTTCTTTGAATAAAAGAATTCGAATAACAAACACCAAGGGATCTTTTTATGGAAGAATTAGGCTCTCAAACACTCGCTAGGATTTGGAAAAAGTTCTTAGAAAATTTTTGTTCCCGAAGTCATTTAATTATGTGAAAGAATAGTGGGACAAAGTAGTGGGAAAGTGTCAAAAAACTGCCAAAAACTGTTCCCGCTGAAATCTCGTACGAACGACATTTTCGTTCGAACAAACTTTTAAACGAGTTTCCAGAGGCAAGTCGTTGGCAAACCTCGTTCGAACGAAATTCTCGTTTGAACGAAAAACTCGTTCGAACGACAACTTCGAACGAAAAGCCAAAAAGTTTAAAAATTCCATTTTAGCCCAGAAACTTTATTTTAAAGTTTTAAAATACCTTTCTGAAAACAAACCTTAGTTTAAAATGAAAGTACACCCAATATAAAAATATTCCAAGTCTCCCTATATTTATATAGAAATGCATTCATACCTTTGGAGACTATGGAATATGATGTTGATGACGTAGAAACATAGCACTTAAACTCGACATTTGGATGAAGCTTTAATATCTTGGCCGCTACGTCTTCAATAAACACGTCATAGGCTTGAATGGATAAACTTGAACTGTATCCTATGACTCAAATGTTTTTGTCCGGAATTGAGCCAAAACTACAAAGGACTCAATTGGAAATTTGTGTCCTTACAAATATCCCCCTTTGGCTATTCCGGGACAAAAACTAAACAAAAATCCTAAAGGGCCGTCAAGCTCTACTAAACTAAAAAATATCCCACCCAAAATAAAAATACAATAGCTTGAAGTAAAACAACTCAAGGATCAATATCTTTGTCGAAAATGAAAGTTGCCACTTAGAAGAATTCCTGCACACTTAAGCACGCTATCAAACGTATAGGGAATATCAAGGATATTAAATGTATAAAATAAATAATCCCCCTAAATTAATACTCCCCTTTATCAAACAAATGACCTACTTAGAAAGATGTCTCCCCGTAAGATAAATCTCCCCCAAACTAAGACACGATTATAATAGGAATAGATACCATTTCTCCCCCTATCATTCTCCCCCTTTTTGTTCAAGAATAGACAAAGGCTAAAGAATTAAAACATTAACTTTCCTCCCCCAATTAAAGAATATACACCCTCTAAACTAAGCAAGGGATAAATAGAATGGGATAACAAGCTAAAGATGTAATAGCGCATAAAGTGATGAGAACATTAAAGCACATGGGCAACAAAATCATAACTAATCCATACAAATGAAGACCAACTATGATGCAAAAACAAATGATACCAAATTGACAAATAAGATTCTAAGCATGTGATATCAAACAAACTACGCAACAAACAAGGTACCAATTATGAATTGAAGCATAAATGGACTAGCTAAACATGGCAAAGACTTAAACAAAATATCAAATATATGTATACACAATAGATACAAGCTAAGCATAAGTACACACATATAGATATAAACACCAAAATGACACAAAACTAAGTAACATAAGATTTTCCACACTCTTATAGCATAAATGCGTCATATGGAAACGAAAGTGTTGGGGTGTGAACAAGATATCAATGAATTAAAACCCAATCACTTAAACGTCTTCACGTAGTTCGCAGTTGATTGAAAAGCTTTATCAACTAGAATTTAGCCTTTATGTGACAGGATAAAGTGAACTAATGAACAAACAAACACAATGCATTCAAGCCTAGCATGTTGATGATTCTACAAACCAATAGAGTCATGACATTGAAAGCACAACTAGGATAAACGGACATTGTGCAAATCGTTGATATATCATCCAAACTCCCTCATTAAGCATATGTATTATTCTTTTGAATGAATATATCAATTAAACATAGGCCTTGGCAAATATTTTTCCTTTTAATGCCAAATTTTCTTTTAGGCCTTTGGACCACGTATTTCTTTTAGGTCCAAGCAAAAGGTGGCTTACTATTCACAAAGGATAATAAATCCTTTCGGAGCCCTTCCACGTGCACATTTATATCTATCATTTTTATTTCTCTCAAAGCTCACGTGCAACGGATTTTGACATGCACTAGTCCTCCTAGGTCACAAATATGTAGATGACAAGATTGGTAGGAGAACACCTCACAAAGCTCAAATATAACATGTGACGTTAAGATTCAAAAAGCTCGTTCATATGTGTAAAGGTATATAAAAGTGAATCCATTAAGCAAGTCAAACTTAAGCCACTCCATATAAGCATGAGAAAGAACATTTTAAGGATTAAAATTCTAACCAAAATTCTAGTCACATGGAAGCGAAATGAGGATTCAAACACAAACATATGCCACAAATTGTGTGTAAAACCAAAATACACACAAAATAAAATATTTTTGAGTTTTTGAAAATTTTAACCAAAAATAAAAAAATATACTCAAAAGGC
Organism: Sambucus nigra; assembly: GCA_949130495.1. Classification (NCBI taxonomy): domain Eukaryota; kingdom Viridiplantae; phylum Streptophyta; class Magnoliopsida; order Dipsacales; family Adoxaceae; genus Sambucus; species Sambucus nigra. Next base: position 400,435,367 of record OX422220.1, read on the forward strand.
AAACAAAAATCATTTGTATTTTTCATTAAGCATGAATTATGAAAAGGGTAAAACACAAATGATAAACAGAAATCTTTTTGTATTTTTCATTTAATGCAAATTAAAATGAAAGAATAAAATACAAAAGATAAACAAGTCATGATTTCTAGCATGAGATATGAAATATAGCAATGACTAGAAAATGACTAAACATGCATACACCTAGCAATGATATATAATATGAAGCACAAAAAGCTAGAGTATGCAAACAAAACTAACACATTCGACCTTTAAATTTAGCAAGGGGGTTTCATGTGAAAGAAAATGAGAATCAACAAATCTAATATCTAGCGCATGTAAAAATGATTTCCGAACACATATAGATGTATATTTAAAATGATGGGATTTGAAAACTGATGAAATGCTAGACATAGACTTCCTAGGACTTCTTTGAAGATCAAAACAAAATGACCTAAGGTGACATTTCCTACCAAAATGCAAGCATGTGTAAACACGAGGAATGTTACCTAAGGTGTGACCTTTTCTAAAGTCTTTGGATAAAGTTGACCCTCTAAAACAAAAAATGGTTTTAGCTTTAGCAACGGAAGTATTTGAACTAGATGAGCTAGAACCATCACAACTACTACTCGAGTCTTGTAAGTCATTTTTCATTTTTAAAATATCGGACTTAAGTAATAAATTAGACTCCTAAACTTTACGAGACTCTTTATTTAAATTTTCTATAACTCCTAGAAGGTTGTCACGCTCCCCCTCAATGTGAGCAAACTTGTCCCTAAGAGTCTTTTCTCGATTATCACTCTCTTTCTTGGACATTTCTAAAATATTATAATTGTGATTTATGTCCATGAGCTTTTCACGAAAAATATCTTTTTGAGATAGCAAGGTTTGAAAAAGTTCAATTTTAGCTTTAAAACAAGAATTTTCATTTTCAAGAAACTTAATTCTTTTTTGCAAATCTCAAATTTAATTCTTTTTTGCAAATCTCAAAGTATTTAAACGTTGCAGAAAATCCCATCGTCTTCTACTTTTTCAAATCTTCTACTTTTTCAAATTTGTCTCTGAGTTTTCCATCGTCTCTCTCTCCTGTGCATTCATATCTTTCACCATTTGTTGTCAACAGACTCATCCCTTTCCTGTAAGATTTTATTCTTTCTCTTTGATTTCCTTCTTTCGTCATGGTTTATCCTGTAGAATCGATTGATAAGTTTCGCTCTGATTTCTCTATTCCCTCATGGGTTATTTTGGAAGAGCTTTATGAGCCTTCAGACTATTTTCGTTTGGCTGAGGGACAATGGTTCCCCAGTCTCTTTGTCGCTGAGTGTGGCTTTTCTTTTCCCCCAAACCCTCTATATCTGGAATTCTGTCAATACTTTGACGTGGTTCCTGCAAGAATAGCCCCCAATACGTGGAGAATAGTTAACGGTGTTTATAGATTAAATCAAATTCATGGAACTCGTATAGGAATTCCTGAAATTATGTTTTGTTATAGATGGGCTGTGGGCGATAATACTTTTTATTTAAAAACTAGGTTTTTAAATAAGGCTTTAGTGGTCAATCTCCCAGATGCCAATAGGGACTACTTTGAGCACGGGGCTGTTATGAAAAATTGACAACATCCTCCATTAACTGGAGATGATGTTTACTAGGGTCCCAGATGTCCTCCCTATGGCAATGGGATAGGTTATTTTTATTTTATTTTCAAAATTTTGCTTCCTTTGTGTTTGATAAAATGTGCCACTGATATTTTAATTTTGATTTATTTGCAGTTGACAGCAAAAGAAAATCTCCAAAAGAGGCTGACGTTAACATAAGGCATTTAAAACTTATCTGGAGTTTGCATCAGACTGTTGCCGACGAGCATATTAGGTCAGCTTCATATTTGCTGATGTACAAGAGTTACACCTCCTCTTTTACTGATCGTCCGGTGATAAGCGACGCAGAACCAATACCAGCCTCTACAAGTTCTTCACCTGAGTCACATATTCCTTGGAGTGAAAGGATGAAAAAAAGGAGACCTCCTACCCTTTTTGAGAAATCTGCCTCTGGTTCTGGAGAGGCAAAGAGAAGTAAGCTTGATGTCCCAGGAGAGGGGACAAAGAAAATTGATGCACCTCCTTCGGCTACTCCTATGAAGGTTGCCGAGAAGCCCCCAGTGGCCCCGAGAAAGGTTGCTGCTCCAAGCGAGGTGATTGTCATTTCTCTGACTAAGACTACATCGTTAGTCGAGAAAGTTGATGCTCCTCTGAGGAGGCTGAAGAAAAGCTCCTCTATCAATTTGGCTGAATCCATCTCTCAGCCCCCAACTAGTGGTATTCCCACTTTTGTTCCCCCGAGCTCTGATATGAACTCGGTGAAGACTTGGATCATTCCCGAGATCCAAGGTATTGAAGAAAACCTTTCTCGGGACACGGTTACCACATTAGCAGCTCGCCATATTACTTCTGTAAGTCCTATAGTCTTAAATTTTCATTCTTTCCTTTTTGTATCTGTGCACTGACTTGCTTTCGTTTTCTTTTCACAGTTGGTGAGATGTTTTAATACAATTTTGAAGAAAGATGAAGCTATTAAAGCTTCAAGCTCCTCGTCTGGTGTAGAGGAAGCTTTGGTTGGCCTGGCGCAGTCTCTAAAAGATTCTCGTCAGAAATATGATGATGATAAGGCAATTTGGGAGAAAAGGCTTACTTCGACTGAGCAGGAGAAGGCTCAGGTTATTGAGGTCTCCAAGGGGTTGGAGAAAAAAGTAAATAATTTGGAGAAGAAGAATAAAGTGCTCGAAGGGAAGCTCAAAAATGCTGGGGAGCTTGAAAATAAGCTCAAGACTGGTGAGGAGGAATTGGGTCAACTTCAGGAAGTAAGTCGTCAGAAGGAGGAAGTTGAAATAAACTGAAGGTTGCTGACAATCTTCTTTCCGAGAAGCTTTCCTTGGAGAAGACAAAAAGGAAATTGGCTGTCAAAAAATCCTTTAGCGCCGGTTGGGATAAAAGGTGGAATAAAGGTTTGGCTGCCATGATGTCGCAAGTGGAATATGGAAGCCTTAAATACTTTAGAGATGGATGGGTCGCTGCTCTACAAGAGATAAAAGTTGATGAAAATTCTGAACTATTTCAGCGATACATCCCGGGCCCCCCTCCAACTCCTGAAGACGAACAAGAGGACGAAGCTGCCTCTGAGGAATCTTCCATGGTGATGGGAGATCAAATTTCTCATTCCCCAGCTATCCAGCCCACTGGCGAGGAACTTTAATTACCTGCTACTTCATCCGAGCAACCTCCAGCACTTCCCGAGTAACCCTCTGTTCCATCCGAGCAACCTACCTCCTCATCCCAGCCTCCCGAGAAAGTTTTGGGAGATAAGGAAAAGGTGTAGAGTTGTTCGGATTTCTCTTTATTTTATTTTTCTTTGTCAAATGTAACTCTGAACATGTAACTCTAAACTTTGTACTTCTCCTTTATGATGTAATAAAATTTGAACTTTTGCTTATGCATACTGTTGATTCTCTTCTTCATGCTCTGTTTGTACTCTTATTGATTATTGCTTTTTCTTCCTTTACTAGTTTCTGGCCAGGATGGAATTATTGTCTGCTCATGATACAAAACTGTTAAGGCAATGCAATGAGTATTTCAAAGTTGGTCATACAGACATGAGTGCAGCTCAAATCAGTGACATCCTCGGTCAAGGTGCTTCAGAGCAAGCAATTAAAGCCTATCAGTATTTGAAGTGCCTACTCGACCATGCAGTGGCTAACAATGTAGCATACTATGATATGATTGAGGATATCCAAGGCACTCTTGAAAAACTTCAGCAACAATATAAGGAATCTACTACCCTTTTGCACGAGGGGTACGAGAAGAAGAATCAGCAAATCAGTGCTGATAAGGGATACGATAAACGATTTGCTGCTTACAATGTGAGGGAGAGAACTTTGACGGCTGAGGTCGAAGAGCACAGACAGTTAGCTGAGTTGTTAGAGCAAGAAAATAATAACCTGCAAAGAGAGGTGTTTCAGTTGAAGTCTGCAGCTTCCACCTCAAACGCTTTGATCCCAGTGATCGACGAGGGATTCTTTTCTTGGAGGTCGAAAACGCCAACCTGAGGGATGAATTAAAAAACTTGAAGAGGTTCAGTCCCTTCTACCTCTAATCGGGGACGAGCAAGAGCTCCTCGGGGATGAGCAAGAGCTGCTCGGATTTCTGTCGAGGAACAGAGAACTCAATCTGCTCTAGAGAACCAGGCCTTCCAACTAATGGAAAAGAACCAGGCATTGGCTGAGATGTCTAAAAAGATCAGGAGTCTGGACGAGCAGCTTTCTGCGCAGAAGTCTGTCTTGGAGAATAAAGAACTCTTTATAAAAAATCTCCATGAGCAACTGGAAAGATTGACATATCAATTCCACAAGCAGCCCAGAGAATTTTGGATGGCTAGATACAACGAGGCTCTCTACCATTTGGATGATCGTATCCAAAATGCAAATAATGAGGGTTATAAACAGGGATGGTTGAATGCCTTAAGTGTACTGCAATTGGAACAGGGTCATTACCTGTGGGATTACCATAATCCTGGGTTGCTCGACCTACCAGTGCCACCATTCAAGCTTGATATGAGTTGGATCCCTGCTCGGGCCATCCCTCGGTGTTTGATTTCCAAATACCTTGGCGATTATAATCTTCATTCCAATGTTAAGATATCTCGTCCCGAGCACCTACTCGATCGACCATCTGTGATGAACATCAGGATGCTTAAAGATCTTAACTTCATAAATTCCCCTTATGCTTTAAATGATCCACCTGCTGGCGAGGAACCTGTTTCAAAAGCAGATGGGAAGAAACCAATAGAATAGGAATCTTGATGTAATAAATTTGTATTTCATTCTTGATGTATTTTGTTCTACATTTAATGAAATAATTTTATTTACAAATCTTGACTGCCATTGTCTTATAATCATAAAACACTTTACATCTGTGCATATATATCTGTTTAAAAAAAATAACAACATTGTGTTATTTGTTGATCAACTGGAGTTTGTTAAAACTTATTGTCGACTTTCTTGAATTTGTGGTAATCATTTGATGACTAACCAAAATTGATGATACTTTGTTTCTCGACCAATTTGGTAGTAATTTAAAAAGTCACGAGTATCAAAAATTTTGCTCGATCACTTTCTCGTACTCATAAAATGTTTCCGATCAACCAAGGTCGGTAAATTTTTCTTCTCGACCAACTACAGTTAGTGGGTTTTTCTTATCGACTAATCTTTGGCACTTTTTGGAATAGTTTTTCTTCCTAACCAACCTTAGTTGGCATTTTTAGGAATAAATTTACTTCCTAACCAACCTTAGTTGGCATTTTTAGGAATAGATTTACTTCCTAACCAACCAAGTTGGCATTTTTAGGAATAGATTTACTTCCTAATCAACCTTAGTTGGTATTTTTAGGAATAGATTTACTCCCTAAACAACCAAGTTGGCATTTTTAGTAATAGATTTACTTCCTAACCAACCTTAGTTGGCATTTTTAGGAATAGATTTACTTCCTAACCAACCTTAGTTGGCATTTTTAGAAATAGATTTACTTCCCGACCAACCTTAGTTGGCGTTTTCGGGAATAGATTTACTTCCTAACCAACCTTAGTTGGCATTTTTAGGAATAGATTTACTTCCCGACCAACCTTAGTTGGCATTTTCGGGAATAGATTTACTTCCTAACCAACCTTAGTTGGCATTTTTAGGAATAGATTTGAGTAGTCCGAGTTTTGCTGAGTAGTGTGTAGCACTAGTATTCCGCAAAAAATTTCCAACAAAAGGAAAGAACTGGGCAGAACATTGTCACTTTATTCATACTGATGAAACTCCATTACATGAGAGTTTACATTACTGATAATATTTGCGCAGGTGTTCTGCATTCCATGCATTCTTAAACTCCTCCCCCTCTCAAGTTTCTATTTTGTATGTCCCTGGTCGAACAACTTCCTTAACTCGGTAGGGTCCAAGCCAGTTTGCTTCCAGTTTGTTGTGCTTTTGAATCACCTTCTTTAGCACATAGTCTCCTTCTTTCAAGTCGCACTTCTTCACTCTCTTGTTGTAGAACAAAGCTGTTCGTTGCTGGTAAGTAGCATTTCTAATGGCTGCTTCTTCCCTAACCTCCTCAAGCATGTCCAAGTATAACCTACTCATTAAATCGCTGATAGGGGAATTGAAATTCAGTATTCTGTGTGTTGGGAGACCCAATTCGACGGGTATAACAGCTTCACTTTTAAATGCTAGCATATATGGAGATTCCCCTGTTGCTTCTCGGGGAGTAGTTCGATAAGCCCATAGCACTGATTGTAGCTCGTTGATCCAGTTTGCTTTCGCGTCATTCAGTCTTTTTTTCAAACCATTCAGCAGCGTTCTGCTTGTCACTTCAGTTTGTCCATTGCTTTGAGGATGGCCTGGTACCGAGTGGATCTTTAAGATATTTGACTGATGACAATAGGCAGCGAACTCCTCGTTGTCAAATTGTGTTCCATGGTCTGTGATGAAGGCATGAGGAAGACCATATCGACAAATGATGTTCTTCCAAATAAGTTGGTACACCTTGTCGTACGTCATATCAATGAGAGGCTCAGCCTCACCCATTTAGTAAAATAATCCACAGCGACCACGAGATACTTAAATCTTCCCCTTGTCATCGGCAGTGGACCGACCAAATCTATTCCCCATATGGCAAATGGCCAAGGGGAAGTAATAGTTATCAATAATGCTTGGGGAGATCTTCGTATGGAGGAGAAGTGCTGACACTTGTCACATTTTTTGGCATAGGCTATACAATCAGCTCTCATCGTTGGCCAGTAGTATCCTTGAGTCATCATTCTTTGCAAAAGTGTCCGACCTGCTACATGGGCTCCATAGGACCCTTCATGGACCTCTTCAATCAAATCTTTCACCTCGGTGGGATGCACACATCTTTGCAAACCTGTTATAATTCCTCGTCTGTATAGAATACCATTAGTCAGTACATAATGAGCAGCCTTAAACTTCAGTTTCTTGGCTGCAAGTTTGTCATTTGGTAATTCCCCTTTTTCAATATATGCCTAATGGGATCCATCCATGATGACCCTAAATCGAGGGTATTAAAGTTTATCGTCAGATCTTCATCTATACTCCGACCAGCTAAAACTTCAATTGGGATTGTTCTTCGTAGCTCGGTACGAGTTGCTGATGCTAATCGAGCTAAGGACGCTGCTCTTGCATTCTCCATTCTTCGTATTCTGACCAGCTGAATAGCAGCAAATTCCGACACCAATTCCTTTGCCTTTGCATGATATCTGATCATTAATTCTCCTTTGGCTGTATATACTCCCATCATTTAATTTATAACCAATTGCGAGTCACGGAAAACAATAACTTGTTCATCCCCCATGGTTTTTGCCAAACTAAGACCTGCAATTATGGCTTCATATTCAGCTTCATTATTCGAAGCTTTGAATTGGAAACGTAGGGCGTATTCCATGTCGACCTCGTCCGGACTGTTCAAAACTATCCCTGCACCACATCCTGTAGTGCAGGATGAACCATCCACATACAAACTCCATATAGGTAACTCATCTTCAAATTTCTGATCTGACAGAGTTCTTCAGTGGAAAATTTGTTGCTTCCTTTCACCATCTCCTGATATTTCTTGTTATTCGTTGATCATCTTTTCTTGCCCTTTTACCAACCTAAGCTGATCTGGGCTTGAATTTGATGATTCTGTAACATCCACAGGTTGATTAGTGAGCAACTTTTGCTCCTCGGGGGTATCAGGATAGGTGAACTCTGCTACCGCTTGCCCTTTTAGCGATGATCTGGATTCATAAACTATATCATATTCACCAAGTTCTATTGCCCAGCACATCAATCTTCCTGATTTTTCTAGTTTATGAAGGGCTTGCCTCAATGGCATATCAGTATATACTACTATAGTATGAGCCTGGAAGTATGGCTTCATTCTTCTACTTGCCTCGATCAATGCTAGTACCAATTTTTCCAGCCTTGGATATCTGATCTCTGCTCCTCGGAAGGCCTTACTTGTGTAGTAGATTAGTTTTTGTACTCCATTCTCCATTCTTATCAATGACGAACTAACTGCATTCTCAGACACTGCTAGATACAAGTATAATTTTTCTCCCATCACTGGCCTGGATAACAATGGAGGTGCTCCCAAATATTTCTTCAAGTCTTGGAAAGCCTTCTCACATTCATCATTCCACTCAAAAGTCTTTCAGAGCGTCTTGAAGAATGGGAGACATCGATCAGTTGCTCGCGATACAAATCTGTTGAGTGCTGCTACTCGTCCTATAAGACTTTGTACCTCTTTCTTCGTCGTTGGGGATCGCAGCCCTAACAGAGCTTTGATCTTTTCAGGGTTAGCTTCAATGCCTCGCTGATTGACAATGTACCCAAGAAACATGCCTTCTCGTACTCCAAATATTCATTTCGTCGAGTTCAACTTCATTTTATATTTATCTAGTTGATCAAAGGTCTGGCATAAGTCAACTAGATGATCAGCAACTTTCTTGCTCTTTGTCAGCATATCGTCAACATAGACTTCCATATTGCAACTGATTTGTTCTGTAAACACTTTGTTCATCAGCCACTGATATGTCGCACCTGCATTTTTCAAACTAAAAGGCATAACATTATAACAATAAGTTCCCCTAGGGGTAATGAAAGAAGTACTCTCCCTGTCTTCAGGTTTCATTTTAATCTGATTATAACCAAAATAAGCATCCATGAAGCTCAGTAGCTCATGTCCCGAGGTAGCATCCACTAGTTGATCAATTCGGGGTAGTGGAAAGTGATCCTTTGGGCATGCTTTGTTGAGGTCGGTGAAGTCTACACACATCCTCCATTTGTTGTTCTTCTTTTTCACCATCACCACATTTGCTAACCACTCTGGATATTTAACATCTTCAATAAAGCAAGCTTTCTGGAGCTTCTCGACTTCCTCTTGTATATCTTGATTCTTCTCGGGACTGAATACTCTTCTTCTCTGTTTCACAGGCTTGATCTCCTTATTCACATTGAGCTCGTGACATAAGAAATTTGGGTCTATCCCGGGCATATCCTCATGACTCCACACAAAATTTTGCTTTCTTCTTCTTAAGAAAGTTATCAATTTCTGCTTTAATGAGGCTTCCAACGACGAACCTACTTGAGTAGTTCGTTCAGGGTGCTCGTCGTCCAGAATGATGTTTTCAGTAGCTTCCACCACTTGACCCTTCACGAGTTGCGACTCATCTCTAGGATCCAATGTTTCAATTTCTGCACCTTCATCCACTTGATAGGTGGTGGTCTTTTTCCTTGATTCCTTCATTTCCTCTTACTCGGCGGATTAATAATAGCATACTCAAGCTACTTTCTGATCACCTTTCACAACTCCTACTCCAAAATTTGTTGGAAATTTCAGGCATTGATGTACCGTAGATGGTACAGCTTCGAACTTCTTCAATCCTACTCTTCCCATGATGATATTGTATGCTGATTGAACATTCTTATCCATCACGAAGAAGCGTATTCTTTCTGTTCGACAAGCAGGCCATGTACCAATGAATATATCCAACTTGATCGTCCCAAGTGAAAAAACTTTCTCACCAGAAAAACCCAGAAGGGGTGTGTGATAAGGATCTAGTTGAGATAGTTTTATATTTAGACTGTCGAAGCATGAGTAGAACATGATGTCTGCCGAGCTACCATTATTTACCAGTACTCTTGAAATCATCACTTCCTTCATCCTCATTTTGATCACCAATGGGTCATCATGAGGATATAGAACACCTGCGAGGTCGTTCTTTGAGAAACCAATGACCAATTTCTCTTTGTTTACTTTTCTAGGGAGATCCTCCTCAGCTAGATTTATTCGTTGATTGTATGAGCAAGCTTAAGCCTCACAGAGGTAAGCTTTTCTCTCTGCAGTAAGGTCTCCTCCTCCTGTATCTCCACCTGTAATAACATTGCAATCAAATGACCCAAAGCGTATTGAAAATACCTCACGTTCTGGCTGCCTTGGTCTCTTGGGAAGATCGGGGTCGTCTTTTGGATCAACTTCATAGTCTCTTTTCTTGTTCTCCTCTGCTCGACGAGGAGATCTAGACCTCTCTCTTGTTCGGTCGTTGTTTCTTCTTTCATTCCTCCGATCAACATACTTTGCCAGTTTTCCTCGTCTGATGAGTGTTTCAATCTCATTCTGAAGAGCTATGCAATTTTTGGTCATATGGCCATGATCTTTGTGAAACTCGTAATATTTTGCCTTATTCCTCCTGTCAGGGTCTGCCTTCATTTTCTCTGGCCAGTTTAATTCCTCGTTGTTCTTGATTTCTTCTAGAACATGGTTGATGTCTTTCTTCAAAGGAGTATAATTATCAAATTTATTCAATACTTCCCATGACGACCTTGTTTTTGAGTGTTTGTCACTACCATTGTTCATATGCTCTTTCTTCTTAGCTTTATCACCTTCCACCTTGGTTTCTTTGGCATCCATATTCTTCTTCGCAGCCATAGCCTCCTCGGCATTCATAATCTTGGCCACTTTTCCCATCAGATCTGACATGGTTCTAGGTGGATCTTTGGCCAAAGTGTAGTACAACTTGTTGGGCAGTAGTCCACTCATCAAGGCGGTAATCGCTGTCTTTTCCTAATAATCAATGACTTCGAGTTTCTCGTTATTAAAACGAGTTATATAATCTCTGGTACTTTCACCAGCTTTTTATGTAACACTTAACAAATGCGCTACTCGTTTAACTGGCTTTGCCCCAATACAGAAATTCCCAATGAATAACTCGTCCAGTTGAAAAAAAGTTGAGATCTTACCCCGAGGAAGATTATTATACCATATTTGAGCAGATCCGGTAAGAGTTCCCAAGAATGCTCTGCATCTCATCTCATCTAGAACAACATAGATGTCGATTGCAGCTTGGTATTGTTCTATATGAAGGACAGGGTCAGTCTTTCCATCATATTTGGGGTCACAACAGGTGCTTTGAACTTTGATGGTGTTGGAAAATCTACAATGGCCTGGACAAAAGGTGTTCCTTGAACAAAAGTTCATTGTAGAGGGTTCTTGGCTTTAGCCATTTCCCCTAATCTATCCTCCAGCCTCTGAATAGAGCCTTTCCACGCATCGTTTCCTTCCTCGGGCCTGTTGGTTCGAGCAACTGATCACGTTGATGTGGTTTCCTGGGATCTATCTTGACGAGTAGCTGGTCGCGACTGGGCAGATCCTTCCCTTAAGTCTGATGGTCGTCGAAAACTCCTCGATGCGGTTCTAGGAGGACTTTTGCTCCTCCTAGGACCTAATCGATCAAAAGGAGATATTTTGCTTAATCTTTCTAGCGCACTAGTCCTTTATGGAGAGAGAGTGATACGTTGTTCGGTATCTGTGGCTCGTACCGATGAAGTTCGTCCAGGTTGATAAGAAAAATCCTCAGACTCCTCAGTACGATATGAATCGATACGCCTAGTACACGAAGAAGGTAAATGGGTATTTCGTTGAATACTTCGCGGTCCTAAATGGGTTGGTGCACCGCCATGGAGGGTTTGTATGAGTTATCGCATAGTTTCTTGCATAATTGTCTGGCCCTGGGCTAGATTTGTCATTATTCCAGCCAGATCTGGAATATTGGGCGGAGCAGATGGATTTGGAGGGCTTCCAACGTTTCGATTGTTGGGTTCTGGAATATCAACCATTTGTGATGAATTGTTTTTGATGAAAAACGATATTACCAGTTGCTTACCACAGACGGCGCCAATCTGTTGATGTAAAAAATTAGATTATATCTAATTATTTAATCACAGATAAAATAAAATGAGACAAAGAAATTTTAAAGTGGTTCAGCCTTATAAGAATGGCCTACGTCCACTGTTTCTGTTATTACTGACTGTTTGGGAATTCTCAATTACAAGTTTTCTCAAGAAATTTCGGTCCCCCCACAATGAGGATAATATAATGTATTTATAGCCCTAAGGCTGTAATGTGAAAGGATAATACATTCAATGCCCCTTAAGCGTATACATCTGTATGACAATAAGTATTTAATGCGCAGTCAACCTGTTGGTTATCCTGCTATTAATACTTTGTTCGAGGTGCAGCTCGGACCGCCTAAGCTGCTCGGACCGCCTAAGTTCCTCGGAACTCAAAAGTTCCTCGGTACTCAAAAGTTCCTTGTAAAGTTCTTTGTTGGTCGGAGCGTCTGAATTGATCGGGGAAGCAGGGTTCCTCGTTGCAGTATGGTTCCTCGGAGTCAAGGTGTTGTTCGGAAGTGTTTATTGTTTCCACGCAGATTGCCACGTGTCTTCACTCAATTGAGCCATGTCAGTAGACTAAATTTGGTATCAACAAATGCTCATCCATAAAAGGTGCAAATAAAATACAAAAATCTTTTTTTCCTTGTTTAAAACTTTTATAAAAAGAAAATCTTTTTAGATTTTTCAAAAAAAATATAAAAAAGGCAAAATAATAATAATAATAATAATAATACAAATGATACAAACTAGCAATAGGAATCATATGATATGAACATGATAATGCATCCTATCCTAGACATGGACCAACCCCTCAGTCAACTGTGCGAATCCCTAAAGACTTTCTAAGACTTTTGAATCTAAGGGCATCTAAAGGTTTCGTGAAAATATCGGCCAAGTGACGGTGGGTGGGTGCGAAACTCAGGGATACGACTTTCTCCTCAACTAACTGTCGTATAAAGTGCTCACGTATCCTGATGTGCTTTATGCACGAATCATGAACTGGATTACGGGATATGTGTATCGCGCTCGTGTTATCACAGGAAATGGTCATGGTGTATTGTGAAATCCCATAATCCTCCAGCATCTGCTTCATCCACAAGAGTTACATACAATAAATAACGATGGCAATGTACTTTGCCTCCATAGTGAACAAGGAGATGGAGTTTTGCTTCTTACTCAACCTGGAGACAAGAGCAGAACCAAAATAGAAACACCCACCAGAAGTGCTCCTACAACCATCTACATCCCCGGCCCAATCGGCATCCGAATAGGCGGAAAAAAGGTCATCGGTATCAAAGGAATACCAAATACCGTATGAGAGAGTCCCACTCACGTATATGATAATATGTTTTAGTGCGAGTAAGTATAACTCTTTAGGGGACGCCTGATATCATGCACATACTCCAACACTAAAGGCTATGTCGGGACAACTCACAGTCAAGTAGTGAAGACTACCTATCATACTTCGATACAAGGTTTGCTCTACGTCCTTTCCTGAAGTGTCCTTACTAAGCTTAATAGAAGTACTCATAGGTGTACGAGCATTCTTAGCGGAGTCTAAACCAAATTTCTTCACTAGGTCTCTAGCATACTTGGATTGGGAAATGAACATCCCATCCTCTAGCTGACAAACCTGGAGACCAAGGAAGAAAGTAAGCTCACCTACCATGCTCATCTCAAACTCAATTTTCAACTCCTCCTCAAAGTGGTGAGCATGCTGAGAGCATGTGGATCGAAAGACTATGTCGTCCACATAGACCTGGGCAACCAAAATAGCACCGTCATCTCTCCTGACGAACAACTTCATATCCACTCCCCCTCTCTTGAAGCCACGAGCTAAGAGATAGGAAGTAAGCCTCTCGTACCAAGCACGGGGTGCTTGCTTCAAACCATACAAGGATTTCATCAGATAATAGACGTGCTCTGAGTGCCTAGGGTCTTCAAACCATTTTGCTTGTTCCACATAAACCTCCTCCTGTAGAATGCCATTTAGAAAGGCACTCTTGACATCCATCTGATATAACTTGAAACGCATATGACATGCGATGGCGATTAGTAAGCGAACGGATTCAAGCCTCACAACAGGAGCAAATGTCTCCCCAAAGTCTACACCCTCTATCTGTGTGTATCCTTCAGCGACTAACCTAGCCTTATTTCTTATTATGGTACCATTTTCATCCATTTTATTCTTGAAAATCCACCTAGTACCTATCACATTAGTCTCACTAGGTCGGGGGATAAGTTCCCAGACATTGTTCTTTTTAAACCGAAGCAACTCATCCTGCATGGCAAATATCGAGTGTTCATGCTTGAGTGTTTCTTTATGATTCTTGGGCTCGATTGTGGAGTGTAGAAGAAATGACTAACAACGTTCTCTAGCTGAGCACGAGTCTTGACCCCTAAAGTGGGATCGCCAACAATGGCAGAGGGATCATGACTCTTGCGAACCCAAGCAGGTTTGTCCCCTAACACGGGAGTGGGGTCCACAGGGTGTGGGTGAGGGACAAGTAAATCGCTGACAGAAAAGTCCTCATCCTCACACTGAAGGCTAGGATCAATAAATGTCGAAGGTTTGTCATCTTGCACGGTGACATTTATTGACTCCATAACTTTAGAGATCTTCAGGTTAAAAACTCGCTACGCTATACTATTTGATGAATATCCTAGCAATATTCCCTCGTCGCTCTGGGAGTTCAACTTTACTAATTGCTTTCTATCCCTTAGGATGTAGTATTTACTCCCAAAGACACAGAAATATGCAAGGTTGGGTTTCTTTCCATTTCATAATTCATAAGGCGTCTTAAGTGTGTGTGGACGCAAGTAAACCCTATTCACCGTGTGGCATGCAGTAGACACTGCCTCTGCCCAAAATCTCCTAGCAACCTTATGACCTAGAAGCATAGATCTAGCTATTTCCTGAATCGTCTTATTCTTTCTCTTAACAATCCCATTTTGCTGAGGAGTCTTCATAGCAGAAAACTCATGTTTGATTCTTAGGCTATCACAGTAAAGATATACCTTTGCTTCCTTAAATTCCGTGTCATTGTTACTACGTATCCTATTAATAGTGACTCCGTGTTGATTTTGCAGGACACGGCACTTGGTCGTTAAAAACTCTATAGCATCAGATTTTTCTCTCAGAAAACCTACAATCGAATATCTGGAGAAATCATCCACCATCACGAGGATATACCTCTTACCACCTAGACTCTCAGTACGAGTAGGACCCATAAGATCCATGTGAATCAACTCAAGTACACGGGAGCTGGTAATGGAATGGAACTTCCTATAGGGGCTACGCATTTTCTTTCTCAACTGACAGGGTCCACAAACCATAGAAGTTAGCTTTCTAAGTGATGGTAAGCCACGTACTAGGTCCTTTTTAGCTAAGCGTGTCAAATCTCTAACGTTCACATGACCTAGACGTTGGTGCCACAGATCCGTAGGACTGATTATGGCACTGTTGCAGACAAGTGAGGATGTGGGCACAATCCCATAGCAATTATCCTCTGTCCTCACCCTTTGCACTAAATGTTTGTCGACTTAATTATAGACATTACACGCATCCCGATCAAACTTTACGGCAAAATCAGCATCACACATCTGGCTAATGCTGAGAAGGTTTGATTTCAAACCTTTGACGTACAAAACATTATCTAGCTTTGGAAATCCTGGTAACTCTACTGTACCTCATCCTACGATGCTAGACTTTCTCCCATCTCCAAAGGTGACTCTACCTTCCTTATACTCCTCTAGGTAGTAAAAAATGAGACATCACCTGTCATATGTCTGGAGCACCCACTATCAAAATACCACTGTGATGCATTATGTGATTTGAGAGAGACATTAACAACAAGGGCCTTTTCATCTCTCTTAGGTACCCAAGAAGTGATAACCTTTTGTTTACCCTTATTGTTGTTCGTTTTAGCAGGGATACGGGAAGCATTCACTGACGGCAAAGACATCCGTCGGAATTCCTCCATCGAACTTTGTGATGTGGTAGCTAAAAACTCAACATGCTCTCTCAGACTAGCAAAATTATTAGTATGATGTGGTGGAGTAGTAGTACGTCGTGTTCAACCCAAACTATGGAAAAACTCCCTGAGGTATCCTTTTCTATTGCAGTACGTACAAAAGAACACAGTCTTAGGCAGACCTGGGTTTACTTTTCTTGGTCGAACTCTTCTTCGTGGTTTTTGACGATGGCCATATGGAGTCGTAGTAAACTCCTAAATAGGTCAAGGTGTAATTTGGGACGTGGATATAGCATCATAACCTATTCCTTACCTATCACCAAAACTTAAAGCGGGGCCGAGGATCATCTTTCCCATCTTTCCTGATCTGTCCTTGATTTGAACCTTGACATCTCGTGCTATCTCAAGATCATGAGTAAGATGGGCAACAAGGGCTTCAAGTTTCTTTTGAGTCCCCAGGGAGGAATGGAGTTCACTCATAAGACTAGCCACTTATTTAGTCAAGTCCCCTTTCACTTTCTCAAAACCAATCTCTCTCTCTCTCTCTCTCTCTCTCTCTCTCTCTCTCTCTCTCTCTCCAAACAGTCTCTCTCTCTATAAACAAACTTTCTTTCTCAACACATGTAGACCCTCTCTCTCTCAAGGTAGTGCAGGTGGAGGAATCTCTCTCTCTCTTGCTTCTTCTAAATCTTCCTTTAACGCGGTGATCCTAAGAACTAACGCTTTGTTACGCTTTTTGGTTTTAAATGACTCATTATATAACTTAGCGTAGGTGCGTTGAAGATTACTCTAGCTCTCACTTGCATCCTCCTCTCCCTCCCTCACATCGCTCTCACTGTCGAGGTGTCCCTATGAAGCAGCATTCTCATCGTCGTGAGGAGCACTAGAAGTACTCACATGACTAGCCATGAATGCGATGAAGTTACACTCATACGGTGACTCGTCTCCAGAGTCCACCGACTCAACCTCACTGTCATCACTAAGGGTAGCATTATGGATAACTTTTCCCTTTTCTTTGGCAAGTCTGTTCAGTCTAGTATCACACTCAAAAACTCCATGTCCCTTACCGTCGCACTCATAACATCTCTCAATGTCTTTCTTAAGAGGGTCATTAAAATCCTTTTCATTTTTCTTTTCAAATTTATTTTTCTCAAAATTCTTTTTATCTTTGAAATTACCATTTTTCTTGAATTTGAGAATTTTCTTGAAATTTTTAGCAAACAGGGCCAAATCATCTAAATCAAAGTCACACTCAGAATCTGACATTTCTATCTCCCCTTTTCTAGATGACTCTACCCTCTTTCTTGCCGACCCCTCACTTTTTTTCTCCTGGGCATTAAGTGCAATTCCCTTATCTTTAGGCTTGACAGATTTAGGAAACATATCAATTTCATACGTTTGTAAGTCTCCTACAAGTTCCTCCAATTTAAGTGTGTTTAAATTACCCATAGAATTTAGCACAGTGACTTTAGGGATAAAACGCTCACGCAGTGATCTAAGAATCATTTTAACAACTCTAGCATTAGGAATGTGTTCACCAAGATTAAATCTACTGTTTACAATATCAGACAACCTAGTATAAAATTCATCAACACATTCAGTCTCAAGCATGGTGATGGTTTCAAATTGAGTTGTTAAATTTTGCAGTTTAGATTATTTCACAGCATTAGTTCCTTCTTGTGTAAGTTGTAAAACATCCCGTGCCTCTTTTGACGTGGTGCATGTCATTATGCGTCGGAACTCGTCAGGTGTGACGGATCCGAAAATAGCAGTTAAACCCTTTGAATTAAAAGATGACCATTTAAATTCTTCTTTAGTCCAAGTAGTGACAGATTTTAAACTAGTCACGTTCTCAATAGTGACGGAGGGAGGTGTCCACCCTCTTTCAACCAAAATCCAGACTCTTTCACCAATGGCCTTTAAAGAAGATTTCATGCGGGCTTTTCAGTAATCATAATTAGTCCCATCAAAAACTGGCATTTTATTATATAATTTCTCCATTGAACACGACCTTTTTCAAAAATCAATTTTTTCAGAAAATTGATATCTTAGAAAAATTTTGCGGAAAATTACACGGTATAATTGTGTAATTGCCTCTGATACCAATTTGAAGAGTACCTGTGCGTTCAAATAATGAAATTATTTAATTAAATCTCAGTTTTTCAATTAAATCCTAAAACATGCATCTAGGTGTGATTAAAATTAATATGATCATGCAAGAACAGTCAATCACAAATGAAAACACATAAATGAGGAAAAATCCCCCAAAGGGGCAAAACCTTTTTATTTTCACTATAATTTGTAAAAATGGTTACACAGATTACAATGAAAATAAGTGTGACAAAGAAATACCCTCGGGTGTCAGTTTCTATGTCGTCGGCTGAAATCTCCCGCAGGAACCCTAGGTGGGCAGCAATGAAGAAGAGAACGACTTCTCCACAAATTACTCCAGATGAGTAAAAATGATCCTCATGAAGGTTTAACAATTCACATACATAGATGGGAGTGTTTACGTGAAAAAACAAGGCATAAAACCTTAAAAGGTGAAGTCTGTTTCTGGACAGTTTTTCACAAAAATCGTGTTGGAAAAAGACTTGGGAAAACGCGTAGAAGGTACACTGGTATTTGTACAAAAATCGAGGCGGCGGCGACGCTCGAACGAGATAGGCATCTCGCTCGAACGAATGACACGTGTCATTCAAACAACTTCGCGCAAGATGGTGATCTCGCTCGAACGATAATGCTAGCTCATTTGAACGAGCTCGTCGACCGAGGCACTCCGTTTTTACACTTAGAAAAAATTATGCTTTTGATAAAAATAATTCAGACTTCGAAAAAATATTTTCTGAAAAATTTCCCAAATATTTATGCAAAAAGAAACAACTCCATTAAATCATTTTACCAATATTGAATGGTGGAGTAATGGGAAACAGTTGAGCATGACGTCGTATGTAGCATGATACACGTGTGAAGATGATGGATGCATGGATTCGGATAAAGGCCGTTAAGGATGATCATGATGACGTGCCGAATGTAGCGGTATCATACATACAAACTGTGATATAGGAAAAATAGGAAATTCTAAGATTCTACCCTAGACATTTATAAAATTATGTCCTTACAAAGAAGGAACGAGAAATAGAGACTTACCGGAGCCATCCCCTGGGTGGTCTTAATGGCTAGTTGAGATGGGCCCAACCTCAAAGACCTCTCACGATCAGCGACGAGCACTGACATCTTCAGCAGCTGTGGAGCCAAAAAGGGGGAGTCTCCCAAACTAGCTCCCCCGAGATTAGGGATAGTGGGCCCATCAACAGACTATAAAGCTAACCTCTTAGCCTCTATTTTCTCTCTCTCTCTTTTCTTTTCTTCTTCTTCTCTATGTGTGTGTATGTCTCTCTTTTTCTCCCCCTCTCTATCTTTCTTCTGTGTGTCTCTCTCTTTCTCCCCCTCTCTATCTTTCTTCTTCTTCTTCTTCTTCTTCTTCTTCTTCTTCTTCTTCTTCTTCTCTCTCTCTCTCTCCACACACACACACACACACACACACACACACACACACACGCACACACACACACACACACACACACACATATATATATATATATATATATATATATATATATATTCCTCTCCTCTTCTTCTCTCTTCTTTTCTTTCTCCATCTCTTTCTCTCTCCCTTTATCAGATGGGCCAGTATCACTGCCCTTGGGAGAATTTATTGCAAAAATCTTTAAACCCGAGATCCTATCGGACATGACTGCATGATCATCAAACTAGGGTAGTCACATTTGGCCAAGAGAAAGGTCGAGCAATTAAACTGGTGCCTGTGTTCTTGTACTCCAAGAGAAAGGTCGCCAAACTAGGATAGTCACATTTGGCCAATCTCTCCTTGATGATCTAGGCTTTAATGAGATCTTCAGTATTGATCTCCGTAATGTCAGGTTCTTGGTTCCTAGTACGATCTACGACAACAAAGAAGAAGAAAATCATCAACAAGAATAAGAGGAATCTATAAGAGGTTAGCAGAAAAGAAAAAAGAGGAAGCGACCTATTTTGGCCACCTCATAGTCTAAAATGGGAAGATCGCGTGGTCTCTCCCCTTCCAACAGTGGGGGGGTGCTGCCACTCCCTTGCAATGAATACACTTTCCCAATAGTCTTTGTGGGAATCTGGGATATTTACAACAGAACTCGCTCAACTCTTCTGGTTTTCAAATACAACAAACCCTCTTTGGTTTTTGAGAATACGTAACCGTAACATATCTTGGCAAGCCCCAACCTTGTTCCATAAAGATTATTTACCCTATGAACTCCGTTAACTATCTTCCATATAATGGGGGCACACTGAGCAGGAACGATGGCGAAATACCTAAAAAATCTAAAGAATAACTCATTTGGGGGAAAATTCAGACCTTCTTGAGTTATCAATATGGTATGAATCCGGTGCCACCCATCCATTCTGCGAACATTGCGGGGAAGGGGAGCACAATCGATAACTACCCACTCAAGAATATTATATTTACGCCTAAATTCTTCAACAGATTTACCATATAGCATCGCCATAGCTGAGAAAATAAGAAGAAACCCTAACTACTGTAACTAGTTAATTCAAGAAGAGGAACCAAAGAAGAGGCAGAAACTATAACTTACAAATGGTAACGAAGCTTTGAGAAAGCAAAGAATGGGAGAAACTTTGACCTTTGAAGCAATAAGAGAGCTTAGGAACAGACTACAAGCAAGAATGACCAAATGTAATGAACAGATCCTTGAGTACGCCTCAACTGATCACTAGAACACTCAAATGATGAGTTTTCGATTTCCTAGGAAGATTTTGACGATTCATTTCTCTCCTTGAGACAAGCGTGACCTTGTTACAAATATTATTATTATAATGATGCCATCAGGGACTCTCACTACATAACAAGGACCTGAACCTCCAACCTGGTTAAAATCTATTGGCCCATGCTTATTAGCCCAAAGATTTCAAGGGCAATTGTGGGAGCCCACTTTTTAACAACCCAGGAGAGTAGCCCTCCAAGATAACTTAAGTTATTTGGTCCGGACCAAATCATGGCTTAATCCTTGCACGAGGAGTTTAGTTAGAGAATGACACTCATGGATATGGTCAAATCAGGTGCCGAGAATCTCAATCGAGATATTAAAGCACCTCATGGCCAACCCACATATGATGATGGGAGTCCCTTACACAACTCAAACTCTGTAACAAACATATGTATAAATATTACTCCCTGATCCTGGCCAAAGGGGACAAACAGATTGTTATCGTTGTGAGGCACTTAATAAAACACAAGTAACTTCTCCATGGACGTAGGCAAGTTACTGAACCACGTACATCGTTATTGTGTGTGATTCCATTTACTTTTTGCCTTTTGTGATTGCTTTCGTGAATTTTTTTATTGTGATTTTTTTTACACACACACACACACACACACACACACACACACACACACACACACACACACACACACATATATATATATATATATATATATATATATATATAAAGACACCTATTTTTAGTTTAATCCATTTAGTCGCTCGAACACCCATTTATCCAATATTCTCTTATTTTTAAAGCGTCGCGCCAGCGGCACCCCATCTCGCCCCTATTTACCCCAAACCGAGCTCCGATGGATCAAAATTCCATTTATACAATATTCTGTTATTCTTAAAGGTCTGCGCCAGAAGCACCCCATGCCACCCAAAACCGGAGATCTGATGAAGGTCGTTGGAGCTCTGACAATGGGGATTGGGTGCCTCTAGCATGGACCTTTAAAAATATGAGAAAATTGAGAAAATGGGTTTTTGAGAGCCAGATCCACCAGAGCTCCGGTTTGGGGTGGCGTGGGGTGCCGCTAGTGCGCGGACCTTCTAAAATATGAAAATACTAGATAAATGAGTGTTTGAGCGACTGAATGGGTTAAACAAAAAATATGTGTCTTTTTTTACTATATAAATATGTGTGTGTGTGTGTGTGTGTTGGGGGGTATACATTAATTGATCCATTTATTTTACCAATTTGTTTGTATTATTATTTAATCCTAACGACAAATGTGATAACCCAGTTAATATGTATTATTATATCTAATTCTTATTTTGAAATTTTTCTTAATTAAGTCTTGTTGACTATTCAACCATTATTTAAGTTCTATTTTTAAAGGTGCACACAGTAAATCTTCTTATTTGTGTGATTTTTTCCATTGAAATATTATGGACTCCATGGATCTTGTTTGATAAATATATGGATTTAATTTTCCAGTGAACACAGTAAATTTCACTGTCTTTGTAATATTAATATAGTAAATGTTACTATTTGTGAAAATGTCACAGATATAAAACTATTTCATTTTCTGGTGCATATAGTAAATTTTACAATATATATATATATATATATATATATATATAGGGTTTATACATTAATTGACCCATTTATTTAACCAATTTATTTGTATTATTATTTAATCCTAACAATTAATGTGACAATTTAATTAATATTTTGAGATTTTTTTAATGAAGTCCTATTGACTATTCAAGTAATTATTAAATTCTATTTTTAAAGGTTTACATAGTAAATATTACTGTCTGTGTAATTTTTTTCATTGAAATATTATGGACTCCATGGGTTTTGTTTGATAAATACATGGATTTCATTTTCTTGTGAACATAATAAATTTTATTGTTCGTGTAATATTAACACAGTAAATGTTAATGTTTGCAAAGCATCACAGATATAAAACTATTTCATTTTCTGGTTCATATAGTAAAGTTTACTGTATATGTAACTTTTTTTCTTTGAAATTTTATACGCTTCATGGATCTTGTTTGATAGATCTCGACGAGCAGATTTCAAAAGTAGTAATTTTGCGAAAAACGAATTTGTCAATCAAAAGTTATGATCATTTGAAAATAAAAAATATGATGAAAAAATAGTTCGACCACTTATATAACTTCTCCCATAAGGTTACGGATGATTAGTTTTAAAATAAAATTGTAAAAAAAATTCAACAAAATTAGGAAATGACCTATGTAATGGTTGAAAAATCTACCCAACTCAACAAAGCCTTTTCCCAATTATTTGGGGTCGGATACATGAATCCTATTTTTCCATTCCATTCTGTCCAGTGCAATATCTTCAGTTAAATCACATGACATAATGTCCTTTTTTATAATATCCCACCAAGTCAATTTAGGCATACCTCTACCCTGTGACACCCAGCTTAAAATAATAACAGGTGGCCAGCCCTATACTAAAATAATCAGGAATCTCAAGTGGATCATTCTCAGCATCTACAGACGATTCAAAAAAAATAAGCACGGCTAACTACCCATTATCACAAAAGAGGGTATCAAAAAAACTTTAAAACATTTTATTTAACACTTACTAAAACCAACCATGCAACAACTAACCAACGACATAACAACTATACATGATAAGAGACACACACATGCTCAAATGACATAAAGGAGACTAATAAAAAAGTACAACACAATGTACGAAATAAAATACTCGAATATGCTGTCGAGTCACAAACAATACAACAGTCTGAGAAATAAAATATAAAAGTGCTACACTACAACACTTGGGTATAAACCCGATGCACAAACTGAATCCTGATCTAGATACATGAAAGATAGGAAATGACTATAACAAAATACTACAACAGTCCGCTACTGCCACAGCCCCACGAATACACTGGATGGATATTCTCATTGGCGTCCTTACGGAGGGACACCTAAAATCATACAATATATACATAGCAAGAGAAAATATAAACGGGTCAGAGCCCGAGGTGTGAAAACATTTTTAGCAAGTGCATTAAAATGCATAATAATTATAGATGCATTATAACATGATTTAAGTGAAGTCGCACTCTCCATAAAATTTAACTCACCTCTCAACTAAAGCGCACAACTAAACGTGTTCACATGATCTCCAAAGAATTTCTCAAATCTATCTAGGGGAAAATTAATCTAACTCACTCCCAAATTTATACTCATTAAAATCCATCTAAATTATCTCCATTAATTTCTAATACTATCGATCTCAATTATACGTCCACTTCTTAAACATATAAGATATACATAAGCATTCTCTTACTAGAAGTTCTCATATTCTAGTTATTGACATATATATATATATTAGCATCTAAGTGCTAAGGACTAAACTTCTCCTAATTCTCAATACTGCACTGCGGTTCGTGCGTGGAACGTCTCGCAAGCGAAATCCAAACAAGGAACCCCCCCGATACACTACTCCTTGGTAGTATTGATTATCAAGATTCATTATGCCCTCAATGTATGACACATATAACCCAAATTCTTATTTAATGTAATTAATTAATTATTCTCAATTCTCAACAGTGCACGACATTTCGTGCGTGGGACGTCTCGTAAGAGAAATCCAAATAAGGAACCCCCCCGATACAGTAGTCCTTGGCACTGTCGATCATCGAGATATACTAATATAAATATGAGCACTAAGGACTAACTTCTCCTCACTCCTAACATTTCACTGTGTTTCGTGCGTGGGACATCTCGTAAGCGAAATCCAAACAAGGAACCCCCTGATACACTACTCCTTGGCAATGTTGGTCGTTGAGGTCCATTGTGCTCTTGATACCCAAAGTAATATATATGCACTATACAATTATCTACTCTTCATTTTTCACTTTAATATTTTCGTCACATTTTAAGTCCGGTTACAATCTCCCGGAATGAGATTCAAGAATCTTCTTATGTCTCTTTACTCTAGAGACAAATATGATATCACATAATCATAAACAATTAATATAATATTCACACAAGTATAATAATAACCATCCCAGCGAGCTATAACTCGAGGATGCAGGTTCTCAATGCTATCATCTACTAGGGAATCACTCACATATCATCCTGGGTACCAACGGTCAAAATCTCACACCGCCTTGGCAAAAACCATATCACAACGTAAGGGAAGAGGTCATAGTTCCTCCCCGAAAATGAGACGAAACATACCCACCGCGTCTCACCCCTAATAAAAACAATCACACAATAATAATGGACGCTATGACCTGGGGACTATACGCGCCCTGCTCCTCAAGCCAGGGGCCTCACCCACATCGCGCAACTTCCCATGATAGAATAGATGGGGTATGCTTCACTTATATATATATCATACACACGAGACATACATACATCATCACATCATATAAATGTATACCATCACAAAAGGTATATATATCACACTATTTACATACTCTTATTACGCTCTTAGGCGTAGATGAAATGATATCATTTATTAATATATTTTACTCTCGATATACTATTTGTCAACAACTCACATAACTTCCCCACTTAGTGTACACTATACGGTTTCTCACTTGAAATTCACACCTCACTTCTATTTGTATGAATCATCTCTCAATTCAATTTATGTTGAGGATATTTTCTATATCCGTATGCGCATCGATCAACAATTATCATTCCTCAAATATTAACCTCGACACTTATAGGATTTTCACCAAACTGATACAATCATTTAAATTCTCACTCTCTCGAAATCAATCACTAAAACGCCCAACGTTTTCATTCAATCATTTATTAATTTTGCTCTCATTTCCTTAATGAGAGAGAAGTATCCCACCATCAATTTCATTTATTAATTAGTCCCAAATATCATCTCACACTTTTAAAGTCAATTGTCCCCTTATAATCACTTAATCCTCTTTTATACAACAATTCAGAAGGTCCATAAATATAAACCGAAAGGAAAGGGGATGAACTTAAAGACTCACACTTCAACCCAAAACAGAGGCCCGGTCGACCGGTGCCCCAACCACGATCGACCGCGATTTGCGAATATGCCTAAGATCGAAGACAGTGTGCCTCATTTTGGAGGCGCGATCGACCGGCCATAGGGGCTCGGTCGACCGGTCACACCAGATCCTCAAAAATTAATTTTCCAAATTTTTCCATCCAATAACCCAAATTCGTTTTCATGGTTTCTAATCTGCACCAAAATTAACACAAACATCTACAAAATGAATTTTAGCCTTTATTTTTCCAATTTTCGGTTTGATTTCCGAGTTGATGATTTCAACCCCGAAACTTCTATCTTAGAAAAATCATAACAAATTGAAGAAAAATAAAAAAAATACTCTATCAATGCCCACGCCACTATATCGAAAAGATCTACAATTTTAATGTTTTGAGCAGGAGCTGAATCAATTCGCTTCCTAGCCAAATTGACCCTGCAAGCTACGAAGTTACTATTCACCGTCTTCCCCAAAATTCAAAATTCATTTTTATCATCTTCCAACCATTTCTCTTCCACCCAAACATATATATAACATCAAAATTCAGTACATAACTTACCCCAACTAATTTATAGCCTCAAATCCATTATATACACATCAAATATAAGATTTAACCCAAAATCTAGGTTTTGACATTTAAAACCCAAAATCCATAATTTTATCCACAAATCATGAAATAAAAGATACACAACAATTATTTAGCATGTTTAATCACTTGCCTCGAATTTGTAGAGGTTGAATCGCCCTCGAAATCGCGTAATGACCGGAGATCCCAAGCTTTTCTTATTTTTCTCTTCTTCTTTTCTTCTTCTCTTTCTTCTTCTTCTTTCTTCTTTCTCTATCTTTTTAGGGCTTTCTCTTAATCTCAAATGAGATTTGTTTCTCCCGTAGGCTTTTAAGCCTTGTCTCCCAAAATACACAACTTTAAATGACAATACACACTTTAAATGACTCGGTCACTCTAATTCGAGCCAAACGAGCTTAAAATATTTCAAAACCCAAATAAGCTCCAAGTACAGTCATTTCGGCAATCTCGACCCTTTCGAAAACAACCGCACCCTCAGAATCATTATTCGAATCACTTTCTAACATCTTCAAATTTTGACCTCAAATGCCAATTTATTTAATCTCCCCCCTCCCAAAAAAAAATATTTATTTCTCCCAAAATAAATAAATTATTGTCCCAAAAATCTCAGGGTATTACATACCCTTTGTGTTACCATCAATACTAACTAAGTCACTCTTTCTTATAGGAGCATCCATTGGTCTACGCTTGACGTGTCCAAACCATCTAAGTCGATTTTTTCTCAATTTATCTTCTATAGGAGCTACTTTTACCGTTTCACGAATTTGTTCATTTTTAATTTTATCCTGTAGAGTTTTACCACAAATCCATCTTAGCATTCGCATCTCCGCCACACTCATTTTTTGCACATTTTGTTTCTTAGTTGCCCAACACTCTGTCCCATATAACATGGCGGGTCTAATGGCCGTCCTGTACAATTTTCCTTCTAACTTCAAAGGTATATGCCTATCACACAAAACGCCGGTAGCACTTCTCCACTTAACCCAACATTCTATAATCCTGTGAGTAACATCATCACTAATATCTCCATCTTTTTGTGAAGTTGAAAGGTTATATAATCTTAGTTTAATTCGCGGAATACACACACCCAATCCAATTTAAAATTACCTAAGAAGAGATATTCTCCAATTTTAATTTATGTAGCAGATTCACAAGTTCGCAAGAACAAATTTCAATTAATGCAATGAGATTGATAACTTGGTTAATTAAAATAATATTAATCCAATTTTATCCATTTTATCCTAAGCATACATCTAGGTGATTTAATAAAGTAAATTGCGAAAATCACAACCACAACGCGCCAATGTACGAGAAAAACCCAAATGGGAAAAACCTCGGACGGTTGGGCCTAGACAAAATCCACTACAAAATAGGTTTTACAAGAGACTCAAAAGACTTACAAACATTGACTCACTCAAGACATGCTTATGCCATCCTCGAGCTCTGAATTTGTAGTACGCAAAGCTCCAACGCGTTGCTCGACACTCCTCGTGTCGCGGTATCCACCGAAGCCCAAAACCACCATCGCCACTAAGCTTGAATGCAGAGATCCATCGCAAACTTTCTTGTTGAATGTCAAAATGATTGAAGGGGTTTTGTTTCAAAAGTTGAAAATGGTGTTGGAGATTTATTTTACCAAAAAGAGAGGAGTTATGAAAAATGCTTTAAAGAGAATATAAAACTTCCTTAGGTTGAGAAACTCATTTTTGTCCATATGATATAACTGAAAAATTAGTGGACCAAAACAGTTGTTGGAAAATAACTGCTTAAAAATAAGTTGAAAATTTCAGATCTGGCAGAACTCGTTCGAACGACTTGTCGTTCGAACGAGTTATCTAACGGAATTCCAGTGTCGAATTAGATAGGTCATTAGAAATCTCATTCGAACGAGATCATTCGAACAACATTTCTAACAAACTTCTAACCAGTTTCCAGTATAGCCTGGGGAATGTCGTTAGATCCAGGTCGTTCGAACGACCAGGAAAAAACTTCGAACGAGATTTCTATTTTTTCAATAAACTATTCAAATTAATTATAAAAATAGTTCTTTATAAAAATTAGTTATTTACGAACATTACTCTATATGAAAATTTCTCGTTTATAAAAAATACTCCTACACATAAAATTGATTTTGGTCATATACCTTTTAGAATAGTGAACGTGGCATGCATATTGATGTCGCGTGAACTTTGGATGTAATGCTCGAATCTTTACGTTGTATGATGCTTGGTGAGGAATGGCCCAAAATTGTTTTATCCAACAGAATGTAGCCAATATAAAAAATGACTCGATTGGAAATTTGTCCTTACAAATCTCCCCCTTTGGCTATTCCGGGACAAAACAGAATAATAAAAAAGAAATAAAAAGACTGAATTTGCTAAGCCAGTCGTCAAGCTGATTCTAAAGCCCATCCCAAAACCCCCCCAAAAAGACAGACTCAATGACACGACTAACGATGCTGCAAAATAGTAGGTGATGTATCCTACACACATGAAATAACAAATTCATAAACGCATGGGGAAGTAGAGAATGAAACATATATAAAACAATGTGTTAGCATATGTTGTGAATGGTAAATGAACTCCCCCTAAAATATGCATATGTTGAATATTAAGAAATTAACTCCACCTAAATTATGAATTCCCCCTATCAATATTTCTCCCCCTTTTTGTCCGAAAAAGACAAAGGGATAAATGGCCTGCATGTTAAATGATAATCGAGAGAACAATAGGCAATAAACCAATAAATATTAAGAAATGTAGTGACAAAGGAAATAACATGGTTATTCATTAACTAATGGGAAATGGGAAATATTCAAGGTGCATAGACGTCATAAGGAAAAAATCCAAACCAAAGGAAACATTACAAGAAATAAAATATCCACTCAGCCTCACAAGTACATTGAGAAAGGAAATTAAAAACAAAGTACATCAAGGGGCAGAAGCATCATGTGGAGAATCATCCGGAAGAGAGTCGGAATCGGAACTGGATGAGCTTGCATCGCGGCGCATCTCCATACATTGAATGGCATCAAGGTGCTCTAACAGAAGAGAGTACCGATGGGCCTGGGCTTTATCTCTGCGCGCTTGAGACTCCTCTCGGAGAGCTTGTGCCTCGCGGTCCTCCTGCATGGAAACCAAAAGCTTATGCAAAAGCGCTCTGTCTTGTCGTCTATCTTCCTGAATCACCTCAACCTGTGAACGGACAAACAAAATATCCTTCGACTCGATGGGTGCAGGTGCATAGGAAGAAGAGGGTCGATGGATAGAACGAGAGGGTGCGGGACGACTGGGGGCAGGGAGGGAGGAAGTGGCGGAGTGAGAGGATACGGAGGGAGTGAGGTGAAGGGCATATGGGGTAAATGACCACGAGACCGGCTGACCGATGACATGTCAATGTTTTGAAATTTGGTGACGGGGACATCGGTGGATAGGCGGCGGCAGCTGACGGCAAAACAAAACCGGATAATAATATCCGCAAATGGGAGGGCTTGGCGAGCGGGACTGGAAGGAAGGATCCTAACCATCCGAATGACACTAAAGATGAAGGCGATGAGGTCTATGGAAGCCCTAATGCTAATGGAAAACATAAGGTCCACGTGCATATTGGTTATTTGGGTTGTGTTCGTACGGGGAATAAGGCAGGCACACACGATCCAATTAAGGACCATAAAATTGGGATGTAAATATTTGTGAAAGATTGTGACAGTGTCGGGAGGGAGGAGCCTAAAAATGGTGCTTAGAACGAGGGAAGGATCAGGGAGAGTATCGGAAGTCCATGGGAAGGAGGGATTATTGACCATTGGTAAGGGGATGAGATGAGTAATCGATTCGGGAGAGACAATAATCTCCCAACCGCGCATATGAGATTAAATATGATTCTCCTTATCATGCATTCCAAAATGAAATTCCCGAATGAGATCGGGAAATATAGGGTCCGTGAGTGAGAAGAGAGGGTCCCACCCTAAATCAGAAATCCACGAATGCACAGTGGTGTCATGGAGGGATTAAAGATTAACAAGTTTCTCCCGAACAATAGAGTGTGAAGAGAAACCTTGGGTATGATACTGGGTGTGAGCGGAGAGTGATCCCCAACACAGTTTAAGGTCAGGGATAGCTGCATTGGCATTGGACTCCTCATCCAAGGAAGAGGAGTGTTCCTCGAGAGAGTCACGAATGCGACGAGGGCGACGGTTACGGACCATGTTAAACTAGAATGAAACTAGAACCTACCCGAACAAAATTCCAACCAAACCACCAAACACACCAACAATCCAACAAACCAATCAGTAATAATACCATCCTCCGTTAGGTATAAATGAAAATAAAAGGAAAAAAAATTATTTAAGATAAATTCCATGAAATTAAAAAAAATTTAATTTGAGAAAGCTGATATTATCATGGAATATAGCTTAACTAGGGGCAACACAAACAAAAAATCAGAGAAAATAAAATGGCCCCCCAAAAATTGTAGAGATATACACAAATTTATATATGAAAGTTGGGTAACAAAAGAAGAAATCGTTTTGGATTAAATATATATATATATATATATATATATATATATATATATATATATATATGGAGAGGAATGTAAAAAAAGTGATACCTCGAAGTGAAGAGGTAAACCGCAAATCGGAAATCTACAGAGCAAACGGGTGGATGAAATGAGGTTAATGGAGGAGCTTAAGGGAGATGGAATCGTGGCTAAAATGAGAGAGTGGGAGAGAGGAATAATGGGAGGTGAAAAAGATAAGGAATAGAGGAAGAGAGAGTGGGAGAAAAAAATCTGGGAAATGAGGACATGGGGAAACGTGGGCAGGAGGAGAGAGAAAAAAGAGGTTGAGGCAACAGTTTTTGGGGAAGAGAAATTGTTGTTTTTAAACCCAGGCCGTTCGAACGAGTGATGTCGTTTGAACGATGTCTTTTGAACGAAGTTCCAGAAACATTAAGGGTTTTTCGTTAGATAACTCGTTAGAAGTTCGTTCGAACGACATTATGAACAAAGTTCCAGAAAGGAGGTTAGAAATTTCGTTAGAAATCTCGTTTGAACGAGAATTTCTGATGAAAATTAATCTTTTAAAATAAAAATAAAAGTAAAATAGTTTTAAAAATAGCATAAGAATTGGAATTGGGAAGGCCAAAAAGATGCTAAAATGTGGATTTTAATAGTCCTAGCTTGTGGCAACATATCCAAATAGTGGGAGCGAGAATGTAGGGGTGTGAACAATACGAGTGAGAGTTTTTAGCCAAAACAATGTACAAGAGCGGAATGATAAACAATATATAAACGCAATATTCACTCACATTAGCCTTGTGTCAAAAGGAAATATTATTGAACACTTAAACACGAATGCAACAAGCATACAAAATAGATGATTCTCTCGCCAATACTGTCATAATGAGAAAGCAATGAATCGATTAAATGTGCATGCCCATTGATCTTTAACTTATATCTCCCATGAGCAACAATAGATTGAGACTATTCTTTTGAAGAATCAATCAACCTAATTATTTTGGCCTTGGCATTATATATCATTTTCAATGCTTCTATTTTAGGCACACAATAGAGAATGCAATGGAGGCTTTTCACGCAAAAAATTTATATTTTTCGCAGCCCGAGTCCATTTCTTGAAACAAAAACCAACCGGAAGAATATAATCATTTTTGTTTCAATCCGAGAAATGGATGATCATGCACAATTTCGATTGCTTATAATAGATGTGACATGATTGAGAAGACAACACCAAATCTCACTTTGCAAGTACAATATGAACAAGATATCCATAATATTTCGTGAACGGTGTGTGCAAAAAGGCAAAGGTGTGAGGAAATCACGTAAATACATATCATAAATAGGCATTTTTGTGCATAAGATAAACAAGGTCTGTATTAACTACTCATCGAAGGCCACGTGGACATGGAAAAAGACAGTGATCCGAATACATCGACCACTAAGCCATATGGATAATAGTTTTTGAAAGATTTTCTAACCATTCCCGTTTTTCCTTGAAAATAAGAGAAAAATATTTTTGAGATTTTGAATAAAATATATACAAAAGAAATCTAGTTCATAGGTATAAAAATATATACAAGAGAAACAACCTAAACTAGATAGACGACTTCGATCTCAATCAATTGAGCAAACCCCAATTGATTTCCTAAGGTTTTCAAACCTAAGGGCATCTAGAGGTTTAGTAAAGATATCGGCCAATTGTTGATCGGTAGAAACGAAGCTTAGAGAAATGATTTTCTCTTCGACCAAGTCACGAATAAAATGTTCACGAATCCTAATATGCTTGGTTCTAGAATGTTGAACGGGATTACGGGAAATGTGAATTGCATTAGTATTTTGGCAATAGATAGTCATAGTGCCTTGGGAAATACCGTAATCTTCCAACATTTGTTTCATCCAAATGAGTTGAGTGCAATAATTCCCAGCGGCAATGTATTTAGCCTCCGCCGTGGACAAAGAAATAGAATTTTGTTTCTTGATCATCCATGAGACAAGTGCACTTCCAAAATAGAAACAACCGCCAAATGTACTTTTACACCCATCAACATCTCCTGTCCAATTGGCATCCGAATAGGCAGATAAACAATCATTTGTGTCGAAGGAATACCAAATTCCAAAAGATAGGGTCCCACTCACATATTTGATAATACGTTTGATGGAAAGTAAATGAGACTCTTTTGGAGCGGCTTGATAGCGTGCACAAACTCCTACACTAAAGTAAATATTCGGACGACTAACGGTTAGGTAAAGT
This sequence comes from Sambucus nigra, assembly GCA_949130495.1. Taxonomy (NCBI): domain Eukaryota; kingdom Viridiplantae; phylum Streptophyta; class Magnoliopsida; order Dipsacales; family Adoxaceae; genus Sambucus; species Sambucus nigra. The sequence goes on from OX422220.1 coordinate 400,468,266, forward strand.
AAACTACCTATCATACTTCTAAAAAGTGTGTGCTCTACATCCTTTCCTTCGGTATCCTTACTAAATTTAATCAATGAACTCATAGGAGTGCGTGCATGTTTAGTGGATTCGAGTTTAAATTTCTTAACAAGGTCTTTATCATACTTAGTTTGGGATAAAAATATCCCACTTTTGAGTTGATGAACTTGAAGACCTAGAAAGAAAGTAAGTTCACCTACCATACTCATCTCAAATTCATTGTGCATTTCTTTTGAAAAAAATTGAGTATGTTTGTCACACGTAGACCCAAACACTATGTCGTCGACATATACTTGAGCAACCAGGATAGATTTTTCATCACGACGAACGAAAAGTGTCATATCTACTCCCTCTCTAAAAAATCCATGAGAACGGAGATAAGAAGTGAGTCTTTCATACCAAGCACGAGGTGCTTATTTCAAGCCATATAGGCTTTCTTTAGGAAGAAGACATGATTAGGATGCTTTGGGTCTTCAAACCCTTTCGGTTGTTCAACATAGACTTCTTCTTGAATAATAACATTTAAAAAGGCACTTTTTACATCCATTTTATATAATTTAAATTGGAGGTGACATGCTATGGCGAGTAAAAGGCGAACCGATTCTAACCTAGCAACAGGAGCAAACGTTTCTTAAAGTCAACACCTTCTATTTGGGTGTATCCTTGTGCAACCAATCTAGCTTTATTATGAACAATGACACCATTTTCATCCATTTTATTTTTTAAAAATCCATTTGGTGCCAATGACATTTGTATTAGAAGGCCTAGGGACTAATTCCCAAACATCATTTTTCTTAAATTGAAATAGTTCTTCTTGCATAGCATTAATCCAATGTTCATCTTTTAATGCTTCTTTAAAGTTTTTAGGTTCAATTTTAGAAGTATAGCATAAATAGGTAACTTCATTTTCTAATTGCGCCCTAGTCTTGACACCTACCTCGGGATCTCCTATAATTTTTGAAGTGCCATGAATTTTATGCACCCAAGGAGTAGGATCCTTTTTCTCCGTAGTGGGAACAACCAAGTCATTTTGAGATTCAATACTTTCAACATTGGACACAACATTACACTCACATGACAAATCTTCCTCATTATCAATTGATGTGGGCGGAGCATTGTCTTTGATGACAACGTTAATTGATTCCATGACTTTAGAACTACTTAAGTAGAATACTCTAAAGGCTCTACTGTTTTGAGAATACCCTAGGAATATACCTTCATCACTCCTTGAGTCAAATTTGCCTAGAAGTTCTCTATCTCAAAGAATATAGCACGGACTACCAAACTCTCTAAAGTAAGTAAAATTAGGTTTCTTACCCATCCACAATTCATATGGAGTTTTGTTAGTGTTAGGACGCAAATAAACCCTATTTACGGTGTGACATGCGGTGTTAATCGCGTTAGCCCAAAACCTACGGGGCACATTTCTTCCTAGGAGCATAGATCTTGCCATTTCTTGGATCGTTCGATTTTTTCTTTCAACTATACCATTTTGTTGTGGAGTTCGAACGACTGAGAATTCATGTTTAATTCCTATTTCATCACAAAAGGCATTCACACCGGATTCCTTGAATTCGGTTCCATTATCACTCCTAAAGCGGTTTATGGTAACACCGTGTTGATTTTGAAGAGTTATACAGTTAACAGTAAGAAAATCAACTGTCTTAGATTTTTCTCTTAGAAAGCCTACAATAGAGTACCTAGAAAAATCATCCCCCATTACTAAGATATATCTTTTTCCTCCTATGCTCTCCGTACGAGTGGGACCCATAAGGTCCATGTGTATCAATTCTAAGACACGAGAGGTAGTTATAGTGTTTAACTTCTTATGAGGACTATTAATTTGCTTTCCTAATTGACACGACTTGCCAATAGTGGAGGTTCGCTTTCCAAGTGGTGGTAAGCCTTGAACTAGCTCTTTTCTCACTAATCTATTAAGATCTCTAAAGTTTACATGGCCTAATCTTTGATGCCAAATATCGGCAGATGAGGATTTTGCACTATTGCAAACTAAAGATGATTTAGGAATAATTCCATAACAATTGTCACTAGTTCTAACACCTTGTAAAATACATTCACCCGATTGACTAAATTTAACATCAAGATTTTCATCACATAATTGGCTAATACTTATCAAATTAGCCTTAAGACCATCAACATAAAGGATATTTTCATGTTTAGGAAACCCGGAGATTTCAATAGATCATCTACCCATGATTCGAGATTTTCTACCATCCCCAAAGGTGACTTTACCATCTTTATAGTTTTCAAGCGTGGTAAATAGATATTTATCACTAGTCATATGTCTCGAACAACCACTATCAAAGTACCATTGTGAGGTATTTTGAGCCTTAAGAGCAACATGAGCAACAAAAGCTTTATTGGTGTGATTTTTCTTAACCCAAGCTTGAGTTGTTTTCTTTCCTTTGTTGGCTCTAATGTTATAATTAGAATTATTTTCTCGGACTTTAGAAAACCTAAGAAACTCTTCCATTAGACCTTTAGAAGTACTGACTAGATACTCAACTTGGCTCTTAAGACTAGCTAAGGAGCTATAGTGTTGTTTAGAAGAAGTGAAATGAGAGTTCTTTCCAAGTTTGTAGCAAAAATATTTAAGATGAACCCGTTTGGGACACTAAGTGCATACATAGGGTTGTTTTGGACTAGATTTTGAAGATTGCATAGTAGGACTTATTTTAGAAACATTAGATTTGGTAACTAACTTAGCTACGGGTTTGGGTTTGACTTTTGATGAATCTCCTTCTTCATATCCTATACCCTTTCTTTCTTGATAACCTTTCTCCTTATATTCTAAAACAGGACCTAGAAATAATTTTCCCATTCTTCCTGAATTATCCTCGAGTGTGACTTTAACTTCACGAGAGGACTCGGGATCTTTTTCAAGTTGGGCAATTTTCACTTCGAGATATTTTCTAATCTCTAAAGACTCATTAAGATCTTTATTGACACCTTCCAAGGAGATAATTAAGTCACATTTTTCTTTACCTATCAAGATAAGCTTCTCAGAAAGAGATATCTTAATTTCCTCGAGTTGACTAACTAAAGACTCCTTCTCTTTCAGGCCTTTCAACTCTTTTTCTAAAGGTAAGACTTTAAAGGTTAATATTTTGTTAACTTTTTGAATACGAAGAGATTCTGTGTAAGGTTTAGAATAAACGGATTGTAGTTCACTCTCATCTATTTCACTATCACTCTCTTTTTCATCACTACTAGTAGAATGAGTGGAAACAACCTCAACATTTTGCTCGGAATTGTCAACATTAAGGTATGACACACTTGAATTACTAGCATGGATTTCCATATAGGAAGTAAAGTTATTTCTATACGGGTTAGAGTCATAAGAGTCTTCATACTCATTATCACTGTCGCTTAGAGTGGCATTGAAAATTGCTTTTTCTTTGCCTTGTCTTTTAAGTTTTGTAGGGCACTCAAATGCTCTATGACCTCATCCCTCACACTCAAAGCATCTCTCTGAATCATCCTTTTTAAAATTATCTTTGTAGAACTTCTTTGGATCCTGATTATTGAATTTTCTATTTCCTTTGTTTTTGTTCTCAAATTTTGGTTTTTCAAATTTAGAGTTTTGCTTTTTGAATTTGAGAATTTTTTTAATTTTTTTAGCAAATAAAGCTATATCATCAGGATCTATATCAGACTCATCAGAATCAGACACATCTACTTTCTTAACTTTTAAGGCAACACCTTTATCTTTGCTTTTGTTATCTTTAGGAAACATATCTAATTCATAAGTTTGAAGATCACCAACAAGTTCTTCAAGTTTTAAAGTATTTAGATTTCCTAATGAATTAAGAATAGTCACTTTAGGTATGAATTGCTTAGGAAGACATCTAAGGATTTTCTTAACAACACGATCTTCAGGTATTTTTTCACCTAAGTTAAAGTAAGAGTTAACAATATCAGATATACGAATATAAAACTCATCAAATGTTTCAGATTCTTTCATGGTGATCGTTTTAAATTGGGTTGTTAAGTTTTGAAGTTTTGAAGCTTTAACTATACTGGTTCCCTCATGAGTAACTTGGAGAATATTTCAAGCTTCCTTTGACGTTTCGCACGTCATTATACAACGAAACTCATCGGGGGACACCTCACCAAATAAGGCATTTAAACCTTTAGAGTTAAAGTTACACCATTTTAGTTCTTCCTCACACCACTGTTCTACAGGAGTCAAAATAATTTCATCATTAACTACCGTAGTAGGAGGGGGCCATCCTCTTTTAATAATAACCCAAACACGTTCATCAATTGATTTAAGGGCAGATTTCATACGTGCTTTTCAATAGGTGTAATTAGGTCCATCAAACAAAGGTAGTCTATTCGACGAAATACTAACCATATAACCTCCAGGATTCATCTAAATAACTTATAGAGACTAGCTCTGATACCAATTTGAAGTTGCAAGGTTATATGTTCTTAGTTTAATTCGTGGAATACACACACACAATCCAATTTAAAATTACCTAAGAAGAGATATCCTCCAATTTTAATTTATGTAGCAGATTCACAAGTTCACAAGAACAAATTTCAATTAATGCAATGAGATTGCTAACTTTTTTAATTAAAATAAAATTATTCCAATTTTATCCATTTTATCCTAAGCATGCATCTAGGTGATTTAATAAAGTAAATTGCGAAAATCACAACCACAACGTGCCAATGTACGAGGAAAACCCAAATGGGAAAAACCTCGGACGGCTGGGCCTAGACAAAATCCACTACAAAATAGGTTTTATAAGAGACTCAAAAGACTTATAGACATTGACTCACTCAAGACATGCTTATGCCGTCCTCGACCTCTGAATTTGTAGTACGCGAAGATCCAACGCGTTTCTCGACACACCTCATGTCGCGGTATCCACCGAAGCCCAAAACCACCTTCGTCACTAAGCTTGAATGCAAAGATCCACCACAAACTTGCTTGTTGAATGTCAAAATGATTGAAGGGATTTTGTTTCAAAAGTTGAAAATGGTGTTGGAGATTGATTTTACCAAAAAGAGAGGAGTTATGAAAAATGCTCTAAAGAGAATATAAAACTTCCTTAGGTTGAGAAACTCATTTTCGTCCATATGATATAACTGAAAAAGTAGTGGACCAAAACAGTTGTTGGAAAATAACTGCTGAAAAATAAGTTAAAAATTTCAGATCTGGGAGAACTTGTTCGAACGACTTGTCGTTTGAACGAGTTATCTAACGGAATTTCAGTGTCGAATTAGATAGGTCGTTAGAAATCTCGTTCGAACGAGATCATTCGAACGACATTTCTAACGAACTTCTAACGATTTTCCAGTATAGCCTGGGGAATGTCGTTAGATCCAGGTCTTTCGAACGACCTGGAGAAAACTTCGAACGGGATTTCTATTTTTTTAATAAACTGTTCAAATTAATTTAAAAAATAGTTCTTTATGAAAATTAATTATTTATGAACATTACTCTATGTGAAAATTTCTCGTTTATAAAAAATACTCCAACACATAAAATTGATTTTGGTCATATACCTTTTAGAATAGTGAACATGGCGTGCATATTGATGTCGCGTGAACTTTGGATGCAATGCTTGAATCTTTACATTGTATGATGCTTAATGAGGAATGACCCAAAATTGTTTTGTCCAACGGAATGTAGCCAATATAACAAATGACTCGATTGGAAATTTGTCCTTACATTTTGGATAATTGATCCTAAATAACAAAAATGATAATTTCTAGGTATCTCCCGACCCTTCAATTTTACCACATCTCCATTTGTCCTCCTATTACTAGTAAAATTGTACTCCACATATTTTGTTTTAGTTCTGCTTATTTTAAATCCTCTTGTTTCTAAAGTTTCTCTCCACAATTCCAACTTAGCATTAATCCCCGTCTTAGTCTCATCCACTAGAACAATATCATCTGCAAATAGCATAGACCATGTCACCTCATCTTGTATTTGTCCAGCCATCTCATCCATAACAAGATCAAAGAGATAGCGACTTAATGCTGAATCTTGGTGTAGACCTACCGTAGTTGAAAATTCACTACTTTTTTCGGCTGATGTTCTTACTATAGTCATCGCACTATCATAGATATCATTAATCACATCAATATATCTGCGAGTCATTCCTCTTTTATGTAGAACCCACCATATTATATTTTTGGGTATCCTATTATACGCTTTCTCCGAATCAATAGAAATCATTTGAAGATCCTTATTTTTTCCCTATACCTCTCCATTAATCTCCTCAATAAATAGATTGCTTCCATTGTTGACCTTCCATGCATAAATCCAAATTGATTCTCAGATACCGTTATCTTCAATCTTAATCTAAATTCAATCACTCTCTCCCAAAGTTTCATTGTATGACTCATTAACTTAATATCATGATAATTTGAACAACTTTGCATGTGCCCTTTATTTTTACAAATAGGTACTAAAGAACCTTTTCTCCATTTATCGGGCATCCTATTAGTGATTAAAATTCTATTAAATCATTTTGTAAGATATGATACTCCATCCTCCCCTAAGCACTTCCAAACCTTAATAGGGATATACCATCTGGTCCTAAAGCCTTCCCCGTTTTCATGTTTTTAGAGAAATCCTGACCTCTGTTGTCCTAATTCTGCGAAAAAATATATTTTCTCGAGTCTCCCCAAGTTCCTCTATATCTAATCTACTCTCATTATCTCCATTTAATAACCTCTCAAAGTAGTTTTTTCATCTTTCCATAATTTCATCATCTTTGACTAGGACTCTCGAATCATCACTTTTGATACACTTAACGTTATTAAATCTTTTACTTTCCTGTCCCTAAGTTTAGCAAGCTTATAAATACTTTTTTCCCTTCTTGTGTTCCTAATTTTGTATAAATATTACCACACACTTTTAACTTAGCATCTCTTACCACTTTCTTAGCTTTCTTTATAGTCCATTTATATTTCTCAAAATGTTCTTCATTTATATTTATTTTCCATGTTTTAAATCACTCCCTTTTAATTTTTACTATATTTTGTACTTCTTCATTCCACCACCAAGTTTTTTTAGACTGTGGAACCTTGCTTTTGATTCGCCAAGAATTTCTTTTGATATTCTCCTAATGCTTGTGGCCATCTTATTCCACATTTTGTTACTCTCTTCTTCAGTATTCCATGTTATTTCATTTAATAATTTATCTTTAAATAGCTCTAATTTCTCTCCTTTTAAGTTCCACCACTTAGTTCGTGGATTAATCTTCATTTTTCGCACTCTTGATTGATTTTTAATAGTTATATCCGACACCATTATCTTATGTTGTGAGGTTAAGCTCTCTCGGGATAATCGGCCTCCTTTACTAGTAATGAAAAAATCAATTTGGCTCTTATGCTTTCCCCTTTTATAAGTTATTAAGTGTTCAAGCCTCTTTTTAAAACACGTGCTTACTAGTACAAAATCATAAGCCATAATAAAATCTAAAATACACTCTCCCCCATCGTTCCTATCTCCAAAACCATACCCTCCATGCACTATCTCATATCCTAAACGATCTTCTCCTACATGGCCATTAAAATCTCCCCTATATAGATTTTCTCACCTACGGGTATTTCTTGAATCAGTTCATCCATTTGTTCCCAAAATTGTACTTTAGTGTGCTAATATAATCCTACTTGAGGTGCATAAGCACTAACAATATTAATTATGTTTTCACCTAATACCAATTTTACAAGTATAAGTCTATCACCTTTCCAAATAAGGGTTACGATATCGTCCTTAATGTTCTTATCTACTATTATTCCAACCCCGTTCTTATTTCTATGTTTTCCTGTATAATATAATTTAAACCTTGTATTTTCTATTTCTCTAGCATTCTCATCGACCCATTTAGTTTCTTGTAAACAAGCTATGATAACCTTTCTTCTTATCATGGTATCTACTAACTCCATCATTTTTCCTGTCATAGTCCCTATGTTCCAAGTTGCTAACCTAAGTCTAGTATCCTGGACTAGCTTCTTTACCCGCACACATCCAGCTTGTTGCAGGAACGCTTGCGTATTTATCGTCGCATCCGGGCGCTAATGTGACGCCCCTTGCCTATTTTTTGAAACACCCGGTGGCAGGGGCAACGCCCCTTACCTATTTTTTGAGACACCCGGTGGCAGGCGCAATGCATCGCTTAAGGGGAATGCCCTAGCATTAGCACGTAAATTCATATGATTCATGTTCATAAGGATCTGATAAAGTTTTACGTTGTCTATCAGCTAACTAACGCAACCCTCCTCCTTTATCCAGGCTTATGACCGACAGTGTAAAAAAAAAACTTAATTAGAGAAATTTTATTTTTATACAACGTATATATATATATATATATATATATATATATATATATATATATATATATATATATATATATATATATAACCCTTTATTCACTTCTCGACTTGATTGTGTTGCAAACAAATTTTAAACACCAAAGGAATTTTGACAAATTTTGAACTCTTAGGTCAACTAATTATCTTCTTGTATAAGTCCACGCTAGTGGCATAGAAAGTGGAACTAATAGTAAACAATTTACTGTTAGCTCCACTTGTTATGCCACTAGCGTGGAGTTATACAAGAAGAGAATTAGTGGACCTAAGTGTTTAAAATTTGTCAAACTTCCTTTAGTATTTAAAATTTGTTTGCGAGGGACCAAATTGTAAATTTCCCTTAATTATAATACGATTTTTCCACCTACTCTATGTTAGTTTTTTTTAAGTAACGTCTAGGTAATTTTTTATAATTTTTATGTGTTCGATTTCTGTATACATTAATGTATAACGAAAATAATTTTTTTCTATTGCAACAAGCTCCCAATTTGATTATGTACCCAAATAACCAAACCTGATTGCGAGGGTTTATAATTAATGTGCGATTGACTCCAATCAATAATCTATTCAATCAAGAATGAGGGACAAGAATATAGGGGCATACAAGAAAAACCATTCAATCAATAATTTAGGTAATAATTATAGGGCAATTTACAGATAGGTCCCTTGGTAATAATTTTTAAACATTTAAGGACAATTTACTATTAGGTCCACTTGTTATGCCACTAGCGTGGACTTCTACAAGAAGATAATTAGTGGACCTAAGTGTTTAAAATTTGTCAAAATTCCTTAAGTGTTTAAAATTTGTTTGTGAGGGACCGAAGAGTACTTTCCCTATAATAATATAAGTTAGGACAAGAGGTCTATGTTGGGGTTAAGGTTGAAGATGATAAAGAATTCACTATGAAGATTCAGAAGACTTGTAGAGTATGTCTTCTACTGATAAGGAAGGAATTAGTCCTAAGAACCCAAAGCATCCTTCAATTCTCCCCGAAAGAGACATGAAAAACTATCACTTCGAATTTTTATCAGTCCGTCTGTTTAGAGAAGTTGTACGGGAGTATGCTATTTTAAACAAGAAAGAGGGTGGGAGCAACTTAGGCCTAGGGGTAGGGTTAATACCTAGGCTAGTGGTAGGAGCGGTGGCATGAGTGGATCAAAGAGACGTAAGGGTAAAGGTGGACTAAATAATCTATAGGTATATCCGCGTGTGTGAAAATTATGTGAAGAATTTAAGGAGTTGTAATTATTTAGATTATTTGTGACATTGATAATTATTTTTAAAAATTTTATGTTTAATGTAAAATAAAAATATCTAGGGAAGACATCAATCAAAATTTTCTAGGATAGAATAAGGGACTTATTTAAACATTTAAAAAGTACATGAGAAAGGTTTTGCAAGTAATATTAAAATTTCTCTTCGAAGACTTTATTATTTTTTTTTCCGTACATTTTATCATTTTATTTACGCACCATTTCATTTAACCAAACATGCTACAACAAAATAAAACAATGAGTAATTTCACATAGACTCCCAAATTATATTAAGAAAACACACCCAATTGTTAGGAATACATTGATTTGTTTATGGAGTACACAAGGGGTGAATATAATTCTAACTTAATCGAATCTATTTAATGGGTATAATTTGATAATTTGGATTTGTTGATCCACTTTAAAAGTGGGTCCTAATAACTCACACGCATGAATGGTTCAAATATTAAAAATTGTAGGATCCAGTGTAAGTACTTATCTATTATTATAATATTTTAACCAATGATATGAGAGGATTACTAAGATTCACCTTTAAAGTCGGTCAAAAAATTAGATTCATAATTTGATGATCCGTGTAAAATTACTCTGAAAGAATATATGCATCACAATAGTAACTAATAGGCTCAAACTCTCATAACAGCAATAAAAAAATCAGTGCAAACATATAATATATATATATATATATATATATATATATATATATATATATATATATATATATATATATATATATATATATATATTAGTCCTGCTCTTGTGCGGACTAGTTCACATTTTAAGAATGCGGACCGGACATGTCTCACCTGGCGGTGAGCCCAAAAGAGAGAGAGAGTGTGTGCCTGTAATTTAGGTGATAATTTCTAGGCGCTCCGTTAGGTGACACATGTCCGGTCCACATTCTTAAAATGCGGACTAGTCCGCACAAGAGCATTATATATATATATATAATAAAGCAGGAGGGATTTTTTGGTCTCCCCCAACTAACGGTTCAGATTAAATCTTGAGGGGTTTGGTCTTTATCAACTAGCCACTGAGATTAAATCTTGAAAGTGTTATCTTAATGATTAAAAAAGATGACACGTGGCTGAGATGGAAAATTTTCATGTGCCAATCCCTTCATCCGTTAAGTCTAATGCGTCCCACGTCTCGAGGCCTGCAATAATAAGACTTTGTCCTATTTTCACCCACTACCACCTACTTACCCACTATCTCAGCTTTCTCTCTCCAAAACATCCTCACAAGTGTCAACCTCTCGCTTTCTCTCTCTAAGCGTGCGAAAACATCCCCACGAGTCACCATATTCTCCAAAATATCTTTCACACACTACGTCCATTTGAACCATGTGTATATTCAAGTCACAGCCTTCATCCCTGTTTTTTGACAGGTACCGATCTGAACCCTGTTTATTAAAATCATTTTTTCAACCGGGGCCGGAGATGGATCTGACGGAGATAGTCATCGGCAACGCGAGGGGAGAGTTTTTAAGCTTCGGTGATTGCTCCGGCGAGTCCAGACGGCGGGCACAGTGAGAACGGAGGGGATCAGAGCGGATGGTATTTTGTTTCCATGTACGTTTTTGTCTTTTTTTTCTTCTCATATCTGATTTCGAACAAAACTGCAGTAGAGGTAGAAAAAGAGAAGAATATGGAGATTAATTTTTCAGATTAATTTTTGTTATTGATTGAACCATTTTTGTTTCTCTTTTTGGGTATCCAAAGACATGGAGAATCTGAATATATTTATCTCCTTTTTTCTTGGTGATATGACACATAATTTGTTTATGATCTTATCTTTTTGGGCTCTTTCTTATATGCTTTTGGTTGATTTACATTTTCTTTTATTTCAGGAAATGATGATTTTTATCAGTGGCTAACCTCCTAGAGTGGACTCTTTGTTGAAAGATTTTACACCATGATATCAGATTCTGACCTCCCTAGCCTACCTTGATTTATATCATATACACATCGCAAGGATGAATTTTAAGTGTGTAAGTCGTCTAAATGCAAAAAAATACTGGGATGTCCTTATATGTGAAGATTTTTAATTTTTTTTTTGCTATTTCTTTGTTCTCACAGTGACGTTTGAGGTTCCCCCCCCCTTTTAAGTGAAGTTTTTTTGGGTTGTTTAGTAAGGATTTTTTTTTGTCCTGATAATGTTAACATCTCTATTTTTTGGTTTGGGTTAATGCTAAAATTAATGCCATATCACCAATCGGTAGTAACCCAGTTCTTACACCTCCTGTGTCTAGCACTGCTCTAAATTTATATATATTATTAGGAGTCTCAGGTAATTGCATAGGAATGGGTCATTAAATTACCATTCGCATCATAAAGTATGAGAATAACCAAATTTGAAACATAAGATTTATCAAGGCCTCTTGCAAAAGTTACATGTGTTTAGAGTTAATAATTAAATAAATTTTCACTTCCTAAGACAACAAAATTATTTTATTATAACAATGTAGGTCATTGGTGGATTTTTATTCTAATGTTTCATTTAACATTCAAATTAAATTGAAATTAAAGTTATTCCAAACCAATAAATTACAAAGTGAATGTTGAATGTATACTGTAAGTAGTGTTAAATAGTAATCAAGAAAGTGTGTGTGGCATTTGATTATATTATTAATAAAAAAAATTGGTGTATATTTTAGTAATTTAAGATTAATTATGAGGACAAAGTGTATAGTAAGGAATGCGAGTGGTCAATTGGATTATGCGTTGTTACCCATTGTATCCAATTGTGATAGTCTAGACTTTTTTTTGGTTTTAAGAGGTGATTATATATGACCGTCTCATTTTGTATGAGATAATTTAAATTGTTTAACCCTTTTATTTAGATATCCTTTGAACTGTTTTATTCTCTCATGTCATATATTTAGTACAAAAGATATCAAAAGCATGAGTGGACAAAAAAAGCATATCACCGTGACACCTATTTCCAAAGAACTGCAGTAGATAGAGGTAGAAAAAGAGAAGAATAAAGAAATATGGTGAGAGAGAGGGAGGGGGTTATACAGATAGATTGTTAAATTTCTATAGATGTACAGAGAGGGAGGGGGTTCTACACCCATTTCAAATATTTTTTTTTACATTTCTACAGATGTACTATTTTTGTAGATGTAATGTCTTGACAGATCTACGTGTTAGTCTTGCGTAAGATTTTAATAATTTTTTTAATAGATATACTATAGTTCAAATGCTCTCTCTATCTCCCTCTAATGTATCCATCTTTGTTTTATATGGATTTTATTTTTAAGCCTCGAGAATACAAGGGATATTTGGTTTTGTATAAAGCTTTGCTTCATCATGTTTTATTATTTTTTTTGCACTCAGGTTCTTATGGGTTGCAAAGAAGTTTGAAGTATTTACAAATTTTCATATAAATCTTCTTTGTGTGTAAATTTTCAAATTTTCTTATGTTTTATCATTCCTTGCGATTTTGGGCATTTGAAATATATTTGCTGAGGTTTTAACATTTTGGCTAAAAATTGGCATGAATTATAGTTCTTTCAAAAATAATATTAACGTATTATCGATGGTCATACATTAACTTATATATATTCATGTAAGGATTTCACTGTCCGATGGTATAAAATTGCCACTGGGACAGTTTTGGGAGTGTATTGAGTTTGGTCCCCACTTCGATCCCCGACACTGTCAAAATAATGCTTGGCTAGCGGAAGCACGAACCGCGAATGGAGATTAGTCAAGGTGCGCGTAAATTGGCGCAGACACCTCATGGTATGCTATAAAAAAAATTAACTTATATATTCATGTAATTCTTATCATATTATTGCGTGCGTCTTATTTTTCAGGCCTAATCACTATTACGAAATATTCGGAACATTTTTACAACCGTGCCATTGGCACGGGTACACCCTAGTGTGTGTGTGTGTATATATATATATATATATATATATATATATATATATATATATATATATATATATATATATATAGAGAGAGAGAGAGAGAGAGAGAGAGAGAGAGGACCTGATTTGTGGTCCAAATATGCGGTCTTAAATTGTGGCTGCGAAAATGACTTGTGGTCGTGTCGTTGCATAAACCCACTTCAATAAAACGTAAAAAAAAATAAAAGTCCCCCCAACTATTCCCCCCATTATCATAAAAAAACAAAGGCCTCAAACGACAACTAAACAAACACCCCATTCTCAGAAAGTCTCCTATAAGGACTCCTTATGATGCAAACTCCGATACATACCCTTTTTTAAAATAGTAAAAAGATGATTTTTTTTATGAAACTTCATGGATATGATCTCCATGGTGATAAGATCATCTCCAATTTTTTTCATCAAAAATTAAAAAAAAAACCGTTGAGATGAGATGATATGTAAAATAATGGTATAAATATGCATTTTCGACCGTTGTATTATTGGGTTGGTGCCACTACCAGTCACTTTATTGATTGAATTTTTGGATGAAACTTAATGAATATGATCTTCTCACCGTCAAGATCATATCCACGAAGTTTCATAAAAAAAATTCAATCAAAAAGTAGGTGAAATGATCGCCAACATTTCAACAAACGAAAATGCATATTTACACCCTTTTTTTATATATCGCCTAATCTCAGTGATTTTATTTTGAATTTTTTGATGGAAAAAAGTGGAGGTGATATTCTCACCATGGAGATCATATACATGAAGCTTCATTAAAAAATTCATTTTTTTACTAATTTAAAAAAAAGGTATGTACACCATAAGGAGCCCTTATCAAAGGGATATATATATATATATATATATATATATATATTTATGAAGGAGGAGGGCTTTTTTTGTATCCTCCAACTAACGTTTGAGATTAAATTTGATTAGTTTTTGTCTTAACCAACTGGCAGCTCAGATTACATCTGGTGGGTTTTATTTTTTCCCAACTGACGGTTGTGATTAATAATACTATTCCAAATGCATTTGTCCAATTTGAACCTACTTATAATACCTCGAGCCTCTCAATATGTACCATCTTTCACCCACTCATATTCATTAACCTCGACCCTTTCAATTTGTACCATTTGTCACTCTAACACAACCACTCCTTCAAACTCATCCACTGAACATCTTTCTTTTCTTAGTTACCATTTCAGACGCATCTATGTTTCTCTACAATATATCCCTCTCCTTTCTCTCTGGTTTCCACCATCCTCAAGGGTACGCATCTCACTCGGCTGAATCCTGTGACACCCCAACTAATTAAATTTTGGGTAGCTACTACTTTATGAAATAAATATAGCATATCAAGTTGGTTCAGGATTAGCGTCACTGTCGAAAACATTTAATTTATTACTAGCCACCTAATATTTAAAAAGAGAGATGCCAAATTTTATTAATTAAGTTAATCATTAATCAAGTAATTAAATCAACAACCATTGATCGCATAAGAAATCTCATGTAAATAACCAACGAAATGAAATAAACTGAGTCTGGAGTAAACACTCCAATAATAATATAACCAAAGTAAATAAAATCCTAATACAAGAGTCTGAATAAACCAACATTTGAAATAATGAAAGTTTACAGCTACAATCTCTAGATAAGAATTGGGCACCATGCCCTAGAAAAAATGAATGACCCTGAAGGAATCAATAATAAATGTGGGGCATCTAATACCGAGATCCTGTAGCTCCCACAACATCTACAACATGTCATCGGAATGGAACTCCTATGCTTGGCGTCCCCATGGCTGGGCACCTAAAATGTTCTTACAAACAAAAATAGATTTGGAGGAAAACGGGTCAGAGCCCGAGGTGAAAATAGTTTAAAATTTTATCAAGTGTTTAAATGACAATTAAACATCACATATTATGAAAATGTTAGTTGCGTACTCTCACATGAGTTTCTCACCTCTCAAGCAATGTGCACGCCTATCGTATGCCCTTAACCCATCCTAGTTATGCCGCTAAGTAACTAATCTGTACCACTCTTTCTTTTGCATTCTATCATAGGTTATCTACTCGTAACACCCAAATAAGTCATATTCATAACCTATATGCACATTCATTAAATTACTTATCTAAAGTGTCAATTCAATTCTCACATTTTTAGCCCATTCAAATATCTTAGTTCTTCACATCTACTAAGCAATAGTGAACCAGTCACAAGTATATATAAATCACTCTCTGTACATATATACATATAAGTCACTCCTAGGATAAGCTGCGGTGCACGCATACTCTGCTATCAAATCTATGTACATCACGTACGTAAGGATCACGTGTTTCGAATCACTCAGGAACCGTCTCAATACAAATCACACATACTGGAGGTCAATATTGTTCACATACCCATGGGTCATGCACATACCTACCCTCCCATGGTCATCTGACTTATCAACTCACAAATAAGTCATTCACAGTCCTATGTCCTTAAGGTACCAATCTAAATCCCCCCCGAAGGCACACAAAGATAAGATGGCCCTTTTTCAAAAAATAACCTCCCGTGATAGCAAGTATGGTAGGTATGTCATATATACAAGAAATACATACACTAGGCATTAACACAACCTAAGTAATCATATTTCAATATCGTTATTCACACATTCTATCTAGTAAGTCTCGTACATAGTAAAATTATCCCGAACATCATACGTAATATATATTTAGCTTAATAACTCCCTTGTCGTATCAATTAGAGTACTTAAACCTATCCGAAAAGGTTACTAGGGCTCCTATTAGTTTCTAATGTCATCTCAGCAACTTAAAGCCCCTCCGTTACTTTTCTTATCCTTACATCAACATTAATTCCCATTACAGTTTCAATTCGAACGATTTCTAACCGTACCTCACTCGGTAACCCTCGTAAGCAATATCATTCATTTCCATAAGATACACCATTTTTCCGAGCATCAACTAAGACCCTACTGGCCTTAACTAAGTCCCACAATATCAAATTAATCACCCTAGGAATCATCATCAGCCTTGGAATTTTCATTAAACCTTAAAGGAAAATAACTACCAAAAATCAGAAGGGGTCGATCGATCGACGAAAATGATTGATCGATCGATCAAGTAGGTTTTTGCCCAGATTTCTTAAACAGTTACAAGTTTCTTCCTTTTTACGCCTCAAACTCTTCATTTCAACGTCCCAAACTCCCAAGAAAGTTCACTAATCATCCTATTAGCATATTAGTATAAACTTTAATGTATTAGATTCATTAAATCATCATGGATCATCAGTTTCTTGGATCAAAACACCCAAATTTCATAAAAACCCTATTTTTTCTATTTCCTTCAAGATATTCATAAAGCTCAACATAAATTCACAATTTCCTACGCATGGATCATGGTTTCATAACTAGTATATAACCAAAAGTTTATTTACATGAAGCCTACCCATATTCATTATTTAATTCTCCAATTTCACAATTAATTCACTTATTTACGATAAATCATCAAATCTAAACTATCATGTAAAATATATGCTTTGAATCTTTGCAAGATAAATAACTTGCCTCTGATTAGAAGTTCTGATCCGTTGATGACGGTATTGATTGGTTCTCCCTCTCTTTTCGGTCACAAATCCGGCGATGGTGGTGGTGTGTGGTGGTTATGGCCATGGAAACCCTTGGAATTCTCCTGAAACCCTTTTCTTTCTTCTCACGTTACTCTCTCTTGTGTTTAACAAATAATGGACCTAATAACCATAAGTGTAGGATGATAAATATCACCCAATTTTCGTAGGTTAATATTGACCAAAAATAGGAATGACTAAAATACCCTCCCGAGTTACCGGTTAGGCTAAAAATTGCCCCGGGATCCAAACTAAATCCCCGGCTAGTTTGTTCTAACTAACTCGACCATTCCGGAAACGTTGGGGCATCAAAATGATCATACGGATGACATAAAAATAAAATACTTTTAAATTCATTAAATTTGGTCCTGACACGACTGACACGCGCGTCCCAACTTAATTACCGAAACTGCCGTATTTTTAACTCATGACAATTTTAATAAATTCAATAATCACATATTAACATAATCACTTAGTAATATTCTACATTATCATCATATTTAAATATTAACTCTCATCTCGCTAGTTATTTAAATTCGAATTAATTTCCAATTAATTATCCCAAATTAATTTAATTAATTCCCAAATTAAAAGCCATTTAATTTAATTAATCTCATAATTAAAAGCCATAAAAATACGGGGTATTACATACTTCCCCCCTAATAACGGAATTTCGTCCCGAAATTCAAAAAAGTAGGCATACCAGGAAAAATTAGGTATCCTCTAGTACTCAAAACAAAATACAAAGAAAGGCTCAATCACTGCAGCCCTCGTTTCACAACAAACTTGTTGAACACTCTTGACACTTTATCAGTTATAGGGTTACACCTCAATAAATGCACCTCACATTGTGCTCTTGCTAAACAACATTCGAATAAGGATAGCCTATACATCATTGGCCGCATTGTCTCAATACTATTGTGAGTTCTCACCTCACTTCGTATCAACTCCCACGTTTATCTAACCACAAAACTCCCATCCTGGGAGGAACCATAAAACATATGACTACTCTTGTCAGTTCTTTGAATCTGGGTTCCCGTCATTGTGACTTTTACACAAGGGAAAACCACTTAAGAAGGTTGGTGATTATCCCATTATAGTCATCGGACTAACTTCTTACCGATCCCAAAACTTTGATAATCCGCTCACCTCTAAGGATCCAGAGGGAGGATAGCAAGGTTCATTTACACAAAACATCTGTAAGTACCTTATCCACTATAAATAGGTATGGGTTCTTTTGCACAACTCTACTATTTGGTAGCATCCTCTCCCTATTACCATATTATACTTCACTTACTAGTGATACCCATTGTGGAAATGAAATGGTCTCAAGGAGTCCAAAATTACTTTCATACAGTTCCACCAGTCGTCAATCACCTTGCGCCTACTCCTCCGGCTATAGGTGAGACACCCTTCTCAAAATAAAACGTTATTCCCACTACTTCCTGATACCCCATGTTGAAAGTGGATTTCGGGTATCTCATCCTAGTTTATAATAATACTAGGTAGGACCACATATCGGTCCGTTACTTATCTATAAGTTGGTAACCCCTTAAAGAAATTTACCAACTTGGCTCTTCCATCGCTGGAATCGTCGGCTTGAAACAAAATTATCTAGCTGATCATCTGACCCTAACCGATCTACTACTTACTATACCCTTTTCAACACCGGCTTTCACTTATAATTCTTCCCGTTAAGTGCTACTTAATAACCTTCTTCTTCACTCGGCGCATACACAGAAATTTTCACCACGATGTGCACTTCTCGACTTCTTATACCTTATTGACATTCTCACTCTATTTACGCGTAAGCCACCCTCAACATTTGATTGGGTCGAGCTCCACTCCAAATTGTCCATAATAGTTAAATATTTATCTTCTCAAGGGATACCCCCTTTCTAACTGGCTTCCCACTGCCTTTCAACCAAGTCCGGACGTGCTAATCTGATTGCACATGAATATATAGATTGTCGTCCTTCTCACGACGCTCAATCCACTCTACCACTTCCATTTAGTCATATTAGTTCCACAAGTTAAAATGTCACCCATCTATTTCCATGTCTCTTCTTCCGGCGATTCTGACACCAGCAAACCAAGGTGCCTACACCCCTTATAACCCGTGCATATGGGTTTAAACATCATATATGCTTCATACGGATTCCAAACTCCTTATTTGCCCATGCATTCGCAATGTGGCTATACCACTTGGGCGTTCTCAATTACCCCCGAATTTGAAATTCTAAATCCTCCAAAACATCATTCCATCCTTCAACCTGCCGTAATAAAACAAAATTTTCAGTACTTCCTCACCACACAACTGGCTCCACTATCCTTATATTGTAATTTATCCTTTAACTTCCAGTTATAACTACATACTTCTATAACGATCGAGGTACCCAAATCATGGACAAATGGCCAAACATCTCCTTACTACTAACCTTACGCTAAGTTTCATACATGGGATGTCTCGCAAAGAAAAATCCAAACAAGGAACCCCCCGATACACTACTACCTAGCATTGTCGGTCATCAAAATCCATTAGGCCCTCAGTCCATAACATGTACCTCGATGTTCCCGTCTCCTGATAAAAAAGTTACATCTCCTTTCGCAATTACACTTAAATAGGGAACTTCTTCCGAAAGACACTGTCTCTTAACATTGATGGTAATCACATTCCATAAACATCATGCAAATAAAATCGGGGCTCTCAAAATCCCATCCCCAGACATAGAACTATGAGTATTAATTACCATGTCTCCAAAGGGTGATATAACAATGCACTCTTTCTATTACCACATCCTGAGTGTTAATTTTAATAACTAGCTAAATCTTTTCACGGAACAGTAAACCAAATACACTCCGAATCATATAAATAAAATCCCTACACATACTGGGATCAAATATCCGAGACTATATACTTTTTAAAGTCTAGATAATATATATATACATATATACAAATATATAAACGCGAGTCCGACTCTCTCGCAGATGGGGCCTTGCCAGAACAAAACATTCTACACCAAGGTAGTAACCCTGATAGACTTGCAATATCCACACACTATCGGTTTAAGCATATTATAGAAACCATAATTAGGATAATATCATACTCATATAACACAGCACTAAAACGAGAAATTTCCATAAGGTATGTACCACTAGCGATAAACCTATTCATCCTCTGCGGATAACCCTAAAGGTAACCCCACTATACCAGGGAAAATATTCATATAAATAATATCATTGCCGATATACGTACTAAACTCGACTCTCATGCCAATATAGCAATAAAAAATATAGTAACTCGTTCCTGACACATACAACACGCATCATCATCTGAGGATATAACTCATACTTCTGCCTTGCCAATCGCCCTGACTGCTCAAATGGTTCCTGGACTTAACACACCTATCCGTACCAAACCAAAAATTTCAATAACTATTGCCCTTGCTAGGCACCATACCTTTATCCCTATACTTGCTTCGAGAAATTTTTTAATGCATTGGGTTTACTCCCAAAAAAATACCTCTACACATATTCCACTTATGTCCGTTCACACTAACCATGTTAAGGTTGTCCTTCTCTCGAACATTGGTAGTCTCGACTCTAATGACTACCTCTATTGTTCCCTTAGCTTTGATGGCCCTAAGGAACATGCTATTGGATTCAACAACTCTTACAGAAATCACCATCGCTCGGTAAAACTTTTGCTATCCAAATCATTTAAACGGGTCCCCTGATGGGTCTCCCCCTTGTGGTGTTGCATCAACACCATTTCCCCCAGTCTTACTCTCTGACTAAATTCTTTAGTTCTTTTAGCTCCCCACACAAGGAAGCGTTTACCTCCATATTAACCAAATGCATCATTGTTACCATCTGCATTAACCATCCCAGCAGAATTCCCTAGAAGTGTTAACAATTCTTCTCATCCTTAATGTCCTCTTCTCCATTGCACCTACTTCATCCCGTGTAAGGTTCGCTAATTAATTTAATTTCTTTTCAAAAAGTGACCTCTGTCCGAACCTCTTGTGTGAGTTCAGAACAACGTTCGCATCTTATCTTGAACATCTGATGAAGGAACTTATGGCCAATCCATACGTATGCACCTTCTTTCGACAAAACATTCCACTTCTAAGTATGGCGGTTGCCTCTCACCATTGTCACTCTGCTTTTACGAGGCAAGAAAAATTTTACCCTAAATTTTCACTCCCGATTAGCCATACTCTGACATATGCCCAGTCCTTTGGATATTTTACCTTCATTGGCTAACACACACTATCTCCACATTTCTAGTATTTCCACTACTGGTTCTCTTCAATGTTTCGTCAGACTCTCTCCCAATCCAACCTTGCTGGGTGAGTCTAATTTAACCCCACTTTTACTATAGTGGTTCCTGGAAGTCATATGTTGTGTCCAAGCCCCCTTTATTGTCCTGGCCTTTCGGGCCATAATAGGGGTGACCTCAACTATGATCATCATTCTTGAATATACTTTATAACCTCAACTGAGCTTTGCCTCCTGGTGTCTGCCCAACTCGCACGACATACTTCATTGTTCGGCACATGAACACACATGAATGTGATTAAGATTCACTATCATATACATTATAGCAGGAGAATGAAATCTCACCAAAGAAATCAACAATCCTAAAAATAAGGCTCTATATCAAAGAAAGTTACGCTGGAAACATAGTAAGCTACACAGATCCTAAAGGACACTAGAACCTGATGCTCTGATACCACCTGTGACACCCCAACTAATTAAATTACAGGTAGTTACTCCTTTATGAAATTAATGCAGAATATAAAGTTGGTTCAGTCGTAGCATCACTGTCAAAAACATTTAATTTATTACTAGCCACCTAAGATTTAAAAAGAAAGATGCCAAATTTTATTAATTAAGTTAATCATTAACCAAGTAATTAAATCAATAACCATTAATCGCAAAAACAATCTCATGTATATAACCAATGAAATGAAATAAACTGAGTCTTGAGTAAACTCCAATAATAATATAACCAGAGTAAATAAAATCCCAATGCAAGAGTTTGAATAAACAAACATCTGAAATAAAGAAACTCTATAGCTACAATCTTTAGATAAGAATTGGGCACCATGACCTAGCAGAAATGAATGACCCTGAAGGAATCAAGATTGAATGTGGGGCGTCTAATACCGAGATCCTCTAGCTTCCACAGTAACTACATCACATCATCGGAATGGAACTCCCATGCTTGGTGTCTTTGTGGCTGGGCACCTAAAATGTTTTTACAAACAAAAATAGATTTGGAGGAAAACGGGTCAGAGCCCGAGATGAAAAAACTTTAAAATTTTAGCAAGTGTTTAAATTACAATTAAACATCACATATTATAAACATGTTAGTTGCGTACTCTCACATGAGTTTCTCACCTCTCAACTAATGTGCACGCCTATCGTATGCCCTTAACCCATCCTAGTAATGCCGTTAAGTAACTAGTATGTACCACTCTTGCTTTCGCATTCTATCATAGGGTATCTACTCGTAACACCCAAATAAGTCATATTCATAACCCATATTCACATTCATTAAATTACTTATCTCAAGTGTTAATTAAATTCTCACATTTTTAGCCCATTCAAATATCTTAGTTCTTCACATCTACTAAGCAACAAGTCACAAGTATATATATATATAAATCACTCTAAGTATATATATATATATATATATATATATATATATATATATATATATATATAATCACAAGTAAATTTTTCCAGTCTAATAATTGTCCCTATAGGCTACAGATTACCAGTGTAAGATTTTGAAAATGCAATTTCCAATCAAACAAGATTAAAAATCAAATGCAAGTGTGAAAAATGAAATCTAATACAAAAAATATATATTATCTATTAAATAAATGTATAATCGAATTTATAAATCTAAGCTCACAACTTTTACAACACAAATTTCTAAATCTAAGCCTATGATTGCATATTTCACTTTGTGATACACATATTTGTTTCATGTGCAATAATTGTGAGAATATATGAGTATGAAATTTTTTTAGTTGAATCACAGTAATTTTAAAGAACATAAAGAAAACGTACAAAAAAGGAGATAGAAACCCTAAAATCCTTCAAACTAAATATGAGATTAAGAGAGACCAAAATCTCTTCCTTAAATATTAAAATTTAATCTTATGAAAAAAGGTGGCTAACTAACATACAGTATTCTTTCATGATTTCATCATCACATGAGGATATTATAAAAAAACAAAGTTTTAAATACACTGAGATTGAAGAAGAAAAGAAGAAACCCACCATTAAATAAAATAAATAAAGTTAAATCCTGAAAATGTGAGAGATGTACGGTTGAGAAACCCATATCCTATATAGCTCAATTATATAAAAAAAATAGAGTGTGAGAGATGTATGGTTGTGGTGATTCACAGAAAGAGATATATCCTTTCTCTCAAGAAAAAAACCCAGTTATAGAGTGTATACCCATTCTGTTTTCCTTTTTTAACACTGCCCAAGTTAGAGGTGCAATGGAGGTGTGATGAGACCAACAAATTGGAAAAATATATATGGTCATCTATCTCCTTATTTATTATGTATATACTTAGTTAGGTCCTACAAATTAAAAAAAACAGCGCGGGTGGGACAACACGCATCCAAGCTTTTGAAATCCAACCAAGAACAAAGCTAAAATCCAAACACAGCCAATCCCAAGATCCAAACATAATCAAACCCAGCATGGGTGGGAGCAAATTTGAGGCAGTAAAATCAAACCCACGCATATTGTCCTCTCTTTAAAGGCATCGATTGAGATGTATTTGAGGACCCACAAAAACGAATGTAGTAACCCCTGTTTTCTCCAACACTGTTTAGCTTTGTTGAACAGTCCATATCGCCCTATTTTTTTACATCAAAGTATAGCCTTAAGAAGCAACCTCTAAAAGTAAATACTTAGTAACAAACGATCAATAAGAGAGCTAGTGGCTATAATCCAGTTCTCTTGCCGTGGGACTTCTAATACCCTGTATTTTTATGGCTTTTAATTATGAGATTAATTAAATAAAATTACTTTTAATTATGGAATTAATTAAATTAATTTAGGATAATTAATCGGAAATTAATTCAGATTTAAATAACTAGCAAGAAGAGAGTTAATATTTAAATATGATGATAATGTAGAATATTAATGACTGATTATGGTAATATGTGATTATTAAATTTATTTAAATTGTTGTGAGTTGAAAAAACGACAGTTTCGGTAATTAAGTTGGGACTCAGGACCAAATTTAATGGATTTAAAAGTATTTTATTTTTATGTCATACGTATTGTCATTTTGAGTGCGCCAACGTGTCTGGAAGGGTCGAGTTAGTCAGAAAACACTAGCCAGGGATTTAGTTTGGGTCCCGGGGCATTTTTAGGCCTAATCGGCAACCCGGGAGGGTATTTTAGTCATTCCTATTTTTGGTGAATAGTGACCTACGAAAATTGGGTGAGATTTATCAGCCTACACTTATGGTTATTAGGGCCATTATTTTTTAAACACAAGAGAGAGTAACGTAAGAAGAAATAAAAGGGTTTCAGGAGAATTCCAAGGATTTCCATGCCCATAACCACCACACACCACTACCATCGCCAAATTTGTGACTAGAAAGAGAGGGAGAACCAACCAATACCATCATCAATGGATCAGAACTTCTAATCATAGGCAAGTGATTTATCTTGCAAAGATTCAAAGCATATATTTTACATGATAGTTTAGATTTGATGATTTATCGTAAATAAGTGAATTAATTGTGAAATTGGAGAATTAAACATTGAATATGGGTAGGCTTCATGTAAATAAACTTTTTGGTATATACTAGTTATGAAACCATGATCCATGCGTAGGAAATTGTTAATTTATGTTGATCTTTATGAAGATCTTTAAGGAAATAGAAGAAATAGTGTTTTTATGAAATTGGGTGCTTTGATCCGAGAAACTGATGATCCATGACGATTTAATGATTCTAATACGTTAAAGTTTATACTAATATGTTAATAGGATGATTAGTGAACTTTTTTGGAAGTTTGGGATGTTGTAATGAATAATTTGAGGCGTAAAAAGGAAAAAAATCCTAATTGTTTAAGAAATCTGGGGAAAAACCTGCTTGATCGATCGATAGATCGACCCCTTCTGATTTTTGGTAGTTATTTTCCTTTAAGGTTTAATGAAAATTCCAAGGTCGATGATGATTCTTAGGGTGATTAATTTGATATTGTGGGACTTAGTTAAGGTCAGTAGGGTCTTAGTGGATGCCCAGAAAAATGGTTTATCTTATGGAAATGAATGTTACTGCTTACGAGGGTTACCGAGTGAGGTACGGTTAGAAATCGTTCGAATTCAAACTATAATGGGAATGAATGTTGATTTAAGGATAATAATAGTAACAGAGGGACTGTAAGTTACTGAGATGACATTAGAAACTAATAGGAGACCTAGTAACCTTTTCGGATACGCTTAAGTACTCTAATTGATACGATAAGAGAGTTATCAAGCTAAATATATATTACGTATGATATAAAGGATAACCTTGCTACGTACGAGACTTACTAAATGGAATGTGTGAATAACGATATTGAAATAGGATTACTTAGGTTGTGTGAATGCCTAGTGTATGGATTTCTTCTATGTATGACATACCTACCATACTTGCTATCACAGGAGGTTATTTTTTGAAAAAGGGCCATCTTAACTTTGTGTGCCTTCGAGGGGGATATAGATTGGTACCTTAAGGACATAGGACTGTGAATGACTTATTTGTGAGTTGATAAGTCAGCTGACCATGGGAGCGTAGGTATGTGCGTGACCCATAACTATGTTCGCCTCCAATATGCGTGATTTGTATTTAGACAGTTTCTGAGTGATTCAAAACACATGATCCTTACATACGTGATGTACATGGATTTGATAGCAGAGTATGCATGCACCGTAGCTTAGCCTAGGGGTGCCTTATATACACATATGGGAGGCGAACATAGTTATGGGTCACGCACATACCTACGCTCCCATGGTCAGCTGACTTATCAACTCACAAATAAGTCATTCACAGTCCTATGTCCTTAAGGTACCAATCTAAATCCCCCCTGAAGGCACACAAAGATAAGATGGCCCTTTTTCAAAAAATAACCTCCTGTGATAGCAAGTATGGTAGGTATGTCATACATAGAAGAAATCCATACACTAGGCATTCACACAACCTAAGTAATCATATTTCAATATCGTTATTCACACATTCCATCTAGTAAGTCTCGTACGTAGCAAGGTTCTCCTTTACGTCATACGTAATATATATTTACCTTGATAACTCTCTTATCGTATCAATTAGAGTACTTAAACCTATCCGAAAAGGTTACTAGGTCTCCTATTAGTTTCTAATGTCATCTCAGTAACTTAAAGTCCCTCATTTACTGTTCTTATCCTTAAATCAACATTCATTCCCATTATAGTTTGAATTCGAACGATTTCTAACCGTACCTCACTCGGTAACCCTCGTAAGCAGTAACATTCATTTCCATAAGATAAACCATTTTTCTGGGCATCCACTAAGACCCTACTGACCTTAACTAAGTCCCACAATATCAAATTAATCACCCTAAGAATCATCATCGACCTTGGAATTTTCATTAAACCATAAAGGAAAACAACTACCAAAAATCAGAAGGGGTCGATCGATCGATCGATCAAGCAGGTTTTTGCCTAGATTTCTTAAACAATTATGGGTTTCTTCCTTTTTACACCTCAAATTATTCATTACAACATCCCAAACTCCCAAAAAAGTTCACTAATCATCCTATTAACATATAAGTATAAACTTTAACGTATTAGAATCATTAAATCGTCATGGATCATCAGTTTCTCGGATCAAAGCACCCAAATTTCATAAAAACACTATTTCTTCTATTTCCTTCAAGATCTTCATAAAGATCAACATAAATTAACAATTTCCTACGCATGGATCATGGTTTCATAACTAGTATATACCAAAAAGTTTATTTACATGAAGCCTACCCATATTCAATGTTTAATTCTCCAATTTCACAATTAATTCACTTATTTACGATAAATCATCAAATCTAAACTATCATGTAAAATATATGCTTTGAATCTTTGCAAGATAAATCACTTGCCTATGATTAGAAGTTCTGATCCATTGATGATGGTATTGTTTGGTTCTCCCTCTCTTTCTAGTCACAAATTCGGCGATGGTAGTGGTGTGTGGTGGTTATGGCCATGGAAATCCTTGGAATTCTCCTGAAACCCTTTTATTTCTTCTTACGTTACTCTCTCTTGTGTTTAAAAAATAATGGCCCTAATAACCATAAGTGTAGGCTGATAAATCTCACCCAATTTTCGTAGGTCACTATTCACCAAAAATAGGAATGACTAAAATACCCTCCCGGGTTGCCGATTAGGCCTAAAAATGCCCCGGGACCCAAACTAAATCCCTGGCTAGTGTTTTCTGACTAACTCGACCCTTCCAGACATGTTGGCGCACTCAAAATGACAATACGTATGACATAAAAATAAAATACTTTTAAATCCATTAAATTTGGTCCTGAGTCCCAACTTAATTACCGAAACTGTCGTTTTTTCAACTCACAACAATTTAAATAAATTTAATAATCACATATTACCATAATCAGTCATTAATATTCTACATTATCATCATATTTAAATATTAACTCTCTTCTTGCTAGTTATTTAAATCTGAATTGATTTCCGATTAATTATCCTAAATTAATTTAATTAATTCCATAATTAAAAGTAATTTTATTTAATTAATCTCATAATTAAAAGCCATAAAAATACAGGGCATTAGAAGTCCCACGGCAAGAGAACTGGATTATAGCCACTAGCTCTCTTATTGATCGTTTGTTACTAAGTATTTACTTTTAGAGGTTGCTTCTTAAGGCTATACTTTGATGTAAAAAATAGGGCGTTATGGACTGTTCAACAAAGCTAAACAGTGTTGGAGAAAACAGGGGTTACTACATTCGTTTTTGTGGGTCCTCAAATACATCTCAATCGATGCCTTTAAAGAGAGGACAATATGCGTGGGTTTGATTTTACTGCCTCAAATTTTCTCCCACCCATGCTGGGTTTGATTATGTTTGGATCTTGGGATTGGCTGTGTTTGGATTTTAGCTTTGTTCTTGGTTGGATTTCAAAAGCTTGGATGCGTGTTGTCCCACCCGCGCTATTTTTTTTAATTTGTAGGACCCAACTAAGTATATACATAATAAACAAGGAGGTAGATGACCATATATATTTTTCCAATTTGTTGGTCTCATCACACCTCCATTGCACCTCTAACTTGGGCAGTGTTAAAAAAGGAAAACAGAATGGGTATACACTCTATAACTGGGTTTTTTTCTTGAGAGAAAGGATATATCTCTTTCTGTGAATCACCATAACCGTACATCTCTCACACTCTATTTTTTTTATGTAATTGAGCTATATAGGATATGGGTTTCTCAACCGTACGTCTCTCACATTTTCAGGATTTAACTTTATTTATTTTATTTAATGGTGGGTTTCTTCTTTGCTTCTTCAATCTTAGTGTATTTAAAACTTTTTTTTTTTATAATATCCTCATGTGATGATGAAATCATGAAAAAATATTGTATGTTAGTTAGCCACCTTTTTTCATAAGATTAAATTTTAATATTTAAGGAAGAGATTTTGGTCTCTCTTAATCTCATATTTAGTTTGAAGGATTTTAGGGTTTCTATCTCCTTTTTTGTACGTTTGCTTTATGTTCTTTAAAATTACTGTGACTCAACTAAAAAAATTTCATACTCATATATTCTCACAATTATTGCACATGAAACAAATATGTGTAGCTCAAAGTGAAATATGCAATCGTAGGCTTAGATTTAGAAATTTGTGTTGTAAAAGTTGTGAGCTTAGATTTAGAAATTCGCTTATACATTTATTTAATAGATAATATATATTTTTTGTATTAGATTTCATTTTTCACACTTGCATTTGATTTTTAATCTTGTTTGATTGGAAATTGCATTTTCAAAATCTTACACTGGTAATCTGTAGCCTATAGGGACAATTATTAGACTTAAAAAATTTACTTCTTTGTTTTCTGGAGCCTCACAATGATTTTGCAAAGAGATAAAATTAATTGTTGAAATAGTGTACTTGAAATGACATAAAGCCTTTTGTATTAATCGTCTTTAACAACCATCAAACAAATATATACAAATCTACATGCCAAATCGCTAAACCTAATAGCTACCATACTCAACCTATTATAGACCTAGGCCTAACAAATATATATAAATCTACGCACCAAACCCCTAAACCTAATAGGTACTATACTCAACCTATTATAGTTATATAACACCTAACAACCTAAAGGCATAAGGACTAACAATCTAATACATGAAAGATTTTGCAGACCTTTTTTACTAACTAAACTGTAGATTATACTATATTAATATTACTACAACCTAAACTCTAACACCTGGAAGCTTACCTAACTAAGAAGCTAACGACCTATGCATAACACTAACAACTACCACTACCACTACCACTACCACTACCACTATCACTACCACTACCACTACCACTACCACTACCATCCTAATTACTTTCGTACACGACCTTCACGTGTTACCTTAATCGACGATTACTTTTTTGACAAACATCACTCCTTTATTATATATATTTCAGTATGAGTAGTTTATGTATATATGGTAATAGTACCAGTTAAAAAAAGCTCATAAAAAATCTAAGCCATGATTTTATCCCAACTCGAAACAATAATATATATAAGAGCACAGACACATGATTGGTTAAACTAACATTAGTGCTGCTATCATGAGGATCGAGGTGTTGAATTGAGGAGGTGGACACCTGTAATTCAATGTGTGTCCAAACTATTAACTATGTTTATGATGGT
This sequence comes from Sambucus nigra, assembly GCA_949130495.1. Lineage (NCBI taxonomy): Eukaryota > Viridiplantae > Streptophyta > Magnoliopsida > Dipsacales > Adoxaceae > Sambucus > Sambucus nigra. The sequence goes on from OX422220.1 coordinate 400,498,396, forward strand.
AACATGCCTTCTTTATAATACCAACTATAATGTGGCTCGAGGTATTCAGACTGTCTATAGACTGACAGTGCGAGGCCCAAAGACTTGCCTCCAATATCTGTTTCAAAGCTTGGGAAGGTTGGCATATTACACGAAGTAGTAAGTGAGAGTAGGCAAATTCCCAAGTACCGGATAAAGGGAAAAATAAGTTGGAAACGGTTTGCCCAAATTAATCACACGTATATCAAATAATTATTCGCATTTTTTAATCCACTTTTAGGCTATTTTTTTCTTTTTTATTGCTATGTTTTGTATTTGGAATTTTCTTTTAACATAGTAAAATAATAAATAATAAATAATAAATAACAATGGAGTTATTCTTAACTTTTGGGCAAGTAATTTCAAACATGTACAAACTTTAAATTTGATGAGAAATGAAGATGTTTATTTTATGAGATAATGGACATTTTATTAACTTTGATTCCTTTATTTGTGGATGATTTTGTTATTTCACAAAAATAATGAATATAAGGTGTGCTTATAAATGGAGAAGTGGGAGTGAAATATAAGTCTTACAACAATCATGTTGGTTTGAAATTTGAATTATGTCCCATTTTTTTAGGGAGAAGAATGGAATCAAAATAATTTTTAGATACTTTCATCAAAAAGTCATGCTTCATCACATTGTCATTTATAACACGTGCGTTTTAACTTTTTATTATCCTTGAAAGAAGATTTGACGTAAGTTACATATATATGACTTATATTGTTTTTATCAATTTTTATAATTTTTCATGTTGTGTTAATCACATATATTTAACTTTTTAATATTATTTAAAAATCCTATTTAAACTCGAGCCATGAATGTGTCGTGTTGTGTTCATTCGTGACTTATCATGTTGAATCGTATATATGTTAATGCATTAGGAAAATTCTTTATGATTAAATTAACGTTAGTATACGAAAAACAGAAGCGGGTTAACAAATTTGGGTCAAACGGGTGGGTCCACACATTAACTTATAACGTCGTGTCAATTCGTATTATGTTATCGTGTGTGTCTTATTTTGCGAGACCTAATCACTATTACAAAATATTTGAAATATTTTTACAATCGTGCCATTGACACGAGTACACCCTATGGAAGTCAATGTGTTTATTCATATTTATATAACTGTTAGAGGCTCGAAAAAGGGTTAGATGCCTATGTTATCAGAGTACAAGGGCAACTTACAGTGTTAGTAAAATTTATAAAATTTGGTTGAGTAAAGTTTGAAATGTTATAATAAAAAAAAAACTAATTGGAAATTTAAACTAGTTGTTCCTAAGACACAAATGCACCGTATTAAAATCGTAACCATGCCGCAAGTGTACCATGGGATGACCAACAGTATTTCTATTTACACTATTGACGACACGGGAACAAATTTATCGTCGTACTATCGGCAGGGGTGCAAAATATCACGGGAAAAAATTTATCGTCATGCTATCGGCACAGGTACACCCTAGTGTGTGTGTGTGTGTGTGTGTGTGTGTTTGTGTGTGTGGAAAATGATAACATGTGCCCTTAGGGCACATGTTTTGAATCTCAAAATATTAAGTATGAGAGTTCTACATTAGTATCTGTGCCCTATTAAATGTATGTTAAAACTATGCCTCTATTATTTTTGGATTCTTAGTATGTGCCCTTAGGACACATGTTACCATAACCCTATGTATATATATATATATACAGTCCTGCTCTTGTGCGGACTAGTCCGCATTTTAAGAATATGGACCGGACACGTGTCACCTTGCGGTGAGCCCAGAAAAGAGAGAGAGTGTGCCTATAATTTAGGCGATAGTTTCTAGGGGCACCGTTAGGTGACACATGTCCGGTCCGCATTCTTAAAATGCGGAATAGTCCGCACAAGAGCATTATATATATATATATATATATATATATATATATAGGCTCCTGTGCACACTAAGTTTGCATAGTGCTGGCGAACACCAATTTTTTTAAAGCACTAAAAAAAATATTTTTGAGTTTATTTTTTTATATGATTGTTGATGCAAAAAACTGGACCGAATCCCATTTTTATGATCACAGATAAATAGATGAAATCAATCCAATTGAGCACATGAGAGACAAATATTTTTAAAGTGGTTCGGCTATGAATAAAGCCTACGTCCACTGTTATTTTATTCCCAGAGGTTTACAATAGCACAATGTGGTAGAGAGAGGGAGAAAAAGGGTGTATCTTGTGTATGGTCTCTCATCGTTCTCTTGGATCTCTCCCTTTGGCTAAGGGAATACATATATTTATAGTGATGGGAGATAAAGAGATTCATTGTATGTAGACATTTATACATTATGTCTACATTCAACGAATCTAATTGTTGAATTGCTTGGTATGCTATGTGTTGTCATCTACAGTATAAATGTACATTAATGCTCATTAAATGCGTAGTTATCCTTTGATTTTCCCGGTTGGTATGCCGACCAAATCTCCTCGGGTGCCGACTAACTCTCCTCGGGTACCGACCAACTTTCCTCGGGTGTCGACTAACACTCCTCGGGTGCCGACAAACTCTCCTCGGGTGTCGAATATTGCCATATAGGATGACATGTGTCCTTTTCTGATTGGTCCTCGTAGATGGAGAATTTTTGCGTTAACAGAAGCCCCCAATGCTCCATGCTTGATGGTTTACTTGAAAGGATGGAGTATTTATTCTGCAGTGTAGCTCGGTGCTCGTGAAATTCTTGATCTACCTTCTTGATTTGTTCAACATAAATTGCATTATCTCCTGGACGACATATGATGCAGGCTGATCGATGGTTGCTAATATTTCTTTTGAGGAACTCCGTGTGCTATGTATCACCTCTGGGAATTTGGATGTAGCCATGCCATAGTATGTAGCTTGTAGCTTCTCATAATCTTTAAGTATGTTGATTGGTTTGCCAGCCGACCAACTGCTTCCCGTGTCGAGCAACTGAATGCTAACTTTACATGCTTGATTTTTCTGATTTATGCACCTCTGAATACTTTGTCGAGTAACATATTAGCTTTTGAACCCAACTCTTCAATCTTGTTAGTACCAAGATAGTGGTGGACTTCGAAACATTTTTATACAACTTCTTATTTATTATTGGTCGGGACAGTAGTAAAGATCTCAGTGCTGTAGATGTTGAATTTGACTCCTGAACTTCAATATGCCTCCGTGTAAGTTTGTGGAGTTGAATTTGATACTCGACTGCATGATGTTATGAGAATGTGCCACCGAATGAACAACTGAATTTGTAATAGAAGCTCCCAAGTGTGGAATATGAACTTTGAGTACTTTCTTGGCCTTGAAATATGTTGGTCTTGCTAAAAAAATAAGGCCGAGGAAATATTCCATGAAATGACTCCCTGAGATCTTTGCATGTTTGCATTTTCTGGCTTCTATTATTTAACTCAGTTCAAGTGTTTAAGAAGAATATATGTTGACATTTCAATTATGAATTTCTACATTTCTTCCATCATATGACTCTTGTCGGCTTTTGAAGAATCTGTTTGAATTCCAACTTGGGAATTTCTACATGTGTTCTTTAGCTCAGTACGAGTGTTTGAGGAATAGATGTTTGAATTCTTAATTAGAAAGGCCTACATGTATCTCTTCTCTTAACTCGATTAAGTCAAGTATGAAGCTCTATGCCCAGGATTGGGGCATGTATGAAATGAATCTGATGGTGCCAATTGAATTGTTGTTTGCAGTCTTGCTGCTTTGCTGTGTGCAGTCTAGCTGCGTTGTTTTTGTTCGGTATTGACCTTTTAAGGTCTTTATGTGCTGTTGATGAGCATTCAAGAATTGTATGGGCAGATAATTTTGCCTGAGCACCTGTTGAGGCTGAATCATATAAAAATTATGATTAGAATAATTATTCAGCCGACCAATATATAGTGTGCATCGGCTTCAATATTGGACAATTTAAATTTCCAGATAATAATATGAGAGATAACAATCAAAATATCTCGTGTTCTCATAAAAATATGATGTGCATAAATGTGTCTCCATAAAAATCTTTAACGGACTTGTGATTATGAAATTTTCGTTTATTCATATTTGGAAATAAAAATCGATCCACTAATTTAATAAAATTGTGATTTGCAATATTTTGCAGATTTGATAAATGAAAAATTGGACAACTAATTTATGTTTATAATCATAAAAAGCATGACTGAATCAAAAGATGTATGTATGTATGTATGTAAAAACATATAATTGATTATTCATATATGGATAAAATTGATCGTATCAACACAATTACATAATATGATTATTTGTGCAGAGAATATAGTTTTCTTGAAGAGAGAGAAAATGGGTTTGATTCAATTCATGTTAATATCGGAATGGAAAATACATAATCGTTCTAAATGCTTATCCCTATCCTAACATATTTGTTAAGAAAATCTTTAAGTGGATCTATAGATGCAAGGATTTGTATAATATTTATGAGTCTAAAATTCACGAGATCCCCAAATTGAAATCGATCACACAGTTAGTGCATATTAAAATTATGACTAAATTAAAAGATTTCAAAATGAATCAAATTTGTATATACTCATATAAAAGAGATTTATGAATATAGAGAAATTATTTTATCTCCATAAAGAAGAAATAATATAACATGTACACAAATTTCTCAAACTTTGTGATTATGAAATGAACATTTATGCAGATTTGTAAAATTAGATTCAACAATTTGTGAATATAAAATCATGATTGAATTAAAAAATGTATGCACAATATATAATTGATTTGATCTCTAAGTTTATGGATATAAACATATGAGAATCATGATTTGAACAAAAATATAATGGGAATTTGAATAGTCATCAAAGATCTATCACAAATTATTTCAAAATTAACAAAGAAAATTATCAAATCTTATCATCGTCGCATATATTGGTATATTTAATCATTTAAAATATTTATTCCATGATATAAAATTGAAACTTGAGAATCAAGCAAAAAGTTATGATTTATGAAATCCACTATTTTTCAGATATCTAAATAAGAATTAATCTAGCATTTATGATTTAAAAATCATGATATGCAACATTTTGCAGATAAAAATTGGACAATTAATTTATGTATATAAACATAAAAATCATGATTGAATCAAAAGATGTATGTATAATATATAATTGATTATACATAGAGAAAATAAAAACTTAGCTTTTGATGGAGAACAATGCATGTAATATGATTCCCACAGACGACGCCAATCTGTTGATGCAAAAAACTGGACCGAATCCCATTTTTATGATCACAGATAAATAGATGAAATCAATCCAATCAAGCACGTGAGAGACAAAGATTTTTAAAGTGGTTCGGCTATGAATAAAGCCTACGTCCACTGTTATTTTATTCCCAGGGGTTTACAATAGCACAATGTGGTAGAGAGAGGGAGAAAAAGGGTGTATCTTGTGTATGGTCTCTCATCGTTCTCTTGGATCTCTCCCTTTGGCTAAGGGAATACATATATTTATAGTGATGGGAGATAAAGAGATTCATTGTATGTAGACATTTATACATTATGTCTACATTCAACGAATCTAATTGTTGAATTGCTTGGTATGCTATGTGTTGTCATCTATAGTATAAATGTACATTAATGCTCATTAAATGCGTAGTTATCCTTTGATCTTCCCGGTTGGTACGCCGATCAACTCTCCTCGGGTGCCGACTAACTCTCCTCGGGTACCGACCAACTTTCCTCGGGTGTCGACTAACACTCCTCGGGTGCCGACCAACTCTCCTCGGGTGTCGAATATTGCCATGTAGGATGACATGTGTCCTTTTCTGATTGGTCCTCGTAGATGGAGAATTTTTGCGTTAACAATGATATTTAAACATTTCAGTGGATCCATGTAAAAAAAATCAGCTTAAAATTTTTTTTTTACTATTTTTAAAAAATCGGTCAAACTTTCACAACTTTTAAAGTGCTTAAAAGTAGCAAAAGTTTGACCGATTTTTTAAAAATAGTAAAAAAAGTTTTTTTGAGATGATTTTTTTTACATGGGTCCATTGAAATGTTTAAATATCAGTTAAAACAAATCAACTCAAAAATATTTTTTTTACTATTTAAAAAAAATGATGTGCAAACTTAGTGTGCACATGTGCCTAACTCTCTCTCTCTCTCTCTATATATATATATATATATATATATTATGCAAAGATTCACATTGGTGCATATCATAGCAAAAAAAAAGCCGTAAAAATTCCAAACTCATAAGCACCGGAAGAAGATGAAAAGAAGATAAGAAGCTAAAAACCAATTCCAAAATGATAAGCCCACAAACCAATATAAGACTTTCTCAAGCCTAGATTTAAAATCATTCAGAGTGAACAATTTTGCAATAAATATATTTCTCCATTCCATAGGTATACTTTCCTATATATATATATGTTATATAAAGAGAGAGATTTAATACATCAGTTCTTTTAAATCTAAAATGTTCACATCTTGGAAACTAAAATCTATAAACTTAAAAGATAAAAAGAGTTAGGCGGATAGGTATATGTATACCTTCTTGTGTACGTATATATATACATACACACGCACGCACGCACGCGCACACACACAACTATATATATACATATATATATATATAAGAGGAAGGTAAAAAGACGTCAGATGTTGAAAATATAAGCTTCAATCATAATCAAATTTATCCTTGTAAAAAAAAGAGCATAGGACTTTCTTGCCCTGTGCATGCCTCATATATATATACAAAGATGGAGGGAGAAGAAATGGCAGGAGAAGAATGTACGGGGGAGGAGAAGTGACTGGAAAAAAATAAAATTGAAGAGCTTTGTTTTGTGCCCTTTCACTGTTGAGAGAGAGAGAGAGAGAGAGAGAGAGACGAGTAGAGAGGTTACAATAATTATTATTAATTAAATTTTTCTACGTGGCGCTCTAGAAAAGTGGCAAATGTTGTTATTGAGTTTCGATGTCAATTTTAGTTATATACTATAGTACGATAGTATTAGAGGAATTAATGACCCTTTAATACTTACTATCTTTCTCTCTTATTTTGAACATTGTGTTTTTTGAAACCAAATAAATCAAAAATATCTTTATAACAAAAAAAGGAATAAATTAAAAGTTTCTTGAAAACTAAAAAGATGATCCATTCTAAACTCCATTAATTCATCTCTTGATCCAACACCATCTAGATTAAATTAATCTATTTTCATCATTCTCCACTCAAATCACATTACACAATGCTATTAGTACTACTACATCTATATAACGTTTTTATTTCTAGAAAAAATGTTAAAAAAGATCTTTCAAAATTTCAAAATTATTTATATATAAATAAAAAAAGTTTTTGGTTATAAAAACATTTTTAACGTTGTATTTATAGAAAAACGTTTAATTTGTTATTTATAAATGACATAAAGTTTTTTTTAACTAAAATCAAATAAATATATGTATATTTTTTTATACATAAAATATGTATAATTTTTTTAAGGTTTTTATTTATAAAAACAGTTTTAAGTTGAAAAAAGTTTTCAAAATTTCAATTTGTTTTAATATAAATAAAAAAATATTTTTGGTTGTAAAAACATTTTCAACGTTTTATTTATAGAAAAAACTTTAAGTTTTGTATTTATAAATGACATGATGTTTTTTAAACTAAAAACTAACATGAATATTTTTTTTATATAAAACACGTGCAATTGTTTAAAGTTTTTACTTATAAAAAATAGTTTTTATATAATAAAAATATATAAAAATAATAAACAAATTTAGGGGTGTAAAACGGACGGATACGGAGCGGATACTATAGTATCCACATTCGTATCCGTCAAATCCTCACACTATCCGTATCCGCTCGGATAATAATTTCAGCTATCCTTATCCGTATCCTCTCGGATTTCCCGAATTCGGATAATATCCTTTTCTTTTTTTTATTTGAGATACATGTAACAACCCAGGATTTTGAGCGACTATTTTATATTATTTTGCCTGATGGGTTAATTCTATACAATAGGGGAAGTTGGAGTAAATATTATTTCTCGTGATATTAAGGGATAATATTTACTATGTTTTGCCTATCTACCGTTATGAGAAGGTAAATAGGATTATATTGTGTTTTATTGCGTCGTTATATGTTATGCGACGATAATGACTCATATTTAAATTGGAGTATAGTTAATGAAATAAAATGAATTTGGAACATAAAAATAGTTCACTTTATTCCGAATGCCAAAATAGGGGGTGAGGTTGTTTTTAGAATAGTCGAGATAGTCGAAATAAGTGTCAAGTTGTATTTTTAGTTTCGGGCACTTTTGGGAGGTTATGACTCAATTATGTGGTTACGAGTCATTTTAATGGTGTATTAGTAATTAAAAGAGGGGAACTAATGTTTAGAACCCGTATAAGTCTCCCACCCCTTTTATTTTTCCCATTCTTATGTTAGAAGCCAAGAGAGAGAGAGAGAGAGAGAGAGAGAGAGAGAGAGAGAGAGAGAGAGAGAGAGAGAGAGAAGAGAGAGCTTGGGAGATATGGAGAAAAGAGAGAAAAATGGAGATTTGAGGCTGGAATCCATTGCTACCGGAGTTGAATCCGAGACTACAAACTCGAGGCAAGTTTCTTACTTGCTAGATATTGATTTAATGTGATAATTTGCATGTATAGTTAGTTTTTGGAGATTTAAACCTTAAATGGGTTCTTTGTTGATTTTGGTGATTAAACCCTTAAATATTAGTTTTAATTTGATTTGAGGAGAAATTATTAGTTAGTAATTGTGAAGAAATGATTTGGTGGCAATTTTTGTTGTTGTAGTTGGGTGAAATAACGGTTTAAAAGCTTGGAGCTTTAGTAATGGCCGAAACAGCTTCTCGGAGAAGAAGCTGTCTGCCATGATCGATCGATCGATCATGGGGGATCGATCGATAGAGACATCGATCGATCGACGCCCAAGGGTCGATCAATCAACCTCTGCTGACAGCTAGGCATATTTGCAGAGACGAATCGATTCGGTTTGGGGGTAGGCTACAGGTCTGGGAGACCGAATCGATTTTGGTTAAGGCCGAATCAATTCGGATAGAGGCAGAATGTTGGTTTTGCTCACCCAATCGATTCACTTTTGGGCGAATCGATTCGTAACCAGGGGCGAACCAATTCGGCCCTAGGGCGAATCGATTCGGCTGCCCTATTTTTGTGAGATTTCCTAGTTTAGTTTTAGCCCTTTTCTTTTAGGTTCGAGGTTTAGGAACCTTCCTTTGGGAAGTAATGGGGAGTCCTAGAGGGTTGTCTTGGGTAGACTAATATCCTAGGATAAAATGAGGATAATTGGGCTTACCCCGAGGGCTAGTTTGTATAGGTTAATGTCCGAATGATATGGGAAGTTAACCTAAAAATAAATTGGAGATAAAATGTTAATGTTGAGACTTTTGGGAGAAAATCATTGAGGGAGACTCACTTTGATGGTTTATGAAATTATATGAACTCTTGGAGACTAGTTTGAGGATCATGGCACTTCGGGTCTTAGGTCATTAATAAAATATGACTTAATGAGAATGAAATGCATATTCTAAAATGTGGTACTAAATGAATAAGTACAAATGATTTTGAGAATGTAAAAATGGATGTTTTCAAATGGATGATTTTCATAAATGTTAATTTATGGACACACACCTCTCTAAATCGCTATCATAAGGGAAGTTGCGTGCATATGGTGAAGTCCCCTGGCTAATGAATGTAGGGTGGATATAGTCCTAGGCCATATGAGCGATTAGAGTATGTTTTCTGCGCTGGTGAGTTGATTCTGGGTGTGGTTATGACTCTCCCGCAGGCATATGTCCGCTTCCTGACGTTTCGGTATGATCTCGGGTTATCGTGATGATAGGCCCTAGAAGATGATAGCCATTTAGGGGCGCGCACAGTGGGGAAACCCGGACGGGTGGTCTTAGATTGCGTTATATAATATGATATATAACTATGTACAATAATGTGGGACATTATTGGTGATTAAAGAATTTTATGATAATAAAATGGCTTTAAATGCATTTCCCGGATGGAAGAAGGGAAATGGGAAGTTAAATACATTTTTCGGATGGAAGAAGGAAAATGGAAGATATGAAATGAAATGGTAAAGCATTTTTATGTTAATAAAACTTTCTTTTAAATATGTATTTTTCCTGGATGGAAGAAAGGAAATAAAATTGGTAAATAAAGTTTTGAAATGAGATTAAATTGGTAAACATTTGACAAAATGAATTACCATATATGTAACTCCTAAAGAAATTAGGAACTGTGCTTTTAGATAAAGATGAAATTGTTATGTGTACTTAATTAGATAAATATGTATATATTGATTTCGTGCTGAGGGTCTAATGGATCTCGACGATCAAACTTGCCTAGTAGTAGTGAATCGGGGGGTTCCTTGTTTGGATTTCGCTTTGCGAGACACCCCACGCAAGAATAGGGCATAGTGTTGAGACTGGGGAGAAGTTAGCCCTTAGTACTTGGGTTAACTAGAGCATCATCATTGATATTGCGCTGGGTTGTACTTTTAGAATGAGAGGTGAGTACCTTCATATTATGTTGCGAGAGAATTACGCATTGAACTGTCATGCATTTTAGTCACAGGGTAATCATATTAAACTGGGCCCTGACCCGTCTGTATTTCTTTGTTTTGCATACAATTCTTTGTCCGTTCAGGTACTCTACCGCATGGACACCCGTATTGACATCTCCATTCCTGTTGTCATGGAGCTACAACATATTGGGGATGTTGTAGGTTATTTGTATTAACCGCTTCTTTCCATTGTACTCTAGTTATGTTCAGATTATTTATTCGGGCGTGTTGCCCAAGCATTGCACTCATTTATTATAATGTAATATTTAATGTGTAATACTCGGTGTAACTAATTGTATTGGTCTGTTAACCGATAGTTTATTCAGTTATTATTTATTATACTGTCTTTTAGTTACTCGTTAATTTTTGGTATCCATCATTTTTACAAATGGGATTGTCCAAGTGTTTTTCTTTTATTTACAAAATTTTAGATTTGATAGTTTGTTTCCTAAATGATTGGTGGTTATCTCGTACTATTATTTTAATCGACAGTGATGCTGAGAATGGACCATCTATGATTCCTGTGATTATTAGAGTATTGGGTTGGCCACCTATTATTTTAGTAGGCGGGTTATCACAGATGGTATCAGAGCATTAGGTTCTAGAGTCCTTAGGAATCTGTGTGGACGTATTTCGCTTTCAGCGTTACTTCTTATTTGATATAGAGCCTTAAGGTTAAGATCGTTGATTTCTCTTGTGAGATTTCGTTCTCCTGCTATGATATGAGAACCCCAAAAATATTTTGCATGTTCGTGTGAGATTCTCAAGTCGTACGAGGAAGGGCATCAGAGGAGGCCGTTGTGAAGGCGTCATGAGACGGGATTACCAAGAGCTGTTAGTGGTAGTCGGGGATGAGGGCCACTTTAGAGGCCGCTCCCTTCTTAGCATTATTTTATATTGCTACTGCAACTACTAAGTACAGTAGAGAGTGGTACTAAGCTTGGGATTCCAAGCGACATTAAGTTGGAGTTGAGAGGTCCTTGACGAGGACCACATGTTGAAGTTCTATTGGTTAGAGGAAGTGTAATCTCATTCGGTGAGAGTATAAGGCCCATGATTTTTGGCTTAGAGAGGGGTATAGAAGTGCCCAGGTGGGAATATTGGAGGAAAATCCTTCACCCATAGGAGTAAGGTTGAAGTGGAGGAATTGGTAGTTGCCACATTTTGGTGGGGCAGGAAGTTTTGCCCATAGAGGAACCCGGTAGATATTTTCAACAACGAGTTTCTCTGGGATGCCAGGAATGATGAGAAAGTAGATTCTCAAGTATTCACGTTAGGTTAGGACAGAGAGAGTTACAGGGTTAAGGAAACCCTGAATCGAAGTGGGTTGGTACAAGGAAGAGAGAGCCCTTCAGCGAAATGACGGACTCACATATAAGTGTTGCTAACACTTCTAGAGAAGTAGTGTTCATGAGACCCCATTGGTGGACATTCACCAGGGGAAGACTCATTGAACTAAGACCGGGGAGGCTAGTAGAATGTTCTCTTATTGAGAAAATTAAGGGAACTATGCGAATAATCGCCAGGGTAGCTAGAGATAGAAGTAGTTTGGTTCGGTTAAAGCTAGAATAATGTGTCTAGGAACCATTAGTGGTGGCCAAAGAGATTGGCCAGTATGTTGGTGGGAATTTCCACCTTAGCAGAGGAGGGTGGAGCAATTCCTTATGATAAGATGGAGTAGTATGGTATTAACCCTAGATCCGGGTGTGTTAATCGAGCTTGTGGTAGTATCGATATTATTATGCAGTGAGTATATCTATATGAGTTTCGTGATAAGGAAGTTCTATATTTTTGCTTCATTCGCTAATAGCGAGTGACGATATATTTAAAGTATATGTGTGGTATATGCTACTCGTATTATATGCAATATACGAGTGGAAATATTCTCGGTTTGGTTGGTGTGATAGCAAGAAAATAAATTGCGAGGCTATCCTATTTCTACTTCTAGAAAGGAGCTAGTTGTTCTTTAATATCTCCCCTGGATACAGGTTGAGACTTTATAGAGGTAGGTAAGAAATTTTCTTTACTTGTCTTGTTTGTTTTGTTTGATTGTTTGTTTGCTTTGCTTCTGTATGATGTTACCTTATCTCCACGACCAACAAAGTTAAGTAGTAATGCACAAGAGGGGTTCCTTGTTTGGATTTTGCTTTTGCGAGACGCTCCACGCGTGAACCTTAACGACGTTGGAAGTGGAGAGATGCTATTATTTCTTCTTTTATTTTATTTTTATATTATTAAGATGATGGGTTGGAAAGGTTTAGCCGAGAATCACGTAATTGAGTGATTAAAGGTCTAATATAAAGTTGATGTGCGATATAAGAGCACGGTAATAGTCCTTCCCTCTGATCGATGTGGGGGGGGGGGGGGGGAGACTAAGATATGAAAGTCGGATTGAGACTTATGGTTATGCCTTTATGAGAAGGCCATTTATAAAAGATATATGTGTGTGTATTGGGATAAAGCATTTGTGGCATCTTACAGAAAGTAAATGCCAGGTTAGTTAAATTTTTAGTTAATTGAGATGGTAAGACTTAGAAGTAGAAGTACAGTAGTAGAGTTACGAGTTAGGATTTTAGCAGTCCCGATCATGTGTCTTAGACCGTTACATCTCGATGACTGACGATGCGAGGTAGTAGTGTAACGGGAGGGTACCTTGTTTGGATTTCTCTTTGACGAGATGTCCCACACATGAAACCGAGCGAATGTCGGGAGTCGGGAAAGGTCTTGGACACTAGGGATATAATTAGTATAATATTTATATGACTTGAGTAGGATATAGATTGACCTTAGGATTATTAGGACGTAAGGCCCTTAGGGCAGGTGACAGTGTGTTAGGAAGGCGGTAGGGAGTTGACCACAATAGGTTTGTGGGTTAACTCTAAGTAGGATTAAGTCCCTAGAAATAAGAAGTATGAGACCTCGAATGATTCGAAATGTTTGTCCATAAAAGGTGAGGCTTATCTTAGATAGAGTGTTACGTCGGTAACCTATCTTTCGTGGAGTCAAAAGGATGAGTTAACTTTTACTCCTGCACTCGTGTTGTTAAGATCGAGAGTGGATTTAATGAACGAGTGGTATTAATACTGGAGCATGGACCCATTGTTTATGCTTCTCACAAACTTAAACCTCGTGAGAAGTATTATCCCACGCTTGATGTAGAGTTCGTAGAGGTAGTACTTTCCTTAAAGGAATAGAGGCACTACTTCCTGGGTAGGAAATTAGATCATTTTACGATCAACAGGGTGTTGTACTATCTTGTCGGGGCGCAGAGTTCGTAAAGGACTCTCAATTGGATATTCCCTTTCGCTAAGGAAATGCGGATGGGGTAGTAGATGCGCTGAGTAGAAAACCATCGGAGAGATTAGTTGAGGCATGGAATGCCCAGTGGAATGAGCTTAACCGAGCGGACGCTATAGTAAGAGCGTTCGTGTCGGTCATTGACCCTTTCACCTACTAGTGCGAAGAGACTAGTGGTGGAATGAGGAAGGATGGGTGTAGTAGCTTTTATGGATCAAAATTTTCGTACAATAGTTCGGATCATTTTTTATAAGTATGGCACGTGAGTGGCCTTGTGTAGCCGGTTGAGTAATTTGCATACTCGTTGGATGGAACCAGTGGACAATATATTTCTTGGGCTTAGAGTGGTCCGAGAAATTTCTTTAAGGATTGGGCTCATTGAGCTACATACTTTTAAGAGCTACACCAATGCAAATAGAAGTTAAGTAGTGTTGGGGTTAAGCGATTATAAGTTGGAATAGTTATTCCCTGGCAAGGGTGTAACGTGATTTGGGAAGAAAGGCAAATTGTGCCAAGATATGTAGGTATCTCCTTCCATAGTAGAAAGGTAGGATCTATAGTTCATGAGGAACGATTTGGTGCTATGTTAGAGAACGAAGAATGTAGACTAAGATCGTATAGTGATGACCTTAGTCCGAGTCCAATGGGGACGCTGCACTGCTGAGGGGTTTTCTAGGATTGGTAGAACGATAGTTTAGTATAGTTTACCCTTTATATTGTTATGGGGTACGCCTGAATTTTGAGGGCAAAATTCTCTTCCAAGGGGGGAGTATGTAACAACCCAAGCTTTTGAGCGACTATTTTATATTATTTTGCCTGATGGGCTAATTCTATAAAATAGGGGAAGTTGGAGTAAATATTATTTCTCGTGATATTAAGGGATAATATTTACTATGTTTTGCCTATTTACCGTTATGAGAAGGTAAATAGGATTATATTGTGTTTAATTGCGTCGTTATATGTTATGCGACGATAATGACTCATATTTAAATTGGAGTATAGTTAATGAACTAAAATGAATTTGGAACATAAAAATAGGTCACTTTATTCCGGATGCCAAAATAGGGGGTGAGGTTGTTTTTAGAATAGTCGAGATAGTCGAAATAAGTGTCAAGTTGTATTTTAGTTTCGGGCACTTTTGGGGGGTTATGACTCAATTATGTGGTTACGAGTCATTTTAATGGTGTATTAGTAATTAAAAGAGGGGAACTAATGTTTTGAACCCGTATAAGTCTCCCACCCCTTTTATTTTTCCCATTCTTATGTTAGAAGCCAAGAGGGAGAGAGAGAGAAGAGAGAGCTTGGGAGATATGGAGAAAAGAGAGAAAAATGGAGATTTGAGGCCGAAATCCGTTGCTATCGGAGGGGAATCCGAGACTACAAACTCGAGGCAAGTTTCTTACTCGCTAGATATTTATTTAATGTGATAATATGCATGTATA
This sequence comes from Sambucus nigra, assembly GCA_949130495.1. NCBI lineage: Eukaryota > Viridiplantae > Streptophyta > Magnoliopsida > Dipsacales > Adoxaceae > Sambucus > Sambucus nigra. Next base: position 400,513,734 of record OX422220.1, read on the forward strand.
GTTAGTTTTTGGAGATTTAAACCCTAAATGGGTTCTTTGTTGATTTTGGTGATTAAATCCTTAAATCTTAGTTTTAATTTGATTTGAGGACAAATTATTAGTTAGTAATTGTGTAGAAATAATTTGATGGCAATTTTTGTTGTTGTAGTTGGGTGAAATAACGGTTTAAAAGCTTGGAGCTTTGGTAATGACCGAAACAACTTCTCGGAGAAGACGCTATCCGCCATGATCAATTGATCGATCATGGGGGATCGATCGATCGAGACTTCGATCGATCGATCTACCCCTGCTGCCAGCTAGGCAGATTTGCAGAGACGGATCGATTCGTCTCCCAGGCGAATCGATTCGGTTTGTGGGTAGGCTACAGGTCTGGGAGACCGAATCGATTCGGGTTAAGGCCAAATCGATTCAGATAGAGGCAGAATGTTGGTTTTTCTCACCGAATCGATTCGCTTTTGGGCTAATCGATGCACAACCAGGGGCAAACCGATTCGGCCCTAGGGCGAATCGATTCGGCTGCCTTATTTTTGTGAGATTTCCTAGTTTTTTTTAGCCCTTTTCTTTTAGGTTCAAGGTTTATGAACCTTACTTTGGGAAGTAATGGGGAGTCCTAGAGGGTTGTCTTGGGTAGATTAATATCCTAGGATAAAATGAGGATAATTGGGCTTACCCCAAGGTTCTAAAAAACGCGGGGCGTGATTGAGGCGTGGAGGCCAAGCCTTAAGCCTTAGAAGCCTAGGCGGGCCTAGGCGTAAAAGGGCGTGAAAAGGCGTTTAGGCCTTTTTAATATATTTTAATATTTTTTAACCATAACAAGGCTATTAAAATACAAAAATTTCACATATCATAAAAATATGTCTGAATATATGCAAATTAAAATACTATTTGATTATTTTGGATGAGATAATGGTCCGGTTTGTACAGAAATTCTCTAAAAGGCGACATCGTTTCACAAAAGCATTGTTGTTTTTAGAAAAAAGTGCGCCTTAAGGCGAGGCGTGAAAAGCGTAAGGCGAGGCATTTCTCCCAAGCCTTAAGCCTAGGTTTTTCGCTAAAGCATAGATTTAAGAATAAGGCGTGAAAAGCGTAAGGCGAGGCGTTTCTCCCAAGCCTTAAGCCTAGGCGGAGCCTAGGCGGGTTTTTTAGAACAGTGGCTTACCCCGAGGGCTAGTTTGTATAGGTTAATGTCCGAATGATATAGGAAGTTAACCTAAAAATAAATTGGAGATAAAATGTTAATGTTGAGACTTTTGGGAGACAATCATTGAGGGAGACTCACTTTGATGGTTTATGAAATTATATGAACTCTTGGAGACTAGTTTGAGGATCATGGCACTTCTGGTCTTAGGTCATTAATAAAATATGACTTAATGAGAATGAAATGCATATTCTAAAATGTCGTAGTAATTTAATAAGTACAAATGATTTTTAGAATGTAAAAATGGATGTTTTCAAATGGAAAGAAAAATGATTTTCATAAATGTTAAGTTATGGATACTCACCCCTCTAAATCGCTATCATAAGGGAAGTTGCGTGCATATGGTGAAGCCCCATGGCTAATGAATGTAGGGTGGATATAGTCCTAGGCGATATGAGCGATTAGTGTATGTTTTCTGCACTGGTGAGGTGATTCTGGGTGTGGTTATGACTCTCTCGTAGGCATATGGCCGCTTCCTGACGTTTCGGTAGGATCCCGGGTTGTCTTGATGATAGGCCCTGGAAGATGATAGCCATTTAGGGGCGCGCACAGTGGGGAAACCCGGACGGGTGATCTTAGATTGTGTTATATAATATGATATATAACTATCTATAATAATGTGGGACATTATTGGTGATTAAAGAATTCTATGATAATAAAATGGCTTTAAATGCATTTTCCGGATGGAAGAAGGGAAATGAGAAGTTAAATACATTTTACGGATGGAAGAAGGAAAATGGAAGATATGAAATGAAATGGTAAAGCTTTTTTATGTTAATAAAACTTGCTTTTAAATATGTATTTTTCCTGGATGGAAGAAAGGAAATAAAATTGGTAAAGAAAGTTTTGAAATGAGATTAAATTGGTAAACATTTGTCAAAATGAATTACCATATATGTAATTCCTAAAGAAATTAGGAATTGTGCTTTTAGATAAAGATGAAATTGTTATGTGTACTTAATTAGATAAATATGTATATATTGATTTCGTGCTGAGGGTCTAATGGATCTCGACGATCAACCTTGCCTAGTAATAGTGCATCGGGGGGTTCCTTGTTTGGATTTCGCTTTGCGAGATACCCCACGCAATAATACGACATAGTGTTGAGACTGGGGAAAAGTTAGCCCTTAGTACTTGGGTTAACTAGAGCATCATCATTGATATTGTGTTGGGTTGTACTTTTAGAATGAGAGGTGAGGACCTTCATATTATGTTGCGAGAGAATTACGCACTTAACTACCATGCATTTAAGTCACATGGTAATCATATCAAATCGGGCCCTGACCCATCTATATTTCTTTGTTTTTCATACAATTCTTTGTCCGTTCAGGTGCTCTACCGCATGGACACCCGTATTGACATCTCCATTCCTGTTGTCATGGAGCTACAGCATATTGCGGATGTTGTAGTTGTATTAGCCACTTCTTTCCATTGTACTCTTGTTATGTTCAGTTTATTTATTCGGGCGTTTTGCCCAAGCATTGCACTAATTTATTATAATGTAATATTTAATGTGTAATACTCGGTGTAACTAATTGTATTGGTCTGTTAACCGACAGTTTATTAGGTTATTATTTATTATATTGTCTTTTTGTTACTCGTTGATTTTTGGTATCCACCGTTTTTACAAACGGGATTGTCTAAGTGTTTTTCTTTTATTTACAAAATTTTAAATTTGACAGTCCGTTTTCTAAAATGATTGGTGGTTATCTCATACTATTATTTTAATCGACAGTGATGCTGAGAATGGACCATCTATTATTCCTGTGATTGTTAGTGTATTGGGATGGCCACCGATTATTTTAGTAGGCGGGTTATCGCAATATATTAAGATGCACTAATTTAACCAATGAATTAAATATATAATTATCCACGAAAGATATAGGGGATGTGTAAAGAATCAAATTGAATTATAAAAGAAGGTTCGAACATAAGTACTAACCTTTAATGTGCAATTTCTTATTCAATTGTGATAATCCATTGAAATTTGTATCCTCTTGAGGTTCTCTAATGTTTGAACAAAAATGAAGTGAAACGTCATCTTACCTAAAAAGTATAACTAAATTAAAATATTGACTGAGAAAATAAAGAATATATTACAATAAAGAAGGGATGTTTTTTTTGCCCCTTTAGTTCCTGAAGTGTGTCATTCTCATCTCCTTTGTATCCTTGTCGAATAATTAATTTTTGGGTACACTAAACATAAATGAATATACACATGTTACTGAACATTAATGAATATACAAAAAGATAAATGTATACAAGCAGTAAGTAGTAAGCAGCAAGCTTACACATAATAGAAAAATGAATAGGAACATAGCAATTAAAATGAATAGAATATGTAAGCAGTAACCAGTAAGCTTACGCATGAATAGAAACATAGCAATTAACAGTAAGCAGTAAGCTTACACATATGTGTTGGATCTAATGTCCTGTGTAATACACAGTTCAGATTTTACAAACATAGCAGCAATTAACATGAATAGAAAATTTAGAGTGTACAAACTATGAGTTTCTTGTTTGATCGGAGATGATTTCATAGAAAAAAAATTAAGCTTTACACTTAAAAAATGTCTGACCGGGGCTGATTACACAAAAAAATACGTAAGCTTACACGGAAAAAATGTACGACCCTGACTGATTACACAGAAAAAAATGTGAGCTTACAAACTATGCGCTTCTTATTTGAATGGGGTTGATTTAAGACCGGGGAGGAGAGAAGCGGAGCTGATTTTAGATTGGGTCTAGTTTCAGATCGGGGGGTTGAAATAAGCTCGAGGCTGATTTTAGGGGGCTGAATCACTGACTTCAGGCAGGTTTGATTAGGTTTTTTTTTGAAGTGGAAATGAGGGAGGAGATAGATAGATAGATAGATAGATAGATAGATAGATAGATAGAGATAGATAGATAGATAGATAGATAGATAGATAGATAGATAGATAGATAGAGAGAGAGAGAGAGAGAGAGAGAGAGAGAGAGAGAGAGAGAGAGAGAGATGGAGAAAATGAAATGAGGGAGGCTGATCCTGATTCACGCTCAGCTCAATTAGGGGGGAAAATGAAATATGGCTACACGCACGCTCAGCTAAAAAATGAGGCTTAAAATTATATGTAACTATTATATATAATTACTAGTTATGCTATGTGTAACTATTATATGTTATATGTAACTATTATATATAATTAATAAAAATGAGGCTGAAATGATAATATTTTTGTATTATAATTAATAAAAATGTTATATGTAATTATTATATATAATTAATTTTAATAATAAATTATTACTTAATACAATATGGATATGAATATCCGAAAAATGAATATCCGTAAATATGGATACTCCGCCTCAGATACGAATTAACTGTGCCAGATACACATACTATCCGTATCCGTTTTTTTGGATATTTTAACATACTATCCATATTCGTATCCATATCTATTTTTTCGGATAAATATCCATTAAATTCGGACTCGAATACCGGACGGATTCGAATTTTCGAATATCCATTTACACCCCTAGACAAATTTTATTAATTAAAAAATTAACCTTTTATAATGACTTTAAGATAAGATATATATTATTTTTTATAATTATTATTATATTTGTTTATTGTACATCGTTCGTACATCGCACAGGTGCATGTTGATAATGTTGATGTTTATAAGGGAGGAGGTGTATTAAACCTTTTCTCTCTTCGCGACATGAAATAAGGGCTACCAATCAACATGCAATTATGGCATTATGCCATAACAACTGTGAAACTTGGTTAGGGAGGGGTACACAATGGTTGCTTTTTGTTTCTAAAGGAATGTTGTATATGAATCGAAGTGTTTAAATAGTTAATGTGATTAGATCTTTTTATTCACAATTGTTATGGTAACTAATAAATTTTTGTTTGGAGTATGAATATTTTATGTGATGAATTAAGACCATTATACTAATATTCTGATTCTTTCTTCTTATTGCTTCTTGTGTGTTGAATGGAAAAAAACAGTGAGTCCTAAGTTCAATTTTTTTGCATTTTAGAGATAAATGTTACATAATCCACAATCCACTCATTATATTTGATTCCTACTAAAAATTACCTCATGCTATCCTCCTTTTACATTTGATCTTTTTACAATACAAATCATAAACACACCAATTATATCCCACAATACCCCCTTTTCTTTTAATTCTTTAATTCTCAACTTGCATTCGAGTGACACTCTTCAGCGGGATTAAAATTTATTACGTACACCCATCATACATAGGTGGATTTAACAATAAAAAAACAAACAAGCAACATTTTGGAAAGAAAAAAAAAATACTTTTTCCAACATTTACCAAAAGTTCAAATGTATATTGGTTTAATTAATAACCCTGAATTAGTGCAAATCCACGATCTTCTTTAGGATTTAAATTCATCCATCAAGACAATCCACAATGGCAATGGTGCTCCATGTTTGGAATGAAATTAAATGAGTTTTGTGTTCATTTAAGATTTTCGCAATAGTTGAAACACATGTATTTTTTTGCACCAATTTGAGGGAAAGTTTTTAGGGTAATTAGGTAAACCGCTATCATTTTATAAAGGTTATGACCATTTTTTTGAAAAGACTAAAGATAGTTAATGGATGGGGGCTTTTAAAATGTCCTAATATTTTAAGGGGTATATTAAGATGAATAATATGAAAGGGTAACCTGAAACCTATGAATAGTTTAGAGGGAATTTTTTTAATTTACTATGTATATTACAATTTCGGGTTAATTACACTTGGCCCTTACTAACATTTTATCTTCAGTTCTTTTAATTTTTTTTATATTGCATCCTTAACTTTGAAAATGGTTACAATTCACCTCCTTGCCGTCAAAGACCGTTAAATTTTGGTTAGAAATGTTAGACATGTTCATGGCATCTGTATTCCAGCAATGATATTTTGGTCATTTTGACTAATTTACAAACCCTACCATTGTTTTTCTATTATTGTAGATATATACTGAAGGTATAAGTAATTATAAATGTAGATTATAGGTTCCACACTAAGTAATACAAGTTTTAGCCTTTTAGCAACTACATAGTAATCTTAAGAGTATTGTTTTTAAGTTGTTTCAGAGGCATGTTCCTTTGTTAGTATCCTTAGTTAATAATGTGCCGTCAAGATCTTTGGAGTTGAAAACAAAACAATTAGATCTTCTAGTCTAAAAATAAGAGAACGAGAACATTACTATAGTAAATTTTCAAATTTAGTTGCTTACCTATTGGTTCATTCAGAGGTACTTAGTTATTTATTATTCCATTTATCTGCATGCCTTATACAAAGCTTGTTGAAATATTTTTAGAGCTAGACAATGGGGTGAGCTATATTAGCGAGGTCAATTTGGATTATATTCTTATTAAGGATGGGTTTTAGTTTTACATAACCCTTGGGTGTGAAGTAAAGAAGACACTTAATTTAAAAAAAATATATCTTTCTCGAAAGTTAAAAAGTCATTCCATCACTTTTTCCGTCAGTTTGCTGCTCAGTTTTGAAAGACTTCCTTTAAGGGCCACCTTAAGCTTGAGTGAATTCCCGAGATCTAAGGCTTCTACTATTATTCCTCAAAAAATTACACAAACCTTTGTTAGAAAACTATTCTAACAATGAATATAAAACCATTTTAAAAAAAAAATCTTTGAGGCTTAAAAAAAGTAGAGTATCCTCTCATCTAAAACTCTTGACTCCCCCATTCTCCTTATTTCTTAGTGTTTCTCATTTTATCACACCTCCCTCTCTCTCTCTCTCTCTCTCTTTCTCTCTCTCTCTCTCTCTCTCTATATATATATATATATATATATAGGGAGAGGTTCAAAAGCAAACATAAAAGATGAACATTTTAATGAACCTTAACAAAAAACACCTAACACACATCCAATTTTAATTCTTATGTTGTAATTGGTCTGCGCCAGCGGCAACAGGCACGCGTGTGGCACGCGTTTTTTTAATACACGCGTGTCACATGCGTGTGTGTTGCCTTTGGCGCAGACCAAGTACAACGTAGGGATTAAAATTGATTAGGTATTAAGTATTTTTTATTAAGGTTCATTATAATGTTAATCTTTCATGTTCATTTCTGAACCTCTCCCTATATATATATATATATATATATATATATATATATATTATTTATTTACTTATACTAGAAGGTACCTGTGCTTGAAGGCACGATGAAAATTTTCAAAGTACGTAATCACGAAACGGTAAAAATTTGAAAAGTATGTAATTGCAAAAATGGAAAAAATATCATGACCAACAAAACATCTATTTATCGTTCCTCAATATATATAGCTGCATAACTGTTAGATACAACTTCACTATTTTACACCATACATCTAATTGTGTGGTACTTAATATCAATATTAACATATATTATTAATTGTTAAATGATTACATGACATGTCAGCCATTATTTTAATACAATTATTACTATATATAAGAAAAACTAAATAATGATTGACATTAGTTTGATGAAGTTGTCAATAAATGAATTTTCCAACCCATTAACTTTCATGTATAGGTGTTCCTCCTGCCTAAAGGCACAGGTCAAACTTCGCAAAAAACATAATGCATTGAAGGCTCACAAAGTCTTTGTAAAGATTTGTAAATCTTTGAGACCAAGAAATCAGTAATACAAGGACCAATTTGAATTGGTTGCCAAAATAAAAGACGATCTCCAAGAGATGGAGGAGATTGGGGTTTCTGTTCAAGAGGAAGTGAATGATTTGGAGGCTAAACTTTTGGATGCCAGTGAGGTGAATCAAGTGAGAGAGATGATCCAGATGAAAAAGATAATTTGAAAAATGAGATTGCTCAACTGAAGGAGAACACCCCATTAGGGTACTCTCTTGTACTGCAAGGATCCTCTTCGTCGTCCATGGGGGTAGTTCGAGCTGAGATCTAAGCTTTGTAGAGCGAGGTCACTGAGATCAAGGGAGATGTTCAGCGAGTCTATGTAATTCTGTCGGACTTCAGAGAGATGTGATGAGTCTGAGGCACTTATTCTGAAGGGGTCCCCAGCAATTCTGGGCATATGGTTATGACCAAGGCTAGACTGATGCCCCAACGAGGCTGAAGGAGGTTGATGACCTTGCCTTTGTCCGGGGGTGTCTTAGTGCTCTTAGGGAATCGAAAACGCCTAAAGAGTATGATCTGTGGTATAAATATCAGGTCGATTAATTGTCTTATCCCCACAATCCCTTTTGAGGGATGGCCGGTGGATCCCAATAGATGCTATTCCTTCTCAGCTTTTAGAACACTACTTAAAAGATGCAGGGGAAGAATTGTGCCTCACCCAGATGATGGTCGGAAAGGGCACATTATAGACTACCTTGCATGCCATCCTAGGCCATCGTAGATCTTTTGTATATTCTGTCTTTGATGTAAATGTAACTTTCCATTTGAGTTAATGAAAAGGTGTTATTTAATAATATATGATGTTTTGATCCAGTGCTAACTAAACATTATTATTGGTTAATTGTGTAACACTTTATCGATCACCTCTTTGTTTCAGGTTTTATCATTTTGAGCTTCCCAGCTGACTAAATGGTATTAAAAGATAATTTTAGCTATATGTTATTTTGTGCTTCAACATTCTCCCAGTCCAACATGCCTTAGCAGTGTCGTTCCACATACTTTACCTTTTTGGTTGTGTCGTCACACTTCCTTAGGCTAATTAGGATGATGGCGAGAATGCACCTGGCAGCTGGCGCATCCGCTTGAGCAGGTTTTTTTGCGACCAAGAAAGTTAGAGACCAATCTATGTTGGCTTTATTGACTAAGGATCCCCTGGATGGCTTTATGGATGTCGGGGCAACCCGTGAGGTGCACTGTGTCTGTAACAAGGACCAGAGGGGCTTAGCAATTCCCTGTTCATCATGTTAAGTTTTCTGATATGAAAACAAGTTGAACATCTTTCCGTAATCTCAGGATTTTAGCCGTACACTAAGGATATATCATTTGGAAAAGGTGCGTATTAATGAGATGTTACTAAGAAGAGTTAAGCAATCAATGCACAATATGAAAGTGAAGGGGAAAATCCAGTCTTTATTCATTAAATATTTCTGATAGGCAAAATAAGTTTAAAAATCAAAATTTACTTAAACTAAATTGGCTAGTAAAAAAGAAAGAAGATGAAAGTATAACATCTTAAGATTGGCTGCATTCCATGCTTTTGGTATCTCCCCGCCCTCCAGTGTTTCTAAGTGATATACTCTTTGAAGGTTATATCTGATTACCCTGAAGGGTCCTTCCCAATTTTCCATCTGATGGTTTCACGGCACTATCGAGGACTTTCCTTAGGACATAGTCCAATATCATAAACTTCCTTGGATTGACCAACTTGTTGTATTTATTGGCCAATTGATGTTGGTAGGAGGCCAACTTGATCAAGGATATCTCTGTTCATTCATCTTCTAGGTTAAGTTCACTGCGTAGTGAATTAATGTTTAGGCCTTATTCGACCAAGATGGTTCTCATGGTAAGGAGACTTATTTCTAGAGGGATGATGACTTCCATTTTATAGGCGAGTGCAAAGGGTATTACCCCAGCTGTGGGTGGTACAATAAGCCCAAAGAACGTGAGGGATCTCGTCCACCCAGGCACCTTTGGCCAATTCTAATCGTTTTCTCAGTCCATCATTCATGGTTTTATAGGAAGCTTCTGCATGTCCATTGCTTTGGGGATACGCCATAGAACTGAAATCGTGCCTGATATTATGTCCCTCACAAAAGCCATAAAATAAACTACTTTTAAATTTCATACCGTTATTAGTCACGACAGTCCTTGGTACCCCTAATCATGTTATAATGTTCATCCAGATATACCTGGTCATCTTAGAGTCTCGAATGTTTGCCAGTGGTTCTTCCTCTACCAATTTGGTGAAGTAATATGTGCCAACTAGCAGATAGTTACGGTTCCTAGATGCGGCAGGTAGTGTTCCCACTATATCTAACCCCCATTCAGCGAAGGTTTATGGACTTGTTAGGGATTTCAGGTCGTTAGCGGGCTGGTGGACCATAGGAGTGTGTTTCTGACACTTTTCACACTTTGGAATGTAAGTGCCTGGCCACTAATAACCCTCCTTGACTGGTCAGAAGGATATAGATCTCCCTCTTGCATGACTTTCATAACTTCCCTCATAAAGTTCATGAAGTACTTGCTTGATGTCATGTCGGTGGACGCATTAGAGATAAGGACCTGTAAATGACTTCTTGTAGAGCTTTCCTAGTGGGGAGAGATAAAAGCGAGTGGCCTTATCCTAATCTGTTAGGTTAGCCTTCTATCATCTGGTAGTATGTTGCTCTGCAGATAATTTATGATGGGATCTATCTAACTGGGTTCTTGTCTGCGAGGAGGACTTGCTCGATTATGACTTCTTGGTCAATACTCAGCTGCATAAGGAACTCTATTTCGATAGTTCTCCTTAGGTCAGAGTCAATTTTTGAATTGGGGGCTGCTAAGGCATTAACATGATTGTTCTGCCCCTTGAGGAACTGTTGAATTTCCACCTTTTTAAAATTTTCAATGAGTCTTCTTACAATGGAAAGGTAGGTTGTCATCTAATCGTCCTTGGAATTGAAGTTCTCTCTTACCTGCTTGGAGACCAGTTCAGAGTCACTGAATATGTGGGGGATCTTTGCCCCTAGCAGCTTGGCTTTTCACATATTGAAGATCAATGCTTCATCTCAACTTCGTTATTCGAGGCCTCAAATCCCTATCTAATTCCTTGCTCAATTACAGTGTCTTTAGGGGTAATGAGAATGATACCTACTCCTTCCCCTTTAGAATTTAAGACTCCATCAATGTACAAGGTCCAACCCTTGGACTGTGCTTTCAATATTATTGACTACTCATTGTCCAGTTGGTCTATTGACTGATCTCCTATAAACTCATAAATAAAATCTGATAAGACCTGTCCCTTAATCGTTGTTCTGAGATGTAAGTGAATATTGAACCTCCTGAGTTCTATCGACCACTTTGAGAGCCGTCTAGAGAGGCTGGCTTTTCGAAAAATGGCTTTGAGGGGCTAAGAAGTGATTACAGTTATTGATTGGGCTTCAAAGTAATGCTTAAACTTCCTAGAGGAAACTACCAGTGCATAGGCCAGCTTCTCCAGTGGCAAGTTTCGTCGTTCTACTTCCAGGAGTGTCACGCTGGCATAGTAAACTGGATATTTAGTTCCTTATTTCTCGCATACAAGGGCGAAGCTTACTGTGTGGTTAGATATCGCGAGGTAAAGGAATACTAGTTCTCCATCCTTTGGAATTACTTAAAGGGGTCACTTTCTAAGGTAGGATTTAATTTTTTCTAGAGCTTATAAGCAATCGTCGTCCCTTATGAGGCCCTTATCTTTCTTTAGCAACCAGAACAATGGTTGACAATGTTTTGAAGACATAGATATGAAACGATTAAGTTTCGTGAGGATGCCGGTAATATTCTAAACATCTCTTAACATCTGAGGAGGCTGGAATCTTATAATAGCATTGATTTGATCAAGATTGACCTTGATTCTCCTTTTACTGACTAGATAGCCTAAGAATTTTCCTAACTAGACGCTGAATGAACACATACTTACGTTAAGCTTCACTTGATATTTATTAAAGATCTCAAATGTCTTGGCTAATTCCTTGAGGTAGTCGCTTTCATTCTTTCTTTTGAATAGCATCTCATCGATGTAAACCTCCATCATGCCTCCCATCTGTTTGCTGAACATCTTGGTGACCAACATTTGAAAAGTTTCCCCTACATTCTTCAATCCAAATGGCATGACCTTGTAACAATATAACCCTATGGGGTTATAAAGGAGGTTTTTATCCTGGCTGGGTCCGTATAAAGGGATCTGGCGATAGCCTGAATAAGCGTTTAGGAAGCATATCATTTTATACATTTTTGTAGCACCAACCAACTAATCTATTATGGGAATTGGGTAGCTTTCCTTGGGAAAGACTTATTGCGGTCTGTGAAGTTGATACAAATCCTCTAATTTTCGTTGCTTTTTTGCACTACTATTGGGTTGGAAAAACATTTGGGAAACTAAACTTCTCTAATGGATCCTGCATCCAATAGCTTCCCCACCTCGTTCTCCACTAATTTTCCTTTCTCGAGGTCTATTCGATGAGCTTTCTAAGTGATCCGCTTGAAGTTCGAATCAACGTGAAGGTAGTGGCAGGCTACATTAGGATCAATCCCTAAAAAATCTATGGTCCCCAAGTGAAAACATCTTGATTGATTTTAGGTAACATAATCAACTCCCACTTCTCTTTATCGTCAAGTGTGCTTCTAATAAGAAACTTCTTTTCTGTTGAGTTGTTATCGGCTATATCTTCTTCCAGATTTTTAGCGACCCTATCAACGGGGTTGTCCCTTGTCTCCTCCACCCCCAGTCGATCGTATTGTAATTGATATATGGAGGGCATAACCCCCTATTGGGCTCCTTTTTGAGCATTCTCTATCTCCTTCTTCTTTTCTTTCTTTGAGCGGATAGTTACGATAAATCACTTCCCGGTTGTGTCCTGATCACCATAAATTTTGACCATGGCTGGATTAGTAACGCACTTCAACTTGTGGCAGTAAGTGGAGGGTACGACCTTCGTGGTATGGAGCCAGCCTTTGCCCAAAATGGCATGATACAGGGACTCAATGTTCACCATTAAGAGCTCGATGAGTTTTGATATGCTTCCTGCTATGAGTGGGTTCCTAACGGCATCATGATCCTTCCTGTAAAGTCGACCAACAAATCTGTGGCCGCTTGGAGGTTAGCGATGTTCAACTTCAGTTTATGGAATAATTCAATTCCAGGTACATTACTTTCGACGAACTCCCCTGATTCACAAGCATCTTATTAACGTCCCAATTGGCTATTCTATGTGTGATGATGAGTGCATCGGGATGTGGGGTTCTCACCCCAATCTGATCTTCCTCGGTAAACATGATATGCCTGGTATAGGTGACGTCCTCTGGTCGCCGAATTTTACAAGTCTGGGTTTTAGCGGGGTCAATATTGAAAGCCTTCATAACGGTAGTGACCTTCTTGATCTCCATTCGAATGGTGTTTCCTAGTATCTAATTGAGGTATTATGCTCCATGGATGACTGCAAACTCATGTCCTATATCCTCGTCAAGGACATTATCTGGCTTTTGGTTTCCATTGGCTATGAAATTGTCAACATTTTTCTTGATGTACTCGTTGAGGTGCTCTACCAGGGCCAACTCTTCCAAATGTGACTTAAGAGCCTTACAATTTTTTATTATGTGACCACACTTCTTGTGGAATGTGCATCTCAGTGCATTGCTTCTTTTATTTGGGTCACCACCCATATTTTTGGACCATTTGATAAATGGATCGTCTTTCATTTTAATGAGGATTTTGTAGATGGGTTCCTTGAAGACTGTGTTAATAGCCTGGAACGCCTTAATTAGGATTTGACCTTGTTTCCATCTTTGGATCCATTCTTATGTCCCTTCTTTTGGGTATCGTTCTTCTTTGTTCCCTTGTTCACCTTTGCCTAGCTATTTCCCCCTCCATTATTATGAACCACGTCTTCTACCTTATCGTACTTCTTTATACGGTGCATAAGATCGTCGATGGTGCTGGCCTCCTTCTTAGTAAGGGACTGGTGCAACAAAGAGGTGGTCGGCAGACTAAATTTAAAGGATGCTATGACAACCTGCTATGATCAATCCTCAATCTCATTGAAAACTTCCCAATACCTTTTGGCGTAACCTTGTAGCTTCACTTGTGGATTTTTCTTCATCGTAAGAAATGCATCCATCCACTTGAAATGGGAGATGTTGGTTATGAAACAAGTAGTGAAAGCCTCTGCCAGATCTGTAATGTTTTTGATAGACCTATGGGGCATCCTTTTAAACCATTAATGTTCTACAACATGTAGGCTACAAGGGGAAATCCGATACATATGCGTCATTGTGGCTCCATAAGGTCATTCCTTGTTGGTATTTCCCAATATGGTCTATGGGGTCTATTTTTTAGTCGTAGATCTTGAACCTGGGGACAACGAACTTCTTCAAGGGCTCTTCTTCTTCAATCGCCCTTAAAAAAGGGGGTTTTGTATGAGTGTTGAGATCTCTTTTGTCTAGATCTCTAGTGGATTTGGCTCCACTGTGGGCTGGATGCTGGTCCATCTCCATATGGACCTTAATTTTTATGTCTTTGTTTTGTTGATCGTTGCTTTTATTGCATCTTTCTGGTTGGCCACACTCTAACCTGTCACGTTCATTTCTCTTATGTTCATGCCTGGATCTCCTCCCTCGACTGCGAGTGTTGCTCGCCTGAGGACTAGGAGTCCTATTATGAATTTTTCCAATAGCCCTTTGGAGACCTCTCTTTATTATTTTGATTCGCCTCTGTAGGCTATTCTATCTTCAGCCACTACTCCATAGTGCAATGTAGGAGTCCACCCACGAAAGAGTTTACAACACACGAGTCCACGTGAACCTAAGTATCCATTGATGCCGCTCAGTAACCGTCCACGATTTGAAAAATGTAATTTATTACTTCTTTACCGTAATCAGCACATACGTAATCCATCGCATGAAAATAACTTCTCTCAAGATGAAAAAAACTAACAAGGTGCCCCCAAAAAATCTCAAAGTATATGATTTATGAATCTTGGATCTTGAAAACAAAGGGTGAAATTTTGGGATTTGGAACGTTCATAAATAGGTCTGTTTTTTATTTTCGTCAAAATTTTTATAGCAATCTGAGTCTAAAATGCCTTTTATAAAAAAACATAAATTTTGAGCCGACGGTTCGTTCGAACAAAAACTAGGCTAGTTCGAATGAGAATGTCATCTCATTTGAATGAAAACCTAGTTCGTTCTAACGAAATCCCAATTTCATTTAAACCAGTATCAAACGAGTATCAAATGATGAAAAATTGGACGCCCTCGTTAGATGTCATTTAAAGAAAACTACGAACGAGCTTCAAATGAAAACTATGTCGTTTTAAGGACATAGGCTAGCATTGAAACGAAACTAACTCATAATTTTTTTCTTAAAAATGAGTTCCAAATGATTTTTAAATTAAAACATAACACCCTTAAATTCCAAGGACTCGTAAATTATATGCATTTATATATGCGACATCCCCAGTATACTTGTAGACAAACTTGGCAGGGGAAACGCGGTGCAAAATATTTAATCCTTAAAGCTTGGCCGTTATGTCTCCATCAAACAACATCACAGGCTAATGGGTTCAATGACATAAAGTCTATCCTATGACTTAAATGTTTTGTCCTGAATCACTACACCAAATCTGCCCATTCGTCAAGGTCATTGACCTTGACAAATCCAACTTGTCAAGGTCAATGACCGTGACATTTCGAGGCGAGACAACTTTTTTTGTCACGGTCATTGACCTTGACACAAAACTCGCGTTTTGTGTCATGGTCGTGTCGCGGTCAATGACCGTGACACGTTTTTCACGGTTTATAACCGTGACAAAACCGTGACCCTTTTTAAAAATTGTCACGGTCATTGACCGTGACACGTTCGTGACAACTTTTTGTCACGAACGTGTCACGGTCAATGACCGTGACAATTCTGGGCAGAATTTAAAAAAAATCTGTTGGGCAGTATGGCCACTGCCACTGCCCAGCAGTATATTTGTACCTGTTATAGCAACGTTGTACCTCTTCCAAACATCATATATCCAAACAAACTAAAGATAATGCAAATATATATTCATGATGATATAATCCAAATATTCAAAATAGAAATAATATACATGACGATATAATCCAAATATAATTAAAATGGACAAACTTAAAAATAATGTTACTACATGTCTTGGGTAAATGTGAGGAGGTCAGTAGGCCACACGACATACGAATTGACGCACCCACTAATATACGTCGTGCCGCATTGTTCGCGTAACCACAATAGGGAGTTCTCCTTCCCGGGTATGACATGCGTGACGAGCACCCTGGACTCCATCTGTTGAAGCGTACGTCAATGAACTATTCCACCCTCGACGATATTCGGGTCCCTCAACCCCCGCCCTATCTGCTGGCCATCAAATACGTCCAATATGAACACGCTCGGCCAACCAAGTGTCGACAATGGTCTGTTGAAGGGCACCAAATAGGGAAGTGGATCATCGAAGTACGAACGTGTCGGTGATGAAGCAGCGAGGTCCACATACTCGTCATCCCGCGCCTCGTCCTCCCGCACCTCCTCCTCCATCGCCTTCTCCTTCCCTTTCCCTTTCCCTTTACGGTCTCCGCCCAACGTACGCTTCATGAATGCGTACATATCTTGGACCTTCGCCTCCAAACGGGACAACTTCGCGTCGTGTGAATCCACCGTTCGAGCCAACCCGGTGTCGCTCGTCTCCAATCCGATGATCCTAGATTTGGCCACCCGCGAGCTCACTCTCCTTGTCCTCCCCTTTCGATCAGAGCCAAGCACTTGGCTGAGTGCGTCTGTGGACAAAGATACCTTGTCGGCATCAGACTGCGACTCATGCACTTCCTTAAGCTTTGCCTGAAATGACAAAAAGCACATGATTAGTAAAATAAGTAAACTAAAAAATTATAACGTAATTAACATAAATTAAACTGTTGGATTACTTACAATCGTGGCCGCGATGCTCGGGGACACCTCCTTGTCCTTCCCCTTCTTCGTCCGAAGATCCACATAAGTATCGAGCCTATGTGGCTTACCCCCTGGCCCACTCCCTACCCCCTGAAATAAAATAAAGTAAAGTAAAATTAGTATCGGCCCCGCAAAGTAAAATAATGAAGAATAATATATTTCTGTAGTTATAGAAAAATTAAATCTTACCTGCATCCTATGCTCCACCTCGGCGTAAGAGGTCTGACCGGAGTAGTGCACGTCCGTCTTTTTTGCCCGATTTTCCCTCCCCGATTGGCGAGATTCCAATTGTCGATCCTCGATCTCATTGTCAATGAACTTCTGCCATTGTGCCAATGAGATCGGCTCCTTGGGGGGGACGGATTCACGCCATTGGATAATCGACTCTCTTGTTTTCCCAAAGTACCGTGCCTGCATATTTTTTTTCCACGACTTGAGTTGCTCCCTAATCTGCTCCAAGACGGGATCGCGTAGCTTTGGATCCAAGTTGAATTGTTCGTGCCCAACAAATACAATGTTAGTTGCGAATAAATATAAATATAAATATAAATATAAATATAAATATAAATATAAATATAAATATGAAATCGAAATTGAAATTGAAATTGAAATTGAAATATTCATATAAATATAAATATAAATATATTACATGTAGTGCCGCCCAAACAGCTAACTCGAGCTCATATGGCACCTCCTTCCAACTCATAAACCCCGGGCCGATGACCGTCTTTAGCAGCTCGAGGGATCTCGCTAATAGCTCCGACTTTTTCTCGACGGTAATCCTAAATTTTCCATATTTGGGGAGCCAAGGGGCGGAGGAGCCCTCGTCGCCTCCTCTACCACTGAGCCCAGACGACATCATCATAAACAGCATCATCATCTTCGCCTTAATATCTGAAGGAGACATTTTTGCTGTAAAAAAATGTTATTAGTACAGATAAAAAAAATGTTAATAGTACACATACACACATCCCTAGCCCACCCCCACCACGCACACGCACACGTCATGCCACTTTTAAAACTAACCAACCCAACATTACATCAATTAAACTTACAATTAAAGTATACAATTATTAATTTACTAATTTGCAATGAGGGACAATCCTACAATCATATGAAATTGGCACTAATTATTAATTTACTTTCATCTAAAACTATACAATTAAAATTACAATTAAAGCTATCCAATTTCTTAATTAAAGATATACAATTGTTAAAATTGCCCCTCCACACCCCCCACACCCCACCCCCACCCCCACCCCCACCACACCCCTTGCACCCCTCCCCCCGCCACGCGCACACGCACACACCTACGCACACACACACCAACCCACCCCCACCACCCCACCCCCACCCCCCACCACGACCCCCACCCCTCCCCCACCCCCTCCCCCCTCCCCCCGCCACACCCCACCCCCACTACCCCTCTTCCCCACCACACCCCACCCCCACTACCCCCTCCCCCACCACACACCACCATACACACACCTACGCACACACAACACACACACACACCCCACCCCCACCCCCTCCCCCCACCACGACCGTGACAACTACATTTATTGTTTATCAATAAAATTATGACATGAGATAATTATAATTGGAGCATAAATTTCATTATCATAAAGGGATAAATCCAACCAAGTACAGAGATTCTACAAATTAAAGTGAGAATTAAATTTAAGACTTTCTAACAACATGCATGTGTATGGATTCTACATAGTTGGGCACGAAAGTAACTAATGATATTCCTAAAAACATACAATTGGCAACATTTTGTGAATTTACTAAACTTTATATAATATTATCAAATTCTGTTAAAAAATTATCTAGGGTTTTACCTAATTGAATTAATTTCATGAATAAAATTATTATCAATTTAAATATTTATATAATTAAATTTAACATATGAATTCTAGAACTTTTCTAACATTTACACAATTTTAACTATCACTAACATTTACACCATTCTAACTATCACTAACATTTACACATATATATACACACATACACATATACATATACACACATATATATACAAACATACACATACACATACGTATGGAAATGAAAGAGAAAGAGAGGAAAAAAAAATATACCTTAGAGAGAGAGAGAGCAGAAATCGCGGATGAGAGAGAGAGAGGGGGGGAAAACCAAAAGAGGTGGGAAAAAAGAATCCTAGGGATTTTTTTGCTACAAAAGTTGTCACGGTCGTGTCAAGGTCATTGACCGTGACACAAATCTCGCATTTTGTGTCACGGTCATTGACCTTGACATGACCGTGACACATAATTGTCACGGCCAATGACCGTGACAAGTCCGTGACAAGTAAATTTGTCACGGCCTTGTCACGGTCAAAGACCGTGACAATTCTGTGTCACAGTCGTATCAAGGTCAATGATCGTGACACAAAACGCGAGATTTGTGTCACGGTCAATGACCTTGACAAGGGTGGCCGGCTGAAAGGTGACAATTTGGTCATTTTGGTGTAGTGAATAATTCCTATTACGTACATATTGACTCGATTGGAAATTTGTCCTTACACCTTCCCTCTAGGGAGGTTGCCTTTCTGACGGTAGCCATATTTTAAGGAGGGGTTCATTTTTCCCTTCACCGATTATTGGTAAGGGTGGTCCGTTACTAAAAAATACTTCCTGCCTAAGGAAATGGTAGTTTTTACTGAATTGTTATGGGGACAGATTCGTCCCGAATATTACAGTTAATTACCCCTATACTTATGAATTTTAGCCCCCTCGAGTTCCTTAATTCCTATGTTTATGCTCGTTAACTAAAAAACCTCCATTTCATATGTTTTCATGTTTTATGAGGTATAATTAAGCTCATGTTAATATTACGTTGCTTAGTGTGAAGTTCAGTAGTGTTCCATGGAAGTTCCGTTGAGAATCGCACTTGTAAGGGCATTTTAGTCATTTCACAATTTGGCATTTTTTTCCCAATGTCTTCATAGAAGTTGAATTCCTCTAAATAAGCTTCACTTGGCCACTTACAGTGCACGATAGTCATAAGGAAGAAGTTACAGGACTTTAAGAGGAATAGGAATTACACCAAAACCACAAGGACCAAAGAGCTGCACAAAATCGGATCATTCGACGGGCCCTTAGCCACCGTGATTACACGTGAAAAGTGTGCTCCTGTAAGTGCATAGTCGTTGTTTTTGTTTCACCGTGATAATACAAACAAACCTAAATTACGCTACACTTGCGGGGAAATTCTAGCGGTAAGTCGTGTATCGAAAGTTTCATTGGGACGAGTTGCTAGAATTGATAGGATTTAATACTCCTAAATAAAAGTACAAAAGGTGATTACAAACCAAAAAGGAAAAAGATTCATAAAAGGGAAATGTTTAACTAGGCAAGGTATTGAAACTATATTATGAAAGCGAGTAAAACTATAGGTTGCGTCGAATATCCCTCACCCGGGTTAATTTGTATAAAATTGTTACATGGGTCGACGAGTTATTAAAAATGCGTCTCGTTTCGAAGGTTAATTAAATCAAGGGTTGTCACACCCCTAAATCCGCATAAAAGCCTAATAATATTTTGGTGTCAACAAATATCCCAAAAATTGTGCACGCAAGGTCGTAAGCACAGGACATACATGATATGCCCCGTCAAATCTCCTAGGCGCAATAACTAGGACAACGCACCCGAAATAAACCCGTAAACACTATCACTAAAGCCAAGCAACATGTTCACTCGAGTGAGTTCCATTCAAACACAACCTAAATTAAATTACCAAGAAAGCTTCATAAAAACGCGATAAAGAAAGTGGTAAAGAAACGCGGTAAATCTACACTAGAAAACAAGTAAATCAAAGCATGTAAAGAAAGCAGGTAAACCTAAATTAGAAAGCTTGTAAATTACACTACAAAGCAAGAAATAATGAAATACACCTATATTAATGGAGATGGAAGATGGTAGCACCAATTACAAACCCTAAAGGGTGTCAAACCAAGAGAGAAATGAAGATTGAGCTCTCAAACCTCCAAAACCCTAACCTATCTAACCTAAAAAGAATTATATCTATTATTACATCAAAAATGCTGTATATAGTAAGTGGGGAATGAAATAGAAAAGAAAAGAGAAAAGAAATTAAAAGGAAAAATATCTCCTGGAAATAGGGGATCGATCAATCGACCCCTTTGGTCGATCGATCGATCATGAAAAAATTTCCACTGTCGAGGAGGATCGATCGATCAACCCCTTTGGTCCATCGAACGATCGATCAAGCAGGTATGGCAGCACTGCATTGCTGTTTTGGTTGAATGCCTTTCTGGTCCGCTGAAACGCCCGTAACTTCTTTGTTCTGAATCGGATTCGCACACCGTTCACGGCCACGCGAAGCTTGCGAAGAGGGCTACAACTTCCGTGTAGATGTTGGGCTATGTGCCCAATATGTGAAATGACTAAAATTCCCTTGAACGTACGATCGCGTACGAAAATCGAGTGAAATGTGTCCGAACTTCACACTTAGCATCCAATTACCTATAAAAGCTCAATTAACCCCTGCAAAACATGTTAACGTAGAAATCCGAGGTTGTCTGGTTAACGAGCATAAATATAGGGAATAAGATAACCGAGGGGGCTAAAATGCGTCGGTTTGGAGGATGAAATACGCAATATTTTCGGATCATCACACTCCCTAATTTACACATTGCTAGTCCCTAGCAATGAAATACGATGCAACAAGAACTACAAGAAAACCAAAAGCAGGAGGTAGTACAAAAGTATGGTATAAAATCAAAAGGCCACTTTCGCGGGCGATTCAATTGCATTTTGCGTATGCAATAAGTCGTTAAACCCCCAGGTTACCCTGGTGGACGAGTGTCGCCTCGTGAGGGTTTTCAGGGATGATACCCACAAACATCACATGGTTTCCTCAAAATATTCCCAACCCAACATGTGATAAGCCCAACAATGGCGAAAAATATCTCATACGCCTTATTAGCACATTAAAAGGATTCAAACAAAAGTCTGAATCATTAACATTATAGAATGCACCTCATAGATTGAAACTTTAAAATGTGGGAGGGGAGCGAGCACATGCAAAGGGTGATTTGGCAAAAACTTATATAAATCGGATACTAAATTAATGCAAGCATATATTCAATCCTTACGGGCATTACACTTATCAAGTGAATTCACTCGAAACAGGGAGGTAACATATAAGACATGCGGGCTAAAGAGTAAATGTAAATGGAAACTAGGTCGCGCACATGTCACAAATGAAGAACGCTATATATAAACTGAAAAATTGTAATCTCAATGAAAGATACCGCACATTAAAAGAGGCGAAATGCAATTTCACAGATTATCAAAACTATTTCAACTTTTAAATTACATCAACCAAAGATCACATAGGACTTTATAGGGTTATAATGTAGGCTAGGCTATGTGACACCCTGCCTAATAAAATACCGGGTGATCAGTCCTGTACCAAATTAAAATAGGAATCCCAGTTGGTTCATCCTTAGCATCACTCTCGAAAACTTTTTAAAACTTACTAACCACCTAGTATTCCAAAAGCTGGTGCCAATTTTAACTTTTTAATTAAACAAAACAGTACATGCGGAAATAAATATAAACCATTCACACAACTGAATAAAACTCATCTGAAATAATTAATTACACAACTTGTCGAATAAACCATCGGCCACCAAAGTAAAATAATCCAATAAAAATATCCAACACAGGAATAAACTAATCTGAAACTGAACTGAAAGTCTGGGCGACATGCCCTAAATAAAACTGAAACTGATGAATGATTCCTACTGTAGGAATGAATAAGCGATGCGTCTAATCCAAATTCCTGCTAGCATCCACATATGCCGCAGCTCCATGTCCCCGAAATAGAATATCAATCCTGGCATCCCAGTCGCTGGACACCTAAAAGGTTTTGAAAATAGTTTTATAGCAAGGGTTAGAACCCAAAACATTTTGAAAATATTTAGCAAGTGAATTTACTGCAGTAATTTAAAATGCATGAATGCGCTTCATATTTATGTTAGTGTCGCACTCACTTGTAGACATTCTCACCCCTCCACTATTGTGCACACCTACCGGTTACCTTAACCCCACCTATTTGTACTACCCATGTTAACCCACTGACCTAATGAATTTAAGCTCGCTCACGCTTTTCCGTAAGTATATTTTTGTCATCTCGAATTAGAGTACGTCACAATCAAGCCTATGAATCTCCACTTTAACTCTCTCATAAAATTAAAGTCCAACACTCAATCATAGACCTACTTCCATATCATTATTCCATCAATATATTTCATCAAGGTCCCAAACACTTCCTCGATAAAATTTTAGACATTTGAGGTTTAAAAAGAAAAATCTCAAATTTTCTGCCAAATTAAACACCCTCTAGTAAAATTTTGATTTCTCCCTCTACAGAACTCCGATTTACCTGATTAAAAGTTCATTGGATAGCTAAGAGAAATACCTTTCCATTAATGTATGGTTCACACTATAATTCGAAGTACAACTCAAATTGCACACGTTTAAAGTCACGTCAAAATTCTAGCAGATTACTATGTTGACAGATCAAACACCCTATAGTAAAATGTCGATTACTCCCTCTACAGAACTCCGATTGACTTGATTACAAGTTCATTTGATAGCTAAGAGAATTAACTTTCCATGAATGTATGGTTAATACTCAAATTCGAAGTACAACTCAAATGGAATACGTTTAAAGTTGTATCAAAAATTCTGGCAGAATGGCCTCTTGTGTTCATCAAATAAACCCTAAGTCATTCAAGATTCATGTTCTTCATTCAAGAACTCATAAAGATTCCATGTTAATCATAAAATATATTCAAATTTCATTTTATCTTTACTTAGGGATATATAATACACCTATTTCTTACTTTGAATCTCAGCCAAGTATTCCATTAACAAAATCCCATTTTGTACCCATTTATCCCCAAAACGAATTTTAGTTTACACATCACTAAAATATGAATTGGATATAACCATTTACACATTACTGCAAATTAACCACTTGCCTAAAATTATTCGTAGGGTCTGATTCCGTTGGTGTAGAGAATGGTTGATGAAGAGCACCTCAAATTAGTCCCTTAATTTGGCTCCAAAAGATCCCCCCAATTGACTTCTTGATTAGCTTCCTGTAATCTTCTCCCAAACCCTAGGTTTAGGATTTTCTAATCTGCCATTCCTAATCCCTCAATTAGGTTAAAAACACTAAATCCCGTTTTTGGCCATCTGGGCCTAATTAAAATGGCCCAACTCACCCCGTGTGGGCCCGACTATGCCCAAAAATACCCCGAGACCCAATTACTATCCCCGGGTATTCTTTTCTGACTATCTCGACCCATCCGGACGCAACCGCGCACTCAGAATTGTCATCCGAAATACTTTTTGTCATTTCCAAATTACGACCTCAAAATGCGATACACGAGATTTCGAACCATTAAACTTAAAAATCGCCAATTATAAATAATTCGGCTCACTCAAATAAATTCTCCAACTCATGAACTTAAGTTTTTCCAATTTAAATATTTTTATAACTCCCAAAAATAATTAAATATTAAATCCTCAAAATTACGGGGTGTTACATACTCCCCCCTTACAAAAGAATTTCGTCCTCGAAATTAAAATGAGCGTAATGTTCCAAGCTTCGTATATCACTCTCTAGTCATGTGCCTCTAAGCCCACTATATATGTCACATCTGCTTCTAACCATACGTTACACAAGTATGCATTTAAATTAACCAGGTGCCCATACGCCTTATACCCGTGCTTAACCGCACAAAATTTGCCTTAATTAACCCAGGTGCCCATACACCCTATCCCCGTACTTTACTGCACCAAAGCTACCCGACTATGCTAGTCATAACCCGTAATATAACTTCGAACCCGTCTTCATATCACACACACACACACATATATATATATATATATATATATATATATATATATATATATAGTTTTACTGCCCGGGGTACCCAACCCATGTACTAACGACCAAACATCTTCCCACTTTCCAATGTTGCGCTAAGTTTCATGCGTGGGATGTCTCGCAAGGCGAAATCCAAACAAGGAACCCTCCCGATACACTACTACATAACATTTTTGGTCGTTGAGATCCGTTAGACCCTCAGTCCATAACACGTACCCCTAAATACTTGTCTCTTAACACAAAAGTATGTACGCTTACCCTCATGATATCAAAGACAACATAAAATACCGTGCCCTTACTATCACTAGTCCTTGCGCAAAATAAACCCCGAGCTATCTCTCTTTGCTCGAAAATAAATCTAACCACCCTGATTCACTTAAGTAAACACCCCTACTTACCGGGATAAAATGTGAGAACACAAAACCTCACATGGTTTCTATCGCACCACACAATATAACATATATACACACATATACATAGTCTAAACACCCTCTCAGGTGATACCTCATAACAATAATAACCTGGTGTCACGAACACCAAAACTTAACACCACTATCCACAATAGTTAAATTCCATCGCTATCCAGCCGATATTTAGGAAATATTATCCACCTTGCTCCCATAATTCTCTAAAGTAGTAACTCCTCGCATAATACAAACCTTCACACAATGTACACCTCCATTCTTTTGTGAAGAACACTAAAGAACTCCGCTACCCCATGGAAAGTTTATCCATATACTATGGCTGTTACAGCCAACGTACCCACTAAATTTGACTCACATGCGAACTCTAGTGAAAAATAAGTCTTATTTTATGACATCCTCTTTGTCACTCAAAAATATACCCCATGCCCCTAGGGTAAAAATAGTTACCTCCATACTCCAGCTGCAACGGCTGATCCTTGGGTTCTAGAGCATCTTCTCCCTGCCCGAATGCACTCATGACTTGCTTTAGTGGCAGTACATCTAAGACCTCGTGATTTAGTTGACCCCTACCTAGATTAAGACACTCTCTCTTCATGTGTCTCTCTTCCTCACAAACGGAACACCTTCTAATGCATTCACCCTGCCACTGGTCCCTTCCATACCGACCTTATTGGAATTCCTGACCATACTGCTGATAGACTCCAGTTCTAAATCATTTGGCATGATTTCCCTGCCAGAATACAGCCCCTAATTTCCCCCTGTCTGCTGCTGGGATACCCCACTGGTACTGTTCCCTCCATCTTTATCCGACTGGTTAGTTTCCACTCTCCTCCCGCTTCCTTTCACGTGGAAGCGATATTCCTGACAGTGCCAGAGTGATGCGTTAACGACATCAGTATAAGCTACTAATGAGTAATTACCAACTAAATGTTGTCTGATTCTCCAGACTAACCCATCCACAAACTTTACTTTCTTTCTCTCTTTATTTCTTACCTCATCCGATACAAAATTTTCCAAACGAGTAAATTCTTCCTCGTAATCGGCCACTGAACTGTCTCCCTGAGTCACCTCTTTAATTTTCTCCTGATTTCGGTCTCAACCGCTGGAGGAAAATACTTGCAATCGAACCGCACCCAAAACTCTGCAATAGCTAGTGTATCTTTTTCCTCAATTGTGGTGATTGACTCCCACCACTCTAGCGCTGCTCCCGCTAAACTAAAAGTGGCTAGCATTTGCTTTCGCACCTCATCGCAATCTCCCATGTGTAGGTGACGCTGGATATATCTCTTCCTTGACACGCTAGCACTCATCTGAACCCCCTCGCAACTCTGGTGGGTATCCACTCTTGAAAAACCTCTCGTACTTGTTGTCACCCCGATGACCCCGGGTGGCCTAAACATCTGGTTCCAATTACACTTATGGCTGATCCAGTGAAAAGTACCCTGCCATTGCGACCACTGTCACTTCAACTGTCTGTGCCACTAGTTCAGTTATCTGTGCTGCCAAAATCATCTCTGGCAGTTGCTGCGGTAGCTCTTGCTCCTGAAAAGCCTCCCTAGTCTCATCTCCCCCTGCGGCCCAAGCTGCTCTCTCTCTCCTGGGCGGCATCTGGAATGAGAATCGAATCGTATGAATTCACTATCAAATATAAATTTTGCAGAAGAACGTATATGCGCATACGTATGAGAATACAACAATCCTATAATAGGACTCTATAGCAAAGATTGCTAAGCCGAAACGTGAAAAGCCGCACAGATCCTAAGGACACTAGAACCTGATGCTGATACCATCTGTGACACCCCGCCTAATAAACTGGGTGATCAGTCCTACACCAAATTAAAATAGGATTCCCAGTTGGTTAATCCTTAGCATGACTGTCGAAAACTTTTGAAAACTTACTAACCACCTAGTATTCCAAAAGCTGGTGCCAATTTTAACTTTTTAATTAAACAAAACATTACATGCGGAAATAAATATAAACCATTCACACAACTGAATAAAACTCAACTGAAATAATTAATTACACAACTTGCCGAATAAACCATCGGCCACCAAAGTAAAATAATCCAATAAAAATATCCAATACAGGAATAAACTAATCTGAAACTGAACTGAAAGTATGGGCAATATGACCTAAATAAAACTGAAACTGACGAATGATTCCTACTCTAGGAATGAATAAGCGATGCGTCTAATCCAAATTCCTTCTAGCATCCACATATGCCGCAGTTCCATGTCCCTGGAATAGAATATCAATCCTGGCGTCCCAGTCGCTGGACACCTAAAAGGTTTTGAAAATAGTTTTATAACAAGGGTTAGAACCCAAAACATTTTGAAAATATTTAGCAAGTGAATTAACTACAGTAATTTAAAATGCATGAATGCGCTTCATATTTAAGTTAGTGTCGTCCTCCCTTGTAGACATTCTCACCCCTCCACTATTGTGAACACCTACCGGTTACCTTAACCCAACCTAGTTGTACAACCCCGTCCAACTAGTCCTGGTATAACCACCCCTTGCCATACTACTCTAACCCGAGTATAATGATTCTTGAATTATATGTTATCTCACAATTAACTTAATTAATTCCTCTTAAATAGTAGCATATAACCGTGTCACAAATTATATAAAGTAAATACATCACACACTGTATTATTACCCATATATAATATTTACTACCATTATATACGTACCTTTACCACAATATCCACACATATAACATACGTATATCCATCCCTTCGAGTATACCCTCGCCGGATGATTCCCTCTAAAATGCTATCTCACTAGGTGTACTCACAAAACCTAGTTTTCCCCAAGTTGGAATCCCGCACCAACTTGGCCCAAAATATAAACGTAGTGGAGGCGGTCATATTCCTTCCCTAAAAGTGAGATAATCCCTCACCCATATATATCGGACGCTATGACCTGGGGATATACTTGCCCTACTCCTCAAGCGAGGGGATTCACCCACGTCGAGCAAGCTCCCTTGATAGCATTAGAGTATATAAATTGAATAAATATCTAGTCAGTGATATTTAATATCACACACAATATATACACGTATATATATACTATCACTACACCGTATATATATAATATAAACCCCGGCTTTACCGTGTACTCAAAATCCCATACACTAGCCTGTAATTTCCTAAGTTTGTGGCCCGACTCAACATAATTAATTTTCTCACTTAATAATTTATCATCTTCTTGAGTCTATGGTCCGACTCTAATATAATTAAAAAACTCACTTAAAAATTCATCATCTTCCCGAGTCTATGGTCCGACTCTAATATAATTAATTCACACCTATAATACTTTTCCCGAGTCTATGGTCTGACTCTAAATAAATTAATTAACACACTTATTAATTTAATACCTCCCCGAGTCTATCGTCCGACTCTAATGAAATTAATTGACACACTTATTAATTTAATACATACCCGAGTCTACAATCCGACTCTAATTAAATTAATTATCAAACCTATTAATTTAATACCTACCCGAGTCTACAATCCGACTCTATTTAATTAATTAACACACCTATTAATTTAATACCGATCGGAGTCTGTGGTACGACTCTCATTTAATTAATTTACACATTAATCTATTAATACCCTTCCCGAATCTACAATCCGACTCTAAATTAATTAATCACAGCATCAATTAATTTAATACTTTTCCGATTCTACCTTCCGACTCTACCTTCATTAATTAACACATCCATTAATTTAATAACTTGGTGTCACTCAACCATTATCCCCGGACTCGCTCACTTGGCGCATAACTTAATATTTCCCGAGTCTATTTTCCTATCACAAGGAAACACACAATAGGCATTCACAACCCAAGTAATCCTATAAAACAATAGGTATTTACACAACCCAATTATTCGTACTTGTACGTAATATATTTCTCTCTAATATTCACCGTACTTGTTTGCTTTACGAATTTATTTCACTTTCGTATTAATTCAAGTATTCACACAACTCTAAGGGTCCTAGTTACCCCTTGTTATATCAATTCAATAGTTACCCTTGTTAACCCACTGACCTAATGAATTTAAGCTCACTCACGCTTTTCCGTAATTATATTTTTATCATCTAGAATTAGAGTACGTCACAATCAAACCTATGAATCGCCAATTTAACTCTCTCATAAAATTAAAGTCCAACACTCAATCATAGACCTACTTACATATCATTATTCCATCAATATATTTCATCAACATCCCAAACACTTCCCCGATAAAATTTTAGACATTTGAGGTTTAAAAAGCAAAATCTCAAATTTTCTGCCAAATTAAACACCCTCTAGTAAAATTTCGATTTCTCCCTCTACAGAACTCCGATTTACCTGGTTATAAGTTCATTGGATAGCTAAGAGAAATACCTTTCCATTAATGTATGGTTCACACTCTAATTCGAAGTACAACTCAAATCGCACACGTTTAAAGTCACGTCAAAATTCTGGCAGATTACTATGTTGACATATCAAACACTCTGTTGTAAAATCTCGATTACTCCCCCTACAGAACTCCGATTGACTTGATTACAAGTTCATTGGATATCTAAGAGAAATACGTTTACTGGCATGCATGGTTAACACTCTAATTCGAAGTACAACTCAAATGGAATATGTTTAAAGTCGTATAAAAAAATTCTAGCAGATTGACCTCTTGTGTTCATCAAATAAACCCTAAGTCATTCAAGATTCATGTTCTTCCTCCAAGAACTCATAAAGATTCCATGTTAATCATCAAATATTTTCAAATTTCATTTTATCTTTGCTTAGGGATATATAATACACCTATTTCTTACTTTTAATCTCAGTCAAGTATTCCATTAACAAAACTCCATTTTGTACCCATTTATCCCCAAAACGAATTTTAGTTTACAGATCACTAAAATATGAATTGGATATCACCATTTACACATTACCGTAAATTAACCACTTGCCTAAAATTGTTCGTAGGTTCTAATTCCGTTAGTGTAAAGAATGGTTGATGAAGAACACCCCAAATTAGTCCCTTAATTTGGCTCCAAAAGATCCCCCCAATTGACTTCTTGATTAGCTTCCTCTAATCCTCTCCCAAACCCTAGGTTTAGGATTTTCTAATCTGCCGTTCATAATCCCTCAATTAGGTTAAAAACACTAAATCCCATTTTTGGCCATCTGGGCCTAATTAAAATGGTCCAACTCACCCCGTGTGGGCCCGACTTTGCCCAAAAATACCCCGAGACCGAATTACTATCCCCGGATAGACTTTTCTGACTATCTCGATCCATTCGGACGCCATCGCGCACTCGGAATTGTCATCCGAAATACTTTTTATCATTTCCAAATTACGACCTCAAAATGCGACACACGAGATTTCGAACCATTAAACTTAAAAATCGCCAATTATAAATAATTCGGCTCACTCAAATAAATTCTCCAACTCATGAATTTAAGTTTTTCCAATTTAAATATTTTTATACCTCCCAAAAATAATTAAATATTAAATCCTCAAAATTACGGGGTGTTATAGGCTAGGGTATGAAATGAAAGGAATGTATTTACGGATTCAAAATGTTCGGAATGAAAACTCGGGATAATGGGAAAAAGCGGGCAATATCAAAATTGGAAAACAAGTTCCAAAACGACATTAGATATATCACCGGGGAGAGTAATCAAAGCTTATTGAACACTATACAAATTTTACAACTTTCTCTTTCTTTCTCTTTTCTTCTTTTTCTCATTTTTCTTTTGTTTTCTTTTGCTTTTTGCTTTCTCTTTTTCATCACTTTTTCACTACTTTCTTTTCTTTACTTTTCAAACTCTCATATGCCTAAATTGCAACCAACATCATAACAACAATATTCAATCCCAAGCAACATTCCAAACAAAGGTAGGGAAAGTGCATATATGGGCTAAAACTCAAATTTAGAGTTGGTTATGGGATTTGGGTTATGAAAGGAAAGGCTATATTTAGGCTCAAAGGGGTTAACGAGTGTAAACATATAAGGGTTAGGTCAAGGTCAATATGGGTGATATAACAAAGAATGCCTATGATCATTTCACAAATTTTACGCAATTCTTGAGTCAAAACAATATATGAAAATCATGATCAAGTAACACATTTCAAGTATGAACTCAATTAATGAACGATCAAATGAAAGAATAGAGAGATTACCAACGAATTCAACGGTTTCAATGAGAGAAGAATAGTGTATACACTCACAAACGACGAAAGGTAAAAATCTTACTCGGTGTAAGTATATACAATGCAACAAAAGATTATCGAGTTATAAAAATCTTAAACCAAATCAATAGAACAATAAAAGTGCATGTGCTCATGGGATTAAAGTTTAATTCGTAAAGTTATTCATAATATCAATAATGAAGACTAAAGTCTAATAACTTCAAAAATTGAGAACATGCATCATTGTGTGGTCTATTGGATCGGGCAACATTTATCATCGGAAACAAAAGCAAAATGCCCAAAAAAGGAGAAAAAAGAAAGAAAATATTTTTTCAAATTTTCATTTTTCTAAGAAAAGCATACTAAGTAACTAACACGTGAGCAAAAATATGGACTAAATAAAGAAATGGATAGAATATCCCACACCCCCTAACTTAAAACTTGACATTGTCCTCAATGTTAATTAAGAACCAAGTCAAAGAGAGGAAAAGAGCGATATTACCCAAAATTGGAGCGATCCGCATAAGAACAAGTTCAAAGAATCTACAAAACCAGTTTGTACCGAGCATAGCAAAAATAAATAACAAACAGTTAACCAATTACACTAGACTAAATTAAAAAGAAAAGAAAAAGATAAAAAGAAATAATAAAAAGCTAACTATATACAACCTACTATTTAAGCTTCGTACTAACTATACACTAGAAGTCTAAATAGCTGAGGGTCCACCGTGAAAACGATTTGACTTTGGAGGATAACCGGTGTACCCTCACATACAAGCATTCCTTCCAAAAAATATGAATTCCGTTTGAACCATGGAAGGCATGTGTAAGGCATAAGAAAGGAACCATCGCCAATTAAAAGATTTGGAGGGACGATGGGGGGTTTGGATTGAACGGGTGACAAAAATAAGTGGGGACTGAGAAAAGCCAAATATCCTCCCAAGAATTTTGAAATTGGAATGGGAGGCGGCGCACAAAAAGGCATGGATGCGATCATGGAAGGCGACTCGAGCAAGTACTCCTCATCGACGAAAAGGTTTAAAACATTAAAGTTCGAAACCGAATCATCGGGTACTTGAGACGGTGTGATAATAGAAAATTAAAACGGGGATAAAAGAAATTCAATCTCATGAGATGAATCATCATCGCATGAAGATTGAGTTTCGAATGAAATGAAATCATTTTCAATGAAATGTTCTTCTTTGGGGGCCAAAGAAGAAATTATTTCATTGCAAATAGATATTACGTCATTTTCATCCTCACTTTCAATATCTATTATGCAATGGACAAAGTCTAGAATGGTTTATTCCAAAGTAGGCACAAGTACCTCATTTGGTTCAAAACATTCTTCAACTTCAAAAGTCTCAGAAGCAAAATCGTCGTCGAAATCGAATAATAAATCCAATTCTTGTTCCCACAAAGGATTTTCTTCCCGATAAAAATTTTCAATTTTCTCATTCTCATACATACGCAAACCCTCATCGAAAGTCATAGGTCAAGGTGCGGATACATGAGAATGGGAACTTTGAAAATTACCATCGGACTTAGACGAAAACTCATTATTATAGGAATTTTGAAAACTATTGCAATTCGTTTCAAAATTCCTATTATAAGGAGGTAAAGGCCCAAAATCATTATCATCAAAATTCCAATAACCCAAGTTTTGACTTTCGTTATACTCGCCCAAAGTCATATTTGAATTTGTTATACTTTCGGATTCTAAGTATTCACCGAAAGCCATAGGTTTGCGAGAATTTTGAGAATTATAACAATGATTACCGCAAGAATTGTAATATGACATGCTTACCCCAAAAATGGCTCGATATGGCGAATTCCGCAAAGTAAGTGCGTGCGGGAAAAATTCGAGTGTTTCTAAGTGCTCAAATGTGGAAGTCCTACAAAAATATTAGTAAATAATACAAATAGAAAGAAAATACTACGAAATACTAAATCAAATAAAGTCTAAAACAAATAAGTCCCCGGTAACGGCGCCATTTTGATTACACGTGAAAGGTGTGCTCGTGTAAGTGCTGAGTCATTGTTTTCGTTTCACCGCGATAATACAAACAAACCTAAATTACGACTACACTTGCGGGGAAAGTCTATCGGTAAGTCAAGAATCAAAAGATCCACTGGGACGAGCTGCTAGAATTTATAGGATTTAATACTCCTAAATAAAAGTGCAAAAGGTGATTACAAACTAAAAAGAAAAAAGATGCATAAAATGGAAATGTTTAACTAGGTAAGGTATTAAAACTAGATTATGAAAGCGAATAAAACTATAAGTTGCGTCGAATATCCCTCACCCGGGTTAATTTGTATAAAATTGTTACATGATGCGTCTTGTTTCGACAGTTAATTAAATCAAGGGTTGTCACGCCCCTAAATACACATAAAACCTAATAAGATTTTGGCGTCAACAAATATCCCAAAAATTGGGCACGCAAGGTCGTAACCAAGGGACATACATGATATGCCCCATCAAATCTCCTAGGCGCAATAACTAGGACAACACACCCGAAATAAACCCGTAAATACTATCACAAAAGCCAAGTAACGCGTTCACTCGAGTGAGTTCCATTCAAACACAACCTAAATTAAATTACCTAGAAAGCATCATAAAAATGCGATAAAGAAAGCCGTAAAGAAACGCGGTAAATCTATACTAGAAAGCAAGTAAATCAAAGCATGTAAAGAAAGCATGTAAACCTAAATTAGAAAGCTTGTAAATTTCACTACAAAGCAAGAAATAATGAAATACACCTATATTAATGGAGATGGAAGATGGTAGCACCAATTACAAACCCTAATGCGTGTCAAACCAAGAGAGAAATGAAGATTGAGCTCTTAAACCTCCAAAACCCTAACCTATCTAACCTAAAATAAATTATATCTATTATTACATCAAAAATGCTTTATATAGTAAGTGGGAAATGAAATAGAAAATAAAAGAGAAAAGAAATTGAAATGCACAATATCTCCTAGTAATAGGGGATCGATCGATCGACCCCTTTGGTCGATCGATCGATCATGAACAAAATTTCCACTGTCGAGGAGGATCGATCGATCGACCCCTTTGGTCGATCTATCGATCAAGCAGGTATGGCAGCACCACATTGCTGTTTTGGTTGAATACTTATCTCGTCTGCTGAAACTCCTGTAACTTCTTCGTTATGAATCGGATTCGCGCACCGTTCACGAACACGTGAAGCTTGCGAGGAGGGCTACAACTTCCGCGTAGATGTTGGGCCAGGTCCCTAATTTGTGAAATGATTAAAATGCCCTTGAACGTGCGATCGCGTATAGAAATCGAGCGGAATGCGTCCGAACTTCGCACTTAGCATCCAATTACCTATAAAAGCGCAATTAACCCATGCAAAACATGTTAACGTAGAAAGCCGAGGTTGTCTGGTTAATGAGCATAAATATAAGGAATAAGATACCCGAAGGGGATAAAATGCATCGGTTCGGAGGATGAAGTATGCAATATTTGCGTATCATCACACCAATCGATCGATATTTTTGAAATAAACCTATGACCAAATCATAGGACTTCAAACATTACAACCGGTCGATCGGCTCCCTGGCCGCAATCGGCCCGTCCTCCCAAATTTTCGTCACTTGTTCCTTTTTAATTTATTTATTTATTTATTTATTTTCCCATTTAGTATATAAGTGGGGTTTTGCTCATTTTATAGGATATTATCTTTTATTTCTAGTTAGTTTTAGGTTAGGGATGGGGGATTTGGGTGGAGCTCCTCTCTTCTGGGGTTTTCGCCATTTGGATTGTTGTAAGCCACTATTCGTCTTCTCCTCCATCAATATAGTTTTATTTTCTTCATTTCTTGCTTTAATGTTTATTTCCATCCTTTGTATTTAGTTTTGGTTAGTTAGGTTTATTTCTTGCTTTAATTATTTGTAGTGAGTAGTTTAAGGGTTGGGGGTCATATTTTTGCTATTAATGGGTCTCGTGCTTTGAAATCTAGGTTTTAGCTAAAAACGCATTTAATTGAAACCTCGTGTATTAAAGTTGGAATATTATGCATTTAACTTTGTTTTTTGTCACGCAATGTTAGTGTTTATAGTGATGTTCTAAATTTAATCCACGTGTGACCATTTTTAATTAAATATTTTATCTCGCATTTATGGGTTAGGTCTTTTCATGCGTGATGTTTATGATTATCTGAATATGCTCTATTAAATGTTCTCGAACCAAAATCCTATTTATGTGTTGTTTTAGCCCAGTGCGAAAATGTAACCCTTTTCCAATCTTATTCTTCTTTGTTTAGTTTAAACTTTTTCTTTTCATTTTTCTCCTTTTAAACATCATCACCTTTTACACTTTTATTTCATAAGTGATAAATCGATTACAATCTGTCAAACATTTCCTGTGGATTTTCGATACCTGGAGTAGTCGCTATACTCCATTTGTTGAGTGTAGTCATAGTTTAGGTTCTTTTCGTTGAGGTCGAAAACCGATAACAACGATTGGCGTGTATATACGGATGCTCGGTTTACTTTAAACATCATAATGGCGCCATTGTTGGGAAATGTTTATTATAGACTGGAACTCTTTTATTATTTCGTAATATTCTTATATATATATATATATATATATATATATATATATATATATATATATATATATATATTTGCATTCTTTGTTTTCCCTTTCTTTCTGACTTATGTTAACTTATTTCGATAATCATGAGATTTCGGCCCTTGTCGCGTTTTTGAATTCCCTAATTGGAAATGTCTCGCTATAACACTTTAGATAACCTTAATTGTAATGAGAATAGTTTTCTAAGTTACACTCCCTAGACTATGCGAGAATGCCTACAAATTCCTGAAAATGATACCTAATCGGAAGGTAACTTGGGAAGCGGGGAATCGTTTAGTAATGATCAAACCACCTAAGAAGATGTCATGTCTTCTTGTTGGTTTGATCATAAGTTAGATTTCAAGGAATTGAATGTCCAATCTGAGAGTCTTAAAGCTTGGTCTTCAGAAATAAATGACCAACTTGATGAGATTATTTCGTCTTCACAAATCCCGATTGAGATTGAAATTTTCCTTTCACCTCCAGCCCTTTTTGATGAAGAAATAATTGAGATTGATCTAAGAAGTTTCGAATTTCAACCTCTTATTAATTCTTCCAATTGTATTGAGGTTGATGGTCTTTCCTTTTTGTGGTACCCCACTATTATCGAACTATTAAATTTATCACAAGAATCGGTTGAAAGTCTTGAGGACGTTGACCTGATTCTTGAATGGGAATATTATTTTGAGATGCTACATCTTGTGGGTTATTCACTCACCCTTACCCCTTCTCCCCTTCCAATTGAAAAACCTTAGGGATGTGATTTTAATTTTTTTGAGATCAATTTGGTCTTGTCACCCTTAGTAACTAAATCCCCCATTACCCGCTTAAATATTTTAATTGGTGATGGTTCATTTCTTATGCTTTACACATGCCTTCCATTGTTCAAACGAAATTCCTATTTTTCAGGAGGCATGCACTCGAGGGAGGTTCCACCATTGATTATTTAAAGCCAAATCGTATTTTGAGTGGACCCTAAAAAAATTTAACATCTAGCGTATATTTAGTTAGATGTTAAAATTGTAGATTGTAAATAGCTATTTTTTTAATATATTTTATTTTATTCTTTTCTTTTTACTTATTATCTAGTGTAATTAGTTAAAGTTTTTATTTTTGTTTTTTGTTTTGCTTGGTTCCATCATGTTTTGCATATTTAATGAACTCGCACTTTTTAGGGATCACTCCACTTTGGGTAATATATTTCTTTTCTGCTCTTTATGTTGTGTTCTTGATTTGCATCGAGGACAACGCAACATTTAACTTATGGACCATGGGATATTCTATCCATTCATTGTTTAATTCCATTGATTTGATCATGTGTTATTCACTAAGCATGCTTTTGTTGGAAAAAATTAAAAAATATTTTCTTTCATTTTTCTCTTTTGTTTGGATTTTTGCCTTTGTTTTCTATGATAAATTTTAATAAATGCCCAATCCAATAGAATATTCAATGATTCTTGTTCTCAATTTTTTAAGTTATTAGAATTTAGTCCTCAAATTATTGACATTATAAATAACGTCATGAATTAAACTTTAATCCCATGAGCACATACGCCTTTCTTGTTTTAGTGATTTGGTTTAATATTTTTATAACTCGGTAATCTTTTGCTTCATTGTATATACTTACACCTACTGAGCTTTCTACTTTTCTTCGTTTGTGAGTGTTATACACTACTCTTTCCTCCTTGAAAACATTGAATTCATCGTTAATCTCACTATTCTTTCATTTGATCGCTCATTAATTGAGTTCATATTTTGAAATGTGTTACTCGAGCATTATTTTTAAAGTTATTTTGACTCGAGAATTGCGTAAACATTAGGAAATGATCATAGGCCATCTTTGTTATACCACCCATATTGACATTGACCTCACCTTATATGTTTTTCTTAGTCAACCACTTTGAGCCTTAATATAGCCGTTCGTTTCATTACCTAAAATCCCATAACCAACTCAACATTAGAGTTATAAACTATACATATTCACTCTGTACCTTTGTTTGGAATGTTACATGGTATTGAATGATGTTATTGTTATGTGGTTGCAATTCAGCACGTGAGAGTGAGAAAAGAAAAAGGAAAGAAAGAAGTGAAAAAGAAAAGAAAAAGAAAAATAAATAAAAATATGAGAAAAAAGAAGAAAAGAAAGATAAAGTTT
Source organism: Sambucus nigra (assembly GCA_949130495.1). Classification (NCBI taxonomy): domain Eukaryota; kingdom Viridiplantae; phylum Streptophyta; class Magnoliopsida; order Dipsacales; family Adoxaceae; genus Sambucus; species Sambucus nigra. The sequence goes on from OX422220.1 coordinate 400,551,877, forward strand.
GTATATGATGTATGAAGTGTTCAATAATCCTTGTCGCTCTCTAATTTTGTATCTAATGCTTGTTATGGAAATCATTTTCCAATCTTGAAATTGCCCACAATTTTCCATTATCCCAAGTTTTTCATCCCCAAACACCTTTGAATCTGTACATACTCCTTCCTTTCATACCCTTAACCCCAAACCTACAGTACAACCCTATAAAAGTCCTATGTGATCCTAGGGTGAATTCAATTCAAAAGTTTAAATAGTTTTGGTAAGTTGTGAAAATACATTTCGCCTCTTTTAATGGCGGTATCTTTCATTGAGTTTTTTTTTCATTTTCTATATAGCGTTTTTCATTAGTGACATGTCCGTGGCCTAGTTTTTATTTACATTTACTCTTTTTTCCCGCATGTCCTGTGTATTACCTTTAGTTCTGAGTGATTTCATTTTTTGAGTGTAATATCCGGTGAGGATTGATTTATATGCACGCTTTAACACTTGTACGATTTATAAAAGTTTTGCTAAATCATACTTTGCATGTACTCGTTTTTCCTCCCATATTTTAAGGTTAAAATTCTACGAGTTCATTCTATAATGTTAATAACTAAGTACTTTCATGTGAATTTATTCACTTTGCTAATAACGTGTTTGAAATATTTTTTGCTATTATTGGGCTTGTCGCATGTTCGTTGGGTATACATTTTGAGGAAACTATGACGCCTCTGGGTTTCATCCCTGAAAATTCTCACGAGACAACACTCGTCCACTAGAGTAACCTAGGGATTTAATGGCTTATTGCATATGCTAAATGCAATCGTGCTCCCTACGAAAGTGGCAATTATGTTTTTATTTTTCCCTCATTTCTTGTGGAATACTTGTAGTTCTTCTTTTTTGGTATTTCATTGCTAGGGACTAGCAATGTGTAAGTTAGGGGGCATGATTCATCTCAAATATTGCTGTTAATTACCCTCTATACTTATGCATTTTAGCCCCCTCAGGTACTTTAATTCCTATATTTATGCTCATTAACTAGACAACCTCCATTTTATATGTTTTCATGTTTTATGAGGTATAATTGGGACTGTGTAGGTATTACGGGGCTAAGTGTGATGTTCAGTAGCATTTCGTGGACGCTCCGTCAACAATCACACTTGCAGGGGAATTTTAATCATTTCATAATTTGGGATTTTTGCCCAATGTCTTCATGAAAGTTGAAGCCCTATGGATAATATTCGCATGGCCATTGACGGTGCGCAACTCCGAGTCATAACGAAGAAGTTATGAGCCTTTTAGCGGAAGAGGAATTACACGAAAACCACAAGACCAAAGAGTTGCTCAAAAAAGAGAACGAGTTGGCCGATCTTTCATAAATAAGCCACCGACCAAATCAGGGGATTTTACACTACAACCGTTTAATTGTCCCCTGGCCGCGGTCGATCAGTTCTCCCAAATTTTCGTCACTTGTTCCTTTTTTATTTCTTTTTTCCTTTATTTATTTTCCCACTTAGTATATAAGTGGGGTTTTGCTCATTTTATAGGATATCTTTTATTTTTAGTTATTTTCGTGTTAGAGATGGGGGATTTGGATGGAGCTTCTCTCTCCTAGGGTTTGTGCCATTTGAATTGTTGTAAGCCACTATTCATCTTCTCCTCCAATAATATAGTGTTATTTTATTCATTTCTTGCTTTAATGTTTATTTCCATGCTTTGTATTTAGTTTTTGTTAGTTTATTTATTGTTTACTTTGGTTAGTTAGGTCTATTTCTTGCTTTAATTATGTGTAGTGAGTAGTTTAAGGGCTGGGTCATATTTTCTCCATTAATGGGTCTCGAGCTTTGAAAGCTAGGTTTTGGCTAAAAATGCATTTAATTTAAACATCGTGTATTAACGTTGGAATATTAGGCATTAAACTTTCTTTGTCATACAATGTTAGTGTTTGTAGCAATATTTTGAATTTAATCCGTGGGTGACCATCTTTTATTAAATGTTCTATCTCGTATTTTTGGGTTAGTTCTCTTCATATGTGATGTTTATAATTAATTAAATATGTTGGGTTAAATATTTTCGAACCAAAATCCTATTTACCCGTTGTTTTAACCCACGACGGAGATGTGACCCTTTTCCCATTTTATTGCTCTTTGTTTAGTTTTAACTTTTTCTTTTCGTTTTTCTCCTTTTAAACCTCATCACCTTTTACACTTTTATTTCAGAAGTGATAAATCGTTTACAATATGTTAAACATTTTCTATGGAGTTTCGATACCCAAAATGATCGTTATATTCCATTTGTAAAGTGTAGTTATAGTTTAGGTTTGTTTCATTATGGTCAAAAGCCGATAACAATGATTGGCATGTCTACACGGACGCTCAATTTTTGCCAAACATTAGGGACAGGTGTCATAAACCAATTTTGTGGGACTATTATTGGCTTTGAAGAGATTAGGTATTGCTATGACTTGTGGTTTTCCATAAACACCCGGTTATACCACTTTCAGGCTAGGGATAAGTCCCGTAATTTGGTCACCTATTTGCCCAGATTTTAAAAGGATGCTGAAAAAAACGTCCTCATGGTTTCTGGGCAAATATAATATGAAGGTTATGTTAGGCTCGGGGTTCCTATCACAAGGGGTGCGTCACCCATAAATATTTTTTGTTGAAGTGTCAATAGATTGTTACTGACTAAATTAATTTTTCAATGCAGATTACTTTTTGAACATCAAACAGTTTGATAATCAAGTTAACCTTGGAGATTTAGAAAAAATTTGGAAGAGATCGACCCCTGGAGTTAGCCTCCCCTGGAGAGAGGCTCACGTTTTTCTCGGTTATGATCTTACTTACCACTCCCCCATCAACTTCAAATCCATCCTAGACATCTAAGTCACTGATTATATACCGTGATTGGTGACAATTCCATTCCAACTTCCACCCTTGTCCTCAGTCAGGTCGATAAATGGGTTTAAGTTGGGCAGTCTGCCCCATACGTAATCCTAATAAACTCCGACTCTAATCAGGGAGAGGAAGAAGAGGAGGATGAATAGGAAGAGGAATATGAAGAAAAAGAAGAAGAGGAAGACCTTGATACCTCTTGGAAAATGTTGATCCACTCTTCTCCTACGAAGAGACTGTATTCGATCGTCCTTAGGAGGAGGTGGAGGTTTTTTAGGGCTTCGCCTTTAAGGACTTGTCGTTTGTAAGGACATATTTTACATAGTCCATTTTTCATTAAGTATGTCTCATACCATTACACCCGTCGAAGAACGTTCACAATAATTTGATCAAGTCGATGGATCCGAATATCAAAGTTCTTCAACAACAAGCCTCCACAAGATTGATTTTGGTAAGGTTGATATTTAAGTTCCTTAATGTTTCATTTAAGTGTTGGGATATTTTTTCTAAAATGTTTTTATCAACTTGAGGCCTTTTTCTAAGTCAAAATAATTTTTTCAGGACTTGTAGGCGGAGTTTTAGAATTATAATTTTTGATGCTTCAGTCGTTCAAACGACCTATCTAACGACATTAGATGTTGTTTGTAAGGTCGCTAGAACATCGCTTGAGGCAGTGCATCTAACGACACCATATTGTTTTCTTTTTTAATAAGTCGTTAGATGGGTCGTGCGATCAGGGATCGAACGACATTTTTTGTCATTCGAACAACCTTGATATTTCGTTAGAATGACCCCACTGACTCAAGTTTTTTTTTTATAAATAACTGATTTATGAGTCAAGTTTTCTTTAGAAGACTTGAGATTTTTGATACACGACAACTGAACTTATGCCGAATTTTAGTCTTCTTTTTAAGGCTTAAAAACCTTATTTTTTATTCACAAATAATCCTAATACTGAATCGTTTTGTAACTCAAGGCCCAAATTGTTGAAGTTTCTCTGGTAAAGATGAAATCTCTAATGCTGGAAGCGTGGTTCTTGCGGGAGTTGCTTGCTGACTATGACTGCAGTCATTGGGATTACTCGAGGATGTTTCTTGCTGAAGGAAGTGTTGCGGTTCTTGTAGGATCTTGAGGGAGTCCATTGTTGATCTAGGCTTTGGCCTATGTGAATTTTCTATGGGAGATTCATTGTGGATTTCAATATGTACTTTGTAAGTAGCGATTTACTGTTTATAGTGAAATAAAGGTTTTTACACCAAAGGTTTTTTTTTCTCGAGTCTCTATTTATTAGATTTTCATGATTTATTCTATCCACATAGATGCATGTTTTAGGGTTCAATTAAAATTGGATTTAATAGGTTTAATTTGGATAAAAAATTGACACCTAATTAAATAAGTATTTAATTGAAAATCACACTGAATCCCATAAAAAGGTAGTCCATATCACTTTTTGTTCTCAAATTTGTATCATAGATGGTTTCTCTAATTTATCGAGTGATCCTTTTTCCACAAAATTTTTGTGATATCGATTTTTTTGAAACATCTAATTTTGAAAATTTTTGCAATTTTATCGACGGATAACTTATATAATCGGCTGGTAGTCTTTTATGGGATGAATTATGCCTACTAGAGAGCTCGAATGAAATCTGGTTTGAAAGCAATTGATGAACGTGTCTGGGTTATTTGTGAAAAAGGGTGGACTCCTGCCACTGTCATCGTTAATAATGTGGGAAATCTTAAACTTGTGTCGGACTGGACTGAGGAAGATTTTAAATTGAGTAATTTTAACTCCCGTGGCCTTAGCACTATTTCTGGACCCATCACCCCCGATGAGCTCCACCATATCATGACGTGCACCATGTCTAAAGAGGCATGGGATATCCTCCAACTGATGCATGAGGGAACCAACGTTGTCAAGGCATTTAGGTTACAAATTTGACCACCCAATTTGAGATAACCACAATGTCTGAGTCTGAATGTTTTAACAAGTTTTATGCTAGGATTTCAGACATAGTCAACACGAGTTTTAGTTTGGGTGAAAAAATTGATGAGACGAGTGTTGTTAAATAGCTTTTGAGGTCACTTTCGTCCCGTTTTATTCCCAGTGTCACTGTTTTAAATTCTTTGGGGATATTAGAAATGCTTAGGTTAGAAGAACTCATACGAGACCTTCAAACTTATGATATCGACATGTTTCCCAGAATTGTTAAGCCGAAGGATAGAGGGATTGCACTTAAGAAAAAATCTAAGAAGAGTGATGAAGTGTCTAGTAAGAGAGAGAAGAAGAAAAAAGAGAGAGTTTTTGATTCCGAGTCTGAGGGGGAGTTTGATTTTCATGATATGACCTTGTTTGCGAAATTTTTTAAAAAGATTCTCAAATTTTGAAAGAAAATTCTTCCTATAAAAAAGTTTATAAGAAAAATAAAAAGAAAGAAAATGCCAAAAGGAGTGGTGAGAAAGAGAAAGAGGAAGAGGATAGATGATTTTAGTGCAAGGGAAAGGGGAACAAGGTGTTTGAATGTCCCACTAGGCTAAAGAGAAAGGGAAAGAAAGTTGCAATGCAAGCCACTCTTACAGATAGTGAGGAAGAAGTGAATGATTCCAGGTATGAGTGATCACATGATAAGTTTGTTACCTTTATGGCAAGTCATGTGAGAACACCCAGTTTGTCCAATGACGATGAGGATACTTGTGTACGTGAGAGCCCCGATGAATATTTGAGTGTTTTGAATGAGTGTGAAAGTGAGGCTGAAAGTATGGGTGAAAGTGAACTCCAAAAAGCATTTAGAGATTTGTATGTCGAGACCTTAAAGATGAAAAAGTTTAATTAGGATTTATATCTTAAGCTATTAGAGAGAGAGAGAGAGAGAGAGAGAGAGAGAGAGAGAGAGAGAGAGAGAGATTTTGAAAACATTTGAGGCGTCGGCGAGTCAACTCTAGAAGATGAAAGTTTCTTTGAGTGAACAGTTGATCTTCGTAGGTCATGAAAAGAGTGAACCTGAATCCCGTGTGTCCCATCTTAAGTGAGATCTCTAATGAGACCGGGAGGTAAAGGTCACTATAGAGGATACATCTAAGAAGGTTGGTAAGATGCTCCTTGGTCCCTCTTTTCATAATGTTGAGAGACTTGGAATAGGTCATTGTCGTACGTCTACTTCCCATGTTGCACCCAAGTCGGTTCCCGAGTTTGTGATAGATCCATGTGGCTCTCCACCCAACCCACCTAGGCGTCTGTTACCCAATACGGGAGCACGTCATAGACATTTTAGGTAAGGTGTTCTTAGGCCTATTTATGTTTGCACCCATTATAAGAAGATAGGACACCATAAGGAATATTGTTTTAAGTCGGGTAGTGTATCACATAGAGTTTTTCCATGTGTTCCCACACATGATACTTTTGATGCTGCAGGAGATTACGTAAGAGAGTTTGCACATATTCTAGAGAAAGTTAAGTTTTTAATCAAAACTTCACATGATGTGATGGATTTTTTCATAGGATGTCACCCCATTTGGAAAACTCCACCGCACCTAACGGTTGAGGTTTACACTTGTTTTCTAGCATAGGATGATTTTCATGATGACATTTTGATATATTTTTCAAAAAATCCAGAAAGATTTTATTTTGATAAATTTTTTGGAAAAAGACAAAAAGGATTTTGTATTTTGTTTTACACCGTTTATGGATGGACATTTAGGCAGACCAAGTCAGTAAATCATTCCATATCCATGTGACTATTTGATAGTGTTTTGAGACGATACATCATTTCATTTATGTGCTTTATAATTTTTAGAGTCATTAAGATGGGATTTGAGATTACTTTCTACATGTTTTACTCATAAGTTGCTTTAATGCACACTTGCATGGATTTTTTTTATTATTGTACTTGTCTATCACATGTTGGTAGAAGTGTTTTCATTTCAATCATGTCTTCAAAATGAATCATTTGCGATAAAAATTGACAATGAAAATAGTGTGTGTAAGAACTGTTGCTCGTGAGGATTTGTTTATATTTGAAAAATGATGGTTGAACACGGGGAAGGTATATAAAAGAAACACATGTCCTTTATGATTAAGCCACCGTATAAATCGGACCTAAAAAGTGTGGCATTGTAAAAAGTATCCATGGTCCAGAGAGGTTAAAAAGAGCTTGAAAAAATTTAAGGCAATAAAAGGATAAAAATGCCAAAAAGGGACATTAGGATTTAAATCACCTCAAGAAAAAAAATAAAATTATTATTTATGAGGGTGTTTGGTTGGAAATAAATCAATGAGTTTGCACGTCCTGCCAAAGTCTTGAAAAATCATCAAATAGTTTTAGACGTTATTGGTGTGGAAATCATCTTAGACTTTGATTTGTTGATTTAAGTGAGTAGATGTCATTTGGATTCAATAATTTTTACACCTAAGGGGATGATGGTAAAGTTCATTCGTTCGGAGTATCCATATTGATCGTGCAAATTTGTTATGTATGTTTGAGTTGATTTACCTATTGAATATGTTCACACCCATTCATTTCGTTTCCACGATTTTGTTATCTTAGTGTAAATTCATGGTGTGTGTTGTTTTAGTAAATTTCCTTTGCTTGAAAAATTAGAAAAACAAAAAAGAGCTTGTGGATATTTTTGATTTTATCCTTGCATGATCGTAGTTGATTTATTCATGATGTTTTACTTGATCGTGACACTCCGTGTTTATTTTTGTGTTTATTCTTTTCCTTGCCAATCTCGGACAAATAAAAAGGGGGAGAACGAATTATGCAAGAAATTCAAGATTTATTTAATTTTCTTTGCTTTATGATAATATTATTTCAACCTCGATACACCAAAGAGGTATTTATTTCTTGTCTCGTGTGAGTAGGTACAAATTTTGAGGATCATTATTTTGCATACCCTGATGATGATAAGGAAATGTTGGGGATTTGAAGATGTCAAAGTTGAAATTTTTTGAAAATTTTGAAGACTTACATTTGTAGTATCTTTTCACTTTTGGGTTCCTGGGAGGGTATTAGATTTGTATAGGATATTTGATTTGATAATTTGGATTGTTTTGATCTTTTACCGGTATAGACATATGAGGAGATTTGTAATGACGTATTTCAAAAAGTCTGTTTTTCATTAAGTATGTTGTATACCGTTACACCCATCGAAGAATGTTCATGGTCATTTGCTCAAGTCGACGGATCCGAATATTAAAGTTCTTCAACAACAAGCCTCCACAAGATTGATTTTGGTAAGGTTGATTTTTAAGTTCCTTAATGTTTCATTTAAGTGTTGGGATGTTTTTTCTATAATGTTTTTATCAACCTGTGGCATTTTTCTAAGTCAAAATAATTTTTTCAAGACCTGTAGGTGGAGTTTTAAAATAATATTTTTTGACACTTCAGTCGTTCAAAAAACAAACCACTATCGTTAAAATGACAAGGACAAGTCATTCAAACTACCTATATAACGACATTAGATGTCGTTTGTAAGGTCGCTTGAAGCAGTGCATCTAATGACACCACACTATTTTGGTTTTTTATACGTCGTTAGACAGGTCGCGCGTTAAGGGATCAAACGGAATTGTTTGTCACTCGAATGACCTAGAGATCTCGTTCAAACGACCCCATCGACTCAAGTTTTTTTATAAATACCTGATTTATTTTTCTTGTTTGATCAGAGATTTTTTATACATGAAAACTGCACTTCTTTAAAATTTTAGTCTTCTCTTTTAAGGCTTAAAACCCTTGTTTTCGATTCACAAATCATCCATATACAAAAGTGAATCATTTTGGAACCCAAAGAAAAACTTTCTTAAATTTTTTCTCGTGGAGACAAAATCTCTACTACTGGATTGGTGGTTTTTGCGGAAGCTTCTTATTGACTATGACCGCGGTCATTGGGAATACTCGAGAGTCTTTATTGCTGAAGGTAGAGCTACAGTTCTTATGGGTTCTTGAGGGAGTCCACTGTTGATCTTGGATGCGGTCTATGTGAATTTTCTGTGGGAGATTCCTTGCGGATTTCATTGTGTACTTTGTAATTTGCAATTTACTGTTCATAGTGAAATAAAGGTTTTACCCAAAAGGTTTTTTCCTCGAATCTTTATTTGTTGGCTTTGGATAATTTATTTTATCCATATAGATGCATGTTTTAGGGTTCAATTAAAATTGGATTTAATTAGTTTAATTTGGATAACAAATTGACATCTAATTAAATAAGTATTTAATTTAAAATTTTCGAATCCCATAAAAAGGTAATCGATATCACTTTACGTTCTCATCATTCCCATTAATCTTGTCTGGTCTTAAAAAATGAGCAGCCGATCAAGAAGATCGGTCGACTTGGAAGCCATTACGGATAATTTGAAGAAATAATCGTCTGCTACCACACTGTCCTGTCAAGTTCCTTCCGTCGACGAGTAGAGAAAGAGGAAGTTGGTCTCTATCAGGGAAAAATAATCCCCAGAGTAAGAGCAGTAATGGACGAAGGTCGGCCATGCCAAAAAGACAAGGATTTCCAAAACAACACCTCCTCATCCCAACCGACTGGTCATGAACAACGAGCCCAAGCAGAGGCAAGGGCTCTAATCAAATACATCATCCCCTCAAATGAGATGTAACATGTTGTGGGATAGCTCCTTCTATAAGGGGAAAGAGCCAGTAACTGAGGCTGGTTTGTCTACAGGGATGTGGTGGTACCCTTCTCAAATATCCAGGACACTATTTTATTATTTAATATGGCGGATTTAAGGGTCTTTACTATGGAAAGACTCTACAAAGAGGGCCCCCATCACAGAGTGTTGTTAAGTTTGTGCATTTTTTATTCAGTTGATTTATAATCAATAAAAGTTTCAAACATTTTCCTTTCGGGTGTAGGTTGTGAAAATTCCACAGGAGGTCGGTAGCCGAGCTCACTACTACTAGAATCCATTGGAGACCTCTTCTAAGGAGTTCATCACCCTTAACGACCAGGTGAACAAATAGTGCATGACCTTTAGGACCTGGTAAACATGATTAAGGAGGATATCGCAATCAAAATGAAGTTGAAAACTCAAAACAAGTTCATCTGGATGGACACCGATCTATCCAAGATGAAGAATTCCCATCCGCGCACTATCCTAGAGAAGCTCGTCCTTTAGAGGATGAGGAGTCAAATGGAGAAGATCCAGGAGATTGATCTACAAAAATCGTATGATGATGGCTATGAAGAGCCCGCTAAGGAGGTCTCCACCCAGTTGGAATACTATGAGTCTGTTACTTTTAACAAAGGCTAAGTGGCTGATTTTGAAAGGGTCAACATCGGTGAGGATGATACCGCCTATGCTGAACATCCCCCAATAATCAATCATATAGAAGATCTCCCTGGGGATGTGTTAGCACAATCATCCATCGATCCTCCTGCCCCTATTCTTGAAGGGGTCGCTCCTGAGTCACCGATGGAGCGGCCGACTAGTCATGTGTGGGACATTTTTATTTATTTTTAAAAAATGTTTATATGCTCTCCTTTCCATTATTTTCTATTGTGCAAGTAATATAGTCTTATTACCAAGTTAAATATTATTCATTTGATTTCTTTACGTTATTCGTTTACCTAAGGTCTTTTCCTTAGATCACATCATCTTTAAAGTTTTAATCAAATCAATAAATGAACTACTTCTATAATCTTCCATATTGGTTTTCAACTAGTCTTTTGTTCATACCACTCTTTGAGTGGGTTTTAACCGATCTGCCTCAGAATGTACCTATTATTCAATTTGGTTTTGTCCCTCTTTTAGGTCAATATCTTAGATCATACCACTACTTGAGTGGGTTTTGATAGATCTGTCTCAAATCTTACCACTTATTTAAATGTATTTTTTGCCTCTTCTAGGCATATCTATCTTAGATCATACCACTCCTTGAGTGGGTTTTTACCGATCTTCACCATATTGTACCACTTATTCAAGTGGGTTTTGTGCCTATTATAGGACTATATATCTTTAATCATACCACTCATTGAATGGTTTATGATTGATCTACCTTAGATCGTACAACTTATTCAATAGTAAATCAAATAGGGATTCCATACAATTTAGGTAATTAATCAGCCAATGAAAAAATTCCCCAGGTTCATGGTATTCCATGACCTTGGGACTAACTTCCTATCTATTATTTCTAAGTGATATGACAGCCACCATCTTTTGAACTACCGGGTAAGGTCCCTGCCAATTCGGTACTTGCTTTCCATCTGATAGCTTTTTTTTATAATGAATAGCAACTTTCTGAGGACCAGGTCGTCGAGTTGAAATTATCATATCTTGATATTTTATCATATTGATTCGCTAGCTCTTGATAATAAGAGACCAAATGTATCAGAACTTTGCCCCTTCTTTCCTCAACTAAATCCAAATCATGAGCTATCCAGTCGTAATTTTGTCCATCCTCAAATATTTCTGATCTAAGTGTTAGAAATCCGATCTCCAAGGGGATTACCATCTCCATGCCGTAATCAAAGGAGTATGGAGTTTCTTTCATCGAATTTCTAGGGGTTATCCTATATGCCCACAAAACGGATGGAAGTTCATCCACCCATCACTCTTTAGAAATTTCTAATCGAAAATTGATACCTGAAAGGGAGATTGTATGAGTGATTTCAACTTGCCAATTACACTTGGAAAAGAAACTGATGCATAGTGGATCTTGACTTCATATTTGATGTAAAAATCGTGGAAATAATCATTATCGAACTGAGTTCTATGTTCGGTGCTCTCGGGATGCCAAACCTCATGATGAGATTCCTCTGAACAAACCTCCTAGAGTTTGACTCTATAATATGGGTGAGTGGTTTGACCTTAACCCATTTTGTGAAGTAATCGATCATCGTTATCAGGTACCTTTGATTTATCAGTGCGATTGGTAGCGACCCCACAATATCCATTCCCCATTGGGTGAATGGTCATGGACTTATGAGGGGGTTCAAATATGCCCTAGGCTGCTTTGTCATTGGTGAGAACATTTGATACTTTGGTCACTTTTTACTGAACCTTTTTAGATTTACCTATAGGAGAGCAATCTTCCACCCGTGTGTGCTCTGCAGCTACCTTTGTGCATTTTCTCAAAATTCCTTCCACTTGATTTGGATGAACATACTTGATCAGTGGGATGATGAATGATCTCTAGTAGAGATTCCTATAAGAGTTGAGGTGGAACCTTGGCGGCTTAATTTTTTAACCTGTGTGATGCGTTGTAATCTGGAGGTAGATCGAATGTTTTCAAGTAGGAGATTATAGGGTCCATCAAGGATGGGGATAACTCTACTTAAAGAATGCTCACATCTTTTTTTAGATCTTGAACTCTTGGCCAGTTTATATATTTCACCAGAATGGAAAGAATATCTTCTTGGATTTTATCATTTTTGGGATATTCTCAATTAAGGAAGGCTTGAACTGTTGATGATAACTTCTGGACATGTTTTTGTAAGCTATCATCGTAGAATCCCTTACCTCATATTCCCCGTTGGGCTGGTTGTGATCAGTCTGAAGTCAGAATACAAAATAATGTGGCGACAGCCAAACTGATCGCCCTACGAAGACCATGCACTATGTCTTCGTACTCTACCTCATCATTGGAGATTTTGAATCCCAATCTGATGGATTGATCGATAAGGCCACCTTGTAATGTTACAAATGCTATCCTTACTATTGTGTCCTTCTCATTTAATGATCCATCTATAAAGAGCATCAAGGACTGCTTGTCCTCGTCAACCGCCAATGACTCCATGATGGGATGTGGATGTTCGTCCTATTATTTTGGCAATGTTAAAAATCTTCCTTGAAGTTTTCTAGGATTTGGCCCTGTATCCTCATTTCGGGTTCATACTTAATTTCAAACTAGGGTAGTTAAAGGGACCACTTTATCATTTTATTAATAAGATCAGCCTTCTTGAGAGCATCCTTCAAGGGGAACGTTGTTAACAAGATAACCATATGAGTGTCAAAGTAGTGCCTTAACTTCCTTGTGGCAGTCATAAGTATCAAAACCATCTTTTAAATGGCTATGTACCTCATTTTTTCTTTAAGAAGGGTATAGCTGACGTAGTATATTAGTCTCTACTCTCCATCATATAAATAAATCAATGTCGCGCTGGTCATGTGTCTTGCGATATCCAAATAGATGTATAGGTCTACTCCTTCTTTGGGAGTTAGTAGTAAGGGAGGGGATCCTAAGTACAGTCAATTCACTTCTAAATCTTGATCACATTCTTATGTCTAGATCATGGGTCTTACTTTCTTCAAAGCTTGAAAGAACACATGACATTTGTAAGAAGATATTTAAATGAAATGATTTAAGACCTCTATCATTCCAGTCTTGACCCTAGATATTCCTGATGGTGGTCAGTATTCTAAACTCCTACGGAGCTTTAATCTGATATGGGCTCACCTCAATGCCCCTTTGAGTCACTAAGTAACCTAAAAACTTTCTCATGCTCAAACTGAATACACATTTGGAGGCGTTGAGCTTCATCTTATACTATCTGATAATGTTGAAGGTTTTTAAAGGGCTCTCTGGTATTCGGTTGAATACTTGATCTTGATGAGATTGTCGTTAATAAATACCTACATGGTGGAATCGATCAGTCTCTTGAACACATTGGTAACGGCCTCTTATAAGTTTTCCCTACATTCTTCAAACAAAAGGGAATTACTTTATAATAAGAAGGTCCTAAGGTTGTGATGAATGAGGTTTCTCCTAATCTGGACTGAACATGGGTATCTGGTGTTAGTCGGAGTATGCATCCATAAAACTCATGCGTACTGTGCTCGAGCCAGTATCTATTGAGCTCAGTGAAGTCCATACAAACCCTCAGTGATCCCCTCTTTTTCTTGATGACAGTAGTGTTGGAGATCCTATCTAGGAATTGGACCTCTCTGGTAGAGCCTAACTGGAGTAAGTTGTCAACTCGATCCTTCGCATTCCGTACTTTCTTTGGTTCTACGCGTAATCGATGGTAAGTAATATCTGATTTATTACCCTGAGATCATAGGGTTGCCAAGCTAAGGTGTGTGTATTTATTCTAAGAAAGTGAGAAAGTTATTCTTCTTCATCCTTAGGCAGCGTCAATTCAATGAGGAAGGTCTTTTCTGGTTGTGATGCTTCCAGAAGAAGAGAGATGAGTTCCTCTACCACACGTTGGTTAGGAGACAATCTAGTTTCTTCAACTGCCGATCGAATGTCGTTTGTTTACTACTTGGGCTGATCAACATATGAATTTTCTTCTTTTTGACTATTGTTAGAATGTGTTTACTTTGCCTTGAAAGATAAAATAAAACATCTTTATGTCGCTACTTGATCTCCTCTAATTTATATCACTCCCTAGTAGGTCACAAATTTGAGTATTTTATGAAGGAAATAGGGGACAACCATCATATCATGTAGATGCCCTCTGCCCAGTATAATATTATAGGGTGACTCCGATTAGATCACGTGGAGTTCTACTTCCTTATTAGTTAGATCGATATTGATCAAAAACTTGATTTTTCCCAGGGTGTCTATATATCACCTTTGAAGTCGATCAATGAGGTGACGTGGGTATCTAAGTCCTTGAAATGAAAACTAAGCTTGTAAAGTACTGTTAGGTACATGATTTTTGAATAGCTTATTTTTGCTACCAGCACTTTTCTTAAATCAAAGTTTACAACTCACAGGGTTGGTACAGGGGCCTCCTTTTGAGGCAAATTTATGACAACCAGGTCATCGTCGGTGAATACATGGCACAATAAGTATCCAGGTCTTTCCTTTGCCTCTTGTCTATGACTGTCTTGGATAATTCTACCTGGAATGCTTATTAGATGGTGGGTGTTATTCTTGCCTCCTACCTGAGCCTCTTATCGGTATGCTAAGACAAGTTGGTATAACCGTGGATGGTGGCGACTAATTTGATGGTGGAATATCCTCTTTTACTTTTTAAACCATGTTGATCTTCGTCATTACTTTTGGCTTTATTGCGTTAATGTATTCCTTGAGGTTCCCTACTTGGACAAGTTCTTCTAAGTGTTTTTTGAATATTTTATGATTTTTTATGAGGTTCCGTGGTCCTAGTTGCACCTGAGAGGCATCCCTATCTTCAAGATCACGGGTCATGTTGGGAGGCCTCCTTAAGAAGGGCTTGTATTTGATCTGATGGATAAGCTTATATATGGACTATTTAAAGACTGTCTCTAGTGCCTTCTAATTGTTCTTATCGGCCTGAGAATTGGGGTGACCCTTTGAAGCTTCATTCTTAGATGCCTTCTTGGTCGAGGGAGGTTGATTTCCCCCTTGAGGGCCTTTTGTGGGTCATTTTCTTTGATCTGATGCGGACTCTACGTTGACGAGATCATCCTCCACCTAGGCATATTCTTCAATAAGAAATATGAGATCATCCATTGAAGGGGTCAGGTTCTTCGTTAGTGACTTCTAGAGGTAATACGATTGCTCCAAACCAAATTTGAAAGAAGCGATCTCTAGCTAGTCATTGCAATCATCAATTTTATTATACAGTTTCCAGTACCTATGAGCATACTTCCTACGAGACTTTCCCCTTTTCATTTTAAGAGAGATCAGCGAATTCACCTATTTTATTACCTTGCTTCTTTTGTTAAACCGTGTTGCGAACTACTCGGCTATCTCTCTAAAAGAGAATATGGATATGGGGAAACTTTTCAAAGCACTTTAGACCGATCTCTCCTAGATTCAATGGGAATACCCTGAACATTAGGGAATCATGATGTCTCTAAAGAGACATGGTCTATCGGTAGTTCCCTTTCATTGTACATTGTGACCTTCTGCATAAAGAATTTCTTTGGGGGCTTAAAAGACTCTATAAGTTTAATAAAGGGTGATGCTAAACCATACCCCAGAGCCTTTATGTCCTTGACTTTAGGAGACTTGGTAAGGTTTGGATTCATCCTTCCTTCCAACTCCCTCAAGACGAGTCCTCTCAATTCATCGCACTTCAATATGTTTGGATGCACCTCTGGACGAGCAGACCTACTACTTTGAACTGACTCTGTGGGTCAGGATTGGTGGTGCCTATGGTTGATAGAATTCCTCCCAATAGAATGATCTCGTCATTATCGGTGATGCACAACATGATGTATCCTTGAACGGGAAGCCCTACAAAGTTGATTCCTTGTGGATTGGGGTCCCTTCCTATGACAATGTTGAGTTCGAGACTCTAATGTGCGATCATCCGACTGTTGGGTCAGATGCCTTCCCAAATGTGTGATCTCCAGATTAAGTCTTTCCTCATAAATATTGTCCAAACGTGAAATAACTCGTCCCTCTAGTTGATCGATCGTTATTGTCCGATATCACCGACTAGGTCCAAATCTCCCAATTGACCACCCAGTGAACCTTAAATGTCATTAGAATGATAGCCGTCGAATAAGGGTATGATCCCTCCTTACGATACATATTCTAGACTGAACGTGACTCCTTTCGTGAGTAAGCCGATACTGGTCTGCACTCATTATGAACTTTGGGATATAGAGGTGTTAACGTCGGTGAGAACTTGGTTTCCCACAAACGAAGCCAAATTATAGGGGTTATTTACCCACAATAAAATCTAGAATTTGTAGATTAACCCTAAAAAGATTAGAGTGAATAAATGATAAATAATGGATAAGATGTGTGTGGTTCCACACTTGAGGTCATCTTATGTCCACGAGGAAAGGGAGAGATATTTGTTTTTAACTTTAAAGGGGATGGTAACAATTGGAGTGCTAGGGATGCTAGCTGAGAGTCCAAGTTATCACGTGAAGGACACAATCACATTTTATTATGAGCTAGATTGTTATTATTTATAAACCTTGGTATTTTGTAGACTTGAGTCTCTTTGTGCCTATCCGAACGAGTTATAGAGTCCCATCCATTACGATTTTTGGATTTGTTGATATGATCTTCGAGATTTGATCCTATCTTTTAAACTCTGCGCTATCTAGGCCGATCGCCCATCGTGTGTTTCTTACATGAAGTGCGATGTGTTCGTCCACGTGGCAATAGTTTGATCTTATTCCCTTCATTTATGAAATTCTCTATGATGTGGATATGATGACTCCACTTTTTACATACATGAACACACTCACACCTTCATGCATATATTCACTTTTTTCATCTTGCACACATAACACATTGCACATGTAGACACATATTCATGAATTTAGAATAAGGGAAATATTTTATAACCCATGAGAGACCAAAAGGCAGAGTGGGTACTTAACAACTTTCCCCTTTGTAACATAGTCTTCGAGCCCGCATCTTATTTGGTTTCTCACGTACTAGTTGTCTTTTATGCTATCTCTTCAGTGGTGTCTACATCTTTTGCATGTTTGTCGCTAATATCTACACAGTAACATACCTCACATCGTTGACGGCAACCATTAGGTCCTTTTAACCGATCATTTGAGCGCATGTGGGAGACACGCTTCTTCATCATCATCATTTTGGGGCATAGAAAGCTAGGGTAGAAATCGAAGAAAATGTTGTCTATAAAAGTATGAAATCAGGATCTGAAACAAATATATCAACTAGTTAGTTCACTCCCTAAAAGTATGAGAAGCTAGTTGCTGCCATTGTTGTAGCCTCAAATAATTAGGCCAAGTGGAACAATAAAATAGTGACACCTATCAACATTTACCTTGGATCCCAAAACAATGGATAAATCCAGTCGGCATAGGTATCGTATGGTCGACCACCCATCCGATCTCACCCAGGAGGATGAAACACGTGTAATGAGGAAAAACACACGTGGAGTATTCAATAGTCACCATGCACATGCATGTGAACCAATATCATCGTGTAAAGATGTAAATGCCTCATGTATAAAGGCATTCCATATATTTAACTTCCAACCACTATAAATAAACTACTTCCTCTCTTAGCTGGGGGAACGACCTCATTTTAACCCTAAAACTTGTTGTCAAGAGACTTATACTAAACCCTAAACGAATAGTGGCATTACCTCATAGATGTAAGCATCATTCTTGGGTCGAACATCATAAAACTCTTATGTCTCATTCTACTTTCTTCATTTCTTTACCTTAACATATTTATCTCTGATTATAAATTTGGGATATTTTAAGCTAAAATCATCATTAAATATAAAACCCAAATTTAGACATCAACAGATTGGTATCGTCTGTTGGACCTCAACAAGTTATTATTGTTTCCTACCAATTTATTTTTAGTTCCTTTTTCGATCATACTATTTAAGTATGAGAGATGACCCACCAGGCAGTCTTGTCACAGGCAATGCCTTCAGTCCTTATGAACCCCCTAGCATAGGAGATCTTCAAGGAATCCTCATGAACATTACAAAGGGACAAGAAGCAATACAAAAAATAGTAATAAAACTTACTCAAACGCTATAAGCTAAACCGGCTACAACTCAATCCTCCAGAAAGAAAATACCACCTCCACCTCCTAAGAATGAAAGAAACAGACATAGATATCCTAAATCTTCACATGATAGGTCCTACCACTTGGGAGCAACCTCATCCCTCAGATCTACTAATTACTACGATGGTCTTTCTCTCTCTCTAGAACGACCAAGCACCTTTCATCGACTAATCAGGGGTTCTACTTTTGATCACCTAGGTCCTTGTATGACTAGGGTCCACGATCATAGGGAACCATATAAATCTCAAGACTACCGGGAAGATTTTTTGAGGTCAAAAACTAGCACACGAGGATCCACGTGCGTCGAGCAAACTTCACAAGAAGAGATCTCAGCAACTACGCATGATTGAGCTGCCAAAACTGCTTCTCATTAAACAAATCTAGGCAATCATCATTGGAAAGGTTCAATTCAATGGTTGTATGATCATCTGGGAAAAATGGCCAAATCTAAAAATCTATTGGAGAGGAGTTTTGTGAAGGGATCACCCTTTGTTCTAGCCATTCTGGACTTTCTTACACCTGCTAAATTCAAATCACATGTGGTTACTCCTAAGTATGATGGAAAAATGAATCTTGTCCTTGATGTAGAGCAATACCAGACTGCAATCGACATATATTTAGTTCTGGATGAAATGCGTTGCCAAAACTTTTCAAGAACTATTATAGGGTCGGGACAGATTTGGTATAAAAATTTACATCGTGGAAAAATCTCTAGCTTCCAGAAACTAGCCGAGATGTTCATCAGCAATTTCTTCTTTGAAGCCAAGCCCATAAAAAAGGTGGCTTATTTACTAAGTATTCAACAGTGACCAGGAGAAACCACTTGCGAATATATCACTCATTTTAAAAATAAAAAGTTGGAAGTTGTAGATTACGATGAAAAGACATCTATCACTGCCTTGATGAGTGGTATGCTCCCTGAGAAATTGTATTATGCCCTCTTCAAAGACCCCCTAAGACTATGACTGACTTAATGAATAAAGATGGTAAGATTATGAATTTTGAGGAGGCTATGACTGCCAAACAGTTACCTAGTTCTAAGGACCATCGACAAAAAAACTCCGAGAAAAAGGTTCAAAAGGATAAGAAGGCATAAAAGCCCAAACAATATGAGGAATATTCCCCCTCACTATTAGAGTACATCATAACCAAGAGGAAATCTGAGGAAACAGGGATCTTAAATGACTTGGAAAACTAAAATCTCCCCCTAACAAGAGAGATAAGTCTAAGTATTATGAATTTCACAAAGACCGTGGTCATACTAATGATAACTACGTAACCCTAAAGAATGAGATAGAAAGCTTGATCAGATGTGTCAAACTTTCCAAGTTCATTAAGAAAACAAAGGAAATAGCTAATAAACGATGATCGGAATCCTCTTGCAAAGGAAGAAAAAATAAGAAATATGCATAGACAATGATTTGAAGGATTCCCAGACCTTCTGAAGAAACCTCGAGAGACTGAACTCGAGGTAAAGAATATATCTTTTGACCGTCATTTTATTGGAGGAGGAGACACTGGTGGAGATGACAAGATAACTGAAAAGAAAGCTTACTTAAATGAAGCCATGGCATGTTCATATATTTGGCAAATTAATCCACTTGATGACACTGATGGTCTCCCAAGGAAAGTAAATAAAGATAAGATGGTGATGGGATTTTCTAAGAATGATCTATCTTGAGTGTTAAGTCCCCATAATGATCCTCTGTTCATCACTGTGTGAGTACAGATAGTAAGAGTGGCTAATATTTTAGTAGACAATGGTAGCTCAACCGGTGTCATGTTCTATGATTACTTTAATTTATTGGGATAGGGCGACAACAAATTGAAGCCTTATCACAGGCCCCTAATAGGCTTCTCAGGAGATATAGTGCATTCTTTGGGAATTTTTAAGTTGGTAGTTCTCATCAACACATGAACAATGAATCGAGGGAAAAATATTTAGTTCTTTGCCTTAGATAAAAATGTCCAATCAACTTACAATATGATCCTTGTTAGGGTCGGCTTAAAGAAGTTCAAAGCATTCCCCAAAAATTATGGGTCGGTGTAGTCATAGGGAACCAAATTGAAGCTAGGGAGTGATATTATACTTCAACCGACCAAGAAGAAGTAAAGAAGCTTCCACTACTTACCAGATTGAGACCCTAGATCACCGCGAGGAGGCTGATTTAGGTAAAGGACATGTTATGGAATCTACAGAAGTGATTATCGTGGATGAAAATCACCCAAAAATGACTACACAAATTCGCTCAACTTTAGAACTAGTTCTCAAAAATGAGTTAATAAAATGACTTAAAGTGAGAAATAGTGTGTTTGTGTGGAGTCTTGAATATATGCTAGGGATTGAACCAGATTTCATAAGCCACAAGTTGAATGCCGTTAAGGATGCTAAGTTAATCAAGTAAAAGTGACGCGTGTTCAGTCCTGAGAGGGACATGGCTATCCAAGAAAAGGTGAACAAATTACAGAAGGCAGAGTTCATTCAAGATGTTAAATATCCTTATTGGTTGGCCAAGATGGTGATGGTGAAAAAGAAGAACGATAAATGGCCCAATGTGTTGATTATACAGATCTCAACAAGGCTTATCCAAAGGATCATTTCCCTTTCCACAGAATTGATAAACTAGTTGACACTGCAATCGGGCAGAGTTGCTCAGTTTTATGGATGCTTATTCAGGGTATAACAAAATCAAGATGAAGCCATAGGATAAGGAGAAAACCTCATTCATCATCAGTCGACGTACTTATTACTATAACGTTATGCCCATTGGGCTCAAAAATGCTGGAGCAACATACCAAAGGTTTGTGAATAAGATTTTTGAGGATTTAATAGGTAAAAATATGGAGGTGTATGTGGATGACATGCTCATTAAAAGAAAGAAATCTGCCGACCATATTATGGACTTGGGACAAATATTTGATTAATTGGAAAACCACCATATGAAGCTCAATCCTACCAAATGTGTTTTTGGCATGCAAGAAGGAAAGTTATGGGGATTCATAGTGAACCAAAGAGGAAATAAATCCAATCTAAACAAGATCAAAGAACTTATTGACATGAAGTCTCCCATATGTAAGAAAGATGTAAAGAATCTAACTAGAAGATTAGCAACCCTTAACAGGTTTGTTTCTCGAGATACCCACAAATCATTAACAATGATAAAGACTTTATAGTGGAATGAAGGATGTAAGATTGATTTCTTGGAGTTGAGAAAATATTTCAGATCTCCACTATTACTTTCCCGACCACTCATGGGGAAGATATTATACTTATACCTGGTGGTATCTGATTCGGCAGTTAGCTCGATACTCATCCAATTATAAAATGATGTACAAAACCAATTTACTACACCAGTAAGGTCGTTTGGGGAGCAAAAATTCAATATTTACGCTTGGAAAAGCTTTCTTAGGCCCTCACTGAGGCTTCGTGAAGAATGAGAACATATTTCTAAGCACGTACTATTATGGTCTACACATACCTACCATTATGCTAGACCATCCATAAACTAGAGAAGTCGAGAAGATTAATGGCTTGGGTTGTGGAACTTGAAAAATATGATATATAGTATGATCCCAGAATAATGCTAAAAGCTTAAGTAATCACAGATTTCATAGTTGAGTTCACTTATGAGGAAAAGGCCCCCGAGAAGACTTCTTTGGAATAGAACTCAGAGGCAAACCATTCAGAGCAGACTTTTCTGGAAGATAGATCCAAAACAGACAAACCAAAAACCTCCATCACACGAGAAGTAGTTGATCAGTATTGGAGCAGAGATAAAAAGTGTTCAGGAAATGATCCCTAAGCGAATGGAACTTTGATGAAGGATTACCTATATGGAAGATGTACATAAATAGATCTTCATGAGATACTGCCAGTGGTGTTGGGCTAATCATTAACACTCCTGATGATATTGCAGTGGAATATGCACTTCGTTTTCAATTCCAGGACTCCAATAACGCAGCGAAGTATGACGCCTTGATTAAGGCATAGTGCACACCGATTCCTAACTGATTATCAATCAAGTGTTGGGGATATATGGAGTCAAAGGAGAATTAATGACAAGATATTTAGGCAAAACTCAAAGTACTATTTCTAAATTTCTAGCAGCCAAAACGGTCATAATTCTAAGAATCGAGAATGCCCGAGCAGATGCACTTGCTCGGCTGGCTTCGGCGATTAAGAGATAATTAAACAGGACCATTCATATAGAAATCCTAGTAAACATAAGTATTGACGAATAAACTATTAATCGAATTGTAGTAAACTTTGTCCCTTCATGGATGGATCCCATCAAGGGGTATATTGAAAACATAACCTTGGTCGAAGACCAAAAGGAAACTAGGAAATTGCGATACAAAGAAACTAGCTATATATTAGAAGGAGGAATTTTATATAAAAGAGGGTCCATTGCCTCTTTACTATTACGTTGTCATCCTCATGAAGTACAAGACTTGATCAAAAAGTCACACGAAGGATTATGCGAAGCTCATTCGTTAGGACGGTAACTAGTACGACTAGTAGACATGCAAGGATACAACAAGACAACTATGAACGCAGATTGTACTTTATAAGCTAAGATGTAAGACAACTACCAAAAGTTTGTAACTATCCATAGGATATTGCAGGTTGCGCTAACAGCAATCATATCTTCATGGCTTTTTGCCATGTGGGGTATTGATTTGGTCAACCCAATTTAGAAGAGAAGAGAAAGGTTCAAATATTTGGCGATTGATTACTTCACCCAATGAATGGAAGTTGAACCGTTGGTTGACATTCCGTATGCGATAGTTTTTTAGTTTATATGGAAGAACATTATATGCCACTACGGTACATTATATGCCTTTATCACAGACCATGGGACTTAATTTAACAATCGTTAATTTAAGGATTACGGCTACCAATCCAAAATTCAGAAATTACACTCTGCTCCTAGGCATCCCCAATGTAATGGACAAACATAAATCACCAACAAAACACTGCTTGATGGTTTAAATAAGAGGCTAGATGACGCCAAAGGAAACTGGGTCAATGAGCTACAGAGTGTGCTTTGGGCTTAAAGAACTACGCCGAGGACAGCCACAGACAAAACTCCTCACATATTCCCATATCTAACAAAAGCTATGGTCCCTATGGAGATTGGCTTACCCAGTCATAGAGTGCTCAATTCCAATTCTCCTATAGTTATCTCATGAGAATATTAGATTTATACTTGGTAGAATAAGTGAGGAAAAATGAATCAATTCACATCGCTGCCTACCAACAATGCACTGCCAGGTTCTACAACGGAAGAATGAAGTCGATCCTTTTGAAAGAGGGAGATTACATTCTGAAAAAGATGATCCAGAAAGGAAACAAGTTTGAAGCTAAATGCCATGGTCCCTATCATATTTCTATGGTCATCCGACCAGGTACTTATCGCCTAGGAACATTGGAAGCAAAGAATGTGAAGAACACATGGAATGCCGACCACTAGAGAAAGTATTACCACTAAATATGTGTTGAAGCTTTTGATGAATGTGTAACAAATTTCCTCATTATTACTAATAAATTAATTATTTATCGTTAGTTCATTTCCTTTTTTATTTTTTGGGGGGAATGGGAGATATAACAACAAACTTTCAAATTAAGAAAAGATGATCTTCAAGCTTTCAAACTTCTTCATATATGCCTTCATCTTTAACAAGCCATGAATAATAAGTTTCTAATCCTAAAACTTCATGTATGACTTTTGAAATGTCAAGAACAAGAATTGCTACTTGATCAAATCAAGGAAAAAACCTATAACATTTGGCCACTAATAGTAATTAACAAAAACATTTAGTCAAAAATGACAAGATCCATTTAGACGATTACAAATATGTTGATAAAACCTAAGGCTGAACAACTTAGGTTTGTCCAAATTGGAAATTAGTCAACAAGATTAGTCGGCCAACGGCTAACCACATATTTATAATGTTAAGCTACTGGTAGGCCGCAACCATACAATGGGAACATAAACAATAACTTGCATTTTATTCAAAACGAAGAAAATATAACACCATTATAACTTATTATTTATCAATCACCAATTCAAACACAAAACCAATGCGGGAAAATATGATTTTATTTTACAGGGCGCTTTTCAAGAGCTTTCTCCATCCCTTTCGGAGGAACATCTGGGGCTGAAGGATTGGATCCTAACTCTCTAAGCCTATTGTGACTACTGGAGCTGGGCAATCCAAGAAGTATAGAGGTCAGATGAAAGTATCTTCTCCTTGAAGGACATAATCTTTGAGGTATTTTCTCACCACGATTATGGGTATAGCATCAATAGGAATCTAATTAATGTCTATAATGAAGGGAGGAGTAAGATGATCTAAACTACATGGGTCATTCCAATTCCATAGGGAATCTTCTCTTGGTACCATCATAACTGTTAGAGCGTTGAGCCAACCCCATTTATATCATTCTCTCCTTGTTTGCTTTCTCTCCTCACCCATGTGTGCCCCCTCATCATAATCGTTTGTCCGAATGGAACATGGCTGCTTATGGAAATTAAAAGTAAGGAGATCAACCTTATCATTTAGTTTCCTAACACTGGCAGACTGGTTCTTTATCAAATAGGCTTGTTCGGTCAAAATTTACTTCATTCTTTCCTCCTTAATAGTATTCCAAGCATCCACAACCTTCTCGGATGATTGACTACCTTTGGACTTCTATAATTTCTCAACCTCATCCATCAACCTGGCATTTTCTTGCTCCCAAAAGGACAACCCTCTTTCTGACCAATACATGTTGATTTCTTTAAAACCTTCTAACTCATTCCGCAACAGGCAATTGTCTTGTTCCAACAAGCTAGTAACCTCCCGAACACTTTTTAGTTCATATTACATCACAAATTAATTTTTATTATAAACCAAGGATATGTCCTACAACTTCTTATCAAAATTGTTATCACTGCTCAATAGAGAAAAAATTTCCTCATGATCAGCATTCACACTGGAAAGTGATGCCTTATTATATTTATGTAGTATAAGTATCATTTCATAATATGAAACATTGGTCGCCATGGACTGGTCGAACACTCTATGTAAGTGCATATATGTTTTTTTGACTTGGTTGGAAGCATCTAGGCCGAGAAAGTTTTTTAACTCTTCCTCTTCCAAATCCTCATGATCGGCCCCAAAAATTTGGACACTCCTTCTATATAAGTCACTATCTTTAGCTCATATAACAGACCTCCTGGATTTAAACTGAAAAGTAGGGTATGAGTATAAAGGATTAGTGAAAAATTATAACAAACATCAACATCATGAATAGGAAAGAAAGAGAATTTTTATTAAAATTTACTAAAGGAAATAAACAAAAATGGGACTAGTACAAGAAAATAGTCCTAATATAGCTGCACCTTCTCCTTATCCTGAGTGACATCTTCCTCAGGACGAACAACTACCATTGTTATACCAGTAGTCATATATAATTCAGTTGTTCCCTCATCATCGTCTATTTCCTCATCAATTACAAGGGAGTACAAGGGTAATACTGCTGAAACAAGTTGGAGTCCACAGTTGTGCCGACCTCCTTGAGAGGAGTATCCCATATTTCTTTGAAGTATGACTTCTTCAGGAATTCAACATTCACGACAGCAATAGAAATGGCCTTATCCCATCCACGAGTATAATCATCATACTTCTCCTTCTTGAATTAGATCTTCAGGCCTTGGTATTATCCTTCCACATCAGCAACGGTGTTCTTGGCCTTGTTATCCCTCTTAGTGGCATCATCGACACCTTTAAAGCATCCTTCATATCTTTCTCAGCCTTATCTACTATACTCTTCTATTTTCCATATCCTTTACGTGCGCCTTCTGATAGGCGTCCATATAATCTTTCAATCCCTTGAAGGCAACTTCCACACCAGATGAAAACTCCCTCAGTTGGTCGTCTCTCCTCAAGATTTGGTCATTATCCACTAAAAATTATAAAGTTCGAAGGAACACAAAATAAGTCAATTATATCATCATAAGTACCAACAAAACAAAAAGGTCATAGGTTGAGATATTTACAAAGTCAGGTTATAGTTAGCCCTCTCCAATCATCTTGCCCTTGAAAGAGAAACAGCAACATACTCATCAGGATGCAATACCCCTGAGTTAATCAAGCCCTAACCAAACCATGTTTCAATGCCACAGAGGTAGCACCAACAGAACCTTAATAATCTTGGGTATTTTTCACCAACTCCTGATGGTTGGCCAAACCTTTATTCAATCTCGTAAACTGAGCCACTTCAGATTTAACCTTCTATGTCACTACTACCACAAGGCATTTGGAACCACCCTCGTCATAATCTTTCTTTTTCGCTGGAGGAGGAGACTTTGTCATAACAAGAAAATTTATAATGTTTATTACCATATTATCGAGAGAGAATGTTATAAAACGTATGGTGCTGATATCTAATGACTCAAAGAAGGATAAGGTTCCTCCTACTTCAGTATTCCCCTCTACTCGGGATGATGAATCTGAGGCAGTTGATGAAGAAAAAGAGGTTAGTCTGTCCAAATCAATGGGGGCTACAGGGATATCCTCTATAAGTCTAGCAATAAAATATGTGATTGTGATATGATAAGCCAACAACACAAATGCCGACAGGGGATTAGCTTCTTCTAGCCTCTGTTGGATAGACCACACAAGATTTAGATCAACCAAATTCAACTCTGAACCAGATGGACAATCTGCCTTTATTCTTTTGTCCGAACACAAGCATAAAAATATTGATCATCAAGCTAATAAAGAGAAAATGAGAAAAACAAAAAATATACAAATGTCAGGAATGCTAACCTATGCCACGCCCTTCCAGAGAACAATATGGCCCATTGTATTCCTCACCCTCGAGAAGTGGAGCTTACTGCTAATTCTTAACAACTATTCCATAATCCTAATAATCTATAATTGGAATCCAAAAATTCACCATGAACGCTTTGTTGGAGTATCTTATCCTTAAATAATAAATGTTGTCACCAGTGGTGCCCCAACTATAGTAATACATCAAGTCCGTTATTCTTATTTATGTTCCATATAGTTCATTAATACGATTGACTCTGTTTACTACCCTCCATGTATTTGGGGCAACTTGAGTGGGGACCACATCAAAATATTGACAAAACTCAAGAAATATGGTGGAAAGCTAGTGACCCTCATTTAAAACACATATGTTAGTTACCCAGTCAGGGATTTATATGTTTTACCCTAAAATATTCCAAGGATATTTCATCAACCAAATAAACCATCTTACAAACTCAGAAAGAAAAATATGAAAAAGAAGAAGTTCTTACAATGACAGAAAATACCCAGTCAAAGTCTTTGCTTAATAACAAAGTAAGAGCTCTATAAAGGAAAGGGGGGTTTTGAAATTCAAGGTGAAATGAGATTAAGGGGGAAAAGACCTTTTATAGGTAGGATGACATCCCTTCATCTACAAGGATTCAAATGACTAATTGTATCAAATGTTTCAGATGTCGACGGCGTCCTATATTCCTAAGCATCCAAAATAACAACATACCCCTGGACGGTTCGCTATTTTTCCAGCTATTTACAAAGTTTCCACTTCCTTAGTGTGACTGATTAAAAATGACAAGATCTTGAGGTCGGATATTAACCAACACTTTCTTAAGACGCCAAGCAACTATGAAGATGAATACTCCATACTTTTGTTATCCCTTCAAGTATGAAATATTGGGGGATTTTATTGTAGCCTAAAATAATTGGGCCAAGTGGACCAATACAATAGTGAAACCTGTCAACATTTCCACTCGATCCTCAAACAACGAGTATACTCGATTGGTATAGGTATTGAATGGTCAGCCACCCAGCTGATCGCATTTAGGAAGATGAACCATGAGTAATAAGGACAAACACATGTAGAGTATTCATCAATCACCATGCACTTGCATGTGAATATCCAGTTGTATATTATCGTGTAATGATATAAATGCCTCATGTATAAAGTTATTCCATCTCTTTAACTTCCAGCAAGTAGAAATACACTACTACCTCTCTTAGCTTGGGGAATGACCTTATTCGAACCCTAAAACTTGTTACCAAAAGACTTGTACCGAACCCTAAACCAATAGTGGCATTACCCAAGGATGTAGGTACCGTTCTTGGGCCGAACCATGTAAAAATCTTGTGTCTCTTTCTACATTCTTTATTTCTTTACCCTTACATAATTATATATGATTATAAGTTTAGTATATATTAAGCTAAGATCATCCTCAAATATAAAACCCAAATTTAGACATCAATAATATATCCTCCAATATAAAAATATGTACTATGATCTAGACTATGAATGAATATATATTACTAATGCTGATTCATATCAAGTAATTTGGAAAATAGATACTCGTAAAGATTAATCATGTTGTAGGAATAATATTTGAACTGGTGACACGAGGATTGTTATTCCTTTGCTCTACCAGCTGAGCTATCCCGATAATTACTGATGTCACATCCTCATTGTATTATATAACTTGGGTTTGTGTCAATTGAAAGGGTATTATAATGTCTTATACAAGTCGTGGAATTTCTTGGATCTTCATTGTGGAAACCAAAAGCCCACCCTTTTACTGGTAAAAGAGATTACACTGAGCCTCATGTCCCCTCTCCAATATATATCAAGCCTTTATCTCTGGTAATCTTATCAAGCCATAGGATCCTCATCCATTAGCTTATCCACTTCCTAAATACTTCAAGAAAGACACCCACTGTGATTTTCATCAGACTGTTGGGAACACCACTGATCAATGTCATCATCTCAAGAATATCATACAAGGGCTCATTGACAAAGGCATCATCACCCCTCCTATAGTATCAAATCCAAACAACACCCAAAATCCTTTGCCCCCCCCCCCCCCACACACACACAAAGTTGGCATGAATTTCATACTGATTTTAGAAGACTTAAATTTTGATACCTTAACAAAAATAATCCCATAAATAATCTTACATCATCCATAAACTCAAATAATTCCCTAAATCCTCTGCAAACGTACTCATCGAATATATTACACCTAAAATTTATAACAAATGAGCCCTCACTTTGATGATAAGATCTTACATAGTTGTCCGAACTAAGTTAGATACACAAGGCATGGATTTGTAAGCCGTCCCTGAATAGAAGAAGGAACTCAAGAGGAAATGTCAATCGAGATTGACTCTTTAAGAGGAAGAATGTGGAATGATAAGTGATCTCTACATGGAAGCCTGGAAGTTATCATGCCAGTCTCATGTTTGGTTTGTGTCTCCTAAAGAGTTTATCCTGGATAGTGCACTCCAGATCCTAACAGAGGAAAGTCTTAAAAAATAAAGAATTTGTGAAGATCCTGATATCCTCTTTGTAATGAAACTCAAGGGTTCAAAGTCCCATATTAGAACCACTTCTTCTCATCATGGGAATATGTGTATTTTGAATCACTTGAAGTTATTAAATGCATAGAATTATCAAGGAATAATCGGATAGCATCCATGGGATTGGGGCATGAATCCAATAGATCAGTCGATTCAAAAAATGAGGCCGACAATGAAGTCACCAATATGACTACCTCTTTTTGTGGGGTAATCTCATTACAAGAAATCTTATCTGAAATAAACGAAGTCTCTAGTATTCCCAAGGTGGATGATGAAATGAGGTTCCTTTTTTATTCATCATCAATAAATCACATGACTTGATCGGGCCGATACTACAAGGATCCAGTTCCTCCCACAAATAGTATGCCACGGACAAGTGGACACGAGTTGCTAAAAAATCAACAAAGGATAAAATGACGACAGATAAACGCAAAATCCTTGAGCAACTGAAGAAAACTTAATCAAACATCACACTATCTCGGCTATTTAGGCCCTCTTATCTTCACAGAAATTCCCTCATCAAACTTCTCACGTAAGCCATAATTCCTCTTTATACCTATCCCGATGAGGCTATCCACATAGTTGGTACCTTGATCGCCAAGAGACTTACCTCGTTTGTCGCTGAAGAATATCCAAAGTACAACTCGGACCACAATTATGCTCTTAACATCTTAGTTGATGTCTTACAAAATAATGTTTCGTTGGTATCAGCACCAAAAGTGCGGTCTTAGAGATCCAACATAATACTATTTATATGTTTCTTTCAAATTTCAAGAGTACCCTCCTCCCCCTCCCAGTAGGACATAATTCTAAATAAACGGTAAGGCTCAAGCATAACCCACATGAAAATGTCAATGTAATCTTGATGTTCAAGAAAATACACTTCATGCCCAAAATGGAGTTTGTTCGCGGAGAATAAGAGATTATTAAACCAATAGTACTATAAAAACTACTTATCCACCTAATGATTTGGGGTATTAACCTTCCCGAGCAGAACTCACAGGTCTCCATCAACCATACAAAAAGAGGATACCGAAGAGAAAATAGGTAATCTCTATAAATTCCCTAAATGGTCTCTTTATCAAGTGGGTGAAGACTTCCCTCACTATGGTTTCCCTGAGTCATCTATTAAAATCCGACAAATTCGAGTCGTTACTTTACTTAGAAATAAACTAAAATCCTGAATAATCCATACAGAGCATCTATATTCCATAAAAATAAACATAACGAGTCACCAAAATACATAATGTAAAATTAATAATCCAACGTACACACCAATTTAAAAAGTCTTATAACAAAAATTTATATACAATTTACACCTCGAAATAAAACATTTTTTCACTAAGAAATAATAATCAGATCCAAATATTTATGATACTAGTTTTCTAGAAAAAAAAATAGCATTCTGAAAATGGTGTGCACTCAATATTCTTCATAAATCAATATCGTCCAAATTTACGTTTGCCTACCACCAAAAGAAAGATGGGAAAGTACACAACATGACAAGAATAGATGCTCAAAATGATAAAGATAAAAAAATGCAACAATGTGAAACGTATACGAGTCTAATGCGACACCCAAAAATTGTAGTAATTTATTTCTCAATAACACATCAATATGTCAACGGGCTCACCTCACCTCACCTAGGCATCTCAAGGCCTCATTCCGGCTATTAGACTTTTGAACTTATGAGGGACAACCATTCTCAGTGCCATATTAAAATTTTGTGGCACCATGCCAAAATAAACAAATACACAATATCTCAATCGAATAACATATGGGATTCCAATAAATACTAAGATATTTTAAGAGGAATACAAATAAATGAGGAATAAGAAAAAACTCTTGATCAATTTAACGGAGCATATTGTGTAAATCCCGTACCTTAAAACAATCACTTGAAAACTTAAAACATTATTCCTCGAAATTCTGATTGCATGGTTTCAATCCTCTCGCAAAAATAACAAAGACTCATTCCTGATTGAACTTGAGAAAACTAGGCCCTTCTTCTTCAAAAATAAACTTGGAAATCTCCTTTAATGGTGGTTAATGATTTTATGAAAGCGGGGAGGTATTTTGGAAAACAAAATCTCTTGAAAATAGGTTAATATGAGTTTGAAAAATTTATCCCACGAACTCCCTTTAAATAGGTAAAAGCATAAGATTCCTTATCCAAAAACAATTCTTAAAAATCATAAATTCGTAAAAATCTAATATTCTGACAAATTAAACACCTTTTACAAAAACGACTATTACTCCCCCAAAGAAGTCCAAATGACCTGATTCAAAGCTCATTGGAAAGCTAAGATGCATAACTTTCTTTACATTCCATGGCTCATAGTATAATTCAAAGGACAAATAAAATGGCACGCATTTGAATTGACATTTGGCAGATTGCCATCATAACTTAGGGATACTCATCTCATAAAATCAATATTTTATTTTCATAAAATAGTTTAAATTGAATTCTCAAAATTCTTTTATAACCCCACTATTAAAATAAATTATCTCATTAATAATTAAATCCAAATCGACAAGTTTACATGATTTCATATTTTTATAAGTCCCAAAACATTTGAATGTCACATTTTAGAAAAATTATCAATTTCAAGTTATAACCATTAACTATTTTCAAAATTTACAATTTATTAACCTTAAAATAATCCTTCAAAAGCCCAAGGTCCCCAACTAACAAGGAATTTCGTCTTCAAGATTCGACGAAGCATAAACGCAAAACATAAATTCGCGCAAATAAAATAAGGCTCACATATGCCTACTCCTAAAATTCCATAATTGGGAGCCCATTCACCAAATCCTATACACACCCACCCCATGAACAAAAGTATAATATATATATCTTAACTATATATATAAGCATAACTATAAAAGTAACAGGATATAACGCTCTCCTACAAATCACCACTTGAATTTATCTCCAAAAGCCATCGTAACGCCTAAGTTCCTAAATCACGTCATCACATCGATACTAGAGATACCTAACATCTATACTAACAATTTAAAAATCTCCTTTCCAAAATCAACTCTAAGGATCCTCACATCAATATTTC
This sequence comes from Sambucus nigra, assembly GCA_949130495.1. NCBI lineage: Eukaryota > Viridiplantae > Streptophyta > Magnoliopsida > Dipsacales > Adoxaceae > Sambucus > Sambucus nigra. Next base: position 400,584,595 of record OX422220.1, read on the forward strand.
TTTCTAACCTCAATGCCTACAAAGTCCTTAACACAAATCTCCACGTCTTCCAGAAACACAACTAACACTTTTGCAAACCTAATACCTTGAGAGTACAAATCAACAAAGAGTAAAGATCGGTAATGCGAAAGCTAAACGGACTTACAACCTACAGGACCTAAAACCATACTCTGATACCATCTCTGACACCTCGAGAAATTCAAGTCATCACTTTACTTAGAAATAATTAAAATCCTCGATAATCTATACAGGGCATCTATATTCCACAAAAATAAACACAACGAGACACAAAAAACATAATTTCCGATTAATAATCCAATGTTCGCCAATTTAAAAAGTCTCAAAATAAAAAATTTATATACAATTTACACCTCGAACTAAATACATTTTTTCCACTAATAAGTAATACTAAGATCCCAAATATTAACGATACTAATTATGTACAAAAAAAAACATTCTGAAAATAGTCTGCTCTCAATATTCTTCACAAACTAATATTGTCCAAATCCACGCTTATCTGCCACTAAAAAATTATGGGAAAGCACGTAATATGATAAGAGTAGATGCTCAACACGATAACTGTAGATAAAATGCAACAATACAAAATAGTATACAGGTCCAATGCGACACCCAAACATTATACCAATTTATTTCTCAATAACACATAGATAGGTTACCTGGCCTCACCTCACCTCACCTAGGCATCTCAAAGACTCATTCCAGCTGTTAGACTTTTGGTGGGTGACCAATCACAGTGCCATATTAAAATTTCATGGAACCATTCCCAAATAAATAAATACACAATATCTCAATCAAATAACACACCGGATTCAAATAAATACTACAACATTTTCAAGAGGAATACAAAAAGATGAGGAACAATAAAATACTCTCGAGAGATTTAGAGGAGCATATTATGTAAATCTTGTACCTTAAAATAATCACTTGAAAAATCATAAGATCCTTCCTCAAAATTCTGATTACACAGTTATGATCTTCTCGCGAAAAAAACAAAGACTCGTTCTTGGTTAATCTTCAGAAGACTAAGTCCTTCTTCTTTAAAAATAAACTCGAAAATATTCTTTAATGGTGGGTTAGAGTTTTTATGAAAGAGGGGAGTATTTTGGGAGGGAAAGTTTCTTGGAAAACGGTTAATATGAGTTTGAAAAGGTTCTCATACGAGCTCCCTTTAAATAGGTAAAAATATAAGAGTCCTTATCCTATTAGAATTCTTAAAAATCATAAATTCCTACAAATATAATATTCTGACTGATTATTACTAAAATGGATATTACTCCCTCCACAATAGTCCAAATCAATGATTCAAAGATCATTAGAAAGCTAAAATCCATACCTTTCTTGACATCTATTGCTCATAGTCTAATTTAAAGTACAAATAAAATGGCATGCGTTTGAAGTGACGTCAAAATTTCTAGTAGATTGTCATGATAACTTATGGATATTTATCTCATAAAATCAATATTTTATTTTCATCAAAATAGTTTAAATTGAATTATAAAAATTATTTTATAACCCCATTATTAAAAGGGGGGGGGGAGTACTCTTAGGTGCCTCACAAAAAAATTTTAAACACTAAAGGAATTTTCTTCTTGTAAATGTCCATGCAAGTGGCATAACAAGTGGACCTAATAGTAAGTTTCCCTTAAATGTTTAAAAATTGTTACCTAAAGACCTAATTGTAAATTTCCCTAAAAAATTATCTTATTAATAACTAAGTCCAAATTGGCATGTTTACACGATTCCGCATTTTATAAGTTCGAAAACATTAGAATTTCATATGTTAGCAAAATTACAAATTTCAAGTTATAACCATTAACTATTTTTACAATTTACGATTTATTAACTTTAAATTAATCCTTCAAAAACCCTGGGTATTACATCATAGTATGATGCGGTCGAGAAGAAGATGAAACCAACAATTGAGATATTCTTTGAAGATAATATTGATTAGACTGAGGGATCTAAACATGAAGAGAAGCATTGGAGTACTAACCTTCACCAACATAACTCATGGGTCTCCGTCAATCATACAGAAAGAGGACACCGAAGAGAAAATAGGTCATCTTTGGATATTCCCTAAACGGCCTCTTTATGAAAGAGGGTTCCTCTACTATAGTTTTCCTGAGCCATGGTATGATGTAGCTGAGAAGAAGATGAAACCAGTCTTTGAGATACTCTTTGAAGACAATATTGCTTGGACTGAGGGATCTAAACATGAAGTAAAGTCGTTGGCCATCAAATCTTATGACTCGATCTCTTCGGACAGTGAAAGCACTAAGAACACAGATAATGATGAATATTTTGGCCTCGCTGAACTTACTAAATATGAGATATTTGACCCCACTAAGAAGATCTTTCCTATTTTCATGCCTATGCACAACTCGTGGAGCATCTCAGCTACTCTGAACCTACCAACAAACCACCCTTCCATTTACTAACTTGAGGCATAACCCATTCGAGTTTTTCCTAAAAAATGCCACACAATGGACTTCTTATGGATTGATAAAATTGATTAATTCCAAATTAATTAATTCCAATTTTAATCCCGATTAATTATTTATCTTAAATCAATATATTAATTCAAATTTGAATTAATTAAAACAAACCAAATATGGTGCACATTTAAATACCGGTTTAATTTATTCCTAATCAAACTAATTAAGTCAATTTTATACTTTACCAATAAATTTTAATTAATCCAAATTTTATATGAGCTGATTGAAAATTAATAATGTCAACAAATAAATGCAACCACATAAATAGGGACACGATAATTTAATGTAAAAACCCTCTCGTAAAAAAATCACATGCACCCATTACACACACAAGTTCGCTAGTACAAAAATTTCAGAGATTACAAAACGATACACATAACTTACAACCCTTAATTTGACATAACCACAATTGTCATCATTCTGAACTTTAAACCTCAGAAATACCAGCTTTATCAAGCTCCATCGCAGATTTGATTTGATTTAACAACAACAACCCTCGGGCCTTGGTATCCATCGATTTATAAAATGGATGCATCTACTCGAACATCCACCACACCATGGATTTTTTGCTCAACAGTCTTGAAAACATGCCTTGGATCACAACCTAAGTAAATAAGCTCACCTATCTTGAAGACATCCTCAAGCTTTGATCGTAACCAAATCGATAATCTCCACAAATTTTTTAATGAAATTGTGCAATTATGTTTTTGAAAACACCATTAAAATATGTAATTTAATGTGAATTTTATTTCTTCTAAAACATAAAAAAGAGAACAAAATACCAAGCACTAAGCTTGGGAGCTTTTAGAGGTTTTTGAATCACAAAAGTTCTCTACAAAACTCAAAAAGAGGTCTTGAAAAATTTAATCTCGAATCGGATTTAGAAAAAATAATTTTGATCAATCAACTCGATAAGGACCCGCGTTCGTGTGAAGAGAGCCTTTTTTACCTACGTTCGTGGCTATGAAGGACGCATGGGTTGCACTGGAAGGTTTTGTTATTTTTCGTTTTATAAGACCTCTGTAGTTTGAATTCTTCTAGGGACATTTATGTGCCATTAAAAGTGTCTAACTGAAAATTCTGGGCACTAAAACTTAGAAAATATCCCTCTCAAATATTCAAAATGCATTATAAATAATATCAAAGTAAAACTAAGTTTTATATTTCAGAAAATAATTTTTCCCACATGTGCCACGTGTTTGTGTGGCTTCGAACTTTGGTTTAATGGATCATTTACGTCGCGTTGATGTATTTATGTTGATGACGTAAAATTTAGTTAAGCAAATGATCTTCAAAAAATTGACACAAACCTAAAACACGTTTTGAATTTGGAATTTGGCCAATAATGAGAACTATGTTCATACAAATCTCTCCCTTTTTGATTCCAGGACAAAACAAAAACTGACATGACACAAAAAAATAAAGGCATCATCATATACATCAATTTCTATCCAGTCCCCACCCCTCGAGACTCTATACACGTGATAGGCCTGATTCATCTTCAAAATGTACTCAAGAAAATTGTCACCTGCACACATGTAACATATACCGCATGAAGTACAAAAGGTACAAGAGAGATATAAAATAATCAAGACGAGAGTGTATTACATGCATATTAATAAAATGCTCCCTCTTAATTAAAAAAACTCTTTCCCACTGAATCTATCTCACCCTTTAAATAATCTAAAAACTTTTCCCTTTTTGTCACAGATGTATAAAGAGAAAATCAAAAGAAAGAAAGAAAAATGAAAATCACAAATTATCTCACTAAAGCACAAGGACGAATGATGGACACAAGGGCTAAAAAAAAGTATATATTCCGAAGCTGACCTAACCAAGTAACACTAAAGATAAGATCATGTAAGTTTTAAAGTGCAAACATAGGAACATGAGAAACATATTCAATGAAATATGAATCGTATATATATATGTATAAATAGAGAGAGAGAGAGAGAGAGAGAGAGAGAGAGAGAGAGAGAGAGAGAGTCAGGCTCTCACACATACCAAATTTGCATCCTGATTTTTTTAAAATAGTAAAAAAACAATTTTTAATTTGAATTTTTTATATAGTATTTAAGCATTTCAACGCGCCCATATAAAAAAAATCAGCTCAAAATAAATTGTTTTGCTATTTTTTAAAATCGATCAAACTGTCACAGCTTTTAAAGCACTTTAAACGCTGTGAAAATTTTTAAAAATAGCAAAAAAAAGTTATTTTCGGTTGATTTTTTTATATGGGTCCCTTGAAATGTTTATAAAAAAATCAACTCAAAATTAATTTTTTTAATATTTTGTTAAAATAGGTTTGTGCTAGCAAGTATGTAAACTTGGAATGTATGAGAGTTCTCTCTCTCTCTCTCTCTCTCTCTCTCTCTCTCTCTGTGTATATATATATACGGCACCGAACATAACTGCATATTCATTTAATCGCAAAAGATTCAAATTTCATATTTTTAAACATAAAAAAATAAAAAAGACGTAAACGCGAGTGGTTCACTAATATGAGAATAATATCCAAAATCAGTAATCCATCACAAGTTATCAAACGAGAAAGGGAATGATATCAAAATTCAAAAAATTAAATTACCCCACCCATGTTGTCAAAGAACTCATGATTCAACCCATAATTGAACACACAGAAAAGTTAACCATATTGTGAAAAAGTTAAGTTCATAAAGGGTTTACGCCAGTAAAGACCTAAAGTTAACATGAAAAAGTTTAAGCAAGTCAATATGGCCAAAATAATATGATAGACAAAATAAGCGCACGCCTATTGGTCTTCAACTTATATCTCCCTCAAAGTTGCTCTTTTTGAAGTCTTCTTTTTATTTTATGAGAGTATGCTTTAGCTAGATATTCCATATTTTTCTCTTATGATAATATATATAAGTATTTTTCCAAATGGATCTTTCACCACTCTATGGGCAACGTTTTCCATTTCACCCCCATCACGGATTTATAAATCCTCACATGCAATGAATCTTACGTACACAATTTCAAAAATAGAGGAAACAAAAATATATGACCCGATTGAATCAAACATGTGCAATGTAAAAAAAATAGATCAAAATTAAGGATACACCCTAATCCAACTCATGTATGTATGTGCGATATGGCAATTACTGCTACACATGCAACATGAGTTGTTCTAGATGAACTTCTAAAAATGTTAAACAAAACAAAAGTAAAGCGCTCTACCCCCCAAAATTTCTAATCAAAACTAAGGTATAAGATAACATGATTTGTTTTTCAATATTTTTAGTCAACTCAAAACATTAGCTATTAAAAAAAAATTGAAAATATTTGTATGTTCATCAATTTTTTAAAGAAGTAAAAGATTTTTTGTTTTTCTTTAAATGATTTAAAGAAATAAAATATTTTTGTATTTTTTATTTATAAAACCAAAACAAACCAAACAAGATTTTGTGTTATACATTGATTGCATCATATTTGGATTAAAATAAAGTAAATTTATGTAGGATAAAAATATGATGGAATCAATGTAAAGAACAAAATCCCAATATAGAAAAATAAATGGCTCAAGTAGCGTTGGGAGCGGGATAAGATACCTCATCCTTATTACTCCTTCTCCTATGCCTAGTTATTCTTGTATCACTACCCACTTGGGGAGAAGAATACTTCTTTAACTCACCCATGAGTTATTGATAAATCTTAACTAGGTATTCCACGCGTTCGTGTAAATTTTCAATCATTTTAAAACATAGATTAGGAGGCCTATCTATGTCCGCCCCAAAACAAAAACAATAATCTTTAAGTTGAGCCTTCACTTTATAATAAGTGAAAGATATGGTTTAAGGGTTCTCACCTTCATCAGCTTTGGGACATCTCTATGTGGGGGATGATTTGGGGTCAGCTTGGGACCTTTAACTGTGTTGACCTCGACTTTTGGGATAGACTCTAAAGTTTTGTCATAGCCAAGGCCAGTCTTCATTTGAGAATTGATCCAGTGCCAAAACGATCTTATCAATTTTTTTGAATCTTTCCTAAAAGTCAAATTTTGAATTTAAATTCACCTTTAGGTTTTTCTTTAGCCAAGTAAAATTCTATGTTGACGACATGATCATAAAATCCAAAATTAAGAAAGTCATGTCGCTCCCTGAGGAAATTCTTTATACGACTATAACAATACAAAACGAGACTCAACCCTAAAAAATATGTCTTTAGTGTTACCAAAGGGAAACTAGTAGGCTTCATGATCAGTGAAAATGGAATTGAAGCAAATTCTGCCTAAATCAAAGTAATCCTCAAAATTCCACCACCTCAAACTGAGAAAGAAGAAAGTGGCTGCTTAGGAAAGCATTAGTACATTAACAAATTAATTGGCCAACTCACTTCTATATGTGAGCCTATCTTCAAGATCTTCCGAAAGTATTCAACCAAGGTCTAAAATGCGGCGTGTCAAGTTAACTTCAAGAAAATCACACGATGCCTTTGTGGGTCCCCTTTATTTCTTATGATAAAATGGAAAGTGTTTTATGGATGACAAAACAATTTTCTCATTTTATGAAAAAAAAATTCAAATTTTTAATTCCCACCAAGTTGTGAACCAATTGTAACTTAACCAAGTTTTATCTTGATTAATCCTAAACATCCATTTAGTGATTAAAGAAAGTAAAATAAAGTAAAGAATAATTACAACGCCGAATCTATGAGAAAACCACAATGGGAAAAAACCTCAAACGACCCTAGCCAGACAATCACTATGAATGTGGAATTACAATGAAAAGACACTAGTCTTACTCAACGACTCGATCCCCACGAGACATGATTCTCTTTCGATTTATAACCGCTCCTCTCACAGTGCCCATGCTTATCCTTCCGTGATACCTACCCATATCAATCGCCTCCACGAATGCCTCGATGTCCACCGATGTAGCTTGGAAAGTCTACGGAATCGAAACACCAAATCCTTCATATTTTCTTTGCAAAGCCAAATGATGTTCTTCAAATTGTATAACAAAACCTTCGTGGTGCAACCAAAGACCACTATAGCAAATAGTAATGAAAACTCGAATCTTTGAAACTCTAAGGATGTGTTTAATCTTTAGAAAACCTTAGAAAACTATGTGCAAATACGTACTGGTTCATAAACTGCTTTCTAGACTGCACTCCCTCAAAATTTTGATGGAAACATGCCTTATATAATTTTCTTGAGCCTACTCACTCGAACGACTGTAGTTGTCGCTCGAACGAGATGGAAATGTCGTTCGAACGACTTATTGATCTCGCTCAAACGACATTTGATGTCATTTGATGTCGTTTAAGCGACAGATCGAATTAGAGTTCCAATAAAACATTTCTATAATCCATCCTTATCAGGATAAAATGAAGTATAAACGTTTTCAAACTATTTTAAAAACATTTTAGAAATATTTCTTTAATAAAATAACATCCTTAAACAATTTTAAAATAAATTATGAGTCCCACTAAAATTACGAATTCATACCTGAGTGATCTCGGAATGCAATTAAACTTCAAGACGAATAAACTTGCACCAATTAAACCTTCGGCATATCTAATTCCTTGGATCTTTGTCGCAACGTCTTCAATAAACTTCAACACATCAAGGTTTGTGTGGGATCGTGAAAATAAAAATCTCCCTATGAATCAAACATGTTTTGTTCCGAGAATAAGTCAAAACTTATATAACGGACTCAATTGGAAATTCTGCCCTTACAAATATCCCCCTCTAACTATTTCGAGACAAAACCAACAATGAAACGCCTAAGTCGGGTCGTCAATTCGTATGACGCCTAAATCCTATCCCATAAACCCAAAGACAAAAATTACAGGACAAGAGTAGTAAAAGATGGTCCGGCAAGCATGAAGCTTCTGAATGTGATTCAGAAAAGATAAATCAACACATATCATTGGATACACAATAACCCACCATTGGGTAAAACCTTAGACCAATGAAACAATTTGACTAAAAATATAGTAAAGACTTAAAGAGGGGATTAATTCACCTTTTCTCTGCCTCCACAATGAAATATATTCCCCAGTATCAAGAAAGAGGATAACTCTACAAAATTAGTGAATATTTTAACATCTCAATGCCTTGATTAAACCTTGAAGTGTTATTAAATGATATAAACAATGTAGGATCAATAAGAGAGTCTTATTCCTCTTTGTTATTGATCAACCTCAAGAGCGGAGTGTGACACCCCGACTAATTAAATACCGGGTAGATACTCCTTTATTAAATTAATACAAAATGCCAAGTTGGTTCAGTTCATAGCATCACTGTCGAAAATGTTTTAACAATTACTAGCCACCTAATATTTAAAAAGTGAGTTGTCAATTTTAATTAAATCCGATTAACCTACAATAAGTAAATTATGAAATGTAACATAACCACCACAACATAGTCACAATAGAATAACTACCAAATGATAATGAGTCTGGAGGAATACTCCTCACAACAATCTGAATACTGAAATAAATAATTACCAAGTCTACATTAGTAAATTTATTACAATCCAAAGTCTGAAATAACTGAAAAGTAAGATGTCTCTAAAAGGAATGGGGCGACATGCCCAACAAATGAGAAAATCTGATAATAGAGTCAAGATCAGAAATGGAGGCGTCTACTGTCAAGATCTTGTAACTTCCACAGCAGCTACAACACGTCACCTGAATAGAACTCCTAAGCATGGTGTCCTTTTGGTTGTGCACCTAAAAGGTTTTTACAAAAATAGATTTGAAAGCAAACGGGTCAGAGCCTGATTGTAAAAATAATTTAAAAATTTGCAAGTGTTTAATATCATTAAACAGTGAATATAAAGTACATGATAGTGTGTGCAGTCACATTAGCTCCTCACCTCTCAACTAATTGCGCACTACTATCGCACCCGTACTCATTGTAGTTGTTCCCATATCTAACTAGTCAGATACTAGTATCTAACATTTCTATGCGATATCCAATTCAATTCCCAACAACTTTTAGTTAATAGAGTTTTATAACTTACTACATAGTATCCCATGTTAGTACTACTAATTACTAGAGATCTTCCATTTTCACTTCACAAACTGTTGCCATTATTAATACTCACATTTATTCATGACAATTCATTTCAATTAACAGTATATTATTCTTATCATAAATATACAATACTAGCACCCCGAGACTAAGCTGCGGTGCACACATACTCTGCTATCCAATCTCGGTACATCACGTACATAAGGACCACGTATTCCGAATCTCTCAGGAATAGTTTCATTAAACAACAATCACAAACAATGGAGGCGAACATAGTTCACATCACATGGGTCACGCACATACCTACGCTCCCATGATCAGCAGACTTATTAACATCTCAATAAGTCTTTCTCTGACCTATGTCCTCGAGGTACCAATCTAAATCCCCCCCGTAGGCACACAAAGATTAGATGGCCCTGATCGAACGCCGACCTCCCATGATAGCAAGTACGGTAGGTATGTTATACACAGATAAATACATACACTAAGCATTCACACATCTTAGATATCACAATATATTATTAGTAGTATAAATATCGTTCTTGTACCCACATTTTGGTTATACAACTCACAAGTCCCCGATTTATATGTATTTAAGTTATCAATTCTTCTCACGTCGCGATTAGTTACTCTATTCCTAATCCACAAATGTCATTCGATTTACTACGAGATCCCAAGTTTTACTCATCAATGTACCCCAATCTCCCAACTATACCCACTAGTTGATAAGGGAAGGTTATCTCACCATTTAAATAAGTCTAAGGGACACTAGAAATAAAATCAGGCCTAAAAGGCCATTCTGTCAACTCGTTAGAAATCTCGTTCGAACGAGGTCGTTCGAACGAAAGGCTTCGAACGAACTACCAACTCGTTAGAAGGGATAGTGTCATCTCGTTAGAATTTCGTTAAAATGAGATCGTTCGAACGACCTGGGCAGGTCTTCTAATGAGATGGCAGCTTCAGCCCAGAACTTCCCAAGTCCATTTTTCTCAATTCTTCTCTCCTCTAAATCCACCCTAAGACCCTCCAATTTATGTTCCAACATTTTTAAACCATTTCTAATCATCCTAGATCATCTCTTAACATATTTTAGGGGTCAATTCTTACAAATCATCAAGGAATTTATATAAATCTCCAAATATTTCACTAAACCCTATGAACAAGAACTCATAATTTTCTTATGCCCAATTACTCATCATAAATGCGTTTTTAAATCATCATATATAACTCTTCGAATATTAAATTAGTCTATCATTCTACATGCAAATCCTAACCCAAATTCAAAGTTTCTCCAAAAATTTCATGGGTTTTCTTCAAAAATTTCAATATAAGATCATTCCTACACTAAACATGGAAGACATATTCAATGCACTAAAAATATCAAATCACTTACCTTAGGTTGTTCTTCAGAATTGATGTTGGTGATTGAAGGTTGATTTCTCCTTTCTCTACAGATTTTTCTCCCAAGGTTGAAGATGGTGGTTGGAGGTTTCTTTTGGGAACTTCTTCAAACTCTCCTATAACTCCCGTAGCCCTCTAACTCACCTAATGCTGATAATGGGCTTAGTGGGTTCATAAATAATGTAAAATAACCTCTAAAATTCGTGGGTTTTAATTCCCATATTTTTAAAATTACCAAAATACCCTTTTTAGTTGCCGGTATGGTCTAAAAATGCCCCGGGACCCACACTAAACCCCCGGCTAGTGTTTTCTGACTATTTCGACCCTTTCGGACTCGTTGGCGCACTCAAAATGACCATTCGATTGATAAAAATAAAATTCACATTTTAATTCAAATAATTACATTCCTGACACGCGCGTCCCGACTAAATTTCCCAAATTGTCGTATATCTATCTCGTAACAATTTAGGTATCATTAATACTCATGTATTACCATACATATTCGGAAATACTAAATTTTTAACATCATAATCAAATAGAAACTCACATCTCGTTAGTATTCATACCCGTATTAATTTCCAATTTATTCTCATTTAATTCAGTTAATCCCTTAAATAAATATCAATAAAATTACGGGGTATTACACGGAGGTGATCAAATGCAAAAGGATAATATGAGAAATAAGAACATGATGAATGGTTTCTATTTTTCTAGGACTATAAAAGAAGATCTCAAAAGGTTTTAGTGAAATATACAAGTTTCACACACTTGCACACATGATTTTATTAATGGGATTTATATGGTAAAATCCAAGAGGACGTGAAAAGGTCACTTCTCACCACCTATAAGGAATTATAGAATGGTTAAAGGATATATGGTTCAACATTAAACATTTACTCGTCCAAATGGGGATTCAATATGAATTCTAATAAAATCTACCTAATTCATCCATAAAGACATGCATAGGGAGTACTTCACCAAAGATCTCACAAGGAGTTCACTATAGCAAGACAATATCAAAAAAGGTTGCAAACCATTCCATATAAATACACCTAAGATGTTAGTACATCTCATGGGAATAAGATGTCCTTTTTTGGAGAGAATATATTTTCATTAGAGTGAACTAGCAACTGATAATGTTCATGTAACCAGCCATAGATTTTGCCAAAGTATCTCAGGGACTTTGCATCTAGATAGATTTTTCCAAAGTATTATGAAATAACACCACTTTATAATAAGTATAAGGTTTGGAAAATATATTCTATACTCAAACTAAATATGGCATATGATGATGATAAACATCTAAAAAAACACGCGCAAACTCAATTAGATTTTTTTTAAGAAACTTTTAGTTTTCAAAATCAAGGCGAGTACTCTGTAACCAAGTCTTTTATAATCATAGATTTGAATTGTTGATGAACATCCAACTTGAACTTTAATGAATCTTTTTAGAGTGGTAAATACCAATACCCAAATCGTGATTTTGACCAATAGAATCAAGACAACACAACAAAAATGAAGGAATAAGAGTATAGTGTACTCTTACAATCTCCCTCTTTGTCTATTCTGAGACAAAACACACAAAATGAAAAAAAAATATAAGAAAGTGAAATAGATATATCAAAAGTACAGAAGAGATAAATTAAATTAGAAATAACTTCAAAATGACACAAAACACTCACATAACTTCTGGAGATCTTGTACATGTTTTCAATCCACAATAGCATGCCATGTGAATGAAACAAGTAATATAAGAAAACTTGTTTCCATGTTAAGTAAAACAAGGTAACCTAATAAGCATATGATTCAATCCAAAAAATATGTATTCGTGACATATGTGATATGGAAAAGTACAAATTTATAAACTAGTCCCCCTTAATCATTCAATAACCTCTAATATGTTTCTCACAATATAACAAAACGTCTCTTATTTTGTTAAGGAAACTAAAAGGAAAAAAAGATCAAAATAAGTGAAGTAATATGATCAAGGTAAAAAATATGGAGCAATTCCTGGGATAAGATTAATACAGATCAATAGGATGTGAAGGAAAATAGACGAATAAATCTCATGCAACCTACATATACATAAGTGGGAACAAGGATATGCGAACATAGATATGCAATAAGAGAACACCTATTATACCACAATTGATAAGGAAAAATTTAAGAATAAATATCTCTCTAATAAAAAATCCAAATATATTATAAATTTTCATAATTATGAAAAAATTATCCAAAAAGGTTAAAAATATGATATTATTATTAATTAATATGAGATAATATCTTGTTTATACTTAAAAAAAAGAAAGAATACGATCAAGATATAACAACTAAGATCAAGTTCAATTAAATTAGTGAATCATAAAATAAGGAACTCAAAATTTTGAATTAAGTGAAATATCTAACATCCTCCTAGGATAATTTTCACACGTATTGTCTCCCTCAATAAGAGATTTTTGGTTTAGACCTTTGGTCACCTATCCAAAATGTTACTAGATTTTGGATAAAAAATGTGTGAAACATTGCTTTGTTCAAATATTTTTTTTTTCATATGGAGGATTATGACTCAACTATCTATTTCCCTATAAATAACCCTAGCCCTCAAGGTAAAGGGTAACGCAATCATAAACATTTTAGACATACTAATAGAAAATAGATAACCTCCCGTGGACGTAAGCACATTGATGAACCATAAATACTATTCTTGTGTGGTTGTGCATAATTTATTTTTCTATATGGCTAAATTATGTTAAATTATAACCAATAGGATTTTACCACCAATAATTGTAGACATTTATGGGAATCGAGCTTCTTCTTTCAACCGTACCATACAAGAATAATTAGTTCTCATTCGCACAGTGATCATCCATCGTCTAGTGATAATCGCTGAGATAACCTAAATAGACACTTTGTTCCTAGGATTAGGTCAGTGCTAGACTAACTGGAGACGTCAAGCCCCAATATATTGATATCATCCATGTGAGGAGCAAACATTATAAACCAATGAGCCACCATGATCAACTCAGATGTGAAAGCTCATTGACGCTTACGAAAGACGTCTATGTGAATAAGAGGTCACGACACTCCACTAACATGAGAAGAATTATTTCCTCAAATGTCGATTGAATATGATGGAATAAGAAATCCGTGGGGATAAACTTAAGTGCCAAGAATTCTCTTGTACCCCTATCCTTCAGGAGAGTAAGACTCGTAATCAAGGTAGGATTTTGCGGCGCGATGAAAATAATTAAAACCATAGGATATCACTAGACATAAGAGATCTCCATATTTATTGTATTTGTAAAGAAGACCTCTGGAATTTCATACGGAGGGAGATGGATGACCATCATGCTCACCGATGAGCCAAAAATACCAAGGAACTGGTTAGAAGGGCTCTCATCTTTCAGATGAAGTATCCATTTAATCGATCGATCAAAGATTTTAAACTTCCCAAGAAGTTCATCGTGCCTTGGTCCAAGATGTATAATGAAATTACAAATCCTTCCAATTACGTCTGTCAATACTGACTATGCCACTATGGAATAACAATTAAGCCCTCATGTTCTGAGTATTTCCTCTCAATTTGGGGGACGCAATGCAGAATTCATTTGAAAAATTGCCACAAATGTCCATCTCCAACTTTAAATAGCTTGCAGAATATTTCACAATGAGGCTCATCATAAGCATCACCCACCCCGAGGAGATGAATTCGTTTCTCATGTTAAAGAAGAATTCCCAGGAAACCTTGCGAGGATATGATTGATGATATTAAGATATCTACAATGAGGTGGAAGACCGTAATGATCAGGTTGTGATAGCCTCATCAAATATCGGCCTCCCGAAAATTTCTATGTTGTATTAGTCCCTAAAAATGAAGGAATCGACAACCATTAACAATCTGGTGTCTCGGATTAAGAAGTATGACAAGGTGGAGAATGTGATAATGGGCGCGCAATAGAACAATAGCCGACCAAAATATAAAAAAATGGAAATAAAGAGATTTCTCCCATGAAAGTAGACAAGAAACATAAGCGGGCCTACAGTCAACGAGAAGTTCGACCCTAATAAGGCTCATCGCACCATAAACACTATCTTCAAAGAAACAATCTACATGATTATGTGACACCCAATAAAATCTGTATATAGATTGATCAATTCTACTATAAAAATCATGGGAGTAAAAAATAATTATTAACATTCTAATCATGAACAATATAACAATAAATATAGATAATCATAAATAATAAATAGATGAATAAATTTATAGCATCTTTGATACCATACAACTACAATTGAATAAAACTTCAACTCTTGAATAATAATAATAATAATAATAATAATAATAATAATAATAATAATAATAATAATAATAATAATAATAATAATAATAATAATAATAATAATAATAATAATAATAATAATAATAATAATAATATACCCAATATCCAACTCTGAATAATTATAATATCAATTAAATACATCTCATATAAATCTCTAACTTGGGAAATTTGAAATAATACAACTGACTGAAAATTGAAATATAAAAGCATACTAAAATGTAAATGAGCTATAATTCTTGACACCTACATCCTAAGATATGACAAATAGAACTGGTGCTGGAGAAACTCCTTGAGTGAGCAGCTCAAGTTTGCGACAATGACTGCGACTTAATATGTGTAAAAATAGTTCAACAAGGAGGATTAAACCTAACAAGTCTACAATGCTTAAGAACATAACTACATGTGGGTCACAATATAAATAAGTAATCTTCCTCCAATATTAAGGTGATATCAATTCATTTTCAATTATCCCAACCCAAACAACCTAAATAATCATAAGTTTTTAATCCCAATCTCAAATGAGGCCCATGTGATATAATATCATTTGTTAGTAAAGTAGTCTTTACGTCATCTTTTGGATAAATATTTCTTACTCTATAGTGTTCTTTTACATTAATATTATCTGACTAAAATAGTAGTTTCTTAATTTAACAATCTCAAACTAAGATTCCAAAATGTATATCTCTAGTGTATCCGAATTTATATTCATGACTATCCATTGAGTATATACGTCTCTAGTATATTTTGTTACATTATCCCTGAGTCATAATATCATAGTTATACATCAATAATATAAATCATAATCTAGTATAGCCATCTCATGATATAACGAATACAAAGATTTCATAAACCATAATATCCGTGAGTATAATCAATTCACCTTAGATCATTTAGGCTATGCTCAAGCCTAAAAATAAAAGTACAAAAGCCTATCCCTAATGCCTTTGGGGATCACTCGTGCATTAGGTATAGTTATATGATGTACAAACCCCATAACTTCAAAGTAATATCAAAGGGAAACCATTACTCCATAACACCAAACATATGACCCCATACCCAAGGATATATGAGAGGATACTCCTCGTAGTTCCACTTGGGGTACAGGTACCTCAGCACAAAGGATCGATGTAAATAGAACCTAGGTAAAGCCCATCTTAATCATCGAGATACCCTTAAGCAATCAACATCGCACGAACACCGTTAAATCCCTCCTAGTAGGTAACCCAAAAGGACACAGACACGTATGGTATGATTTAACATAAATCTAAACAATTATCACAAACCCTACTCGATTGGATTACATAAACAATCTCTTTTATTATAACGTTTTATGCACGTTTAACTTTCATTGTTTATATCATTGTAGCCAAAACTTTTAAGGATACAAAGTCTAGGTATCGTCTCACACCTAAAATTTATATGTATCCCTACTTTATGGGTTACATATATTTTCTTGAATATTATAGGTTCTACATAATTTTTACATATTACCTAGTGTTATAACTCTCGACTCCAAACCCAACGCCCTTACACTAGGTGTAATCTCCAAAATATTACCCTTACATTCATCTTAATTATTCAAACATCCCAAAACTTAACCCTATTTCAAAATTTGAACAAAACATACCTAAATCAACCCGAACCTACATCCCATCAAGCTCGAATTGACTTGAGCCTGGGCGAGATCGATCTGGCTGGCCCAAACCCTTCTTCTTCCTCAAGTTTTCTTCGTATGCGGTCGTATCTCAAAAAAATTAAACCCTATAATCTCTAAACATCAATTTAGCCTTTCTCCTCCATAGGCAATCAACCTAAAAGTTTTAGCAATAAGTTTTTAAAAGTTTTAGATGATTAACAATTCATTTAAGGAAATAATCTCAGAATTTATAAAACTAATCGTAAGTTCATGTTCTAAGAAAGAATTATTCAATTACCCTACAAATTTAATCGGAATATCAGAAAAATATTAGGCCTTTCATTTATTTCAACGCATAGTATTCATATCTAATGATTTTAAAATCAGATACATGATTTGAAGGTTTAATTATATGATTCATTAATAAGATTTAATAGTTTTATCAATAATCAATGGGGGTTAATAAAATGATTAATCTTAATTTCGAATTATAATCATATTATAATATGATCTTTACAAATTCCAACATATTACGATTATTCTAACACAAATATAATTACATTCTTAAACAAAGTAAACTTGCCATGGATTGATTATAGAATCAATCCCACTTTCCCCTAATTCTCCAAGTCAAATCTTCCATTCTTCAACGTAGGGTTTCCTCCACCTTTTCCTTAGCAGCTAGGGCTCTCCCATATTTGTTATGATAATTAGGTTAATCTAATAGTTTATACTCTAATAACTAATTCTGAAATTAGTGTTAGGTTGCCCAAAACAAGCTCCAAATGACCTACAACTTGGCCCAATCAACATCTTAACCAAATGAACTAAAATTCCACTATAATAAGCTCAAACCGGACTTTATAAACATGTCACAAACAACCTAAGGGTAACATATTTTACAAGCCAATTATCTTATTAAATTAATTAATTATCTTGTTAAATTAATTAAGTAGGTGATATGCGTAGCTTAAGTTTAAACCTTAATTATTGATTAATTAAAATTTGACTCGGCTGATATGTCGAGGGACTAATACAAATAAGGAAACCCCCGACACCTAACACCTGACCATTCCATACATGCCCATAATATTAGGTCAATTAATTATTTTCCTTAATAAATTATCATGAGTTCATCAACATCTATAGCAATACAGTCCAATCAACATGTAACTATATTACTTAATACAACAAATGTATCTCAAAGTCATATCACAATCTACTTGTAAAACCTTATGTGTGATAAAGATTCGAATAGATACGCAAATTTCGATCACAAACTTATTTAATTAGAGTTAATTTATGAATTAAATTAATTCAGCCCTCAACATCAACTAGCTACGTGCGTGCATGTGTCAAATCAACATACATAAAATATGCGAGACAAAGTACAGGAAAAATCCCCTCAAAGAAAAATCTTTTTATTTCACCATAATTTTAAATCGCAACTTACGTGGTTACAATGAAATACAGTTGTTTTTTACACACGAATACCCACAGGTGTCAGTCGGCATCATCAGCAATGAATTACGAGCAGCAATCCACAAGAACCGCATTCCTATCTCAACAAAGATTTACTTGCAGCGAACCTCAATAACACGCATCCATATGATGTAAATATCCTCTCCAAAAAGGTATGAACACCAGCAAAGTGTGTTCTCAAACTCCCAAAAAAAATTCACATTAATAATTAGGACTTTTCTGAATTCAAAACAAAAGAGATTAAACTCTAAAAGAAGAAGCCAAAAGGTTCTACAGACTTCGTACTGTTTGCAGAATGTAAAAACGTACAGACTTCTTATGAAAAACGAAGTAGAAAAGAAACTTTTATAGAAAACTTAAGTCGGTGGTTCGTTCGAGCGAGACACGATGTCGTTTGATGTATCGCGCGACATGTAGTGTCATTTGAACAACATACGATGTCGTTCGAATGAGATGATTAAAATAATAACTTTTTCTCGATTAGCCTTTTAGTAAATGCACCGCCTCAAACACCCCGAAAAAAATATTTTTGAGGAAAAACATTTAAAGCTCCACTCCAAAACTTAGAAAAATATTTTGAAAAAATATCCCAATATCCAAAGTGAATTATTAAGAAATTAAGAACACAACTTTACCAAATTCATTTCACGGAGGCTTGATTGTTGATGAAGCTTGATATTCGGACCGTCTCATTGCGTATTTGATCTAGAACATCTTCGGCGGTTGTAGAGGTATATGACATACTTAATTGTGGCGGACTATGTCCTTACACTACTATATAATATATCGAAATTCCAACATGTGATATCACAGTATAACATGTCATATGTCATATGAAAATAACAACTCAACAACATCCATAATCAATTTAACAATTAAATATATTCAATAAAACAATGGGGTATTACAAATCCTTACTAACATCAAGGATTAATAATATTTCAAACGGCCAAGAAAAATGGAAGGAGACCTCTTAAAAAGGAACACAATATGCTATTACCACAAGGATCATGGACAGAAGATAGAGAACTACGAAGCGCACAAATCACATTTGGAAGAGCTATCCCAAGAAAGTCTCTTGGATGATTTTGTCGAGAAGAAGAAGGACAAAGGTCCTAATGGGCGTGACTAAAAGCCAGATAATGTCCTAAAATAAAATGAGATGGGACATGAGTTCGTAGTTATCCACATAGGCACAAACCATAAACAAACCAAGGTTAATGTTTTTAGAATGGAGTTGAAGAAAATCACTGCAGTGGAAGAAGTTTTCCAGGTCAACCCACCCAAGCCCATTATCGGTAAATATCATCAACTGTGAGAGATTGACTATTCCTAGCACACTATTTTCACCTAAGAATCCATATCATGACGCTCTAGTAATTACACTCATGATTGCTAACTAGGATATGGATAAACTACAAGTGGATCAAGGATGTAAGCGCGTGAAAATGCCATAAGGATGGTCACAAACAAAAATTCTATTTTTCTATTTTTATAAATTTAAAGTTCCAAACATACAAAACCAATTTTAATCTTTGATTAAAATAGGTGTGAAGGAAAATATGTGTTTAAAACATAATAATTAAACTACACATTCAAAGAACACAAATATTGAGGGAAAATATATTTTCAGGGAAAAACCTTTTAATCAATGCTTTAAATAGTTTAACAAGACTATCAACTTACAGACTACTTGATACACCCACAAGTATAATGCGCAGTGTCTTCGCAAAACATTTAAAGAACACTAATCGATCCAGAGTAGTCCATAGGCGATAGTCCACTCTCGATATCCACTGATCCGTCTTTCTTCCTAAAGCAACCTTCTTGTTCAACTGTAATCTCTCGGGTCACAAAATTTACCGTAGAGAATCCTCTCCACAAAGATGTATGGAAGATACAAAACTTTTTAAGGTTTCAAAACTATTTGGGGATGTAACGTTATGAATCAAAAAGTGTTTTGGTATCACAAAACTTAAAAGACTTTTGCAACGGATATGCAAGAAACGTTTAGGCAAAATTCTTGTAAAATTGGAGTTCAAAACGGGTATTTATAGACCTGACACAAAATTTGAGGTAAGATATTTCGTTTATATGAAAATAGATGTCATTCTAACGAGAACTCATGTTCGTTCAAACGAGATAACCTTTTCGTTTGAACCAGCTTCTAATGAGCTTCTAACGAATTGTAATATTACAACTTATTTGGACGTTCGTTCAACGTGGATCTAACAAGGCATCAAATGACCTGGCAAAGTCGTTCGAATGAGGTGATGATCTCATTTGAAAGAGGTTTAAATTTTTTTTTTTTAACTTTAAAAATCCAGCCTCGATTTAAATAAAAAAATGAACATCCCAAATAACCTTATGAAAGATTTTAACCTCTTGAAAGCTTTATAACTTTTTAAGATGTAAGGAAGTCTTCAAACTTGGATATTTTTTAGTTCGGTTTGACGTGTCAGTGCATGTCGGTTGTAATGGGATATGCTAAATATAAAGCCTGGCCCAAACTATGACCAAGTTCAGAATACTTGCCATTACAAATCTCCCTCTTTGGGTATTTCTGTACAAAATAAACATAAACAAAACCTTAAATTACATCAAAAATCCCCGATGATAAAAATCTTAATACCTTCCCAAACCCTAAAAATGGAATGGCATAAGTGACATTGTCTTCAATCTCCACTTGTTCTTCCCTTAGGTAAATTGTATTCATCCCGTGTGTCCTTAATTTTCACTTTGGATACCTACACACATGAGACAAAAAATATACCATGCCTTATAGGGCTTGGAGTAGAAAATAAAACTCGTAATACGTTCTTCCCCATAAAACAAACTCATCAATTCTCCCCCTTAATTTGTTCTCTCCCTTTTTGTCCAAAATAGAGAAATGAATTGAATCTAAACATGAAGTATAAAGCGTCACAGATAAGAAGTAAGATATCATCACAAATATAAGCAATAAATCTTGATCACGTAATGATAATCTCAAAGGCAAAATCCTCCAGTTATTTTTGCAATTTTTTCATTTTCTCAAAAAATAAAATGTACAAAGTACAAAACATCATGTAAACCAAAAAAAACCAATACCATATATAATATATGAAAAATATACTAATGAAAATACCGCACGTATATATAGGTATAAACAACCACAAAATACATAAGCTCTACATACTAGCATAGTATGGATGTGTCTAAACATATGGAATGGAATGTGTAGGCGTGAACTAGATACAAATGAATTACCCAAGCACTCAAATATGTTCAAGAAGTTCTAATTGACCGCAAAACTTTGTCTAACTAAGATTTAGCCTCAAATGACAACATAAAGTGAAATTAATGAACAAACAAGAACAATGCATATAAGCTTATAATATTGATGATTCTAAAAATCAATAACGTCATGACAACATAAGCATAACTAGGATTCATTATGCAAACCCGTTGATCTTCAACTAAACTCTCTCAAAAGATAAACATTTATATTTTCTCTATTAATATCAATTCTTCTGATGTTATTTCTCTTACAAGATCAAAAACACTAAACTATGTTGGCCTTTTATATTTTCTCTATTTTTTATTGCCTTTAATATTTTATTAGGCTCTTATCAACGGTGGCTTTCCCGCCAAGGAGATTTGCTCCTTTCGTAGTCCTTTTCCCGTGCACCCTCATATTTTTCAAAACTGAACAAAATTCTCACGGAAAATAATTATTACATGCACAAATCTTTCATAGTCATAAAATATGTAAATGACAAGATTAATAGGAGAACATCTCACAAAACTCAAATATACATGTAAAGTTAAAATTCAAAAAGCTTGTGCATGTGTGTGAGGAGGCATATGCAAAGTCAAATTCATAAAGCAAATCAAGTTCGAGAACAACTCTATAATATCATGGTTAAGAAAAATATAAGTATCTACAATCATTACCAAATGTCCTAGCCACATGGAAATAACTGAGTGAATTGGATTCAAACACACCAATATGCCACACCAAATTTGTAAAAACGAAAATACAAAAAACCAAAAAACTTTATTTTTCAAAAAATTTATCGAAATAAAGTCTTTTTGTATTTTTCAATATGAATCAATAAAATAAAACTATAATACAAAATATATCAATGTCAAAACACTAGAAAATAATATAATGAAGCACAACTGGAGTATGATAAACAAAATTATGCAAGCAATCACCCAATAAGATATCGCATGTGAAGAGTCATGTGTAAGCATGCGATAATCAACTAGTCTAACATCTAGTGCCTCTAAAATCAATTTCCTAACCCAAACCGATGTATACCTGATGCATCGGGTCTCGAGAACCAAAGGGACACTAGACTTCAAATTTTTAGGACCTCTTCCAAGATCATAACAAAATGCCCTATGGTGACCTCTTCAACCACAATGCGAACATGTGTAAATGAGAAGAATGTTAGCTATGGGTTGACCTTTTCTAACATCCTTGGATTTGGTTGACCCTTTAAAACAAACTATGGTCTTGACTTTGACAACGGAAGCATTAATGTCAAGTAATCCAGTACCATCACTATTAACACTACTCAACTCTTTTAAATCATCTTTTAACTTCAAACTTTTAAACTCAAGAAACAAATTATACTCTTCAAGTTTTAGGGACTCCTTGTTTAAATTTTCAATCATTCCTAAAAGGTTATCCTTTCCCCCCTCAATACAAGAGATCTTATCCCGAAGTCTTCTCACATTTTCACAAATCATTAATCGAAACATTATTTTCCTCATCGGCACATAAACCAACCCTAGAAATTTTAGAGTCCTCTAATTTTTTTTTGCCAAAACCCAAACTCTATCTTCACTCTCTTTATTAGACACTTCTAAATTTTTAAAATCATGATCCATATCCACAAGCTTCTCACAAAAGAAATTGCTTTGACTTTGAACAGTTACCAAAAGTTCCATTACAGGTTTAAAATGAAAATTTTCTTTTTCAAGAAATTTAATTCCTTTTGCAAACTTCAAATTCAAATGAGATAAATGTCCACACGGTTTTGAAGCTAATTAAACTCATCTGAAAAATCTATGCCAACATCATTATGGAAATCCATTGGGAGTAAAAACAAACAAGAGAGAGAAGAAAAATAACCACCCTGAATGACACTAACCAAGGGTCTGCACGATAACTTAGTGCCCCTGATCTGATACCACTTGTAAATGCATGAACATGCCCGGCAAGGATGGTCACAAACAAATATTCTGTTTTTGCATTTTTATCAATTTAAAGTTCCAAACATATAAAACCATTTTTAATATTTTCCTAAATTAGGTGTGAAGGCAAATATGTGTGCTAAACATAATAATTCTTCTATGCATTTAAAGAACACAAATATTAAGGAAAATACCTTTTTAGAGAAAAAAACTTTTAATCGGCACTTTAGATATTTTTCAAGACTATCGACTTACAAACTACTTTATACACCCACAAGTATAACACACAGTGTCTTCGAAACCTCTAAAGAATACTACTCGATTCAGAGCAGTCCACAGGCGACAATCCACTCTCGGTATCCTCTAATTAGCCTTTTTTTTCTTTTAGAAACCTTCTTCTTCAGTCGTGATCCCTCGGATCATAAAATTTTTTATAGAGAATCCTCTTCACAAATATGTATGCAAGATACGAAACTTTATGGGGTTTCAAAACGATTCAAAAAACTATTTGGGGATGTAAAGTTTTGAATCAAAAAGTGTTTTCGTAACAAAAAACTTGAAAACTTTTGCAACAAATATGATGGAAATGTTTTAGCAAAAGTCTTTCCAAATTTAGAGTCAAAATAGGTATTTATAGACCTGACACAAAATTCGAGGCAGCGTATTTCACTCGAATAAAAATAGTTGTCGACCGAACGAGATTGGCATGTCGTTCAAATGAGAACTCCAGTTCATTCGAACGAACCAACTTCCAATGAGCTTCTAATAAATTGTAACAGTACAACTTTATTTGCAGTTCGTTCAACGACCTAGAAAAGTCATTCAAACGAGATGATGATCTCGTTTGAACGAGCTTTAAAAAATAAAAAAATATATTTTTAAATATTGTAAAAATCCATCCTCGATTTAAATAAAAAATAAACATCCCAATTAACCTTAATAAAGATTTTAAACTCCTAAATGCTTTATACCTGTTTGAGTTCGGTTCGACGTGTCGATGCATATCGGTTTGTAACGGGATATGCCAAATATAAATTTTGGACTAAACTATGACAACTTCAGAATATTTTCTCTTACAATGGAAGTTCTTCAGAGGTGATGTATCTTAAGTTGTTGAAAACCTAAAAATTGAGGATAAAAAATAAATGAGCATCGTTTTGGTCAAATTCACATGAATGATGATGGCGCCGCTAGTAAACGTTGTAATCCCAAGACGAACTGGGAGTATATCGGAGTTGATTCAATTCCTATTCTTTAACATTAAATATCCTTACAATGCAATTCTTAGATGATGATTAATTCATGCAATAAGGGAAGTTCCATATACCTATCAGCAAAGTCTCAAATGCATTAACGATTGGCAGTAATGGAGACACGTGAAAATTAAGCCTCTGCTTAGCAAGGCTTTATCCCAACCGTCGTACCTAAGCATGAGAATCATAAGAAAATAATGGAAGACATAGAAGAAGCTAACCCCTTAAATAGAAACTAAAATATGGGCATTCGGGAGCCCCTCTAACAGATTCGTGGAACCATTATAAGGAGTTGCATTCTACAACTCTCACCCACACATAAAATTTATGATCGTCAACTCAGTCATCGACCACAAAATAAAGAACTATATATTTCCATAAAAATAACCAAGATGTGTTCACATGACAGTCATATGATATGCCTAACGTTGATCCCTAAGTGAGGTGCCATAAAATTCATATTAATCCTACATTTATGTCGATCACACAGAAGACACGACGAACAACCCTAAAAAAGATAGTGGAAGAAGAAGTTTCGAAACTTTAGGAAACAATGCCCATAAAATAAGTTCAATTCCTTAAGTGGCTATCGCACTCGGTCATGGTCAATAGGAATAATGGGAAGTGGAGAGTATCCATCAACTTCACTGATCTAAATAAGGCATCCGACAAAGATATCCTGCCAAAGATTGACCAACTAGTTGACACCACAGTTATCCATGAGCGAATGACTTTTTTAAGATTCTTATTTCGGCTATCAACATATCCTTATGTTTGGTCCCGGCCAAGAAAAGACGTCTTTCATCACTACACTTGGCCTTTATTGCTACATATTTATAACATTCAAACTCAATAACATGAGAATGACCTGCCAATAGCTAGTCACGAAGATGTTTAAACATCAGTTGGTTGACACCATGGAAGATTACATTGACGATATTCTTACGAAAATAAAATAAAAGGGAAACCATATTTTAGATTTGGCAAAAGAAATTTGAGGTTCTATAGTATTTCAGGATGAAGCTCAATGCATCTAAATCCTATTTTGGGGTTCATTCTGGAAAATTCTTGAGTTGCCAAGTCAACCAAAGAGTGGGGAAAATCCCGATCATTTCAAAGCTATAAGGACCATCCAAACTCGTAAGACTACCAGCTACATCCAAAAGATGACTATAATGCTCGCGTCACTCAATCGCTTTATCTCTAAGTCTTATGATAAATGTTGACCATTTTTTAAGCTACTGATAAAGGAGAAAAAATATGTTTGTAATGATGAGTGCTCAAAGGAAATTCAATAAATCAAGCAATATCTCTTTCGGCCTCCCTTTCTTATAGTTCCAAATCTGGGGGATCTGGTCTAGTTGTATCTTTTCATATCCGACCATATTGTCAAATAAATTTGGGTCCATGATAAATAAGCATGTCAAGACGCAATCTAATATGTTAGAAAAACATTGATAGATGTTGAGGTTAGGTACCTCCTATTGGAAAATTTTGCATACGCATTAGCGATAGCCTCACATAAATTGAAGCACTATTTTGAGGCACACACCATCATAGTTGTAACTTCCTCTCGATTAGAGGAGGTCCTTAAAAAGGTCAACCTATTTGGATGGATGTCCAAGTGGTCGATGGAAACCAAGAAGTTAAACATCCATTATCAACCCAAAACTTCATTAAAAGGACATAATTTAGTAAATTTCATCATTGAGTTTGTCGCACCAACTAAAGGACTCTGAGTTTAGTGATCAAGAAACTATGAGGGATTTCTACTAATGTGATAAGTGGACTCTCTATGTGGATGGGAATCCCAAATTAGACCATCTTCGAATATATATTACAACATGGATTTGAAGTATCAAACAAGGAGACTGAGCATGAGGCTCTCATCGAGGGATTGAAAAAATCTTTGTCTCTTAGTGCTAGTCGCCTTGATGTCTTTTGTGACTCAAGGTTGGTATCTAATCAAATATCAATAGACTATAACGCCAGAGAAAAATACATATTAAAGTACCTTGAAATATCTCAGGCATTGATCGTTTAGCTTAAACATGTCCAAATCAAGTAATTCGCTAAGGGAAACAACAGTCACGTGGATGCCTTTGCCATTTTTTATTCAACTATCAAATTCGACTTGGAGAGGGAAATATAGGTAGAGTGTTTGGTAAAGTCGATCATCTTTAAGAAACCAAGATGCAGACCAAGTTCTCGTCATTCAAAAAGCTCCTAGTTGGATAGACCCGTTAATCAAATACTTGAAAGAAGATGTGCTACCCAGGGACAAGAAGGAGACCCACCAAATTAGGGTAAAGCTTCTCTAATATATTTATCTCCGGAGGGATACATATATACATATATATATACATATGAGGTCTTTTTCAGGCCATTCATACAATCTGTGCATCCCAATAATATCGACTAAGTCCTGTATGAGGATGGATCAATTACATTTATCAAATAATATATGAGGTCTTTTTCAAGACATACATTCAAAAAGATCCCAGTTGGATAGACTCAATAATCAAATACTTGCAAGAAGATGTGCTACCCGCCATACATACAATCTGTGCATCCCAATAATATCGACTATATCTTGTATGAGTTGCACGAATGAATTTACGATAGCCATGTTAGTGGGATGTCTCTAGCGTTTAGGGAGATAAAGGAGGGGTATTAATGACCTTATATGCAAAAGGACATTATCACCTATGTGCAAAACTACAAGAGGTGTCAGTTATTCTCATCGTAACTTCATGAGTCGATCAACGACCTCAAATCTTAAGGTGTGCCATGAACATTTGCTCAATGGGTATTAGACATTATGGGTCCACTACCCACGACACTGGGAAACTGGAAGTATCTTCTGGTCAGCACGAATTATTTCACCAAGTGTATTCAGGCAGAACCTTCAGCAACCATAAGAGACGTTGACATGACCAGGTTCATTTGGAGGAACATTATAACTTATTTTGGTGTGCCAAGGACATTGATATTAGAAAATGAAACACAATTTTAAAGCGGGCCTTTTCTAGATTTATGTAATAGCCACGCTATTAGGGATTACTACAGTTCAGTGGCTTACCCTAAAATCAATGGAAAGGCTGAGGTCTCTAATAAAATGGTCCTCAGTGGCATGAAGAAAATATTAGATAAGGAAAAAATCTTATGGGTTGATGAGCTTCGCCACATCCTGTAGGCATAACGAACAACCCCAAAAGAGGTCGATCGTTGAAACTCTCTTTGTCTTAGCCTATGTAATGGAAGAAATAATCCCATAAGAGTCTAGATTTCTAACCATGAAAACTATTTTAGCCGATAAAAACCTTAACAATGAGATCATCATCACTAGGCTTAATATAGCTAAGGAAAGAATGGAACAAGCCCTAATATGATTGGAACAAGGAATGGAACAAAACTGACAAGAGGAAGACATCTGACGAGAAATTAGGACCCAAGTGGGAAGGACCCATTAGAATCACCATAGGTAACCTCCATAGGGCCTATCATTTGGAAACTACTAAGTGAGGGGAGATACCATGGGGTGGAATTCACTCAACCTTAAGAAAATTTACTTGCTTTTAAGTAAGATTTAATTTTATTTTTTCCTAAATCTACTATAATATTTGGTGCTTAACTTTTTACTCGTTTATTTAATCCAATTAGCAATAATTGTTTCAAATGACAGGCTAATGTTAAATCTACTTACCTTTATTACACATGTTCGACCAGATTATTATTTTTATGATGTATGTCCGACCAAAGTATAATCTTGATGCCTTACAGATTTAATTACACGTAATCATAATCTTAATATTGTATGTTTCATCATTATTAACACAACAACATAATGTATTGCACATTGAAAGCCAAATACATATGACAGAATCGCTAAGCACTAACTAATTTGACCTCGATTGGTTGGGTAAAATCTTGAATGGGTGGATTGCTCAACAAACAGGTGCATTCTTGCCAAGAGTTGGTACAATTCCTATGGAAGTGTGATGATACATCCTAAAAGGTAATACCAAGAAACACATGCTGGGCATAATTAAAATGTGAGAATGCAAGTATGAATTGAAAATAAATAATATTTCATTTCATTTAAATGTTCATTAATTATCAAGATAATCGCAATCGGTCGATTAAAAAAGAATAAAATTATTAGAAAATGACAAGGAAAGTTGCATCTTCTTCAGTTTTCAACACCTCAACTATGGATGCTCGTCGACCAATGGGGTCAAAATTCATTGTCATTTCCATGATCGATAAGATAATCCCTTATTAATTTCATAGGGACCGCATCAACCAATCTCCATCATTCTTCGCTTCCAATTGGAGGAAGTCTTCAAAAGGGTGAGTTCGTATGATACTAGTATCACAGTTGATAATCTAAAGGTACTCTGAGGACTACCAGAGTATTCAACTAGTCATACTTACAGGATACTTGTATGGCTTCATCTAGATGGAGTGGCGTATCCATTCTACCCTCATTATAGTCATGAGACAAGACTGCACGGGGTTACTTTCTAAACTGGTACCTCAACTTCATAATCTTCTTATGCATGCCCCTTCTGATCGATTCATTCTTCTTGAAGGTTTTCTCAACCTTGCCAAGCTCTTCCCTTAGTGAAACATTCGCATTTTACATAAGGTCAACAATATTTCTAATCTCCTCTACCTTGACTTAGAGATTCATGATCTTCTTTATTTGGTTGTCATAATAGCTCATCACTCTGTGCAACACCTGGCAAACAACCACGAAGGATGACCGAGATCAATCTAAGACCTTAGCACCAAGTACAAAGTGCAAATAATCATTTTCTTGGACCACATGCATAAGGTCCAAACAACCATCAGATTGTAAAATAAAAGAAATCAGTTTAATATCTAAAGCAACAGCAACATGAAATATACATGAGAAATACATAAAAAAAGTACCGGAATAGGTTACCACTGAAGTAAAAATATTTTTCATTTCATTCAAAATAATGGGCAAGCCCTTACAAAGAATATAGAAGAAGAAAACTCAGGACATGAAAATTATAAAAATACCCTAGGCTAAACTAGACAATAAGATTCTCTTTGGAATCTTCAATAACCTTAGACCGGTCAGAAGACTCATCCTTCTCTTCTTCTTCTTTTTCTTCCTCCTCCAAGTTAAGAGGATGTCCAGGAGCATGCTCAGAGAATATCTCAGAGTTGGAAGAAACCCTCCCCTTAGTCAAGACCTTATCCCAACCCTTCTCGAAGGATGCTTTCTGGACAAAATCCAACTACTTCTTTGTCTTATCAAAGGCTTTGTCCTAGACTTTTTAAAAATCAGTATTGTTTGTCTTTAATGATGCAATAAGGTTTTTGGTGGATTCCTTAAACACTTTCTATAGTCCCTCCACCAGGGCCTTCAGTTGGACGATTGCATATTCCTTAGCCTTCAGTTAGACCTCATTCTCGGAGACATTGGACGTATCATCATCAACGGCCTTAAGATCAGATAACATATTAGAATAGATCATTATGAGAAAAATGGAGTTAAACCTATTTTATGTTGTCTTTTGGGGCACCTAGGTCCATTATAGGGCTTACCGCCATTTAGTATGGGCACATCTTCCTAGTTTTTTACTAAAGAGTCATGGGCCCAATATTCCATGTTTTATTCTGGTAGTTTTATGACCAATGTTATTTTGACCTTCCTTTACTTCATGTATTAGACCTTCTCAGAGGTCATCATGCACATATAGTATAAACGGATCTTTGGGATCCCTAATTGGATCCCGTAAAGCTCATTAAAATGTTTTACACAATTTAAAGTCCTCCAGATGTTTAGGAAACACTAGGCGGTAACTATGCTAAAATATTCTAAAAATTTAAGAAAGAGGCAATTTGGGGGAATGTGACCCCAACTTCGGCCATGAATTGGGAAAAATCAAATGGCCTCCGTCAATGTTGTAATAATCTATAGGGTCAGAGTCCAACTCAATCTTTACCCAAGGAGGAATGAAAGATCCTTTGAAGGACTCAACATTGTTCTCATTGATTACGTGTACCATTTTTAAACCAGATGGTAATAAATGGAAGGAAAGATGGAATTCTTTTAAGAAAGTAAATAAATTCAAAGAAAAATGTAACGAATAGACTTACAAGCGTAGGAGTGACAATAGGAGCTCTAGTTCCCTTGAAGCCACTGAAGTTTTTAATAACGAACCATACTAATAATAGATGTGGGTTTAGTGGGTTGGAACACATTCTAAGGCAAAGCTTCATCATTAGGTTGACATGTTTCTAAATGTCGGATGACATGCAACTTCTCATTCATTTTAGGGCGCTAAAATTACCAACTTAACCCTAATATGACTAGGGAATATTACTAGTGCACCCTCAAAAGTTGGCGGGTAGAAAGACTCTTCAACTTCAAGTCTATTACTACATGAGAGTGCACATGGTCTAATGGACTAATTTATATAAATAAATTCCCCACACACAAATCCAAATTTTAACCAAATTTAATTTTTAATTAATTATGGTGTGCATAGGAGATATATTCAAATTCCAATTTTACCATTTCAGTCTAATCACGAAAAAATAGATAAGATGAGGAAAAAGGTCTTTACATGTTACAACCTTTTATTCAGCACTATTGGAAGTTTATGAATACAAACGACTTACAAGACACTTAGCTACACTAAGTTAGATGCATAGATCTTCAAACCTCCAACATATGCAACTCGGCTCTAGATTCGTCCATGGGTAGCAAACTACCCTTAGTATCCACCGATTCAGCCTTCTTCCTTCTTCGGCAATGAAAACTTATTATATAAAATCAACCGTAGAGAAAATTTTCTACAAAGTGGAATCACAAGATTCCTTCTTGATAATGATAAAAGTGATCTTGAATAATACCCCGGGGTGAGGAATATGATATGAGGTGTTTGATCATAGAAAGAGAACTCAAAAGATGTTTTTCTTTTTGAAAAAGAGTTCTTGAAATATCATAACCCGTTCAGACTTTTTATAAGAAGGGGAAATAAAAAGAATAAACATAAAAAGATTTGGGAAGAGATTCATTAAAAATTTGAACAGAGCCTGTTCGTTCGAACAAAAAGATATGTCATTCGAATGACGGCCTTATTTCATTCGAACAACTTTGAACAATAGCTTATAACGAGATCTCAGAGTTGAATCCTTTGGTACCTCATTATATCTCATTCTAACGACCATTACCCTCCCCATGGCTTCATTTTTTAGCGCTTTTTTCACAAAAAAAAATATAGTTTTCTTTTTAATAAAATAACCTCATAAAATATAACTAAACCTAGAAAATACTCAGAAATATTTTACCACTCATGATCACATACTTCTTTTAAGATTTATTGAGATGATCAAATCTTACAAACTCTAATGGTCTTCAACTAAGTCTTCGAGTACCGAGAAGATGTGATAATGACATGTTTAGGTGTCGTGTTTGTGTAACGGGATACGCCAAATTAAAAAAATACAAGCAATCATAAATTTTCTCTTACAAATCTCCCCTTTTAGTTATTCTGGTACAAAACACAAGCCTCAGACACATTGAATCCTAATACAATTACTACCCTACCATATTACAAAAACTGGAACTTAGCAATTATGCAAGACTTCAATGAATTGGATCTTTCCTTTAGTCGGCTTTATCTTCATCCTGTGTGGGTCCAATTGATCATCATCCAAGCGGAACGTCCTACACACATAAGACAAAAAAAGATACCGTGACGTAGTGAGTTTTAAACGGAAAATAAAAACTCCCCTTCAATTTGTTCTAACCTTTTCTATCGGTAATAGACAAAGGAGTCGAACCAATCACGAATTACAGGTATCACACGAAGAAGTAAGATATCATCACAAGTATAAGTAATAGAGTGCGTGTAAAGATAATCTCAAAGACAAACATCCGCCAACTATTTTTGAAATTTTAAATTTTTCAAAGAATGAAGTATAAAATTTTAGAAAAAAAAATACACCATAGAATAATAATAAAATACCCTAGTCATGAAAGCGGAATGTAGGGGTGTGAACATTTTTCATAGGTAAATCGACATATATAGTCATCACATGTGTGCACGCAGTTTTGAGAAACTCCTAACGAAAGATATCAAAGTATACCTTACGTGTAAAAATGGTGAACTCAAGTGACAATGACTCAACTTAACCAACATGTCAAGAACATAAATGATTCTTACACGAATGACGCCAAACTATGTAATGTTTTTTGAGACCTATGTAGTTTGTGCAAACCCATTGATCTTCAACTTTAACTTCCTCAAAATATCACATAACTAAGAAGACTCTCAATTATTTTTGAAAAAATTAGTGCTCATATGTAGCAAAGCATTAATGAATCAAAAAGTGACCTGGCACTTATGTTTTTATGTACATTTTTATTCGAACGAACAGACGTTGTTCAAATTTTTTATGAATATCTTTCGAAATCTTTTTATGCTTATCCTTTATATTTACCTTTCTTATAAAGAGGCTGACCGGGTTCAGATATTCCAAGAACCCTTTTCCAAAAATAAAAACACCTTTTGAGTTCTTTTTTGTGATCAAACACCTCATATCATATTCTTCACCCCCGAGAATTATTCAAGATCACTTTGCTCATTCTCAAGAAGGAATCTTATGATACTAATTTGTAGATACTTTTCTCTACAGTTGATTTTGTGAAATAGGGTTTCGCTATTGAAGAACAAAAGGATAAATTGATGGATATCGAGGGTAGATTGCTACCTGTGGATGGCTCTGGAGTTGAGTCATATGTGTTGGAGTTTTGAAGATCTACGCGTCTAACTTAGCGTAGCTAAGTGTCTTGTAATTCATTTGTATACATAAACTTCCAACAGTGTTGAATAAAAGGTTTTGCCCTCTAAAGGGATTTTTTTTTCCTCATCTTATTTGTTTTTGCAAGATTAGGCAAAAATTGCAAAATGAGAATTTAGACATAACCCGCATGCACGCCCTAACTAATTAAAGGTTAAAATTTGATTGAAATTTGAATTTTTGGGCGTGGCGTTTATTTATATAAATTGGTCCATTAGATCAAGTGCACTCTAAATTTGGTATCCCCTTTCTATTGCTTATGATATAAGAAATTTACTGGAATAATGATTCAAATTCGGGCAATCGTTCTTACATGCACAACTTTTTATCTCGTTTTTACATTTGGTTCGTTATAAAGTAAAATTAAGATGAGCCTTGTTCGATAACTGACAAGTAAGTGCAATGTTCAAACAAGTTTATGCACGTGTGCAATAAAGGAGACGGAGAGTCAAACATGTAAAAAGTAATCATCAAAGATCAACGTAATGACACCACATATTATTAAGCACATAATAAAAACGACATCATGTCTCAAAACACTATGAAAAAGTCACATGGAATGAATAGGTGATCCGGACATCTTAAATGTCCATCCACATATGGTGATAAAAAAATATACAAAACTCTTTGTCTTTATCATAAATTTTATCAAAATAAAATCTTAAAGTATTTTTCAAAAAATTTCAAGAAAAACAAAAGTCTTTTTGGAATGTTTGAAAAAATATATCAAAATGAAAAATATAAATACAATGATAACACGGTGATAATTGAATCTAGCAATAGGAATATGAAATATAATCATGAAAATCATCCTACACTAGATAAAGTACCCAAACTCATTCAATCGTGTAAATACCAAAAGATTTATTAAGATCCTAGAATCGAAGTGCATCTAAAGGTTTCGTGAACATGTTAGCTAACTGACGATCGGTGATCACAAAGCAAAAGGATAAGACCTTATCCTTAACTAGGTCTAGAATAAAGTGATCTACTGTGCTTCATCAGTGAATATTGGACCGGATTATGGGCAATATGGATTGCACTCGTATTATCTTAAGAAATAGTCATCATGACTTGTGAAATCCCATAATCTTCCAACATTTTCTTCATTTATTAGAGTTGCTTGCAATAACTCCCAGGGGAAATATACTCAGTGATATGCCCAAAATACACCTTCCTACTCAGAGACACTAACCTCGGTCTAACTCACAGCCGAGGTGAAAGAATATCATAATAACTTAGTAATATCGTCTCTCATAGGGTCGGCCCTGGAATACGTTACATCTACCTCATACATCAACCTCGACTGAGCATCGGCCGAGGTCAACAAGGATTGTACATGTGTTCAGGCATCCATCAACAAATAACATCGTCCCCGGCCGACGTTATATTTTATCATCCAGTCATCAAATCCTCATAGGCTCTATCATCATGACATGGGTCGGCCCTGGAAGACGTTGCATCTACCTCGGTCAGCTGACCTGGCCGAGGTCCACATGAATACTGATCTCGAGCAAAGGAACATTCAGACTTCACCAACCTCTTACTCATCTAGGCTGAGGTTGGCACCAATCAAAGACAGTCGACCATTTACAAGTACATGTATGTCTCGGAACACATGGATAAATCTATTATAACTGAATCATTCCCTTCACGTGAGGGAATATTGAGGTCATCATTATTTAGTTAAGATCAGCCAGGTGTCATCCTGGCACTGGTTGGATCTTCATGCACATGCCCAATGCATGCTTAGGGGGTACATTACACCCCCTAAGCACTATATATAGAGGTCATCCTCTACCTTGTAAAGGGATCCAGAATTACAACCCTAGTTGAAACTCTGTCATTTTACACAATAGAGAGAGAGAAAGCTTGAGAGATTGTATCCATGGACACTAGTGCCTTATTTTAGTGATATTACTCACACACACTCACAGTAGACGTAACCCAGATTGGCTGAACCACTTATATTCAAGTGTCCATCCTCTTCTCCTCACCTCCTTCTACATATATATGCATATACTCTCATGTGTAGCCATTGTTATCACTTCCTTGAGTTTGTCAACACTTTATCTGGTGGTGATGTTTCCAGCATCATCATTTTGGCACCGTCTATGGGAACGAGAAGATATATCTCTTCCTTTCCTAGCTTAACCTCACCGGAGACTCTGGTTGTGAACCAGGACTCACCCTTCGTGTGAAGCTATTTCACCATTGAAATAGTTCCTTTAAGGTATTTAAGCTCTCATATTCTCATCACAAGCTCTTTATCCCTAACATATGTCACCGGAGTTACCACCACCTCCTATAAAATCTAGTATTGGAGGACCCAGTTCCAACCAGGCACCACCGCAGTCCGAGATGGCTGAGGTGGCAGCAGCCTTGAAGTCATTGGCTGCAACACAGCAAGCAATGAAGGAGCAGTTTGCCCAACTAAGCTAAAATATAATGAGGCCACCTGGGATATCATCGGAAATGATTACTCTAGTGCCTGTTCAACCACATCAAGAGGCTAGGGTACCACCCCAGGCACCAAGAAAGGACCAACCTACACCTCAGCGGAGGAGGGGAATTGCTGACCCTAGACGTTTGCATCTGGAGAGGTAAGGAAACCCTTGCCCTGAGGATGGGTACGATGATATCGAAGCATATGATGCTCCAACAAACTGCTGGGAGCCATATGAGGTTTCAGATAACACAGTACGTCCTCTACAGAAGAGCTGAGGTTGCGAAGCAAGAAGGGCTGAGGTTGGTGAGGCCCAGCCAAGAGGATTATCTTATGATCGCTTGAGTAGAGGGTCGAACTTTGAAAGGCTCGGCCCAGTCAATGATCTGAGGTAGAGGTTATCCAGGTCGAGAAGTGTAGCTGGATCTCAAAGGGGAGATGGTGAACATCGGCCTCGCTATGGCCGACCCTTATATAGACGAGATTGTGGCCAAGAGATCAACAACCGACGTTGGGCTGTAGTTGGGGAACCCTCAATCCACCCCTTGGAGGTGGCTGGGGACAACCTCGGCCAGGACGACATTGCTAAACCATGGAATAACTCCATCCAACGTCTGGAAGAGAAGATAGGGAACCTCATCAAAAGCTGAGACCCGCCGCAAAGGGGGTTCTCAGAGGTCTCCCCATTTGTGGCAAGAATTGTAACTTCCCAACCCTGCCAAATTTAAACCATCAACGGTCTCTCCTAAGTATGACGAAAGTACCAACCCTGTACATCACATTGAGATGTATCAGTCTACGGCATACATTTATTCAATTCTTAATGAGATGAGGTGCCGAGCTTTCTCAGGCACTTTGACGGGAGCTGCCCATATTTGGTTTACTTCTTTTCCGAAGAACTGCATTGAGAACTTCAAAGGATTGGCTGAACGATTTATCCACAACTTATATTTTAGGATAAGACCTCAAAAGAAGATCAATCATCTATTGTATGTCAATCAGGGAAAGAATGAGAGCCTAATAGACTACATTGCAAGATTTAACAAGGAGAAACTAGAAGTGGAAAATTACGAAGAGAATATAGCTATGACAGCTCTTATAGGAGGATTGCAAAAAGGGATGTTACTATACAAGCGTGCTGAAGATCCTCCAAAATCAATGGTTGAGCTATTAGAAACAGGTGGTAGAGTTATGAATGCTGAAGAAGCAATGGCCGCAAAGTATGAGGATGAGAATGGAAGTATAAGTGGAAAATTACAAAGGAAGAAAGACGGAAAAAAGAGGTCTGCAGACGATAAGTTTGCACACTACACTTTTATAACTGTGAGCTACGAGAACATCCTCAATGAGATAAAAAAATGATCGTTCCCTGAGATGGTCGGAGAAGCTGAAGGCTCCTCCCCATAAGAGGAACAAGAATTTGTGGTGCGAGTTCCACCAAGACCACGATCATCTAACTGACTAGTGCTTTGCCTTTAAGGATGATAGTGAGAAGATGTTGAAGTCCGGAAAGCTCAGGAAGTATGTCGATGGTAGAGCTTCTAATGGGAGAAGAGACGACCCTAAAAAGAAGAGAAACGACAGGTGCCGGGAAGATACCCCAACAAGAAGAGATGAGAACTCAGATGATGATGATAAGGATGACCTTGACCTTCCACCAAAAGACAACAATGCCTCTGTGAAAAGGGTTTGTATGATCTCCTTTGGTGTTAACACCATATGTGGAGGAATAACAGGGGGTGGCTCAGAGGTACCCGACCGCAAGGCTCGTGTGGAAGAGGTTAAGTCAGTGACCAAAGTAGAGGTTATGAATTTGGCAACTTCAGAGGCTAAGCAGAAGAAAAAAAAGGTAGATATGGATACTCTTATAGTTGGATTCTCCCGACTTAACTTCAAATGTATCCTAGCTCCACACGATGACCCTTTGGTAATCACTACAAGGATGCATGGATGTGAGGTGTAGAGAATCCTCATCGATGGGGGAAGTTCAGCGGACTTAATGTTTTGGCCCTGTTTCAAGAGCCTATGCCTCATCAGAGTTAGGCTTGTACCCTACCATATAACATCGACAACAACCACATACAACATCGACACACTTGATCCTAGGGATGAGATAAAGCTCAAAAAGGGAGAAGCTACGAAAGAGGTAGAATCCATCATCCTCAATGAGGACAACCTAAAAAAATCATCCAAATCGGTAAAACCCTAAGACCTGAGATCAAGGAAGAGTTGGTGAAGCTACTGAGGAAGAGGAAGAGTGTCTTTACCTGGAGCCACGCAGATATGCTGGGTATTGACCCTGAAGTTATGTGCCACAAACTCAATGTTTTAGAAGACGTTAAGCCCATTAAACAAAGAAGAAGGGTTTACTCAAGGGAAAAGTATAATGTCGTCAGGGAAGAGGTCAGAAAGATTGAAAAGGCCAAGTTCATCAGAGAAGTCATATACCCTGAGTGATTATCTAACGCCAGCATCAATCCGAAAGCTAACGGGAAATGGAGTATATGCGTAGATTTCACTGATTTGAACAAGTCTTGTCTAAAAGACAGCTTACCCCTGCCGTGAATTGATCAGATGGTGGATGCCATAGCAGGGCATGTGCTCATGAGATTCATGGATGCCTATTTTGGGTATAACCAAATTTTTATGGACCCAGAAGACTCAGAGAAGACAGCGTTCATAACTGATAAGGGGACCAATTACTACAAGGTCATGCCCTTCGGCTTAAAGAATGCAGGGGCCACTTATCAACATCTTATAAATAATATGTTCGAGTGTCAGATTGGCAAGAACATGGAGGTATATGTGGATGACATGTTGACAAAGAACTTGAAGGCTGACACTCACGTGGTTGACCTAGAGAGGACTTTTGACACCATGGATTTATACAGGATGAAGCTCAACCCTGCCAAGTGTGTCTTCGGAGTAAGAGCATGAAAGTCTCTTGGATTCATCGTTAATCAAAGGGGAATAGAGGCCAATCCCGAAAAGATTAGGGTTCTTCTTGAAATGAAGACACCTAAAACTATCAAAGACGTTCAGAGGCTAATCGAAAGAGTTGCAGCACTTAACAGGTTTGTCTCTAGAGCTACGGACAAGTGTCTTCCTTTTTTCAAAGTACTTAGAAAGGCCTTCGAATGGGACGAGGAATGCGACAAAGATTTTAAAGATCTAAAGTCCTACCTTGGGTATCCTCTGCTCATATTACGGCCCATCATGGGGGAGAATTTTTATGTGTATCTAGCCGTTTCAGAATCATCCATTAGTGCAGCCATAGTAAGAGAAGACGATGGAGTGCAGAGGTCGGTATACTTCAATAGTAAGGGTCTGAACATAATTATCCTCGAATGGAAAAGTTAGCCTATTCCCTGATACACGCTTCCAGGAAGATGAAGCCATACTTCCAAGCCCACTCTATGGATGTCCTCACCGATTCCCCACTAAGACAGGTCCTCCACAAGCTCGAGAAGTCGGGCAGGCTGATGACCTGGGCCATCGAGTTGGGGGAATATGACATTGTTTATCAACCTAGGGTTGCCATCAAAGGGAAGGACCTTGTAGACTTTGTAGCATAGTTCACCTGGGAAGAGGTTGAGATTGAGAATAGTCAAGAGATTGCAGATGAACCAGACAATAACATCTTTCGTGATCCAGATGAGGTTGGGTCAAGAAAGTTCGAAAAAAGTGTAGATGAGAATGAGGAAGACAGGTACCTCTTCAAGTAAGGGATCCTGTCAGAGGGGAACTTCTCTTCAAATGAAGATGTTTGGAACCTCTTCATTGATGGGTCTTCTTGTGAAAGCGAAAGTGAAGCGGGACTGATAGTGTCAGCACCAGATGGTACAGACATTGAATATTCACTGAGGTTCAACTTCAAGGCTTCAAACAACGAGTCAGAGTATGAGGCGTTAATAGCGGGGCTCTCCTTGGCAAAAACCCTTAGTGTTGGCTCCTAGTCCACAGTGGCTCAAGGTTAGTTGTCAACCAAGTTCTTAGGGTGTATGAGGCCAAAGATCAAAGGATGGCCAAATACCTGAAGAGGGTAAGAACGACGCTAGAAGGCTTCAAGGAGGTGAAGATGAAGAGGATACCTCAGCAAGACAATAATCGAGTCGATGCTCTCTCTAGTTTGGCCTCAGTAACGAGGACATATACAAGAAGTACGGTACCAGTTGAAATCCTTCCCCAGCCAACCATCGAAGAAGAAGAGGTTGCCAGAGCTTGCCTCAGTCTAAATACGGGAGCCTCATGGATGGACCCACTCATTAGATACATCAGACAGGGAGAGTTACTAGAATCAAAATTAGAAAGGAGAAAACTGAGGTTCAGGGCCACCAAGTTCTCAATTATAGGAGACGTCTTGTATAAGAAGGAGTTCATACTCCCTCTCCTTAAATGCGTACACCCTTCATAGGTTCCTCAAGTCTTCAAAGATGTGCATGAGGGCTCTTCTTCAAGTCATATAGGAGGGAGGTTTATAGCTAAGAGGATAATTACTCAGGGGTTCTGGTGGTCGACCTTGGCTAAATATGCAGATGCTTATGTGAAGAGATGCGACAAGTGTCAGAGATTCTACACCATCCCTCACC
Organism: Sambucus nigra; assembly: GCA_949130495.1. Classification (NCBI taxonomy): domain Eukaryota; kingdom Viridiplantae; phylum Streptophyta; class Magnoliopsida; order Dipsacales; family Adoxaceae; genus Sambucus; species Sambucus nigra. Next base: position 400,625,295 of record OX422220.1, read on the forward strand.
AACCTCATCATCCTATGAAGACAATTAGCTCACCTTGGCCATTTGCAGTTTGGGGCATTGACTTAGTAGGACCTTTGCCAAGAGCTGCAAACAACTATTGATTCTTGGTGGTGGCAATTGATTACTTCTCTAAGTGGGTAGAGGTTGAGCCGATGATCACGATTACGGAGCAGAAGACCTTCCAGTTCATCTGGAAGAACATTATATGCAAATATGTCCTTCCAAACACCCTCATCTCAGATAACGGAACCAGTTCAAGAATTCTTCCTTAGAAAAATATTGTGAAAGAGTGGGGATCAAGCAGTTCTTCTCCTCTCCTGGACAACCCCAAGAAAATGGGCAGACTGAGGTCATGAACCGAAAAATCCTTGACGGGATAAAGAAGAGGTTGGAGGAGGTAAAAGGGATATGGACAGAAAAGGTATATGCTGTGTTATGGGCTTACACGAAGACTGCAAGAACTCTAACGGGAGAGACTCCTTTCATGCTAGCACATGATTCAGAAGCTGTCATCCCTACAGAAGTAGGACTCCCCACCCATAGAGTTCATACCTATGATCCTTAGAGGAATGGGGAAGAAAGAAGACTTGACTTGGATCTAATTGAAGAGAGAAGGGAAGATGCTGAGATCAGACAGGCAGCCTACCAGCAGAGAACAGCAAAGTTCTACAATCAAAGGGTAAAACCAAGACCTATAGCTGTGGGAGACCTAATGCTGAAGAAGATGTTGCAAAAGGCAAACAAGCTCCACCCAAACTGGTATGGTCCTGACAGAGTGGTCGACGAGGTTGTGCCTGGTACTTACCGGCCAGAAAATCTCAAAGGGGAACCTTTTTCCAACCCTTGGAATGCTGACCACTTAAAAAAATATTACATATAATGTTGCAGTTATTCCTTTATAATACATGTATCATTTTATGAAGAGGATAAGAATAATCCCAGTGTCAATACTTTTGTTGCATTATGTTTAAACATCATTAATTTGGCGGCAAGTTATGAGGTGAAACATCATTATATGGTGACCTCAGACCTTAAACATCATTAATTTGGTGAAATTATGAGGTGAAATATCATATTATGATGGCCTCAGACCTTAAACATCATTAACTTGGTGATAAATTAAGAGGGTAAACATCATATTATGATGGCCTCAGACTTTAAACATCATTAGTTTGGTTAAATTATGAGGTGAAACATCATAATATGGTGACCTCAGACCCTAAGCATCATTAATTTGGTGAAATTATGAGGTAAAACATCATAATTGGGTGACCTCAGACCTTACACCATAATTTGGTGGCAATTTATGAGGGTAAACATCATAATTTGATGACCTCAGACCTTAAACATCATTAGTTTGGTGAATTTATGAGGGTAAACATCATAATTTGATGACCTCAGACCTTAAACATCATTAGTTTGGTGAATTTAAGAGGGTAAACATTATATTATGATGGCCTCAGACTTTAAACATCATTAGTTTGGTGAAATTATGAGGTAAAACATCATAATATGGTGACCTCAGACCCTAAACATCATTAATTTCGTGAAATTATGAGGTGAAACATCATAATTTGGTGACCTCAGACCTTACACCATAATTTGGTGGCAATTTATGAGGGCAAACATTATAATTTGATGACCTCGGACCTTAAACATCATTAGTTTGGTGAATTTATGAGGGTAAACATCATATTTTGATGACCTCAGACCTTAAAACATCATTAGTTTGGTGAATTTATGAGGGTAAACATCATATTATGATGGCCTCGGACCTTAAACATCATTAACTTGGTGATAAATTATGAGGGTAAACATCATAATTTGATGACCTCAAACCTTAAACATCATTAGTTTGGTGAATTTATGAGGGTGAACATCATATTATGATGGCCTCAGACCTTAAACATCATTAACTTGGTGATAAATTATGATGGTAAACATCATAATTTGATGACCTCAGACCTTAAAAATCATTAGTTTGGTGAATTTATGAGGGTACACGTCATATTTTGGTGACCTCGGACCTTAACACATCATTAGTTTGGTGAATTTATGAGGGTAAACATCATATTATGATGGCCTCAGACCTTAAACATCATTAACTTGGTGATAAATTATGAGGGTAAACATCATAAACTGATGACCTCAGACCTTAAACATCATTAATTTGGTGAAAATTATGAGGGTGAAACATCATATTATGGTGGCCTCGGACCTTACAAATCATTAATTTGGTGAAATTTATGAGGTGAAACATCATATGGTAAACATTATTATATGGTGACTTTGGACCTTAAGATAAACATCATTATATGATATCCTAAGATTTTAAAATAACATGCAAGAGAAGACACAAAAAGAAGTTGTATAGTGTGAGGAAGATGGTATTAATATTCATCACTGAACAATCAGAGTTACAAATCAAATATGCCAAAATATATTGCCAGAATTCACAAATGTTACAGACAAAAAGAAGCAAAAATTACAACTTAAAGCTTCACAGGACAAGGCCTAGGTATCTGCAGCCGGAGTGGTGTCCTTTTGGCCGACGTTAGTCACCTCGGCTCCATCGTCCTAAGGATTAACATCTTCAGTCTCAGTGGTGCCCAAGGGAGCAGTCTCTGAAGGAGCAGCACCGTCCTCCTCAACCTCTTGTAAGGCATGAGCAAAACGGGGGTCACCAAAGCCTAGACCAACAAAGTCTGAGGCACTCAAACTCCCTGACTCTTATTCCTTGAGGCTTCCCATTTACCAGTTGCTTTAATACCTCTCTCAAGGTATTCAAAGCCAAAGCTGATGAACTCATCAAAGACCTTATAATTTGTAATAATCTTCTCGGAGGCATCCTCTAAAGAAGCCTTAACAGTAGCAGCCACTTTAGCCTGCAGAGAATCGTCTTTGGCTTTCAGAGACATTTCATGGTCCTTCTTCAGCTTGTCCATATCCTTGTCCCTCTATTGGACCTCATCCTTTATCTTGCTGACCTATTTCAGCTCTTCCTTCAGACGATCAACCTCTCCACTCAAAGAGGATTGGACTTTTAGAGCTTCTTGACCCTTCTCGATCAAGGGCATTTTCTTCAGAGTCCAGTCCATAAAATGATGCATGGATAACATACCCTGTAGTAGAAGGTCATATGTATAAGCACATTAATGTAAGATAGCCGAGTTTACACTTGGAAGAGAAAAATAGCAGAAATCATTTCCTGGATTGATCTGTGGAGGGTAAACCCAGCCAGCAAAGGGATATTAAGAGATCGTAGGAAGCGCTTATTTTCCTCAGTCATTACGGAGCCGATAGCATCAATAGCCTTCAGACCATGGCCAATCAAACAATAACTTATATTCAGCTGAGAAATATGAGCTACAAGGGCATCGTCTGAGAAGATCAAAATGGCACGATTCCCTTTTTAATTTTTACTCGGCCTCGTATGCTCCGAGTCTATTGTGATCTTCCTTTTCTTCCTAAAGTAGGCCTTGGACGTGCCTATGTTTTGTTTAGGAGGAGGAGGGTCTACATTATGCCCAGACTTTTTCATCAACTTCACGAGGCTTGGGGCAGACATCTCGCACAGGTCGTCAGAAATACCTTTAGGGTGCTCTGCAAAAAGAATTTCTGAGTCAATAAACCAGAGGCATGAAAAGTAAGAGGTATAACTTGTTAAAAAATGAGACTTACGAAGCTCGGTCAAAGGACTACCACAGCTCTATCTGCCTAATATTTTTAAAGGTCTTCTGTCTAAGTGAAGGGAACTCTTCTATGAGTTGATACAGGGGTCTGAGCATAAGGAGGATGACACTACACTTGGACTCTACAAACAGTAAAACCACCTAACTTAACCTAAACTAAAGATCAAATAAATAAGGTGCAAGGTTTTCAAAGCAAGAACACTAAGAACAATTAAGAACAAGCTCGCCGAAAAATGCAAAAAGTCACCGAAAAACCCTAAAATCCAAACCAAAAAATAAAACCCTCACCGGAAGGTGCATAATTGAAAAGTAATGACAAAAAATGGAAGGATGAGGAGTAAAGTGGTACCTAGCTCATGGCAGCAACTAAGATCTTGAAGAGAGAGAAAATAGCAGAGAACCAAGGCAGGAAGAAATAAAGAAGAAAGGGCTTTAAAACCAAAATCAGTTTGGCACACGTCCCAATTCCCATCATTGCCTTGGGAACCTAAAAGGAAAATCAAACCATCATGACTTGGTACACACGCCACTCACTTAAGCAAGTGACATGTGTAAAGAGAATACTTGCACACAAGAAAACTTAGCCTCGGCCTTGAAACACCCCTCAATTACTTACACATATAGGAAACTAAGGGCTAAGGGGTGATTGATGATGATGCTTGGATTCAGCACCACCAGATAAGTGATGATGAGCTCAAACAGTAGCAACAATGGCAGCTATAGAGATGTATATGTATAAGTATATAGACGGAGATGAGTATAAGAGGAGTAAGATAATGATGTATAGTGGTTCAGCTAATTTGGCCTACATCCACTGTGAGTGTGCGATCCACTAAGTATGGGCTCTAATGGCCTTGGATACAATACACATGAACTCCCTTTCTCTCTTTACAGTATGTATAAGCAGAGTTTTTCTAGGGTTACAATTATTGATCGATCCCCTTGTAGGGTTGTAGGTGACAAGTATATATAGGTCTTGGGGGGTGTAGTGTACCCCCCAAGTATGCATGGTGCATGTGAATGGTGATCTAGCCAATCCCCTGCTGACACCTGTAGATGCCAAATGATGACATAATATTCCCTCACATGAGGGGGAGATATTGTTATAACGATCTTCCACGAGCCATATGAGCCTCATGCGCACTGTTCCACGCGTCTCCAAAACCATGCGCTGTGATGACATCACCCTCGGCCTGTGATATGAGGTTGAGGGCAAAGTTCCTTTCGGTAGTGAGTCTGTCCCAATTTGGGCCTCGTACCCTCGGAGGGTCATCCGGACCATGATGAGGGGTCGGCCCCTTGAAGGGTCATCCGGACCATGATGAGGGGTCGACCCATTGAAGGTTCGTCTGGACCATGATGAGAGGTCGTCCCCTTGAAGGGTCGTCCGGACCATGATAAGGGGTCGACCCATTGAAGGGTCGTCTGGACCATGATGAGAGGTTGGCCCCTTGAAGGGTCATCTGGACCGTGATGAGGGGTCAGCCCCTTGAAGGGTCGTCTGGGCCTCGTCCAGTTGCAGGGCGCCCTCGTCCTGGCCGAGGGTACATATGGGTATATCAATCACCCCCAACCCTTAGCCATAGATGATGTTGATATGGATGAGGGATAGTGTTGCTTTTGAGAACTGTAGGGTTCGTTTGATGAGTGACACCTGTCAAGTTGTCGTGACATCTAGGCAGATGCCCATTGTTGCTTCAGTTTCCAAGGTGTGGCGGCTGAAAATGACCTGGGACTTTGTGCCCTGATGATGCCCTCCTCGTGGGTTGTGCTCTTCCTTGGTTAATGGGCCCACTCATTACTAAGGTATTTAAGCAATTTTTGAAACCTTTCCTTCTCTTCTTCTTCTTCGCGACCAAGCTTTCTCTCTCTAGATTTCCAACAGACAAACCACCATTTCTGAAAATTTCAACATTCTGAGTTTAGCAGTCTCTCTCTTCTTCCTCAGGTAATCTCTCTACCCCAGTGTCCTATTTACTTTCATTTCTTTTTTGCTTTCTTATTTTAGGCTTGTAGGGCCGAATTTTCCTTCGGCAGTTTCATAACTTTTCCGGCGACTGGTTCTTGAGCGTTCTTAAGTGTTTTTTATTTAAAACCCTCGATTTATTTTGTTTCAATCCAAAAGTCCAGTCTAGTTAACTGCAAACTTTTTTGTAATTAGGTTACCCAAATTCTTCCAAGTGCAGGGTCCCCCCCTTAATGCTTAGGAGGCTTTATAATTTAGCCGAGGAATTCCCATCCTTGAGAGAGAAGCTCTTCAGAGAGATCAAACGAATAGAGGAAGAGGAGGAGAGGAGATGAGGGGCCGACCCTAATTGGGTACGACCCATTTTTCCCATTCCTCTTGCCATAATAAAGCCATTTGAGCCGTCTGAGTCTTGTGGTCGTCCAGTCGAGAGGCATTCAGAAGAGATGGATGAGAGAGCGTCATCGCTAACTGGCACTGGGCCTTCGGGGAGACGAGAGATGTCCGAGCCAGGCCCAGGCCGACAGACCGAGGGTATGGTTTCTTCCGAGGCTGTCCTTGTGACAACTCTATCCCCCCATGCTTTCCAGGTGGCTTTTCCTCAGGGGCCTCTGTCAGGTGATGAGGCCGAGGGAGAGAGGATATAGGACGATGGTGAGGGATCAGATGTTGACCCAGTTGACACCTCCCATGCCTCGTCCTATACTTCCTCAGTCAGTGATCTCGACCTCATGCTATGGAGGCATGCATATGGTGTTTCTTCCAACATAACTATGAGGGTTCCCTCTAAGTCTGAGAGGGTCTTCGAGGGTGAAGAGGGAGAGGTTGCAGTATACGAACAAATGTTCAAGGTGGGTGTCAGATTCCCTCTGCATCCTACCATCGTAAATATCCTGTCAGCCCTCGGCGTTGCCCCCTCTCAGCTTCCTCCCAACTCCTGGAGGACGATCCTTAGCTACATATCCCTGTGGAAGAATGCTTTCACTGATGAGCCCTCGGCCGACGTATTTTTGTCCTGTTACATTATCACCTCCTCGTCTAAACAGCCTGGGTACTATCACCTGGGGGCGAGGAGGTCTGACAAAAAAATTCTCCACGTGGCAAAAACCTCCAACCACGACTGGAAGAAGAGATTTTTCTTCGTTTCTGGTGAGTGGGAATTTTACGTCGAGTCTCAACATTTGGACGATAGTCCGAGGGTTCCCAAAAGATGGTCAAACCCCTTGATGAAGGCCAGGTCTGATCCCATACTTAGTCTGGATGAGAAAGACATAATTGAATACCTGAGGGAACTAGGGAAAGGGGGTGAAATTGCCAAATTTGAAGATCTAATGACCCCCAAGTTCCTCAAAGAATCTAGTCTGAGGGTCGGCCCCCTGACAGAGCTATGTCAGTTACCTTATTTTTGTCCCAATCTATACTTTTTTTCAAGTGTTTCATATTTGCCTCTGCATTTTCCTGACATATCGCCCTCCTTTCAAGTCGTCCTTCTGGTATATCAGATCAACTTTGGGAAATGACTGCTCCCAGTTTGTTATCAGGTTTGGGCAAGAAAAAGGTCAAGGAGCCTCAGCAGGCTTCGAGGAAGACGCAGACCACGGGGCCGACACCTACTGAGCCGAACCTCGACAGATAAAAAAGGAAAGAGCCTGAGGTTCCCGTCGACCCTCAGCCAGATTCACAGACGAGGGAAAGGGTCGAGGCGTCTGAGGGGATCGCCTCTTCATCCAGCATGTGGGCCTTCTGGTCCTAGAACTTGAAGCTTCTGAAGGACGAGCCATCTTCTCTTATCGCAAACTTGAGGGCGGCCAAGGCGTCCATGTTTTCTACCCCCTCGGTTGCTGATTATGATTTTTTGTCCAAGATGCCTCCAGCAAAAGTGTATGACTATGGTCTGCATACCCTGGCTCAGGTACTTGTCTTACTTCATTCCCTTAGTTGCATTCTTTCACAAACAATTTTCTCGGCCTCTTGACAACTATTTATAATTTATGTGCAGTTTGTATGCACATTTACCTCGGACACCAAGTGGATGGTGGAGAATTAGTAAACATTTCATGAGGCCGAGAGGGCCATTTAACGTGAGGCTGATCTGCAGGCAGAGTTGGATACTGCAAGGGCTACACTGGCGAGTGCCAGGACCGAACATGCCAGGGTCCTAGACGAGCTGACGAGATAGCACGATGCAGATTTACAGGCCAAGGATGTGCTCATAAAGGAGAAGGACGAGGCCTTGACTAACATGGGGGTTCAACACAAGGCCGATCTCGAGGCGGTCGTCAAAAAAGCCGAGGTCAATGCCATGGAGGCCTACAAATTCTCGTATGAGTTTTAAGGCTTCGGCCTCGAATACCTGGAAAGGGGAATTAGGACGGCCTATCGATGGGTCGTCCTTAAGTTTGCCGATGCAGTATCTTCTGTTCGCCCCTCCATCGAGGCAGTCCAATTGGACGACCCTCTAATTGCTTAGGCCTTGGACCAGGTGGAATCTCAAGTCCATGTTGAGGGTACTGGTACATCTGAAGATCAGCCAATTTTGGTCATCGAGGAAGTCCCCATCATCAATGTTGAATCACTGCCCTCCGATGGTGCTCAATAGGGTGGTTGCCTATAGCCCATACCCTCTTCATGTAACTAATGTTTTTGTACTCTATTTTTATTGGATAAACATCTTTTTGTAATATTTCCTCTATAATATCGCCTCTCTTGATGTCTTCCATATTTGTCTTCCGTGCGATTTGTATTGTGAATTCTTTACATGAACTCATGAAGTCCTCCCTCGTCCTTCTTGAGGACAATGGTGGGGTCGTCCCCGCCATTGACCCTCATTATAGGTCGAGGGTTATAATTACCAATTTAATGGTTTTTAAAAGTCTTCACTCGTCCTTCTTGAGGACAATGGTGGGGTCGTCCCCTCCATTGACCCTCATTATAGGCCGAGGGTTATAATTACCAATTTAATGGTTTTTAAAAGCCTTTTCTCTTCTTTCTTGAGGACAATGGTGGGGTCGTCCCCTCCATTGAGCCTCATTATAGGCCGAGGGTTATAATTACCAATTTGATGGTTTTTAAAAGTCTTCCCTCGTCCTTCTTGAGGACAATGGTGGGGTCATCCCCTCCATTGACCCTCGTTATAGGCCGAGGGTTATAATTACCAATTTGATGGGTTTTAAAAGTCTTCCCTCGTCTTTCTTGAGGAAAATGGTGGGGTCGTCCCCTCCATTGACCCTCATTATAGGTCGAGGATTATAATTACTAACTTGATGGTTTTTAAAAGTCTTCCCTCATCCTTCTTGAAGACAATGGTGGGGTCGTCCCCTCCGTTGACCCTCATTATAGGCCGAGGGTTATAATTACCAATTTGATGGTTTTTAAAAGTCTTCCCTCGTCCTTCTTGAGGACAATGGTGGGGTCGTCCCCTCCATTGACCCTCATTATAGGCCGAGGGTTATAATTACCAACTTAATGGTTTTAAAAGTCTTCCCTCATCCTTCTTGAAGATAATGGTGGGTTCGTCCCCTCCATTGACCCTCATTATAAGCCGAGGGTTATAATTACCAATTTGATGGTTTTTAAAAGTCTTCCCTCGTCCTTCTTGAGGGCAATGGTGGGGTCGTCCCCTCCATTGACCCTCATTATAGGCCGAGGGTTATAATTACCAATTTAATGGTTTTTTAAAAGTCTTCCCTCGTCTTTCTTGAGGACAATGGTGAGGTCGTCCCCACCATTGACCCTCATTATAGGCCAAGGGTTGTTCTCCAAAGATGATCCCATTCGTATTACAGCTGACAAACACAAGATGAGAGGAAACACTGATTTTTCTCATTAATTTTCCGAAGTGTACTACTGGAGAAACACCCATTACAATTATGGTTCGTCAGGACATTACAACACTACTGATAGTATTTTTTCAAATGATCTGCATTCCAGGGGTTGAAAAAGGGTTCCCCCTCTAGGTTTTCTAGTCTATAGGTCCCTGGGACAACTTCATCGATGACCCTATATGGGTCGTGCCAATTAGGATGGAGCTTGTTGGGCTTCTGCCAAGTCTTTTTTAGGACCAAGTCCCCCACTGCAATTGGTCTCTGTTTCACCCTCTGATTGTAAAACCTTGCAGTCCTCTGCTGGTAGGTGGCTTGCCTTATCTCGGCGTCTTCCCTCCTTTCCTCAATCAGTTTTAAGTCGAGTCTCCTATCTTCCGTATTTCTCTGGGGGTTAGACATTTGGACCCTATGAATAGGAAACCCAATCTCAGTGGGGATGATGGCCTCTGAGCCATAAGCTAGCATGAATGGGGTCTCCGGTAGAGGTCTTTACCGTCGTCCTGTAGGCCCACAGTACAGCATATAACTCTTCAACCCATCTTCCTTTTGCCTCCTCAAGTCTCTTCTTGATCCTGTCTAGGATCGTCCTGTTTGTAACTTCAGTTTGCCCATTTGCCTGAGGTCGGCCTGGGGTAGAGAAGAATTGTTTGATACTCACCCTTTCACAGTACTTCTGTAGAGATGTATTCTTGAATTGAGTCTCGTTATCCGAGATGAGGGTGTTTGGGAGACCATATCTGCATATAATGTTTCTCCATATAAACTGGAAGGTCTTCTGCTTTATGATCGTTACCATCGGCTCTGCCTCCACCCATTTTGAAAAATAGTCAATGGCCACGATGAGGAACCGATAGTTATTGATGGCCCTAGGCAAAGGTCCTACTAGGTCAATCCCCCACACTGCAAATGGCCACAGGGATGTAATGGAAGTAAGAGGCAGATGGGGTTGGTGAGGGATGGTGGCAAATCTTTGGCATTTGTCACACTTTTTCACATATGACATGGCATCTTTCCCCAAGGTCGACCACCAGTACCCTTGGGTGATCACCCTCTTCGCTAAGGACCTGCCCCCAATATGGCTTGAACATGACCCCTCATGCACGTCTTGCAAAATGGAAGGACTTCAGATGGGTGTGCACACCTAAGTAAGGGGAGAAAAAACCCCTATTTGTACAAGGTGTCCCCAATGATAATGAAGTTTGTAGCTCTGTATCTCAACTTCTTCCTTTCTTGCCTTTCTTCTGGCATCTCCCCCTCCTTAATGTATCTGATTAGAGGGTCCATCCATGAGGCTTCCTTAGCGATACTCAGGCAAGTGCCAAGTGTTCCCTCAGCATCTTCAATAGTTGGTCAAAGCAAAATTTCCACTGGGACTGTCCTCCTGATGTATGTCCTAGTTGCTGAGGCCAACCTGGCTAGTGCATCGGCTTGGCCATTATCGAGCCTAGGTATCCTCTTCAATTTTACTTCTCTGAAGCTCTTCAGTAATGACCTCACCTTCTCAAGGTACCTAGTCATCCTCTCATCCTTGGCCTCGTAGGCTCCTAGTATCTGATTTACTACTAGCCTCGAATCACTATGAACCAAAATCTGGCCGACACCAAGAGACTTGGCCAAAGAGAGGCCTGTTATCAAGGCCTCATATTTGGCCTCATTGTTGGAGGCCTTGAAGTTGAACCTCAGGGCGTACTCAATGTTTGTGCCATCGGGTGCTGACACTATTAATCCAGCCCCACTTCCGCTTTTGCAAGAGGACCCGTCGATGAAGAGGCTCCACACGGTCTTTTCCTCTGAGAAATTTCCCTCGGTTAGGGATCCCTGTCTAAAGAGGTATCTTCCCTCTTCGTTTTCAGCCACTTTCCTTCTGGCGGTTCTTGTCTCAGCCTTATCTGTAGGTGTATCGGTGAGCCTGTCTTGTTGGGTATCTGTCTTCCCGAGGCTCTCACCCTCGATTTTATCATCTTCCCAAGTAAACTCGGCCACAAAATCCACCAGTGCTTTCCCCTTAATGGCCGTCCTAAGCTGATACACAATGTCAAACTCCCCCAGCTCTATAGCCCAGGCCATTAACCTGCTTGATTTTTCTGGCTTGTGTAGGACCTGCCTAAGAGGAGAGTCAGTGAGGATGACCATTGTATGGGACTGGAAGTATGTCTTCATCTTCCTTGATGCATGGATCAAGGCGTAGGCTAACTTCTCCATCCTCGGGTATCTTTTCTCCGCCCCCTGAAGTGCCTTACTGTTGAAATACACTGACCTTTATACCCAATCTTCGTCTCTGACGATTTCTGCGCTAATGGCCGACTCAGAGATAGCTAGATACATGTAAAGTCATTCACCCTGCACTGGTCGTGATAACAGCAAGGGAGACCCTAAGTATGACTTTAGCTCCCTGAAAGCCTCATCACACTCTTCACTCCATTCGAAGTCCTTCCTAAGGATCTTGAAGAATGGTAAACACTGGTCTGTGGCTCTGGATACGAACCTATTCAAAGAATCCACCCACCCCGTGAGCCTCTGAACGTCTTTAATGGTCCTGGGGGTCTTCATTTCCAGGAGGGCCTTTATTTTCTCCGGGTTTGCCTCGATGCCTCTTTGGTTGACAATGAACCCCAAGAATTTCCCTACTCCGACCCCGAAGACACACTTGGCCGGGTTGAGCTTCATCTGGTATTTGTCCATCGTATTAAAGGTCCTCTCCAGGTCAGCCACATGATCCTCTTCCTTTAGGCTCTTAGTCATCATGTCATCTACAAAGACCTCCATAGATTTCCCAACTTAGTCTTCAAACATTTTATTTACAAGGAGTTGATACGTTGCCCCTGCATTCTTTGGACCAAAGGGCATGACCCTATAACAGTATGTCCCCTTGTCTGTAATGAAGGTTGTTTTCTCCGAGTCTTTAGGGTCTATAAAGATCTGGTTGTATCCTGAATAGGCATCCATGAAGCTCATGAGCTCATAGCCTGCGGTAGCGTCTACCATTTGGTCAATGCGGGGGAGAGGGAAACTGTCTTTGGGACAGTGCTTGTTGAGGTTGGTGAAGTCCACACACATTCTCCATTTCCCGTTGGCCTTTGGGATAATGACAGCGTTGGATAGCCATTCAGGGTAGATAACCTCTCTGATAAACTCCGCATCTTCTAATTTTTTTACCTCATCCCTTATGACCTCATACTTCTCTCTAGAGTAAATTCTCCTCTTCTGCTTCACTGGCTTTGCACCCTCTACCACGTTGAAATTATGGCACATGATCTTGGGGTCGATCCCCGGCATATCTACATGACACCACGCAAAGACACTTTGTCTTCTCCTTAACAGTTTAATGAGGTCTTCCTTGATATTTGGCTTCAGAGACTTGCCGACTTGGACGGTTTTTTCCGGGTCATCCTCATTGAGGATGATGGATTCTACCTCTTCCGTGGCCTACTTTCTTTAGCTTCGTCTCATCCCTGGGGTATAGAGTATCAATATTGTAAGTGGTTGATGCCCTCTTATGTGCCTCTCTTTCTTCCACTGGGTTGTAATAACATTCCCGTGCTGTCGTCTAGTCTCCCTGAGCTTCCCCCACCCCATAAGGGGTTGGAAATTTAACCATCTAATGGACCGTAGATGGCACAACTTCAAACCCCTTGAGGACTACCCGCCCCAGTATAATATTGTAGGCCGAAAAGACATGTTCGTCCATCACAAAGAAGTTGACCTTCTTGGTAAGCCATCTCGGCCACTCGTCCTCCATCCTGACATCGGCCTCATATACTCCTAGGGGATGAACCTTTTCCCCACTGAACCCAATTAATGGGTGATGGTACGGGACAAGTCTTGCACGGCCGAGACCTAAGGCTTTGAAGCATGGCCAAAACATCACGTCTGCAGAACTACCCCCGTCGACTAGTATCCTCGGCACCTCACACCCGTGTACCCTGGTACTGATGACGAGAGGGTCATCATGTGGGGCTAAGAGGCCTTTGAAGTCAATTCTTGAGAATCCCACTATCAGATTATCCATATCGACCTTCTTTCTCTTTTCTGACTTTGCCTCGAGGGAGGTTGAGTGTACTGTCTTCGTCATTGCCTTGGCCTCAGCCACATGGGCCTTCTTGTCAGCGACCTCCGACCCTCCTCCTGCTAGGCCCTCGGAGATCATTCCTACTCCGAGCGAGATCATATTAAGCCTCTTGACAGGGCCGTGGTCGTCTCTCGGCGGGAGGTCAGGGTCGTCCTCATCGTCAGAAGGTTCGTCCCCTCTTTTTTGAGGACCTTCTCCACATGCATCACCTCGCTTCTTTCTGGGGTCGTCCCCTCGGCCCCTCTTGAAGGCACCTTTGTCAACATACTTCCTGAGCTTCCCTTCTTTCAGCATCTTCTCAATCTCATCTTTCAAAGCAAAACATTTTTCTGTCACGTGGCCATGATCTTGGTGAAATTCACACCACAGGTTTTTGTTCCTCTTGTTGGGGGCTGCCCTTAACTTCTTAGGCCACTTCAGGGCTCGGTCACTCTTTATCTCGTTGAGAATATGTTCACAGCTGACCGTCAGAGGGGTGTAACCAGTGAACTTGTCATCCGTAGACCTCTTCTTCCCCTATTTGTTCTTCTCAGGGTATGATGATGCCGGATTAGCACCACCAGATAAGGTGTTTTCAAGCTCAATATAGGAATAACAATGGCAGCACAGTTATATAAAGAGATAAGAGAATGAGATGAGGATAAAAGGAATCAACACCGGAATATAAGTGGTTCAGCCAATTTAGCCTACGTCCAGTGTGAGTGTGTGAGTAATATCACTGAATGAAGGCACTAATGGCCATGGATACAACCTCTCAAGCTTTCTCTCTCTACTGTAGAGTTAGACAGAGTTTTAGCTAGGGTTGAATAACTGGGATCCTTTTGCAAGGTAGGGGATGATCCCTATATATAGTGCCTAGGGGGTGTAATGTACCCCCCATGCATGTAATGAGCATGTGTGTGGTTGCCTCACCAATGTGGGAGTGACATCTGTTACTGTCACATGTAAGGAATGATGATGAAATATACTCCTCACGTGTGGAGAATAATCTTGTTACAACTGATTTATGCACATGTGTCCTTATCCAAATGTCAACATATGCTCGGCTGCCATACTGGTGCATGACCTCGGCCTGGGTGAGGCCGAGCTGTAAAGGCTCGATAAACGTCTTCCGAGATGTGCCATGGGGAGTCTCGGCCTGATCTCAGCCGAGACATTATGCTGGGGTCGGCCCCAGCCGAGGTTGGACTGGTTCCATGTTGAAGGTTACCAAGGCTTCTTGTCACCTCGACCCAAGCTGAGGTTGGACTGGTTCCATGTTGAAGGTTACTAAGGCTTCTTGTCACCTCGGTCTACACTCGGCCGAGGTTGCCATACCTAGGTATATGAGAATGTTGTTGATGCCTGTGATGCGCATAGTGTCCAATGGGAATGTAGGTGGAAGTGTCGGCCTGGGCCAACCTTACTAGGGCCGAGGGCTGATATCGTGGGCCTATGGCTTATCTAGGGTCGATCAATATCTCGGCCATCATCTGGGCCGAGGTTGGTGTCTCTAGGCCGAGGTTACACTTGGGGCATATCAATCACCCCCCACCCGTTAGTCATATGCGAGAGAAAGTGGCTATGGGATTACTACACCTCCGAGGCGTGTCCGTCCCAAGCTAATACCTGCATGACACCTGTCCACGCGAGAACGTACTTACTTGGCTGGCGTGTGCTGTCAGTCGTCCTTTGGGGTTCCCAAGGGAATGTTGGGCCTTGGGAAACGTGCCCATGTATTTAAGGGTTTGAACCCTTATTTTTCTCTTTCTTCTTCATTTCATTCCTGCGCACAAACTGTTCTTGCGATTTTCTCTCTCAAAAGCTTCCTTACTCAATGTTCTTCTGCAGTGGCATTTGTTGGTATTCTTGCGAGTTTTCTTCGTTTTCCCTCATCGTTCCATTTCCAGGTACTTTCTCCCTTTCATTTCCTCTGTTTTTCGCTTTTGGTTTGCATTTTCTGACGAGTTTTTAAGTTTTCCGGCGAGCTCCATTATCTCAGGCGAACTGTGTTTGCTTTAAACTTCTAAGTTTGATCTTTAAACTCCTTTATTTTACAAGTCAATCGTGTTTGTAGTTTTAGGAGTTTTTCCCAAGTTTAGGGTCGTCCTCTGATGCTCAGACCTTTATACCAGCTTCTTGAGGATTTCCCCTCTCTTAGAGAGAAGACCCTAGAAAAGATTAGGCAAATAGAGAGAGCTCGGGAGGAGGCTCGTAGGTCACAAGAGTTTCCCATTAGGCCCTTATTTCCACCACCTCTGAGAGTGATATATCCTGACCCCCCGGAGAACTTCTATCAGACAGGGGTTCCCGCTGATCCAACACCTATGTCTGAGTCTGAATCTTCTACCTTAGACCCCATGTCAGTGGACTCTTTCCAGGAAGCTATGGATTTCACACCTCGGCCTGATCAGGCCCCTGATCAGGCCGAGGTATCCAGCCGAGCCTCATCCCATAATAGTTCAAGCACCTCAGCCTCTTCTTCAGAGGTTGAAGTTGTTGAGCCGAGTGTGGCTGTGCCACCCATTATTGATGCCATCCCCCTATCGGCCGTCACAGCGGCAGAGTTCACTCAGAGATTCCCTAGTACCCCATCTACATCTGCTCCAGCCGACGTTGAGCTTGATGATGATGAAGATGCTGAAAGTGAAGTCGACGTCTCTGAGGCGGCCGAGTTCGAGAGCACGGTAACTGAAGTGGATCTTCTATGCTTCAGATATTTGTACTCCATCAGTCCTTAGATCAAATTAAGGAGGCCTATGAGGTAAGAGAGGGCCTATCACGGCCGAGATGGAGAAATCTGCTTGTACGAGCAGATGTTTAAGTTAGGGTTTCGCCTACCCATTCATCCCATCATCAAATCCATTCTCTCTTACATCAACTTGGCCCCCTCACAGCTATCTCCTAATGCCTGGAGAGTCATCATAGGGGCCATTATTCTATGGAGGGAAGTTCACCACTCTGACCTCCCAGTTCAGGTCTTCGTTGGTTGTTATGTCCCAACCTCGGCCAAAAACCATCCGAGCTACTATCATTTTGTGGCTCGGAGGCCTGAGAAGAAAATGCTCCAGGTGACTCAGACCTCAAATCATAACTGGAAGCCCCGTTATTTTTTCGCCTAAGGACCGTGGGAAATTGGCCCATGCATTCCCTCATCCATACTTGAGCCAAGGATACCCCTCAAATGGGGTAAGGTCTCCATGTCTGCCAGGGCCGACCCTGGTCTAAGTCTTCAAAATATCCAGAAGGTAAAGGCCCTGCAGGCCCAAGGGGCACATGGTCTGTTTGTTAAGTTCGAACATTTATTGACCTCCCAGTATCTCTCGGGGACGAGCCTGGGTGGAAGTCCCCTTGTTGACTTTGGTAAGAATTTTTATTTTAAGTCTAACCTCTGAACTCATTCATATCTGATTTCTAACCCATATCTTTTAACTTTTGCAGAGCGACCACAAGCATCTCGGACGAACTGTGGGAGATGGTTGCTCCGAGCTTGGCGAGGCTTGCCAAAAAGGCTGGTCTGAACGCTCCTCCCCCAGACCCCTCAACATCCAAATCTCATGCCTCAAAGAAGAGGGCCCCAGAAACCCATGCCTCTGAGGATCAGAGGCCGACCTCGAGGCAGAAGAAGGCCTCTGATGCTGCGATTTCAATCTCTTCGGCCGACATCCTGATGGCACGTCTTGACCAGCTAAAGTTAACCGATAGTGTGGTCGGCCACAGCAGGCAGGCCATGGACGCAATCGGCTCTGTAATGACCGAGGCTGACAAGCGCTTCTTCAGAGCTATGGACACCTCCCTGTTGGTTGAGTTCGGCCTTCACAGAGCCGTCCAGGTATGATTTGTTCCTTTGTCAAAATTTTAAGTGCAACATCTGACTTTTCTCCCACTTAACCTCTTCATTAAATGTGCAGGGAGTGACTGTTATGTATCAACTATCGAACTGGGCTATGAGGAAATTGCCCCTTATCCAGAAGGGGCAAGAGGCCGAGAAGGTTGAGAGTGCCCTGAATGCTGAGGTTGACCGTCTGAAGTCAGAGCTGCAGAACTCTAAAATAAGGTCAAGAGGTTGGAAAAAGACATCTCTCTGCTCGTCAAAGATCACGCCAAAGCCCTGAAGGCCAAAGATGATGTCCTGCAGCAGAAGGTCAGCTTGGCTGTGAAGGCTGCCCTTGAAGATGCCTCGGACAAAATAATTTCTAACTACAAAGGCTCAGATGATTTCATGGGTTTTGGCTTTGAATATCTTGAAAGAGGTATCAAGGCCACTACTAAATGGGTTGAAGTCAGAGAGAAGGAGGTCGGTACTCTAAAGGCCTCTAACTTTGTGGGTCTCGGCTTTGCTGACCCTCAGTTTGCTCAGGCGCTTCAAGAGGTGGAGGATGAGGCTGCTGCACCTGCTGAAACTGCAACTCTTGGAGGAACCGAGGTCGGAGGGGAAGACCATACTGATGACGCGGCCGAGGTGACCAATGCTGATCAAGCCAACTTGGCCGAGACTATTAATGTCCCCCCCCCCCCCCCCCCAAACCTTTAGGATTTATAACTTGTAACAAATTTGTATTTTGTAACTTGTAATACCTCGGTATTTTCTAAGGAATATTTGTAATCAATGCCTCTGAATGCCATATGATCTCTTCTTTTTACTGAATGTCAATCTCTTCTATTATTTTGTTGCAGTGTTTTTTATACTCGGTCAATAATTCTATCCTCAGGTCTCTTCACCACTGAAATGTAATTAGGCTCTGAGGTCAATACCTAAGACGTTAGTCTCATAATTTATCTCACCAAATTAATGATGTTAAGAGTCTGAGGTCATCTAACTAAGGTGTCTGAGCTCAGACCTCGTCACCACCGAGTGATGTTATGAAGGTCTGAGGTCATCACCTAAGATGTTATCCCCATAATAAATTTCACCAAATTAATGATGTTAAGAGTCTGAGGTCATCTGCTAAGGTGTCTGAGCTCAGACCTTGTCACCACCGAGTGATGTTATGAAGGTCTGAGGTCATCACCTAAGATGTTATCCCCATAGTTCACCAAATTAATGATGTTAAGGGTCTGAGTCATCTGCTAAGGTGTCCGAGCTCAGACCTCGTCACCACCGAGTGACGTTATGAGGGTCTGAGGTCATCACCTAAGATGTTATCCCCATAATAAATCTCACCAAATTAATGATGTTAAGAGTCTGAGGTCATCTAACTATGGTGTCTGAGTTCAGACCTCGTCACCACCGAGTGATGTTATGAAGGTCTGAGGTCATCACCTAAGATGTTATCCCCATAATTTACCAAATTAATGATGTTAAGGGTCTGAGGTCATCTGCTATGGTGTCTGAGCTCAGACCTCTTCACCACCGAGTGATGTTATGAAGGTCTGAGGTCATCACCTAAGATGTTATCCTCATAATAAATCTCACCAAATTAATGATGTTAAGGGTCTGAGGTCATCTGCTAAGGTGTCTGAGCTCAGACCTCGTCACCACCGAGTGATGTTATGAGGGTCTGAGGTCATCACCTAAGATGTTATCCCCATAATTCACCAAATTAATTATGTTAAGAGTCTGAGGTCATCTAACTAAGGTGTCTGAGCTCAGACCTCTTCACCACCGAGTGATGTTATGAAGGTCTGAGGTCATCACCTAAGATGTTAGCCTAATAATTAATCTCTGGTCTAAGAATGAAGCAAGAACTGTTATGGAAACTGATCTTTATTAATAACCTCTTCTCGATAAGATAGTGCATTTACATAAAATTCTACGCAACATCATATGTAATATCTCTTCAGGTGGTTAGCGTTCCATGGGTTGGTGAAAGGTTCTCCTTCTAGGTTTTCTAGCCTGTAAGTGCCAGGCACAATCTCTTCCGTTACTTTGTAGGGGCCATGTCAGTTTGGGTGTAGCTTGTTTGCCTTCTGTAGGGTCTTTTTTAGCACTAGGTCTCTCACTGCAATGGGTCTTGACTTCACCCTCTGGTTGTAGAATTTCGCTGCCCTCTGCTGGTAGGCTGCTTTTCTGACCTCTGCATCTTCCCTTCTTTCTTCGATAAGATCTAAGTCCAACCTCCTCTTTTCCCCATTGCTGTCAGGGTCGTAGGTCTGAATTCGATGAGTTGGCAGTCCTACTTCCGTTGGTATGACGGCCTCTGAGCCATGTGCCAACATGAATGGGGTTTCTCATGTTGGTGTCCTTGCCGTGGTTCTGTAGGCCCACAACACTGCGTAGACCTCTTTTGTCCATCTCCCCTTCGCATCTTCTAACCTCTTCTTGATTCCGTCCAAGATTGTTCTATTTGTGACCTCGGTCTGGCCGTTTGTCTGAGGTCGACCAGGAGATGACAAGAATTGTTTAATCCCCACTCTTAGGCAATACTTTTCTAAGGAGGAGTTCTTGAACTGGGTCCCATTATCTGAGATGAGAGTGTTTGGGAGGCCATATCTGCATATGATGTTCTTCCAAATGAACTGAAAGGTCTTCTGCTCTGTAATTGTTATCATCGGTTCTGCCTCCACCCACTTTGAAAAGTAGTCAATGGCAACTATCAAGAATCTATAGTTGTTGACAACTCTTGGCAAAGGTCCTACTAAGTCAATTCCCCATACCGCAAATGGCCATGGAGAAGAGATTGACGTCATAGGCTGATGGGGTTGGTGAGGGATAGTGGCGAACCTTTGACATTTGTCGCACCTCTTCACATAGTCTGCAGCTTCCTTAGTCAAGGTAGGCCACCAGTATCCCTGTGTGATGATCCTCTTGGCTAAGGGCCTTCCCCCTATGTGGCTAGAGCAAGAACCCTCATGAACATCCTGTAAGACCTGGGGTACTTCCATGGGATGCACACATCTAAGGAGAGGCAATAGAAACCCCTTTTTGTACAAGACGTCTCCTACTATTGAGAACTTGGCAGCCCTATATCTCAACTTTCTCCTTTCCATCTTGGACTCAGGCAGCTCTTCATCTCTTAGGTATCTAACGAGCGGGTCGATCCATGAGTCTCCTAGGTTCACATTGTGACAAGGGCTACATACCTCGTCATCCTCGATGCTTGCTTTTCCTAAGACCTCGATTGGAATGGTCCTTCCCAAATCTGTCTTCATTGCCGAGGCCAACCTTGCCAATGCATCAGCGTGATTGTTGCTCAGTCGAGGCACTCTCTTCAGCTTTGCTTCTTCAAAATATTCTAACAACCTTCTTACCTTCTTTAAGTACTTGACCATCCTTTCGTCTTTGGCCTCGTATACCCCCAACACTTGATTGACAACCAACCTTGAGTCGTTATGGAGTAGGAGTCGCTTTACTCGAAGAGTTGTTGCCAATAAGAGACCTGTTATCCTCGGACTCGTTGTTAGAGGCCTGGAAGTTGAATCTCAAGGCGTATTCAATGTTGGCGCCATCTGGAGCCGAGAGTATTATCCCCATGCCGCTTCCACTGTCACAGGAAGAGCCATCAATGAAGAGGCTCCATACGTCTGCATCTGATGAGAAGACCCCTTCTCTCATAACCCCCTTCTTGAAGAGGTATCGATCCTCTTCATTCTCTTCTACTCTGCTCTGGGTTTTGCTTATGACTACCTCTTCTCGGCCTCGGAAGACGTTTGGTGCAGTCTCTTCCGAATCTCGGAAGACACTACAGTTCGTCTCTTCGCCGTCATCTAAGCCTTTCTCTGTCTCAGCCTCTTCCAAACTTCTATCGGCCTCTTCCCAGGTGAATTCTGCAACAAAGTCTGCGAGGGCCTGTCCCTTGATGGCTGTCCTAGGTTGGTAGGCAAGATCATATTCTCCTAGTTCGATGGCCCAGGTCATCAATCTTCTGAACTTCTCAGGCTTGTACAGAACCTGCCTTAGTAGGGAGTCAGTGAGGACTACCATGGAGTGAGCTTGGAAGTAAGGCTTCATTTTCCTTGAGGCATGTATTAGGGCATAAGCCAACTTCTCCATTCGGGGATAATTCTGTTCAGAACCTTAAAGAGCCTTACTGTTGAAGTACACAGGCCTCTGGACTCCATCCTCTTCCCGTATGATGGCCGCGCTGATGGCTGATTCAGAGACTGCCAGATACATGAACAACCTTTCCCCCGTGATGGGCCAAGACAGCAAAAAGGGAGACCCTAAGTAGGACTTGAGTTCGTCAAAGGCTTTTTCACACTCTTCGTCCCATTGGAAGGCCTTTCTTAGAACTCTAAAGAATGGAAGACACTTGTCCGTCTCCCTAGAAATAAACCTGTTAAGGGCAGCCACTCTTCCCGTGAGTCTCTGGACATCCTTGATACTCCTAGGAGTCTTCATGTCGAGTAAGGCCTTGATTTTCTCAGGGTTTGCTTCAATCCCCCTCTGATTAACGATGAACCCCAGGAACTTCCCGGCTCCTACCCCGAAGACACACTTCGTTGGGTTGAGCTTCATTTTGTACGAGTCCATGACATCGAAGGTCTTCTCAAGGTCCGCTATGTGAGTGCAGGATTTCAAGCTCTTCGTTAGCATATCGTCCACATACACCTCCATGGTCTTACCTATTTGCTCCTCGAACATCTTATTGACAAGACGTTGATACATTGCCCCCGTATTTTTCAGACCGAAGGGCATCACCTTGTAGCAGTACGTCCCTTTGTCAGTAATGAAGGTTGTCTTCTCAGAGTCTTCAGCATCCATGAAGATTTGGTTGTAGCCTGAATAAGCGTCCATGAAGCTCATGAGCTCGTGCCCTGCCGTTGCGTCCACCATCTGGTCTATCCTAGGTAAGGGATAGCTGTCTTTCGGGTAAGACCTGTTCAGGTCAGTGAAATCTACACACATTCGCCACTTCCCATTTGCCTTAGGCACGATGACTGCATTTGAGAGCCACTCCGGGTAGGTAACCTCTCTTATGAACTCAGCCTCGTCCAACTTTTTTACCTCTTCCCGGATAACGTCGTACTTCTCCCTGGAGTAGACTCTTCGTCTCTGCTTGATTGGCTTGGCATCTCTGTCCACGTTGAGCTTATGGCTCATGACCTCAGGGTTGATGCCAGGCATGTCTGCGTGACTCCATGTGAAGACACTCTGTCTCCTCCTGAGGAAGTTTATCAGCTCTTCCTTGATTCCTGGCTCTAGGGCCTTACCGACCTGGACGGTTTTTTTCGGCTCGTCCTCATTGAGGACGATGGATTCTACCTCTTCCGCGGCCTCACCCTTCTTCAATTTTGTTTCATCTCTTGGGTCAAGAGTGTCAATGTTGTAAGTGGTGGTTGCTCTCTTATGGGCTTCTCTCTCTTCGACCGAGTTAAAGTAACACTCTCGCTCCGTGGTCTGGTCCCCTTGCACTTCCCCTACTCCATAAGGAGTCAGGAATTTTAGCATCTGATGGATCGTCGACGGCACGGCTTCAAACTCTATAAGGGCCACCCTTCCTATGATGAGGTTGTAGGTCGAGAAGACGTTTTCGTCCATAATGAAAAAGTTTATCTTCTTGGTCAGCCTCTTAGGCCACTCATCCCCCATCCGTACATCCATATCATACATGCCCAATGGGTGGACCTTTTCGCCACTGAAGCCTATCAATGGGTGATGATAGGGCACCAGCCTTGACCTGCTAAGACCCAGGCTCTTGAAGCAAGGCCAGAACATCACGTCTGCTGAGCTTCCCCCGTGTATGAGGATCCTCCGTACCTCACACCCATGCACGCTTTTTGTTATGACCAAAGGGTCATCATGGGGGGCTAATATTCCCTTGAAGTCGAGTCTGGAGAACCCCGCTACGAGGGTGTCCATGTCCACCTTCTTCCTCTTCTGCACGGCATCAGAAGACGTTAGATTCACAACCTTAGGATTGGCCACTGACCTGGCCTCTGCTATATGAGCCTTCCTATCGGCTACCTCAGAGCCACCTCCTGCAAATCCTCCACATATGGTGCTAACACCAAAGGAGATCATACCGACCCTCTTCACCGGGGTGTTGTCATCCTTTGGCGGAAGATCTGGGTCGTCTTCATCATCTCCCTCTGAATCATCGTCCCTTCTGGCTGGGACATTGCCACGACATCTGTCATTTCTTCTTTTCTTAGGGTCTTCTCTTCCACCCTTTGGAGACTTAACATCCACGTACTTCCTCAGCTTTCCAGATTTCAGCATCTTCTCAATCTCATCCTTTAAAGCGAAGCATCTATCTGTGACATGGACATGATCCTGATGGAACTCGCACCACAGGTTTTTGTTCCTCTTATGTGGCGGGGCCTTCAGTTTCTCAGTCCACCTCAGAGACCGGTCAGTCTTAATCTCATTGAGTATGTGCTCACAGCTCACAGTCAGAGGAGTGTAATGAGCGAACTTGTCATCTCCTGACCTCTTCTTCCCCTCTTTCTTACCTTGGGACTTTCCCGTGCTACTGCGGTTCTCCTCCTCATACTTGGAGGCCATTGCTTCTTCCGCATTCATCACTTTTCCTACGGTTGCTAGCAGCTCCGCCATGGACCTAGGGGGTCTTCCGCCAGTTTCCACAATAGCTTCCCCTTCTTGAGGCCTCCTATAAGGGCGGTCATGGCTATGCTCTCTTCATAATCTTCCACCTCCAATTTCTCTTTGTTGAATCTTGCTATGTAGTCTCTTAGGCTCTCACCCTTCTTCTGTTTGACATACAGCAGGTGGGTAGTCTTCTTTTGGGGTCTTACCCCAAAGCAGAAGTTATGGATGAACTGCTCAGCCAAGCCTTTGAAGTTCTCAATTGAGTTCTTCGGAAGGGAGGTGAACTAACTATGAGCTTCCCCTGTCAAGGTCCCTGAGAAGGCCCTACACTTCATCTCATCGGGTATCGAGTAAATGTCTGCTGCCGACTGATACATCTCGATATGGTGTACAGGGTTAGTGCTACCATCATACTTGGGAGTCACTGTAGGAGGCTTGAACTTGGCTGGGGTTGGGAACTCCACTATCCTAGCCACAAAGGGGGAGCCCTCTGAGTAACCCCTTTGTAATGGGTCCCTGCTTTTAATGAGATCTCCTATCTTCTCCTCAAGGCGTTGGATAGAATCATTCCAAGGTCTTCTGTCATCAACTTGGCCGAGGTTATCCCCTGCCACCTCCCTGCGATGGACAGAGGGTTCCCCAGCCACAACACGTTGACTGTTGACCTCTTCCTGTTCCCTGGCTCTTCCTCCACAGGGTCGGCCTTGGTCTGGCCGACCTTGCCTACCCCCTCTCTGAGAGCCTGCTGCGCTCCTCGACCTTGATAGCCTGTGTCTTAGGTTATTCACCGGGCCCAGCCTCTCGAAGGCCGACCCTCTGCTCAACCTATCAAAGGCTGACCCTTTTTGTTGGGCCTCTTCTCTTCTTCGGCCGATACATCCTTGACTCTGCCTAAGAGGTCGTATAGTGTCATTTGACACCTCATACGGCTCCCAGCATTCTTCTGGGGCTTCTTCAGCTTCTAGGTCATCATACCTGTCCTCTGGGCAAGGGTTTCCCTACCTCCCCAGGCGCAAGCGCCTAGGGTCAGCAACGTCCCTTCTCCACTGGGGTGCAGGTTGGTCCTTCATTGGTGCCTGGGGTGGTCCCCTGGCGTTAGGATGAGGCTGAACTGCCGCCGGTGTGATCATATCCGGTGAGACTCCAGGTGGCCTCATCATAGTTTGACTGAGCTAGGCAAATTTCTCCTTCATGGCTTGTTGTGTTGCAGCCAAAGATTTCAAGGCTGCTGCTACCTCCGCCATTTCGGACTGGGGGGCGCCTGACTGGAGCTAGGCCCTCCACCTCCGGGCGACGGAAGAGGCGGTGGTAATTCTGGTGCCATGTGTTAACAATAAAGAGATTGAGCAACAAGTGAGCTTAATACCTTAAAGGACCTCTTTCAATAGTGAAACAGCTCCACGCAAGGGGTGGTTCCTGGTTCACCACCAGAGTCTCTGGTGAGGTTAAGTTGAAGAAGAGGAAGAGATAGCTTCTCGTTCCCACAGACGGTGCCAAAATGATGATGCCGGAATTAGCACCACCAGATAAGGTGTTTTCAAGCTCAATATAGGAATAACAATGGCAGCACAGTTATATAAAGAGATAAGAGAATGAGATGAGGATAAGAGGAATCAACACCGGAATATAAGTGGTTCAGCCAATTTGGCCTACGTCCACTGTGAGTGTGTGAGTAATATCACTGAATGAAGTCACTAATGGCCATGGATACAATCTCTCAAGCTTTCTCTCTCTACTATAGAGTTAAACAGAGTTTTAGCTAGGGTTGAATAACTGGGATCCTTTTTCAAGGTAGGGGATGATCCCTATATATAGTGACTAGGGGGTTTAATGTACCCCCCATGCATGTAATGAGCATGTGTGTGGTTGGCTCACCAATGTGGGAGTGCCATCTGTCACTGTCACATGTAAGGAATGATGATGAAATATCCTCCTCACGTGTGGAGAATAATCTTGTTACAACTGATTTATGCCCATGTGTCCTTATCCAAATGTCAACAGATGCTCGGCTTCCATACTGGTGCATGACCTCGGCCTGGGTGAGGCCGAGCTGTAAAGGTTCGATAAACGTCTTTCGAGATGTGCCATGGGGAGTCTCGGCCTGATCTCAGCAGAGACATTATGCTGGGGTCGGCCCCAGCCGAGGTTGGACTGGTTCCATGTTGAAGGTTACCAAGGCTTCTTGTCACCTCGGCCCAAGCCGAGGTTGGACTGGTTCCATGTTGAAGGTTACTAAGGCTTCTTGTCACCTCGGCCTACACTCGGCCGAGGTTGCCATACCTAGGTATATGAGAATGTTGTTGATGCCTGTGATGCGCGTAGTGTCCAATGGGAATGTAGGTGGAAGTGTCGGCCTGGGCCGACCTTACTAGGGCCGAGGGCTGATATCGTGGGCCTATGGCTTATCTAGGGTCGATCAATATCTCGGCCATCATCTCGACCGAGGTTGGTGTCTCTAGGCTGAAGTTACACTTGGGGCATATCAGGGTACTTACCCCCCACTAGCGCCTCCTTTTTCGTCTTTGTATTTTGCGGCCATCGCCTCTTTGGCGTTCATTACCTTTCCCGATGTTGACAGCAATTTATCCATCGTCCTCGTAGGGTCTTCAGCAAGCTTCCATAATAGCTTCCCCTTTTGGAGTCCTCCAATCAGGGTTGTCATAGCTATGCTCTCCTCATCATCTTCGACTTCTAACTTTTCTTTGTTAAATCTGGCTATGTAGTCCCTTAGACTCTCATTCTTCCCCTGCTTAACATAGATCAGGTGGGTGGTCTTCTTCTGTGGCCTCATCCCAAAGCAAAAGTTGTGGATGAATTGGTCTGCCAACTGCTTAAATTTTTCAATGGAGTTTTTTGGGAGAGACGTGTACCAGACATGTGCAGCCCCAGTCAAGGTACCAGAGAAGGCATGACACCTCATCTCATCTGAGATAGAGTATATGTCTATTACTGATTGATACATCTCACTATGGTGGACAGGGTTGGTGCTCTCGTCATATCTTGGGGTGACCACAGGTGGCTTGAACTTTGATGGCGTAGGGAAGTTGACTATCTTCGCCACAAAGGGTGAGCCTATGGTGTATCCCCTCTGAATAGGGTCTCGGCTTTTCAATATATCGCCAATCTTATCCTCCAGTCACTGGATTGAGTAATTCCAGGGCCTTGTAGGGTCGGCTTGGCCGATGTTATTCCCTGTCGCCTCTTTGAGATGAACGGAGGGTTCTGTCACGGCTGGCCTGTGTCGGCTATTTACTTCCCCCTGACCATCGTCCTATCCTAGGGGTCGGCCCTCGTGGGGTTGGCCATCTGCTGCCTCCCTTTTGGACCTCGCGGCGCTCCTTGATCTGGATAATTTTTCCCGCAGGTCATTTACTGGGCCCAGCCTCTCAAAGGCCGACCCTCTGCTCAAGCGATCAAAAGCAGAGCCTTTTGGGAGATCATTAGGATTTGGTCTCCCGCACTTTCCTCTACTCTCCTGGAGAGGTCGTACAGTGTTGTTGGAGACTTCATATGGTTCCCAGCATTCTACGGGGGCCTCCTCTCCCTCCAGATCGCCATACCTATCCTCAGGGCAAGGGTTTCCTTGCCTCCCCAGGCGTAGACGCTGGGGGTAAGCAACATCCCTACGTCGCTGAGGGGGTGGCAGGTCTTTGAGTGGTGCCTGGGGTGGGCCCCTGGCCTCATGCTGCCCTGGGGCCGCTACCGGAGTAATCATCTCAGGTGAGACCCCTGGTGGTCTTAGTATGTTCTGGCTTAGAGTTGTGAACTGCTCCTGCATGATCCACTGGCTTGCTGCCAGAGACTTAAAGGCTTCCGCCACATCAGCCATATCAGACTGAGGTGGTGGCTGACTGGAACTGGGTCCTACTCCAATATCTGGTGGAGGGAGTGGTGGTGGTGGCATCTCTGGTGCCATGTGTTTGAGCAATGAAAAGATGAACTGGAAAAAAGACTGGTGAGCTTGAGAACCTTAGTGGGTCTCTTTCAATGGTGAAACATCTCCTCTTAGGGGGAGAACTGGTTCACCACCAGAGTGCCCAGTGAGGTTTAGCTGTACAAAGGAAGAGATGTCTTCTCGTTCCCACAGACGGCACCAAACTGATGATGCTTGGATTCAGCACCACTAGATAAGTGATGATGAGCTCAAACAGTAGCAACAATGGCAGCTATAGAGATGTATATGTATAAGTATATAGAAGGAGATGAGTATAAGAGGAGTAAGATAATGATGTATATTGGTTCAGCCAATTTGGCCTACATCCACTGTGAGTGTGTGATCCACTAAGTATAGGCTCTAATGGCCTTGGATACAATACACATGAACTCCCTTTCTCTCTTTACTATGTGTATAAGCAGAGTTTTTTCTAGTGTTACAATTATTGATCGATCCCCTTGTAGGGTTGTAGGTGACAAGTATATATAGGTCTTAGGGGGTGTAGTGTACCCCCCAAGTATGCATGGTGCATGTGAATGGTTATCTAGCCAATCCCCTGCTGACACTTGTAGATGCCAGATGATGACATAAAATTCCCTCACGTGAGGGGGTGATATTGTTATAATGGTCTTCCACGTGCCATATGAGCCTCACGCGCACTGTTCCACGCGTCTCCCAAACCACGCGCTGTGATGACATCACCCTCGGCCTGTGATATGAGGCCGAGGGCAAAGTTCCTTCCGGTAGCGAGTCTGGCCCAATTTGGGCCTCGTACTTTCGTACCCTCAGAGGGTCTTCCGGACCATGATGAGGGGTCGTCTCCTTGAAGGGTCGTCCGGACCATGATGAGGGTTCGGTCCATTGAAGGGTCGTCTGGACCATGATGAGAGGTCGGCCCCTTGAAGGGTCGTCTGGGCCTCGTCCAGTTGAAGGGCACCCTCGGCCTGGCCGAGGGTACATATGGGTATATCAATTGATATGCCCAAAGTACACCTCCCTACTTAGAGACACTAACCTCGGCCTGACTCACAACCGAGGTGGCAGAAGCTCATTATAACTTAGTAATATCATCTCTCATAGGGTCGGCCCTGGCAGACGGTACATCTACCTCATATATCAACCTGGGTTGAGCATCAGCCAAGGTCAGCAAGGCTTGTACATGTGTTCAGGAATCCATCAAAAAATAACATCAGCCCCGGCCGATGTTATATTTTATCATCCAGTCAACAAATCCTCATAAGCTCCATCATCATGACATGGGTCGGCCCTGGCAGACGTTGCATCTACCTCGGCCAGCCGACCTGGTCGAGGTCCACATGAATATTGATCTCGGGCAAAGGAACATTCGAACTTCACCAACCTCATACTTATCCAGGCCGAGGTTGGCACCAATCCAAGATAGACGAGCATTTATAAGTACATGTATAGCTCGGAACACGTGGACAAATCTGTTAAACTGAATCATTCCCTCCACGAGAGGGAATGATGAGGTCATCATTATTTAGTTAAGAACAGCCAGGTGTCATCCTGGCACTGGTTGAATCTTCATGCATATTCCCATTGCATGCTTGAGGGGTACATTACACCCCCTAAGCACTATATAGAGAGGTCATCCTCTACCTTGTAAAGGGATCCAGAATTACAACCTTAGCTGAAACTCTGTCATTTTACACAATAGAGAGAGAGAAATCTTGAGAGTTTGTATCCATGGCCACTAGTGCCTTATTTCAGTGATATTACTCACACACACTCACAGTGGACATAGCCCAGATTGGCTGAACCACTTATATTCAAGTGTTCATCCTCTTCTCCTCACCTCCTTCTACATATATATACATATACTCTCCTGTGTAGACATTGTTATCACTTTCTTGAGCTTGTCAACACCTTATCTGGTGGTGTTGTTTCTAGCATCATCACTCAGCCACCATCGTGGACAAATATATAGAGTTTTGCTTCTTGCTCAATCAAGAGACATGATCACTCCCAAAATAGAAACACTCACCCGAAGTGCTCCTACATCCATTAACATCCCTGACCCAATTGGTATCCGAATAGGTGTACATACGGTCATTGGTATCATATGAATACCAAACACCATAAGAGAGAGTTCCACTCACGTATTTGGTAATACATTTAAGTGAAAGTAAGTGTGACTCTTTCGATGATGCATGGTATCCACAGACTCCAACACTGAAGGCAATATCGAGACGCCTAGAGATCAAGTAGAGTAGACTACATATTATACTCCGATAACGGATTTTCTCTACATCCTTGCCAAAAGAGTCTTTGCTAAGACTTTTCGATGTACTAATAGGAGTGAGTGAGTTCTTAGTGGAGTCTAGACCGAACTTCTTCACAAGGTCTCTTGTATATTTGGATTGAGATATAAACATCTCATCCTCAAGCTGACGAACCTGGAGACCTAGGAAAAACATAAGCTCACCTTCCATGATCATCTCAAACTCACTCTTAATCTCTTCCTTAAAGTGGGAGCATGGTGAGAGAACGAGGATCCAAATACTATGTCGTCCACATAGACTTGGGAAACCAAAATAGCACCACTCTATATCCTCACAAATAACGTCTTATTTACTCCCCCTCTTTTGAATCCACGAGCTAAGAGATAGGAAGTGAGCCTCTCATACCAAGCACGGGGTGCTTGCTTCAAACCATACAAGGCCTTTTTAAGATAATGAACGTGTCCCGAGTACTTAAGGTCTTCATAATCTTTTAGTTGTTCAACGTAAACCTCATCCTATAGAATGTGATTTAGAAAGGCACTCTCGACATTCATCTAATATAACTTAAAGCACCGATGACATGATATGGTGAGTAGTAAGTGAATAGACTCAAGCCTAGCAACAAAACCGAATGTCTCCTCAAATTCTACACCCTCGATTTGTTCAAAGCCTTAAGCAACCAACCTAGCCTTATTGTGAACTATAGTACCATTCTCATCCATCTTATTCTTGTAAATCCACTTAGTACCTATCACATTAGTCTTTCTAGGTTGGGGGACTAACTAATAAATATTGTTCTTGCGAAATTGAAGGAACTCATGTTGCATGGAAGATATTCAATTCTCATCCTTAAGGCCTTCTTTCACCTTCTTGGGCTCAACTAAGGAGGTGTAGCACAGATAGATAACCACATTTTTTATCTTAGAGGATGAGTCTTGACACCAAGTGTGGGATCAGCAAGTATAGCGTAAGGGTCATGACTCTTATAAATCCAAGATGGTGTCTCCCCTAAATAAAAAATGGGGTCCCCATGGTAGCAGGAGGAAGGATGGGATCGTCATTAAGGGGTGCATCATCCTCACACTAGGGGGCTAGGAGCAATAAACATCGGTGGCTCCTCATCTCTAATTGTGACGTTTATTAACTCTATAACCTTAAAGCTTGCAAGGTTAAAAATCCTATAACCCCTACTAGTCGGTGAATATCCGAAAATATCCCCTCATTGCTACGGGAGTCAAACTTTCCTAATTCTTCTCTATCTCGTAAGATGTAGCAAGTACTCCCAAAGACACAGAAATACGATAAGTTGGGCTTCTTCCATGTCCACAACTCATAAGAAGTGTGTAGTGTATGTGGACTAAGGTATACCCTATTCACCGTATGGCATGTGTACTCACCACCTCTGCCCAAAAATGTTTAGGCATATTTATCCGAAGAATCACGAATTTAGCCATCTCTTGTATCGTTCGGTTCTTCCTATTATCAATCCTATTTTACTGAGGAGTACAAACAGCCAAAAATTCATGTTTGATGCCCATTTGATCATAATAGCTATACACTTTGGCTTCTCTAAATTCAAGGTCGTTGTCACTATGCATCCGATTAATAATGACATTGTATTGGTCTTATAGGACACGACACTTGGTTGTAAGGAACTCAATTGCATCGGACTTTTCTCTAAATGATCTTAGGATTGAATATTTAGAAAAGTCATTGACCATCACTATAATGCGTCTCTTACCACCTAAGCTCTACGAGCGAGGACCCATAATATCCATGTGAATCAATTCTAAAACATGGGAGGTGGTAATGGTATTCAACTTTCGATGGGGACTTCAAATTTATTTTCTTTATTGGGAAGGTCCACGAACCGAGGAGTTAGTTTCTCAGGCAATGGTAAGCCATGAACTAGGTTCTTTTTCACCAATATCTCAAGATCTCTAAAGTTCACATGATGTAGTTATTCATGCCAAAGGTTTACAGTTGAGACTGTGGCACTGTTGCACACAAAGGACAACTTGGGCACAATCCCATAGAAATTATCTTCGGTCCTCACACCTTGTGGTAAAAGTTCATTCGATTGATCATAAACATTACATTCAGACCAGTCAAACTTTACCGCAAAGTTTACATGGAACAGTTGACTTATGCTCATTAAGTTTGCTTTCAACCCTTTCATGTACAACACATTGTCTAGTTTAGGTAACTCGGGTATCTCAACATAACCTCGCCCTAAAATACTAGACCTACTCCCATCTCCAAAAGTGACTTTACCTTCCTTGCGACCCTTAAGGTGAGTACAAATGAAATGTCACCAATTATGTGCTTAAAACACCCATTATCAAAATACCATTAGGAAGTATTTTAAACCTTGAGAGCAACACGAATGATAAGGGCTTTGATGTCTTTCTTAGTTACCTAAGTGGAGGTAACCATTTATTTTCTCTTATCGTTAGTGTCTCTAGTCGGAGTGTTGGAAGCATTTTCAAACTTCAAACACATACATTTAAATTATTCCATCATGTTATGCGAAGTAGTGAC
This sequence comes from Sambucus nigra, assembly GCA_949130495.1. Lineage (NCBI taxonomy): Eukaryota > Viridiplantae > Streptophyta > Magnoliopsida > Dipsacales > Adoxaceae > Sambucus > Sambucus nigra. The sequence continues at coordinate 400,657,975 of OX422220.1, forward strand.
TAGAAACTTGGCTTTCTCTCTAAGACTAGCAAAGTCTTTAGAGCAGTGCGTGGGAGAATGTATGTGCTTAATTCTACTTAATTTATAGCAAAACTCTTTAAAGCAGCCTCTTATTTTGAAAAAAGTGAAAACATAGACAGGTTTGGGTCTACCATTGTTTATTTTTTTAGGTTGAACTTTCCATTGTGGTTTAGGTTGAGGAGCATAAGGATTAACCAAAAATTTAAGAACCCATTTTGGTGCGGTATGGGAAGTGGATGCACCATCATAAGCCATAACCTATTACATTCCTCTCACCAAAACCTAAAGCAGGGTCGAGGAGCATCTTACCTACCTTCTTCAATGTGTCCTCAATAGTTACCTTGACCTCCTAGGAACGTTCGAGATCTTTCTCGAGTTAGGATATAAGGGTTTCAAGTTTCTAATGAGTCTCCATGGATGCAAGGAGATCTCTCATAAGATGAGCCACCTTTTTGGTCAAGTCCCCGTTCTTTCTCTCAGCAAAACAAACTCTCTCTGCCAAAACTTCTCTCATAGAGGATTCACTCTCTCTCATCTCATACAACTCTTTCTCTAACACTAAAACTCTCGTAGCTAACCTTTTGTCTCATTTTTTAGTCTTAAAGGACTCAGAATAAAAATCGGCACAGGCGCTCTGAAGGTCACTCTCACCCTCACTTAAAGCATCCTCTCCCTCACTCTTGCTTGAACGATTAGACCCATTATCGATGTGTTCATGTTTAATAGTTTCCTCATCGGTGTGAGGTGCACTCGGTGTATTAACATGAATATCCATGAATGCGATGAAGTTACATCCATGCGGTGATTCATCCACCGAATTCACCCACTTGATACCACTATCACTAAGCGTGGTGCTTAAGGCGACTTTGCCTTTGCCGTGACATTTTAACCTAGTTGGACACTCATGAGCTTTATGACCCTTTCCCTCACACTCGCAGCACCTTTCCTCGTCTTTCTTAGGGAAATCTTTCTTTTCTTTTTCAAAACTTTTCTTTCCCAATATATATTTTTTTATTTTTCTCAAAACTTTTAATTTCTTTGGAAGAATAATCTTTTCTAAGTTTGAGAAACTTTTTAAAAATTTTAGCAAAAAGAGCTAAACCATCCAAGTTAAAATCATACTCGGAGTCAGACGATACTACCTCTTTCTTTTTTATTTGGGATGTTAGTGCAATTCCTTTTTTTCTTAGGCTTAACAGTTTTATGGAACATATCTATCTCATACGTTTGAAGATCTACTATAAGTTCTTTTAACCTATGAGTGTCTAGGATCCCTAATTAATTTAGCATGATAACCTTAGGAATAAAATAGGCAAGGAGCGATCTCAAAATTTTCTTAACAATGCGCGTCTTAGGTATTCTCTCACCTAAATCAAAACTCGAGTTCACTATATCAGACAATCATGCATAAAACACGTCAAAAGATTTAGATTCAAGCATAGTCATAGTTTCAAATTGTGTAGTGAGATTATGCAGCTTAGATGTTTTTACAGCATTGGTACCCTCATGCGTGAGCTTGAGGATATCCCAAGCTTGTTTAAATGTGGCGTACGTCATAATGCGATGAATATTAGGGGTGACGGCTCCCGAAATGGCACTCATACCGCACGAGTTTAAATTACTCTATTTAAAGTTGTCATTTGTACATGAAGAGAAAGGTTTAGGGCCAACGACATTATCAACAGTCACAGCGGGTGGCATCCACCCTCTTTCATAAAGAAACCAGACACGTTCATCAATGGATTTTAAGGTTGAATCGTCCTAACTTTCAAGTAAGCATAATTTGAACCATGAAAGATGGGCTTTCGATTATACAAATTATTCATTAAATTTTGATTTTTTAAAGATCAACAATTTTTCAAAAAAATTGATATAAAAAGAATTGCGAAAAAGGATCACACACTATTTTTGTGTAACCAGCTCTGATACTAATTTATATAAATAAATGTCACACACAAACAAATCCAATTTTTAATCAAATTTTAACCTTTAATTATTTATGGTGTGCATGTGAGTTATGTCCAAATTCTAATCTTGCTATTTCAGTCCAATCATGCAAAAATAAATAAGATGAGAAAAAATTCCTTTACAGGGCAAAGCCTATTATTCAGCACTATTGGAAGTTTATGAATACAAACGATTTACAAGACACTTAGCTACACTAAGTTAGACATGTAGATCTTCAAAACTCTAACATATACGACTCATCTCCAAAGGCGTCCACAAGTAGCGGTCTACCCTCAGTATCCACCGATTAAGCTTTCTTCCTTCTTCATCTATGAAATCTTGTTTCAAAACATCAACCGCAAAGAAAAGTCTCTACAAACAAGAATCATAAGAATCCTTCTTGAGAATGATAAAAGTGATCTTCAATAATTCTCGGGGATGAGGAATATGATATGAGGTGTTTGATCCAAAAAATTGAACTCAAAAGGTGTTTTTCTTTTTGAAAAAGAGTTCTTGGAATATCTGAACTCGTTCAACCTTTTTATAAGAAGGGTAAATAAAAGGATAAACATAAAAATATTTGGGAAGATATTCATAACATATCTGAATAGTGCCCATTCATTCGAACGAAAAGGTATGTCATTCGAACGACAGATTTATTTTGTTAAAAAGACTTTAACAATAACTTCTAACGATATCTCAGTGTTTAATGCCTTGGTACCTCGTTATATCTCGTTCGAAATTCGAACGATCGTTACCCCCATTGAAATGAGGCGTCTTCGGCATTTTTTCTTATAAAAAAATAAAGTTTTCTTTTCAAAAAAATAACCTCATAAAATATAACTAAACCCAAAAATACTCAGAAACATATTACCACTCATGATCACACACTTCTTCCATGATTTTTTTAGATGACCAAATCTTACAAACTCTAGCGGTTTTCAATCAAGTCTTCAAGTACCGACAAGATGTGACGGTGACGTGTTTAGGTTTCATGCATGTGTAAGGGATATGCTAAATCAAAAATAAATGAAAATACGAGTAATCATAAATTTTTCTCTTACACTACCATGCCATCCGACTGCAGTGCAGTTGGACGACCAACACTAGTTGCAGGCATAACTCGGATATATATGAAGAAGTGTGACCTCAATCAACCACAAAGCTTTGGGAAATTATGAGGAAAATAATTTGGCCACACGTGTGATGAAAGCACGTGATCATTGATCCAGATAAAATCTCATCCGTGAAGATAAGGATTGTTATAGCTTACTGACCCGCGAGAATCAAGAAGTGAGATACATCCGATCAAGTTGGGATAACTACCACAGTCATTGAGCCTTACACAACTCAGTTATCTCTCTTCCTATAAATGTTACCTAACCCCCAAGGGAAAGGGGAATGTAATCAAAAGCATTTGAGCCAGACTAATAAGAAAGAGAGAATCTCACATGGATGTAGGCACATTATCTAACCACGTAAACATTATTCTTGTATGACTGTGCATGACTTATTTTATTTCATTTAAATTATGTTTAATTATATCCAGTAAGATTTTTCCACCTACAATAAGATTTTTCAAAATCATCAAATCATGATCCAAACATTTAACATACATATTTTCAAGTAGTTTAGACATTCTTTGTCACACCCCAAACCCAAATCCATTCTAATCATTTATTTTCATAACAATTAAATCATGATCTTCAGTCCATTTGAAAAGAAATTCATTTATTAATATTTTCATGTGTAATGTACATAATGAACATAATATTGTTCTTGTGCCATAATGAAGTCAACATCAGAGTCATAATTAGAGATTATACAATACTGTGATTAACTACGAATAAATTTTACAATCATCAAATCCATTCACACTAACTCAATATATACCATGTGTGAGTGTAGTAAAATCCTCATTGTGACAATAACAAAATCTCCATATTTAAACCCCAGCTCTTTCTAATGATGCAGCTCTCAAAACCACTGATCATACGGTATCCTAGCTGGCAGCATACAAACCTGAAAATGTTAAAATATAAACTATAAGTATTAAGCTTAGTGAGGTACTCCTTCCCTGTAATGAATTAACAGTTTTGTATCAAATATGTGGATATAAAATCCAAACAATCTTGTCCATTGGCAATAACAAATCCTAGAACACAAGTTCCAACAAATCATTGGATCTTTGTCCAATTCCAATCCTGGATCATAAGACCCAAACAAATCCTGGATATTTGAATATCCAAATAAATCATGAATACCGAAGTATTCAAACCAATACTGGATAATTTAATATCCAAACAAGTCTTTCTCTTAGAGTTATATTCATAACCATCATATCATTTTCATATCTATATGTGAAACAATCAGAAGTACACTCACCTTGAAAATTTAACAAGTTTTCCCTTTTCCTTTATCTGGCTCTTGTTCAGTCAGTTCTTCTTATCTTTATATCATTCTTACAATATTAGTATCATTGTAATAATAATAACAATTAAAAGAATAACTTCAACATAACTCAATCCATAAGCATCATATGAAGCTATTCAAATCATTCATCATAAATGAAGTCCCATCTAGGCTCAGGTTATGATATCTAACATATTCAAATTATAGCCCAAACCTACTTTAATTCTTATTGGTAATCCAATCCTTATCGTATTAGGTTTCCAACACAAAATATGACACATAATTCCAAGTTTCCTAGAGCAAGATATGCTCATTTCTTTACTACATAGCAAATCCGCCCTATAGGCTCCTCTATCATTCAGTCATCTTCCAAGAATTTTCATAATTTTTATACATCATAAATTTCTATGATATTTCACCCAATTTCATAAAACATATTTAATAATATAATATTAAAATTTCATAATTTTCAGAGTTCATTTTCTATGTCAAGCAAAACATCAAACATATGGTATTCATATTTACTCTTTTGGGGCAGATTTCATACCTAAATTTCAAACCATCACCCAAGATTAATTTCTTGCTATTTTTATATAATTTTTGGATATGTTATGAATATATGGGTCTAAGTTAATCTCCAACTAGAATTAACCAATTTCAGTAATCATACAAAAAGATATGGAAGTTTGAATAAACAAGGTTAATGAATGAAGCAATTTAAGGGTTTACACATTCAACTTTTTTTAAACTTGCGTATATCCATACATATGCACCCAAGCATTAAAGGTCAATAAACAATCAAGTATTTCTATCATATAAATCATAAATAAAAGAATAATAACAAGATTCATGGGTGGAATTACCTTAGGGGCTTTTACATAATTTTCTATGAATTTTTCTGAATTTTCTCCCCACTTTCTTCTTCCTAACCTTCACAATTATTTTTCCTCAACCTAAAACTCTCCCAAACTGAGTTTTCTGAAGAATGGAGGATATATCAAGGGTTTAAGTCGGCCAAACCAACCTCCACCTCCAACCAATAAATTTAAGACACTTATTGGGCATAAAGGATAAATTACCACTTAAACGGATGGACAGATTTGTCCTTGGTTAGTAATTTTGATATAACTTCTTACTCGGACCTACGTTTTACACACCGTTTGTTGTGTTAGAACCATAACTCACATGTATACAACTATCTAGTTTTCACCTCAAGTCAGTTGTTATTTCATAAAGGCCAAAACTTGTCTTAAACATGAACATTCCTACTGAAAACTTCAAAATTTCATATTTGTAAGTAATTCGATATTTCATGCTTTATGAAGGTAGGATTAAACTAAACATAATGATTAACATTATATATACTATTAACATATTATCCATATCACATAAGATAATAATGATTTAAACATAATTTATCATAATTATATTCGAGTTGTCACAATTCTCCCCCTGTTAGGAAATTTCGTCCCCGAAATTGATATACCTTGGTTGTCTGAATCAAACAAATATGGATAACGCATATTCATGGTATCCTCGCTCTCCCATGTAGCCTTGTCCATGGAATTCCTTATCCACACAACTTGCACAAGTGGGATCACTTTTGATCTCAATATTTGTTCTTTCCTATCGACGATTGCAAGTGGTTCTTCCACATAGCTCAAATCTTCCTTCAACTCAATAGGTTTTCCACAAATACATGTGAAGGATCCAATACATACTTTCTCAACATAGAAACATGAAAAACATCATGTAATCGAGCTAATTCCTGTGGTAACACTATCTTGTAGGCAATCATCCCGACTTTCGCAAGAATTTCATAAGGTCCAATGTAGCGTGGACTTAATTTACCTTTCTTTCAAAACCTCATAACTCCTTTCCATGGCGATATCCTAAGAAACACGTAATCCTCCTTCTGAAATTCTAAATCTTTTTGTCTCTTATCCGCATAACTTTTCTGTCTGCTTTGATTCGTTCTCATTTTATCTTAAATAATCTTTATTTTTTCAGTGGTGACTTCAATCAACTCTGGACCCTCTATCTTCCTTTCACCAACTTCTCCCCAACATATGGGTATACGACACCGTCTACAATACAATGCTTCATATGGCGCCATACCAATAGTAGATTGAAAACTATTGTTATATGCAAGTTCTATCAAAGGCAAATATTCATCCCAATTTCCTTTAAAATCAAGCACACAAGCTCTAAGCATATCTTCCAAAATATGTATTATCCTTTCAGACTGCCTATCTGTCTGAGGATGAAAAGTCGTACTAAACTTTAAGTTAGTACCCATAACATACTTCAAGCTATCCCAAATCTGGATGCAAAAGTAGGGTCCCTATCTGAAACAATAAGTACTGATGCTCTATGCAATCGAATAATATCATTAACATACAATCTAGCATACCTATCAACTATATACGTAGTCTTGACTGCTAGAAAATGAGCGGACTTGGTCAATTTGTCCACCACTACCCAAATCGAATCTGGCCCCTTCTGAGATTGAGGAAGCCCAACCACAAAATCTATCGTTACATGATCCCATTTCCATTCAGGTATTGGCAATAGCTCAAGCAGACCAGTAGGTTTCTGATGCTCCACTTTCACTTACTGACATATAAGGCACCTATCAACAAAATCAGCTATTTCCTTATTCATATTATTCCACCAATAATGCTCTTTTAAATCCATATACATTTCAGTACTACCAGGATGCATAGTATAAATGGAACTATGAGCCTCATCTAAAATTTCCTCTTTCAATCCACCCATATTAGGCACACATAATCGCTGCTTATATAATAAAGTACCGTCATTCACAATACAAAAATCTTCAGACTTACCATCTCGAACATCTTGTCGTTTCCTCTCAAGAAAAGGATATTGACTTTGTAAATCATGAATACGGGTAGCTAACAAAGGCCTCACGCTTACATGAGAAAAGAACCTATCCCCATCTGCTAGCTTCAATTATACTCTCATCAATCTCAACTCCATGATGTGGGAAACTCTAGAACACATAATACAAGATAACTTGCCCGAAGCCTTTCTACTCAGAGCATCTGCAACTACATTTTCCTTCGCTGGGTGGTAGTGAATTGTACAATCATAATCTTTAATTAACTCCATCCACCGCCTCTTCCTCAAATTCAACTCCTTCTGAGTAAATAAATACTTAAGTCTTTTATGGTCAGTAAAAATTTCACATACCTCACTATATAGATAATGACGCCATAATTTCAAAGCAAACACCATAGCAGCAAGTTCCAATCATGTGTAGGATAATTACGTTCATGTGTACGCAACTGCCTAGAAGCATAAGCAATAACTTTACCATGCTGCATAAAAACACATCCCAACCCCTGATGTGAAGCATCGGTATAAATAACAAAACCATCTCCACCATGCGGAATAGTAAGAACAGGTGCAGTTACCAGCCTCTTTTTCAATTCATCAAAACTATTTTCGCAATCATAATTCCATTCAAACTTAACATCTTTATTGGTTAGTTTAGTCATTGGCAAGGCAATCGAAGAAAATACCTTAATAAACCTTCTATAATACCCAGCTAAACCAATAAAACTCCTCACCCCAGTCACATTATTAGGCATCTCCCATTTTACAATAGCTTCTACCTTTTTAAGATCAACACATATACCATCTCTAGAACTAACATGGCCTAAAAATACAACTTGTGATAGCCAAAATTCACACTTGCTAAACTTAGCATACAACTTCTTATCTTTTAACAAATTCAAAATACTTATGAGATGCTTTTCATGTTCAACCATATCGCGTGAATAAATCAGAATATCATCAATAAAAACTATCACAAATGAATCAACAAAAGGATGCAGTACCCAGTTCATAAGATCCATAAATATAGTTGGAGCATTAGTCACCCCAAAAGGCATCACTAGAAATTCAAAATGAGCATACCGAGTACGAAAAGCAATTTTAGAAATATCACTCTCCTTGACCCTCAATTGATGATAATCCGATCGCAAGTCTATTTTTGAAAACACTTTAGCACCCTGTAACTGATCAAACAAATCATCTATATGAGGTAAAGGATATTTGTTCTTAACTGTAGCATTATTCAGTTGCTTATGATCAATACACAAACGCATTGTACCATCTTTCTTTTTCACAAATAAAACTAGTGAACCCCATGGAGATACACTAAGTTATATAAACCCCCTATCAAGTAAATCCTGCAACTGAATCATAAGTTCTTTCAATTCAACAGGTGTCATTTTATACGGTGCTATAGAAATTGGGTATGTCCCTGGTTCTAATTCAATACTAAATTCAACTTCTCTTTCTGGAGGTAACCCAGGCAACTCACTAGGAAACACTTCTGGAAAATCCCGTACAATAGGAACATTGACTAACTGTAAAGTCGCCTTCCTGGTGTCAAGAACATATGCAATAAAACCCTCACAACCCTTACTCAATAATTTCCTCGTCTGAACAGTAGAAATGATGCAACTGGGAACAATTTTCCTTTCCCCCATAAATTTAAATTCAGGCTCACCAGGCATATTAAAAACAACTTCCTTACAAAAACAATCCATGGATGCATGATATTTAGATAATCAATCCATTCCTAGAATTATATCAAAATTAGAAATATCCAATGGAAGTAAATCTATAACTGTATCTCTAACCCCCACAGTCAAAACACAATCAAGAAAAACATATTCGTCTACAACCATATCTCCCATAGGCATATAAATACCCAACCCCACATCTAAATGAGTACATGGTCTATTCAGGTATACAGTAAAAGCATAGGTTACAAAAGAATGTGTGGAACCAGGATCAATCAAAACATAAGCACTTCTATCAGTAACAGAAAGTCTATCTGTCACCACATCCGGGTAATATGAGCCTCTTTCATCGTAAAGACTCGTCCACCTGGCCTGGAACCACTAGCTTATCCTTTACCCACACTTTTTGCTCCACTGCCTGGAGGTAACACTCTGCTTGCTGCTTCACTAGGTGCTGCTGGAGTCTCTGCTAACTGCGAAAAATTCTTCTTAACATGCCCCATTTGATGACAATGGTATCATTCCACTCCTTTAAGCTTAGGACACTCGGATTTATAATGATCCTCCTCTTTACAAAAGAAACAGGTAACGACTCTCGTCGGTGCCTCACATTTTCCTGACCTCCTAACCATACTAGAAGATTCTCCACCGCTAGTATCTCTGTCAAATCTCCCCTGACCTCTACCACTATCTCCACCACCTCTCTGAAATTTATGAGGTTCCATCTTAACACTTCCACCCTCACCTCCCTTAGACTGAAATTTAAGGGTTTACACATTCAACTTTGTTTAAACTTGCATATTTCCATACATATGAACCCAATCATGAAAGGTCAATAAACAATCAAGGATTTCTATTATATAAATCATAAATACAAGAAAAATAACAAGATTCATGGGTGAAATTACCTTAGGGGCTTTTACGTAATTTTCTATTAATTTTTCTGAATTTTCTCCTCACTTTCTTCTTCCTAACCTTCACAATTATTTTTCCTCAACCTAAAACTCTCCCAAACTGAGTTTGCTAAATAAAGGAGGATATCTCAAGGATTTAAGTCGGCCAAACCAACCTCCACCTCCAACCAATCAATTTAAGACACTTATTGGGCATAAAGGACAAATTACCACTTAAACGAATGGACAGATTTTTCCTTGGTTATTAATTTTGGTATAATTTCTTACCCGGACTTCCGTTTCACACACCGTTTGTTGTGTTGCAACCATAACTCACCTGTATACAACTATCTAGTTTTCACCTCAACTTAATTGTTATGTCATAAATGTCAAAACTAGTCTTAAACATGAACATTCCTACCGAAAACTTCAAAATTTCATATTTGTAACTAATTCGATATTTCATGCTTTATGAAGGTAGGATTAGACTAAACATAATGACTTAACATTATATATACTAATAACATATTATCCATATCACATAATCTAATCATGATTTAAACATAATTTATCATAATTATATTCGGATTGTCACATTATTTCCTAAATCTTAAGAAGCTTTGAATACTTTGTAGAAGACCATAAATCTTTTTTCTTTCCTCATAAAGTTAGATGTAATCTGACATGGCTAAAATTGGTTGTCACCCTAACCTCACCAAATGATCCTCCTAGGGATATATGAGGAGTTAATGATACTGAAAAATGACATATAGTGGTCCATTACCTGTGTTGCAGGGACTACATCCACTATAAAGTTGTCCATCTCTTGTATATTTCGTATAATTATAAATAATACAAACATGACATGCCTTTGGCTTTGGCTAAGGTGGTTCGAGATTGTTTGAGGACATTGTAATGGATATAAAAATTCTAGGGGGTAACTAATTGACTCCTTTAGATGTTTCTGACTCACTTAGAACATAAAAAACGTAAATATATCTAAGGCAAAGAAGTATAATGCCTAGTAAACAAAAAGAGAGAAGAAAGTGATCCAATATCTTTACAAATATGAAAGATAATAACTTAACTCTTTAATCTACTTGATAATGATTAGGAATCAATCTCTTCACAAATAATTTAGTTTCCCCCTTTAAATTCAATTTTAACATGAAATCAATAATTTCAATAAATTACGCAGCGAGCAAATTTAAATAATGAACACATAACCATTTATTTAATCAATAAAAATACGGGATATTACATTTGAGAGGTAACCTAAAAGCAGTACACATGCAACGACCATGAGTTTTACGATAAGGAAATCCACTTTCGTTCATTATAGCGACATGTAGTGAGTAGGTAACGCAAATTAGCCAAAGATTTGATCCGGTATATTCCCTATATTCGCGAATAGCAAACAAATCGCGAGTACACCGCGAGAAGCGAAAATCGACGAATTAATATCAATTACAGTTCACGAACGTTAACCTATGCTTCATAGCAACAAATCAAGTAAACTAAGAAAGTTCCTTTATAATGCATTTGGCAATCTCTCAACCCTCAATGTTATATTTAAATATTTTTCAATTTAAGAAAATATTGAACCAAGGGATAAAACTAGGTTATTTAAGCCAAATGTAAACTTTGTCCTAATTATCATGCGCAAGGCAATAACATGAATGATATAAAAATTTATATTGCTAACGTACACGTTGCAATAGGCTTTTTGTGTCAATTTTCTCTATTGTAAACTTTGATTTTCTTATTATACGACCTCCTAAATGGAATGTTTTTTGTAGGACTTCTATGATTTAAACCAAAAAATTTAACGCGAGTAGAGCTGGTTTTCGGTCGGTTTGGTCGGTAAATGGAGCATACCAATACCATACCAACTTTGAAATCATTAAACCAATATTATCAATTTTACCAATCGGTACACCAGCCTATAAACCAAAACCAAGTCGTGCGGTACATCAGTAAAATCGATTTTTTACGGTAAAATCGATTTTTCAAAAAATATGATAGATTGTGGTAAATTTCTCTTTATAGTAAATTTGGTAGTACTCGGTACATAATGGTAATTTTGTGTACCACTTCTCTAAACCATTTACCAATAACATAAAGTAAGTAAATCATTTACCAAAAGTATCGTACATGATATTTCCCATTTCAATTGTTATACAATTCAAGAGGGCCTGGTAAGAGATACAACAAAAGAAACAAAGTTACCACCAACCCTCTAAAAAATAGACAAAAAGCATCTAGGTGTCAATAAGGCCCCCTGTCCACCTCTCAAGCATCACAACATTTCTTTATATAGATTTTCAACTTCTGAAAAACATTTCTTACAAAAGAGACACTCAAGTTGTCCTTGTTCTTTATTTCTATGGTAAAATTCTCTAAAAAGGGATCGGTGTGATACTCATCATTATACTCTTTGTACCACTTTCTCTTCTGATGTACCTCCGAGTTATCTAGGAGCTTATTTGATTTAACATGGTATTTTTAATTTGTTAAGTTCGATAATATTATTTTGGTATTTTCGGTACAGTACAATCGGCAAATCGATTTTTAAAATATTAAAACCAAAATCAACCACAAAAAATTTGGTAATTTCAATTTCGGTTTCAGTTAGTAAACTAATTTTCGACACAAAACGGTACGGCATAGATTTTTACCGTACCGCGAACACTCTTAAACAGGAGTATTGGAAAACCTAATTCTAGTAAGTTAAATCAACTACATATATAAAAACGTCATCAATAAAATTCAATTTGAGCTTAAATCCATCAGCAAAATATCTAAACCACAATTAAGGGGTTTTGCCAAACTTGTTGCTTGTGCATCCCGTGGACCCGTGTAAATGGATACTTGAGCCGGAAACTTCATTTGTTCGTAGGAATTTCTACGAAGAAATGAAGTCTATAGGAAATATAAATACTCGTTTTTATTATATTTGTGGGTTCCTACGAACAACAAAAGTGCGTAAGAGTTCTTACGAACTTCTGTTGTTCGTAAGAAATATTATTTTGTTTCCTACGAACAAAAGTTCGTAGGAATAACCTTTCATCATCCTCCACCAGTACATATGCTCTTACTATACACACCAACCCATTTTTTAGACATATTTACAGATTTCACCCTCGTTCTGTATATTAACCGCTTTTTTTTTCGTTGTAATTTTGTACTCATTATCCATTTTTGGATGAAAAAGTGAGTTTTTATATTTCAAGGAACAAGAGTTGCTGATGTAATAATAAAATCAAGGGATACATCCCACATTATACCCTAAATGAGGGAATGTAATTGATGATAATATATATTGTGATGTGAAAACCTCAAATGCAAGTGGCATTTCTTACACTTCATAATGGATATGAATGTGGGTGTTACTGGTTGTAAAATGGAGGAGACTAGGTCAATTTGTCACTTTAGTAGACTTTTAAGTCTTGATGTCACCTTCTTGTAGTTTATGTGGTGTGGTAGACACTGGTGAGATTGAAAAGGCATAAAGTTTTTAGGACAAACTGGATCCCAATAAAGTTAATGGGAGGTGGAGATTAGGTAATTTAAAATTAGTGGCTGTAATGAAAAGACCATAATCACACCCATTCGCTGGCAACAAAAAGCATTTAGAGACATCTATAATTAAAAGATGACACTAAATGACATATGGTGTTAAAATACTAGTTTAGCGCCTCACAAAAAGTGACTAATGAGCATCTTGTGTCCTTTGGTGAATATGTTAACACCATTGGACTGCTTCCCTCTCTCTCACTCACAACACACACAAACAAATTGTAATCAGAAAGACATAAACCATCATGAGCAGACTCACTTTTATTATCCTTGTTTAGATATTACATGAAGGAGTCTCTATACTCACTTTAACCCAAAAAGAAAAGGGGGAGGGAAAAAAAAAAGCCTACACTGCCCAGTTCTTATTTCCCCCAATTGAGAAGAGAAGAGAACTGACATAATATCCTACAAAAAAAAATAAAAAAAAGGACTAGCACATCAAATGAGGACAAAGTCATGACTAGTAAAGGGAAGGAGGAGGGCACACCCAGAAACAACCTCTCATCCACCACCCATCACCAATATGCAACCCAACCCATACAGGGTAAAAAGGAAAAAGAAAACAAAAAAGGGAATATACAAAAGAATCACACAGACAGAAATGATCATTTGTTGCAGTTAGTCGAAGCTCGATGAGCGGCTCCACCTGCCTCGCAGGTAGTCCTCCAGCGAGACACTCTGCTCAATGCTGCTCATGGATTGAGAAGATGATTCTACGTCAAGCAATGCAAGGTTAAGGTGAGATTGAAGATTTGAATGCGAAAAACCTTCTTCGTCCATCACGTCAGAACCTTCTAAAGGATTAGGTTCTAGACTCGTATCAAACCCTTCGGAAGCATTAACTTGTAGCCTTGCCCACTTGATCGTCTCGACGTCGCCTTGGAGGAGCTTTAATACCTGGGAATTAACAAGTATATAATTTATTAACTTCGTACAGTCACAGGGAAAAAATAAAAATAAAGGATAACATGTGCAAAGCCATCTGGTGGTAAATTCTATATTGACTCTAGATGGGGCCACTCAAATGTATGTAAATAACTATAGCTCCAACAAATACCCCAGAAATAGCCCCAGCTAAATTTAGATGAGAGGAAGTTGCTCAAGATAGATCGGACTTGTTCAGCATAAATCATGGGCAACACTGAAGGGAACCATGTAACTCAAGCTGAAGGGATTGGAATTGCCAGAGAAGGGTCACGAAGAATGGCAACATCAAGGCATTATGACAATGCGAAGCAATAAAACAAACGGAGTCGAGTATAAAAACAAAGCAGTTAATGTGTAGGTTCTAAAAAACGCGTTAGAAGCCTAGGCAGGCCTTAGGCGTAAAAAGGCGTGAAAAAGCGTTTAGGCCTTCTTAATATTAGGGTTTTGTCAAGAATGAGGCGTAACAAAATTGTAGCGGGGCGTTTCTCCCAAGCCTTAAGCCTAGGCGGGTTTTTTAGAACAATACTGTATGTATTGGTCCTGATAAGGGCACGTGTTAATAACCTGAAAATTGTAAGGGCAAGTTTTGACATGCAATTAATAGGACATATGCATTCATGCAGACTTGTTGATAATTGTTCCTAACAATTCCGAGACTAACATGTTCCGAACATGTTACCAATTTTCAATATACATACATATATATATATATACAAGGCTTGGCTGTGGGCTTACAAGGCTCATTTGGGGTCGAGCTCGTGGTGAACGTCTAATACAGAGAGAAGCTGCTAAAACCATCCTCTCTATCTGCTCCTGATCATAGTCATTGCCCAAGCTTGCATCTAATAGCCGGGCAAACTTTCCACCATTCAGAATTGGCTTTGCCTGGAAATAGTGATTTTCATTCATTTATTTTCTTCAATTTCGAAACAGAATCAAGAAGCAAAATCTAAGCTAACTATACAGATGAGAACAGAAGGCATACCCACATAACGAGGCTCTCTTGGCCTTTTGGATACTCATTGCTTATAGGTTTCCTTCCCGAAAGCAGCTCAAGGAGTACAACGCCAAACGCATAGACGTCAATCTTTTCATTCACTTTGCCGTACATGAAATACTCAGGAGCTAAATAACTGCAACAAAAAGTATATTAAGTATTTAGTGAAAGACCAATAACAGATTCAAGAAAAAATAGAAGGTTAAAAGAAATTGGTAAATTGTCAAGAAAAATTCAACTATAAACAATTACGACACTCAGTTTTGTTCATTACAACTCGTATAGTGTCTCCCTGGCATTTTAGGGAAATCAATACTATGCACTCTATCATTTAAGTTATAATTTCCATTTGAGGATGTATCAAAGCTAAAAGTCACATTCTGATCCATAACAGTTTTAAGTTTTGATCTTGACCAGACAGCGGGTGTATATGTTTTGCTTTTAAAAATGACCAGATATTGCATGAAGTTGTCGAAGTTACAAACCCGAAAGTTCCAGCAACGTCGGTGCAAGTTATATGTGATGAGGTAGTTGATGCCCAATTAGCGAGTCCAAAATCAGAGAGCTAAAACCACCGAACGAAACAACATGAGTGGTCAAAACAATAGACACAGCATTTAATATAACAAATTAGAGCCCAAAATATACCACCTGTGGCTCGAAATCATCAGAGAGTAGTATGTTTGATGATTTCACATCTCTGTGGATCACAGGTTGAGCACTAATATTGTGTAGATAATCGAGTGCCTCAGCTACACCCACAGCCACCTTATATCTCTCACTCCACCCAAATGCAATCGGATCCTTCTTATTACCTGTGTTTACAAAACCCATGAGAGAGAGAGAGAGAGAGTAATAAATCCATATTTACAAATTAGTCTCAATTGAAACCAGAAACCATGTGATAACATACCATGGAGGTTCTCTTCAAGGCTTCCTCTTGACAACAAATCATAAACCAAGAGGAGATTGTTGTCTTCAAAACAGAATCCGAAAAGAGAAATGACGTTTTTGTGATGTAAAGCCATAATTATATCGATTTCCAGAACAAATTCCTTCAATACATCTTCAGATGGCTTTAGAATTTTTACAGCAAGCTCCTTGCTATCAGGTAGACAACCTCTAAAAACCTGACTGCTGCCTCCTTTTCCAATCAAATTCTCTGCAATTTCATAAAAATATTTTTTGAGTTAACAATATCAATAATGTTTCTGACAATTTGAACATATACGTTAAATGGATTAATTAGTGTGCAATATAAACAAACTTAATTTTTGTGCAATAAAAATGATAAGATAGTGGCAAAATGGGAAAAAAAATGAGATGGGGGCAGGCACTACACGTGCAAAAGTTGGCGCGTGTAATGCAGGCTCCCGTCTCATAATAACACGTCTATCTGATATTTTTGGAAAATTATGAAAATTACCAAAGTATTTTGTAAAGTGCCATTTAGTCCCATATCACTAAGATAATTATATTTTCCCCCTCAATTTTTAGAAATTATTAAATGCCCATTCAATGAGCTGTGGATTAGTGTGCATATAATGGACAAAGAAGTTCATCTAAAATATGAAGTTGTGGAAGAAACAAACCAGGCTTGAAATTTGATGTAGCTGAGACAAGTTCCTGGTATTCAAACAATCTGCAAGTAGACGCGTATTTGTCATGAAGACCCTCCAATTCTATAGGCAAGCTTCTCGACTTACGGTGTGGAGAAGATGAGGCAGACACATTCTCATCACCAACAAGAACCATTGCACCAGTTTCTCCATTCAGTTCAGAAGATCGCTCTTTCTCACTCTCACAACTATGTTTTTCATCGGAATTCGTAATTTGCAGGCAACCTCTGCTGGGCAGCCTCATTGCCCATTGAACCACAGAGATCTGCCTCACCGAAGATCCATCTGATGATTGCCTCTTTGACAAAATAGCTCGGCGAAGAAGTGGCCAACCGGGTCTCAGCTCTGGCAATTCTCTTAACAAGAGAGAGATTGAACTCGATGAACCCTCTAGTTTTTGTACTGGAACTATAGCCATGGAGTTGTCTTCATGACCATCGCTAGAACACTCATCCTCATCTGTTTGTTGGGAGCAATTATTATCTAGCAACATAGAGTTGGGTGAACATATGGAACAACACTTTTTCGGGGTACTCTCCTCGAAATCATAACCGGCTTTTACTAAAGCCAGTTGCATCTTTTCACAATCACCTTGACTGCTTGTAGCAGTGGGATTTGATGCGTTGCTATCGTTTGTTATTTTGGAATTCTTACTGAGTGACCTTTGAATTGCGGCAAGTAAACTGTTACGGTGATGATCTTCAGTTCCTGCAAAAAAGAAGTAAGAATTCTACTTAACAACAAGAGATTCAACCCATTTAGAGCAGCTCTCTATATCTATCTATCTATGATTGTACACGCCAATTTTTTTGCAGTTCCCATCAGCTATTTTCCATTTTAAGATTCAGATTCAGATACACATAAAATGCATTCAATTCTAGATGTGTTGAAAAATCCCCTGCCCAAAAAATGGGCGCGGCCGGATTTGTTTGTTGCTAACTAGTAAAGAAGTATAGCCCCGAGCATATATAGAACTACGAGCAATTATATGTACGGCATTACGAAATGTGTCAGAATCATGTGTCGTCGTAAGATTACTCATAAAACATTTTTTGTTATAAAAAGGAAGCTCAGAAAAAATACTATGTTTTGCCATTTTTCCATTGTTAAACTGCAAGAGGCTTCTTAATGAAACTCAGACAATACATACCTTTTGCACTGACACTGGATTTAGAGGGTAAAGAGGCTTCTCTATGAAACACAATTTTGCCATTGTTAACTGCAAGTACTGAACAATCCTTTTGCAATTTCTTTGCACAGTATTTCGCAACAGAGGCCGATGATCGGATTGTATGATGGTTTCGAGCAGTTCCCACTATCATCTCTGTAGCATAGTAAGATTTCGCCTCTCGAACAAGAATTTTCCGGATTGATGAACCTCTGCAGATCTTGAGCTTGAGATCCACCTGTAAAATTACCCACCAAAATCCAACTCTTGAAAGTGTTCAGATCAACAGACATATAATAACATTGAGAAAGAATGTAATACATAATTTAGACCCTCTACTCTAAATTAAGATTGAGAATCTATAATTTTCTTTTTTCCCACTATATCTCAGTAACTAAACCCCCCAAAAAATGAGAGAAGAAATTGAAGTAGAATTTCAAGGTTAAACAATTTAAGTAATGTAAACCTAGTTTACCCTAAGCAAGTATTGACTAAACTAAAGTTTAGTCTTTCTCATCTTACTTTTATTTTCCTCTGCTTTCTCAGGAACCAAACAGAATGTGATTGAACAAAGACCCAAGTTACAAAAACCCAGAAGAGATGAAGAAACTAAACCTGTTTTAAGTTGCAGAAGCCTTCATAGACTGCAAGAACAGAGTCAAACGCTTTGACCAGTGATAGCAAAGAAGATTTCCCATTTCGATCCACAATTTCTACAAAAACCCAATTCATCAAATTAACACCAAAATCAAAATCTAATCAAAACAAACACAAACACAAACAAAACTCAATCAACACTAGAAATCCTATCTCTCTCTCTCCTCTAAAACACAATTTCTACACAAACCCATTTCTATATTATTCACACACACCAAAATAGGAAAAAGATAGTCAACACTCAAAACCCTCTCTCTCTCTCCTCTAAACCATAATTTTCATCAAATTAAAATAAAAATCAAACGTACCCAAAAAAAATAGTCAAGTTGACAAAAGAATCCTATCTTTTTCTCTCCTCTAAACCACAATTTCAACACAAACCCATTTCATCAAATAAACAAAAGAATCAAACTTTAATCAAAATAAAAATAAAAAGTAGTGAACAGTAAAAATCCTATATTTCTCTCTGTTTCCTATATATTCTTTACCATTGTTGTTAAGAACATGAAGAGCTATCACACGATCACCCGGTTGAGCAACTTTGACCAAAGCCCACGTTAACAACTCTCTACTTTGAGAATCCAACTTAACTCCAACAACCACCGTCCGGTCACCGGAAACTTCTTCTCCGGCGAGACCAGAGGGAGTCATTTTCGCGGGAGATGGTTATTATTATTTCTGGTGTGTATGTGTATGTGTTTTTGTTAATTTGGGTTTCATATCATTGGGAATTGTTATATAAAAAAGTGGGTTTGGGAGGGAGGGCTTAATAGTTTAAGCTTAACCGTCGCGTTGGTTTGCTTTAGTTTGCTTTCTAAGTTCGCCCACTATGACAGGAAAGGATATGGAGTTTTTGTATGGTGCTCTAAGGGCTACGCTATTATGATGAGTCGGCTTAAAATAGGGACAGTGGGTGGGACCACTTGTAAGGGGGATGGCATGGTAATGGTACCACCATAAACAGCAAGTTATGGCAAAGTGGTCACAAAATAAATGTGTTACATTAATTTTTAAAATCAATAAATTAATTTATTAAATACAAAATAGAACTCTTAATTAAATATGAATAAAGAATGGATAATTGTAGTCGTTTTATAAGTGTCGTTCAACGAAAACTCTCTTTACCTTTATTTTTAATTAACGTTTAGTTCAGTTTTTTTTTAAATCTATAGCTATATTGCACACTTACGTTATTCACAATTCAATGGTGTAAGAATGTGTAAATGTTGAAAATTATTATACTTTAATAATAATTTTAATTGAATGAAAATTGTTATTAAATTAATTTTGTAGACATAATGGTTCGCGAAAGATTGTGTTCATTCATGATTGGTTGTGATCATTCGGAAAGGACACAACTATTCGTGAAAAATAGTGTATGTTCGTGAATGAGTGTGACTATTCGTGAAAGGGTATGTCTTTTCATGAAAGGGTGTCTACTTTTCTTGAAAGGGTGTCTACTTTTCTATAAATAGGATAACACTTCATTTTACTAACCCCAAAAAAATTCCTAACCATTCTCTCTCCCTCCTACATTCTGTATTCGTAATTCTGCTCCTCTTCGATGTAGAATTTCGTGTTCGAATTACAAACATTTGTTGAGCCCGCCGGATCCTTGACAGTTTGAAGTGCTGCTACCTGTCAAGGACGAAAAATTCGTTCTATCCTGAGAGACGATTGCTTACAACCTTAAGTACGTACTGAGAGAGCAAAATCGTCTTAAGGACACGATATGAATTCGTTGGGCTCGGATTCTATTATCAATTTTCAAGTCATTATCATTACTTTCGTTTAACGGAGTACTTGTAAGCTTTTTTTCCTTACTATAATAATATTCTATATTTATTATTTTTTTTTCTATTTTAAATTTTTAAAAGCAGTTTATTTTATTCTCTAAGATAAATGTCCGTAATAACAATCTTAAGACGCTTTTTTATTCTATTTCTGAATTTTTTTAAGGAACTATTATAATAAATTTACATAATATAATTAGTTTCATTTATTACAATCTTTTGTTTTGCATAAACAGGTGCTTTTATATATACTAGTATTCTGTTATATACTTATTGCAGATATAATTTCAATATAAAATAGTATTTGTTACTATTGTAATTGTAAAAAATACGTACATTTGGTTTTTGTAACAGAAATGGTTGTGTCTTCTACTAACCTTGTTGTCTCTACGGTTAGCACGACATTGGGGAAAAAACCTGAAAAATTTAATGGCACAGATTTTAAGTGTTAGCAATAAAAAATAAAATTTTATTTGACAACTTTGAATCTGACTAAATTTTTCAATGAAGAAACTCCTACTCGTGATGAAAATGTGACGAATAAGGAGAAAGTCATTGCGATTGATACGTAGAAATGCATTGATTTTTTGTGTAGAAATTATGTTTAAATGAACTTGACAATACACTATATAATGTGTATTGCAATGCTAAATCAGCTAAATAACTTTGAGAGTCTTTGTACGCTAAATATGAATTCGAGGACGCCGGCACGAAGAAATTCATCGTCGGTAATTTTTTGGATTATGAAATGATGGATGTTAAAATTGTATGGTGTGTTTGTGATTGAATGAATCCTCCCATTGAGCTAAGGGAAATCATATATTTATAGTGGTTAGGAGTCCAAGAGATGGAATATCTTTATATATTCAGGGATTTACATATATATACAATAAATATGACTGTTGATATTTAAGAGTACAATAACTATTGGTGACTCAAGACAAATGGCTTTTGATATTCTCGATGGTTCATATTGGTTAGGTTGGTGAGTCAGTTGGCCGACCAACTGGCTCGGGAGCCGACCATGTAAGTAAGTACGGTGAAGATTGCCACGTAAGAGAATAGGTGTCAATTTCTCATTGGTCTATGTCGGTGAATAATTTTTACATACAACAAAAGCTTCCAATGCTCCATGTTTGATGCACTACACCAAAATGGCCAAATTGTCACCTTTCAGCCGTCCACCCTTGTCACGGTCATTGACCGTGACAATAAACACGCGTTTTGTGTCACGGTCAATGACCGTGACAAAGTATTATTACGGTCATGGACCGTGACACGACCGTGATAAATGTTCTTGTCACGGACTTGTCACGGTCCATGACCGTGACAATACTTAAAATAATTTTAACAGTCAAGGACCTTGACACTACCGTGACAATATCTTCAGCAAACAAAAGCCCTAGGCCTTCTTTTTTTTCCACCGTTTTTGGTTTTTCCCTCTCTCTCTCTCTCTAAGGTATGTTTTTTTCCTCACTTTCTCTTTCATTTCTATATGTGTGTGTATGTATGTGTATATACGTGTGTATATGTATGTGTATATATATATATGTGTGTGTGTGTATATATGTGTGTGGTGGTGTGTGGTGGGGGAAGGGGCAAGGGGGGTGGGGGTGGGGGTGGGGTGAGGGGGGGAGGGGGCTGGGGGTGTGGTGGGGTGTGTGTGTACGTGTGTGTGCAGGTGTGAGGGGAGGGGGCAGGGGGTGTGGTGGTGGGGGTGTGGTAGTGTGTGTGTGTGTGTGTGCAGGTGTGTGTAGGGGTGACAATTTTTGACACGACACGATAACCTGAAACAAACTTGACATGAAGTTAGCGGGTTAGGGTTGGCGATTTCTTGACACGAACCCGAATATGACACGACCCGCCAACACGAATAATAAATGGGTTGGGTTAGTGTCAAACATGTATAACTCAAAAATGGTACGAATAGACCCGTTTATCTCGTATTTTATGGAGAATATATTAGATAATTTATATATCTTGATAGACATTTTATAAAACTCATGGAGATTTGGATGATAAATTATTTATGTGTTGCAAGAAGTTGAAATTAATTAAATTTAAGTTATTGTAGGCCTATAAGTGGTATGATTGGTTAAGAGAGAAGAAAAAAATTATTTTATATTTTACTTAATGTATAGCTTTAATTGTAATTTTAATTGTATAGTTTTAGATGAAAGTAAATTAATAATTAGTGCCCATTTCATATGAAAGTAGGATTTCCCCTCATTATAAATTAGTAAATTAATAATTGTATACTTTAATTGTTAGTTTAATTGATGAAATGAATTAATTGAGTAGATGAATTAGAAGGAGTACGGGATACACATTTGTTGTTGACATTGCTGTTGAATTATTTTGTTTAGTAAATGTTGGGTTGGTTAGTTTTAAAAGTGGCATGACCACTAGATTATTGTCCATATGGGGGTGGAATTTTTTAACTTTTTTGAAAATTACTTTGTATATCGAACAATATATATATAGTATGATAATTAAATGAAACATACTTGAAATTAAATATAGTGCGCATAGATACTAGCCTTCTAGTTCTTATGCGTACGCATTCAATAGCCCTTAGACCCGTTCAAGAGTCATTACCCCTGTAATGAGATCTCTCGAATTGTCCCGTTTGGACAGTTTGAGACTGTATAATTTCTGTATAATATTCTTAGTGGCTTAAAGTTGTTACTTTTGGAGGAAGTTCTGCAGTCGTATCTTAATGTTCTCTAGGTACATAATAGATTGACAAGTGTGACTGTTATTTCAATTGATCAATTGAAATAACACTCACACTTGCCAATCTATGTTGTATACTTGGAAAACTACGGGGATATGCTGTCGAATTTTTTTCAAATCGTAACAATGTGCATGCGCTGTTAAGTATATTACAGAAAAATATATTTGAATTGAATTATATAAGCTTCAAAGAGGTTGTATTTTACTGTGACTGGGTAAGAGTTGAGGATAAAAATGCTTGTAAAGTTGATCATGTCACCAATTTGATCATGGTTGACTTGTCCAAGTTGAAGAGCAACGATCACGTGAGCGATGAGCCATTTGTTTGTGCATTTTAAAAGGTTAAGCAAGTGTTTTACTCGGAGTATATCAACAACGATCCGTGGTAAATTGTCCAACACGCGCCAAAGCGTCTAAATAGTAGTGTGGATGACTTGGCTGCTCCTACCGAATATCAATCCATTTTTTATGATAACCCGAATTTGAAATAATTTTTCAATTTGTAATAAATATTCCAATTTGTACCGAAACATCCATTTTTAATGCTTTTAATTGATTTGCACTTTATCATTTTCACTCTTGTGTAGTGTGCGTGTGTGTAGAGGAGATTAATACATAAATATTCCAACTACATCTAAGTTTTGTTTATACTAATTCATGAATATACGCTTCTTACCTTTAATAGGTGATTAGTACATAGTTATTTGGGATGTCCTATTTGTGGAGAGGAGACTGAATCTCTTCGTCTATTCGAACACTAAGAAATGCCATAATCCTATGGAGTGATGTTCTGCAAATTCCTCCCAACCGTTGTGTAGCCAAACATCACCAGTTTAAGTTACAATTCCATTTTCCATACCCCACCACTTGGAACCTCTTGCAAAACATGGGAGACCATTGGAAGGTGGAATTGACAACTTCAACTGGTGATTTTTGGCTACACAGCGGTTGGAAGGAATTTGCAGAGCATAAATCCATAGGATTATGGCATTTCTTAGTGTTCAGATATGAAGGAAATTATATTTGACACGATTGCCCGGGGTACATTAGTTGGAAGGAGGTGCCATATGAGCTCAAGTTAGCTGTTTGAGTGGCACCACAGGTAATGTATTTATATATATATGAATATTTCAATTTCAATTTCGATTTATATTTATATTTATATTCATCTATATTTGCGGGGCGGATACTAATTTTACTTTATTTTATTTCAGGGGACAGGGAGTGGCCCTGGGGGTAGGCCACATAGGCTCGATACTTATGTGTCTCTTCGGACGAGAAGGGAAGGATAAGGAGGTGTCCCCGAGCGTCGCGGTACAAAATCTCTTTTCCAACTAAATAGTTTGTAGATTTGAGATAATTAATGGTGATGCTGTTTCTTCTTAAATAGTTTCTATTTTGAATGTATATTTGCATTATCTCTAGTTTATTTGGATATATGATGTTTGAACAGGTACAACATTGCTATAACAGGTACAAATATACTGCTGGGCAGTGGCAGTGGCCATAATGCCCAGCAGATTATTTTTAAATTCTGCCCAGAATTATCACGGTCATTGACCGTGATAATTTTTTTAAAAAGGGTCAAGGCTTTGTCAAGATTATTAACCGTGACTAAACTTGTCACGGTTAGGGACCGTGACACGATCGTGACAATTATAACGACCTTGTTACGGTTAATGACCGTGACACGTCCGTGACAAAAAAAGTTATCTCGCCCCGAATTGTCACGATCATTGACCTTGACAAGTTGAACTTGTCAAGGTCAATGACCGTGATAATTAGGAAGATTTGGTGTAGTGATGATTTATTAAAATGATGGAGTATTTATTCTGAAAAGTTGCTCGGCGCCTAAAATAGTGGAGGTCGGTTGTCGTCCTTTCGGTGTATCATTACAGTGGCATTTTTGTAGATAGTTTGAAAAATTGCGAACAGCCAAAAGGTACTCTGGTTTCTCTTCCTTTGATGTTGCTCTTGGGATGGATAAGGCCGAGGGAAAACGCCCCTAAGAGATTTTTTATCTTGTAATGATTGCTTTTGTTTTTGTTTTTGTTTTTGTTTTTGTTTTTGTTTTTGTTTTTGTTTTTGTTTTTGTTTTTATTTTTGTTTTTGTTTTTGTTTTTGTACCTGCTGAAGCCCTTGATGTTGGAATAATTAAGCTTTTGATTAGTTGATCCGCATACATTTTCATTTTTGTTTAAAGCTTGTGATTAGTTTAATTCAGCTTGCTGACTAGGTAATCTGTCGTATGATTAGTTAATCAACTTGCTTACTAAGTAATTTGCTTAAATGTTAAATAATTGATTCATGGCCGATTCTGTTTGTATTGCTTTACATTCGACTAATGCACTTTGATAAAACTCTCACTAGTTTTGTTGAAATAAGTTTTTGCATTAGTTATCATTGGCGACCAAGTGTGTTAGGAATGTATAGTTATTCATGTGTTTAACCCAGTCGAGTAAAACTTCTTGTTCTGAACTTGTCAAAGACGAAATCATATGTGAAGTTTGATGTTAGGATCTTGTCCATGCATTAGTCAAGTATGGTCAAATCTTGTTGCCCATAAGACTACAATGGATTTCCTAGATTTGATTAACTTCTTGTTTGTGATCTATTTGAAGACGAGGTCATACATGAAGTTTGATTTTGGTTGTGCAGGTGGGGTGCTTTGCTATGATGTCTTCGGTTCGAGACCAACTTTTATTGGTTATTGCTTAACTAATGTTGTAGTGAATTCGTTCAGGTCAACATATCTACAAAGCCTCCCAGTCCAGTTTATGAAGAGAAGACTGAATAATAATAATAATAATAATAATAATAATAATAATAATAATAATAATAATAATAATAATAATAATAATAATAATAATAATAATAATAATAATAATAATAATAATAATAATAACCTGATCATCCATTGGGGCTCTATTGCAATATAATGCCGACTATATAAAGAAATTGAAATGAGAAGACCAAATAATAAGTATGCCCAAGCATCTTAACCGAATCACAAATATAATGCTAACTAACGGATAAACATACAGTCATTCGCCGAAGTTGAATCAAATAAGAATGATAATGCGCAACAGTCCTTTGCGGATAAATTTTGATGATTCACATAACATGGATTCATCGATAATGTATCAAATCTAGTGAGAAATCTAAAAAAATAATGAAAGTGTCGAGCATCTGTCGGGGCGTTTAAATAATGCTTGAATATCTAGAGAAATAATGAAAGGACCGAGTAAATATTACGAATGATCCCGCATTGTTAGAGAAAAATAGATTTCCAGACCATTCATTAGGGTTGAATAACAATAGACTATGCCTACCATTTGCCGGGACTGAATATAGATAATGATTATCCCGACCAACCATCCATTGGGGATAAAATACAACTTGTGTGGCAGATATCTTTGGGACTGAATATATGATAATAAATATCTTGTCGATCCTCTGCCGAGATGAATCTTGAATATGCATGACCATCCGAGCATTAATAATATTTCCCAGAGCTTAAGATCGTGATAGAGAATTCGTCGGGGCTGAATAGTGTACATGTGGAAGTTAATAAGTTGCCCGGCTAAATCAAATAGAAATTATTATGAGTTTGATCTATTCAGCTAAATAATATATGATATGTTTCTGCTCGAACCTTTGGCAATAGAAATTTCAAAACATGAAATAATAAGTTTTATGCCGAATACATGTCCGATGAGCAGATTTTTATCAAATATATACCAAATGTAAGACATAGGGCTTAATTCAGAATTTTTGCAAAATTATTTGAACTCCAAGCAAATACTCAAATATAAGACATAGGGCTTAATTCAGAATTTTCGCAAAATTATTTGAACTCCAAGCAAATACTCAAATATAAGTTGGTTCCAAAAATTTATTTTCGCGTGAACCTATGAAGTATAAAGAATTGGTGTAAAAGAACAAAAGCTTTTAAACAGAAAATTTTGATTTAATAAAGTTAAATATAGGGAGGTACACCAAAAGCCTTTAAACGGCAGACTGTCTGCGTTAAATATGTGGCCTTTAAATAGAAGATTGTATGCGTTTTATCTTCTTACCGTCGACTAACTTTCACCAAAATTTGTTTTCCATAAAAAAGAAATTAAATAGTGTATCAAAAGTTGGTTGTCCCTATTCATGGGTTCCATATGTGAGATTTATGGTTGGCTTGGTGAGTATCTAGGTCGGAGGGGAAATTTGATGCCCAAGGTAGGTTGATTTTGATTGGTTCGCTGAAAGGTCGTGATCTTCATGGTCGGAGAATGAAAAACCCTGTGAGTATGAAAATCATTAAGTTCTTTGGGATAGGAGGCTCTTTATGCTTTTCTGGTTGAGACCCACAAGTGTTTGGCATTTGGATGTTGATGATTGAAACTTCTTCACACATGAGCACCGACTAACAAGGGTGGTTCAGTGGTTGTCGTCGATATGATTTATTCATCGCATATGAAATCTGACCAGCAAAATTCTCATCGCATAGTAATCGCCGACCATGAGTGGACGGTAGTGGATGGTCTCCGATCTATGTTGTATCTCCTACGTAAAATTAAAATGAATTTTATATTTTCGAAGTAAACCTCACTGCTAGGGAGTTGTTCAAATCAGAGTATTCTGAGACAGATGAAGTAAAATGTATGGAATTATTTGTTGAAATTTGGGGATTTGTAAAATTTCCCAGTTTGTTGATAATGGCGATTACTACCTCGTGTAAACATGCTTGATGGTGCAACCATAATCCACTATTTTAGATCAGAGACTTAATGTCGAATGGTCTCAACAGTTGGTACCTACGAATAACTTTAATAACCAGTAAAAAAGGATTGTGAGTACACCATTGTAACACCCTGCGCATTCCTGGCATCGGCCATCACCAAGACTATGACGAACGTCACTAAATTAAATATAATTCTTAGCATGTGACTGATATGAGACATATAAAATTCATTCCACATGATAATTATTAAATCGATCCCAATAAGAATAATCATTCATGCAATAATGAAATCCATCGCCATGCTAATCTCCAATTAAATCCAAACTCCAATAAATAAAACTGAATAAAAGATCCAACTATGAATATTTGAATAAAAGCCAGAAAAAATAGTGGAACCGAGTGACTCACTGAATCCGTAAGTAAGGTCTCATAATAAAAATGCGACGGAACAAAAAAATAAATGTAACTAGTGTGAAGCATCTAAAAATCCAGCTGCACCTCCAAAAGATCTCCAATAACTCCTATGCAGCTACTCTAGCGCTAAACCTGAAATGTTAGTCAATGTAATGGGTCAGAGCCCATCGCATGAATACAATCTACTCTCCCCATTTAGGGTCCGTAAACTCAGAAAGTGGTATTATACATGATAAATACCACAATAGAATATTTTAAATTAATGCAATAATTATTAAAGTGCGAGTAAAATAAACTGCGAACACCTAATCACATAATTACGCTACCCCAAGTTTAATTTTCAAATATTTGATTTTATCAAAAGTTATCCATCTAATTTAATTCAATTAACCCGATTATTAATTTTGTCCACCATTAATATCAGTCGCGGGACTCTCACATAAATTCTTACACCATATTAGTCGCGAGTCTCCCACTTAAAGTTTTACATCATTTTAGTCATGGGACGCTTAAAGTTTTACACCACACCCATTCTCCTTACTATGGATAGTTAGTACGGTTTACTGTTAGCTCTGCACACATTCGTGAGGTTCCATGCACGACACTTCACTATAGCCCATCAGCCCATTTAACTGTCAACCCGTACATACTTGTGACGCCAACCCATGTCGCTATAGCCAGTCGCCCCGTATAATTTTCAGCCATGCACTTACTCGTACCGCAAATTCATTTTAATACCCATTTATTATCTTAGGTATTAATTCTCAACTTCTTATTTTCTCATCATCTCATATTTTTATTATTTTATTTTAGCATCACCCTATTATAGAGCATAAACTTCAAACCCACCTTATTATAAGAATAATTCACACATTCTAATGTATCAATAATCACTCAAATTTCACATGGGGTCATAATTAATTTTAAATTTAATTCTTTCAAGTCGTCGACATAATTTACCCAATTTATTTTATTTGACAATTACAATTTCAATCAATATGTGAGTTTATGGTGCACCCAACAATATTCACTTATATTAAATCTACAACATTCTGTGTGATTCCCCAAGTCTCGTTTT
The DNA here is from genome assembly GCA_949130495.1 of Sambucus nigra. NCBI lineage: Eukaryota > Viridiplantae > Streptophyta > Magnoliopsida > Dipsacales > Adoxaceae > Sambucus > Sambucus nigra. Next base: position 400,687,510 of record OX422220.1, read on the forward strand.
AATTTAAATATTATTTCTACATGCAAACCTATACTCAATCTAACTAACATCCCAACATGTACCCTAAGCGCACAAAGGTTATGAGTATTGATTCAGACTAAGATTTTTAAGAAAAACAGTTCCAAATTAGTTTTCACTTTTCCTAATTAGGTTGCTAATTTATTTTAAAAAAAACACATGAATTAATGTTTAGGCGATATTTAAAATGCATAATACTAAAGAGAGAGAATAGAAGTATTCATGCCTGAAGAAAAGTCAGTTGAAAATTCTGATTAGATGGTTGCGTTCCTCTCGAAAAATTGATAAAGACTCGTTCTTGAACAATCTTGAGAAAACTTAATTTAGATCTTCAAAACATGGATTAAAAGTTGTGTTCAATTGGGTTTAGGTTTTGTAGATGAGAGAGAATGCAATTATAGGAGGCTACTAATTTTTTAGAAGGCTAAAATGTGTTTTAAATGTCATAAACTCGTCACTTTATGTTTATATACTAAAAAGAATTTAAGTCCTAATCAAATACAAACACTAAAAAAAAATATTTTAGACGATCAGACCATTGGAATTGGCTGAAATTTTAATATGTTGTAGTTGAAGGCGAGGGGAAGCTGTACAAAAAAATTCAGCTCGAGCGGACAGTCGAATATAATTTTTTTTGCACCTTAGATCAGAACCTCCCCCGATTTTTATACAAAAAGTTATCATTTTTAACTTTTAATCTCGATTTAAATTCCACTTAAAACCTTATTTTTTATATCAAAAAACCAACATTTTTTTCATACCAAAATGAAATAGATTCCGAAAATTATTTTTCCAAAATTTTTAATTAAACAAATATTTTTATGGCTAAAAAATCATGAGGTGTTACAACCACGTCATATTACCCGATTTTATATGAGTTTCCATACATTTTTAATAAAGAAAATTTGGGGATAGAATGCCCATTTTTCCAATCGTGGCTCCTCTATCCAGGAAGGATATCTCGAAGATAGAGAAAGATGATGTGTATCTCCTCTTTTTCAGTTAAAAGAGGGAATAATCATGCAAATCATTATATGAGAGTCAATATATTTAGGAAGACATCCAATAATAGGATTCATCCAAAATTGATAACAAAAGTGGCCTAGAATCAACACTGTTATGAAGATTTCCACATAATTAGAAATTGAGCGTGAGATTCATGAGCACAAATATAACAAAATCACATGTATAGAGAAAAAAACTTAGCTCATGATTATCATGTGTATAAACCCTTGTATTGCAATGTAAATCTCCATCTCTTCTAATAAGAAGGAAAGATTTTTCACGTTGCTTCCCACAGATGGCGCCAATCTGTTGATGTTTAAAAATAATCAAGAACATTTTTATAATCACAGATAAAATGAAAAAAAAAAGCGAAGAAAACACACAGTAGGCAAGGTTTTTAAAGTGGTTTAACTATGAAGAAATCCTACGTCCACTGTTGGTATTATTTCTGGTGGTTATAATAGCTCAGTATGGTGGGATTATGATTGAATGAATATTCCCCTTTAGCTAAGGGAGATCTTATATTTATAGTGGTTAGGAGTACAAGAGATGGAGTGCCTTTATATATTCAGGCCTTTACATCTGTATACAATAAATATGATTGTTTATATTTACGGGTACAATGATTGTTGGTGACTCCAGATTAATGGTTCATATTCTTTGGGTTGGTCGACCGGTTGGCTGACCAAGTGTCTCAGGAGCCGACCATGTAAGTAAGTACGGTGAAGATTACCACGTGGGAGAACAGGTGTCCATTTCTCATTAGTCCTCATAGGTGAATAATTTTTACATACAACAATTGTGATATCCCAAGTTCAAGAACTGCAAGTTATTCTTCATGATATTTATGCAAAGGGTATGTCTTTTAGCGAATCATTTCAAGTGGCAAAAATTATTGAAAAATTACCTCCTTCTTAGAAAGAATTCAAAAATTACTTAAAACGTAAACATAAATAGATGAAACTTGAGGAATTAATTGTTTGTTTGAGAATAGAAGAAGACAACTGCAAATCTGAGAAAAGAAGTGGAAGAAACCAATCCTTCAAGTCTAAGGCTAATGTAAAGGCGGATAAAAAAACTAATAAAAAGATAAAGCACAATGGAAAAGGTCAAAGTGACGAATCTAAAAGTGCTGATAACTTCAAAGACAAATGTTACAAATGTAGTAAACTCGATCATCGCTTTATGGATTATCTAAAGCTAAAGAATGCCAAGTAATAAAATGCTCAAGAAATGTGGTGAAAGTAGATGAGCTCTCAGCGGATGTCAATGACATCAACCTCTTTGCTGTGATTTTCGAATGCAACTTTGTTGGCGACAACAAAGATTGGTGGGTTGACATTGGTGCTACGTGACACATATGTGCCAATAAATGGATGTTCTCCTCTTACAGCTTAGTTGAAAATGATGAAAAACTATACATGGGAAACTCTTCAACTACGAAGGTTAAAGGACGTGGAAAGGTGGTGCTAAAGATGACAAGCGGCAAAGAACTCACTCTTAACGATGTGCTTTATGTGTCTAATATTTGCAAGAATTTAATTTATGGATCTTTGCTAAGCAAAAATGAATTTAAGTTAGTATTTGTTTCGAACAAATTTGTTCTTACTAGAAATAACATGTATGTAGGAAAGGTCTATCTCAGTGATGGCTCTTCAAAATGAATTTAATGATTGTGGTACGAAATAATAACAAGAAATTTATTTCTTTTTACTTTCTTGAATCCTATAATATTTGTCATGAAAGATTAGGATATGTTAATTACGATACATTAAGTATATTAATTTCTTTAAATTTATTTCCTAAATGTGAATGGAATCCTAATTATAAATTTGAAATATGTGTAGAATAAAAAATGGCAAGAATACGCTTTCATTCGGTCGAAAGAAGTACTGAACCTATGAACTTAATTCGCACTGATATATGTGATTTAAAATTTGTATAAACTAGAGGTGGTAAAAAGTTTTTAATTACTTTCATAGATGATTGCACTTGATATTATTATGTATATTTGATAAGAAGAAAATATGAGAGGATTGAAGTGTTTAAACTCTACAAGACTGAAGTTGAGAATTAACTTAGCGAAAAGATTAAGGCAATAAGAAGCGATAGAGGTGGTGAATATGAATCCCCTTTTGAACAATTTTGTTTGAAACATGGAATCATTCACCAAACTACTGCTCCTTATTTAACTCAATCTAATGGTCACTACACCAAATCCTGTGAATGGTCACGCCCAGTGGGTCATGGCCCAAGTCCGTGACCAGCTGGTCGCGGACTTGGGCCGTGACCCACTCAATATTTGGCGTGACCATATTTATTACCACACTAAATTATTGATGCTCGGGAAGTGGTCACGGACCAAGTCCGTGACCACAGTGGTCGCGGACTTGGGTCGTGACCAGGTCGTGACCATCTTGGCGCCAAACACGAGTCAAAATTCCCTCCAAGCTTGGTCACGGGTGGGTCATGGCCCAAGTTCGCGACCCATGGCATGACGAAGAAGAGAGTACACACATTGGGGGTCACGGCTTAGGGCCGTGACCATTTCTTGGTGTGGGTCACGGTTAAGGGTCGTGACCATACCTCATTCAAGCACTAGGGTTGATGAAAAGGGTTGCACATCACTGATCGAGGGTCACGGCTACGGGCCGTGACCATTTCTTGGTGTGGGTCACGGCTATGGGTCGTGACCATGCCTCATTTAAGCACTAAGTGTGGATGGAAAAGTCTCCAGCATGGTGGGTCACGGCTCTAGGCCGTGACCAGTTCGAAGAAGCCAGAATACCTCATCTGCAATTTTTTGGTCTCGCACATGGTGGGTCACGGCTCTAGGCCGTGAACAGGTCGAAGAAGCCAGGACCACCTCATCTGCATTTTATTGGTCGTGTACATGGGGTCACGGATCTTGGCCGTGACGAGGTTCAGGTATTAAAAATGAAAATTACCCGCTGCTTCTAATTTCTTATGTGCGGTTTGTAAGGTTGTTAGGGCTAAGCGATTCACGTGCGATTTCGTTTGGATTTCAGTTGGATTTGCAAACATAAATCTACCCTGGTATGTATTGATTCATTTGGATTTCGTTATTTATGTCCAAAGCCCTAATTTCTGTGTATGTATGGGTAGATTTATGTTTGTATGTGTGTGTATGTATAGATTTTTGTTTATATCTGTGTGTATGTATTGATTTATGTATATATATATGTTTTTGTGTGTAACTATGAACAAATAAATTGTTTTTTTATCAATAAACCCTATATTGTATGTGTGTGTATGTATAGATTGTATGTGTGTGTATGTATAGATTTATGTCAAAAAAATATTAGGGTTTAGTAAACCCTAAATAGTATGTGTGTGTATGTATATATTATGTCAATAAACCCTAGATTGTATGTGTGTGTTTGTATAGATTATGCCAATAAACCTAGATTGTATGTGTGTGTGTATTTTTTTTGACAAAATATAATTGTAATCTTCTCCATATGTGTGCATCTAATTTTTTTTCTCAATAGTAATCCTTATATACGTGAAAGAAAATATCAATGAGGATTAATGAATTTCAGTTCAAACAAGTTTACCACGAGTCAAGTTGGGACAGTGAGTGACGAAAGAACTAGCCCTGGTTTTCTTCCTTTGGTTTTGAATTTTTTTTTTGGTTCTACCATTTTTTTAATTGAACATAACTGTTTGCAAAAAATTCATTATTTTTTCACTGTCATAGGATACATTGATGTTGGGGTCGAACACTATCAAACATAATCTGGAATTGCATCGCTGCTGGCATAGAGAAGGTTCTGATTGGCGTTGGGTGTAACAAAATATCCAGGTAATGGATAGACCTATGATGAACTTTATTTTAAGGTTAAATATGCATTGATTCAATTTTTTAATTATTTTGGGTTTGGATCCTATTTATGTCTAAACCCCGTAATTTTAATTCTTTTGTGCCCCCTATAGCTTGGGTATTGTTGGCGCATTTCTTTCTTGTCACTTCCAGTTGGGGGGGGGGGGGGGGGGAGAACATAACTTTTGAACAAAGAATAGTCAGGGTGAACACTAGAAAAAGAAGGCATTATCCAACGGATTGCCACTTTCTAGGTTTAAGGCGTGTCAATTTCTCTGCAATGGTTCACATTAAACTAATTGGTAACCATTTGTTTATTAGCTTAAAGATATTCTTGATTAGTGCGAGATGAATAGGAGAGATGTGAAAATGGGAATAAAAATTAGTCATGGTTCGAAAGTTATTCTTGGGTTTGCAATTTGTGATCGCTCATCTTATTCACTTGTCGCGCGGGACCAATGTGACTCGTAGGAACCGATCGCGTAGTCACGGGCACCCGGTTTGAGTATACGACACAAATTTCTAAAAAATTAGACTTGAGCATAAAAACATGTCATCGAAGGGCGAAAACGTGAAATCACAACAAAACGGTCTGGTAAGAGCCACGAACACCTCGCACGGGACCAATGTGACTCGTAGGAACCGACCGGGTAGTCACAGGGATCCCGGTTTGAGTGTACGACGTAAATTTGTAAAAAGTTAGACTTGAGAATAAAAAAGATGCCATCGAAGGGTGAAAACGTAAAACAACCATAAAAAGGTCCCGTAAGATTCACGAACATCTCGCACGGGACCAATGTAAGTCGTAGGAACTGACCGTGTAGTCACGGCGCTCCCGATTTGATTGTACGACATAAATTTGTAAAAAATTAGACTTAAGCATAAAAACATGCCATCGAATGGTGAAAACGTAAAATAGCCACAAAATGGTCCCGTAAGAGTCACGAACACCTCGCACGGGACCAATGTAAATCGTAGGAACAGACCGTGTAGTCACGGGGCTCCCGGTTTGAGTGTACGACGTAAATTTGCAAAAAGTTAGACTTAAGCATAAAAACATGCCATCGAAGGACGAAAACCTAAAACAGATACCAAACGGTCCCGTAAGAGTCACGAACACCTCGCACGGGACCAATGCAACTCATAGGAACCGACCGCGTAGTCACAAGACTCACGGTTTGAGTGTACGACGTAAATTTACAAAAAATTAGACTTAAGCATAAAAACATGCCATCGAAGGGTGAAAACATAAAACAACCACAAAACGGTCTGATAAGAGTCACGAACACCTTGCACGGGACCAATCTAACTCGTAGGAACCGACCGTGTAGTCACGGGGCTCCCGGTTAGAGTGTATGACGTAAATTTACAAAAAAATTATACTTGAGCATAAAAACTTGTAATCGAAAGGTGAAAATGTAAAACAACCACAAAAAGGTCCCGTAAGAGTCACGAAACCTCGCACGGGCTTACGGGACCAATGCGACTCATAGGAACCGACCGTGTAATCACGGGGCTCCCAGTTTGAGAATACTTTCTAAATTTGCACAAAGTTATACCTGAGCATAAAAACATGCCATCGAAGGTTGAAAACATAAAACAATCACAAAATGGTCCCGTAAGAGTCACTAACACCTCGCACGGGACCCATGTGACTCGTAGGAACCGACCACGTAGTCACGGGGCTCCCGGTTTGAGTGTACGACGTAAATTTACAAAAAAATAAACTTAAGCATAAAAACATGCCATCGAAGGGTGAAAACATAAAACAACATTAAAACGGTCCCGTAAGAGTCACAAACCCCTCGCACGGGACTAATGTTACTCGTAGGAACCGACCGCGTAGTCACGAGGCTCCCGGTTTGAGTGTACGACGTAAATTTGTAAAAAAATAAACTTAAGCATAAAAACATGCCATCGAAGGGTGAAAATGTAAAACAGCCTTAAAACGGTCCCGTAAGAGTCACGAACCCCTCGCACGGGACTAATGTGACTCGTAGGAACCGACCGCGTAGTCACGGGGCTCCCGGTTTGAGTGTATGACGTAAATTTGCAAAAAGTTAGACTTAAGCATAAAAACATGCCATCGAAGGGTAAAAACGTAAAACAGGCATAAAACGGTCCGGTAAGAGTCACGAACACCTCGCACGGGATTAATGTAACTCATAGAAATCGACCGCGTAGTCACGGGGCTCCTGGTTTGAGTGTACGACGTAAATTTGCAAAAAAAATAGACTTGAGCATAAAAACATGCCATCGAAGGGTGAAAACGTACAACATGCACAAAACGGTCCTGTAAGAGTCACGAACACCTTTCACGGGACCAATGTAACTCGTAGGAACCGACCGCGTAGTAACGGGGCTTCCGGGTTGAGTGTACGACGTAAATTTGCAAAAAATTAGACTTGAGCATAAAAACATGCCATCGAAAGGTGAAAACCTAAAGTAGCCACTAAACGGTCCGGTAAGAGTCACGAACACCTCGCACGGGACCAATGTGACTTGTAGGAACCGACTACATAGTCATGGGGCTCCCGGTTTGAGTGTACGACGTAAATTTGTAAAAAGTTAGACTTGCATGCCATCGAAGGGTGAAAACGTAAAACAACCTTAAAACAGTCCCGTAAGAGTCACGGACACCTCGCACGGGACCAACATAACTCGTAGGAACCGACTGCGTAGTCACGGCGTTGGAGTGTACGACATAAATTTGTAAAAAATTAGACTTAAGCATAAAAGCATGCCATCGAAGGGTGAAAACATAAAAAAGTCACAAAACGGTCCCGTAAGAGTCACAAACACCTCGCCGGGGGAGGGGTCGGGGCAGGGGGCGCGTGTGCACGTGCGTGTGTGTTTGTGTGTGCGTGTTTGTGTGCGCGTGTGTGCGTAAGTGTTTGTGTGCGCGTGTGTGAGTGGGGAAGAGGGGAGGGGACGGGGCAGGGGGCGCGTATGTGCGTGTGTTCGTGTATGCATATATGCAATCTCCATATATGCAGTGTGTGTGCGTGTTTGTGTGCGCGTGTGTGCGTGTGTGAGTGGGGAAGGGGGGAGGGGACGGGGCGCGTGTGTGCGTGTGTGCATGTATGCATATATGCAATCTGCATATATGCACCACTACACCAAAATGGGCAAATTGTCACCTTTCAGTCGGCCAGCCTTGTCAAGGTCATTGACCGTGACAAAAAAACACGCGTTTTATGTCACGGTCATTGACCTTGACACGACCGTGACAACTAATTGTCACGGTCATTGACCGTGACAAGCCCGTGACAAATTTAATTGTCACGGTTTTGTCACGGTCAATGACCTTGACACGACCGTGACAACTTTTCCAGCAAAAACACTTTCCCCCTTCTTTTTTCCCTCCCACCGTTCCCTCCCTCTCTCTCTCTTTCTCTCTCGACTCGACGCTGCTCTCTCTCTCTCTCTCTCTCAGGTCCAATTTCTCTCTCTCTCTCTCTCTCTTCCATTTATATATATATATTTGTTTGTATATTTATGTGTGTATGTGTATATATATATGTGTGTGTGTATGTGTGTGCGTGTGTGGGGGGTGGGGCGGGATGGGGCAGGGTGGGGGAGGGGGTGGTGGAGGGGGGCAGGGGGTGGGGCAGGGTGGGGGAGGGGGCGGTGGAGGGGGCAGGGGGTGGGGTGGGGTGGGGTGTGTGTGTGTGTGTGGTGGTGTGTTTTGGGGGAGGGGGGGAGGGGGTGGTGGAGGGGGGCAGGGGGTGGGGTAGAGTGGTGTGTGTGTGGTGGTGTGTGGTGGGGGAGGGGGTGGTGGAGGGGGGCAGGGGGAGGGGGTGGGGTGGGGTGGGGTGGGTGTGTGTGTGTGTGTGGTGGTGTGTGTGGTGGTGTGTGGTGGGGGTGGGGCGGGATGGGGCAGGGTGGGGGAGGGGGTAGTGGAGGGGGGGAGGGGTGTGTGTGTATGTGGTCAATACATGAATTTATTTTTGTATTTGAATTATCCCATGAATTTATTTTTGTATTTGAATTATCCCATGAATTTATTTGTGTATTTGAATTAACCCATTATATGAAACATACTTGAAATTAAATATAGTGCGCATAGATACTAGCATTCTAGTTCTTATGCGTATGCATTCAATAACCCTTAGACCCGTTCGAGAGTCATTACCCCTGTAATGAGATCTCTCGAATTGTCCCGTTTGGACAGTTTGAGACTGTATAATTTTTGTATAATATTCTTATTGGCTTAAAGTTGTTACTTTTGGAGGAAGTTCTGCAGTCGTATCTTAATGTTCTCTGGGTACATACTAGATTGACAAGTGTGACTGTTATTTTAATTGACCAATTGAAATAACACTCACACCTGCCAATCTACGTCGTGTACTTGGAGAACTAAGGGGATATGCTGTCGAATTTTTTTCAAATCGTAACAATGTGCATGAGCTGTTAAGTATATTACAGAAAAATGCATTCTTGAATGGGATAGGACCACATACCCTTTAATAGGATAATTAAATGATGGGATAATTAAAAAAAACATACTATAAATCTAAGTTTTGTTTACCTTTAATAGGTGTTTAGTTGTGGTAGCTGTGATGGGATATCCGAAATACAAAGAGTGGATGGGTGAGACTAATAGAATGGGGGATGTGTTTCGCAGAGGTGCTAACGAATTTGTGAAATATGCAAAGAGATGTCGTAATGATGAAGAGTTTCCGTGTCCGTGTGCTAGGTGTAAGAATGGTAAGGTGTTTGAGTGGAAAACAGTTGAACTACATTTGTTAAGATCGGGTATGCAAGATAGTTATCGATTTTGGAGTTTTCACGGTGAATTGAAAGTTCCTTTTGTCCCTGACCAACCTTCACAACATCCTTCAACAAGTAGAATAGATGAAGAAGGGGACGACGTAGATCATAATATGTTAGAGGATTTAGTTGATGATGCGTACGGAGTTTATGAAGCTGAGGAGAATGAGGTTACTGATGATGTAGAAGATTCAAGTGCTCGTGAAGATAACACGATAAAACTTGACGATGACTACCAAAGTTTAAAATTTAAGGCGACCCAACCGTTATACTCTGGCTGTGAGAAAGATCAAACAACTTTACATGCCATGGTTGGTTTGCACAGTTTGAAGACGCAGTACGGTTTGTCTGGCAATAGCGTGACGGGAATTCTGAAATGGGTGAAGGGCTTATTACCCAAGGTGAATACACTTCCAAATAGCTATCCTGTTATGAAGAACAGTTTGAAAGGTTTGGGAATGAAGTATAAATCGATTCATGCTTTTGTGTATGACTGCATACTATACCGAAAGGAGTATGAAAATCTCGATCGTTGTCCGGTATGCGATGAACCTAGATATGTCCAATCTACTAGTAAGGAAGGCACAAGCTCAAAAGTGCCTCAAAAAGTATTGAAATATTTTCCCGTTGGGCCTAGATTAAAGCGATTTTTCACAGTACCATGGATTGCAGAGGCAATGACTTGGCATGCTAGGGCAGAAGTAGGGGGTAATATCATGCGTCATCCTATTGATTCTACTGCCTGGCGGAGGATGAATTATGAGTATCCCGATTTTGCTCGAGAACAACGCAACATTCGTTTGGCTATATCAACAGATGGTTTCAATCCATTTGGAAATCTAAGCACCAATCAGAGTGTATGGCCAGTGATCCTAGCCCCACTCAACCTCCCTCCTTCACAGTGTGTGAGACCTGAATTTTCGATGATGGCTTTATTGATACCTGGGCCAAAGGCACCAAGTGAAGACATTGATATCTACCTGGCTCCTTTGGTAGAAGAATTAAATGAGTTGTGGGAAGATGGTGTGCAATCATTTGACTCTTTTAGAAAAGAAGAGTTTACGCTGAAAGCTATGTTGATGTGGGCAATTCATGATTTTCCAGCTTATGGGACATTATCCGGATGTGTAGTACATGGTTATTTGGGGTGTCCTATTTGTGGAGAGGAGACTGAATCTCTTCGTCTATCCTCCAGCTTAAAAAATGTATACCATTGCCACAGGAGGTTTTTACCCCCAGCTCATAGTTTCAGATTTGAGAAAGCTTCCAATTTTTTATTGGGCGGAGTTGAACATAGGCTACCGCCGAGACAACTTTCGGGTTCAGAAATTGAAAGTAAATCTTCTAAATGTGGCCCAAATATGCCAGGTAAGAATCCCAAATTTAAGAATGTCAAGCATAAGAAGACCCCAATTGGGAATGAAACTGAGATAAGAAAGGCATGGTCTCGGAGGTCAATTTTATTTGACTTGCCTTATTGGAAAAAAAACCCGGTGCGCCATGTATTGGATGTGATGCATGCAGAGAAGAACTTCGCTGAACATATTGTGGGTACTTGCCTTGGGGGGAGTCATTCGAAGGATGGAGAAAATGCACGAAAAGACCTTAAAACGTTAAAACTTAAACCACAACTATGGTTGAAAGAAGATAGTAGGGGAAGGACAATAATTCCCCCTGGTGCGTTTACTTTGACGAGTGAGGAAAGGAAGGTGCTTCTAGACACAATATATAATTTGAAGGGCCCATCTACTTTTTCGTCCAACTTGCAAAGGATTGTGAATTATGCTACTCATGATTTACATAAGTGTAAGTCCCACGATTGGCATGTGATCATGCAATTGGTTCCTCTATTGTTTAAGCACTGTTTCTCCAAGCACAAGGATTTGCGTAGGGCTATTATGCAAATTAGTATTACCTTATCCCTCTTGTGTGAGAAGGTAGTGAATCGAGAACACATAGTGGCCGCAAAATTGGCTGTGAATGAAGCGATTTGTGTATTGGAGAAGTACTTTCCCCCAGCATTCTTTGACATAAGTGTTCACTTGTTGGTACACCTATGCGACGAGGCACTTCTTTGTGGTCCAGTTAGATATCGGTGGATGTATCCGTTTGAAAGATTGATGAAAGTTTGTAAAGATTACGTCAAGAATACGCGATATATTGCAGGATCAATTGCAGAGGAATACATCACCGTGGAGTCATCAATATATACTCGGGAATATATGACTGACTCTACCAGCGTTGATGACACTGATGAATTCCTCGATGATGGTGGTAATGTGATGGGAAAACGAGTGAAATTAACGAGTTTGCAACATGAACAAGTAGCTCGTTATCTATTTGACACACATGAAGATGTCGAAGAATGGAAAAAGTAAGTTTCGAATATTATAATGTTTAACATTATTTTAGATTATTTTATACATGATTAATTTTGTAATATGCAGTAAATATGAAGCCTGTGAGAACAATAAAAGACGAAAAACAGTGGTACAATCAGACAGCGAATTTAGGCTATGGTTGACACAAGAGGTAATTACAATGAAAACAATCGTTATATAACGTTACATTACGCTCATATTTTACCACTAATATAATTAATTTATCTATATTCTCAGCTCCTAAAGATGGGTGATGCGACATCAAGGCTTGCTCGTCTAGCCACTGGACCCTTGTTCGTGGCACAAGAGTACAAAAAATATCGATTGAACGGTTACATTTTCGGCGCTAAAGTGTACGAGGAAAGTACAAATGTACAGAACTCGGGTATTTCATACAAGGCTCTTACTTTCTTTCGAGCAAGCGCAAAAGATAAAAACCTCGTTGAAGCTGAAATGACTTACTATGGTGTAATCCAAAATATATTTGAATTGGATTATATAAGCTTCAAAGAGGTTGTATTTTACTGTGAATGGGTAAGAGTTGAGGATAAAAATGCTTCTAAAGTTGATCCTGTCACCAATTTGATCATGGTTGACTTGTCCAAGTTGAAGAGCAACGACCACGTGAGCGATGAGCCGTTTGTTTGTGCATTTCAAAAGGTTAAGCAAGTGTTTTACTCGGAGTATATCAACAACGAGCCGTGGTCAATTGTCCAACACGCGCCAAGGCGTCTAAATAGTAGTGTGGATGACTTGGCTGCTCCTACCGAATATCAATCCATTTTTTATGATAACCCGAATTTGAAACAATGTTTCAATTTGTAATAATTATTTCAATTTGTACCGAAACATCCATTTTTAATGCTTTTACTTGATCTGCACTTTATCATTTTCACTCTTGTGTAGTGTGCGTGTGTGGAGAGGAGATTAATACATAAATATTCCAACTACATCTAAGTTTTGTTTATACTAATTCATGAATATACGCTTCTTACCTTTAATAGGTGATTAGTACATAGTTATTTGGGGTGTCCTATTTGTGGAGAGGAGACTGAATCTCTTCGTCTATCCGAACACTAAGAAATGCCATAATCCTATGGAGCGATGCTCTGCAAATTCCTCCCAACCGTTATGTAGCCAAACATCACCGGTTGAAGTTGTCAATTCCACTTTCCATACCCCACCACTTTCCATACCCCATTCAAAGGTGGAGTTGACAACTTCAACTGCTGATTTTTGGCTACACAACGGTTGGAAGGAATTTGCAACGCATACCTCCATAGGATTATGGTATTTCTTAGTGTTTAGATATGAAGAGAATTATAATTGACACGATTTCCCGGGGTACATTAGTTGGAAGGAGGTGCCATATGAGCTCAAGTTAGTTGTTTGAGTGACACTACAGGTAATGTATTTATATTTATATGTCAATTTCGATTTCGATTTCAATTACAATTTATATTTATCTATATTTGAGGGGTGGATACTAATTTTACTTTATTTCAATTCAGGGGACAGGGAGTGGCCCTAAGGGTAGGCCACATATGCTCTATACTTATGTCGCTATTCGGACGAGAAGGGAAGGATAAGGAGGTGTTCCCGAGCGTCGCGGTACAAAATCTCTTTTCCATGCAAATAGTTTGTAGATTTGAGATAAAATGATGGTGATGTTGTTTCTTTTTAAATAGTTTCGTATTTGAATATATATTTGCATTATCTTTAGTTTGTTCGGATATATGATGTGTGGAACAGGTACAACGTTGCTATAACAGGTACAAATATACTGCTGGGCAGTGGCAGTGGCCATACTGCCCAGCAGTTTTTTTTTTAATTCTGCCCAGAATTGTCACGGTCAATGACCGTGACAATTTTTTTATTAAGGGTCACGGCTTTGTCACGCTCATAGACCGTGACAAACATGTCACGATCATTGACCTTGACACGACCGTGACACAAAACGCGAGTTTTGTGTCAAGGTCAATGACCGTGACACGACCGTGACAAAAAAAGTTGTCTCGCCTCGAAATGTCACGGTCATTGACCTTGACAAAGTGAATTTGTCAAGGTCAATGACCTTGACAAATGGGCAGATTTGGTGTAGTGCACTGCATATATGCATATTGCAGCGTGTGTGCATGTGTGCGTGCGTGCGTGTTTGTGTGTGTGTGTGTGTGTGTTTGTGCGTGTGCGTGTGCGTGTGTGTTTGGTGGATTAAAGAAGAGGGTCATGAAGACAACTAAAAATGTTTGGCATAATGGATCAATCTACACAGCACCAACACTGTCTATCCCACCTCGGTGCTGCCTATCCCAGCGCTGCCTATCCCATCTTCACCCCACCTGCTTATCCCACCTCAGCGCCTGCTCAGCGCTGATCAGGTGCTGCTCCAGTAGCACTGCCTTTGCTCTTCCATAGGTGCTGCACCAATTTGTCTTGGCTCCGTGAGGTTTTTCGTGAAGTTTCCAGCAGGTTTCATTGTTGTGTCAAGGATTTTTGTAGTATGTACAATACAAATTGGTGCAAATAGAATCTAATTCCCCGATTTAAGACTTCAATTGCCACTGGTTTTCAAGAAATTTTCACACCTTTATTTTGCATCCTCTCCATAACCGTTTCAATACTTCTACCTATAAAAGAAAAGTCAAGTGTGTTAAGAGGAGTTATAGAAGAATTGTAGCAGAATTGTAAGGAATAGATTAGAAATAGAGAGAGGGGTTTGTTTTGTAAAACTATGAGAATGAGAGGATTCAGAGTTTAGTTGACAATTTTTTTCCACACACTTCTTGCCTTAGCTTTTAACCATAGTTGTTTTCCTTAGATTATTGTTAAGGTCGCCTGCTAGAGCTGCATAGCACCGTCAAGTGTCTTGTTTAAAACCATAGGCTTTAAGTTTTTTTTTTAAAATAAGTCTACTGGTGTAGTAGGTTTCGTCATAATATTTCCTTAGGTAGCTTAGCTAGTTAACTGAGAACCAATTTTTGCTAAGAACCCTGTCTTTCAAACTTCTTGTTAAAAGGAAATTCGTCTGTATAGTATTCAGTGTCCACCTCTTCTGACACACCTTGGACATCTGTAATTACATAATTAGCTTCTTTCGAAATTGGAAGATATGAAAAATACACTAATAAGCGCATGTAGACTAACTTAGTATGGACAAAATTTCCAAAAGAAAGTGTTGTTGCGACTTCAACCTCTATGTATTTGTTCTTATCAGATTTACCCCCCATAAAAATTATGAAATAAAAAAGCCTATTTTGATTGGCAGTGGTTCATATAGCCTACTTTTACATATAGCCTACTTAGCATACTGAGGAAAAATTTATTTACATATAACCTACTTAGACTACTTAGGAAAAAGTTCTTATCAGGTTTTTATTTTTACACACAATTATCCATATAGCCTACGTAGAAAAACAATTCATAATAAAATTCATTTCATCAGTGGTTCTCACACTCGTAGAAGGATGCCGAAAATAACTGTGCAACAACTGCACAAAAACTAATTGTGCATTGACATCTTGCCAACCCAAAGTCTCCAACATGCTCAGTCATTTTGTTATCGAGAAGAACATTGCTTGGCTTCATATCATATTGAACTATATATACAATTATCCAACATACTGCAAACATATACTATATATACTGTATACCAGTATATAAACTGCATATATATGCATATATACATACACATAGTATATATAATGGTATATATATGCATATATATAAAGTATATATACTGCATATATATACTGCTCTGCATATATATATATATATATATTGGCATATATATGCATATATATATATTGGTATATATATACATATATATGCAGTATTTTGATGAACAGTCTACGAAGCAAGAATTGATCCGGAATGGTTTCTTTCCTACTTTTGTGATGTGTTACTTAGAATATTTTTTTTTTTTTTGGGGGGGGGGGGGTCGGGGGGGCGGAGATTTGGTTCTGAGTTAGGAAAAACTAGGGTGCAATCCAATATGATTTTGGCTTTAACATATATACATACACAGTATAACCATTCCAAACAGTCATTAACATACATACATAGTTATAGAGCAAGGACAAGGGACCACACACTGTACCGAATCTTATTTCTTTAACATTCAAAATCTCTTTATGGATAAAAATCTCTTTTGGCTTTAGGTATTTCATATCCAAAACAAAGTTTTGAAGCCATCTTTAATAAGCGATTTGGCTATGTTTAACCAAGACTTGCAATTTGAAACAACCTTTTTTGAAATATTTTTTTCCAACTATTTACTGAGTTTTATAACATCACTTTGATAAAATTCTATTGGAGCGGATAAAATCTTTTAAAGGTGCACTTGAGAGATGCTTCGATAATGGGCTTTCTAATCGATTCATTACGACCCCGAACGGCCCCGTGGGTGGCACCAAAACCTCCCACGGAACCAATGTAACTCGTAGGAACTGACCGCGCAGCCGTTGGACTCCCGGTTTGAGAATACGACGGTAATTTGCATATTTCTAGACTTAGGCTTAAAAACATGGCGTTAGAGGGTGAAAATCAAAAACAGCCACCGAACGGTCCCGTGGGTATCACCAACACCTCCCACGGGACCAATGTAACTCGTAGGAACTGACCACGCAGCAGCGAGACTCCCGCTTTGAGAATACGACGGTAATTTGCATATTTTTATACTTAAGCAAAACATGGCGTTAGAGGGTGAAAACTCGAAACAACCCCCGAACGGCCCCGTGGGTGGCACCAACACCTCCCACGGGACCAATGTAACTCGTAGGAACTGACCCCGCAGCCGCGGGTCTCTCAGTTTGAGAATACGACGATAATTTGCATATTTTTAGACTTAGGCTTAAAAATATGGCGTTAGAGGGTGAAAACCCAAAACAGCCCCCGAACGGTCCCGTGGGTGGCAACAACACCTCCTACGAGACCAATGTAACTCGTAGGAACTGGCCACGCAGCCGCGGGACTCCCGGTTTGAGAATACGACGATAATTTGCATATTTGTAGACTTAGGCTTAAAAATATGTCATTAGAGGGTGAAAACCAAAAATAGTTCCCGAACGGCCCCGTGGGTGGCACCAACACCTCCCACGGGAATAATGTAACTCGTAGGAACTGATCGCCCAGCCGTGAGACTCCTGGTTTGAGAATATGACGATAATTTGCATATTTCTAGACTTAAGCAAAGCATGGAGTTAGAGGGTGAAAACTCGAAAAAGCCCTCGAACGGCCCCGTGGGTGGAACCAACACCTCCCACGGGACCAATGTAACTCATAGGAACTGATCGCGCCGCGGCGGGTCTCTCTATTTGAGAATACAATGATAATTTGCATATTTCTAGACTTAGGCTTAAAAACATGACGTTAGAGAGTGAAAATCCAAAACATCCCCCGAACGGACCGTAGGTGGCACCAACACCTCCCACGGGACTAATGTAACTCGTAGGAACTAGCCACGCAGCCGCGGGACTCCCGGTTTGAGAATACGACGATAATTTGCATATTTATAGACTTAGGCTTAAAAACATAACGTTAGTGGAAAAAACCCGAAACATCCCCCGAACGTCCCCGTGGGAGGCACCAACACCTCCCACGGGACCAACATAACTCATAGGAACTAACCACGCATCCGCGGGACTCACGGTTTGAGAATACGACGGTAATTTGCATATTTCTAGACTTAGGCTTAAAAACATGGCATTGGAGGGTGAAAACCCAAAACAGCCCCCGAACGGCCTCGTAGGAGGCACCAACACCTCCCACGAGACCAATGTAACTCGTAGAAACTGGTCATGCAGCCGCGGGACTCCTGATTTGAGAATACGACGATAATTTACATATTTGTAGACTTAGGCTTAAAAACATGGCGTTAGAGAGTGAAAACCCAAAATAACCCCCGAACGGCCCCGTGGGTGGCCACCAACACCTCCCACGGGACCAATGTAACTCGTAGGAACTGATCGCCCAGTCGCGAGACTCTCGGTTTGAGAATACAACGATAATTTGCATATTTCTAGACTTAAGCAAAGCATGGCGTTAGAGGGTGAAAAATCAAAATTGCCCTCGAATAGCCCCGTGGGTGGAACCAACACCTCCCATGGGATCAATGTAACTCATAGGAACTGACCGCGCAGCCGCGGGACTCCTGGTATGAGAATACGATGGTAATTTGTATATTTCTAGACTTAGGCTTAAAAACATGGCGTTAGAGGATGAAAATCCAAAACATCCCCCGAACGGCCCGTGGGTGGCACCTACACCTCCCACGGGACCAATGTAATTCATAGGAACAAGTCACGCAGCCGCGGGACTTCCGGTTTGAGAATACGACGATAATTTGCATATTTATAGAGTTAGGCTTAAAAACATAGTGTTAGTGGGGAAAAACCCGAAACATCCCCCAAACGTCCCCGTGGGAGCCACTAACACCTCCCACGAGACCAATGTAACTCATAGGAACTGACCACATATCCGCGGAACTCTCGGTTTGAGAATACGACGATAATTTGCATATTTCTAGACTTAGGCTTAAAAACATGACGTTGGAGGGTGAAAACCCAAAACAGCCCCCGAACGGCCCCGTGGGTGGCACCAACACCTCCCACGAGACCAATGTAACTCGTAGAAATAGGCCCCGCAGCCGTGGGACTCTCGATTTGAGAATACGACGATAATTTCCATATTTATAGACTTAGGCTTAAAAACATGGCGTTAGAGGATGAAAACCCAAAATAACCCCCGAACGGCCCCATGGGTGGCACCAACACGTCCCACGGGACCAATGTAACTCATAGGAACTGATCGCCCAGCCGCGAGACTCCCGGTTTGAGAATACGACGATAATTTGCATATTTTTAGACCTAAGCTAAGCAGGGCGTTAGAGGGTGAAAACTCGAAACAGCCCTCGAACGGCCCCGTGGGTGGAACCAACACCTCCCACGGGATCAATGTAACTCGTAGGAACTGACTGCGCAGTCGCGGGACTCCCGGTATGAGAATACGATTGTAATTATATATTTCTAGACTTAGGCTTAAAAACATGGCGTTAGCGGGTGAAAATCGAAAACAACCCCCGAACGCCCCGTGGGTGGCACCAACACCGCCCACGGGACCAATGTAATTCGTAGGAATAAGTCACGCAGCCGCGGGACTCTCGATTTGAGAATACGACGATAATTTGCATATTTGTAGACTTAGGGTTAAAAATATGGCGTTAGTGGGGGAAAACCCGAAACATCCCCCGAACTTCCCCGTGGGAGGCACCAACACCTCCCACGAGACCAATGTAACTCATAGAAACTGACCACGCATCCGCGGGACTCCCGGTTTGAGAATACGACGATAATTTGCATATTTCTAGACTTAGGCTTAAAAACATGGCGTTGGAGGGTGAAAACCCAAAACAGCCCCGAACGGCCCCGTGGGTGGCACCAACACCTCCCACGAGACCAATGTAACTCGTAGAAACAGGCCACGCAGTCGTGGGATTCTCGATTTGAGAATATGACGATAATTTCCATATTTGTAGACTTAGGCTAAAAAACATGGCGTTAGAGGATGAAAACCCAAAATAACCCCCGAACAGCCCCATGGGTGGCACCAACACCTCCCATGGGACCAATGTAACTCATAGGAACTGATCGCCTAGCCGCGAGACTCCCATTTTGAGAATACGACGATAATTTGCATATTTCTAGACTTAAGCAAAGCATTGCATTAGAGGGTGAAGACTCGAAATAGCCCTCGAACGGCCCCGTGGGTGGAACCAACACCTCCCACGGGATCAATGTAACTCGTAGGAACTGATCACGCAGTCGCGGGACTCCCGGTATGAGAATACGATGGTAATTTACATATTTCTAGACTTAGGCTTAAAAACATGGCGTTAGCGGGTGAAAACCGAAAACAGCCCCCGAACGGCCCGTGGGTGTCACCAACACCTTCCACGGGACTAATGTAACTCGTAGGAACTAGCCACGCAGCCGCGGGACTCTCGATTTGAGAATACGACGATAATTTGCATATTTGTAGACTTAGGGTTAAAAACATGGCGTTAGTGGGGGAAAACCCGAAACATCCCCCGAACGTCCCCGTGGGAGGCACCGACACCTCCCACGGGACCAATGTAACTCATAGGACCTGACCACGCATCCGCGGAACTCTCGGTTTGAGAATACGATGGTAATTTGCACATTACTAGACTTAGGATTAAAAATATGGCGTTAGAGGGTGAAAACACAAAACAACCCCCGAACGGCCCCGTGGGTGGCACCAACACCTCCCACGAGACCAATGTAACTCGTAGGAACTGGCCATGCAGTCACGGGACTTCCGGTTTGAGAATACGACGATAATTTCCATATTTGTAGACTTAGGCTTAAAAACATGGCGTTAGAGGGTGAAAATCAAAAATAGCCCCCGAACGGCCCCGTGGGTGGCACCAGCACCTCCCACGGGAATAATGTAACTCGTAGGAACTGATCGCCCAGCCGCGAGACTCCCGATTTGAGAATACGACGATAATTTGTATATTTCTAGGCTTAGGCTTAAAAACATGGCGTTAGAGGGTGAAAACCCAAAACAACCCCCGAACGGTCCCGTGGGTGGCACCAACACCTCCCACGGGACCAATGTAACTCGTAGGAACTGACCCCACAGTCGCGCAACTCCTGGTTTGAGAATACAATGATAATTTGCATATTTCTAGACTTAGGCTTAAAAATATGGCGTAAGAGGGTGAAAACCCAAAACGGCCCCCGAACGACCCCGTGGGTGGCACCAATACCTCCCACGAGACCAATGTAACTCGTAGGAACTGACTGCGCAGCCGCGAGACTCCCGGTTTGAGAATACGACGATAATTTGCATATTTCTATATACTTAGGCAAAACATGGCGTTAGAGGGTGAAACCTCGAAACAGCCCCCGAACGGCCCCATGGGTGGCACCAACACCTCCCACCGGACCAATATAACTCGTAAGAACTGACCGTGCAGCGGCGAGACTCCCGATTTGAGAATACGATGATAATTTGTATATTTTTAGACTTAAGCAAAACATGGCGTTGGAGGATGAAAACTCGAAACAGTCCCCGAACGGTCTCGTAGGTGGCACCAACACCTCCCACGGGACCAATGTAACTCGTAGGAACTGACCGCGCAGACGCGGGACTCCCGGTTTGAGAATACGACGGTAATTTGCATATTTCTAGACTTAGGCTTAAAAACATGGCGTTAGAGGGTGAAAACCCAAAACAACCCCCGAACGGTCCCGTGGGTGGCACCAGCACCTCCAACGGGACCAATGTAACTTGTAGGAACTGACCGCACAACTGCGAGACTCCCGATTTGAGAATACAACGATAATTCGCTTATTTCTATACTTAAGTAAAACATGACGTTAGAGGGTGAAAACTCGAAACAGCCCCCTGAACGGCCCTGTGGGTGGCACCAACACCTCCCACGGGACCAATGTAACTCATATGAACTGACCGCGCTGCCGTGGGACTCGCGATTTGAGAATACGACGGTAATTTTCATATTTCTAGACTTAGTCTAAAAAATATGGCGTTAGAGGGTGAAAATCCAAAACAGCCCCCAAACGGTCCCGTGGGTGGCACCAACACCTACCACGGGACCAATGTAACACGTAGGAACAGATCGCACAGCTGTGAGACTCCCGGTTTGAGAATATGACGATAATTTGTATATTTTTATACTTAAGCAAAACATGGCGTTATAGGGTGAAAACTAGAAATAACCCCTGAATGGCCTCTTGGGTGGAACCAACACCTCCCACGGGACCAATGTAACTCGTAAGAACTGACCCCGTAGCCGCGGGTCTCTCGGTTTGAGAATACGACGATAATTTGCATATTTCAAGACTTGGGCTTAAAAACACGGTGTTAGAGGGTGAAAATCCTAAACTTCCCCCGAACGGCCCCGTGGGTGGCACCAACTTCTCCCACGAGACCAATGTAACTCATAAGTACTGGCCACGCAGCCGCGGGACTCCCGGTTTGACAATACGACGATAATTTGCATATTTGTAGACTTAGGCTTAAAAACTTGGCGTTAGAGGGTGAAAACCCAAAATAGCTCCTGAACGGCCCCGTGGGTTGCACCAACACCTCCCACGGGACTAATGTAACTCGTAGGAACTGACCGTCCAGCCGCGAGACTCCCGGTTTGAGAATACGACGATAATTTGCATATTTCTATACTTAAGCAAAACATGGCGTAAGAGAGTGAAAAATTGAAATAGCGCTCGAACAGCCTCGTGGGTGGAATCAACACCTCCCATGGGACCAATGTAACTCGCAGGAACGGACCCCGCAGCCGCGGGTCTCTCTATTTGAGAATACAATGATAATTTGTATATTTCTAGACTTAGGCTTAAAAACATGGCGTTAAATGGTGAAAACCACAAACAACCCCTGAACGGCCCCGTGGGTGACACCAACGCCTCCCACGGGACCAATGTAACTCGTAGGAACTGACCACGCAGCCGCGGGACTCCCGGTTTGAGAATACGACAATAATTTGCATATTTCTAAACTTAGGCTTAAAAACATGGCGTTAGAGGGTGAAAACCCAAAACCGCCCCCGGACGGTCCCGTGGGTGGCACCAACACCTCCCACGGGACCAATGTAACTCGTAGGAACTGACCCCGCAGTTGCGGAACTCTCGATTTGAGAATACGACTATAATTTTCATATTTCTAGACTTAGGCTTAAAAACATGGCATTAGAGGGTGAAAACTCGAAACAGCCCATGAACGGCCCCATGGGTGCCACCAACACCTCCCATCGGACCAATGTAACTCGTAAGAACTGACCGTGCAGTCGCGAGACTCCCAATTTGAGAATACGATGATAATTTGCATATTTATAGACTTAAGAAAAACATAGCGTTGGAGGATGAAAACTCGAAACA
The DNA here is from genome assembly GCA_949130495.1 of Sambucus nigra. NCBI lineage: Eukaryota > Viridiplantae > Streptophyta > Magnoliopsida > Dipsacales > Adoxaceae > Sambucus > Sambucus nigra. The sequence goes on from OX422220.1 coordinate 400,710,468, forward strand.
CTCCCCGAACGGTCTCGTAGGTGGCACCAACACCTCCCACGGGACCAATGTAACTCATAGGAACTGACAGTGCAGACGCTGGACTCCCGGTTTGAGAATACGACAGTAATTTACATATTTCTAGACTTAGGCTTAAAAACATGGCGTTAGAGGGTGAAAACCCAAAACAGCCCCCGAACGGTCCCGTGGGTGGCACCAACACCGCCCACAGGACCAATGCAACTCGTATGAACTGACCCCGCAGCCGCGGGACTCCCGGTTTGAGAATACAATAATAATTTGTATATTTCTAGACTTAGGCTTAACAACATGGCGTTAGAGGGTGAAAACCAAAACAACCCCTGAACGGCCCCATGGGTAGCACCAACACCTCCCACGAGACCAATATAACTCGTAGGAACTGACCGCGCAGCTGCGAGACTCCCGGTTTGAGAATACAACGATAATTAGCATATTTCTAGACTTAAGCAAAATATGGCGTTACAGGGTGAAAACTCGAAACAGCCCCCGAACAGCCCCATGGGTGGCACCAACACCTCCCAGGGGACCAATGTAACTCGTAGGAACTGACCGCGCAGCCGCGGGACTCTCGGTTTGAGTATACGACGGTAATTTGTATTTTTCTAGACTTAAGGTTAAAAACATGGCGTTAGAGGGTGAAAACCATAAATAACCCCCGGACGGCCCCGTGGGTGGCACCAACACCTCCCACGGGACCAATGTAACTCGTAGGAACTGATCGCCCAGCCGCGAGACTCCCGGATTGAGAATACGATGATAATTTGCATATTTTTAGACATAAGCTTAAAAATATGGCGTTAGAGGGTGAAAACCCAAAACAACCCCCGAACGGCCCCGTGGGTGGCACCAACACCTCCCACGGGACTAATGTAACTCATAGGAACTAGTCACGCAGCCGCGGGACTCCTGATTTGAGAATACGACGATAATTTGAATATTTGTTGACTTAGGCTTAAAAACATAACGTTAGAGGGGGAAAACCCGAAACATCCCCCAAACGTCCCCGTGGGAGGCACCAACACCTCCCACGGGACCAATATAACTCATAGGAACTGACCGTCTAGCCGCGAGACTCCCGGTTTGAGAATACAACGATAATTTGCATATTTCTACTCTTAAGCAAAACATGGCGTTAGAGGGTGAAAAATCGAAACAGCCCTCGAACGGCCCCGTGGGTGGAACCAACACCTCCCACAGGACCAATGTAACTCGTAGGAACTGACTGCGCATCCGGGGGACTCCCGATGTGAGAATAGGACGGTAATTTGAATATTTCTCGACTTAAGCTTAAAAACATGGCGTTAGAGGGTCAAAACCCAAAATATCCCCCGAACGGCCCCGTCGGTGGCACCAACACCTCGCACGGGACTAATGTAACTCGTAGGAACTGGCCACGCAGCCGCGGGACTCCCGATTTGAGAATACGACGATAATTTGCATATTTGTAGACTTAGGCTTAAAAACATGGCATTAGTGGGGGAAAAACCGAAACATCCCCCGAACGTCGTCGTGGGAGGCACCAACACCTCCCACAGGACCAATGCCACTCGTAGGAACTGACCACGCATCCACGGGACTCCCGGTTTGAGAATACGACAGTAATTTGCATATTTCTAGACTTAAGCTTAAAAATATGGCGTTAGAGGGTGAAAACCCAAAACAGCCCCCGAACGGCCCCCGTGGGTGGCACCAACACCTCCCACGAGACCAAGGTAACTCGTAGGAACTGGACACGCAACCGCGGGACTCTCGGTTTGAGAATACGATGGTAATTTGCATATTTCTAGACTTAGGCTTAAAAACATGGCGTTAGAGGGTGAAAATTCAAAACATCCCCCGAAAGGCCCCGTGGGTGGCACCAACACCTCCCACGGGACCAATGTTACTCGTAGGAACTGGCCACGCAGCCGCGGGACTCCTGATTTGAGAATACGACAATAATTTGCATATTTCTGGACTTAAGCAAAGCATGGTGTTAGAGGGTGAAAACTCGAAACAGGGCTCGAACGGCCCCGTGGGTGGCACCAACACCTCCCACGGGACCAATGTAACTCGTAGGAACTGATCGCGCAGCCGCGGGACTCCCGATTTGAGAATACGATGATAATTTGAATTTTCTCGACTTAGGCTTAAAAACATTGCGTTAGAGGGTGAAAACCCAAAACATCCCCCGAACGGCCCGTGGGTGGCACCAACACCTCCCACGGGACCAATGTAACTCGTAGGAACTAGCCATGCAGCCAGGGGACTCCCGGTTTGAGAATACGACGATAATTTGCATATTTGTAGACTTAGGCTTAAAAACATGGCGTTAGTGGGGGAAAACCCGAAACATCCCCCGAACGTCCCCGTGGGAGGCACCAACACCTCCTACGGGACCAAGGTAACTCATAGGAACTGACCACGCATCTGCGGGACTCTCGGTTTGAGAATACGACGGTAATTTGCATATTTCTAGACTTAGGCTTAAAAACATGGCGTTGGAGGGTGAAAACCCAAAACAGCCCCCGAACGGCCCCGTGGGTGGCACCAACACCTCCCACGAGACTAATGTAACTCGTAGAAACTGGCCATGCAGCCGCGGGACTCCCAATTTGAGAATACGACGATAATTTCCATATTTGTAGACTTAGGCTTAAAAACATGGCGTTAGAGGGTGAAAACCCAAAATAACCCCGGAACGGCCCCGTGGGTGGCACCAACACCTCCCACAGGACCAATGTAACTCGTAGGAACTGATCGCCCAGCCGCGAGACTCCCGGTTTAAGAATACGACGGTAATCTGAATATTTCTAGACTTAAGCAAAGCATGGTGTTAGAGGGTGAAAACTCGAAACTGCCCTCGAACGGTCCCGTGGGTGGAACCAACACCTCCCACGGGACCAATGTAACTCGTAGGAACTGACCGCGCAGCCGCAAGACTCCCGATTTGAGAATACGACGATAATTTTCATATATTTATACTTAAGCAAAACATGGCGTTAGAGGGTGAAAACTCGAAACAACCCCCGAACGGCCTCATGGGTGGCACCAACACCTCCCACATGATCAATGTAACTCGTAATAACTGACCCGTAGCCGCGGGTCTATCGGTTTGAGAATACGATGATAATTTTTATATTTCAAGACTTGGGCTTAAAAACATGGCGTTAGAGGGTAAAAACCCAAAACATCTCCCTAACGGCCCCCTGGGTGGCACCAACACCTCCCACGAGACTAATGTAACTCGTAGGAACTGGCCACGCAGTCGCGGGACTCCCGATTTGAGAATACGATGATAATTTGCATATTTGTAGACTTAGGCTTAAAAACATGGCGTTAGAGGGTGAAAACCCAAAATAGCCACCGAACGGTCTCGTGGGTGGCACCAACACCTCCCACGAGACCAATGTAACTCGTAGGAACTGACTCCGCAGCCGCAAAACTCCTGATGTGAGAATACAACGGTAATTTGCATATTTCTAGACTTAAGCTTAGAAACATGGCGTTAGAGGGTCAAAACCCAAAACATCACCCGAACGGCCCCGTGGGTGGCACCAACACCTCGCACGGGACCAATGTAACTCGTAGGAACTGGCCACGTAGCCGCGGGACTTCCGGTTTGAGAATACGATGATAATTTGCATATTTGTAGACTTAGGCTTAAAAACATAGCGTTAGTGGGGGAAAACCGAAACATCCCCCGAACGTCCCCGTGGGAGGCACCAACACCTCCCACGGGACCAATGCAACTCGTAGGAACTGACCACGCATTCGCAGGACAACCGGTTTTAGAATACGATGGTAATTTGCATATTTCAAGACTTAGACTTAAAAATATGGCGTTAGATGGTGAAAATCCAAAACAGCCCCCGAACGGCCCCCGTGGTTGGCACCAATACCTCCCACGAGACCAATGTAACTCGTAGGAACTGGCCACGCATCCGCGGGACTCGCGGTTTGAGAATACGATGGTAATTTGCATATTTCTATACTTAGGCTTAAAAACATGGCGTTAGAGGGTGAAAACTCAAAACAGCCCCTGAACGGCCCCGTGGGTGGCACCAACACCTCTTACGAGACCAATGTAACCCGTAGAAACTGACCGCGCAGCCGCGAGACTCCCAGTTTGAGAATACGATAATAATTTGCATATTTCTAGACTTAAGCAAAACATGGCGTTAGAGGGTGAAAACTCGAAACAGCCCCCGAACGACCCCGTGGTGGCACCAACACCTCCCACGGGAATAATGTAACTCGTAGGAACTGACCACGCATCCGCGGGACTCCTGGTTTGAGAATACGATGGTAATTTGCATATTTCTAGACTTAGGCTTAAAAACATGGCGTTAGAGGGTGAAAACTCAAAACAGCCCCTGAACGGCCCCGTGGGTGGCACCAACACCTCTTACGAGACCAATGTAACCCGTAGAAACTGACCGCGCAGCCGCGAGACTCCCAGCTTGAGAATACGATGATAATTTGCATATTTCTAGACTTAAGCAAAACATGGCGTTAGAGGGTGAAAACTCGAAACAGCCCCTGAACGACCCCGTGGTGGCACCAACACCTCCCACGGGACCAATGTAACTCGTAGGAACTAATCGCGCAGCCGCGGGACTCCCGGTTTGAGAATACTATGGTAATTTGCGTATTTCTAGACTTAGGCTTAAAAACATGACGTTAGGGGGTGAAAACCCAAAACATCCCCCGAACGGTCCCGTGGGTGGTACCAACACCTCCCACGGGACCGATGTAACTCATAGGAACTGATCCCGCAGCCACGGGACTCCCGGTTTGAGAATACGACGATAATTTGCATATTTCTAGGCTTAGGCTTAAAAACCTAACTTTAGATGGTGAAAACTCAAAACAGCCTCCGAACGGCCTCGTGGGTCGCACCAACACCTCCCACGAGACCAATGTAACTCGTAGGAACTGACCGTGCAGCCGCGAGACTCCCGGTTTGAGAATACGATGATAATTTCCATATTTCTAGACTTAAGCAAAAACATGGCGTTAGAGGGTGAAAACTCGAAACAGCCCCCGAACGGCCCCGTGGGTGGCACCAACACCTCCCACGGGACCAATGTAACTCGTAGGAACTGACTGTGCAGCCGCGGGACTCTCGGTTTGAGAATGCGATGGTAATTTGCATATTTCTATACTTAGGCTTAAAAACATGTGGTTTGAGGGTGAAAATCCAAAACTGCCCCCGAACGGTCCCGTGGGTGGCACCAACACCTCCCACGGGACCAATGTAACTCGTAGGAACTGATCGCCCAGCCGCGAGACTCCCGGTTTGAGAATACGACGGTAATTTGCATATTTTTATACTTAAGCAAAACATGGCGTTAGAGGGTGAAAACTCGAAACAACCCCCGAACGGCCCCGTGGGTGGCACCAACACCTCCCACGGGACCAATGTAACTCGTAGGAACTGACCCCGCAGCCGCGGGTCTCTCAGTTTGAGAATACGATGATAATTTGCATATTTCTAGACTTAGGCTTAAAAACATGGCGTTAGAGGGTGAAAACCCAAAATAACCCCCGAACGGCCCCGTGGGTGACACCAACGCCTCCCACGGGACCAATGTAACTCGTAGGAACTGACCACGCAGCCGCGGGACTCCCGGTTTGAGAATACGACTGTAATTTGCATATTTCTAGACTTAGGCATAAAAATATTGATATGTTGATAATTTTAACTCATATATGCAATTTTTCAGCTTGATTAATTTTTTTGTAAAACTACTTGGTTACTGATATTTTTTTTATGTATCCTATCATTTTTAGGATTTTTTGACGTGGAACAAATGAAGGAGGCAATGGTTTACAACATGAAGATTGTTTATACGTTGTGGACATTCAGGATTTTGTTTTTTATGTGTTATGGCCGTGCGGACTTTTATTATTTAGTTTTATGTTCGTGTGGGCTTTTATAATTTGATTGTTGAATTTTATGACCGTGCGGGCTTTGTAATAAGAAGGTTTTACATTTATAGGATTTGGAATGTCAAGAAAATAGAGGAAACTCTGCCTAAATTTTTTTTTGGTCTGTGAATTATTAAGACGTGTAATATTTTTAAGTTTGTATATATATTTGTTTATTAACAACGTTCACGATTCGCAATTTGTAATTATTTTTATTGTTTTTCCAATAATAAATATTTGTAACACCTCGTACGCGTCCAACGTTACACGTAGCAACCGAGGGTGCACTCACAGAACCCCCAATTTTAGGATTGGACCAAAAAAATACATTTTTATTTTTTTCGTCGCGCTTAAAAATGGTCGCGGCCAAAGTCCGCGACCATTTTTTTCCTTTTTTTCATCACGGTTGTGGGTCACGGAGTTGGGTCGCGACCATTTTTTTTATTTTTTTTGTCACGGTTGTGGGTCGCGGACTTTGGCCGCGAACAATTTGTCACGGTTGTGGGTCATGGATGAGGTCCGCGACCAATTTTTTTTAATTTTTTTGTCACGGTCGTGGGCCGCGGACTTTGGCCGTGACCAATTTGTCACGGTTATGGGTAACGGATGAGGAACGCGACCATTTTTTTAATTTTTTTTTGTCATGGACGTGGGTCGCGGACTTTGGCCGCGACCAATTTGTCACGCTTGTGGGTCACGGATGAGGGCCGCGACCCGTCACGGCATGGGTCACGGCCCAAGTCCGCGACCATCTGTCGTGACCCCTCTCGGCCATGGCCATTTTTTGGTCACGGACTTGAGCCGCGACCCACAAAAATGGTCACGCCCGAAATGGTCACGGCCCAAGTCCCGTGACCCACAGGTTTGGTCAGGGATTTTGGCCGTGACCAATCGCCAGTTTTGGTGTAGTGGGTATTGCTGAACACAAAAATTGAACATTGAAAGAAATGATTGTGACACTTCACTTATTAAAATAATGGATGTCCCGCCCTTTATTAAAATAGAACATGAATCACATTTGGCTCATTCTTAGCATTACTATAAAAATTCAATTAATTACTAACCACCTATTATTTAATTAAGCCTATGTCAATTTTAATCTTTCTTAAGGTGTTGAAAATATAAGACCATTCATCACAACTCATTCATATAAATAATGAAATTCACAATCACATAATTGATCTAAATACTGAAATCTAATACATGCCAATTAACCGTATAAACCATCGGTATAAAATCCATACAATAATCCCAATAACTGAAGTAACTAAAATAAACAACAAAATCACACATGGGCAACATGCCCGAAAAGTAAAGAGAAGAGTCCTATCTAAAATTTCAAAAAAATTGGAGACAACTAGATCAATTCCCTACAACACTCCAAAGTTGTCAGAGCATCGATAACATGGGAAGATATTCGTGCTTGGCGTCCCTGTGGCTGAACACCTAAAAGATTTTGATACCCAAATCCTTTTAAAAATATTTTGCAAGTAATTAAAATGCATAATAAATATGAGTGGATTCTTCCATATTTAAATTGGTTTCGCATTCTTATGACATAATTAGGCTTGTCAATTGAGCCGAGCAGGCCTGAAGCCCGCTCGCTCAGCCCGCTCAATTTGGATCGAGCTTTTATTGAGTTTGAACCGAGCCGAGTTTGAGCCGAGATATTAAGCCCGAATTCAATTTGAGCCCAGCGCGAGCAAAGCACTTTCAAGCCCGAACTAGTCTCGGCCCGAAATAATATATATATATATATGTATATATATATATATATATATATATATATATATATATATATATATATATATATATATAGAGAGAGAGAGAGAGAGAGAGAGAGAGAGAGAGGCTCTCTAACATACCTCAATAAACATACCTATTTTTTCAAATACAAAAAAAAAAAATTTTGAGTTAATATTTTTTACAAGGGTTCATGATATTTCAATGTCTAGGATATGTCAATATTAGTGCGAAAATATATTTTTTTAACGCTAAAATGTGTTTTTTAGTGCTGAGATACGTTTTTTTTAGTGCTAAAATGTGTTCAATGTGTTTTTTTTAGTGCTGAAATGTATTTTTTTAATTGCTGAAATATGTTTTTTAGTGCTGAAATATGAATTTTTAATGCTGAAATTCATATTTTATTGTTGAAATATGAATTTTATTACTAAAATGTTGAAATAAGAATTTTATTGCTAAAATATGAATATTTATTATTAAAATAAATAAATATGTATTGGAATATATGAATATTAATTATTAAAATAAATAAATACATATTCAATATTCAATTCGGGCCCGCTCAAATCAGGCCCGAAGCCCGTTATACTTTGTGAGATGAGCTTGAGCCAAGCAATCTCAGGATCGTTCGGGCCGAGCTTGAGCCGAGTAAATGAAAATCGGACCGAGCCTGATCAACCCCAAGCTCGGTTCACAGAGCCAGATTGACAGGCCTAGACATAATCCTCATCCCTTAACTATAGTGTGCACTTAACGTATGCATTTTAGCCCCTAGTTATGCGACCCAACCTAACTAGTCTCTATATACCCTTACGTCCATACGCTACCATGTGTTAGGCCTGTCCATAAATCGAATTTTCTCCGAATCCGATCCATTTAAGCGGATATGGATCATGCCTAAAATCCGATTACCCGATTACCCATTTATTAAATGGAGCGGATTTGAATTCATATACTCCGATCCGATTAATATTTTTAATATATGTATATAAATTATATATAATATATTTTTTATTAATATATATTGTATTTAATAATATTTTAAATATTTATTATAATAGTTCTTTATTTCATTATCTGTTTTTTTAGAATATTTGCAAAATTAATTTTTGAAATAAGAGTCGAAAATAAAAATGTTGCAAATCAAGTTTAACATAAACGGATAATCTGATAATCGGATCGAATCTGAATCCGTTTAACATAAACGGATATGGATTTGGATTTGCCTGATCCAATCCGATTAATAAACATATCGAATCTGAATCCGTTTAACATAAGCGGATAAGAATTTGGATTTACCTGATTTGATCCGAATCCGATCCGTTTACAGGCCTACCTTGTGTCACACGTATTTTATATAATTAACTTTCTCACCCGCTTAACAATTATAATTATTTATTATAATTTACCGATTCATATAAAATAACTTTCACTAGTTATTAATTTAAATTTCACATTTCAATATCTCATGCCCGTATATATTTTTCTTCACATGTATATACGTATTTTCATATCACATCAAGTACACATATATATCACTCGCTATATACGTATAACTGTAATCCCCAGAGCATTATCGTGCGGATGCAAATCTATAAAATGATATCATGCTCCAAGTCATATACACATCATCCAGGGCTACCGGTTCTGAATGTCACCACCGAACCTACAAATCATAAACGTACTAGAGGTGGTCATAGTCCTGATCCAGTGAGTCATGCCATACCATAAATCACCTCACTACGGCTCAAACCTCACATAGGGTAGTCATGCATGACCCTACGACTCTGGGGCCGATACTACACCTGTTGAGATTTGTCAAGAAAGATCACTCATGGCGCACAACCTCCCCGATAGCACTAGAGTGGTATGTTCACATAATTATATCGTACACACAGATATAATGATATATATATATATATATATATATATATATATACAATAAAGTATAAAACTTATGTATGTCATAAGATGAAGCTATGATTTCATCTATATGAATTATTTCTACACTTCCTATTTTATCCTTGAAAATTTTGATTCCTCCCTATTTTAATTCTTCCAAAACTTGCACTTTAATTCAAAATTGTGGGTATTTTGATGAAAACAAAAATGCTTCCCTACTTCTCTCCCCCTCACACCCTCCCTCATTTCTCACACAAATGAGTAGCCGTTCATTATTCGTCGCGTGGCTAGAGAAGGGTTCAACTCTCTCTCTCTCTCTCTCTCTCTCTCTCTCTCTCTCTCTCTCTCTCTCTCTCTCTCTCTCTCATATACTAGATCAGAAAGATATTCAACAGGAAAAACTCTCATGGATTCACATGAAAAACATAGATCGGAAGAAAAATGGACTCTCTCTCATATACTATATCTTCCCTTTATTTCATTCAGTAAAAATAATCTATTAATTACAAGAATCATCTGTCCTTTTCTTCAACGGGAAAAACATACGTCAGAGATGCTCGGTTTTGATCTTTGGCTGTCTGAAGCAATACAGATCTGGGTTTCCTTCGTGGCGTTGGACCATTTCAGATCCAGTAAGGCTTCTAATTTTTTATCTTGGTGTTGCTTTACTCTTTTTTGCATTTTGAGCTGCTGTTCTCATAACCCAAAGGGTTCCCGTCCTAAGGTGGTGCTCGCGACTTGCCTAAACCGACCTTTGAGTTGCTGTTCCCATAACCCAACATTTGAAGTCTACCTCAGTCTCTCAAGCGCTTCACCATTTCACAACTACGCTGCTAAGGCAACATACTCTGTGTGTGTGTGTGTGTATTGTTTAGATCCGTTTCATTTTAATCGACCTTTGAGTTGTCGTTCCCATAACCCAACATTTGAAGTCTACCTCAGCCTCTCAAGCGCTTCACCATTGCATAACCACGACGCTAAGGCAACATACACTCTCTCTCTCTCTCTCTCTCTCTCTCTGTATATTGTTTAGATTCGTTTCATTTTTTTCAATTTTTTGTTTCTACATCTGTATCCATTTTGAAATTCACTGGGTGTGAATAGATTTGAGATGATAAAATTGTTGATTTTGGCTCAAATCGACTTGAAATTTGTAGATTTGCAATCTACAGTGTGCAAGTTTGAATCGATTTTGAACTTGATAGTGATTTGAAACGATGTTGAGTCTCATACTGGTTTCGAATATACAATATATGGTGTGTGTACGTATTTGCAACTCTATTTTGGTTTGAATCGATGTTTTGAGGACAACAGTTCAGGTTAACCAAATCTATACAAACAGTTCAGGTTTGAATCGATCGTCAGCAGTTGCGTTAGGTTGGGGATCGATTTGGGAGAGGGCGGTTTGAACATTTTTTGGGGAATAGATCGCCAGCAGTTGCGTTAGGTTGGGAATCGATTGTCAGCAGTTGTGTTGATTTAATTATGGTTTGAACATTTTAAAAAAATAATTTTTTGTCTAATCAAATGCACAAATGAGATTAAAGCTTAATTATTTATTCTTTGTATTGAGTGTAATATTTGAGTATTCTCTTTGAATTTTTTGCAGGTTCTCATTTGTGGAATTGCTTTTTAGCGGGTTATTTGGTAAATAAATAAATAGAGGGGCTGTGTTGCAATTTTAATTTGTTTATACCAATTGCCAAGCTTGACCATGCGCAGCCCAAGACTCGATGTTCCAAGTGATTTTGAGATCACTGCTGTAAACATTTCTAGCAGATAAGACAATAAAGGAAGTTGACGGAGTCAGCTATATGCGACTATCGAGGTACAAAAAAGATGGGGAAAAATAAGTTCGTAAATAGTGGTAAAAAGTGTGTTAGGCAAATCAAATAGGTATGCTGTTTGTGTGGCTCGAGATAGGACTGACCAAATATAAATATATTAAAAATGAGAAACGTGTCTTTCAACATGGGGCCAATGCCTTATGTCCCTTTGAATATTGAATTATGTATGCGTGTATAGTCCCATAAATATTGTTCTTCCCAATGACACACTATTGTTTGGCTCAAGAAAGAAAAGTCGACACATATGACAAGGAAAGCATATACATAATGACACATTCAAGAAGTGTATTGACTATTGCTAGGCTCAATAACCACTATTACCTCAGTGGCATGTTAAAACAAAAAGGAACTTTAATTCCTATACAAGGGATGGAGTTGGGTTCAATAAGTTAGATAAATTGGAAATCTCAATCCGCTAATAAAAATCGAGAAATTCCACTATTTTTTTTGTAGTGTTTTTAATTCAACCAAACTTTTTTTATGCACTAGAGGAAGATGCGAAATCCTATTTTTTAAGTTTTGAACATGACTAAATTAAAAGTGACATAACACACACAAAAAAAATTTAAAGAAAGATGAATCTAGCTTAAAATAAAAATGTTGAAACTTGAATATAAAATAATATTTATGTGATATAGATAGTTTGGATAATCAAATTGCCTTGATGTCAAAACAGTTTAAGAAAATTGTCAAATTTAGAAATAAAAAATTATCCACCTCACTCTAATTAAAAACCTCATGCGAAAGGTCAAGACAAACAGCACAAGGACATTCATACGAGACCTAACAAAGACCTCAAGAACATTGAATGTTTTAGATGTGGTAAATTAGGACACATAGCACAAGACTGTAGAGTTAAACTTAACACTATCAATAAACATACTAGGGCCAACATTTGCAAAACATGGGATGCTTCAATTGATTCTGAAAATGAGGAACCTGAATCATCTGATGCTTTTGATCCTTACATATCTTTCTTTGCTAAGATAATCTATAATGATGATATGCCTATGTATGAGAATGATGATAATAGCTCTACTTTTGTTGTTATGAGTCATGCTGCTACTGGTTTAGATGCCTTAATTTATGAGAATAATGCTAGTTCTACCGTTGGGTGTGTGAGTCAAAGGGAAAGCGATAATGACGATGTCAATGTGTGTGAGTTTAAGAAATGAATCCTTAGGGGTCACTTCACACACTACACTTAGTGATTCGGACACTGAAGACCTCCCTGATTTTCACACACTTTATGCGAAAACTCTCAAGAAAAGCACTAGACTAGAAAAGATAGTGAAAGATCTCACTAAGAAACTAGAAGACCTAAGCCTAATGGTTAAAATTAATGCTAAAGAGTATCCTACCTAATGTCTAACTCATGAAAATGAAATCAAAATTTTTTATCAAAAATTGAAGAATTTGATTGAAGAAAATGAAACTCTGGAGAAAAAATATAAAGGGACATTATTAGAATTGGAACAATCTAAAGAGAAGACAGCAACAGTTTTTAAAAATTTTGCAAAATTTGAAAATAATTCAAATTGTTTTGATGGTTTTGTTGCTGGTTCAAAAACCAATTTTGATGATCGAACTAGAATAGGGTTTTGCCCCAATTTAAAGACACAAACTAAAAACTTTGAACCTATCAAGTTTGTGTCAGGAGGCAAAAGACCTATAGAAACTTGCCCAGATTTTCACTCCCTAAAACAAGAGTTTGATGGAAAACAATCAAAGTTTGACATTGGGGAATCAAGTAACTCTAAGTGTGAAATTTTACCTAAGGTTAAATATGTCTTCCCCTCGATTAGGAAAAGTGATTTTGCCTTTCAAACTGTACTTCCTAGGAATAAGGTTCAACCCCAAAACTCCATGAAGCCTATGTTTAGAGATTTTCCTAAAGAGTTTCCCTCTTCAAGCAATTTATATTGCTCATACTGTGACTTATATGGTCATTCATTCGAAGGATGCTATTCTAGACACTCAGTTAAAACTTTCTGTAACACTCCTGTATATCAGAACTTTAACTATTCTAGGAGAAGTCGTAACAATTATGTTCTGCCTAGACAACCAGATAAAAGCTCTAACTATAGAAAAAGAAAGACCAAACCTAAAAGATCATTTCCAAGAAGGATTCCTAGCCACTTTCCTAAACCAAATGATCCTACTTTCCATAAACTTCAAACTCATGCGCAAAACATGTTTCAACAAAAATCCAATGCTCGAAAATTTTATCAAATGAGAGCAAATAAGCGCAAAATGAAAACAAGAGCTATTTGGGTTAGAAAAGATGAGCTATTACCCCAGATGAAGTGTAACATTGTGATTACTGCTTTAAAAGCTGAACACACTCTCTCTGGTTGGTATTTAGACTCTGGATGTTCAAAGCATATGATTGGGGATGATACCAAACTTTTAAACAAAACCAACTTTGCTGGAGGGAAAGTTATTTTTGGTGATGGTGTATCATCTCAAATCATTGGTAAAGGAACACTCCAAGAAGAAGTATTGCCTTTACTTGAAAATGTTCTTCTAGTAAAAGGTCTTAAGGCTAATCTACTTAGTAACTCGCAATTTTGTGACTCAAATCATATTGTCACCTTTTCAAAGAATAATTGCAAAATTTTAAATGAAAAAGGTGAGTGCATAATTACAGGACTTAGGACTCCTGACAATTGTTATACTGTCCAGAACAGTACTGAGGTCTGTAACATTGCCAGAATGGATGACAATGAGATATGGCATAATCGAATGGGTAACATAAATTACGAATATCTTAGTAAATTGTCTACACAAGAAATAGTTAGAGGTATTACTAAGATCAAACTTATTTCTAATATTGTCTGTGGATCATGTTAGGAAGGAAAAATTGTTAAGGCACCTCATAAGAAAGTTAAAGATATTCTTACCTCTAAACCCTTGGAGCTCATCCATATGGACCTAATGGGTCCCTCTCGAACTGTTAGTCTCTGTGGACACAGTTATATTCTTGTTATGGTTGATGACTTCACTAGATTTACTTGGGTAGCCTTCTTAAAACAAAAATTTGATACTTTTCAAACTTTTTTGAAAATTTTACTTCGAATTGAAAATGATAAGGACACTCAAGTAAAAAAAATTCGTAGTGATAGAGGTGGAGAATTCTTAGACACCGGTATTATAGAATATTGTGATTATAATGGTTACAAACATGAATTTAGTGCCCCTAAGACTCCTCAACAAAATGGTATTGCTGAGAGAAAGAATCGTACTCTTCAAGAGATGGCACGCGTTATGATTCATGCCAAGACTTTACCTAAATATTTATAGATAGAATTTATTCGTACTACGTGTCATATTATTAATAGGGTTTATCTTAAAAATAATTCTAAACAAACTCCTTACGAACTATGGTATGGGAAAAAGCCCAATCTTAAATACCTTAGAACCTTTGGTAGTACGTGTTATGTCTGCAAAGACAGAGAACACTTATATAAATTTGAGACACGTGGAGATAAAGCCATCTTTCTAGGATATTCTCCTAACAGTAGAGCATACCGTGTCTATAATCTTCTCACAAAGACCTTAATGGAATCCATAAACGTTATTGTAAGTGACACTACTGTAGATAGTAAGATTGGAGAACCAACTATTGTGGAAGATTCTGAACATGTTTTAGAAAATGACTCTCCAAAAATAGATGATTATTTACCAATTGATACACCTGAAGTACCTAATTGGGTTTCTAAAGACCATCCCATAGATAACGTTATTAGTAACCCTAGTGATCCTGTACGTACAAGATCTCAATTAAGAAACTTTTCTCATTATGTATGTTTTGTTTCCTTTGTGGAACCAAAGAATGTAAATGATGCATTGAATGATCCTCATTGGATTTCTGCAATGCAGGAAGAACTTCTTCAATTTGTCATTCTTGATGTTTGGAATCTTGTACCTAGGCCTAATCACAAAAATATTATTAGCACACGTTGGATATTTAAAAATAAATCTGATGAAAGTGGGATAATCATTAGAAACAAAGAGAGATTTGTTGCTCAAGAATACTCTCAAATTGAAGGAAAGATTTTAACGAGACTTTTTCTCCTGTTACTCGCTTAGAATCTGTTAGTCTTCTCTTTGCCATAGCTTGTTACTTACATTTTACGCTTTACCAAATGGATGTCAAATCTGCCTTCCTTAATAGAATATTGACTGAGGAGACCTATGTAGAATAACCAAAAGTGTTCATTGACCCTCAATATCCAAATCATGTTTTTCGTCTTAAAAAGGCCTTGTTTGGCCTAAAACAAGCGCCAAGAGCCTGGTATGAGCGCCTTTCCAATTTTCTCTTAGACAAAGGTTTTAAGAGAGGTGGAAATTCTCAAACCCTTTTTGTCAAACGTTTTGACCAATATATTATTATAGCTCAAGTTTATGTTGACGATATCATCTTTGGATCAACATCTCCCTCAGAAGTTAAATCCTTTCCTGAAATTATGCATAAAGAATTTCAAATGTCTCTTATGGGGGAGTTGCAATTTTTCTTGGGTCTTCAAGTCAAATTGAATTCAGAAGGATTATTTGTTTCGTAATCTAAGTATGCTTTAGAGATTGTTAAAAAACTCGGCCTTAAGAGTGCAAAAGATGCTAAAACTCCCATGAGTACTAAGGTAAAATTATCTAAGGATGAGACTGGTAAATCCATAGATCTAACCCTATATCGTAGTATGATAGGGACCTTACTATACCTTACTGTCTCGCACCCTGATATTATGTACGCTGTTTACATATGTGTTCGTTATCAAAACAATCCTAAAGAGAGCCATTTAGTTTGTGTTAAAAGAATCATAAAATACATAAAAGGCACTCTAAATTTAGGACTTTGGTACACCAATGATACACCTAGCACTATAATAGGCTACACTGATGCCGATTGGGATGGGTGTACTAATGACAGTAAGAGCACATCAGGAGCATGTTACTATATAGGTAATAATTTGGTAAGTTGGAGTAGTAAGAAACAAAACTGCACTTCTTTATCAACAGTTGAATCTGAATACATTATCGCTGGAAGTTTCTGTGCCCAATTACTTTGGCTTAAGAAAATGCTAAGTGATTATGGTATTCAAGAAGATCAATTACATCTCTATTGTGATAATCAAAGCGCGATCAATATCTCTAAAAATCTTGTTCAACACTCGCGAACTAAACATATAAAAATTAGACATCACTTTATACGAGAATTAGTTGAGACTAAGGAATTAGAAATCAATTATCTTCCTACTGATTTGCAACTCGCAAATATATTTATCAAACCCTTGGATTATAATAGGTTTATTTCTTTGCGTAAATCGATAGTAATGGTTTGTGCTGAATAAACTCCTATGACTTAAGTAATATTCCCTTTGTCCATTTGAGACAAAATGGGGGAGAAATTTGAGTCTTATGAGTTTAATTTTTTTTGTACATATTTCTAAAAGGCTTGA
Source organism: Sambucus nigra (assembly GCA_949130495.1). NCBI lineage: Eukaryota > Viridiplantae > Streptophyta > Magnoliopsida > Dipsacales > Adoxaceae > Sambucus > Sambucus nigra. The sequence goes on from OX422220.1 coordinate 400,727,353, forward strand.
TCTTAGTATTCTTTGCAGGAATTTGTACCATTGATGCTTTTAGGGCATTGGTTTGTAAATAGTTGAGTTATGTAATTTTCTTTTCTAGGAAATGGGTAGATAGGATTTTTTAGGAATAGGATTTTCCTTATTTCTTTGTTGCCCTACGAGTCCTAGATGAATCAAAAGCGATTTTGTCTCATATTTCCAAAGGGGGAGATTGAAGTACCTTGTACTCTTGACTCACTTAAGTCTACATTGTATAATTTCTCATCTAGTTTGGAAATAATGACAAAATTGTGTCCATTCCCTAGAATCCAAAAAGCCTCAGACTCTACTCTACTATTCATTCCTCTTGTTTGATTGATTAAAGGTATATTAACATAACACTCACACACATTAGGATTGCATACATTGTTCAGATATTGCATTAAATTATTTGTGTGTGTGTTGCGTGTGTTAATTTCCCTTAAAACAATTTTTTATAATTTTTTGGGAATTTTTAATGATTTTTAAAATGATTTTTTCAAAATTAAAATGGGATTAAAAAGCTTTGGGGGTCAATCTGTAAATACTGGTGTTGATACCAAAATTAGTCTGCTGACATGGACAAATCATATGAAGACGCGTGTCAATTTACATGGTAAATACGAATACTCCAGACGAACAAATCAAGACCACCGAGCAACTAATGAGTGCCAAGCAACTCAAGTATGACGAGCAACTTAGGCGGTCCGAGCAGCTTAAGCGGTCCGAGCTACATAAGTGAACATCATATTCAAATCAAGAGAATCCAGGATATAATTGCGTATTAAATGCTCATTAATATAGTACAGATGTACATGTCTACTGGGTAACAGCGCATTGTCCTTTCATTTGTACAGTCTCGAGGCTATAAATACATTGTAACCTCCTCATTAGCAGAGGACTCAGAATTTCTTGGTAAATCCTTTATCAAGAATTCTACAAACAGTCAGTAATAACAAATACAGTGGACGTAGTCCATTCTTACAAGGCTGAACCACTTTAAAAATCTTTTGTCTTATATTTATATATTCATTTTTATCTGTGATTAAACAATTAGATCAAATCTAGTTTTTTACATCAACAGATTGGCGCCGTCTGTGGGAAACGACTGTAATTATCGTTTTTCACCAAAACAATTCATCACCAATGGCTAATAATCCCGAATCCAGCAATCGAAATGCTAGAAACCCGCCAAATCCATCTGCTCCCCCAAATGTTCAAGATCTGGCTGGCATAATGGCTAATCTATCCCAAGGCCAGACAACCATGCAAGAAACTATGCGACAACTCATACAAACTGTCCAAGGTGGAGTATCTACTCATTCAGGACAACGAAGCGTTCAAAGAAATACCAATTTACCTTCTTCGCGTACTAGGCGAATGTTAATCCCCGAGAAATCTCGGTCCAGACGTACCGATTCATATCACACTGAGATATCTAATGATTTTTCTTATCAACCCGATCGAACTTCATCAGTACAAGCTACAGATACTCAACAAACATCACTCTCTCTCCATAAAGAACTAGTGCACTGGAGAGGTTAAGTAGGGTCTCTCCTTTTGATTGTTTGGGCCCTAGGAGGAATAGAAGTCCTCCTAGGATTGTGTCGAGGAACTTTCAACGACCATCCGATCTAAGGGAGGGTTCTGCCCAATCACGACCAACTGCTCGTAATGAAAGATCCCAGGAAGCAAATTCAAAACGATCAGTTTCTCGAACCAACAGGACTGAGGAGGGAAATGATGCATAGAAAGGCTCTATTTAAAGGTTGGAGGATAGACTAGGGGAAATGTCTAAGGCCAAGAATCCTCTACAAAGAACTTTTGTCCAAGGGACACCTTTTATCCAGACAATTGTGGATTTTACCACACCATCAAAGTTAAAAGCACCTATTGTGACTCCTAAATATGATGAAAAAACTGACCCTGTCCTTCATATAGAACAATACCAAGCTGCTGCCGATATCTATGTCGTGCCAGATGAGATGAGATGCAGGGCATTTTCGGGAACTCTTACCGGATCTGCTCAAATATAGTACAATAATCTTCCTCGGGGGAAGATTTCAACTTTCTTTCAACTGGCCGAGCTCTTTATTGAAAATTTCTATTTTGGAGCAAAACAAGTTAAACGAGTAGCGCACTTGTTAAGTGTTAAACAAAAAGCAGGTGAGAGTACCAGAGATTATATAACTCGTTTCAATAACGAGAAGCTCGAAGTTATTGATTACGAGGAAAAGACAGCAATTACTGCTCTAATGAGCGGACTGTTGCCAGATAAATTATACTACACTCTCGCCAAAGATCCGCCTAGAACCATGGCAGAACTAATGGCAAAGGTAACGAAGATTATGAACGCCGAGGAGGCTATGGCTGCGAAGAAAAATATGGATACCAAAGAGACCAAGATGGAGGTTGATAAGGCTGAAAAGAAAGAGCATAAGAACAATGGTGGCAACAAGCAATCAAAAGCAAAGCCAGCATGGGAACTGTTGAAGAAATTTGGAAATTATACTCCTTTGAAAGTAGACATAAACCATGTTCTAGAAGAAATCAAGAACAGCGAGGAGCTAAATTGGCCAGAGAAAATGAAGACAGATCCTGACAAGAGGAATAAGACCAAATATTGCGAGTTCCATAAAGACCATGGTCACACGACCAAGAATTGCATAGATCTTCAGAATGAAATTGAAGCACTCATCAGACGAGGAAAGCTGGCCAAGTATGTTGATCGTCAAAATAATGGAAAGAGCAGCGACCGAGCAAGACAGAGGTCTAGATCTCCTCGTTGAGCAAAAGAAGATAAGAAGAGAAGCCACGAAGAGGATCCGGATGATGACCAAGACGACCCCGATCCCCCCAAAAGACCAAAACAGCCAGAACGTGAGGTATTTTCTATCCATTTTGGATCATTTGAATGTAATGTCATTACAGGTGGAGATGCAGGAGGCGAAGATATGACTACTGAGAGAAAAGCCTACCTCAATGAGGCTCAGGCTTGCTCGTACATTCAACGGATAAATCTGGCTGAAGATGATCGCCCGAGGAAGGTGAATAAGGATAAGCTGGTCATTGGTTTCTCTAAGAACGATTTGGCAGGTGTACTATATCCTCATAATGATCCATTGGTAATCAAGATGAGAATGAGGGAAGTGGTGATTTCACGAGTACTGGTGGATAATGGTAGCTCGGTAGATATCATGTTCTATCCGTGCTTTGACAATTTAAATCTAAAGCTATTCCAGTTGGAACCATATCATAGGCCCCTCCTTGGTTTTACTGGCGAGAAGGTTTTCCCACTTGGGACGATCAAGTTGGATATGCTTATCGACACATGGCCTGCTTGTCGAACTGAAAAAGTACGCTTTTTTGTAATGGATAAAAACGTTCAATCAGCTTACAACATCATCATGGGAAGAGTAGGTCTGAAAAAATTTAAAGCAGTACCATCTACTGTGCATCAATGTCTAAAATTCCCAACTAATTTTGGGGTGGGAGTTGTGAAAGGCGACCAGAAAGTAGCTCGGGAATGCTACTATTCATCTACCGAGCGGGAAGAGCATGAATAATTTAGGAAGAAGACTACCACCTACCAAATAGAAGATGCGGAGATTGAAACCTTAGACCCTAGAGACGAGTCCCAACTCGTGAAAGGGCAGGTTATGGAGGCCACTGAAAATGTCATTCTGGATGACGAGTGTCCAGAACGAACAACTCAAATTGGTGCATCCTTGGATGAATCAATAAAACAAGAATTGATAGCATGCTTAAGGCGAAGAAAGCAAACTTTTGCGTGGAGTCATGAAGACATGCCAGGAATAAATCCGAATTTCTTGTGTCACGAGCTCAATGTGAACAAGGAAATCAAGCCATTAAAGCAGCGAAGAAGAGTGTTCAGCCCTGAGAAAAATCAAGCTATACAGGAGGAAGTAGAGAAGCTGCAAAAAGCCTCTTTCATTGAGGATGTTAAATATCCTGACTGGCTAGCAAATGTAATAATGGTAAAGAAGAAAAATAATAAGTGGAGGATGTGTGTAGACTTTACCGACCTCAACACGGTATTCCCAAAGGATCATTTTCCTTTGCCCCGAATTGATCAACTGGTAGATGCCACCTCGGGGCACGAATTATTAAGTTTCATGGATGCTTATTCTGGTTATAACTAGATTAAAATGAAGCTTGAAGATAGGAAGAGTACCTCATTTATTACCCCAAGGGGAACTTATTGTCATAATGTTATGCCTTTTGGACTTAAAAATACAGGTGCTACCTATCAGCGATTGATGAACAAGGTGTTTACAGAGCAAATCGGTCATAACATGGAGGTTTATGTTGACGATATGCTAATGAAAAGCAAGAAAGCTGCTGATCATTTAGTTGATTTAAGCCAGACCTTTGATCAACTAGAGGAATATCAAATGAAGCTGAATCCCACCAAGTGCATATTCAGAGTATGAGAAGGCATGTTTCTCGGATATATCGTAAATCAACGAGGAATTGAGGCGAACCCTGAAAAGATCAAGGCTCTATTGGAGCTACGATCCCCAACGACGAAGAAGGAAGTACAAAGCCTCACAGGGAGAGTTGCAGCACTTAACAGATTTGTGTCACGAGCAACTGATCGATGCCTCCCATTCTTCAAAACACTTCAAAAGACTTTCGAGTGGAACGACGAATGTGAAAAGGCTTTTCAAGAATTGAAGAAATACCTGGGAGCACCTCCATTGTTGTCCAGGCCAGTAATGGGAGAAAGACTATACTTGTATCTGGCAGTCTCAGAAAACGCAGTAAGCTCGGTTGTAGTAAGAGTGGAGGATAGAGTGCAAAAACCAATCTATTACACTAGTAAGGCCTTCCGAGGAGCAGAGATCAAATATCCAAGGCTGGAAAAGTTAGCACTGGCATTGATCGAATCAAGTAGAAGAATGAGGCCATACTTCCAAGCTCATACTGTAGTTGTATATACATACATGCCATTAAGGCAAGCTCTGCACAAACCAGAGAAATCAGGAAGATTGGTGTAATGGGCTGTAAAATTGGGAGAATATGATATCATTTATGAGCCTAGGGCGTCATTTAAAGGGCAAGCAGTGGCAGATTTTATCGCAGAGTTCACCTATTCAGATATCTCCGAAGAGCAGAGGTTGAATACCGACCAACCTGTGGATGTTATGGGATCATCAAACTTAAGCTTCGACCAACCTTAGTCGGTAGACGTGCAAGAGAAGCTGGTCGACGAGCAGCAAGAAGTACTGGAGGAGGATATAAGGAAGCATCAAATATTCCACCGAGGAACTCTGTCTGACCAAGAGTTTGATAATAAGATACCTGTGTGGAATTTGTATGTAGATGGTTCTTCGTGCACTACACGCAGTGGAGCAGGGATTGTTTTAAACAGCCCAGATGAGATTGATGTGGAATATGCTCTGCGCTTTCAATTTAAAGCTTCTAATAATGAAGATGAATATGAAGCGATGATTGTTGGTCTTAGTTTGGAAAAAACCATGAAGGCTGAGCAGGTTATCGTATTCAGTGACTCGCAATTGATCGTAAATCAAATGCTGGGGGTATATGCACCCAAAGGAGAATTAATGATCAAGTATCATGCAAAAGCAATGGAGATTGTATTAAGCCTGATCGCAGTAAAGTTAATTAGAATACTAAGATTGGAGAATGCAAGAGCAGATGCCTTAGCTCGGTTAGCTTCAGCAACACGTACTGAGCTAAGAAGAACAATCCCAATAGAAGTCTTAGCTAGTCGGAGCATAGACGAAGATCAGATGATGAATTTTATTACCCTTGATTTAGGACCATCTTGGATGGATCCCATCAGGGCATATATTGAAGAAGGAGCTTTGCCAACTGATAAACTCACAGCCAAGAAACTGAAGTTTAAAGCTGCTCGTTATGTATTTACTAATGGTATTTTATATAGACGAGGAATTATGGCGGGTTTGCAAAGATGTGTGTATCCCTCAGAAGTGAAAAATTTGATTGAAGAGGTCCATGAAGGGTCCTGTAGAGCCCATGTAGCAGGTCGGGCACTTTTGCAAAGAATAATGACGTAGGGATATTATTGGCCAACGATGAGGGCTGATTGTATAGTCTATGCCAAAAAATGTGACAAATGTCAGCGCTTCTCTTCTATCCAAAGAACTCCCCAAGCATTGTTAACACCCATTACTTCCCCTTTGCCATTTTCCATGTGGGGGATAGACTTGGCCGGGCCACTTCCAACGATCAGGGGAAGATTTAAATATCTCGTGGTCGCTGTGGATTACTTTACTAAGTGGGTGGAAGCTGAGCCTCTTATTGATATGACATATGACAAGGTGTATCAATTTATTTGGAAGAATATCATTTATAGATATGGTCTTCCCCATGCATTCATTACTGATCACGGAACCCAATTCGACAACGAGGAGTTTGTTGCGTATTGTCATCAGTAAAATATATTGAAAACCCACCCTACACCAGGTCATCCCCAGAGCAATGGACAAACTGAGGTGACAAACAGAACGCTGCTGAATGGTTTGAAAAAACAACTGGACGATGCAAAGGCAAATTGGATTAACGAGCTACATTCTGTGCCATGGGCTTATCGTACAACACCACGAGCAGCAACAGGAGAGTCTCCATACATGCTGGCATTTGGAAATGAAGCCGTCATACCAGCTGAATTGGGTTTGCCCACGCACAGAATACTGAATTTCAATTCTCTTATCAGTGACTTGATAAGGAGATTAGACATGGATATGCTCGAAGAAGTTAGAGAAGAAGCAGCAATCAGAAATGCTGCATACCAACAACGAACAGCTCTGTTCTACAAAAAAAGAGTAAAGAAGTAAGATTTGAAAGAAGGGGACTATGTGCCAAAGAAAGTAATTCAAAAGCACAACAAACTGGAACCTAAATGGCATGAACCCTACAGAGTAACAAAAGTTGTTCGACCGGGGACATATAGGATTGAAACCTTAGAAGGAGAAGAGTTTAAAAATGCATGGAACGCAGAGCATCTGCGCAAATATTATCAGTAGTTAAAATCCCTATGTAATGCAGTTTTCTTCAATATGAATAAAGTTTTGGATGTTTTACCCAATTATCTCCTTTTGTTGAAATTTTTCGGAGTACTAGTGCTACACACTACGCATCAAGTCCAGATAAAAAAAAATCACCCAACTCCGATTGGTCGGGAATAAAAATCCACCAACTCCGGTTGGTCGGGAATAAAAATCCACCAACTCCGGTTGGTTGGAAATTAAAAACTACCAACTCCGGTTGGTCGGGAACAAAAATCCACCAACTCTGGTAGGTCGGTAAGCCAATTTCAATTAACTCCGATTGTTTAAATTAAGCAATACCATGGAACGTAAGTTGTTCTATTGCTTAAGAAATCACTACAACGAGTTAAGTATGTCATAAACATATATATACTTACCAACCAACAAGCAAAGACATTCTGCAAATTACTTAGAAGAAAATAAGATGACAAAAGACCAAAAACTTTTCATTCAGATCAAGAAGGATTACATGTGCTGAAAAAAAGAAAAAATCATTACATTAAAATCCTATTCTACTAGTTTCTTTCCCTCTGCCTTTGAAATAGGTTCCACTCTAGCAGGAGGATCATTTAAGGCGTAAGGGGAATTTATGAAGTTTAGATCTCGAAGCATCCTCACATTCATCATAGATGGCCGATCAAGCAAGTGTTCAGGGTGAGATATCTCAAAATTAGAATGAAGACTGTAGTCGCCGAGATACTTGGAGATTAAGCACTGAGGAATTGCCCGAGCAGGAATCCAGCTCATATCAAGTTTAAAAGGTGGCACAGGCAACTCGAGCAATCCAGGGTCAGGGTAATCCCATAGATAATGGCCCTGCTCCAACTTTAACACCCCCAGTGCATTCAACCATCCTTGCTTGTAACCCTCATTATTTGAATTCTGGATCCGATCATCGAGATGATAAAGGGCTTCATTATATCCAGCCATCCAAAACTCTCTGGGATGTTTGTGAAACTGGTAATTTAACCTCTCCAGTTGCTCGTGGAGGTTCTTCACTAAAAGTTATTTATTCTCTAAGGCAGAACTTTGTATGGAAAGTTGCTCGTTGAGGTTCAGAATCTTCTTGGACATCTTTGACAAAGCCTGATTCTTCGCCACCAACTAGAATGCTTGATTCTCCAAGGCTGCCTGCATTCTAGCTTCTTCAATAGTAACCCGAGCAGCCCTTGCTCGTCCCCGAGAAGTTCTTGCTCGTCCGCGAGCAGAAGTAGAGGGTCCAGTCCTCTTTAAGGTTTCCAATTCATCTCTCAAATTGGCATTTTTGACCTCCAAGAAAGAGAAACCTTCATCGTTGACAGGGACCAAGGCTCCAGAGGTAGATGCTGCAGATTTCAGTTGAGATATCTCTCCTCGCAAAACATTGTTTTCCTGCTCCAACAGTTTCGCGATTTGCCTATGCTCCTCGATCTCAACCCTTAGAATTTTCTCTTTTTTCTCGTAAGCAGCGATGAACTTATCATATCCTTTATTAGCATTTAGTTGCTGATATTTTTTCTCATACCCCTGATGTAAAAGGGCAGAAGATTCCTTGTATTGTTGTTGGAGATCCTCGATGGTTCCTTGAAGGTCCTCAATCATCTCATAATATGCCACATTATTACCAACAACTCGGTCAAGCAGGCATTTCAAATACTGATATGCCTCAACTGCTTGTTCAGAAGAATTTGGACCAAGGATGTCAATAATTTGAGCCTTGCTTAGGTCTGCATGGACAACCTTGAAGTAGTCATTACATTTTTTCATCAGTTCAGTATCGTGAGCTGACAAGAGCTCCATCCTAGCCATAAACTAATAAAGAGAAGAGATAAAAAAAATCAATGAGAATGCAGAAAGAGCAAGTAAAAGAAAAAGTTAAGACAAACATAACCCAAAGTTTGAATTTTTATTTATCATAAAGAGAAGTACAGTCCAAAATTACATTCAACAAAAAAGGAAAAGAAAGATCTGAACAACTCTATACCTTCTCCTTGCTTCCTAAAACTTCCTCAGGAGGTTTGGACGAAGAGGTTGGTTGCTCGGAGGCCAAAGAAAGCTGCTCGACAAGAGTAATGGTAGGTTAGGGTTGCTCGGAGCATGATTGAATAGCTGGAACAGAAAGGTCCTGATCTCCGATTACCATGGAAGATTCTTCAGAGGCAGCTTCGTCCTCTTCTTCTTCTCCAGAAGAGGGAGGAGGGACATGAGTGTGTTGTTGAAACAAGTCAGAATCTTCAGCAACCTTCAGCTCTTGTAGAGCTGCCACCCATCCGCCCCTAAAGTATTTTAGGCTGGCGTATTCCATTTATGATGACATAGCAGCCAAACATTTATTCCAGCCCTTGTCCCAACCTACGCTGAAGGATTTTTTGACAACTTTCTTCCTTTTAACTTTCTCCGAGGAGGTCCTTTCCCTAAGGATCTCCTCGGCAACCCTCAACTTCTCCTCTACCTCCAGTTTCTGACGCTCAACATCATGAAGTCTCCCGATTTCCTCTTCAGCAGCTTTGAGCTTATTCTCAAGCTCTGCAGCATTCTTGAGCTTCTCCTCAAGCTCTTTGTTATTCTTCTCAAACTCTTTCAATTTATTCTCCAATCCCTTAGAGGCTTCCACAGCTCGATGCTCGACAGACTTAACTTGCTTCTCCCAAGTGATCTTATTCTCCTCATACTTCTGATGAGAATCTTTCAAAGACTGGGTTAATCCAGTAAATGCCTCCTCTACACCTCCCGAGGATACTGAAGCCTTGATAGCTTCATCCTTCTTCAAAATAGTATTAAAACATGTTACCAGCTGAAAAAAGAAAATAACTTTGAGTCAGTGCGAGGACATACACTACACCAAAAATAGGATTCTGGCACGGTTTAAAACTGTGCCAGAATCAGGTGTTCCAAAATGGGAATTTTTTTCTGGCACGGCTCAAAAGTGTTCCAGATTCAGCCAAACAGGAACACTTCTGGCACACTTTTAAACCGTGCCAGAATTTGATATTTCTGGCACACTTTTGACACAGTTTTTAACTGTGCCAGATTCAGCCAAGCAGGAACACTTCTGGCACACTTTTAAACTGTGCCAGAATTTGGTATTTCTGGCACACTTTTGGCACAGTTTTTAACTGTGCCAGATTCAACATAGTTTAAAAAAAATTGGCACAGTTCAAAACCGTGCCAAAATATGATACACTTTTGCCACGGTTTTGAACTGTGCCAATTTTTTTATTTAAAAAAAAATTATTTGAAAGCACAAAATTCACAAATTAATAATATTGCGCGTTATTAATAAACTAATGTACATACAAATTTCAAAATATTACAAGTCTTTAACAGCTCACAGGCCCAAAAAAAATTGGGTAGAATTTTCTCTATTTTCTGGACATTCCAAAACCTGTTAATACAAAATATGCCTAACATAAAGCCCGCACGGCCACAAAATATAACAATTAACTTACAAAATCCCCTCATGGCCATAAAAGTCAATAATAAAACAACAAAAGACCGTACGGTCATGACATAAAAAAATGGAATCATTAATAAACCCCTTATTGTAAACCATTGAGTTCTTTGTGTGTTCCACGTGAATAAAAGCCAACGATAAACTGTTATCCTGCAAAAAAAATAGAATACAAAAAAGATACGATATTAGTAACCCAATAATTTACCAAAAAAAATACTCAAAACAAAAAAATTACATATATGAGTGGAAATTATCGTCATACTCACAAACCGGGAGACCCAGGACTATGCGGTCAGTTCCTACAAGTTACATTGGTCCCGTGGGAGGTGTTCGTGCCTCCTACGGGGTCGTTTGGGGGTCGGTTTGGGTTTTCACCCTTTAACGACTTATTTTTAAGTTTAAGTGTTGATTTTTTCAAATTATCGTCATACTCTCAAACCGGGAGACCCGGGACTATGCGATCAGTTCCTACAAGTTACATTGGTCCCGTGCGAGGTGTTCTTGCCTCCTACGGGGTCGTTTGGGGGTTGGTTTGGGTTTTCACCCTTTGACGGCTTGTTTTTAACTAAGTGTGATTTTTGTAAATTATCATCATACTCTCAAATCGGGAGATCCGGGATTACGCGGTCAGTTTTTACAAGTTACATTGGTCCCGTGCGAGGTGTTCGTGCCTCCTACGGGGTCGATTGGGGGCCGGTTTGGGTTTTCACCCTTTAACGGCCTGTTTTTAACTCTAAGTGTGATTTTTGCAAATTATCGTCATACTCTCAAACCGGGAGACTCGGGACTATGCGATCAGTTCCTACAAGTTACATTGGTCCCGTGAGAGGTGTTCGTGCCTCCTACAGGATCGTTTGGTGGCCGGTTTTGGTTTTCACCCTTTAACGGCATGTTTTTAACTCTAAGTGTGATTTTTATAAATTATCGTCATACTCTCAAACCGAAAGACCCGGGACAACGCGATCAGTTCCTACAAGTTACATTGGTCCCGTGCGAGGTGTTCGTGCCACCTACGGGGTCGATTAGGGTCGATTTAGGTTTTCACCCTTTAACGGAATGTTTTTAATTCTAAGTGTGATTTTTGCAAATTATCATCATACCCTCAAACCGGGAGACCCGGGACTACGCGCTCAGTTCCTATAAGTTACATTGGTCCCATGCGAGGTGTTCGTTCTTCCTACCGGGTCGTTTGGGGGCCGGTTTTGGTTTTCACCCTTTAACGGCAAGTTTTTAACTAAGTGTGATTTTACAAATTATCATCATACTCTCAAACCGGGAGACCCGGGACTACGCGGTCAGTTCCTACAAGTTACATTGGTCCCGTGCGAGGTGTTCGTGCCTCCTACGGGATCGTTTGGCGGCTGGTTTGGGTTTTCACCCTTTAACGGTATTTTTTAAGTCTAAGTGTGATTTTTGCAAATTATCGTCATAATCTTAAACCGGGAGACCCGAGACTATGCTGTCAGTTCCTAAAAGTTACATTGGTCCCGTGCGAGGTGTTCGTGCCCCCTACGGGGTCATTTGGTGGTTGGTTTGGGTTTTCACCCTTTAACGGCTTATTTTTAAGTTTAAGTGTTGATTTTTGCAAATTATCGTCATATTCTCAAATCGGGAGATCCGGGACTATGCGGTCAGTTCCTACAAGTTACATTGGTCCCGTGCGAGGTGTTCGTGCCTCCTACGGGGTCGATTGGGAGCCGATTTGGGTTTTCATCCTTTAACGGCCAGTTTTTAACTCTAAGTGTGATATTTGCAAATTATCGTCATAGTCTCAAATCGGGAGACCCAGGACTATGCGATCAGTTCCTACAAGTTACATTGGTCCCGTGCGAGGTGTTCGTGCCTCCTACGGGGTCGTTTGGGGGTTGGTTTGGTTTTTCACCCTTTGACGGCTTGTTTTTAACTAAGTGTGATTTTTACAAATTATCGTTATACTCTCAAACCGGGAGACCCAGGACTACGCGGTCAGTTTCTACAAGTTACATTTGTCCCGTGCGAGGTGTTCGTGCCTCCTACGGGGTCGATTGGGGGCCGGTTTGGGTTTTCACCCTTTAACGGAATGTTTTTAACTCTAAGTGTGATTTTTGCAAATTATCATCATACTCTCAAACCGGGAGACCCGGGTCTATGCGTTCAGTTCCTACAAGTTACATTGGTCCCGTGCGAGGTATTCGTGCCTCCTACGAGGTCGTTTGGGGGTTGGTTTGGGTTTTCACCCTTTGACGGCTTGTTTTTAACTAAGTGTGATTTTTGCAAATTATTGTCATACTCTCAAACCGGGAGACCTGGGACTATGCGGTCAGTTCCTACAAGTTACATTGGTCCCGTGCGAGGTGTTCGTGCCTCCTACGGGGTCGTTTGGGGGCCGATTTTGATTTTCACCCTTTAACGGCATGTTTTGAACTCTAAGTGTGATTTTTACAAGATATCGTCATACTCTCAAACCGGGAGACCCGGGACTACGCAGTCAGTTTCTAAAAGTTACATTGGTCCCGTGCGAGGTGTTCGTGCCTCCTACGGGGTCGTTTGGTGGCCGGTTTGGATTTTCACCCTTTAACGGCATGTTTTTAACTCTAAGTGTGATTTTCGCAAATTATCGTCATACTCTCAAACCGGGAGACCTGGGACTACGCGGTCAGTTCCTACAAGTTGCATTGGTCCCGTGCGAGGTGTTCGTGCCTCCTACGGGGTTGTTTGGGGGCTAGTTTGGGTTTTCACACTTTAACGGCATATTTTTAAGTTTAAGTGTTGATTTTATCAAATTATTGTCCTATTCACAAACCGGGAGACCCGGGACTATGCAGTCAGTTCCTACAAGTTACATTGGTCCCGTACGAGGTGTTCGTGCCTCCTACGGGGTCGTTTGGGGGCCGGTTTGGGTTTTCACCCTTTAACGGTCTGTTTTTATTTCTGAGTGTGATTTTTGCAAATTATCGTCATACTCTCAAACCGGGAGACCCGGGGACTATCGGTCAGTTCCTACAAGTTACATTGGTCCCGTGCGAGGTGTTCATGTCTCCTACGGGGTTGTTTGAGGGCCGATTTGGGTTTTCACCCTTTAACGGCTTGTTTTTAAGTTTAAGTGTTGATTTTTACAAATTATCGTTATATTCTCAAATCGGGAGATTCGGGACTACGCAGTCAGTTCCTACAAGTTATATTGGTCCCGTGCGAGGTGTTCGTGCCTCCTACGGGGTCGATTGCGGGCCGGTTTGGGTTTTCACCCTTTAACGGCCTGTTTTTAACTCTAAGTGTGTTTTTTACATATTATCATCATACTCTCAAACCGGGACTACGTGATCAGTTCTTACAAGTTACATTGGTCCCGTGCGAGGTGTTCGTGCCTCCTACGGGTTCGATTGGGGGCCGGTTTGGGTTTTCACCCTTTAACGACCTGTTTTTAATTCTAAGTGTGAGTTTTGCAAATTATCGTCATACTCTTAAATCGGGAGATCTGGGACTACGCGGTCAGTTCCTACAACTTACATTGGTCCCGTGCGAGGTGTTCGTACCTCCTATGGGGTCGTTTGGGGGTTGGTTTGGATTTTCACCCTTTGACGGCTTGTTTTTCACTAAGTGTGATTTTTGCAAATTATCGTCATACTCTCAAACCGGGAGACCCGGAACTACGCGGTCAGTTCCTACAAGTTACATTGGTCCCGTGCGAGGTGTTCGTGCCTCCTACGGGGTCGATTGGGGGCCGGTTTAGGTTTTCACCCTTTAACGGCCTGTTTTTAACTCTAAGTGTGATTTTTGTAAATTATCGTCACACTCTCAATTCAGGAGACCCGGGACTACGCGGTCAGTTCCTACAAGTTACATTCGTCCCGTTCGAGGTGTTCGTGCCTCCTACGGGGTCGTTTGGGGGCTGGTTTGGATTTTCACCCTTTAATGGCATGTTTTTAAGTTTAAGTGTTGATTTTTGCAAATTATCGTCCTATTCACAAATCGGGAGCTCCGGGACTACGCGGTCAGTTCCTATAAGTTATATTGGTCCCGTGCGAGGTGCTCGTGCCTCCTACGAGGTCGTTTGGAGGCCAGTTTGGGTTATCACCCTTTAACGGCATGTTTTTAACTAAGTGTGATTTTTACAAATTATCGTCATACTCTCAAACCGGGAGACCCGGGACTACACGATCAGTTCCTACAAGTTACATTGGTCCTGTACGAGGTGTTCGTGCCTCCTACGGGGTCGTTTGGGGGCTGGTTTGGGTTTTCACCCTTTAATGGCTTGTTTTTAAGTTTAAGTGTTGATTTTTGCAAATTATTGTCCTATTCACAAACCGAGAGCCTCGGGACTATGCGGTCAGTTCCTACAAGTTACATTGGTCCCGTGCGAGTCGTTCGTGCCTCCTACGGGGTTGTTTGGGGGCTGGTTTGGTTTTCCTTTAACGGCATGTTTTTAAGTTTAAGTGTTGATTTTTGCAAATTATCGTCCTATTCACAAACCGGGAGATCCGGGACTACGCTGTCAATTCCTACAAGTTACATTGCTCCCGTACGAGGTGTTCGTGCCTCCTACGGGGTCGATTGGGGGCCGATTTGGGTTTTCACCCTTTAACGGCCTGTTTTTAATTCTAAGTGTGATTTTTGCAAATTATCGTCATACTCTTAAATCGGGAGACCCGAGACTACGCGGTCAGTTCCTACAAGTTACATTGGTCCCGTGCGAGGTCTGCGTGCCTCCTATATCGTCATATTCTCTAACGGTATGTTTTTAATCAATTTAGAATGTTTATGGATTTTAGAAAATTTTGACATAGTTTCATTTGTTTATTCATTAAATCCAACATGTTTTAACATTTAAAATAAACTCAACAGCAACAGCAAATTCCAAAACCAAACCACCAGCAAGTCCCTTCCACCAATTTAACTAAATAAGCTCATAAAGTAAGCCATGAAGTGATTTTCAAACTTTAAAAGGAATGATCAGATATAGAATGAAAAAGACAAACTATAAATGTTGAGTAGAAATAATTCATTGCATTTTAAAAGGTTAATAAATGGGTACGAAATAATAGTTACCTGTAGTAACTTGATTAAGATTAGATGGAACTGGCGTGAGTTGAACATTTGTAAAACAAAACCAAACAAATCACTGGCAGCCTATGCTGGCCTTTTGATCTCCAAACCTCCCCAATACCTGCATTCAATTCCCACCCAGCACTGGATCAAACTCTTCAATATTACAGTACCCATATATGATTATACACACAGAAGCTCCAAGCTTGTTTCACATTTTTCAATATTGCAGCATACCATATATGATCATTTCAATATTTGTTACAGTATACACACACACACACACACACACACACACACACACACACACACACACACACACATACACACACGTATAATCCAACATATTGAATAAAAAAAACACAACAATTCATATCAGATTTAGAATACCTTCACAGCAGATTTAGAACCAAGTTCCTTTATATCATCAAATTTCATGACCTGCAGCATAAAATAACGAAATTTTAGACAACACTTCCAGGAAGATTAATAGAAGTGCTAGCATCAGATAGACAATAAGTCCAGCAAGATTATCAACTTTTACTGGTTTATTCTTACCAATTAAGTGATGGGAGATGTTGGAGTAGGTGTAGGGTGGTATCTAATACAGTAGTATCCATACATAAGATATAATTCTCTTGGATTTTCTACATAATGGTCTCTGTGAAGCAAATCACCGGTGCATATCATATAGAAAAATAAAATATTTTTTTTTATAATTAATATAAAAAATAAAATAATAATAAGACTGTCTATGCCGACTCATATTTCCGACTCAATGGGTGCGACTCGCTAATGTGTCGCACTCGTGTTGGATCGTGTTCAGATTCCATTGTACCCCATTGGCGAGCGGTCAAAATACGAGTCAATATGAATACGACATGTCAGTGAGTCACACCCTAAAATGAGATTCGATATAGATTCAAAGGTATGCATTTCAATGTATGTAATGTATGCACATCAACGTATCAGATCGTGTATGTAATGTATGCAGTGAGCCATTCAAGCCATATGTAGGTTCAATCTCAGAATAATCCGAAGCCAAAGAGAAAAATACATGTATTGAAAATAGAACCCAATTGAAATGAATGTGATTGAAACATACCGTGCGGCGGAGGGGAAACATACCGACTGCTGCTTGAACCCATAACCCTATATCACATTGAAAAAGAAATAAATTTATTTTCCAATAAAGTTGATTTTATTTATTTACAAACTAAAAATAAATTATAAAAACGCAATTACCATCCTTCTTTTACTCATCCGACTATAGTTCCATTTTTTGGCTTATTCGCAAACTGCTGAATCGTAAATTTTTTGGCGTTCTATCCTCTCAGTAACAGAAGGTGGAACCCTGCTCCTCCATGCCCACAAAACTTAACAGATATTTGAAATTTTCGATTGCCGGACCCTCTTGTCGATGGTGGGGTGAAACGTGGATCACCCAACGGAAATCTAATTCTTCAAACCTGATTGAAAATCCAACTCTACAAACCCCAACGGAAATCTAACTCTTAAAACCCAACTCGTAATCAATTTTAAAACCCCACTCAAATTGATTTCAAAACCTAAATCAATTTGATTACAAACCAACCCAATTAAATTTCAAATCAATTTTCAAACCTAACTCAAATTGTTTTGAAAACCTAACTCCATCGATTTCAAACTATACATATATATCAGTCAAATCCAACAGTGTCAACAAAATCTAAAAGTGAAATGAAAAACGAAGTTGTTTACCTTACGCTGGGCTGTCGGCGATCAGAGGTATGGAGCAGGTCGAGTGTCGGAGTAAAGAAAAATGAAGATGGTTGTTGATGAAGAAAATGAAGATGGTTGTTGAGAGAGAGGGGAGGCGGACCAACGGGTGAGAGCCGGGTACCTGTGAAAAGAGAGAGTGGAACAAGCGGGAGAGGAGAGCGGGAGAGAAAAATAAGTGAGGGGTATTATTTTTTTAGGGCTTTTATATTTTAGTTAACTGTACTCAATTTTGGCACACTTTCACTGTTTTAAAGTGTGCCAGATTGTCATTAAACCGTGCCAGAATTTGGCACAATTTTAAACTGTGCCAGATTTTTTAATATCAAGGTGTGCCAAATTTTTGTTTTTGGTGTAGTGATAGTATTGAAAATTGAAAGCTTATATTAATAATACTTACTGAGGCAATATGTTGAGCAGCCAAGGTGGTGACCCTGTCACGAGTAAAAGTATCTTCAATACCTTGGACCTCGGGGATAATCCAAGACTTCACCGAGCTCATAGCAGAGCTCGGAGGAACAAAAGTGGGAACCCCACCTTCAACATTCAAAGACTAAGAGACAGGTTCGGCTGGTCTCTCAGAAGAAATTTTCTTTAACCTCCTCGAAGGGGAAGGAACATTCTCAACCAAAGATGTGGTTTTGGTTGGTGATATAACAATAACCTCACTTGGAGGAGAAACAACAAGAACTTTGCTCGGAGCCACAAGGGGCTTCTCACTGAATTTCTTGGTTGCATCAGAAGAGCGTACCTCGGTAGACTTTCTCCTCTCTTCTGGAACATCTTTTTTACTTCTCTTTGTCTCCACAGTAGGAGAATCAAACTTGTCAAAAAAAGAGGGAACTTTTCTTCTCTTCATTATGTCACCAATTGGAATATTTGACTCTGAAGAAGAACCCTACACACTAGTATCAGCAGCTGGTACTTGGTCGATGTCAACCACCACTGGACGAGCAGTGAAGGATGAATTATAGCTCCTGTACTGCAACAAATAAGATGTTGATCTGATATGCTCGTCAGCAACAGATTGGTGTAAACTCCAGATAAGTTTCAAGTGCTTTAAATTAACCTCTGTCTCCTTTGGAGATTTTCTTTTGCTGTCAACTGTAATGAACAAAAAAAAATGTCAGTAAGACGTTTTATCAAACACAAAGAAAACAATATTTCTAAAAAATAAAAATAACCTATTCCATGTCCATAAGGGGGACACCTAGGACTCTAATATACATCATCTCCATTTAGTGGAGCATGTTGCCAATTTTTCATAACAACCCCATGCTCGAAGTAATCCATGTTGGCATCTGAGAGATTGACAACTAAAGCCCTATTTAAAAACCTAGTTTTTAAATAAAAAGTACTATCGCTGACAACCCATCTATAGCAAAACATAATTTCTGGAATTCCTAAACGGGTTCCATGGATTTGATTTAACCTATGGACTTCATTAACTATTCTCCAGGTATTCGGTGCTATTTTTGTAGGAACAACGTCAAAATATTGATAGAATTCCAAACATAAAGGGTTTGGAGGAAAAGAAAAGCCACATTCGACCACTAAGAGACTTGGGAACCAATGTCCCTCAGCTAAAGAGAAATAGTCAGAAAGTTCAGAGAGTTCCTCCAAAATGACCCATGAAGGAATTAAAAATTCAGAACGAAATTTGTCAAGAGATTCAACAGGGTAAACCATGATGAACAGAATAAGTAAAAGAAAAGGAAGAAGAGCTTATAGGAGAAGACTGAGTCTGACAACAAACAATGGAGGAAACGAACGCACAAGATCGGGAGTAAATGAAAAGTTTGAAGACACAAGTTTGAAAAGTAAAAGACGATAGGAGTTCTTGCCGTGTTTGAATACTTTACCTCGGGAACAGAAAAAGCAATGATTACTAAGGTAGACGTTTGCGCTACCGGCGGCTAAAAGGAGAAAAAGGCACGAAAACCGAAGCGGTTAGAAAAATTCAAAAAGTCTGATTCTATGAATTCAAAAGAAGAAATAAATACAAGGAAAACGCTCCTAAAATTCAGGATGACTATTTAATCCCGCCATATTTCGAGAAGAATGTTCCTCACTCCTCCTCAATCTCTAACTGTGAAACATTGGGGGCTTCTGTTGATACCAAAATTAGTCTGCTGACATGGACAAATCATATGAAGACGCGTGTCAATTTACATGGTAAATACGAATACTCCAGACGAACAAATCAAGACCACCAAGCAAATAATGAGTGCCAAGCAACTCAAGTATGACGAGCAACTTAGGCGGTCCGAGCTGCTTAAGCGGTCCGAGCTACATAAGTGTACAGCGTATTTAAATCAAGAGAATCCAAGATATAATTGCGTATTAAATGCTCATTAATATAGTACAGATGTACATGTCTACTGGGTAACAGCGCATTGTCCTTTCATTTGTACAACCTCGAGGCTATAAATACATTGTAACCTCCTCATTAGCAGAGGACTCGAAATTTCTTGGTAAATCCTTTATCGAGAATTCTGCAAACAGTCAGTAATAACAAATACAGTGGACGTAGGCCATTCTTACAAGGCTGAACCACTTTCAAAAACTTTTGTCTTATATTTATATATTCATTTTTATCTGTGATTAAACAATTAGATCAAATCTAGTTTTTTACATCAATAACTGGTTTTATGGTTTTATGCCTATAAGTTGATTTGGGTAGAATTCGAAAGCGCTAGAGACTATAGGGGGTGTGTGTAATTTTTTTCAAACACGTGTGTGAGGTTCGATATCAGTCCTACACCTGTCACCCTTATACCGGTTAGATTTGTGTCTCTTTAAAGACATAAAACCGTTGTCCATTGCCAGCCATTGGATCTTTGTTATCAACGCTCTGCATGCCTTTGAAGCCAATCCCTATGAAACCCTTCTCAACCAATCAGAAGCCATTTAACCCACCACTTTTATTTCACCATTGGATCAAAGTTAATCTGGGAAGATCAAATCCCAGCCCTTGATTTTGAATAGCCTTCTCGATATTTCCAAGCCTGCTATAAAAAGAGACTTACCCTCAGCCTTTGAGAGACTTTTGCCACTTCGTCTAAGTAGAGAGAGTAACTAGAGAGAGAGAGTTAGAAACCCTAAATCGTCCATATACAGTTTCAAACCCTAACTCATTTTCTTTAAAACCTTTTACACCAAACACTAACCCTGAGTGTTTGAGAGTTGTTTTGAGTTGGTTTGTAAGCACTGTTCGTGGTTTAAACCTCTTGGTTTTAAGATTTTGTGTCCAACTTAAACATTAGGTTAAATCTGTATTTCTATTTTATAGAAATTATAGATCTGACGGTTTTATGTTATATTATACTTAGATCTGCATTCTTGGTTTCTCGTCTTGAGAAATCTTTTGTTGATTATTTTCTGTAAATGTTTTTATCTTCAAAATTAACAAAATCATTTTATGTTTCTAGTTCTTTTAAAACAAGACTTTTGACCTAGTTGGAATCACAATCGGTGGTTTTCAATTTTAAAAATATTTTTAAAACCCCTGAAATTGATTAAGACCTTGAACCGTCTTCCGAGCAAGGTAACCTTGGATTTCGGGATTGATTAAAAGGTCAAATAAAGTTTTTGTTTCTAAGAAGAGAGAAACTAAAAACTATAGCAAATAGATCTTAAATGTAATTTGATAGGACTGTTTGTATAATATAAGCGTGTGTGTGTGCATGCATGTGTTAGAGCACCATCATAAATATTTACACACTACAACACTGAAAGTGTTGGTTATAAGATCTTGAAACAAGAGTCGGAGTAAAGACTGGAACAAAGTGGAAGTTAGCAAACTGGGAGAGCTACATCAACAATTAGAATTGCTGAGAAGTTAGAAGGAAATCAGTGGGTACATTCCTAAACTTGTATAGATCTGATTTGTGTGCACGTGTGTTATATAGTTTGTAACTGATATATTTTGTTTTAGTGGATTTTTGGTTTGTGACTTAAAAGTCACCGTGAATGTTTTCTCAGTTGGGTGAGGTTTTACCACGTTAAAAATCTGTTGTCATTAATCTTTCTACATCTCCTCATCTCATTCTTAATAGTTTGCTGATTTAAACTGTCTTAGTTTTGTTTTCAAAACTTGTTAACAAATCTTAAACTGATCTCGTACATATTTTATTAAACACATCTTGTGATTAAACTGATTTGATTTAAAGAAAAGAGTTTCCTCAAAAAAAAGTTCGGAGTTACTTCAATAGTTTAATCTTGTATTAAACGGCCTAAGTAACAGTTTTTCAGTGTCCATACGTGAATGGTTGCGATCATTCGTAAATGACACAACTGTTCGTGAAAATGGTGTCTGTTCGTGAGTGGGTGTGACTATTCGTGGAGGACAAGACTATTTGTAAAATAGTATGTCTTTTAATGATAGGGTGTCTACTTTTATATAAATAAGACATCACTCCTTCATTCTACTAACACCAAAAAATTTCCAAACCATTCTCTCTCCCTCCTACATTCTGTACGTAATGCTTCTCTCTTCGAAATAGAATTTTGTGTTTGAAGTACAAACATTTATTGAGTTCATAGGAGCCTTGACAGTTTGAAATGCTACTACAGTCAAGGACTAAAAATCATTTCTATCCTGAAAGACGATTGCTTACAACCTTGAACACTTCTTGAGGGAGCCAAATCGTCTTAAGAACACAATGTGAATTAGTTGGGCTCAGATTCTATTATCATTTTTCAAGTCAGTGTCGTTACTTTCGTTTAACGGATTACTTGTAAGTTTCTTTTCCTACTATTAATAAATATTGTATATTGTATATTTATTTGTTTTTATTCTATTTTAATTATTAAAAATGATTTATTTTATTCTCTAAAATAAATATCAGGAATAACAGTAAATGTGGATTTTTAATTGTGAGATACATTATGGGATTTGTAGTGAAAAGGTGTAAAAATGAATCAGGCGCACATCTTTTTAGCATGTGAATTGGTAAACATTGGTAAAGTGTTAAAATGACCATATGCATTGGGAAAGTGCTAGATTTTAAATGAATTATTTTTTTAGGGGAATTAGGTAATAAATTTCTTAAAATTCTATTTATATATGATCAGTCCAAGCGATAATCTTGTTGGTATCTTAAACCCATAATTTTTTTAATGAATTAATGATAAGTCCAAACGATATAGTTACACTTATTAATATGGATACAATTGCAATTGTAATTGTAATTCTATCTACATTAATAAGTATATATGTTTACATTAATCAGTGTTATTGTAACTCATATTCATGTATTCACATTAATTATTGTAACACATGTGGACTTTTTGAAAAACTGTTTATAGCTTGTCCTTATCGTTAATTTATAAATAGTTTTTGGATCCAATTTTGAGACACAGTGACATGTCATCACCATATTGGATGGTGTGTGTGAGTCACATGGGTTCCACTAAAAATATCACCTAATGTGGTGCTAACACATCATTGAGTTTCAAAATTGAGCCCAAAAAATGGATCATCCTAGCATTTTCCTTTTTGAAATAAGCATTAAACGCTAAACATTTTTGCAGCTAAATGACTCATCATTTGGGGAGCTAGATTCTTTAGCGTGATTATTTATACCTTGTGTCCAGCCAATGTGAATTTACACACCGCTTGCATTTTTTTACATCTCCATTTATACATTTGCATAACCACCATGAGAACAAAAAATTAACTTTACTCAATTTAACCCTCCCATTGTGCATGGCCTTCAAACACTTTATCTTCTCTTATCTCAAACCTTAGAAAAACATTGTCAAAAGATAAACGAGTGGCATTTGTAACATAAAACAATAAGGTGAATTAAATACAAAATGTAATTAGCTCCTCCGAATTATATAATAATCGCCTCTTTTATAAAGACTAAATTATATCTTATCTGATTGACATTTAATCATTTTCTTTTTTCACTATAAAAGGGATTTAACCCCGCAAATTTTGTCTCAATTCCTAAGTGTAGATCTTACTTGTAAAACAGTAAATAGCATTGTAATGAGCTCCAAAGAAACTACACTAGCATGCAATTTGCGCGATGCGCGGATGTATTATAAAATTGATAAGAAAATAGAGTTAAAAATTAAAAATAAATCAGATAAAGAACCAACTATGTGTACATATATAAATAGAGCATGCAGATCCAAATGTTGACAAAATATTGATTAAAAAAATTTAAATAGGTCTCCTAGTAAAAAAAATACAATTCATAATTTAGGTAATACCTACTTAAAATCAATCTCGCCACAAAATACAAAACAAAGGAATTGGGAGGTCGGTATATTTTATAGTTATCAAGGAAAATCAAGCGCAATGTGAAATGGGAAAGCAAAAAAATTCCCACATGATTTGAGACAAAAATTTGAACTGGGTCAGCATCAGCAAAAAATCTCATCTGAAACAATCCAAACACAGTTAGTACAAATGTGATACTCACATTTTTCAATATTGCTTTTATCCTTTCGTGGACACCTACTAGTATGGTTTCATGTACTATTTTCTTCGCTATCCGTCATCTAGAAATATAAATGGAGAAGTTTATATAACACATTTAAAATTATAAAACTAAAAAAAGAAGTATACATTATATATATATATATATATATATATATATCGAAGGTGACTTTCACTTTTTTTTTGCCTTCATTGCTATTGAAAACCTTAATTAACTAAGGAGAGAAAGAGGGTATGTAAAGTTTGATAGCACTAATCCTGTGGGTTGTGGTTTGGTAGCTTTGAGCTTTTACGAAAAAATAATTGTAATCTTTATTATACCTATAATACAATAGTAATAGCATTAGGGGTGTAAATGTTATTTAATGCTCCATTTATATGTATAATTAGAGCTTACATGATTGCCATTTAACTTTTTTTTTAATATATAGTAAACTGTATTTTTTATAAAATTTATAATTTTTTCATTATATGTTATAAAATTTTAAAAACTATACCTCAAATTTCATAACTATTTTTTTATATAAAAAATGTACACAATTTGTAAATGTTTATAACTATATAAAAAATTGGGAAAGTACTCTTAGGTCTCTCGAAAAAAAAATTTAAATACTAAAGGAATTTTAATAAATTTTAAACACTTAGGTCCATTAATTATCTTCTTGTAGAAGTCCATGCTAGTAACTTAATAAGTGGACATAATAGTAAATTGTCCTTAAATATTTAAAATTTGTCAACAAGGGGCCTAATTATAAATTGCCCTAAAAAATTAAGTATTTTTTAGAAAATGAAAAATTGTATATCTTATTAAAAAATAAAAAATATATAGTTTTTACTATTTAAAAATATACATTTTTATTTTTAAAAATACGACATTTTTAAAAACTGTTTTGACGCTCTTTTGAAATTTTATTTTTTATTGTTTTAAAATTTGTTCTAAGGAAATCTTCCTTTTAAAAAACTATATAGTTATTAACAAAAGAACTAAAATTTTATTGTTATTTTTTGACTGGTTTGTGTAAAAATTGTATTTTAAAAAAGTGTTAAAAAAATTATACATTAACAAAACTGGAAAAAAAATCTGATATAAAAGAAATCCTTTGATTTTAACAGAATAAAAAGCTTTATTTTAATAAAAATGAAAATGAAAAAGTTTGGGGGTAAAAAGTTTCTTTGGTATGAGGAGGCAAAATCTTCCACAAAAATGTAAAAGCATGCAAGTGACATGTTGCATGAAAAAAAATTTCTTAAAAAATATTGGTTGTGACCCACCCATAGAAGTGAGCAAAAATATTATTTGCCACCTTTCTAACATTTCTCATGTCAAAAAAAGTTTATCAGACACATGCATTGTTGAATTGAGTTTCATTTAACGTTAAGAGGTAATATTTAATTTTTTTACCTCTTAATGCTAAAAAAACGTTAAAATCCAGCATTAATTATTAAGAGGCGAGTATCCTTTGAATGCTTAATATTGTTTTTTTTTTACCTCTTAATGCTTATGCATCCCATGAGTTGTAAAATTAAATACACATTTTCTTTGGTATTATTTAAAGATATTTAATAACACATAAATAGTAGAGAATATCTTATTTCATATATTTTTTTCCACTTTAAAAATAAACTTGGAACCGCTTATGCACTCATTCCTACTTATAATTACAACTTTTTGTCAATTATTTAAGAAGTTATAGTTTGCAAATTCATTTTATAATTGTATTTTTATAGAAAGAGTGGCCCTAAACTAGTGTGTTACAAATCAAACCAATTTTCACCAAAAATTATCTAACTTTTAATGTGCACCAAACCAAGTTGTGAAAAATCATTTTTTACTTTAAACCAATTTTAGCTTGATTAATCCTAAACATGCATCTAGTGATTAAAGAAAGTAAAGTAAAGAATATTCACAACGCAGGACGTACGAGAAAAAACTCAAGACGGGAAAAAACCTCGAACGACCCAAGCCAGACAATCACAATGAATGTGTAATTACAACGAACAGACAAAAGACTCACTCAACGACTCGATCCCCACGGGTTTTGACGCTCTTTTGATCTTTAACCACTCCTCTCACAGTGCCCACGCAGAAAGCCCTTCTTCCACGATACCTGTCCACAACACACGCGTCCACGTATGTCTCGGGGTTCACCGAATGGCTTTGATACGTCTACGATGTCGAATAAGAAGTCCTTCTCTTTTCTTCACCGCAAAACCCATATGTTCAAGTATAGAACAAACCTTCTTGGTGCAGCAAGATCACATAAACATATAGTAATGATAACTCGAATCTTTGCCAACTCTAAGGATGTGTTTAAGCTTTGAAACCTTAGAAAAACATGTGCAAAACTCGTACTGGATTGAAAACTATTTTCCAAATTGCACTTCTCGTTAATTCTGATGAAACCACGCTTTAAATAGGATTTTAAGTCGGCGCCTCGAAAAACGTGTCGCTCGAACGAGAATGATCAGTCGTTCGCGCGACATGGCTATCTTGCTCGAATGAGCAGAGCTGTCGTTCGAACGACGCGCGTGTCAGTTTGACTTTTTCTTTAAAACGTTTCTTCCAAAAGAGATCCAATTAAGTCAAATCTTTTTCGAGCTTATCAGAATAAAACGTAGTTTAAAATATTTAAAACACTCTTTAAAACATTTTAAAATATTTTTCCTTATAAAAATTCATCCTTATTCTTTTATAAAATTATTCCGAGCTCCATTAATTATACGCATTTATACCTGTGTGATCTCGGAATGCAATTAACTTGAAGACGAATAAACTTGCACCAATTAAACTTCGGCATGATTAATTCTTTGAGGCTTTGCCGCAACGTCTTCAATTTCTTCAATACGTCATAGACCAAGTGGGATCGTGACAAAATAAAAACTCCCTATGACATATTACAAATACAATTTTGTTCATGAAATTAAGTCAAAACAATATAGGGACTCAATTGGAAATTTATGTCCTTACAAATCTCCACCTTTGACTATTCTGGGACAAAACTAAACCAGTGAAATGCCTAAGTCGGGCCGTCAAGCCGTAGGACGCCTAAATCCCAACCCATAAATCCAAAGTCAAAAATTATAGGACACGGACTAGTAGATGTAGCACCGGCAAACATGGACAATCTGAATGTGATGTAGACTTAAAATATTGAATCGCTGAAGCATACCTACACACATGAAACAGACAAATAAATACCTACTGAAGTATGGTGGAACAAATGAAACTAGTACATATATCTAAATGATACTAATTTTACAATAGATACCAATATGAATAAACTCTGAAAAATCATTTGTTAAACAATTGAGTAACAATATGATACCAATTTGTAAAATATGTAATCAAACAGCATTTAAATCAAATCTCAATAAACGTGCTCAACAAAATATCCCCTACATCACATACATATCTCCCCCTTTTTGTCTCGAATAAATAACCCGGTGAAAAGATAAACCAATCAACAAGTATCTAGTATGAAGCTATACCAATTAAAAAATGCTAGATAATCATGAAACGACCAACTAAATATGATCAAGTAATGACAAATCAGCAGCTAGTAAACCAAGGAATCACACAAAGAATATAGAAAACTAATCAGGTGTGATAAACGGAATCATATGCAAAATTCCAATATGAGACAATAAAACCTGCATATAAATCAGTTAGTCCAGAAAGTTTCCAGCAGTACCAAAAAAATATCACAAAATAAACAAGTGAACTACAAACAATGAGAAGCAAACATACCCAGATGGCCATTCGAACGAGCCAAGGACGTCGCTCAAATGAGATGAGGACTTCGCTCGAACGAGACTTCTCGCGACATGGAGATGTCGTTTGAACGACTTCTCGCAACAGACCAAACTTTCCCAGATTCCCAGAAATATCATATATTTTTGCCCAGTGAAAAAATTTCCAGAAAAATCACACTGGAAGGGCCTGCGCTAAAACAGCAAGCTTTTTACCAAAACGCAAAAACGCACAAAAAAACTAACAATGCGAGTTACATGAAAACATAGAAACGATGTGCACAACCATGGACATGGAATGTATGAGCGTGAAACTTACAATAAATGAGTCACAATTCCAACACATCGAAACGATCAAGAATCTCTAATCAATAGCAATAGATCATCAAACTTTATCATAGCCATATGATAATTAAAGTGTGAGCTTAATGAACTAAACATACTACATGCACGCAAATTTAGAATTTTGACGATTCTATAAACAATAGCGTCAAATTTCAATGTTTCAACATTATGATTAGTTGTGCAAACCCGTTTAAATTTTCTCTAACCAAACTCCCTCATAAATATATATTTTTTCAAGTTCTTTTGAGGTTTCTAGCATTCTCGGCTTAGAGAAAAACTTATTGTCCCTTTTCTTAGCATTTTGCCTTTTTTCTTTTGGGTTCTTTTAAACGGTGGCTTTCACGACGAGTCAATTTTGAACTCTCGCAGCCCTTTCCCGCAAATCACTCATTATTTTTTCAATTAGTTACCAATCCAAATCCTCACAGTAAACGGTTCTTATATGCACACTTATCCTTAAGTCTACATACGCATAGATGACAAGATTGAGATAAGAACGCCTCACTAAATTCAAATATGCAAGAGAAGTCAAACATCCATAGAAACTCGTGCATGTGTGCAATGTTGGCATATATACAAAGTCGAATCAAAATGCATATCAACTTCGAAACGACCCCATTTGAATAATGGTTAAGATCATTCTAAGCATCGTTAATAATGACCAAATATCCTAGCCACATGGATAATGAAATGATGGGGGGTCCAAGCACACCAATATGCCACATTAAACATGTAAACTAAAAAACAAAAATCGAAAATCTTTTTGTCGTTTCAAACATATTTTGACACAAATAAAAGCAAAATCTTTTTGGGTTTTCCAAAAGTTTTCTCAAAAACAAAATCTTTTTGTATTTTTTCAATAGGACTCAAACAAATGAAAAACTGTAATACAAAATCATACACAAGTCATTATACTAGCAATGAATATATCATGAAGCAAACTAACATATGACAAACATGGCAACACTATCATCCTTTAGATTTAGCATGGGAAGAATCAAGTGCACCCCAACGAGAATCATGAAGTTTTATTCCAAAAGCCACTAAATCCGATTTCCTGACCCAAGTAGGTGTAAAACAACGCATGGGGGTTTGGGGAACCGGACCAAATTTATTCCTAAACTTCCTAGGACCTTGTCTAAGGTCGTAACAATAACGCTTAAGGTGACCTTTCCTACCACAAAACGTGCAAGTGTAGTGACGGTGGGAATTATTACCTATATGTGGACCTTTTCTAACCTTCCTAGTGTTTCTCACATGTGCGAGGGGGAATGGGAACAATTCTCTCATCAAAACCTATACCTCTCCTATCTCCCTTGATTTGGACGGGGCCTAGGATCTTATCTAACTTCTCGGACCTAGCCTCAAAATCAAACTTAACTCTAGACGAGTCTCTCAATCTCTCCTCCAACTCATGAATCCTAGACTCGAGTAAACGCCTAGACTCCTCAAACTCTAAAAGCTCATTTTTCAAAGACTACATCAAACCACGGGGATTATTTCTCTCACCCTCGACATACTCTAATTTCTCCCTAAGAGTCTTTTCTCGAGCCCTAAGATCCTCAATCAAACTATCATTATTTTCTATGGCACGCTCATTCAACTTAGCTTGCAATTTAGGGTTAGCCTTTTTCACCTTCACCATTTTGTCATACAAATCATAAACGCATTTTGCAATTCTTTCACATCTATCTCCTCTTCGTCACTCTCTTCACCCACACTAACATGAGATTTACTCAAAACCTCCTCGAAAGTGTCATTCACATGAGAATCATCGTCGTTCATATGGCATGCCATAAACACAACAAAGTTACACTCAATGGGGGAACCCCCTCCCTCTTCCGGATCACTATCACTTAAGGTGGCACTATATACAATGGGTTGCTTTCCCTCTTTCTTAAGACTAGCGGGACACTCCTTAACTTTGTGACCGTACCCCTCACACCCAAAACTCTTATTCAACTCATCTCTCTTAGGCTTTTCAAACTTATCCTTAGAGGTGGGATCAAATTTGTTGTTCTTGAATTTTTCAAACTCTTGGCATCTTTCGATTGCTTTTGAAACTTAATAAAAATTTTAAATTTCTTTGCCAACAAAGCAACATCCTCAAAATCGGAATCGGAATCGGAATCCGAAACTTTAATTTCCTCCTTTCGGATTTTCAAAGCAATACCCTTGTCTTTATTAGGCACTTGTTTGGAGGTAATCATGTCTATTTCATAAGTTTCTAAGTCACCTACAATCTCTTCTAGTTTCGTCGACTCTAACTTACCCAAGGAGTTTAAAATAATCACTTTCGCATCAAACCTACTAGGCAACGACCTAAGGATTTTCTTAATGACATAGTTGTCAGGAATTTTCTCACCTAGGTTAAACGACGAGTTGACAATATTGGACAACCTAGCATAAAACTCATCAAAAGTCTCACTCTCTAACATCCTAATGGTCTCAAACTGTGTAGTAAGATTTTGAAGTTTCGACGCCCTAACCGTGCTAGTGCCCTCGTGAGTCAGTGCCAAAATATCCCAAGCCTCTTTTGATGTTTCACAAGTCATAATTCTATTATATTCTTCCGGTGTGACATGTGAAGAAATAACTTGCAAATTATATAGTGAAAGTTTATGTTCAGTTTCGGTCCATGACGCGACAGGATTTAAATTAGTGACCTCACCTAAAATAGTGACATGGGGTGTCCAACCTTTCTCAACTGCTAGCCACACACGCTCATCAATATATTTTAATGCACTTTTCATTCTCATCTTCCAATAGGTGTAATTAGTGCCATAAAAAAATATGAGTTCGAAAAAGTTCGTTATTTCTGAAATTCATCTTTGAAAACACACGGGATCACAAAACAAATAAATTATGTTTTTTAGCTCTGATACCAATTTGAAAGAGTGGCCCTACAAGAGTGTGTTTCAAATCAAACCAATTTTCACCAAAAATTATCCAACTTTTAATGTGCACCAAACCAAGTTGTGAAAAACCAATATTTACTTTAAACCAATTTTATCTTGATTAATCCTAAACATGCATCTAGTGATTAAAGAAAGTAAAGTAAAGTAAAGAATACTCACAACGCAGGATGTACGAGGAAAAACCAAAGACGGAAAAAAACCTCGGACGGCCCAAGCCAGACAATCAATATGAATGTGGAATTACAACAAACAGACAAAAGACTCACTCAACGACTCGATCCCCACAGGTCTTGACGCTCTTCTGATCTTCAACCACTCCTCTCACAGGGCCCACGCAGAAAGTCCTTCTTCCACGATACCTGTCCACAACACATGCGTCCACGTATGTCTCGGGATCCACCGAATGGCTTTGATACGTCTACGATGTCGAATAAGAAGTCCATCTCTTTTCTTCACTGCAAAACCCATATGTTCAAGTATAAAACAAACCTTCTTGGTGCAGCAAGATCACATAAACATATAGTAATGATAATTCGGATTTTTGCCAACTCTAAGGATGTGTTTAAGCTTTGAAACCATAGAAAAACATGTGCAAAACTCGTACTGGATTGAAAACTGTTTTCCAAATTGCACTTCTCGTTAATTCTGACGAAACCACGCTTTAAATAGGATTTTAAGTCGGCGCCTCGAAAAACGTGTCGCTCAAACGAGAATGATCAGTCGTTCGCGCGACATGACTATCTCGCTCGAACGAGCAGAGCTGTCATTTGAACGACGCGCGTGTCAGTTTGACTTTTTCTTTAAAACCTTTCTTCCAAAAGAGATCCAATTAAGCCAAACTCTTTTTCGAGCTTATCAGAATAAAACGTAGTTTAAAACATTTAAAACACTCTTTAAAACATTTTAAAATATTTTTCCTTATAAAAATTCATCCTCATCCTTTTATAAAAATTATTCTGAGCTCTATTAATTATACACATTCATACTTGTGTGATCTCGGAATGCAATTAACTTGAAGACGAATAAACTTGCACCAATTAAACTTCTGCATGATTAATTCTTTGAAGCTTTGCCGCAACGTCTTTAATACGTCATAGACCAAGTGGGATCGTGACAAAATAAAAACTCCCTATGACATATTACAAACTCAGTTTTGTTCACGGAATTAAGTCAAAACAATACAGGGACTCAATTGAAAATTTATGTCCTTGCATTTATTTATATTGTTATGACTTTGAAAGGTATAATTTTAACATTTATTATCATATTCCCACACATTGCGCGGATTGCATGCTAGTGTAAGTGGAATGTAGAGAGACGAATGTATTAACACTGAATTAATTGGATAATTTGGGGGATTGTAGAGGTAAATAAGGTAATCCAAAAGCCAATATGATAAAGAGTCAAGGAGTCAAATAAATATGACTTCTTTAAATTCTGGGATAGAGTAATATAATTAAAATATTAATGAAGTGTACACTCAGTGGCGGAGCCAGGATTTCGCTACCTTAAGGGTGATTTCCACGGGTTCGGGGGCGGGAGCTCCCGAGCCGATTTTTTTTTAGGTTATTTAAATTATTTTGAGAAAAATGACCAAAAGTCCTATTAGGGGTGGGCTGAATTTATATTTTGGGCGGGCTGAATTTATGTTTTAACACGTTTTTTTTTTAATTAACACTACTTTTTTTTTTTGGGGGGGGGGGGGGGAAGCCACCCCCTGGTTCCGCTCCTGTGTACACTTATCATTGTGAGGATGCGACAAATGTCGACACCAAATTTCACAGTCAAGTATAATTATATTCTATAATAATTAAAGGTGGAGCCATCCCTGGGGCTGTAGCCCAAGGTAAAAATTTTAGCACATGAAAGACATCTAAAGTTATCTATCCCAGATTATCTGTACAACCCACCAGTGAAAAACTCTTCACTCCAACTAAAACAGGTATGATAAATAGGTTGCATTGATTGGGTAAGAAGGTTTAAAGCTTATATTTAGATAACCTAGTTAGCATAAAGTACTCAGACTTTGCTTTAAAAAATGGATTCATAAACTTAGCTTTATGGAAATCTGTTTATCTATAGAACTTATAATAATTATTTAATTTAGAATATAATATTTAAAAATATATATAAATTTGTTACTATATCCTAAGGCCCACCATGAATTCTTACTTAAATTTATAAATTAAATTATATTTTTCTTTGAAAAATATCTATGTATTAATTATTACATGTTAGTATACAAAAAGGACCCAAATTTGATAAATAATGTAGTGTTGGTGGCTTTTAACTAATACAAAGACTAAAAATACTAAGTATGTCAATCTTACATCAAATTTATATATGTAAATCATCTACACGAGTTCGAAGATATTTTTTTTAGAATTTTCTGAATTTTACATATAAAGTTATGATTTTTTTTAAAGAATTTTACTGATAAATTAAACGAAAAATTTGTTTTCGACAAAAAAAACTCAACAGTCGGTCAAGTTTTGGACTAAAGTGACTAAATTAGCAAACTTTGGGATTTTATGTGCCCGTTTGCATATTTTGGGGTGTGAAGTTCCAAATGAAGTAAATTTCGAGAGAGTAGAGTGTCAATAACCCTTTATTTTATTTAGGGTTAAAATGATAATATGGTCTTAATGATCAATATAATAGTAAAACTTTAAAAAAATTGCCCACTAATTTATATTTTTTTAATTACATATATATACTAATAGTGACACTATTTTTTTCCCTCAAATTTTAAATTTTCTTATGAAAAAAAGTACTTTTTAACCAATTATACAAATACCCGTGTTAATTATATAAACTTAATGAAGTTTATGTTTTGTAATTAAAAGAATATTTTTATATCTCAAATGCATTGAGTGTGCTTCCCCTTGTGGAATATAAAATTTAAAGGTAGTGCGCTAACAATTATACATATATTCATTTTGGCCACTCAAATGAATTCACATCCATACAAGTATGATGTACCCACACTTAACATAACGTGGCACTAATGATAGATATTAGTAAATGCATTTGCCTAAAAGTATCAGTCCACCCCTCTAAAGAATTCTGGCTCCGCCCTTGATAATAAGCCACATAATAATATAAATTAGTGAATGTGATTAATTGCAGGATACGATAAGTCAATTTCTATGCATATCTTTGGTAAGTTATAATTCACTTGCTATGATTAGTAAATACATTTCCATTCATATCACATACCGCTCGTCCAAAATGGATGAATTTAGAAGCCAGTAATTTGAAATACATTTTGTCAAAATTAGGGCTCGTTTGGTTCTCTGTTCAGAAAACTCAATTCAAACGCTGTTTTTAAATACAGTTTTAAAATTCAGTTTTTTGTGTTTATAATTATTGGTGTGCATTTGGTAAACTTGTTTTTAAATACAGTTTTTTGAAAATTTGATAAAATTGACAAACATGTATATTTATATCATACATATGTGTGTGTGTGTGTATATATATATATGTATATATAAAATACATAAAACTTTCATACATACATGATATATGAATGTATACATGCATGCATGCATACATACATACATACATATATAATAATGCTCTTGTGCGGACCAGTCTGCATTTTAAAAGTGCAGACCGGACATGTGTCACCTGGCGGTAATCGTAGAAATTATAGGTTAAATTATAGGCGCTCTCTCTCTCTCTTTTCTGATCTCACTGCCAGGTGACACATGAGCGGTTCGCACAAGAGCAGTATTGTATATATATATATATATATAAACATACACAAAACTTTCATACATACATGATATATGAATGTATACATACATCATAAATTATATACACGTATATTTGATATCATGTATTTTTAGGTATGTTTAATGAGGTATGTTGGGAAATTTAACTATATATATATACATACATGAATTGATAATATTTTTAATACATATATATGTATATTTTATATTATTCCATACATTAATAATAGGATCAAATGTCAAAAAGGCATGGTAAAGACTTTTTGGCATGGTGAAGGACTTTTTGGTGCAAAATAAAAAGACTTGGACTAAACGTGTATTAAAAAAAGTTCGAGGGACTATTTGGTATATGCCCCTTAATAATACATGTATAAAACTATATATAAGTATCATGTATCTATTGATAATATTATTTAACTTGATATTATTCCATACGTAATTTTGTGTACGTGTACGTGTACGTGTATATATATATATATTTTATTTATAAGAATTACCCACATATTAATGTATTATGTATGTATACTATATATTAAGGTATATCTGCATTAAAATATTAAGAATGAATAATTCTGAGTTGAAAAATAAAAAACAGAAGTTATAAAACACCCTAAACCTGTTTTCTGAAAAACTTGATTATAACACAGAAATATTATAATTCTGTATTAAAAAACAGGTTGCCAAACGAATTTTTTTATCAGAATTGTATTTAAACACAGAAAACAGAATTATAGTTGCAAACCAAACAGACCCTTAATGATTTAAATGTATTACAACATAGGGACCAAATTTTGTGAAACCTACAATCAAATCTTTTAATTTCTCGAAATTAATTTTTACCAAAATAAGTAATTTTTAATTTTCACTTTTTAAAAATTTATCAAATCATTTTGAAATTTAAAACAATTATTTCTAGATTCGCTATTAAGTATACATTATATTCATAATATAATTTAGATAACATTCATAAGTATTATGTACACGCCATCACCATCAGATAGATTATTCGTGCTACATATTTAATCTTATATGGAACACTTATTTCTTCTGTTTAATTCGAAATTTCAAAATAGAAGACATTTTCAGTGGTCAATGTTTGAACACTCTTTTGGGGTAACCTTATTGTTTTAAGTAGGAGGTGCTTCTTTTTTAAAAAGACTGGGAGATCACCTTACTTGTTTTAGTGATAAAGATCATCACATCAAGTATCTAACATTCATTGAATGAGATTGTTTTAAATTAATCTTAAACTTTCAATAAGTATGGTTCACGAGAGGGCTGTTCAACTATCTTTTGAACAAACGTATTCTTTGTACCAAATTTAATGTATTTCAATACTCCAAAGACTTAAAAACAAGCATTTATCATGGCTATCCAACTAGCATTTGTTAATTCATGCAAGTTTGATTTGAGGTCTAGAATTCCATGAATCAAACGGTTTAATGAGGAGTCATTAAAAGTGAATCATACAAATTCAATTGAAAACTATATAAACATTTAAAACTCGTGGCTACTGGGATATATGAAAAGGACCAAAACATTTTAAAACTTTGAAATTTTTAAATAAAAATGAGTTTGTAGTCTTTAGTGTTCCCCAATTTTTTACATTCCTAATCTAAATTTGATTATTTTTCTCTTGTGGAAGTAGAAATAATAGCGGTAATTGTAGAAGCAGCAAGGCGAGTAGGCAATATTGCTGAGTGTATATATATGGTATTTTCTAACGGAGTAAAATTGTTATAAATTTCCAATTGCAACGGTTTAGATCCGTTAGAAAATAAATGAAAAACATAGATGTTAAAATAACTCCTCACATACCTAACATTTTTTTTATTCTTATTTGTAATGGTCATTTTTCGCCTACCAAATTTCTGTGAGTTTTAATCCATTAGAATCAATAAATTTACTAGCAGTTTATGTCCGCTAAAAATCCTATTTCCAACACATTATTCATAACGGATACATCTATTAGAAATTTTATTACTAATATTGAGTGTCCTTTAGTAAATTGTCATTTTGGTGTTTGTATATATATACAAATCCATGGTGGGGTTACCCGAGGAAGGGATGGGTGGGGTGAGGGGGCAGGGGTAGGGCTAGTGTTTTTTTATTATATTTATTTTGATTACTTTTTTTTCTTTTTTATTAGTTTAATTTATTTATATTTATTTGTTTACGAATCATGTGCAAGACACACGATCGTTAAGTTTAATACTTCTCTAACGGAAAAGATACTAAGCTCAAAGTCCATTACCGCATTTTGAGTTTTGTGCCTTTTTTTAAATTGAGTTTGATACGTTTTCCGTTAAAGACGTGTTAAACTTAACTGCCACTTGCCTTGAACATGAACCAAGAAAAAAACTAATGAATAAAATAAAAAAGTGGAAGAAAAAATAAAATAAAATAAAAACACTATCGCCCTAAGCAGTGCCCCCTCGCACCCACCCCACTCTTTCTCCTTCACCTCTCACCCCCTCCTCCCAAAAAATAGTAAAAGATGTATGTTTCAACTAAATTTTGGTTTACATCATCTCCATAACGAGTAGACTATCTACAAAAAAAATTTAAAAATCATTCAAAAATACAACTTCGAAGAGAGTGAGATGGAGATCATGTATACCAAATATGGTTGAAAAATATCTATTTTTTACTATTTTAAAAAAATGGGTATGTTGCTAAGAGGTACGTTGGAGAGTTATATATATATATATATATATATATATATAATGAGATCAAGCATCCTCCACAAGCCATGCACATACACACAAAAATGCGAGGCAAATATGGATCGCGGATAACACTTCAAGGTTCGCCAACATTTCTTGAGAAACATTAGGAGAAAAGGAATAATAACACGAGCGAATTCCTTCATTAACTGGTATGCAACACATGAAACCCACTTAAGCCCAAGGCACATAGCTCTTGAACACACAAGTTTAAGAGGTTTTCATAAATGATTGTCACTGCAAAAGTAGGGATTCGACCAACCCGCACAAACCAAACTCAACTCACGCACTTAAGGTGCCACACAAGCAAACACCGTGGTCAAAATTCAAGCAATGCGGAGGAAACAAGAATATTCGATTGCATAAGCTTAAACATGAATGGGATGGTGGGTGCGACATTTCTTTCATTTTCAAGCAACATGGATAGGAAGAAGCTCACGTGCACTGACGTCCTACATGTTTCACTTCTTTTCCGTCAGGACGAGGGTGTGTGTGTGTGGGGGGGGACTGAAGAGCACACAACATCACCTGAAAGTGGAGTTGTGTGCTTTGATCCCCCCAAGGCTCCTTGAGGACGTGCAGGAGCTTTCAACCAGTCAAGTCCCCAAAACCCAACCTCTCGTACAAGTCATCCAACATATTCTAAATTCCTCTAGTTGACATACACGCAGAGCGAAGTACCTATAC
Organism: Sambucus nigra; assembly: GCA_949130495.1. NCBI lineage: Eukaryota > Viridiplantae > Streptophyta > Magnoliopsida > Dipsacales > Adoxaceae > Sambucus > Sambucus nigra. Next base: position 400,765,247 of record OX422220.1, read on the forward strand.
ATGGCACGTTCTTCGTTCAATGAAACACAAGTGATAACAAGACCGGAGGGGGGGGGGGGGGATGGGCAAGTAAGTGAGGAGCAACACCTGCCTGATACCCATACGTCATTCTGAGGGACATGATTAGGGAGATCGCACTCACCTCAAATCTGAAGGCGATTTGTTTGTACGATCACAGATTACACGCACCTCAAATCTGAAGGTGATTTGTTTGTGCGAACTCCCCCATCCAAGTCGGGTATGCCTGGATATCGCATCCCCCCACGAGGGAAAGCACCCACCGGATTTGCATTAGATTCACCAAATCGAGAGCAAATCCATGAAGATGATTTTTTCCGTGTTCCTTAGGGAACACCTAGGCGATCATTCCCTCTCCCCTCCCCTCCCCCTACTATCAAGTCCTGGTTATCGGATGCTAGGCACATGAGCCCAATTATGGGAAGTCATCATGCCATGGCCGTCTTTACTGAGGAATATGACAGATTTACGGGGGTGGAGGAATAAGGAACAACACCCCCTCATTGTACGTCTTAACGAAAATTCTAAAGTGTTGTCAGTAGACATGAACTGCAATAAGTTCGAAAATTGCCCTTGTACTGGAAACAGTCGATCGACATCTACTGAATCGTTTGGTCATCATGTGAGTTTTTTGCCTATATTTGGGTGTCACTTGGATGACATTGCCTTGGTGCCCTAGAATCCGTAGGCATCACAAGGAAGATGTTTCCTTGTCACTGGGCATCATCTGATCGATTTGGTGGGTCGTTATCCATCTGTAAACACACACATAAAAACCAAGCCCCCTCCTCATTACCCCATCCTCCCCCTGCCCCACATTCACCCTCGACGCCTAGCCCTATCCTGGTAGCATTCCTCACACACACACACAAACACACACACACACACACACACACACACATATATATATATATATATGACACATGTCCGGTCCGCACTCTTAAAATGCGGACTGATATGCACAAGAGCAGTACTGTATAAAATGCGGACTGGTCAAATACAGAGTGGTATGCACAAGAGCAGTATTGTGTATGTATATATATATATATATACCTTTTAAAAATATATATTATTTTATGATTTTTTTATTAGTTTATTTTTTCCACAGGCCATGCATGACCTTTAAATTTAACACTTTTCTAAAGAAAATATATCAACCTCAAAATCAATTAAAAAATATAATAAACTCAAAATAAAATAATTTATGAACATATTAAAATAAAAAACTTTCAAATTAAAACAATTTTCTTACCACCATTTATTACTGTAATATTATTTATTAGGTACATTAAATGCTTGTATGTTTGATTAAAAATTCAGATGTACAAACAAGTTATAACAACCCCATCAGAAAGTATGGCAAAAAATTTCAGTGATGTATAAAATTACTCTATTTAAATATGTAGGGTTTAGTTCTGTAGTTTTTTGAGAAAGCTTTTATGTCTAGCATGTATAAGAAAGGGAAGTCTTGTCAATTCAATTACTCAAAATTTGATTAGTCAATTTTTTTTCTTTATTTTGTTTCAAATTAAATGTGTGATTACGTGAGTGAAGATTTGTGCTATATTATATGAGTTGGACAGATTAGGCGGGAAAGTGGAGGAGCCTCATTCATTGATTGGGTGGGCCGTGGGCGTTGAAGATAAAACCGACCAACTGCCCGTGACCTCACAGACATGTCACTCTAACAGTATCTATCAAGCTATCTCGGCCTTTACTCTTTAGTTGGTAGCGTCAGCACCATTACCACGTGATCCTCAATAATATATTAAAACCAATGACACGTGGCAGATGTGGCTGTGCACAACATGGGCTGCTATAGCTGACGGCCATGCCGTTAAATTTTGGTGAACTTTTATTTATTTGAAGAAAGAGCATAACCCAAATCAGCTGAAGAAGGAGACTTCAAAACATTAAAATTGGAAGTAAAATTAATTGCAAGAGTAAATTATACAGGATGTATTTAATAGGTCATTATCATTTTGAAATATGGAAAATAGTGGGTCCTCTAACATAAAATACAAGAAGTATATATGTGGAGGATATTTAAGTGGGTCAGGTCCTCGAATTAGGAATGTCTATTTATGATGCAACAAATAAATATCACTCATAATACGATATGGAGTTAACATGATAAATTCTTGACACGAACTCGTAATTCACACGACTCACAATTACGAATAATAAATAATTTTGTTAGGGTCACTTGCTGCAAAAAATAAAATTGAAACAAAATTACTCAATTAACGAAAATAAGCGATTGTAGAGCAATAAAATTATAGATTGATGGATTGAGCCGCAAACTATGTCAATTACTCTCTGAGGTGTTTTGTGGCTTTGTCTAAAAGTATAATAAATCTGAATTGTCCCATCACCTCTATCTCAAATAATCTTAGCACTATAGCAAACTCGAAAAGATAACACCCATTTAGAAATATATTACTTGAATCATCATAATATGGCAGGGGAAAATGCGAGGAATTTTTTTTAGGAGAGGGGCACAATTTTTTTTTTGTCTTCAAAACAATGGCACTGTTGTATTTTAACTTTAAAAATGTTTACGTCAAAGAAAATTGATAATGAAATTGAGGAGATATGAATTCAAAAGTAGTGTCCAAGTGGTTTAAAATTTGGTCTCCAATCTAACTTAAGTCTCCACATTTTAACAAACGTGTTAAAACAATTTCAAAATTGAAAATTAACTATTTTTCACATTGTGTTCATTGTTAAAAAAGTTAAGAGAATTTTTGCCCACACTTTTTAAGTCACTCATCAGCAATCCCATGGCCATAAATTTGGGCCAACTGAACAAAGGCAATGAATCGCATGTGTGGTCCAATATGAATGAATCCCCTATCATTCACAAAATTCTAATGCTCAAATGGCTTAAGGACCCCTCCAATTTGGGATTCACAACCATTGTAGAATTAAAGGCAAAGCATAATTTGAGTCTTAAAACATGCAGGTCCTTCAAAAGTTCGATGATTTGGACTTTCACTTGAAAAAAAAATATCCATATACTCCAAAAATGTCAAACAGTAATAAATAAAAAATGGTACAACTAAACAAACTTAAATGATATTATACGAACAAAATACCAAAATTTTCTTAATATCTCATTCCACTAATGTATATATTCCAGTAGAATTAAGTAATATAATACTTATTTCTTGCTAGTGTTTGAAATAAATAAAAACTTTATGGGAGACCTATGAGTGGTATTCATTCTAGATAGGAGAGATGATCCTAATATTATTTTCTAGTTTACATATTATTCTTATCAACCCCATTGCGACACCACTTATAAACATGTTAAATTAGTTTCTAGTTATTTGACACGATGATTGAAACGATTCGTATTGGTTAATAGTAGACACAAATGCAAAATGACGTGATTCGGTCACGATACAATATGTAGGAATTGGCATAAATTGAGTGACTTGATAAGCGGAGAAGTAAGTTTAGTTTTATTACAACATGATCAACCTCTTGGGGATAATTAGGACCTTGTGGTGAAATCACTTCGACAAAAAGACAAGGACTATAGAAATGGACTGACCTCTTTACTATGAAATAATAGGAGTATAATTGATCCCTAATTATGTTTTCTTTTCTTACAAGAATCATAACTTGTTGCTTAAACATACATTGCGAGAGTACTCACTTTCCCTTTAAACATACATTGTGAGAGTAGTAAACTTGTCTTTATTTTGATTTACGAGACATGTGTATTGTACCTATTACAACATGGTTGATAAATTTATCGAGTTAAAGTCACGTCATTCAGGGACATAACTAATAAGGGGTGAGTGGGGGCTTGAGACGGTGAATATATGTAAATAGTTAAAAGTAATTTATGCTTAGAAAACGATGAAAGCAACGGATTTCGTTAGCTAAAAAATATTTTAGATGGGAAGAGAATGAGAGAGTTGAATGAAGGTGGAACCAAAAAGGTGAAACTCATTATTTCTTCTCATCTAAAATATCCAAGAAGTTTCATAAAAAAATATAATAAAAAAAAATTCAATAATTTTTTTTTGATGAATCCCCTAGTCCCGATATAAGTAACATGCTTTTTATCAGGCTGGGAAGGATCGGAAAGGAAACTTAGTTTTGATACATGAAAATTGATTCGAGGATACTCCTCACCCCATAATAAAAAAAAAAAAACACTTCTAAACATGATTATACCATTTCATTTCTTTTTAATAGTTGTTGCGTTAATATTATATATGACTTGATGACATTTTAGAAAGAAAAGTATTTTATTTGATTAAATATGAAGAGAAAATCTGCCTAATGGTTATAGTTAATATAGTTATCATAGTGCATGTTCTTGTCCATAGTAACCATTAAAGAAAGAATATGTGAGCATATGGGGTCCTCACATGGTTTGTTTAGAAAGAAAAAGAAAATGTAATGCCACGCCATTTCAAGTGAAGATGGCCTATGAATACAACGGAACTCTTGTAAGAGCTAATACGTGGGTCCCAATGAGTGGTTACTTTAGAATGGGGTTACATGTGAGAGCCTCACCTCAGGTCGTGTGGGCCAACCACTTTCCTTTCTGCGCTCATAAACCATGCAACCGTGATGCGTTGTCGGTGGCTTAAGTTTGGGCTCATCACGTGCAACTAGGTAGATTCGTAATGTAAAAATTGATAATATTAAAATTAAGGAGAATATACCGAATAATTATTCGTACATTTTTTAATATATATTTAGTTTAAATTTTTTTATTTGTTTTAAAAAATTCATCATCACGTAAAAATACTCAAAATAAGGACACACAAATTAATTTATTCATCTCCCTCCACCCCACCCCCCACCCCCACTGCTGGAACTCTGACAACTCTCATCGGCGCTTGGTGAGGGTCGTCGAAGCGCCGACTGTGAGAGGGAGGGGGTGAAGAGGGGGTTGGAGGAGGTGGGGATGAAGTGATGCTAGCGCGGACCTTTAAAAATAAAGAATATTAGATAACTGAATGTTTGAGGGACTAAATGAGTTAAACTAAAAAGACTTAAACTAAACGTGTGTTAAAAAATATTCGAGGGACTTTTTGATAATTGATCATTTATTTAATTGTATATTAGATATAAATCTTATTTGAGCAATTAAAAATGAGTAATTTTAGAACTGACTTAAGATTTTGACTTATTTTATATGATATATTGACATGTCATTTATGCATTTGTTAGTGTTTGGAATGATAATCAGTGGAACTCAGACACGAACCAATGCAATCATGATTCGTTAGTGTGAAGAGATGTGTCAATTCATTAGACATGTGTCAATTCAAAAATAGATATAACCCTTAAAATATGTCTATTTATGAACCGACATGGTCCTCCAGTATCCATAGCGACGGATGTCTCGTACACTGGATTTGCTCATTTTTTATGAACCAACATGATAATTAGTATAATAGAGAACTAAGTTCTAGGCCATGTTCCATCTTATATTTGGATTTATAGGACACTGATTTCAAGGTTTATAAATCTAGTCCATGTGGTACAATAACATTTATTTATGTGGTTCCTTTAGCGTAACTAGTACACAAAACAAATAATTTTATTGGTTTTAGTTAAAGAGGTATTTATATTTATATCCTTTCTCATACTCATTCAAAACTCATTCTATAAATAAACACATAACCCCACCTCCACTCCACCCATCGAATCCTCGTCGGAACGCCGAAATTCTCGTCGGATTGTTTCTCTCTCCTCGTTCATCCCTCTTTTAGTCTATTTCTTTCATTTTTTTGGTCCGCGCCAGTGACACCATTACCAGTACTTGAAAAACAAATTTTTCGTAAAAAAAATGGAGTGTTTGCCGGAAAAAATTGAGGTTTTAATGAAAAGTAAATTCATCGGTTTCGATTCTTTCGTAAAAAAAATCGAATATGGATGTTGTTGGATAGATCTCGCCGAGTAGATTTCAAATATATAAATTTTGTGAATTTTGGATGTGTAGATTTGAAGTTATGAACTTTTAAAAATTTGATGGATTTTTTCGTATGAGTTGTGAAATGGTATGTTGGTAAATTTTCATGGTATTTTTAGAACATGGATTAAATTTATAAAATTGTATGACGTCTCTTATTTTCAAACACTTTTGAATTGTATTTGACCTTTCCCCCAAAGCCCCTTAGTATAATGCCTATTCATGGAAAGACACACATGAGTATATGAAATGGAGAAGATCCAACCATTTTTATTAATCCTTTTTGTGAAAACATTCTCTCTTTTCCTCTCTTAACTCTCAGTTTATTTGATCAATTTTGAGAAGTGCGACGGTGTGATAATTGATTAAATTCGCAAATATCTAATTAAACCCTATTTAATTAGGGTCTACTTTTAAATCAAATAAATTTAGCCCTTAAACATGCATCTAAATCAACCCATCAAATATAAAGTATGTGACACAGTAAATATGCTGAGACACATATTTCAAGAAAAAAAACCCTTTCGTGTAAAGCCTTTATTTCACTAGGAATTTATAAATCGCAACTTATAATTACATAGAGAAATCTACAATGGATCAACGCACAACCAACCCACAAAGACACGCAATTTTGAACTCAACAAGAGAATACACGCAGTACCCTCCAAGGACTCGCAGACCAATCTTCAACAAAGAATCTTCACGCAGCAAGATCCTCAATGACACGCAGCCATACGGTGAAGAGACGCACTTCACGACAAACGAATAAAAGCAAAGTGTTCTTGGGTTCCAAAAGATTCAAAAAAGTATATGAGAATTTTTTGTGAATAAAAACATGAGTCTTAGGACTCAAAAATATGAAGACTAGAGCAATTAGAACTCTCAAAATCGTATCTCCAAGTCTTGCAAAACAACCCCCTCGAAGTTGGCTTTTATAAGGAAACCAAAGAGAGTTTTATATTTCTGGAACTCTGCCAGCGTACAGGTACCCTGAATCGGTTCGGGTGTACCGCGAACCGGTTCCACCCCCGAACCGGTTCCACCCCCGAACCGGTTTGGCCTTCGATTCGCAAAAGTTCGCTGGTTTGGGGCTTAAAAAATGGAGCATTCTCCATAAGGTTTTTCTCCATTTTCCAAGGGCCATAACTTCTTCACCGTAGCTCGGATTGAGGTGCCGTTTCTTCCAGTATCTTCGTTGCAACGAGATATTCAACTTTCCAGTTGACCAGTCCTCCGGATGGTGGCTGTAAAATTACTAAAATACCCTTGAACATTATTATTATGTCTTTTTTCACTGCTTTGACTTCTCTTGCCTACCACTTGCATAAAGTCCCTAAAATCGTGAAACGTGAAGTCATTGAGGCAGATGTGAGACACATGATGGAGATGATGAATGCTTGATTCCCGGAATTCAGATTGAGGTTGTCGTATGAGATCGTGTAGAGACGTGCCAAATGTAGCGGTGTACGACATACATAAATGTAAGATATCGGACATGACAAAAATGTCGTTACAAATCTCCCCCTATGTCTATGCCGGTACATATATAAAAAATACGAATTATCAAATAACAAAATTGCCTATAAAAATCTACCCTCCCATAAACCCAAAACTGGAAAGATACAAATGAATAAGTCTTCATCGTTTGTTCTTCAATTCTTCAGGAATCTCAAATCTTTTCTCATCACGGTGTGCAATTAAGTTATCATCAATGTAGTACCTACACACATGAGATAAATCAAATACCACGTGACGCATCGAGTTTGAACTGAGATAAACATAGATACCATTTTATGATGAAAGCATAAGTCATATCTCAAAAACTCCCCCAAAATTCAAACTCCCCCATAATATGATAATTCTTTCTCTCCCTTTTTATTATGTCCCCAAATAGACAAATGAGAAGAATAAATCAATCAAGCAAAGTCGGGGTGTCACCGTATTCAAAACAATGCATCAATCAGATGGCAAACGCAGTCTTGCAAAGAGATACTCAAACAATCACAAACTATTTTTGATTTTTTAAATTTTCCATACAAAAAAAATAAGATACAAAAATCACACCATAGAATTAAACTCAAACAACCAAGTCATGGAAACGGAATGAATGGGTGTGAACACATTCGATAGATAAATCAACTCAATCAATCATATGTGCATGATGCATATGTGTACCCCTAACGAATGAACATCAAAAGTATCCTTAGGTGGAAAAATTATTGAATTTAGGTGACATCGTCTTATGCAAATCAACAAATCAAAGTCAAAGTGATTTCCATACCAATAACGTTCAAAACTTTTAGCGCTTTTTCAAGATTTTCAAGGACGTGCAAACCCGTTATAAAATCTCCAACCAAACTCCCTCATATATATTTTCTTTTAGAGGTGTTAAACTAAATTCTCAAACTTTGGAGAATTGGTGCAAAAACCTAAATGGCCCATTTTTTGCATGAATTTCTTTTTATTGCCTTTAAATTTTTTCGGGCTCTTTTAAACCTCTTTGGACCCCGGATAATTAAATTTCTCAATTTTTTAGGTCCAATTTAAATGGAGGCTTAATCGCAAAGGCTATATGAATACCTGTCGTAGCCCTTCTTCGTTTTCAAATAAAGCACACAAACTCACAAAACGGTTCTCATATGCACAATTTCCTTATCAAAATGAATCGCGCTTGGTTCGTTTTAAAGGACATGATTGAAGTAAAAACACCCAACCAACATATGATAAAACAATCACAATAATCAAAAAAATTCGTGCATGTGTGCAATAAAGGAAATTATGAGTCAAACATGTAGGAAGTAACATTTAATTACATTTTAACGACTCCAAACATTATAAAGCACATGATGAATTGACCTATTGTCTCAAAACACTATCAAATAGCCATATGAAAATAATGGAATGATGTTGTGACTTGGTCATCCTAAGTGTCCATCCATAAACGGTGCAAACAAACTACAAAAATCTTTTTGAATTTTCTCAAATTTTTAAAAAAAAAAAATTAAATCATACAAACATGATACATACTAGCAATAGGCAAATAATGTCCTCATGAAAAACATCCTATGCTAGTAAACAAGTCAAACCTCAATCGTTAGGTGCGGAGGGGTTTTCCAAAGGTGATGACAACTTATGAAAAACGTCCATCAATTCTTGTGAAGTTTTGACTAAAAACTTAACTTGCTCACCTAAATGTGTACGCTCTCTCATGTAGTCTCCGGGAGCATGTAAAGTATCATGTGTGGGTGCATGTGTGCCAGAAACACGCGTAGAAGCAAAACGTAACACATAACCCAACTTAAAACAAAATTCCTTAAGGTGCCCTCTCCTCTTGCAATGTGAGCAAACGTAAATAGGCCTAGGAACACCTCTCTCAAAAACTCTAGGACACGCTCTTCTAATAGGAATGGGATGCCTAGGTGGGTTACGGTAAGACTCACGTGAATCAAACACTAAAGTGGAAACCGGCTCGGGTGCTAATTGGTAAGTAGAAGCACTGTCATGACTTATTCCTAACTTCTCACCTTTATCCTTATGAACCACCTTTTCAACCTTCTTAGGTGCGTTCACAAAATTGACTTTGACCTCCCTGGCACGTTCGAGATCACTCTCGAGTTGGGATACCCGTGTCGTCAGACTAGACAACGTGTTGATCAAATCACACTTCTCCTTTCTTAAAACCTCCTTCTCTCTCTCCATATCTAAAAATTGACGACCTAAATCCCTATTATACTTCTTTGTTTTCAAGGTCTCGTTGTAAAAATATCTAAACGCCTTTTGGAGCTCACTGTCATCTCCACTCTCCTCCTCGCTTTCTCCCTCACTAAAAGAACACAAATCACTATCATCGTTCTCATGTGCACTCTCGTGAGACAAAGTGGGTGTGCTCACACGACTAGAAAAAGCGACAACCATCCCATGTGCTAAACCTTTATTGGACTCATCTCCCTCATCTTCCTCACTATCACTAAGTGTGGCAGACATGGCTACTTTCTTCCCTTTCTTTCGAAGCCACGTAGGACACTCAAACGACTTATGCCCCTTACCCCCACATTCAAAACAAGTCACGTTCTCCAAATCTTCCTCACACTCCTCATCGGAGTCATTCTCTTTTTCCCTCTCACTGCTTTCTTTGGACTTTTCTTTCTTTTTATTTTTCTCAAAATATCTCTTTTTATTGGAAGAATTATTTTTGTTCATGTTGAGAAATTTTTTAAAAATTTTCGCAAATAAGGCCATATCATCAAAATCAAAGTCTTCCTCAGAATCGGACTCACAAACTTTTTCTTTCTTTTTCTTGCAATGAGTCGTTGAAGCAATGCCATTATCCTTAGCCTTAATGGTTTTGGGAAACATGTCAATCTCATAGGTTTGAAGATTACCTACAAGTTCTTCCAACTTAAGTGATTTTAAATTTTCCTAGGAGATCAAAACAGTGACTTTAGGAATAAGGCATTTTGGAAGAGATCTCAAATTTTTTTTAACGACACGCATGTTAGAAATCACCTCACCCAAATTAAAACATGTGTTAACGATGTCCGATAAACGTGCATAAAAATTATCAAAGCATTCAGACTCAGACTGGTAATAGTCTCAAATTGGGTGGACAAATTTTGTAACTTTGATTCTTTAACTGCGTTCGTACCCTCATGTGTCAATTTTAAAACATCCCAAGCCTCTTTGGGCGTGGTTCACTTCATAATACGGCGAAACTCATCAGGAGTGATAGTTCCAGAAATAGCACTCAGACCACGGGAATTAAAATTAGACGTTTTATAATCATCTTCGGTCCAGGCTGACACGGGTTTTAAATATGTGACGTTATTAACGGTGACCGTGGGAAGAGTCCACTCATTTTCGCAAAGCAACCAAACACGCTCGTCAATAGCTTTTAAAGTAGATTTCATGTGAGCTTTCCAATAGGGATAATTATTCCCATAAAAAATAGGCACCTTATTAAATGAACGTTCCATTGGAAAAATTGCGATTTTTTTCACAAACTTGAATTAAAAAAAAATCAATATCACACGATTTTATGAAAAATAGGAATACACGATAAATTAGCATAACCAGCTCTGATACCAATTTGAGAAGTGCGACGGTGTGATAATTGATTAAATTCGTAAATATCCAATTAAACCTTATTTAATTAGGGTCTACTTTTAAATCAAATAAATTCAGCCCTTAAACATGCATCTAAATCAACCCATCAAATATAAAGCATGCGACACAGTAAATATGCCGAGACACAAATTTCAGAAAAAAAACCCTTTCGGGTAAAACCTTTATTTCACTATGAATTTATAAATCGCAACTTACAATTACATAGAGAAATCTATAATGGATCAATGAGTAGTTAATCCACAAAGACACGCAGTCTTGAACTCAACAAGAGAATACACGCAGCACCCTCCAAGGACTCGCAACCCAATCTTCAGCAAAGAATCTTCACGCAGCAAGATCCTCAATGACACGCAGCCATACGGTGTAGAGACGCACTTCACGATAGATGAACAAAAGAAAAGTATTCTTGGGTTCCAAAAGATTCACAAAAATATATGAGAATTTTGTGTGAATTAAAACATGAGTCTGGGGAATAAAAAATATGAAGACTAGAGCAATTAGAACTCTCAAAATCGTCTCTCCAAGTCTTGTAAAACAACTCCCCCGAAGTTGCCTTTTATAAGGAAACCAAAGAGAGTTTTAAAATTCTAGAACTCTGCCAGCGTACAGGTACCCCGAATCGATTCGGGTGTACCGCGAACCGGTTCTCCCCCCAAACCGGTTTGGCCTTCGGTTCGCAAAAGTTCGTTGGTTTGGGGCTTAAAAAATGAAGCATTCTCCATAAGGTTTTTCTCTATTTTTCAAGGGCCATAAGTTCTTCACCGTAGCTCGGATTGAGGTTCCATTTCTTCCAGTATCTTCGTTGCGGCGAGATCTTCAACTTTCCAGCTGACCGGTTCTCCGGACGGTGGCTGCAAAGTTACCAAAATGCCCTTGAACATTGCTATCATTCCATTTTTCACTGTTTTGACTTCTCTTGCTACCACTTGCATAAAGTCCCTAAAATCGTGGAACGTGAAGTCGTTGAGGCAGATGTGAGACACATGATGGAGATGATGAATGCTTGATTCCCGAAATTCGGATTGAGGCCTTCCTATGAGATCGTGTAGAGACGTGCCAAATGTAGCGGCGTGTGACAAACATAAATATAAGATATCGGGCATGACAAAAATGTCCTTACAAATTTTACCATGTGTTAGAGGGATTTCTTTTGGATTGTTAACTAAAGATTTCATCGAATTGTTGTATCTGGGATGTAATTTGCCTAAAAAATTGACTGCTAACTCTTTCAGTGAAGGCAAATAAAACGTTAAGGAAAGCAATTCTTCACGATTCAATTCACTATTAATTCATAATTCAATGCATATACCATTCAATCTTAAGGTTTTTATTAGGCTAAGAAGAATATGGAAACTTTTCGAGTAATAAATCACATAACAGTCTAAAAAAAGTATTTATGATCTTTAATGGAGGATATGTAATTTGTAACAGAACACTATTGTTACTTTCGAAAATAAAAGGATGCGATATTGGTATGTTCATGGTTTATATATGTGTTAAGGCACGCATTACTAATTTTATTTCCTTTTAGTATGTGATTCACACCTCTGTAAATGTAAGCAATTTTAATTTTATTTATAGAACACAATAGACCAATCTTAAAGTTAAATTTGTGAATATATGTGATTTTATATTAGTTTGGAATTTACGAATCTTTGCATGGTATATTCTTTTTGAACACCAATTAATAGGGGTGTAAACAAATATTCAAAAATTCGAAAATTCAAACGTATGATACATTTGAGCTATATGAATTTTTATGAGGACCTTAAAATTAAAAAAAAAAATCAAATATTTCACTTATTAGAAAAACTAAAATAAATAATTTTAAAACTAACACACGAGATTGGTCAAATCATTTTCCCTAAATTGACATCATTTTTTCTTTAAAATTTGTTTAACATTTTCCATTCAATATAGAGGCTCAATTTTAAAAGTTAGCTTTGAGCACAAACTATAATTATTGTGGACCATCGTATAATCTAAATCTGATTCGATTATATAATTTTCATAATAAACATATGAATTGACCTTGATTTGGTTCGAATTTAATACATTGATACCTTCAGAATCCGAGTATCCATTCATAGATTAAATATTATAATTTAAAAAGTTCTAATGTAATCAACTATTATTATTATTATTATTATTATTATTATTATTATTATTATTATTATTATTATTATTATTATTATTATTATTATTATTATTATTATTATTATTATTATTATTATTATTATTATTATTATTATTATTATTATTATTATGCGATTGCTATATGTCATTAAAATTTAAGACTTACACTAAAGCATGATAAAAGAAAAATTTAACTTTAAATTGAAACGCATGTTATGGGGTTAGTTGTAATTAAATTATCAAAACTCGGATGGTATTACTCGTGCTCAATTTATGCATGCGACTTGTTTAAGATGTTACTTTATAGGCTCATAGTATGTTATGTGCTCGTGCAAGCAACATGTTTCATGTTGTTTCATGTTTGTAGAACCCCTCGGACCTGTGCCCACAACATATTTTGTGTGTGTCGACGACAATCCCCATTATATTCCGGGGAACTAAATTCGACCATTAGAGCATCCGTAGTGGTGGATGTATATGAAAGGCAAGTATACAAAATGTAAAAGTGGTTTTAGCTTTCATTGGTGCTTAAGTGTACAGTGGTGGAGAACTATCAATTTGCAAAACCACTTCCTACGAACGAATGTTGTTCCTAGGAAATATAAAGCATATTTCTTACTAACAACATTTGTTTGTAGGAAATCCTATAAATTAATATTGTTCGTAAGAACCCAAATATATCATAAAAATAATTATTTATATTTTCTACGAACTTCATTTGTTCGTAGGAATTCTTACGAACTTCAGAAGTGCGTAGGAACCCTTTACAAATTCTCTAGCCAATTTGTAACTTTGAAGAACCACTGCGAATCAAGAAACAAAATTTGCTCAGTTATTCCTACCATTGCAGACCTGTGAGTTTGTAAACATATAAATTGTCTTGGCAGATAGTATCTCTATTGTGAATGCTCTTAGTAATTACACAAGCGAAAATAATTTTCTAAAATTAGGAAAGTCCTTGCCTTGATGCAAAAAGGTAATGGATGCACCTCTTGTCATAGTTGGGCGTTTTAGAGGAAAAAAGTTTGAAAAATGAAACTTACACTGATTTTGTGCACCGGTTTAATGCATCGAGTGCACAAAACTTTTGTATATTTCACTAAAATAATAAAACATGTATTGTGTATGTAGCATTGCTCAAAAAGTTTCTTGAGTGACTAATGTTAGTTGCTGTTGTTGCCTTTTTAAAAAAAAGTAATAAAATTGCTTTAATTGAAGCTTTTGCGATGATTTTGAGAATATTGCCACAGTTAAGTGAGTGATAAAAGGAAAACAATTTCATCATTTAAGGACCTCTTTTATTTAATTGTACGGGTGATTTATTATTAATGGATTTATCTTAACCTGTGAACAGCAAGATAAAATGTCAACGAATAGAAAATCTTAAATTAATCTCAATCACAAATTATATAATAAACAAACATATATCCAAATTTAAGATATAAATCAATCACTGCAAGCACATGATTTTCAATGTTGGAAATATCATTGTCGTATAATTTTCAATGAAATCTATTTCCATAATACATGTCCCTGAAAATCACAGTAATTTGTCATGTACATAGTGTCCCACCCCATTTCTGCTTATTTGAGAAACATGACAATCTTTATCTAGGATTCTTGCGGCCTTGTGGTGGGACTAAGACTACAACTACCACATTGGCCCTAGTAGTAGCCATTTTGTACGTACATATTATTATATAGTGGTGTGCACATTGGTCTCACAATAATTTATATTCCCACTAATCACATGGTCTTGACAGCAACTCATGCGCCCTACATGGGGCTATGAGGTATTAAAACCATCAACCCTTGGCTCTAAAAGTTATTCAGGACAATCGAAAATGAAAGCAGAAGAAAATAAAAAAATAGAAAAAGGTTACATATCTGTGATTGATTGGAATGAGACTGAAATAATTTATTTTAAATCTTCTAGTAACACAGAATTTCTGTATTTTTATTATGCCTGTTTTGGCGTAATTGAAACAATGTATGCAAAGTCTCTGAAAATTTATAAACGTATTACCCGTCAATTTTAAAATTTGATGTTTTATTTATAGGTTTTTGAAAATTTTAAAATCTCCGGAGCTTCTAATTTTAAAACTTTTTCTTTTCATTTTACAATAAATTTGGATTACTTCCTCTTAATTTTATTGGGAGGGGTTAGGTAGGAAACAAATATTAATTTATAGGTTCAACCATACCGAACATCTTTTCAATGTGGTCCTATATTGGTAGTATACGAGGTTTTTTCTGGGATGAATATATGCACATTTTCATAATGTTTATATCTCTACTACCTAAAAAGAGGGAACTTCCTCTTCAATGGTAGAAGACTAAACTATCCTCATTAAATTTAAAATTCCTATTATACCCTTAATAATAGTCAACATATCTCTCCCCAATTCATTAGCTTTCATGAAATACCCAGGTTCATTGCATCCCATCTTTCTCATATTCATTCACACATACCAAACAACCAAATACATTCATGTTTCAACCCTATAAATCCAGATTCAGTTGCCTCAAATTTTATTCTCCAATTCAC
Organism: Sambucus nigra; assembly: GCA_949130495.1. Classification (NCBI taxonomy): domain Eukaryota; kingdom Viridiplantae; phylum Streptophyta; class Magnoliopsida; order Dipsacales; family Adoxaceae; genus Sambucus; species Sambucus nigra. Next base: position 400,781,017 of record OX422220.1, read on the forward strand.
TCACATTCATTCATCCTATCTCTCTCCTATTCATTCACGCATATCAACCATCAAAATACATTCATCTTCCAACCTTAAAAATTCATCTTTACAAACCGAAGCTCAAACAACTATTTAATTGAAAGTCCATCATTTATTTATTTCGTTGCTGTCATTTCTTCTGCCAAAATCAAGGTCAATACTCCTAATTATGTCTATAATTTTTTATTATGTCACCAAAGTATGCATTTATTAATTTGAAGATGAAGACAATTACATAAATTTTATAATTATATATATCTCATTGAAGAATTTTGTCTCTCATTTGAAGATGAAGACAATTACATAAATTTTATAATTATAATTATATAGATTAGGAAGAATTTTATCTCCCATTTTCATTTTTTTCATGTTTTTAGACATGTGTACTTATTACAAACTCTAGATTAAATGTTAATTTTAAAACAATTATATACATTCACATATGCCTAATGTTTAAAATGTTAATAATTTGAAAATTATGCATTCTGATATAATCTCTATCTCTACTACCCAAAAAGAGGGAACTTCCTATTCAATGGTTAGAAGACTAAACTACCCTCATTAAATTTAAAATTCCTATTATACCCTTAATAATAGTCAACATATCTCTCCCCAATTCATTAGCTCCCATGAAATACCCAGGTTCATTGCATCCCATCTTTCTCATATTCATTCACACATACCAAGCAACCAAATACATTCATGTTCCAACCATAGAAATCCAGATTCAGTTGCCTCAAATTTCATTCTCCAATTCACTCACATTCATCCTATCTCTCTCCTATTCATTCACGCATATCAACCATCAAAATACATTCATCTTCCAACCCTAAAAATTCATCTTTACAAATGGAAGCTCAAACAACTATTTAATTGAAAGTCCATCATTTCTTTGCTTCGTTGCTGTCACTTATTCTGCCAAAATCAAGGTCAATACTCCTAATTCAGTCTATAATTTTTTATTATGTCACCAAAGTATGCATTTATTAATTTGAAGATGAAGACAATTACATAAATTTTATAATTATAATTATATAGATTAGGAAGAATTTTGTCTGCCATTTTCATTTTTTTTTCATGTTTTTAGACATGTGTACTTATTACATACTCTAAATTAAATGTTAATTTTAAAACAATTATATACATTCACATATGCCTACTGCTTTAAATGTTAATAATTTGAAAATTATGCATTCTGATATAAGCTTTTTCAGTACTAAAGATTGTGCTTATTTTTCGTGATTTTCTTCTAATTACGGAAATTTCACTCATGATAATTTTTTTTTATTAGTTTCGTAAGGTGGAAGTTCAGTACTACAATAATTGATGGCACTAAGACAAGTACTTAATTTATGGTTTATTGTTATTCTTATATAATTTCTAATTACGAAAATTTCACTCATGGTAATAAATTTTTTTTATCATTTTCACAAGGTGGAAGTTCAATATTTCGGTACTTTAGATGAGACAAGTACTTAAATTTATGGTATATTGTCAGTCTTATATAATTTTTAATTACGAAAATTTCACTCATTGTTGATACCAAATTTAGTCCGCTGACATGGCCCAATCATATGAAGACACGTGGCAATCTACATGACAATAACAAAGCACTTTCGAGGAACTCACACGCTCCGAGGAACCATGTTACTCCGAGGAACTCATATGCTCCGAGGAACAAGAACTCTCCAAGGAACTCTTTAGCACCGAGAAGCTCAAGCGATCCGAGCAACTCAAGCGGTCCGAGCTGCACCTCGAAGCAGGATACCAACAGTTTAACTGCTCATTAAATGATTATCATTCAGACGCACACGCTAAAAGGGAATTAAATGTATTACCCTTTCATATGTATATCATTTAATGTTTTACCCTTTCACATTACAGCCTCAGGGCTATAAATACATTATACAATCCTCATTGAATAGGGGATCCGAATTCGGACCCCAGAAAATCCAGACCGAAATTTCTTGATAGAATTTGTAATCGAGAATTTCCAAACACTCAGCAATAAAACAACAGTGGACGTAGACCATTCTTATAAGGCTGAACCACTTTAAAATTCTTTGTCTCATTTATTTATCTGTGATTGAATAATTATAGTGATCTAATTTTTTACATCAACAGATTGGCGCCGTTTGTGGGAAACGACTGGTAATATCGTTTTTCACCAAAAATAATTCATCACCAATGGCTGATATTCCAGAATCCAGCAATCGAAACGCTGGAAGCCCTCCAAATCCATCTGCTCCGCCAAATATTCCAGATCTGACTGGAATAATGGCAAATCTGGCTCAAGGCCAGACCGTCATGCAAGAAACGATGTGACAACTCATCCAAACCCTCCATGGCGGTGCATCAGCCCATTCAGGACCACGAAGCATTCAAAGAAATATCCGTGCACCTTCTTCACATACTAGACGTACCAATTCATATCGCAATGAAGAATCTGAAGATTTTTCTTATCAACCTGGACGAACTTCGTCAGTACGAGCCACAGATACTGAACAACGTGTCACTCTCTCCCCAGAAAGGACCAGCGCATTGGAAAGATTAAGTAGGGTTTCTCCTTTCGATCGATTAGGCCCTAAGAGGAATAAAAGTCCTCTTAATGCAGCGTCGAGGAGCTTTCGACGATCAACAGCCTTAAGGGAAGGATCTGCCCAGTCGCGACCAACTGCTCGTCAAGATAGATCCCATGAGCGACCAGCTGCTCGTCAAGATAGATCTCAGGAAGCCACTTCAACGCGATCAGTTGCTCGAACCAATAGGCCCGAGGAAGGAAATGATGCATGGAAAGGATCTATTCAAAGGCTGGAGGATAGATTAGGGGAAATGGCTAAGGCCAAGAACCCTCTACAACGAACTTTTGTTCGAGGAACACCTTTTGTCCAGGCTATTGTAGATTTTCCAACACCATAAAAGTTTAAAGCACCTGTTGTGACCCCCAAATATGATGGAAAGACTGACCCTGTTCTTCATATAGAACAATATCAAGCTTCTGCCGACATCTATGCTGTCCCAGACGAGATGAGATGCAGGGCATTCTCGAGAACTCTTACCGGATCTTCTCAAATATGGTATAATAATCTTCCTCGGGGTAAGATTTCAACTTTTCTTCAACTGGCCGAGTTATTCAATGGGAATTTCTGCTTTGGAGCAAAACCAGTTAAACGATTAGCGCATTTGTTAAGTGTCAGATAAAAAGCTGGTGAGAGTATCAGAGATTATATAACTCGTTTTAATAACGAGAAACTCGAAGTCATTGATTACGAGGAAAATACAGCAATTACTGATTTGATGAGTGGACTACTGCCGAACAAGTTGTACTACACTTTGGCCAAAGATCCACCTCGAACCATATCGGACCTGATGGGAAAAGCGTCCAAGATTATGAATGCCGAGGAAGCTATGGCTGCGAAGAAGAATATGAACGCCAAAGAAACCAAGGTGGAAGGTGATAAAGCTAAGAAGAAAGAGCATAAGAATAATGGTGGTGAAAAATAATCCAAAAATAGGTCGTCATGGGAGGTCTTGAGGAAATTTGATAATTACACTCCTTTGACGGTAGATATCAACCACGTCCTGGAAGAAATTAAGAACAGCGAGGGGTTAAACTGGCCAAAGAAAATGAAGGCCGACCCTGACACGAGGAATAGGGAAAAATATTGCGAGTTTCATAAAGATCATGGCCATATGACCAAAAACTGCATAGCTCTTCAGAATGAGATTGAAACACTCATCGGACGAGGAAAGCTAGCAAAGTATGTCGATCGGGGAGGCGAAAGAAGAAACAATGACCGAGCAAGAGAGAGGTCTAAATCTCCTCGTCGAGCAGAGGAAAACAAGAAAAGAAACCATGAAGATGATCCCGAGGATGATCCCGATCTTCCCAAGAAACCAAGACAACCAGAACGAGAAGTATTTTCAATACGCTTTGGGTCATTTGATTGTAATGTTATTACAGGTGGAGATGCAGGAGGAGGAGACCTTACGGCAGAAAGAAAAGCTTACCTCTGTGAGGCTCAAGCTTGCTCGTACATTCAACGAATAAATCTAGCTGAGGACGATCGACCGAGAAAGGTGAACAAAGATAAATTGGTCATTGGTTTCTCGAAGAATGACCTTGCAGGTGTTCTGTATCCTCATGATGACCCATTGGTGATCAAGATGAGAATGAAGGAGGTAATGATTTCAAGAGTACTGGTCGACAATGGTAGCTCGGCAGACATCATGTTTTACTCGTGCTTCAATAGTTTAAATCTAAAACTATCTCAACTGGAGCCTTACCACAGACCCCTCATCGGTTTTGCTGGCGAGAAAGTATTTCCACCTGGGACGATCAAGTTGGATATATTCATTGGTACGTGGCCTGCTTGTTGGACAGAAAGAATACGTTTCTTCGTGATGGATAAGAATGTTCAATCATCATACAATATCATCATGGGAAGAGTAGGATTGAAGAAGTTCAAAGCTGTACCATCTACAGTGCATCAGTGCCTAAAATTTCCAACAAACTTTGGAGTAGGATTTGTGAAAGGTGATCAGAAAGTAGCTCGAGAATGTTATTATTCATCCGCCGAGCAAGAAGAACTAGAAGAATAAAAGAAAAAGACTACTACCTATCAAGTGGATGAAGGTGCAGAAATTGAAACATTAGATCCTTGAGATGAGTCGCAACTCGTGAAGGGTCAAGTGGTGGAAGCTACTGAAAACATCATTCTGGACGATGAGCACCCTGAGCGAACTACTCAAGTAGGCTCGTCGTTGGAAGCATCATTGAAACAGGAATTGATAACTTTCCTTAGAAGCAGAAAGCAAACTTTTTCTTGGAGTCATGAAGATATGCCTGGGATAGACCCAAATTTCTTATGTCACGAGCTCAATGTGAATAAGGAGATCAATCCAGTAAAGCAGAGAAGAAGAGTGTTCAGCCCCGAGGAGAATCAAGCTATACAGGAGGAAGTCGAGAAGCTCCAGAAAGCTTGTTTCATTGAGGATGTTAAATATCCAGATTGGTTAGCCAATGTGGTGATGTTAAAGAAGAAGAACAACAAGTGGAGGATGTGTGTAGACTTCACCGACCTCAACAAAGCATGCCCAAAAGATCACTTTCCATTGCCCCGAATTGATCAACTAGTAGATGCTACCTCGGGACACGAGCTGCTAAGCTTCATGGATGCTTATTCTGGCTACAATCAGATTAAAATAAAACCTGAAGACAGGGAGAGTACTTCTTTCATTACCCCTAGGGGAACTTATTGTTATAATGTTATGCCTTTTGGTTTGAAAAATGCAGGTGCGACATATCAGAGGCTAATGAACAAGGTCTTTGCTGAACAAATCAGTGACAATATGGAAGTCTATGTTGATGATATGCTGATAAAAAGCAAGAAAGCTGCTGATCATCTAGTTGACTTAAGTCAGACTTTTAATCAACTGGATAAATATCAAATGAAGATGAACCCGACGAAGTGCATATTTGGAGTACGAGAAGGCATGTTTCTCGGGTACATTGTCAATCAACGAGGAATTGAAGCAAATCTTGAAAAGATCAAAGCTCTATTAGGGCTGCGATCTCCAACGACGAAGAAGGAAGTATAGAGTCTCATAGGACGAGTAGCAGCGCTCAACAGATTTGTGTCACGAGCAACTGATAGATGTCTCCCATTCTTCAAAACACTCCGAAAGACTTTTAAGTGGAATGATGAATGTGAGAAGGCTTTTCAAGACTTGAAGAAATACTTGGGAGCACCTCCACTGTTGTCTAGGTCGGTGATGGGAGAAAAATTGTACTTATATCTTGCGGTGTCGGAGAATGCAGTTAGCTCGGCATTGATCAGAGTGGACAATGGAGTGCAAAAGCCAATTTATTACACAAGTAAGGCCTTCTGAGGAGCAGAGATCAGATATCCGAGACTGGAAAAGTTGGCACTGGCGTTGATTGAGGCGAGCAGGAGAATGAGGCCCTACTTCCAGGCTCATACTATAGTAGTATATACTGATATGCCATTGAGGCAAGCCCTTCATAAACCAAAAAAATCAGGGAGATTGATGTACTGGGCAATAGAGCTCGGTGAATATGATATAATTTATGAACCCAGATCATCGCTAAAAGGGCAGGTGGTAGCAGATTTTCTAACGGAGTTCACCTATCATGATACCCCCGAGGAGCAAAAGTTGCTCGCTGATCAACCTGTGGATGTTACAGGATCAACAAACACAAGCTCAGACCAATTTCGATTGGTAAAAGGGCAAGTGGATGTTACAAGATCATCAAATTCAAGCTCAGACCAATTCCGATTGGTAAAAGGGCAAGAAAAGATGATCGACGAGGAGTAAAAAATATCAGAGGAGGATGAAAGGAAGCAACAAATATTTCACCGAGGAGCTCTAACAGATCAGAAATTTGAAGACGAGTTACCTATATGGAGGCTATATGTAGATGGCTCATCTTGCACTGCAGGATGTGGCGCGGGGATAGTTTTGAGCACTCCGGACGAGGTCAACTTGGAATACGCCCTACGTTTCCAATTCAAAGCTTCCAACAATGAGGCTGAGTATGAGGCCATGATTGCAGGACTTAATTTGGCGAAAATTATGGAGGCGCAATAGGTTATTATTTTCAGTGATTCTCAATTGATTGTAAATTAAATGTTGGGAGTATATGCAGTTAGAAGAGAATTGATGATCAGATATCACGCAAAGGCAAAGGAGTTGGTGTCAGAATTCATCGCTATTCAGCTGGTCAGAATACCAAGAATGGAGAATACGAGAGCAGACGCCTTAGCCCGACTAGCATCAGCTACTCGCACCGAGCTATGACGAACAATACCAATTGAAGTGTTGGCTGGTCGGAGCATAGATGAAGAACTGACGATGAACTTTATTACCCTTGATTTAGGACCATCTTGGATGGATCCCATCAGGGTATATATTGAGGATGGAGAATTACCAGTTGACAAGCTCGCAGCCAAGAAATTGAAGTTTAGAGCTGCTCGGTATGTATTAACTAATGGTATTTTATATAGACGAGGAATTATGGCAGGTTTGCAGAGATGCATCCCTCCGAGGTGAAAGAATTAATTGAAGAGATCCATGAAGGGTCCTGTGGAGCACATATAGCAGGTCGGACACTTTTGCAAAGGGTGATGACGCAGGGATATTACTGGCCGACGATGAGAGCTGATTGTATAGCCTATGCCAAGAAGTGTGACAAGTGCCAGCGCTTTTCCTCCATCCGAAGAACTCCACAAGCATTGTTGACACCCATAACTTCCCCTTGGCCGTTTGCCATGTGGGGAATAGATTTGGTTGGGCCACTGCCAACGACCCGAGGAAGGTTCAAATACCTCGTCGTCGCAGTGGATTATTTTACTAAGTGGGTAGAAGCTGAGCCACTCATCGACATGACGTACGAGAAGGTGTACCAATTTATTTGGAAGAACATCATTTGCCGATATGGTATCCCTCACGCCTTCATCACAGACCATGGAACACAATTTGATAACAAGGAGTTTGCCGCTTATTGTCATCAATCAAATATTTTGAAGGTCCACTCAGCACCAGGCCATCCTCAAAGCAATGGACAAACTGAAGTGACAAACAGAACGCTGCTAAATGGCTTGAAGAAAAGAATGGATGATGCGAAAGCAGACTGGATCAACGAGCTACAATCAGTACTATAGGCTTACCGAACTACTCCCCGAGTAGCAACAGGAGAATCACCATATATGCTGGCGTTTGGAAGTGAAGATGTAATACCTGCCGAGTTGGGCCTCCCAACACACAGGGTCCTGAATTTTAATTCCCCTGTCAGTGACTTAATGAGAATGTTGGATTTAGACATGCTCGAGGAAGTTAGAGAAGAAGCAGCCATCAGAAATACTGCATATCAACAACGAACAACTCTATTCTACAATAAGAGGGTGAAGAAATGCGACCTGAAAGAAGGAGACTATGTGCTAAAGAAAGTAATTCAAAAGCACAATAAACTAGAGGCAAACTGGCATGGACCATACCGAGTTACAGAAGTTGTTCGACCAGGAACTTATCGAATAGCAACTCTAGAGGGGGAGGAGTTTAAGAATGCATGGAACGCAGAGCACCTGCGCAAGTATTATCATTGATATATATTCCCATGTAACGCAGTTCCATCGGTTTGAATAAAATGAAGATATTCTGCAAGTCTCTCTTTTTATTGAAATTTTTTTGGGGAATACTAGTGCTACGCACTACTCGGCAAAGCTCAGACTACTCAGCAGAAATATTCCTAAAAATGCCAACCTCGGTTGGTTAGGAAACAAAATATTCCTAAAAATGCCAACCTCTGTTGGTTAGGAAACAAAATATTCCTAAAAATGCCAACCTGTTTGGCTAGGAAGCAAAATATTCCTAAAAATGCCAACCTGTTTGGCTAGGAAACAAAATATTCCTAAAAATGCCAACCTATTTGGCTAGGAAACATAATATTCCTAAAAATGCCAACCTGTTTGGCTAGGAAACAAAATATTCCTAAAAATTCCAACTTATGTTGGTTAGGAAGTACATATATTCTCGAAAATGCCAACTTATGTTGGTCGGGAAGTAAATATATTCTCGAAAATACCAACTAAGGTTGGTCGGGAGCTGCAACTATTCCAAAAGTACCAAGTATGGTTGGTCGGGGATAAAAATCCACTAACTGTAGTTGGTTGACAAGGAAATTTTACCGACCTTGGTTGGTCGGAAACATTCTATGAAAAAGAAAAAGTTTACTAACTATGGCTGGTCGGGATAAAAATCCACTAACTGTAGTTGGTCGACATGGAGAATCTAACGACCTTGGTTGGTTAGAAACATTTTAAACATTTTTTATACTCGTGACTTTATTATTAAGTGATCGAGAAACATTTTTTATACTCGTAACTTTTTAACTATTACTGAGTTGGTCGACAAACAACACAATATCGTTATCTTTTTAACAGATATGCACAACTATAAAGTGTATTACAAAACAATAGCAATTAAGATTTGCAAACATAAATGAAAGTATTTCATTTAATTCAAAATAAATTACAAGTACATTGATATTGAAATGTATAATAACTATTACATCAACAATTCCTATTCTACTGGTCTTTTCCCCTCTGCTTTTGACACAGGTTCCTCGCCAGCAGGCGGATCATTTAAAGCCAGAGGAGAATTGATGAAATTGAGATCTTTCAACATCCTGACATTCATCAGGGATGGTCAATTTAAGAGATGCTCGGGATGAGATATCTCGTCACTGGAGTGGAGATTGTAGTCACCGAGATACTTGGAAATCAGGCTCCGAGGAATAGCCCTAGCAGGGATCCAACTCATGTCCAATTTGTATGGAGGTTCAGGTAGGTCGAGTATCCCGGGATCATAGTAGTCCCACAGATAATGACCCTGTTCGAGCTTCAGCACACCTAAGGCATTCAGCCAGCCTTGATTGTAGCCCTCATTGTTGGCATTCTGGATACGATCGTCCAAGTGGTATAGTGCTTCGTTGTATCCAGTCATCCAGAACTCCCTGGGCTATTTGTGGAACTGATATGTTAGCCTCTCCAGCTGCTCGTAAAGATTTTTGATAAAGATCTCTTTGTCCTCCAAAGTAGAATTCTGCGTGGAGAGCTGCTCTTCCAGATCTCTGATCTTCTTTGACATTTCAGCCAAAGCTTGGTTCTTAGCCATCAGCTGGAAGGCCTGGTTTTCTAGGGCAGACTGAGTCCTTTGTTCCTCGACAGGAACCCGAGCTTCTCTTGCTCGTCCCCGAGGAGCTCTTGCTCGTCCCCGAGAAGATGTGGAAGGTCCCGACCTCTTCAAGGTTTCCAACTCGTCCCTCAGATTGGCGTTCTCAACTTTCAGGAATGAAAATCCCTCACCAGTCACTGGGATTAGGGCTTTTGAAGAAGAGGCCGCAGACTTCAACTGTGATAGCTCTTTCTGCAAGTTGTTGTTCTCTTTCTCTAGCAGCTCGGCAATCTGTCTGCATTCCTCGACTTCACCCCTCAAGGTTCTCTCCCTCACATCATACCCAACAAAAAGCTTCTCGTAGCCTTTATCGGCAATGATCAGCTTGTACTTCTTCTCGTAACCCTTATGCAACAGGGCAGTTGATTCTTTGTATTGATTCTGAAGGTCTTCGAGGGTGCACTGGAGATCCTCGATCATTTCATAGTAAGCCACATTATTGGCCACTGCTCGATCAAGTAGACACTTCAGGTACTGATATGCTTCAACTGCCTGTTCTGAAGCATCCTGTCCGAGGATATCGACAACTTGTGCAGCACTCAGGTCTGTGTGACCAGCCTTAAAGTACTCATTACATTATCGCAGCAACTTTGTATCATGGGCAGATAGCAGTTCCATCCTGGCCAGAAACTAGCAGAGAAAGAAAAGCAGTAATCAATAAGAAGAATAAGCAGAGTATGAATAGAAGATAGACAACAGTATGCAAAAAGTTCAAGTTTTATTAGATCATAATTCAGAGTTACATATTCTGGGTTACATTTTATAAAGAGAAAGAAAAATATAAAGATAAAAACGAACAACTCTACACCTTCTCCTTGTCTCCCAAAACCTTCTCGGGAGACTGGGATGAAGAGGTAGGTTGCTCGAAGAAAAGGGATAGTTGCTCGGGGATAGTAGGTAGTTGCTCGGAGGAAGAAACGATTTGCTGAAATTCCTCGGCAGCAGGCTGGATGGCTGAGGGATGATCTTCCATCACCACAGAAGACTCTTCGGAGGCAGCCTCGTCCTCTTCTAAGTCTTCAGGAGTTGGAGGGGGACCAGGGATGTGTTGCTGATAGAGTTCAGAATTTTCATCCACTTTCATCTCCTGAAGAGCAGCAACCCATCCATCCCTAAAATATTTGAGGCTGCCATAGTCCACTTGCGACACCATGGCAGCCAACCCCTTGTTCCACCCCTTGTCCCAGCCAGCGCTGAAGGACTTCTTCACAGCCATCTTCCTCTTCAACTTCTCCTAGGAGAGCTTCTCGGACAACACGTTCTCAGCAGTCTTTAATTTATTTTCTACCTCCTCCTTCTGCCGACCTCCTTCCCGAAGTTTTGCCAACTCCTCCTCGGCAGCTTTGAGTTTATCTTCAAACTCTCCAGCAGTTTTGAGCTTCTCTTAAAGCTCCTTATTTGCCTTCTCCAGGGAATTTATTCTCTTCTCCAACTCCTTAAAGGAATCAACAGCTCGAGCTTTTTCCTACTCGGTGGAGGCAAGCTTCTTCTCCCAGACAGCCTTGTCAGTAGCATATGTCTGGCGAGAATCCTCTAAAGACTTGATTGCTTCTTCTAAAGCTCCCTCCACACTGGACGAGGAGCATGAAGCCTTAATTTCTTCATCCTTCTTTAAAATTATATTAAAGCAGCTCGGCAATCTGTCTTCATTCCTCGACTTCACCCCTCAAGGTTCTCTCCCTCACATCATACCCAATAAAAATCTTCTCGTAGCCCTTGTCGGCAATGATCAGCTTATACTTCTTCTCGTAACCCTCATGTAACAGGGCAGTTGATTCTTTGTATTGATTCTGAAGGTCTTCGAGGGTACACTGGAGATCCTCGATCATTTCATAATAAGCCACATTATTGGCCACTGCTCGATCAAGTAGACACTTCAGGTACTGATATGCTTCAACTGCCTGTTCTGAAGCATCCTGTCCGAGGATATCGACAACTTGTGCAGCACTCAGGTCTGTGTGACCAGCCTTAAAGTACTCATTACATTGTCGCATCAACTTTGTATCATGGGCAGATAGCAGTTCCATCCTGGCCAGAAACTAGCAGAGAAAGAAAAGCAGTAATCAATAAGAAGAATAAACAGAGTATGAATAGAAGATAGACAACAGTATGTAAAAAGTTCAAAGTAAGAAGACTTACAGAAGCAAGGTGACGAGCAGCTAGCGAGGTGACCATGTCCCGAGTAAGGTTGTCTTCAGTACCTTGGACCTCGGGAATGATCCAGGACTTTATCGAGCTCATGGCAGAGCTCGGAGGAACAAAAGTTGGAACCCCAGTTCCAGTAGCTGGGGGCTGAGTGATGGTGTCAGCCAAATTGACCGAGGAGATTTTCTTCAGCTTCCTCGGGGGAACAGGGACAGATTCAACCAAGGAAGAATCCTTGATCGGTGATATTACAATCACCTTTCCAGGAGCAGCAGACCTGCTCGGAGCCACTCCGGGCTTCTCTACAACCTTCATAACTGCAGCAGTCGAGGAAGGCGCATCAATTTTCTTTGTCCCTTATAGGACATCAGTTTTACTCTTTTTAACCTCTCCAGAACCAGAGGCAGGTTTCTCGAACAAGGTGGGAGGTCTTCTTCTCTTCATCCTCACGCTTAAAGGGACGTGAGATTCAGGCGAGGAGCTGGTGGAAGCTGGTACTAGCTCTGCTTCACTGATCATTGGACGAGAAGTGAAAGAAGTTGTGTAGCTCTTGTACTGCAGCAGATATGAGGCTGATCTAATGTGCTCGTCGGCAACACTCTGATGCAGACTCCAGATAAGTTTCAGATGTCTTATATTAACATCTGCTTCCTTTGGACACTTTCTTTTGTTATCAACTGCAAATAAAATAAACATTGAAATATCAGTGGCACATTTTATCAAACATAAAAGAAGCATGATTTCAAAATAAGTAAAATGAAATAAAAATAACCTATCCCATTGCCATAATGAGGGCATCTGGGACCCTGATAAACTCCATCTCCTGATAAAGGAGCATGTTGCCAATTTTTTATCACAACCCCATGTTCAAAATAATCCCTATTGGCATCTGGGAGATTGACTACTAAGGCCCTATTTAAAAATCTAGTTTTTAAATAAAAAATGTTATCATTAACTGCCCATCTATAGCAGTACATGATTTCTGGAATTCCTATTCGAGTTTCATGGATTTGATTTAACCTATGCACCCCATTAACTATTCTCCATGTGTTGGGGGCTATTCTTGCAGGAACAACGTCAAAGTATTGCCAGAATTCCAGGCACAAGGGGTTGGGTGGAAAAGAAAATCCACACTCAGCCATAAAGAGACTGGGGAACCAATATCCCTCAGCCAAACGAAAGTAATCAGAAAGCTCAGAAAGCTCTTCCAAAACAACCCAGGAGGGAATGGAAAAATCAGAGCGAAACTTTTCAAGAGACTCAACAGGGTAAACCATGATGATGAATAAAAGAAATGAATAAGAAGGAAGAAGATCTTACAGAAAAAGAGTAGAGCTGTTGACAACGAACGATGGAAGAGATGAATGCACAAGAGAGTAGAAGACAATGAAAAACTCGAAGATACAAATTTGAAAAGTAGAAGACGATGGGATTGTCTGTGAGGCTTAAATACCTTGCTTTGGGAAAAGGAAAAAGTAATGAGTACAAAAAGAAACGATTACGCTACCGGCGGCTAAAAGGATAAAAAATATGCAGAGATCGAGGCAATTATGAAAAGTTCAAAAAAGCATTGGGAAGGAGAAATAAATACAAAACACTCCTAAATATCAGTAGGACCATTTAAAACTGCCGTATTCCGAGAAAGAATGTTCCATACTCCTCAAATTTCGAACTATGAAATATTGGGGGCTTCTATTGATACCAAATTTAGTCTGCTGACATGGCCCAATCATATGAAGACACGTGGCAATCTACATGGCAATAACAAAGCACTTCCGAGGAACTCACACGCTCCGAGGAACCATGTTACTCCGAGGAACTCATATGCTCCGAGGAACAAGAACTCTCCGAGGAACTCTTTAGCACCGAGAAGCTCAAGCGATCCGAGCAACTCAAGCGGTCCGAGCTGCACCTCGAAGCAGGATACCAACAGTTTAACTGCTCATTAAATGCTTATCATTCAGACGCACACGCTAAAAGGGCATTAAATGTATTACCCTTTCATATGTATATCATTTAATGTATTACCCTTTCACATTATAGACTCAGGGATATAAATACATTGTACAATTCTCATTGAATAGGGGATCCGAATCCGGACCCCAGAAAATCCAGACCGAAATTTCTTGATAGAATTTGTAATCGAGAATTCCCAAACACTCAGCAATAAAACAACAGTGGACGTAGGCCATTCTTATAAGGATGAACCACTTTAAAATTCTTTGTCTCATTTATTTATCTGTGATTGAATAATTAGAGTGATCTAATTTTTTACATCAACACTCATGATAACAATTTATTTTTTTCGTAAGGTGAAAGATCACTACTGCATACATTAGTTGATGGCACTAAGACAACTATTTACTTTTTGGGTTTATTGTCATTTTTATATAATACGATGTTCTTACTCTTTACAAGTATGTAAACAGTAGTAGGAATGTAATTTGATAGTTCGTAAGAAATTGTTATCATTTCACTCTTTCGTAAGTAATTGTTAATTGAAATCTTGTAGGATATTTCAACATTGGTGGTACACGCTCGAATTGTGAATCTGAGAGTGAAGGAATTTCACTTTTGTTTACATGGTATGTGAAGTACTTAATACCATATTGAAACTGTTTCGTATAATTTATATTCGAGATGGTAATTTATTTCAATTGAATTTTTGTACGATATTGTCAATATTTCTTGTAGAAACTTGGACTTTCAATCTCATAGTGAAGGAATCTCAATTTTATTTATGAGGTAATTGTGACAACTCGCTGTTCCGAAATAGGGGGTGGCCAGCTCGATACTCCAATAAAACAGGAATCAAGGATGGAATCATTCTCAGCATCACAACCAAATAAAAAGTATGCAGGATAACCATCCCTTATTTCAAAAAACGGGTTGCCAAAAATTTTGATTTTACAATTTAAAGAAAAGAATTTAAACAACCCAATTTAAAAAGAAAGTGGAAACCCTAGGTATATAATAATACATACACCTCCAATATAATAAGGGACCGAATATGCTGTCGGTCAACAGGCTCATACAATATGATACAACATTTTAATGTAAATTACATAATACATTACATAAGCAAATACAACCGTTTGGGCCACGCGCCCGAGTAAATGACTCGATCTTGACTAGAGAGCAAGAATGATGGCGTCTATTGCAATATGCCCCGTAATACCCGCAAAGAATCACGACTCGTCAAAGACACCGGGATAGAAAGTCAGATCAGGCATCCTTACGGTGGAGTACCTGAGCGGATACACGATGCATGTACAACAAGAAATATGAACGGGTCAGGGCCCGATTTTATATGATCACCAGATGAATAAAGAGTATGACAGTTATGAATGATAAATCATGATAAACAAAAATAAGAATCTACCTACACAATTTTATGCATAAGCTAAGACAAGTTAATAAATCATGAATCTAATTTAATTATGCAGGAGAATAAGAATGATTAACATTAAATTAAAAGCTTACATCAAAACCTTGTTCCATTTTATAGTTCCATTCCTTAACACGAAACTGTTCTAAAAAACCCGCCTAGGCTCCGCCTAGGCACGCCTAGGCTTAAGGCTTGGGCGAAACGCCTCGCCTTAAGTTTTTCACGCCTTATGCTTAGTAAAACCCTTAAGGCGAACTTTTTTCTAAAAACAACAATGTTTTAGTGAGACGATATCGCCTTTTAAAGAATTTTTTAACTAACCGAACCATTATCTCATCCAAAATAATCAAATAGTATTTTAATTTTCATATATTCAGACATATTTTTATGATATGTACAATTTTAGTATTTTAATAGCCTTGTTATGGTGTAAATATATTAAAATATATTAAGAAGTCCTAAACGCCTTTTCACGCCTTTTTACGCTTAAACCCGCCTAGGCTTCTAAGGCTTAAGGCTTGACCTCCACGCCTCGATCACGCCCCGCGTTTTTTAGAACCTTGCGAAAATATAGTCAAAATTTTAAGCTCTTTATGGATTTTATCTCAATTACATGCCCTTCATGGCATTCCATTTCTTAGCAGGAATATTATCATCAACAAATGCTCTTTGTGGCATTTCATTGTGCTCTTTATGGCACTTCATCATGTTCTTTATGGTATATCACATACATCAAGTCCCACTTGATTATGAATTGTTATATTAATATACATATAACGATTCTAAGATCGCCCCTCCAAGTTTCCCCACTGGGCGCGCCCCTAAATAACCATCATCTTCCAGGGGCCTATCAAACAAGGCAGCCTGGGCACCTATCGCAGCGTCGGGAAGCGTCCATATGACTGCAGAAGAGTCAAGACCACACCCGGAATCTCCTCACCAACGCAGAAAATATAAAATAATATTCATATGGCCTGGGACTATATCCACCCTGCATTCACTAGCCAGGGGGCATCACCAAACGCACGAAACTTCCCTTATGATGGCATTTAGAGAGGTGTGTTTAAGTAAATTAACATTTACCATATTTATGATTAAGTAAATTATCATTTACCATCATCATTACCATTTCCATTTCATTTTCAATTCCAAATTACGTGGTATGTTTCTTTTTATCCGAAACCATATTCATTTACATTTTTGTAAATAATTCACCTTATTATCCGGAGCCATACGATAAATTATATCGTTACTACAACCACAAATGAGTAAATAAATTCTTAATTATCTCCAAACATTGTAGGGTATTACTTTAAAACACCAATACTATCATACCTCAAAGTAATGAATAAACTTTCAATTTATTCTCCCAACATTCGTTTGCGGGGTTATTATGAACCATAAAGATTAAACTAGCTCCATTGAGCTCCTAAAGTCTCCCAAACACAACGTTACAACTCCTAGTTTCATAATAGTTAACTAGAAGAAAAGAATGCACTGGCATCAATTGGCATATCCCCGGAAAAGTCCCCACATAACCCAATCCTAATGTAGGGTAATTAACTAACTCATCTAAAACTCTAGGACACTAAGTTTACTTCATTCAAGAAGGTTCCTAGGCCCTAAACTTAAAGAAAATGAATTGAAATTGAGTTATAAAATTAACTAAAAAACAGCAGGAAAACGAATCGATTCGCCCAAAAAGCGAATCAGTTCGGACACAAAGACCTGGGATTCTATAAAATACCGAATCGATTCGGTACAAGCAGACCTGGAAACTGGTCCTATGCGAATCGATTCGCCTAGGGGCCGAATCGATTCGCCCCTGCGGATTTGCCAAGAATGGCTTTAAGGGTTATTAACCCGAGATTTTCTCCAAACCTCAAATCTCTTCCATTTTGACACACATCCAACATCACCAATCTACCCCAAATCAACCTACATGGTTATTAACTACTAAAACTCATAATTTCATCATAAAAAACTAATATTAGGGTTTAAACACCATAATTTCCATTTTTGCTCCATAAATACAAATACATAAATATCATACAAATTATTCATCTTAAATCACATATTTGCAAGTAGAAAACTTGCCTTAGAGTTGAAATCTCAGATTTCTTGGTGGTAGATGCAATCCAAGCTTCAATCTCCAAATCTCTCTTCTTTCTCCATTTTTCTCCCAAGCTCTCTTCTTCTTCTTCTTCTTCTTCTCTCTCTCTCTCTCTCTTTCTTTGGTTAAGACACACAAATGAGATAATGAAATAAGGGCAAGACTTAAAATCGTGGCTTAAGTCTAAAGTCCCAAACTTAAATGGTTAATACCACATTAAAATGACTCCCAATACGCGTTTAAGTTAAAACCAAGTAAAAGTGCCCGAAACCCAAAAGTACAATATGACACTTATTTTGACTGTCTCGGACATTCTGGGACTAACTACACCCTCTAAACTGGCATCCGATAATTTTATCAATTATTTCCAGTTTCGGTTTCATTTAAACCATAAAGTCATTTAAATCATATGACACTATAAGACATGCAACCTGATGATATTTACTTTCACATACAGTAAATATGCATCAATCTAGTAAATATTAACTTCCAACTCATTCAATTAATTACTCCAGTTCCATCATTTTATATAATTACCTTATGTGGTAAAATTAATATAAAATTAGCCTCCTAAAAGCGAGGATTGTTACAGTAATTACAATTGATTAATGTATGATTGTGAATTTACTTATCATTATTTATTTAATTTACTGGCCGTTATGAAATCAATTGAATAAATATGTAGATGAGCTAAAAAATTTGCATACGTTTTATAATTTCTAATTTGTATCTTTTTTTTTCTTTGTCATGGAAAAGAAAAAAAATTAAAGAGTTAGGAAACAAATTATATCATATCAATTGAATTATATGAAACACAAACTACGCATGTATAACAAATTATAAAGTAGAACCAAGTAGATACCCAAATCTTTATAAACTAACGAATAACATAATTATTTGGATAAACAAAATTAAGTTAGTGCAATATACAAATTTAACTTTTTGATATCATGATGAATGAAACAACCTATGAACCAAAAGAATCAAAGACTGTGATGATTCATTATTTGGTGGGATTTTTTGGAGCAATTGGTACTCAGTGAGTGGAATTTTGGGACCACTAATTTTAAAATGACTTTGATGCAAGAACTTACGTATTCATTCATAATTTGCTTTTATATTAGCCGAATATATGTTTTTTAACCTACATTTTTCAAAATATTTTCATTATATTTTTTTAACCTAAACATAAGTATTCATGTCTTTAATGCCATTCATTTGACATGTCATCAAGCTATAATTAGGTTTTATTGTTGTTGTTGTATTGACTTTGAAATATGTATAGGTTGATATGAAAAAGAATAAAGATACTAATCTACTTGAAAATTTCAGAATAAAATTACAGACCTTCCCTAAATTAAATTCATTCTTCTTGGAGTCCTAATTTGACATGGATCTCCGTCCTAAAGGTGAACTATTAATATAGTAGTTGAGTCCAAGGATATGTTACTGGCATTAGGGTACTGAGCCAAAGTACACATTTCTTGCATTCCCTATCCAATAGTATTTAGGACCAATTGGAAACCAATTGACGAAAAACTGATCTTTATAAGATTGTCTTATGTTCCCACAAACGAAAATGAAAGGTCTATCACTGTTATTTTATGGGCTATAATAGGCATTCACCTTCCTTTCCTAAGCTAAATAATTGGGAGAGTTTTTCTTATACAAGATTCGGTAAAACTATGTGTCATTGACTAGATGATAGTAGAAAAAATCCATCATAGGTCATAAACAACTATTGTAACGTAAATGTGACGAATCACATTCATTAAAATTTTGTACTTTATCTGAAATGTTTAATGAGGTGAGCCTAAGCCATGCTTCTGCCTACCGCCTACGCCCGCAAGGCATAGGCCTTAATGAAGGAGCCTTGACAGATTTGAGGTGAATCGCAACATATGAAGCTTTGCTAGACCTGGGTCTGGGCATACCTTGGACAAATTCAATACTGCATCAGTTTTCCCCTGGTTTGAGATCACTCTATAATCTTATATACTCCATGTTTTATTTATTGTATGGACAAATGAAGAAATAAATGAAAGCTTGATCTTCTTCACCTTAGTTTTAAAAAATCCTTAAATGAAGAAATAAATCCCAACCAACATTCCATGAAGTCTATCTTGATTAGTATGAATTCAATCTACAATTTCTACCTGCAATTAATAATACTTTACTAAATTAACTTAAGAAAAATGCTATTATAGTTTTATATAAATCAATGTAACCTGTAGTTTCCCATTGGTCATATATGTACTTATTGTGTTGGAATACTAAACTAGTTTATGAGCGTTCAAAGTTGGGTTTATAGGGTCAATGTGGACTGCTTTATTCCCATTGTTTTTTTTGCTGTATTCAATCAGATTTCGGTTCTATAACATTAGCCTCCAACTATTTGAGGATGACACTGCTCAATATGAGCGAAATTTCTCCTTCTTCTATTAAAATGGAGATAACATCCACTGAATTTGGATCTGTAGTGGCTCCATTATGTCAATCAGTAGCTGTAGATGTTACTGCTTGGTTCATGGATGTCACTGCTATATTTAGTAACAATTATAGTAACAAATATTCTCCACCTATCATATAACGGACATTTGGGACTACGTTCACTGGCCATGCCTTTATTCTTTTACAATTTTATCCTCTCTGAAGCTAATATTTAGAACTTGAAACAAATGAATCAACATACTTTGAACAATAGGGTATGCTAATAGTAGTATACAAGAAAACAAAACATTTAAGAGTATTAAAAAAACATAAGTTGTCCTCTAGTGTTTCCTTGACCACTTCATTGGAGACTCAATTTCATTATTAAGATTTGGTGAAATAGTATTTGCTGAAGTGTTTGGGGGGAACTCCCAAACACATATGATGAATATACATACTGCTAAGCATGATGAGATTATTGATAGTGATATGCCTAATCAATCTGCCTATAATAAAGATTTTAAGTCTTATATTTATAGAGTAACTACATTTATTTACTTTAATATGTATAATGAATATTAAATTGTAATTTCAGTTCCATATACTTTTGTTAATGACAGCATATGTACATACAACATAATAATAATTTTATTTATGATCTTTCTTGCAATACACCAATTATCACACGGATAATTTTTTTTTAAATTCTCCGGTGAGGCACCAAGTTTTTCCCACAAAACCTGATCAGCCAACCAATACACGAGGTTCACTACAATAACCTTCTTTTAACACGATTATAGCAAGTAAAATAGCAAACCAAATCACAATATAAGAGGCACACGCACACAAGACACAAAATTAAAGGAACTCAACTCCCAACCTTTTGTCACACGAATATTTTTTTTTTGAAATTCTTCGGTGGGGCACTAAGTTTTTCCCACAAAAACTGATCAGCCAACCAATATACGAGATTCACTTTTTTCTGACTTTCTCTAGACCCTTTATGCTGGCCGTATTATCCTTATTGATTGGAAGAGTTTTTAAGGTGTTAACGGTTTGTCATTTCTCTTTGAGTTCCATGTACATGAATTTTCTCTTTCGTTGACTCCACTGGCTCAACTTATTTCAACAGTGCTTTAATTTATCCTCGATTGCCCTGGAATTTACTCCCCCCCCCCCCCCACACAAAAAAAACATATTGTTTCTACTATATTTTGACATTTTTCCTCTTTGGCCTACCATGCTTCATATCTAATAGGCTTGTGTCTCCTATACATTATATTTGGCTCTTCATTCTACTCTCAGAATTGAACTGCAATAGGAATATGGTTTGAATCGTGTTTATTTATATGATACACAACAACATTCGAGAACATCAAACTCTATTCTTGATTTACAAACATTCTATCAAGTCTTTCCTCCACTCAATCCCCACTTTTCACCTCCCTGTACCATCTAAATTCATAGCCTTAAAACCGAGTTCAATTAGTTTACATATGTCAATCACCTATCTAAAATTGCGAACCTGTCAATTTGGTAGAATGGTTGTTACTGTTTTTTCTGCGTTTGAAAGAATTTCATTGACACTCGCCCCACCTACCCCCACCCCCACATACACACATACCACGACTAAGAAATGACCTTGGACTATCGTGACTTAAATTACTCAACAATTTTTTATTCCTCCTTGCGTCGCTGAACCTTGAGTACCCCATAAAATCCTGTGATTCTCCATGACTGCCATTACAGAGAACATTTTTAATACATATGTTTTGCTCGGACATTTATAAAACTCATTATTTTATCTTATTTCTAATTATCACCCATACAAATGTGTTAGCATAAATGTAAAACCAATGAGTACATCATTATCGCTTAATTGTTTCACACAAATTGTTTACTTAACTTTGTTACCTATGCATATATTGTTGTAGGATTTATGCTCTACAAAAAAAATTTGGAAATTGCCAGATTCATATTCATTTATTCAAAACCTCAAATCAAATATCTGGAATCATCTACACGTGCAACGCACGTGGGCATAACTAGTTACATATAAATGAAAGGAGATGAATCTTAATGCATAAAAAAATATATAAGTGGATTAAAAGCAAAAGATTTTATTAAATATATACTGAATTGTGAAACTCCCTTTACATTATTAGTAGGAGAAATGTACACGCAATTCTCATGACACTTTTTTAGTCAGGAATAGTAATTGGGACAATTATTCCATATATTTTGATATTGAAAATCAATTTTTCGAGATTGACAATGGTCATTATTTTCGAAGTGAACTAAAGAGAATGTTTTTTATTTTATTTTATAATTATCCGAATTCTAGTTATCTCAAAGATGGATCTAAGAGTGAGGATATCCACTATAATCAATCGTTACCTATATGATACTCAATATAGCTGAAATAATCATATTAATAGTTGTAATGACAGTTATCTTAGGTGTCAAATTGTGAGAGACTTACTTATTTATACTTTGTAAGATAAATATAATGGCACCCTAATTTTACATATATCCATAATAAGTACATTACTCTTTCTCTCTCACACAAACATCCAACAACGCTCTTTAAAATCTGTTAGGGTCCGTTTGATAAAAAACTGGAAAAATGCAAATGATTTCAGGATATTTGATTCCAGGACAAATAATTCCAAGGCAAATAAATATTTTTCAACTTGTGTCTGTTTGATACAAGTTGGAAAATCATCAATTTTTTACATTTTCTATCAAACGCAAAAGCTGAAAAATAGATATAAATGTGAAAAATTTGTGTACGGAATATATATATATATATATATATATATATATATATATATATATATATATATATATATATATATATATATATATAAAATCTATCAATATATATTATATTATTTACAGAATATATACATATATATAGAATATATATTTACATATATACAAAATATTATATTCTGTATATATATGTAAATATATATTCTATATGTGGGCACCTCGATTTGTCATCACGGGTCCAGGCGAGTAGTCCAATAACAACGCCCCAAAGTTCGGGATCTTCGCATCTCAACTAAATCCGGTTATGACTTAGTCTACTCCTAAAATCTCGTAAGGAGATATTCTAGGAGTAGAAGATGGACGTGGGGAAGTCTAATACCCCCACTCCCCAAGAACGGACATGTATATAACAAACCCTAAGCCTGGGGCAAAAGGCATGCATTATATTCTCTCTAAAACACTCCCTGGAGTTTATAGAAATAATATTGAGAGCACCACCGTGGACGTAGTCATTCTTGCTGAACCACGTACATACCGTGTTATGTGATTGGCATTTCTTATTCTCTATTCTCTTTGGTAATTGTGCTTGCTCATTAATTTGTGTTGAATATAATTGTCACCACAATTGGCGCCGTCCGTGGGAAACGTTATCTCCCTTGAGAAAGCCCTCACCAACTAAGAAGCTAGAATGTATGGTCACAGTAGCAACGCCCCTCAGGCAGGGGATATCCAAGAACAACCTTCCCCTCGTAGGATCAGATCTGAAGTTCAGCGTTCAGATCAGAGGGCTTGCCTAGAGAGGCCAGCCTCGGAGGAGAGCCAGGGACCAGCGAGGTCCACACAAATCTCCAGATTGATTGATGCCTGTGAGGTAAGGCTCTAAGAGCAAAGGGAGTCCGCTCGCAAGCAAGGGGATGAGAATGCTCGCCTCAAATGGAAATTAGAGAGGTTAGAGAAAGAAATCCATCGCAGCACTAGGCGACGTCCATACCGCACTCCTAGCCCTTAGGCGAGCAAGTCTCGCAGTCGAGGAAGGAGACCCAGACGCGGATCCCAGAGAAGTGATAAGCTTGAGTCAGATGATGACTTGCTCGAGCAACAACGACCAACTCGCCATTACAGGAGCCCAGCTCGAGGTGATGAGGATATACGAAATTTAGTCCGAGGAGAAATGGACCAACACCCAGCACATCGGGGTGCCAGATCAACCAGGGAGCTTGTTCGACGAGCTCTCAAGACCCATATGAAATCCCCTTTTTCAAGGGAGATAGAAGAAGAAGAAGCCCCCAAGAAATTTACTATTCCGAGATTCAAGATCTATGACAGAAAAACTGACCCTATCGATCATGTTAGGCAGTACAGGTAAGCCATGACTCTCTGGAACCATCGAGATGCACTAATGTGTCGAATTTTCCCCTCGAGTCTACACGGCGTGGCCCAAAAGTGGTTTGAGAAGCTCCCTCACAGGTCCATCAAAATATTTGAGTCCCTTGCCGAGCTCTTCACGGCTCGCTTCATTACCAACAGCTCCCATCCTAAGAGGATGGATGCTTTGCTAACAATGAAGAAAACACCACAGGAGAGTCTCTGGGACTATACAAAGGTGTACTGGGAATTTTTCAATGAGGTCAAGGACTGCTCAGAACAGGTAGCAGTGGCCTCTTTCAATATCGGCCTACCCAAATCTTACCTTCTAAACCAATCCCTGACAATGAAGGAGGCCATAACCATAGATGACCTGATGGCTCGCATCGAGAAATACACCAAAGTGGAGGATGTGACTCGCCTCAGTATAGGGGAAAACGGTCAAACTAAGCTCGCTGCTAAGGGCAACGACAAGATTAAAAACCAGAAGAAAGGAGGTAAGAATTAGGGCAAGAATGGCTCCAAGAACGGAGGCAAGAATGATGCTTCGAAAGCATTTCAGGCAGTGAACACTGTCTTCAAAGAACTAATCTATAAGATCCTTGCGAAGATCAAAGATGAGCCATTTGTTAAGTGGCCCAGAAAGATGGGAGGAGATCCCTCAAAGAGAAACAATGCGCTGAGATGCTCTTTTCACAAGGAGGGAGGACATAAGACTGAGCATTGCAAGGCTCTTAAGTCTCACCTCGAAGAACTGGCCCAGACTGGGCACCTAAATGAGTTTGTGGAGAATAAGGTAGAGAAAGTCGTGGCCAATGGAGACACGAGGCCCGATAATATACTTGAGGATGATGCTGGCCATGAATTTGCAGTAATTCACAGGGCATCTGATATGAAGCAGATTCGATGAAATTCAGCTCGGATGGAAGTAAAAAGGCTTACAATAGTAATACAAGCTTTTCAGATCGATCCAGCGAAGACGCAGTTAGGAAAGTGTCGCCGAGCAGATGACGTCGATTATAACAAGTACATCATGTTCACAAATAAAGATCTGGTGGAAGTAAGAACCCCACATCATGACGCCTTGATCATTACCCTCAGGATAGCCAACTATGACGTTGATAAGTTGCTCGTTGACCAGGGAAGCTCATCCGAGGTAATATATCTCGACCTCTTTAGAAAGTTAAAGCTCCGCGTTGCCAACTTGAAGGAATCCACTGTCCCTCTAGTTGTCTTTGCTGGAAAAGTGACTATTCCATTAGGAAAGATCGTGCTGCCGGTAAGGGCAAGAAGTGTGTCTAAGATGATCGAGTTTCTGGTGGTCGACATCGACTCGCCATATTAAGCTATCCTCGGTAGGGGGTGTCTACATGCAATAAAGTTAGTCCCTCGACCTATTATAAAAAACTCAAGTACGTGACTGAGCAAGGAGTAAAGGAGTTCCATGGAGATTAAGTGATGGAAAGAAGGTGCTTCATAGCGACCATTCACCCAAAACCAGAAAAATGGTCGAGAAGGTCAAAGAGAAGATTGAGCAGTAAGAAGGTTTGATACCTTCAAAATAGCAACTAAAGTATGAGAGACCCGAGGTGGAGGAGACTAGGCTCTTCCCCTCTGAGCGGGTCATTGAAAACCTAAAAGAGATCAAAGCTGGTGGGAGCAAGAAAGATAGGATGTTCTTAATTCGAGCTTCTCTCACAAATCAAGAAAAGAAGGAATTGACAGTATTGTTGAAAGGTAATCTAGGCGTTTTCGCGTGGGAACCGTATGAGCTACCTGGAATTAATCCCAGTGTGGTTTTTTATCGGTTGCACGTCGATCCCACTTTCAGGCCTATCACACAGAAGGCACGATAAACTGCGCCGAAAAAGGCCAAAGCTGTAGAAAAGGAAGTAGAGAAGCTACTGGATGCAGGATCCATAGGGAAGTTTAATTACCTAAACGGCTATCCAACCCAGTAGTACTTCCAAAGAGCAATAAGAAATGGAGAGTCTGTATAGATTTCACTGACCTTAACAGAGCTTGCCCTAAGGATAGTTTCCCTCTCCCAAAGATCGATAAATTGGTGGACGCCACAGCAGTTCATAAGAGAATGAGTTTTCTGGACGCATATTCGGGGTATCATCAGATCCCTCTATATGCATCAGACTAAGACAAGACACCGTTCATCACTACTGTCAGATTATACTGCTACAAGGTTTTGCCCTTTGGGCTCAAGAATGCGGGAGCAACCTACCAGCGACTGGTCACCAAGATGTTCAAAGACCAAATGGGAGATACCATGGAAGTCTACATTATTGATATGCTCGTCAAGATCAAGCGAAAAGAATACCATCTCTCAGACCTATCAAATACCTTCGAGATCCTCAGGAAATACTTAATGAAACTCAACGCAAGTAAGTGTTCTTTCGGTGTCCAGCCAGAAAAATTCCTTGGATATTTGGTTAGGTAGAGAGGCATTGAGGCCAACTCGAATCAGATCGAAGCGATCAACAGGGTACAACCCCCTCGCACGATACGAGACGTGCAGAAGCTCACAGGCATGCTCACCGATTTGAACCATTTCATCTCGAAGTCCAATGAGAAATACAAGATGCTCTTCCTGCTCTTGAAAGGAAATAAGACAATAGAATGGAATCAAAATTGCTCGCAAGCATTGGAAGAGCTCAAGGCTTACCTTAGCTCACCGCCTCTTCTCGTTATACCTCAAGAAGATGATCCCCTATACTTGTACCTCGCCGTCTCCAGTCACTCCATCAGTTCTGCACTAGTGTGCGAAAAAGTAGGAGTCCAACACCGAGTTTACTATGCTAGCAAGACCTTATTGAACACTGAGCAACGCTACCTACCACTAGAGAAGTTTTATTTTGCACTAGTGATAGCTTCGAGGAAGCTGAATCACTACTTCAAAGCTCATACTAGCGTCGTCCTCACATCACACCCCCTTAAAGCAGTCCTGCGAAAAATGGATCTGTCTGGCAAACTGTTCAAATGGTCAGTTGAGCTCGGACGATTCGACATCTAATTTCAACTCAGGAATGCAATCAAGGGGTCGATCCTCACTGATATCATCCCAGAATTCACAGGCGAACAACCTTGCGACCAGCTTCAACCAATAAAGCAAATAGAAGATCACCCATTAGTAGGAGTCTAGCGACTGTTTGTTGATGGAGCCTCCAACTCAAAGGGGGCAGGAGTAGGCATAATGCTCGTTACTCCGGAAGACACAATCCTCGAGCAAGGAATCACACTTGGATTTGAAGCCTCCAATAACGAGTCAGAATACCAAGCTTTGATAGCCGACTTGCAGAAGGCACAGGCGTTGGGGGCAAAGTAGCTGCAGGTATTCGGCAACTCACAATTGGTCTCCAACCAGATAAGTGGGGAATTTAACGCAAGAGATGAAAGAATGGTTCCTACCTCGCCTTGGCGAGGGAGCTAATGTCCAGCTTTGATGAAGTCAGTGTTCAATAATTTCCCAGAGGACAGAACAACCATGCCGATGCCTTGGTAGTCCTAAGTTCAGCAATGGATTCTGACTTAAAGAGGACGATCCTAATTGAATTCCTCGCCCATCCGAGCATCAACCAGAGCGATGAGTTGCTAAACAGGGAACATATGCTCCAGATTGAGTCAGCACCTAGTTGGATGGACCCTTTAAGGGACTATTTGAAATATTGTGCACTTCCAAACGATAAGAAGGCCACTCATGAGATAAGATTCAAATCTGCTCGCTTTCACTTATCTCCTGAGGGCAAACTATACAAGAGATCATTCACCGGCCCTTACCTTCAGTGTGTTCACCCGAAGGACATTGAGCAAGTTCTACACGAGTTTTATGAAGAAATCTGTGGAAGCCATATTATAAGGAGGTCACTAGCTTTCCTAGCAATGAAGGAAGACTACTGGTGGCCATATATGCAAAACGATTCGACAGTATATGCTCAAAAATGCAAGAAATGCCAACTACATGATCCTATAGTCCACCAACCTGCCAGTGACCTAAGATCGCTTACCAGCCCATGGCCTTTCGCCCATTGGGGGATGGACATCGTAGGCCCTCTTCCTGGCACCACAGGTAACCGCAAGTATCTGTTGGTCGTAAGAGATTACTTCACCAAATGGATCGAGGCAGGGCCACTGGTAAATATTCGAGATGCAAATATGATGAGGTTCATATGGAAAAATATAATTACCCGTTTTGGAATCCCCAGAACCATCATCATCGATAAAAAAATGCAGTTTAAGAGTGGCCCTTTCCAGAACTTCTGTAGAGAACACGGGATTAGGCACTATTTCAGCTCGGTGGCCTACCCCCAGAGCAACGGTCAAGCCGAGTTTTCCAATAAAATAGTGATCGATGGGTTAAAGAAATGACTAGAGCGAGCCAAAGGCGCATGGGTGAGTGAGCTGCCATATATTTTGTGGGCCTACCGCACTACCCCACAACGAGCAACTGGAGAAACCCCATTCTCACTAATGTATGGAATGTAAGTAATCATCCCCTTGGAAGCTGGCCTACCAACCATGAGAACCACCCTTGTCGACCAAGGCTAAAATGATGCAGCATTACTCGCTGAACTTGACCTAGCTGACGAACGCAGAGAACTAGCCCTAGTAACGCTGGTGAGCTATCAACAACAGGTCACAAAATACTATAATAAGAAGGTCAATCCAAGGGCATTCCAGGTTGGGGACTACGTCCTAAGGAAGGCCCTTGACAGCGCAGTAAAACCATCAGATGGCAAGCTGGGTCCAAATTGGGAGGGACCATTCAAGGTGACAAGGGACGACCTACAAGGAGCCTATCACTTAGAAACGCTGGAGGGCAGAGAGATACCCTGAGCTTGGAATGCAGCCAATCTGAAGAAATTATACTTCTAGTTTTTTCATTCATCTTTTATCACATTTTTGGAATTGGCAACTCAGTTTTTATTGCTTGTGATTAATAAAAGATTGTTTGGCAGTGACATTCTGAAGTGTTAATTTTGTATTATGAACTTTCTAACTTGCACACCTTTTCCAAGTGATATGCATATTACTAAGTATGCAGAAGTAGGGAATCACCCTCCTCAGGTCTTCGTTATGAAACACGAACAACCTCTTAGCATTGCCCCTGACAATATATGAAGCCCTATAGGGGACCCTTAGGCAGTTCGGCCAAATCGAATTGGTCTCCAAACAATGTTTAGTTTAGAAAGCCTGATCGGATAGAACATCCAACACCAGGTGTGTCCTCACTATTTCCATACTTAGGCCTAAGGGAGTGTGACAACACGACCCAAAAGGTAAAGTAGGGCAGAATGGTATCTCATAAACCATACTGGACTGGGAGGATACTCACACAACAAAACAACTTTACCAACATCAAATCTAGTCGACTACGAAGAGCCCAAGAAAATCAAATGGGAAATAAATGAAGTAAAAGATATACAACGCATGTTTAGTCGGCAAAATCGCCTAAGACCTAAATATTACATTACTTCGTTACATGTACAATGAGTTACACCTGGTAAAATCTTAATGAGGCTGAGGCCTCTGAACAAGATAATCAGCTACTTGTGCTCTTCGACCATCGTCCGGATGAGGAGCGAATTCCTCCTCGACCTCATTCACATCTGACTCTAACAGTTGCATAGGGATAACATCTAAAGGGATCCACTAGTCGTCCCTCCTGAAAGGATTAGGCCTCAGAGTTGAAGGAAAGATCTCATGACGATACCAGAGTACTGAGTTCCAAGGGACCTGCAGCTCTCTGAGGGCACTCAACCATCCCATGATAAAAGATAGTTCTTCAAACTCTGTCATCCTTGTTGGAGCATCTATCCAACCTTATTCATAACCATCATCCCACACTCGCTAAGGTCCTTTCTTGAACAGATGCCTCAATCGTGTGACATCCCTTTGAAGCCTAACATCAATCATGTATGCTCGAAAGACATCTCCTTGGAGCTCGTCCACCTCCCTAAATGGACCCCCTGCATCTGGACCAGCTCGCGGAGCAGCTGATGAGGTAGAACCTCATAAAACTGTAGGAGCACCGCTCGGTGCTGTGCCAGCTCACAAAAAAACCGATAAAGAGGAACCTCGTAGAACACGAGGTGCGACACTCGGCGCATGCTCCCTGAGTCACGACACCTCCCTCCTCAAAGTCTCATTCTCCTGCTGAAGAATTTCTCTGACTTGATTGATTTCAGAGGCATCTAGGAGCTTAGCTCTCAAAGTGTTCACTTCTTATTGAACAAAGGCACCAACCTCTTCCATTTCCTGAAGTCTATCCTTCAGTTTGGCAACAAGCTTAGATTGGTCTTTAAAGTTCTTATTCTTCAACCTGAGAGACTTACAAATCCTAACGAAGGCTTGGCGAATTTGATCGCTCATATTAGGATCGAGAATCCTTTCCAGTTGAGAGGTGGCAGGTATATATTTATCTACATCAATCAACTACAAGCCATAAAGAGCAGTAAAGAATAAAAGAATAAGTACTACAAGCCATAAAGAGCAGTGAAGAATAAAAGAATTAGTATGCTGAAGAGAAAATGTTTTCATTTCATTAATGGAGGACCAAATTACATCGATGAAAGAGAACAATGCAAATAAAGAAAAAATACATAAAGGTCCTAAGAGCGGGCTAACTGGCAACCTCAGTTTGTCCAGAGGTGGTTGGTTACTTTCCCTTGTCAGCAGCAGTAACATCATCTCTCTCAGAAGGAACAAGTGCTATTCCCCGAGTAGGAAGAGAACCAACAAGAATAATTTGAGAGGCATGGGCAACACCGTCAATGGCTGGGGCAGGTGCTTCGTCTACAATAGGCTTTGGGCCTGGATCATGCTCGTCGAATAAGGGTGAGTCAATATCCTCCTCGACAGCCAGAAGAGCCTTGTTCCAGCCCTTCTTGAAGTTTAGACGACTGATGTAGCCTATTTGAGCATCAGCATCCTCATATGTGGTAGTCCACCTGGAATTGTACGAACTTTCCTTAATGGTGGATGCCTCGGACTCCATCCTCTTCAGCTTCTCTGCCAGCACCTTATTCTCCTCGACCACGACCACGACCAGCTTGATCGTGTAGACCAGATCGTAGGACTGCCTTAGCTCATTTAACTCCTTTATTGCCGTATCCTTCGCTCTCTTAGCATCAACAAGGGAGAGATTGGAGGACTTCTGAGCTTTGATGGCAGCCTTCAAACTGGCCTCCAGCTCGGTACCTTTCCCCTTCAGTTTAGTGTTCTGCTTTTCTAAATCTTCATTCTTACTCACCAGCTCATCGTGAGTACGGTAGAGAATAGCAAATTCGATCACGAACTGCAAGTAAAAGAGAGAATTAAAAGGAAGCATTGAACAAGATATTGCAAGTATTGAAGAATGAAAATGGACTTACCAAGGCTAGCCTCTGACTCGCTTGCAGATCTAACTAGTTGATCACCATTGCCTTCTGTCAATCAGCAGGTAAAATTGCTCGCTCGAGTAATGCAAGAGCCAACTGAGGAGAGATGGAGACATAGGCCCCCTCAAGAAATGCGGAGACAGGCACCAAAGATTTCTCTGCCTTCATCCTCGCTTCCACTATCCTTTTCTCCTCCTCCATCTCCTTCTTCTCCCTCTCGGCTCCCTTCTTCTCTTCCGCCTTCTTCCTCTCTTCAGCCTTCTTCCTCTCCACCTCTCTCTTTCTCTCTTTCTCTTTTAACAGCTCTTCCTCCTTCCTCTTCTTCTCCTGCTCATGAGCAGCAGACTGAGAATCGGTGGCAACATCCCCACCGCCAGACTTTTGCTTCTTTGACCGCTGAGCAAGAAGCACATCATCATCATCATCATCATCATCATCACGGATCGGGTTCCTCCTAGGGGGAGCCATTTTCTTGCTGGAACTGCTGGATGTACTTGAATACTCTTGAGCCTCAGAAACCTTTTTTGAGCTAGAAGAACCTTCAGCACTAGAGCTCGACTCACTGGGCCACCTTCAGCACCTCCCCTAATATCACTTTTAGAAGTGCTCTCTTCCTCGTCTAACTGGATGAGGTCCGAAGCAACTTCTTCATTAATATTCAAGTCAGGAATGCTGTCTATAGGTCGCGCAATGAAACTAGACCCGATGTTCTTGTACTCCAGAAGAAAAGCAGATGACCGGGGATATTCACCGTCATCCAAAGATTATCTGATATTCCAAACTTTAATCAGCTCGGCAGATTGAACCTCACTAAGGGCAGGTTCCAAGTTCTTTGTCCTCGCAGAAAGGATAACAGAAAAATACTCAAAAAACAAATGAGCAGAGCAAAGGATAAGATTACCTATTTACTCCTCCCCATGAAAGGGGATTGTGAATCTATCAGACCTCGACCCCTCAGTATAGACGAAAAACTGCCAATTTCTAGCAAGAAAACCCTCTTGCCAGTAATCCTTATGGGAATTAGGTATGTTTACTACCAATACCCTATCAGGACTCCTGGCCTTGAGGTAAAGAAGGACAGAACTTGTTCGAGAGAAGGAATAATAAAAATAAATTTCAGCAAGCCCTAATTTAGTGCCTTAGAGTTGGTTTACTCTATGGACACCATTA
The DNA here is from genome assembly GCA_949130495.1 of Sambucus nigra. Taxonomy (NCBI): domain Eukaryota; kingdom Viridiplantae; phylum Streptophyta; class Magnoliopsida; order Dipsacales; family Adoxaceae; genus Sambucus; species Sambucus nigra. The sequence continues at coordinate 400,813,568 of OX422220.1, forward strand.
ACTATCTTCCAGATGTTTGGCGAGCACTGTGCAGTAACGATATTGAAGTAACCAAAGAAGTGCAAAAATAAATTGCTCGGGGGAAAGTGAGCCCCCCTTGGGACAGCAACAGGACGTGAATCCAATGAGCGTCCTCTATCTCTCTAATATTCTTAGGGACAAAGGCGCACTCAATTTCTACCCAGTTTGGGATATTACATAACTTTCTAAACTCAGACACAGACCTATTGCCTATCTTCGCCATTTGTAAACCCTAATTACGAATTCGAAGAAAACTCAACAGAAAAAACACACAGATAGAGAAAAGGGAACTTACGGGATGAAGGTTTGGCTTGAACAACGCAAGATCACAAGCTCAGACGACGAAGAAGATTGAAAGCAAAGTAAATGAAGACCTCGAGAGAAGGGCGCAACAACGAAAGCTTGAAGAAGACGAAAAAATATTAAGAAGCTTGAAACGACGGTATGGAAATGCTGCTCCAAGTGACCTTTTAAACATTTCTTATCATATCGCACGAGACCCGAAGCAGGCTGCCGCCAAAATCAAGTAGAGAACTCCAATCTTGGGAAGAGTTACACAATTTACAAGAAAGCCATTATGACAAATCACTTAAATTTATTGAGCCCAAATTGTGGCCCAACAACTTTAGGGGCAATTGTGGGTACCTCGATTTGTCATCACCGACCCAGGCGAGTACTCCAATAGCAACGGCCCAGAGTCCGAGCTCTTCGCATCTCAACTAAATCCAGTTATGACTTAGTCTACTCCTAAAATCTTGTAAGGAGATATTCTAGGAGTAAAAGATGGATGTGGGGAAGTCCAACACCCCCACTCCCCAAGAACGGACATGTATATAATATACCTTAAGCCCGAGGTAAAAGGCATGCATTATATTCTCTGTAAAACACTCCCCGGAGTTTATAGAAATAATATTGAGAGCACCACCGTGGACGTAGGCATTCTTGCTGAACCACATATATATTGTGTTGTGTGATTGACATTTGTTATTCTCTATTCTCTTTGGTGATTGCGCTTTCTCATTAATTTGTGTTGAATATAATTGTCACCACATGTATGCATTCTGTAAATAATCTATATTCAGTATATATATTGTTGATGTAAAAAACTAGATCGCTCTAATTATTTAATCACAGATAAATAAATAAGACAAAGATTTTTAAAGTGGTTCGGCTAGGAATAAAGCCTACGTCCACTGTTATGTTATTGCTGAGTATTTGCAGAATTCTTGATTACAAGTTCTCTCAAGAAATTCCGGTCCCCTTGAATGGGTTTGATACAAGGTATTTATAGCCTTGAGGCTGTACATGAAAGGTTCAATACATTAAATGCTATACATATGAAAGGGTAATACATTTAATGCAGCGTGTGCGTCAAGAATATAAGTATTCAATGAATATCTGAACTGTTGATTATCTGGCAATTAATGGTACGACCGAGGTGCAGCTCGGACCGCCATAGCTGCTAGTTGATCAGGAGTACCTCGGAGAACTAGAGTACCTAGGTGAGCTAGAGTATCTCGGTGCGCTGGAGTTCCTCGGTGTGCTATAATTCCTCGATGTATCCTCGTTGCTCGGAAAGAAGCATGGTTGGTCGGATAATGAACTTCCTCGTCGCTATCGTGCCACGTAGATTGGCACGTGTCTTCGTATTATTTGTCCATATCAGCATATTAATTTTGGTATCAACAGAAGCCCCCAATGTTTCATATTTCGAACTTAGAGGAGTATGGAACATTCTTTCTCGGTATATGGAGATATTAAATAATCTTCCTGGGTTTCAGGAACATTGTATTCAAATTTCCTTCTTATTTTGCAGTTTCCACCTTTTTTTATAAGCGTTTCGATCTTTGTACAATTTTTGTCCTTTTAGCCGCCGGAAGTTCAGTAGTTTCTTTTTGGTAATCATTTCTTTCGCCGCTTCCCAATGCAAAGTATTTAAACTTCTTTGGTAACCATACCGTCGTCTACGTTTTCCATTTTCTGCATTCAAGCTTTCTATTCTCTTCTTCTCTTGTGCGTTCATCCTTGTTTCCGTTCGTTGTCAACACACCTCCTTTCTTTCTGTAAGATCTTCTTCCTTTCTTCTGTATCTCTTTTATTCAATATGGTTTATATTGTGGAGTCTGTTGAGAAATTCCGCTCTGATTTTTCCATTCCTTCGTGGGTAACTCTAGAGGTTCTTTCTGAGCCTTTAGATTACTTTCGATTGGCTGAGGGACATTGGTTCCCCAGTCTTTTTGTTGCTGAATGTGGTTTTTCCTTTCCACCAAACCCATTATGTCTTGAGTTTTGTCAATATTTTGATCTTGTTCCTGCAAAAATAGCCCCCAATTCATGGAGAATAATTAACGGGGTGCACAAATTAAATCTAACTCATGGGACTCGTATTGGGATCCATGAAATTATGTTTTGTTATAAATGGGCCACTCTAGATAATATTTATTATTTAAAAACTAGGTATCTGAATAGGGCTCTTGTAGTTAATCTCCCTGATTCAAATAGGGATTATTTTGAGCATGGGTTGGTCATAAAAAATTGGCAACATGCGCCTTTATCTGGGAATGAAGTATACAACGGTCCCAGATGCCCCCCATACGGCAATGGGATAGGTTTATTTTTCATTTTATTTTACTTATGAAATTATGCTTTCATCATGTTTGACAAAATGTATGACTGATATCTCAACATGTATTTATTTGCAGTTGATAGCAAAAGAAAAACTCCAAAGGAATCAGAAGTGAATATTAAACATCTGAAACTTATCTGGGGTTTGCATAAGAACATTGCAGACGAACACATCAGATCTGCTTCATATTTGCTACAGTATAAGAGTTATACAACCTCTTATACTGCTCGCCCCGTTGAACCAGCTTCAACACCAGAAGGTTCATCTTCAGATTCTCATATCCCTTTATCTCAGAGAATGGGCAAGAAAAGAGCTCCTCCTGCTCTATTTGATGAAATTTCATCTGCTGTGGGAGCCAAGAAAGGCAAAATTGATGTCCCAGAAGGGACTAAAAAAGTAGATGCTGGGTCCTCCAAAGCTGCCGAGAAGCCCCCAGTGGCCCCGAGCAAGAAAAATGCTCCTGCAGATGTAATTACAATCTCCCCGACCAAGACCTCTCTGGTTGAAGGTTCTGACCGCCCGTTGAAGAGATTGAGGAAATCATCCTTGGTTACTCCAGCTGAAACTGCCTCTTCTTTACCTGCTAGTGGTACTGATGTTCCAAATATCATTCTTCCAAGCTCTGCAATGAGCTCGGTCGTACCCGAGGTCCATGGTCTTGATGAAAGAATTCCTAGGGATACGCTGACATCCCTAGCTGCTCGTCACCTTGCTTCAGTAAGTTTCTCATACTTATGATTTCTCATTCTCCGAAAGCTTGCATTTTATATTGACTTCGCTATTTTTTTCTCATCTTTCAGCTGGTGAATTGTTTCAATAATATTGTGAAGAAGGATGAAGCTATTAAAGCTTCAAGATCCTCGTCAGGTGTAGAGGACGCTCTGTTGGGTTTGACCCAATCTTTAAAGGAATCTCGTCAACAATATATTGACGAAAAAGCTGTTTGGGAGAAGAAATTAGTTGCGGCTGAGGCTGAGAAGGTGAAAATGGCCGAAACCTCCAAGAATTTTGAGGAGAAAGTAAAGGGTTTAGAGGTTAAACATCAAGAATATGATGGCCAGCTTAAAAAGGCAAATGAAGAGTTATCTACCTTGCAAGATATCAAAGTCAAAAAAGAGGAATTGGAGGTGAAACTCTCCTCGGAGAGATTGAGGAGAAAGGTCGCAATCAAGAAACATTTCAGTGCTGGTTGGGAGAAAGGATGGGAGAGAGGGATAGCTGCAATGACATCCCAAGTCTAATATGGGAAGTCGAAATACTTCCATGATGGCTGGGTAGCTGCTCTGCAAGAGCTAAAGGTCCAAGACGATTCTGAGCTATTCCAACAACATCTCCCTGGTCCTCCTCCACCAATTGTGGAAGAAGAAGAAGATGAGCCTGCCTCAGATGAGTCTTCTATGGCTATGGGTGATCAAGTTTCTGCCTCTCAACCCTCTGCCACTGAGGACGTTTCTTCCATGCCTCCTCCTCCCGAGAAGATTCCTACCGATCAAGCTGTTGTTACCACCGAGCAACCGAGCTCCTCGTCCCAGCCTCCCGAGAAAGTCTTGGGGGACAAGGAAAAGGTGTGAAGTTGTTCGGTATCATTTCTATATTTACTTGTAATCGAACAATGTAACTTTTTGATGATCTAATAAAATATATCTTTGCTCATCTCTGTTGTTGATGATTTATATTTGTTGATTGTTGTCTTTTTCTCGTCTTTAGTTTGTTGCTAGAATGGAATTGATCTCTTCACATGATACCGAGCTGATGCAGCAATGTCACCAATACTATAAGGCTGGTCATACAATCCTTAGTACATCAGAAATTGCTGATATTCTTGGCCATAGTGCCTCAGAGCAGGCAATTGAAGCTTATCAGTACTTGAAAGATTTACTCGACCGAGCAGTGGCCAACAATGTTGCTTACTATGAGTTGATTGAAGAGCTTCATGGTTCCATAGAGGATCTTCAAAATCAACACAACGAATCAATGGCTTCGTTGCACAAGGATTATGAAAATAGATACCAGCAGCTCTCTTCAGAAACAGGCCATAAGAAGATCATTGCTGGGTACGACGTTAGGGAGAGAACCCTAAAAGGTGAAGTTGAAGCTTGTAGGCAGATTGCCGAGATCCTGGAACAAGAAAATAATAATCTGCAGAAAAAGTTGGCTCAATATGAATCTGCTGCCTCATCTTCCACTGCATTAGTACCAGCTACTGATGAAGGTTTCTCGTTCTTAGAAGTAGAAAATGCCAGATTAAGGCAAGAGCTGGATGACTTAAGAAGATCTGCCATTTCTGGAACTGCTCGGGGGCGAGGAAGAGGTTCTCGGGGGCGAGGAAGAACTGTCGAGGAGCAAAGTTCTCCAGTTGCTTCTCGGAGCCGATCAAGAGTTCTCAGTCGCAATGTTGAAGAGGCTCGTACCCAATTCACTTTAGAAACTCAAGCATTCCAGTTAAACATCAAAGATCGGGACCTATCAGAAATGTCCAAGAAGAATCCATCCTTGGAGGATCAACTTACAGCGACGAAATCTGCTCTGCATAATAAGGATATTTTTGCCAAAAGCCTTCATGAACAATTGGATAGATTAATCTTCCAATTCCATAAACAGCCAAGGGAATTCTGGATGGCAGGATACAATGAAGCCCTTGTTCACCTGGATGCTCGTATTGAACATGCCAACAATGAAGGTTACAAGCAAGGATGGTTGAATGCACTGGGTGTGTTAAAATTGGAGCAAGGGCATTTTTTATGGGATTATCATGCTCCATCATTATTAGACCTGCCTGTACCACCTTTCAAATTGGACATGGCATGGATCCCAGCTCGTTCCATTCCTCGCAGCCTAATTTCAAAATACCTTGGTGATTATAGCCTTCATTCCCAAGTTGAATTATCTCGTCCTGAGCATCTTTTGGATACACCTTCTGTTATGAACGTCAGAATGCTCAGAGATGTTAATTTCATCAATTCTCCCCTTTGCCTAGAAGACCCTCCTGCCGGCGAGGAACCTGTTTCTAAAGCACAGGGCAAGAAACCAATAGAATAGTAATATCAATGTAACAATTAGTACATTCTTGTATCCTGTAATCTTATTTTAAATTTAATGAAAGAATTTCATTTTCTGTTTGCCAATTTTGCTATTGTCTTGTGTTTATCAAACACCTTTATATTTGTGCATATGTATCTATGTATTTAAAAGGATGGCAATATCGTGCTATTTATCAACCAACTTAAAAATTTACAAGTATCAAGGTTGATCAATAAAGTAATGAATGTAAATTGTTCAAACTGTTTCCAACCAACCAAGGTGGGTAAATAATGTTTGTCGACCAACTACAGTTGATGGGTTTTTATCCCCGACCAGCTATACTTGGTTCAATTATAAAAATGCGTCCGACCAACTAAGATCAATAATTTGTCCTCGCCGACCAACTACAGTTATTGGGTTTTTATCCCCGACCAACTATACTTGGTGTATTTTTTGAATATTTTGTTCTTCAAAGAACTCTTTGTAATAATATTACCTCCCGACCAATCATAAGTTGTAATATGAGAGTATATTTTTATCTTACCAATCGAAATTGATCATGCTGGTGTACACCTTTTAACCAAAGGAATATTTTTTGGCTCCTTGGAGCTTTTGGCTACTTATAGCTGTCCTCCTAACCAAAGGAGGTTGGCTCCTTAGAGCACTTTTTTGGCTCCTTAGAGCTGTCCTCCTAACCAAAGGAGGTTGGCTCCTTAGAGCACTTTTGGCTACTTATAGCACTTTTGGCTACTTATAGCACTTTTTGGCTCCTTAGAGCTGTCCTCCTAACCAAAGGAGGTTGGCTCCTTAGAGCACTTTTGGCTCCTTAGAGCACTTTTGGCTCCTTAGAGCACTTTTGTAGTGTATTACACTAATATTACACTAGTATTCCCCGAAAAACTTTCAACAGAAAGAAAATGGTGAAACATCCTCGTTTTATTCATACTGAAGGAAAAGCTTTACATTTTACATTACTGATAATACTTGCGTAGATGTTCAGCATTCCACGCATTCTTAAATTCTTCTCTTTCTAGAGTTGCTATTCTGTAAGTTCCTGGACGAACAACCTATGTAACTCGGTAAGGTCCATGCCAGTTCGCTTCCAACTTATTTTGCTTCTGAATGACTTTCTTTAGCACATAATCCCCTTCTTTTAGGTCACATTTCTTCACCCTTTTGTTGTGAAACAGAGCTGTGCGTTGTTGGTAAGCAGCATTTCTAATGGCTGCCTCTTCTCTAACCTCCTCGAGCATATTCAAATCCAATCTCCTCATCAAATCACTGATCGTAGAGTTGAAATTCAACACCCTGTGTGTCGGTAGGCCTAACTCGGTAGGTATTACAGCCTCACTTCCAAATGACAGCATGTATGGTGATTCTCCAGTTGCTGCTCGGGGAGTTGTTCGGTAAGCCCACAAAACTGATTGTAGCTCATTAATCCAATTTTCTTTGGCCTCATTTAGCCTCTTCTTCAATCCATTTAATAATGTTCTGTTCGTCACCTCAGTCTGTCCATTGCTTTGGGGATGGCCTGGTGCTGAATGAAACTTCAAAATGTTCGACTGATGACAGTAGGCAGCAAATTCTTCATTATCGAATTGTGTTCCATGGTCTGTGATAAAAGCATGTGGGAGACCATATCGACAAATGATATTCTTCCAACTGAACTGATATATCTTCTCGTACGTCATATCAATTAGTGGTTCAGCCTCTACCCACTTAGTAAAATAATCCACGGCAACGACGAGGTACTTGAATCTTCCTCGGGTGGTCGGCAGTGGTCCAACCAAATCAATTCCCCACATGGCAAATGGCCAAGGGGAAGTTATTGGTGTTAGCAATGCTTGTGGCGTTCGTCGGATGGAGGAAAAACGTTGGCACTTGTCGCACTTCTTAGCATATGCTATACAATCAGCCCTCATCGTCGGCCAGTAATATCCCTGTGTCATCACCCTTTGCAGAAGAGTCCGACCTGCTACATGAGCTCTACAAGATCCTTCATGGATTTCTTCAATCAATTCTTTGACTTCTGATGGATGCACACATCTCTGCAAACCTGCCATAATTCCTCGTCTATACAAAACGCCATTAGTTAACACATACCGAGCAACTTTATACTTCAATTTCTTGGCAGCTAGTTTGTCCTCCGGTAGCACTCCTTCTTCAATGTATGCCCTGATATAATCCATCCAAGATGGTCCTAAATCAAGGGTAATAATTTTCACCATCAGGTCTTCCTCTATGCTCCGACTTTCCAGTACTTCAATTGGTATTGTCCTTCGCATTTCGGTGCGCGTAGCTGATGCTAATCGGGCCAATGCATCTGCTCTAGCATTCTCCATCCTCGGTATTCTTACCAATTGAATGGCTTCAAAGTCTGCCAATAATTCCATCACTTTTGCATGGTACTTCATTATTAATTCCCCCTTCACTGCATATATTCCTATTATTTGATTCACAATTAATTGAGAATCACTGAAAACAACTACTTGTCGTGCCTCCATGACTTTTGCCAAACTAAAACCTGCTATCATAGCCTCATATTCAGCCTCATTATTGGAAGCTTTGAATTGGAATCTCAAGGCATACTCCATGTCAATATCATCTGGGGTGTTTAAAACAATCCCTGCTCCACAACCAGCTGTGCAAGATGATCCATCTACATATAATCTCCATGTAGGTACCTCGTCTTCAAATTTCTTGTCTGTCAGAGTTCCTCGGCAAAATATTTGTAATTTTCTTTCATCATCCCCTGCTATCTTTCTCTCCTCATCGGTCATTTGTTCGTACCCTTTTACCAACCTTAGTCGGTCCGGGTTTGAACATGATGATTCTTCTACATCCACAAGTCCTTTTACCAACCTTGGTTGGTCTGGATTTGTGTCTGTTGATCCTGTATCGTCCACAGGTAGGTTAGCAAGTACCTTTTGTTCCTCGGGGGTATCAGGGTATGTGAATTCCGCTATAAAATCTGCTACATCTTGCCCCTTCAATGATGATCTGGGTTCATAAACAATATCATATTCACCGAGTTCTATTGCCCAGTACATCAATCTTCCTGATTTTTCTGGCTTGTGAAGGGCTTGTCTTAATGGCATGTCGGTATACACGATGATGGTATGGGCCTGGAAGTATGGCCTCATTCTCCTACTTGCTTCAATTAATGCCAATGCCAATTTTTCCAGCTTTGGGTATCTGATCTCTGCACCTCGGAAAGCCTTACTTGTGTAATAAATTGGCCTTTGGATTCCATTCTCCAATCTGATCAACGCCGAGCTAACTGCATTCTCTGATACTGCCAAATACAAGTACAACTTCTCTCCAGTTATCGGCCTGGACAACAAGGGTGGTGCCCCCAAATACTTCTTCAAATCTTGAAAAGCCTTCTCACATTCATCAGTCCACTGAAAACTTTTTCGCAGTGTTTTGAAGAATGGGAGGCATTTATCAGTTGCTCGGGATACAAATCTGTTGAGCGCTGCAACTCGTCCTGTAAGACTTCGTACTTCTTTCCTCGTCGTCGGGGATCGCAGCCCTAAAAGAGCTTTGATCTTCTCTGGATTTGCCTCAATACCTCGTTGGTTGACGATGTATCCGAGGAACATTCCTTCTCGTACTCCAAAGGTACACTTCGTTGGGTTGAGCTTCATTTGGTATTTATCCAGTTGGTCAAATGTTTGACTCAAGTCAACTAAATGATCAGTAGCTCTCTTGCTTTTGGTGAGCATGTCGTCGACATAGACTTCCATATTGCAACTGATTTGTTCGGCAAAAACCTTGTTCATCAGTCGCTGATATGTTGCACCTGCATTTTTTAAACCAAAAGGCATAACATTATAACAATAAGTTCCCCTTGGGGTAATAAAAGAAGTACTTTCCCTGTCTTCAGGTTTCATTTTGATCTGGTTGTAGCCAGAATAAGCATCCATGAAGCTGAGCAGCTCGTGTCCCGAGGTAGCATCAACTAGTTGATCAATTCTAGGCAATGGAAAATGATCTTTTGGACATGCTTTGTTGAGATCAGTGAAATCAACACACATTCTCCATTTGTTGTTCTTCTTCTTTACCATCACCACATTTGCCAACCAATCTGGATATTTCACATCTTCAATGAATTGGGCTTTCTGGAGTTTCTCGACCTCCTCTTGTATGGCCTGGTTCTTCTCGGGACTAAACACTCTTCTTCTTTGCTTCACAGGCTTGATCTCCTTATTCACATTGAGTTCGTGACATAAGAAGTTTGGATCTATTCCTGGCATGTCTTCATGACTCCAAGCAGAAGTATTCTTCCTGTTTCTCAAGAAAGTTACCAACTCCTGTTTTATTGAAACATCCAACGACGATCCTATCTGAGTTACTCGTTCAGGATGCTCGTCGTCCAGGATAACAATTTCTGTAGATTCCACAACCTGCCCTTTTACGAGTTGAGATTCATCCCTAGGGTCAAGAGTTTCAATTTCTGTACCTTCCTCCACTTGGTAAGTAGTAGTCTTTTTCTTTGACTCTTCAAGTTCCTCTTGCTCGGCAGACGAATAATAGCATTCCCGAGCTACTTTTTGATCACCTTTCATAATTCCAACTCCAAAATTCGTTGGGAATTTCAAACACTGATGTACTGTAGATGGAACTGCCTCGAACTTCTTCAATCCAACTCTTCCCATGATGATGTTGTAGGCTGACTGCACATTCTTATCCATCACAAAGAAGCGTATTCTTTCGGTGCGATAAGCAGGCCAAGTTCCAATGAGTATATCCAACTTGATCGTCCCAAGTGGAAAAACTTTCTCGCCAGCAAAACCCAGAAGGGGTCTGTGATAAGGTTCCAATTGAGATAATTTTAAATTCAAGCTATCGAAGCATGAATAGTACATGATGTCTTCCGAACTACCATTGTCTACTAACACCCTTGAAATGACCACATCCTTCATCCTCATTTTGATCACCAAAGGATCATCATGAGGGTAAAGAACACCTGCCAGGTCGTTTTTTGAAAAACCAATCACTAACTTCTCTTTGTTCACCTTCCTCGGACGATCATCCTCGGCTAGATTTATTCGCTGAATATATGAACAAGCTTGAGCCTCTCCGAGGTAAGCTTTTCTTTCTGCAGTAAGGTCTCCTCCTCCTGCATCTCCTCCTGTAATAACATTACAATCAAATGACCCAAAACGTATGGAAAATACTTCTCGTTCAGGCTTCCTCGGCTTCTTGGGAAGATCAGGATCATCATCTAGATCATCTTCATGGTCCCTCTTCTTTTTCTCCTCTGCACGACGAGGAGATCTAGATCTCTCCCTAGTTCTGTCATCATTCTTCCTTTCACCTCGGCGATCTACATACTTTGACAACTTTCCTCTTCGGATGAGTGTTTCAATCTCGTTCTGAAGGGCTATGCAATTTTTTGTCATATGGCCATGATCTTTGTGAAACTCGCAATATTTGGCTTTATTCCTCAGATCGGGATTTGTCTTCAGTTTCTCTGGCCACTTGATTTCTTCGCTATTCCTGATTTCTTCCAAAACATGATTGATACCCATTTTCAATGGAGTATAATTATCATACTTCTTTAGGACTTCCAAGGCCATCCTGTTATTCCTGGGATGCTTGTCACCACCATTACCTTTCTGATCTTTTTTCTTAGACTTGTCAACCTCCACCTTGATTTCTTTATCCATATTCTTCTTCGCAGTCATAGCCTCCTCGGCATTCATGATTTTGGCCGCTTTAGCCATTAATTCCGACATAGTTTTAGGTGGATCTTTGGCCAAAGTATAGTACAGCTTATTAGGCAGTAAACCACTCATCAAAGCAGTGATCGCTGTCTTTTCTTCATAGTCTATGACTTCCAACTTCTCGTTATTAAAACGAGTTATGTAATCTCTAGTACTTTCACCTGATTTTTGTCTAACACTTAACAAGTGTGCTACTCATTTTACCGACTTCGCGCCAAAGCAAAAATTGCCAATGAACAACTCGGCTAATTGAATAAAAGTTGAAATCTTACCCCGAGGAAGATTGTTATACCATATCTGTGCAGATCCGGTAAGAGTTCCCGAGAATGCCCTACATCTCATTTCATCGGGTATGGCATAGATGTCAGCAGCAGCTTGGTATTGTTCTATATGAAGTACAAGATCTTTCTTTCCGTCGTACTTAGGGGTCACTACTGGTGCTTTGAATTTCGATGGTGTAGGAAAATCCACAATGTCTTGCACAAAAGGTGTCCCTTGAACAAAAGTTCTCTGTAAAGGGTTTCTTGCTTTAGCCATTTCGCCCAGTCTATCTTCCAACCGCTGAATGGAACCTTTCCATGCTTCATTTCCTTCCTCAGGCCGCTTAGTCCGAGCAACTGAGTGTTCTGACGTAGCTTCCTGAGATTTATCTCGACGAGTAGCTGGTCGTGATTGTGCTGATCCTTCTCTCAAACCTGATGATGGCCGAAAACTTTTCGACGGAGCTCTAGGTGGATTCATATTCCTCCTTGGTCCTAATCGACTGAAAGGAGACGCCCTGCTTAATCTTTCCAAAGCACTGGTTCTTTCCAGAGAGAGTGTGACACGTTGATCTGTATCCGTATCCCGTATCGATGATGTTCGCCCAGGTTGATACGTAGAATCAGTAGACTCCCCATTGCGATATGACCCAGTACGTCTGGATTGTGATTGCCCACGATCACTCCTATACCCTGAATAGGTAGGTGCACCGCCTTGAAGAGTTTGAATGAGTTGCCTCACAGATTCTTGCATGGCGGTTTGTCCTTGAGCCAGATTTGTCATAATTCCAGCCAGATCTGGAGGTGCAGATGGATTTGGAAGATTTCCAGTATTTCCAGCATTTCGATTACTGGATTCGGGATTATCTGCCATTGATAACAAATGATTTTTGGTGAAAAACGATTGCAACAGTCGTTCCCACAGACGGCGCCAATCTGTTGATGTAAAAAACTAGATCGCTCTAATTATTTAATCACAGATAAATAAATAAGACAAAGATTTTTAAAGTGGTTCGGCTAGGAATAAAGCCTACGTCCACTGTTATGTTATTGCTGAGTATTTGCAGAATTCTTGATTACAAGTTCTCTCAAGAAATTCCGGTCCCCTTGAATGGGTTTGATACAAGGTATTTATAGCCTTGAGGCTGTACATGAAAGGTTCAATACATTAAATGCTATACATATGAAAGGGTAATACATTTAATGCAGCGTGTGCGTCAAGAATATAAGTATTCAATGAATATCTGAACTGTTGATTATCTGGCAATTAATGGTACGACCGAGGTGCAGCTCGGACCGCCATAGCTGCTAGTTGATCAGGAGTACCTCGGAGAACTAGAGTACCTCGGTGAGCTAGAGTATCTCGGTGCGCTGGAGTTCCTCGGTGTGTTATAATTCCTCGATGTATCCTCGTTGCTCGGAAAGAAGCATGGTTGGTCGGGAAATGAACTTCCTCGTCGCTATCGTGCCACGTAGATTGGCACGTGTCTTCGTATTATTTGTCCATATCAGCATATTAATTTTGGTATCAACATATATAATATATGTCCGCGTGTGTATATATATTCTGTAAATAATATATATTCAATATATATATAATATATATTATATATATATATTATATATACGAAATAAATGAATTATTTTTAAAAAAACTATACGAAATATATGAAATATATTACTCATACGAAATATATGAGTATACGGAATATATTAAATGTACGAAATATATAAATATAAGGAATATATTAAATATATGAAATATACAAAGTATAAATATATATTAAAATATATGAATTATATAAATTATATAAGTGTACGAACTATATATAAATATACGAAATATACGCAATATACATAGATGTGCTAAAATATATAAAATATACGAAATATACGCAATATACGAAATATACGCAATATAACAATATATATTTATATATTTATGAAATATATAGAGTTTTAAAAAAAAAAGGTTTTGAGTGATTTGCCACCTAAAGGTGGCAAACAAAAACCTGACCCCCTCAAATAATTGAGTTCCACCCTAAGGTGACAAATTGTGCTTAAGGGGTGTTGTACATAGAAAATAAATAACAAAGAAAATTAAAGCTATCAAAGAGCCTAAAAGATGAAAAAGATCATAATTTTTCAACTTTTCTGAATTTGCCTTGGAATTGGACGCCCATCAAACGGACCATTAGGGTTTGTTTAGTTACAAAGTTGGCAAATGGCATTGGTGACAAAGTTTTTCATGTCATGAAAAAAAATTTCATGGTAAATCTTATGAGAAAAAGGTTAGAGTTATTTGATAACATCAATTTTTCAGGTGGCAAAAGTGAGATATTTAATAGAATTAAAGGTAAAAGTGACAAATGTAAACAAAATTGCTATATAAAAAATAGTTTTAGCCCCCAAAAAATAATTCTTAACAAAAAAATAGTTTTTAAAAAAGCAATTTTAACCAAAAACCAACTTACAATGGAAAAAACACTTCCTAAAAAATAGTTTTTAACAATAAAAAGAGTTTATAACGAGAGAAAAAAACAGTTTTTTTCAATAAAAACAATTTAAAATAATAAAAAATAGTTTTTAGTTAGCCCAAAAGTGAAGCAATTATAACACAAAAAAGAGTTTAAAAAAAATACAATTTTAACACAAAAAAATAATTTTTAGCTCAAAAGTGAAACAATTTTAACAAAAAAAGTTTTTATTGAAAGAAAAGTTTAACAATAAAAATAGCTTTGACGAAAATAAATAATTTTTTTAAAATGAAAAATAGTTTTTAGTGAAAAACGATATTTAACACACAAAAAGTTTTTTAGTGGAAAATAATTAAAAAAAGAAAAAACCGTTTTTAGCCCCCTAAGAAACAATTATAACAAAAAATGAGAAACATTATAAAAAAACTATTTTTAACGAAAAACAAATTTTAACAATAAAAAAAGTTTTGACAAAAATAAAACCGTTTTTAACGAAAAACAGTTTTTGGTGAAAAACTTTTTTTTAATAGAAAAATAGTTTTTTGCTCCCCCCCCCCCCCCAAAAAAACCCGTTATTATGATAAATTAAAAAATAGTTTTTAACCAAATAAAAATGTTCTAAACAAGAAGAACGAGTTTTAAAAAACAATTTTCATAGGAATGGCATTTGTGGAAAAACTTTGCCATCCTTTATAGGTAAGTAAAATTTGCCCACAAATTTGTCAAAAGGATGACAAAAATGTATGTGGACATGGTGTCCACGAAAAATTTATCATGAAAAATACACAAAATGATTGACAAAACCTTTATTTACCACCATTTGCCACATTTTTCATGACAAATTTGGCCAATAAAATGGACCCTTACGGTTTCTTTACAAACGAACGAATACAAGCTTTGCAATTCTACAGTAGTATAATAATATTACACAAGTCCCTATTTTCATAATGATACTCAAATATTGGTTCCTTTAGAGTAATGACCCTATTGGAATGTGTGCATAAGATGTAAGATTTTTGGCTCACCCACAATTATTTTCGGTTTCATAAAAATGGGTTGAAGACTATGGCTTAAAAGGATATGCAGAAGCACACTAATTATACGGGATATGTACCATAAAGACTCGATTAGTAAAACCTATTTCGTTTGGGTTTTGTGGGCCTTTGATGGAGAGGCCTAATTACTTTTCTTTATATGTCAGGGTTAGGTTCCCTTTCCTTTCTCAATAGATACATATGTTATTTCCATCAAGAATTGTGATAAAGGTAGAGATAAAGGAAAATAAGCCCTAGCCCCCAAGAATCGATTGTCATCTTCTCATCTGTTTGCAATGACGTGCAAATATGTCAATAGATTGTGTTCCTTACTTTTGGTATGGTTTAATCTTGTCTAACAGTTGGTATCAGAGCCACCACATTAGGGCAAGAATCGATTTTGATATATATATATATATATATATATATATATATATATATATAGAGAGAGAGAGAGAGAGAGAGAGAGAGAGAGAGCAAGGCTCAAGTGCATCATTAAATATACATCACCCATACATCATAAATGTAACGCTGTGCAACATGAATAAAACGACACTGCTTGACGTATGCCCTTTTAACCCCAAAAAGCAAATAAGCTGGCCCTACTCTCTCATTTCATAAACCGTTTTCAACTCTCTTTCTCATCACTTGAGCTGAAAGAGACAAAACCCTCAAACAGCATTCACTGGAGCAAAAAACGCACTCATCGGAGTAAAAAACTTCACCGGACTCAACCGGTGAGTAAAAATGAATCTCCACCTTAGGAAAAAAATCCCTGCGTTATTTGGAAAAAAAGCCCTACTAAAGAACACGTTTACAAGTTTTTGCTGTTTCCAAAAAAAAAATATTTGAAACACAAATCTTTACCCTGATATTGAAGCATAGATTATCTGTAAAAAAAACGTAGTTCACGCTTAGGGGTTCCCAGATCTGAGATTGATATTTCATTTTTGGGGGGGAGTTTTTAGATTTTTAATTAGTTATTTGTTGTGTTGCCAAATCTTTACTCAATTTATTGAAACACACAACTTTTGCTGTTTTAAAAAAAAAAGTTTTGAAACACAAATCTTTACCCAAAAATTTTGAAAAAAATAGTTCACGCTTGATGTTAACAGTTTTAGAGTGAGATCCTTTATCTGTATCTTTATCCTCGTTCATTTTTTTTTCAGTTAATAGTTTCAGTTTTTTTTCAATTAACAATTTCATATTTGTTGAATTGCTTACGTTTTAATATTTCAATTAACAATTTCATTTTATTGTAGACCTAACAGTTTCAATTTTTTTTTCCAGAAATGACAAGCAGTGGTTCTAATTGTTCGAGAGTGAAATGTGCTTGTGGTGTTGATGCCATTTTTCGTACATCGAAAACAATCGCAAATCCCGGACGGCGTTTTATGTGTTGTCCAAAATCCGAAGATGGGTCCTGTAATTTTTTTAAATGGGTGGACGATAAGAAGTCCGTGTGCAATGACAAAATTGAGTTAGCGTCAAAGATAAATGCATTGGAGATTGAATTGGCGATACTACGAACCGAATTCAATATCATTAGGGCGACAAAGATAAATTCGGTGGACATGGAATTGGCAACACTCCGTAATGAATTCCACAAATTAAGAATGGAAATTAAATGTCTCTTTGTAGGATTGCTCGTGTTGTTACTTTATCGTGTATTTCTCAATTAAGTGCGAGTGCATTTTGTAATGTTAGATTTTATGCTGTAATTTGAAATGGTGCAATATTTGGTGTTATTTGGAATGTTGAAACCATAATGTTTTATTTGTGGTGAAAACAGAATGTTGTATTTGTGATGCCTAATTCTACTTTGGTGTTATTTGGAATGTTGAAAACAATTTGGAATGTTGAAAACAGAATGTTGAATCATTGAAGTAAATAAATAATAGCAGTGGGCACCAAATAAGATAATTCAATAAAAATCCTTTTTTCATTTTGCAATAAAAATCCTAAATAGAGCTTGTTGATGTAAAAAATTAGATCACTTTAATTATTCAATCATAGATAAATATAAATGAGAGAAAGAATTTTTAAAGTGGTTCAGCCTTATAAGAATGTCCTACGTCCACTGTTTTGTTATTGCTGAGTGTTTGGGAATTCTCGATTACAAGTTCTCTCAAGAATTTCCTCTCTCGATTCCATGGTCTGGATTCGGATCCCTTTACAATGAGGATTGTACAATGTATTTATAGCCCTGAGGCTGTAATGTGAAAGGGTAATACATTAAATGATATACATATGAAAGGGTAATACATTTAATGCTCTTTTAGCGTGTGCGTCTGAATGATACGCATTTAATGAGCAGTTAAACTGTTGGTATCCTGCGTCGAGGTGCAGCTCGGACCGCCTGAGTTGCTCGGACCGCTTGAGCTTCTCGGTGCTAAAGAGTTCCTCGGAGAGTTCTTGTTCCTCAGAGCATATGAGTTCCTCGGAGAGTTCTTGTTCCTCGGAGTGTATGAGTTCCTCGGAGCGTATGATCATCCCGAAAGTGCTTGTGGTTGCCATGTAGATAGCCAGGTGTCTTCATATGATTGGGCCATGTCAGCAGGTTAAATTTGGTATCAACAGAAGCCCCCAATCTTTCATAGTTCGAAATTTGAGGAGTATGGAAAATTCTTTCTCGGAATATGGTAGCTTTAAATAGTCTTCCTGATTTTTAGGAGCGTTTCCCTTGTATTTATTTCTTCTTCCCAATTCGTAGAATCATGCTTTTTTGGACTTTTCTGCGTGCTTCGATTCTCGCGTCACTTTTCATCTTTTTAGCCGCTGTTGCCAGCTTTGATTCTCGCGCCATATTTCATCTTTTTAGCCGCCGGTAACGTAATCATCCTTTTTTGTAATCATTACTTCACCATTTCCCAAGGCAAGGCATTTAAACTTCACAGGCACTCCCATCGTCTTCTACTTTTCAAATTTATATCTTCGAGTTTTTCATTGTCTTCTACTCTCTTGTGCGTTCATCTCTTCCATCGTTCGTTGTCAACAGCTCTACTCTTTTTCTGTTAGATCTTCTTCTTTCTTCTTCATTTCTTTTATTCATCATCATGGTTTATCCTATTGAGTCTCTTGAAAAGTTTCGCTCTGATTTTTTCATTCCCTCCTGGGTTGTTCTGGAAGAGCTTTATGAGCCTTCTGATTACTTCCGTTTGGCTGAGGGACATTGGTTACCCAGTCTCTTTATGGATGAGTGTGGATTTTCTTTTCCACCCAATCCCCTGTGTTTGGAATTCTATCAATACTTTGACGTTGTTCCTGCAAGAATAGCCCCCAACACATGGAGAATAGTTAATGGGGTGTATAGGTTAAATCAAATCCATGGAACTCGAATAGGAATTCCAGAAATCATGTACTGCTATAGATGGGCAGTTAATGATAATATTTTTTATTTAAAAACTAGATTTTTAAATAGAGGCTTAGTAGTCAATCTCCCTGATGCCAATAGGGATTATTTTGAACACGGGGTTGTCATAAAAAATTGGCAACACCCTCCATTAACTGGAGATGAGATTTACCAGGGTCCCAGATGCCCTCCTTATGGCAATGGGATAGGTTATTTTTATTTCATTTTATTTATTTTGAAATCATGTTTCTTTTGTGTTTGATAAAATGTGCCACTAATAACAATGTTTATTTATTTGCAGTTGATAGCAAGAGATAGTGCCCAAAAGAAGCAGATGTCCAAATAAGGCATTTGAAACTTATCTGGAGTCTGCATCAAAGTGTTGTCGATGAGAACATTAGGTCGGACTCATATTTGCTGCAATATAAGAGCTACACAACCTCTTTCACTGCTCGTCCAATGATAAGTGAATCAGAGCCAGTACCAGCTTCCACCAGCTCATCGCCTGAATCCAATATTCCTTTAAGTGAAAGGATGAAGAAGAGAAGACCTCCTAACCTGTTCGAGAAAACTGCCTCTGGTTCTGGAGAGGCAGAAAGGAGTAGGATTGATGTCCCAAGGGAGGGGACGAAGAAGAGTGATGCACCTTCCTCAGCTGCTGTTGTGAAGGTTGCCGAGAAGCCCGCAGTGGCTCCGAGCAGATCTGCTGCTCCTGGAGAGGTGATTGTGATATCACCGACCAAGGGTTCCTCCTTGGTTGAATCCGTTCCTGTTCCCCCGAGGAGGCTGAAGAAAAGATTCTCGGTCAATTTGGCTGAGACCATCACTCAGCCCCCAGCTGCTGGAACTGGGGTTTCAACTTTTGTTCCCTCGAGCTTTTCCATGAGCTCGATAAAATCCTGGATCATTCCCAAGGTCCAAGGTACTGAAGAAAACCTTACTCGGGATATGGTTACCTCTTTAGCTGCTCGTCACCTTGCTTCTGTAAGTCTCTTTACTTTGAATTTTTCATATTTCCCTTGTCATTTCTGTCTCTAACTTGTTTTCTTTTTCTATTCACAGTTGACGAGCTGCTTCAACATAATCCTGAAGAAGGATGAAGCAATTAAAGCTTCTTGCTCCTCGTCCAGTGTGGAGGGAGCTCTGGAAGAAGCTACCAAGTCTTTGGCAGATTCTTGCCGAAAATATGCTGATAACAAAGCAGTCTGGGAGAAAAAACTTGCCTCCATCGAGCAAGAAAAAGTTCAGGTGATTGAAGCCTCTAAGGAGTTGGAGAAGAGAAAGAATTCCTTGGAGAAGGAAAATAAAGAGCTCGAAGAGAAGCTCAGAGCTGCTGGGGAGCTTGAAGATAAGCTCAGGGTTGCTGAGGAGAGGTTGGACCAGCTCCAGGAAGTAGGTCGGCAGAAAGAGGAGATTGAGATCAAACTGAAGACTGCCGAGAACCTTCTATCCGAGATGCTTTCCTCGGAGAAGCTGAAGAGGAAAGCTGCTGTGAAAAAGTCCTTCAGCGCTGGCTGGGACAAGGAGTGGAATAAGGGGTTGGCTGCCATGGTGTCGTAAGTGGACTATGGCAGCCTCAAATATTTTAGGGATGGATGGGTTGCTGCTCTCCAGGAAATGAAAGTTGATGAATCCTCTGAGCTATTCCAGCAACACATTCCTGGTCCGCCTCCAACCCCATAAGATCTTGAAGAGGACGAAGCTACCTCAGAGGAATCTTCTATGGTGATTGGAGATCATCCTCCAGCCATCCAGTCTGCTGTCGAGCAAGTCATTTCTTCTTCCGAGCAACAACTGGTGCTCTCCGAACAACCCACTGTTCCCTCCGAGCAACCTGCTTCCTCTTCCCAACCTCCCGAGAAGGTTTTGGGAGATAAGGAGAAGGTGTAGTGTTGTTTGGTTTTATCTTTATATTTTTCTTTCTCTTTATCAAATGTAACCCAGAATATGTAACTCTGAATTATGATCTAATAAAACTTGAACTTTTTGCATACTGTTGTCTATTTTCTATTCATACTCTGCTTATTCTTCTTATTAATGATTGCTCTTCTTTCTCTACTAGTTTCTGTCCAGGATGGAATTGCTATCTGCCCATGATACAAAGTTACTGCGACAATGTAATAAGTACTTTAAGGCTGGTCACACAGACCTGAGTGCTGCACAAGTTGTCGACATCCTTGGTCATGATGCTTCAAAACAGGCAGTGTAAGCATATCAATACCTGAAGTGTCTACTTGATCGAGCGGTGGCCAATAATGTGGCTTACTACGAAATGATCGAGGATCTCCAAAGCACCCTCGAAGACCTTCAACTTCAATATAAAGAATCCACTGCCCTGTTGCATAAGGGGTACGAGAAGAAGTACAAGCTGATCATTGCTGACAAGGGCTATGATAAGCTTTTCGCTGGATATGATATGAGGGAGAGAACCTTGAGGGGTGAAGTCGAGGAATGCAGACAAATTGTCGAGCTGCTAGAGCAAGAGAACAACAATTTGCAGAAAGACCTATCACAATTGAAGTCTGCAGCCTCTTCTTCAAAAGCCCTAATCCCAGTGACTGGTGAGGGATTTTCATTCCTGGAAGTTGAGAATGCCAATTTGAGGGATGAGTTGGACACCTTGAAGAGGTCGGGACCTTCCACATCTTCTCAGGCACGAGCAAGAGCTCCTCGGGGACGAGAAAGAGCAGCTCGGGTTCCTGTCGAGGAACACAGGACTCAGTCTGCCCTAGAGAACCAGGCCTTCCAGCTGATGGCGAAGAACCAAGCTTTGGCTGAATTGTCAAAGAAAATCAGAGATCTGGAAGAGTAGCTCTCCACGCAGAAGTCTACTTTGGAGGACAAAGAGATCTTTATCAAAAGTCTTCACGAGCAGCAGGAGAGGCTAACATATCAGTTCCACAAACAGCCCAGGGAATTTTGGATGGCTGGATACAACGAAGCACTATACCACTTGGATGATCGTATCCAAAATGCCAACAATGAGGGCTACAAGCAAGGTTGGCTGAATGCCTTAGGTGTGCTGAAGCTCGAGCAGGGTCATTATCTGTGGGACTACTATGATCCCGGTCTACTCGACCTACCTGTGCCTCCATACAAATTGGACATGAGTTGGATCCCTGCTAGGGCTATTCCTCGGAGCTTGATTTCGAAGTATCTCGGTGACTACAATCTCCACTCCAATGCCGAGATATCTCGTCCCGAGCACCTTTTAGATCGACTATCCCAGATGAATGTCAGGATGTTGAAAGATCTTAATTTCATCAATTCTCCTCTGGCTTTAAATGATCCGCCTGCTGGCGAGGAACCGGTGTCAAAAGCAGAGGGGAAAACACCAGTAGAATAAGAATTTTTGATGTAATAGTTAGTATACATTTTAATATCAATGTACTTGTAATTTATTTTGAATTCAATGAAAGACTTTCATTTTTGTTTGCAAATCTTAATTGCTATTGTCTTGTAAATATCAAACACTTTACATTTATGCATATCTGTTAAAAAGATAACAATATTGTGTTGTTTGTCGACCAACTCAGTAATAATTAAAAAGTTTCAAGTTTCAATAATGTTGCTCGATCACTTAATAATAAAGCCACGAGTATAAAAAATGTTTAAAATTTTTCAAACCAACCAAGGTCGTTAAATTATGCTTGTCGACCAACTATAGTTAGTGGGTTTTTATCCCCGACCAGCCATACTTGGTAGATTTTTCTTTTAAATGTTTCCGACCAACCAAGGTCGGTAAATTTTCCTTGTCAACCAACTACAGTTAGTGGGGTTTTATCCCCGACCAACCATATTTGGTACTTTTGGAATAGTTGCAGCTCCCGACCAACCTTAGTTGGTATTTTCGAGAATATATGTACTTCATAACCAACATAAGTTGGCGTTTTTAGGAATATTTTGTTTCCTAGCCAAACAGGTTGGCATTTTTAGGAATATTTCGTTTCCTAACCAACCGAGGTTGTCATTCTTAGGAATATTTTGTTTCCTAACCAATCGAGGTTGGCATTTTTAGGAATATTTTATTTCCTAGCCAAATAGGTTGGCATTTTTAGGAATATTTCGTTTCCTAACCAACCGAGGTTGGCATTTTTAGGAATATTTTGTTTCCTAACCAACCGAGGTTGGCGTTTTTAGGAATATTTTGTTTCCTAACCAAACAGGTTGGCATTTTTAGGAATATTTTGTTTCCTAACCAACCGAGGTTGGCATTTTTAGGAATATTTTATTTCCTAACCAACCGAGGTTGGCATTTTTAGGAATATTTCGTTTCCTAGCCAAACAGGTTGGCATTTTTAGGAATATTTCGTTTCCTAACCAACCGAGGTTGGCATTTTTATGAATATTTTGTTGAGTAGTCTGAGCTTTGCCGAGTAGTACGTAGCACTAGTATTCCCCAAAAATTTTCAATAAATATAGAAACTTGCAGAATATCTTCATTTTATTCATACTGATGGAACTGCGTTACATGGGAATATACATCAATGATAATACTTGCGCAGGTGCTTAGCGTTCCATGCATTCTTAAACTCCTCCCCCTCTAGAGTTGCTATTCGATAAGTTCCTGGTCGAACAACTTCTGTAACTCGGTATGGTCCATGCCAATTTGCCTCTAGTTTATTGTGCTTTTGAATTACTTTCTTCAGCACATAGTCTCCTTCTTTCAGGTCCCATTTCTTCACTCTCTTATTATAGAATAGAGCTGTTTGTCACTTCAGTTTGTCCATTGCTCTGAGGATGGCCTGGCACTGAGTGGACCTTCAAAATATTTGATTGATGAAAATAGGCAGCGAACTCCTCGTTATCAAATTGTGTTCCATGGTCTGTGATGAAGGCATGGGGGAGACCATATCGGCAAATGATGTTCTTCCAAACAAATTGGTACACTTTCTCGTACGTCATGTCAATGAGTGGCTCAGCTTCTACCCACTTAGTAAAATAATCCACTGCGACGATGAGGTATTTGAACCTTCCTCGTGTCGTTGGCAGTGGCCCAACCAAATCAATTCCCCACATGGCAAATGGCCAAGGGGAAGTTATGGGTGTCAACAATGCTTGTGGAGTTCTTCGGATGGAGGAAAAGCACTGGCACTTGTCACACTTTTTGGCATAGGCTATACAATCAACCCTCATCGTTGGCCAGTAGTATCCCTGCGTCATCACCCTTTGCAAAAGCGTCCGACCTGCCACATGTGCTCCACAGGACCCTTCATGGATCTCTTCAATCAATTCTTTCACCTCGGAGGGATGTACACACCTCTGTAAACCTGCCATAATTCCTCGTCTATATAAAATACCATTAGTTAATACATACCGAGCAGCTTTAAACTTCAATTTCTTGGCTTCGAGCTTGTCAATTGGCAATTATCCTTCCCCAATATATGCCCTGATGGGATCCATCCAAGATGGTATTAAATCAAGGGTAATAAAGTTTATCATCAGTTCTTCATCTATGCTCTGACCAACCAAAATTTTAATTGGGATTGTTCGTCGTATCTCGGTACGAGTAGCTGATGCTAGTCGAGCTAAAGCGTCTGCTCTTGTATTCTCCGTTCTTGGTATTCTGACCAACTGAATAGCGGTAAATACTGACACCAGCTCCTATGCATTTTCATGATATCTGATCATCAATTCTCCTTTCACTGCATATACTCCCATAATTTGATTGACGATCAATTGAGAATCACTGAAAACAATAACTTGCTGCGCCTCCATAATTTTTGCCAAATTAAGTCCTGCAATCATGGCCTCATACTCAGCCTCATTATTGGAAGTTTTGAATTGGAAGCGTAAGGCATATTCCATGTCGACCTCGTCTGGAGTGCTCAAAATTATCCACACGCCACATCCTACAGTGCAAGATGAGCCATCTACATATAGCCTCCATATAGGTAACTCGTCTTCAAATTGCTGCTCTGTTAGAGTTCCTCGGTGAAATATTTGCAGCTTCCTTTCATCTTTCCCTGATATTTCTCGCTCTTCGTCGATCATCTTTTTTTGCCCTTTTACCAACATGAGTTGGTCTGAGCTCGAATTTAATGATCCTGTAACATCCACTTGCCCTTTTACCAACCGGGGTTGGTCTGAGCTTATGTTTGTTGATCCTGTAACATCCACAGGTTGATCAGCGAGCAACTTTTGCTCCTCGGGGGTATCAGGATAGGTGAACTCCATTATAAAATCTACTACAACCTGCCCTTTTAGCGATGATCTGGGTTAATAAATTATATCATATTCACCAAGCTCTATTGCCCAGTACATCAATCTCCCTGATTTTTCTGGTTTATGAAGGGCTTACCTCAATGGCATATCGATATATACGACTATGGTATGAGCCTGGAAGTATGGCCTCATTCTCCTACTCGCCTTAATCAACGCCAGTGCTAACTTCTCCAGTCTTGGATATCTGATTTCTGCTCCTCGGAAGGCCTTACTTGTGTAATAAATTGGCTTTTGCACACCATTTTCCACTCTGATCAATGCCGAGCTAACTGCATTCTCCGATACTGCTAGATACAAGTATAATTTTTCTCCCATCACCGGCCTGAACAACAGTGGTGTTGCTACCAAATATTTCCTCAAGTCTTATAAGAATGAGACAAAGAATTTTTAAAGTGGTTCAACCTTATAAGAATGGCTTACGTCCACTGTTTTGTTATTGCTGAGTGTTTGGGAATTCTTGATTACAAGTTCTCTCAAGAATTTCCTCTCTCGATTCCAAGGTCTGGATTCGGATCCCTTTACAATGAAGATTATACAATGTATTTATAGCCCTGAGGCTGTAATGTGAAAGGGTAATACATTAAATGATATACATATAAAAGGGTAATACATTTAATGCTCTTTTAGCATGTGCGTCTGAATAATAAGCATTTAATGAGCAGTTAAACTGTTGGTATCCTGCGTCGAGGTGCAGCTCGGACCGCTTGAGCTTCTCGGTGCTAAAGAGTTCCTCGAAGAGTTCTTATTCCTCGGAGCATATGAGTTCCTCGGAGAGTTCTTGTTCCTCGGAGTGTATGAGTTCCTCGGAGCGTATGATCATCCCGGAAGTGCTTGTGGTTGCCATGTAGATAGCCACGTGTCTTCAAATGATTGGGCCATGTCAGCAGGTTAAATTTGGTATCAACAGAAGCCCCCAATGTTTCATAGTTCGAAATTTAAGGGAGCATGGAACATTCTTTCTCGGAATATGGTAGCTTTAAATAGTCTTCCTAATTTTTAGGAGCGTGCCCCTAGTATTTATTTCTTCTTCCCAATTCGTAGAATCATTCTTTTTTGGACTTTTCTCCGTGCTTCGATTCCCGTGTCACTTTTCATCTTTTTAGCCGCTGTTGCCCGCTTTGATTCTCGCGCCACATTTCATCTTTTTAACCGCCGGTAACGTAATCATCCTTTTTTGTAATCATTACTTCACTATTTCCCAAGGCAAGGTATTTAAACTTCACAGGCACTCCCATCGTCTTCTACTTTTCAAATTTGTATCTTCGTCGGGTTCAACTTCATTTGATATTTATCCAATTGATCAAAAGTCTGACTTAAGTCAACTAGATGGTCGACAGCTTTTTTGCTCTTTGTTAGCATATTGTCAACGTAGACTTCCATATTGTCACTGATTTATTCAGCAAAGACCTTGTTCATCAGCCTCTGATATGTCGCACCTGCATTTTTCAAACCAAAAGGCATAACATTATAACAATAAGTCCCCCTAGGGGTAATGAAAGAAGTACTCTCCCTGTCTTCAGGTTTCATTTTAATCTGATTATAGCTAGAATAAGCATCCATGAAGCTTAGCAGCTCGTGTCCCGAGGTAGCATCCACCATTTGATCAATTCGGGGTAATGGAAAATGATCTTTTGGGCATGCTTTGTTGAGGTCGGTGAAGTCTACACACATCCTCCACTTATTATTCTTCTTCTTCTTTACCATCACCACATTGGCTAACCAATCTGGATATTTAACATCTTCAATGAAACAAGCTTTCTGGAGTTTCTCGAGTTCCTCCTGTATAGCTCGATTCTTCTCGGGGTTGAACACTCTTCTTCTCTGCTTTACTGGCTTGATCTCCTTATTCACATTGAGCTCATGACATAAGAAATTTGGGTCTATCCCAGGCATATCTCCATGACTCCAAGCAAAAGTTTGCTTTCTGCTTCTAAGGAAAGTTATCAATTCCTGTTTCAATGATGCTTCCAACGACGAGCCTACTTGAGTAGTTCGCTCAGGGTGCTCGTCGTCCAGAATGATGTTTTCAGTAGCTTCTACCACTTGACCCTTCACGAGTTGCGACTCATCCCTAGGATCCAATGTTTCAATCTCTGCACCTTCGTCCACTTGATAGGTAGTAGTCTGTTTCTTTGATTCTTCCAGCTCTTCTTGCTCGGCGGATGAATAATAACATTCCCGAGCTACTTTCTGATCACTTTTCACAACTCCTACTCCAAAGTTTGTTGGAAATTTTAGGCACTGATGCACTGTAGATGGTACAACTTTGAACTTCTTTAATCCTACTCTTCCCATGATGATATTGTATGATGATTGAACATTCTTATCCATCACGAAGAAATGTATTCTTTCTGCCCGACAAGCAGGCCACATACCAATAAATATATCCAACTTGATCGTCCCAAGTGGAAATACTTTCTCGCCAGCAAAACCGATGAGGGGTCTGTGGTAAGGCTTCAGTTGAGATAGCTTTAGATTTAAACTATCGATGCACGAGTAGAACATGATGTCTGCCGAGCTACCATTATCGACCAACACTCTTGAAATCATTACTTCCCTCATTCTCATCTTGATCACCAATGGGTCGTCATGAGGATACAGAACTCCTGCAAGATCATTCTTTGAGAACCCAATGACCAATTTTTCTTTGTTCACCTTTCTCGGGCGATCCTCCTCAGCTAGATTTATTCGCTGAATGTACGAGCAAGCTTGAGCTTCCCCGAGGTAAGCTTTTCTTTCGGCAGCAAGGTCTCCTCCTCCTGCATCTCCACCTGTTATAACACTACAGTTAAATGACCCAAAACGTATTGAAAATACCTCTCGTTCTGGTTGCCTTGGTCTTTTGGGAAGACCGGGGTCGTCTTCTGGATTTACTTCATGGTTTCTTTTCTTGTTCTCCTCTGCTCGACGAGGAGATTTAGACCTCTCTCTAGTTCGGTCGTTGTTTCTTCTTTCGCCTCCCCGATCAACATACTTCGCTAGCTTTCCTCGTCGGATGAGTGTTTCAATCTCATTCTGAAGAGCTATGCAGTTTTTGGTCATATGGCCATGATCTTTGTGAAAATCGAAATATTTTTCTCTATTCCTCGTGTCAGGATCTGCCTTCATTTTCTTTGGCCAGTTTAACTCCTCGCTGTTCTTAATTTCTTCCAGGACGTGGTTGATATTTGCCTTCAAAGGAGTGTAATTATCAAATTTCCTCAAGACCTCCCATGACGACCTATTTTTGGATTATTTATCATCACCATTGTTCTTATGTTCTTTCTTCTTAGCTTTATCACTTTCCACCTTGGTTTCTTTGGCGTCCATATGCTTCTTCGCAGCCATAGCCTCTTCGGCATTCATAATCTTGGATGCTTTTCCCATCAGGTCCGACATGGTTTGAGGTGGATCTTTGGCCAAAGTGTAGTACAACTTGTTTGGCAGTAATCCACTCATCAAAGCAATAATTGCTGTCTTCTCCTCGTAATCAATGACTTCGAGTTTCTCGTTATTAAAACGGGTTATATAATCTCTGGTACTCTCACCTGATTTTTGTTTAACACTTAACAAATGTGCTACTCGTTTAACCGGATTTGCTCCAAAGCAGAAATTCCCAATGAATAACTCGACCAGTTGAAGAAAAGTTAAAATCTTACCCCGAGGAAGATTATTGTACCATATTTGAGCAGATCCAGTAAATGTTCCCGAGAATACCCTGCATCTCATCTCGTGTGGGACAACATAGATGTCGACTGCAGCTTGGTATTGTTCTATAGGAAGGACAGGGCCAGTCTTCCCATCATACTTGGGAGTCACAGCAGGTGCTTTGAACTTTGATGGTGTTGGAAAATCCACAATGTCCTGGACAAAAGGTGTTCCTCGAACAAAGGTTCGTTGTAGAGGGTTCTTGGCCTTAGCCATTTCCCCTAATATATCCCCCATCCTTTGAATAGATCCTTTCCATGCATCATTTCCTTCCTCGGGCCTATTGGTTCGAGCAATTGATCTCGTTGAAGTGGCTTCCGGAGATCTATCTTGACAAGCAGCTGGTCGCTCATGGGATCTATCTTGACGAGCAGCTGGTCGCGACTGAGCAGATCCTTCCCTTAAGTCTGTTGATCGTCGAAAGCTCCTCGACGCTGCATTAAGAGGACTTTTGTTCCTCCTAGGGCCAAATCGGTCGAAAGGAGAAACCCTACTTAATCTTTCGAATGCGCTGGCTCTTTTCGGGGAGAGGGTGACACGTTGTTCAGTATCTGTGGCTCGTACTGACGAAGTTCTTCCAGGTTGATAAGAAAAATCTTCAGATTCTTCATTACGATATGAATTGGTACGCCTGGTACGTGAAGAAGATGCACGGATATTTCTTTGAATGCTTCGTGGTCCTGAACGGGCTGATGCACCGCCATGGAGGGTTTGGATGAGTTGTCACATCGTTTCTTGCATGACGTTCTGGCCTTGAGCCAGATTTGCCATTATTCCAGTCAGATATGGAATATTTGGCGGAGCAGATGGATTTGGAGGGCTTCCAGCATTTCGATTGCTGGATTTCGGCATGTCAGCCATTTATGATGAATTGTTTTTAATGAAAAACGATATTACCAGTCGTTTCCCACAAACGGCGCCAATCTGTTGTTGTAAAAAATTAGATCACTCTAATTGTTCAATCACAGATAAATATAAATGAGACAAAGAATTTTTAAAGTGGTTCAGCCTTATAAGAACGGCCTACGTCCACTGTTTTGTTATTGCTGAGTGTTTGGGAATTCTCGATTACAAGTTCTCTCAAGAATTTCCTCTCTCGATTCCAAGGTCTGGATTCGGATCCCTTTACAATGAGGATTGTACAATGTATTTATAGCCCTGAGGCTGTAATGTGAAAGGGTAATACATTAAATGATATACATATGAAAGGGTAATACATTTAATGCTCTTTTAGCGTGTGCGTCTGAATGATAAGCATTTAATGAGCACTTAAACTGTTGGTATCCTGCGTCGAGGTGCAGCTCGGACCGCCTGAGTTGCTCGGACCGCTTGAGCTTCTCGGTGCTAAAGAGTTCCTCGAAGAGTTCTTGTTCCTCAGAGCATATGAGTTCCTCGGAGAGTTCTTGTTCCTCGGAGCGTATGAGTTCCTCGGAGCGTATGATTATCCCGGAAGTGCTTGTGGTTGCCATGTAGATAGCCACGTGTCTTCATATGATTGGGCCATGTCAGCAGGTTAAATTTGGTATCAACAGAGATCTAAACAGAACTCGAACTGGCTGTTGTAAATGGAGGTCAAAAATCCTTTTTTTATTTTGCCATAAGTACATTCCTAGTCGTAGCAAAAAAAAAGAACATTTGCTGGCAGAGGAGCCTGGCCCACAATTTTTCACAACAACTTGATATTCCTTATCTATACTCATCGGATGGTTAGATTGTAGGGAAATAAAAATATTCACCATCTAACTACATCATAATTCTACCAAACTACATAAGTTTCCCACCAACAATCTTCAGCATCTAACTCCCAGGGAAATAGATTGCAGACTTAAAAACCTACATAACATCCATGGACCTTATTCCATACAAATTGCAGACCTAAGGACCAAATTGCAGACTTACTCCTATGACTGTAGACACCAGTTTTTAGTATCAACTACTGTATTTAACTGAGATTTGCACACTGTCTAGCACTTCTAATTGTTAAAACAATCACCTCAACAAAATTGTTGTGAATGTCACAACTGACATTCAAAATATAACTTGACAATCAGAATACACCAACTGACATTCAAAATACACCAACTGACATTCAAAATATAACTTGATAATCAGAATACACCAACTGACATTCAAAATACACCAACTGACATTCGAAATATAACTTGACAATCAGAATAAACCGACTGACATTCAAAATACACCAACTGACATTCAAAATACATCTTGACAGACAAAATACACATTCAAAAACATCCAATACTGTAAGGACACAAATTTCCAATTGAGTCCATGTATTGTGTTGGCTCAATTCCGGACAAAAACATTTTTTCATAGGTTAGTGTTTTATTGTAATACTCTCAAGCCTATGAAGTATGTGTTGAAGACGTAGCGGCAAAGAATTTAAAGCTTCATCAAAATGCCGGTTTGCGTGCCTCGTTTCTACGTCATCAACTAAGGTTCCATGCTCCCAAGGTATGAATGTAATTATATTTATATAGGAGCTTGGAACAAAATTTATTTGGGTGTTAGGTTTAATAAAAAACCATGTTTTACTTTCAGAATAATTTAATTGGAACTTTAATTTAACGTATATAAAGTTCTTGGGCCAAAATAGAATTTTAGAAAAATTTCTGGAAGTCGTTCGAAATCTCGTTCGAACGAGTTTTTCGTTCTAACGAGGTTTCGTTCGAACGAGACTGCCAACGAACCTAAACTGGTCAGTCGTTCGATATGGCGTTCGAACGAGTTTGCCAACGAACCTAAACTGGTCAGTCGTTCGATATGTCGTTCGAACGAGTTTGTTCGTTCTAACGAGGTATCTAACGAGACCAGACTGGTCGCTCATTAGAAGTCTCGTTCGAACGAGTGTCAATGTCGTTCGAACGAGAATGCCAGGCGGGAACAGTTTTGAGCAGTTTTTGGCAGTTTTTACCCACTTTCCCCACTTGGTTTTTAACCAACTTTTTCAAGACTTATTAAGGACGGGAAACACATTTTTCTAATTAACTTTTCCAACTAAGTTTATCTCCTAGAGAGAGTTTGAGAGCAAAAATAGTTTAGGAAAATGTTCAAGTTTTGAGGGTTGTTTTTTCAAAGAAAATGCATATACCACTCTAGTGATTACACCCAATTGTGTTTATCCAAGTTTCTATATTTATATCAATTGCTTGGAGTTTTGGCACCGGTTTTCTCTACCGAATTAAAAAAGAGACGTTTCGGGTTTGCTTCTACATCCCATCACAAAGAAGAAGAAGTTTGTTGCGGTATTACTCACTTGGAGAAAGGCTCCAAGCTTGGGTGACGGTGACCATACAAAGTCCTATCGGTGGATTCCGAGATCGCGGTGGAGCTCCGTGGTTGTCCGCTAGGAAGAGGTTTCTACAAGAAGGAGCAACAAGGCTTGAGAGGGTTCGAGTCGAGGATGTAAGTCTTTTGTCTTGTAATTGTAATTCCATATCTAGTGGACTTGTGGCTAGGGCCGTCCGAGGTTTTTTCCCGTCTTGGGTTTTTCCTCGTACATCGCGGCGTAGTGTGATATTGTTTATTTTATCTTGCACAATAATTTAGAATCCATGCTTTAGGTTTAATTCAAGATAAAATTTGGTTTAATTATCACACTCATTTAATTTGGGACTAAATTAAATTTTGGGTAAATTTGGTTTATTCAAGTCATTTGCTAAAATTGGTTTCGCCTAACTTTGGATAATTGAAAATTATGACTTAGGCAAATTCTAGGACTTGGATTAATGAATTGATTTAATCTTATTCAATTAAACCAAAATTTGTTTTGTTTAATTGTTGTTGAACCATCATCTTTCAATGCTTCCGCATCAACTATTGAGTTTTAAATTCAAAGGAAATTTCTTACGTTTTCAAATACAAATTCGACATTCAACTTGGCATCTCCTTGGATGAACTGGCAACAGAGCTTGTTTCCGAATTACCATCCTTGTCCCTACATGAGCAAAAAAAATATTAATAACACTCGAACTAAACAAAAATATTAATAACACCCGAACTTAAAGAAAAAATATTATTAACAGTCGAACTTAAAACAAAAAAATATTACCTATTATTCAATACGGGGCAATTTCTTTTGTCATGAGCTTGCCCTACTAATCCACACCCATTACAACGTCGCTCTTGTAACCTTTTTGCCTTTTTTAAGGCTTTCTCTTTCGCACCTTTTAGTCGCTTACCAAATCCTTTCGCCCTTATTTGTTGGGGTTCATTATAGCCATGCTTGAAATTGGTACTCATGTTAACCGAAACGCCTCCACCAGGACCTTGCAAAAATGGTAGTGGTGGTTCCACACGATCAACCAGCAAATTTATCTTTTCACATGCCATATCTAAAGCGTCGTCATAAATTTTTGTAGCTTCTGGACTAATAAGGGCCCTCTCCACCACATCTAAGGATCTTTGGATTAGTCGACTACGTTGAAGGAAGTATGATTTGTCGCATGTTATGACCATCCCTTTAGAATCACTAACGGTTAACGTTTTGGCTCTCTTGGTCCACCTACTCATGATGTACTTGCTCGGTAAACTATGTATGTCAAAAAACTTGACCATATACGCGAGCATGTGTTGGCATGGAATACCTGCACTCTCAAACAACTTGCAACTACAAGATACGAAATCCAAATTATGGTCGTAACTTACTAGTCGCACACGTTGGTTATCACCAATTGTTTTTCGAACCTCATACACATTTTTATGGCCCTCTTCCATCTTTAAATCAAACTTGTAATTCAACATCTCCCACATCTCATTTTGAAACTTATGAAAGATCTCATACGTATAAATGTCCACCATTTGTACCAAAACAAAGTGCATAAGTCTCAATTTAGGCTTCTCGTTGTAGTCTTTGTGATCGCAAAGCAACTCTTGATGACGTTGATGCATAATACCCCTATTAAATTGGATCATAAATTCAAGTAGGGAATTGTTCTTCGACACATATTTCTTGAAAAAAGAGTGTGCACTTTCCGCTCTTTGGCTACTTGTCATATTAGCCGAGAAAATATGATTCACATACGCGGGGACCCATTTAGAACGAATTTCATATAATGAATTAAGCCACTTGTTTTCACTTAAACCGCTTCTTGTCATAAGATCAATCCATTTAACATCAAACTCTTCCATTGTCTCCGCTTTCCATATACAATCGGGAATCTCCCTCCGATACGTGTTGTACTTTACCACATCTATTTTGTCTGAAAACTTCATCAAAATGTGCCACAAACATATCCTATGATGGGTGTGGGATAGTACTTCGACTATAGCCTTCGTCATAGCCGGATCTTGGTCGGTAATTATCAATTTCGGCGCACCACCCGGCATTGCCTCCAAAAATTCATTGAACAGCCAAATGAATGATTCAATTGTCTCATCGCTCAAAAAAGCACAACCAAATATAATTGTTTGCCCATGATTATTAACCCCCATAAGGGGTGAAAAAATCAAACTACATTTATTTGTATTATATGTGGTATCAAACACCACCACATCACCATAACACCCGTAAGATCGTCTAGATGTGGCATCAGCCCAAAAACAATGCTTAATTCTATTTTCATCGTCGGACTCGATTTTAAAATAAAAGGAAGGGTTCTTTTGTTGCTCTAAATCGAAAAACTCTAACAACATGTCTCCATCAAGACCAATTAATTCACTACGTTTATTCTGGCCTTGGTTGTATAAATCTTTTTGAGTGAAGCCAACATTCTCAAACCCTCCCGCTTGTAATCCCAATAGGTTGTATTGTTGATGATTTGGTATGTTAACTACACCAAGTTGTTGAGTCAAGCATCTTTGGGCATTCGAAACAACCCGATGTGATCGTAGAAAATGAGTTTTTATTGGGGTAGCCAATGGATGACTATGACCCTCCACAAATATACTAACCACAAACTTGTTGTTTTTCGATCGCAATACCACAAGCTTAGCCTTATAATTCTCGCTAATGGCCCCTCGGCGTCTAGATGTGACCGATTTCGCTACAACTGTACTCTTCCCTTCTTTGAAACATACATATGACTTCCTCACGATCTCATTTGTCTCTCGGAACCTATTAACCGTGGAATTACGCACACTAAATTCGACTTTTTTAGCATATTCATTGTAGAAGTTCCAAACCGCATCCAAACTTTCAAATTGTTGCCCAATCTTTGGTGTTTTTTCCAACTCCACATAAGGGTTGAACAAATTGTCTTGTTCTAAATTAAAATTGACCTCTTGAACCTTATCAGTTTCCACATTTTCCATGTCCTCAAATTGAAATTCAATTTGCATATCTTCCCCGATCCAAAGTTCTTTGTTATTCCCAACAGAAGAAGAAGGGTCCATTTTTCTGAAACATACAATAGAAACTAGGTTTAGTAAAAACAATAATGACTATGAAAAAAAATTAATGATTTATTACGTCACAAAAAATGACTAAAAAACAAAATTAAACTCAATATAACAATGGACATTTCAATATATAGCAGTGTATCAAGTTTCAGCATTGAAAATACATCACAAATAATCAATGAACTACGTTTGTTATAATATATATCAGTGTATCAAGTTTCAACAACATATTTCAATATATATCAGTGTATCAAAACTGTTTTTGATTTTTATAATCACCAAATGAACAACGATGTTTTTTTTACAAATAATCTATGCTTCAATGAACTACGTTTTTTTCACCTGTTAATATATTAGGGCAAAGATTTGTGTTTCAAATCTTTTTTTTTGGAAACAGAAAAATTTTGTAAACGTGTTCTTTAGCAGGGCTTTTTTTCCAAACGTAAACGAGTTTAAAAATAACGTAGGGATTTTTTCTTAAGGCGGAGATTCATTTTTACTCACCGGTTGAGTCCGGTGAAGTTTTTTGCTCCGGTGAATGCTGTTTGGGGGTTCCGTCTCTTTCAGCTCAAGTGATGAGAGAGAGTTGAAAACGGTTTATGAAATGAGAGAGTAGGGCCAACTTATTTACTTTTTGGGGTTAAAAGGGCATATGTCAAGCAGTGTCGTTTTATTCATGTTGCACAGCGTTTCATTTATGATGTATGGGTGATGTATATTTAATGATGCACTTGAGCCTTGCTCTCTCTCTCTCTCTCTCTCTCTCTATATATATATATATATATATATATATATATATATATATATATATATATATATATATATATATATATATATATATATATATATATATATATATATAATCTTTATTTCTTTTATAATTTGAAAATTATGAATATGAAATTTTGAATTCATATTCTATTTTTGCAGTCTTCCAAAATAAAAATAAACTGATCTGTAAAGTAAGATGATGGTTCGAATTCTTTGTTTGTTATTTTCTTGTGGCTTCAGATATGAACTTTCTATTTTATTATATATAAAGTCAAATAGATTGAGTTTTAAAAGAGATTGAGATCTTCAAACACCGTTTGGGTACATACACATTACATTTCCACTTGATTTAATCTCTAACTTTTACATACATGATTCAAACTTCAAAAAACAATATAATACAATTCAATTTCATTTTAAAAACTTTGAACGAGTGACATATATGACAATGAACTACTATATATTTGAGTATAATTAATAATAAACATGAGGACAAAATTCCCAATTGAGTCCATGTGTAGTTTTGACTTATTTTTGGAACAAAATACGTTTGAGTCATAGGTAGATTTTTATTTTTATGATCCACTCAGAGACGTTGCAGCAAAGCTATAAGGAATTAATTATGGCGAAGTTTAATTGGTTCGAATTTATCGTCTTCAAAGTTTAATTGCATTCCGAGATCACTCAGGTATGAATGCAAAATGTTAATGAAACTCAGAATTTTAAAATAAGGATGTTATTTTTTAAAATAAAATATTTTTAATGTTTTAAAAAGTGTTTTACTTGTTTACACTTCGTTTAGAACTGATAAGGTTGGATTAGAGAATAAGTTGGTTTGGACTCTAATCTGGCCACTGTCGTTCAAACGATAAACGATGTCATTTGAATGAGAGATGTTGTCGTTAGAACGACGCAGTATGTCGCTCGAACGAGACGTTCCACCGTCGTAAAATAATTATAAATAGGCGTAGTGTGTGTAGAACGAAATCAGTTTTCAAACAGTACGTTCTGCAATAGTTTTCTAAGGTTTTTAAACCTTAAACATATCCTTAGAGTTTTCAAAGATTTGGTTTATCATTACCATATGTTTATGTGATCTTTGTTGAACCAAGTTGGGTTTTTTCAACACTTCAATATTACTAGTTTTACGGTGGAGAAGCGAAGAAGGTTACTTTCATGTTCAACATCGTAGACGACACAAGTCCGTATCGGTGAATACCGAGGCATTCATGGAGGTGACTATTGTGGATGAGCATCATGGAAGAAGGTTACTTTTCGCGTGTGCACTATGGAGATTGGTAGAATATCAGAGGGGTGTCAAGTCTCATGAGTGTATCAAGTCGTTGTATTAGACTACCGTCTGACTTTGTAAAGCCATTGTCATAGTGATTGTCTGGCCTGGGCCATCCTAGTTTTTTTTTCCGATTGGGTTTTTCCTCGTACATCGGCGTTGTGAGTATTGTTTTACTTTATTTTACTTGGTTTAATCACTAGTTTCATGTTTAGGGTTAAACAAGATAAAATTTGGTTAAGTTAACTCCTGTCACATTTTGGTGTGGTTTAGAAAAATTGAAAAAGAGTTTTTTAAACGATCAAATTGATTTGTATTCATCCTTAACTTAATTCCGCTCAAGAAAAAGTTATTTGTTGAAAGTTATATCTTTTGTTTACCTACAAATTGGTATAAGGTCTATAAATATATTTTTATTGTGTTTGATCCCTTTTTGCTTGTAAGGATGAATTTCGGAGGTTATGATAGTTTTCACTCACCTGTTTTTGACTGCACTAATTATGCTTATTGAAAAATGCGAATGAGAAGTTCTTTAAAATCTATTGACGAGCATGTCTGGTTAGATATTGAAAAAGGTTGGTCACCACCTGTCACACGAGAGGGTGAGCTCACTAGTTTAAAACTCGTCGAGTCATGGACTGAGATTGAACATAGGCTTGCACTGTATAACTGTAAAGGTCTGCACATTATTTCCTCACATGTCACAACTGAAGAGTATAGTAGGATCATGACTTATGTAAAATCAAAAGAATCTTGGGATACACTTGCACTCACTCATGAGGGCAGGAGCATGGTTAGGGAGTCTAAGTTGCAAAAAATCTCACTACACAGTTTTGAGACGATTAAGATGTTAGATAGTGAGACGTTTGATGAGTTTTACATTAGGTTGTCCACGATTGTTAATACGGCGTTGAACCTAGGTGAGAAGATTCCCGATAACCGAGTGATTAAGAAAATTTTGAGATCGTTGCCGAGTAGGTTTGATGCGAAAGCGACCATTATGAATTCCCTTGGTTTTCTTAACTCTTTGAAACTAGAAGATATTATAGGAGACCTTCAAACCTATGAACTCGATATGTTTACCTCCAAGCAAGTGCCAAAGAAATAAAAGGGCATTGCTTTGAAATCCCTAATGGAGGAAACTAAAGTTTCGAATGACTATTCCGATTTCGACTTTGAGGATGTCGTCTTGTTGGCAAGAAAGTTTAAGAAGTTTATTCAAATTCAAAAGCAATCGAAAGATGACAAAAAGTTTGAGAAATTCAAGAACAAGGGAGACTCCACCCCTAAGGATAATAGTGAGAAACCTAAGAGAGATGAGTCTTCTAAGTGTTTCGGGTGTGAGGGGTGTGGTCACAAAGTAGTTGAATGTTCCACTAGATTTAAGAAAGAGGGCAAGAAATCGATAGCATACACCACCACCTTAAGTGATAGTGAACCAGAAGAGGGAGAAAATTCCCCCATTAAGTGTAACTTTGTTGTGTTTATGGCATGTCATGTGAGCGACGATGATATATCTTCTCACGAGGATACTCTTGTTCATGACACTTTCGAGGCTGTTGAGAGTGCTTCCCGATAGGGTGAGGGTGATGAGAGCGAGGATGAGGAGATCGATGTAGGAAAGTTACAAGTTGCATTTAGAGATTTGTTTGAGGAGATGGTGAAGGTGAAAAAGGCTAACTCAAAATTACAAGATAAGTTTAATGAGCGTGTCGTAGAAAATAATGATGCATTAATTGAGGATCTTAGGGGGATAAGAAGCTTAGGGAGATGCTAGAGTACGTCGAGAAAGGGAGAGACAGCCTTAAAGATTTGATGGAGGATTTAAAATAGGAGTTGCTAGAGTTTGAGGAGTCTAGGCGTCTACTTGAGTCTAGGATTAAGGAGTTGGAGGAGAGGTTGTGAGACTCGTCTAGAGTTAAGTTTGACTTGGAGTCTAGGTCAAAGAAATTGGATAGGATGTTAGGCACCATCCAATTCAAGAAAGATAGGTTTGGTATAGGCTATGACGAGAGAGTTCCCACCCCCAAAGCCAATACCATTCGTGTGAGAGATCCCACTAGGAAAGTGAGGAGAGGTTGATATTTTGGTAATCGTTCCCACCGTCTTTACACTTATAGACATTACGGGAGGAAAGGTCACCTTAAACGTTTTTGCGATGACCTTAGGAATGCTCCTAGGAAGTTTAGAAATAAAGTTGTGTCAATTTCCAAAACCCCCACCCGTTATGTTACACCTACTTGGGTTAGGAAATCGGACTTAGAGGCTTTAGGACTAAAACTTCACGTTTCTCATTTGGTTGCACTTGATTCTTCCAATGCTAAATCTAAAGGTTGAGTGTAGTACCATGTTTATCATTTTGTATTATATATTTTTTTTCATTTATTGCATATTATTTGAAAAATACAAAAATATTTTGTTTTTGATAAAATTTTTGAAAAAATACAAAAAGATTTCTGGTTTTGAAATTTTTTGAGAAATACACAAAAAGATTTTACTTTTATTTGAGTCAAAATATTTTGAAAAAGTCAAAAATATTTTTGATTTGCTTTTTGGCGTGAGTTAAGATGTTTGATGTGGCATATTGGTGTGCTTTGACCCCCTTCCTTCCATTATCCATGTGGCTAGGACATTTGGCCATTATTATTGTGGATACCTCGATTAATTATTCCGGCCCAGATGAGTAGCCCGATTAAGTCCGGCCTAAAGTCTAGAGGCCTCGTGCATAACTGATTCAGTTATGACCCATTCAATCCCTAAAATCTCTCAGGAGATATTCTAGGGATTATGGGCTAACGTGGAGGAGTTCAACACCCCCACTCCCTGAAAAATGGCATGTATATATCAAACCCTTAGCCTAGGGAAAAGGACACACGCAATTGTAATACTCCCCTGGAGTAAAGAGAAATATAATACAAAAAGAGCACCTCCGTGGAAGTAGGCTATTTTGTCGAACCACGTATATCTTGTGTTGTGTGTGATTGCAGTTGTTTTATGTTCTTTATTTATTTTGGTAATTGCATTTGCTTATTATTTTGTGGTGAGATTTATTGTCATTATAATTGGCACCGTATGTGGGAAACAATTATTTTCCTTTAAGAAAGACTTCACCAACAAGAACCTAGAATGTCTAGTCACAGCAGCAATGCCCCTCAAGCAGGGGATATTCAAGAGCAACCAGCCCCTCGATGGGTTAGATCTGAAGTTTGACGTTCAAATCCCAGGCCTCTCCTAGAACGACAAGCTTTAAAAGAAAGTCAGGGACCAGCCAGGTCCACGCAAGTCTTCAGGATGATCGATGCCTATGAGGCCAGGCTCCAAGAGTAGGAGGAGGCCACTCGCAAGCAGGAGGCCGAGAGCGCTTGCCTTAAGAGAAGACTGGAGAAGATGGAGAGAAAAACTACATCGCAGCACAAGGTAACGCCACTATTGCACTCCTAGCCCTCAGGCGAGAAGGTCTCGCAGCTGAGGAAGGAGCCCTAGATGTGGATCTCAAAGATTTGAGGGACACATGTCAAATGATGACTTGCCCGAGCAATAACAATCATCTCGCCGTTATAAGAGCCCAGGCCGAGGAAATGACGACATCCAAAATCTGGTCTGGAGGGAAATGGACCAACACCAAAGAGCTAGTCAGGCGAGCTCTTAGGACCCAGATGAAATACCCTTTCTTAAGGGAGATACAAGAAGAATAAACCCCCAAGAAATTTGAGATGCCCCAATTCAAGATCTATGATGGTAAGACTGATCCTATTGACCTTGTTAGGCAGTACAGGCTGGCCATGACCCTCTGAAACCATAAGGATACGTTAATGTGCCAGATCTTTTCGTCGAGCTTGCATGATGTAGCTCAGAAGTGGTTTGAGAAACTCCCTCACAAATCCATCAGAA
The DNA here is from genome assembly GCA_949130495.1 of Sambucus nigra. Lineage (NCBI taxonomy): Eukaryota > Viridiplantae > Streptophyta > Magnoliopsida > Dipsacales > Adoxaceae > Sambucus > Sambucus nigra. The sequence continues at coordinate 400,854,313 of OX422220.1, forward strand.
GTTTCGAGTACCTGGAAGAACTCTTCATAGCTCGCTTCATTACCAGTAGCTCCCATCCATAGAGGATGGATGCTTTATTGATAATAAAGAAAATTCCCCAGGAGAGCCTCAGAGACTATGTAAAAAGATATTGGGAGTTATTCAACGAGGTCGAGGACTGCTCGGAGCAGGTCATCGTGGCATCCTTTAAGATTGGCCTACCCATCTCCTGCGTCTTGCACCAATCCCTCACTAAGAAGGAGACCACGACTATTGACGAACTAATGGCTAGTATTGAAAAATATGCTAAAATTAAAGATGTGACCCATCTCAGTGAAGGGAAGAATGGCCACGCAAGTTCATCGGTAAGGGCAGCGATAAAGCTGAGAACCAAAAGAAAGGAAGCAAAAATGAGGGCAAGAGCGGCCCCAAGAGTGGGAATAAAAATGATGCCTCAAAAGCATTTCAGGTAGTGAACACAGTTTTTAAAGAACCAATCTACAAGATTCTAGCAAACATCAAGGACGAGCCATTCGTTAAGTGGCCCAAAAAGATGGGAGAAGACCCCTAAAAAAGGAATAATGCACTGCGATGTGCTTTCCACAAAGAGGGTGGGCATAAAACTGAGCACTGAAAGGCCCTCAAGCCTCACCTTCAAGAGTTAGCTCAAACTAGACACTTGAACAAATTTGTGAAAAAGAAGGTAGAGAAGGTCGCTGCCAATGGAGACCAAAGGCCTGACAACGTTCTCAAGGAGGACATCGGCTATGAGTTCGCAGTGATTTATGGGGCTTCTGATCTAAAGCAGATTCAGGGAAACTCAACTCGAATGGAAGTAAAAAAGATTACGACAGTAATGCAAGCTTTTTAAATCGATCCAGCCAAAATGCAAGAAGGAAAGCGTCGGCGAGTAGAGGGCGTCGACTACAGTAAGCATGTTGTGTTCACATATGAAGAACTAGTGGGAGTAAGGCCCCCACATCATGATTTCTTGATCATTACACTTAGGATAACTAACTATGATGTCGACAAGTTGCTCGTCGACCAAGGTAGCTCATCCGAAGTAATGTATCTCGACCTATTCATAAAGTTGAAGTTAAGCGTCGTCGACTTAAAGGAAGCCACCGTTCCTCTTATTGGCTTCGTTGGTAAAGTGACCATCCCTTTGGGAAGATTGTACTGCCAATGAGGGCAGGAAGTATCTCCAAGATGATCGAGTTTCTGGTGGTCGACAATGACTCACCCTACCAGGCATCCTTGGCAGAGGGTGGCTAAATGCGAAGAAGGTCGTCCCCTTTACCTACAATTATAAACTCAAATATGTGACTAAGCGAGGAGTGATGGATATCCATAGAGATTAGACAATGGCGAGAAAGTTCTTTATAGTAGCCATCCTCCCCAAGCCGGAGAAGAAGGTCGAGAAATCCAAGGAGAAGTTTGAAGAACATGAAGGTTTGATACCTTCCAAATAGTAGCTAAAATATGGAAGACCTGGAGTGGAGGAGACCAGGCTCCTCCCTTCTGAGCGGGTCATTGAGAACCTGGAGGAAGTCGCAGCCGACGGTAATATGAAAGATAGGATATTCTTTGAAAAATATGGAACCCCGGATTTGAATTATCTCCATTAAAATATAATTTCCTTTTTAAATAAATGCGAAAGCGTAAGGTGATGGTTCAACTAAAACAAACAAATAACAAATTTTAATTCCTTAAACAAATTAAACCAAGTGAAGTAAAATTAATCAATTAATATATTCACTTAAACTAATTAATTCAATCCAAGTCCTAGAATTTGCCTAAGTCATATTTATCAATATTAGCAAATTAGGCGACACCAAATTTAGCAAATGACTTGAATTAAATAGACTTTACCCAATATTTAATATAAGTCCCAAATTAAAGTGAGTGTGATAATTTAAACCAAATTTTATCTTGAATTATGCTAAGCATGCGTTCTAAATTATTTAAGGAAGATAAAATAAATCAATCACACTACGCCGCGATGTACGAGGAAAAACCCAAGACGGAAAACAACCTCGGACGGCCCTAGCCACAAATCCACTAGATACGGAATTACAATTTCAAGACAGATAGACTTACAACGCACGACTCGATCCCTCTCAAGCCTCGACGCTTCTTCTTGTAGAAACCTCTTCCTAGCGGATAACCTTGGAACACCACCGCGGTCTCGGAATCCACCGATAGGACTTTATATGGTCATCGTCACCCTAACATGAAGCCTTTCTCCAAGTGGGTAAAAAAACATAAAACACTTCTTCTTTCTTTGTGGGAGGTAGAAGCAAAACCCGAAACTTCTCTTCAATTCGGTGTAGAGAAAACCGGTGCCAAACTCCAAGCAATTGATAAGTATATAAGAACTTGGAATAAACTCATTTGGGTGTAAACACTAGAGTGATGGAAATTTTTCTCTAAAAATCTCACTCAAAACATGAACATTTTCCTAAACAATTTTTTCTCTCAAACTCTCTCTAAGAGATAAAAAGGATGTGGAAAAGTTAGATTGGAAAATGTTATTCCCGCACATAATAAAGTCTGAAACAGTTTGTTAAAAACCAAGTGGGGAAGTGGGTGCAAAACTGCCAAAAAACTGCCAAAAATTGTTCCCGCCTGGCATCTCGTTCGAACGAAATCTCGTTCGAACGAAATATCGTTCGAACAAGATTTCTAACGACGTTCCAGATTGAACTCGTTAGAATCTCGTTGGATATCTCGTTCGAATAGAAGGTTCGTTCGAACGACATATCGAACGACATGTCAGTGGCCTAATATGCATATCGAACGACATGTCAGTGGCCTAATATGGGAACTCGTTGGCAAGTTCGTTCGAACGACATTTTCGTTCGAACGACAATCTCGTTCGAACGACTCTATCGAATGAAAAACCAGAAAGTTGGAAAATTCGATTTTAGCCTAGAAAACTTTATAAACTTATTTTAAAGTTTTATTTAATTCTTTCTGAAAATTAAAACACAGTTTTTACAAAACCTAACACCCAATAAACTTTGTTCCAAACTCCTATATATATAATATTGCATTCATACCTTGGGAGCATGGAACTATGGTTGATGACGTAGAAACGAGGCACGCAAACCGGCATTTTTTATGAAGCTTTATTCTCTTTGCCGCCATGCCTTCTACTAACACTTCATAGGCTTGAGAGTATTTGATCGAGTGGAAAAACCGAGCGTCCGTGTAATACGCTAGTCATTGTTATCGGCTTCCAACCTCAATACAAAAAAAACCTAAACTTTTAACTACACTTTTATGGAGTATAGTAGTAAGTCTGGGTATCGAATCCACAAGGAATGTTTTATAGAATTTAATTGATTTATTACTTCTAAAATAAAAGTGAAAAAGATGATGATGGTTGACAAGGGGAAATAAGTTGGAACAAATTTATAAAACTAATTAAAATGAATGAGGAAATAGGTTTGAATACAATCCCCCAATCCCTAGTAATTACCCATTAGAATACTAGAATTGTAAATTATAAATTTGAATGAATCCAGTCTTTATAGATCCTAAGCAATACATATATGAGGTTCAACCCCGCATCATATGAAATCAAAGATAAATATAAAGAGGTGCTAAATAATTACACGCACATCATATTCTTAAATATCCCAAGTACCTAGGGCAAGAGAGATTAAAAGATCTAGGATGATTGTGAACTTCTCTTACACGATTCTTTCAAATTTAAATTTAAATTCTATTTCCTACGTAGATAAATTACATTGGGATGGGTTCATGCATCCCAACCCTTAAAAATTAGCTAAACATGATGAAAACAAAAGAAAACTCTAACAAACATTGTTAACAATTTGCAAAACAATTGAGAATTGAATGGAAAAATAAAATAGAGAATAGAAATTGATACTTGTATTTAGCAAGAGGAGAAAGAGATGAATTTGAATCCAGCAAAACTTCTTCTTCAAACTTACAACTAGGGTTTATGAAAACTTCTACCAAAGAAAACTAAAAAGACTCTCTAAAATCTGACTTTCTCTCTCTAAAATTCTATTCTTCTCTCTAGAATTCGACTCCCTCTCTCTAGAATTCAACTTCACTTGAAATGAGGTAGGGATTGGTCTTTTATAGCACCAAGTAGCACTAATTTGACAGCCAGAGTTGCTTGTTTCACAAGTTTTCCAAGAGTTGCACTGCTTTAAATGCATAATAAATGCCAGGATTTCTCATGTCCATTTCTCTTCATTACCGCGCAACATCAAAAAATCGTAACTTCTTCACCGTAGCTCGGATTGAGGTGACGTTTTTTCCAGTGTTCTTGTAATTTAGAGCTATTCAACTTTCTAGTTGGCCCCACCTCCGGACTAAGGCTGAAAAATTACGAAAATGCCCTTCAACTCTCCATTTCTTGGTTTCTTTCACTGTTTTGAGTTCTCTTTCGCACTAACTTGCATGAAATACCTGTAAAACACATGAGAAATACACAAAACAAAAAATTCTTTCCAAAAAAGGTTAGTAGCATAAATACGAGACAAATCCAAGCTATTTACACTGCACGGGATCATAAAAATACCGAAATTAAGGGGATAAATGTGAAGAATATGTGCCTAATCACACCCCCTAACTTAGAACTTTGCACGTCTCGAGCAATGTAAATGAAATTAGTTTAAAGTTCAACTCTTGAAAATTCCTTTATTAAAATAAAATTCCACTTTCGCAGGCAAGCGATTGCATTTAGCGTATGCAACAAGCCTTTAAACCCCTAGGTTACCCTAGTAGGACGAGTTTTGTCTCGTGAGGGTTTGCAGTGAATATACCCACAAAATTCTTTATTGACTCAAATAAATATCAAAATATTTAAAAATTGTACAATTTAAACTTTTCGAAAAATAATCACCATCAACTCATATTCAACTGTCTCAAACCATAGTGTGTGTGTGTAAAGCCAAAAATTAAACCTCAAACTTCCACCGATTGAGCATTACGTTACTTTTCGAAAATTCATTTTGATTCAAATTCTTACGGATTGCACTCACAAACGAATCACTCGGATTGTGGTTGTTTTTCTCTCGGTATGCATGATATAAAGAGTAAATATAATGGACACAAATTCATGCATACAAAATTGAAAAGAAGGAAATTTATGGTGAAAAGATCTCATCATCGGAGTACAGTTATTAGGAAATGGGAACATCACCTCTAGTTCACACCATTTAATCTCTCTATTATCTTTTCATGTCTTAGCTCTCCATGCAGTAATTAATTTCGCCATTCGGACTCGGTTAGGACTTTTTGGGTTAAAAGGTGTAAAGGGTAAAAATGGGAATAGGCGGATTGTTCGGAATTGGAAAATGTCCTTATGAAGTCCATTAGTGTTTTTTCGGGCATTTGCTCATTTTTCTCTTTCTTTTTCTATTTTTATTTTTTTCTTGCCCCTTTTTATTGCACAATTTGGACTTACTTGATGAATATTCGATTTTCACAATTCCGGGCTATTTGGGGTTTTCGGGTTATCAAACGAAAGGTAAGTATTTTATTAGGCTCAACTTGGGTTGCAAAGGGATAATTTTTTACAACTTTTTATGGCTAATATTTTTGGGTAACAAACGAGGGCCTACTTCATTGTCCAAATTGCTAATCACATTACCATATGCATCTCGAGATTAATTAAGTTTAGAGATATATTTAGCACGAATTTCGAGACAACATTTCACACATTTCCCATAACCGATCAAAACAAAGGATTGAGATCATCAACAACTTAATAAAACGCTGAAAAGAATTTTGAGTTAATCATAAACTCGGATTGATTTAAAAACTCATAAAAAATTGAAAGGCTCGAAATCTCACCGGGTTGGACTAATCTCCACACTTATTCGTTAAGTCGTCAATTTTCTTTCAATTTCCATCTTCGGTCAATTTCGGCTTAATGCATTATGAATTTTACAATTTGAGACTTTAATAGAATAAAGGTGATATTTTTGAAAAATTTAAATTCCAATTTTTATTTATTTTGAAGAAAAATATTTTTGGTTTTTTTCAATTTTTTTTTTTTTGGAAATATTAAAAAAATATACTTGGAAAGAACATGTGATTGAATCAATGAATATAAACAATAAACGGGAAGAATATCCCACACCCCCTAACTTAAATGTTGCATTGTCCTCAATGCGAATCAAGAACACAACATAAAGAGAGGAAAAGAAAGATATTACCCAAATGGAGCGATCCTCGAAAAGTACGAGTCCAATGAATCTACAAAACATGTTAGAACCAAGCATAGCAAAAAGAATAACAAAATTTTTTAACTAATTACTCTAAACTAAAAAAAATAAAAATAAAAAGCTAAATATGTACAACCTACGATTTGAAATTCTAATAACTCATATAGTAGAAGTCGAAAAGTTTGGGGGTCCACCCAAAATACAATTTGACTTTGAGGGATTAATAGTGTACCCTCACTATAAAACATGCCTCCCGAAAATTAAGAATTCCGTTTGAAAAACGGAAGGTGAAGCCCTTATACTTTTGACTCATTTGAGTCTAGACTGTATAAGAGCTCATCTAGTTTGGAAATTGTGACAAAATTGTGTCCATCCTAGAAACCAAAGAGCCTCAGAGATTGTTTTGCTTCTTCTCCTAGTCATCTTGTAATGATCCTGAGACTATAGCCATCACTCACACACTTAGAACTTAATTTTTGCATATCATATTGCACCTTTATGTGTATTAATGTGGTGAGTGTGTTTAAATCCCTCAATTTGATTTTTATTAATTTTTTGGGAATTTTAAACATCTTTTAATTAAGGTTTTATTAAATTAAAACTTGATTTAAAAAGTTTTGGGGTTAATATCTAAATATGTATTGTTGTGATTTTTGGCCTTAAGTTACTCTGGGTAGAAACCAAAAGCGCCAGAGACTCCATGGTTGGCTTTGTAATTAGTTTTGGACGCGCGTTTGTATTCATTCTATGGCCAACACTTGCTGCTCTCTGATTGGCCAGAGTTGTGTTTCTTTACAGAGACAAAACTTCGCATGTTATCATCCCTTGGATCAACCCTTATCAATGGCCTGCATGTCGCCTGAGTGAATCCCCGTGTAAACCTTTAAGCCAATCACAGCCTGTTTAATCCACCGCCTGTTGTGAGCCTTTGGATTGAAGTCAAAGAAGCTTAACTCAATCTCAGCCGTTGTTTTTGAACGATAGTCTGGAACCTTCTCCTCTTGCTATTTAAAGGACTCTCATCTCAGCCTTCGAAAGCTTTTGCCACTTTGAAAATTCTCAGAGAAAGAATAGAGAGAGAGAGAGAGAGAAGAGAGAAAAGAGAAGAGAGAGAGAGAGAAACCAGAGAGTCAAGTTAGAAACCCTAACTTCGTCTAAACCTTCTCCAACCTAAACCACTTACCTCTCCAAAAACACCATAACCAAATAAACACCATCTTTAGTGTTTCTTGAGTTTATGAGAGTTCGAGTTGAGTGATCTTGGGTTTCTGTAACCTTGTGTTCATAAAATCTTATTTCTAACTTAGACACCTACTCAGATCTTGTTTCTGATTCAATAGAAATCATAGATCTGAAGTTTTTCATGTCACAGTACACTTAGTTGCATTTATTTCTCATCTTGAGAAGTACGTTGTTGATTGTTTTCTGTTAAAACATTTTCTTACTTCAGAATCAACAAAAAATGTTTTATAGTTTCTGTTTTTACAAAACTTAACCTGACCTAGTTGGATTCTCACTTGGAGGGTTTTCAATCTCCTAAATATTTTCAAAAGAGATTGAGAAAGGTCTTGACCGATTTCTTAAGCAAGATCTCCGTGGAATCTGGGTTATATTGAAAGGTCAAAAGGTTTTTGGTTTTGTAAGAAAGAAAAATAACAAACTCACTGCATATAGACTTTATATGTAATTTGTATAGGACTGTTTGTAAATCTAAGTGTGTGTGAGTTCATGCATGTGTTATAGAACACTTTTCACAAACACTTAACACACTACATACACTGAAAGTGTTGGCTATAAGATTTGGTGAACATAAGTCGACGTAACGTGCTGAAACAAAGGAAGAGTTGACAAACTGAGAAGACTACATCAACAATCAAGATCTGCAGAAAAGTTTAAGGACGCCAGAGGGTACAATCCTGAACTTGTATAGATTTGTTATTGTGTGCATGTTAGTTAAATAGATTGTAACTCACATATTTGTTTTAGTGATATTTTCTTGTTTTACTCCGTAGAGGGAGTCGTGGATGTTTCCTCAATTGGTGAGGTTTTACCACGTTAAAAATACTGAGTATTACTATTTCTACATCTTCTCATCCAATTCTGTTGTGTGCTGAGTTTAAAATATTTTAAACTGTTTACTAAAACTTGTTATCAAATCTTGTCCTAATCTCGTACATAATTTTGTTAACACATCTTGTGTTCAAAATCAGTTTGATTTAAGTAAAGAGTTTCTTCAAAAAACTTTTTGGAGTTGCTTAAATAGTTTATTTTCAATAAACGGCTTTAGCAACGCTATTTCAATTGGTATCAGAGCTTTTGGTGAACTTATTTCAAAAATATCCCGAGTTTCTGAAACTGTTTTCTCAAAATCAATCATGGACGAGAAAAATGAAAGATATGGTAACTTGACCAGACCTCCGGTCTTTGATTGAACCAATTTCTCTTACTGGAAAGTAAGGATGATTGCTTTCATTCAAGGAACTCTGGGAGATGATGTCTGGGACATTATTGAAAATGGATACTCTTATCCTACTAAACCAGCCACTGAAGGAAGTAATGAGAGGGTTAAGAAAATATTAAGTGAGTTTACTCAAGAAGAGAAACAAGTTTCTAGCAATAATAATAAAGGAAAGAATGCTATATTTATGTCTATAAATGAACATGAGTTTAAGAGAATCTCATCTTGTACCACTTCTAAGGAAGCATGAGATACCTTGATTACTGCCCATGAAGGAGACTCTAGGGTTAAGGCTGCTAAAACTCAGGTGTTAATCCAACAGTATAACTCTTTAATCATGTCTGAATCTGAGTCTTTTGATGACTTCTATATGAACCTGACTGATATTGTCACTAAACTGCATGCTAATGGTATAACTTATGATAGACAAGAAATTGTGTCTAAAATTCTGAGATCATTACCATAGAAATTTGACAATAAAAGATATGCTATTGAGGAAATGTGTGATATAAATCTCACTCCTGAATTACTCAGTAGTAAATTAAGAACTGTGAAATGGAATTAGAGTTTAAGAAACAATTGACCCACACTCATAGGAAACATACCAATTCCAATCTTAGCTTTACTTCTAAGATGATTAAGCCTGAGTTAAATACTCCTAGTAATGATTCTGATGAGGACTGTGACTTAGAAAGTCTAGATAATCAGATTGCCCTAATGTCAAAACAATTTAAGAAAATTGTTAAATTTAGAAACAGTATTTCAAATAGACAGGGCAAGTCTAATTATTCAACTCCTTCAAATCACAAGTCCCATGAGAAACCTCATGACAAACAGAACAAGGACAACACAAGACCTCACAGAGACCTCAATAAGACTGAATGCTATAGATGTGGTAAACTAGGACACATTGCTCAAGACTGTAGAGTTAATTTAAATACCCAAAACAAAAACTCTAGAGCCAACATCTGCAAAACATGGGATGACTCAAGTGACTCTGAAAATGAGGAACCTCAGACATCTGATGGTTTTGATCATTGTTTATCCTTCTTTGCCAAAATCATATATAATGATGATATGCCTGTGCTTGATAGGGAGGATGAGTCTAGTAATTCTAGCTCTGTTGCTTTGAATCATAATTTAACTAGTTTAGATGCTTTACTTACTGAGAACATTAATACTTCTTCCTCGGGGTGTGTGAGTCAAAGGGGAATCGATACTGCTGATGTCAATGGGTGCGTGAGTTTAAGAAATGAAACCTTAGGGGTCACTTAAAACACCTCACTTAGTGACTCAGACAATGAAGATCTCCCAGATATACACACTCTATATTCTAAAACTCTAAAGAAAAGCACTAGACTAGAAAAGATTGTGAAAGATCTTACCAAAAAGCTAGAGGATCTAAGCCTGATGGTAAAACTGAATGCTGAAGAGTATACTACTCAATGCATGTCTCATGAAAATGAAATTAAAGTGTTTGATGAAAAACTGAAAACTTTGACTGAAGCTAATGAAATTCTGGAGAAAAAATACAATGGGACATTATTAGAATTGGAACAAACCAAAGAAAAGACAGCAACTGTGTTTAAAAAATTTACAAAATTTGAAAATAATTCAAACTGTTTTGATGGATTTGTTGCTGAATCTAAAACCAATTCTGATGATAGAACTGGTATAGGGTTTTGCCCCAAGTTGAAGACACAAACAAAACCTGTTGAACCTATCAAATTTGTGTCAGGAGGCAAAAGACCTATTGAAACATGTCCAGACTTTCACTCACTAAAAACTGAGTTTGATCATCAAAACACTAACACCGGAGATGCAAGTTGCTCTAAGCATGAAAGTTTACCAAAGGGAAAATATGTCTGCCCCCCAATTAGGAAAAGTGAACCTGCTTTCAAACCTGTGCTACCTAGGAATAAAATTCAGCCTCAAAATTTCTCAAAACCTTTGTTTAGAGACTTTCCTAAGGTAAACCCCATTCTGAGCAATCTTTATTGCTCCTATTGTGATATATACGGACATTCTTTCGATGATTGCTATGCTAGGAGACTGATTAAGCCTACCTACAACACTTCTGTGTACCATAACTTTAACTATTCTAGGAGGAGTCGTAACAATTATGTCCTTCCCAGGCCACCAGACAAAAACTCCAACTATAGGAATATAAAGACTAAACCTAAAAGGACATTTACTAGAAGGAATCCCAGAAACTTTTCTAAATCAAATGCTCAGGTGTTTAAATTTACTCAAAATCATGCGCAAAATGTTTTTCAACAAAAATCTAATGCTCGCAAATTTTATCAAATGAGAGCAAACAATCGCAAACAGAAAACTAGAGCAATTTGGGTTAGAAAAGATGATCTAGTACCCCAGATGAAGTGTAATATTGTTATTTCTGCCTTAAAAGCTGAACTTACATCTTCTGGTTGGTATTTGGATTCTGGATGTTCCAAGCATATGACAGGTGATGATACAAAACTTTTAAATAAAACCCACTTTGATGGTGGAAAAGTTGTTCTTGGTGATGGAGTATCATCCCAGATCATAGGCAAAGGAACTCTTAAAGAAAAAGGACTTCATGTTCTTGAAAATGTTCTCTTAGTTAAAGGTCTTAAGGCTAATTTACTTAGCATTTCGCAATAGTTAAGAAATTTGGCCTCGAGAGTGCTAAAAGTGCTAAAACGCCTATGAGTACTACAGAAAAATTGTCAAAAGGTGAAAATGGAAAATCTGTAGATCCTACTTTATATCGTAGTATGATTGGCGCATTACTCTATCTGACTGCCTCGCGTCCTGATATCATGTATGCTGTGTGTGTTTGTGCGCACTATCAAAACAACCCCAAAGAGAGCCATTTAAACTCTGTTAAACGGATAATTAAATATGTTAAAGGCACTCTAAATTTAGGAATTTGGTACACGAATGACACACTGAGCACTATTATTGGGTACACTGATGCTGATTGGGCTGGATGTACTGATGATAGTAAAAGCACTTCAGGCGCATGTTGTTATATTGGTAATAACTTCGTAGGATAGAGTAGTAAAAAATAGAACTGCACATCTCTCTCGGCTGCTGAATCTGAATACATAGCCGCTGGTAGCTGTTGTGCCCAATTATTGTGGCTTAAACAAATGCTAAGTGATTATGGTATTCTAGAACCCACACTTCATCTCTATTGTGATAATCAAAGCGCGATTAATATTTCTAAGAACCCGATTCAACACTCGCGAACTAAGCACATGAAAATAAGACATCACTTTATTCGTGAATTAGTTGAAGCCAAGGAATTAGAAATCAATTATCTTCCTACTGATCTACAACTTGCAGATTTGTTTACCAAACCTCTTGATTATAATAGATTCATTTCTTTACGTAAATCTATTGGTATGGTTTGTGTCGAGTAAATACCTGTTATATTTTCCAAGTTACTTCCCTTTGTCCATTTGAGACAAAATGGGGGAGAAATTTGAGTCTATCTCTGCATATACTAAACAGCTTGATCTTAGTAATTCTTTGCAGGTATTCTTCTTGTACAGTCATTCTCTATTGTAATAATAGGATGTTAAACTGTATATAGTTGAGTTATGTAATTTTTGCTTTCTAGGATTTGGGTAGATAGAACTTTTATAGGAATAGGTTTTTCTTATTTGTTGTCGCCCTACGAGTTCTAGATGACTCAAAGGAGATTTTGTCTCATATTTCCAAAGGGGGAGATTGAGGCCCTTATACTTTTGACTCATTTGAGTCTAGACTGTATAAGAGCTCATCTAGTTTGGAAATTGTGATAAAATTGTGTCCATCCTAGAAACCAAAGAGCCTCAGAGATTGTTTTGCTTCTTCTCCTATTCATCTTGTAATGATCCTGAGACTATAGCCATCACTCACACACTTAGAACTTAATTTTTGCATATCATATTGCACCTTTATGTGTATTAATGTGGTGAGTGTGTTTAAATCCCTCAATTTGATTTTTATTAATTTTTTGGGAATTTTAAACATCTTTTAATTAAGGTTTTATTAAATTAAAAATTGATTTAAAAAGTTTTGGGGTTAATATCTAAATATGTATTGTTGTGATTTTTGGTCTTAAGTTACTCTGGGTAGAAACCAAAAGCGCCAGAGACTCCAGGGTTGGCTTTGTAATTAGTTTTGGACGCGCGTTTGTATTCATTCTATGGCCAACACTTGCTGCTCTCTGATTGGCCAGAGTTGTGTTTCTTTACAGAGACAAAACTTCGCATGTTATCATCCCTTGGATCAACCCTTATCAATGGCCTGCATGTCGCCTGAGTGAATCCCCGTGTAAACCTTTAAGCCAATCACAGCCTGTTTAATCCACCGCCTGTTGTGAGCCCTTGGATTGAAGTCAAAGAAGCTTGACTCAATCTCAGCCGTTGTTTTTGAACGATAGTCTGGAACCTTCTCCTCTTGCTATTTAAAGGACTCTCATCTCAGCCTTCGAAAGCTTTTTCCACTTTGAAAATTCTCAGAGAAAGAATAGAGAGAGAGAGAGAAGAGAGAAAAGAGAAGAGAGAGAGAGAGAAACCAGAGAGTCAAGTTAGAAACCCTAACTTCGTCTAAACCTTCTCCAACCTAAACCACTTACCTCTCCAAAAACACCATAACCAAATAAACACCATCTTTAGTGTTTCTTGAGTTTATGAGAGTTCGAGTTGAGTGATCTTGGGTTGCTGTAACCTTGTGTTCATAAAATCTTATTTCCAACTTAGACACCTACTCAGATCTTGTTTCTGATTCAATAGAAATCATAGATCTGAAGTTTTTCATGTCACAGTACACTTAGTTGCATTTTATTTCTCATCTTGAGAAGTACGTTGTTGATTGTTTTCTGTTAAAACATTTTCTTACTTCAGAATCAACAAAAAATGTTTTATAGTTTCTGTTTTTACAAAACTTAACCTGACCTAGTTGGATTCTCACTTGGAGGGTTTTCAATCTCCTAAATATTTTCAAAAGAGATTGAGAAAGGTCTTGACCGATTTCTTAAGCAAGATCTCCGTGGAATCTGAGTTATATTGAAAGGTCAAAAGGTTTTTGGTTTTGTAAGAAAGAAAAATAACAAACTCACTGCATATAGACTTTATATGTAATTTGTATAGGACTGTTTGTAAATCTAAGTGTGTGTGTGTTCATTCATGTGTTATAGAACACTTTTCACAAACACTTAACACACTACATACACTGAAAGTGTTGGCTATAAGATTTGGTGAACATAAGTTGACGTAACGTGCTGAAACAAAGGAAGAGTTAACAAACTGAGAAGACTACATCAACAATCAAGATCTGCAGAAAAGTTTAAGGACGCCAGAGGGCACAATCCTGAACTTGTATAGATTTGTTATTGTGTGCATGTTAGTTAAATAGATTGTAACTCACATATTTGTTTTAGTGATATTTTCTTGTTTTACTCCGTAGAGGGAGTCGTGGATGTTTCCTCAATTGGTGAGGTTTTACCACGTTAAAAATCCTGAGTATTAATATTTCTACATCTTCTCATCCAATTCTGTTGTGTGCTGAGTTTAAAATATTTTAAACTGTTTACTAAAACTTATTATCAAATCTTGTCCTAATCTCGTACATAATTTTGTTAACACATCTTGTGTTCAAAATCAATTTGATTTAAGTAAAGAGTTTCTTCAAAAAACTTTTCGGAGTTGCTTAAATAGTTTATTTTCAATAAACGGCTTTAGCAACGCTATTTCAGAAGGCATGTGTGAGATGGAGAAAATGAACCATCACCAATTAAAAAATTTAACGGGATGATGGGGGGTTTGGGTGCTAGGTGGGACAAGTACAAGTGAGATCCAAGAAAAATATAATCACCTCCCAAAGATTTTTCAAGTAGTATGGGGAGAGGGGCACACAAAAAGGAACATTCCATATTAGAAAACAATTCTAGCAAAGTGTCTTTGTCGGTAAAAGTTGTAAACGTTTCAGAATTTTCAACCGACTCATAGGAATCTAGCGGTACTTCTAATGGTTCAATAAGCGTGAACGAAAATGGTGATGAAATAAATGCAATCTCAAGTGATTCATCATCACTTGGAGATTGAATTTCAAGGGAGCAAGACTCACTTTCAATGATATGTTCTTCAAAAATTTGAGGTGACACACAAGTCTCAACCTCCTCTTTGTTTTCCAAAATAGAACGCACATCATCGCAAAGTGTGACCATTTCCTTCACAAGACCATAATCGATATTCTTTGTGCTTTGGGTGGAAAGAAAATCCAGTACTCTTTTGGTTAGAAAAAGCGTGTTTTCTTCCAAAGTAGGATCCCTTGGCTCTAAAACCTCGGATTCCTCATTTGGTTGAAAACCTTCTATAGTTTCACAAATATCGGAAGAAAAATCTTCATTGGATTCCCCAAAATGATTTTTTTTCGATATTCGTTTTCAAGCTTTTCATACGCAAGATTTAGAAAGGCCTCACCCATGGTAATAGTTTGAGGCAAAAATTCTTGAGAATATTTAATATAAATTTCTCTCCTATATTCATTTTCAAGCCTTTCATACTCCAGAGTTAGAATGGCCTCACCAATGGTAATAGGTCGAGCCGCGGACTCTTGAGAATAAAATGTTTGAAAACGATTACCATATGAATCATTATAATTACCAAACTCCCCATGAAAAGACATGATTATCGAATAGTATGTAAATGGAAATTCGAGTACAGAGGTGTGCGGTTGAGGATTCTACGTTTCTTGGCGCTCAATTGTGCAAGGCTACAAAAAAGGTTAAAAAAAATCCAAAGAAAAAAAATCTTTCGAAATAGTAAATCAATTATAATCTATAACAAAACATTCCCCGGGCAACGGCGCCATTTTGATGAGTGGAAAAACTGAGCGTCCGTGTAATACGCTAGTCGTTGTTATCGGCTTCCAACCTCAATACAAAAAAAACCTAAACTTTTAACTACACTTTTATGGAGTATAGTAGTAAGTCTGGGTATCGAATCCACATGGAATGTTTTATAGAATTTAATTGATTTATTACTTCTAAAATAAAAGTGAAAAGATGATGATGGTTGACAAGGGGAAATTAGTTGGAACAAATTTATAAAACTAATTAAAATGAATGAGGAAATAGGTTGGAATACAATCCCCCAATCCCTAGTAATTAACCATTAGAATACTAGAATTGTAAATTATAAATTTGAATGAATCCAGTCTTTATAGATCCTAAGCATTACATATATGAGGTTCAAACCCGCATCATATGAAATCAAAGATAAATATAAAGCGGTGCTAAATAATTACACGCACATCATATTCTTAAATATCCCAAGTACCTAGGGCAAGAGAGATTAAAAGATCTAGGATGATTGTGAACTTCTCTTACACGATTCTTTCAAATTTAAATTTAAATTCTATTTTCTATGTAGATAAATTACATTGGGATGGGTTCATGCATCCCAACCCTTAAAAATTAGCTAAACATGATGAAAACAAAAGAAAACTCTAACAAACATTGTTAACAATTTGCAAAACAATTGAGAATTGAATGGAAAAATAAAATAGAGAATAGAAATTGATACTTGTATTTAGCAAGAGGAGAAAGAGATGAATTTGAATCCAGCAAAACTTCTTCTTCAAACTTACAACTAGGGTTTATGAAAACTTCTACCAAAGAAAACTAAAAAGACTCTCTAAAATCTGACTTTCTCTCTCTAAAATTCTATTCTTCTCTCTAGAATTCAACTTCCCTTGAAATGAGGTAGGGCTTGGTCTTTTATAGCACCAAGTAGCACTAATTTGACAGTCAGAGTTGCTTGTTGCACAAGTTTTCCAAGAGTTGCACTGCTTTAAATGCATAATAAATGCCAGGATTTCGCATGTCCATTTCTCTTCATTACCGCGCAACTTCAAAACATCGTAACTTCTTCACCGTAGCTCGGATTGAGGTGCCGTTTTTTCCAGTGTTCTTGTAATTTAGATCTCTTAAACTTTCTAGTTGTCCCCACCTCCGGGACTAAGGCTGAAAAATTACAAAAATGCCCTTCAACTCTCCATTTCTTGGTTTCTTTCACTATTTTGAGTTCTCTTTCGCACTAACTTGCATGAAATACCTGTAAAACACATGAGAAATACACAAAACACGAAATTCTTTCCAAAAAAGGTTAGTAGCATAAATACGAGACAAATCCAAGCTATTTACACTGCACGGGATCATAAAAATATCGAAATTAAGGGGATAACTGTGAAGAATATGTGCCTAATCAGTATTACAATTAAATACTATCCTATGAATAAATATTTTTATCCGGAATTGAGCCAAAACTATATATGGACTCAATTGGAAATTTGTGTCCTTACAAATCTCCCCCTTTAGCTATTCTTGGATAAAAACCAAACAAAAATCCTAAGGGGCCGTCAAGCTCTACTAGACTCAAAACATAACCCACCCAAACTTGACTCAACCCAAGGATCAAAACGCTTTGCCATTGAAAGATGCCGCTTTAGAATAATTCCTGCACACTTAAGCAAACTCATTAAATGCATAGGGAATATCAAAGTATTAAATGCAATTTTAATTAATTACCCCCCCTAAATTAATTGTCCCCTTTATCAAACACATGACCTACTTAGAAAGACGTCTCCCCCTAAGATAAATCTCCCCCAAACTCCAAACTAAGATATGGCAATAATAGGATTGGATACCATTTCTCCCCTATATATAAAAAATGCACACGCACATATATATAGATATAAACACGCACATGACACAAAAATACAATAAGTTTGCACACTCGTATGGCAAAAATACGTCATATGGAAACGGAAGTGTTGGGGTGTGAACTAGTAACGATTAAATTTAGACCCAAACACTTAATAAACATTCACGGAGTTCTCATTTGATTTCAAACTTTATCACATTTAAATATAACCTCATGTGACAATATAAAAATTGAACTCAATGAACAAACATACACAATGCATACAAGCCTAGCATGATGATGATTCTACAAACCAAATAGAGTCATGACATTAAAGACAACTAGGATAAACGGACATTGTGCAAACTGTTGATATACCATCCAATTCTCCCTCAATAAGCATATATATTCTTTTGATTTTGAATGAATACATCAAACAAACATAGGCCTTGGAAATTGTTTGCTTTTTAATGCCAAATATTCTGTTTTTAGGCCTTTGGATCACGTATTTCTTTTAGATCCAATAAACGGTGGCTTACTATCGCAAAGGATTTAATTCATCCTTTCGGAGCCCTTCCCCGTGCACATTTATATTTATCATGTTTTCATATTTCACACAAATCTCACATGCAACGGATTTTGACATGCACTAGTCCTCCTAGGTCATAGATATGTAGATGACTAGATTGGTAGGAGAACACCTCAAAAAGCTCAAATATAACATGTGACATTAAGATTTCAAAAGAGCTCGTGCATGTGTGAATAGAGGCATATAGAAATAGAATCCATTTAAACAACACAAAATCCAACTACTCCATAAAATATGGTAAAGAACATTTTAAGGATTGACAATCTAAACAAAAAGTTCTAGCCACATGGGAGCGTAAAAGATGGGATTCAAACACAAGTATATGCCACTTAAAGTGTGTCAAACAAAAATACACACAAAAAAAATATTTTTGAGTTTTAAACATTTTTCACCAAAAATAAATATATATACTCAAAAGATTAAACAAAAATCATTTGTATTTTTCATTAAGCTTTAATGAAATAAATAAAACACAAATGATAAACACAAATCTTTTTATATTTTTCAATTAATTCAAACACAAAATATAATACAAAAAGATAAACAAGTCATAATTTCTAGCATGTGATATGAAATAAGGCAATGACTAGAAAATGACTAAAACAAGCATACATTTAGCATGTGAATATAGCATGAGGTACAAACGCTAAAGTATGCAAACACTAACACATTTATCCTTTAGATTTAGCAAGGGAGGAAGCATGAGAAAGTAAATGAGAATCAAAATCCCTATTTTGCAAAGCAACCAAGTCGGATTTCCTAACCCAAATTAATGAAGAATGACTATCTTGGGGTGTTGGAACGTTAACTACCGTGGTTACTTTACTATGGGATTTTTTAGGAATTCGTTTAAGATCAAAACAAAATTTCCTAAGATGACCTTTTCGACCACAATGAGTACAAGTAAAAACATGTCGAAAAGAGTTACCTACGGAGTGATCTTTAAATGCATTCCTAGTAGATTCTCCTAAAACCTTGGTTTGGGCATTATGAGTAAATTCATTACAAGTATTGAAGCCTAAACCACAAGTGTCATTTTTAATTTGGACCGTTCCTAACATTTTATCTAGTTTTTTCGAACGACACTCCAGATCAAATTTGACATTACTAGAGTATTTTAATTTATTTTTCAATTCAAAAATGTTAGACTCTAATAAAACATTTCGCTCTTCAAAAGCAAGAAGCTCCTTTTTCAAGGATTCCATTAAACCCTTAAGGCTATCTCTTTCGCCTTCTACATATTCAAGCTTCTCTTGAAGAGTGCTCTCACGTGTCCTAAGGTCTTCTATTAAAGCATTTTCATCAACGACCTTGACACTCTCTCTTAAACTAGCTTCTAACTTCAAATTAGCTCTTTTCAATTTAATAGATTCTTTATAAAGCTCTTGAAAAGCATTTTGAAGTTCACTCACATTAACCTCTTCTTCATTTTCACTCTCTCTTTCTTCTCCACTCTCACTATCATAAAAAATAAGAGAATCATGTACAATGACCTTGGAAGTGGCATGTGCTATCGTTTCATCAATCGATGAGTTCTCACTATCACTCACATGACTAGCCATAAAAGCCACAAAAATTTTCTTAGTGGGGGAATCGGGCTTTTCTTCCTTATCACTATCACTAAGGGTCGCATTATATGAAGTGGGTCGCTTACCCTCTTTCCTTAGTTTAGTGGGGCATTCATAAGCCCCATGTCCATAACCTTCACAACCAAAACACTTATTAGACTCATCCCTATCTAAATTTTCATTACTAGGTTTAGGGATCTTCTCGCCTTTGTCATGCTTAGAAGATTCAAATTTCTTAAAATCATTTTTAAATTTATCTTTGTTAATTTTAAGAAATTTTCTAAATTTACGAGCAAACAAATCCATGCCTTCCGAGTCACTATCACTCTCACTCTCTACTAATTGTTTGACCTCTTTTCGGGCTTTTAAAGCAACGCCCTTTGCGATTTTCTTTTCAGATTTAGAGGGAAACATATCTATTTCATAGGTTTGTAAATCACCTACAAGCTCTTCTAATTTCGTAGAGGCTAAAGTGGGTAAAGAATTTAAAACGGTCACCTTTGGAATAAATCTATCGGGTAGGGACCTTAAAATTTTCTTTACAACACGGTCGTCAGGTATTTTCTCTCCCAAGTTAAAAGATGAATTAACAATATCAGAAAGTCTAGCATAGAATTCATCAAAAGTTTCTTTTTCATTCATTTTGATAGTTTCAAATTGAGTGGTGAGGTTTTGGAGTTTTGAAGCTTTAACAACACTAGTTCCTTCATGAGTTAATTGTAAAATATCCCAAGCTTCTTTAGCGGTTTCACACGTCATAATACGTCGGAATTCATTCGGTGTGACAGCGCTAAACAAGGCATTTAAACCACGGGAATTGAAATTAGCAAGTTTAAACTCATTTTCAGTCCATCTATCAGCGGGTTTGATAACACGTTCGTTTTCAACTAAATAAGTTGGTGGGGACCACCCATTAACAACAGACATCCAAACTCTTTCGTCGATAGATTTTAGTGCCGATCTCATACGCGCTTTCCAATACGCGTAGTTTGAACCATCAAAAATAGGAAATTTTGAAAATGGGGAAAAATCCATTTTAGCCAAAAATAATTTAAGGATCTTTAACGAAATAATTTATCATTTTTGGCTCTGATACCAATTTGAAAAAGATGGAACCCCGGATTTGAATTATCTCAATTAAAATATAATTTCCTTTTAAATAAATGCGGAAGCGTAAGGTGATGGTTCAACTAAAACAAACAAATAACAAATTTTAATTCCTTAAACAAATTAAACCAAGTGAAGTAAAATTAATCAATTAATATATTCACTTAAACCAATTAATTCAATCCAAGTCCTAGAATTTGCCTAAGTCATATTTATCAATATTAGCAAATTAGGCGAAACCAAATTTAGCAAATGACTTGAATTAAATTAACTTTACCCAATATTTAATATAAGTCCCAAATTAAAGTGAGTGTGATGATTTAAACCAAATTTTATCTTGAATTATGCTAAGCATGCGTTCTAAATTATTTAAGCAAGATAAAATAAATCAATCACACTACGCCGCGATGTACGAGGAAAAACCCAAGATGGGAAACAACCTCGGACGTCCCTAGCCACAAATCCACTAGATACGGAATTACAATTACAAGACAGATAGACTTACAACGCACGACTCGATCCCTCTCAAGCCTCGACTCTTCTTCTTGTAGAAACCTCTTCCTAGCGGATAACCTTGGAACACCACCGCGGTCTCGGAATCCACCGATAGGACTTTATATGGTCACCGTCACCCTAACATGAAGCCTTTCTCCAAGCGGGTAAAACAACATAAAACACTTCTTCTTTCTTTGTGGGAGGTAGAAGCAAAACCCGTAACTTCTCTTTAATTCGGTGTGGAGAAAATCGGTGCCAAACTCCAAGCAATTGATCAGTATATAAGAACTTGGAATAAACTCATTTGGGTGTAAACACTAGAGTGATGGAAATTTTTCTCTAAAAATCTCACTCAAAACATGAACATTTTCCTAAACAATTTTTGCTCTCAAACTCTCTCTAAGAGATAAAAAGGATGTGGAAAAGTTAAATTGGAAAATGTTATTCCCGCACATAATAAAGTCTGAAACAGTTGGTTAAAAACCAAGTGGGGAAGTGGGTGCAAAACTGCCAAAAAATTGCCAAAAACTGTTCCCGCCTGGCATCTCATTCGAACGACATTTCGTTCGAATGAAATCTCGTTCGAACGAAATTTCTAACGACGTTCCAGATTGAACTCGTTAGAATCTCGTTGGATATCGTATTCGAACAGAAGGTTCGTTCGAATGACATATCGAACGACATGTTAGTGGCCTAATATGCATATCGAACGACATGTCAGTGGCCTAATATGGGAACTCGTTGGCAAGTTCGTTCGAACGACATTCTCGTTCGAACGACAATCTCGTTCGAACGACAATCTCGTTCGAACGACAATCTCGTTCGAACGAAAAACCAGAAAGTTGGAAAATTCGATTTTAGCCCAGAAAACTTTATAAACTTATTTTAAAGTTTTATTTAATTCTTTCTGAAAATTAAAACACAGTTTTTACAAAACCTAACACCCAATAAACTTTGTTCCAAACTCCTATATATATAATATTGCATTCATACCTTGGGAGCATGGAACTATGGTTGATGACGTAGAAACGAGGCACGCAAATCGGCATTTTTGATAAAGCTTTATTCTCTTTGCCTCTACGTCTTCAACTAACACTTCATAGGCTTGAGAGTATTACAATTAAATACTATCCTATGAATAAATGCTTTTGTCCGGAATTGAGCCAAAAGTATATATGGACTCAATTGGAAATTTGTGTCCTTACATTCTTGATCAGAACCTCTCTCACAGATCGAGAGAAGAAGGAACTGACAGTACTTTTACGGAATAACTTGGACATTTTTGTGTGGGAACCCTACGAGTTTCCTGGGATTGATCCCAGTGTGGTTTGCCATCGGCTGCATGTTGTCCCGATTTTCAAGACGATCGCACAAAAGGCACGACAAACCCGAGAAGGCCAAGTTTGTTTAGAAGGAAGTGGAAAAGCTGCTGGATGCAGGATCCATATGGGAAGTTCAATTATCTAAATGACTGTCTAACCTAGTAATGGTCTCGAAAAGTAATGGAAAATGGAGAGTCTGCATTGACTTCACCAACCTTAACAGTGCTTTCCCTAAAGACAGTTTTCCTCTCCCAAAGATTGACCAGTTGTTTGACGCCATAATAGCTCATGAAAAAATGAGTTTCCTAGATGCATACTCTGGGTATCATCAAATCCCTCTACACGAGCCAGATCAAGATAAGACATCATTCATCACCACCGTCGGGTTGTATTGCTATAAGGTCATGCTATTTGGGCTAAAAAATGCAGGAGGAACTTACCAGTAGTTGGTCACCAAAATGTTCAAAAGCCAAATAGGAAGCACCATGGAGGTCTAAATCGATGATATGCTCGTTAAGAGTAGGCTTAAAGAAGACCACCTCTCTGACCTATCATGGACCTTCGAAATCCTCAAGAAATATCGAATGAAGCTTAATGCATGTAAGTTTTCCTTCGGTGTCCAGTGAGGAAAATTTCTCGGGTACTTGGTTAGTGAGAGAGGCATTGAAGCCAAACCAGACCAGATTGACGTCATCAATAGGGTGCAACCCCCTCGTACAATAAGATACATGTAGAAGCTTATGGGTATACTCATCGCCCTAAATCAGTTCATCTCGAAGTCATCTGAAAGGTTCCAGCCATTCTTCCAATTGTTGAAGAAAAGAAAAAAATATGGAGTGGAATGAGGATTGACCGAAGGAATTATAGGAGCTCAAAGCTTACCTCAGCACACCAACCTTGATCGTAATACCTCAAGAGAATGATTCCCTGTACCTATACCTTGCAGTTTCCAAACACGGTGTCAGTTCTGCACTGGTATGCGAAAGAACAGGAATCCAACACCCAATCTATTATGCGAGAAAGACTCTCTTGGATGCCGAACAACGATACCAAACCGTTGGAAAAGCTCACCTTTGCAGTAGTGGTAGCCTCAAGAAAATTAAAACATTATTTTGAAGGCCACTCCATCATTGTACTTACGTCCCACCCTCTCACAACAGTACTACGAAAGGCGAACTTGTCAGGCAGATTATCAAAATGTTCAGTCGAGCTCGGACGATTCAACATTCAGTTCCAGCCAAGGAATGCTATCAAAGGAAAAGTCCTCGCTGACTTCATCAAAGAATTTATAGGAGAACACCCTTGCGATCCAACGCAAACTATTCATAAGCAGGATGTTCCCTTGGCATTAAGTATCTGGAGACTGTTTGTTGACGGTGCCTCCAACTCCATGGGGGCAGGAGTAGGCATCGTGCTGATTACCTCTGAAGATGCAATACTCGAGTAAGGAATCAGGCTTAGATTTGAAGCCTCCAATAATGAAGCAGAATATAAAGCACTGATAGTTGGCCTACAGAAGGCACACGCGCTTGGAGCAAAGCAACTCCAAGTGTTCGGTGACTCACAATTGGTCTCCAACCAGATAAGTGGTGACTTCAACGCTAGGGATGAGAGGATGGTGGCCTACCTCACCACAGTGAAGGAATTAAAGGCTAACTTCGAACAGGTCAGTGTCCAACAGTTTCCCAGAGGACAGAACAGTTATGTTGACGCCCTAGCGGCCTTGAGCTCAGCGATCAATTCTGACTTGAAGAGAACAATTTTGATTAACTTCCTCACCCAGCCAAGCATCAACCAGATTAACGAATTGCCAAACGTGGGACATGTTCTCCAGATTGAGACAACCCCCAGTTGAATTGACCCCTTAAGGGATTATTTGAAGGACGGTGCACTACCAGACGATAAAAAGATCGCTCATCAGATAAGAGTCAAATCTTCTCGCTTTCACTAGTCCTTACCTATAATGCATTCACTCGAAGGACATCGAGCAAGTTCTTCACCAAATCCATGGGGGAATCTGTGGGAGTCACATTGGGGGCAGGTCGCTAGCTTTCCGAGCAATGAAGAAGGTTACTGGTGGCCATACATGTAGAAAGATGCTGGAGTTTATGCTCGCAAATGCAAAAAATGCCAACTTCACGCTCGAATAATGTTTGGCTAATGATGTTTGGCTAAAAAAATCTGTTGTAGGGCATGTTGCCCATTTCTAGGGCATGTTGCCCATTTCCGTTTGAGACATTTTATATTTCGGTTATTCAGACTTTGGTTTGTAATTAATTCAGGATGCAGACTTGTTTATTCATTTCATTATTGGGATTGTTGTGAGGAGTATTTCCTCCAGACTCTTTATTATATTGGTTGGGTATTCTATTGTGACTTTACGGAGATTGGTTATGTCAACCTTTATATTTATTATTGCATGTTAGTAAGATTTAATTTAAAATTTGACATCTCACTTTTCATATACTAGGTGGTTAGTAATTATTAAAATGTTTTCGACAGTGATGCTATTAACTGAACCAACTTGGCATTTTGTATTAATTTAATAAAGGAGTAGCTACCCGGTATTTAATTAGTCGGGGTGTCACATATAAGTCGTAGGTTATCATTCACTCTTACTGTAACCCAAAATGTAAATTCTCGATATGCCTCCCAATTGATTAAACATCGTTGGACCAAATCCAAATTTTTCCTCATTAACATTAACCGAGCCTTAATTGTATACCTACTGACCTTCGCTAAGTTTTTGTACAATTCTTAAACTATCCCCAAAGTTCTCTCACAATTAATTTTATGAGAAGATATATAAAAAATAAAATATGGAAGAAACAGGTAATCTAAGCCAGTTTTGCATAGGAGGTAAACCAGTTCACATGCCGAATCGATTCATTAGAGGGTCCGACCCGGTTCAAAAATCCTGCGAAGTTATCCTTCGTTGCTATTACGAGTTTACACCATTGAAACTCATTCAAAACTCCATAACACTTCCCCAATCTCTCATACAACATACCCAAACATTTAATATACATGTAGGGACAATAATCAACATAAATAACACATTAAGATGACAAGGAACCTATCCAAGAATGGATCAAAATCCATTATTTGATCAAAACCCTAGTTTATGTGTTCTTTATGCATATTCATTATTTAACCCAGATTTATTTAATATTAATCATTCTTTCTCATTGATTACCTATTTTCTACATACAAGTATTTGTTGTACATGAATTCCTTCTCCAAATCATGAGTTTTACCCACCCAAATCCCAAGAATCATCATTTAAATCATGAATTGAAAACCCTACACTACATGGGTATTATAAAATGCTCAAATTAATGCAAGATAAACACTTTACTCAAAGAAGTGGGTCTGATTTCATTCTGAGATGGTGAGAATGTTCTTTCCTTGCTCCGATCTCAATTCTGACGACGGTCCTGGTGCGAAATAGTGTGGAATAGCCTAGGTTTCTTATCCTCTTCCTCTCCTATGGCATGTTGTAACCCTAGAATCACACTCAAATAGGATGATATAACTCTCTATTTTTTGGAGTTTCCCCTACCCTAGACTCCTAAATGATCGAAATGCGCTTCCGTGATGCCTAGTTGGTCTAAAATCGTCTTGGGACCCAATCAACACACTTGGGTATACTATTCTGACTATATCAACCCATTTGGAACCAATCATGATATCAAAATCGTCATCCGAGTCACTCAACAATAATTTTCTATCTCGACCTTATATAGTCTACACTCGACTCCCGCTTGAGATATAACACTGTCACGTCACTATCACTCGCTCTGGCATAACATAATCGTTTACTACTCATTTAGTAATTTTATTCCCTAAATATTAATCTTTATCTCTCCTAATTAATATTTTAATAAACACATAATATTTATTTAAATTAAATTACGTCACGCGTGTAATCTAAAATAACCGAATTAATTTAAATTTTAAATAATCCGCAACACGAGGTATTACTTACTTCCCCCCTTATAAAGGAATTTCACCCTCGAAATTGGGATATAGCTGCGGTGAATAACTCTGGATACTACTCACGCATGTCATCCTCCCGCTCCCATGTCGACTTGCCACCGTTGTGGTGCCCCCACTGAACTGAAATCAAAGGTACCCCCTTAGATCGCAGCTTACGCTCATTGCGATCAAGTATCGTCACTAGTCTATCCTCATATGAGATATCGGATGCAAGTCTATCTCTTCCACTAGGACGTGTCAAAAATCCCTCTTGCTCCTCTAGTGCTTCAACGAAGACCCGTGGAACACATCGTTAATGCGCTGTAATTAATTCGGTAGTCCCAGCATGTATGTCACTGGTTCCACCCTCTCGATAATCAGAAACAATCCCACATATTTTGGCATTAGCTTCCCCTTATTACTGAACCTCATAACCCCCTTCATTGGAGGATGTGTCTCCTCTCTGCATCGGCGTAAACCTTATGCCTATCCTGAGCTATATGTATGCTCCCTAAAATCAGTTCAATCTTGGCAGTGGTGTCCTAAATCATCTCTTGCCCCAATAGCTGGTTGTTTCCCACCCCTAACAAGCAAGCGGGAGAATAAAAAGGCCATCCATACAGTGCGTCAAATGGTGCCATGCCCATGGTGAACTTATAAGAGAACTCCACACATGGAAGGTACTGCTCCCGTCCTCCCCTAAGTCAAGAATATGCACATCCTTAGCATATCCTCTAACATCTGATTAACTCGCTCCGTCTACCCATCTGTCTGTGGGTGATACACTGTTCTCAAACGTAAATTCGTGCCCATAGCTCCTGCAAGCTTCGCCAGAATTGGGACACAAAAAACTTGTCCCGATCCGAAATAATGTTAATTGGGACCCCATGAAGCCTCACTATCTCAGCAATAGACAACTGCGCATACAGTATCGTCTCAAAATTCGTATTACCCGACCAAAAATGGGCCACCATAGTCAACTGATCCACTCTCACCCAAATGGAGTCATTACCTCGCTGCGATATCGGTAATCCGATAATGAAATCCATGGAGATAGTCTCCCACTTCCATACTGGAACGTTGAGTGGTTGCAGCATCCCCTTTGGTTTTTGGTGGTCTACCTTCATTAGCTTGAAGGTATCACACTTCGAGACAAACTTTGTTATGTTTTGCTTTATCCCCAACCACCAATACTATTTACGCGTATCCTGGTATATCTTATACCCACCGGGATGTACCACAAACCTTGACTCGTGAGACTTTGACTTCATGCATGTCTCAAATCATCATCCTATAGAACCACGAGTCTCCCATTAAAGCGCAAGCCTCCCTAAGAACTAACTGAATAGGACTCTTCCCTATCAACGAACAGTTGGAGAACTCTGTCCTGATAATACGGATCCCCTTCTTATGTTTTCACTAGCCTTATAACAATCTTGGGCATGACAGCCAATACGAACATACAATCTCTGGAAACCTCATCATCATGTCTAATCTCTCTCCACTTCGCCTTCTAAACCTTCCAAACCTCCGCTATCTCCCCAGCAGGCCGTCGACTCAATGCGCTTTTTACCCCGTTATCCTTTGCAGGGTGATACTAAATATAAAACTGGGAATCCTTCACAAACTCTAACCATATCCTCTGCCTCATGTCTAGATCCTTCGGCATGAAGAAATACTGGAGTGATTTATGGTCTGTGAATAAAGTAAACTTCTCCCCTAAAAGATAATGCCTCCAAATCCTCAAGGCAAACACAACCGCTGCTAACTCCAAATCATGCATGGGGTAATTCCTCTCATGGGTCTTAAGATTATGAGATGCATAAGCTATAGACCTCTCCTCCTGCAATAGTATACCCCCAAGTCCCTTCAAGGAGGCATCGGTGTAAACACAGTTCTCCACTCCTCCCCTAGGCAATACAAGTACAAGTGCTAATATCAATTTGTCCTTTAGCTCATCGAAAGCTAACTGACAATGGTCCTCCCAAACAAATGTCACCCACTTATGAGTCAGCACTATAAGAAAAACTCACTTCCATGACACCTAAAATGTGTGGTGAAAGGTTTTTGATGACACCTTTCTAGTGTCGTTGAGAGGGGGAGTCTTGGAAAGTCCAGCTCTTTTCGCGACACCTAACAGGTGTCATCGAAACCTTTCCACAACACCTGTTAGGTGTCATTGTAAATACTTTGTACGAAATATTTAGAGGAGTAGTGAAAGGGTTTTTATGACACAAATTTGGTGTCGTTGAAAGGGGGTCGTAAAAAGTTCACCCCTTTTCACGACACTTATCAGATGTCGCTGAAATATTTTCACGACTAGTGTTAGGTGTTATTGTAAGTAGTTTCTACGATATGCATATAGGTGTCGTGAAAATTATTTTCTATGACACTTAAATTGCGTTGTGAAAGTTATTTTAATTTTTTAATTATATTTTTTTATTAGTCAACATCTTCCATAAATTATATCACAATTCATTACATTACATTACATTACATTTCATTAGTCATTTTGAAGCCATGCAAATAACTAAAAGTATGTTTTATTCATAATATAAATATTCAAAATACAATCTTAAAACATAAGTTAATAGTCATAAATAACATATTGATCGCTAATTACATATTAGAAACAAACTCAAACAACTTAAATGAAGTTCTAAACATAATGCATCTCAAAGTAGTCTTCAAGCTCCATCCTCCCAAAAAAAGATTGCATCCTCCCAAAATCCAAAAGCAATTCATCCTCCCAAATTCCACAAATGTTCAACAATCGATATCGAAGTTGAAGCAAATGGTAGCGGGACCTGTGGAAGAAAAAATAAACATAATTTAGTCCAATATCTAATATTTCGGCATAATGATATTATTGTATAACATGTAAAATTAGCAATATATTTAACTAGGGTAATCCACATATCATCATCTTAATTATTTTTAAATCAGTTGTTATTTTTAAAAATTTCGACAGAGTTTCCTTTGTTTATTCATAAAATCCAACCTGCTTTAACATTAAAATTCAACTCAACAACAACAACAGCTACTACTAAACCACCAATAATAACTTACACCAATCAGAACACAAATGAACACATTTTCATCAAACATAAATATTCACTGGATCGCACGATATAGATTAAAAATATTAGTAAAATGATTATAATTTATAAGAAAATACTTGTTATGTTACTTACATAATTAGTAAAACTTACTGTATTGGTGTGGCCATGCAATAATACTTCCTTTTGCATTATCAAGTGTAGCAAACTCACTCAAGAATTGAAACACCGACACTTTTGGAACAATAGATGTAATAATCCACACTTTATAACAATCATGTCCCAACATTTGATGGTGCACCATTGACTTTGTAATAGTTTGCATCTTGTGTTTCTCTGGTTTAAAGCCACCTCTTCTCCTATACCCAACCAGTGTAATTGTTTGCATCTTGTATTTCTCTGGTTTAAAGCATTTTGCCCACGTGTTCAATCTCCATGGAATTAACAACAATGAAAAAATATCAACGATCATTAATGTACATTAAAGACAAATTTAGATAAAAAGTTTGTTGACAATAACCTACGGAGTAGGTGTCAGGTCGTCCATATTGTCATCAATACCTCCATGTTGACCCTAAATATAATTTTATTAAAGATTAATAATAAATTAACATAAAAAAGATATTTATCACCAAGCTTAATTTAGTAAATTTCCATATCTGTCATGTTTCCTTGTTTCATTAAGCTTTCGACTTGTGTCTTCCATTCCAAAAGTTGTTGAATTTGATTTTCAAGTGTTGTAACCCTTGCATTGCTTTGTAATGCAGCATCAAACTTTATGGGCGTAATCCCAAATCCAAGACCACAAACTTGATCGGGACATTCGAGACCGAGCACCTTTGTTATTACATCATCTTTTATTGAAGACGAGTCATGAGATGGAATTTCTCCAATCTTTCTCTAAGAAAAAATAAAAAATCAATCTTAACAAAAATATCAATATAACAATAAAGCATCAAAATTAGGTTGTATATTTGTAGTGGTTTAAATATCTTTGTCATCACTATAGCTTCACCAACAACTTGATTGACCGGATCTCTATTATTCCTTTTATGTCCCCTTAACCAAACATCAACTCTACGAATTACTTGATTTGGATTTTTAGTTTTTTAAAATATAAGCACAAAATCAAATAGATTATTAATACCTAACTCTACAAAAAAGATATAATAACAATTATGAAACTCATTATAAAAAGTACCATTATCTCCTTAAGTCTAGGATAACATCTATGACTAGTTATGTGTGGATAAGTTTGTTTTGCCCTAGCTTCTTGGTGTTTGTCACTTATAAGTTACAAAAAATATGAAAGAGTATTAATAAGGAAAAATTAAGGTCTAAAAATAAAAAGCAATCATACAATCAATGTAATAGAACTTACTTTGAATTGAGGGGACAAATGATCTTTGACAAATTCATCCCATTCATTATGCTTTAGTTTCGATGGTTTCATAAGGGAAAGATGATGTTTTTTTTACAATTTTGGTTTGAAATCATTCCACATCTTTCCCGTGTGACCTAAAATAATGTCCTTCCAACACTCGTCAAAATTATATTTTTGTACCATTTAATAAAGAGAAATGTACAAAAGTATAAGTCTATGATTAGTCAAATGTGATAAAAAAAAACAATCCCAAATTAACCAACTAAAATTATTGAATTTCCATCAACAAAAAAATAAAACACTTACAGCTATAAACTCCCATATTTGATTCTTTATTTCATTAGTTACCTTATCCTAACCCGGGTACATTATTAGTACGTACTCTCGTGCAATAATCCTAAGCATAGAACTTAATTAAATTGACTCGTCTCCAATAGGCTGCCCAAACTCATGGAAATTCATATCTTTACGATCTTTGAATGCAGTTGCTATTACTTTCAATTTTCACCTTCTCTAAAAGTGGAGTCCGGTATCTCTTCCTCTGATGGTGAGTTAGATCCTTCACTCAATATAGTTGCACCTTTATTTTCCTTACCCTCACCATAGTTGTAAAACTGCGTCGATCTCGGTCTCTTACACATATCAACCTGAAATACAGATAAAATATATTATATAAATGATAAGGAATTTACCCATGCATATATTCGTTTAAAATTAAAAGAGATAAATGGCATATTAACTCACCTCTAGAGTATTACGCATTGACATGTGTGTTATTTTCTTCAAATGTATTGCCAAACTTTGTATTCAATCTGCAAGTGAAATGACCATCCATGAGTAACAATTGTTAAGGCAGTGCTGCATTTTTTTTTTTATTAAAATCACCCATTCAAGTAATTGAATGTTAACATCCCCACTACGATGTGTTTATTTATTTATTAAAATCATGTAGTTGAATGTTGAGATTTTATATTTCAAACAACTATATAAAGTTATATATATATATATATATAAAATTAAATTATTTCTTCGTTGAATTGTCTTTGCAACTGGGTTTTCAATAAACAATTCAGCATTAAATAAGTACTTTCTCCAATATGCAATTTGAATAAACACTTTATGTTCACAATAGTTAATTATAAACTAGAACATAAATGAAATAAAGACATATTGTTCTTAGATAGCAAGATAAACTAAACTGAAATAAAAATAGTAACTATAAGCATAATAGAATAATAAGAGATCAGTCAAGTACTTGGCTTCTATTGAGATTGAGAAGAAAGTGAACAAAAAACTCTTACATAACCTTTAAGGTACTTGATCCATACTATTAAACAAGTAAGGTCACCCAAACATGAGAATATACTTTTAAAAGAAAGTCATTACATTTGATCAATAATTATTCTTCCCAATTGTTGGCAACTACATAAGAAAATTTCTAATGCCAAAAACATTTTTCAGCAATCATTTATATCAAAAACTGTCCAATCTTATCTATTAAATTCAAATAAATGTTGTAATATATATACAACACAATATAGTAAATAATATGTGTATTTCTAAGTAAGGGATTTAGTAAATGGTTGTTACATGCATTTAGTGATTTATTAAGCAACAATTTTGATGTAATGAACTTGACTTGCCTTCCAGAATTATTGTGTATCAGAATATATTCTTGAACAATATAGAGTGTTTCTTAAAACTGGCCACATTAACTGATATGAATTTTAGAGAAAACATGACTTTGTAACAATTTAGAGATAAGATGAATAGGTAATGGGACAGTTCATAGTTGGCATGTTTAAGATTTGTTAGGAAACATTGTATGATCTGGAACTATATATATGCTTTAATTGTTTTATTTTTAGATTAAAAGGAATAATATTTCCTTATTAGATAAATGTTTCCTTTGAAATCAATAAGAGTACGAGAAATGAAAAGAAATGTAAATTTAGTCTTGAAAACGTATAAACTCGTCAACCCTAAGAGATTGTTTTTAGTAAGCGAAAAGATGGAAGAGATTTTACTCCAATATGATATAAGAATCATATTTTACATCGATATGCTTAAATAAGTCGTGATAATCTAGAGACAAATCTATTTTAGGTAAAAGATTGGTATAATACAGAGCATATGTTAATCATTACATAAGCTTTTTATTTTACAGAGCATACAATCATTACCTCCTTTTTTATTCTCCATTCTTACAAAGCATATAAGTAAAGAAATATATGAAAGAAAAGGGGGAAAAGAATAACATACCTGTAAAAGCAGTGCGCCAAATCTGGTTCTAGTTTAGGTAGAGGATCTATAAATACGTACACATTGGTAAATATTGTTAATTATAAAATGAAATTCAAGAGTTAAGTATGTAAGATGTATGATTGATGCGAACTCAAAAAATAGAAAATAAAATACATCGATTGTAAGCTTATTGAATCAGTACAAAAAATGACAAATCAAATACAATTAATAATCAATTTTAAAAAAATATATAATTATTAACAAATAACAAATGATATACAATTTTAAAATTGGAATTCTCGAGGAAAAGAAATAACATATAGGATTGTTGATTGAATAAAACAACTAAATAATGGAATACAATTATTAGAATCTTCTTGAATGAATAGACCAAATGACAATAACAATAACAATAACAAATAAAATATAATTATTAAACAACACGTACATCCAATCGAATATCTCCTGGCGAACTAAGTATCGACTTGAGCGTAATGAACAATTTATATATGTATAACTGCTATATATAAACTGTTATATATAACTGTTATATATAAATAGTTATATATATTATTGTTATATATATAAAAGTTATATATAATTGTTTATATATAACAATTTATATATATAACTGTTATATATAAATCGTTATATATATAAGTATTATATATAACTGATTATATATAACCGTTTATATATATAACTGTTATATATAAACCGTTATATATATAATTGTTATATATAACAGTTATATATAAACATAAAAGTTCTATTCATTTGACCTAAACACGAACCAAAATTGCATGTCTATTTATTTGATCCAAGCACACATAGAGAACTATAATCTACCAAGAACCAGTTATTTATAAACACCTACCTATGTTGCTTCTACTACCTAGACACCTGCTTCTAAGATTTAAACACTTGTTCCTCTTACTTATATGATGCTTGAGAAAGTGATATCAAGAGTTTCAAGTTACTCTAGAGTTCGACATAAAGTGATTCAACGTAATGTAAAGATGGAAATACCAATATAAAGATGTTGCAATATATCAAATACTAACTCATAAACCCATAGCTCAAAACTAAAAATTAATAAAAGAAATACATAAAAGAAAATACATTAAAATCTCTTGCAATATATCAAATACTAAAACTAGATAGAGGGCTTACATTCAAAGTAATAAGATAGATTCAAGTCCAATGTTAAATTGCTACAATCATCAATAGTGAAACAATTATGCCTTCACAATCTATCCTCACATGTTGCTCATCTTTATCCCCATTATTTTTGTCAAGCTTAGATACATCAATTCGATAATACGATGTTTAAACAATCTTATCATATGTCTCTAGCTCGTGAAAACCTCGTGGCGGAGCCTTGAGAACTACATACCAATTTGATGTTGTACTTTCTCTATAATAAAATACTTGTTTTGCTTGTGATGCTAGAATAAAAGGATCTATTTTCAATTGATTTTGTCATCGGTGGAGGTTAATTAAAGTGAATCCATCTTGAATTTTAACTCCATTGGCAATGTTGGCCCAATCATATAGGAAGATAGGTAGTCAAAATGTATGAAAGTCCAATAACAGTGTATCTCTTGTGATCCCATAATAAGAAACATTTGCAACCACATGTGTAGTATCCTTTGCGCTGAATCTACAAATAGTCGCGGCCTCATAAAAAACACCGCAATATTATGTGGACTTTTCAACTACTAAGGTGTGAAACCGTTTTCCATTTATAATGTGGCCAAAATATGACATTGCAAAACGACGGGGTTCAACAGCTAGCCACTTTAAGGTTTTAGATATGTCACTTGTATTGGCCTCAACCTTAATCTATTCATAAGATTATAATTAAAACACTTTGAATATTTATTAAGATATATAACCTTAAACACTTGTAATGCACGATGTATAAATTAGCCCACCTTATTTGCAAACCACAAAGAGAATATTTCAATATGTCTCTTATGTAACAAGGTCTCATCCTGAGATAAACTCCGATCAAAATACTTTAGCTCGTCCAAATGCATTCTAATATGAATGGAAGAAAATTTAGTAACCATACAAATAATATAAGAAATTTACATAATGATAATATAATTAAACTCACTCCACATATGGATCAACTTCGAGATTGTTAAATAGGACATAAAGATGAGTTATTTTTAAGATGTCATCAGACAGTGTTATTGGATTCCCTTTAGAAATAGGGTAACCTAATAGGATTGTTTCATCTTCCAACTCTTAATTTAGAGATAAAGGAACACCTATGTCTACTGTTTGTTTTAGGTATGTGTTACAAAATTTTACAATCTCATCGGCCAAATAACATTCTGCTATGCGTCCTTCAGGTTGTGCACGATTCCTAACATAACCCTTCAGTACCTTCATAAACTTAATGAAAATATAAGTATGTGTATAGCTTGAATTTATCAATGAATTTAAATAGATTCTACACTACCTCTCAAATGGGTACATCCATTGAAATTATACTAGTTCACATAGTCGAACTTCTCGAGCTAAGTGAATTGGTAAGTGAACCATAATGTCAAAAAAGAAAGAAGGGAAATATTGTTCCAACATATATAATACCTCCAAGATTTCTTCTTCCAATTTTTCCATTTTGCCTTTATCAATCACTATTTGACATAATTCATTGAAAAATGAACATAAGTGAAAGATCGCTTGCTTTGGCTCCTTTGGTAATAGCCCTCGTAGAGCTACTGATAATAATTGTTGCATTAGAAGATGATAATCATGATACTTCAGGCCCAGTAACTTGCATTTATCAACTTTAACACAATTACTAATATTCGAGCTGTAACCATTAGATAACTTCAAATCAAATAACCATTGATAATTTTTTTCTCTTTCTTTGATAGCGTGTAAGGTGCTGAAGGCAAGTAAAATTTATCCCCGTTTGGTTGAGGATGAAATTATTTTCTAATTCCTAATTTTTGTAGGTCTTCGCGAGACTGAAGACCCAATTTATCCCTATTTTTAAAAATTCGCATTTATCTTCATGGACACTAAAAAAGTAACTTTTTCAGTGACACTGAATTGATGGTACGAATGTTATACTTTAATACACTATAGTATTTTTAATTCTTTTTCTTTTTATAATTTTCCCCCCTAAGATAATGCCAGAATGAAACATACCATCTACCTGTCAATAATTAATTTCCCTCATACACCCTTGCCTTCTAACTAATATAATTCTAATACCATTTATCAAAATTTGATAATTGATAATTAGACTTAACTCCCTGATAGTCAAATGAAAAAAAAAATCCCCACCCCAACCACTTATCTTCTTCCTTAACCCTAACCATAATTTCTTCACACCAAAAAAATTAACACATTCCCTATAAACTGAATGTCAACTCATAGTAAAAACAAATGTGTCCTCTATGAACACTATATCAAATGAACTCAACCCTGAATAAAATTCAAAACCCAAATAGATGAACACAACTCAAATCAGATTGAACACCAGATCAATGAACTAAATGTCATGACAATTTGTTATCCAAACAACGTCAATTTTAAAAAAAAAACAAATCAAGGAACTATAATTCAGATCTAATAAATCAATGGCTGAAATCGAGTTCCTTTCCAACTAAATCCATATTTTTAGAACTCGTGCCCAAATCCAAACGAACTTCCACCCAATTCTAAACAATGTCGTCAAATGAGTTCAATTGATCAAGGTTTGAAATTATTTGAGTTCACTGAGGTTTGTTTAAATATTCAATCAATTAGATTTGAAAATGCACTCAACTATGGTTTATTTATAGATTCAACTCCAATCTATGTAATACCCCGTATTTTTATGGCTTTTAAATTTAGGGATTTATTAAATTTAATTGACGTAAATTAATTTAATTTTAATCCGGAAAGTTGTTTTAAATATTTACTAGCGTGACGAGAGATAGTAATTATTGGAAATTTGTTGAATTTTACTAGATGAGTATAGTAATATATGAGATTGATTTTATAAAAATTGTCACGTGTGAATAAAATGACAATTATGGAAATTAAGTCGGGACCCGCCTGTGTCGTGTAAGGACTAAATTATTATTATATAAAGTGAATAAATTATAAGTTGCCCGTATCATCATTTCGAGTGCGCCAAAGTGTCCGGGAGGGTCGAGATAGTCAAAATAATATACCCGGGGGTTTAGTTTTGGTCTCGGGGCATTTTTAGGCTTAATTAGTACCCAGGAGGGCGTTTTGGATATTTCATAATTATGGGTAATTAAACCCACGAATTTGCTAGGGTTATATCAAATGGTAAGTGTTGTCTTCTAGGGTTAGCATAACCAAAAACTAATGACGGCCATTGGAGAGGAAGAGGAGAAGCTTTCCAAGGAGTTCTAGGCCAAGAACTCCTCCGGTTGCACCGCCGTCACCGCCAAATGGTAGATCGCGCAACTAGGATCTCAACCACACCAAATTCTTCCACAAATCAGAACTTTGAATTTTAGGCAAGTATCTATCTTTCTTTAATCAAGTTAATGTTTCTTTTATATTTGTCTAGGGTTGATTAGAATTAGTGTTCTTGCAAGAAAACATTAATTGAAGAAAAAAATTACATGTTGTAGAGGTAAAGATCATATTCTGGAAATCCATTTCACATGTAGAGGTTGAATCACGAATTTCCAGGGTGTTAATAATAGAAAATCTGGAAAAAGAATGGAAGAAACTAAGTTAAAGAAAAATATTAGGGTTCACTACACCAAAATGGGCAAATTGTCACCTTTCAGTCGGCCAGCCTTGTCAAGGTCATTGACCGTGACAAAAAAACACGCGTTTTGTGTCACGGTCATTGACCTTGACACGACCGTGACAAAGACTTGTCACGGTCTTTGACCGTGACAAGTCCGTGACAAGTCCGTGGCAAGTAAATTTGTCACGGTCGTGTCACGGTCAATGACCGTGACAAGTCGTGTCACGGTCAAAGACCTTGACACGACCGTGACAATGTTCGCAGCAAAAACCCTATCCCCCTTCTTTTTTCCCTCCCGCGCCGTTCCCTCCATCTCTCTCTCTCTCTCTCTCTCTACTTTCAGGTCCATTTTCTCTCTCTCTCTCTCTCTCTCTCTCTTCCATTTATATATATATTTGTGTGTATATTTATGTGTGTATGTGTATATATATATATGTGTGTATGTGTGTGCGTGGAGGGGGGCAGGGGGTGGGGGTGGGGTGGGGTGGGGCAGGGTGGTGGAGGGGGGCAGGGGGTGGGGCAGGGTGGGGGAGGGGGTGGTGGAGGGTGGGGTGGGGTGTGTGTGTGTGTGTGTGGTGGTGTGTGGTGGGGGAGGGGGTGGGGTGGGGTGTGTGTGTGTGTGTGGTGGTGTGTGGTGGGGGAGGGGGTGGATGAGGGGTGGGGCAGGGTGTGTGTGTGTGTGGTGGTGGTGTGGGGTGGGGCAGGGGGTGGGGTGGGGTGGGGTGGGGTGTGTGTGTGTGTGGTGGTGGTGTGTGGTGGGGGAGGGGGAGGGGGTGGGGTGGGGTGGGGTGTGTGTGTGTGTGTGTGGTGGTGTGTGGTGGGGGAGGGGGTGGTGGAGGGGTGGGGGGTGTGTGTGTGTGTGTGGT
This sequence comes from Sambucus nigra, assembly GCA_949130495.1. Taxonomy (NCBI): domain Eukaryota; kingdom Viridiplantae; phylum Streptophyta; class Magnoliopsida; order Dipsacales; family Adoxaceae; genus Sambucus; species Sambucus nigra. Next base: position 400,892,996 of record OX422220.1, read on the forward strand.
GGTGTGTGGTGGGGGAGGGGGTGGTGGAGGACGAAAATTATTGTTGTAGCACTAAGAGAATAAATGAAAATGAATTGAAACTATGAAATTGTTATGGAATATAATAAATTTGGAACTATTGTCTTTTCAACCATCCAATAAAAGTTTTCCTTCATGGAATGTTAGAATTGTTTCTAGGATAATAATCCTACTATAAGATAATTGCTCAAAATAAATATTAAATAATAATTACTAAGATATCAATTCAAAAGAAATAAAATAAAATATCAAATAAATTATCATCCACCTCATAGACAAGAAAGATGGCATATTAATTTGGAAATGCTTGTTTTTATTTCTAGAGATCCGTGTCGTCAAAACTTGGTATTAGATACTTGCGTGGTTTTACCTAACTTGAATGAATTAATAAATGTTTCAGTAAAGGTTTAAGTGGACAAAAAACGTGTGAATTGATTAATATCCATAATGTAAATAAAAGGTAAAGTAAGTGTGTAAATGGGTGGTTGAGCAAGCTAAGAGGTCTAACCCATATTTAATACATAGGTGTGTTATGAAAGGTTTTCAAAGGGTAATTAAGTATTTTCAAATAATGACCCCGAAACATAGAAATTCAATCTCAAGCAATTTAATTTCAATCTCTACAAATTTATGCATGTATTCAAGGGATTTATGAAGGATTAATATTAAAATTCAATTCCTATACATAATCTAAAAATTATATGTGTGTGTGCGTGTGCGTAGGTGTGCGTGTGTGTGTGGCGGGGGGAGGGGGCAGGGGTGGGGCACCCATTTAATAACTCTTTAAATATTTGGAAAAAAACGTAATATTACAAAATTGAAACGAAATGGTATTGACGGAACTTACACATACGTTATAATATAGACGGAACATTTTTTTATCTGTACTAATAACATTTTTTTTACAGCAAAAATGTCTCCTTCAGATGTTAGGGCGACGATGATGATGCTGTTTATGATGATGTCGTCGTCTGGGTTCGGTGGTAGCGGAGGCGACGAGGGTTCCTCCGCCCCTAGGCTCCCCAAATATGGAAAATTTGGGATTACCATCGAAAACAAGTCGGAGCTTTTAGCGAGATCCCTCGAGATGCTAAAGACGGTCATCGGCCCGGGGTTTATGAGTTGGAAGAAGGTGCCGTATGAGCTCAAGTTAGCTGTTTGGGCGGCACTACAGGTAATATTTATATGAATATTTCAATGGCGCGGATCCGTCCCGCCCAAGGAGCCGATCTCATTGGCACAATGGCAAAAGTTCATTGACAATGAGCTCGAGGATCGACAATTGGCATCTTGCCAATCGGGGAGGGAAAATCGGGCTAAAAAGACGGACGTGCACTACTCCGGCCGGACCTCTTACGCTGAGGTGGAGCATAGGATGAAGGTAATATTTAATTTATCTATAACTACAGAAATATATTATTGGATATTATTTTACTTTGCGGGGCCGATACTAATTTTACTTTACTTTATTTTATTTCAGGGGGTAGGGAGTGGGCCAGGGGGTAAGCCACATAGGCTCGATACTTATGTGGCTCTTCGGACGAAGAAGGGGAAGGACAAGGAAGTGTCCCCGAGCGTCGCGGCCACGATTGTAAGTAATCCGACAGTTTAATTATTGTTAATTACGTTATAATTTTTTAGTTTACTTATTTTACTAATCATGTGCTTTTTGTCTTTTCAAGCAAAGCTTAAGGAAGTGCATGAGTCGCAGTCTGATGCCGACAAGGCATCTTTGTCCACAGACGCACTCAGCCAAGTGCTTGGCTCTGATCGCAAGGGGAGGACAAGGGGAGTGAGCTCGCGGGTGGCCAAATCTAGGATCATCGGATTGGAGACGAGCGACACCGGGTTGGCTCGAACGGTGGATTCACACGACGCGAAGCTGTCCCGTTTGGAGGCGACGGTCCAAGATGTGTACGCATTCATGAAGCGTACGTTGGGTGGAGACCGTAAAGAGAAAGGTAAAGGGAAAGGGAAGGAGAAGGCGGTGGAGGAGGAGGTGCGGGAGGACGAGGAGGTGCGGGAGGACGAGGCGCAGGATGACGAGGATGTGGACCTCGCTGCTTCATCACCGACACGTTTGTACTTCGAAGATCCAGTTCCCTATTTGACGCCCTCCAACAAACCATTATCGACAATTGGTTGGCCGAGCGTGTTCATATTGGACATATTTGATGGCCAGCGGATAGGGCGGGGGTTGAGGGACCCGAACATCGTCGAGGGTGGAATAGTCCATGGACGTGTGCTTCAAGAGATGGAGTCCAGGGTGCTCGTCACGCATGTCATACCCGGGAAGGAGAACTCCCTATTGTGGTTGCGCGAACAATGCGGCACGACGTATATTAGTGGGTGCGTCAATTCGTATGTCGTGTGGCCTACTCACCTCCTCAGTTTTATCTAAGACATGTAGTAACATTATTTTTAAGTTTGTCCATTTTAATTATACTTGGATTATATCGTCATGTATATTATTTTTACTTTGAAGATTTGGATTATACTGTCATGAATATATATTTGCATTATCTTTAGTTTGTGTTGGATATATGATGTTTGGAACAGGTACAACGTTGCTATAACAGGTACAAATATACTGCTGGGCAGTGGCGGTGCCCAGCAGTTTTTTTTAAATTCTGCCCAAAATTGTCACGGTCATTGACCGTGACAATTTTTTTAAAAAAGGGTCACGGCTTTGTCACGGTTTAAAACCGTGACAAACGTGTCAAGGTCAATGACCGTGACACGACCATGACAAAAAAAGTTGTCTTGCCTCGAAATGTCACGGTCATTGACCTTGACAAGGTGAATTTGTCAAGGTCAATGACCTTGACAAATGGGCAGATTTGGTGTAGTGGTTCTTGAGATTTATATAGATTTTACCCCTTTTATTTTGTTATAGTTGATGAAAACTCACATGTTTTACGTAGGATATTATTTATATGGGTATACAACACTTGTAGTATATGTGGTTGGGAGTTTGGGACTGAAACATGATGATTTGGATGAGTTTGGGGTAAGATTTCAGTAGCTGGGTTTTCTGCAGTTTCGCCATAACTGCTTGATCGATCGATCGAGCCCAGAGCATCGATCGATCGACCCCATTTCATCGATCGATCGACCCCTCCTGGAAAACTGCATTTTTTGCTCGTGTTAGCTTAATCCAATTTTATGCGTAGTAAACCTTGATTAGGGTTGCTAGAACATAATGGAACATAAAAAGGACCAGTAGGGCCAAGATAAACCCCGATAAGTGGGACTTTAATGTGAAGGGGAAATGAAGGGGTAAACGGGAAGATATTCGTACTTAGGAAATCATATGTGCGATGATTTAATAATCGAAATGTCTAGGAAGTTGGATTAGAAGGTAAGTGAGGGCCTACTGAAATTGGACTTAGGTAAAGAGAATACTTCGAGAGACGAGAAGTGAATTTAGAATAACTTATTGACAAGAATAAAATGAACGAGTCCGTTATACGAAATAATCGAGTAAAATGTGTAATAACGGATAATTATAATTATGGTTCGTGAGCGCACCTAATTTAGTAATGTGGATGTGAATGATTATATATCTATATGACTGTGTGATTGTTCATATATCTTATATACGTGTAAACATCATGCCCGCGCTACTTGCTATCACGGAGGTTACCGCGCCGGGACAGTCTTATCTCGAAGGGACCTTTATGGGGGATAATTACTTGTACCCTAGAACATAGAAATCCTTGGTACAGGCTATCTGATCGATAGTCAGACGGTCCTACGAGACGTGAGGGTATGTGCTGACCTCTTAGTGACTTGGAACTATGCTTCGCCTCATTTGTATGTGTTTTGTGTTAATACAGTTCGAGAGTGATTCCGAACTAGTATTTCCTTAGTACGAGTGATACGGGGACTTGATAGCAGAGTATGCCAGCACCATAGTTTGTATGTGGGGTGCAGATAGTAAATATATATTTATATATATTATATGAGCAGTTGGTATATATATCTACTTATATATGGAAACTTTGCACCATAGATTTTATGTGGGGTGTCGTTAGTATATACATTATATGTGTGACTAATATATATACGTATATCTATATGGAAACTTTATACTGTGCGTATAAGTAGTTAAGAAATGAATAAATGCTTCATTTCACTATAAGTATTCGAAAACTTTATAACGCTACAGAGTTATTCTAAATAACGTAAGAAATCTTGAAGAGATAGATTTTTTTTTAAAGTGTATCATAACCTTAATTTCACGTGATAAGACTTATGGAGATTAAGTTAGAGAGGCATGAGATTCATTAGTACGGTAGAAGTGCACACTAGATGAGAGGTGAAAATTCTCAAGAGATTGTCGCATACTAATATGATTGTTGCACTAGCCGGTAAGTATTTTAAATACTTGCTAAACTATTTTAAAACTGTTCTACAATCGGGCTCTGACCCGTTTGCTATTATCTCTTCTCTCTTGTGTGTGTGTATATATATATATATATATATATATATATATATATATATATATATATATATATATATATATATATATATATATATATATATATATATATATATATATATATATTACAGGTGCCCAACCACGGGGGCTTCATGCTTAGGATTCTTTGGATGGAATGTGCTGTAGATTTTGTGGGAGTTGCAGGCCATTGCTTAGACGACCTCATTGTTGACTCCACTTCTAGTTCTGTTTTATCCAGTTGGGCATGTGTCGCTTTTTTCCCTTATCCAGTTGGTTTTTTGTCAGAGATTGTAATTCATTTACATTCAGTATTTTTACTTCGGGATTTATTACTGTTAGGATGTTTTCCTTTGTTGTTTTAAAGTTGGGACTTGTTATTTGATTGTTAAATTCTTGAATGTTCATTTACATTCTTACTATTAATGTGTGTCTCTTAAACTGTTAATTGTCAAAGGTTTTATAATTGGATTCAATAAAATGGGAATAAGGTTTTAAATGGTTTTGACACTTAGCTTAATTATTTAGGGTGTTAAATTTGAAAATTTAAATTTGTGACAGTGATGCTAAGAATGAACCAACTGTTCAGCTTGATTTTAATTTAATAAAGGATTGATCTTTCGGTATTTAATTAGGCGGGGTGTCACAGGTGGTATCAGAGCATCAAGTTCTAGTGTCCTTTAGGATCTGTGCGGCTTATTATGCTTTCAGTGTTGCTTTATTTGATATAGAGCCTTTTGTTTATGATTGTCGATTTCTTTAATGAGATTTCATTCTCCTGCTATAACGTATATACGTTAGTGAATTCTATTTTCGTTCGGATGTGTGCGTGTGCCGATCAATGATGGATGTCAGAAGAGGACCGTTAAGCGAACATCAGAAGGCAGGGCTCAATTGAGGTTGTAAAGTATATTCGAGGATGATGACCGTAGTCGAGGTCACCTCCATTATGGCACGAGAGGCCGAGACCGGAAAGGTGACTAAGGCGCAGCCATGATTTCCAAATGCCGCGATAGTCAAATGAGGTGCGAGATTAAACTCATCCAACGTGTTACAAAAAATGTAGAGACCTGTAAGTGGGAATTCTAAAAATGCGGGAATTGTGTGTGTTTACCAAAGGAGGTAAAGTATCCAAAGGTTTAGGTATAGGACGGAGTGTGGCTAACTGAAATTGAAATTTAGAGAAAATTTTATTGGCTGCCGAAACAAAGTTATGATGATGGGAGTCAACCACCAATTTTAGAAGTGGAATGCTATATCTATAGGAGAACCTTAGGTACAGTGTTGACCGTATGTTCCTTCATCAGATGTTCCGGATTAGATGTGAACGTTGTCCTGAACTCATCACAGGAGGACGTGACAGAGGTCCATTTGTGAAATGAATCTTAACCATTAGCGAATTTTGAATCGAAAGATGTAGATACAAGTGGAGGAAATGACTCTAAGTGGGAGATCGACTCGTAATAATAGTTGATAACACTCAAAGAGGAAATTCTGATGGACGGCCGATTTAGAAGTTGAAAATGTCATATTTTGTCAATAAAGATGATAATGCTCCTTTGTGTGGTAAGCTAAAAGAATCGAAGAATTTAGTCGAGAATAAGACTGAATACAACGGTGGTGGTATAGAACCACAAAGGGGTGTGGATACACATCCGGGGACCCATTTAAATGATTCGGATAGTTGAATTCTTACCAAGTGATGGTAAATTCACTAAGGACTATTATAGACAGTGACATGTTCTTTAAGGCCTAAAAGGCTAAGGGAATAAACGGGGTAGCCAACATGAATCGAGTCTACTAAAGTCCGAGAGAAGGACAATCCTAACATGGTTAGTAGGAAGGTGATAAGTGGATTATGAGTTGAGGTATTTTGTGGGGAGTGAAATCGCACGCGATAATATTTTTCGAAGTGAGTAAAGGGACAAGAATACGATGCCTAGTAAAAGACAACGATTAAAGTAGTTTTGTTTTGGTTTGGGTAGACGTGTTACGTCCGGAGACCATTTGTGCAGTCAGGACGATTGGCAAGGTGGAAGTATAAGTTGTATCATCAGAGGATGAGGCGTGTTTATGTGACACAAGCGAGTCACTATATCTTATTCATTGCTATATTAGCATGTGAGACGAGTTTACTGAGTATAATTATAAACGTTATTATTATGTGAATATTTTTCCCTAGTGTAGCGGGATTTTTTCTTTAGTGCTATCCACGGAGGATGAATGAGTATATTAACAGTGTTATGTACTTTATTGAGGTTACTCACTGTAGTGATGCGATATGCGAGTATGATATTATCTTTGTTACAATGTTATAGAAATGGTTAGTACGATAGTGGGCAATTATTGCAAGGCTATCGGAGTGGTTGCATTAGTGTAGCATTTTTGTTCTGGCGTGGATTCACCTGCAAGAAGGTCGGACTTGCACTTATATTATCTATCTTAGAGACTTCAGAGGGGATAGTGGGCTCGAGATATTCGATACCGATGTATATATGGACTTTGTCATTATGATTCAATGTGTAGCGGGTTTACTTTTAAGAGAAAAGATTTAACTCAGTATTATGTTTATCACTCAGGACTTGGGGATAGGAAGAGTGCATTGTTATATATATCCTCTAGAGATGTGGGAGTTAAGAGTTATACCCCTATTATTAGGGAAAGGGGTTTTGACAATTCCGATTGTATGTATTCGAGGTTTATGGAATGCAATTACCACCAACCAATACTGAACAATAGTGCAATTGGTGAAATGTTATTTATTAAGTGTAATTACGGGAGGAAATGTAACTTTTCTATCAAGAGACGGAATAAAGGGGTATATGCTATGGACGGAGGACCTAATGGATTTTGATAACCGACAATGCTAGGTAGTAGTGTATCAGGGGGTTCGTTGTTTGGATTTCGCTTTGCGAGACATCCCATGCATGAAACTTTGCGTAAGGTTGGAATTAGGGAGATGTTTGGTCATTAGTCCGTGAGTTCGGTACCTCGGTCGTAATAGGGGTAGGTAATTATATCTATAAGTTAGAAGTAGAATCATGATTTAAGGCCAGTAGAGCCGGTTATGTGGTAAGAAAGCATTGAAAGTTATCCCCACGAGTTGAGGGGTGGAATGATGATAAAGAGGATTTAAAAAATTTGAATTCTAGGGTGATTGAGAGTACCCAAGTGTTGTAACCGCATTCAGAACACAAGGTAAATAAAGAGTTAGGATGATTTTTAGCGTGGATTATCTGGAAAGAATTTTATTATACAAAAGAGAAGACTTGTATTTATTTTGATGAATAGAGCGTTAGTGATTTATTTTGGTTGTTGTACCTATTCCGGAAAATTGTTGTATTTATTTGGAGAAGTTTGAGATTAGTTGTTTCTCTTTTGTTATCATGAAATTTGGATGACCTATTCCTTATATTTTGAGGATTTATTTAGTTTTATATAACAGTAGCGCGCCGTTCGCTCTTCCCGGGCGATCGGGGTGTTACAAAATGTGGGCATCCTGGTTAGCGGATGTTAAAATTTTCAATGTTAAAGGGACATGGTAATAGACGTGTGGAATATATGTTTGTTAGACTAATCTATCGAGGTGGAACTGGTAGAGGGGATTAAGTGTTGCATGAAGAACGAAAAATCCATATAGGCGAGTACAATTAGAGTAGCACACCCGAATTTGGTTGGAAGGCTGTGGGAAGCCAATTAAAAAGGGATATTCCTTGAGAAGAGTAGAATTTAATTATTATGGAGAACACTCGGAGTAGAGATGTAATTAGTCAAATGTGGGGGCGACTTGCGCATACAAAGAGTGGTGATGGTAGTATACACCAATGAAGGAAGGGGAGTATTAAGTGCCACTTAATGTGAGACTTTTCAAGGAAAATTCGACGTTTAGCGGGACGTAGTGAGTAGTCTCTGCATGCACCACCCATTGGTAGAGTTCGGTTTGATAGGATGATCAACCAGGGAATTTTGTGTCTATCGATAATTCCTGTAATTGGAAGAGGTCGATAAAGTCGGTAAAGTTTCTTGGATGGGTTGCCATCCTCAAGGCAAGATCAATGTTTCATCCGAACATGTGAATTAAGTCTCCCAAGAAGGAAGTGATTGATATTCCTTTGGGGTGGTTTACAATATTAGCTAACGTGCCCCAGGCTTCCTTTGAAAGGAAGGATCGCGCCAATACGTGGTCTGAAACAGTATTAATTCCTGAATCGGGATGAGATTTGTTAATCCCACCTTTGACATGGGATTTCAGGAACCAGCGGAGATAAGGTTTCGTTTCGAGTAGGATGTATCACCCCTAGCCAGGGAATAGGCGCACGGTGATTAAATATTAGTGGAGCCACGTGAAGGAAATTTTGGAATCTTCGTACGGTGATTTTAGGAGTATTCTGTAGAAGCACTCGTACCTGTTTATCACGTACGAGGTGCTTATTAAGGTTTTGGTGTGGAAGAACCTCGACTATTCTCCTTCCGTATGTTTAGAGGTGAGTGGATAATCAGAATTCTGGATCGGTCAAAAATAATCCGATAACTATGGTGGAATTCCACGACTGTTTTAGGCAAACAAGAGTGGTCAAATGTTCGTATGGTTTTTCTCAGAATGGGAGTTTTGTATATAGATAAATCCGAGTAGTTGTCATGTAGTGAGGTGCGGCCTCCCAATAATAGTGAGATAATGGAAATTTATAATGTATAGGCGTGACCTATGAGAATGTTGTCGATTAGGAGCACCATGTGAAGTGTCTCCAATGAGAATGTTAATCAAGCTTGCTGTGAGACGGAGACTATAGTGATTAAGCGCCTTACTATGTAGATAGTTCGCCAACTGAAAAGATATCCATAATTGTTCTACCAGGTAGGACTTATTTTTTGAATTTCGGGACGAAATTCCGTTATTAGGGGGGAAGTATTTAATACCCCGTATTTTTATGGCTTTTAAATTTAGGGATTTATTAAATTTAATTGAGATAAATTAATTTAATTTTAATCCGAAAAGTTGTTTTAAATATTTACTAGCGTGATGAGAGTTAGTAATTATTGGAAATTTGTTGAATGTTACTGGATGAGTATAGTAATATATGAGATTGATTTTATAAAAATTGTCACGTGTGAATAAAATGACAATTATGAAAATTAAGTCAGGACGCGCCTGTGTCGTGTCAGGACTTAAATATTATTATTATATAAAGTGAATAAATCATAAGTTGCCCTTATGGTCATTTCGAGTCCGCCAAAGTGTCCGGAAGGGTCGAGATAGTCAAAATAATATACCCGGGGGTTTAGTTTGGGTCTCTGGGTGTTTTTAGGCTTAATTAGTACCCCATGAGGGCGTTTTGGACATTTCGTAATTATGGGTAATTAAACCCACGAATTTGCTAGGGTTATATCAGATGGTAAGTGTTGTCTTCTAGGGTTAGCATAACCAAAAACTAATGGAGGCCATTGGAGAGGAAGAGGAGAAGCTTTCCAAGGAGTTCTAGGCCAATAACTCCTCCGGTTGCACCGTCGTCACCGCCAAATGGTAGGTTGCGCAACGAGGATCTCAACCACACCAAATTCTTCCACAAATTAGAACTTTGAATTTCAGGCAAGTATCTATCTTGCTTTAATCAAGTTAATGCTTCTTTTATATTAGTCTAGGGTTGATTAGAATTAGTGTTCTTGAAAGAAAACATTAATTGGAGACAATTACATGTTGTAGAGGTAAAGATCATATTCTGGAAATCCATTTCACATGTAGAGGTTGAATCATGAATTTCCATGGTGTTAATGATAGAAAATCTAGAAAAATAATGGAAGAAACTAAGTTAAAGAAAAATATTAGGGTTCTTGAGATTTATATAGATTTTACCCTTTTATTTTGTTATAGTTGATGAAAACTCGCATGTTTTACGTAGGATATTGTTTATATGGGTATACAACACTTGTAGTATAAGAGGTTGAGAGTTTGGGACTGAAACATGATGATTTGGATGAGTTTGGGGTAAGATTTCCATAGCTGGGTTTTCTATAGTTTCGCCATAACTGCTTGATCGATTGATCGAGCCCACAGCATCGATCGATCGACCCCATTTCATCGATCGATCGACCCCTCCTGGAAAATTGCATTTTTTGCTAGTGTTAGCTTAATCCGATTTTATGCGTAGTAAACGTTGATTAGGGTTTCTAGAACATAATGGAACATAAAAAGGACCAGTAGGGCCAAGATAAACCCCGATAAGTGGGACTTTAATGTGAAGGGGTAAACGGGAAGATATTTCTACGCAGGAAATCATACGTGCGTTGATTTAATAATCAAAATGTCTAGGAAGTTGGATTAGAAGGTAAGTGAGGGCCTACTGAAATTGTACTTAGGTAAAGAGAATACTTCGAGAGACGAGAAGTGAATTTAGAATAACTTAATGACAATAATAAAATGAACGAGTCCGTTATAAGAAATAATCGAGTAAAATGTGTAATAACGAATAATTATAATTATGGGTCGTGAGCGCACCTAATTTAGTAATGTGGATGTGAATGATTATATCTATATGACTGTGTGATTGTTCATATATCTTATATATGTGTAAAAATCATGCCTGCGCTACTTGCTATCACGGAGGTTACCGCGCCGGCACAGTCTTATCTCGATGGGACCTTTATGGGGGATATTGACTTGTACCCTAGAACATAGAACTCCTTGGTACAGGCTATCTGATCGATAGTCAGATGGTCCTAAGAGACTTGAGGGTATGTGTTGACCTCTTAGTGACTTGGAACTATGCTTCGCCTCATTTGTATGTGTTTTGTGTTAATACAGTTCAAGAGTGATTTCGAACTAGTATTCCCTTGGTACGAGTGATACGGGGACTTGATAGCAGAGTATGCCAGCACCATAGTTTGTATGTGGGGTGAAGATAGTATATATATATTTATATATATTATATGAGCAGTTGGTATATATATTTACTTATATATGGAAACTTTGCACCATAGATTTTATGTGGGGTGACGTTAGTATATACATTATATGTGTGACTAATATATATACGTATATCTATATGGGAATTTTATACTGTGCGTATAAGTAGTTAAGACATGAACAAATGCTTCATTTCACTATAAGTATTCGAAAACTTTATAATGCTACGGAGTTATTCTAAATAACGTAAGAAATCTTGAAGAGATAGATTTTTTTTTTAAAAATGTATCATAACCTTAATTTCACATGATAAGACTTATGGAGATTAAGTTAGAGAGACATATGAGATTCATTAGTACGGTAGAAGTGCACATTAGATGAGAGGTGAAAATTCTCAAGAGAGTGTCGCATACTAATATGATTGTTGCATTAGCCGATAAGCATTTTAAATACTTACTAAACTATTTTAAAACTGTTCTACAATCGGGCTCTGACCCGTTTGCTGTGATATCTTCTCTCTTGTATATATATATATGTATTACAGGTGCCCAACCACGGGGGCTTCATGCTTAGGATTATTTGGATGGAACGTGCTGTAGATTTTGTGGGAGTTGCAGGCCATTGCTTAGACGACCTCATTGTTGACCCCACTTCTAGTTCTGTTTTATCCAGTTGGGCATGTGTCGCCCTTTTCCCTTATCCAGTTGGTTTTTGTCAGAGATTGTAATTCATTTACTTTCAGTATTTTTACTTCGGGATTTATTACTGTTAGGATGTTTTCCTTTGTTGTTTTAAAGTTGGGACTTGTTATTTGATTGTTAAATTCTTGAATGTTCGTTTACATTCTTACTATTAATGTGTGTCTCTTAAACTGTTAATTGTCAAAGGTTTTATAATTGGATTCAATAAAATGGGAATAAGGTTTTAAATGGTTTTGATACTTAGCTTAATTATTTAGGGTGTTAAATTTGAAAATTTAAATTTGCGACAGTGATGCTAAGAATGAACCAACTATTCAGCTTGATTTTAATTTAATAAAGGATTGATCGCTCGATTTTTATTTAGGCGGGGTATCACAATCTAAAGACGTTTTGAGGTAGTGAATGCGAAATCAAAAGAGGATAGTATTACCAGGGTTTGAAATCTACCAAAAATGAAGACTGTATTATCTAGTTTCGTATCTGAAGATGTAAATAAGAAATCGGACCACGAAACTGGAACCCTTGATCAACATCATCATCGGTTTCACATGAAGAAAAAATCGATCATAGATTCTGATAAAAGGGATCGATCGAAGATTCACATAGAGAAGGGATCAGAGAGTGTAAAGCAGCGGGGTTTTGCGGAGAGCAGTAGAGATCGATTTTTGGATTTCTCTTTTACTGAAGAAATTGAGGAGCGGATGGGGAATGTTTTTGGTGCGAGCGGGTGAAATAATTTTTTTCTCCCGCTAGTTAGGTTGTAAAATGTGTAATATATTCTACGACAATGGTTAAGTGTCGTGTAAAATATTTTTACGACACTGGTTAAATTAGTAATACATTTTACGACACCCATAAAGAGTCGTGCAATATTTTTTGACGACACTACATATTTGTCGTAAACTAGAATTGCACAAAATCTATTAGGGGTCGTGAATAATTTTTTACAACTTCAAATATGTGTAGTAATTAAACATTTCATGACTGACTACTATAAAAATGTCGTATTACACCTACACTTTGTCGTTGTTAGTTGTTTTCCATGACACTTAAATTTTAAGTGTCGTGGTTGTTAATTTTAATGTTTTATTCACGACACTTAATGTAGATGTGTCATCTTAATATGCCTTTCACGACACATATATGTGAAATGTTATAGAAACCATGTCGTGAAAGTGACTTTTTCTTGTAGTGAAGGTTCGTCAACAAACCCGCAATCTTTGAGCAACCCTTAATGAATCACCGATAGTATCGGCCAACCCCAAGAAATTATAGACACCGATCAATGTCGTGGGCTATCCCTACTCCCTCACCATCGATACCTTACTATGATCAATAATAGTACCCCTGTCAGACACAATGTGGCCTAGAAAATGCACATTCCGAAGATAAAATCCACACTTCTCGAATTTGGCATAAAATTGGTGATCCTGTAGTGTCTTTAAAACCATATGTATATGCTCGACATGCTCATCCTCAGAATGAGAGTAAAGCAGAATATCATTAATGAACATGATCACGAACTGGTTAAGGAACTCTCTAAAAACCCGGTTCATCAGATCTATGAACATTATTGGCGCATTAGTGACCCAAACAACATCAACATCAACATCAACATTATTGGCACAATGTGTTAGAAAAGAAGTTTTAGGAATGTCCTGCTTGTGACGCATAACTGATGATATCCCGACCTCAAATCGATCTTGGATACGTAAGTTTCTCCCCTCAGTTGATCGAATAGATCATCGATCCGAGGTAGCGGGTACTTATTTTGGATCGTGACCTTGTTCAACTCCTTGTAATCGATACATAACCGAAGTGATCCATCCATCTTCTTGATGAGCAACACCGGCGTACCCCACGATGATGTACTCCGTCTAATGAAACCCTATCCCAGAAGCTGCTGAATATGCTCCCTCAATTTTTGTATCTCAAATAGGGCCATGCGATAAGGTGCTCCGGTGATAGGCCTCGTACACGATGCTAGTTCAATAACAAACTCAATTTCTCAGCTACGTGGAAGCCCAGGTATCTCCTGGAATACCTCCATGAACTCCACTCGTGAGGTTTAAAGAGACAAACACGACCCGTGAGGTCTCCTCTTCAATGTAATCCAAATATGTTCTGAATCCTCCCTCAGTAAGAGGCATCGCCACCAGGAACATCTCCTTCCCTATAGAAGAGAACATAATGGTCCTCTCGAAAGAATCTTCCATCACCCAATATCCAACTAACCGATCCATACCCAAAATGACGTCATACCCCTCCATATGTAACACTAGAAGGTCTACGACTTAACATAAAATTCCCACATTAATATCCACATCCCTACAGATCGGGTGTATGAGCGACCCATTACTCCATGGTGACTTTACACAATTGAGGAGACTACCGTCTGTCTTAAATAGACCATCAACTCATGCAAATCTGGTCGTTATAAATGAGTGTGATACCACCGTGTCAAATAAAATCCTACCCTCAAGTTCGTGAATACAAAATATACCCTCTACTACATGTGGTGCCTGTGGGGCTTACTGCATGACTGCATCTATGACATTATAGACATGTTCGTACTGTAATTGCCCTTGCTGCGATGGGGCTGGTGCTGGTTCTTTTAGGGGTAACTGCACCTGCTGCCCATACCGGGAACCCTGCTACTATGATGCTCTAGTCTACTGTGGTAGTCTCTCCTCTTGTGGCCCATTTATCCACAAACAAAACACTGGCGTAAAAAGTCTCTCTACCTATGATCCTTAAGGCCCTATCGAGGCTGATCCTGCTGCTAGCCTTGGTGGCCTTGGCCCTACGGGCTCCCCCATTATTCCCTTAGCCCTGATGGCCCCGAGGAATATACTGATGGCACTGTTACTGAGGGCCTTTCCGGCCCTGCTTGAAACCTCCCTTGGGACGATAAGCCCCAGATGTAAACCTCTTGGCTGAATTCCTCTATTAGGTATCCTGCCCTTACTATTTACCTGACTACTGCTGCGATACTCCACTAGCACCATTCCCACCAGCCTTGCCTATCTGGCTAGGCTCACTTCCTCTCTTGCTTCCCTTCAGATCGAAGCGATGATCCTAGCAATGTAAAAGTGCAATATTAACGATATCCATATAAGTACTCAATGCGAGATTACCTATCAAGTGTTGCCTGATCCTCTAAGCTAGCCCATCCATAAACCTTAGTTACTTCTTCTCTTCACTGTTCAGCTCATTGGGAATTAAATTAGCCAAACGTGTGTAATCCTCGTTGTACTCAGCTACAGAATAGTCATTCTGAACTACCTAATTGAACCCCTTATGCATCTCTGTCTCAACGGCTGACATAAAGTATTTATGGTCAAACCCCACCCAGAACTCAGTAATGGACATAAGATCCCTCTTATTGGCAGTGATAATAGACTCCCACCACTATAAGGCTACCCCAACAAATCAAAAAGTAGCCGACATCTGCTTTTATACATCGCTGCACTCAACCATGCAAAGCTAGCACTGTATATACTTCTTCCATTGGAAATCTAAGATCATGTCAGAGCTACCCTGAATCTCCAGTGGATGGACCTTCTAAAATGCCTCTCGAACTCTTCGCTAATCTGACATCCCTGGTTGGGCCTTAGCGACCGGTACCTCTAGCTGGGATGACTGTTGGGCCTAAGGAAAGTGGAGGGCCATGACAGTCATAGCAGCGTTAACAACCTGTGCCACAATAACTGCCACCTCTACGTCTATCACTGTCACCTATGGTGGATGTGGTTGTGATACCTGTAGCTCCTGCTGAGAGACTCTCTCTTCGACTCTCGCCACTGCCCTCGTCGATCGTCCTCTCCTGGGTGGCATCTGAAAACATATCAAATTATACGAGTTCATAGTCAATAAGAATATAATAGCATAATAGCGTGATCTCAAATATCTAATTATGAATGCAACAATCCTAATAATAGGGATCTATATTAAAGAACGCTATGCTGAAATCGTAGTAAACATCACAGATCCTATGGACACTAGAACCTGATTCGCAGATACTATCTGTGATACCCCGCCTATTTTAATCACGGATGATGAGTCATTTATCAAAAGAAATAGGAATCTCATTTGGTTCATTCTTAGCACCACTGTCGAGAATTTTTAAATTACTAACCATCCATGTTAAGTTAAGCTGATGCTACATTTTATCTTTCATTAACATATAATAACACGCGGAATATAAATACAATAACCAAACTATCCACACAATTAAAATAGTATGAATTAACCACACGATAAATAGATAAATAAATAGTACCGAATAAACCATGGGTTCCCAAAACAAGGTCCAACAATTAATCTAAAGGAAACAAAATTGAATCCAAAACATAGTTTGATAAATATACTAAAAAGACTGTATCAGTTGAGGGGGAAACATGCCCATATGAAGTAATGAAATATAAATCCTAATCTAGGAATGAATAAGTGAAGCGTTTACACAAAGTCCTTCAAGCCTCCATAATGCTACAGCTTTGCATTCATGGAATGAGTCATCAAGCTTGACGTCCCAGTGTCTGGACAACAAGAATGTTTTAGAAAATAATTTGACACGGATCAAAGCCTAAAACCATTTGAAAAATATTTAGCAATTATTTAAATTTCAGTTATAAAAGCAGTTATTAGATACACACGTTAGTTCGGTGTACACTTACTTGAGTTCCTCACCTCTCATCAATTGTGCATACCTAACATCTCCTATTTTACCCACTTAGCCATGCTACCAAGCTTAACTAGGCCTAAGTATCTCACTAACAACACTTGGTTGAGCTCTCACGTACCACGCATACGATACGCTACTGTTAAGCCAATAATTCTATTTGACCTAATTATTATTATGGCGTCATTTATTTAAGTTTTCTCATACTTAAATTACTTTTAGATATACACTTTTTATCTTCTCCACCATCACACTAAGTAGAATATCCACACTTGTATATACACATCACACTATAATATATACACAACTACAATATCTCCCGGAATGATTATTGCATTGCCGACATACTCTGTTATCAAGTCCATGTACCTCTCATACCTAATCAGGGACTACCGGTTCAGAATGTCTCCTCGAACCTTTAATTAAATAAGACACAATGGTGGCGAATATAGTTCTAAGTCCTTGGAATATGCACATACCTAATGCACCCAAATAACCTTCCATCCCCACTAATACACAACACATAGTGAGTTGCCCTAAGTTCTATGTTCTGGGGCATACATCTACCTCGCTGGAATCACCAAGATGGGATCGCCCATTGTGTGAAACCTCCCGTGATAGTAGACAACGTAGGTATGTTCTCACACATAACCAATCACATAATAGGTATTCACACAATCTCTCTCTCTCTCTCTCTCTATATATATATATATATATATGTATGTTTGCGCAATTTACACTACACCAAAAAGATCAAATTGTCACCTTTTGGTCGACCAGACTTGTCACGATCATCGGCCGTGACAAAAAAAATCATTTTTTGTCACGGTCTTTGACAGTGACAAATTTAAAAAGTTGTCATGTTCAAAGACCTTGACAGGTCCGTGACAACATTCTCAGTAAAAAATCCTACCCCTTCTGTTTTCCCACCGTATTCATTTCCCCCCGTTTCTCTCTCTCTCTCTCTCTACATTTTTGGTGAGTTTTTTTTCTCTCAATTTCGTTTGTATATGTATGTGTGTGTATATGGTTATATGTGTGTGTATATGATTATATGTGTGTGTAGGTGGGTGAGTGTGTGGTAGTGTGTGTGTGTACAAGTGTGTGTGAGTAGGTGTGTATACGTGTGTGTGTGTGTGTGTGTGCATGTGTGTGTGTGGGTGGGGGGTAGTGGGGGTGGGAGGGAGTGGGGGTAGGGGGAGTGATGGGTGGTAGTGGGGGGTGGGGGTAGGGGTGTGGGAGTGTGTCGGGGTGGGGATGGTAGTGTTGGGATTGGGGGGGGGGGGGGGGAGGGTGGAGTGATGGGGTGAGGTTTGGGGATCAATTTGGGGAGGTGAGAGAATCAATTTGCATTTGGTTTTGGTGTAAGAGAATTTGGTGAGTTGTTTTTGATTTGGGAATCAATATATGTAATGTCACATGTGCGTGTATGATTCCGAAAATAGTGTCAATGTTGTTTGTGGACTTTATACTTTGCCCAAATAGTGTTATCATCCCCTTAGCTCCTTATGAATGGACTGAAACATATGAAATGCTCTAAACATTGTAATTCTAGAGGACCCGTTTCTCTAAATTGTATAAATTGAAGTTGAAATTGAATTGGTATAAGTTTTAATTCTTATGCGTACTTTAAATTAAATGAAACATACTTTAAGTTACATAAATAAATGAAATCTCTCGAACTGTGCTAAGACATAATTAAATGAAACACACTTTAAATTACATATAGTGCGCATAGATACTAGCCTTCTAGTTCTTATGCATAAGCATTCAATAGCCCTTAGACCTGTTCGAGAGACATTACCCCTGAAATAAGATGTCTCGAATTGTCCTGTTTGGACAGTTTGGGACTGCATAGTTTCTGTATAATAATATTCTTAGTGGCTTAAACTTGTTACTTTGGGGGATGTTCTGCAGTCGTATCTTGATGTTCTCTGGGTACATACTAGATGATGCGATGTTAAGTGTTATTTCAATTGATAAATTGAAATAAGCATTATTCCAATTGATAAATTGAAATAATACTCACACTTGCGAATCTATGTCGTGTACTTGGAGAACTATGGGGATCGAATTTTCCTCAAATTGGAACAATGTGCATGAGATATTAAGTATATTACAGAAATATGTGGTCTTAAATGGGATAGTACCACTCACCCTTTAGGAGAGATGGAGGAAATAGGAATTAATATTATAAATTGAGTTTTAATTTCAATTTCAAATTAAAATTGAATTTGAATTTGAATGCATGCATAAAATGATGTCATAGAAACTAGTCTTCTAGTTCTTATGCGTACGCATTCAATACGTGATTGTTTATACTAATTGGAACTAAATATTCACACTTTTGTGTATGCTAATCCACAAATATACGCTTCTTACCCATAATAGGTGATTATTTGTAGTAGATGTGATAAGATATCCAAAATATAAATAGTGGATGGGTGAGATAAATAAATTAGGGGATGTGTTTCGTAGAGGTGCTAATGAGTTGTGAAACACGCAAAGATATGTCATGAAGATAAAGAGTTTCCGTGTCTGTGTTCCAGGTGTAAGAATGGTAAGGTTTTTGAGTGGAAAACAGTTGAACTACATTTGTTAACATGGGGTATGCAAGATAGTTATCGAAGTTGAGTTTTTCATGGGGAACGAAAGTTTCTTTTGTCCCAAAGAAACCTTCACAGATGTAAAAGGGGAGGATGATAATGTAGATCGTAATATGCTAGAGGATTTAATTGATGACACATATGGATTTCATGAAGTGGAAGATAATGAGGTCACTGACGATGTACAAGGTTCTCATGAAGATATTAGAATAAACCTTGATGATGATTACCAAAGTTAAAAATGTTAGGCGAGTTATCCGTTATACTCTGGATGTGACAAAGATAAAACAACTTTACATGCTATAGTTGGTTTGCATAGTTTGAAGAATCAATATGGTTTGTCTGGCACTAGTGTGATAGGAATTTTGAATTGGGTGAAGGTCTTATTACCCAAGCAAAATGTGCTTCCAAACAGCTATCCTACTATGAAAAATAGTTTGAAAGGTTTGTAAATGAAGTATAAATCATTTCATGCTTGTGTGTATGATCGCACGCTATACCTAAAGGAGTATGAAAATCTCGATCGGTGTCCGGTATGGGATGAACCTAGATATGTGAAATCTACTAAAAAGGAAGGCACAAGCTCAAAAGTGCCTGAAAAAGTGTTGAAATATTTTACCACTGGGCCTAGATTAAAGTATTTTTTTCACAGTAACATGGATAGCAGAGGCAATGACTTGGCATGCTAGGGAAAAAACAGGCAAAAATCTCATGCTCCATCCTATTTATTCTACAGCTTAGAAGAGGATGAATTTTGAGTATCCCGATTTTGCTCGAGAATAGTGTAACATTCGTTTGACAATATCAACAAATGGTTTCAATCCATTTGGAAATCTGAGTGCCAATCAGAGTGTATGGCCAGTGATCCTAACCTCACTCAACCTCCCTACTTGACAGTGTATGCGACCTGAATTTTCGATGTTGTCTTTGTTGATCTCTAGGCCAAAGGCTCCAAGTGAGGACATTGATGTTTACCTGACTCCTTTAATAGAAGAACTAAATGAGTTGTGGGAAGAGGGTGTGAAAGCATTTGACTCTTTTAGAAAAGAAGATTTTATGTTTAAAGCTATGTTGATGTGGGGAATTTATGATTTTCCAGCTTATGGGACACTATCCGATTTTATAGTACATGCTTATTTGGGGTGTCTTATTTGTGGAGAGGAGACTAAATTTCTTAGTCTCTTCAATATCTCAAAAAATGTATACCATTTCCATAGGAGGTTTTTACCCCCATTCATAGTTTTAGATTTAAGAAAGTTTCCAAATTTTTACCGGAGTTGAATATAGCCTACGACCGAGAATACTTACAGGCTCAGAAATTGAAAGTAAATCTTCTGATTATGGACCTAATATGCCAGATAAGAATCCTAAATTTAAGAATGTCAAGCATAAAAAGACCCCAACAGGGAATGAAACTGAGATAAGAAAGGCATGGTCTAGGAGGCTAATTTTATTTGACTTGCCTTATTGGAAGAATAACCTAGTGCGCCATGTATTGGATGTGATGCACGCAGAGAAGCACATTGCTGAACATATTGTGGGCACATGCCTTGGGGGGGAGTCATTTGAAAGATGGATAAAATGTCCGAATAGACCTTAAAGCATTGAAACTTAAGCCACAACTACGGTTGAAATAAGATAGTAAGGGAAGGACAATAAATCCCCCTGGTGCGTTTACTTTGATGATTGAGGAATGGAAGGTGCTTTTAGACACAATATATAATTTGAATATTCCATCTAATTTTTTATCCAACTTGCAAAGAATTATGAATTATGCTACCCATGATTTACATAAGTGTAAGTCCCATGATTGGCATGTGATTATGCAATTGGTCCCTCTATTGTTTAAGCACTGTTTGTCCAAGCACAAGCATTTTCGGAAGGCTATTATGCAAATTAGTATCTGTTTCCCACTTTTATATGAGAAGGTAGTCAATCGAGATCACACGGTGGCTGCAAAATTGGCGGTGAACGAAGTGATTTGTGTCTTGGAGATGCATTTTCCCCCATTTTTCTTTGACATAAGTGTTCACTTGTTGGTGCACCTATGCGATAAGGAACTTCTTTAGGCCCAGTTAGATATTGATGGATGTATCCGTTTGAAAGATTGATGAAACTTTTCAAAGATTACCTCAAGAATACACTATACATCGAAGGATCAATTACAGAGACATACATCACTGTGGAGTCATCAATCTACACTTGGGAATACATGCCTAACTTGACCAACGAGGATGACAATGATGAGTTTGTCGATGAGGGTGGTCATGTGATGGGTAAACGAGTGAAATTAACGAGTTTGCAACATGAACAAGTAGCTCGTTATCTATTTGGCACATATGAAGATGTTGAAGAACGGAAAACGGAAGTTTACATTATTTTAAAATTTAAATTATATTAATTTTTACATGATTAATTTTACAATACATTCGTTATGATCTATGCAAAAAATATGAAGCCTGTGAGAACAATAAAAGAGAAAGACAATGGCACAATCAGACAACAAGTTTAGGCTATGGTTGTTAGACGAGGTAATTATAATGCAAATGGTTGTTATTAAATGTCACATTACAAGAAAGATTTATAACTAACCTAATTAATGTATTTATATTCTCATCTCTTAAAGACAGGTGATGCGACATCAAGGCTTGCTCGTCTAGCCACTGGACCCTTGTTCATGGCACAGGAGTATAAAAATTATCGATTGAATGGTTACGTATTCGGTGCGAGGGTATACAAGGAAAATACAAATGTATAGAACTCGAGCATTTCATATAAAGCTCTTACTTTCTTTCGAGCGAGCGTGAAAGATAAAAACTTCGTTGAAACTGAAATGACTTACTATGGTATAATTCGAAATATATTTGAATTGGACTATGTAAACTTCAAAGAGGATGTATTTTACTATGATTGGGTAAGAGTTGAGGAAGCAAATGCTTGTAAAGTTGATCCTAGCACCAATTTGATCATGGTGGACTTGTCCAAGTTAAAGATCAATGAACACGTGAGCGATGAGCCGTTTGTTTGTGCTTTTCAAAAGGTCAAGCAAGTATTTTACTAAGAGTATATTAACAACTAGTCATTGTTAATCGTCCTACATGCGCCAAAGCATTTAAACAATAATGTGGATGACTTGTCTACACTTACCGAATATCAATCCATTTTTTATGATAACCCGAATTTAAAACAATTTTTTTTATTTGTATTAAGTATTCAAATTGTTTATAATAACCAGTGGTTGTATTATTCTACTGTTTTATTATTATCGGACGATAATTTAATGTTTTTTATTAATTTGTACTTGGTCATTTTAATTCTTGTAATAACGAAGTTAATATGTTAATTTGAATTTTAATCAATTTTAGCATTAATTCAAAGTTCATGACCCGGGAGTGTGTGTGCGCGGGGGGGGGGGGGGGGGGGGGGGGGATGTGCGTGTGTGTAAATTGAAATCGGTATTGGGATAAATTGGTATTGGTATAAATTAATATTGATGTTGGTATGTATTGTTATTATAGGATTTTAGAATTAATTCAAAGTTAATATACATGTTTGTACTAATAATAATAGATTTTGCAGAAAATGACTTCATCAGGGCGCGGTAGCGGAGGTGATGAGGGCTCCTCGACGAGTAGACCCCCCAAATGGGGAAAATTGGGGTTTGTCATCGAGAATAAGACGATATTATTAGCTAGAGAGCCAGAGTTGTTGAAGGCAATTATTGGTCTCGGGTACATCGATTGGAGGGCCGTGCCTATTGACCTCAACAGGAACATCTCGGGGGCACTACTGGTTGTGTATTTACTATTTATATTTATATTTATATTCATATTTATATCTGTAACACTTACTTTCATTTTGGTTTGTATTTGTTTGAGAGGAACAATTCAGCCTGCCCGCATATCTACGCGACTCCATGTTGGAGCAATTGAGGGATCAACATAAGATGTGGAAGAAGAATTTGTGGGCAAGGTACTTTGGGAAGGCCCGAGAGTCCATTATAAGACTACGTGATACCGTCCTCACCAAGGAGATGATCTCATTGGCACAGTGGCAAAAGTTTACTGACAATGATACCAATGAGCCACAATTGGCATCTCATCAATTAGGGAGGGATAACCGGGCCAAAAAGTTAGATATGCACTACTCCGGGCAGATGTCTTACGCCGAGGTGGAGCACAGGATGGTAAGTTTTTATTTTTCTTTAATTTTTTTTATTCTAATTTAGCATTACTTTGATTTACTTAATAATTCTTTATTATTTTATTTCAAGATACGGGGAGTATCCCTGGGTGTATGCCACATAGGCTCGATTCCTATGTGGCAATTCAGACAAAAAAGGGAAAGTACAAGGTGGTGGCCCGAGTTTCGTAGCCACTATTGTAAGTTATAAATGTTTATTTTTTATAATTATTTTATTTACTTAATTAACTAATAGTGTACTTTTTGTCTTTTCAGGCAATGCTTAAGAAAGTGCATGAGTCGCAGTATGATTCCGACAAAGCATCTTTGGCTATGAACGCACTCAACCAAGTGATTCGGGCGGATCGCAAGGGGAGGATTAGGGGGTTTCTCGAGGGTGGGGAAGTCTAGGATCATCGGCATGGAGACGAGAAACAACGGGTTGGCACATAAGGTGGATACCCATGATGATAAGATAAGAAGGTTGGATTTGACGGTCCTAGATGCGTACGCCTTCATGAAGCGTCAGTTGGGCAAGCGCATGGAAAAGGGCAAGGGGAAGGAGAAGGAGGTAGAGGTAAACGAGGATGAGGATGCTACTGCTCCATCGCCGATATGTATGGACTCAGCGCCATATGATGATCCATTTTCCATCGTGACCCTCGTCGACCGGCCTATGTCAACACTCAGTTGGTCGAACGTGCATATACTCGACATATATTATGGGCAACCGTTAGCAAGGGGGTTGAGGGATCCGTGCTTCCTCCCGGGTATGCTGGTTCATGGGCGTCCCCTCTAAGACATTGAGGCAAGAGTGTGCATCACGCATGTGGTGGAGGGAAATGATAACTCACCTTTGTGGTTGCGTGAACAATGTGGCATTCAACATATTGTGGGGTGTCTCAATTCATAAGTTGTGTGGACTTCCTTCTTCCTCTGATATGATCAAGACCCATCTTCATGACATTATTTCTATCTTTTTATTCGGATATTTGGATATTGGATTGTATTTGTATTTTTTTAATTTTGGTATATGTTGGTTTGGATATCGATATTTGCAATTCTATTTGATTTTGATATGGATTATCTATGCCATGATTTGGTATATCATTTCCATTTTATTTGGATATATGTTGTTTGGATAGGTACAATTTTGCTATAACAGTTATAATTATACTATTGGGCAGTGGCAGTGGCCACACTGCCCAATAGTTTTTTTTTTAAATTCTGCCCATAATTGTCATGGTCTTTGACCATCATAATTTTTTTTGACTTGTCACGATCTTTGATCGTGATAAAAACTTGTCAAGGTCAAAGGTCGTGACAGGACCGTGACAAGTCTAATGAACTGGTCACGATCTTTGACCCTGACATGTCCAATGTAACGGTCAAACACCGTGACAAGTCAGTTATTTTTGAAGAAGGCTGGAACCCCGGATTTTAAATTTTCTTCAATTAAAATCACAAACTTGTAATTTCCTTTATATGTAAATCGATAGAGATGATGCGGAAGCGTTGTAAAGCAGGTGATGGTTCAACTTTCAAAAATAATAACAACAAGTTTTAATTTCACAAAACAAATTAAAACAAAATTCAAGTCCTAGAATTTGCCTAAGTCATAATTAACAATTACCGAAAGCTAGGCGAAACCAATTTTAGTACGAGACTTGAATTAAACAATTTTTCCCAATTTAAATTAGTGTGATAATTAAACCGATTTTATCTTGAATTAATCTAGCATGCGTTTTAAGTGATATAGAGCAAGATAAAATCAACAGTCACACTACACCGCGATGTACGAGGAAAAACCCACTAACGGGAAAAAACCTCGGGACGGCCCTAGCCTCAAATCCACTAAAAACGGTATTACAAAATACAAGACAAAAGACTTACTTCCTAAACTCGAACCCTCTCAAGCCGTGATGCTTCTTCTTGTATCGACCTCCAATTAGCGGATAACCAACGGAGCTCCACCGTGCCAACGGAGCTCCACCGTGGTCTCGGAATTCACCGATAGGACTTTAAACGGTCATCGTCACCCGAACATGGAGCCTTTCTCCAAACGGGTAGAATATCAACAAAAGTCTTCTTTGTGATGGGGTGTAGAAGCAAACCCAAAACGTCTCTTGAATTAGGTAGAGAAAACCGGTGCCAAAAACTCCAAGTAAAGATATGTATATAAAGAACTTGGATAAAAAACTATTGGGTGTAAACTAGAGTGTGTATGAATTTTTCATTAAAAATGAACACTCAAAACTTGAATATTTTCCTAAACTAATTTTGTTCTCAAACTCTCTCTAGGAGATAAACAATGTTGGAAAAAGTTGTCTTGGAAAATGTGTTTCCCGCACATAATAAAGTATGAAAAAGTTGGTTAAAAACCAAGTGGGGAAAGTGGGTGAAAACTGCAAAAAACTGCTCAAAACTGTTCCCGCCCTGGCGTCTCGTTCGAACGAACTTGACTCTCGTTCGAACGAGACTTCTAACGAGCGACCAGCCTGGGCTCGTTAGAATCTCGTTAGATACCTCGTTAGAACGAAGAGCTCGTTCGAACGACATATCGAACGACTGACCAGTTTAGGGTCGTTGGCAAACTCGTTCGAACGAACTTGGTTCGAACGACAAAACTCGTTCGAACGAACTTGGTTCGAACGACAAAACTCGTTCGAACGAAACCTGGTTCGAACGAAAAAACTCGTTCGAATGACATTTCTAACGAACGACTAGAAAGATTGAAAAATTCAATTTTGGCCCAAAAACTTTTATATACTTATTTTTAAGTTCTATTTGATTCTTTCTGAAAATAAAATGCACTTTTTATTTCACCTAACACCCAATACATATTGTTCCAAACTCCTATATAAATATAATTACATTCATACCTTGGGAGCATGGAACCTTAGTTGATGACGTAGAAACGAGGCACACAAACCGGCATTTTGATGAAGCTTTAAGATCTTTGCCGCTACGTCTTCAACTCACACTTCATAGGCTTGAGAATATTACAAATAAATACTATCCTATTAATAAATGTTTTTGTCCGGAATTGAGCCAAAACTATATATGGACTCAATTGGAAATTTGTGTCCTTACAATTTTGGTGTAGTGCCATCGTATAAACCCGTACGTGGTATTTATTTCTCTCGAATACCCAATGCAGTAATGATTCTCAAATAATATTTATTTCATATTTTCTGAGTATCACTCACAACCCAAAGGGTACCAACCATCCCTTAAGTTATTTCAGTATTCATACATCACTATCCTACCAGTATATGTCTTAGGTTATCATTCACTCTTACCGTATCCCGTCGTTGGTCCACATCCTAATTTTACCCTCATTAAGATTAACCGAACCTTAATAATATACCTAATGACTTTCACTAACTCTTTGTATATTTATTAAAATATCCCCAAAGTTCTCCCACAATTAATTTCATGAGAAGATATACAATAAATCAAATATCGGAGAAATAGGTAATCGAACTGGTTCTGCATAGAAGGAAAACCGGTTCACATGCCAAACTGATTCGTAAGAGGGTCCGAATTGGTTCGAAACCCTTGGCCAGTTATCCTTCATTGCTGTCACGGGTCTACACCATTAAAACTTATTCAAAACTCCATAACACTTTCCCAATCTGTAATCCAACATACCCAAACATTTAATATATGCGTAGGGACAATAATCAACGTAAATAACAAATCAAGATGACAAGAAATATATCTAAGAGCGGATCAAAATCCATTATTTCATCAAAAGCCTAGTTTACGTGTTTTTCATGCTTATTCATCATTTAGCCCATATTTCTTTCATATTAACCATTCACTCTCACCGATTACGTGTTGTCTACATACAAGGATTTGTTTTACATGAATTTATACTCCAAATTATGAGTTTTCCCAACCTAAATCCCAAGAATCATCATTTAAATCATGAATTAAAAACCCTACACTATATTGGTATTATAACATGCTCAAATTAATGCAAGATAAACACTTGCCTTAGAGAAGTGGGTCTGATTTTTGTTCTGAGATGGTGAATATGTCATTTCTTTTATTTGATCTCGATTCTGGAGAAGTTCATGGTGCGAAAAGGTGTGGAATATCCTAGGTTTCTTCTCCTCTTCCTTTCCTATTGCCTCCTTTCTATCTAAAGTGTTGTAGCAGTAAGGGCAAATTTCCAATCGAGTTAATTTGTAGTATTGGCTTAATTTCAAAGAAAGTAATTTTGAGTTATAGGATAGATGTTCATGTTATATCCTTTCAAGCCTATGACGTTTGAAGAGTTAAAGACGCAACGACCAAAATATTAAAGTTGCATCTATGCCGATTTCAAGTGCCATGTTTCGCGTCATTAACATTATATCTAAGGTCTCCAAAGGTATGAATGCATTTATATATCTAGGACCTTGGAAATTTTAATTTGGGTGTAATTTATGAAATATTTTGAATGACTTTATTTTTCGCAATGTCATTCGAACGACATTTTCTCGTTCAAAGGAGATCGTTTGAACGAATTTCGAATGAGTTTGCTAACGAACTTCTGCACAAAATCTTCTGAAGAAGTTTCGTTAGAAGTGTCGTTCAAACAAACTTGTACGAACGAACTTCTAATGAGATCTGCCATTTTTTTCCTTAAACCTCGTTAGTAAAATCATTCAAACGAAGTCGTTTGAACGACCTGGCAGCAGTTTTGACAGTTTGTTTAAGTAACTTCCCATTGCCCCGCTACTTTTTCCCACTCTTTTTCCTGATAAAATAGGAGTGGGAAAACCTTTTTCCAACAGACCTTTTCACTTTCCTTTGAGATTTTGGAGAGAAAAATACTTCCAGCAAAAGGTCCAATTATGTGTTCATAATTCAAGAACAATATTTCACCAAAACACATGTTTTTACACTCATGTTAGTTTAAATCCAAGTTCCTTTATATATATATATATATATATATATATATATATATACTTGCTTGGAGAGTTTTTGGCACTTAGATTTCATCTCTACACATTAGAGAGTGTCTTGGTTCCTTCTATACCCCCAAAAGGAGAGTTTGCATTTGTTGCGGTGTTCCTATATGGTGAAAGGCACTGTGTGTGGGCAGACGATGACCCGACCCCATCAGTGGATTTCGAGACTGCGGTGGAGTCCATAGTTGTCGACTAGGCGGAGGTTGATTCAAGAAGAAGCGTTGAGGTTTGGATGGAGTAAAGTCGTATATTGACAGTCTTTTCTCTTTTATTTATAAACATACCATTCTTAGTAGACTTGTAGGCAGGGCCATCCGAGGTTTTTCCCATTTGGGTTTTCCTCATACATCGCCGTGTAGTGTGATTGTGTCTATTTTTATCTTGCAAAAATCACCTTAGATGCATGCTAGGATATTCAAGATAAAAATTAGTTTAAATCATGTACTTGTTTAATTTGGTGGTAAATTAAGTTTGAGTAAGTTTAATTTAATTTAATTCAAGTCATCATATGTAATTTGGTAAAATTTGTGATTAGCTTGTTTGGCCTATATTTTATCATGAATTACCTATGGTTAGGCTATTTTGGACATGAATTGAATTCATTTGATTTAAAAGAAAAATTAGAATTAAGTTTGTTTAGGTTAAGTTGAAATATTTGTTGAGTGAATTTTAATTTTGAAGAAATTAAAATTTGAATTTTATAATTGTTAATTTGAAAAGAAATTTTAATTTGGAATTTAAATTAAACCATCTCATTATTTAAAGAGTTTAAAATTTGGGGGCACTCACCCCCATCAATTGGTATCAGAGTGGGAGCGCTAAGTTATTGCGTTTAGGTGCTTATTGGGATTATTTTTAAAAAAAATGGAAATTTCACCATTTTCAAAATTCCTAGTTTTTGACGGTTCAAATTACGTGTATTGGAAGATGCAAATGAAATCGGCACTTAAGTACTTAGACGAGAGGGTTTGCCATTTCTTAGTTAATGGGTGGCCTCCACCTACATGTCTAGTTCAAAATGAGCGTGTACCTAAACTCGTAGAGAGATGGAGTGAGAATAAACTAAATTTAGAAAATTTTAATTCCCGTGGTTTGAATGTTCTTTTTAGTGCAGTCACACCGAATGAATTTCGACGTATCATGACGTGTGAAACTGCTAAAGAGGCTTGAGATATTTTACAACTCACCCATGATGGAATTAGTGTCGTTAAGGCTTCGAAACTCTAAAACCTCACCACTCAATTCGAAACCATTAAAATGCTTGAAAGTGAAACTTTTGATGAATTTTATGCTAGACTTTCTGATATTGTTAATTGATCTTTTAACTTGGGAGAAAATACACCCCACAACCGTATAGTAAAGAAAATTTTGAGGTCCTTACCCGATAAGTTTATTCCAAAAGTGACCGTATTAAATTTTTTATCCACATTAGCCTCTACGAAACTTGAAGAGCTCGTAGGTGACTTACAAACCTATGAACTTGACATGTTTACCTCCAAGGATGAGGAAAGTAAATATAAGGGCGTTGCTTTAAAATCCCGAAAGGAGGAAAAATAAGTTTCAGATGATGAGAAAGGCATCGATTTCGATGAGATGTCTATGTTTGATAGGAAGTTTAGAAAATTTCTTGAGTTTAATAAAGATAATCTTAAAAAGGATTATCAGAAAATTGATAAGTCTAAGTATGACAAAGAAGAAAAATTCCCTACAAAGCATAATGAAGAACTTAATAGGGACGAGTCGAATAGATGTTATGGTTGTGAGGGGTATGGCCATTGGGAAAGAGAGTGTCCCACTAAACTATGGAAGAAGGGCAAGAAACTAATTTCATATAATGCCACCTTTAATGATAGTGATAAGGAAGAGGGATCCGATTCCCCCATTGAGTGCAACTTTACCGCGATCATGGCAAGTCATGTAAGTGAAAGTGAGAAATCGTCCGATGATGACATCTTAATGCATGACACTTCCGAGGCCATCATTTTTTAATCTAAAAAATTTGATGGTATAGAGAGTGGAGAAGAAAGTGAAAGTGAGAATAAGGAAGAGGTTGATGAGAGTGAACTTCAAGTAGCTTTTCGAGAGTTGTATGATGAATCAATAGAGCTAATTTGAAGTTAGAAGTGAGTTTGAGAGAACTTGCCAAGGTTATTAATGAGAGTGCTTTAGTTGAAGACCTTAGTACAAGTGAGAGAGCTCTTCGTGAAAAGCTTGAGTTTGTTAAAAATGAGAGGGATAGACTTAGAGGTTTAAAGGAGGCTATGAAGAAAGAGATTCTTTATTTTGAAGAGAGAAAGTTTTTGCTTGAGTAAAAAATTTTGGAGTTGGAAGAAAAATTGAGAGACTCAAGTCGTGTCAAATTTAATTTGGAGTGTCGTTCCGAATAATTAGACAAAATGCTAGGAACCGTCCAATTAAAAATGACATATGTGGTATTGGCTTTTATTTTCAAAATGCTTTAACTAGTAAAATCCAAAACCATAGGTTTGGGAGAATATTCTAGGAACAATTTTAAGGGTCAATCCTTAGGTACTACTTTTCGTGGAGTTTTCACTTGTTCACATTGTGGTCGAAAAGGTCATCTTAGAAAATTTTATTTTGATCTTAAAAAAGGTCCTAGAAAATCCAACTGTAAGGTCACCGAGGTAGACAAGGTCACCCAATCCCGATATTATCACTCTTCACTTGTTTGGGTTGGGAGATCCGACTTGGTAACTTTACAAGATAGGATTTATGATTCTCATTTGCTATCACATGATACCTCCCATACTAAATCTAAAGGTTAATTGTGTTAGCTTTGTTTGCATATACTAGCTTTTGTGCTACATATTATATATTCATGCTAGTTGTATGTTTGTTTGTCATATTCTAGTCCATGCTTTAGCATATATATGCTAGATTTAGGATTTGTTTATCTTTTGTATTCTATTCTTTTCATTTTTATTGGTATCAAATGAGAATTAAAAAAGATTTTGTTTATCATTTGTATTTTCCTTTTGTGAGTTATTTGACTTTAATGAAAAAAACAAAAAGATTTTTGTTTGTCTTTTGAGTTAATGTTTTTTGTGTGTTGATTAGATCTTGTTGAAAAACTCCAAAAGATTTTTTTGTGTGTATATATATTTGAGTTTTACACACCTTTTGTGGCATATAGTTGTGTTTGAATCCTATCATTCCGCTACCATGTGGCTAGAACTTGTGGTTAGGAATTTCAATCCTTAAAGTGTTCTTTGTCATGGTTACATGGAGTTGTTTGAATTTGACTTGCTTAATGGATTCATTTATTATATGCCTTCTCGCACAAATGCACTAGATCTTTTGAACCTTTAACTTCACATGTATATTTGAGCTTTGTGAGATGTTCTCCTACGAATCTAGTCATCTATGTATTTTGTGACTTAGGAGGATTTGTGCATGTTAGAACTGTTGCACGTGAGATTATTGTGTGTTTAAAAAAAATTGATTTATGAAAGTGCACGGTGAAGGGCTACGAAAGGAACAATCATCATTTTCGATTAAGCCACCGTTTGCAATGGACCTAAAAGAAATATGTAGTACAACGGCCTAAAAAAATATGGCATTAAAAACAAATATAGCCAAGTCCTAGTTTGTTTTGATTGATATTTTATGTCAAAAGAAAAGAAAAGAATAATATTATATCTGAGGGAGTTTGGATGGAATATCAATGACTTTGCACAATGACTTTGTATCCTAGTGCACTATCTTGTCATGAATCTATTGGTTTGTAGAATCATCAATATGCTAGGCTTGTATGCATTGTACTCATTTTGTTCATCGAGTTCACTTTATCCTGTTACATAAGGCAAAATCTTAGTTAATAAAATTTTGCAATCAAATAAGCACTCTGTGAACATGTTAAAGTGATCGGGTCTTAATTCTTTGGTTACCAGTTCACACCCCTTCACTTCCGTTTCCATATGACACACTTATACCGTAAGAGTGTGGAATTTTTCTTTCTTTCTTTCTTTTGTGTCATTTCTGGTGTTTATATCTATATATGTTTGTGTGTGCATAATTGGTATCTCTTGTGTATACATATATATGATATTTTTTAGTCTTTGCCTTGCTAACTAGTCCATGTTTTACTTTGAATTCAAAATTGGTATCTATCTTGTTTCATATTTTATTTGATATCTATTGCTTAGTGTAGATCATTATTAACGGTATCTTTTGCTGCATAATACTTAATATCTTTTAATATTTGTATGGATTAGTTGAATTTCATTATTGCTCATATGCTTCATTATTCTTTTCACTCAATATATCATCACATGTTTAACTTGTTTTCCCATATTTTATATCCCTTGTTTAGTTTAGGGGGAGTTTGTGCTTTAATTGGGGGAGATATTAGTTGTTTTATGATTCTTAACCTTTGTCTATTCCCAAAAAAAAGGGGGGAAGAAATGGTATCTAAACCTTTAGTTTGGGGAGATTTATCTTAGGTGGAGAGCACTAACTTCTTAGGTAGATCAGATTAGATAAAGGGGGGAGAATTAATTAAGGGGGGGAATTTTATTTTTCGCATTTAATATTGTAATGTTCCCTATGCATTTGATAGTTTGCAAGTGTGCAGGAATTTATGTTTAGCAGGCATTATCTTAAAGAGGCAAAACATCTAAGAGTTGAGTCAAGTGTCTATATTTTTATTTATTTTGGGTGGGATGTTATATCTAGATGCGCTTGATGGACCTTAGGATTTTTATGTTTAGTTTTATCTCGGAATAGCCAAAAGGGCAGATTTATAAGGTAAAATTTCCAATCGACTAAATTTGTAGTATTGGCTTAATTCCAGACAATTTTTTTTAACCATAAGATAGATGTTCATGTTGTATTCTTCGAATCCTATGACGTTTGAAGAGTTGAAGACACAGCAGCCTAGATATTAAAGTTGCATCTTTGCCGGTTTCAAGTGCCATGTTTCGCGTCATCAACATTATATCATTCTAAGGTCTCCAAAGGTATGAATGTAATTATATATATTTAGGACCTTGGAAATTTATTTTTGGTATAATTTATGAAATATTTTTAACAACTTTATTTTTCTCAGAAAATTAATTTTAGATTTTTATATAAGTTTTACGGCGTAAAAAGAAAATATTGGATTTTCTGCAATGTCGTTCGAACGACATTTTCTCGTTCAAATAAGATCGTTCGAACAAATTTCGAATGAGTTTGCTAACAAACGTTTGGGAAAAATCTTCTGAATTCTCGTTAGAAGTTTCGTTAGAAGTGTCGTTCAAACGAACCTGTTTGAACGAACTTCTAACGAGACCAGACATTTTTGTTCTGAAATCCCATTAGTAAAGTCATTCGAACGACCTAGCGGTACTTTTGACAGTTTGTTTAAATAACATCCCATTGCACCATTACTTCTTCCCACTCCTATCCTGATAAAATATGAGCGAGTTCTTATAGAGTTTGGAGAGAAAAATACTTCCAACAAAAGGTCCATTTATGTGTTCATAATTTAAGAACTATCTTTCACCAAAACACATGTTTTTACACCCATGTTAGTTTAAATCTGAGTTCCTTTATATATATATATATATATACTGTCTTGGAGAGTTTTTGGCACCAGGTTTTCATCTCTACACATTAGAGAGTGTCCGGGTTCCTTCTATACCCCAAAAAGGAGAGTTTGCATTTGTTGCGGTGTTCACGTACGATAAAAGGCACCGTGTGTGGGTAGACAGTGACCAGGCCCCATCGGTGGATCCCAAGACTAGGGTGGAGTCTAAAGTTATCGACTAGGTGGAGGTTGATACAAGAAGAGGTGTTGAGGCTTGGACGGAGTCAAGTCATGTGTTATAAGTCTTTTGTCTTGTATTCGTAAACATACCATACTTAGTGGACTTGTAGGCAGGGTCGTCCGAGGGTTTTTCCATTTGGATTTTTCTCGTACATCGTCGTGTAGTGTGATTGTGTTTATTTTTATCTTGAAAAAATCACCTTAGATGCATGCCAGGATAATCAAGATAAAAATTAGTTTAAATCACACACTTGTTTAATTTGGTGGTAAATTAAGTTTCGGTATGTTTAATTTAATTTAATTCAAGTAATCATATGTAATTTGGTAAAATTTATGATAAGTTTGTTTGGCCTATATTTTATCATGAAGTAATTATTATTAGGCTATTTTGGACTTGAGTTGAATTAATTTGATTTAATAGAAAAATTGGAGTTAACTTTGTTTAGGTTAAGTTAAAATATTTGTTGGCTTAATTTTAATTTTGAAGAAATTAAAATTTGAATTTTATAATTGTTAAAATTTGGAAAGAAATTTTAATTTGAAATTTAAATTGAACCATCTCATTATTTAAAGTTTTTAAAATTTGGGGGCACTCGACCCATCAGTAACCCTATCCTCACACTCAAATGGGTTGATATAACACTCTAATTTTCGGAGTTCCCTCTACTCTAAACTCCTAAATGATCGAAATGCCCTTACGTG
Source organism: Sambucus nigra (assembly GCA_949130495.1). Classification (NCBI taxonomy): domain Eukaryota; kingdom Viridiplantae; phylum Streptophyta; class Magnoliopsida; order Dipsacales; family Adoxaceae; genus Sambucus; species Sambucus nigra. Next base: position 400,927,983 of record OX422220.1, read on the forward strand.
GTGTCAGGTTGGTCTAAAATCGTCCCGGGACCCATTCAGCACACCCGGGGTACTCTATTCTGACTATATCCACCCATTCAGAACCAACCATGACCTCAAAATCGTCATTCGAGTCACTCTACAATAATATCTTATCTCGACCTCATATAGTCTACACTCGACTCCCAGTTGAGATATGACACTGTCACATCACTATCACTCACTATGACGTAAAATAATCATTTACTACTCACGTAGTAATTTTATTCCATAAATATTAACTTTTATCTCTCTCAATTAATATTTTAATAAACACATAATATTTAATTCAATTAAATTACGTTACACGTGAAATCTAAAATAATCGAATTAATTTAAATTTAAAATACTTAGAAATACAGGGTGTTACAATATCAGTGTTCCTTTGGATACCACCATATGTGGTAACATATACTTCATTATGTTCATTGATGATTTCTCTCGTTATGGAAATATTTAGCTCATTAATGATAAATCCGATGCGCTTAAAAAGTTCAAAATTTTCAAAACTGTGGTAGAGATATAATTAGGCAAAACCATTAAAACTGTATGGTGTGATCGAGGGGGTGAATACTATGGTAAGACCCCATTTTCTTATGCCAATATATAATTGTCTTCTTTCAATTTCGTCACACTTACTATCTAATAACTATATATTATTACATATATGATATTCCGAGTTCTTAATATGGCAGATCCCCTTTTTAAATTTAAAGAATCAACGGTAAAATGGGTCAGATTGAGATTTTATGGCACATCCTAAGCTAAGTGATAAGTTTTGGGGTAGAACATGTAATTTTATGAAACTTTGGGGACTTTGTTTTAATATAGAAAGTTTCAGGGACCAAAATGAAAAATAAAAAGGGGCCTTTTCATAAATAAAATAATTTCAGGGACCTATAAGAAATATTGAAAATATATGGTGTGAAATTACCAAAACGTCCTTCAGGTGCGAAATGACCCTTATACCCTTAATACCTTTCCACCTCGTGCTCGACACCTCGTGCTTGGTTTTGACACCTCCATCGTACACATGTCGTCGTTAGAGGAGAAGCCAAAACACGTGTCGTCGTTAGAGGAAAAGCTAAAACACGTGTCGCAGTCCAGTGAAATAAGACTGCAAGATGCCTCCGTTACGCGACACGTCAACGCTGACTCCCATTGTAAAAGCATGGTCAACATGGACACGTGTCAATGCCGTGAGATCTTTGGGAAACTATAAATAGGGCTTTTGGGGATCATTTGAAACTCACACCAATTCCTTGAGAATTATAGAAAGAAATAGTGAGAGAAAGCGTGAGAAAGTTTAAGAAGAAGTTCTTAGGGATACTCATCTTAAGGTAATCTTAATGTTATAATGCATCTTAATAGTTTTAATTTATTTTTTTATAGCTTTACTTAGTAGTTATGCTGGTAAAATACAATAAAGAATTCACTAATCAAAAATTAAAATTTAGAACAAATCCAAGTTGATTTTATAAACTTGTTTGAAATTATACGCTTTTAAAAATTATTCTTTTTAAAGAAATTGCTCGTTATTATGGAATCCCATTTAAGTAATTCCAAAGTCAGGCCCGGTGAAGTTCTGTCTAGATGAGATGGTATTTAAGTGGTGCCCCTGTGACCCTCCATCTCTACTGGGAACCGACTGATGAGGAAAGACTATGAATTGAATTCTTCAATTATGATCAATGAGTTTTAAAAGTTAACAAATAGGGATACAGTAATCCTTTAAAAGAAGAGGTTAGTATAGTATAAACTGGACCTTAGAATATGTACTTAAATCTTTATCAGATTAACGTGTGATCGAAGACCAATACCAGTAAATTTGATCTCCATTTTGGGTGAGTACTCTGACATTCCTTGTGTATTTTGATTATATGATATTATGCAAACTATATATATTTTATGAACTGCTTTTATTCTCAAAATTCATGTGATACCAATGATTGATTCAATTGTGATATGTTTATATCTCTCCATATAAACATACCGATTAAAATGATTATTAAAAAGGATATTGAATATTGAAAATCTGATTCGGCCTAAGGGACCTCTTTACTGACTGAGCTTCCCAGCTGGGTTATCGCTGGTGTGCCCTAAATAAGGCGTTGTGATGAACTAGTTCGATTGACCCTCAACTACCGAGGTATAATACGATAGAAGAATACGGTATTAGAGTGTACTTGGCCATCAAAATGATATGATTGAAAGAAAAAGATATCACATTTGATTTGTTGCATTCTTCTTATTCTGAGCTATCCAATTGTGATATATATAATTTCATTTCAAAATTATATCTATTTACTGCAAGTTCCTCTCCGTATATGTATATGCCTTCTCTTTTGACTTGAATAGGTATCTATTTTCTGAAAACCCTGGAATGTTTGGAGATTGAACCTCATTCGGCTTTTAGCTGATGTTGTATAAATAACCATTTTTCAGGAAACGTTTAGTCTCACGGACGGAACGAAAATGGACTATATTGAAGATTTAGCTTTTAGAGCTCTTTTTGTAAAATGTTTATTTAGAGCATGTCTGGTTCTCTTGTAATAAGGTTTAAATTTTCTCTTAAGTTGTAACTCGTTGTTACTTTTAATATATATGAAGTTTCCTTTAGAAAGCTCTGATGACGTAATTTCTTTACTTTTAGTATTTTGCAATTCATAACCATGTGATAATATATCCGTTGCATTTATTTAAGGAAATAATTAAATCGGAATATTTTTTGCCTTGGTGGCATGTCAAGACACTCGTTCCCTAATACTATTTTGGGTTGGCGTCGTGATATAGGTGCTCAATACGATGAGACTAGTCAACATAAGGGTCCTTTTGATAAATTTTGGGTGGTACTATTGCCCAATATACCATGCTTGGTACAACAAAAGAAAATTCCATAGCTGAGAGGCAAAATCGAAGTCCTAAAGAAATGGTTCGGAGCATGATGAGAAGGGAAAATATTTCTATTTACTTATGGAGTGTAGATTTGAATTATACTTTTTACATCCTTAATCGTGTTCCCAGTAAGGAAGTGCCTAAAACCCCATTTGAATTTTGGACTGGATGCAAACCTTATTTGAATCATTTCCATGTTTGAGGATATCCATCTAAATTGAAAATGTATAACCCAAATGTAAAGAAACTTGATCCCAAAACCACCTCTTGTTTTTTCATTGGCTATGTCGACATGCCAAAGGTTATAGGTTTATAGTCCTTCTGGGGGTACAAAAATTATTGAATCATGATATGCCAAGTTTTTAGAGAATTTCACTGGTGACAATGGGAGTTTTCCATCCAAGAGAATTTTCATACAAGAAGAAAAGATTATCGTTCCAATTCCAATTGTAATAGACAAAGAAGTGCAACCTACTCAGCCCGAACCTATTATTCCAATTAAAATTCACGATTAACCTTTTTCTCATGCACATACTAATAATGAGCAACCACATGTTAGACAGATTGTTGAAGATGTTGTTCAAGTATATATGCCTCCCTTAGGAAGATCTACTAGACAAAGGAGGTCTGCCATAACATATGATTAAATATCTTATTTGCTTGAGATTAACCTTGATGTAGGTCATCTCCTCGTCCAAATATGTTATCAACAAGCTATGTCTGGTCCCCAATTGGCTAAATGTCTTAAAGCCATACATGAAGAGATGTTGTCCATCGATAATGACGTGTAGGAGCTTGTTGAACTTCCACAAGGTTTCAAAACTGTTGGGTACAAGTGGGTTTTTAAGACCAAGTTAGACCCTCAAGGAAATGTGGAGCACCATAAGGCAAGACTTGTGGCTAAAGGGTTTATCGAAAAGGAACGTATTGATTTTAGTGACAATTTTTCTCGTATGTCGACTAAGGATTCTTTTAAAATAATCATCTCCTTGTGGTCCATTTTGATATAGAAATTAACCAAATGGATGTGAAGACAACCTTTCTTAATAGTGATATTGATACTGATGTGTATATGAGACAACCATAAGGTTTTAATGAGACAGAAAATGAGAATCTTGTTTGCATGTTGAAGAAGTCGATTTATGGACTTATGGAAGCATCGAGAAGTGGTACTTGAAGTTTCATAAGGTTATGACTTATATGGGTTTTGCTTATGTAGATACCATATTCTAGGCCCCCCCTAAGTCTCTCATCGGTCCCTACCTAACTATAAATCCAAGGTTATACTCCGAATACCGATTTAGAGGCCATTAGGCGCTCCCAGGCCCCATTTGACTCCGGTCAACTTTATCGTGACAGTGAAAGCTCTTTGAATCTTAGAAGGGCCCTGAATTCCCTTTCTAATGGTTCACCCTGTGCACGAATCATTAAAACATTTCGGACGAACGAACCATTTTACTATAAAAAATAAATCTAGAAGACACCGGGCTCTCCCGAGCCCCGATTGACCCCAATTAACTTCATAGTCAGAGCGAAAGCCCTTTGAAAATTCTAAAGGCGTTGAAACCCCATTCCAATGGTTCACCTTGTGCGTGAAATGGCATAACCATTGGGACAAACGACCAGTTATTCCTTGAAAATTGATCTGGAGGCCACTGGGCGCTCCCGAGCTTCATTTGACCAAGGTCAACTCTTCAGATCGAATAAGACTGAATGAATCTCCAAAGGGCACTGAATACCCATTCTAACATTCCACCCCATGCACGATTCTAATAAACGGTACAAACGAACGATCCGTTTTATTTTGAGAGGTCACCGGACGCTTTTAGGACCCAATTGACCAAGGTCAACTTTCAAATCGAGAGAAAATATTTGGAATGTCAAACTAATTCTCCTAACCTTTCCAATGGTCCGCCTTATGCGTGATTCGGACTTACCATACGGTTGAACGATCCGTTTTCGTCCGATGATTTCCCATCCCAAGGAGGGATGTGCGCTTTTGAGCCACATTTGACCCAAAGTTAACTCCTGGACCCAGGAGAGGTCCAAAGGACTCTTGAAGGTATTTGAATTACCATTGTAATGATATGCCCCATACATTATTTTGGGAAATGGATTTTGTTCAAGGAATGTTTGTTTGCAAAATTTGGTATGAGGCTGCCAATTGGCAGATCCATTCCCCTAACTATCAACAGTGTGCCAAGGGTCACCTGCTGATTGGCTGGGCTAGGACCTTGCTAATTGGCACCACCCCTCACCCTATAAATAGTGGGCATGAGCTCATTCCAAAAGCACCACTTAGATCCATCAGCATCAGTGATCTCAGTAACATTCTTTCAAAATTAGCGAAGTTCCTCCATGTGAAGTTTCATTCAAGCTTTCATTTCCATCCTTTTCATACCCAATTTGGCAAAATCATATTCTCTCTCATCTCACATTCAAGGGAGTTTATCGAAGATCATATATCAAGCTTCAAAGAAGGTCCAAATCCTTCCCTCTCTTACTAAATTTCTTGCTTGCATAAATTATATTAGATTCATAATCTAGTTCTGACTTTAGTTCATACACATTAATATTTACATTTCTATTAGTATATTTCGCATACTTTATTTTCTATAAAAAAAAACAAAAAAAAAAGATGGCTACACCTATAAATTACGAATGGGATTATCCATCGCACTTTTTCAAAACTAAAACACATTTCACTACACACACACCTATAATAAAGTCACACCGCATTCGAACTACGTGGACTTTGATGCCTTTATAGGCTACGTAGGCATTTCAGATTAAAACTCGAGACTCGAGTCCAATTTTTCAATTTTTCAACTTCTCAATTTTTAACTTTTTCCATAATTATCCAATTTTCTAATCTTTCAATTTTTCTAAACTCCCCATTTCCACATTTATCATATTCTTGCATTTGTATATATATTATGTTTGTTAATGTTTCATCCAAAAGATATTATCATTTCATCATAACGATCAATATCATGATAAACACATAAATCATATTTTGAATATATTATTTTGGGAACATTCCAATGGGACGACCTCACTCTATCTTTTCCATGATATGAGTTGAATGATTCCAATCCCCATCATATATATACACACTTCACGGAGAAATATAGAAAAACAATAACACGTGCCCATGAGTTGCAAAATGTAAGAGGGTAGTTTCGATTAGATGGAGGCGTAATCTCTTTTGAGTATAGTAATGATAAGTTAACTGGGAACACTCCTGATTAATTGCAGGATGCACAATCACAACCTAGTGAAGATAAACTCAATTTGAACTCACAAATCTCTCGTGTATAATTTAGAAGATAATAATTAACTAAGAAGTAACTCATTTAGAGGGAGAGAGAGGTAAGCACCCTAGATACACCTTGACAGGCAGCCAAACACACCAACCCTCAAAGGTCTCCAGTCATATATTAAAATCTTCGTAGTAAATGACAATGGTGGGTAGGTAAGAGCTATGGTCTTTGAAATAACTCATTTTTTCTCTGATGATAATCTCTCTCTAGCCAAAAATCTCTATAAAAGAACTCTTTTTTCTTAGAAGTGGTTGAGGCCAATAAATAACCCCCACACCACTCCCGAGATGCCCCAGTCCTTTACAATTATGAAAGACATCCTTCATCCTTTATGTCACAAACATTAAATGCCTGATGGACTATACAACTCCACGTCATAAACATTAAAGACATGCCTTTTGCCTAACCACTGTGTGTAAGGGGGTTGTCATCATAGAGGTGGCCCACCAATTGTCTGATAGCCCCTAAATACCACAGTGGTTTACTCAAGTGTGGATTTGACATTGCTTAGCTAGCTAGTGACATCACCTACAGTAGATGTGACATTAAGTAGAAGGCACAAGTGGTTCGGAACTCATTGCACGATAGGACTCAAGGGTGCTCCGCCCAAGGTTCCACGGTTAAGTTTTTTTTGGTGTTTTACCAGGTGTATCTAAGATGGTCAGGACAAGTACCAACGCTGCCTCGCTTCTCAATCCTCCAAAGAAAGTCCCTCTGAAGTTGCCACGGCGAGGTCATTCGATAGAGCCTAAAAGCTCTCCCAGGCCCCGCCAGGCCTGGTCTCTCACGAGTACAATTTGACCCCACACTAAATAAAATTATAATCATTATATCTCATAGTCAATATAAACAAAGGATACAATAAGACTAAGTAAAACAACATAACTAAAGGATGAGTTCTTTCGGCCAGTTTCTTCGCTGGAAGATCTCCATGGGCTGCCACGCTGAACTACCTCACTTGAGATGCCTCGCTTGAGCTTCCTTATTGAGCTGCATCGCTTAAGCTGCCTCACTGAGATGCATCGTTGCCTTAATCCCTTGAGTCTATTGTATTATCTGGGGGGATTATCTCTAATCTCGATATTATCTTCAAGCCCCCTACAAACCGAAAGGGCGGGATGGGTGCCTAACACCTTCTCATTTCGTAACTTAGTGCCTGAACCTTTGAACAATTGGTTTCATATGCATCAGTTTAGCTTCAATACCGCTCTCTTGAAGAGGTGATATGTTCTTTTTTCTGTTTTATGCTAAATAGACTGGCGACTCCATCTCTTTACATAAATCCCACACCGACGACGACCGGGGCTTTCCTAAGTAGGGCACGAGACCTTTTAATCCCCCTTTCTTCTCCATTCCCCCCTTTTGGGAAGAAGAGGATATGGAGGGGCTCGCTCTTTGATCGAGATGGACATAATGGCGACTCTACTTGGGACTTCATTTTATAAGAGGGCTAGACTCTGTTTACATGGGTGTTTTATTTTCTTGTGTGAATATGAACCTAACTGTATGTACCATTTTTCTCTTCTATTATTTCTTATACATGTATACCTCATGCTTATATTATTATTCACTCACACACTTATAAATATTCTCCACGTACACTTAACACCACGCACACCTAGGATCATTTATATCCACATATTGCACACACCACTTAGAAATCCATCGTTAGGTGTCACTAACACACCTCCACATATCACACTTGTATATAACCTGGCTCACTCACACTTATCATACACCATTTGTAGTTTATCCATGCTTAGGTTCACAACCACACACTCACTTGTAGATAGCTACACATCACTCACTCTCACATATCCATGCTTAACATAAGTTTACCTTCTATACTTGTACATTATCCCCTGTTTGGCATGATTCTCATAAATAAAGTTACTCTCTCCATAATGTAATAATCAAGAATCATGCATTTTACTCACTACATCACTAAAGCGCATTGCTACTGACCCAATTTTATCCCGTAAACGGTGAGTCACGTCGTGATGGGCGCTGGTCTGGCAGGTCATAGTTAGCTTAATTGATATGACTCCCATATTCCATTGTTCAAGTACCTTCGACGTATATCGAACAGTTGCCCCCGCATCCTACCACTTGACCGAAGTCATGACGGGAGGTATATCGCAGGGAACTCGATCAAGTACGTAGGGTATATAATTTGCTCTCACACGTTTTGTCCCCACGAGGTATATAGTGAAGAAATTCATGTACACTCAGGTATATCAAATGGCTTGTCCATACGTACCAATTTCCCTCAAAAGCAAGACGTACAACATCGAAGTCATGCTAAAGGGGGGAACCCTTCCAATTAGGCCAACAACTACATACCCTCATATAGGTGTCAAACCTAGGTCACTCATATTTAGTTTGCCAGTTTCTACCCGAAACTCTATCGAAATGACGGGTCGACATGCCACCCAAATTTTTGTGCAATTTTTAAAACGGGACCCTGACCATGAACCCGGTAACAAGTCCAATAATTTTTTTTTACATATTTTTCAAACCCAATTTTACCAGGCTCGGGTCCCGTCCGAATTTTTTTTTTGCATTTACGTAAACCTAATATAAGTGAGAACATAATAAACATAATAATAATCATGCTGAGACCCGTCTCTCGTCTTTTCCTTCTTTCTTTTCCAAAAAGTGTTAAAAATATTTTTTCCTTCTTTTATCAAAAATACCAAAAAACATTTTTCCTTTCCTTATACCAAAAATATTTTTCCTCTATTTTACCCAAAAACATTTTTTCCTCATCTTTTCAATAAAAAAATGTCAAAAACATTCTTTTTCCTCTTCCAAAAAATAACACTTTTTCTTCTCTTTCAAAATAATAAATTCCTATTTTTTCTCCTCCTCGGGTTAATTACAGACCCTTGACCTAGCTCCCTATGGGCTTCGGTCTTCAATTGAACAACCCTGAAGCTCCGTATGTTTCATCACTACTTCCTCCGAGTTTGAAATTCATCCGCTTTCCATAGATAAGACAGATCCAGTACCGAATGAACAACTAGATTTGATGATGATCTTAGCTCAACTCACTACCAAGATTGGCAACCTTCAAACCGAGGTTCATGAGATACAGCGAAATCAGGTCCCTAATCCCGAAGGTCTCGGGGTTCTTCCCTCATGATATGGGTCCACCCACACCGAAGCCTATTTGGGTTCCCAAGGAATATCAACACGCTCCACGGGTCTTTCCTGTTAATGGGCCGCCACCAGCCCAACTCCCTATATAGAATCTTGCCCAACCCATGGCTAACTTACCCGTGATCATTGATCCGAAGGAGGAAGAGTTGAATAAGGTCAAGGAGGACCTCAAGATGTTAACTAAGAAGTTTTACCAAGTCATAATCTCTGGGAACTACATGGAGTACACCTACATGCTCCCTATCCAAAAGTAAGGTTGCCGAAAAAATTTAAGATTCCTAACATCGAGAAATTTGGGGGCAGTGGACCCCCAATTGCCCATCTCCGTAGTTATCATTGATCTATGACTCTCCTAGGTGCCTTTGAGGAAATAATGGTCCAAAGGTTCCTGTAGAATTTGAAGGACAACACTCTTTGCTAGTTCTTATCCCTCGAGGAGTACATGATCCACAGTTGGGAGGATATTTCTCGCGAGTTCATGTCGCAATACAAGTACAATGAAGAGTTAAAGGTTACCCGCCATGATTTTGATCTGCTCAAATAAAATCCTGGGGAATCAGTTAGTAACTTCATAGAAATGTGGAGAGAGAAAGTAATCACCATGACCAATCGGCCTTTCGAAGAGGAGCAAGTCAGTATTGTGAAGAAGAACTTCTTACCCCATGTCCGAGAAATGATGGGAGGACAGTATTACCCTCATTTATGAGGACTCAGAGAAGTTGGAGTGGACATCGATGAAGGTTTTTCCAAGACAGAAGTTGAATCCAAGAAAGTGTCTGGACAGTTCGCTCCCAGAAAGTTTAAAAAGCCCGCCAGCACTGTAATCTCAACCATCAACCACATGTCTCAGCCTACCACTTTATAGGCACCAGAAAGCCACCCTAACCCAGGTAGAAAGGAATAAACTGAGTTTTATGCTTTTCTCTCTAAAATTTTCCAGGTCTTCCTAAGCCGAACCATTATTAAGCCATTGGACCCTCGTCCGTTACCAAACCCACTTCCTAAAAATTTCAAACCAGATGCCCATTATGACTTTTACCAAACTTCTGGTCATACCACTGGTTAATGTTTCCACCTCTGAAATGTAATCTATAGTATGATTGACAGGGGTTTCATTTCCCCACTAGGCAATCCTAAACCAAACATTACCCACAATCCACTCCCGAATTATACAATTGCCATATTTCTAGAAGAATACTTAGAGTTTTACCCATCTATTCAGATCGCATCAAGAAAATTACCAATCATACCCATATACTCTCCTAAACCCTTCCAAACTTGCCCATAGTTTTTTCTACACCCTACCAGTTTTTCCAATTAAGCCCTGCCACTCCTTACCAGAGCATGCATCGCTATCCGTACCCATTATGGAGGTAAAGATATGGAATTGTCAGAAGTGTTAGACTAACTCTTAAATTTTGGGCTAAAACTGCCCTCTGAGATAGCCATTGACTGCCAGAGATTCAATGTACTATTTTTAGAAGCTCAAAAATGGGCCCGAGAGTCAGATAATTAGGAAACCAATCGATGAAGTTAGTCTAGATGATGTGGTCCAGATCATGGCAGGCTTATTCCTATAGACTAGTGAAATTTGCAATATATTCGAGCTACTTGATGCTTTGAAACTATAAGGGCGCCTGGTCCCTTCATTTCTACACATCCCTTGTCGAATGGAAGGATCTATAGGAAGAAGCCGTTGAGGTTGTGGAGTGTATTAACTTTTTATGAAAAGAAGATGTCGTTGCCACCGGACGAGTGGAAGAATTTGATGATTTAAATGAAAAGCAAGGACCAGAAAAGACTATCCCAATAATCAACATAAATGGGTAGATATTATTTGAAGAGTTGCTATCAGAAATCAATAAGGTGGATAAATAACCCGAGATCGATAAGGAAATGGAGTTTTTATTTGTTCCCGCTTCTGTGAACCATATGATTAAGTTAGAGAGACATTACCAAGTCCCAAACTTGCCACCATCGGCAAACTACAAGGGAAAAGGTGTTAAGAATCTTTCTATGCCAGAACTGACCCTCGAGGACAATAAGTCCCTCGATCAGTTGAAGAAGACCGAAGCTAACATCACTATACGGGGACTCTTTATATCTTCCCAACTGCACATAAATGCCTTTATCAAGCTACTCACACGACCCACAGTTATTCCCTCAACTACACTAGAAAAAGTAGTGAATCTGGTCAGATCTCTAACCTCAACTAGAATGCTCTCCTTCTCCGAAAAAGAAATCCCCGAAATACCATAACTATGCTCTTAATATCTCCGTCGAAGTCATGGGAAAGACTGTCCTTCTCTCTCTTGTAGATAATGGATTAGCTCTAAATGTCTACCCATTAAGGACTCTTAATTGTTTGGGATTGAAAGTGAGCGACCTTGATCCAATCTCTGTCGTTGTACGGGCCTACGATAATACTCTTCGATAAGTGATGGGATTCATAAAGCTTGCACTAGGGGTTGACCTTATATATCCTGTTGTTGAATCCCAAGTCATGGATATCCCGACTTGTTTCAATCTACTATATAGATGACCATGGCTCCACATTATCAAGTGTGTATATTGCTCCCTCCATTAAGAACTGAAGTTTTCCGCCAATGGGCAGGTCATCACCATCTTGGGCGACGACGAAAATACTGAGAATTCCAGCACCAATAATCTAGTACTTGAGATACAACACGAGGATAATGATATGCTTCTATCAGGATTTCAAGTTGAACCATTTCTACTCCTAACAGGGGATGATTTTAAAGATAGGGTTTGTCTAAAGTATAACCCTTATGGCAACGTCAATGTGATCCATATGTTCAAGAACATTGAGTTCATGCCCGGACTCGAAGGACAATAAAAAGGAATAATTAAACCAATTATATTGAAGAAAGGTTTTCCTCCTTGCGATTTGGGCTATCAACCATCAATATAAGAACTCAGAATTACCCGCCAGCCTTGACTAAAGAGAAGGCTAGAAAGTGCCATGACTGTCTGTGGAGATTCCTTGAATGAAAGATTCATCAGAGAAAGTGAATATTTCCCCTTCTGTAACTTTCCTGAACCATGGTATGATCATGTGGATAAGAAGATGTACCTGTAATGGAGATCTTTTTCCAAGACAGATATTCATGGGTCGAAAGTTCCCCGCATCATGTGCAACCACTCATCGAAGAGACTATTGCCGATATTAGAGATTCTAAGGGAAGTGACTCTAAGGATTCTTTCAACTTACAGATAATGGGGTGGGGACTTTACATAATCCACCCAGATGTGACATCGTTGGATCCGTCCTGTCTGATCAAAGTTGCAAATACATCTCTCCTCAACTAGCATACTGCACCTGTTTCACCTACTGTTATTAAACCTAACCCTGATGTTTATCCCATTTCCCCTTCTCTTTTTGTTCCTCTTTACTCTGATGTAATCAAGACCTCCTTTAATGAGGCTCTCAATGATATTTTTCCTATCAATGAAATAAACGAAGACATTGAGTATATTATTGTGCCTTTACATTAATTGTCTTGATTCTAATCAAACTCTTGATGATGATGATATTGCAAATGAACAATTCTTAACTGATCTTAATAAGGTTAATAATAAACAACATAACTGTGTTCAAGTTAATGAAGATGAAACTGTTGTTATTAATCTCGCTTCTAGTAGCCAACTGCCCGAGATAAGGATAGGGGCCACCCTTAACGAGCATGTGTGCACGCAACTCGAGGAACTACTGAAGAATTTGTGGATGTATTTGCATAGTCTTACGATGATATGCTTGGTATTGATCTTGAGATAGCTTAACACGAGATTTCTACTCTCTCAGAATGCAAACCGATCAAACAGTACTACGAAAGATCTACACCGAATGGTCTCTCAAGGTTAAGGAAGTTCAAACTTATATCCCGAATGGATCTTATCAAGTACCTACTCAAAAAACCCGCCCTGTCCAATCGAATGGACCGATGGTTGATGCATTTAGACGAGTTCAGTATCGTGTATGTTAGACATAAAGCCATGAAAGGAAGAGCCATCTTTGAGTACCTCGCCGACTACCCTATGGAAGAAGCCGATGTCTAGATTTTCGAATTCTCGGATGAGAATATCCTTTGTACCTCCCAAGAAAATCTCCGTCCGGAAATATTCTTTTACGGAGCCACCAACAAGAAAGGGTATGGCATTGGGATCCTCCTGACTAGGGCTATAAACAAGTCGAATTCGGACCAAATCAAACCAATCCAAATCCGAATCCGTTTATGTTAAACGGATTCGGATCCAATTATCCGACGAATTATCTGTTAGGGTTCCGAATCCGAATCCGTTTAGAATCCGTTAATCCGATCCGACCTGATTATAATATTATAAATAACTATTTTTAATTTCAAAACACAGTATATATTATAAATAACTATTATAATACATATTTTTAAAAATATATTTAAATAACTATTATAATATAAATTACAATTGTAAATAAATACAATATATATTAATATAGGACTATTATAAATAACTATTAAAATATATATTTAAAATATTAATAAATTTCTAAATACAATATATATATATATATATATATATATATATATATATATATATATATATATATATATATATATATATATTAATTAAAAATATTATATATATAGATATATATTAATCGGATCAGATTATTAACGGATCGAATATAAATCCAAATCCGCTCCATTTAATAAATGGGTAATCGGATAATCGAATTTTAGGCGTGATCCAAATTCGTGTAAATGGATTGGATTCGGATTCGGATTCGGATAAAATTTAATCCGTTGACAGGCCTACTCCTGATTTTGCCTGATGACTCTCACACTCCCATTGCCATTAATCTAGATTTTCCCTGCACCAAAAACATAACTGAATACGAGGCATGCACGGTAGGCCTCAAAGTTGCTCTCAAGAATGGAATTCAATACATACATGTCTATGGGGATTCAACCCTCATCATCGTTCAAATACTCCGAAGATGGAAAGTTAAGGACGAGAAAATCTTACCCTTCCATGCTCACCTAGAAGAGCTGGCATCCCAATTCCAAGAAATCACCGTCCACTACCTACCCCGATGCCCTGGCTACCTTAGACTCCATGATTGATATGCCCGAAGAAATAATAATGGCCCCTTCCCTAGTCCAAAAGTGAGATAAACCAACCTATTGCTATCACATTGAGCTCGTCACAGAAGAAGATCCTGACATTGCTGACTACTAAAACTATGATATTTGGCACGTCCTCAAGCATGGTAGGTATCCCCAAGGTTCTGACAAGAAAGACCGAGCAACCCTCCACAGATTGGCTGCCCAGTACATTATCTGCGATAAAGCACTATTCAAGCTAAACTTCGATGGAACCTATTTTTACTGCATCGGAAGGGCTGACATTGAAGAGATGAGGCAGAAAATCCATAGTGGGGAGTGTGGACCCCACATTAATGGCCATATGCTCACCAAAAAAATCATCCGACAGGGTTACTACTAGACTACCATGGTTCAAGATTTAACCGCCTACGTCTGGAGAAGTCTCAAATGCCCAAAAAATTTAGCCCTATAACACCTGCCTCCAAGAGAATTATTCAATATGAATTCTCCCTCGACATTCTCCACATGGGCCATTGATATCATAGGTAAGGTTACACCCAAAGCCTCCAACGGGCATGAGTTCGTCCTAGTTTCCATTGACTACTTCACTAATTGGGTTAAAGTCGAGTGTAATACCCTGCATTTTTTATGGAATTGAAATTGAAAAAAAACTATTTCAGTATATATATTCGAAATGATGGAAATGAAAAGTTAAAATGAATTCATTGATATATGAATGTGCGACTTAAATATTAGAAGCGAATTAACGCGTAAAAGGATCGAGATGGTTAAATTTGGCGCAATGGCATTTTTGTAAATAAACTAAACCTAGGTATAAATAGAAAAGAAGAGAAGAAGTCTTCATTTTTTAATTTCACAAAATGGGGCTAGGGTTTGGTAGAGAGAGAGAGAGTAAGAAGAGAAGAAAGCTTAGAGGATTTCAAGAAGATTCAACTTCTCCATACAATCCAAGGCAAGTTAATAACCTATATGTGTATATTATGTATCTATAATGAAATTTCACATGAACATGTATTTGGATCCCTAAATTAATATGATATTGATGTTAAAAATGATATGCAATGTATTAGGATCACCCTCCATGTAGATTCAAATGCAATAACATCATTATAGGGATTGAATTGTTGAACAACCTCTTGAATTTGAGAAATCTATGAACTTGAAAATCGTCACATTAAAAATTGTTTTGAGCTATTTTGGTTCCACGTGTCTTTATGGAAAATCACGTTCCGAACAACTTTGTAGTTTTAAGTTTTTCAAAAAACGGTTCGAAAGATCCTCGAATCTGCATTTTAAATTCTGGGCAGCATGTTGTTGAAATAAGAGTGATAATGTTCTTCATGTTGTTAGTAAGATAATTGTGGTGTTGTGCCTAATATCCTAACTTGATCACATACTTATGGTTATTAGGGATATATAACCTTGAAATGATTTGATGTTGAATTAGTAAATTAATGATGTAAATTATGTTATATTATAAATAATGACTATTGTATTACTCGAGTAAGAGGCTTGACACGATTGTATATATACATAAGCGTGAAATTGTTTTACATGTATATTGTCGAGTATACACTAGACTAGTCCTCCGGTCGACGTAGGCACATGTTGAATGTGATTTTTTTTTGTGACTGATCCGGTTAGGTTCCGCTCGAGTGCCGTGTCGGAGATAAACCACCGGAATCGGACACATGGTTGTAATGCGGGTTGGATAGAAGGACCTTGAAACGCCATGTGATTTAGGACTTAGTATGATTGCCCTTGCCACGTAATATTGGGGAATATTCGTGTGTAGGCCTAGTGTTACGACTTGTTCCCCCGAGTAACGATAGTGACCCGATATGACTTGTTGTGTGAGATATTATGCTTCTGTCTTAAAGTAATATCCCAAATCGATGTATTTGATATTATACTTTAAGGAAATATTTTGATACATTAAATACTGAAATGAGATTAATAATGATTAATCATGATACGATATGAGACTGCACATTACTCGAGTTTGGGTTGGGTAGTCACGACATAGGAACATTGGTTGGGTAATTGAACAACTTAATTACTGGAGACGAGTAATGACTAGTGTGATTTCATTATAAGTACATCTTATAATCTTATAGCTTGTTTTCTTGGTTTGACGTTCGTCTATCTTGCTTCTTGCTCCTCTCCTATATATATAATATATGACAGGTCCTCGTCCCGCTGGACAATAGACTACGGAGCCTGATGAGATCATATCAATCTTAGGATTCATGTAGCCATGGAGTTATTCTATTTTAATTTATGTCGTTCGTTTCCCTTTTCTTAAGGGTGGTATCAGAGATTAATATCACTTTGTTTATACTTGGGATTTGAGAGAATTTTTGTATTATTCTTTCCCATTTTTTGTTGGGATGCATGTATTAGCATTTTATATTTTCAGTTTGAGATTACTGATGGATTATTACAGTTAATAGTTATGAGTTACTTTCACTTGTTATAGATGTTATGATGTGATATGGTTACACGTAAGAGAGTGTACATGTTTATTTTACTGCGTTTATTTAAATTTCTATTTCTAATGCCAACATATTGACGCTCCGCTTTAATTTAATTGGGCGTAGCTAACTGAATTAGATATAAAAAGCAGGGTTGTCACAGTTGGTATCAGAGCATGGTTTTAGAGCCTTTAAGGATCTGAGGGAGTCCGTTACGTTTTTCGCGCATCGTTTCCTTGATACGTAGAGCTTTACGATTACGTATTGTATTCGATGACTTGGAAGATCTTCACGCTACGATTTTAACGGGCGATTCGGAACTAGCCTTGTGTATAGGGAGGGTTCCTTGTTTGGATTTCATTCGTGAGACGTCCCACGCATGAGGTGAATATTTGATCGACCACAGGATAGTACGCATAAGGTCTGGGTGTGAGTACTTGTTGTAATTACGACTAGTGCTCCACTTGAATAATTTTTTTTAGGATACGTGTTAACTTGCTATCTTTTAAGATGGTGATTTGATGAGACGTGTGTGACACCCCGCCTAATTAAATACCGGGCGATCACTCATTTATTAAATTAAATCAAGGTGAACAGTTGGTTCATTCTCAGCATCACTGTCGATAAAAATAAATTTTCCAATTTAACATCCTAAATAATTAAGCTAAGTGTCAAAAACATTTTTCATACATAACTTCCCAAATTTTATTTAAAGAAAAAGATTTATTTATTTTATTAACAACATTCAATAAGTAAGAATCACACCACATTAAATTCTGCAACATAAACCAATTAATAGAATACATTCATCAGTCGAATGTCAACATACGAAATCTAAAATCACATAACCAAACTGAATAAATCCCATAGTAACAATACTGGAAATAACTGAAATACAAATGTCCCAACAACAATGAAATAATGGAAAGGGCGACACATGCCCAATAAATGAGAATGCTAGAAGTGGAGTCAATAAAGGAAGTCGTCTACGCAAGTGACTTGCAACTCCCACCTAAGCTGCAGCGCGTTCCTGCCAAGAGATCCTAAGCAAGACGCCCCTGTGGATGGGCACCTATAATACATACATATATATACAAGAGAGAGAGAGAGATACGGGTCAGAGCCCGAAAGTGTGTTTGATTTAAATATACGTTTAGCAAGTATTTAAATTGATACAGGCCAATGCAACAACATATTAGTGCGTCACTCTCTTGAGAAATACTCACCTCTCTTCTAATGTGCACACCTATCGCACTAACCTTTCCAATGGTTTTTCTTATCCTTTATTACACTAATCTTCCCAATGGTTTAACTTATCTTAGATTACTCGTAAGATTTACAATTCAACGATTCCATTTTTTTTTTAAAGGATGTTCCAATTAGTAACCAAAATTCTCCATTTTAACTTTATAAAATCAATAGAGTTTCCAGTGACTTATTATACTTTCTCAAAACAAGTAGTTATAATTTGGGTCAACAACCATGTCCTACTCATCAAATCACAGTAGGTAGTTTCAAATTCCAAATTTCATATATATATTAACTACTCGTATAATATATATAACATAACAGCACCCCAAATAAAATTATGGTGTGTGCATACTTCTACTATCCAAACCCCATACCACTCATATCAAGTGGAATACAAGTTCGGAATCACTCTCGAACTGTATTAACACATACACAATCAATATCGAGGCAAAGCATAGATTCCAAGTCTCTAAGAGGATGGCACATACTCGCGTCTCTTAGGACCGTCTGAACTATCAATTCGATAGCCTGTACCAAGGATATCTATCTTCTAGGGTACAAGTCAATATCCCCCATAAAGGTCCCATCGAGATAAGACTGTCCCAGCGCAGTAACCTCAAGGATAGCAAGTAGCGCGGTATGTTTTTCACATGTATATAATATATGTACACACAATCATATAGATATACCACAGTTATCATATTAATATAGGTTCTTCTCGTCACCCATAATTATACCATTTATCCTTAATTTCACATTATTAGTATTACGTATAAGGTTTCATCTCTAACCTTAACTCGAAGGGTTTTTCTCACTTAATACGTGACATTCGTTGACTCTATCCTTCCAAGTAGGAAATTCAGTAGGTATACCTCTATTTACTATCATAGCTATTCGCCGCAATCTCTAACTTGAAATACGTAGTTTTATCGTTCATTATATAATTATCCCAAAAACAAGATTCTCGTCTTATAATAAAGTTCCCAACACTTATTCATATGTCATACGGGTCTTTCCTATCTCACAAAACATTTCATTGAGGATACCCAAGAATTATTTTGCGATAAATTTAATTTAACTAATTAAACAAGGGAAATAGGAGTCTGCCAGGAGGGGTCGATCGATCGAGGTCTGGGGCTCGATCGATCGAAGCTCTAGGCTCGATCGATCGATCAAGCAGGTCTGCGAAAAAAATCTGCAGAAATGCAGTTACGGGTTCTACCAATTTTCTTCATCCAAAACCATGTTTTTCCATTCTAAACGTCCCAAAAATCCTACTACTTTCATTATAACAATATACCAGATGTTTTCAACGTAAAGCATGTGTATATCTAACATTAAACATGGATAATTAACCCAAAATCCCATCTAATCATCAAGAACCCTAGAGTTTTTCTTAATCAAGGTTCTAATCTATTTTTACCAGAATTTCCTTTTAATATATCATCAAAATTTCGTGGGTTATATTCCTCTACATGGCAAGGGTTTCAGAATTTCCATATAATCAATACTACATGCATTTTCCTAACACAAATTGGGTTTTCTTCCATAGTTTTCATCTCTAATCAATCCTAAACTAATATGAAGGTTGCACTAACGAAAATACGCAAGATAAATACTTGCCTGGGATTTTTAGAAGTCTGGTTTGCAGATGAATCCGGTGTGGTTGCGTTCCCCTTCTCGCGATCTACGCGTTGGTGGTGGCGGCGGCGCAAACCGGTGACTTTTTGGCCTTGGATTGCCTTGGAGCTCTCTCCTCTCTTCTCTAATGGCCATCACTTGTTTTCTGAATATTCTAACCCTAAAAGACTAACCTAAATGGCTGATATAGGTTGCTGAATTTCGTGGGTTTAATTACCCAAAAGGTGAAATGACTAAATTGCCCTCCCGGGGTACCAATTAGGCCTAAAAATGCCCCGAGACCCAAACTAAACCCCCGGGTACACTTTTCTGACTATCTCGACCCTTCCGGATGCGTTGGCGCACTCAAAACGACCATACGAACAACTTATAAAATATTCACTTTTTATTTAACAAAATTAGTCCCGACGTAACACGGGCACGTCCCGACTTAAATTTTCGAAATAGTCATTAATTCACTCATGTCATTCAATATAACCAATATAATATATTACTTTGTTCATTAGTAATATTCAACAAGTTTCCCATAATTACTAACTCTCGTCACGTTAATAATTATAACATAATTAATTTCCGGATTTATATTAAATAAATCATTCACGTTAAATTTAATAAATCCCCAAATTAATATAGCATAAAAATACGGGGTATTACATACTTCCCCTCTAATAACATAATTTCGTCCCAAAATTCGGAAAATAAGGCATACCTTGTAAAAACAACTCTGGATATCTCTCGCGCATATCTGTCTCGCGCTCCCAAGTGGATTCCTCCACATTATGATGCTCCCACTGGACTCGCACAAGTGGAACTATCTTCGACCTCAATCTCCTCTCACTATAGTCTAGGATAGCCACTGGTCTCTCCTCGTAAGAGCTATCAGACTGTAAGTCTATCTCATCTATCGCAATGTGAGTATGGGCCATATCATCCCGAAGATATCGTCTCAACGACGAGATCTGGAATACATCGTGGATGCGATGTAAATGTTGTGGCAATCCCAACCTGTATGCAACTGGCCCAATCCTCTCGATGATGGAAAATGGTCCCACGTACCTCGGAGCCAATTTCCCCTTCTTCCCGAACCTCATCACCCCCTTCATAGGAGATACACGCAATAACACTTGGTCTCCCACATTAAACTCCCGGAAGAACCGTTTCGCATCGGCGTAGCTCTTCTGCCTGTCCTGGGCTACCCGAATAAGGCTCCTGATTATCTCAATCCTCGCGGAGGTCTCCTGAATCACTTCTGGTCCTAGCAACTTGTTATCCCCCACCTCGAGCCAACAAGTTGGAGAACGACAAGGCCTGCCATACAAAGCCCCAAATGGAGTCATACCAATCGTAAACTGATAAGAGTTATTATAAGCAAACTCTACCAGTGGGAGATGTGGCTCCCATCCTCCTCCAAAATCGAGAACACACATGCGTAGCATATCCTCTAACATCTGATTAGAACGCTCTGTCTTCCCGTCTGTCTGTGGGTGGTAAGCTGAACTCAACCTCAACTCAGTACCCATAGCCTCCTGAAAGCTTTCCCAAAAACGTGACACGAAAATCTTGTCCCTATCTGACACAATATTCGGGGGCACCCCGTGTAATCTGACAATCTCAGCAATGAACAACTGAGCATACTGACCCATAGTATAATCTGTCCGCACTGGCAGAAAATGAGCCACCTTGGTCAAACGGTCTACAATCACCCAGATAGAATCGTGGCCCCGCTGTGATGTAGGCAACCCTGTAATAAAATCCATGGAAATACTCTCCCACTTCCACGCGGGTACTTCCAATGGCTGAAGCAATCCTGACGGTTTTTGGTGGTCCACCTTTACCAGTTGGCAGGTAGAACACTTGGACATGAACTCGGCGATGTCCTTCTTCATCCCACTCCACCAGTATTGTCGCCTCATATCCTGATACATCTTATCGCCTCCCGGATGTACTGCAAATCGGGACCCATGAGAATGAGTCATCACTGCATGACGTAGTTCTGCTACTTCTGGAGCCACCAATCTCCCATTAAACCGCAAACCTCCATCAGAACTAACAGAATAGGACTCAGCGCCCTCGGCTAGAAGTCACACAATCTGCTCCTGGAAAAACGGGTCTGTGGTCTGTGCCTGTATCACCCTCGTAAAAATCTCGGGTGTGACTGACATCACGGATATGAAAGAACGGGCTACTGCGTCCTAGTTACCCAACTCCTTCCACTTTGCTTTCCAGGCGTCGGCTACATCGTCTATCGGTCTACGGCTCAACGTATCAGCAACTACGTTGGCCTTCCCCGGATGATACTGTATATCGAACTGGTAGTCCTTCACAAACTCTAGCCATCTGCGCTAACTCATATTCAGCTCTCGCTGAGTGAACAGGTATTGCAATGACTTGTGGTCTGTGAACAAACGGAATTTCTCACCCAATAAGTAGTGCCTCCATATCCTCAATGCAAAGACGACCGCTGCTAACTCCAGGTCGTGGGTGGGGTAATTATTCTCATGCGGCTTAAGCTTGCGGGAAGCAAAAGCTATAGCCTTCTTTTCCTGCTGAAGTACTCCCCCAAGTCCCCGTAAGGACGCATCGGTATAAACCAGGTACTCTACACTCGGCTTCGGTAACGCAAGGACTGGCGCTGAAGTAAGCTTGTCTTTCAGCTCGTCGAAAGCCAACTGACAAGCGTCATCCCAAACATATGGTACCCCCTTGCGAGTCAGATTCGTCAATGGACCCGCTATTTTGGAGAATCCCCGAATGAATATCCTGTAGTATCCGGCTAATCCCAAGAAACTACGCACTTCCGTCGGTGTCGTGGGCTGTCCCCACTCCCTCACCGCTAACACTTTGCTCGGGTCAGCTGCAATCCCCTGCTCAGAAACAACATGGCCCAAGAACTGTACCTCTCGCAACCAGAATCCACACTTCTCGTACTTAGCATACAACTGATGCTCTCGTAGAGTCTGAAGAACCTACCTCAAGTGCTCGGCATGCTCTTCCTCAGAGTGTGAATATATCAAGATGTCATCTATGAAGACGATGACAAACTAATCCAAGAACTCTCTGAATACTCAGTTCATCAAGTCCATGAAAACGGCTGGGGCATTTGTGAGTCCGAACAGCATTACCCTAAACTCATAGGACCCATATCTCGACAAGAAGGCAGTCTTTGAAACATCCTTCTCTCTAATACGTAACTGATGGTAACCCGACCTCAGATCTATCTTCGAAAAGAAAGTTGCTCCCCTCAACTGGTCGAATAGGTCATCGATTCGAGGCAACGGGTACTTATTCCGTATCGTGACCTTATTCAATTCCCGGTAGTCCACACACAATCTCAGTGAACCATCCCTCTTCTTCACAAATAAGACTGGAGCGCCCCAAGGTGAGGTACTCCTACGAATAAAGCCCTGACCTAACAGCTGCTCTATCTGATCTCGTAGCTCTCGCATCTCTGTCGGAGCCATACGGTACGGTGCGCGTGCTATAGGTCTCGTATCTGGCAATAAATCTATAACAAAGTCTATCTCTCGACTGGGGGGGTAGGCCTGGTATCTCCTGAAACACATCGGAATACTCCCTGACCACTGGGATCGAATCTAAGGGAATCACAACCTCCTTAGAGGTATCCTCCTCTATATAATACAAATGAGCGGTCGAACCTCCCTCTGGGCGAGGCATCGCCACTACAAACATATCTTGCCCCGGAATGGAAAAAATAATGCTCCCACCGAAGCAATCAATCATGGCTCTATAAGTTGCGAGACAATCCATACCAATAATCACATCATGCTCATGCATGTCTAAGACTAACATGTCTGCAGGTAATACCAAGTTACCAAACTCTACCCCCACTCCCCGGCATATAAAGAGAATAAGTGACCCACTCCCCAGTGGTGAGTCGACACACGTCACGGTGCTCTCTGCTGTGGCTAACAACCCTAAGGACTTCGCAAAATGCATAGATATAAAACAATGCGTTGCCCCGTATCAAACAAAACCCAACCCATAGTACCATGGATAGGAAACATACCCTCAATCGCGGGTGGTGCCTGTGGAGCTGCTGCCTGGTGGACGTTATAGACACGTCCATACTTTAATTACCCCTGCTACACTGGAGCTGCTGGAATGGCTGGTAGGGCTGGCACCTGGGCTGGAGCTGGGAGGGCAGGTGGAAAAAGTGGTCTCTGAGGCTCATTACGGGCTCCCTGCTGCTGTGGGGCCCTATCGCCCTCTGGGTAATCCTGACGCCTATGGCCATGTTTACCACACCCAAAGCATCGGCCTTTGAAGTTACCTCCCCTCTGACCCTGTTGTCCACAGCCCTGTTGGCCGTTACCTCCACGCCACTGGCCCTGTTGGCCCTGATGTGCACGCTGCTGGCCCTGCAGTCGGTGTTGGCCCTGCTGGACCTGCCTGAAACCCCCGAATCCCTGCCTAGAATCACCTGAACGGAATCGCTTAGCAGGGTCCCCCTGATGGGAACTCTACTCATGCTGACGAGTCTGTCCATGAGTTGGTGCCCCACTGGCACTTTTACCCCCGGTCCTGCCCTGCTGGCTGGACTCCCCTGCTTTCTTGCTTCCTTGCAGATGGAAGCGGTGATCCTGGCAATGTAGTAACGCTGCATTGAGTACATCAGTGAAAGTACTCAGGGATAGATTTCCAATAAGGTGCTGACAGATTCTCCAAGCTAACCCGTCGACAAACAGCATAATCTTCTTGCTCTCAGTAGGTGCCTCATCTGGCACAATGGTGAGAAGTCTCATGAACTCCTCCTCATACTCGGCTACAGTAAGACTCTCCTGCTTCAGATTCAGTAATTTCCACCTCATCTCAGTCTGCACGGTGGGTGGAAAATACTTGCGGTCAAACCGCTCCCAGAACAACTGAATAGGGATCGTGCCCCTCTCCTCCAAAGTGCTAGTGGACTCCCACCACTGTAAAGCGGCTCCCACCAGCTTAAAGGAAGCCAATAACTGCTTTTGCACATCAGTACACTCATACATACGGAGGTGGCGCTGGATGTCTTTCTTCCATTGGCTAATTGTGACAATATCGGAGCTACCAGAGAACTCAAGGGGATGTGCTTTCTGAAAAGAATCTCGTACCCTCTCCCATGCAGATGGAAGCTGTGATGGTGCTGGCGCCACTGCCTGAACCTGGGGTGGAGCCTGCTGAATCACCGCTATCGCGGCATTCACCGCCTGAGCAACAATGGCGGCTACTTCGTTTGCATTCATTGTGCCTGGTGCCGGAGCTGCTGGCTGCTCGGCTTGGGCACGCCTATCTTTCGGAGCACGTCTCGGAGGCATCTGAAACCTGAACAAGTTTATTAGTCTACAGCTATCATCAAATCTCAAATAGCTAAGGACTTAAACGTAAAAGCAAGAATACAACAATCCTTAAAATAGGGCTCTATAGAAATAACGTTAAGCTGAAAGCGAAATAAGCCGTAAAGATCCTATGGACACTAGAACCTGATGCTCTGATAACACCTGTGACACCCCGCCTAATTAAATACCGGCGATCACTCCTTTATTAAATTAAATCAAGGTGAACAGTTGGTTCATTCTCAGCATCACTGTCGATAAAAATAAATTTTCCAATTTAACACCCTAAATAATTAAGCTAAGTGTCAAAAACATTTTTCATACATAACTTCCCAAATTTTATTTAAAGAAAAAGATTTATTTATTTTATTAACAACATTCAATAAGTAAGAATCACACCACATTAAATTCTGCAACATAAACCAATTAATAGAATACATTCATCAGTAGAATGTCAACATACGAAATCTAAAATCACATAACCAAACTGAATAAATCTCATAGTAACAATACTGGAAATAACTGAAATACAAATGTCCCAACAACAATGAAATAATGGAAAGGGCGACACATGCCCAATAAATGAGAATGCTAGAAGTGGAGTCAATAAAGGAAGTCGTCTACGCAAGTGACTTGCAACTCCCACCTAAGCTGCAGCGCGTTCCTGCCAAGAGATCCTAAGAAAGATGCCCATGTGGCTGGGCACCTATAATACATACATATATATAAAAGAGAGAGCGAGAGAGAAACGGGTCAGAGCCCGAAAGTGTGTTTGATTTAAATATACGTTTAGCAAGTATTTAAATTGATACAGGCCAATGCAACAACATATTAGTGCGTCACTCTCTTGAGAAATACTCACCTCTCTTCTAATGTGCACACCTATCGCACTAACCTTTCCAACGGTTTGTCTTATCCTTTATTACACTAATCTTCCCAATGGTTTAACTTATCTTAGATTACTCGTAAGATTTACAATTCAACGATTCCATTTTTTTTTAAAAGGATGTTCCAATTAGTAACCAAAATTCTCCATTTTAACTTTATAAAATCAATAGAGTTTCGAGTGACATATTATACTTTCTCAAAACAAGTAGTTATAATTTGAGTCAACAACCATGTCCTACTCATCAAATCACAGTAGGTAGTTTCAAATTCCAAATTTCATATATATATTAACTACTCGTATAATATATATAATATAACAGCACCCCAAATAAAATTATGGTGCGTGCATACTTCTACTATCCAAACCCCATACCACTCATATCAAGGGGAATACAAGTTCGGAATCACTCTCGAACTGTATTAACACATACACAATCAATATCGAGGCGAAGCATAGATTCCAAGTCTCTAAGAGGATGGCACATACTCGCGTCTCTTAGGACCGTCTGAACTATCAATTCGATAGCCTGTACCAAGGATATCTATCTTCTAGGGTACAATTCAATATCCCCCATAAAGGTCCCATCGAGATAAGACTGTCCCAGCGCGGTAACCTCAAGGATAGCAAGTAGCGCGGTATGTTTTTCACATGTATATAATATATGTACACACAATCATATAAATATACCACAGTTATTACATTAATATAGGTTCTTCTCGTCACCCATAATTATACCATTTATCCTTAATTTCACATTATTAGTATTACGTATAAGGTTTCATCTCTAACCTTAACTCGAAGGGTTTTTCTCACTTAATACGTGACATTCGTTGACTCTATCCTTCCAAGTAGGAAATTCAGTAGGTATACCTCTATTTACTATCGTAGCTATTCGCCACAATCTCTAACTTGAAATACGTAGTTTCATCGTTCATTATATAATTATCCCAAAAACAAGATTCTCGTCTTATAATAAAGTTCCCAACACTTATTCATATGTCATACTGGTCTTTCCTATCTCACAAAACATTTCATTAAGGATACCCAAGAATTATTTCGCGATAAATTTAATTTAACTAATTAGACAAGGGAAATAGGAGTCTTCCAGGAGGGGTCGATCGATCGAGGTCTGGGGCTCGATCGATCGAACCTTCGATCGATCGAAGCTCTAGGCTCGATCGATCGATCAAGCAGGTCTGCGAAAAAAATCTGCAGAAATGCAGTTACGGATTCTACCAATTTTCTTCATCCAAAACCATGTTTTTCCATTCTAAACGTCCCAAAAATCCTACTACTTTCATTATAACAATATACCAGATGTTTTCAACGTAAAGCATGTGTATATCTATCATTAAACATGGATAATTAACCCAAAATCCCATCTAATCATCAAGAACCCTAGAGTTTTTCTTAATCATGGTTCTAATCTATTTTTACCAGAATTTCCTTTTAATATATCATCAAAATTTCGTGGGTTATATTCCTCTACATGGCAAGGGTTCCAGAATTTCCATATAATCAATACTACATGCATTTTCCTAACACAAATTGGGTTTTCTTCCATAGTTTTCATCTCTAATCAATCCTAAACTAATATGAAGGTTGCACTAACGAAAATACGCAAGATAAATACTTGCCTGGGATTTTCAAAAGTCTGGTTTGAAGATGAATCCGGTGTGGTTGCGTTCCCCTTCTCGCGATCTACGCATTGGTGGTGGCGGCGGTGCAAACCGGTGACTTTTTGGCCTTGGATTGCCTTGGAGCTCTCTCCTCTCTTCTCTAATGGCCGTCACTTGTTTTCTGAATATTCTAACCCTAAAAGACTAACCTAAATGGCTGATATAGGTTGCTGAATTTCGTGGGTTTAATTACCCAAAAGGTGAAATGACTAAATTGCCCTCTGGGGGGTACCAATTAGGCCTAAAAACGCCCCGAGACCCAAACTAAACCCCCGGGTACACTTTCTTGACTATCTCGACCCTTTCGGACGCGTTAGCACACTCAAAATGACCATACGAACAATTTAAATTCACTTTTTATTTAACAAAATTAGTCCCGACGTGACACGGGCACGTCCCGACTTAAATTTTCGAAATAGTCATTAATTCACTAATGTCATTCAATATAACCAATATAATATATTACTTTGCTCATTAGTAATATTCAACAAGTTTCCCATAATTACTAACTCTCGTCACGTTAATAATTATAACATAATTAATTTCTGGATATATATTAAATAAATCATTCACGTTAAATTTAATAAATCCCCAAATTAATATAGCATAAAAATACGGGGTATTACAACGTGGACTCTGGGAGGGCAAAGGGTCCAAGAATGTTAAGAAATCGCAATTCGCGTGCAACTATCGTAGTTTCATCGCCCACCAGTAGGAGAGAAAATCGACGTTGAACTCAATGATTTAGTTAACTTTTGGTGCTTTAGGTGGAGGAAACACCCGTATATTTGCTGTGCATTATCAACTTTGAATATCGTCGCTCTTATGGCTGTAAAGAAGTTGGTATAAGTTATAGGCCACCCTGTAGTACCCCTGAGTTGCTGGTACCACTTGCGAGTGTATTTGTTTGAAGTTGTTTCCAATGTGGAAGGGTAGAGCTTTAGATATGGCACACATCAAAATAATGTGGTCCAGTTGTTGTTGTGACATTTTCCTGAGAATAAATTATCACGTTCCACCCGTAATGGATAGACTGTTGAGGCGTTCAATGACGTATTAATAAGTGAATAGTTAACGAAGCAAGTCTTGTGATAATAAAAGTATATTATTACTCATGAAAGGTTGTGATTTGAGAGAGGACTACTACAAATCGGTGTATGTCCACACCATCAAAGGATGACCTGAGGGGTCCAATTTTGGTGTACGCAAGAGTGTTATCATACTTATGAAAAGCATGAACTAGATTCATCCATTTGATGATGTTCAATGGGAGATTCATGAGTCTAAATTTGGAATGGATAAGTGATTATCCTTGAAATATTGTGTTGGTATAAGGAAAGTTTGGTAGGCATGTAAACCTACATGTTGTCCACACAAGTGATAGATGTCGTATTGGGGTGACACAGTGGTTCCATAGTGTTTTGATCTGATAAAATCCGTAATGGAATCAACTTAAGGCCGATTAGGTGTGTGTTCGGTCATGTACAAGACATGTTAGCGGGTTGGTTACTCCATGTTCAGAGTGGAATGTTTCGGTGAGTTATCTTGAACAAGCTCGTGAGAACATACCAGTAATGATGCGATGTCTTGTCCATGGAACTAGGGATGAGGAAGTCCATATCGCAAGGTCATAGGAGGATTGACATTTGAGAAGTCCAGAATTATCGATGGAGTCTTCTTTCCATATTTGGTAATGATTGGAGTTAAGTATTTTTCGTAAATCCCTAGATTAGAATTGGTGTTCGATAAGACGTGGTTATCTTATTTTGTAACATCAGTATATTTGTTAAAAGTTATCGAGACAGGGACGTGAATATAGGTGTGCTAAGGGATGGACTTAAGTTGGAGTTACCAGTTGTGAACCCTACGGTGAGTAGAGAATCTCGAGGGACGAGTTATCGAGTGAGAACATCACGAGGGAGTGTTCAATAGGCATTTCATTTAATGCGAATGTGATCGCTTGAGTTGGTGATATATCCATGAGTTCAATTTTATGTTATCACTTGATGATTGGGGGTACTAATTTGTTGCACCATGATAATGGTGGTGCTTGATTTTGAATCCATCAGATATGGGAATGTGGCTATGTTTTGGCCCTCGTTATGTATTAATGTCAATTAGAGATCGAGTGAGTAGTTAGTGACATGATGTTTACTTATACCGTGTGTGATTAAAGATGCGTTCCAAAACCAAGTGTGAGATGTTCGATTATGGTGACGTCTATACTAGTAAATAGTCACACCATAATGGTCTTTTGATAATGGTAGATTCGCGTGTATCTCTGTCAGTTTTTGATTGACTGATGATAGTGTTACCAACTAAGTGTCGTCATTAATGGCAAGGATTGAGACAGTTTGGGATTCCAAATGTCGGACCATTCATTGAAATGGTTGTCATAACCTCCACTATAGGGGGACAACAAGAGAGTGTTTCGACCGTTGTTGAGAAGTTTTGTAAGGAGGGTGTGTACTCTTGGGCAAACACCCGCGAATGGGTTCATAAGATATTTAATTTTTACTTCAGTTATGTGTGGATTACTGAGTGTTAATTGGGGTCACGGTACGTGAAGGTACCCACTACCTTATATTTACGACATTTGACATGTTGGATAGCACACTGTTCTTCATAAAGATCAGGTAGCGTTGGTGTGCTGGAAGATGAGTATTCGGATGGTGAGTGTGCCAAATCCTATATTCTGATTTGGTAAGATAAGTGGTAATTTTTGGTCTTACCTCATTGCTTGGAAAATATACAAGCCTTATTCGTGGTTTGAAGAACTAAGTTCATTTCTTGTTCGTTGAGAAAATTCTAATATACTCACAGTCCAAGGAAAATCATGTCCGATAGGTTAAATTCCTTACGTGTTTTTAATAAAAGAACGGTAAGTCGAATCTAGCGACGATTTTTCGCCTTGGGTTAGAGCGACCAAACCATGAGAAGTTTGGCAAGGGGGCACATTGCATCTTAGGTTAGTTCGAAACCTTTGGGTGAGGGATCGTTGACTGCCCAAAATGCAACTTTGTCGGTGTTGTCTTGTTCGAGAGAGTTTGAACCTTGTTGATATTATTTACCTAAGTCCAGACTTGGAAAGATGGAATAATATTTGTAAGTGTAGAGAAGTCGTATGCTTATGCACATGTATAACATTAGTGGATAATAAGGGTTGCCATATCGGTTGACTCGCCATTAATTTAAGTGCAAGCCAAGTGTTATTGACAACTCGGAATAAAATTGTCTTTTGAGCTTTCAGTATCATCTCTTAGTCGATTCTGAGTTTAGTATCGAGGCATGATTGATGAATAGTGACATCTGTATTGAATAGGTGAAGCTGGATTATTTGTTGTGTGATGAACCGTTGAGTCCAGAGATAAGTGGTTTTTGGAGTTAGATGATTCTTCAATCACTAGGGGGCTTGATTTGACAAATTCCTTATCTCGACAAGCTGACAGTAGTGTATCGGAGGGGTTCCTTGTTTGGATTTCGCTTACGAGACACTCCATGCATGAAACTTAGCGAGTCGGGACTTGGGGATATTGATTTTTGGATCAGCTTAGTAGTTCAGTTATGTTAGGCTTCATGGTGAGAGTTCAGTTGTACAGTTAAAAATAGGAAAGTATCTCCATGGATTTCATTGTTGGGTTACAAAGATCGCAATGCGATTATGATTCAATTTAGGTCATCATCGACAGACTGACAAAGGTGTATCTTTCCTTCTAGTGACGACAGATTATATGGTAGCACAGTATGTCATGATTTTTATTAACGAGATTGTGAAGTTGCGTGGGGTACCACTTGATATCGTGTCCGACCGTGGCAGTGTCTTCATCTCTCACTTTTGGGGTGGTCTTCAGGAGGCAATGGGAGATCAGTTAAATTTAAGTATTGCGTTCCACCCTCAGTTTGATGGTCAGACGGAGCTGGTAAACCAAATTTGGAGGACATCTTACGAGTTTGTGTGTTGGAATTCAAATGTGGTTGGGATACACATTTTCCACTGGTGGAGTTCGCATATAATAATAGTTATCAACAAACTATTGGCATGGAACCATACGAGGCTTTTTATGAAAGGCCTTGTCGATCCCCTACATCTTGGTTAGAGTTAGAAGAGCACCGGATGTTAGGTCCAGATATTGTTAGGGACACCTCAGAGAAGGTAGACTTGATTCGTGCAAGGATGAAGACCGCACAAGATCGTTAGAAGACTTATGCTGACATAAGGCGGAGGAAGTTAGAGTTCGCCGTTGGGGACCAAGTGTTGTTGAGGGTCTCACCCATGAGAGGCGTTGTTCTCTTTGGTGCCAAAGGGAATATTTCACCGTGATACGTGGGTACGTTATAGTGTTGGACAGGGTGGAGTTAGTTGCCTACCGTTTAGCCCTACCTGACCAGCTCCAGCAGGTATACGATATTTTTCATGTATTAATGTTTAAGAAGTTCTTACGTCCCGAGGAATCACACCTGCATATAGATTTAGAAGGGATTGAGTTGCACCTCGATGGGAGATATGAGGAGAGGCCGGTTAGGATCCTAGATCGTTGTGAGCAGCAGTTGAGGTCAAAAGTCATTCCTTTTATTCGTGTTATGTTGAGTAATCATGATGAGTCTGAGGCCACTTAGGAGAGAGATGATGACTTGCGAATTAGTCACCCATATCACTTCATCGAAGGTACGTGCGAAACTACCTTACTTGAATTGAATTGATTAGTTTTAATTTGGATTTCGAGGATGAAATCCCGTGCGTAGAGGGGGAGAATGTAATACTCCGCATTTTTGATTGAATTGAAATTGAAAAAAAAAACTATTTCAGTATATATATTCGAAATGATTAGAAATGAAAAGTTAAAATGAATTCATTGATATATGAATGTGAGACTTAAATATTAGAAGCGAATTAACGCGTAAAAGGATCGAAATGGTTAAATTTGGCGCAATGGCATTTTTGTAAATAAACTAACCCTAGGTATAAATAGAAAAGAAGAGAAGAAGTCTTCATTCTTTCATTTCACAAAATGGGGATAGGTTTTGGTAGAGAGAGACAGTAAGAAAAGAAGAAAGCTTAGAGGGTTTCAAGAAGATTCAACTTCTCCATACAATCCAAGGCAAGTTAATAACCTATATGTG
This sequence comes from Sambucus nigra, assembly GCA_949130495.1. Classification (NCBI taxonomy): domain Eukaryota; kingdom Viridiplantae; phylum Streptophyta; class Magnoliopsida; order Dipsacales; family Adoxaceae; genus Sambucus; species Sambucus nigra. The sequence goes on from OX422220.1 coordinate 400,960,889, forward strand.
TATATTATGTATATATAATGAAATTTCACATGAACATGTATTTGGATCCCTAAATTAATATGATATTGATGTTAAAAATGATATGCAATGTATCAGGATCACCCTCCATGTAGATTCAAATGCAATAACATCATTATAGGGATTGAATTGTTGAACAACCTCTTGAATTTCAGAAATCTATGAACTTGTAAATCGTCATATTAAAAACAATTTTGAGCTGTTTTAGTTCCGAAAATGGATGTTTCGTCTGCGAAGCCCGACATAAAATCATATTCTGAACAACTTTGTAGTTTTAAGTTTTTCCGAAAACGGATCGGAAAAGTCTCAAATCGGCGTTTTAGAATTCTGCGCAGAAAGTTGTCGTGAACAGGTCCGAACTGTATATGTTAGTTTCAGGTCTGTTTTAAGCAGGATATGGTAGCGTGATCGCGCATCCTTGTAGAAAATCATGTTCCTAACAACTTTGTAGTTTTAAGTTTTTACAAAAACCGGATCGAAAAAGCCTCAAATCGGCGTTTTAAAATTCTGGGTAGAATGTTATCGAAAGCAGGGGCGAAAATTATATGTTAGTTTCGGGTCTGTTTTATGCAGGACATGGAAACGTACCCACATGTCTTTATGGAAAATCACGTTCCGAACAACTTTGTAGTTTTAAGATTTTCGAAAAACGGATCGAAAGAGCCTCGAATTTGCATTTTAAATTCTGGGCAGCATGTTGTTGAAATAAGAGTGATAATGTTCTTCATGTTGTTAGTAAGATAATTGTGGTGTTGTGCCTAATATCCTAACTTGATGACATACTTATGGTTATTAGGGATATATAACCTTGAAATGATTTGATGTTGAATTAGTAAATTAATGATGTAAATTATGTTATATTATAAATAATGACTATTGTATAACTCGAGTAAGAGGCTTGACACGATTGTATATATACATAAGCGTGAAATTGTTTTACATGTATATTGTCGAGTATACACTAGACTAGTCCTCCGGTCGACGTAGTCACATGTTGAATGTGATTTTTTTTTGTGATTGATCCGGTTAGGTTCCGCTCGAGTGTCGTGTCGGAGACAAACCATCGGAATCGGACACATGGTTGTAATGCGGGTCGGATAGAAGGACCTTGAAACGCCATGTGATTTAGGACTTAGTATGATTTCCCTTGCCACGTAATATTGGGCAATATTCGTGTGTAGGCCTAGTGTTACGACTTGTTCCCCCGAGTAATGATAGTGACCCGATATGACTTGTTGTGTGAGATATTATACTTCTGTCTTAAAGTAATATCCCGGATCGATGTATTTGATATTATACTTTAAGGAAATATTTTGATACATTAAATACTGAAATGAGATTAATAATGATTAATCATGATACGATATGAGACTGCACATTACTCGAGTTTGGGTTGGGTAGTCACGACATAGGAACATTGGTTGGGTAATTGAACAACTTAATTACTGGAGACGAGTAATGACTAGTGTGCTTTCATTATAAGTACATCTTATAATCTTATAGCTTGTTTTCTTGCTTTGACGTCCGTCTATCTTGCTTCTTGCTTCTTGATCCTCTCCTATATATATAATATATGACAGGTCCTCGTCCTGCTAGACAATAGACTACGGAGCCTGATGAGATCATATCAATCTTAGGATTCATGTAGCCATGGAGTTATTCTATTTTAATTTATGTCATTCGTTTCCCTTTTCTTAAGGGTGGTATCAGAGATTAATATCACTTTGTTTATACTTGGGATTTGAGAGAATTGTTGTATTACTCTTTCCCATTTTGTGTTTGAACGCATGCATTGGCATTTTATATTTTCAGTTTGAGATTACTGATGGATTATTACAGTTAATAGTTATGAGTTGCTTTCACTTGTTATAGATGTTATGATGTGATATGGTTACACGTATGAGAGTTTACATGTTTATTTTACTGCGTTTATTTAAATTTTTGTTTCTAATGCCAACATATTGACGCTCCGCTTTAATTTAATTGGGCGTAGTTAATCGAGTTAGATATAAAAAGCAGGGTTGTCACATCGAGTCATACGCATTTTTGAATGCCAAGAAAGTGGCCAAGTTCATTAAAAAAATATCATTTACCGATATGGGGTCTCGCATGAGCTGGTGTCTGACAACGAGTTGTATTTCGATGTAGAAGTGATAGAAGTGGTCGACGAGTATGGGATTCAGAGACAAAAATCTTCTCCCTACCGACCACAAACTAATGGAGAAGTTGCGGCGGCTAATAAGAACCTCAAAGCCATCACCAGAAAGATGAATGAGAGTTGTTGAGATTGGGCCGATCGGATCCCTTACACCCTCTGGGAATACCGCACTTCAGTTCGAACATCTACTGGGGATACCCCTTACTCTCTAGTTTACGTCATGGATGTATTCCTACCCATGGAGCTAGAAATTCCTTCACTACACGTCATGATTGAAAGCAAAGTCAACGAGGAAGATTGGCATCAGAGCCATCTTGACGTGTTGTCACTCTTAGACGAAAGGAGATTGAAGGCTCTATATCACATATAAGGTTACCATCACTGGATAACGGGATCATTCAACAAGAGAGTCAAGGAATGTGGTTTCAGAGAAGGGGACATAGCCCTTAAAGAAATTATTGAGCCCATCTGGGACCCCCGAGGGAAATTTAAACCCAATTGGAGTGGACCCTACATCGTAAAGAAGATCATGTCTGGTGAATCGCTATGCTCACTTACCTCAATGGATAATATATGGTCCACCCAGTTAACCTAGACTGTCTCAAGAAATTTTACCCCTAGTAAGAAATCTCGGCATGCTACGACTCTTATCATCTCCCTTTTATTCTCAAAAAAGAATTATTCATTTTCCTATACTCAGAACTACGTAGGGCCTGATTCTCTAAAAATCTTTTTACTTTCAAAAATGAACTTTCAAAAATTTTCAAAACCCTTAGAGGTACCTAGACAGCTCATCCGCTTTACCTGAGCACGACCCCTTTTTTCTTCATAAAATGCTATTCTTTTCTTATCCCCAAGAACAACAGTTCATTTCATCATATACACGAGCCAAAGGATTATGTATGCTTTAGCTATTGGTGTAGGCACTTTCAAATGCAAAATTCATCAAGAGGCACAACAATATAATTAAAACTTTCTTTATTCGTTAATAAAATTTCATTTTGCTTACATCGGCGTAGGGAGTCAAGTGATTTCCCTTGTCAGCCTACTCCGACATTCCTTAAGCCAAATAAAAAATGATCCCCATTACACCGAAAACAACCCTCCCAAATTATTCCCTCATCCAGGATAACTAGAAATACAACCTAACCCATTACAAAAGCTTCACAAATAAACTTCCTAGGGGTCCTACCCCTAGTTACTAGAGGATCTATACCCATCATCACCAACATCCTAGGGTCCCCAAACTTCCCCTGCCTGAATAGAGTGCCACAGAAACTCCATAAAATGATAAGCCCAGACTAGATTGGGGAAAACCACAACACCTCCCTTCATAGTGTCAAATATAGCGAACCACCTTTGCCCAGTCTCCACAGCCAGTATCTTGGCAACTACCTTTCTCCATAACCGCTTTATGTAGTCCCCTGAGATATGCCAGACTCTACTAATATAATGGGATGGATGGAGCGAGGGTCGATAACTCTTCCACAAAGGGCTAAGCCACAAGCACATACACTCTGTCAAATTCTCCATAGGAAATAAGTGTAGTGTCCGAGGTGGCACAATTTGTTCCCAGCCAAATTGGCAAAAAAGCCGCTTGAGAAAGTAAAAAGAGGTTTGCCTACAGCCAACCAACTTAACATATTGGTATACGTCGAGTTCCATAATAGGCAGCAGCTCCCCCCACCAAGGCACTGACCAACGCAAGCCTAGGGACCCATACTTCATAAACCAATTCTCCCAGCTCTCAATGTCGAGGCCTACACTAATAAAGTAGCATGAAAAGAAGTTTGGCACAGCCAGCAAAGGATACTCGGGTGGGATCTCCATACGAAACTTCTTCGATAGCCACATGAACAGCATTATGGGGCTACCCCTTAGAAAGTCAGAACGACCTTCCCGCCAGGCATCCAGACCATTCAAAGTCTCCACCAATATTACCGTCGCAGGATTATGATGGTACGACATCTAAGAAGCAATGGCTGTGAGTTGTGAGTCCACCAGTAATTCCCCAGTCATAAATAGTTATTTTGAAACCAAGCCCATAAAGACAGCTACAACAAAGCTAGCATCACCAACATCCTTCAAATACACAGAATGCAGCATAGTAGGAAGAAGGATCATTCCTCCCATAACTAGTGACCTAGCCGCCGAAGGCGAGATATGGAGAAGTCCTGCTAATAGCTCCCTAGGGGACCGAGAAAATTCAGGCATAGTCGTTGTAACACTGGGATTTATTCCAAACATGGCAGAGAATTATTCATAGGTCGGACATACCTCGTCCAACCCAAAACAAAAAACGTAGTCCTTATGGTACCAAAACTCCACCGCTGCCATCAACATGTTCCACTCTATGGGTCGATTACTCCATAAGGAGGCTCTATGCTTGTTGAAAGCGTTGTAGTCAACATTGTATTATCACATTACTTCTAAGGTTTCCAGTTAGTTGGAAAAGTCAACAATACTAGGGAGTGACATTTTGTAAATAAAGCAAACAAGAATGCAAAAGGAAAAGAATGTGAAGGTGTGAAGAAAATGCTCCACCTACACCCCTATTTATACTTGAAAACCTGTAAACAAAGAGAAGAAACCCTACATAAATCGAAGAATCATGTACCCCATCAAGCACCAAGGAATTGAAGAAATTGCAATTAAACCCTTAGATTGATTGGACTGAACTGAAATGCCGATTGGCAGGATATGGGTCATGCCGATCGGTAACCCCCTTATTTTTGGGAATTTCCCCTTTTCCTTTTTTGTCAAAACCAAGAAACTTAATAAAAATAATTTATATTCTCAAAGAATCCCGAATTTTCTTCTCTTTATGTTTTTTACAGTCTTTTTTCGAAATAAATTCTCTCCCAAATTATTTTTAATCCTTTGTACGGTCTTAGTAGCAAAGTAAAAGGAACATGTACAATAAGTCATTAAAAATTCACAAAAACTTCATTTTATTTGCATGAATATTTGCTGTATTACATTGATTTTACAGGAAATAAAGAAAATACAATGGGACTTAGCCCAAACCCACCTATATTTTTCTTTCTCTCTCTCTCTCTCACCCACTTACATTTTCTTTCTCTCTTCACTTAAAACATCTCTCTCTCTTTATCTCTCTTCTCTGTCTCTCACTCTCTCTTGGAACCTCTTTACATGCGGCGCGCTCTGTTCCCCCGGTGATGAAATGACGTACCACGACTCCTCAAGCCAGACCATTCCACAGACGAGGTAAATGACACCAGGCAATAAGGAATCGAAAGCTGTGAAAAATGAGGATAACCCGCCTCTTTTTTATAGGAGGCTAAGGGGCATACCGATCGGCATCTCCCTGCCACCCACCGTTCGTCACTGTCCCTCCACCTGCTCGAGGTACCCCAAAAGACCATGCCACTGCCATTTGTCACCTCTCTCACCATGCTTGTCAGCACCCTATCTGAAATTTCGTTCAAAAATTCCCAAGAAATGCCAGAAAAATCCCTAAAAATCCTCAAAAAATTCCTAAAAATACCAAATTATTTTTTGGAACCATTTTTACCAAGAAAAAACATTTTTACCACACTCATATCCCCAGCGGAACCACAAGATGCATATCCCTAGTGGAGTCCCCAAATTCCGCCAAGAAACTTAAGCCCTCAAAATTGGCTTTGACCTTAAGAATTGGTTACCTCTAGTTAAACCCACAGAATTGACTTTAATCCTCAAAATTGGTCATCTCCATATTATGCCCTTGGAATTGGCTTCGACCCATAGAATTGATCATTTCTATTTAATCCCTCAGCGTTGGCTTCGACCCTCAGAATTGGTCATTTATATCTTATACCCCCAGAATTGGCTTTGACCATTAGAATTGGTCATCTCTACTTAATCCCATAGAATTAACTTCGACCCTAAAAATTTATCGCTTCTATCTAAAGCCCGTAGAATTGGCTTCGACCCTAAGAATTGTTCATCTCTATCTTAAGCTCGAAGAATTGGCTTTGACCCGCAGAATTGGTCATATATATCTTAATCACCCCAAATTAGCTTTGACCCTCCGAATTGGTCATCTCTACTTAAGCGCGCAGAATTAGCTTCGACTCTCAGAATTTGTCTCTTCTACTTAAGCTCGCAGAATTGGTCGCTTTTACTTAAGCCCGCAGAATTGGTCATCTCTACTTAAGCCTGCAGAAATGGCTTCGACCCTCAAAATTACTCGCTTCTACTTAAGCCCGCAGAATTATCTTTGACCCGCAAAATTGGTCATCTCTACTTAATCCCTCAGAATTTATTTCGACCCGCAGAATTGGTCGCTTCTGCTTAAGCCCTCAGAACTGGCTTCGACCCACAGAATTGATCACTACAACTTAAGTCCTCAAAATAGACCTCGGCCCATAGAATTGATCGTTCCCTACCTTCGACCTCAGTCGTCACCTCCTTTAGGTACTTATAATTGGCCATCCCAATTATCACCTTAGGTCCTCATAATTGACTTCAACCCTCTGAATCGGTCATCCTCGTCCCTTAGGTCCACATAATCGGCCTCTTTTCAAAACATCACGTGGTGTTTATTCGACGTCTTTCACTTTTTCCAATCTCACCCATCGAGAATCTCTGTAGACACCACAATCTATAACCACCTAAGTCTCTCCTTAGGTCCCTAGCACCTTCCCATTTCATTACAAACCCTAGGTCATACTCCAAATACCGATTAAGAGGCCATCGGGCACTGTTTGACTCTGATCAACTCTATCGTCAGAGAAAAAGCTCTTTGAATCTTTGAAGGGCCCCGAATCCCCTTTCCAATGGTTTTCCACGTGCACGAATTAAACAGTTCGAATGATCGAACCATTTTACTGCCAAAAATCATTTGGGAGGCCACCGGACGCTCTCGAGTCCCAATTTGACCCTAATCAACTTCATCGTCAGAGAAAAAGCTCTTTGAATATTCTAAGGGCACTGAAACCCCTTTTCCACGGTTTGTCCCATGCACAAAACGACATAATCGTTGGGACGAATGATCCGCTTTCCCCCAAAAATTGATCCGGAGGCCATTGGGCGCTCCTGGGCTTTAGTTGACAAAGGTTAACTCTTTAACTTGAATGAGACTGAATGAATATTTGAAGGTCATTGAATACCCTTTCCAATGGTCTATCCCGTACGCGATTCTGGCTTACGATACAGAAGAATGATTCGTTTTACTCCAAGTGGTCCCCGGATGCTTTAGGTCCCCAGTTTACCAAGGTCATCTTTCCTACCCGAGTGAAACTCTTTTGAATGTCAAAGTATATCTCCTAACCTTTCCAACAGTCCACCCCGTGCGTGATTCTGACTTACCATACGGATGAACGATCCATTTTCGTCCGACGATCTCCCGTTCAAAGGACCGACGTGTGCTTTCGAGACACATTTGACCCAAATTCAACTCCCAAACCCGGGAGAGGTCCAAGGAATATTGAAGGTCTCTAAATTACCTTTATAACGATATGCCCCGAGGGCAATTTGGGTCAACAAATTGCATTCTACGACCATTTGTCTAGAAAAACCTGTATGAGACAGCCAATTGGCAGGTCCATTCCCCTGCCTATCGGTAGTGTGCCAAGGGTCACCTACCGATTATTAGGGCTAGGTCCATACTGATCGAAACCAGCCCTCACCCTATAAATAGAGGGCATGACCTCACTTTAAAAGCGCACCTCAGATCCATCAGCATCGGCGATCTTAGCAACTTTCTCTCGAAATGAGCGAAGTTCCTCCATTACCATCCTTTTCATACCTAATTCGACAAAATTACACTCTCTCTCATATCTCACTCAAGGGAGTTCATCCAAGATCACAGATCAAGCTTCAAAGAAGGTTCAAATTCTTCCCTCTCTCTTTAAACATCTTGTTTGCATAAATTACATTAGATTCATAATCTAATTCTTACTTTAGTTCATACACATTAATATATATATATTTTTATTATTATATTTCACATAGTTTATTTTCAATTAAAAACCCAAAACAAACAAAAAGAGGGTTACACCTATAAATTCCGAATGGGATTATCCATCACATTTTTTCAAAACTAAAACACATTTTTTCTATACACACACCTATAATAAAGTTCCATTCGAATATATGGGATAAACCCCACCCCTACACCGCATTCGAACTACGTGGACTTTGATGCCTTTATAGGCTGCGTAGGGGTGACAGATTAAAACCCGAGACTCGAGTCCAATTTTCCAACCTCCCAATTTTCAACTTTTTCCAAAATTATCCAACTTCCCAATTTTTAACTTTTTAAAAAATAATCCAATTTTCTAATGCTTCAATTTTTTCTAAATCCCCCATTTCCGCATTTATCATATTCTTGCATTAGTATATATATTATGTTTGTTAGCATTTCATCCAGCACATATTATCGTTTCATCATAACGATCAATATCGTGATAAACGCATAAATCAAATTTTTTATATATTATTTTGGGAACATTCCTATAGATGACCTCACTCTATCTTTTCCATGGTATGAATTGAATGATTCCAATCTCCGTTATATTTACACGCGTACCCACTTCACTGAGAAATAAAGGAAAACAATAACACAAGCCCATGAGAGATCAAAAGGGTGGGATGGGTTCCCAACACCTTCCCATTCTGTAACTTAGCCCCCGAACCTTCGAACTATTAGTTTCGTATGCATCAGTTTGTCGTCGATGCCTCTCTCTCAAGATGACGACATGTTCTTTTGCCTATTTTGTGCAAAATAGGTTGGCGACTCCATCTCTTTACATAAATCCCACACCGACGAAGGCCTAAGCATTCCTAAGTAGGGCATGAGACCTTTAAATCCCCCTTCCTTCTCCATACCCCACCCCTTGGGAAGCAGAGGAGACGGAGGGGCGCGCTCTTTGATCGGGATGCCACAACTGAGAATACTGTGGATCATTGCATATATTTTAAAGAAACTAGTAGCAAGTTTATTTTTCTTACTCTTTATGTTGATGATATCTTACTTCCTAGTAGTGATCTAGGTTTGCTTCATGTCGTTTGGCATGAATTATCACTAACTTTTGATATAAAAGAACTTGGTGTAACTTCCTTTGTTCTTGGTATTGAGATTCATAGTCTCTAATCACGTGGACTTTCGGGGCTTTCACAAAGAGCATACATAGAACGTGTTCTCAAGTGGATTTTAATGGAAAATTATAACTCGGGATATGTTCCAATCCTAAAGGGTGATAAGTTTAGAAGAGATCAATGCTAGAGAAAAGAGTTAGAAAAGGCGTCTATAAAGAACATTCCTTTTGCTAGTGTTGTTGGTAGTTTTAATATATGCTCAGGTGTGCACTAGTCCGGATATAGCCATTGTTGTGAGTGTTCTTAGTAAATATCAGTCTAATACCGGTATGGAAAATTGGAAAGATGCTAAAAAGTTACCAAGATATGTGAAGAATGTGGAGAATTTTTAAAATAAGCGAGTAAGAGACTTGGGAGTAAAAGCTTATAAGCTTGTCCCACATTGGAAGTGTGTGGAGAAAAGTGGTAAGCTAACCAAATATAAAAGGGCGAGTGTCCCACATAGGCAAATGAGTAAAGCTAAGTGATACCCACTAAGCTATAAAAGGAATGGGCAACCTTTGAGTCCCACATTGAAAAAATATTAAGAAAGTGTGCACTTAATAAGTAGAAATAGAAGATGAAGAGTTACTTCATCTATCATTTAAGAGGCTATTTATGAGACCTCTAATACGGTGCTAAGAACCATACTCACATGCACGCGTGTGCATGGTAGTGGGCTGTAGAGGCGCTAGTGGCGCACTTTGCACTTCCTTTGTCAGGATTCGTCCGGGTCAGATCGTGGTAGCTCGGGTGCGGTCACTTTTTGCTGGGTCCATGTAAAACCGTTTCGATATTACTGTACCTGTTCGGAAATGGTTTAAGATTGTTGGTAATTAATAGTCATACCATTTTGGAATTAAGTAAAGACTATTAAAACTTAACAGTCATGACCTCTGAGATGCAGCCTTTCATTTCCTATAAATAAAGGCATCCTATTTCGAAATTGCACATAATTAAGATTAACCCAGTTTCGAATTTTCCAACCCTTACAATTACTCTCTTATAACTTTCAGGAGATATAAATTATCTTATTCTGTTTTGTGCACATAAACAGAATAAGATCTTGATTAACTATTCTTCGCTGCTGCATCCAAAGGTTGTCTTCAAATATACAAGTTGCAGACAATGCAAGTTGCTTCATTATATCTTGAGTACGGATTTGTGAATTTTCATTTGTATACCGAAGTTATTCATGTGGGGCAAATACTGTATTTAGGAAAGTGACATCACGCCTTGAAGTTTTCCAGAATCTATTCAAAAGTTACATTATTGTATTGAAGTTTACATTACTGTGATATATAAAGAGTTCCATTTCTGTATTTGCATACATATTATCCAAGAAAGAAGATAATGAATTTCACGTCAGCTTATAAACATTATGATCATCTAGAGGTGGTAAGATATAATTATTTGGATCTTGCTGGTTGTTTATATAATAGGAAATCTACTTCTAGTTATGTATTCTTATCAGCTAGTGGAGCTATCTAGTGGAAAATTAGTAAATAGAGTATAACTGCTTCTTCGGCTATGCAGGATGAGGTTAATGCATGTTATTTTATCGGAGTGAAAATTATTTCGTTACATAACTTTATATCGGGATTCAAGGTTGTCGACTCTATTTCTGGGCCTCTTACTATTTTGTGTGATAATAATTATGTTGTGTTTTTTTAAAAGAACAATAAACTCACTAGTGGTTCCAAGCACATTGAGCTTAAGTACTTGTCTGTCAAAGAATGGGTAGTTGATGGCTTTATTGATGTGATACATATTGACATGGATAAAATAATAGGAAATCCTTTAACCAAAATCTTACCTCCACTACTTTTATAGGACATGTTGTTAAATTGGAAATTATTGAATCTTTTAATGTATTTGGTTAATGAGGAAGTAATTTTATTTTTAATAAAGACTCGTGATTCAGGCTTATATTTTATTTGTCTGCATGGGATGAAGAAGCTATATGATATGCTTCATTCTATATTGTGCAGATGTAAATGTGAAACTGCTTATAATGATTAAATGCTTCTGAAGTGTCATTGAGACATTGCATTTCATAGTGAAAGATTTTAGTTAATCATACATTTACTATTATAGTGAGAGCAATCAGTCTAGAGTATGTGGGAGTATTTGTAAAATTATTCTTAAGAACACCTAATATTAATCACGAACACATTAATATGATTAAACTTTAGCATACAATTGTTCTTAATAAAAGAATATTGGATCTTCATGTTTTCACAAAATACGTCTAAAAGATAAAAATTAAGACTTACCTTGATTCAATGCATTGATCAATCTTGATTAATTGCTCCATTAATCTCCCTTCTTGGAAAAATTACACTCAATTGGAATCTCTAAATTTCCCTCCCACCACAAAAATAGTGTGTTATGAGATAACCCCAGATGGTGTAGGGCTCCTCTATTTATAAGGGGAAGAGGGTCGGAATCCTAGTCAAGGTGGGACTCTATTTCAAGTCTTCCACTAATGCCACTAACCATCACGTGACTAACCGATAAGATTGACCCAATCTTCTAATATTCGTATTTATCACGTTCCTCATTAATTATATGATATTTATCAAGACCACATAATTGGAAAATTCATAAATTTGGAATTTAATGTAATTGAAATTAAATAATTAATATTGACACTTAATATTAATTTCCAACAGTCTCCCACTTGGTCTTAATAATCCCCATAATTAAATTAGGTACCATAAGGTGCACAATAACTGATAAATATAGTTTGCTTAAATCAAACAATTCACGGATGCGAGTCATGGAGGTTCCATGCTATTCAAGAGCATGGTTCCTTCCATGTACTATAACACCAATGTTTCATTCAACTAAGCCTTTAATATTGGGTATCATAATGGCATCATTATGTCCTTTTGAATAAAGACTATTTCTGTCAACAATAATTCATAATCATATGCATGCATTCACAAAAGACAGAAATAATTGAAATTAGAAACACTTTTATTGAATTCAAGTAATAGTGTCAAATAACTAAGCCAAATAACAATCATAGTTTTACTAATCGATACCCATATATTTAACACGTTCCATAAGGTCTTTGGAGATAGTCCTTTCGTAAGAGGATCTGCTATGTTATCACTTGTACTAATGTGATCAATTGTCGCTCTTTGTTTCTGAATTTCTTCTTTCATCGATAGGTATTTCATTTAACGTGCTTAGTTACTTTAGGAATACCTAATATTTCTTCATAAAGAAGATTGCATCAACATTATCATAATATTTCAGCGACTTGATAATAGTGTCGACCACTACAAGTCCCAAAATGAAGTCACGCTGCCAAAATACATAAGTTATAGCATCAAGCATGCTACAAACTCAGCTTTCACAATAGTTAATGGTTGGATTATGTTGCACTCCTTCATTATATTGGTTGACAAACAAAAACAAATATACTTAAGCAAGAGTGAACTTCATACCATCCGTACAACTAGTAAATCTGAGTCACAATAATTGTTCATATTTAAATGAACACATACATCATAAATGTGAGCATGTAATCCTTTAAGTATCTCATTACTCCATACACAACTTTTAAACCCATAAAATTATTTTGATTCTCTACTTTTTAAATCCGTGCTTGTATATAGAGAAAATATATAAACTTACTCCCATTGATCTTAAGGTGTATACAAATATACAACGATTAAAAAAATAATGATATTATTTCTTAAAATACGTCATGTGGGAAACTTATATTTATAAAATGATCTCCTAAAAATATGCGCATGGTTTATAAGACTCCAAAACGTAATTTTCACATCCACTTCATGTAACTCTCAATCATAATGAGCTACTATTGTCATAAGAATTCCATGTCCTTACATATAATTGAGAAGGTTCATTTATAACATTTTCTTTAGTAATGGTGAAATATTTTACTACAATTTAGCTTTATCTCGTTTAACTACTGTTAGTGTCGCGTTTGGTCTTGATGACCCCCTCATACCCGACTTCAGTGCATCAATTATGTAATTAAATGAGATTTAAAGATTACTTGTAGTCCATTAGTTTCACTTCTTATGACTTTTGAAAATAAAACCATGTCATTATTTATCCCAACGCCAAATTCATGTTCATGCAAATACACCACATAATCATCTAGGATAGTAGAACTTTTAAGATCTTCTTAATATTATTCCTTATGATTTTATCTACATTTCTATCACGGTGACAATACTATCATTTAGTGGTTGATCATTGATTTGTTCTTTGTTGTTTAGACAATCTAACAAATAAAATAATAAGTATTCACGAAGGTTATCAGTAATGGGATAAGTACCCTACCTTCCTTTATAACCATATTTTATGATTTTATACTACCACTAATTTCACCTTTCATAATGAATCTGACTTTAATGCAATAAATACGTGTCAATGACACTTATATGATCTATGTAGGTCCACTTTAAGGGAAGTTTCTCATAATCTCCCACTTGGGCCACATAGGTCATCCTTATATTAGACATCGTAATACCTTAAGAGCACAACTCGACTATCAAAATTTATAAGAGACATTAAAAAAATCTTGTCCAGAAAAATTATGAAAAGGAGTCTAGATTTAATTTGGCACAAGATTAAAAGAGTTTCATCAATAATGCTACGATTATGATGCGGGATCAAACAAATATTTAAAGAACTATGTCCAAACTTTATTTTTTACAGAACATCAAAAGGAATACTATAACCCTTGAAAAAAATATACATCAAAAGATTCTTTAGAACATATCCTTCACGATCAAGTCTAGACAAAAATTTTCCCAAAAAAAATTGAGGGTTTAAGAAAACAAATGGCGATTTGATTCCCCAAGAACAAAAGAAAAAGAATCTTATTAGCATTTCTAGTTTCTTTTGTAAGAAATCCTTGCATCAAAAGTAAATACTTTCTATAACACAGTAAGTATAACTTGTAATCTCTACTAAGATGAAAAACTCGTTTCAAATCATTAAAAAGATACATATTATCTTTATCATTATTAGTCCGAGTGTGCAACATGTAAACAAACTTAATTTGTTTAACCAAATTAAATATGAAATTTTTAGAGAAACAAAATGGGATACAATAATATGTGATAAGATAATGAGATAAATTGCTCACTTCATTACTGCTTTGATTTAACAGCACACACATTGATTACATGATAATAAATTGAGTGCATAACCGTGAGTTTTCTTCAGTAGCAACCGTGAAATATCAATTATATGATGCTTGTAAATTAATTTATTGGGTATAATGTTATTTCATTATATTGTACACGATATTTGGGCACAACTTATTTTCACATACTGTAATAATGTATGTGATCTATAATGTTCATTCAATCCCTGAAAATCGATTCCCGATAAGGAATAACCTTGCTTGAAGAAATAAACTCAATATACCCCATTAATATCTTTACAATTATAAGCATCATGAGTTACTACTACCATCATCTTTACATTTAATATTCATTGCCATTCTAGTTGGGCTACTGTAGTGACTACCAAACATTTCATAATATGAATATTACATTACGTAAAGACTTACATACACAAGTCAATAAATTTTTCACTTATTTTCATTAAATATTGCATGATTAATAAACTAAATTATTCATGTTTAAGGCATTCAAAAATTTAATTGATGATATGATAGTGAAAGAAACTATGGCATTTGCATTTGACGACCATTATTACCTTTCAAAAATATATATCACCACTTACATTTTGTTCAATTATTGTAATCACAATAAATGAATAAACAATAATATACAAGCAACATCATAAAGTATCATCATCCTAGCATTCAATATCATACATGGACCCGTAGGCAACCAAGATATGCATGATATTAATGCATTAGTCCAATATTTATATCTTCTGGAATTGAGCACTTTAATGAACACCAAAATTTATATTATATAAATATTAGAGATACGCATACATGTTCAAATACCCATAATACATGAATAATTATATTATTGTCTATTCCTTAATTTAAAATTCACGAAAAATTAGACGTAATGTGAAAATCAAATAGACAAAGAGTTTACATGAGATATTGCAAAAATAATAGTAAATGGAAGACATAAATCATGTATGAGTAACAAATCATAAATATTGACCCAAATCATTCATGGTTATAATCACAATTATCATACTAGTGGCATATGTAAATATGACTATTTAACATTGATGCCAATTATGTAACATTTACAAAAATTTCAATGTTTATTTGATTCAAATTTCAGCATGTGTTGCGCTTTAATTTAACCTTATAACAAACATTAGGATAATATGAAATGACTACAAGTATAATATCTTCACATGTAATCTAAGCCTGTATTTGGCATTTGATTAAACTGAATGAATACTGAGGAGAGTGCGCTTGCGTTCAAATAATGAAGTTATTTAATTAAACACAGTTTTTACCACTCAAGTTCTAAACATGCATCTATATGTGATTAAATACGATGATGAAACATGCAAGAACACATATATGAGGAAAAATCCCCAAAGGGGCAAAACCTTTTATTTTCACAATAATTTTGTAAGAGTACGACTTACACGGATTACAATGAAAATATATGACACAGAAATACCCTTGGGTGTCGGTTCTGTTGTCGACGGCTGGAACAATCCCTTTCCAGTAGGGCAGCAGTGAAGAAGAGAGCGACTTCCTCACAAATTACTCCAGATGAGTAAATGATCTTCTTGAAGGTTTAAAGATTCACACACATATATGAGAATGGTTTTGTAAATCAAAAAGGTTTAGAAAACCTTAAAAAGTGAAGTCTTATTCTGGGCTGTTTTTGCAGAATTTTGAGATTGTATAGAGACTTGAAAAACGTGTAGAAGGAGATCAAATATTTATACAAAAATTGAGGCGATGGCTCGTTCGAACGAGATAGCCATGTCGCTCGAACGAAGGACAAAAGTCGTTCGAACGATATTGCGCGACATGCCTTTCTCGCGCGAACGACTTCCAAAGTCGTTTGAGCGATCTCGTCGATCGAGGCAATTCGCTTCTACACTTAGAAAAATTCTGCTTTTGATAAAAAAATAAAACCAGACTTCAAAAATAATTTTCAAAAACATTTTCCAAATATTTATGCAAATATTTTAAAGCTACAATAAAAAATATTACTGATAGAGCGTAGTGGAGTAGTGGGAATGAGCTGAGCAGCACGTTGCATGTAGTATGATGCATGTGATGAAAGTGGTTGCACTGAATTCGGATAAAGGCCATCGAGGATGATCGTGTTGACGTGTCGAATGTAGCGGTATCAGACATATGAACTGTGATCTAGGAGAAAACATAAAATTCCTAAAATCTACCCCGGACATTTATAAAATTATGTCCTTACAAATATCCCCCTATGTCTATGCCGATACATACATAAAAAAATCCAAATTATGCAATCAAATGACATTCAAGATAATATCCCCATTAAACCCTCAAACTGAGAATACTAAATGGCATGTCTTCCAAATCTTCAGCTCTCCTGTACCTTCCAAAGCTTTTCTCATGAGGGTGTGTAATCAAATAATGAGCAATGTTGTACCTACACACATGAGATAAAGCAAATACCCGTGACAAGCAACAGCTTGAAAACATAATGATATGCAAAAATTGATGATCAATTAAGCTTAAGAAAATCATTCATGCAGCAACCAAACACCAAAACAATTCTCCCCCATAATTATTCTCCCCCTTTATATGATGTCCCCAAATAGACAGATATGAGAAGAAGAAATGAATGCATATGTAGAATAACACACGGGCATAAACTGCTATTTTTGTATTTTTCAAAATTTTTCATACAATATTATATAACAAAGAATCACACCATGAAAGATCACAAAAACAACCAAGTCAATGATAGCGAAAATGAAAGGGTGTGATCAAATTCGATAGGAAAATCAATGCATACAAACACGACATATGTGCGCGATGAATATTGAATACTCCTAACAAATGAACTCAAAGTCTTCCTTTTGTGTAAAAAAGATGGTAATATGAGACATTGACTCAATCAAATCAACAAATCAAAGCTCAAAGTGATTTCCACACCAATAACGTCCAAAACTGTTTCATGATTTTTCAGGACTTTCAAGGAAGTGCAAACTCGTTTATATTCTCCAACCAAACTCCCTCAGATTTTAATTTTGAATAGAGGCTTTCTAAATTCTTAAACTTTGGAGAATTGATGGTGAAACCTAATGGCCCATATTTGGCATGTATTGCTTTTTATTTCCTTTGCATTTTTTCGGGGCTCTTTTAACTTCTTTGGACCTCGGATAATAAAATTCCTCCATTTTTTAGGTCCTTTTGAACGGTGGCTTTTGCGCAAATAATAGATAAGTAACTTTCGCAACCCCTCCCCGTTCTTAAACAAACATTCAGTCTCACAAAAACGGTTTTTAAATGCATTCCAATCTTGTCAAGTTTTATTGCATATTGTTAGTTGTATAGACAAAATTGAGATGAAAACACTTAAGCCAACATGTGATAGACAAGTACAATAATCAAATAAAGTCGTGCATGTGTGCAATAAAGGAGATATGAGTCAAACATGTAGACAAGATATCACGAATCATATCTCAAAGACTCCAAGCAGTGTAAAGCACATGGATGAAATGATGTAGCGTCTCAAATCTCTATCAGACAGTCACATGAAAAGATGGAATGAAATTGTGACTTGGCTATCTTAAATGTTCATCCATAAAAGGTGCATAAAAAATACAAAAATCTTTTTGTGTTTTTCTGAAATTTTTATAAAAACCAAAATATTTTTGGATTTTTCAAAAAAAATAATACAAATTAATGGTACATGCTATCAATAGGCAAAAGAGACATCATGAAAACCACCCTATTCTAGCAAACATGTCAAGACCTCAAACGGGAACAACGATGGAGTTTTCCAAAGATGGTGACATCTTTTGAACCAACTCCATAAGATCATGTGTGGTTTTGATCAAAAACTTCACTTGCTCGCGAATATGTGAAAACTCTCTATCATTATGTGTAAGCAAGGTATCATGAGTGGGTGCAAGTGCATGAATGTGTGAAGTGGAATGATGTGACACAAAACCCAACTTAGAACAAAACTCCCTAAGATGTCCTAGTTTCTTGTAGTGGGAGCAAACATAAACCGGTCTAGGAACTAATTTATCAAAAATCCTAGGATTAACTATCCTAGACGGACACCCATGAGAATCATTCACCAAAGTGGAGATAGGCTCGAGCGCATTAGAAGTAGTGAATGCACCGTCATGACCTTTTCCAACATTCTCACCATTATTCAGACCGGGATAGGGAACCATCTTATCAACCTTCTCAGATGCGTTCTCTAATGAGACTTGAACCTCCCGTGCTTGTATGAGATCATCCCCAAGATGGGATACACATGTCGTCAGACTAGACACCGTGTTGGTCAAGTCATATTTTTTCCTTTTTAGCTCAACATTCTCTTCCTTCAACTCACAATTCCGAAGACCAAGAATTCGATTTGACCTTTTTGTTTCCATGGTCTCGATAAACAACTTTCTAAAAGCTTTTTGGATCACACTTTCATCCTCACTATCACTCAGGGTAGCGGGCATGGCAACTTTCTTGCCATCTCTCCTAAGTCTGGTGGGACACTCAAATTTCTTGTGCCCTGTCCCATCACACTCAAAGCATCTTATTTTCTCAAGGTTTTCCTTTCTCTCTTTTTCTTTCTCACAAAGACTTTCTCTCTCTCCAAACAATCTTAACTCTTTCTCTAAAGCATTGATTCTAAGAACTAACGCTTTGTTACGCTTTTTAGTTTTAAATGACTCAGAATATAACTTAGCGTAGGCGCATTGAATATCACTCTCACTCTCACTTGTGTCATCCTCACCCTCACTCACATCGCTCTCACTGTCGAGGTGTCCCTGTGAAGCATCATCCTCATCGTCGTGAGGAGAACTAGAAGTGCTCACATGACTAGCCATGAATGCGGTGAAGTTACACTCATGCGGTGACTCGACTCTAGAATCCACCGAATCGACCTCACTATCGTCACTAAGGGTAGCATTAAGGACAGCTTTGCCATTTTCTCTGTTCAGCCTAGTAGCACACTCAAAAGCTCTATGACCCCTACTGTCGCACTCAAAGCATCTCTCAGTTTCTTTCTTAGGAGGATCTTTATAAAATATTTTTCATTTTTCTTTTCAAACTTATTTTTCTCAAATTTCTTTTTATCTTTAAAATTGCCATTTTTCTTAAATTTGAGAATCCTCTTGATTTTTTTTGCAAAAAGAGCCAAATCATCTAAGTCAAAATCACACTCAGAATCAGACGAATCTGTCTCTCTTTTTCTAGTTTACTCTCCCCTCTTTCTAGTCGGCCCCTCACTCTTTTTCTCCTGGGCATTAAGTACAATTCCCTTATCTTTAGACCTAGCAGTTTTAGGGAACATATTAATTTCATATGTTTGCAAGTCTCCTACAAGTTCTTCCAATTTTAGCGTATTTAAATTACCCATAGAATTTAGCACAGTGACTTTAGGGATAAAATGCTTAGGCAAAGAACGAAGAATCTTTTTGACAACTCTAGCATTAGGAATATGTTCACCAAGATTAAAGCTAGTATTAACAATGTCAGAAAGCCTAGCATAAAAATCATCAAAACATTCAGTCTCATGCATGGTGATGGTTTCAAATTGAGTTGTCAAATTTTGTAATTTAGACTCTTTCACAGCATTAGTTCCTTCATGGGTGAGTTGTAAAACATCCCATGCCTCTTTTGATGTGGTGCACGTCATTATGCGTTTGAACTCATCAGGTGTGAGAGACCCAGAAATAGCACTTAGACCCTTAGAATTGAATGATGACCATTTAAATTCTTCTTCAGTCCAAGAAGTGACAGGTTTTAAATTGATCACATTTTTAACAGTGACGGAAGGAGGAGTCCACCCTCTTTCTACCAAAATCCAGACACGTTCATCAATAGCTTTTAATGCAGATCTCATGCGGGCTTTCCAATATGCATAGTTTGTCCCGTCAAAAACAGGCATTTTATTATATAACTTCTCCATTATGAACACACTCGTTTTTCAAAAGTCAATTTTTCAGAAAATTGATATCTTAGAAAAATTTTGAAGAAAATTACACGGTAAATTTGTGTAACTGGCTTTGATACCAATTTGAGGAGAGTGCGCTTGCGTTAAAATAATGAAGTTATTTAATTAAACACAGTTTTTACCACTCAAGTCCTAAACATGCATCTATATGTGATTAAATACGATGATGAAACATGCAAGAACACATATATGAGGAAAAATCCCCTAAAGGGGCAAAACCTTTTATTTTCACAAAATTTTGTAAGAGTACGGCTTACACAGTGTTGACACCAAAATTAGTATGCTGATGTGGACGAATAATAAGAGGACACGTGTCAATCTACGTGGCACAATAGCAACGAGGAAGATTGTTTCCCCGACCAACATACTCACTCCGAGGAAGACCAACCCTCCAAGGAACTCTTATCCTCCGAGGAATTCCAATGCTCCGAGGAACTTTTGGACGACGAGCAACTAAGGCGGTTCGAGCTGCACCTCGACCACAGCATTAATTGCCAGATAATCAACAGTTCAACTATTCATTGAATGCTTATCATCTTGACGCGCACGTTTGAAGAACATTAAATGAATTACCCTTTCATATGTGTATCATTTAATGTAACACCCTTTCATGTACAGCCTAAGGGCTATAAATACCTTGTATCACCCTCATTCAAAGGGACCGGAATTTCTGGATAGAGCTTATAATCGAGAATTCCCAAAACACTCAGCAATAACATAACAGTGGACGTAGGCCATTCTTATAAGGCTGAACCACTTTAAAAATCTTTGTCTCATTTTATTTATCTGTGATTGAAAAATTAGAGCCATCTAATTTTTTACATCAACAGATTGGCGCCGTCTGTGGGAAGCAATTGTTATTATCGTTTTTCACCAAAAATCGTTCATCATCAATGGCGGATAATCCATAATCTAGCAATCGAAACGCTGGAAATGCTGGAAATCCTCCAAATCCCTCTACACCTCCAGATCTGGCCGGGATTATGACGAATCTGGCTCAAGGACAAACCGCCATGCAAGACACAATGAGGCAACTCATACAAACCCTTCATGGCGGAGCACCTGCATGTTCAGGACAGCGAAGTGGTCAGAGGCAAACTTATTTACTTTCTTCACGATCCAGACGTACTGAGTCATATCGTAATGAGGAGTCTGATAATTTCTCTTATCAACCTGGGCGAACTTCGTCAATAAGGGCTACAGATACTGATCAATGTATCACTCTCTCTCCAGAAAGGCCCAGCGCCTTAGAAAGACTGAGTAGGGTGTCTCCTTTCAGTCGATTAGGCCCTAGGAGGAATAGGAGTCCACCTAAGACCATGTCGAGGAGTTTTCGACAACCATCAGATCTAAGAGAATGATCAACACAATCACGACCAGTTGCTCGTCAAGATAAGTCTCAAGAGGCTACTTCAGAACGATCTATTGCTCGAACCAATAGGCCTGAGGAAGGAAATGAAGCGACGAAAGGGTGCCTTCAGCGATTGGAGGATAGATTGGGAGAAATGGCTAAGGCGAAGAATCCCCTACAACGGACTTTTGTTCAAGGGACACCTTTTGTCCAGGCCATTGTGAATTTTCCTACACCGTCAAAGTTTAAAGCACCAGTAGTGACCCCTAAATATGATGGAAAGACAGATCATGTCCTTCATATAGAGCAATATCAAGCTGCCGCCGATATCCATGCTGTCCCCGACGAGATGAGATGCAGAGCATTTTCAGGAACTCTTACTGGAGCTGCCCAGATATGGTACAACAATCTTCCTCGGGGTAAGATTTCAACTTTCTTTCAGTTGGCCGAGTTGTTCATCGTTAATTTCTGTTTTGGAGCAAAGCCAGTAAAACGAGTAGCACATTTGCTAAGTGTTAGACAAAAATCTGGTGAGAGTACTAGAGATTACATAACTCGTTTCAATAATGAGTAGCTGGAAGTTATAGATTACGAGGAGAAGACAGCAATCACCGCCTTGATGAGTGGGTTGTTGCCTAATAAGTTGTATTACACCTTGGCGAAAGATCCACGTAAAACTATGTCAGAGTTTATGGCAAAAGCGGCCAAAATCATGAATGCCGAGGAAGCTATGGCTGCAAAGAAGAATATAGATAAAGACACCAAGGTGGACGTCGACAAGTGTAAAAATAAAGAGCATAAGGGCAATGGTGGCGACAAGCGTTCCAAAAATAATAAGTCATCATGGGAAGTTCTGAAGAAATTCGATAATTATACTCCCTTGAAAATGGGTATTAATCATGTCTTGGAAGAAATCAAGAATAGTGAGGAAGTAAAGTGGCCGAAGAAACTGAGGTCAGATCCTGATGCGAGGAACAGGGACAAATATTGCGAGTTCCATAAAGATCATGACCATATGACTAAAAATTGCATAGCTCTTCAGAACGAGATTGAAACACTCATCCGAAGAGGAAAGCTAGCAAAATATGTTGATCGGGGAGGTGAAAGAAGAAATAATGATCAAACTAGAGAGAGGTCTAGATCTCCTCGTCGAGCAGAGGAGAAAAAGAAGAGAGACCACGAAGATGATGCCGAGGATGACGCCGATCTTCCCAAGAAACCAAGGCAGCCAGAACGAGAGGTATTTTCCTTACGTTTTGGGTCATTTGATTGTAATGTTATTACAGAAGGAGATGCAGGAGGAGGAGATCTTACTGTAGAAAGAAAAGCTTACCTCGGAGAGGCACAAGCTTGCTCGTACATTCAGCGAATAAATTTGGCCGAGGAGGATCGTCCGAGGAAGGTAAACAAAGAGAAGCTGGTTATTGGCTTTTCAAAAATGACCTGGCAGGTGTTCTTTACCCTCACGATGACCCTTTGGTGATCAAAATAAGGATGAAAGAAGTAGTGATTTCAAGAGTTCTGGTAGACAATGGCAGTTCGGCAGACATTATGTACTATTCATGCTTTGACAGTTTAAATTTGAAGTTATCTCAATTGGAGCCTTATCACAGACCTCTTCTGGGTTTCACTGGCGAGAAAGTTTTTCCACTTGGGACGATCAAGTTGGATATATTCATTGGAACTTGGCCTGCTTGTCGAACAGAAAGAATACGTTTCTTTGTGATGGATAAGAATGTTCAGTCAGCCTACAACATCATCATGGGAAGAGTTGGTTTGAAGAAGTTCAAAGCAGTACCATGTACAGTACATCAATTTTTAAAATTCCCAACAAATTTCGGAGTGGGAGTGGTGAAAGGTGATCAAAAAGTAGCTCGAGAATGCTATTATTCATCTGCCGAGCAAGAGGAACTTGAAGAATCAAGGAAAAAGACTACTGCCTACCAGGTGGAAGAAGATACAGATATTGAAACTCTCGATCCCAGAGATGAATCCCAACTTGTAAAAGGACAGGTGGTAGAATCTACAGAAAATGTTATTCTGGACGACGAGCACCCTGAACGAGTAACCCAGATAGGTTCATCGTTGGATGCTTCAATAAAACAGGAATTGATAACTTTCTTGAGAAACAGAAAGAAAACTTTTGCGTGGAGTCATGAAGACATGCCAGGAATAGATCCAAACTTCTTATGTCATGAGCTCAATGTGAATAAGGAGATCAAGCCTGTAAAGCAGAGAAGAAGGGTATTTAGCCCCGAGAAGAATCAAGCTATTCAAGAGGAGGTCGACAAGCTCCAAAAAGCCCAATTCATTGAAGATGTGAAGTATCCGGACTGGTTGGCAAATGTGGTGATGGTAAAGAAGAAAAACAATAAATGGAGAATGTGTGTTGATTTCACTGATCTCAACAAGGCTTGCCCAAAGGATCACATCCCATTGCCCATAATTGACCAACTAGTGGATGCTACCTCGGGGCACGAGCTACTCAGTTTCATGGATGCTTACTCTGGATACAACCAGATCAAAATGAAACCTGAAGACAGGGAAAGCACTTCTTTTATTACCCCTAGGGGAACTTATTGTTATAATGTTATGCCTTTTGGTTTGAAAAATGCAGGAGCGACATACCAGCGGATGATGAACAAGGTTTTTGCCGAACAAATCAGTTGCAATATGGAGGTCTATGTCGACGATATGCTGACAAAGAGCAAGAAAGTTGCTGATCATCTAATTGACTTAGGTCAGACCTTTGATCAACTGGATAAATACCAGATGAAGCTCAACCTGACAAAGTGCACCTTTGGAGTACGAGAAGGAATGTTCCTCAGGTACATCGTCAACCAGCGAGGCATTGAGGCAAATCCAGTAAAGATCAAAGCTCTTTTAGGGTTGCGATCTCCAATGACGAAGAAAGAAGTGCAGAGTCTTACAGGACGAGTTGCAGCGCTCAATAGATTTGTATCTCGAGCAACTGATAGGTGCCTTCCATTCTTCAAAACACTCCGAAAAACTTTCGAGTGGAATGATGAATGTGAAAATGCCTTTCAAGACTTGAAGAAATATCTGGGAACACCTCCATTGCTGTCCAGACCAGTGATGGGAGAAAAGTTGTACTTATACCTGGAAGTATCAGAAAATGCGGTCAGCTCGACATTGATCAGATTGGAGAATGGAGTCCAAAAGCCAATTTATTACACAAGTAAGGCTTTCCGAGGTGCAGAGATCAGGTACACAAAGTTGGAAAAATTGGCATTGGCATTAATTGAAGCTAGTAGAAGAATGAGGCCATATTTCCAGGCCCATACCATCATCGTGTATACCGATATGCCATTAAGACAAGCTCTTCATAAGCCAGAAAAATCAGGAAGACTGATGTACTGGGCAACAGAGCTCGGTGAATATGATATTGTGTATGAACCCAGATCATCCTTAAAAGGGCAAGCTGTAGCAGACTTTATAGCAGAGTTTACATATCCTGATACCCCCGAGGAACAAAAGTTGCCCGTTGACCAACCTGTGGATGTTACAGGATCAACAGACATAAGTCCAGACCAACTTCGGTTGGTAAAAGGGCTTGTGGATGTAGAAAGATCATCAAATTCAAACCCAGACCAACTACGGTTGGTAAAAGGGGAAGAAGAGATGGTTGACGAGGAGCGAAACATACCAGGGGAGGATGAAACAAAATAGCAAATATTTCACCGAGGAACGCTGTCAGATAAGAACTTTGAAGACAAGCTACCTACGTGGAGATTGTATGTAGATGGGTCATCTTGCACAACAGGTTGTGGAGCCGGGATCGTTTTGAACACCCCAGACTAGATTGACGTGGAATATGCCTTACGATTCCAATTCAAAGCCTCCAATAATGAGGCTGAGTATGAAGCCTTAATAACAGGTCTTAATTTAGCAAAGATTATGGAAGCACAACAAGTGATGGTATTCAGTGATTCTCAATTAATTGTGAATCAGATAATGGGAACGTATGCAGTTAAAGGAGAACTAATGGTCAAATATCATGCAAAGGCGATGGAGTTGTTGGCAGAATTTGATGACATTCAGTTAATCAGAATACCAAGAATGGAGAATGCACAAGCAGACGCACTGGACCGACTAGCATCAGCTACTCGTGCCGAGTTGCGAAGAACGATACCAATTGAGGTGTTAGAAAGTCGAAGCATAGATGAAAGCTTGACGATGAATGTTATTTCCCTTGATTTAGGACCATCTTGGATGGATCCCATCAGGGCATATGTTGAGGAAGGAGAATTACCGGAGGACAAGATCGCTGCCAAGAAATTGAAGTTTAAAGCTGCTCGGTATGTACTAATTAATGGTGTTTTGTATAGACGAGGAATTATGGCAGGTTTGCAAAGATGTGTACATCCCTTCGAGGTGAAAGACTTGATTGAAGAGATCCATGAAGGGTCTTGTGGAGCCCATGTAGCAGGTCGAACACTTTTGCAAAGGGTGATGACGCAAGGATACTACTGGCCAACGATGAGAGCTGATTGTATAGCCTATGCCAAGAAGTGTGATAAGTGCCAACGTTTTTCCTCCATCCGACGAACTCCACAACCATTATTGACACCCATAACTTCCCATTGGCCGTTTGCCATGTGGGGAATTGATCTGGTTGGACCACTGCCAACGACCCGAGGACGATTCAAATACCTCGTCGTCGCAGTGGATTATTTTACTAAATGGGTAGAAGTTGAGCCTCTGATTGATATGACGTACGAGAAGGTGTACCAATTCGTTTGGAAGAACATCATCTGCCGATATGGTCTCCCTCATGCCTTCATTACAGACCATGGAACACAATTCGATAATGAGGAGTTTGTCGCCTATTGTCATCAGTCAAACATTTTGAAGGTTCATTCAGCACCAGGCCATCCTCAAAGCAATGGACAGAATGAAGTGACGAACAGAACATTATTAAATGGTTTGAAGAAGAGGTTAAATGAGGCTAAAGCTAACTGGATTAATGAGCTACAATCAGTATTGTGGGCTTACCGAACAACTCCCCGTGAAGCAACTGGAGAATCACCATATATGCTGGCGTTTGGAAGTGAGGCTGTAATACCTGCCGAGTTGGGTCTTTCGACACATAGAGTGCTGAATTTCAATTCACCAGTCAGTGACTTGATGAGAAGACTGGATTTGGATATGCTCGAGGAGGTTAGAGAAGAAGCAGCCATTAGGAATGCTGCATATCAACAACGAATAGCTTTGTTCTACAACAAGAGGGTGAAGAAATGTGATTTAAAGGAAGGAGATTACGTGCTAAAGAAAGTCATTCAGAAGCACAATAAATTGGAAGCAAATTGGCATGGACCTTACCGAGTTACAGAAGTTGTTCGACCAGGAACTTACCGAATAGCAACTCTAGAAGGAGAGGAATTCAAGAATGCTTGGAATGCTGAACACCTTCGCACGTATTATCAGTGATGTAAAATGTACAGCAGGTCCATCAATATGAATAAAACGATGATGTTTCACCATTTTTCTCTCCTTTGTTTGAAAGTTTTTCGGGGAATACTAGTGTTGTACACTACGCTGCTCGACAGCAAAAAGAAGACGATAGTTCAGACCCACGACCAACTCTGGTTGGTAAAAGGGCGAGAGCAAACTATACTCCTTTGGTTAGGAGGCATACACTAGCGTGACCAACTCCGGTTGGTAAAATAACTAGTAGATAGTTCGAGCGTGATCAACTTCAGTTGGTAAAATAGCGAGAACACGATAGTTCAGACCCACGACCAACTTCGGATGGTAAAAGGGCGAGAACAAACTATACTCCTTTGGCTAGGAGGCATACACTAGCGTGACCAACTCCGGTTGGTAAAATAACTAGTGGACACTAATAGTTCGAGCGTGATCAACTTTGGTTGGTAAAATAGCGAGAACAAACTATACTCCTTTGGTTAGGAGGCGAATACTAATGTGATCAACTTCGGTTGGTAAAAGAGTTAGAGGGCATGATAGTTCAAACCCATGACCAACCCCGGTTGGTAAAAGGGCAAGAACAACATTCTTAAAAATGCCAATCTCGGTTGGTTTGAAAACAAAGAATGCTCTCAAATGCCAACTTATGTTGGTTGGGAAGTAAGTTATTACATAAAAGTTCATCGAAGAACAAATATTCCAAACTGAACCAAGTATAGTTGGTCGGGGATAAAAACCCACTAACTGTAGTTGGTCGACGAGGAAAAATCTTTGACCTTGGTTGGTCGGGCACATTTATTGAAAAAGACAAAATTTACCAAGTATAGCTGGTCGGGGATAAAAACCCATTTACTATAATTGGTCGACGAGCTCAATTTAAACAACCTTGGTTGGTTGTAAGAAATTTTAACATTTTTTATACTCATTACTTTGTTATTACGTAATCGAGCAACATTTTTTATACTTGTAATTTTTTATTACTAGATTGGTCGATGAACCACAAAGAATTGTTATGCAATCACAAATATAAAAGTGTTAGACAAGTACAAAACAATAGCAATACAGATTTGCAAACAAAAAATGAAAGTCTTTCATTAAAATTCAAAATAAATTACAGGTTACATATGTGTGCTAACTATTACATTGAAAATCCTATTCTATTGGTTTTTTCCCCTCAGCCTTCGATAGATGTTCCTCGCCAGCAGGAGGATCATTTAATGTCTGAGGAGAATTGATAAAATTCAAGTCCTTCAACATTCTGACATTTATTACTGAAGGAGTATCCAAGAGATGCTCGGGACGAGATACTTCAATTTGAGAATGAAGATTATAGTCACCAAGATATTTTGAAATTAAGCTCCGAGGAATGGAACGAGCTGGGATCCATTCCATGTCCAATTTATAGGGTGGTACAGGCAAGTCTAGTAGCCCAGGAGTATGATAATCCCACAGGTAGTGCCCCTGTTCGAGCTTCAACACACCCAGGGCATTCAACCATCCCTGTTTATAACCTTCATTATTGGCAGTTTCAATGCGAGCATCCAAGTGATAAAGGGCCTCATTATAGCCTGCATTCCAGAATTCGCGAGGTTGTTTATGGAATTGGAAAGTTAATATTTCTAACTGCTCATGAAGGTTCCTGGCAAAAACATCCTTATTATTCAAAGCAGACTTCGTCGTAGTAAGTTGATCTTCCAAAGTCAGGATTTTCTTGGACATCTCAAACAAAGCCCGATCTTTTGCGTTCAACTGGTACGCTTGAGTTTCCAATGTTGACAGAGTACGAGCTTCTTCAATACTACAAGGAGTTCTTGATTGACCCCGAGCAGCTGGAGTGCCTCGTTCCTCGTTAACATCCTGGGCAGCTCTTCCTCGCCCACGAGAACTTCTTCCTCGTCCCCGAGCAGTAGCAGAAATACCAGACCTTCTTAAAGTATCCAATTCTTGCCTTAATTTGGCGTTCTCAACTTCTAAGAATGCGAACCCTTCGTCGGAGACTGGTACCAAAGCAGTGGAAGATGAAGCTGCAGACTTATACTGTGCCAACTCTTTCTGCAGATTGTTGTTCTCTTGTTCCAGCAGCTCAGCAATTTTTCTGCAGGCCTCAACTTCACCTTTTAGGGTCCTCTCCCTGACATCATACCCAGCAATGAGTTTGTCATAGCCCTTCTCGGCATAAATCTGTTGATATTTCATTTCATACCCCTCATGTAACAAGGCATTTGACTCCCTGTACTGATCCTTGAGATCTTCTAGAGTATATTGAAGCTCCTCGATCATATCATAGTAGGCCACGCTATTGGCCACTGCTCTATCAAGTAAGTCCTTCAAGTACCGATAAGCTTCGATTGCTTGCTCTGAAGCACCATGACCAAGGATGTCGGCAATTTCGGATGTACTGAGGTCTGTGTGACCAGCTTTATAATACTCATGGCATTGCTGCATCAACTTTGTGTCGTTAGCAGACAAAAGATCCATCCCGGCCAGAAACTAACAGAGAAAGAAAAAGAAAATCAAGACAGAGTGCAGATAAAGAAGAGATAATCATATGGAAAGAAAGAACTCAAATTTTATTAGATCATAAGGCAAAAGTTACAAAGATCTGAGATACAAAGTACAAGTAAGGAGAAAAATAGAAAGATAGTACCGAACAACTTCACACCTTTTCCTTGTCTCCTAAGACTTTCTCGGGAGGCTGGGACAAGGAGCTTGGTTGCTCGGTGGGAACATTGATTTGATCGGTTAGAGTTGAGATTTGTTCAAGAGGAGCAGGCAAAGAAGAAATCTCCTCAGCAGATGTCTGGTTGGGTTGAGGAGCAAGGATTTGATCACCCACAATCATTGAAGATTCTTCAGATGCAGCTTCGTCTACATCTTCATCTTCAATAACTGGAGGAGGACTAGGGAGATGTTGTTGAAATAGCTCGGAGTCCTCGCTCACCTTCAATTCCTGCAAGGCAGCAACCCAGCCATCATGGAAGAATTTCAAACTTCCATAATTCACCTGGGTCATCATTGCTGCTACCCCCTATCCCACCCTTTATCCTAACCAGTTCGAAAGGATTTCTTCACAGCTATTTTTCTCTTCATCTTCTCCGAGGAGAGCTTCTCGGATAGAAGGTCCTCGGAGGCTTTCAGCTTAGCCTCTAACTCCTCCTTCTGACGATTTGCTTCGCGCAGAAGTGTCAGCTCTTCCTCAGCTGATTTCAGCTTATTTTCAAGCTCCCCAAAAGTAGTGAGCTTCTCAGAGCATTTCTTGTTCTCCTTCTCCAAATCCTTCACTTTGTTTCCCAACTGCACTTTTTCTGTTTCAGATGCAGCCAATTTCTTCTCCCATACACCTTTATCCTCGTCATACTTCTGACGGGATTCCTTCAGAGATTGGGCCAAACCCTGGAATGCATCCTCTACTCCAGACGAGGAGCTTAAAGCCTTGAGCGCTTCATCTTTCTTCACAATGGTGTTAAAACAACTCACCAACTGAAAAAAGAAGGTAGTAATGAGTTAGTGCCGAGATACATATATTGATAGAAGGAAAAATTCAAGATAAAAAGAAACTTACTGAAGCAATGTGACGAGTAGCTAGGGATGTCAGCATATCCCTAGGCATGTTTTCCTCGATGCCTTGAATTTCAGGAATAATCCAAGTTTTTACCGAGCTCATTGCAGAGCTCGGGGGAATGATGGTTGGAACACCAACTCCACTAGTTTGGAGCTGGGGAATGGCTTCAGAAAAACTAACCAAGGAGGATTTATTCAATCTCCTCAGTGGAACTTCAGCAGTTTCAGCCAAAGAACCCTTGGTGGGGGAAATAGTGATCACTTCCACAGAAGTACTTTTCTTGCTCGGAGCCATTGGAGGCTTCTCGGCAGCCTTCTGAACAGCAACAGAAGGAACAGCATCAATTTTCTTGGTCCCCTTTGGGACTTCAGCCTTGTTCCTCTTTCCATCCCCGGCAGAGGAAGTCTCCTCGAAGATAGAAGGAACTCTTCTCTTGCCCATCTTCTAACTTAGAGGAATATGGGATTCTGGTGAAGATTCCTCGGAAGCTGGCAATGGGTCACTAATGCTGACCACGGGACGAGCAGTAAAGGATGATGTGTAGCTCCTGTACTGCAATAAATATGAAGCAGACCTGATGTGCTCGTCTGCAACCCTCTGATGCAAACTCCAGATATGTTTCAACTGCTTTATATTGACTTCTGACTCTTTTGGAGTTTTTCTCTTGCTGTCAACTGCAAATAAGAACATATTAAAATATCAGTCATACATTTGATCAAATATCATGAAATCATAATTTCAAAAACAAAATAAGATGAAAATGACCTATCCCATTGCCATATGGGGGGCATCTGGGACCCTCATATACTGCATCTCCAACCAAAGGGGCATGTTGCCAATTTTTTATAACTACCCCGTGTTCAAAATAATCCCTGTTGGCATCAGGGAGGTTGACTACTAAGGCCCTATTCAAAAACCTAGTTTTTAAATAAAAAACGTTGTCTAAAACAGCCCATCTGTAGCAGTACATAATCTCAGGAATTCCTATACGAGTTCCATGAGTTTGATTTAACCTATGTACCCCATTAACTATTCTCCATGTGTTGGGGGCTATTTTTGTAGGGACAACGTCGAAGTACTGACAGAACTCTAAACATAACGGATTTGGTGGAAAAGAAAATCCACATTCAGCAATAAATAGGCTAGGGAACCAGTGTCCCTCAGCCAAATCAAAATAACTTGAAGGCTCAGAAAGAACCTCCAAAGTTACCCAAGAAGGAATAGAGAAGTCAGAGCGGAACTTCTCAAGAGATTCGATAATGTAAACCATGATGAATAAAAGAAGAAGGAAGAAGAGCTTACAGGGAAAAAGGAGATCTGTTGACAAACGAAGGAGGAAATGAACGCACAAGAGAGAGAAAAGCTTTAGAAAACTCGAAAGCAGAAATTGAAAAGGTAGAAGACGATGGGATTGCCTCTGAAGTTTAAATACCTTGCCATGGGAAACGGCGAAAGAAATGATTACAAAAAGGAAATATTACGCTACCGGCGGCTAAAAGGACAAAAAGGGCACGAAGATCGAAGCGCCTATAAAAATGCAAAAAGGCGGATTCTGCGAATTTGGAAGGAAATTTAAATACGAAGAAAAGGCTCCTAAAACCCAGGAAGGTCATTTAATATCGCCATATACCGAGAAAGAATGTTCCATACTCCTCAAAGTTCGAAATATGAAACATTGGGGGCTTCTGTTGACACCAAAATTAGTATGCTGATGTGGACGAATAATAAGAGGACACGTGTCAATCTACGTGGCACAATAGCAACGAGGAAGATTGTTTCCCCGACCAACATACTCACTCCGAGGAAGACCAACCCTCCAAGGAACTCTTATCCTCCGAGGAATTCCAATGCTCCGATGAACTTTTGGACGACGAGCAACTAAGGCGGTTCGAGCTGCACCTCGACCACAGCATTAATTGCCAGATAATCAACAGTTCAACTATTCATTGAATGCTTATCATCTTGACGCGCACGTTTGAAGAACATTAAATGAATTACCCTTTCATATGTGTATCATTTAATGTAACACCCTTTCATATACAGCCTAAGGGCTATAAATACCTTGTATCACCCTCATTAAAAGGGACCGAAATTTCTGGATAGAGCTTATAATCGAGAATTCCCAAAACACTCAGCAATAACATAACAGTGGACGTAGGCCATTCTTATAAGGCTGAACCACTTTAAAAATCTTTGTCTCATTTTATTTATCTGTGATTGAACAATTAGAGCTATCTAATTTTTTACATCAACACACGGATTACAATGAAAATATATGACACAGAAATACCCTCGGGTGTCGGTTCTGTTGTCGGCGGCTGGAACAATCCCTTTCTAGTAGGGCAGCAGTGAAGAAGAGAGCGGCTTCCTCACAAATTACTCCAGATGAGTAAATGATCTTCTTGAAGGTTTAAAGATTCACACACATATATGGGAATGGTTTTGTGAATCAAAAAGGTTTAGAAAACCTTAAAAAGTGAAGTCTTATTCTGGGCTGTTTTCGCAGAATTTTGAGATTGCAGAAAGACTTGAAAAACGTGTAGAAGGAGATCAAATATTTATACAAAAATCGAGGCGGTGGCTCGTTCGAACGAGATAGCCATGTCGCTCGAGCGAAGGACAAAAGTCGTTCGAACGATATCGCGCGACATGCCTATCTCGCGCGAACGACTTCCAAAGTCGTTTGAGCGATCTCGTCGATCGAGGCAATTTTCTTCTACACTTATAAAAATTCTGCTTTTGATAAAAAATAAAACCAGACTTCAAAAATAATTTTCAAAAATATTTCCCAAATATTTATGCAAATATTTTAAAGCTCCAATAAAACATATTACTGATAGAGCGTAGTGGAGTAGTGGGAATGAGCTGAGCAACACGTTGCTTGTAGCATGATGCACGTGATGAATGTGGTTGCACTGAATTCAGATAAAGGCCGTCGAGGATGATCGTGTTGACGTACCGAATGTAGCGGTATCAGACATATGAACTGTGATCTAGGAGAAAACATAAAATTCCTAGAATCTATTGTGGACATTTATAAAATTATGTCCTTACAAATACCTACTTATGAGTCTCAAAATTTGCAAGTCATGCATTCAAATATGCATGTATGCAACAAAATAATAAATCTAGTATCCGCACATATGAATTGTTGCCTGTGTTTGGCATTTAATTCAACTTAATGGGAGTACTGGCATTAAAATAAACAATAATTCTTATTTTCAACCACATGAATCGTTGGCTTGTGTTTGGCACGAGACTCATTAAAACACGAATATCATAATATTCAACAATATGAATCATTGGCCTGTGTTTGGCACGAGACTCATAAAAATATGAATATTAACAATAACGCAAGTCTAATATCCTACCATATGAAATATGTCGGCCTATGTTTGGCACGAATATTTAACTAAGAAAGGATCATTAGAGCAAAGTTATATCACGGTTCTAGATAAAATATATATGAAATATGGAAAAACTTAAATTTTTCCAAAAAAAAAAGAGTTAGCATCATGGAACTGTAGGAAATTACTCCAAAATCTCAAATATTCGACGGAATTCAAAAATATTTTTTCTGAAAGTCACGAACATTATTTATGTAAAATCGATTCCCCCAAAATATTATACTCAAAACTTAATGTATAATTAGTGGTCCAAATATAGACGCATACACAATAATCTAATATTTATAATTATGGATTAAGACACTTTCATGTCTTCCCCGTCCAACATCATATAAATATTATTGTCGAAACATCAATTCATAATTACATTAGGACCTTTGGGCTACCAAATATAGATTATGCACAATAACCTAATATATCGAAATGTTATTATCAAACACGTAATCATACATATAATATTCAAAATTTTATATTGAACTCTTTCATCAATACCAAATAGTACATAACATGAATATTAGAACAACCATGAACATAAATAACAGCCCCCGTGGTGAAAAAAAATACATAATATTTGGAAAAAATCGCAATTTTTGCCAAAAATAGAAAATTTGAGTTAGCACCACAGGGATGTAGATAATTACTCCAGGATCTCAAAACAATTTGCGGAATTAAAAATTCAATTTTCTGAAGTGAGATATTGACGTCAAAATTATTACCAAAAATGACGAAAATGCAATTTTAAGGATCTTAACAACGTCAAAATGCAAAAGTAAGGTGGTGCCCATTGAACTCAATGGGTTTTTTATTTAGACGTTCCAGTCGACCATATCAGTTTCGTAAAATTCCGAACAAGTTTTGACCTTTCATTCTAACCAGTGAGTATTGGGGACAGAAAAAAACGTCACAGAAAGTTTCAAACATACTTTAAGAGCAGATTCAATGACATAAATTAAAACGTTACACAAAGTCTCAAGCATAATCTGATTTAATGACATAAATAAAAATGTCGCAGGAAGTCTCAGGCACATATTTCATTATAGACGAACATCAATAAGGAAAATCAAGAGATCCTAAACTTTAGCTCTGATACCACATGTAAAATCATTCTTAATAACACCTAATATTAATCACGAACACATTAATATGATTAAACTTTAGCATACAATTGTTCTTAATAAAAGGATATTGGATCTTCATATTTTCACAAAATACGTTTAAAAGATAAAAATTAAGACTTACCTTGATTCAACGCATTGATCAATCTTGATTAATTGCTCCATCAATATCCCTTCTTGGAAAAATTACACTCAATTGGAATCTCAAAATTTCTCTCCCACCTCAAAAATTGTGTGTTATGAGATAACCACAGATGGTGTAGGGCTCCTCAATTTATAAGGGGAAGAGGTCTGGAATTCTAGTCAAGGTGGGACTCTATTTCAAGTCTCCCACTAATGCCACTAACCATCACGTGACTGACGGATAAGATTGACCCAATCTTCTAATATTCGTATTTATCACGTTCCTAATTAATTATCTGATTTTTATCAAGACCACATAATTGGAAAATTCATAAATTCGAAATTTAATATAATTGAAATTAAATAATTAATTTTGACACTTAATATTAATTTCCAACAGTATTTCCATAATGGAAAACTCTTGGTCATGTTGAAGAAGTGTGGACTTTTGAGGCATTACTGGTTTTATGCATACAAATGTGCACAAAGTATCGGAGTACCGATTATGGTTTGTCACATTATGGGATGATTTCAAGTAGGCCTATCAATTACCCGAAC
Organism: Sambucus nigra; assembly: GCA_949130495.1. NCBI lineage: Eukaryota > Viridiplantae > Streptophyta > Magnoliopsida > Dipsacales > Adoxaceae > Sambucus > Sambucus nigra. Next base: position 400,996,841 of record OX422220.1, read on the forward strand.
CCGACCCGGACACTAACTGTATAATAGGGTCTGAGCATATTTTTTTGGACTCGAGACTCGAAGACCCGTTTATTAAATGGGAAGGGTCTGGATCTTATACAAGACCCAGACCCGAAGACCCAACCCGGATTGTACATTATTATTTTTTAAATATATATACATATACTATAAATTTATATATATTTATAAATATATCTTATCAATATAACATGTAAGTAATATATAAAAATATATATATTTATGTATATAATAAATATAAATAATATATGTTTTATTTATACTAATAATATTCTATAATATATTACAAAATATTTTAATTTAAGATTAAAAAATAAAGAAGAGGGATAATATAAAATAAATGTATATATTTGGCCAGACTCGGACCCGAACGGATCTGGGTCTGGATCCAATATTGTAAACCCAATGAAGACCCGAACCCGATGAAGACCCGATTACACGGATCTGGATCTCCTTAAATCCGACCCGTCTCCGACCCGATGACAGGCCTAGTTTCAAGAGTCATTGTTGCATACGACTTTTGTCATATTTGGAATTCATATTAATGAATATTGTTGGTATTTTTAACCATGGAGAGGTGTTATGTTAATTAATAACATAATACTTGCATGATTTCGTGTTGAGATTTGACATTTTTATTAAGTATGATGTGCTAATTAAGGATATTCATTGAACTATGGTTATGATGTGGCCGCAATGAGTATTCACCCGTGTGTCGATTTTATTAAAATTATTTAAAACCAATTTTTTTTTATGAATATTTTCCCATGTGGGAGAATGTAAGATTTTGGGCTCACCCACAATTGTTTTCTGTTTTATAAGAACTAGTTGTGCCTACGTGCGTTGCACGTGTTTGTGAGTCCAGATATTCTTCTTTTCTTTGAATTAATATGAATTATGTAAAATTAAAAATCTAAAGCATCACAAAATATGTTTTTGTAAGACTTTGGATAATAACTATATTTAATTGAAAGAAAAAGATATTGTATTTATCAATCTTGGATAACACCAATCTTTACTCGAAAAGAAAAAGAAAATGTCTTGGTCAGATATGTTGTTTTTGACGTTTGTTTAGATGCGAAGGTTATTTTTCCTCTTCAATTTTGTGAGCGACGAAACCTGTCAGCTTTCGATCTGATTCTTTAACTGACTTTCCTTTAATATAGAATCTGTAAAATTTGCCAATGCATGTGTGTAGCTTTCGAATATATTCTGAGTGCAAAATTTCCTGTGGAGTAAAAGAATAGATATGAATATATAGTATATTTTTTTAGTATTGAGCGTATTGAATTTACGAATGAGTTTGAATCGGTAAAAAAAATTATATTACCTTATCTTTAGAAGCAATGAATGTCAGAATGTTGCACCCAATGAAAGATTTTGCTTCGTTGAACATTGTCACTGATGCTCTTTCGTTGTCGTCTTGGACCACAAGTTGAAGTAAGTACCTTACATTTGTTTGTGCAATGTGTAAGTAAAGGTATGTGTATGATGAGTTATTTAAATTAAAAATCATAAATTATTTTTTTTTTTTAACTTATTGTGTAATTTCCATTTGAGGAATCACAATTTAAGCATGTTCCATTTTCTTTAGCAACAATGAGTTTCGTGTTGCAAAAATTCCAAGCGTCATACCATGGGTTTTCTTTGATTCTTACCTCCATAATCATGGCAACGAAAGAACAGAAAAGATTATGTGGAATGTGAAAATATTTTTATGTTACGTTATGGTAATGAAAATGTTAGACATGTAAAGGTGATTCATAGTAAATTAAGTATTACCTCCTTTGTTGATGCAACTCCATTTATAATATCACGAATAGAAACCTTGTCTTCATTCATGATTATTTTTTATGGCAGCGAACTAATTTCTTGAAATTTGGGGATGTTAGTGAGCTCTTCAACCTGTAGGTTACATTTTGTCAATATATTTATGTAATGTAGAAACTAAAGTGTTTGCGAAAAGAAAATCAAAGCATTATTTTAATTCGATAGCCTGTATGATATTAGGGTTAATCTGAATTGTAATCTTTGATACACTACTTAAGCTATATTCGCCTGTTAAGAATAAATTGTTGAAATTGGAATTAGTAGGACATGTATTCGTTGTTGCTTGAAGTGCAAAAGAATATTTTACCTTCATAAGATGAAAGTTTAGCTTGAGCAACAACTATTAAAGGATATTCGACTGATAAGCTACTTAATTACTATCCTTCATTCTCTGCTAAGTCTCCCCATAAAGTGAAATTCATTGATTGGAATCCGTGATAAGTAATAAATTATAACATGAAATAGTATATTAAGCAATGTGAAATAAATTTGCATACATAAAAGTATATTTTTAATATAATGAAAAGTTAATTTTAGGATTCATACTTTATATCTCGGAGAGTTATATTGCGTAAAATTACTTTTGTCGAGTTGGATGCTTTGTAATAGTCCTCATTGGTTTCACATCTATGACGAAAGCTATCACATCTGTATGTTTGAGAATTAGAAATAAGATAAAATAATGAGTTTTTATAAATGTATGAGCAAAACTTTTGTACTAATAATTATCATAGATTTTCTCTTCATCTTTCTGTGCGAGTATATATTCAAAGGAGATGAATATGAAATAATGATCTCGTTCAATGACCCCAATGTATTTATTTAAGGACAACTCGATTTTTTCGTGAACGGTTGAGTAAGCATCATTAACGCCCTTTACCATACCATTAGTGAGAGAATATTATTTTTGACTTTTAAGAAGACCTTCTAGTCGATTTTGTCATGAACGATTGAGTAAGCATCATTAACGCCCTTTACCATACCATTAGTGAGGGAATATTATTTCTGGCTTTCAATAAGACCTTTTAGTCTTTTAATAGGGACAAACTCCTAGTGCGCAAGGTGTAAAATATGAATTGTTTAATATAAACGGTTATGCTCTCTTAGATGGTTTGACGCAATGGGATAAAAAATTAAGGGTAACATCCATTATATAAAAGATTTATCACTTATCAAATATTAAATCCACTAATATTGGTATTTTTGTTTTATATATAGAGTATTGAGATGATATGTCAATTTGCCGGCCTCTTAGGTGTAAGGATGTATTATCCGTTGTGCGCCTATGTATAAGTTTGAAAAAGGAAAATGAAGCTCTCTTTTTTCAGTTATGTTTCAGTTGGGTAGCTTCTAACCCATGTGGTGGGTGAATAGAAGACCTTGACGCATACCTAAAATAACTGAATGGTGAAAGGCTCCTTGGTCCTTAACAATTTTAGAAGCGGTTTAATATCTCACAGCTCAAGCTTTCAATGGTGGGATTGAAAATAACAGACCTACAATTGGGATCAACCATATTGCAGGTTCACCTAAGAAATTTCCAGGACAATCAACCAGCAAAGTAGCACCTACTTTACTCCTCTGTTTGTATGCCACTAATGCATTTATTTTTCTGTAATTCATTTCCTCGATCACAGTTCTAATTTAATGTAATTTGTACATTAAATTTATATTTCTTGAACTTTTGTCTACATACTTCTTTTATTTTTTGCCTTCGATTTTATGTAGATTCATTTGCAATACTCAAAATGACACATAGTTTTACGGTGGCTAAGGATACGGAGGTGAATGCCTATTCTAGCTCATAAAACAACAATATTATAATAGACCTTTTATTCTGAAATATTCAAGTAGAATAGTATCGTTAGGAAGGTCTATAATTTTATTCTGAAATATTAAAGTATAACAGTTTCATGACATATCAAATGAATGACATTACAGACATGAATACGTAAGTTTAGGTTAAAAAAATATAATGAAATGAGTTTGACGAAATAACTTGAGTCGTTCAAGAGAAATTATTTTAGAGGTCTAAAAATGTAAATAACGGTGACATAATAGAGCGAAGCTTTAGCAACAATACTCGAATACTCAATAAATTCTCCAAACTAAAAATTGTAGAACGTATTATTTCACATTAACAGAACAAAAAAATGAACATTATTACTAAAAAAAATCTCAAAACTAAAAATGGTAGAACGTATGATTTCACATACCTCCTAAACGAATGGGGAATTCCTTCAATCGTCTCTGATTCAGAAGCCGAGCTTATACAACAAATAACGATAATAACCTATAATATTTCAATTAACATCTCATTAGGAAAGTTAAGAGATTTTAAAATCATATTGGAACCAAAAAATTAACTTGATTTTAGAATAAGAAACAATAAGAAGAAAGGATGCAATTTGAAATAATCTCTTGTTGTGTTTTTTAATTTATATAACTTTGGAAAAAAATATTGAACAACTAACTATATCAATTTAACAATACCAAAAAAACGAACATTATTAGTAAAAAAAATTCTCGAAACAAAAAATTGTAGAACGTATGATTTCACATACCTGGTAAACAAATGGGGAATTCCTTCAGAATCGGAGCTTGTACAATCAATAAGGATAATAACCTTTAAGATTTCAATTAACAATTCATTAGGAAAGTTAAGAGATTATTGAACTTGGTAATCTGTACTAAGAATTAATTTTATATGAGTAGGCATACTATAAAAAAATTCATAACATAAGTGAGGAAAAATTCTATACAGAAGTATGATTATTTACCTTGATTTTTGAAGACGTAACAATAACAATAAAGGATGAAAGAAGGAACAATAACAACAAAGGATGCAATTTCAAATAAATAGACATATACAAAAACCCAGCATACCTCATATTGACCTTTGGTTTTTCCAGGTGCCATCTGATAAAATGAATGAACAAATGTTTAAGATTTCGTGTTCTCTTGAAATATGAGAAGATTAATGAATCTTCTTGGTGTTACTTAAAAGATGAGAAGATGAATGAATGTTGAGATGGAGATACGACTCCTCATTTGTAGGGATGGATGTTTGATGTGATAGGGGTATTAGGGATGAATGTATTAGTAAGGTTATTTTAGGAATAAAACATTTAATGATGATATTTTGGTCATTTGACAAGTGAAGAAGAAGTTCCCTCTTTTTTAGTAGTAGTGATGGGTTGAAGACTGTGGTTTAAATGGATATGCGAGAGCACCTTAATTTTATGGGATATGGATTATAATGACCTAATTTGTAAAATCTATTTCATTTGAGTTTTGTGGGCATGTGATAGAGATGCCAAATTACTTTTCTTTATATGTCAGTTAGGGTTAGGTCACCTTGCCTCTCTTAATAAACACATACGTTATTTCCATCAAGAACTATGATAAAGGTAGAGAGAACGGAAAGAAAGCCATAGCCCCCAAGAACCGATTGCCATCTTCTCATCTATTTGCAATGACGAATCCAAATATGTCAATAGATTGTGTTCTTTGCTTCCAATATGGTTTAATCTTGTCTAACATAAGAAACGATGTAATATGATTTTTTTTCTCATCTGTTTGTTTGTGGTAATCAACTGTCATAATGAAATCATAGAAAAACAATCTTAAAATCTTTAAAGTTAACCATTATAATGCATAGTAATAATAGTAGGCATCGTTTGCATGGAGAAGAAGCAAGAAAGATCTCATATCTTCTCTTTATAGAAATTCTATTTAATGCCGTTTTTAAAATAATTCTCATTATGTCGTATAATATAAATAAAATTTATAAAATGTGCCATAAGAACGTATTTTCAACCCCTACTAAATATATTTTATCATATTTCAATTTTCATGTGATCAGGACCTAATATAAGAAATGTTCTCGGCCAACCTTGGTAGTACGGGGTAATAATAATTACGAGTTATGCCTAATGAAAACACACATCATATATATTTTGTTTGGATTTGATGATAAACTTCCTAATAATATTGAGCTTTGCCTACTAAGGATAAATTTAATAAATATAGACTTCATAAGTATTATATTTGGATTATAGAATAAACTTTACAATTCTAATTTTTTGGATTTGACATATATTTCATACAATTGTGTATTTGGATTTGAATATACAACTAAAGAACCCAAAATTTTTACAATTAATTACTTAAATATGCGAAACTTTGTTTATTTTGCTGTGGAAGAATATTTTCTAGAAAATGATGCCCCTTGACCCTTCAAAGATGTTTGAATGTGTGAACTTCTTGTGATTCTTAATGAGAAGTATGAAATTAGAAGTGTTATGAAAAGATTTTAAGTAGGTATAATCATTGAGAACATGAGAAGCATGATTGGAATGACACTATTTAAATATGGGAGTCTCTTATTTTTATTGTACGTTATTTATTATTGTTCTAATTCACTTAAAAGCTCTATTTTCAAGAATAAGTCACAATTGTGTTTTTTTTGTATTATAAAGTACTTTTAAATTTGTGAAAGTTTGACTCATTTTTTAAAAATAGCAAAAAAAAATTATTTTGAGCTGACTTTTATGGATCATTTGAAATGTTTAAATACCATATAAAAAAAATTCAACTCAAATATAATTTTTTTACCATTAAAAAAAATATATGTAAACTTAGTATGTATGAGAGCTTGGCTATATATATATATATATATATATATATATATATATATATATATATATATAGGGAGAGGTTCACAAGTGGACCAAAAGAATGGACTTTTTAATGGACTTAACAAAAAAGACTAATAAGTCTCGTTAGTGGGTGCCGCTGGCGCGGACTCATTACACCAAGGAATTAAAATTAGTGGGTTATTAGTCTTTTTTGTTAAGTCCATTAAAAAGTCCATTCTTTTGGTCCACTTGTGATCCTCTCCCTATATATATATATATATATATATATATATAGTTACTGTTCTTGTGCGGACTGGGCATGTGTCACTTTTGACGGTGAATTCAGAAATTATCCGCAGAGCGCCTTCCTATTACTTTAGTTGCGCAAAACTGCTCCTTTCCCTAATTTAGTATCAGATATAAGTTTTAGTATCAAATATTTTTATAAATAAAATAAATATATTTATTATAACAAAAACTACAAATCATCCGTGCATCACGCGGATTAAAAACTAGTTTTTTTCTTAAAATGTTTGGCTATCAAATAATGATTATTAACATGGAACGCCAAATAATGATTATTAACTGCCAATAATGATTATTGACAATTACTTATTATGATACTTGCTTAGAGTTTAAATTCCCTACTAGTGGTAGTTAAAATAGGCATGGGAGGCCAAATTGACAATTTAACAAATAATAGAGGGAACACCAAATCAACCAGAGCCCACTTCCCGCCCTTATATATATATGTATGTATAAACACATATAATATTAATTTTGTCATAAAAAAGAACTATCTTTTCAAGTTTTAACAGACTGAAAAGGATACTTAACCAAGCTCTAGGTTGGCTTGCAGAGTTGCAATCAAAAGATCATTTCATATGGACAACTTAAGATAGTTATATAGCAATGATATGGATTTGTGTATCCTATCTGTAAGTCCTGCTTATCTCGCTCCTAATTGCTAGACAGTCAATTAATCAACAACTAGTGGGGAACATTAAAGTTTTTGGACCAAACAAGAGTAAAGCGCACTCTACTTTTATGAAGTCAAAACCTCACGCACTTCTTAACCCAAAAAAAATATTTATGCACTCTACTTTTATGCATAATTCTAGGCATTTTTTGCATTAAAAATAATTCATGGAGGTTTCTTACCCAAAAAATAGAAGTTGAAGGTTTTTTCTGCACTTGCCTGATTATTTTTACATACATTTTTTTAAGCATAAACAAATGAGCCCTTAACGATTTGTGTGCTTATGAGTCATGGGCAGCCTTCCCTTCGCTAATTTATGCAATTGTCCCGAACCACTCGATAGGAAAGAGTATTAGGGCCGTCACATATATGTGCCGGCTGAAATCTAATTTTTTAGTGTTAAAATGAAGTTTTTTAGGGTTAAAAATATTTTTTTAATGCTGAAATTCATATTTTATTGCTGAAATAAGAATTTTATTACTGAAATATAAAAATTTAGTATTAAAATAAATAAATACGTATTGAAATATACGAATATTTATTATTAAAATAAATAAATACGTATTGGAATATTCAATTTGGGCCTGCTCAAATTGGACCCGGAGCCCGTTATACTTTGTGAGGTGAGATTGTTGGCCGAGCTTGAGATTAAACCGAGTAAATTAAAATCACGCCGACCCTGACCAACCCCAAAATTGAGGCATAGAGTCCGATTGACAAATCTACATATGATATATCTTGCAACGAAGCTTTTTAAGTTAACACGTATCTAATTTCGAGATATATTTCAATAGTAATATAATGAGGCTTAGATTTGCAATAATGAATTAAATTCGTAGTTAATTGAATCTTTCCATACATTTTATAATTCTAAACATATAATTTTAATGAAAGTTGATTTGATAAAGAATCTCAGCCATTATTGCATGAAAAGAAGACAAAATGTGTACTATCAATTTCTTATTCTTTAATTTTCATAACTCATTACCAAAAACAATTCCAAAGAACAACCCTATATGTCATCGTATCTCAGTGAATATCAAATAAAAACTTATATATCATTCTATAATCGCAATGTTATATGAATATAAAATGGGCCATTCATAACTTTAGGTTGGCCCGACCCAAACACATAATTGAGTAAAGCATCTAAACAAACCAAAACTTACTACATATAAAAAAAAATAATGGTTCATCTTAAATCCATTCACAAATTTTACAAGTGCATCCACCCAAAGATATTATTATGTTAACCTCGTGAGACATGCATTTTTAAGGATGTGGATGACAAATATTTGTGGATTAACTTATTAATATCTTCGAGTGGATGTATTTACAAAATTCGTAAATGGATCAAAGATTATCCAAAGATAATTTATATAAGAGTATGGTGAGTACACTAATGAGTATGTTATTTGACCAAATTTGAGCCAAAGTACTACATAATGGGTATAGAATTTTATCAAATATGGAGATTGCTAGGCTAAACTTTTCTCGAAGAATGGCTAAAGGAAGGAGTAGGGATGGCAATGGGTCGGTTCGGAGTCGGGTTTTAACTCCCCGTCTTCGTTAGAAAAATCATTCCCCGTCCCGTTCTCCGTTATAACGGGTTCGGGGATCCCCGTCCCCGTTTAAAACGGGTATCAGGTTCCCTGCAGGGAACCCGTTTTGATTTTTTTTTTCTCGTCCCTGTTTTTTTATATTATGGAAATTTCAGAAAAATATATTGGAAAAGATTGATGATTTAATCATTATTAGAAAAATATATTGGAAAAGATTGATGATTTAATCATTATCAGAAAAATTTCAGAAAAATATATGGGATCAAAGATTCAAAATCTACCATAACAGTAACATCCCTATTGTTACAATCAGAAATAAAATAAACATCTAAAAAACATTAAGGGGATAAGGAAGCGGCGTAACAACGGAGAGATAGAGAGACTTTACCAATTGTAACAGTAACGACCATCATGAGGACTTTGTGAGGATGAGGAAGCGGCGCCGGGGCCGGTGTGAGGACAAGAGATGGTGTGTCATGCAGAAGAGAGTGAGAGAGAAGAGAGGTCAGCGGCGTGAGGACGGGGCGGGCTTGAGAGTGAGAGAGAAGAGAGGTCAACGGCGTGAGTAAAAAGAGAGGTTAGGGTTTACTTTTTTTTAGATGTTTATATATATATATATATATATATATATATATATATATATATTAAAAAATCGGGTATCTCCGTGGAGACCCGAGGGTATACCCGAAACCGATCCGAAATTTTCCGAGGATTTTTTTTAATACCCGAACCCGACCCGATCCCCAAATTTTCGGGGATTTTTTTTCGGGTATCCATGGATTACCGGGTTTTCAGGGATAATTGCCATCCCTAGGAAGGAGCATCAGAGGAAACTTTATGTTTGGCGGGGAAGGAGGAAAAAAAATTAAATAATCTCTTGCGAGACGTGATGTTTTGCATGATTGGATGACCTCAAAATAATAAAATTTTAAGTGTATTATGATGTTTTGCGTGAATGATTTGACCTCAAAATGATAAAGTTTTAAGCAAATTATAAGTATATTTGGTCTTTCCAATTGTGGCAAAGACATATATGAGTTTACGAATTTCACTTAGCAAAGATGACAAAATCTTCTTACATGACGAAGCAATATAAGTCAATTATCACTTAAAAGAGTATAATTTTGGTTCGTAAATCTTATGATTTGCACAATGACTCCTCACTGTCAAGCAATTAAATTTATCCCTCAACTTTGTCTTCATTTTTACTCTACCATCCCGATTTTCATATTCGGGACTTAACCCCCTGAACTTATTTAAACAACTTAATTACTGCCAAACCCTAACGTTGTCAACCTTTTGGACGGAAAATTGGTTGTGTGCATGACACATGGACGTATTTTTTGTCCAATCCAATATAAAATATCTTTAAATTTTGAAAATTTTAAATTTACAAAAAACATATATCTAGATATTAGAGAAAAATACTTTAGAAATTGTAAATGACTGGAAAAACCAGAATTTATAGAAAAACATTAAAAAAATATGGAAAATACCGATAAAAGTGGTTAACAAACTTAAAATGATGGAAAAACATTTATACATTGCAAGAAATATAGAAAATTTTAATTTTTGAAAATGACAGACTATTATTTGAATTTTTTGGAAAAAAATAGGAAACATATTTAAAATTTGGAAAATTGCTGAAAAACAATTAAAATATGAAATGTTGAAGAAATATATTTTGAAAATTTTGAAATTACTGCAAAACATTTGATGATGTAAAATGCTTAAAATCTGAAAAATTCTAAATATTTTACTAAACTTGTACATTATTTTTTTTCCCAAAAACATGAGAAGTTGAATAATAGCAACCTTTCTAATTTTTTTAGAAATTTAAAAGATATAGTAAATTTCAATGTTTCAACCTCAATAAAAACAAAAAGCACATAACTTGGAAATAAAATAGTTACAAAAACAACACAAAATTATTTATTTCAACTTGGACAGAATAAAAAACAATTTTAGCTACAAAAAAAATATTGGAACAGAGTAAAAAAGATTGAAACTATGTCTTGAAATCTCAACAGTTGGTGTAAATCGGTATTCTCAATAATTGTCTAGAATATGACTGGACCAACAACAAATACATTGTCCAAATATTGGAACAACAACAAAAAAATGGAACCATTAATATAAATGGAACAACAAAAAATATTAGAAAAAAATCGCCAAGGAAAAAATAGCTTATGTCGGTGCCAAAAATCCGTATCTAAAATTGGTGTCTAAGTTGAAGTTCATATCTACAATCCGATCAGGAAACTTGGTACAAACAAAATATGAACACCACCATCATCCATCACAACCATCATCGCCTGCCACAAAATCAAAGAAAAAAAATAAAAAAAATAAAATCCCCAAAATTTGGTGACAGATTAAAAAATGGGGACTTTGTAAATTTATGATATATTATAATATATATTCTGATAATAGGATAACGGATAACAAACATTTTGCTTCCATTTTTAGTTCATATTTTTTAATAAAGCTCCTGACACGGATCTATATCCATTAAACGTCAACCAATCACAGTATGTCACATCAGTTGATAATTTAAAAATAGGGACTAAAAATGAAAATAAAATGTTTGTTGTCCTATATCCATAACCAATATTATTTTAAGTTCTAAAAGTGCATAATCTATTAAAGGAATCTGACAATATTCATGGTTTTTGAAACCCATTCATTAGACGGAGAAAAAGAAAGGTGGTTAGCAAGGACGAAGCCAACCTTTTTTGGAGGGGGCCATGGCCCCCCTTTAACTTTTGAAAAGTTTTAAAAATCACCCCTTAAATATTTTATGATATATCTAGTCATTTTCTTTACAAATTTTCCCAATATAATGTTTATTGGCCCCCCTTAAGTTGAATTCCTAGCTTCGCCACTGGGTTAGTGAGTCTTGTAGTGAGAAGGGCAGCCAAGGGGTGGAGTGTGATGGTGGCCAGTGGCTTGAGAGAGAGGAAGATAATTTTTTTTTTGTTTGGACAAAAATACTTGTATGTGCAATGACCATATTTCTTCGCTCAAACATTGTTGCTGTCAGTAGTAAGTTATAATGTTTTATTAAGTTTAGGGCTCCCTAAGTCTCGAAAATGAAAGCCGAGGTGGTGATGTGAAAAAGTGGGCAAAATTGAGGTGGATAAGAATAACTAACCCTAAATTAAATGCTACAATTATAATTAATTATTTTTATTAATTAATATCTAGACCATCAATGGAGCCAATAAATAGTGGTAGGATAGGCTTTTTGGTGAATACTTCAACTTGCCACAACTAATATTTTAAACTAGTGCCCGGGGAATTCACAAACATTTTAAACTAGAGAGAATCCAGGTGACTAACATGACTAGCTAAATTCATTTAGCTATATCATACGTACGTATAAAAATATGTTGATGGATACGTATATACAGCGGCGGAGCCAGGATTCGGAGTTAGTGGGTGCGAAACTCTTTGACGTACCCCGAGGGTTCGGGGGCGGGAGCCCCCGAGGCGATTTTTTTTGGGTTTTTTGTACTATTTTGGGCATAAATCTTGTACTAAAATAGGATAGTTATTACAATGCAACTTTCCTAGAGTTCATTTTTTGAAAAAATTGAATGATATGTTCAGTGTCAATATCATCCAACACGTCTCTTTCGATATATTAATCAAACAGATTTAATCTAACCTAAACAAGTTATTTAAAATTAATAGAATTAATGAAAAAGGATTAATCTAACATAAAAATCAGAATTAATCTAACATAAATTTGTTGGAAAAAGATTAACCCAATGATGTTGAAATTTATTATTGAATTTATTTAATAAATTAATTTAGTAAAATTTTAATCACTATGTATGATTAATCATTTTGTAAATTTTAGTAATAAATTCAGTAATAAAATCAATGTAATGGAGGAGAAAATTTTCAATAATAATTTTTATCTTGAACTAGGGTCCGTAATAATTTTCAGTAATAATTTCAGTAAACTAGGGCCGTTCACATTCAGGAATTTTTTATCTTGAACCCGTTAATGTGTTGTAGACTAACAAATATGTAAATGGAGGAGAGAAAGGAGACTTACCTTTTGTTTTGTTCTTGAATAGAGAAAGAAGACAAAACTTTGGTTGGGTTGAAAAATTAGGATCGGCTATTGTTGTATATATATTGACTTAAGTTTCAAAAATTACCAATTTTAATCTTAATATTTAAGCTATTACACACATGTATATAATAAAAAATAAAAAAAATAAAAAAATTCCCGAAAACTAGTGCATGCGCCCGCACCCTCTCGGGTGTGTGTGGCTCCGCCCATGCGTATATATGTATGGAGTAGGTATTAATAATGCAATTTTCATTTTTTTTCTTTTTTATGTATTATTACAAAGTAGATGTCATAGATTGAGACTTTGTTCACGATGGTGGAGAAGAAATGACCACGGAAGGAGTTGGTTAAGGGTTAGATATTCACATTTAAATCAAAATATTGTTGGACACAATTGGTAGGTGAACTTATAATAAATGTTCAAGTACGTGAATTATAGATATTCCTAGCTAAATTCTGAACTAAAAGCAGTTCGCTTAGAGAAGGAAAAGAATAAAAAATGAAAATTAGATTTTTTGTTTTCCTTCTAAAGTGATAAATGAAATTATAAATTCTTTGATTTTATTTCAAGAAATAGGAAAACGATAGTGTAATCACCTGTAAATTAGAAAACAAAAAAAGATCCTTCACATTTTCTCTTTCATTTTCACCTCAACTACAAAAACACAAACTTAAGAAAGAGAAAAAAAAAAGGCATGTATCAAATAGTCACTTGAACATTTTTTAATACATGCTTGTTTAGTCCAAACGTTTTTATTTTATTCCAAAAAGTTCCTCACTATATAAAAATACTCAAAAAATGAGCTCCGATGAGGGTCGTCGTAGCGCCGATAATTTTTTTTTTTGGGGGGGGGGGGGGGGGGGGGGGGTGGGGGGGGAACGCCGCTAGTGCGAACCTTTAGAAAATAATAGAATATCGGTTAAATGGGTATTTGAGGGACTTTTTTGAACAAAATAAAAAGTCTTGGACTAAATATGTATTAAAAAATGTTTGAGAGACTTTTTGGTAATTGATTAAAAAAAAACACTCTAATCATTTCACTCATCGACGCATTGAAACATAAGAAATAAAGCTATTATGTTTGATAACTATTTAAAACTTGGTAATAGTATGCATCCTTCATGACGAGTTAGTTTGCAGACAATTTGTTTCCCTTAAAAAATGCATTCTACCATATAGGAATTTTATAGGAAAGTTTAAGAGAACTTGATGTATGACCATCATGCGCGGATGCACATTGGGCCTAAGGAGAGCGAAGACTCCCGTGGATTTTCTAAAAGATTTTTTTAGGGATGTTATATGTAAAGATAGAAAATTAATTGCATAAATAATGAGGTTTTAGAATTTTTAGGATAAAAAGCGTAATAAGCTTGTACAAAACTAGAAATGGAAGCTATAATTTGTATAAAACTCGAATTAACCAAAAAAAATTGCCTTAGGGCCCCCCGCCTCCGAACCCCCGACATTTGTCCTTTAACCATAAATTAGTTGAGTTTTGATGATGCTTTCCTATGAATATGAATATTCATGACCCTTTTCCTGAACGACCTCGAGGAAAAGAGATTCAAAGTATATTTTGTAATAAGAAATAAGACAATTCAATATTCGACGGGGTACATGAGTATACATAAACTCTTAAAATATTCCTCCTCTTTGTCTATTCCATGATAAAATATACAAAATAAAGATTACAAAAGAAAGTAAGAAAATTTAACAATCATCCTCTTATCACTACACCAAAAACAACAATCTAGCACGGTTTAAAACTATCCCAGATCAAATATGTCACGGTTTTGAACTGTGCTAGAATCACGTGTTCTAAAATGGCCATTTTTTTTGGCATAGTTTAAAAGTGTACCAGATTTGGACAAACAAGAATACTTCTAGCACACGTTTAAACCATGCCAGAATTTGATATTTTGACACAATTTTAAACTGTGCCAAATTTTTAGATCAAAGAATAAAAAATTAATTATAAATAATATTACCCCCAAAAAAATCAACAACATTTCCACTATTTTTCGTACCTATTTTAGCATAACAAAAATTCCATAATAATATAAATCCCGCATGGCAAAAATAGTATAACGATACAAGTAGTCTACAACACTAATACACATCCAGACAATAATCCCACTAAAAATTAATGGCTCAAATTCCGTTAATGGAAAATTCATGTCAATACATATGAAATTCATCTCAATACATGAGGAAATTCGAAAAATCTAAGAATCGTCAACATAAACAAGATTTCTTCTCCAAAACTAAGGTCATTGTCTCCTCTATTGAAAAGATTATACGATCAATGAATTCAAAGTCTGATTATGGGGTTTGTTCAATCGAGGAGTCAAAAGACCTTGATAATGCGATTAGAGTTATTTCCATGTTTGCCTCTACATGCACAACCACCGAACTACCAATGAGTTCTAACCTGTAAAACAAACAAATAAAAAGAGTAATTAATTCTAGTCGTGTGTCATCAGATAAGAAACAGACATGCACTAAATCATTTAGATATGCCATATTCACTGACCTTAGTAGCTTAAAAAATCAGACCGTAGTAGCATTATCAAACATTATAATCCTATATAAGAATCCTAAAGTGAGGTGGGGGATCTTTTTATACATTTATAATCCAATACATGAATTATATTTGATCACATAAAAAAATAGGTAAATCATAAATTATATCCCAGGATGTATGGCACCTTTTATAACCAAATTGATGGAAGCCCATCCAAGATAATCAATATAGAGTGAAACAATTCTGTAATATTGACATTGTAGTTCATGCACATCATCATCTTCGTGCTCATTTATGTCCCATTTATTCATTGTATAATTCACTGCAATATTGACTTTCGTTGTGATTGGTCGCATTTATATGAATAGGACTAACAACAAAAATCTATAATGCTTGGGATCAACAACTAATGATTCTTAAAAAGTGAGACTAAATCCCAACGGCTATATATATATATATATATATATATATATATATATATATATATATATATATATATAGTCCTGCTCTAATGTGGACTAATCCGCATTTTAAGAATGCGGATCGGGCATGTGTCACCTGGCGGTGAGCCCAGCAAAGAGAGAGAGTGTGTCTATAATTTATGCGATAATTTCTATGCGCACCGTTAGGTGACACATGTTCGTTCTGCATTCTTAAAATGCGGACTAGTCCGCACAAGAGCATTATTATTATTATTATTATTATTATTATTATTATTATTATTATTATTATTATTATTATTATATATACTAGTATATATAACATAGCTGTCAATAATCAAAGATTTATAGAGTTCGGGATAAAATGAATGAAAAGAAAACATGAATAACTATAAATATTAAAGATAGGCTTCAATATTTATACTTAATCAGTGCATCATGACCACAACGATCTTAAATGGCAGCTAATCCCGCAATAGTACACAAATCTTCATAGCTTTGGTGTTAAAATCCTAAAACGGTCAAGGATTTAGTGTTTCATTAATTGTATTTCATTATTTGTAAGGATTTAGTGTTAAAACCAACCAATGATAATGATTGTGCATTATAATTCAGCATAAGGAACATATAAAGTAAATCTAAAATGAGAAGAAATCGATATACCTGAGATGAAATTTCTTCAGCAGCGAACTGTTTCCCAATAGCAGGGCAATCAGGCTTAACATTGCTGTTATCATCTCGTACCACGGTGTAAGAAACCTTCTTAGACTCCTCATCAACTCCTCATCGGGGTTGATGATCTTGTAGAGCTCTGACATAGCTCTTTACTATTGCAAGAATATTTTCGTCTGAAATAGAATATGCAAAACATTTTATTATTCTTTAAAATCCCTAATAAAACTCATCGTCAAGAAGTTATTCTTTAAAATGCAAAACATTTTCCATTCTGACAATCACTGATAAAATAGAAGTTACTTCTACTAAGTAGAGTCCGTTCGTGTTGTCGGTTTAGTATAAATGATCAACAAAATTTTATAAATAACTTGAAATCAGGATTGCCTGTAAAGAGAGAGGGAAAAAGCATATTTGACATTAAAGTCTCCAATTTCTATGATTTATTTTATAGAGTTTTTTTAGAAACCAATTAAAATGCGAGAAATATTATAAGCTAACAGAGATAATAAAAAAAGTAAGATTAAATCATAAATAAATTCATCGTGTGAACATACCGCTAACGATCAATTGAGCATAGATGTCGGTGACTTACGATGGTTTTTTCTTGTAATCCAACAGAGAAGATAACATGGGAAGTGGAGATCGGCATGTCCAACATCAACATATCACTTTATTTCAAATTTATTAAAAAGAGTTTCATAATATACCTCTATGACAATGGATGTAAACTAGAATGCCAAAAATGAACCTTTATTAAATTTGCAATGATTGATAAAATTACTAATTTCATAAGGTTGGCACACCAGTTAGTATATATTGTACATACAATACACAAGCCTACTTCAAGTAGCTAAAGCAGTTCCCCAAGGTTCCAAGAGTTTTGGCAAAATTGTATTTGTTCATTGGAATTGTATTCATTCTGAACTTACTTGAATTTGTTCATAAACACAATTGAAGTCCTCTATCATATAATTCTAGTTGTCATTCTTCATGAAGGATTACATTATCAAAAGATGGTTCACAGGCAAAATAAATTGTCGGATCGCTTTTCTTTGCTAAGACCATAGAATTCTAAGAAACAAATGTTCAACAATGCACGAACACCATAGTGTGGACAAACTTTCCTTAAGGAGACAGTCCACATAAATAACCATTCCATCTTTTGCATTGTCAATTTCCTAATGGATTGTGAGAAGGCTCCAGAAGTCAACTGTGCATTCTGATAGTATGAAGAGTGAGAAGGGATGGTAGGACATACTGGAATCTCCTATTTCTCAATGTTTTTAATGCTCTGAGAGAATGGTTGGTGCAAATAAGAGAATCTTAAAGGGCCAATGCATACAGAATCCAGGATCTATTCAGAAATACCATGAACCGTTGGGTCCTAATCCACCCAGATTATTTATGGGGGATGATGGCTTTACTTTAGTTAATAATAAAAACTAAGCTAAGGTTAAGGTTGATTTATCTAATAAGAAAGCTGTTGGGGAACCTAAAAAGTGCCCCTCCCAAATCTTCAAAATGATTGAGTTTTTGATTGGTATGATAGGGCTGTAGGGAATGCTCCCACTGTGAGAAGAATTAAAAACTATGTATGATGCACTCGATAATTCCTATGATTTAAAATGATCAGGAATAGGGATTGGATTCAATGAAAGGTGGTATTTGACCATCGCTTGTGTAATGACCAGGCCCAGGGGTTCAAGATATGGTTCCTTTGGAAAGTTGGTTTAAAAGTTATGGTTTTAGAAGATCATGTTCAGAACCTCACTACTCAATTAGCTTTGGGGGGTTTCTTAGTTGAAGGGTGGGGTAGGGGGTCTCGGGTTAGAATTTAGAAATTTAGTGAGCTCTTCAATCTACCATGGATGATACGAGGTGATTTTAATGTTCAAATGCTCAAGAAAAAAAATAGGAGTGAATGATATTGATAGAATTTACAAGAGTCCCTCAATGATTGTGGGCTCATTCATGTGTATTTTTTAGGGAAACTTTCATATGGAGTAATGGCAAGTCTTAGGCAAGGCTAGATAGGAATTGTGTGAATAATTATGGGACAATTTATCTAATGGGTTACAAGATTCTTACCTGGGCGATCAGTTCTAGGAAAGGTTAATTGCCCAACAACATGCTCAAATGTGATGGCCCGAGTATCTCTGTGAGTTAAAAAGTTGGATGAGAGGTTGAATATTTTCTTTATGGTATTAAGGATTGAAGAGTGTTCGAACTCATGAGTTTGGAGCAGGTCCTTTGGGTCTTCTTATCACTATATTCATAACACACAAAAAAAACAAGTACAGATGCGAGCATCATAACAAAGAAAGTAAAAAAAATACTAGAAGGAAAAAGTCCAGTATGAAGTTAAAACTGCTCACTGTGTCACTAACACATTAAGTCTCAATAATAGTATATATCCTCCATTAGGGCAGTAAATGAAATGAAACGCCCCACGAGAAATGCATTTTACAAGTTAGATGATGTACGATGTTGTTCATTTTGAAATGTGGTCAACATTTATTTATTTAACTCTTGCATCATTTTCAAACAAGATGCCTAGTCAAACTTGACTATATTTAAGCCTTTAATATCATTTTAGAGTGTTCATAAGATTAATTAACAGAGGTAAATAAATTAATGAACTTTAAAATATGTTCATTTTTTATTTTAAAATATGATCATTCGAATACAACCTATATTTTTTTATTGAAAACTCAATTATCATAAAGGCCTTGGTATCGATTCCAAGGGCATAAATAACATGTTTCCCCTTGATCAATGGAATGAGTACATTACGACCCCATGATATGATCCTATATGACCCAATGACATGAGTCGTCCCAAGTATATGTCAAGCGACCCTCCTCACATACTTATGTATGCCGCACATGCATCTATTGGCAATAATGATGTGTACACAAAGGGTCCTCTATGACATAGTTTCTCTCATGGATATGTGATTTGGTTGGGAAGAACATGTCAAAAGGACGACGGATATGCGATAACAAGAAAAATCTTAGGAATGTTACTAATAATGGTATTCCAATTGTTATGTTGAAGAATTTGGATTAGAGAGTGTAGACACACGATTCTTGTGCCCTTCATACTCCGTAAGGGTCCCTACCGAGGATCCAAAATGAGTACATCACCTTCGACGATGTGTTCGTGCTTCATAGGTCCCAACATTTGGTTATTTTAATGTTAAGATTTACCATTTGATATGGTGTGTTGAATAAAATTAGCAATTTTTTTATGGTGATGCACGTGAGTATTAATTTGGTACATCGTGTATACTATAAATTAAATCATAATCAAATAGTAAATCAAATTAATGGCATAACCCCCTTCCAAAGGACATGAATTAGATGATCAATTATAAATAAACATATCAATAATCTAACTAAAATTAACACAAACTAGTAAACAAATATTCAGATATGTTAATCTAAAAATTATACTACAACACCCAATTGACAATCCGAGTTTTCAGTTGGCTCACCCTTAACCGCCTATCACCACTAGAAATCAATCCAGGTTTTCAATCGTCTCTCGCCCTCAACTTCATATCACCACTACAAATCATTTGTAAAAAAATAATGATATAGATCAATAATTAAGAATTATAATTACCTTTTATCCGTGTCAATTCAATGTTTGAACTTGAATGTCCAGGATTAACTACTTGCATCACGTAAGTAGTAGCTCCCTATCAAATATCCATAAAGGAAAAACATGCGTATCAAGGATGAAGTCAAATATGGAAAACAAATGTTTTTTTGAACAAACTACCATAAATGCTTATATATTAGAACCTTTAATAAACAATACAGAGGTGAAATGAGGGTAGAGACAAAGGTGAAATGCGTTTTCTATTATAATTTGCGAGTTCTAGTACAGGAGTAAAGGCTACAAAATATAAATACTTGATCCCCTATTAAAACTATCAATCACCTTAAGAACATTGTCATTTTTTAATTGTAGAGAACTTCCAAAGATGCTTCTGGTTCAATCTTTTGCGATAATTAGCTACCTTTTTTAGCTATATTGGAAGATGCACACTTATAGAGTGTACTTAGTACCTTTAGATCTTTTTAACATATACTTTTAGGTCTTTTTAATATATGGCATAAGCTACTGCTATACGTACGAGCTACCTAATAAATGACAAATCATATGAGAAAGACTAACTGTTACGCTTTACGCTTGCCAATGGAGCAAATACAACAAGGGTTGGTACCAAAATAGAATATACTTCACAATAAATCTATCACTACACCAAAATCATAAGAAACATAAAAAAATCCAACATTACTTCAGATTAAGAGGTAAACAACATAGAAAATATATCACTACTCATAAGATTAATAGACAAACAATATTAGGAACTTATCCAAAATAGAATCCATTCCATAATAAATATATCTTAATCTATCACTGCTTATCAGAATAAGCTTACCCAAATCGTGAATCCCATGATTCTGAAAAACCCTAGGAAACCCTAGGTCGAGATTTTGATAGATATTGGTATAACGATGGAGTTTGAAACGAAAACTATACATCGATGGATTTGATAACCATGGAAGGCAAATTTCTTATGCCGATTTGGAGTTAGTATCTTTCGTTTCGGTGTACGGGAATGGGTGGAATGGGTTTGAGCGGGAATGGGTTGAGGAGGGAGGAACTAGTGTTTTTTTAGAGTATTTATATTTTAGTAAGTGTGCTCAATTTTGGCACACTTTTAAATAGAGACAAATTTTGGCACAATTTTAAAGTGTGCCAGATTGTTATTAAATCGTGCCAGAATTTGGCACACTTTTAAGTTGTGACAGATTTTTAACATCAGGGTGTGCAAACTGCTATTTTTAGAGTAGTGTATGTTCCTTATAGCATTTTAGTTTCAGTATTAAGTTACTTAATTTATTGGTATAATGTTAATTATGAAACCAAATGCATTTTAATTACAATTGATATAAAGATCACACTTCACTATCTTCTCCATAATGCACTTGAGAGTAAAACAAACACTCAATACATTATAAGATATATTATAAGTAATATATCATCCATGCAACCATATTAAACATGCCCAGGCTGTAATACCTCGTGATTTTTAGGACTGAGAATTTAATTTATTTGGAAGAAACAATATGTATTTAAATTGGAGAATTTTAATTTGACAATTGAGGTCAAAATTTGAGGATGTTATAAAGTATTTTGAATAATGATTCTGAGTGTGCGGTTGATCCCGGATGGGTCGAGATAGTCGAAATGACTGTACTTGGTAGAGTTGTGTTTCGACAGGATCGGATCGGAAAATAACCCTTCGAAAAAACTTTCGATTTTTTCGAAAATAAAATATTTGTTCCGATTTCCTATCCAATTTTTTCGAAAAATCAAAAACTTTTCCAAATTCGAAAAAATCGAAAAATCAAAAATTCAAAAAATATGCTAACAATTCAGAAATTTTGGAAATTCCAAAATTTCAAAAAAATTAATATAGGATTTTCGATTACTCAAAATACTCATTTTAAAGAAATCGAAAAAAAGATTTAACCCAACATGTAAATATATAAGGATTTAACCATTTTTTCATTTGTGTAGAGGATAAAGGGATATTCTCCTTTTATAGATGACTTTTTTAGGCCTCTCTTCCTCTCCTAGCCGATGTGCGACACATGAGAATGTTTAAAAAAATTGGAAGTCGAAAAATATTTCAGAAAAAATCAGAAATAATTGGAAAAAATCGGATCGGCATAGTTTCGAAAAATCGGAAATTCAGACTTATTTCAAATTTTTTATCTGATTTTTTTTGAAAAAATCGGAAATCGGAAACCTTATATACGTTCCAAAATCGAAAAATATCGGATCGGATATCGAAAAAATCGGAATGTTTGGAAAAAAAAATACAGCCCTAGTACTTGGGTCTTATTTGGGTTCCGGAATATTTTAAGTTCGTTTGACTCGAATTGGAGTAACCGAGTCATTTGAAGTGTGTATTATCATTAAAAGTCGGGTATTTTGGAGATAAGGCTTAAAAAGCCTACGGAAGATAACAATCTCATTTGTGAGATTTAGAGAAAGCCCTAGAGAGAGAGAAAGAGAGAGAGAGGAGGAGAGGAAGAAGAGAAAGAAGAAAAGCTTGGGGATTCCGTCCAATACGTGATTTCGAGGAAGGTTCAACCTCTACAACTTTGAGGCAAGCGATTAAACTTGCTAAATAATTTATGTGTGTCATTTATTTCATGATTTGTGGATAAAAATATGGATTTTGACTTAATATGTTAAAACCTAGATTTTTGGGTTCAATCTTGCAATTGATGTTTATATATGGATTTGAGGTTGTAAATTAGCTAGGTTAATCTATTTGATGAGTTTTAATGTTAAAAACATGATTGGGTTGAAGATTAATGGTTAGAGGATGGTATTTTGGGTTGTTTTTAATATTAGGTTTCTTAAAAAATGAAGGTTGGCCGAGATTACTGGTATGGTCGGTCCACCGCGCCATAGAGGAAAAGCCAACTGCCTCCTTCTTAAGGAAAAATTTAGAACCGCGGTCGATCGGGGGTCAGGGGCCGGTCGACCGGTCCTCTGTTTTTAGCCCAAGAATGGGATTTTATTTCCACCGCTTTTCTTTTGGGTCTGAAACTTAGGAACCTTCTTAGTTATTGTATTATCGAGGGTTGGGTTATTATATCAAGAGACTTATTACCTTAGGAAAGCGAGGAGGTATTCAAGCCTATTTTAGAAATTGATTTTTAGGGTGTGGTGCCTCTCTTTAAGGAAATGAGAGTAGGATTAAAAGATAAATTTGATGATATTAATTTGAGTATTATACACATTCGGTTGAGATAATATTCGAAATGTCAATTGTATTGGGAGATTATTTTTACTATAGGTGGGTGGGAAGAGTAAATTTCAGGTGACAGATCACACTATGAAAATTAATTGGGAAGGCATGCTTTTATAGCAACGGTTAGTATAATGGGAGTTATATACTTATAACCAAATTCATTTCTTTCACACATAAGGATGTGAAATATTATGTATACTTATATATGGCATAAATGTATATGCCTTGCGTGATGGTTTGTGTATAGATGATGTAATTGCATATATATCTAGTGTGAATGATATGTATACTTATTGTGTGAGGATACCCTCCGGTGCTATCATGGGATGTTGGGCGATGCGGGTAAGGCCCCTGGCTTGAGGAGCAGGGTGCGTATAGTCCCCAGGTCATAGTCGTCCATTATTTACTGGGTGATTTTATTCTGGGTGAGAAGTCTTGGGTATGATTCGTTCTCACTTTCAGGTTCGGAACTATGACCGCTTCCTATACGTTGTGATTTATTTTTATTACCAGGCTAGTGTGATAATAGTCCGGTGGCTGGTAACCCGGGATAAAGAGAGTAATTCCTGGAAGATGATAGCATTGTGAAGTATTTGTATATCCATAAGTGATTGTGTTTTGTATACATAAACGTACGCTATGCGTGTTATGTGTACTTGGTTATTAGGGTAGAATGATTGTGCTTTATAACTATAATAATGTTATATAGACCCTAAAGGTTCGGTGCAATATCTTAATTATGATATTAGAGATTGTTGCTCACTATAAGTAGTCGAAGTTATGTGTTGGGTACCGAGGGAATAATGGATCTCAACGACCAACATTGTCAAGGAGTAGTGTATCAGGGGGGGGGGGGTTCCTTGTTTGGATTTCGCTTTGCGAGACT
Organism: Sambucus nigra; assembly: GCA_949130495.1. Lineage (NCBI taxonomy): Eukaryota > Viridiplantae > Streptophyta > Magnoliopsida > Dipsacales > Adoxaceae > Sambucus > Sambucus nigra. The sequence continues at coordinate 401,021,330 of OX422220.1, forward strand.
TACCACGCACGAAACGCAGTGCAATTTTAGGAGTGGGGAGAAGTTTAGTCCTTAGTACTTGGATTTATATGTTATAGCGAAATATTGATTTATGAGAATAAACTATAGTAATACTCTAAATAAGTAGTTGATGTTATACGCGTCGTGCATCGAGGGCGTAATGAATCTCGACGATCAACATTGTCAAAGTGTAGTGTATCGGGGGGTTCCTTGTATGGATTTCTCTTTTTGAGACGTCCCGCGCACGAAACGTAGCGCAATGTTGAGAGTTTGAAGAAGTTTAGTCCTTAGCATTTGGATGCTAATAACTTGTTTAAGTTAATAACTAGAATCCGATGATTTCTAGTAAGAGATATGTATATGTATATATATGTTAACATAAGTTTAGATGCACACTTGGGTTAGGGTAGAATAGGAAGTTTATGGTTATGTTTTAGATGATGTGTTACGCGAGAGTGGACTAGGCGTAGGTTTGATTGAATTGTCCCTAGAATGTGTTGGGTAGTTAATTGAGGATCATGTGCATACGTTTAGGTGCGCGCTTTAGTGGAGGGATGAGTTGGAGTTCCAAGAGATTCCGACTCCACTTTAATCATGTTATAGTGCATTTATAATTATTATGCAATTTAATGCACTTGCTAAAAAAATTTCACACCTCGGGCTCTAACCCGTTTATATTTTTCTCTTGCTATACTTGTATTGCACTATATTAGGTGTCCCGCCGTAAGGACGCTAATGATGCTTCTCTATCCAGTGTCCTCGAAGTTGTTGCAGATGCAGATTGTTGTGGGATTTTGTTATAACCGTTTCCTATCTTTTGTAAATCTAGTTTAGGATTCAGTTTGTATATCGGGTTTACACCCAAGGGTTTTGTATGTAGCACTTTTATATTCCTTTCCTCTTGTTATTGTATTATTTGTGACCCGACAACATATTCGTGTATTTCCTTTTGTGTATTTTTGGCTTACTATAGAACAATTCCCTTTTATATTTGCATGTGTATGTATATTATATTGTTCTATAGTTATTATGTTGTTGGTTAATGTTTGTTGTATGTTTTATAAAAAAATTTGGCATCCACTTTTTTTTTATTGGGTAGTTAGCTATGTGTTTTTAGTCTCGTCAGTAGATGCTGAGAATGATCCACTTGAGATTCCTGATTTATTTTAGTATAGAGCTGGCCACCCGTTATTATTTTAAGCGGGGTGCCACAGGTGGTATCAGAGCATCAGGTTCTAGTGTCTATAGGATCTGTGCGGGTTTTCTAGCATTCTTCTGTAAGCGTTCTTGATGCAGAGCCCTATTATTAGGACTATTGTGTTCTTTACGTCTATATTTTCTTCTGTGATGTGAAATAACTTGAACGACATTCTGATACAGTTGCTCTTGCTTCAGATGCCACTGAAGAGAGGACGTCCAGGCAGGACAAACAGAGGGTCTGAGAACATGGAACCCCAAATGCCTCAAGGGACTGTGACCACAGTCGAAGTTGCCAATATTGTGGCACAAGAAGTATCTGCTGCCAATTCTGCGATGGCACATCAACCTGCAGTTCAAGCAGCCCAAGCCACCCAGGGCCATCTACGTGAGAAAGAGTACGGGAAACTTTTTGATAAGCACCCAAAAGTATATAATTTATTCCCCGAATAGATGCATTTTAGTCACTCGTTTTAATTAAAATTTCCCTTATGTTCGTATTCTATGACTTTGCAGGTCAATACGCAGTTGCGGTATTAAATGATGCTAAATTCAGTCAATTACAAAACAGAAGTAGTTTAAAGCATGAAACGAACAAATCAATGAAGCTGCGAAGTCGGAGTCCATATTTGACCCTGCTCGATGTGTTCTGATGTCCCGAACTGTGTCCCCAAACCCTATCCTAATCCTAGACCGAGCCCATAGCCTACACCCGAGCGAGTTAGTACTTTTAGCATTTTTAGATTTTTTTTATTTTGGGTCATTTTATTTTTAGGAATTATTTTAGATTTAATTAGATTTTTCTAGAATTTATTTTCTATTTTTCTATTTCTCTATTTTGATTTTTATTAGTTTTTAATTTTTAATCTTTATTTTTATTAGGATTAATTTTTAGGAATTTATTTTTTAGTTTTATTAGATTTCATTATATATATATTTATTTATTTATTTTAGTTTTATTTTATTAGGATTATATTTTTTAGTTTTAATAGAGTTTTATTTTATTTCTTTTTATTTTCATGTTTTTTATTTAGTTTGAGATGTTAGTTTTTTTTTTGTTTTATTATATTTTAATTTTTTTATTTTAGTTCTAGTTTTATTTTTTTAAGTTATGTTATTTTATTTAAGGGTCGAAATTTAACATACACACACACACAATACTAACCTACACCTAATACACACATAAAAAATCCCTCACCCACATCTTAACCGTACAACCTAACACACACACACACTAAACCCCTTACTATTCACCTTCTTCCTCACATCTGATCTGACCTCTCTCTCTCTCTCTCTCCTTAATCCCCATAACCAAAAACCTCCCATTCTTGAAACCCATCAACCAAATATGCACATACCCGGTTCTTACCAAACACCGATCCAAATCGGAACCCCCATACCTCCTGTAAAGCCCCTATACCCGGATACCCTTAGACCCCATACCTGTCGAGAACCCGCTGCCCACCTATCCTAACTCGGAACCTGCCACAGCAACCCGAAACTCTCTTAACCGATCCAGCCCCTGAACCCGCGACCCTCCCGCCTAACCCACACCGTCCCTCTCGTCGGAGCAACAAAATTCGGCCCACCCACTCACCCGGTCGCCGGCGAACCAACCACCAAAATGCGGCCAAGCCCAGCTGCCTAACCCGCCCAACCCGCGAATCACCAGCACTGACCCGAGCTCGACCCGTCTCCCAACCAAACTCGATTCTCCTCAATCCCATTTTTAAAACCCACCTTTTCGATTTCAGTTCATACCTGCCATAATATCCCACAAAAGTAGGAGCCAAATTCAAGCCAAATAAAATCCCACCAATATCTCCTCTAAAATCAAATTGTGAGACTCTAAAAAAGGAGATGAAAGCCACTTTAAAAGAACTCTCAGGTACTTAAAAAAAAAGGGACGTAGAGAGAGAGAGCAACTGTGTATATTATGTACAGTTTAGGTTATGAAAAAAATTCAGAAAAATACAAAAAAAAAATAGTTTAGATTTAGAATAATTTTTAGGTTTAGTTTTTAGTTTTCTTTTTGTAATCAAGCGCTAAAAATTGTGAAGAAGTTGGACGCATGTAAAGGCGCATTTCAAAGAAATTTGTGAAAAAATTGCATATTGTATTTCTACAGTATCTTTTCAATTTATTTCCTTCTTGACATATTATTTATTGTTGTTTATGCACATATGAGAATGTTTCGCTAAACACCCCGTTCAAGGGGTGTATGCACTGCGAATGACGTTAGTTTAATTAATCAATTTCATTAATGCTATAATTCTAGGAAAATTATTTTTAACTGTCACCAATTAATTTATGTAACGAGAGTTAGTAAATTAATTGAACAAATTAAGGTTTGAATTTAGGAATCGAACCAGAGATAGGTTTTCTGATATTTGAATATTAATTCGCTATTGAAATTTGAGGATTGATATTGTTTTCTTTAAATTGATCCTAGCGGGTAATTTTCTGAAAATAATACATTTCGTAACTTTTCATTATGTGACATTGCTAAATTAATTTTCTGAAAAAGATTTTATTAAATTTATAAATTTAACGAGAGTTAGATTATTGATTTAATAATATCTCGAAATATTTTATATTAATAAATTGAGAAATTAAAATAATTTAATATGCAGTGTAATCTCATCTCTTAACCTTCTCACATTATTTCATACTCGGTTACACATTCTTTTTTTAAAAATTATTATTTAGTCATTTAGTAATTTTAGCATTTAGTAGTTAATTTTTCCCTTGAAATTGTTTTTAAAAAAATTAAAAAAAATTGAATTGGAAGTTTTCACGTCAATTGTTTCACCTTGAAAGTTAGATTGATACCCGTACTTACTGCAATACGAGTTATTTTTAGACAAGTTTTGTAGGTACTCAAGGGAATATTGAGAGTGGCTTTTTGAGACAAAGACCATATATACGCAAAAGCGTATTATCACTTTTCGAAAGGGATATCCTCCAGAATTTTCGGGGGGAGCTGATGCGATAGTTGCAAGTCATTGGAAGAAGGATATACAAAGGCACCTTCGAATGGTTGAATGCAGTGAGGTGCAGAAGCAATTACTCACCACCGTTAAATTAACAGGAGCAACTCTCCAATGGTGAGAATCAATCACCACATCGGAGCAGAGAGATGCAATGCCCATAGCAAATTTTTGGGAAAGCTTTGACCCAAAGTATTTTTCTTTCGCGATCCAGACGAAATTGAGGAGGAGATTACTGGATGTGTCTTAAGGTGATCGAACGGTGGCGGAGTGCGAAGAAGAATTTACTCGATTGGCGAATTTAGTGCCCGATGAGGTAAATACAGAGGATAAGATAATAGTGAAGTTCGTGGGAGGTTTAGAATGGCGAATTCGGAAGCATTTGTTTGGGAACCCAACATTAGTGACTTTTATCGAGGTAGTGAATGCGACATTGTTACAGTGTCAGGAATATCGTCTTCGTTCGTAAGGGGGTGAGAAATTTAGAGACTCGGGTTCATCAAGTAAGTCTGGAGAAGAAGATACCGGTGGAGCAAGATGGTATCAGCAGGATCATCAAGGGTCGCAACAACGTTTTGTTCCTCAGGATGGGCAGGGAGGATTTGTTGGTAGATGTTTCTTTTTCAAAGAAATAAGCCATAAAAAAGGGATTGTCCCGTAAGAGGTAGAGGGAAACTTTTTGAGGAGGTTTTGGATGTGCAATCCCTACAACAGATCATAGGCCAGTTTGGGCCAGAGAACTTCGAACAGGAACCCATCGATGAAGCGATGCAGTCGGACTATGGAGGTATTATGTAAATTATATTTTTCCTTTGTGGTTAGGTTATGTCTTGAGGGGTATTGGGAGTATCGCAAGTAAGATTTTAATGAGTGGTTAGTTGTTATAACACTGTTACGTATGGAATGACCTGGAAGGGAGGAGTGAGCAAGTGGGGAACTTAGACGATATCTTTTGGGAGAATAGATTGTCTTGTGATCTGCTAGTAGAGAGTTATGACTTTGTTGTGAACGTAGGAACCTTTGAAACGTGTTGAATAGTAATGGTAAAGCTATCATTTTATATTTGTGCTAGACTTATGTATTTGTAATGTACCAGTTATGGAAGGGCCTAGCGTATGGCAATTATTTGTTATGATGTAAAGGATTTTGTTACTGAAGGGATTCAGGGTTTAGAGGGTTATTGATGAGATAGAAATTTTAGCTCATGGTTGTGTGCATATTGAGAATTAGAAGGTTAGTAAGAGTATTGTATTTGTTGACGCCTTGTATCTCTGGCATGAGGTATTTGATTTGTGTGTCAAAAGACATAAAATTATTTTTATATTGTTTTATAGGCCTTCGGGCAATATAAAAAATGCTTCAAAAATATTTTTAAAACTTTAGTCCTGTTCTAACTGATCTCAATCCCTGACAGAGCTACACAATAGTATATTGGGAGGGTTCCTTGTTTGGATTTCGCTTGCGAGACCTCCCCCGCATGAAAGTAGCAAATGTCAGGATTTGAGAAGAGTTAAACCTTTTGACATTTCAAAAAAAAATATTTAATTAGTAAGTTATAATATATTAATTTGTTTCGAGTTATTTTACGATTTGAGGCTAAGTGGAGCCGGGTAATGTATTTACAGTTGAGCTCGAGTACAGGGTGTATGGGCACCCTGATTAACTGATTTGGTTTTAAATTAAAATGATTCGTCGTGGGAAGTGGGAGGAATTGTTATAGTGATCTTGAGAGTATACGTCTTAGGAGTTAGTTGAGGTTTGGAGTACTAGGCTTAACTTAATTTCGGGGACAAAATTCTTGTAGGGGGGGAGTCTGTAATATCCCGTGATTTTTAGGACTGAGAATTTAATTTATTTGGGAGAAATAATATTTATTTAAATTGGAGAATTTTAATTGGACGATTGAGGTCAAAATTTGAGGATGTTATAAAGTATTTTGAATAACGATTATGAGTGTGCGATTGATCCCGGATGGGTCGAGATAGTCGAAATGAATGTACTTGGGTCTTATTTGGGTTCTAGAATATTTTAAGTTTGTTTGACTCGAATTGGAGTAACCAAGTCATTTAAAGTGTGTATTATCATTTAAAGTCGGGTATTTTGGAGATAAGGCTTAAAAAGCCTACGGGAGATAACAATCTCATTTGTGAGATTTAGAGAAATCCCTAAAGAGAGATTTTTATTCGCAAAACTCATAAAAATACATACTTTTAGTGAACAAACAAATTTTTATTCGCAAGTTCATTAATTTACCCACCATATCACAACTTGAAAGGTACACAAAATAGAATACCAGCAAGAAAAAAGAAGCAATGCCATGGTACAATCAAAATAACTCCATATCATACATCAAAAGAGATAATAGCATGACATAACGCAATATACTCACTTGAAGAAGGTTACCAAATAAATCTCTCACCATGACCTGTAAGCACAAAGTAAGACGATCCTTAAACTGATCATACATGCATTAAGAAAATTAGTCAAATGGTGTGATGAGTGAAAACGTTGTTTTATGCATTTTTTCAAACATATGGCGAACAAACACATGTGTAAACTCATAATATGTGTAAACTCATTTGGAACTACATAAAAAATGTATAGGACGTACATTTAACGAATACACAAACTGGAAGATTTTATTATAATACCAATAAATACACAACAATAATATATATGTCATTTATTATAATGTCAATAATGAGTTCATTAGGGCATTTAGACAAACACATAGTAGGCCATTTTCTCCCACCCACACAAAATCAGATATCCCCAAAGCAAAATCATGGTGTTGAATCCGCAAAATAGTAGTATTACATCATAAATGAGCTTCAAACCCATATATTAATTCGTAAAATTGCACAAATCCAAATCAAATAAATTTTTTAAACCCCAAAACTATATAAGAAGCAAAACTAATAAAAGTAACTAAATCAAATAATTCCCCCAAAACCATTACATAATATAATCCTGGTGAGCATTTAGAAACAAAATCAGATACCCCAAAACAAATTTTTGGTGTTGAATATGCAAAATAGTAGTAAAACAACATAAATTAGCTTCAAACTCGTATATTAATTCGTAAAACTGTGCAAATCCAAGATTGAATCTAAAGAGAAAAATAAAGATGACAAAAAATTACCTAAGAGAAGCCATCTCAGAAGCCGAAAAGAGAGAGCGGGGGGTAACTGTGGGTCGGGGGGTTATGTCTGAGAGGAGAGAGTGTGTGGTTGAAAAGTCATACCAAAATAAGAACAATACCATTTTACCCTTGTTTTTGAATTTTGAACAAAGGTAAAAATAAATTAGTGTGTGTCAAAAGAGGGGAAAACCAAATATTTAAGTGGTAAAAACGGTAACATGAGTATTTTAATCTCAACCATTGGATCGTTGCCTTGTTGGTTCAATCCTGGCCTCTGATTAAGTTATCAACTTATGGAATAGTGCCAAATATTCTACTCCTTATATATATATATATATATCTTATCGTCATACAATAAAATAACACCATCGACTAAAAGGGTAGCTTCACACATACTACCAAATCCCATATGACTCTATGCGTTAGACGACCAAATCTCAATATTGACCTTGTACATACCCCTTATGTCACGATACCACAGTTCTACTAATGGTTATAGTTACCAAATTTACACTCTCATTACTCAATAAGACACCTGTTCCCCTAATTAATCAACCTTACTAAATTATATATAACCATTTATTTATATAGTTGGCTTAATACCGTGTCAAAGCACTTGAATAATGTATTATTGAGCCAAAATGATTGATTTCGTATAGAATTTTGGTAGAGAGTGTCTTGTTCATTAGATATAAATGACCATTGAACATCATACAAGACTTCTCTACCTCAAAGACTTCTGTTGCTGCTCATTTGTAGAATATATTTTTAATAGACTGATTGATTAAACGTCTAAGGCTACACGTACATAAAAATAATTTTTCATTTAACTTTGGACATAGTTTCTACCCCCAAACAGTTCGCTCATCTCTACGCACGAATTGCAGGTTTTGGGCAACTATTTCAAATCATGCGCTTGACTGAACTTTGTATTCGTGCACACGACATCATGTTTTTATGGGTCTAATGCATTTCCAAGAACTATGAATATACCTAATTTGAGTCATGCGCACAACGGTGCCAATTTTGTAATTATTTTGTATAAATATGTCTTTTTCCCTCAAATTCTAATAATCACAATTAATCTATACTTCTCATATACGATAGATTAATATCGAGGTTGAGATCATATCAATTGTATATTTTTAAACAAATTCTCTTATTCTTTTTTTAATTCAGAGAAAATCTCGATCTATACTTGATCTAACATTTTTGAGGAATTGAGAGTGTTGTGTGATCAAATTCACTTAACTTATATTCAATGCAACTGATTTTAATTTGAATTAATGATCAAAACTCATATCTAAAAGAGTTGTCTGATAAATTTAAGATTTCAAGCATGGTACTATTGTAGGAGAAGAATGTGACTTCCTTATTTATCCGATAGAGTTTCAGATAGTGCACTTATTATCAACAAGGGAGAGTTTAATATTAATCAAATAACTTCTTGATAGGGTAATAAGAGATATGTATCTTCCTTCATTGTATAAAAGATTTAAAATTTGATTGAGATATTGGGATGCATAGGGGTTCTTTTATGCCTAAGTGGGGTTTTCCTCATGAATAATTATTTTATATTGTTTGTGTATTATTTAAATAGTCCTCCATTAGAGAATATTTGAGAGAGAGAGATAGAGAGTTTTTTAGACAGAGAAATGGGGCTTAACCAAACGGGTGAATAGTCTACGAGTGAGCTCTTTGCATCCATGGAGACTCAAAAGAAACTTGAATCCCTGGTAGACCAACTCGAAAAAGATCTCGAGAGAGACCGAGAGGTCAAGGTAAAGTTTAAGGATAGATTTGGGAAGATGGGAAAAATATTCCTCAGCCCCGCTTTAGGGTTTGGCGAGAGGCAAGGATTAGGTTTTGAATTTGTTTCCAACTCACATGTCACACCGAAACCGATTCCTGAATTCATTGTGAATTCTTATAACCCTCAACCAAAACCCCAAATAAAAGTTCTACCAAGAAAAGCAAACCAAGGTCGGCCCAAGATAGTTTATTTCTGCGCTTATTGCAAGAGAAAATGCCTCCTTAGGGAGTTTTGATACAGTTTAGGTCGGACTCGATGTACACCTACTCCGCATCACAACTTTAGAGATTTTACAAGCCTCATAGAGCATGTTTAGTGTCTAGTCACCACTTGCCATAGCTTGATGGAAAAGTTTCAACGGATGTCTTTGCTGTTTGTGGATACTTCCAATATTCCGACAAGACCTAACAATGACAAGGGTAAAAAAAGGTCATCACTACTTGGGTGCCTAAGAGTGAAGAGAAATACATTCTTTCCCATGTTTCCCTTAAGTCTTATAATACCTCCCAGTGGCATTTTTACAGTAGTTACTCTAGGCATATGACTAGTGACGTTTCATTTTTTACCAACCTTGAGGATTATAAGGAAGGTAAAGTCAACTTTGGATATGGGAGTAAATATAGCATTATAGGAGGTGTATAGTAGAGATTCTTGGATTTCCTAAGCTAGATAATGCTGTGTATGCTAAAGGTTTGAAAGCAAACCTTATCACAATTAGCCAGCTGTGTGATACCGACTTTGTTATAGTGTTTGACCGGAATGAGCGTAACATTTTTTATCATGCCAGTAAAATTTACTGCAAGGGGTGAGGACATAAGATAAATGTTATGGGATTGTGTCCAAGTCCTCGTTTGTGTGTAACAGCGCCATAATCTCTTCTATGGATTGGTGGCATCAACGTCTAGGTCACGTTAATTTTTTAGAGTTAGATTGTTTAGTGAAGAAAGATCTAGTACATGGCTTGCCAAACAGTTTCGAAAACGGAGTTAAGACGGATTTTAAAATGATTTTTAAATGTTTTTAACTCTTGGATTGTTTTGACTTCCAACTCTTCATTTCTTTGCCTTATTTAAAGGAGTCTTTTGGATTCCAACTCTTCATTTCTTTGCATTATAAAAGGAAGTCATGGGCAACCCTTTTAACATACTTTTGGCATAAATTTTGACAGCAATTATATTTTATATTCCTCTTCTTTTTATATACACATTGTCCCTTGAGATTTGTGAGTTCCAACCTTAGATTAGAGGTGTTCTTGGGGATATTAGAAAGCCTACTTCCACGGTTTTTGGTGCCTGTCAACTGGGAAAACAAGTCCGTAGTCCCCATCGAAAGTTGAATTCTATTTCCACTACACAGTGCTCGAGTTGATTCACATAGATCTTATGGGTCCTACTCACACTAAGAGTTTGTGTGGTATGAGGTATATTCTTGTGATAGTAGATGATTTCTCTCGTTATTTTATAGTTGGATTATCGAGAGAGAAATCAGATGTTGTATAGTTTCTTATGAACAAGTGTCGTGTCCTGCAAATACAACACGGTGTCACCATCAATAGGATGCATAGTGATAACGACACAAAATTGAAAGAAGGAAAGGTGTATAGTTACTATGATAGCCTTGAAATTAAACATGAATTTTCGATCGTGAAAACTCCTCAGCAAAATGGGATTGTTAAGAGGAAGAACCCGATGATTCAAGAGATGGCTAAATCCATGCTTCTCGGTCGTAGAGTGCCTAGGAGGTTTTGGCCAGAGGTGGTGTTTACCATATGCCACACTATGAATAGGGTATATCTTCGTCCACACACACTTCAGACGCTATATGGGTTTTGGACTGGGAAGAAACCCAACCTTTCGTATTTTTGAGTCTTTGGGTGTAAATGCTACAACTTTAGGCATAGAGAGAAATAATGAAAGTTCGACGCCTGGAGCAATGAGGAAATTCTGTTAGGATATTTATCAACGAGCAGAGCTTACTAGGTTTTTAACTTGAACAACTCTAAGGTTATGGGATAAATAAATGTCATTGTTAATAATGATGAGCCACCAACGTTTGTTGATCCTTACCATTTGTGTGAGAATTATGTAGCCCTAGTGACGATCCCATTATTTTTCATACACCTATGGTGGACCCTACTCCTGATTTAGGGAACACACCTACTTGGGTTCGCAAGAGTCTTGACCCGCCTTTATAAGAGATCCTACTTTAGATGTCAAGACTCGTGCCCAAATTGATAACATTGTTAGCTATTTATGGTACACGTCTAAAGTCGTGCCCAAGAACGTAAAGGAAGCACTCAAAGAATAGTGGATATCCACTATGCAAGATGATTTGCTTCAGTTTAGAAAGAATGATGTATGGGAACTGGTCCCCTGACCTAGTGAGACAAATGTGATTGTTTCTAAGTGGATCTTTAAAAATAAGATGGATGAGAATGGTATTATTATCCTTAATAAGGCTAAGCTGGTCGCTCAAGACTACACACAGATTGCGGGTATAGACTTTGAGGAGACATTTTCTCTAGTTGCTAGGCATGAGTTCGTCTGCTTATTACTCGCCATTTCATGTCATCTGCGCTTCAAGTTTTATCAAAAGAATGTCAAGAGTTCATTTCTAAATGGCATTCAATAGGAGGAGGTTTACGTGGAACAACCGTAAGGGTTTGAATACACTAAGCACCTTGGACACATCAATTCTTGAATGGTTTGACGCGAGCACCCTGCGTTTGGTACGAGAGGCTTACTTTCTATCTTTTATCCTGTGGCTTCGATAGAGGGGGAGTATATAAGACATTGTTTGTGAGGAGAAGAAAATGTGCTATTTTGGTTGCCCAAGTCTATGAGGACGACATAGTCTTTGGATCCACATGCTCTTGCCATGCTTAAGACTTTCAGGCGGAGATGAAGAGTGAGTTCAAAATGAGCACGTTTGGTGAGCTTACATTCTTCCTTGGTCTTCAGGTTTGTTAGCTAGAGTATGGGGTATCCATCTCCCAATTCAAGTATGCAAGAGACGTCATGAAGAATTTTGGGTTAAATTCCGCTAAGCACGCATGCACGACCATGAGTACCTTAACTAAGCTTAGCAAGGACACTTCATGTAAGGATGTAGAGCATACCTTGTATCAGAGTATTATTAGGTAGTCTTATTTACTTTACTATGAGTCGTTTCGACATAGACTTTAGTGTTGAAGTCTGTGCGTGATATCTGGCATCCCCAAAAGAGTCACACGTACATGATCTTTAACGCATTATCAATTACGTGAGTGGGACTCTCTCATATAGGATTTGGTATTCCTTTGATACCGATGACCTTTTATTCGCCAATTCAGATACCAATTGGGTCGGGGATATAGATGGATCTAGGATCACTTCGGGTGGGTGCTTTTATTTTGGGAGTGCTCTTGTCTCTTAGATGAGCAAGAAGCAGAACTCCATCTCTTTGTCCACTGTGGAGGCTGAGTAAATTGTCGTGGGAATTTGTTGAATGCAACTCTTATAGATGAAATAGATGCTGGAGGATTATGAGATTTCACCGGAAATCGTGACTATTTCTTGTGATAATAGAGTGTGATTCATATATCCCCAATCAAGTCTAGCATTCGCGCATGAAGCACATTAGGATACGCGAGCATTTTATTCGAGGCCTAGTAGAGGAGAAGGTCGTGTCCTTGAGCTATGTGACCACCGACCTCCAATTAGCCAATATTTTCATGAACATTTAGATTCCCTTATATTCGAGAGTTTTAGGAAGTCTTTAGGTATCTGCACAGTTGACTGAGGGTTGGTTAGTTTGCCTAGTACATGATGATTTTTCACGCTCAGATTCTTGATTTTTATTGCTAGATTGTATCAATTGTATTAATCTTGTATTATTTTTCTTAGACAAACCTAAAAATATTTTCGGTCCTTGAGAAAAATTAAAAAAATACAAAAAGATTTTTGGTTTTTTAAGAAAAGAGAAAAATTCAAAAATATTTTTGGTTTTTAAGAAAAATGAAAAAGGCAAAAATATTTTCTTTTCATAAATTTTTTTGGAAAACACAAAATGATTTTTATAGTTTGTTTACACCTTATACGGATAGACATTTAGGATTTCCAAGTCACAACTTCATTCCAATATCCATGTGACTTTTTGATAGTGACACAACTTCATTTCATCCATATACTTTATAATGTTTGGAGTCATTGAGATGTAATTAGTGATTACTATTTACATGTTTGGCTCATTGTCCTTTAATGCACACATGCACAAATTTATTTGGTTTTTATACTTTTCTATAACATGTTGGTCAAAGTGTTTTAATATTTCTCTTTAAAATGAACCAAGTGCGATAAAATGTGATAATGAAAGTAATGCATGTAAGAACCATTACCTGAATTGAAAAAAATGAAATATATATTTCCGGTAAATGTGTTAATGTAAAATCAATGGCTCGGACTATGAGAGTAAAATCATCCTTGCGTGAATAGCCATGATTTGTAAAAGCAAAGAGCCTAAAAGATTAAAAGCACTTAAAAGAAAAATATAAAGTGTTGTCCAATTTTAAAGAACATTGATGATTCGCTACACATGAGCATTGATTTTTTCAAAATAAAAGAGTTGGGTAAAATATTCCTTATGTGAGTTTTAAGGGAGTTAAGTCGAGGATCCATGGGTTTTCACGTCCTGAAAAAGTCTTGTAAAAGCATTACATAATTTTGAACGTTATTGGTGTGAAAATCATTTTAAACTTTGATTTGTTGATTAGATTGAGTCGATATCATATGAATTCAACATGTTTACACCTAAGGAAGACTTTGAGTTCATTCGTAAGGAGTATTCAAAATTCATCGTTCACATATGTTACAATTGTTTGAGTTGATTTTCAATCGAATTTGATCACACCTATTTATTTACGCTTTCACGACTTCGTTCTCTAAGTGTTATTTAATGGTGTGATTTATTATAGTATTTTTCTTGCTGTATTTTTTTTGTGAGAAAATTTTTGAAAAATTCAAAAATAGTTGTTTCGTGGTATGTGACACACTCCGTATTTATTACTTATGTTTATTTTCCTTGTCTATTTGGGACGTTATAAAAAAGGGGAGAACGAATTGGGAGGAGTGGGAAAGTTTGATGATTTTCTTATGCTTATTTGTGCTTATTATGCTTATCATTTATGCATATCATTTTATTTCAAACTTTTGTGCGTCATGGGTATTTTTTTCTTGTCTCATGTGTGTAGGTTCATTTGAAGATCATATTTATGACACACTCCATGAGGACAAAGAAACTTGGAGATTTGAAGTTTTTGAAGATATTGAAGATTTGAAGATTTCAAGACTTATGTATTTTGATACCTTTCATTTGTAAGTTTTGGGGGTATTAGAATATTGTATGTCTTAGGATTTTTTTTGTTGAATAATTCGGATGTTTTCCATCTATGTACGGGTATAGCCATCTGGAGAGAGTTATGAAGACATTTTCATTCAATGTCCGCTAAAATCTAGGACTTATCTTTAGCGTACTAGATAACATGAGATATAGCGTATCTCGTTACATTGGCACGTCTACACGATCATCCAGATCATTCACAATCCAAATCATTAGCAACATGCATTGTCAACATGCACCCATCATCTTCAACGTGCATCACATTCTACTTCATCCATTGTCCACAACTCGAGGTTCCTTTATGGTATATTCTTTATTTAGAGTTCTTAATTTTTCACAATTATTTCTGGGAGAATTTTTTTTCTATTTTACTTGGTTTTATTTTAAGAAAAACGAGCCCGGATTTTTAAATAAAAATATTTTTCGCCTTTTGTCGTTAGAAAGACATGGCTTTTTCATTCGAACAACATGCTAATGTTATTTGATGCATCATTTGATGTCTTAAATTGAATATGGTTTAAACGCAGACGTAATTTTTTGGTTTTTATAAGTCGTTAGATGGTCTCTTCTAGCGAGATAGAAATCTTGTTTGAACAACATCCTGACGTCGTTCTAACGACATAATATCGCCTCGAAATACATGTTTACCTGTTTAAACATGATACCTTTAGGTATTGTACAAGACCTTTTAACCTTCGTTTTCTACAGACCTACTGCACATAAAGTCTTCCTTTTTAAAGGCCCAAAACCCTTTTGATTCACACAAACATCCCAAATAAAATTTTGTGCATCACTTTTAAACCCTCATAAACACATATTCCTATTCTTGGAGTTTCTCTTGTGGAAAAGGTGTCTCCATTGCTGGACTTGTAGTTCTCATGGGAACTACCTCTGAAGAAGATGAAATAAAGCTTGCGGGATTTTTATCTGTAATATGCCTGTGTTTCTATATGTACATGTAAGTTGTGATTTACATATAATAGTGAAATAAGAAATGATTTTACCCTGCAGGGATTTTTCCTGAAATTCATCTTCGTATTTGATTTGTTGTATGATATATTGATTTACTACTTTCAATCACATCGTTGCATGAACTAGGGTTTGAAACTGGTGAAAATTGACATTTGATTAAATAAGTTTGACCATTCAACCACAGAGCACTCTCAAAATGCTTTGAGTGTCAAATTCTAAGAAGTTGAACTCTTGTGAGTAAACCCAAAATAAAAATATACATTGGGAAAAAAGCCAAATAATAATACTTTTATTGACTTTTATTATCCTAATTGATTATGTAAATTACTAAAATAAATTTGTACCCAACTTTTTTTGTTTAATGATTTAAGGACATTTAAAATAGAGTTGTTCAACAATCCACCCTTGATATGAAACGTTTGGAACTAAAATACACGTGTTGAATCATGTTTAGTTTAAACCACTTTTCCATAAATATTATACACAATCCTTATCAAAATACCCTTGAACCGCTTGAAGCATGTGACTTAAAAATTGACACATCAATAGTGTTAACCGAAAGTGTCGTTTAATATAACAAAACCCATATCTCCTTCACATATATTGGATTTTCAAAAATCAAAATTGCTCCAAAAAGAAAAAGTTCTATGTTGTTGTGTATTGAAGAACATCTACCGTACTATTTTCATACAAAACTCGAGTAGCTTAATTGGAAGATTGAAATGTAAATTCCTTATATATTCATTATTTTCCATCCTCTTGTGTTATTTTACCGAAGAAGATAGTATTATTACAAGGGTTTTTGAACTTTCTAGATGGAAAAAAATGAAAAGAAGTTGAAACATTGAGTTTGAGGCAACTTCATTAGAGAAAAAACATCGGATATTACAAAATCTTATAATTGGTGAATCCAGCCACTGGATTATTTATTATTAGTGTTTTTATTTGGAATTAAATTCAGATCCATTGGTTATCATTCATTTGTTCTTAGTCATACGCTCATATTACACTGATATTTATAATATCAATCATTGACATTACATTGGATTGACATTTCTATTTTTATCTACAAAATATAATAGATTATAATTCAATTTTCCATCCTTTTTGTTATTTCATAATGAAACCTCAATACGATTTAGCGTTATGAAATGTCAATGCGTGTTAATGTGAAAAAATGATGCAAAATATACATCATGAAATAACAATGCAAAATCAAATTTCGCAATTCTGAAAGATGTAATTTAAACTATTAGATACATTTACAGGTACTCATAACATTGTAAAATCAAATTATAATGGGAGATGTTATTTAATCGAGGAAGAAAAATCAAATTCTTCAAAGAAGCAATAGTTTAAACTGATTTACTTTTGACATTAGTTGGAATAATTTTAGTGATGAAGAAGCTAAAGCTTTCCAATGAACACAAAGCTTCTCTGAGCCAAACTCCATATCATCAAATATTCAAAGAGATATGGGAGGGTTGAGTAACGGTTGCGTCGATGAATAAATATGATTATGACATCTTTTAAATAATTAAAAAATATAACACCAACAAGAATGGTTTTTAGATTGGACTACATTAAAATTTAAAATCAATCATATGAAAAAAGTTATTTGGCATTGAGTGTGGAAAAGTTATTATGGAAGATCACAAACATGGACCCAGAATATAAGTGTGAATAGGTGCTTCAATGATGAGTAGAGGATGACCCAATGAACATAAAAAAGGGATAATTATATTTAGGTCCCATTTATCGGGTCAACATTCTTATAAGTCCTATTGACTTTTCAATAATCCCATAGGTCCTATTCCAACTTTTTAGGAAATTTTTTCACCATTTTACCCTTTTATAACTAATCATCCGTAACTTCCTTTAGGAAGTTACATAAGTAGTTGGACTTTTTTTTTATCTTTAAATGATCATAACTTTTGATTCACAAATCCGTTTTTCGCAAAATTATTATTTTTGAAATCTGCTCGACGAGATCTATCAAACAAGATCCATGAAGGCTATAAAATTCCAAAGAAAAAAATTTACACAAACAGTAAACTTTACTCTATGCACTAGAATATGAAATAATTTTATGTATGTGACATTTTCACAAACATATAGTAACATTTACTGTGGTAATACTACACAGTATATATATATATATATATATATATATCCGGTGAATCCAAACCCTCTTTTTTCAAAAATACTTTATATTTAAAGGTTCGTGCTAACAACATCCAATCCTTCCATTGTTGGAGCTTCAACGACCTTCGTCAGAGCTCCGATTTGGGGTGGGTAAGGGTGGCATGTGGTGTCGCTGGAGCGGACCTTTGAAAATAAGGGACTTTTGAATAAATGGGTTTTGGATCGATCGGAGTGTCATGGGGTGCCGCTGGCGCGGACCGTTGAAAATAAGATTGGATAAATAGGATCTGGATACTCTTGAGCACCGATTCGGATGAGTAAGAGTGGCGTTAGGTGCCGGTGGCGCAGAGCTTTAAAAATAAAAACATATATATATATATATATATATATATATATATATATATATATATATATATAATGTGATAACATAGTAAATGCTATTGTTTGTAAAAATGTCATAGATATTAAACTTTTTTGTATACACCAGAAAATGAAATAGTTGTATATCTGTGATATTTTCACAAACAATAACATTTACTGTGTTAATATATTTATGAAATAGTTTTATATATATATCATTTTCACAAACAGTAACATTTACGGAGTTAATATTACAAAATATATATATAACATTCTCACAAACAGTAACATTTACTGAGTTAATATTACATAATATATATATATACACACACACACACACGGTAGATCCAAACCACTATTTTTTTTCAAAATTACCATATTTTTAAATGTTTATGCTAGCGATATTCAATCCCCACCACTACCCACTCCCATTGTCGGAGCTTCAATGACTTTCATCAGAGCTATGATTTGGGTTGGTAAGGGTGGCATAGGGTGCCGCTTGCGCGGACCTCTGAAATTAAGAGAATATTAGATAAATGGGGTTTGGATCCACCGGAGCTCCGATTTGGGGTGAGTAGGGGTGGCATTGAGTTAAGTTTATATCTATAACATTTTCACAAACATTAACATTTACTGTGTTCATATAACACAGTATATATATATATATATATATATATATATATATATATATATATATATCCAAACCTCTTTTTTTTTATATTATTTTATTTTTAACGGTCCGCGCCAGCGGCATCCAATCCCCACCACTACCCACCCCCTTTATCGGAGCTCCAACAACCTTCATCAGAGCTCTGATTTGAGGTGGAATGGGATGTCGAAGTAACATTTTCACAAACTATAACATTTATTGTTTGTGAAAATATTACAGAGATAAATCTAATCCAATGCTACCCCTACTCACCTCAAACTGGAGCTCCGGTGTATCCAAACCCCATTTATCTAATATTCTCTTATTTCCTAAGGTCCGCGCCAGCGGAACTCCATGTCACCCCAAATCAGAACTCTGATGAAGGTTGTTGGAGCTCCAACAATTGGGGCTGGTGGTAGTCGAGATTAGATACCACTAGTGCGGGCCATTAAAAGTAAGACAATATCAGAAAAAAGAGGTTTGGATCCACTATATATATATATATATATATATATATACTATGTTATGTTAGCGTTTGTAAAAATGTTATAGATATAAACCTAACCACATGTCACCCCTACTCACCCCAAATCGGAGCTCCAGTGGATCCAAATTCCATTTATCTAATATTCTCTTAATTTCAGAGGTCCGCGCAAGCGGCACCCTATGCCACCACTACTACCCACCTAAATCATAGCTCAGGTGAAAGTCGTTGAAGCTTCGACAATGGGGGTGGGTAGTGGTAGAGATTGAATGTCGCTAGCGTAAACCTTTAAAAATATGGTAATTTAAAAAAAATAAGAGGTTTGGACTACCGTGTATATATATATATATATATGTTGTGTAATATTAACTCAGTAAATATTACTGTTTGTGAAAATGTTATATATATAAAACTATTTCATAAATATATTAACACTGTAAATGTTATTGTTTGTGAAAATGTCACAAATATGAAACTATTTCATTTTCTGGTGTATACAATAAAGTTTAATAACTCAGTAAATGTTACTGTTTGTGAAAATGTTATATATATAAAACTATTTCATAAATATATTAACACAGTAAATGTTATTGTTTGTGAAAATGTCACAAATATGAAACTATTTTATTTTCTGGTGTATACAATAAAGTTTAATATCTATAACATTTTTACAAACTATATATATATATATATATATATATATATATATATATATATATATATATATATATATATATATATATATATATATATATCTATATCCAATATGCTCCAATTTTTAAAGTTCTGTGCCACCCCTACTCACCCCAAATCGGTGCTCCACATGATCCCGATTCCATTTATCCAATCTTATTTTCAAAGGTCCGCGCCAGCGACACCCCATGATACTCCGGTGGATCCAAAATCCATTTATTCAAAAGTCTCTTAATTTCAAAGGTCCGCGCCACCGGCATCACATGCCACCCTTACCCACCCCAAATCGGAGCTCTGACGAAGGTCGTTGAATCTCCAACAATGGTGGTAAGGATTGGATACCGCTAGCGCGAACCTTTAGATATAAGGTAGTTTTGAAAAAAAAAAAAAGGGTTTGGATCCACCGTATATATATATATATACTGTGTAGTATTACCACAGTAAATGTTACTGTCTGTTTGTGAAAATGATACATATATAAAATTATTTTATATTCTAGTGCATACAGTAAAGTTTACTGTTTGTGTAAATTTTTTTCTTTGAAATTTTATAGCGTTCATGGATCTTGTTTGATAGATCTCGTCGAGCAGATTTCAAAAATAGTAATTTTGCGAAAAACGGATTTGTGAATCAAAAGTTATGATTATTTAAAGATTAAAAAAAAAGTCTAACCACTTATGTAACTTCCTAAAGGAAGTTACGGATGATTAGTTATAAAAAGGTAAAATGGTGAAAAAATTCCCTAAAAAGTTGAAATAAGCCTATGGAATTATTAAAAAGTCAATAGGACTTATAAGAATGTTGACTCCATAAATGGGACCTATATGTAAAGACCCCTATAAAAAATATTGAAGAACGTATAAATTCCACACAAAAATATGACATTAGAGATGTTGCCATGTTACTGACAACTTACTGAATATCACTATTCTATTTGCAAACTCAGGCAGAACGACTGAATGCAGTTTTATTGTTTACATAACTTATTTTAGCAATACTATATATTCAATTGGGCAAAGGATGCGACTGATTTTTTGATGATTCAGTTGCATCTGACATCACCACCCTCATAGAGTCAAAGGATTCTTGTCTACTTTGATAGTATCAATTAATATGCAACCATTGTGTATGTAATTTTGAGTTTTTGAAATCGAAATTATACTAATAATGTTTTTACTTTTAAGTATTAGATTTGTGATAAAACTACTATTGTCAATCCAACAAATCCATCTGAAGTTTCAAAGTTTCTCAAGTGGTCTTCCGACCTTATTCACAAAAAATTAAAGAACAATAAAGTGCGAATTAGTTGTATTCGACGAGATTAGGTCCCTAAATTTTCCATTTCCATGAGGGAAAAGTATATGGATATGCATATTGCAATGAAAATCATAATGTATTTTTGTATGAACATTTCACAATGCAAGTTTGCATTATAATTTTGCATTGCGATTTTGCAATGCCATTTCGCATTTTAACTCCGCATTGTAATTTCTTCGCATTGTGAAATATAATGATTCCTAATCAGAAATATATTTTTACAATTGAATTTCATACAGCTTTAAGTGTACAATATTATTATATATTGCAAATTCTTACACCTTTAAATTCATTAGACATTGAACTAATATCCGATGAATTATTCAATTGAGTCAGCAAAAATCATGATGAAGTTGAGGGTCAAGAACAAGGTGATTGTGAAAATCATGTTGGAATTGAGAATGACTCTTATGAGGATGTAGATGATGACGCTAAATGTCATGATGGCAGGATGCAGTGGCGGAGCCACATGCTGGGTGATCTGGGCATACACAGGCCAAAAACGGGGGGCTTTTTTTTTTTTTTTAATTATTATAAACATATCATTAAGGGCAATATAGAAAACCCCAAAAATTAGATTAGACCTAAAGAAACATCTCAACAATACAAGACCTCATTACCCCCCCCCCCCCCCCCCCCCCCCCTCTCAACTTTTTCTCTCTTGGATTGTTCATCTGAACAGTTTTTTTCAAGATATATGTGTTGGATTTTTTTGGGTTGACACATATGTGTTGAATTTTTTTCAAGTTATACATATGTGCTGAATTTTTTTGTAGCAAATATTCATTGTTAGTATAAATTATTTTTATTGGTTAGTAGTAATTATTTTTTGGGCATGAAGTTGTTGAAATTAATGTTGTTGAAATTCTGAAATTAATGTTGTTGCAAATATTCATTGTTTGATGTAATTTACAATGATGTAATCATGAATCGTTTTCAGAAAATGAAAAATCGTAGAGGAATTTTGTAGAATGTAATGGTAACTATCTATTTTTGTATGAACTTGCATTAGTATCGTTTTCTATGCAGAATGTAATAAAAAATCATTGTAATTCATCTAATTATATGTTAGTTTCTATTTAGTGAAACTCCTGGGAAAAAAAAAATAGGAGGCTCCCGCCCCCGAATCCCGAAAATTCTCTTTCGTGCCCAGGCCAACAATAATTCCTGACTCCGCCACTGGTAGGATGAAAGGGGTTATGACAAGGGCCTAAACCGTGGTCAGGAATTTGACGTGTCAGCACACTCACTTGGGCATTGTGTGATTCAATAACTAAGAGTGCAATAATTATTGTTAAGGGTGACATAATAGAAGCTGTCAAAGGTATAATGGAATTATCCATGGAAAATCATAACTTTGACATTGACGACCTGTATTATGTATGCCCAGCTAAAAACCAGGTTGAGAAATAAGTTGAGAAATCTGGGAATTCAGACAGCGATGATGGGGAGAACAAGCGAAACAAGGATCTTGAGAAGATTAAGTTAAAGTATAAAGAGTTAGAAAAGTCTCTTAATCTAGAGGTTTAAAAAGTTGCAAGTGAGTGCAATCTCTTAAGTTTCGATGATGATGAACTTAGTTTGCATCATGAAGTTGATATGAACAATATCAAAAGTCTTGAATGTAAAAATGTTGATTAATAAAAACTGTTAAGAGAAATGTAAAAATAAAAGGAGAAAAACTTTAAACAATCAACTGAAATGGATGAGAAGATGACTTAACAGAATAATTGAAAGTAAAACTTTATCCTGCACATAGGGACATAAAAAAGGAACAATCCTATGTAAATACTTTAAAGGAAAGACTAGATGAAAGTAAAGAAAGAATTAAATAAGACTGAGTAGGAGTTGCAATTGGCTCTTTGTCATCTGGATCATAGAATACAGAAATTTGAAAGGGAGAAGAATAAATATGAAACACAATTGGAAGAGAAGGACAAATTATTAAAAGAAGTGGAGACTTTTTTAATTAATAGGGATAGTCATATTATAGAATTGGAAGAGTTGTTAGATGCAAAAATATATCTCAATTTAATATCTACGTAAAATAAGTGTTGACAATACGAATCAGGCCAATGTCATCCTAAAAAAACATATGCATGATTTATAATTCAATAAGTTTAAGATTGATTCTAAAATCACATATTCAAAACTCAATAAAGATCCTGAGAAGGAAGCGTCGGCTCTTCAAAATAAAGTATAAATTTAAACTCAGGAAGTTTTGAATAAATCAACAGAGTTTGACCTCCTAAATGCAAAACTTACTGTCAGAAAAAGTGATAATGAGATAAATTCAACCTCAACAAAAACAATAGTCAATAAGAATGAGGTTAAAACCATTGTCGCTATGGTGAAACAAAACCAGAGAAATGTTATCAAACCAACTAGGGACGAATTCATAGTGGAGGGGAAAAGTAAACGATAAAAAACACTTGTGAAGCATAAAATGAGTCTAAAAAAAAACAAGAAAGAACATCCACAACATGAGAAATAAACAATTAAGAATGTGAATGCTTATTTTGTAAAATATTTAACGTCATTCCCAACTGATAACAACATTTTCAATAGTTTGACAATCGCAAACAAAGACCTTCTTAAAAATCTTGGTCACTGAATGGAACATGTTAAGAATAAATATCATTAAAATATTTTTTGATTACATAAGTTATTGTATTGCTTTACTAAATATTATGAAAATATAACGGTTCACTTATTTGGAGCGGTGACAATACAATGATATCTATTGGTGACATATGTCACCTGATAAACAGGGAAGGGGTGCCAAGTAATGGAAATATTGAAATAACTCATTCAATAAATATGATCGAATATTGTTCTAAAATATTTCAATGACATTTCATAATGCAAAATCACAATGATAATTCACAATGCGAAATTGCATTGTGATTTTGTAATGATCGTATAAACTACAATGAATTTGTAATTTTTAGTTCATGTTAATATAATAGTTGGCTAACAATTGCAAATAAATAATGCATTTGGAGAGTTATTGTCCAGAGCAATCAGAAGGATGTGATGGAAAAAGGAGAAAGAATACAATCTAGTTACTAATCAACTAGAGAAATGTTATATGATAAGTTCATTATTCAGGGTAATAATAGTCATTTTCACCATCTAATTAATACACTTATATAAATGTTCAACAATGTCTTATGAAAATAATACTTAATGGTATAATTAACCCAGGATTACTAAAAAATTAACAAAGTAGGTGGTATACAAATGATGCAAAAAAAAAAATTAAGGGTATTCATACAGTATCAGTATGTACTCCTACCAATTCACCTTAATGAAGATGCAAATAAGTGGATCATACGTCATTGGACATTACAATTATATGACACATGGGATGGATCATAGTCTTTATTCAGCCCTCTCCATCTACAATGGAAATGCAAAGACATGTAGCTTAAAGTAGGGCTGTAAACGGATATTCGAAAATTCGCATCCGTCTGATATTCGAATCCGAATTTGCAGATATTTATCCGAAAATATGGAAACGGATACGAATATGGATACTCTATAAAAATATTCGAGAAAACGGATACGGATATGGATAGTACTAGTATCCGACACGGATAATCCGTATCCGATGCGGAGTATCCATTTTATCGGATATATGTTTTACCGGATATCCGTATCCGCCAAACATATGTTTAAAATATTACTAATAATATTAGTATTAGTATTACTAGTAAATAAATATTAAAAAAAACTTTATTCGTTTATTCCCCAAAACAAAATAAACACATACTCCACTCCAAACAAAAACAACCTAAAGTTATTATTTTATTGGGTATATTCTAAAATGTCATGTATTATTATTTTATTGGGTATATTATCTTAGAGTTACACCAAAGTTACAATACACCCTATCACACATAACATACACCGACTAAAGAACATATACTCCACTAAAAAAAAAACTAACTTCGTTTCATTTCTCTTTCGTACAAAACAAGAGAAAAGAAACTCTCATGTGGTTGTGCGTTAGTTTTCTTAATTATAAATAAATGTAAGAGAGAATCATAAAATAATATAAGAGAAAAACATAATAGAATGTAAGAGAGAAATAGAAAAGTAAAGAGATGGTTTTGATTGTGATGAGAACTGAAGTTAACAACATGTATATTATATACAAAATAAAAATGTATACTTATTAAAATAAAAATATCAGTATGTTTTGAAGACAAAAGGTCCATGAGGTTATCATTCTCAATAAATTTTATTAATCTAAAAGGTGCATATTTATTTCTACTATCATGGAATGCGACTGTTATTTTTTTTTTTGGATGGCTTTAAACTTATATGGTTGTAAAGTATGGATGACTTTAAGCCATATTATAATTAGGGAATGATACTATTATTATGGAATCCATAATTGTTGATATTAGGAGGTAGTAATTTTGTTATATATTATTTGGATTGGATTGGATTTCATTGGATTGGATATTTTAATTGTTATTTTTTGCGATGGCTAAATAATGTAAACGGATACGGATATTATCCGAATCCGAGGTATCCGAGCGGTTACGGATATGGATAGTTGTTTTAACTATCCGGGCGGATACGGATACGGATAGTACATTCGGATAGCGGATATGGATATGAAAAACATGGTATCCGATCCGTATCCGTCCGTTTACCACCCCTAGCTTAAAGGCGCGACTGGCGTGGTATTCATCGGTAAACATTTGTGTAATGCTTTTCTATTTAAATTTATGAATCACAGTTAATCAGTTATATATTTTCCAAATAGTCGTAGAACTTTGAGATAATTATATTTAAGTCCCATTTGTCGGGTCAACATTCATATAAGTCCTATTGACTTTTCAACAATCCTACAGGTCCTATTCCAACTTTTCAGGGAATTTTTTCACAATTTTACTCTTTTATAACTAATCATCCATAACTTCCTTTAGGAAGTTACATAAGTGGTTGGACTTTTTTTTTATTTTTAAATGCTCATAACTTTTGATTCACAATTCCTTTTTTTGCAAAATTACTATTTTTTAAATCTGCTCGACGAGATCTATCAAACAAGATCCATGGAGGCTATAAAATTCCAAAGAAAAAAATTTACACAAATAGTAAACTTTACTGTATGCACTAGAGTATGAAATAGTTTTATATATGTGACATTTTCACAAACAGACAGTAACATTTATTGTGGTAATATTACACAGTATATATATATATATATATATATCCGGTGGATCCAAACCCTCTTTTTTCAAAATTACTTTATATTTAAAGGTTCGCGCTAGCGGCATCCAATCCTTACCACCATTGTTGGAGCTTCAACGACCTTCGTCAGAGCTCCGATTTGGGGTGGGCAAGGGTGGCATGTGGTGCAGCTGGCGCGGATCTTTGAAAATAAGACACTTTTGAATAAATCGGTTTTGGATCGATCGAAGTGTCATGGAGTGCCGCTGGCGCGGACCGTTAAAAATAAGATTGGATAAATGGGATATGGATCCTCTTGAGCACCGGTTTGGGGTGAGTAGGGGTGGCATTAGGTGCCGGTGACGTAGACGTAGAGCTTTAAAAATAGGAGCATATTATATATATATATATATATATATATATATATATATATATATATATATATATATAATATGCTCCTATTTTTAAAGCTCTACGTCTACGTCACCGGCACCTAATGCCACCCCTACTCACCCTATATATATATATATATATATAATGTGATAACACAGTAAATGCTATTGTTTGTAAAAATGTCATAGATATTAAACTTTATTGTATACAACAGAAAATGAAATAGTTTTATATCTGTAACATTTTCCCAAACAATAACACTTACTGTGTTAATATATTTATGAAATAGTTTTATATATATAACATTTTCACAAACAGTAAGATTTACTGAGTTAATATTACACAATATATATATAACATTTTTACAAACAGTAACATTTACTGAATAATATTACACAATATATATATAGCATTTTTACAAACAGTAACATTTACTGAGTTAATATTACACAATATAGTTTTATATCTGTAACATTTTCCCAAACAATAACACTTACTGTGTTAATATATTTATGAAATAGTTTTATATATATAACATTTTCACAAACAGTAAGATTTACTGAGTTAATATTACACAATATATATATAGCATTTTTACAAACAGTAACATTTACTGAGTTAATATTACACAATATATATATATAAAACGGTAGATCCTAACCTCTTTCTTTTCAAAATTACCATATATTTAAAGGTTTACCCTAGCGATATTCAATCCCCACCCCCATTGTCGGAGCTTCAAATACTTTCATCAGAGCTATGATTTGGGTGGGTAGTAGTGGCATAGGGTGCTGCTGGCGCGGACCTCTGAAATTAAGAGAATATTAGATAAATGGGGTTTGGATCCACCGGAGCTCCAATTTGGGGTGAGTAGGGGTAGCATTGGGTTAGGTTTATATCTATAACATTTTAACAAACATTAACATTTACTGTGTTCATATAACACAGTGTATATATATATATATCCAAACCTCTTTTTTATGATATTATCTTGTTTTTAACAGTCCGTGCTAGCGGCATCCAATCCCCACCACCACCCACCCCCTTTGTCGGAGCTCCAACAACCTTCACCAGAGCTCTGATTTGAGGTGGCATGGGATGCCGATGTAACATTTTCACAAACAGTAACATTTATTATTTGTGAAATTATTACAAATATAAACGTAACCCAATGCTACCCCTACTCACCTCAAACTGGAGCTCCGGTGGATCCAAACCCCATTTATCCAATATTCTCTTATTTTATTATTTGAGTTTTTTATAGATTAGAATTTTTGATTTTTTAACTTTAATTTTTATTAGTTTTAGTGTTAGTTTATTTTATTTTTTATATTTTTGTAGGTACACAACAAACACACACCTTACCTAAACCTAACACATACCAAAACACTCCCTCATCCACTATTCAACTTCTTCCCCACTCAACCTCTCACCATTCAAAATACCCAAAACCCATTAACCCAACCATAGAAGCTCCTACCCATTTTCCCTTACCCAAATTCCCCCAAAACTCGATTTCAGCAAACCACGAAATCGGAGTTAACTCGTTTTGCCCCATCACAGCCTATACCCGATCGCGACCCGCTATAGCTGTCAAAACCAAAATCGAATACCCATTTTTACCAAACTCTATTTTAACACCCAAACCCGAGCCCGACTCCTACACCCATATTTCACCCCACCTGTTCAACCCGACTACCCCTTAGGCTCGGAAACCAGTCCGTCGTCGGCGACCCTTCTACGAGTACCGGATCAACCCGAGTTCAACCCAAATCCAACGAACCCGGCGACGAACCATGACCCGTGACTTGTTATAAATCCTCCATTAACACTCAAATCTAAACCACCACCTACCTCGTGTAAACCCGAGGTGTCATAACCTCCAACCCAAATCCGTGCCATATACCTTTAAATAAGGAAATAAAGAAACCCACATTGCTTTTGATCGGTCCAAGTTAAAATCCCACAAAATTTCTCATCAAGCCAAACACTTCGTGGGTTATAAAACAAGAAAGGACTCTCGCATAGGACGCACAGAGAGGGACTGCAAAAGAGAGAAACACTGTTTATTATGTACAGGGTAGGAACATAAAAAATTCAGAAAAATACAAAAAAAATAGTTTATTGTTAGAATAGATTTTTAGGTTTAGTTTTTATTTTTATTTGTGTGATCAAGTGCTGAAAATTGTGAAGGACTTGAGACGCATTTCGACAAGGAGACTTGTGTGTTGTATTTCATTCTTCTCTTTCTCAATTTTATGTCATATTGTAATAATTTATTGATTGTTGTTTTTTCTAACTTGAGAATGTTTGGCTAAACACCCTGTTCAAAGGGTGGGATGAACTACATAGGCTATTAAATTAATTGACTAATTTCATTAATGTTATATTTCTAGGTCAACTAATTTAGAACTGTCACAAATTAATTTATGTAACGAGAGTTAGTAAATTAATTTTACAAATTAATGTTTAATTTTGGAAATTGAACTAGAGATAAGTTTTTCCTAAGATTAAATATAAATTGGGTGTTGACATTTGAGGATTCATACTGTTTTTATTAAATTGATCATAGCGGGTAATTTTCTTGAAAATAATATAATTCTTGATTTTTCATTGTGTGACAATTTTAAATTAGTTTTCTGAAAACGATATTATTACATTTATAATTGTAACGAGAGTTAGATTATCGATTTAATATTATCTCAAAATATTTCAAATTAATAAATTGAGAAATTAAAATAATTGATAATGCGGTGTAATCCCATCTATTGACTTTCTCACATTTATCACACTCGGTTACACATTATTTTTCATTATTTTTAGTCATTTCATAATTTTAGCATTTATTAGTTAATTTTCCCTTGAAATTGTTTTTAAAAAAATAAAAAATATATTTTAATAAAAAAAATTGAAATTGCAAGTATTCACATTAATTGTTTCACCTTTAAAGTTGGATTGATACCCATACTTACCGCAATACGAGTTGTTTTAAACAAGTTTTGTAAGTACTCAAGGGAATTTTGAGATTGGCTTTTGAAGATAACGACCACACGCTAAAAGCCTCATATCAAATGGCGTCATTGCCAAGGAATACATAAAAGCCTCTTATCACGTACTAACCAGATATTGGAGGATATGTTACGTATGTGTATCCTGGATTTTGGGGGTAGTTGGGAGAAATACTTCCCACTGGTGGAATTTGCATATAATAATTCCTATCAGTTGACTATTGGTATGGCCCCATTTGAGGCTTTATACGGTAGACCTTGTCGCTCTCCTGCGTGTTGGTTAGAAGTAGGGGACAACAAGCTACTTGGGTAGGAAGTGATTCAAGACACGTCTGCCAGGATTGAAATGATCTGAAATCGCATTCGGGTAGCCCAGGATAGACAGAAAAGCTATGTCGATGCTAAGAGGTTCTTTAAGGAGTTTAACGTGGGGGGCCAGGTGCTATTGCGGGTATCTCCTATGAAGGGGATAACAAGATTTAGGAAGAAAGGGAAATTGGCACCGAGATGTGTGGGACTCTTTCCTAGTATTGAGAGGGTTGGACCAGTAACTTACAGACTTGGGTTGCCAGAGTACTTGCATCGTATACATGATGTGTTCTAGATTTATTCGCTGAGGCGATATCTCCGAGATGAGTTGGATCACACTCATATTACGTTGGATGAAGTTGATTTGCAGCCAGAGAGTTCTTACCAGGAGCGACCAGTGGCGATCTTAGACCGCGGTGAGAGACGTTTGAGATTGAAAGTTGTTCCGCTTGTGCGTGTTCAGTGGGCACACCATAACGTGGAGGAGTCTACTTGGGAGCGCGATAATGATATGCGCGACCAATACCCAGAGTTATTTCTACCAGGTATGCCTTTTTCCAAATTTTGGGATTAATTAGGATTGATTGTGAGATAATTAAAATTAACCTGGATTTAAATATTACTCGGGAATAAAGTAATATGTAAATATTAAATGAACGTTTTGACTGCATCAAAGTGTCCAGAAGGGTTTAAATGGTCAAAAAAGTCTACTTGGATGTTTGATTTGGGTCTCGGGGCACTTTGGAACCGAATAGACACCCCAGAGGAATATGTTGGTCATTTTACAAAGGAGGTGAATAGTAACCACGAAAATTCAGGATTATTTTTAAGTCTAAAAGGTGGTAAAATTAATTATTCATTCACCAAACGTAGAGAGGAAGACTTAGGGGAGAGTAAGAGATTTCTCTAGGAAATGAAGAGGCACTTCATGGAAGCCAAGAGGCCAAAGGTCATCCTATACAACCCCCGCCACCGGAAGTTGGCCGAAAAAGGAGAGGACCACCAGTAGACTATCATCCCCAACGGTTCAGACCTACAATCTAAAGGCAAGTGATTTAACCTTAGCAAACTTAGCGTGTATAATGTCCATGTTAGGATATAGTTGTAGAATTCTGAATAGTTGCATGATTTAAAGATAAACTATGGTGATTTTTATTGATTCCTTGAAATGAGAAACAAGTAGGATTAATCTCTTTTTGAATATATATTTTAATCCACGAAATTTGGAATCATTTGGTGAAGAAAATATGAGATTCTTAAGGTTTTCGTGGAGAAATGATAATATATGAGGTTTCTGAATTTTAAGTGAAAACATCATGATTAATTTGTACTTCTTGATGGATTTATGTTGTTTAATGGTTGGAGATCACTTATATAACTTGTTATATCATTTTGGATGATTTATAAGGAGTTTGGGATCATATAGTAGATGTTTTGAGGATGACCCGTAACTGATAAGGAAATCGGTGCAAATAACTGATCGATTGACCAAATTCGTTGATCGATCGACTCCCCTGGAAAATGAGATTTGTTTCTTGTTTTAATATTTGGTTAAATCCCAACTTTTAAGAATACTTAGTGTTAATTAAATTAAGCATAATGGGACTTAGGGAAGACCAGTAGGGTGATGATTAAATCCCGAAAAATATTTATGTGTGGGATTAATCCTTGAATATGAAATAATGGGTTAAAAATCGAATTAGAGATTATCGAAGAATAAATCCAATTGAGGATAATATTAATTCGTGAAGATTCATGAATTAGGATGACATGGACCAGTAGGGTGTAGAGGTCTACTTACTGAAATTATATGAGAAGAAATTGATAGCCTTTGAGTGTTGGGAAAGCTCGAGAATATATAAAAAGTACAGTCATAATCTATTAATACGTAGGATATTAGATATAAAAATATACTACGTATGGAATTGTCATATGGGTTGCATGAATACCTTATTGATATTATATATATATAGGTGGGGTGAATACCTATATTATAATGTGTATTGTGTATGACATACCTACGCTGCTTGCTATCAGGGTGGAGGTCTCGCATTATGGTCAATCTTTTTCCCGACGAGCCTAGTTAGGGGGATTTTAGATTCGTACCTTGAGCATAGGACCTTGGACACATTCTGTCGGTGAGAATGATAGTTTCGATGGTTGCCTCCAAATATGTGTGTTATGTTATTTATGGTTCGGGAGAGATGCCGAGCCAGTAGTCCTTTCTACAACGAGAGATGTAAATGGACATGATAGCAGAGTATTTATACACCGCAACTGTGTCTAGGAGGTGCCATATTAGTATATATAATAGTGTGATGAATATATATACTGTGATGTGATCTACTGTGTGTATTAGTAGATAAAAATGAATAATGAAATCTGAATTGAATTAAGTAAGTAAATACTTAATCCCTGAAAACTTAGTTCATCTTAAAGAGAAATGAACATATTTAATAATTATACGTATTGCGTGGGAAATATGGTGAAATGATAGTGGATAGAATCATAAATCAGAACCTAATTAGAGAAAATAATAAGGTATGTTAGGCATGCACATTAGATGAGAGGTGAGATTCTCAAGTGAGAGTCCGATAACTAACATGTACATGATACCTTCTTAATTTCACTTGCTAAGCACTTGCTATATTTTTAAAACCTTTTATAATTGGGCTCTGACCCGTTTATTTACATATTCTCTTCTCTTTTACATCTATTACATCAGGGACCCCCGACTTAGAGGATGGATATTTTGACATGCTTCTGGAGATGCAGATTTGGATTAGACACTTTCCTTTCATAGATTCCTATCTTTGTAGTACTTGGTTCATTTAGGGCATGTTGCCCAGGATTTAGTCATCTCATTCAGTTCCGGATGTTGTATTCGTTTTATGTCAGTACTGTTTATTGTCATTCTATTTTGGATGGTGATATTGAGATATTTAAACTGGAGAGTTTATTCCAGTTACATTTGTTCTTGTTGAATTTTAATTCAGTTGTGATGTGATGTTACTTATTTTAATCCGAATGGTGGAATGTATTTAATTAAATTAAAATTGGAAAAATTTTGACACTTAGCTTAATTAACTATTAGGTGAATCAATAAGAAACTATTTTTCGACAGTAATGCTAAGAATGAACCAACTGGATATTCTGATTTAATTTAATAAAGGACTGATCACCCGGTATTTAATTAGGCGGGGTGTCACAGAACTGCACCTTCAAGCTTGACATATTTTAAGAACGACTAGTAATATATATCCATTATTGTGGTTCACAAATTCATGTAATAAGATTTGGGGAAAATTTCTTAAATGAGATTTCTCATTTAATATGTGAAGTCGCATTATGAAGTAACAATGCAAAAGTACAAAGCGAAAAGACACATTCCGTATCACTTATTAGCACAATCACACTACAAAATTTGTATTTTTAAAAATCTTTTTATGAAATATAATGTTTTCGTACCGTAAATTGTAATCATTTCTCATTGCGAAATATATTATATCTCATTTTGATATGGTCATAAGATTAATCATTTATTATTGAGAATTTTTAATAATGGTTTAGGTAATATTTATGATAAGGTCATGTTGGGATTGTATGTGTGTGGCATTTTATGGTGCTACTTATTCTAGTTTTAATTAAATTGATAATTATGGAGGTGAATATTTAACAAGTAGAGACTAATTAATGTAAATGTTAAAGTTGAGTTGAAATTGTGAGAATAGTTTTAAAGTATGAAATTATTAATATGGGATAGTTATTTGAGAATTTTAAGTTGAGGCTTTAAGATAAACTAGATAATTTTAATTAAGTATGAGTTGTGTCTTTTAAAAGTGAGAAAATTTATTTAATTAGATTAATTAAATGGATTAAGGTTGGTCGGGTAATATGATTAAGTTAATCGTGTTTGAGGGCTTGAGGATGCAAGTATGTGGCTTAGCGTGTGTGTTATAGAAGGAACTGAAGGGATTAATATCATAACATTTGCATACAAGTAGTAGTGGCAAAATGTGGCCCAAATAATAAAACAGTCCATATTAGCCCAAGCATCTAAATATGGGGCCCATATTTAAAGGTTGTGAGTTAAATATGGGGCCCATATTTCAGAGCTATGAGTTAAATATGGGGCCCATATTTCAAAGCAAGAAATCAAATATGGAGCCCAATTTTAAAAGAAACAAATCAAATATAATACTCATTTTAAAAAGTTATGAGTAAAATATGAGTTTTTTTTATATATACCTCGAATTGTAATACTTAATTTTGTAAAAAAATAATGGGTTGGTCCAACCCATATTTGGTCCGCCCATATTTGGCCCAGCCCACATTTAACCCAACCCATATTTGGCCCAACCCACATTTAGCCCAACCCATATTTAATCCGCCCAAATTAGGCTCAACCCATAATTTTGCCAGTGCTACATACAAGACAAATAGGAAATACAGTTAGCTTATTGGGGTAGACAACAAGCTAAACTGCAGTCGCGGTTAGGAGTCTGACTCCTTTGAGATTTTAACTCTGAATTATTGCGTTGTTATCATTTTGTGGTCTCAGGCCTTCCAACTTGTACTCTTAGTTCCCCACGCACAGACATCCGGACGTAAACATTTTTTCCACATGTGTATTCTCCTCTTTAAATTATATGTCGTCAATAATTTATTTTTCCAACATTTGTTGTATCTCAAATTGATTTGTTCACCTTATAAAATGTATTTTGATACTCCTTATAAAATACTTCACTAGAAGCAAACTTAAACCACAGGATATACCATTCTCTCTCTTATAAAGGAACACCACTATCTGTTAAATAAAATCGCCGTCCTTTTCTACCATTTTAAGAGATTCCTCACACAATTTAACACCAAAAAATTATATGCCATCCTTAGAGAGTGTAAGTTTTTAGTGTTCTTACTAGGTTGTTTTTGGAGATATATATTTTGGGGTATGTGTGGTGTATTTTGCCTCTCTGGTGGTTCACGATTGTTTTGGGAGAAAAACAGATTTTTCTCGATATTTATAAAATTGCCACTTTGAGGAAAATCTATAAATAGAAGCTTATTTTCTGTTTTTAGTGCAGTGCTATTTTTTCAGCAAGAGTGAACATTTTGTGAGTTTTTCAAAGAGAAAATTGAGTGAGAGCTTCTTGTTTAAGATTAGTTCTTGTGCTTGGTTGTGAGTGACTTTCTTGGAGAGGTAAAGAGTGTGAATGTGTAACCTTGTGGTTCCTCCATTTATCAAAGAAAGAAGAAATCCTACCATTGTGGATGTAACCCTTGTTTGGGTGAACCACGTTATATTGTTGTCGTTTCTTTGCCTTGATTGCGTGTGTGTTCTTGTTATCCAACTTGTTGATTGTTGATTGGACTCGTTTTGAGTTTGTACACTTAGTTTTCATTAGGAACAAGGTCTTGGGTGTTTTTCGCACACCAAGTGTTTGGTAAAATTCCGAAGTGAGTTTTATGGTCTTGGTTGCTTAACATAGGACTATTTTATCACAACAAGTGGTATCAGAGCTTTGGTTGCTTGGTTTGCTCGGTATTTTGGTTCGGCTGGAATCAATTTGAGTGATATTGACATAAGTTCTAGAATTTGTTCCAAATGACGGAGGAGGTGTCGCGTACTCTCGAATCAACTTCTACAAGCGGAGGCTCTAAGAAGTGGGATCCTAGTTATGGATCCGGAGGCTCAATGAAGTTTGAGATAAAACCTTTTGATGAGAAAATTAATTTTGGCTTGTGGCAAAGAAGGATACGGGGTGTTCTTGTTCAACAACGGTTGGTTATAACATTGTTGGGTATAGAGAAGCGTCTGGTGGATATGACCGAAGCCGAATGGAGCGATATTGATCAAAGGACGATTTCTTCAATTGAAATGTATATCACGGATGATGTGCTCAATCACGTGATATCGGAAACTACGGCTAAGGGCATGTGGGATCAATTGGAGGAGATTTATTTGGGCAAGTCTTTGTCAAATAAATTGTTTCTAAAGAAGATGCCCTTCAAGTTAGAAATGAAAGAGGGCGGTGATGTGATGAAGTATATAAATGTCTTCAATGCTTTGATCAACGATTTGAACCGGATTGATGTTCAATTTAGCGAGGAGGATCGAGCGTTGTTGTTGCTTGCTTCGTTGCCCGATTCATATGGGCACTTTGTCACCACACTTATGTTTGGGAAGACTACTCTCAAGTTCAATGATGTAATGAAAGACATCATTTCTCACGTGTCCATGAAGAAGAAAAATGGTAGCGGTGGAGGTAGTTCATCTTCTCAAGGTGAAGGCTTGATAACCAAGGTTGGTGGTGGTAGACGAAAAGGAAGGTCGAAGTCTCGGGGTGCAAATAATCGGGGCTTCCAAATGTCTCAATCTCGAGACATTAGCACTGTTGAGTGTTTCAAGTGCCATAAAAAGGGTCACTTTAAACGGAATTGTTCGGAGTGGAAGAAAGATGATAAGAAAGGAGACGCTACTAAGGATGTGGCCGGTGTTGCTACTTTAGAGGAAGGCGAAGAGGTTCTTACTTGTTTTTTCTGCCGATCACGTTGATGATTGGATTCTAGATTCCGGATGTTCATACCACATGTGTTCGAACCGGGAATGGTTTGAGGATTACAAGTCCAATACCGGTGGTGTGATTCTCATGGGAAACAATGCTACGTGTAAAGTAGTGGGAATCGGGTCGGTGCACAAAAAGATGTGGGATGGGGTTGTCCGAACCTTAAGTGAAGTGAGGCACGTTCCGGCACTTAAAAAGAACTTGATTTCCTTAGGCGCACTCGATTCAAAGGGGAGTGTGATTCAAGCCGAGGGTGGGGCTTTGAAGGTGTAAAGGGGATCGATGGTGATTTTGTGCGGCACAAAGTTACCGAACAATCTTTATAGATTGAAGGGAAATACGGTAGTGGATGGAGCGGCAGTCTCCACGGAGCCTGAAATCGATGAGCTACAATTGTGGCACATGAGACTTGGTCACATGAGCCAACGAGGCATGGAAGAACTTCATCGGCGAAAGTTGTTGAAAGGGGTGCACGGATGCAAGCTCGGTTTTTGCAAGTATTGTGTGATGGGGAAGCAAACTCGAGTGCAATTCACTATATCTACGAACAAGAGTAAAAGGACTCTTGACTATATTCATTCCGACGTG
Organism: Sambucus nigra; assembly: GCA_949130495.1. Lineage (NCBI taxonomy): Eukaryota > Viridiplantae > Streptophyta > Magnoliopsida > Dipsacales > Adoxaceae > Sambucus > Sambucus nigra. The sequence continues at coordinate 401,058,519 of OX422220.1, forward strand.
TGTGGGCCTTCGGATGTTGTTTCCATAGGCGGCTTTAGATACTTTGTGACTTTCATAGATGATTATTCACGAAAAGTGTGGGTTTACTACTTGAAGGAAAAATGGGAGGTTTTCGAGAAGTTCAAGGAGTGGAAAGCCATGGTGGAAAATCAAACGGGGAAGAAGATCAAGTATTTGAGGAGTGACAACGGGGGTGAGTATAAAGATGGTGGGTTTCTCAAGTATTGTAAAGATGTGGGCATCACAAGGCACTTTACCGTTAAGAAGACTCCACAACAAAATGGGGTGGCGGAGAGGATGAACCGCACCATTATGGAAAGGGCAAGGTGCATGAGGTTTCATGCCGGGTTACCGAAATCATTTTGGGCAGCGACTCTTGATCACGTCGTGTATTTGGTGAATTGGTCACCAAATTCGACTCTTGGTTCGAAGTGTCCGGAGGAAGTATGGTCGAGGCACGAGGTTGACTACTCTACTTTGAGGGTGTTCGGATGTCCGGGGTACGCTCACATTCCTAGTGACGAGAGGACTAAAAATGACCCGAGAACTCGCCGGTGTATTTTCCTAGGCTATGGAAAAGGGGTAAAGGGGTTCAAGCTTTGGGATCTGTCTACGAGGAAGCTAGTTGTTAGCCGGGATGTGAGGTTTGACTAGACGTCCATGTTGAAGGCCAATGAGTTCCTGGAAGTTGCCGATGACAGTGGTGCTAGAACCGTCGAGATTCCTTTGGTATTTCCGATATCATCAACCACCGATAGTGATAGTGCATCTACTAGTGGTTCAAGTGATTCTCAATCGGGTGATGACACGGTTGAGGTGGAGCCGAATGAGGATGATTTGGGAGAGGAGCTGGTTGAGGTGGAGGACACTCAACGGGTGGAGCAAGTGCCATTTATAGCACGTGACAGAGAGCGTAGGGAGATCAAGCCACCATCTAGGCTTGGATGGGAAGAGGTCAATTACGCTCTCGTTTCTAGTGAGGGTGATCCAATGACTTACAAAGATGCCATTAATTGTGATGTCAAGGCGAGTTGGATGGGTGCTATGTCGGAAGAGATGGAAGCTCTACGAAAGAACTCTGTGTGGGAGTTGGTTCCTAAACCCAAGGGGCGACACATTGTTGGCTCTAAGTGGGTGTATAGGAAGAAAGAGGCAATTAACAAAATTGAAGAACTGGAGTACAAGGCAAGGCTGGTAGCGAAGGGGTTTTCACAAAAGGAGGGCATTGACTATGATGATATCTTCTCCCCGGTGGTGAGGCATACTTCGATACGGGTGTTGTTGGCAATGGTTGCTCAATTCGATATGGAATTGGAGCAAATGGATGTGAAAACGGCTTTTCTTCACGGTGATTTGAAGGAGCTTATTTACATGGTGAAACCGGAGGGGTTCAGGAAAGTGGTAAAGGAAGATCATGTGTGCCGGCTTAAGAAGTCATTGTATGGGCTTAAACAGTCGCCATGACAATGGTACCTACGGTTCGATACCTTCATGTAGCGGGTTGGTTACACGAGATGTGGTAACGACCATTGTGCATATTTTTGGGTTCTTGATGATGGTTCGTTTGTTTTGTTAATGCTCTATGTGGATGACATGCTCATTGCGTGTCGGGACGTGTCACGGATAATGGAGTCAAATTTAAACCATTTAACCCCTTTTCCTATTCTACCCCCAACTACCACTTTTAAACCCAATATCCAAAATACCCCATAACCATAAGGTGATTTTATTCCCTCACCCTTCATTCACATGACCTCACACCATATCCACATGTACCCCTAGATATTTACCCACAGTACCCCTAGCTCCATGCTTACTATAAAAGAAGACTCAAGACCCCCTTTGGGGACTCATCATCAAATAGAGAGAGAAAATTCTAGAGAAAAGTAGAGAGTTAGGTTAGGATAAATTATGTAGATATATTTTTAAATAGTTTTATTTTATTATTTTTATTTTTGTTAGATATTTGTGAGATTAAATATTGTAAGAGAGTTAATTGAGTGAATATTTAATTTCAAATCATTTGGATGCTCAATTGGAGGGATTGTATGCTTCAATTTGGAAGAATAGAGGTTCAATTTCACTTCAAGAGATTGTGGTTTGATTTTTCTATTCTCTTCTCATTTATTTTATGCCTTTGATTATTAATTTGTCATATTTCATATCATGTTAAGCTAAAACCCCTTTCAAGGGGTGGGGTAAAACCCTTATTTGATGTTATTTTATTTTTATTAGTTTAATTACTTGAAAAGTCCCTTTGAATGTTAATTTAGATCCCTCACCCTTAAATTTACGCCTCGAGAGAGGGTAAATGATTTTCGAGAGAAAATCAAAATTCTAGTTATAATACCCATTTTAGATTCGAACTAAAGATAGGGGTTTCTTAAGTAGGGTATTATAATTTAAATTTTAACTCTAAATTTATTTTCTAAGAGTTACATAAATTCTAATTGATCGATCCTAGCGGGTGATTATTAAAAGGAGTGTAGATCTATTTTTCTAGAGTTGTGGGGTGTTAAACTTAATCTTCTAAAATGTTATTATTAAAATTACATTTGCAACGAGAGTTGATTTGTAGTTTTGATATTAATTTTGGAGAATTCAATCAATTCAATTAATTAATTAGAATAGCTAAAATTTGTGGTGTAATCCCACTCCTTGATTGTTCTCACAATTATTTACCTCACTTTATCTCTTATTTTACTGTTAGACTTTGTTTTCATTTTAGTAACTTTTTAGTTAGTTATTTTCATCTTAGTTTAGTTTAGTTTAAATCATCACCTCACCCAATTGTTTTAATATTTGAAAAAGCTAAAAAAATGTAGAAAAGTGAAAAAGCACAAAAAGAAAATAAAAAGTGAATTACAATTGAATTTGTCTCTTGTTTACTCCCTAGGAAGTGGATTGATACCCTTACTTACCTCTACACTTTAGATTGTTTTATTTTGTAGGTATTTGAGGTTTTGACTAACTTGGCTTTCAACAACGAACGATATACAAAAAGAAAGTTATCAAATGGCGCCGTTGCCGGGAAAATAAAAAAGTAAAGTTATCAAATGGCGCCGTTGCCATTCTTGGGAGCGTGAAGCACTTGGAGCGAATTTCATTTTGTAGTTCATTTATTTTTTGTTCTTAATTATTTTTTTGTACCATTTTTATATTTTTAGAAGGCTTGTATTAGGAATTTTATCATTTCTTGTATTGTGGTGCATAGAGACACCATTTCATTTTCATTTAAAAATTGTAATAATCGAAGACAAGCGTGATAGGGAAACCGGACAAGGTAGAGAGAGGGCGTCAAAAGGCGAGGATTTAGAAGCCTCTCTACCTTGGGTCGGGGACGGCTGAGATAGGCGTGATCTCCCCCCGGTCGACTCAAATTTTTCGGCATCCCACGGCCTCAAAACTGTGGGAGGTATATTTCTCAAACCCTCGCGCCTCTCTTGTTAGCGAGTCAATTCTTGTGTGTACTTTGTGTGCTCTTATTTGATTTTATTCTCATATTTATTTTTGAATGGTGTGATGAATTAATTAATTAAGACCTACACCCGGTCACTCACGAGAAGGGATTTCAACACCTGACTCACTCGCTTACCAATTGTGTGCTACCCTAGCCATCACTAACTTTAAAATCAATCAACTAGGTAGCCCACTAGGAGAACATTTTGCAAAGGCGATCACTCATATTATTTCGTGATTTTTTTATTGCCCGTGGACTTAATTAAAATTTGACTACCCCGTTCACTAAATTTAAAGATAAAAATTGGCTATGTGCTAGTTAGGAATTCTTCTTGACTTGCGTGTGTGTCCACTTCATTTTTCGGTAGTCGGGTTTTAATGAGTTCGTTCACAATTTAAGAGTCCATATCTTTCCCCACCCTTTTCTTACAAAAAAAATCAAAAAATATTTTTCTTCCTTTATTTTTTACAAAAACTCCAAAATTATTTTCTTCTATTATTTTTTACAAAAAAATCCAAAAATATTTTCTTTTTTTATTTTTATAGAAAAATCCAAAAACATTTTCTTTCTTTCCTTTTTAGAAAAATCCAAAAATATTTTCATTCCTTTTGAAAAAATTTAAAAATTAAAAAATATTTCTCTCCTCATGGCTAAAGAACGTCCTTTACAGGACTACTTTGGACATTTTTCATTGTCACAGGACACGTGTGAGAGTGATCGTGAGCCGTCTCTTTATGACATCCTTAGTAGTTTCACCTCTCTCATGAGTACCGTTGGTACTCTTAACCCATCTATGCATGCACCTCCTATTCCATCACCCACGGTGTCAAGTGTCGACGTGTCTCCTCCTTTGTTGTACACCCACTATTATTATGCCGATCACATGTCCCATGAGTGCCCTTACATTGGATATCCATCCAAACCCACCATGGAACATGTGTATCCATATGACACTGTTCCGGAACCCACCTCGGACAACTACTCCTCTATACCTAATCCCGAGTTGTGTGAGCACCCGAGCTATTCGTGGAGGCCTGATCACCCCTCCATGCAATACAAATCCCAATCCGATGTTATGGATCCTCACACGTTCCCACAGTCGTCATGGCAACCTTGTGCACCCATTCACGATCAGTTCCATCACTACGCACCCCATGAGTATCAACCATTTTTCCATCATGAAAGCGATCCTTTCGTGTATGATGAACTTAGCCCCACTCCACACACTTCATTTGCGTATTCTTCATATAGTCCCGATTATAGCGAGTTGTGTCCACCTCAACCACCACCACCACCCATCATTCCACCAACACCTTCATCCACATTCACTCTCGAAACCCTCTTGCAAAAGTTCATACTTGAGCAAGATAAATCCACTCAAATTCAAACTCTCCAAAGGCTTAAACAAAGGTTAAATGAATTGGAGTGTGCGAGAGAGTCGGACATGCATCCACCCATCATTGCAACCGAGTGTGATGATGATTTGTCCTCTTGTGACACGAATTTTGAGTGTAACCAACCCTACCACCTCGAGAATCTCAAATTTGAGACCATCCCATGGTCCGGGCCCCAAGTCGACAATTGTGTTGACTTACTTTTCATTAGTGAGTCTGATCCAATCCCACCATGTACAAATGAACCCATCATTGTGGTTCCCACTCACTTTCCCGTCATATCCAAAACTATGCCCAAGTCTACACCTATCGCCCCTACCTCTTGTGTTCCCGAGGAACCCATTTATCCTAGGTTACCTCCGGCTACGAGTGTTCACCATTTTCCCGAGATAGAATCCGTGATAGTTCCTAACTATCCCGATTTGGATCCAATCCCACCATGCATGGCTCCCTTTGAGCCTGATATTTCTAGTGATTCCTCTATCTTAGATCTTGGTGCCTCATCTTACCCACCCACCCCATTTACCGATTCTAGTTTTATGGAGAATTTGACCACTCCATCTTTAGAAACCACACTCCCTTGTGAGTATTCCTTTACTCCTCCCAATGAGTGTGTGTCTCCCACTCTTGAGTTGGATCATCTTCCTCCACCATTTATCCCACCCGATACACTGTTTATCCCACCCATTGTCCTTTCCACCCCACCACCTGGTTTGGATCTTGTTTTTACACAGTTCAAGTTTCCATCTACATTTTTAGATCATCACCTGAAACCATCCCCCACCCATGAGAGTATTCATGGTGATACTCTCCACTTCCGTGACACCGAGCTTGTTCCTCTATGCACACCACTTCCTTGCGGTGTTGATTTCTCTTTTCAATAGCTCCCTGGCGTGTCACGGCGCGACCATTATCATCGCCCATTTATAGAATGGTCGTGTGATTTCTATGAACCTCACCCCATCACTATTTCCACACATTTCTCCTTCCTCACCATCTTGAGCACCATTCTTATAGGGCCCTAGTTTCCCTTTCATATAAGCTCAATAAGGCACGTGGCCGATACCTCTTCACCCTTTCCACCCTCACCCTTACCCTAATACCCACCCTCCCATGGTCCATCGATGCTTTGCATCGTGTGATTCACTTTGCCATACAAGTGCATTGACCCGTTTTAGTCTGATCCAACAACACTGGCGTTTCAGTCTTGTTTGGGGGTGATCTTCATCACCCAGTTTTTCTTCCACCCCATGCTTTCATAGATCTTATCTTTCGGGGGGTGAGAATGGTTCGGTTTGGCTGAAGACATTAAACTTAGAGCTACCGGGAGGCAGCCCGCGTTTCTTGTACTAGTCTCATCCTGTTTGGGGGTGGGGTTTGACACCACCCAATGTTCTATCATGCTTATATACTTGTACATATTTTTCTATCTCAATCATTTATTCAGGTTTATTCTTGGCTACCTCTGTCCACTTCATTAGCGGTTTATTCTGGTAATCTCTTTCCTCCCTTATGCTCTCAATTTTAAAAATCATTTTACCTAACATCGAGGACGATGTTCCTTTTTGTTTGGGGGTGGGGAATTTTATCAAAATCGTACCTCTTTTAAAAAGTTTTGAGTTTTTGAACCTGATTTTTAAAATTTTGTGCAGTTTCTTTCATTTCACTCATTGACGTGAATTTTCAATCATCCATCTTTCAAAGTCTAGGAATCAAGCTAGAGAATATTTTTTATAAATAGCTTATGTAATACGTCCCAAGGCATTTTACACTATGAATTCCTAAACTCAACAAAATTTGCGCACTTATCACGTCATTACGTTTAGAGTTGAGGAGTACTACAATTCTCAAGAGAACCTTAAGGATCACTAGTAGAGACTTTAGCTTGTGAGATTTGTGCCTTTCACCCTTCAGAGAGTTTTACGCAATCTCCGAGTCACAAGTTGATTCAACTTCGTTTGGGTCCGCATTAAATTATTGTATGATCTCATTCTTTTTCATAAAATTTTGGCTTGATCATTGAGAATGACATCTTTTTCGAGTTGTAAGAAACGCGTGTCTTGAAATTTGTCCCGATCACCACACTTTCATCCATACACTCACCCACTCTTCATACCATTTCTCATTTATTTCACCCATTACCTTACCATATTCCCATTTATTTCCCTCATCATCCATACACACTCTCCATTCCATTCATATATCATCCATCATCATTTTGAGAAAAAGAGTGTTGATTGCAAATGTTAAATGTCTTCATTGTTGGTTTGAAAAGTGAGAGAAAAACAAACAAGAATTTTTTTTAGCAAAAATAGGAAAAATAGAAAAAAGAAAAGAAAATAACAAGAAAAAGAAAAGAAAAAAAAGAGAGAAAAGAAAAGGAAAAGAAAAGAAAGAGAGTGTAGTTAGTTATTTTGAAATAAAGAAATTTGTGCCTAAAGTATAGTACACACTTCTCGCTCATCCATCATATATCCATCATTTCACACATCAATCCCATTCTACATCACTATCCTACCTACCTCATCCCATCTATCCTACCTATCATATCCTGCTCATCTATTTCATTCCCCCTCACCCATATACATACATGTTCCCCTAGGTGGTCGGACAAATGAAAGTCAACGTGGTGAATAACTTGACGTTCTCACTATAGTGGTTAGCATTCTTTCATGAGATCACTTTTCTTTGAAATTGTTCGTTCTTTCTTATGTGTGTGTGAGACGTTTGAACTTGCTTAAATTTACTCACATCCTCACACACAAGAGAGATACACTATCCCAAATCTCGAGAGTTCATTTGAGAGAGATATATCCATGAGATTTGAAGTTGAAGCGTTGATTCCGAAAAGGCAATCTAGGAATTACTCTTATGATACTCGACTCGTTTTGACTGATTCACACTACACACGTTGAGTTCTAGGAAGGATGTGCCTTGTGTATTTACTTTGCTAAACTTTATATGCACTTTTACCTTGTATTTGTGAAATCATTTATCTCATGATGGATTGTGCGATTATTCTATGTCTAATAAGAGATTAACTGTCTGTCAATAAATTTTTGCGAATAAAAATTTTATGGGTATATTCCCTGCAAACCCTCACGAGACACAACTCGTCCTGTAGGGTAATCTATAGGTTTAAAGGCTTGTTGCACATGCTAAGTGTAATCGCAAGTGCCCGCGAAAGTGGTACACTTTTGGTTTCTTATCTTTCTCTTTCTCTCTATCTTATTGCTCGAGGACTAGCAACGCTCTGTTTGGGGGTGGTGTGATAAGCACCCAAAACTGTACATTTTATATCCCGAATAGATGTACTTTAGTTGCTAATTCTCGGCAATAAGGGTCTTATGCGATTAATTGTTCAATATGCAGGCTTAATTGCAGTTGCGGTGTCAAAAGCTATATTTCCAGGCAATTTGCAGTTAAAATTGAGCTAATTACCAACCCCGTAACCTTACCCTAGCCTAAACCTACCATAAACCATGTGTGTGTTTTGTTTGTTTCTTTTTATTATTTTTTAGATTTTTAGTTTGAGTCATTTTTATTTTTAGAATTTATTTTAGATTTATTTAGTATTTTCTAAGTTTTATTTTCTATTTTTCTATTTTATTTTTATTAGTATATTGTTATTTTATTTTGATTTTTATTACTTTTTACTTTTATTAGGATTAGTTTTTTAGGAGTTTATTTTTAGTTTATTAGATTTTATAATTTTTTAGAACTTTACTTTTCATTTAGATTTTAAGTTTTTATTTCTTTTAGTTTTTATATAAGTTTAGGATTTTAATTTTTAATATTTTTTATTTTTATTTGTTTTATTTTAGTTAGATTTTATTTTATATTTTTAGTTTTTAGTTGTATTAATTGTAGTTGAGTCTTTATTTAAGGGTCATAATTTAAACACACACACTCACACCTACACCTAACTAAACCCTCACCCTCACACTTTAATTCCCTACACCTCACTACACCATATCCTATCCCCTTCTTCTTCAACCTCAAACCCCCACATTCTCTCTCCTCTCTATCCACCATTATTACTATCCCAACAAACTCTCCTCTCTCTCTCTCTCTTCTCAAACCTCCATCCCCAACAAACCTTCTCTCTCCTCTCTCCAAATCCACCATAACCAACACCCACCTTTCTCTCTCATTCCCATCTGCTTCACAACCCCAAACCAACACATACCAAAAAACCCAAATCCCTCTTACTCTGACTTCGGCGACCCACCTATGCCTAGCCCCATTTCGACTAGCGCCGGCACCGTACTGCGCCTCAACCCGGTGACTGATTACCTGCCTTAGCTTCGTCGCGTCCCCTACTGTGCCCCTACCGGCATAGGCCGCTGTCCACCCACTTCCACTCTGGCGCCGGCGTCGTTGACCCATAGACCACTCTGGCGAACTCTCCGGCGTCACTCCGGCATCATTCCGGCGCTTCCCTCCAACCCCTTCCAGCGGCGAGCTCACCCATCTACCCATGAACCCATTAACCAGACACCCAATCGAACCTCAAGACCCATGTGTAAACCCATTCCCATCTTCCATTTTAAACCCAAACCCATTTCCATGTTTCTCCCAAGCCACGATCTGCCAAACCAAAACCAAAGCAACCCAAAGACCATTAAAACCCATGTGCCAAATTTAAACCATTTAACCCCTTTTCCTATTCTACACCCAACTACCACTTTTAAACCCAATACCCAAAATACCCCATAACCATAAGCTAATTTTATTCCCTCACCCCTCAATCACATGCACCCCCTAGCTATTTACCCACAATACCCCTAGCTCCATGCTTACCATAAAAGAAGACTCAAGACCCCATTTGGGGACTCACCATCAAATAGAGAGAGAAAATTCTAGAGAAAAGTAGAGAGTTAGGTTAGAATAAATTAGGTAGAAATATTTGTAAATAGTTTTATTTTATTCTTTTTATTTTTGTTAGATATTTGTGAGATTAAATATTGTAAGAGAGTTTATTGAGTGAATATTTAATTTCAAATCATTTGGATGCTCAATTGGAGGGATTGTATGCTTCAATTTGGAAGAATAGAGGTTCAATTTCACTTCAAGAGATTGTGGTTTGATTGTTCTCTTCTCTTCTCATTTATTTTATGCCTTTGATTATTAATTTGTCATATTTCATATCGGTTATTGCAAGTATTGTGTGATGGGGAAGCAAACTCGAGTGCAATTCACTATATCTACGAACAAGAGTAAAGGGACTCTTGACTATATTCATTCCGACGTGTGTGGGCCTTCGGATGTTGTTTCCATAGGCGGCTTTAGATACTTTGTGACTTTCATAGATGATTATTCACGAAAAGTGTGGGTTTACTACTTGAAGGAAAAATGGGAGGTTTTCGAGAAGTTTAAGGAGTGGAAAGCCATGGTGGAAAATCAAATGGGGAAGAAGATCAAGTATTTGAGTAGTGACAACGGGGGTGAGTATAGAGATGGTGGGTTTCTCAAGTATTGTAAAGATGTGGGCATCACAAGGCACTTTACCGTTAAGAAGACTCCACAACAAAATGGGGTGGCGGAGAGGATGAACCGCACCATTATGGAAAGGGCAAGGTGCATGAGGTTTCATGTCGGGTTACCGAAATCATTTTGGGCAGCAACTCTTGATCACGTCGTGTATTTGGTGAATTGGTCACCAAATTCGACTCTTGGTTCGAAGTGTCTAGAGGAAGTATGGTCGAGGCACGAGGTTGACTACTCTACTTTGAGGGTGTTCGGATGTCCGGGGTACGCTCACATTCCTAGTGACGAGAGGACTAAAAATGACCCGAGAACTCGCCGGTGTATTTTCCTAGGCTATGGAAAAGGGGTAAAGGGGTTCAAGCTTTGGGATCTGTCTACGAGGAAGCTAGTTGTTAGACGGGATGTGAGGTTTGACTAGACGTCCATGTTGAAGGCCAAGGAGTTCCTGGAAGTTGCCGATGATAGTGGTGTTAGAACCGTCGAGATTCCTTTGGTATTTCCGATATCATCAACCACCGATAGTGATAGTGCATCTACTAGTGGTTCAAGTGATTCTCAATCGGGTGATGACACGGTTGAGGTGGAGCCGAATGAGGATGATTTGGGAGAGGAGCTGGTTGAGGTGGAGGACACTCAACGGGTGGAGCAAGTGCCATCTATAGCACGTGACAGAGAGCGTAGGGAGATCAAGCCACCATCTAGGCTTGGATGGGAAGAGGTCAATTACGCTCTCGTTTCTAGTGAGGGTGATCCAATGACTTACAAAGATGCCATTAATTGTGATGTCAAGGCGAGTTGGATGGGTGCTATGTCGGAAGAGATGGAAGCTCTACGAAAGAACTCTGTGTGAGAGTTGGTTCCTAAACCCAAGGGGCGACACATTGTTGGCTCTAAGTGGGTGTATAGGAAGAAAGAGGCAATTAACAAAATTGAAGAACCGGAGTACAAGGCAAGGCTGGTAGCGAAGGGGTTTTCACAAAAGGAGGGCATTGACTATGATGAGATCTTCTCCCTGGTGGTGAGGCATACTTCGATACGGGTGTTGTTGGCAATGGTTGCTCAATTCGATATAGAATTGGAGCAAATGGATGTGAAAACGACTTTTCTTCACGGTGATTTGAAGGAGCTTATTTACATGGTGAAACCGGAGGGGTTCAGGAAAGTGGTAAAGGAAGATCATGTGTGCCGGCTTAAGAAGTCATTGTATGGGCTTAAACAGTCGCCACGACAATGGTACCTACGGTTCGATACCTTCATGTTGCGGGTTGGTTACACGAGATGTGGTAACGACCATTGTGCATATTTTTGGGTTCATGATGATGGTTCGTTTGTTTTGTTAATGCTCTATGTGGATGACATGCTCATTGCGTGTCGGGACATGTCACGGATAATGGAGTCAAATTTAAACCATTTAACCCCTTTTCCTATTCTACCCCCAACTACTACTTTTAAACCCAATATCCAAAATACCCCATAACCATAAGGTGATTTTATTCCCTCACCCCTCATTCACATGACCTCACACCATATCCACATGCACCCCTAGCTATTTACCCACAGTACCCATAGCTCCATGCTTACTATAAAAGAAGACTCAAGACCCCCTTTGGGGACTCATCATCAAATAGAGAGAGAAAATTCTAGAGAAAAGTAGAGAGTTAGGTTAGGATAAATTATGTAGATATATTTTTAAATAGTTTTATTTTATTCTTTTTATTTTTGTTAGATATTTGTGAGATTAAATATTGTAAGAGAGTTAATTGAGTGAATATTTAATTTCAAATCATTTGGATGCTCAATTGGAGGGATTGTATGCTTCAATTTGGAAGAATAGAGGTTCAATTTCACTTCAAGAGATTGTGGTTTGATTTTTCTATTCTCTTCTCATTTATTTTATGCCTTTTATTATTAATTTGTCATATTTCATATCATGTTAAGCTAAAACCCCTTTCAAGGGGTGGAGTAAAACCCTTATTTGATGTTATTTTATTTTTATTAGTTTAATTACTTGAAAAGTCCCTTTGAATGTTAATTTTGATCCCTCACCCTTAAATTTACGCCTCGAGAGAGGGTAAATGATTTTCGAGAGAAAATCGAAATTCTAGTTATAATACCCATTTTAGATTCGAACTAGAGATAGGGGTTTCTTAAGTGGGGTATTATAATTTAAATTTTAACTCTAAATTTATTTTCTAAGAGTTACATAAATTCTAATTGATCGATCCTAGCGGGTGATTATTAAAAGGAGTGTAGATCTATTTTTCTAGAGTTGTGGGGTGTTAAACTTAATCTTCTAAAATGTTATTATTAAAATTACATTTGCAACGAGAGTTGATTTGTAGTTTTGATATTAATTTGGGAGAATTCAATCAATTCAATTAATTAATTAGAATAGCTAAAATTTGTGGTGTAATCCCACTCCTTGATTGTTCTCACAATTATTTACCTCACTTTATCTCGTATTTTAGTGTTAGACTTTGTTTTAATTTTAGTAACTTTATAGTTAATTATTTTCATCTTAGTTTAGTTTAGTTTAAATCATCACCTCACCCAATTGTTTTAATATTTGAAAAAGCTAAAAAAAGTAGAAAAGTGAAAAAGCACAAGAAGAAAATAAAAAGTGAATTGTCTCTAGCTTACTCCCTAGGAAGTGGATTGATACCCTTACTTACCTCTACACTTTAGATTGTTTTATTTTATAGGTATTTGAGGTTTTGACTAACTTGGCTTTCGACACCGAACGATATACAAAAAGCAAGTTATTAGCAATATCATTGAACGAAATAGATCTCGTTCGAACGAACCTGCTAAATTCATTTGAACATAGATCGAACAAACTTCGAATGACATCCTTCTGCAAAGAATAAAAATTTCAATCGATCCTCGTTCGAATAAAAATCCCACACTTATTTGACCCATTGAAAAATCTTGTTCGAAGGACTTATGTAAATTCGTTTGAACAACTTAAGATCTCGTCTGAAAAAGTTTAATAAAAAATCATATTTCTTTAAAAATTCTTTCTACAAAAATGGCCTCCAACATTTAAAACAAATATCCAAGGATAAAATATAATACGCATCCATACCTCATAAGATCCATAAACTTTGAAGACGGAACTTGGAATGAAACACGTCACAATGATGAAGTTGATTTAACTTGGTCGTTGTAATATTTAATCATACATCATAGGCTTAAAAGATAAATAACTCAAGTTCTAACCTATGACTCAAAAGATTTTGTCCAAACATAACTAAGTCAATATACAAACAAATTGGTTCTATTGGAAATTTTTCCTTACGAATCTCCCCCTTTGGCAATTTCAGGATAAAATTCAAAAAGCAAAAACCTACTGGGACATCAAGTTTACTAAGACTCAATCCCAATCCTAAAAGGAAGAATTACAGACGCTTGATCAACACAAACTTTGAGTAGCTTTGTCTTTATGAAACTTTATCACATATTGCTAAACCTTCACACTTAAAACACATTTCAAATACAAAGAGAATATATAACCAATATATATCCACATATGAAAAATCCTCCACCTTTATAAAAATATCTCCTAAAACTAAGGTTAAGCTTTCTCCACCTAAGTTAAGACGTATCCCCCTAAGGTAAATATTGTCTCCCTTTTTATATGAACAAACAAAGATAAAGGTGCATAATATAGATAACTTCTCTCCTTAAGTGTAATATTCTCTCCTTAAGTGTAACATATATAAACATAATGGAAAATTAAGTATATTATGCGATGATGTAAAGTGAAACATGCAAAGACAAACACACTCAGAAATATAAGTACAAATAATCCAAACAATGAAAAAATGATATCAATGTGAAAAATGAAACAAACGATACCAATATAATCATATAATATATCAATTTAAATCGAAGATGAAGCATATGACAAACATGGATTAAATGCAAAGAAAAGACTCAAAATTGAAAATACCATATATATATATATATATATATACACACTACAAAAAAAAATTGCTTTTTACTACGGAACCTTTTGAGACGGTTAAAATTTTGGTCTCTAAAATTAACCTTTTGAGACCGGTAAAATTAACCGTCTTAAAAAATATTCTTTTTAAGACAGCTTTTGATCCCCGTCTCATAAAATAGTAGCTAAAAAGACGGCAAATCAATAGCTGTCTCAAAAAGTATACTTTATGAGACAGCCACAAAATATTTGGCTTCCCCCTTCTCACATTTGAGATTCCCGCTTTTTTTAATCCTAAGTAAAAAGAATGTAAAAGACACTAAAGAATACACTAAAAAAAAACCCACTCGGCGGCTGTTCTCTCTTCTTCACCCGAGCACACACCGGCCCTAGGTAAGCCCAGTTCATCGCTGGATGCGCACCGCTATCAAACCCTAGCCTTGTCGTTTTAATCACAAGCTATCACCAGTGCCCTAGGTAAGCCGCTAGTTTGTTTACTACTCGAGTTACATATGTTTTTTTTCATCAGTATATGTATTTTTTTCTGTCTGTATATGGCTTTATATACGTTGTTTTACTACTCGAGTTACACATAGATCCGTGTTGGGTGCAATTCCTGATTATTTTTGTTGATTTGTAGTGGTGATAGGAGGTTGAGGGTGAGCCAATTGAAAACCCGGATTGTCAATTGGTTGTTGTAGTATATTTTTAAGACTAATTTATGAAAATATTTGTGGGGAGGTTTGTGTGAATTTTAGTTGAAATTATTGATATGTTTGTTTGTGTTAATTAATTCATGGCATTTGCACGTAGTTCATGCTATTAATTTGATTTACTATTTGATTATGATTTTATTTTGTGATATACGTGATGGCCCAAATTAATGCATCACCGTTGAAAAAATCATCAATGTTATCCAATACCATATATTTTTTTAGGTATTTTGGCATTAGTCCTGTTTCGACAATGTCTTTTTGGAGCCCATCCTTTATTTTTTTTCTTCGGTAAAAAATCCCATAACTGTTAACAACTGCATTAGTTAGTGGGTTGTGCTGTTGATTTTTTATGCCCTAATTTAATGGAGTGAAATCCACGTATCTTTACATAGGACTAATAACAAAATGAAAATCTCATGAGATCGCTAGCAAATTTCTTTTAAAAAAGGGGACTAAGCCCTATTTTTTTTGTTACATCTAATACCATATCAAATGCTAAATCTTTCACATAAAAATTACTAAGGTTGTGTTTGATTACAAAGTTGGAAATGGTTGAGAAATAGTTCATTTTTAATATAGGTAAGAAAATGTGTGGATAAGATAAGATGGATTTGGTCTTACTTTTGAAGTTTTCCATGGAAATCAGTTCTTTAGGTAGTGTGTGAGAATTGTTTTTCGTGAAATTGATAACTTTTTATATTTTAAGTAGTGTTCTAATAGAATGCATATGAAATCAAGCACCTCAAAAGTAAAAAATGAGTATTTTCCATGGAAAACAATTCAACGCCAATCAAACAGACCCTAAGTATTGGGACACAAGCTCCAATATATGAGGTGGTAGTCGTTAAAATTCTAGTTTATAAAAGAATTAGTACACACAATAAAGTAATATTGCGATCTTTAAAGACTCTAAAAAGAAAACTTAATTTTTCATTCTCTCTTTGCCTCATTTATTATCTAATTACATATCTTTTATCAGAAAATGTTTACAACATTGAAGGAGTACGAGAGGCAGAGGTTGAAGAAAATCGAAGAGAGTAGAAAAAAATTGATAGAATTGGGAGTCCATAAATTATATTCGGCAATGCGGGATCGCGCTAAAAGTAAGAAAAGTAAATCAAAGAATAATAAAAAATTGGTTGACAATGAAGTGTACGTACCATACAAAGGAGAAGATGAACGTCGTGATTCGAGCGGGGATGAAAATGGGTATGTTGGTCGATTTTTTTTATATATAAATTTTTAATGATGTAGATGCTAAAATGTTGATTGTGTGACTTTTTAATTGCATTGGATGCTGTTATTTCTCAAGATTTGGTGCACTAGTACTAAAATGTTGATTGTGTGAATTTTTAATTGCGTAACATTCTTTCCTTTCTTGACTTTTTATGTTGATTGTGACTTTTTAATGATGTAGATATTAAAATTGATGCGTTGAATTGTTGGGTTATATTATTATCATTATTTAAATTAGTTTGCTATTGAATTTTTTGAATTAATGTATCAAATTGTTGGGAATAATTTGTTTTTTCATTTTTAGGTATCATGGATAAGAGTTGGATTAATTTACGTAGTCGGTGTTCAAAAGAATACATTAACGGGATTGAAGGGTTTCTTAACTATGCATATGAAAACAAGAACATTGGGACTACAGAAATCTATTACCCGTGTAAGAGATGTGCAAATCGAGTATACCACACCCAACAAATGGTGAGAAATCACCTTGAGATGTATGGTTTTGACAAGACTTATAAGGTTTGGGTTTTCCATGGAGAGACTTTTGGTGGTGTAGGATGCAATATGAATTCTTTACGGGATGATATGCTAGTTGATTATATACCCGTTGAATTTAATGCTCGAGATGCCATGGTTACAATGGTTCAAGAGGGAAGGAGTATTCCTCTCACAAATGACAATATGAGTAATGACGAGGAATGTAGAACCGAAGAAGTCTTCGAATCGGATGAAAATGTTCCAGAGTATTATAGACTTTTGAAAGAGGCGCGGTGCGATTTGTATGAAAATTGTCCAGAGGGGGTTACAGAATTTTCATTTGTTGTTGAACTCTTGCACATGAAGCAACTTAATGGATGGACAAATTGTTCTTTCACTAAGTTGTTGGGTTTTTTGAGGAGGTTATTTCCGAAGTCTTACTACCAAGCCAACAAGCTAAGGAAATATTTGGGATTCAAGTACGAGACGTGGGATGCATGCCCAAACAACTGTATGCTGTTTCAAAATCAAGCTGAGAATTATGAAAAATGTGACATATGCGGATCTTCTCGATATAAAGATGATGATTCAAGTGTGGGTGTCCAAGGCCCGAAGGTAGCCTTAAAGAAAGTAAGGTATTTCAATTTAAAACCTAGATTGCAAAAATTATTTTGGTCATCCCATTCAGCTCCTCTAATTAAATGGCATGCCGAGGAACGAATTGACGATGGTGTCCTGAGGCATCCAACAGACTCTCGTGCTTGGAAAACATTTGATGAAAAAAACCCATCTTTTGTGAGAGACAGTCGCAATGTTAGACTTGGGTTAGCTTCTGATGAATTTAATCCGTTTGGTAATATGAGCATTAAGCACAGTACATGGCCTGTTATCCTCATTATTTACAATATAGCTCTGTGGTTGTGCATAAAGCAACCTAATTTGATTTTGTCTATACTTATAAATGGACCCAGAGATAAGATCGATGTATTTTTACAACCATTGATTGATGAGTTGATTAAGCTATGGAATGATGGTGTACGCACTTACGATGCATCTAGTAAGGAGTTCTTTCAATTGCATGCATCTTTGATGTGGACTATTAATGATTTCCCTACATATGCCATGTTATCAGGATGGAGCACAAAAGGTACATTTGCTTGTCCTTTTTGTAATGAAGACCATCAGGAAATGCGATTAAAGTATGGTAAGAAGTTCTGTTATTGGGGTCATCGTCGATTCTTAGACCCTCGCCATAGGTTTCGTCGGCAGAAGACACCATTTAATGGGAGGGTAGAAGTACGACCGACCCCATTAAAACTTTCGGGATTGCAAGTGTTGCAGCAGTTGAATGATCTTGACATTG
Organism: Sambucus nigra; assembly: GCA_949130495.1. NCBI lineage: Eukaryota > Viridiplantae > Streptophyta > Magnoliopsida > Dipsacales > Adoxaceae > Sambucus > Sambucus nigra. The sequence continues at coordinate 401,076,601 of OX422220.1, forward strand.
AAACTGAATATAAGATGGAAGATGTCTTAAGAAGGAGGGAAAGAGAGGCGCTAGAAAAGAAAACAAAGAAAGGGTTGAAACCTAGAATGGGTTGGAAGAAGAAAAGTATTTTTTTTATTTGTCGTACTGGAAGGATAATCTTACTCGCCACAATCTCGATGTCATGCATATTGAGAAGAACGTGTGTGATAATGTTCTATTTACACTGTTGGGTACTAAAGGTAAGACAAAGGACAATTTAATGTCTCGAAAAGACCTCAAAAAATTGAATATTAGATCTGAGTTACATCCTCAACCACGGGGGTCAAATTTAGAGTACATTCCCCCAACAGAGTTCACGATGAGTAACAAGGAGAAGGCCATTTTTTTGAAAGTGTTGTGGGATGTTAAAACTACCGATGGTTACTCATCGAACATTTCACGGTGCGTCAACATGAAAGAAAGGAACAATTCAGGATTAAAAAGCCATGATAATCACATTTTATTGCAAAAATTACTTCCTATAGCAGCGCGAAGGGTATTGCCAAGCATATTGTCAAAGCCTTAATTGAATTAAGCAATTGCTTCGTGATATTGTGCTCAAGTGCAGTTATCCCAGCTGATTTGGAAAAGTTTGAAGATCGGATGGCTCTTGCACTTTGTAGCCTTGAGAAGATATTCCCGCTGAGTTTTTTTGATGTGATGGAACACTTGCCTATACATTTGCCCAATGAACTCCTAATTGCTGGTTGTGTCCTTTACCATTGGATGTATCCAATTGAAAGGTATCTCCACACATTAAAACTATACGTTCGTAATCGAGCTCATCCAGAGGCCTCGATCGCCAACTCTATTCTTTTGGAGGAATGCATGACTTTTTGATCGCGGTACATTGGTGTGGAAACCAAGTCGAACCGACCGTCTAGAAATGATGATAATGGGGATATTGATGGTCGTGCACTTGGAAAAAAGTTCCATTTGAAGTTGATCAAGTAATGTATACGCAAGCTCATCGGCATGGTCTTACCAACACAGAGTCAGTGACACCATTCATTCATTAAGTTTCATTATACCTAGTTGGATTTTGTAAAAACTTTTTTTTAGAGTTTTGTATGAAATAGATATATGACTACGCTTGTATTTTATAGAAAATATCTCACAGAGCTTTCATTAATTTACCCTCACGATTCACAAAAGCATCATGTTAATCGTCTTCACAACGAAGAGTTCCACATATGGTTTAAGGATCATGTAAGTAAAAAATTATAAAAAATACATGAATTATAAATAAAGATTATATTTATTTATTGACATTTATTTTAAAATACTATAGGTGAGTAGAATGGTAGCCGATGGCGTTGAACTATCCAATGAAATCAAATTCTTGTCTTTAGGGCCCCTTAAAGATGCAGTTAGATTCAAATCTTATATTATTGGCAATTTTCGATTTCGAACGAAGAAAGTTGATATGCGAAGAAAAACTCACAATAGAGGCGTTGTTATAAAAGCCGAACAAATGAGCTATTCAAGTCGAAAAGATAAAAAGCCTACTGCAGGCGATATTACATACTACGGGGAGCTGACAGACATCATTGAAGTTCAATATGTTAATGGCATGAAGTTTGTGTTATTCAAGTGTGATTGGGTTGAAAATAGCATGGTCACAAAAGTGGATGAGTTCAACTTTTCGCTAGTGAACTTCAAGCATTTGAAATATAAGGATGGTCGAGAGAGTGATGAACCTTTGATCTTCGCATCTCAAGCAAAACAAGTATTTTACGTGCAGGATCCTATAGAATAATATTGGCACATTGTTGTTCATATGTCACCAAGAGATCGATTTGATAGGTACACGACAACCGAAGATGAATTATTGGTCAATGGAGATGAGCCATTTAACATGCAAAATTTGGATAAAGATGAAACTGTAAGGTGGGTGATACAAGGAGCAAATGGATCAATAGTTGACCCAAGTGTCCCAGATGATGATGATGATGAAATTGGGAGGGGAAATGCTTGAGGGGAATGTAATCCTAAATTAGCTACCTTTTGTTTTTGATTTGTTTGATGTCAAAGATTAGAACAATGTGAAGAAATTATTATGCATGTTGTCCATTTATTTAAATTTGAAAACTTGATGTTATCTTATTCATACATTTTCAGTATGTATGTGTCCCACAATAAAGCCCCTCTAATCCTTCTAGAAATACCAACTACATCACTGAATTGGATATTTCTATTATGACTATTAAAGTAGGCCGATCCTCAATTTATTCGTTACAAAATCAAATGAAAAATATGTTTCTGTGATTAGGAATATGCTCATTTACAAAAACCATTTCTTTATTAAGCAACAAAATATTGAAGACTTGCTAAAAAGAACAAATCATATTTTCATCTAAGTTTAAATCCCCAAAACATCAAACTTTTCTTTTAAGTTCAAAACGTGTAGTGGGCTCTACACACATCCAAACGCTGATCTAATAAGCACAGTGGGGTTTGAAGGCACACTTCGTTTCTTCCCACACTACTTCTTTACAGTTATGAATCCATCAGGAATAGATTTTTGCAGAAATTCATACTGAGCAGTCAGATTTTCAGAAAATTCCATAGGCATCGAGTGGTGGAAGAAATTTTTTTGCATCCCTTTCTGAGTCGGATATGCTTAGAGTTGCCCAAATATTTTTAATATGTGTTGTTGAAATAACACAATCCAGTTTTGACCATTAGTGTTTAAGAGGGAAAGAAATCAGAAGTTTGGGAGAGGTTATAAAAATTTCTAAGTCTATGGTAGGCACAGTCAAAATCGTGGCCTGATTGAGCTCCTGATCAATGACCAATTGGGGTTAGACATTGACCAATTGGGGCTAATTAGTGATGCTAGTAGAAGTTTGGTGACTCTCAATCAAGCTGGGCGATGGCCGAATGCATAGAGATTTTATAGTTTCCATCAGTTGCAAATGGTTTGATAATATATCTTGAGTTGGCTGCCAATTTGGGGAAGAATATTGATACGTGATATGGTTTGATTAGGATCTAATTGCTACTATATTCTATATACTTTATTGATTTATATTTGAGGTGGTGTTGATACTCTTTCCAATATTACTGAAATATGCCTAAAAAACTAACAAAGTGATACTAAATCCAACAGATATTTGTTCTTTGTGTGTTGTCATTTTCTAATTCTCCTCTATAATCTTTTGTATAGTCTCGAGAAGGAACCTTTGTGTCTAATGTATGTTAGTTTATAGGGGTTCCATAGAAAACTGTTATTTTTTTAAAATTTTATCTAATTTGGATGTATATTTTGTGGTGGCCAAGCACTGGCTCGGCTCACATGCTTAATGTAATCAGGGGCAAGCCCAATGCTAGATGGTGACTTACTATAAGACCTCGAAACTTATCTGCCTCCAAAGTATAGTTATGCCAAAATAACTATTTTTCATATGCTTCTGATGCATATATTATGCATATTTTTCATATGATGCATATATTATGCATATTTTTCAAAGTCAGTATATATACACATGATGCATATATTATGCATATTTTTCATATGCTTTTGATGCTCCCCACCCCCTGCATTTGACAGAATTTAGAAGAAAATAAGTAACAAAATGAAGCTTCTCAAGCTCACTCTCTGATTCTTTATCAAACAATGCTATAGTTATGCCAAAACTCTTTAATCCAAACTAAACTCAAAATTATATCACATTTAGATCAAAAAGTACAGGATTCATGATCAAACCCCAAGCATCCTACACACATGTACCTTTGTCAATCAGATCTGAAACCCAGAACACAAATTACCACTGTGACCATGGGCACAATATGAAAGTATCCAGCATTCAGTTGCACTTCGGTTGCACTTCAGAATACCACTGTGACCATGGGCACTTCAGCAGCTAATGTTGAGGACCTGCAACATCTAACTTAATCAATAAAACTGAATATTTATCATTAAAATATAATCATATACGCTAACGTTGAGAACCCGCAACAGCTAAAAGGGTTATAAAATACCTGACTATTTATTCAGAAACTTATGTTTTATTTGACAACCAATAATCACACAAAATAAATCCCATTTCTTTAACATAAAGATTTTATGCAAGTTCCATCTCATTATCTGCAGACACATTTGGACGACCAAAAAGAGAGAAATAAACCATGTAAACTTGTAATAGTAAACTATTTACTTCAAAATACCACATACACTTGGGTATAACAGAATTAACAGCGATATATCCATATCAAACAGAATTAACAGCAGTTTGTCTTTTTTAAGCTCTCTCTCAAATTTCCCCTCAACCAAACACCCTATACTCTCTCTCTCTCTGATCGCTTGAGGTGATAATTGTGTACCGCAAGACATTCGAAAACTGGGTGTGCAGACTTGTCAAACACCGATGCTCTGACTTTCTCGGCCCCGATGCTCTGACTTCTGTTGCTCCTCACTCTGATGATCCAATGGCAACAACTCACCGACGCATATAATGATAATTGAAAGAAAAGGGAAAAAAATTTAATTGATGCCATTTGCTATCTTAATAACTGAAATTCACATTGGAATGCCCCAAGAAATAAAGTGGAGTTCTAAAACGGAGAAAAAAGAATACCACATGGGGCACATGGAGCACCGAGACGAATGGAACTGAACCTTTGTTTGCACATGAGGCACCGGACTCAACCTTGTACCATTCCATAATGCACACGACCGTGATAAGCTCTGTCAAAATTGCACAAACAAATATAGTAAGAAACCAAAACTAATATAAACATCAGGAAAACAGAATATACATTAGGTAATAAACATCCATGACCCAAGGGATAATTGAAGTAACATACTTGTTAAAACTAACCACCAGTGACATGAACTGAGCCTCTAAACATGAAAGAATGTTCATATTAATGGCAGATCCAATGCACACGTGTAACAGTAATTGAAGAATACCTCGTCCCAACACATTCAAATGAAGTGGATATAACCTCTACAGTAGGTGACTTGCGAAAGTCATTGCGAGTTCCCCAAACGGCTCACATAGTGTGAATTAAAATATGTAGTACTGGATGCTTTTCATAATTCAATAGGATGTGTGCATTTGTAATAACTTTGAGGATATTCACTTACCTTCACTTGCTTCTGCCCATATTTTTGCCAATTGTTGGGATCAACAGCCTTATAAATAGTATATAAATACTAAACTCTTTTGACACTTGTTGTTGTGTGGCTGTATTTGAAGTAAAAGATGGAGCCTGTGGTAGTGATGCAGCAGAAGCTCAAATGAACCCCAAACGTAAACGTTACATAGAAGCTCAAATGAAAGTTTATCTAAAAAACATAGACAACTAAATTTATGAACTACACAATGCATTAATCTGTAGCAAACCAAATCAAAAACTGAAGTACACATTGCATTAATCTGCATCAAACCAAATCAAAGAATTAATATTATCAACTAAATTAGATATTTGTAGTTGAGAATATGGATTGCATATGGATCTGAAGTGTGATTTGCAACTGAATTAGGTATTTGTAGTTGAGAATATGTATTGCACGAACTGCATATATATGCAGCATATGATATATATGCAGTGCATATATATGCATATGCAGCATATGATATATATGCAATTGCATATATATGAAGCATATGCATATATATGCAGTGCGTGTGTGCGTGTTTTTGTGTGTTTGTGTGCGTGTTTACCATCTCTCATTATTACCATTATAAAATGAGCATATAATTTTATATTATTTACTTTTGAACCAAATAAATATATTTGTTGGTCAATTGCAAATATGTGCATATAGGTTCTTGTTAGACCCCCTAATGTCGAAAAAAGAGACTTAGATTCGATACCTAATGCCTTGGTTAGTAAACTTAGATCAGGCTATAAATAGACTGAACCGTGAATTAGAGTTTTCTACTGTATATATATATGTTCTCTGCTCTTTTTTTTGTGTGTATGTATATATATTATGCTGTATATATATATATATATATATATATATATATATATATATATATATATATATATATATATATATATATATATATATATATATATTTATGTTGCTATATATATATGTTGTATATATATTTATGTTGCTGCTGCAGTTCGTCGTGCACAAAGCAGAGGTCTATCCAAGACTTCTGCAGTCCGCCGTGCACAATGCTGTATATAGATATTGCCTCCCTTTTTCACTTTTTAAGACATTGAACCCATGCTTTATGGGGCACACATAACGGTTACACGGATACTAACATTGGCACCATGTTTTTATACTTTTAGTCTTATGTGTACACTTGTTATCAGTCAGTTTGCTGTAGTTAAAGTTCACTGTACTTCATTATAATTGTTTATGTTCGTGTCTTATTACACTTATTATGTACACATACAGATCCATGACAACGAAGCGTCGGTGTCGATTGAATATGTGTGATCTCATAGGCGAGGAAAGACAACCACTCACAACCCCAGTGGAAAACGATTCAGAGAGGTATGGATCAATAACCCAATTACAAAGTCATGTTTGTTTCATGTAGAATTAACGTGATTGCTCCCTCTCTCAATTGAATATGTATGCTATATGTACGTATACAGATACATGGTAGAAAAGCGTCGACGTCATATGAATATGTGCGATATCATTGCCGAGGAAAGATCAATTGAGAAACAACCATTCACAACACCAGTGGAAGATGATTTAGAGACACATATATTGATATCCCATCCGAGTGAGGTGTTGCAACCCCAACAAACGACCCTAGTGGCACCCCAGTCAGACACGTCACATCGTAACTCAAGGGTTCATGTTTCTTTATTTCAGATCCCTAGATGCCAACAAACCCAATATATCGAGCAAATTAATGATCTACGAGAAAATGTTGATCCTTCATACAATGACTTGACTTTAGATGTTGAGGAGACCGCAGATATATCATATGTTAGCAATGCACTTTTTTTATCACACTTGTTTGATATTATATTTCACATAATAATAGTTTATCGAATATTTGTTTAGGTACAAAGAGTACCCCGAATAATGCGAAAAATGTTAGAAAAGCTTCCAGGCCTTGGATTGAATGGAATAATAAGAAAAAGAAGATACTAGAATGGAATGAGCTTTGTCAGCCAGTTTGTAGGCTTGAATGCAAATTGATGTTGCAATTAGGCTACTATGCTAGGAGTGGAAATTTGTTTCCGTTGACAATGTTATATTGGACCGAGGCGAAAGATGACACTCTTGAGGGCATTCGGAATGAAGTGAAGGTAGTTCATTAATTCAATATGATTTATTTGTTTCGTTATATTTGATTTTATTAAATTTCTAACCAATTTATTAATTCAATATTTATTTGTTTCATTGTAAATTTTAAGGAAAACACAAATGCACCAGAATGTTTTAAGCCAATTTTCTTCGCTAGGATGGGAGCTGCTTGGAGGCAATGGAAGTACCGATTGAAGATAGATCACTATAAAAAGTTTCAAACCGATGAAGAGCGGTTAAAAAATATGCCCCCTCGAGTCGACAAACTTCAATGGCATACTATAGTGAAGTATTGGGGTCTAAAGAAGATAATTGTATGACAACTCATTAAGTTTAAGATGAGTCTATTTACACCTACTTCATTAGTAATATCAAATTTATTAATTTCTCTAACCTTTTTTTATAGGATATAGCAAAGCAAAACTCGAAGAACCGTGAAGGTGAATGTGCGTACTCAAGGACTGGGCGAAAGCCACATGCAAAAATTACCAAGGAGGTTAGAATTATGGTATTATAAACACTTATAATTTTTAGTTTAATAAATATTAATATATACATTATTTTTCTTAGAGGGTAGAGGCAGGAGAGACCGTTGATGAAATCAGCATGTGGCAAGCCACTCGGGCTCCGAATAATAAACCCTTCAATGTTGAAGATGGGTCATCAGATAGAGCGGTATGTATATATGCTAACTAAAGCCATTCATTAATTTCTAATATATGTTTAAATTAAATTCATTAGTTTTTAAATATATGTTTAATTGGTAGACAATGCTCGAGACATGACTAAATGACCTACCAGAAGAGAAGCGAAATGATCCGGAAGCAAGGAATGAGATTTTTAAGGATGTGGTAGGACAAGGAGGCCATGGTTATACTTTACTAAAGGGAGTAGGCATTAGGACAACATCTACACGAATAAGTTCCTCTCTTGCATTATTGGAGGATATTAATCAACTTAAGAAAGACGCTGAAGATCGAGAGGGTAGAGCTAGACAAGTCGCTGAAGACCGAGAGGCTAGACATCGACATGTGCTCGAAGAATTAGAATTTCTCCACCAACAAGCACCCTTACAGATGAAAACTGACATGAGAAGTGAAATGCAGAGTTTGTTTCAGAGTATTATCCCTAATCATGCTTCCATTACCTCAACGACCCATACCGACTAGGTAATGACACATCTTTATTTTATTTTTATATATGTATGTGATGAATTATTAGGTAGGATATATGTTGTGGCTATTTGGTTCTTAGTTGTTTACAATGTTGTGGCTGTTTCTATAGTTGTTTTTGAGTTAATTTATATGTTTAAACAGGTTGGTTTTCATGAATAAACAAAGGAGACTCTATCGAATTTTAAAAAAATATAAGTCTTTAAAAGTAAATAAAACAAAGATATACAAATTTGATAAGTTTTTTAAAGATTGTCATAAATATGAATTATTTAAAAAGATTACTTCTTTGCTTATGGTAACTTACACTGAATTAATTTTGTTGCAGATTGAAATCTTTTGTGGACAAGGCAAGACACGTTTTGATGGAGATCGTTTGCTTCAAGATTGTGAGTATGTATTCTAATGAGATAAGTTAAATTTTGTAGAGATATTTAGTTTGGTGGAGTATTAGGTAGGATATATATGTTAGTGGCTATTTCGTTCTTAGTTGTTTACACTGTTGTGAATGTTTCTATAGTTATTTTTGAGTTAATTTATATGGTTAAACAGGTTGGTTTTCATGAATAAACAAAGGAGACTCTGTCGAATCTTTTAAAAAATATGACGTGTTTAAAAGTAAATAAAACAAAGAGATACAAATTTGATAAGTTTTTTAAAGATTGTCATCAATAGGAATTATTAAAAAAGATTACTTCTTTGTTTATGGTAACTTACACTGAATTAATTTTATTGCAGGTCGAAATCTTTTGTGGACAAGGCAAGACACGTTTTGATGGAGATCGTTTGTTTCAAGATTGCAAGTTTACTTGCATTAGTTTATGATTGGTTTTTATGTATTTGTTCTAATGAGACAAATGAAATTTTGTATAGATATTTAGTGTGATGGTCACAATGTTGAAATTGTCTATTTTATCTTTGTATGGACTATAATTTAAGTTGAACGGAAGATTATGTTTTATATTTGTTGAAATGGGATGTAAAATATGTTATATATTATTTTAAAGAGTTTTTGCTTAAAAGTATATTGAGCATATTATGGAATGGATGAAATTTTAATTTTGGCCCAAAATTTATTAAAGACGGCATCTTTGCCGTCTCAAAAGGATTCCATAAATGAGGACTTTTTGAGATGGCTAAGTTATCGTCTCAAAAACTCTTTTGGGACGTTTATTGGTGTCTCTAAAAATAACTTTAAAACACGGTTTTTTCGCCGTCTCAAAAGGGTCCTATAAGAAGTGACCTTTTGAGACGGCTTATTTACCGTCTCAAAAAGCTTTTAAAACGGGGGTCTAATACTACGCCCATTTTCCGTCTCAAAAGGCGTCACAAAAGGCTTTTGAGACGGCCAGAGGACTTTTTGAGACGGCTGGAGCACCGTACTAAAAAGCAGTTTTTTTTGTAGTGATATATATATATATATATATATATATATATATATATATATATATATATATATATATATATATATATATATAAATATATAAAGATACAACTGAAGCACAAACATATATAAGTATAAACACCACAAAACACATAAGCTTTCCACACTTGTATGACATAAATATGTCTAAACCAAATGTTGTACATAGTGAATGATTGTGAACTAGAAACAAAAGAAATATAGCCTAATCAGTCAATATATGTCCAACGATTTTTATATTTAACTGTATTAATTTATCAAACTTTGATTGAGCTTCAAGTGATAAATAAACAACTCATAAAGGACAAAATACACAATTTACACTAGCCTAGAAATCTTGATTATTCTCGAATTAATACCGTCAACATTTAAGCATAACTAGGAATGATTGAGTAAAACCATTGATATTCAACTTAACACTCTAAAAAATATATATATTCAATTTTTTCTCTCTCTTTCTTTTTGAAGATACCAAATTTGAAGGATCAATTTATAAATATTGTCTTGGTAATTTTTCTTTTCTTTTTCCTCTATTTTCTTTTATGTTCTTACCAATGGTGGCCTTTCACAAAAAGGACGTTTACTCCCATCGTATCCTTTTTTCATTACCCACTCATAATTTTTATTGAACTAAACATACTCCCGGACAATGGTTGTTATATGAAAAATATCCTCCATAGTCAAATATATACGATATGAAAAGATTGATACGAGAACAGCTCACTTAGCTCATGAAACATCGGTAGTTATAATCCAAAAGATCTCATGAAAGTGTGTGTAGGGGCATATGCAAAGTGAATCCATTAAGGAAATCAAATTCGAACAACTCCATGAAATCATGATTAAGAACAAACCTAAGCATTGTAAACCATAATTAAATGTTCTAACCATATGGAAACATAGAACAAATGGTATTCACACACACCGATATGTAACACAAATTGTGTAAAAGCAATTTATAAAAATAAACCAAATATCTTTTTGAGTTTTTAAACATTTTTCAAAATGACTCAAAAGATAAACAAAATCTTTTTGTATTTTTCAATAAGACCCAATAAATAAAAATCGAAATACAAAGGACTCGAATATCATACAACTAGAAAAAAAATATAACATGATTCAAAAAAACTAGTGTATGAAAATATACAGACACAATTAACCATTACATTTAGCATGAAAATAATCATGTCCAAGCATGCGAGAATCAATAAGTCCAATATTAAGCGCCTATAAATCGAATCACCCGACTTTATATAACGTATATAGTATGTTTGATTGACATTAATTTTTTTTACAAGAACAATAGTGTAAAATGTAACACATGCTCTACCTTTTCTTATAGAAGCCATTTCTTGCACATCTTAAAAAAAATCATGAAGAAAAACAGGGCAAATTCTCACATTTTATTGTTACTAGCATTATTGAAATATATGCACCTAAATGGGCGCAAAATGTAGAGGCAAACAAACTAGCATAATCCATGTTAATCAATCTAATAACATAATATAATTTTGGTGTCTCTTTAGAGAATTTGCCCTGGGGCATCACAATTAAGTTGGGCAATTATTTTCTCATCTGAAACGTTCTTTGTATTTTGATGGGGAAAAAAGCTTGGGAACAGTGGGAAGCCTTAATTAGAGAGGTGGAAAGTCCAACAAGTGGGCGTTGGGGAAGAGAGAGAGTGCAATTAGAGTTTCATTTCTGCTCAGCATCTTCAACTCCATTTCTCCTCAATAAAACCTCACGACTTTTCCCATTTAACGACTGCTCCCATTTATTATCCCTCTTCCTCTATCAACGCAAGACCTCCATATTCAAGACCACCATCTTCACCAATCTCTAATGCATGTCTCAAGTCCCATTTTTAATTGTTTAGATTTAGATTATTAGAGTTTTGATACTAGGTATCTGAATTTCAGTTATAACTATAGATTTCTTATTTTTCCCTCATTTGATTTGCTTATTCAAGACAAGTTATGGATTATTTAATCCTTAAAATCCCACATTTTCGGCCCTATTATCCTTTTGGAATCCTTCTTCCATCAGTGTTGTAGCCACATGTGAGATTATTTCCTCATTTTACAATCACATCCTTCACAATAAATGTGTATAAATTGCATTTGCAACAGATCGACATTGGCAGATCTGTGTGGGAAAAGTTTGTCTGAAATGGGTTTAGTCGGTTGTCTTACATGTCTGAAATGGGATTCCTACTTTTTCTTTCTATACATTCAATTTTAATCTTTTTTTATTCTTTCGTACTATAGTAGTACATTCCTTAACACTGTTGAGTGAGTAGATTTCTATCAATCGTGTTTGACCGGTTGAAAATTTCTGTTAGGAAGAAACATCACGCCATATGAGATACCAAAAAAGAAAGTTCGTACAATTTTCCTTACCGTCTAATTTTAGTTTAGTATTTTCTTTTATTGTTCCTTTTTATTAATTCCATACGTTTGTTAATGATTAATGCACACAAGATGTTTGTTCTATTGTAATGTATCTCGGAATGAGAATAGAGATTTTCTGGTGTAAAAATATGACACAAATTGGTTAAAATATTTTATTTGATAAGCCCACCTCTTCATCCATAAATTTCCAAATTATACATAATAGCAAGCTTAAGATTGGAAAAAAGGATGTATAAATTTATCTCAAAGCTTACCCTACATAGTACATATAGTGATTGTATTATGTGCATATGGTATGTGTTCTGTTTAAGGGTGTAAGGGAGGGGTTTTTATGTGTAGATTTGGAAATTGCATTTAAGTGGTATACATATTATATATACATGTAAGTATAAATATACATTGAAAAAGTTCAAACCAAAAGTATATCAAATTTTTCTTTGGTCGGGCCTATATATGTGTACAAAAAATTTCAAATCATATACCATGTTTTAGTGATGTCGGGATTGATTTGGGGATGTTGTATTCAACACAATCAACATATTTTAAACTTATTTCTCTTATTAAATTTAGCCCAAACATGGACACATAATATGCCTTAATTTTAATGGATATTCAAATATTACACATAAAGATCACTTTTATGTAACAATGTATTCACTTACTATTGTTGCTTTGATTTCTTGCAGGTCATTCTGTCACAATGAAGCCTCAATGAAATATAGCAACCCTTAAAAACATCTTCCTCTTCACTTGGATGAATTCTATTTATGATATATTTCTATTTATGATATATTTTCAAGTTTATAAATCTATTAACATATAAATTTCCCCTTGGTTATTTGCAATTCCTGTTAGTCTATTATGAATATCCAGAATTAATTTTTATGGGGCACTAAGTATTATACCATTATGTTTGATTCATTATGTCCAAGGAATAACATAAATTTATTTCAACTTCCTAATGGAGGTACAATTTGGGAGAAGGATGTATATTCTAATTTATGTTTAATTATAACGTGTTGTTCATGTTTAAATCTGTTTAATTTCCCATTTGTATATTATTCATGTTGTTCTTGGTGTTGATTTGAGAGATTGGATATATGTTTGAAGACTATTTCTTTGGTTTGTAATTACAAAAAGCTCTAGAAACTACTCGCGCATCGCGTGGAGCTTAAATCTAGTCTAAATATGAAAATGGTGTCTCCTAGTGTAACTATGCCATGTGGTTAACTCAATTAAGACTCACCTCTTTCACATAATTAAATGCCTCTAAACTAAATCCATAGAGTTCCTACGTGAATCTGATGATATAAACCAATCGCGAGAACCTCAAAAGTCACCCTCTTATTTTTTTGCTTGGCTTAAGCAGATCATTGAATAACCTTTGCTTTTACACATTCTCTTAAACTCTCCGTCTTCCCCCTTTAATTCTTTAAAGCTTTCCCTCTGCAATTATATTCTTTATAACTCCTCACCTCCCTTTAATGCCTTACATATTTTCAACTTATAAAATTTTCCCTTATTTAATCGTATAACGCCAACCCTCTTTTCATCTTATATTCCCTATAGTCTACTGTAATTTGGCTTATAGCTTATCTATCTCCTTCTACCAAGGTTCCCATTTTCTTTAAATTATTTAATGTTTTCTTTAATATGTGTTCTCTCTTATCAAAATCTACAGATCTAGATCCATCTCCCTTTAATGATTTGAAAAATTGTTTCTAAAGTTCTTTGCACACTGCTACATAATCGTTTTATAGCGTTTCTCATAAACACTAGAAAGCCTTAGTTCCATTTTAGAGAAAACAGACATCCTAGATAGAATATTTACATGAGTCCCGTGCTTCCATCATAGTCTAAGACCACCAGTGGGATTACAAGGGCAAATGGATCTTCAGGGGGAATATAGTATACAATCTATAGACGATGAAGGTGAACGTGATAATGACAAACCCAACTATACAAATAGAGTATCCATCAAGTGGTGAAATATTTTCTCAAATTTCTCTACAATGTTTTTTACACAGATATTCAAATGAAATAAACATTCTTCTTCTAAGGCAAGATTTAATTAAAAAATTGTGTATCTAGATTTGTAATATTGCTAAATGTATATTTGCATGTTATGTTTAGTATTTTTTTTCATAACCATGTTAGAAGATCTCTCTCTCTCTCTCTCTTTATATATATATATATATATATATATATATATATATGTATGTATATACACACACACACACACAATTTTTCACAGTAACAATTAGTTCAATATCTTCAGTTGCAGACCATGGTTTTCTTTTCATGTGTGCACGTAGTTCCATATCTTCGGTTGCAGACCATGGTTTTCTTTTGCTGTGTGAATGTAGACTGCCATTTCTAGACGCAATTTCAACCAATCCTTCACCATATGCCGCTGTAGGTAACGATTGTTTTTAAACATAAATTGGAATCGTAATGTTCGTTCCTATACCACCCCGTCTAATTGAATACCGGGTAGCTACTCCTTTATCAAATTAATACAGAATATCCAATTGATTCAGTCTTAGTATCACTGTCGAAAAACATTTAATTAATTACTAACCACCTAATAATTAAAAAGAGAGATATCAAATTTTATTAATTAAGCCAACAATTAAACAAGAATTTAATTAATAGACCATCAATCGCATAACCAATCTCATATAAATGCTCAACGAGAAGAAATCAAATAAGTCTAGAGTAAATAAATGTCCCAATACAAGAGTCTGAATAAATAATAAACCAAAGACTGAAATAATGAAAGTCTGCAACTATAACCTCTAAATAAGAATGGCAACATGCCCTAACCGATACAAATGTCTCTGAAGGAATCAAGGATAAAATGAGAGCGTCTACAACCAATATCCTGTAACTTCCACAACAGCTACAGAACGTCATCAGAATGGAACTCCTATGCTTGGCGTCCCTGTGGCTGGGCACTTAAAAGGCTTTTACAAAACAAAAAATAGATTTGGAAGAAAACGGGTCAGAGCCCGATGTGAAAACAATTTAATAGTTTAGCAAGTGTTTTAAATTACAATTAAACATCACATATTATAAAGACGTTAATTGCGTACTCTCACATGAGTTTATTACCTCTCAACTACTGTGCATGCCTAACGTATGACTTTAACTCATCCGAGTTATGCCACTATCTAACTAGTTTGTACCACTCCTACCTTCACCTTCTAACATATTGTATCTACACGTAACCCCCAAATAAGCCATATTTATAACCCATGTTCACAGTCATTAAACTACTTATATCAAGTGTTAATTAAATTCCCATTCTTAACCCATTCAAATATCTTAGTTATTCACATCTACTAAGCAACAAGGAACCAGTCACAAGTACATAAGTATATCACTCTCAGTACATAAATACATATATGGCACCCCTAGGCTTAGTTGTTTTTCACGCATACTCTGCTATCAAATCCATGTACATCACGTACGAAAGGATCACGTGTTCCGAATCTCTTAGGAACCGTCTAAATACAAATCACACATATTGGAGGCGAGCATAGTTCACATACCCATTGGTCACGCACATACCTACGCTCCCATGGTCAGCTGACTTATCAACTCACAAATAAGTCATTCACAGTACTATGTCCTTAAGGTAACAGTCTAAATCCCCCTGAAGGCACACAAGGATAAGAGGGTCCTTTTCTAAAATAAAACTAACCTCCCATGATAGCAAGTATGGTAGGTATGTCATACACATAAGAAATCCATACACTAGGCATTCACACAACCTAAATATTCATATATCAATATAGATGTTCACACATTTTATCTTGTTAATCTCGTACGTAGAAAGTTCACCCCGAACATTACACATAATATATATTCCTCTTGATAACTCTCTCGTCGTATCGATTTGGGTACTTAAACCTATCTTAAAAGGTTACTAGGTCTCTTATTAGTTCCTAATGTTATCTCAGTATTTAAAGTCCCTCCATTACTACCCTTAACCTTTCATCATCATTAATTCCCAATATAGTTCCAATTCGAACGGTTTCTAATCGTACTTCACTCGGTAGACCCTCGTAAGCAATAACATTCAATTCCATAAGTTATAACATTCTTGGATAATACTAAGACCCTACTGCCTTTATTTAAGTCTTACAATATTATATTAATCACCCTAATAACCAACATCGACTTTGGTATAATCATTAAACCTTAAAGAGAAACAATTGCCAAAAATTAGCAGAGGTCGATCGATCGAAGAAAACGGGTCGATCGATCGACAATCTTGAGTCGATCGATCGATCAAGCAGGTATCAACCCAGAATTTCTTAACTGTTACGGGTTCTCCAATTTTTACACCTCAAACTCTTCATTCTAACATCCAAAACTCAAAACTAAATAAACTAATCAACCTACTAACATGTTTACATCATTCCCCACATTTTAGATTCACCAAATCAACATATAACCTCAATTTCTTGGATCAAATTACCCAATTTTCATATAAAAACCTAGTTTTCCTATTTCTTCAAGAACATCATATAATAAAATCAACTTTCATAAATTCTCTACCCATAAATCATAAATTCGTGGTTGTTATCATCTCCAACATTTAACTACATGCAAGACCTATCCATTTTATGATTTAAACCTTTAAAATCCATTCAAATTTCATTTTTCATGATAATTCTTCAATTCTAGAATAACATGTAATGTATATGCTTTGAATCTTTGCAAGATAAATCACTTGCCTATAAAATGTTGCTTCTGATCCATTGATGATGTTAAGGGCTGGTTCTCCTCCTTTCTCCGGTCACAATTTCGACGAAAATGGTGGTGGTGGGTGGTGGTTTTGGTTTGGAAACACTTTGAAAAATCCCCTCTAACTCACATAGCCCACTCTCTTATTTTTGGCTGATAATGGCCCTAATGACTTTTCTAATAATATATAAATAATATCTAAAATTCGTGAGTCTAAATTCCTTAATTTTTAAAATTACCAAAATACCCTTCTGGGTTGCCGATTAGGCTTAAAAATGCCCCGGGACCCAAACTAAACTCCCGGCTAGTGTTTTCTGACTATCTTGACCCTTCGGACACGTTGGCGCACTCAAATAAATGATACAGATGACATAAAAATAAAATACTTTTAAATCTATTAAATGGGGTCCTGACACGACTGACATGTGCGTCCCAACTAAATTACTGAAACTGCCATCTCACGGAAATTTTAATAAATTCAATGATCACATATTACCATAATCACTCAGTAATATTCAACAACATCATAATAACCAAATACTAAATCTCATCTCGCTAGAATTTAAATCCGAATTAATTTTCCAATTAATAAATCCCAATTTAATTTAACAAATCCCAAATTAATTTAATAAATCCCATAATTAAAAGCAATTCCATTTAATTAACCTCATAATTAAAAGCCATAAAAATACGGGGTAGTACATACTTCCCCCCTAATAACGGAATTTCGTCACGTAATTCAAAAAAGTGAGGCATGCCTGGAAAATCTTAGGTATCCTCTAGTTCTCCAAACAAAATATAAGGAAAGGCCCAATCACTACAGCCCTCACTTCACAACATGCTTGTTTAACAGTCTTGACACTTTATCAGTTATAGGGTTACACTTCAATAAATGCACTTCACGTTGTGCTCTTACTAAACAACATTCGAATTAAAATAGCCTATACATCATTGGCCGCATTATCTCAATATAATTGTGAGTCCTCACCTCACTATGCATTAACTCCCGCTTTTAGCAACACACCAAACTCCCATCCTGGAAGAAATCAATTACACATCTGACTACTCTTTTCCATTCTTTGAATCTCTTTTCCCTACGTTGTGACTTCTACACAAGGGAAAACCACTTCAGTGGTTGGTGTTACATAAAACATTTGTAAGCACTTGTCCACTATAAATAGATACGGGTGCTTTCCCCCAACTCTACCATTAGGTAAAATCTTCTCCCCATTACTACAATATACCTCACTTACTAGTCATACCCGATTTGGAAATGAAAAAAAAATCGCAATGAATCAAAATTTCTTTCATACAATCCACCAGTCGTCAATCACCTTGTGTCTACACCTCGGGCTATAGGTGATACAACCCTCAGAACGAAGCGTTATTTCCACTAATTCTTGCTGCCCCACGTTGAAGGTGGATTTCGAGAACCTCCTATTGGTTCTAAATGATATAGCGTAGGACCACGTACCGGCGTGTTCACTAACTAATAGTGTAAATCACCCAAGTATATAACCATTTCTCTCCTTTTGGACACCCTGTCCCACATATTCGAAGGAACTTGATACTTATATATAAGTTGGCAACCCCTTAAGGAAATTTACCAACTTTACTCTTCCATACCTAGAATCGTTGGCTTGATACAAAATTATATGGTTGATCATATAACCCCAACCGTTATACTACTTATTACACCCCTTTCAATGCCGACTTCCACGTATAATTCTTCCCGTTAAGTGATACTTAATGATATTTTGCTCTCGGCGTATACCAAAAGTTTCAACCCTTACATTTTTCACCAATTTGTGCACATCTGGACTCTTTATACCTTATTGACATTCTCGTTCTATTTACTCTTGACCCTCAACATTCGATTGGTCGGAACTCTACTTCAAATTGTCCATAATAGTTAAATATATGCCTTCTCAAGAGATACCTCCTTATTAAATGGCTTTCCACTGCCTTTTCACCGAATTCGGACGTGCTACACTGATTACACCCGGGTATACTCATTAACACCTTCTCTTACGACACTAAATCCCATAAGTAATAATTTCACCCATCTATATCCCTTCTTTCGAACCCAATCATACGGTTTTTAAATATTATATACGCTTCATACGTATTCCAAACTCTTTATTGTCGCTGCATTTACATCGTGGCTATACCACTTGAGCATTCTCAATCACCTCTGAATTTGAAATTCTAAATCCTCCTTAACCTCAATGCGTCCTTCAACCCACCGTGACAAAATCAACATTATTAGTACTTACATTGTAATTCACCAATAACTGGCTCTACTGGCCTTACATCATAATTTACCTTGTTAACTTCCCGTTATAACTACTTACTTCCATAACGATCGAGGTATTCAATTTATGGACGAATGGTCAAACATCTCCCTACTACCAACCTTACGCTAAGTTTCATGCGTGGGATGTCTCGCAGAGAGAAATCCAAACAAGGAACCCCCCCCGATACACTACTACCTAACATTATCGGTCATCGGGATCCGTTAAGCCCTCAGTTCATAACATGTACCCCTATATTCCCGTCTCTTAACAACAAAGTTACATCTCATTCCGCAATTACACTTAAACAAGGAACTCCTTTCGAAAGACACTTTCTCTTGACATTGATGGTAAACATTTCATATACAACATGCAAATATAATCGGGGCTCTCAAAATCCCGTCCCCAGACACATTACTATGAGTATAAACTCCCAAATCTCTAAAGGGTGGTAAAACAATGCACTCTTCTTATTACGATATCCTGAGCGTTAATAACCAGCTAAACCTTTTTGCTGACTAGTTAACCAATTACATACGAATCATATCAATTGAATCCCTACGCATACTGAGATTAAATATTCGAGACCATTATATATATATATATATATATACATATATACAAAAGTACAATTGTGAGTCCGACCCTCTCGCAGATAGGGCCTCGCCATAACGAAACATTCTACACCAAGGTAGTAACCCTGATAAACTTGCAATACTAGCACACTATCGGTAAGTCATATATAAAACCATAATTATGATAATATCATATTCGTATAACATAGCACAAAAATAAGTAATTTCAATAAGGTATATACCGCTATCAATAAACCCCTTCATCCTCCGCGGATGACAGTAAAGGTAACCCCACACTATTAGGGAAAATATTCACATAAATACTAATAAAATTGTCGATACTCACTAAACTCGACTCTCAAGCAAAAATAACAATAATAACAATTGTAGCAACTCGTTCATACCACAAATAACATGCAACATCATCTGAGGATATAACTCATACTTCTATCCTGACAATCGTCCTGGATGTTCAAATGGTTCCTGAACTTAACACGCCTATCCATACCAAACCGATCCCAGGAATAATTCCTTTATCCCTACGCTTGCTTTGGGAAACATTTATAACGCACGGGTTTCACTCAACATAAAATACCTCTACACATACTCCACTTGTCTTCAGTCACACTGGCCATGTTAAGGTGGTCCTTCTCTCGGATGTTGGTAGTCTCGATTCTGATGACTACCTCCATTGTTCCCTTAGCTTGACGGACCTAAGGAACACGCTACTCATTTCCACATCTCTTACTGAAATCACCATCGCTTGGTAATATTTCAGCTATACCAATCATTTTAACGGGTTCCCCGTTGGGTCTTCCCCTTGTAGTGCTTCTACAACACCATTTACCCCAGTCTCACTATATAAATTCCTCGATTCTTGTATTTCCCCACCCAAGAAAACGTTTTACCTCCAAATTAACACTATGCGACATTATTACCATCTGCATTGACCATCCAAGCAGAATTCCCCAGAAGAGCTAACAATTCTTCTTGTATGTAGATTCTCCCTTTAATATCCTTTTTTCCATTTCATGTACTTCACCCGGTGTAAGGTTCGCTACATAATTAAATTTCTCCTCACCAAGTGGCCTCTGTCCGGCACTCTTGTGTGAGTTCAGAACCACATTCGCCTTTCACCCTGAACATCTGATGAAGGAACTTATGGTCAAACCATACATGTGCGCCTTCTCTCGAAGTCACATTCCACTTCTAAGTGTGGTGATTGCCTCTCACCATTGAAACTCCGCTCTTACGAGCCAAGAAAAATTTTCCCCAAATTTTCAATCCCGATTGGCCATACCCCGACATATGCCCAAGCCTTTGGATGTATTATGTTCATTTGGCTAGCACATGCCATCTCCGCATTTTGAGTATTTCCACTGCTGGTTCTCTTCAATGTTTCACCTAACTCTCTCTCTCCCATTCCAACCTTGTTGGGTGAGTCTAATTTGACCCCACACCTGCTATAGTTGTACCTGGAAGTCGCAAATCGCACCTTAGCCGTACGCACCGTCCTGGACTTCTGTACCATAATATGGTTGACTTCAACTACGGTCATCCTTCTTTAATAAATTAAATAACCGCACTGATCTTTTGCCTCCTGTTGTTCGCCCAAGTGTCTTCGCCTGACGTACTACATTGTTCGGCACACGAACACACCCGATTGCAATACGATTCACTATCATATACATCATAGCAGGAGAACAAAATCTTATCAAAGAAATCAACAATCATAAACATAGGGCTCTATATCAAAGAAAACTACGCTAGAAGCATAATAAGCCGCACAGATCCTAAAGGACACTACAACCTGATGCTCTGATACCACCTGTAACACCCCGTCTAATTAAATACCGGGTAGCTACTCCTTTATCAAATTAATACAGAATATCCAATTGGTTCAGTTTTAGCATCACTATCGAAAAACATTTAATTAATTACTAGCCACCAAATATTTAAAAAGAGAGATGTCAAATTTTATTAATTAAGCCAACAATTAAACAAGAATTTAATTAATAAACCATCAATCGCATAACCAATCTCATATAAATGTTCAACGAGAAGAAATCAAATAAGTCTAGAGTAAAAAATCCAATAATAAAGATGCCAGAGTAAATAAAAGTTCCAATACAAGAGTCTGAATAAATAATAAACCAAAGACTGAAATAATGAAAGTCTGCAACTACAACCTCTAAATAAGAATGGGGAACATGCCCTAACCGATACAAATGTCTCTGAAGGAATCAAGGATAAAATGAGAGAGTCTACAACCAAGATCCTGTAACTTCCACAACAGCTACAGAACGTCATCAGAATGGAACTCCTATGCTTGGCGTCCCTGTGGCTGGGCACTTAAAAGGGTTTTACAAAACAAAAAATAGATTTGGAAGAAAACGGGTCAGAGCCCGATGTGAAAATAATTTAAAAGTTTAGCAAGTGATTTAAATTACAATTAAACATCACATATTATAAAGACGTTAATTGCGTACTCTCACATGAGTTTCTTACCTCTCAAATACTGTGCACGCCTAACGTATGCCTTTAACCCATCCTAGTTATGCCACTATCTAACTATTTTGTACCACTCATGCCTTCACGTTCTAACATAGAGTATCTACACGTAACCCCCAAATAAGCATATTTATAACCCATGTTTACAATCATTAAACTACTTATCTCAAGTGTTAATTAAATTCTCATTCTTAACCCATTTAAATATCTTAATTATTCACGTCTACTAAGAAACAATGAACCAGTCACAACTATATAAGTATATCACTCTCAGTACATAAATACATATATGGCACCCCTAGGCTAAGCTGCGGTGCATGCATACTCTGCTATCAAATCCATGTACATCACGTACGTAAGGATCACGTGTTACAAATCTCTCAGGAACCGTCTAAATATAAATCACACATATTGGAGGCGAGCATAGTTCACATACCCATAGGCCACACACATACCTACGCTCCCATGATCAGCTGACTTATCAACTCACAAATAAGTCATTCACAGTACTATGTCCTTAAGGTACCAGTCTAAATCCCCCCGAAGGCACACAAGGATAAGAAGGTCCTTTTCTAAAATAAAACTAACCTCCCGTGATAGCAAGTATGGTAGGTATGTCATACACATAAGAAATCCATACACTAGGCATTCACACAATCTAAGTATTCATATATCAATATAGATGTTCACACATTTTATCTAGTTAATCTCGTACGTAGCAAGTTCACCCCGAACATTACACATAATATATATTCCTCTTGATAACTCTCCCGTCGTATCGATTTGGGTACTTTAACCTATCTCAAAAGGTTACTAGGTCTCTTATTAGTTCCTAATGTTATCTCAGTACTTAAAGTCCCTCCGTTACTACCCTTAACCTTTCATCATCATTAATTCCCAATATAGTTCCAATTCGAACGGTTTCTAATCGTACTTCACTCGGTAGACCGTCGTAAGCAATAACATTCAATTCCATAAGTTATAACATTCTTCGATAATACTAAGACCCTACTGCCTTTATTTAAGTCCCACAATATTATATTAATCACCCTAATAACCAACATCGACTTTGGTATAATCATTAAACCTTAAAGAGAAACAATTGCCAAAAATCAGCAGAGGTCAATCGATCGAAGAAAACGGGTCGATCGATCGATGGTTCGATCGATCGACAATCTTGAGTCGATCGATCGATCAAGCAGGTATCAGCCCAGAATTTCTTAACTGTTACGGGTTCTCCAATTTTTACGCCTCAAACTCTTCATTCTAACGTCCAAAACTCAAAACTAAATAAACTAATCAACCTACTAACATGTTTACATCATTCCCCACGTTTTAGATTCACCAAATCAACATATAACCTCAATTTCTTGGATCAAATTACCCAATTTTCATATCAAAACCTAGTTTTCATATTTCTTCAAGAACATCATATAATCCAATCAACATTCATAAATTCTCTATCCATAAATCATAAATTCATGGTTGTTATCATCTCCAACATTTAACTACATGCAAGACCTATCCATTTTATGATTTAAACCTTTTAAATCCATTTAATTTTCATTTTTCATGACAATTCTTCAATTCTAGAATAACATGTAAAGTATATGCTTTTGAATCTTTGCAAGATAAATCACTTGTCTATAAAATGTTGCTTCTGATCCATTGATGATGTTAAGGGCTAGTTCTCCTCCTTTCTCCGGCCACAATTCTGACAAAAATGGTGGTGGTGGGTGGTGGTTTTGGTTTGGAAACCCTTTGGCAACTCCCCTCTAACTCACGTAGCCCACTCTCTTGTTTTTGGCCGATAATGGGCTTAATGGTTTTTCTAATAATATATAAATAAACTCTAAAATTCGTGGGTCTAAATTCCTTAATTTTTAAAACTACCAAAATACCCTCCCGGGTTGCCGGTTAGGCCTAAAAATGCCCCGGTACCCAAACTAAACCCACGGCGAGTGTTTTCTGACTATCTTGACCCTTTCAGACACGTTGGCGCACTCAAAAAGCTCATTCGGATGACATAAAAATAAAATACATTTAAATCCATTAAATGGGATCCTGACACGACTAACACGCGTGTCCCAACTAAATTACCGAAAGTGTCATCTCACGACAATTTTAATAATTTCAATGATCACATATTACCATAATCACTCAGTAATATTCAACAACATCATAATAACCAAATACTAACTCTCGTCTCGCTAGAATTTAAATTCGAATTAATTTTCCAATTAATAAATCCCAATTTAATTTAACAAATCCCAAATTAATTTAATAAATCTCATAATTAAATGCAATTCCATTTAATTAACCTCATAATTAAAAGCCGTAAAAATACGGGGTATTACACGTTCCTTGCATAAGGATAGAAAATTGTGGAATTTCTGAAGGAACTCTAGTTGACTGCCCGTTAGGTATATTTATAGTTAGTGGGGCCTCAACTATCGGGCCTTTTGGCACAATGGAGTCAACTTGTAAAACCATACGCAATCAGTACCTGATAAAGCCATAGATTTCACAAAAAATCAGTCACTAAAGAATTACGATTTAGCAGAATAAAAAAGGAAGAAAATTCAACAATTATGATCGTACAGAAACTGTTGAGTAGAATTGTTTGAGTTCTAATTGATGGGCTAGTATATCATAAATATCAATGTCTCACCAAATGATATACAATTAGCACAGAACGAACGTGACTCTGTGATAGTTAAATCAATGTAACACAATTATGATATTTCCAAATATGGTTGTACATATAGTGCTAGTTAAGTGTAGTGAATGTAGTAATTACCAAATGATATACAATTATGGCAATTGTTTGAAATTCATTGATAGTTATATAAATGGAACACAATGAACGTGAACATATAAAACAAAGCATACTTGTTATGTACCTATGATTTTAGTACAAAGGAAACGCGATGAAATTCCTGTAGAATAACTGTGATTTCAGTAAGAGGCACACAATGAAATTCTTGTAGAATACTTGTTATGTACCAAATTCATGTGATTTCAGTACAAAGGAATTTTGTCAAACATCTAAGAGGCATACAACGAAATTCCTGTAGAATAATTAAAAGTTATACATACTAATCACACTTAAGTAAGAAGCAAACCACACCCTTGTAGCAGCAGGTAATTCATTATTATTATTATTATTATTATTATTATTATTATTATTATTATTATTATTATTATTATTATTATTATTATTATTATTATTATTATTATTATTATTATTATTATTATTATTATTATTATTATGTGTGTGTGTGTGTGTGTGTGTGTGGTTTCAATAAATTTGTGCAATCGTTTAGTTTTACCTAATACTTAAAATATTTGCCAACAAAAGGGTAAAAGAGAAATAAATTTTACTAACTACGATATTTGGTAACACTGAGGCAAAGGGGTGTAACATAGGTATCACGTATAAGAAACTAATATTAACACAGCACGCATAGTTGAGTGCCACTTTAGAACCGTTTCTTAAAAACCCAACAAACACCATATTAGTAGGGGAAAAACCCATGGCTAGTAATATGTATCCCAAACCACTATTGAAAATAAAAAAAAAAGACCAAATCAACATAGACCAATAATATCTGAAATAGATTCAAAACAGTGTGCCATAATAACCAACAAACACCAATAACATCTGAAATAGAGTCGAACCAACATACACCAACTCGTAGCTGAACACTAAAAGGGATTTTCACTCATGAACTAAATTTTTTGATTTAAACATGAAATAAAGAAAAATACAAACTAAGAAAAAGTAGTTAGTTAAGAAATAATGAACTTTCAAATGGAATTAAAAGTCCAAAAGTATCATTAAATGTCCAAAGATGTATTAAGCCTCCTTTTATAAATACTCAAATATTATAAATCGTAGTCCAACATGCCCAAAGACATTGTTGAAACATTCAAATCAACATGAATAAGGGCTACAACAATCACTCAGACCATGGAAATACAAACAAACAACTTTTGATCCAATAGGCCTTTTGACCTTGATGATGCTGTTATTAGAAGAAGGCCTCTGGAGAGATTGATGGTGAACTTGCTAGATTCAACAAACTGACCTTAATGAGGTTGTTATTATGAGGATGTTATTTGCAAGCTTGACATATTAATATTTCATAAATAACACTTGGGCACATGTATAACTTCCAATATGTTGATTAGAAGTTAAATTAGGCCATTTCCATACTCAAGACAAAATGAAAATAGATACGTAAGTTCTATGACGAAAAGTAGTACCCTCCATACATTCATTCTCCTATGGAGAATCTCAAGAATCTATAATACTTGGACCACCAAAGGATATTACCCATGTTCAGTAATTCAAAAAATAACAGAAACACACCTTCAAGGAAGATGATGAATTCTATGATTTTAGTAGTGAGGAAGAAACAGTGAGAGTCAATTAGTCTGAAACTAAACTTTAGTATATAAAGTATGACATGTCCAAATAAAATCCACCACCTTCACCACATATCCACCCAAAACCAACCTCATAAAAATGACCCAAAAGAGCCTATATGGATTAATAAACGAAAAAATAAACTAAAAGAAAATATCTTTGAAAACTAACGTAAAATACATTAACACTTAAGCACTTAATAACCAAGTCTGAATCTCCAAATGTGTTTCGCTTCATCAGCAAACAAACATTGTAAAGAACTACTACACATAGTCAGATGATAGAAATTTATCGTAAAAATCAATGGCTCAAAATCTTATCAAGTACTTGCTGGTAAGAATCATATTCCAACTGTTGCGCCACCTGATATCGAGAATCTTATCACATACTCTTAGCTCATCATGTCAAATTAATGAAACATATATGAAAATCGTACTATTGGAGCTAGTAATGAAGATAAATCCTGATAAAATGAATGAACAAAAAGGGAGCGCAGAAGAATTAAATTTAATCCTCAAAAGTTTTATCACTCAAAACATTGAAAGGGTAAAAATAGTCAATAGTAGACTCGAGAGAAAACAGGGCAAACAACTGGAGATAAATCAGGCCAAAAAGCCCGAGGGAGGGGGGAATAAATCCTCTTATAAACATAAATTTCACATTACAAAATAATTCATTTGGTTATTTAATAACCTCGAAAGCCTTGTGTGGGTGAAAGTGTGTATTCAAAGTTTTACATATATTCCAAACTCCATGTTTGCCTTTTTCATAAAATATTCTGTTAGTTCTTTTATAATGTTTGTCGTATAGTTAGTTGGTCTTCGAAAACCACAAGTAACGCTTGAAATTGTATAATGGCGGCAGAATTCCAAAAGTAAACATACATGTTTACTATTAATAAAAAATAAATAGCTCATAAAGAAGATGTTCACTTAAGCCTTTTGTCAAACATTTGGAGTGCTTAGGTTAAACCAAATAATTTTTTTTAATTGCATACAGTTCAAATAGAAAATTAGACAACATGGGAAAAATTACAAAAGCAAATATGCATAGAAACTTTAGGATCTGAATTGTATCAAGTATAAGCATTCTTTAATGGTGCTTTCTCTAGTATAAGCATTCTCCAACTCTGTAATGATCAAAATGAAACATACCCAAGCAAATAAATAGTACGACGTCAATATTAATCAATCAAATTCATGCTATTTCCACTGGATTAATTCACTTATGGCTTATTTTATCGGTGTCCCGTTGTGCTTGCTTTTAATGTTATACATATACATGCTTTTGATTTTAATGAATATCATCTGGGTGATTTAAAGATAAAACAGATGAATCAAATTCACGTGGAAAGATTAGACAATTCTTTATGAACTTCAATATCATAAACTCAACAATAATAACCTAGATGGAGGGAATTCCAAACCAAAATTAATTCTCTTAACAAAATGCAAAAAAGACAAAATATTGAGTAAAATCATATAAGATTCAAGATGGCAGGGTAATAAACCAAGGGTAGGACAGAGAAGGGTGATACCGACTTTCGTACGGTGACAGGGCTGATGATGTTCGAGATTTAAGATTCAAGACTTCCATTTTGCAAATGCTACTAATTTAACCTACTCCAATAGTAATAATTTCACTATAAACTCATCCCCTAAAGAGACATTCACTTTAAAAAGACAATTGAAAATAGGGTGTGAAACATCCAAAATAATATTTTTTAAGCTTAGGATTTAAAATCCCCAAAACAATAATTTCAACCCTAAAATCGATCATTATGAAATTAGAGAGGGAATGTAAACACTCTTAACTACCCACGGGCATGCTTCGAGCAATGTGCCTAAGGCCCATAAATCGCATACTCACAAACAGGTAAGCCATTGTAACCATAACACAACATACATGTAAACTATCAATCCTAAGGTAGCTAAAAATTGTATTAGAAGAAGAGGTTCTAGTAAAGGACATCCATAAAAGCATAACATTGAACATTAATTATATTTTTCATCTACTGAAATCATTAATGAAAAAAATACTAATTATACATGTGAAATACATTTGTTATGAAAAAATAGGAACTAAAAGTGGGGTAAACGAATACCCATGAAAAATAAAATGATCTTTGAACCATATATAGACATCTCTGGGAACATATCTAAAACAAAGAAATGCATTTTCATATAAAGTCCCTCGAATTTTTGTATTGGAAGTAGAGGTTCTAGTAAAGTCCCTCAAAGAAATACATTTTCATATAAAGTCCCTCTATGTATCAAAAGTGAAAAACATGTCCGCATCCCTAGAGGGAAACACGTACATATCAGAATGTAAGGTTTAGACACCAAGAACGCTTTTCGGGATGCTTCCTGATTGAAGAATATTTTTTGCAAGCTCTTATTATGTACAATAATATGTTTTAGTGCAGCTTCAGTGAAATCTTGATAATAAGGAAAATATAAATGCTTCAAGATCATTCTTTTTTTGTTTCTAAAAACTGCAAGTTAATAAATAAACTAACAACAAATACTGAAATTATAGAACTACTAAAAGAACTGATATAATATGATAATATGATATCAATCCAGCAAATGAAAAGGGGCATATAAGGATAAAAATCTTGAAGGCACCTCCTGAAGAAAGTTTAATTAAGACTCAGATAATCCTCTCCTATTCGAAAAAATAAAAATTTTTAAGGTGCCTCCTTAAGAAAGTTTAATTCAGACTCGGATAATTCAGACTCACAATTTTCTTGGCGACGGCTCATGCTCTGGATTAAACTTCATTTGTGTACTCATGCTCTGAACCTAAAACAATTTTCTTGGCGATGGATCATGGTCTGAACCTAAAACAAACACATATAAATTTGCATGACTGTACATATAAAGAATGATTTTGGAGATGAATTAAATTTAGATGACCAATTGAATGTCAAGAAATTAATTACATATACAGTAGACTATAGTTCTGATTCTAAAGTGGAGAAATCAGAAACAAAGACCAAGCCATCAAGAAGAGGCTATCATTCAAATTCTGAATCCATTAAATTCCAAAACAATTCTGTTTGGGATGAATTAATTTAGTTCTCATCTCTTCTATCACAGAAAATTGCAACCTGTCAAGGTTCTAAAACAGAGAAGGAAAAGTATTCACATTATACTGATACTCGATCTTTAAAACATATCAGGCCTCTGAATAAAGTGAAGAAAGCTCAAAAGAGAATTTCACTATCGAAAGGAATCATCAGTAGATCAGGTAACAAAGGTAGCAATAAAGTCTCATTTTCCATTTCCAGATGATTAATGGTCTTGTATGGAATGCTAGAGGTGTGGGTAATAAAGGAACAATATAAACTCACAACACACTTTCTAAATTCTATTTTTAGAAATCAATCAAATACTAATTAGGGGTCAATCTATAAAATAAAAGTAAAAAAATCCACAAATAACCATTCCAACATCGAACCCATAGTATAATTCAAAGGGATAAAAATATTCAAATCAACATTACATTCAATATTCAACTTAATGAGACAAATTCATCATGATATATAAAAAAACATTTCATGCACTTTAAAATATTAAAGAGATAAAGTTCAAACTATGAAGGTGGGGGATTCAAACCAGTAAATTAACATTTCAACCGCCAAATCAAAGTTCAAATAACCATTTTTCAATTCTATGCATTCAACTGCAAATGCCCTGTAAATACCCATTCAACAATAACAAAAAATATAAAGTAAGAGAGAGAGAGAGCGAGATGATTAATATACATACATAATGGATAATGATGTGAGAATAGGTAGATGGTCATTCCTTGCTACAACATTCCCCAAATCTGTAAAACACATAAAAACATAAAATAAGTAACATGCATAAAAAGAAACAAACTAAACCTCAGATCTGCAAACGAAACTAAACATGAAACCGTAAAAGAATGAATTTCTAAACATTGGCATCTGCAATAATGATACTAAACATGAAACCGTAAAATAATGAATTTCTAAACATTGACATCTTCAATAGTGATAATGAAAGAACAAAAAGAAATGAATACATTTCATAACTATGATTTAAAAGCCAAAAAATCATGTGCGAGTGTCAGATCTGGGAAAAAATCTAAGAAAAATAACTTAAAGTCGTGTCAGATCTAGAAAACTATATGTGCGTGAGTGTGAGTGTGCGCGTGTTCATGTGCGCGTGTAAGAGAATGAGGGGAAAAGTAGAGATGGAGGTTACCTGAGCGAGTCAGCAACAGTGGGCGTAGGCGGCAACGGGAGAGGGCGGTCATAACAGAGGGATGAGCGTGGTATAGTTGGTAGGGAGAGTGAATCGAGACATAGATGAGATTGGTTAGGGTTGTAAAAGTGATATGTGATATGAGAGTGTGGTGTAAAAGGGGAAAATGATCTCAGCCCTCCATTTTGGAGTGATGTGGTTAAATCAGGACCTCTACTTAGCTTATCAATTTATGAAATAGCGTTATCATTCTAATCTTTATTTTTTATATATATATATATAGATATATACAAAAATTCTTTTTCCCTTGATCACACAATAAATCCATGTGGGCATGATCATTAGAACTGAATTGTGGTGTATGCATATGTTTCTCTATAATTGTTCTCTATAAAAAAACACTACACATTTTTGTTTAGTAGATGTTTGTATTATAATCATCGATCTCTAAATGTTGTATCAAATAGAACTTATCTTGAAATTACTATAATCCTCGAATGGTTTTTTTCTTCAGAATCATTATCAAGTTTTAAGATAAATTTGTTTTGAATCCATTATGTCAATTAAGGGAAATATACGAGGGTGAAGGAAGAGAAACGTAGAAGATGCTGAAAAATTATTTACCATTGTGGATGTGGTATTTGAAATAAGTTCTTGATGCCTATTATTATAGATATGTCATTTTTATTATACTCCACCACATCAAGATAAGCCCACAATTTGTTTATATTCGAGCCATGGTGAAACTAACATTATGTAAGTAGACAAGCAGTATGAATATTATTTTTCTAATTCGAAGCATTTTTAGTACTTTTGATTTCCTTAACATTGCATTTGTTGAGTATCATTATATTTTCAATAACATCTCAAAAATTCATATATTCATTGGGTTATACAATATTAATTTAATTTTTCAGTCTTACCTCATCTACTAAGGTTTGAATATATGAAAGATGAAAATTGTTACTTGAATGAATAGATGAATATCTTCATATTTTTAAATTCCAAATAAAATCAACTGCTGCTATTATTGTCATTTAATGTTGGAATGGTTATAATATAGCAATTGTATGGGACATTATCTATGTTACATCTTTTGGATAATTGTTCAATAGGATATTTACTCAACAATACCATTTCATATTACTGAATCCTAGGAACCTTTCATACTATCTTGCATTATAAACTGTAACCCATACTTACAATGCACCCACGCATCGCGCGGGGCTAAAACCTAGTTAAAATAATAATATGGGTTAAATTCTACATATTAAATATATTTGTATTGAAGTTTTAAAAAAATTATGCATTAAAATGGGCTTTAAGCCTAGAGCAGCACTACAGCGACCGACTATAGTGACATAAAACTTATACTTATTGATGTGGAGTTACCGCATCATTAAGTATGTGGAGTGTCACATCTATTTATTATTTTCTCACCCTACAAATTTATTTTTTTATCAAAATATAATTTTAAAACAAAAAAAAACCCAATAATATATATATATATATATATACATGTGTGTGTGTGTGTGTGTGTGTATTTGTTAAAACTATATGTATTAAAATATAATAAGACACGAAATCGTATTTTTTTACTTACTACAAATCAATTAAAAATTTACGCAATGCAATTACAAATCTTTTATTTTTTAACTAATATGATCACGAACCAAAAAAACGCGACGTAGCATAAAGTCATATTTTTTTCATACCGCTAGCGCAGATCATTTTTTGTATTTTAAAAATAATCTTTTTATCATTTAGGGAAAAATGGTCCGCGCCAGCTGTATGTATAGACAGTCCGACCACCTATACATATCGGTGGGGCGGACCATTTTTTCTAATATGTCGTTTCGCATCAGGGTATGTATAGGTGGTCAGAGCGCTATATATAAATAAAAAAACAATTCAATTAAAAAACATCAATACACGCTATATATAAATATATGTAAAAAATTATATGTGTAAAAATATAACAACACAAGACATGAAATTGTATTTTTTTACTTAACACAAACTAATTAAAAAATTACGCAATGCGGTTATGAATCTTTTATTTTTTAACTAACACGATCACGACCCAAATAAAATGCGATGTGGCATGGAGTCGTAATTTTTTTTCATTCCACTGGTGCGGACCATTTTGTACAAATAGTAAAAACAATCTTTTTACTATTTAGAAAAAGAATGGTGCACGCCAACGGAATGAAAAAAAATATGACTCCATGCCATTTTTTTGAAATAGTAAAAAATTATTTTGAATTAAATTTTTTTGACGTAGTATTTAAATATCTCAAGTGAAACATAAAAAAATGAACTAAAAATGAATTTTTTTGAAAAAATAACTGTTTTTTTAATTTAGAAAATATACTTTAAATATAAATAAATTTATTATGTGATAAAACAAATGAGTGTTTCTTAATGATGTGGCAAATGCCACATCATTAAGTCTTTATTTTAAGTACAAATACCTGATCGATCTAATCTTTTTCTTAACTATGTATATATGATCAGATTCCTGTGAGGTGAGTGATACAAAATTTTCTATTCTTATTGTTTTTGTATTTGATTTGATTCCCCCCCTATTTTCTAACTTTTTTTTTAATTCATTTATTTGTTACAAGGCTTGTGCAATACACATGATCGTTACCTCTAACAAACTCTTAACAGAGAATATACCAAAAGAGTACTAACGTTAAAATGAACTAATTATGGATATATTTATGTAAAGGAAGAAAAAATTTAAAGTATACATATAGAGAAAATAATATTGCAAAATAAATACATTTAGTCACAATTGATTGACATTTTATGTAATTTCTCCTTTGAACAAATAACTTGTCTTTTCATTTGGGGAGATTTGTTCGACATACATATTATGGAAAAAAGATGCTCAAATGTGATAAGGTGCACCTTTTTTCTCTTACTTCTATGAAGACCTAATGTAAAATTATATATTACGTCATGCAAAAAAAATGTTCAAATGTAATAGGTGCTACATTTCCCTTTTTCATTTTTTAAATGAATATAGCTCTCACCACTCCTTAAAAAATTGGATTCCAATAAAGATTGGAAGAAAAGGGATGCCTAATAATAATAATAATAATAATAATAATAATAATAATAATAATATTATTATTATTATTATTATTATTATTATTATTATTATTATTATTATTATTATTATTATTATTATTGTGTTATATTTTTCTCTACTTTGTAACCAAACAACCTTTTAATTAAGGGAGAACATATATTTAGTCCCCGAATCTGAGATTTTATTGGGTGCGTTCCCATGTTTTTTCCAGCTTTGGATCCTTTAATTGCAGCAAACGGTTTTGTTTGTAAAAGGGTGTAAAGGGCATATCTGACAAATTCTCCATGTATTTGGGCGGTTATAAGACCATTTATTAAAAACAAAAACACATGGGTTCCGACACTACACAATCTTGTAAACGAGGACTGAGTCCACAAACTCTATTTAATTAATTAACTCGGTGATGTTATTTTCAAATTTTCTTAACATTAGTATCCATTTGTTGAGTAAAATACGAACATATTTGTGTTAGACTTTTCAAATGATATTAAAATAATTAAATCAACTAAGGTAAATAGAAGAAAGTTATTAAATAAATAAGCAGTGCTCCTACTATAAAACAATGGTAACATTTATTCACAATAATTAAATTATTCATACGTATTTTTATTTTCCTAAAGTGAGATGAATCTTTTAACTTTTATGTCAATTATTAATAGTATACTTTTGAGATTTTAATAAGATAAAAGTTAATTGACAGATTGACTTCATGATTTCTTAAAGTTAAGTTTAAAATAATTAGACATATATCATCTTTATAGATTCTTATGCTACATATTGTTTAGGGTAGGGAAGTTAGAACGACATATCATACATCTTATTATTGTAGCCATAACATAATAAACATTTTAGGTTTTTACGGTCTAGTCCCTTGACCAGACATTTTGGACGTTTTAATCGAGTCAAAAAAAAAATTTAAACGATTAGGTCCATATAAATACTATTTTCGACATGTCATTCATTTTGTTATCATTGACCTAATCAGTGGTTGACAGCATTTCCAATAAGCACGTCCTTCTCTTTCTTCATTCCGCTTCTGTCAAACATATTCGTTCTCTCCATTAACTTAGGATCTTATGATTTCTTTTCACTTCTGTTCAACGAGCTTTGTTCTGTCAAAGAAAAAGTTATCTATTTGTTTGAAGAAATCAATCATTTGCGCTTTGTTTAACCTAGATTTTCCTTTTGCATTTATTCGATCATTTGTAAGTTTATAATTGTTATGAAGAAATGTTTGCATGTTGATCAATTATAATAGCTTGATGAATTTGTTTCGTTTAATCAAATCATTGTAATTGTGTAAATCATATGATGAATTAACTCGAACAATGAATGAATGATTTGGTTGTGTGTTTTTATAATTGTACTTTAATTTTATATGAATATATATTGATTTGTTTTGATTTCGTAACAGATTGTGTATTTATATATTTTTATGTGTGTTCATGTGTATGTGTACTTTATGTATATACAAGTTGTTCATGCAATTACCTCAAATGATCATTGCAGTAAAGTATACGCAATTTGATGTAAAGTACACGTGAATTTTGGACTTGATTATTTCTGGTTTTTTCTTTTGACATTAATTTGAAATAATGCTAATGTGTATTTACTTTGTTGCTTTTGACTCATTACATAATAGATTTGTCATGTGTTAGATGGGCATGTGTTTGTTGGTCCGCGTCAGCGGCATCAATCAATTTTGATATTTTACAATAGTAAAATACTTTGTATATACTTGAGCAGAAAATAGCAATTAAGTACACGCAATTTGATCTGATGTAGACATGATTCTCTATTGATTAGTTTTCATTTTGTTTTTTTATATTAATTCTTCATAATGTTGATGTGCATTTACTTTGTTAGTGTTGAGTAATGTTTAATAGAATAGTCATGTCTTTGTTGGCCATGTCTTTGTTGGTTCACGCCACCAGAATTAATTAAAATTGATCTTTAACCAAATCATTTTTCTGTTTTAATATAATGCATGATATAATGGAAAGTTGTCGGATTTCTAAGTGTTGTTATTTGGATAATATGTCTTATATTGAAATTTTTAAAGACAACTCATTAGATTTCATATGCAATGAGTTACGTAGTAGGTTTATGGATTTGAAGGCTGGATCGTTTTCATTGAAATACGGCTTTGGTGATGAAAGTCGATTCGTGTTACTTTGTGATAAAGATGTTCGCTGTATGTTGCGGTCTCAAGTTATTCTTAATGCTGATTTTATTTGGATATATCACTACACCAAAATGGCCAAATTGTCACCTTTCAGCCGACCACCCTTGTCAAGGTCATTGACCGTGATAAAAAACACGCGTTTTGTGTCACGGTCATTGACCTTGACACGACCGTGACAAGCCCGTGACAAATTTACTTGTCACGGGCTTGTCACGGTCAATGACAATTCTTTAAATAATTATCACGGTCAATGACCTTGACACGACCGTGACAATGTTTACAGCAAAAACCCTTTCCCCCTTCTTTTTTCCCTCCCGCGTCGTTCCCTCCCTCTCTCTCTCTCTCTCTACGCTGCTCTCTCTCTCTCTCTTCCATTTATATATATGTTTGTGTGTATATATGTGTGTATGTGTGTATATATGTGCGTGTGTGGGGGGGTGGGGCAGGGTGGGGGCAGGGTGGGGGGTAGGGGGTGGGGCAGGGTGGGGGTAGGGGGTTAAAAATGTAAATAAATAAGAAATTTTCTATAAATTTCCAAAAATAATATCCAAAAATATAAATGTAAATAATATCCAAAAATAATATCCAAAAATGTAAATTTGTAGTAATTGTCATCCGAAGTTACTAAAAGCATCCGAAGTTAAAAAATCATGAAAAATAAAATATTTTTTAAGATTTGTGGTGAATAACTAAAGTTAAAAAAAGTATTACTTTAGTCATTTAATTACTTTTTGAATTCGGGCGATGCGGGTAAATTTGTAGTAATTGTCTTATAATAAAGATCAATTAGTCTATGTTGTTGAAAAATTTGATCAAATTGGTGAGCCCTTCATATTTTAAAAATGTTGTTTTTATTCCTATAGAAAATCTTAGATATCTTAACAAAACACATATCTAATATTGAATATGATTTTAGAACTTAAACTTCAAGATACAAAAAATAATTCTATAGAACAACTTAGATATCTTAACAAAACACATATCTAACATTGAATATGATTTATAAAAAGCACAAAACAATAGTAGAAATTCAATACATGAAATTAACATCGAGATTATTTTAAATAGACAGTCACTACTGTGTGTGTGTGTGTGTGTGTGTGTGTGTGGTGGGCTATTATGTGTGTGTGTGGTGAGTGGGGGTGGTGGTGTGTGTGTATGTGGTGAGTGGGGGCTGTGGAGGGAGATGTGTGTGTGTGTGTATATTTGAATTAACCCATGAATTTGTATTTTTGTATTTGAATTAACCCATGAATTTATTTTTGTATTTGAATTAACCCATGAATTTATTTTTGTATTTGAATTAACCCATTATATGAAACATACTTGAAATTAAATATAGTTCGCATAGATACTAGCATTCTAGTTCTTATGCGTACGCATTCAATAGCCCTTAGACCCACTCGAGAGTCATTACCCCTGTAATGAGATCTCTCGAATTGTCCCGTTTGGACAGTTTGAGACTGTATAATTTCTGTATAATATTCTTATTGGCTTCAAGTTGTTACTTTTGGAGGAAGTTCTGCAGTCGTATCTTAATGTTCTCTGGGTACATACTAGATTGACAAGTGTGACTGTTATTTCAATTGACCAATTGAAATAACACTCACACTTGCCAATCTACATCGTGTACTTGGAGAACTGAGGGGATATGCTGTCGAATTTTTTTCAAATCGTAACAATGTGCATGAGCTGTTAAGTATATTACAGAAAAATGCAATCTTGAATGGGATAGGACCACTTACCCTTTAATAGGATAATTAAATGATGGGATAATTAAATAAAACATACTATAAATCTAAGTTTTGTTTACCTTTAATAGGTGTTTAGTTGTGGTAGCTGTGATGGGATATCCAAAATACAGAGAGTGGATGGGTGAGACTAATATAATGGGGGATGTGTTACGCAGAGGTGGTAACGAATTTGTGAAATATGCAAAGAGATGTCATAATGATGAAGAGTTTCCGTGTCCGTGTGCTAGGTGTAAGAATGGTAAGGAGTTTGAGTGGAAAACAGTTGAACTACATTTGTTAAGATCAGGTATGCAAGATAGTTATCGATTTTGGAGTTTTCACGGTGAATTGAAAGTTCCTTTTGTCCCCGACCAACCTTCACAACAACCTTCAACAAGTAGAATAGATGTAGAAGGGGACGACGTAGATCATAATATGTTAGAGGATTTAGTTGATGATGCGTACGGAGTTTATGAAGCTGAGGAGAATGAGGTTACTGATGATGTAGAAGATTCAAGTGCTCGTGAAGATAACACGATAAAACTTGACGATGACTACCAAAGTTTAAAATTTAAGGCGACCCAACCGTTATACTCTGGCTGTGAGAAAGATCAAACAACTTTACATGCCATGGTTGGTTTGCACAGTTTGAAGACGCACTACGGTTTGTCTGGCAATAGCGTGACGGGAATTCTTAAATGGGTGAAGGGCTTATTACCCAAGGTGAATACACTTCCAAATAGCTATCCAGTTATGAAGAACAGTTTGAAAGGTTTGGGAATGAAGTATAAATCGATTCATGCTTGTGTGTATGACTGCATACTATACCGAAAGGAGTATGAAAATATCGATCGATGTTCGGTATGCGATGAACCTAGATATGTCCAATCTACTAGTAAGGAAGTCACAAGGTCAAAAGTGCCTCAAAAAGTATTGAAATATTTTCCCGTTGGGCCTAGATTAAAGCGATTTTTCAAAGTACCATGGATTGCAGAGACAATGACTTGGCATGCTAGGGCAGAAGTAGGGGGTAATATCATGCGTCATCCTATTGATTCTACTGCCTGGCGGAGGATGAATTTTGAGTATCCCGATTTTGCTCGAGAACAACGCAACATTCGTTTGGCTATATCAACAGATGGTTTTAATCCATTTGGAAATCTAAGCACCAATCAAAGTGTATGTCCAGTGATCCTATCCCCACTCAACCTCCCTCCATCACAGTATAGGAGACCTGAATTTTTGATGATGGCTTTATTGATACCTGGGCCAAAGGCACCAAGTGATGACATTGATATCTACCTGGCTCCTTTGGTAGAAGAATTAAATGAGTTGTGGGAAGAGGGTGTGCAATCATTTGACTCTTTTAGAAAAGAAGAGTTTACGCTGAAAGCTATGTTGATGTGGGCAATTCATGATTTTCCAGCTTATGGGACATTATTCGGATGTGTAGTACATGGTTATTTGGGGTGTCCTATTTATGGAGAGGATACTGAATCTCTTCGTCTATCCTCTAGCTTAAAAAATGTATACCATTGCCACAGGAGGTTTTTACCCCCAGCTCATAGTTTCAGATTTGAGAAAGGTTTCAATTTTGTATTGGGCGGAGTTGAACATAGGCTACCGCCGAGACAACTTTCGGGTTCAAAAATTGAAAGTAAATCTTCT
The DNA here is from genome assembly GCA_949130495.1 of Sambucus nigra. Taxonomy (NCBI): domain Eukaryota; kingdom Viridiplantae; phylum Streptophyta; class Magnoliopsida; order Dipsacales; family Adoxaceae; genus Sambucus; species Sambucus nigra. Next base: position 401,116,353 of record OX422220.1, read on the forward strand.
GAATGTGGCCCAAATATGCCAGGTAAGAATCCCAAATTTAAGAATGTCAAGCATAAGAAGACCCCAACTGGGAATGAAACTGAGATAAGAAATGCATGGTCGCGGAGGTCAATTTTATTTGACTTGCCTTATTGGAAGAAAAACCCGGTGCGCCATGTATTGGATGTGATGCATGAAGAGAAGAACTTCGCTGAACATATTGTGGGTACTTACCTTGGGGGAGTCATTCGAAGGATGGAGAAAATGAACGAAAAGACCTTAAAACGTTAAAACTTATGCCACAACTATGGTTGAAAGAAGATAGTAGGGGAAGGACAATAATTCCTCCTGGTGCGTTTACTTTGACGAGTGGGGAAAGGAAGGTGCTTCTAGACACAATATATAATTTGAAGGGCCCATCTACTTTTTCGTCCAACTTGCAAAGGATTGTGAATTATGCTACTCCTGATTTACATAAGTGTAAGTCCCACGATTGGCATGTGATCATGCAATTGGTTCCTCTATTGTTTAAGAACTATTTCTCCAAGCACAAGGATTTTCGTAGGGCTATTATGCAAATTAGTATTACCTTCTCCCTCTTGTGTGAGAAGGTAGTGAATCGAGAACACATAGTGGCCGCAAAATTGGCTGTGAACGAAGTGATTTGTGTATTGAAGAAGTACTTTCCCCCAGCATTCTTTGACATAAGTGTTCACTTGTTGGTACACCTATGCGACGAGGCACTTCTTTGTGGTCCAGTTAGATATCGGTGGATGTATCCGTTTGAAAGATTGATGAAAGTTTTTAAAGATTACGTCAAGAATACGCGATATATTGCAGGATCAATTGCAGAGGAATACATCACCGTGGAGTCATCAATATATACTCGGGAATTATGCCTGACTCGACCAGCGTTGATGACACTGATGAATTCCTCGATGATGGTGGTAATGTGATGGGAAAACGAGTGAAATTAATGAGTTTGCAACATGAACAAGTAGCTCGTTATCTATTTGACACACATGAAGATGTCAAAGAATGGAAAAAGTAAGTTTCGAATATTATAATGTTTAACATTATTTTAGATTATTTTATACATGATTAATTTTGTAATATGCAGTAAATATGAAGCCTGTGAGAACAATAAAAGACGAAAAATAATGGTATAATCAGACAGCAAATTTAGGCTATGGTTGACACAAGAGGTAACTATAATGAAAACAGTCGTTATATAACGTTACATTACACTCAAATTTTACCACTAATATAATTAATTTATCTATATTCTCAGCTCCTAAAGATGGGTGATGCGACATCAAGGCTTGATTGTCTAGCCACTGGACCCTTGTTCGTGGCACAAGAGTATAAAAAGTATCGATTGAACGGTTACATTTTCGGCGCTAAAGTGTACGAGGAAAGTACAACTTTACAGAACTCGATAATTTCATACAAGGCTCTTACTTTCTTTCGAGCGAGCGTAAAAGATAAAAACCTCGTTGAAGCTGAAATGACTTACTATGGTGTAATCCAAAATATATTTGAATTGGATTATATAAGCTTCAAAGAGGTTGTATTTTACTGTGAATGGGTAAGAGTTGAGGATAAAAATGCTTGTAAAGTTGATCCTGTCACCAATTTGATCATGGTTGACTTGTACAAGTTGAAGAGCAACGACCACGTGAGCGATGAGCCGTTTGTTTGTGCATTTCAAAAGGTTAAGCAAGTGTTTTACTCGGAGTATATCAACAACGAGCCGTGGTCAATTGTCCAACACGCGCCAAGGCGTCTAAATAGTAGTGTGAATGACTTGGCTGCTCCTACCGAATATCAATCCATTTTTTATGATAACCCGAATTTGAAACAATTTTTCAATTTGTAATAAATATTTCAATTTGTACCGAAACATCCATTTTTAATGCTTTTAATTGATCTGCACTTTATCATTTTCACTCTTGTGTAGTGTGCGTGTGTGGAGAGGATATTAATACATAAATATTCCAACTACATCTAAGTTTTGTCCTATTTGTGGAGAGGATACTGAATATCTTCGTCTATCCGAACACTAAGAAATGCCATAATCCTATGGAGCGATGCTCTGCAAATTCCTCCCAACCGTTATGTAGCCAAACATAACAAGCTGAAGTTGTCAATTCCACTTTCCATACCCCACCACCTGGAACTTCTAGCAAAACATGGGAGACCATTGAAAGGTGGAATTGATAACTTCAACTGCTGATTTTTGGCTACACAACGGTTGGAAGGAATTTGCAACGCATAACTCCATAGGATTATGGCATTTCTTAGAGTTTAGATATGAAAAGAATTATATTTAACACGATTGCTCGGGGTACATTAGTTGGAAGGAGGTGCCATATGAGCTCAAGTTAGCTGTTTCACTGACACTACAAGTAATGTATTTATATTTATATGTCAATTTCGATTTCGATTTCAATTACGATTTATATTTATCTATATTTGAGGGGCGGATACTAATTTTACTTTATTTCAATTCAGGGGATAGGGAGTGGCCCTAAGGGTAGTCCACATATGCTGTATACTTATGTGGCTATTCGAACGAGAAGGGATGGATAAGGAGGTGTCCCCGAGCGTCGCGGTACAAAATCTCTTTTGCATGCAAATAGTTTGTAGATTTGAGATAATTGATGGTGATGTTGTTTCTTCTTAAATAGTTTCTATTTTGAATATATATATTTGCATTATCTTTATTTTGTTTGGATATATGATGTTTGGAACAGGTACAATGTTGCTATAACAGGTACAAATATACTGCTGGGCAGTGGCAGTGGCCATACTGCCCAACAGATTTTTTTTAAATTCTGCCCAGAATTGTCACGGTCATTGACCATGACACGTCCGTGACAAAAAGTTGTCACGGACGTGTAATGGTCAATGGCCGTGACAATTTTTTTTAAAAGGGTCACGACTTTGTCACGGTTATAAATCGTGACAAACGTGTCACGGTCATTGACCGCGACACGACCGTGATAAAAAAAGTTGTCTCACCTCGAAATGTAACGGTCAGTGACCTTGACAAGTTGGATTTGTCAAGGTTAATGACCTTGACAAATGGGAAGATTTGGTGTAGTGTATGTCTTTGATTCAGCAGCTTTTGGCATTAGTACAGTTCATGAACGGGTCAAATGTACGTAGAGAATATATGATCGGGTTAACCATAGTTATACAAGTTGTAAGAGGGTTGAATGAAGTGGTACAAGTAGATAAAGAGTAGACTATATATCATCATCCACTGCAATTGGTATTAGTAGTGGTGTTGAAAATAATGTTTATATTGGAGGTGTGGAGGCGAGTACATCAAAAGTCTATCTCTCCAATGATTGGAATACATATATTAGTCACGGGGAGCAGTGTTTCAAAGGATGTGTGGTTGAGTTTCGTGATATGTTGAGAAAGTATGCTGTTGAGGTTGGTTTCAAGTATATATATTTGAAGAATGATAAAACTCGAGTGACAGCAGAGTGTTCTAAAAGGAATACTGAGAATTGCATGTGGCGAGTTCATGCTTATTTATCAACATTAAATGGTTACTTTTAATTAATAAGTCTGAACAACGAGCATACTTGTAGGGGTGTATATCGTAGTCCATTAACCAAAATAATGGACTCCAAATTGGTTTCTACATTGCTTGCTGATGAGTTAAGGGATAAACCATTGCTGAGACCAATTGATGTAATTAGCGATATGAAGAATAACTACGGTCTTGATATTGGTTATCACCATGCATGGCATGGCAAAGAGATGGTGTTGCTGAGTTATATGGTGATGAGAAACTTTCGTATGCATTAATCAATGATTATAGGGAACTTCTATTGCAATATAATCCAGGATCACATTGCATTCTTGATGTCGAACCAGAGAGAAAATTATTCAAAAGAATTTTCGTAATGTTTGCAGGATCCATTAATGGATTTCAGTACTTGAGAATGTATGTGCTTGCGTTCAAATGAGCAAATTATATATTAAACACCTTTTAATCCAAACAAACCCTAAACATGCAACAATATGTGATTGAATAAGATATTGAACAAAGCAAGAACATTCAAACACATGCTTGTGAGGAAAAATCCTCCAAAGGGGAAAAACCATTTATTTTCATTATAATATTGTAACTATACAATTTCGGATTACAATGAAAATACAAGTGACTAAGAATTACCCTCAGGTGTCGGATTCTGTAGTCGGCGGCTGGAACTATCCCTTTCCAGTAGGGCTGCAATGAAGAATAAGAACGGTCTTCTCCACAAGAGTGTGAACAGCAAAAGTGCGTTCCTGGGTTGCAAAGGGATTCACAAATGTTTGGAAATTTGTGTGAATCAAATACCTAGAGTCTTGATGTTCAATAGGTGAAGACTTAGGGTTTTATGTACTCTGAAAATCATGTGTATAAGTCTTAGAAAACCACTTCTTGTAGTGGGATTAAATAAGAGGTATTTAGCCATAAAAATCTGAACACGATCTGAACACGATCTGTTTAAGTTTATCCCAAGAGGACCGGTCCGGGTCTGAGGCGGATCGGTCCGGTTGACCGGATCGGTTCTTTTATTTCAGGCGGATCGGTCCGGTTTGATCGGATCGGTTCTTTTATTTCAGGCTTCATCGGTTTGCTTGCGATCCGGGGTCTACTGGACTTCAGCAGGCGAATCGGTCCGGGTCTGAGGCGGACCGGTCCGGTTAGCTGGATCGGTTCTTTTATGCTGGGCGGACCGATCTGGTTTGTCAGACTTTGATTCCTCTTCTTCTTTTGATATTCGGATCCGTTGATGAATGTATGAATCTTGAATTTCTTCAACGGTGTAACGGCGTGCGACATAATGAATTGTTAATGGACAAAAATGTCCTTACAAATCTCCCCCTATGTCTATGCCGGTACATACATAAAAACAAACATCTGAATTTTAAAAAACCTAAAAATGCCTATACAAATCTACCCTTCCATGAACCCAAAACTGGAAAGACACAATTGAATAAGACTACAGCGTTTGCTCTTCAACTCTTTCAGGAATCCTCTCAACACTTTTCTCATTAGGGTGTGCAATCTAATGATAATCCATATAGTACCTACACACATGAGAAAAAGAAAAATACCAAGTGACATATCGAGTTTGAAATGAGATAAACATATATACCAATTTATGAATAAACTCAAACTTTCAAAACTCCCCCATAATAAGATAATTCATTCTCCCCCTTTTTATGATGTCCCCAAAATAGACAAATGAGAGAAATAAATCAAATAAGCAAGTGCGGGGTGTCACAAGTATAAAATCACACCATGAATGAACACAGAGCAACCAAGACGATGATAGCGTAAATGAAGTGGTGTGATCAAATTCGATAGGAAAATCAATGCCTACAAACATGACATATGTGCACGATGAATATAGGATAATCCTAGCGAATGAACTCAAATGCTTCCTTTGGTGTAAAAGAATGACAATATAAGATATTGACTCAATCAAATCAACAAATCAAAGCTCAAAGTGATTTTCACACCAATAACGTCCAAAACAATTTTATGCTTTTTCAGGACTTTCAAGGAAGTGCAAACCCGTTTGAAGATTCTCCAACCAAACTCCCTCAGATATAATTTTGAATAGAATCATTCTAAATTCTCATGCTTTGGAGAATTGATGGTGAAACCTAAGTGGCCCATATTTGGCATGAATTTCTTTTTATTGCCTTTAAATTTTTTCGGGCTCTTTTAACCTCTTTGGACCTCGGATATTAAAATTCCTCAATTTTTTAGGTCCTTTTTAACGGTGGCTTTTGCGCAAAGGATAGATGATTACCTTTCACAGTCCCTCCCCGCTATACAAAAACACACAGTCTCACCAAAACGGTTGTTACATGCATTCCATTCTTGTCAAGTTTTATCGCATATTGTATATTGTATAGACACGATTGAGATGGAAACACTCAAGCCAATATGAGATAGACAAGTGAAATAATGAAATATAGCCGTGCATGTGTGCAATAAAGGATATAGGAGTCAAACATGTAGGAATATATCACTAATTACATCTCAAAGACTCCAACCAATGTAAAGCACATGGATGAAATGATGTAGCCTTTCAAATCTCTACCAAATAGTCACATGGATAAATGGAATGAAGTTGTGACTTGGCTATCTTAAATGCTCATCCATAAAAGGTGCTTAAAAATACAAAAATCTTTTTGGTCTTTTTCAAAAATTTTATACAAAATAAAATCTTTTTGTGCTTTTCTTAAAAAAAATAAAAGAAAATCTTTTTGTATTTTTAAAAAGCAAAAAGAATAAATAAAAGCTGTACAACTAAGCAATGGTACATATAAAACAGACTAGCAATAGGAAGCATATGATATGAGCATGAAGAAGCATCCTATTATAGACATAGACCAACCCTTCAGTCAACTGCGCAAATCCCCAAAGACTTCCTAAGACTCTCAAATCTAAGGGCATCTAAAGGTTTCGTGAAAATGTCAGCTAACTGACGGTCGGTGGGAACGAAACTCAGGGATACAGTGTTCTCCTCAACTAACTGACGAATAAAGTGCTCACGTATCCTGATGTGTTTTGTGCGCGAATGCTGGACGGGATTACGGGATATGTGAATCGCGCTCGTGTTATCACAAGAAATGATAATGGTGTCTTGTGAAATCCCATAATCTTTCAGCATTTACTTCATCCACAAGAGTTGTGTGCAACAACTCCCGGCGGCTATGTACTCAGCCTCCGCAGTGGACAAAGAGATGGAATTTTGCTTCTTGCTCAGCCAGGAGACAAGAGCAGAACCAAAATAGAAACACCCACCAGAAGTGCTCCTACAACCATCTACATCCCTAGCCCAATCGACATCCGAATAGGCGGACATACGATCATCGGTATCAAAGGAATACTAAATATCGTATGAGAGAGTCCCACTCATGTATTTAATAATACGTTTTAGAGCAAGTAAGTGTGACTCTTTAGGGGACGCTTGATATCGCGCACAGACTCCAACACTAAAGGCGATGTCGGGACGACTGGAAGTCAAGTAAAGAAGACTACCTATCATACTCCGATATAAGATTTTCTCTACGTCCTTGCCTGAAGTGTCCTTACTAAGCTTGGTGGTGGTACTCATAGGTGTACGTGCATGCTTAGCGGAGTCTAAACCAAATTTCTTCACTAGGTCTCTAGCATACTTGGATTGGGAGATGAACATCCCATCCTCTAACTGATGAACCTGGAGACCAAGGAAGAATGTAAGCTCACCAACCATGCTCATCTCAAACTCACTATTCATCTCCTCCTCAAAGTGAAGAGCATGCTGGGAGCATGTGGATCCAAAGACTATGTCGTCCACATAGACCTGGGCAACCAAAATAGCACCGTCATCTCTCCTGACGAACAACGTCATATCTACTCCCCCTCTCTTGAATCCATGAGCTAAGAGATAGAAAGTAATCCTCTCGTACCAAGCACGGGGTGCTTGCTTCAAACCATACAAGGCTTTCCTTAGATAGTAGACGTGCTCTGGGTGCTGAGGGTCTTCAAACCCTTTTGGTTGTTTCACATAAACCACCTCCTGTAGAATGCCATTCAGAAAGGCACTCTTGACATCCATCTGATATACCTTGAAGCGCAGATGACATGCGATGGTGAGCAGAAGACGGACGGACTCAAGCCTCGCAACAGGAGCAAATGTCTCCCAAAGTCTACACCCTCTCTCTGTGTGTAGCCTTGAGCGACCAACCTAGCCTTATTTCTGATTATGGTACCATTTTCATCCATTTTGTTGTTGAAAATCCACCGGGTACCTATCACATTAGTCTCACTAGGTCAGGGGACTAATTCCCAGACATTATTCTTTTTAAACTGAAGCAACTCATCCTGCATAGCAGATATCCAGTGTTCATCCTTGAGTGCTTCTTTATGATTCTTGGGCTCGACTTTGGACGTGTAGAAAAGATGGCTAACAACGTTCTCTAGCTGAGCACGAGTCTTGACCCCTAAAGTGGGATAACCAACAATGGCAGAAGGGTCATGACTCTTGCGAACCCAAGCAGGTGTGTCCCCTAGCACAGGAGTAGGGTCCACAGAATGTGTGAGAGGAATAGGTAAATCACTGTCAGATCAATTCTCATCCTCACACTGAAGGTTAGGATCAATAATCGTCGGAGGTTCGTCATCTTGCACAGTCACATTTATTGTTTCCATAACCTTAGATCTCTTCAGGTTAAAAACCTGGTACGCTCTGCTAGTCGATGAATATCCTAGAAATATTCCCTCGTCGCTCCGGGAGTCGAACTTTCCTAGTTGCTCTCTATCCCGTAGGATGTAGCATTTACTCCCAAAAACACGGAAATATGCCAGGTTGGGCTTCTTGCCAGTCCATAACTCATAAGGATTCTGAAGAGTGTGTGGACGTAAATAAACCCTATTCACCGTGTGGCATGCAGTAGACACTGCCACTACCCAAAATCTCCTAGCAATTTTACTACCTAGAAGAATAGATCTAGCCATCTCTTGGATCGTTCTATTATTTCTCTCAACAATCCCATTTTGCTGAGGAGTTCTCACAAAAGAAAACTCCTGTTTGATCCCAAGGCTATCACAATACAAATCCACCTTTGCTTCCTTAAATTCAGTGTCGTTGTCACTACGTATTCTGTTAATAGTGACACCGTGTTGATTTTACAGAACACGGCACTTGGTCATTAAAAATTCTACAGCATCGGATTTCTCTCTTAGAAAACCTACAATGGAGTACCTGGAGAAAGCATCTACCATCACGAGAATGTACCTCTTACCACCTAGACTTTCTGTACGAGTGGGACCCATAAGATCCATGTGAATTAACTCAAGAACACGAGAGGTGGTACTGGAATGCAACTTCCTATGAGGACTGCGAATTTGTTTTCCCAACTGACAGGGTCCACAAACGGTCAAAGTTGACTTTCCAAGAGATGGTAAGCCACGTACTAGGTCCTTTTTAGCTAAACGATTGAGATCTCTAACGTTCACGTGACCTAGACGTTGGTGCCACAGATCCATAGGAGTGATCGTGGCGCTGTTGCAGACAAGTGAGGATGTGGGCTCAGTCCCATAACAATTATCCTCGGTCCTCACCCCTTGCATCAAAAGTTTACCGGATTGATTGTAGACTTTACACGCGTCTCGGTCAAACTTTACTGCAAAGTCAGTGTCGCACAGCTGGCTAATGCTGAGAAGGTTTGCTTTCAAACCTTTGACGTACAAAACATTTTCTAGCTTAGGAAATCCAGGTAACTCGACAGTACCACGTCCTATAATGCTAGACTTGCTCCCATCTCCAAAGGTGACTCTACCATCCTGATAATCCTCAAGAGTCATAAAAAATGAGGCATCACCTGTCATATGTCTGGAGCACCCACTATCAAAATACCACTGTGAGGTATTGTGTGCTTTGAGAGCAACATGAACAACGAAGGCCTTTTTATCTTTCTTAGGTACCCAAGCAGAGGTGACCTTTTGTTTGCCTTGGTTGTTATTGGTTTTAGCTGGAATGTGAGAAGCATTCACTAACGGTAAAGACATCCGTCGGAATTCTTCCATTAAACTCTGGGTCGTGGCAGCTAAGAACTCAACTCTCTCTCTCTTAGACTAGAAAACTCATCAGTATGACGTGGTGGAGCAGTAGTACGTCGTGTCCGACCCATGCTATAGCAAGTTTCCCTAAGGTGGCCTTTTCTTTTGCAATAAGTACAAAAGAGCACAGTCAAAGGCGGACCTTGGTTTTCTTTTCTTGGTCGAACTTTCCTTCGAGGTTTTTGACGGTGACCATAAGGAGTTGTAGTAAACTCAGGAACTGGTCCAGGTGCAATTTGGGACGTGGAGGCACCATTATATCCAATTCCTTTCCGATCACCAAAACCTAAAGCGGGGTTGAGGAGCATATTTCCCATCTTCCCAGATCTGTCCTCGATTTGTACCTTGACTTCCCGTGCTTTCTCAAGATCATGAGTCAGCTGGGCAATAAGGGCTTCAAGTTTCTTCCGAGTCTCCACGGAGGAATGGAGCTGACTCGTAAGACTAGCCACTTGTTTAGTCAAGTCCCCTCTCTCTTTCTCTAAAACACACTCTCTCTCTATAAACAAAATCTCTTTCTCGACACATGTAGATTCTCTCTCTCTCAGGGCGATGAAGGTGGAGGACTCTCTTTCTCTCGCCTTTCTTAAATCTTCCTATAAGCCGGTGATCTTAAGAACTGGCGCTTTGTTACATTTTTTAGTTTTAAATGACTCAGAATATAACTCAGCGTAGGCGCGTTGAATATCACTCTCGCTCTCACTTGAGTCATCCTCCCCCTCACTCACATCGATCTCACTGTCAAGGTGTCCCTGTGAAGCATCATCTTCATCGTCGTGAAGAGAACTAAGAGTGCTCACTTGACTGGCCATGAATGCGATGAAGTTACACTCATGCGGTGACTCATCTCCTGAATCCACCGTCTCGACCTCACTGTCGTCACTAAGGGTAGAATTAAGGACAACTTTCCCTTTCTCTCTGTTCAGACGAGTGGCACACTCAAAGGCTCTATGACCCCTACCATCTCACTCAAAACATCTCTCACTTTCTTTCTTAGGAGGATTTTTGGAGTCTTTTTCATTTTTCTTTTCAAACTTATTTTTCTCAAAATTTTTTTTATCTTTAAAATTTCCATTTTTCTTAAATTTGAGAATCCTGTTGATTTTTTTTTCAAAAAGAGCCAAATCATCTAGGTCAAAATCACACTCAGAATCTGACGTGTCAGTCTCTCTCTTTCTAGACGACTCTACCCTTTTTCTAGCCGACCCCTCACTCCTTCTCTCTTGGGCATTAAGTGCAATTTCCTTATCTTTAGATTTAGCAGTTTTAGGGAACATATCAATTTCACAAGTTTGCAAATCTCCTACAAGTTCTTCCAATTTTAGCGTATTTAAATTACCCATAGAATTTAGCACAGTGACTTTAGGGATAAAACGCTTAGGTAAAGAACGAAGAATCTTTTTAACAACTCTAGCATTAGGAATATGTTCACCAAGATTAAAACTAGTATTCACAATGTCAAAAAGTCTAGCATAAAATTCATCAAAGCATTCAGATTCATGCATGGTGATGGTTTCAAATTGAGTTGTTAAATTTTGCAACTTAGATTCTTTCACAGCATTAGTTCCTTCATGGGTGAGTTGTAAAACATCCCATGCCTCTTTTGACGTGGTGCACGTCATTATGCGTTTGAACTCATCGGGTGTGACAGGCCCAGAAATAACACTTAGACCCTTAGAATTAAAAGATGACCATTTAAATTCTTCATCAGTCCAAGAAGTGACAGGTTTTAAATTAGTCATGTTTTCAATAGTGACGGAGGGAGGTGTCCACCCTCTTTCAACTAAAATCCAAACCCTTTCATCTATGGATTTTAAAGCTGACCTCATTCGGGCTTTCCAATAAGCATAATTTGTCCTGTAAAAAATAGGCATTTTATTATATAGCTTCTCCATTTGAACACGCACTTTTTTAAAAATCAATTTTTTCAGAAAATTGATATCTTAGAAATTTTTTTGCGGAAAATAGGAATACGCGATAGATTAGCGTAACCTGCTCTGATACTAATTTGAGAACGTATGTGCTTGCATTCAAATGAGCAAATTATATATTAAACACCTTTTAACCCAAACAAACCCTAAACATGCAACAATATGTGATTGAATAAGATATTGAATAAAGCAAGAACATTCAAACACATGCTTGTGAGGAAAAATCCCCCAAAGGGGAAACACCATTTATTTTCATTATAATATTGTAACTATACAATTTCGGATTACAATGAAAATACAAGTGACTAGGAATTTCCCTCAAGTGTCGGATTCTGTAGTCGGCGGCTGGAACTATCCCTTTCCAGTAGGGCTGCAATGAAGAAGAAGAACGGTCTTCTCCACAAGAGTGTGAATAGCAAAAGTGCGTTCCTGGGTTGCAAAGGGAGTCACAAATGTTTGGCAATTTATGTGAATCAAATACCTAGAGTCTTGATGTTCAATAGGTGAAGACTTAGGGTTTTCTGTACTCTGAAAATCGTGTGTATAAGTCTTAGAAAACCACTTCTCGTAGTGGGATTAAATAAGAGGTCTTTAGCCATAAAAATCTGAACACGATCTGTTTAAGTTTATCCCAGGCGGACCGGTCTGGGTCTGAGGCTGATCGGTCCGGTTGATCGGATCGGTTCTTTTATTTCAGGCGGATCGGTCCGGTTGATCGGATCGGTTCTTTTATTTCAGGCGGATCGGTCCGGTTTGACCGGATCGGTTCTTTTATTTCAGGCTTCATCGGTTTACTTGCGGTCCGGGGTCTACTGGACTTCAGCAGGCGGATCGGTCCGGGTCTGAGGCGGATCGGTCCGGTTAGCCAGATCGGTTCTTTTATGCTGGGCAGACTGGTCCGGTCTGTCGGACTTTGATTCCTCTTCTTCTTTTAATATTCGGATCCATTGATGAATGTATGAATCTTGAATTTCTTCAACGGTGTAACGGCGTGCGACATAATGAATTGTTAATGGACAAAAATGTCCTTACAGTACTGAAGGCCTACTTTGTTTGTTGATGGTGCCTTTTTGAAGAGTAGGTACCGTGGAATGATTTTGTCGGCAATTGCAAGGAATGGGAACAATGGTAAATGTGAAGCATTGAAGTTTACTTGACAATATTATGCCTTTATTTTGTAATCCTTTGTATGTTATTTCGATAGAAAATATAGTACACGCATGACATCACGGAGTACACATGAATATATGCGTGTACTTTGAGGTCTCTTTATTTATTTATATTAGAATCCCAAAGTACACACAATAGATAAAATAATACACTTGAATTTATATTCCACGTCACATGTACTCTGTGATGTCATGCGTGTACTTTTGGATTTTTTGTAAAGTACATGCATTTCATTACTATGTACACGTGACATTCTGTTTACACTTAATGTTTACATTGCAATGTTTTGCGTGTTCTTTGTGACTTTTTCTTTGTTATTGTCAAATAAAACAATCATAATATGTTTAAAATTTACATTTGTGTAACCTATCACTACAAATATCTTTATTCTCTTGTATAGCCTAGGTGTTTATTGGTCCACGCTAGCGGAACTTTTTTCAGAGTTCATCATAGAATCTTTGTGTTTATATATGTTATTGTAAATTCACGTGTACTGTTTTATCTATTGCGTATACTTTGGAATTCTAATGCAAATAAAGAAACATAGCTCAAAGTACACACACAATTCCCAAAATACACGCATATATTCACGCGTACTCTGTGATGTCATGCGTGTACTTTTGGATTTGTTGTAAAGTACATGCATTTATTACTATGTACACGCGACATCCTATTTACACTTAATATTTACATTGTCATGTTTTGCGTTTACTTTGTGATTCTTTCTTTGTTATTGTAAAATAAAACAATCATAATATGTTTATAATTTAGATTTATGTAACTTATCACTACAAATATATTTATTCTCTTGTACAGCCTACGTGTTTATTGGTCCGCGCTAGCGACACCATTTTCAGAGTTCATCATAGAATCTGTGTGTACTAATATATGTCGTTATAATTTCAGGCCTTTATCCTCTTGCATATGCAGTTATTGATTCAGAGACAGAGGATAATTGGATGTGGTTTCTTATTAATTTGCATGATGCAATAGCACCTTAATATCGAAACATCACATTCATATCTTATCAGAACAATGGTCTTATTGATGGTGTGTCTAAGGTTTTTCCAATAGTTGTACATTGCTACTGTATACATCATTTACAGGGAAATATAAAGAATAAAATACAAGGTACTATGAACTTTCGAAAGAAGCTCGTTCAAGATTTCATGCATTGTGCATGTGCTGTAACAGTTGATAAATTTCAGAAGAACATTGATACCCTGAAGAAGGAAGGTGGAGTTGCTGTCGCTGATTTTCTTGACAGTTTACCTCTAGAGAATTGGTCTTGTGCATATTTCACCGGTAAGAGTTATGGTGACCTGACATAAAGTGTTGTAGAATCATTCAACTCTTGGATCCTAAAGGAAAGGCATTTACCGATAATTAATATGATGGATAAAATGAGGATAAAAATTATAAATTTCAATGTAATCAAACTTGTTGAATCCGAGACATGGTCAAAGGATTTGTGTCCTCACTTTGATAAATTATTGACTGAAAGTTGGAATAAAGGGAGACATTGAAATATTAGCCTCTCGAGTACACATGTATTCGAGGTTCATACAAATGTACAGGCCACAATCGACATAGAAAAATGAATTTTTTCTTGTAAGAGTTGGAAACCACGATGTTTTCCATGTTCTCATGTTGTTTTTGTCGTAAGGAAGATAGATGGAAATATTTATGATCATATTGAGGATTATTATAAGGTTTTTTTCTATAAGAATTCATACTCATCACCTATAATTCCTTATCCTGATTTGATGTCCCTAAAGATTCCATTACCTAAAAATCCAGCAATCCTTCCTCCATTAACAAAGAGACTGACAGGGAGGCCAAGAAATAAGAGAATACAATCTGTCGGAGAGGTCATAATAAGAGAAGTAACTTGCTCTAGGTGTAATGAAACAGTTCATTACAGATCCACGTGTAAAGAACCAATTTGATTCCTCTTAATATTGTTCAATTCATTCATTGTAACATTAGTTTTAAATAAAATCAATGAACATTCACATTTCAATAAATTATTGTAATTTTATTGTTGAGTGTTCATTTCTGTACTATTTGTTTTGGAATGGAATCTACATAGAGTACATGCATATTTTTATAAACTGCACGCATATTGATATGACCAAAATCTAATTCAATATACGTGTACTTTATGTATTCTACATGTAATTGTATAAAGTAGACGTATATAAATGCATGTACTATTTGGAAAATGATTTTGGACATTAAAATGTGCTTGTACTTTATAAAAGACACTTAGGTCACTCATATTCTTAAATTCCTATGTGTATTATGGTCCGCGCCAACGACATTATTATACGAGTATTTCAATATGCGTGTACATTATATATTATGTGTGTACTTTATAAAGTACGCGTGTAATATATAAAGTACACGCATTTATATAATGGTTTGGGACAATACCTTGTGCGTGTACTTTATAAAAACTTGCGTGTGTTATTATTTAGAATAGATAGAATCGTATTTTGACATATTTTGACAATACAATCATATTTTGACATACCATTTTTTTTTACAATAAATGATATTAATGTTTATATTTTTGACAATACAATGTAGTTTGTTCTTTTTTTTGGTAAAATACACGTGATCATTTTTCCTAATATTCACGTGAACTTTACTATATTTGGTGTATAATATAAGTGACAATACATGCATGAAAGAAATAAATTTTTGATTATTATAGAAAAATAAAGTACAATTTTTTCACATAACAAAAGATGAAAATAAATAAATAAGGCTTCTATTAGGGAAAGTTGTTAAAGGCATCTAAGGTGTTAGGAAAAGAGTCAATTAAATTTGAGAATACTCGAATTTCTTCTTCTATGGCAGCTACAAGTCCTTCATGGTACACCTTCTTCTCCTTCATCTTGTCGATTTTTAAGGGAACTTCTTATCTATAGAAAGACATGAGGTCTTCATGTGTTTGAGGATGGTCCTCATCCACATCAAATAAATCTATGGGATTGAGTGGAAGTCTAGAGTAGCCGTCCCTCACATATTTTTGAAACTTCTCAAAGGAAGTTTCATATGAGGAAAGATTTTCCTCAATTTTCCTTTTTTTTATTTCTTTCATCTTTCTCAAGAGTATCTCGCAATTTTTCTGTTGGAATACTCATTATGTAATCTTTACCCTAGATGTAACGGTTAAGAAAGGAACAAGTATTACTCTTTTATAGGAAAAGTTAAAGTCATTTATTTCTTTGACCAAAAGTAGTTGGGATAGTGAGTAGTTAAGCTTAATAAATTCTTTTTGGTTATTGTGTCCTGCTGAATAAGTATATACAATAGTTTTAAAGTACACACATAATATTTTACCTCATTGCGTGTACTTTTTGATTCTTTCTTTCTTCTTGTCAAATTAAACAATCATAATATGTTTATAATTTAGATTTGTGTAACCTATCACTACAAATATATTTATTCTCTTGTATAGCCTACGTGTTTATTGGTCCGCGCTAGTGGCACCAGTTTCAGAGTTTATCATAGAATCTGTGTGAACTGATATATTTTATTATAAATTCACGTGTACTGTTTTATCTATTGCGTGTACTTTGGGATTCTAATGCAAATGAAGGAACAAACCTCAAAGTACACGCGTAATTCCCAAAGTACACGCATATATTCATGTGTACTCTATGATGTCATGCGTGCACTTTTGGATTTGTTGTAAAGTACACGCATTTATTACTATGTACACGTGACATCTTGTTTACACTTAATATACTAGAAATTATATGGAACTACATTGAATAAAAAAAATATATATACAGATATAAACTTTACAATTTCCTCTTATTAACAATCATGGAATAAAAATTCATTAGCTATATATGCTCTTTGTTGGAGAATTTTGTCATCTTCAAATGATGTTTTGAGAGTATTTTCTCTGGAAATTTGTTCCATGTAGTATATACAATACACCCCACAGTCAACAATGAAATTAAAATAAAACAAATAAATCAGTTAGCATAATGCGAATGAAATTTGTTGAAATATAACTTATTCATGATTTTTTGTTCTTACCCGTTATTTCGTCTCGCGAATTCATTATCTTGGAGTAGTTCAAAATTCACATCATGACTCAAGAGACAGTCTATTATTGTTTTTTCTTCATTGAAAAGTGCATCTTCGAATTCCGTCCCTTCAAAGGATTTTGTTATTGTACCTTTTTGACTTATTAGTGCTGCTTCGGCCTTTAATTTGTACAACGTTTCTTTGAAAATAAAAAACTGTTAAGAGGAAAAATCATGAGTATATAAAATACAAAAGTGCATGTAATGTAAATAAGTTTAAGGCGTAACCATTTTATTGGCCTCATTGTAGCATAATGAAGATGGATTTATTTCCAACAGGCGGAGAGAGTCCATATCCCCAACTTTTCTTATTTCTTTATAGATAGATAATAATGTAAAATGGTCTGCACCATCTTCTCCAATTTAATGTCTCATCAGAATGAAAAGAATATCATAAATTCCAAAAAATTGTATAATATGTTTTTCTGTCTGTTCTTTCTGCATTTCATGATCATTTTCTCGAACAAACTCCTGCTAAAAGTAATATATTTGTTAGTAAGATAATTATGATAATATATATTTTAAAATGATGGGCAATACATTAGGTTTTATTTTCCTTACCCAAGCATATAAGTTAAAAGAGTGAGTAGGTCGAAGCCCATTTTTATCATTTTTGTCTCTAATAAATGGGAGAAGCATTGAATTATCTGGTTCGATATTTCTTCGCCTTTCAGCAATTTCTTAATATCATCCCCGCAAATGAATGCATCCTCCAGCATAAAGAGACAATTGCTGAATTTCAATACAGAAAATAACATTAGAAGAGTAATTGAAACATGTATATAATCTATGATAATATTTTAATATGCGTGTATTTTATCTTTATGCATTTAGTTTATAAAGTACACGCATAAAGTTCAATACAAAAATGCATGTACTTCATAAAAATAAGCATGTAGTTAATGAAATGGTTGTACTTAATAAAGTACATGCATAAAGTAAGATATAAAAATACATGTACTTTATGAATATGCGTGTACTTTATAAAGTACATGCATAAAGTTAAATGCAAAAATATGTGTACCTCAAAAAGAGATGCATGTACTTTATAAAGTACACGTGTACTTTATAGAGTATATGCATAAATTTCAATACAAAAATTAATAATTAGAAGATTTACCATGTTTCCTTCTCCTCCATCAAATATTGTTTTAATTTATTCTGGGCATCTTCTTTAAGGTATTTTGTATACTTGTAGATTTTCAGGTCCATTTTATGTGTTGCACTTGGTTTGCCCTATTTATTCTGGCATTTATTGTTCTGCCCTTTTTTTCTTTTGTTTGTGATAGTAGAAGCCTTATTGTGTTCATCTCCTTTTGACAAATCATGAATAGGATGTGAATATATATATTGTTCATCAATCTTGGGCTTCCTATCAACTATTTCCTGTATCCTCAAAACCATTGAGTTCTGAATTGAATTTATTTCTTCATCTTTTTTAGATAATGAAGATGACAAATCTTCTATCTTGTTCTTGAGATTAGTATATTCTGCTTCCTGGTGAAAAGAAAACATCTTGTTTAAATATTAAGCATGCCATAAACCTCAATGATAATAAACAAAACTATGTGTGTACATAATTATTTGAAAAGAAGACCAAAGTACATGTGAAAATTTTCAATATACAAGTAAATGTAAAAATAATTTCACGTGTACTTTTGGGTATTTTATAAACAAAGTAAACGCATATCAACCAAAAGTACACCTGTACTCTGTTCATAACATACCCATGATATGCGTGTACTTTATTTATAAAATTACTGCTTGTACTCTTTAAAAAATGATATAATTGTATTTTAATCAGCAGTACCTCTTCAGCTCTTTTAACTTCTGATTGATTAAGATCCAGCAACAATGTCCCAATTTCTACATCTCCATCTCTCAGTTTTTTCACTACATCTTCATACTTTTTTTTAGATTTTCATTAGTGTCAGACATAAATGCATTTTTTTATTCCAAAATTCTAAATGTTTCAGCCCGTTTTCTCAATAACTCATCCAGTTTTTTATTTCATCTGAGTCATTCATCGTGGCATGATCATGCTTTTCTTTCAAAGAATTATTTAACAAAACAAGTTGGGCATTTTCCACCTCCAACTTATTTATTAACTCTTTTTCTTTCACACGGTTAGAATTCTCCACCTTTAACTTCTTTTTTTCTTCTTGAGCTTCCAAAAGTGAATTACTATCTAACCGCAACTTACATTCACAATGGTAAAGTTGGCACTCTCCACCTCCAAAGAGGCCACCTTATTTTGTGCACAATCAAAGTCTTCAGCTTCTTTAGAGAGTTGGTTATTTTTTTTCCAACAATTCCATTTTTAAAGTAGAAGTCTGTTCCTTCAAATTAACCTTCTCAGGCATTTCAGCATCTGTTGGTTTAACAATTCCCTTTGGTTGAGAATTTCCCTTCTTTTTCTTTGGACTCACCATGTTTTTAAGGGGAATATTCCAAACTGATGATAGCTCATTGTCATTAAAATCTTCAGCAACGTTTTCTAATGATGAATCAGCATGTATATGATTAGTTGTAGAAATATTCAAAGAGTAACTAGGCCCTTCAAACTGAGATTCCCTTTGTATAGAACTTTCCTTACAAGCTGGTTTATTTGTAGCCTCCTTCAAATTTACTGTTGCGATGTCATTCGCTGCAAACCAATCTCTCAAAGAAGACAATTTCCACCTTCGGAATTTTGGAGTCTTATCTTTAAATTTTCAACATGAGGAATAATATCCAATTTCTCACCTGCCCAATACTGTGATCATACAAAAAATAAAATGATATTAATAATTGTATTACCTAGTTATTCATAATTGAAAGTACACATGATTTTTACAAAATACACGCAAAGTTAAACATGTACTTTGTAAATATAACAAGTGTTTTTTGAAAGTACACATGATTTTTGCAAAGTAAATGTGTACTTTGTCAATATAAATTCATGTGTAGTTTGTAAAGTACACTTGTTATATTTACAAAATATATAACAAGTGTATTTTAAAAGTGCACGTGATTTTTACAAAGTAGGCGTGTACTTTAAAAAGTTCACGTGTACTTTATAAGGTACACTTTATATTTACAAAACATAGTACACGTGTACTTTGTAAAATACACGTGTACTTTCCAAATACACTTGTTATATGACGTGTATTTTCAAAATACACCTGATATTAATAAAGTACACACACGAATTGGTTCAAATATCACGTGTACTTTGTAAAAATCACGTATACTTCAATAGTACACGTGATTTTTACAAAGTACACGTGATTATTGGTTTGTATATTTATAAATATCAGGATGTTATTTTGCTCACCATTATAGAAATGACACATCCACATGCTGTGCTAGGTTTTGAACTTGCTGTTTTGTCAAGTGAATTGATGAGAAACTCATGCACAGTAGATGCCCAATCATAGCCATTCATTTCATCAATAATGTTGATGTATCTTACAAAAAAATCTATCAGTGTGAAGTTTGAGTTGGAGAAAAACAACATGGTCAAGAAGTGGAGACAAATAAGTTTTACAAAATCGACAATGCCTTTCTCTGTGTCTAACTCGACCGATTTATTTAAACCCGACAATATATCTGACTTTCTTATTTTATTTTTTGAAGTATCGTGCAAGAAATGTAGGTCTTTGAGACATAGTTGGTCTCTTTTTCAATTCTACTGATTTTCTCCCCTCAACTAATAGTATGTCAAATATTTTACTTATATTCATTGGCATTATTTCAATCCTAATCTTCATATAGAAACTTTTGGTTTCCTTATTGTACAGCTCGATAATTGATAAAATATTTTTATCGATCTTTTTGTGGAGGCATTGAAAAGCTCCCAGAATGGAGTCTTCTTAAAAAGTTCAATATGCCTATTGTTTATTTTATCTTTAATCTGACCAAAATCATGAAGAAAGATAACAAACATTGATCGATACTGGTCATTCTTCTTTGTAGCACGTGTATGTTTCAATGCCACACTAGCACTAGTACTAGAACTACATGAAAAACTATATTCAGAACTGCTCTTTTTTTGGTTCTTTCCTTTTCTTGCCTTCATCTTCATCCCGATTCTATTGATCTATAAACAAAATTTAAATTAGTAAACTATAATGATACGTACAAAAAATAAAATACATGCAAATTAGAATGAAACATAGACTAAAATAATAAAATACAAGCATATTTAACAAAAGTACATACAATATTCTCACAAACAATTCATACAAGTCTCAACAAAATACATGCTAAAGGCTTGTATTACCCCGTGACTTTGGGACTGAGAAATTAAATTTTGGGGAGAAATAAAATATATTTAAATCGAAGAATTTTAGAATTCAAAAATTGAAGTCCAAAAATTGAGGATGTTATAAAGTATTCCAGATGAAGATTTTGAGCGCACTATTAATTTCATATGGGTCGAGATAGTCAAAATGAATGTCCTTGGGTTTTATTTCGGTTCCAAAATATTTTTAAGTAAGTTTGTCTTGAATTCAAGTAAACGAGTCATTTAAATTGTGTATTATCATTTAAAATTGGAATTTATGTTTTAAAGGCTTAAGAGGCTTATGGATCAGCCTATCTCATTTGTGAGAAAGAGAGAAAGAGAAAAAAAGAGAGAAAGAAGAAGAAAGGAAGAGAGAGAGGAGGAAGCTTGGAGATTTTTGGCCCATACGCGATCTCGAGGACGATTCAACCCCTACAATTCTGAGGCAAGTGTTTAATCTTGAAAAATAATTCATTTGTGTATTTTATTTCATAATTTGTGGACAAAAGAATTGGATTTTGGGTATTAATATCAAAATATAAATTTTGGGTATTAAACCTTGCATTTGATGTTTTTACATGGGTCCAAGGGTGTATAACTTGAGGGGAGTAGATATAGGATGCGTTTTGATGTTGGGAACATGTTTGGGATGAAGATTGATGATTGGAAGTTATATAAATTTGATTTTGGAAAGTTTGGGTTTTGGAGAAATTATACCCCATTTCGTGGCTTACTGAACATGCCGAATTGATTCGCCCCTTGCGAATCGATTCGCCATGTTGCAGAAGCATCTGGTCTTTAGGGCCGAATCGATCCGCCGCTTGCGAATTGATTCAGTATGTAGAAGACTTACAGGTCTAGTTGGGCTGAATTGATTTTCTAGGGTCGAATCGATTCGCTGTTAGGACCGAATCGATTCGGAGGGGACGAATCGATTCGGAAACAAGGCTGTTTTGTGGAGATTTTCTAGAATGATTCCTACCCATTTTTGATTGGGTGTATCGATAAGGGACCTTCCTATATGATGCAAGAGATATGTTTTTGTGATTTATAAGGGTTTCTCATATCATATGATGGTGGGGACATATCGAACCACTTAGGAAACATACACACATACGTATTGGGGTTTGTTGCATTGGTGTAGTGGGGGAATTTCATTGAGAATGGGAGTCTTATTGGGATATTACAAGTAAGTCAATATATGATGTGAGAGATATGCTTTGAAGATTTATTGGGAGTTTCTCATAAGATATGATCGTGGGGACGAATCGAGCTACTTTAGGAATTTAGGCTCATATGCATTGGAGTTGAGGTATTGAGGTGGTGGGAAATCTCATTAGGGATGTGAGGGTACGGTGTGGGAATTGTAAGATGACTTTTATGACAAATCCTTATAGCGATGGGATTCTATGTAAGATATGATTGGGGACCAATGAGATGTAGAGGTCGCGTATCCTTAGTGATGATAAACTCAAGGAAGAAATTTGTAATTACATTAATGTTAAGGGTTCATAGGAGCATTGAACCGTAGGCAAAATTATGAATGATTGGATCGTACTATCAACTAGAATAGGTTGTGTTGTAAATCTAGTTGGGATAGTTACTATATATTTTTGTGGGAGTAACAATGGGGATTCCAATATATGAGGGGATCATAAAATGAATTTAAGATTAAGCTTGAGGCTTGCAGACTATTAGTTAAGGGTATACCTATAGTCGAGATTATTATTAGATATATCGATGTGCATTAGGATATAGATGGGATGTATAGTGATTGATACATACGTTAAACTGTGGGTTAGTAACCTTAATGCTGGTTATATTGGAAGACTATTCATATCATAGGGACTATGGATGAATATAATTCAAGTGAGGGATCGTATTTATATAACGAATTGAGTTATTACGCTTGGGGACGACGGCTAGTATAAAGAGGATTATGTACACTTATATCCGAGTTTATAAATTTCATACATTCAGACGAGAGATGGTATATATATATATATATATATATATATATGTGTGTGTGTGTGTGTGTGTACTTATGGCATGAATATCTATACTATGTGTGATGGTTTGTATATATGATGTGATCATATGCAGGTACATATATATATATATATATATATATATATATATATAGTGTGTGTGTGTGTGAATGATATATATAGTGATTATGTGAGCATACCTGACACATGCTATCATGGAAAGTTACGCGATGAGGGTGAGCCCCTGGCTTGAGGAGCAGGGTGTGGGTATTTCCCAGGTCATAGTCGTCCATTTTTATTTGTGTGATTTTATTTTGGGGGTGAGAAGTCTTGTGTATGAGCCGTTCTCACTTTTCGGTTAGGGACTATGACCGCTTCCCATACGTTAGGATTGAGTTTGTTGCCATGGAGGTGTGATAATAGTCCGATATGTGGTGATCCCGGGAGAATGTGAGCAATTCTTGGAAGATGATAGCATGGTGGAGTGTTTTTGGTATCCTATAACCATTTATGTTATGAGTAATGCAAAGTATACACTATGTGTGGTATGTATACGTGGTTATAGGACTGGATGATTGCTGATTTATATTTAGAGTATATATAAATATGTATCTATATATCCTGTAGGTGAAGGAGGTATGATTTTCTAGTATGTACATCTCGGGTGATTTTGATGTACTAGTTTATCAGGGTGGAAGGATCATACTTAGAGACAATCGCGGTTATGTCGACCTCAAGGAGTTAGATAGAGATTCTATTTATGTTCTTAGATATTGTACTCAATAATTAAGTAGTTGAAGTAGTAGGATTTGTGTGAATGGTATAATGGGTCCTACGATCAACATTGCAAGGAGTAGTGTATTGGGGGGTTCCTTGTTTAGATTTCTCTTTGCGAGATGCCCCACGCATGAAATGTAGTGCAATATTAGGAGTGGAGAGAAGTTATGCCCTAAATACTCGGATGTATGCTGTTTAGAGAATGAATTCTTTTTATGTAAACTAATGTAAATGTGTGACGTACTAAGACTTATAACTTGTTTAAGTTAATAATTGGAACCACTAGAGCCTAGTAAGGCATATATGTGTATATATATTTATGTGGGGTTAGAATGGAAAGGATTTTTGGGCTATGTTAAGATGGTTGGTTATGCGGGTATAAGCCATGCAGATAGTTAGGTAGGCTACCCTTAAATGTGTCGGGAAGCTTAATTAAGGTTCCAGGACGCAATTAGGTGCACGCTGTAGTTGCGAGGTGATTTTGGGATTTCACGAGAGTGCGACTCCACTTTAATTATGAAATATTGCATTTATATTTATTATGCACAGTTAACATACTTGCTGCAAATATTTTTACACCTCGGGCTCTGACCCGTTTATATTTCTCTTTTGCTATATATATATATATATATATATATATATATATATATATATATATATATATATATTGTTTACTAATGGTGTCCTACCTCAAGGATATCGTGGATGCTTTCCTATCAAGTGTCTTGGGAGCCGTAGCAGTTGCGGACTGTGGCGGGATTCAGATTGTAGCCGATTTCTATTCCTTTGAAAATCTAGATAGGATTCCTTTTGTATATCAGGTTTACACCCAAGAGATATTTGTAGATATTTATATTTCTTCTTTATGGTTCTTGTATTGTCTATGACCCGACAACTTATTCGGGTATATTTCCTTTTATGTACTCTTTTCATTTTAATGTTTAGCACTTCTTTTGTTATTGGTACTTGTGTACGTTTTACCTTTGTTAGCAATTGTATATTGTTGGTTTGTTGTCCGTGGCATGTTTTATATAATGTTTGGCATCCGCTTTTATAGTTTCGAGTAGTTAGCCTTATCTATTTTAGTATAGTCTGTTGATACTGAGAATGAGCCATCTGAGATTCCTGATTTAATGTAGTATAGGGCTTCCCACCCGTTATTATTTTAAGCGGGGTGTCACAAGGCCGTAATATATATCGTCCGTTTCATTGTAATACCTAACATAGGTTATTCGACAAGTAAAAAACCAAGATTCTCTCTTCTTAACATATTTAGAAAAGAAGTGATATATTTCTCTTTTGCTACAAATATCTTTCATACTTGCATCGCAATACTCGCAGTTCCTTGCCTAATGATGTTTGGATGTTGAATCAACGCTCTTTATAAAGAGCATTGATTCAACATCCAAATGTCGTCAGGCAAGGAACTGCAAGTATTGCGATGCAAGTATGAAAGATATTTATCTCTCACATTCTCTCATGTATGGAAATCAGAGTAACTCAAAGTAACCTTCACATTCTCTAATATCTTTGGCCCCACAAGTAAGACACTGAGAAGTTTTATTAGGAAATCCCATTGTTGGATCTGTCACTTCTCTACACGCTCCAATTACATTTATAGACAGTTTCTTTGCCCCACATTAATTCATTTTGCTAAATCTTTCGCTTTCGATTCAGTTACTTAAATCTATTGCAGATCAAAAGAGCCATTAATGTCTTCATAGTAGTAGAAAAAACAAAATAATCTATTCACCCTATCATTGATGCAAAGGAGAAAAAAATTTCGTCATCAGTAAAACAAAAAAGTACACGCATATTGGACTGAACAAATTCAATTTCAATTTTCTTGTGCTTTGTGGATTTTGCGTGTACTTTTTGAAAGTACACGCAAAATCAACAGAGTACATGTAAAAAAATAGGGATGTACATGTACATTATTCAAATCATGTAAATAGTGTTGTGACACCCTGCCCAATTAAATATCGGGTGAGCAGTTCTTTATAAAATTTATAACAGAATGTTCGGTTGGTTCATTCTTAGCATCACTGTCGAAAACTTAAATCCAATTAATTACCTAACATTTAATTAAGCTAGTGTACAAACATTTCCCAATTTAATTTGAAACCAATTAATTCAATTATTAATTTTTGAACATTGAATTATAAACCACAAATAATAAATGAATGCTGATTGAATTAAATACTGAATAATTAAGACTGAATAAAACCTTCCAGTTCAAAGTCACAAACAAAACCAAAATAAATACTCAATCCAACAGAAAAGAGCTACAAAGGAACTGAGTACAATCCCGCTAATGAGGAGCGGTGACACATGCCCTAACTGAAGCATCTGAACTAGGTACTGAATAAAATGAGAGAAGCGTCTAATTTCAATGACCTGCAGCTTCAACAACAGTTGCAGCTTGGCAAACCATCCAAGTATATAGAACCGGTGTCCCTGTGGCTAGGCACCTGTACTAATACATACATACATATATATATATATATATATATATATATAGCAAAAGAGAGAAGAAATACGAGAAACGGGTCAGAGCCTGAGGTGTAAAAAATGATTTAGCAAGTATTTAAAACTGGTTCTTAAAACAAGTTTTATACGCATGTTAGTTATCGAACTCTCACATGAGTTTCTCACCTCTCATCTATTGTTCATGCCTAACACACATCTAATCTCCCCCTATTTATACCTCCCAGTCTAACTAGTTAGAAACCATACTAATACTAACTATGCTCACTAGTAGTATTCCCGTATCGCCCATACAATACGCTATTCAGATAGTTTATCTCACATACTAAGTTTCATTATTTACCGTTTGAATGATTAATCTTTTATCTACTAAGATTATTTCATTTATCATTTCCATTTTATCTACTATTCTCATAAAGTAGAAAGTTACCCAAGTACACTCATACATATATATATAGTCTCATCATCCCTATATATATACACTAATCCTACACCCTTAGGTTAAGACCACATGGTGCAATGTAATGATTATTATTATTACCAAGTCTACTAATTTCACACAGTAGAAATATTCATAAGTTCATATATATATATATATATATATATATATATATATTAATCATGAACCCCCGGGCTAAGACCCATTAGTGCACCTAACAAGAAAATCCTGTATCCCCGGGTTAGCACCCATTAATGCACCTATCAATAATAATCCAACACCCCCGGGTTATCACCCATTAGTGCGCCTATCAAGAGAATCCTGCATCCCCGGGTTAACTCCCATTAATGCACCTATCAATAATAATCCATCACCCCTGGGTTATCACCCATTAGTGCACCTAACAATAATTATCCTTGTACCCCTGGGTTATCACCCATTAGTACACTTAACAATAGAGTCTCTGCACCCCCGAATTATCACTCATTAGTACACTCAACTATAAGATTCTTGCACCGTTGGGTTATCACCCATTAGTGCCCTTAGCAATAATATCACATAATAGGCATACACACATCCTAATAAAATTTATAGGTACATATACACTCCTCATACGTATTTTAATCTCATCACTATGTATAGTATAAATATTTAGATTACTATCTCTCTCGTAATCTCCAAGGTACATTCTCTCTATACCAAAATAATTAAAGTATTAAGCCTCACATATTTTTTTCGAAATCCTTTCTTGCTTAAGTTTATTACCGGACACTTTCTCTCAATCCAAGAAACCGGTAAACCCAAATTTGGACTCAAAGAAAATTCCCAAAAATTTCCTCTGTTGCTCGAACCAGATGGGTTGTCGCTTGAACCAGAAATAGATCTCGCTCAAACTAGAATGATATGTTGCGTGAACGACTTCCACATGTCGTTCGAATGACTTAGCGTGAGATCCAATCTCGTGCGAACGACTTCGCGCGAGATCGTGCAAGATGTCCCTGTTCATCTTCTTGCCCAAATTTCCAGTGTTTTTCACCATTTTTTATCCTAAAAACCTCTAAGATTTTATCACCCAACACCTCATCATCAATCGAAAATAAGCCATAGAAGTTTATATAACATTGTTATCATCCTAGGATCATTAATTCGTCATCAATTCTCATAATTATATTAAATCTCCAAATTAGTTCATATGAACCCTACTTTCCAAATTTTTAATTAAAGAACCTAATTAATTCAGATTTATTCATCAATATGCAATTCATTTTCGTGATTAATCCTCTACATACATGAAGGAATTCCAACCACTAATTAACTCAGTCCTTAATCATAATTTAAATCTCCAATTTCACCCAATTAACATGTAAATCATGATTAATTTCACCTACACTAACATGAGCATGATTATTTCTAAAATAAAGCATGTAATAAATACTTGCCTCGAATGTGACAGTTTGATCCGTTGGTGATGTTGGTATATACACATTCCTCTCTTCTCGATCTACGCATTAGTGGTCACGGTTGTGCAAGGTGAGGATAATTTAGCCTTCCCTCTTGGAGTTTGGTTCTCCCTCACACCCTCTATGCCCGTTCTTTCCTGCGTGTGTCTCAAAACCCTAAAAGACATTCTTGGCTGATAAAATAACTCCCAATTTTCATCCATTAATAAAACCCCAAAATAGAATTTACCAAAATGCCCTCTCGGGATGTCGGTTAGGCCTAAAATTGCTCCGGATCCCAAACTAAACACCCGGGTATACTATTTTGACTATCTCGACTCTCCCGGACTCAACGGCGCTCTTGAAATGACCATATGCATTAATAAAAATAAATTCTCTTTTTATTCTATTCAATTAGTCCCGACACGACTCACACGCGTGTCAAACTTAAATTACCAAACTACCGTATTTCTCACTTCCGACAATTTATCAAATGTTATAATCACATATTACATATCACACAGTAATATTCAATAATTCTCAATAATAAGTATTAACCCTTGGCACGCTAGTTAATAATTATTTTAATCCGGATTAATAACAAATTAATTTCTCACATTTTAATTTAATTAATCCAACAACAATAATTAATCGCATACTTATTCCCATAATTATAATTAATCACATAATTATTTCAATTGTAAAAAATACGGGGTGTTATAGATTTCCCCCCTTACAACGAAATTTCGTCCTGAAATTCGGAAAAAGTATATTAGGTACAGACAATGCTGTAAAAATATTTGCATCGCATCCTTGCGCTCACAACTAAGCTACTCCGTACCACTCGTATAGTACGCTATCGAATACCCTTAATAATGAACACTTGACATGTATTTGTTTTAAACTCCAGGTTACCCTGTCATATAGGCTCTTACCCAGGCCCTTTTGCTTAAGTTTCACTACTTAAACTTTATTTTAGATATTCACTATCTAGACTTCTACTATTTACACCTTAGTAGATTTATCCTCTTTTCATATACATACGACTTCATCTCGTGTCGTTCATACAAGTAAATTGGCTATGAAATATATATTTCACACATAATATATACGATAATATCGATTCTTCTCCGACATTTGTAATCATAATTGGTCCCCCACCTCTAACTCTCAAGTAGGACAACAACAAAGTTTACCTTGCCATACTTCTACTGGCACTATGCCCGAACGTGAACTTATAGGAGTTATTTGGACACAAACTCCACTAGTGGAAGGTGCTGCTCCCGTCCTTCTCTAAGATCTTAGGGTCCACATAAAATTTTCTCTCCCACATCCGATTAGACCGCTTGTCCTGCCCATCCCTCTGTGGGTATTAGGCCGTACTCAATCGCATTTTAGTACCTATAATCTTACCATCTCAGCTACATGAGAAGATCCTTGGGGATACTCTTCCATTCTCTAGTGGAAGGATTCCCTACTGGTTTCGAATTGTCCACCCTTTTTCTAACAGTTAGCGGACCCACTGCAAGACTAACTTTGAAAATTACTCTACATTAAACCCATTACCATTGTTATTTGTATCCTGATACATTTTATACTCTCTTGAATGTACTTCTAAGTGTGACTTTGTCGTACCGTGTGACACAAGTCTCTTTTTCTGCTCAAAAATCTCAGTTTATTTTGAAACGTAAGTGTCTAATAAATCTTACGGAGTAATCTTCGGCTTACCCGACTACATGTTATCGAATTCACAAGATAATCATAATCCACCATTTGATTCAATCCCCTGGGGCACCCATACACCCTATGCCTCGCGCATCATTATACAAATGACATAAAATTTTCTTACTTCAATTCTTGCACACCTGATATGCTGATGGGGTAAGGGTGCACTCAACCACCCCACTAGTCAAAACTTAATCAATCCTTCAATGGTATCATTGCTCTATTCAGAATGATACTAAGACTAGGCGACTCTATTGGCCTTAAATCATAAAATAATTATCAACTCTTAATTATATTCTCCTATAGGTACAATAACCAATATACAAAACTTATGTACTATCGACCAAACTTCTGTCCAACTCCCGACGTTCGCTAGTTTCATGCGTGGGATGTCTCGCAAAGCGAAATCCAAACAATGAACCTCCCGATACACTACTATATTACCTAGTCGGTTGTCAAGGTCCGTAAGGCCTTTAGTACATACTATGTATTCTCCCACAATCTACGTATTGTGACATAAAAGTCTACTCGTCCACACTCATGTTCCTAAAAAAGTAACATGAATCATAGCGCCCTTACTAACCCAAGTACTCAGTGCAATAAATATAACGTGTTCTATCTCTCTGCTTGAAGAAGAACAAAATGAAACATGAGTTTCCTCATTAAAATAAATTCCTACGCACCAGAATCACATATAAATAGACAACATACTCGCTGAGGTCTATAACACCATGAAATTTTTCATATATTCATATATCTGGGCCCAAACCTATTTCAGGTGGCGCTGCACAAAATAAAGATTTCTCCTCCCGAAGTATCCGACACGACAGTCATATCACTACATTTTTACTATCATTTAATTATAGGGTAATTAATCACTACACATTACCATAATAAACTCTACTAAATCTGACTCAATGCAGTAGTAAATTATAACAACAAAACATATTCTTAGGTCCCACCTGGTTCACTCACGGGCAATCATCAAAATGTCCTACTAATAATGAGAAATACATTTGTAACAAGACCGTTAAAACTAACATTCCCACTAAACTCGTCCCACACATGAAGTTTAGAGTTTCCAATTTGCATAAAAGTTATGGCACACCCATGTCACTAGAGTCTATCCTTTACTCATAAGGAAGAAGCAAAACCTCACCAGTCTCGCCAAATCACAAGGTCTCAGCACGTGGCTGCCCTCATGACCCATGAACATCTGCAATCGTCATACATCCTAGGATTTTATCCTATAGTTGTCCTCTCTCATCATGGACAATTTATTCCATCATGTGGGTTTCACGCCCATTATTGAAATGTTGGCCCAAACTCTCTAAGCCTCAATTATAGCTTTATTGAACTCCCGTTTACATCCCTAGCCCCGTAGATCCTGACATACTGTATGCTATTATTAACGAGAACTATACTGGTCCAGCCTGAACCCATCACTCTCGGGTTATAAATTTCCTGGGCCTAATTATCTTGACCCCAAATTCTTTCGCTGAAAGTCTCGATCCCCCAGTTATTATGCCTAACTGGCATGGTTTACCATTTCTAATCTCTTCGGTCTCACTTATCAATTATGGACACCTTCAATACTTGTAGTTCTACTTCCTTCACATAAGGAAAACTTCATGAACCATTTCCCTGTCACTGGCCCCACTGACCATTTTGGGAATGTCCTTCTCTCGGACCGAGTAGTCTTAACTTACTGGTTACACTTGCCTTTCGGAACTATGGTTGGCCTCCATGGCCCTGATTGACTTCATCGTCACTTTATAGGAAGTTAATCAACTTAAAATCATCTAACCGTATTCCCTATTAGGTCTCATGTGGGGTTTCACTAATACCGTTAAGTTTAGTTTTTCTTTACGACCAGATTCTCTAACCTTTCTGGATTTCTTCTTCTGGAAAGAATGTAAGAACTAGTCACCTTATAACCTTGATGTTATCAACATTAGTCATCGTAGATGGATTTCTCATTTATGCTTGTGTTCTACTCATGGGTTCTTTATCAACTATAAACCCTTTGGATAATTCATGCCCTTTTGTCAGGTACGAAGTTCATTATGCAATTTAACCTTTCCGTCATGATCGGTTTCCATCTTGCCCATTGCTAAACATCAAAATTTCACTCGCATTTTGTTACCACATCGAATGGAAGACCTCGTGAACAAATCGTACCCAGATTTCTCTTTAAATTTCAAACACACTTCTTCATATATGGTGATTACCTCTAATCACTACATGATGCTCCTAAGAGCTATAGATTTTAACTCCAAATTTAATTTTGAGTGTCGTCACACCCCACTCTACACCATTGCCTTTGGATTTTTTACTTCCGCTGGTCTGTCACATTTTCTCATTTTCTTCTCCGCATCTTCACCGATGGGTTTTCAAAAGAGTTCCTCTGATTTCCCCTTTATCGACTATGCTAGGTGGTCCTAAAATCCCTCCATCGTTATCTACGACTGTGTCCTGGGAACCCACAATTCTCGAGTGGTGATTTTACTATCTCTTACTTAAGTAATCCTCATGGTGATTTTTGTCCTGATCACTCTTTCCCGATTACTCTATGTCTTCTGTTGAGCTTCTTCTCCCGTAGTTCTTCTTATGGCCCTCACTGGTCGTCCTAAAATGTTCGGTGTTTGAATCACACAAAATTTCGTATAATGAGTCACATCCATTATAATTCGTAGCAGAAGAACGTAAGTCGCATACGTAAGGGAACATAATAATCCTATCATAAGGCTCTACATCAAAGAATGATGCGCTGAAACGTAATAAACCGCATAGATTCTAAGGACACTAGAATCTGATGCTCTAATGCCACTTGTGACACCTCGCCCAATTAAATATCGTGTGATCAGTCCTTTATAAAATTTATAACAGAATGTTCGGTTGGTTCATTCTTAGCATCACTGTCGAAAACTTAAATCCAATTAATTACCTAACATTTAATTAAGCTAGTGTTCAAATATTTCCCAATTCAATTTGAAACCAATTAATTCAATTAATTTCTAAACATTGACTTATAAACCACACATAACAAATGAATGTTGATTGAATTAAATACTGAATAATTAAGACTGGATATAACCTTATAGTTCAAAGTCACAAACAAAACCAAAATAAATACTTAATCCAACAAAAAAGAACTACAAAGGAACTGAGTACAATCCCGCTAATGAGGTTGGGCGACACATGCCCGAACTGAAGCATCTGAACTAGGTACTGAATAAAATGAGGGAAGCGTTTAATCTCAATGACCCGCAACTTCAACAACAGTTGCAACTCGACAAACCATCCAAGTATCTAGAACCAGTGTCCCTGTGGTTAGGCACCTGTACTAATATATATATATATAGCAAAAGAAAGAAGAAATACAAGAAACGGGTCAGATCCCGAGGTGTAAAAAATGATTTAGCAAGTATTTAAAACTGGTTCTTAAAACAAGTCTTATACGCATGTTAGTTATCGAACTCTCACATGAGTTTCTCACCTCTCATCTATTGTGCATGCCGAACGCACATATAATCTCCCCTAGTTATACCTCCCAGTCTAACTAGTCAGAAACCATACTAATACTAACTATGTTCACTAGTAGTATTCCCGTATCACCCATACAATACGCTATTCAGATAGTTTATCTCACATACTAAGTTTCATTATTTACCGTTTGAATGGTTAATCTTTTATCTACTAAGATTATTTCAATTCTCATTTCCATTTTATCTACTATTCTCATAAAGTAGAAAGTTACCCAAGTACACTCATACATATATATAGTCTCATCATCCCTATATATATACACTAATCCTACACCCTTAGGTTAAAACCACATGGTACAATGTAATGATTATTATTATTATCAAGTCTACTAATTTCACACAGTAGAAATATTCACAAGTTCATATATATATAGTCACATTATCCCTATACATATATATATATACACATATATATATATATATATATACATATATATATACATATACATATATATATATATATACATATATATATATACATGTACATATATATATATATATATACATATATACATATACATATATATATATATATATATACATATATACATATACATATATATATATATATATATATATATATATATATGTATATATATGTATGTATATATATATATATATATATATATATATATATATATATACTAATAATGCACCCCCGGACTAAGACCCATTAGTGCACCTATCAAGAAAATCCTGCATCCCCGGGTTAGCACCCATTAATGCACCTATCAATAATAATCTAGCACCCCTGGGTTATCACTCATTAGTGCACCTAACAATAATCGTCCTTGTACCCCCGGGTTATCACCTATTAGTACACTTAACAATAGAGTCTCTACACCCCCGGGTTATCACCCATTAGTGCGCTTAACTATAAGATTCTTGCACCCCCGGGTTATTACCCATTAGTGCTCTTAACAATAATATCACATAATAGGAATACGCACGTCCTATTAAAATTTATAGGTATTTCCCAAACCTACATATACACTCCTCATACGTATTTTAATCTCATTACTACGTATAGTATAAATAATTAGATTATTATCTCTCTCGTAATATCCAAGGTACATTCTCTCTATACCGAAATAATTAAAGTATTAAGCCTCACATACTTTTCTCGAAATCCTTTCTTGCTTAAGTTTATTATCGGACACTTTCTCTCACTTTAAGAAATCGATAAACCCAAATTTGGACTCAAAGAAAATTCCCAAAAATTTCCTCTGTCGCTTGAACTAGATGGGTTGTCGCTTGAACCAGAAATAGATCTCTCTCAAAATAGAATGATATGTTGCGCGAACGACTTCCACGTGTCATTCGAACGACTTCGTACGAGATCCAATCTCGTGCGAAAGACTTCGCGCGAGATTGCACGAGATGTCCCTATTCGTCTTCTTGCCTAGATTTCCAACGTTTTTCACCATTTTTATCCTAAAAACCTCTAAGATTTTATCACCCAACACCTCATAATCAATCCCAATTGAGCCATAGCATTTTCTATAACATTCCTATCATCCTAGGATCATTAATTCGTCTTGAATTCTCATAATTATATTAAATCCCCAAATTAGTTCATATGACCCCTAGTTTCAAAATTTCAATTAAAGAACCTAATCCATTCATATTCGTTCATCAATATGTAATTCAATTTCGTGATTAATCCTCTACATAAATGAAGGAATTCCAACCACTAATTAACCCAGTCCTTAATCATAATTTAATCTCCAATTTTCACCCAATTAACATGTAAATCATGATTAATTTCACCTACACTAACATTAGCACGATTATTGCTAAAAGAAAGAAAGTAATAAACACTTTCCTCGAATGTGACAATCTGATACGTTGGTGATGTTGGTATATACGCATTCCTCTCTTCTCGATCTACGCGCAGGTGGTCACGATTGTGCAAATTGTGCAAGGTGAGTATAGTTTAGCCTTCCCTCTTGGAGTTTGGTTCTTTCCTTCCCGTGTCTCACAACCCTAAAAGACTTTTCTTGGCTGATAAAACAACTCCCAATTTTCGTCCATTAATAAAACCCTAAAATACAATTTACTAAAATGCCCTCTCGGGAAGCCGGTTAGGCCTAAAATTATCCCGGGACCCAAACTAAACACCCGGGTATACTATTTTGACTATCTCGACTCTTCCGGACTCAACGACGCACTCAAAATGACCATATGAGTTAATAAAAATAAATTCTCTTTTTATTCTATTCAATTAGTCCCGACATGACTCACACGCGTGTCAGACTTAAATTACCAAACTATCGTATTTCTCACTTTCGACAATTTATCAAATGTTATAATTCTATATTACCTATCACACAATAATATTCAATAATTCTCAACAATAAGTATTAACCCTTGGCACGCTAGTTAATAATTATTTTAATCAGGATTAATAACAAATTAATTTCTGGCATTTTAATTTAATTAATCCAACAAAAATAATTAATCTCATACTTATTCCCATAATAATAATTAATCACATATTGTTTAAATCGTCAAAAATATGGGGTGTTACAAGTGTGTTTTGCATTTAAATTCAGGGCAACAAATGTATTGTTTCATATCATGAGGAAGAAGAATGTGATTTGATCAACCCATGTGTAATGTCTAAAAATTTATACATTACAAAACTTAAGAACGTATATATATGAGAAGGTATCCATACTTGTTAGTGGTGTTTGGAAGAATTTGATTGAAAATTTGAAATGCTTGGTAGAATTTCAATGATAAGGGTTTGATCCCTTTAACTTCTATGAAGAGTGTTCGTATTGGAATTCAGGGGTATTTATATGTGGTTGTTGACCAAATTTGGATTGAGGATGAGAATTGTTTAGGTGTTTTGATCGAACAGATAATACGATTATGTTTTTTATCGAAGAGATTTTTTAGCACTTCGTTCTCTGAAAAGTGCGATTCGATTTCTGAAAAGTGC
This sequence comes from Sambucus nigra, assembly GCA_949130495.1. Taxonomy (NCBI): domain Eukaryota; kingdom Viridiplantae; phylum Streptophyta; class Magnoliopsida; order Dipsacales; family Adoxaceae; genus Sambucus; species Sambucus nigra. The sequence goes on from OX422220.1 coordinate 401,152,787, forward strand.
ATTTTTGTTTTAATTTAGAAGTTTTTATATGTTAGACCTAATCGTTTAAAATTTGTTGGGCCCGATTTTTCAGTCCAAAATTGTTAGTCCAAGGAGTAGACCATAAAAATCCCTAAAAAATTTTTGTGTTAATTTCAAGATGATGTACAAGAACTCTATACTTAACATTATGAAAAAGAATCGACATATAATCCTAAGCTGTGTGGGGATAATTGACTTTTAAATAAGACATGCGAAATCGTTGTAATTGATCCAAAATTAAGCAAGTGATAGTATTTTTGATCCCCTCAAAATGATGTTATTAAACATTTAAAAAAAGTTGTAATTTGCATTCCTTCGTTACTGAAGGGCGGCTGGTATAGGCGTCCAGTAATTTACTCCAAGATACCACCATTCTAAAATAAGTTCTTACCACCACAATAATCCATTTCAGACTTCATAATACCATCATAGGGCACCAAATTATTTAAAGTTAAGATTTCTCATTTTTCAACTTTCTCCCTTCTCTCTTCATTAATTTCTATTTTTAAAACCTTTAAACTCTTTTAAACATCAAACAAAATATCATCGCATCTCCACCACATACCATCACCAAATGCAACAATATGTGTGCCTATGTATGCATATGTTTACAAATTTTCTCTGTCATTAACTTTCTCTCACAAAAAATTATAATATAATAAAATATATATTTTTAATCAATAAATGACCCTAAGAAGTTTTATTTTCTAAGATTTAACCCATAAACAACTTAAGATAAATTACATAGTAACATATGATTCAAAACATAATTAAATTTTTAAAAAGAAATCAAAATTTCTGAAACCTCCAACTTCTTTGAACCGAACGCGATTTTTTTTCCAGATTCAGGGGTTGAACCACAAAATTTTTCCTCAGATTGGGGGTCTAAACCCTAAAATTTTGGCCTCAAATTAAGAGTCTTGGCCATGAATGGATGCAGTTCTAAAAAATGGACAAAAATTTACCTATTCAGGACTTGAACCTCAAAATTTTTACCCCAAAGTCAAGGCTTGGACACCAAAATTTTTCCAAAAAATGGGGACTTGGACTTCGAGTATATACAAATATATATATTTTTTATTTTTATCCATATTTGGGCCTTCGACTCCGAATTTTGTCATCATTTTAGGGCTTTGGGGGAGCAAAGTTGCAAGTTTTTCGGCATGTGATTTTTTTTAAATTTTAAGTGTTATTTGAATCATATTGAGTATATATGTTATTTTAAGTTATTTTTGGGTTTAATATGAAGAAAATATATATATTTGGGCCACTATTTCATTACAAATATAAACTTTGTCATAACTAGGGTTTATTTGTTTGCTTTAAGGAGAGATATAGAGAAAGAGTTGTGTCTCTGTATGTGTATGTGTAGAGAGAGATACATTGGTGGGTGGTGATTGGTGTGGTGTGGTGGTGGGGATGAAGAAGATGGTTGAAATAAAATGAGAGTTTAAATGATATGAAGTGAGAAAAAATAAAGTGGTACCAAATGAAAAATTTAACATAAACTATTTATACTATATGGTTTCCCTTAAAAATATCATATTATTTTTCTATTGTGGTATTATGGAGAAATTTTTTGGGTTCCCTTGGCGCCATCTTACTGAAACATTCCTAAAAGTAGCAATTCCAAAATTGTGCGTAAAATTTGTTTAAAAACGTACATAATAAGGTAAGAAATTTAGAATCATTTTAGATATAGTAATTTGGTCATTTTCCTATTTATTAACGCAAGTGTGTTTCAGTCTAACGATATATTTATAATTGCATGGGTTCCAAAATCAAGAAGTTATAAATATATTCATCCATTATTTTAAAGCTCTTTCATGTGATCCGCACTTGGTGATAAACATATAGACAACATGAAAATATATTTAGTGTAAGTCCCCTTGCAAATGTTTATAGTAGTTAAGATGTCAAAAATACCTTTTGTGTCATTACCAATTAACAACTGGCAAAATGCTTGTGATTACAATGACAAGCCACGTGTCCAATACCGTTTCAGATTCAAAAAATTCTCAAATATGGTATGTAAGATTACCAACACGATTGTAGGAGATTAGTATATTATATAAGATCATATTCTATAGATAAATATTCATCATTTGCAATTTTTACATTGGTGTTAGGGTTTTTATCATTTTAAGTCAGTCTTATTTAACACATTAACTATGAAAAAGAATTTTGTTACATGTTTTCTTGAAGCATGGTAGAATGAATGTTGCCACATTTATATATCCTATGTGTTTATATGAGGAATTCGTTGAACAATTACACTTGAAATGAGAAAATTTGCTATCAACTTCATTTTATATAAGTTATAAGGTATCAGGGAATTCATATTATATGCTTGATAACGAGATTGATATGGAGAAAATGGTTGTGTATTTGTGTGTGTGTATATATATATATATATAAAATTAAAATAAGCCTAACTCTGAATCTGGATCTAATAAAGATTATAATTCTTCATATAATGAATTACACTACAAAGATATTGAAAATGATAGTGAAATTTCAGAAATGGACATTAATCTCAACTGGATAGTCAAAGTTAATTGTTGGAGTTTGTTAAATATTTGAAGGGGCTACAAGGCAATTCAAAATGGATTTATACAACTATGCTGTTGAAGTTGAATTTGATTTTGATTATTTGAAGAATGAACATATAAGAGTTAATGCACGTGTTCAATAAAAAAGACTGGTTGTAAATGCCATATCCACATTTTTATTGAGCAATGCAATAGTTTCTTATTACACGGACTTTCAACGATTATCATTCGTTTGGATTTATTGTGCGGACTCGAAAAAAGTCGTAGGGTTATATGAAAGGTAGTTGCATAGTTGATTGTGGATGAAATATGTTCAAAAAATTTAACTAGACCTTGAGATGTTATTCAGGAATTAAATTCAAATTATGGAATACAAATTTCTTATCATGAAGCTTGGTTGGAAGTTCAAAATTAAGGGGGCGCTGTTATATGGTGATGAATATATTTCCTTTGATCAACTTATGTGGTACGCTGATGTTATGAAGATAAAAAATTTCGGAAGTGTTGTTGAATTGACTTGGTATTTTTTCCATAAAGTGTTTCAAGGGGTTTTTGTTTATTATGGCACATGTATTAGTGATTTCAAGTTTTGTCGAATAATTTTACTTCTAAATGGTACATTTTTTAAGGGAATGTATAAGGGAAATCTACTTATTGCTATGATCAACGTATGATTTGTGTTATCTTTCAGAATTATTTGAGAATGTTTCACAATATTGTGTTGAGTTAATTGGTTCACATTATTGTGTTGAATTAATAAATATCATTACGAACTTGCATTGCTAAATGATATTGAGAAATATCATTACGATTTTGATATGTGGAAATCCAACTCTAAAATATATTATTGCAAAATTAAAATGAAAAATATGACTGAAAGTAGTTAATGAAAAAAATGTATGTGAAATCACAGTGTTCAATCTGAAATTTAGTGATCCATTTTAGTTACTCATATAGACAAAAAAATATTACACTCTTTTTTAATTTACAGTTCAGGAAATATACACATAATAAAAATTCCCATGTTCTAAAAAATGCACTTAGGCGTGCCTAGGCACGGGGTTTTTTACAAATGCCAATTTTTGGCCCAAGGCATATATTAAAGCGTGGTCAACTATGGTCAACGTTTTTTGCGGTAAGGTGTGAAAAATGCGAGTATTTTTATTTGTTTAGTTTTTTAGTATTTTAAAAAAATAGCATTTTAATTTTCATATATTTAGACATATTTTAAGGTGTGTACCATTTTAGTATTTTTAATAGCCTTATTATAGTTAAAAAATATATGAAAATATATTAAAAAAGACCTAAACACCTTTTTACATCTAAGGCCCGCCTAGGCTTCTAAGGCTTAAGGCTTAGCCTTCATGCCTCATGTTTTTTAGAACCTTGAAAAATTCCAAACATTGATTCATATATTATAGAAGTCCTCACTAGAGGAAATTACATTCAAGTTCAATGATGAAGATATTATATGTTATAATTGAATTTCATATTCCCTTACATCTTCAATATGGAAATTTGTGTTTTTTGTTGTTACATGAAATAGGAACCGTGTGTGGTTCTTGTGTACATATTAAGAGAAAAAATGGTAAATTAGTTCCATACTAAAATTTAGTCCAACCACATAGATTTGTTCAATTCTTTTTGTAATTCCTTTTGAGTTTATTATACCATTGATATTTTGATCGAATATGCATTGTATATCTTCATACAAATGGTATAAGCCTTAGTTATTCATCTTTGTAATTGAGACGAAGTAGGACTACAATAGTGTCTCCCTGAGCATACTTGACAGTCATCATGAATGGCATCATTTTGTTTAGATAACTGTAAAAGCATCCGATCTTTTTGTAGTGAAACATGACTACTTTATGTAGTTTAATCAATGCATCACCCTTTGCATTATATGGTAAATTTAATATGTGAAATTAATGTGTGCATGGATAACAAATGTATGGAATTAGTAGAAAGAGATTTGTAAGAAATTGTGTTATTCATGTGTAGAAAAAACATGATTACATAATTTCGCAATGCGAATTCAAATATTTCACATTTGGAAAAAAATATTTCACATACTAACATTTTAAAATTTCAATTTCTCTTTGTAAAATTTGTTAGTTCTCATTGCAACATTTCAATACTTTTTAAGTAAATATGCTACAAATCTCAATTAATTTATAACATCGTGGCTATGTTCTGTCTTGCATTTCCTATAGTTATTTCAAAAGATGAGAAAAATTGGACATGGTTCTTAAACCAACTTAGTGTTGTTGTTAGTTGTGATAGAGAGCTAACATTCATTTTGGTTGGTGTTATGCATCCCTGTATTAATGGAAAAATTTCTTTATTTCTTTAAGTTCTCTCTTATAATTGGTTTCTATATTCAGATAGTCTTCCAACCATCTGATAAGTTAAACCATTTTGAACATAAGGAGTTGAAAAATACTAGGGTTTGTATTTTAATTTGAAGATGTAAATGAAAAATGAAGGTAAATACAACAAATATATACATAGACCAATATGTGTAGAGTGGTGACTATGAGGAAAAATAGCTGGCAAAGCTTATTTCAATTTTCCTCTATAGCACAACCAATAACACTACAAAGTTAGTTTAAGAACCATGTCCATTTTTTCTCGTCTTCGACAATAACGACATTATATCCTAGTCATAACATACTTGTGAGAGTGCGCTTTTGTTAAAATAAAGAAATTATTTAATTAAACTCAGTTTTTTCAATTAAATCCTAAAACATGCATCTAGGTGTGATTATAGACAATATAATCATACAAGAATATTCAATCACAAACAAAGACAAAAATGAGGAAAAATCCCCTAAAGGGGCAAATCCTTTTTAGTTTCACTATAATTTGTAAAGAACAATTTACACGAATTTTACTAAAAATATGAGTGACATACAAAATACCCTCGGGTGTCGGTTCTGATGTCGTCGGCTAGAATCTCCCGCAAGAACTTCAGATAGGAAGCAATGGAAAAGAGTTGGCTTCTACACAAGTTACTCTACATAAGTAAAAATGATCCTTCGAAGGTTTAAAGATTCACACACATATTTAGGAATGGTTTTGTGAATCAAAAGGCATTATACCTTAAAAACTTGAAGTCTATTTTCTGGGCTGTAAATCGCAGAAACATGTACGAAAAAGACTTGGAAAAACGTGCAGAATGGGTACAAATATTTATACAAAAATCGAGACAGCACCATCGCTCAAACGACATAGGCATGTCCCTCGAAAGAGACCACGTGTCTCTCAAACGAGATCGCGCGACATGCTCATGTCGTTTGAACGAGTTTGATGAAAAAAAGTCCGCTTCTACACTTAGAAAAATTTCTGCTTTTGTGTTAAAAATAAATTAGACTTCGAAAAATATTTTTTAAAACATTCCCAAATATTTATGAAAATATTAACAACTCCAATAAACCATTTTACTAATAACGCATCATGGAGTAGTTGGAACAGTTGAGCAGCACGACGCATGTAGAATGACGCATGTGTGAAGATGGTAGATGCATGGATTCATATCAAGGCCGTCGTGGATGATCGTATTGATGTGTCGAATGTAGCGGTATCAGACATACATATTGTGATCTAGGAGAAATAGAAAATTTCTTGATTCTACCCCGGACATTTATAAAATTATGTCCTTACAAATCTCCTCCTATGTCTCTGACGGTATATACATAAAAAATTCGAATTATGTATCTCTATAAAGCAAAATGACATATAAGATAATATCCTCATTAAAACCTCAAACTGACAATACTAATTGACATGTCGTCAATCAAACTTCAACAGCTTCGAATCTTCAGCTTTTCATGAACTCAAAAAACTTTTCTCATCAGGGTGTGTAATCCAATAATCTTCAATTTTGTACCTACACACATGAGATAAAGCAAATACCCATGACACGCAACAGTTTGAAATATATTGACATGCAAAAATCAAATATCAATTTTATACCTACGCACATGAGATAAAGCAGATATCCGTGACACGCAAGAGTTTGAAATATAATGACATGCAAAAATCAAAGATCAATTAATTTTTAAGTAAATCATTGATAAATCAACCAAACAATGGATCCCCCCATAATTCATTCTCCCCCTTTTTATGATGTCCCCAAATAGACAGATATGAGAAGCACAAATAAATGCAGATGGAGAATATCACAAGGTAATAAACTTTTTATTTTTGATTTTTTTTTAAAATTTCACACAAAATATTCAATAAAGAATCACACCATGAAAGGACACAAAAATAACCAAGTCGGTGATAATGGAAATGTAGGGGTGTGAGAAAATTCGATAGGAAAATCAATGCATACAAACATAACAAATGTGCACGATAAATATTGGATACCCCTAACGAATGAACTCAACATCTTCCTTAGGTGTAAAAAGATGAAATTATAAGAAATTGAGTCAATCAAATCAGCAAATCAAAGCTCAAAGTGATTTCCACACCAATAAGGTCCAAAACTATTTAATGCTTTTTCAGGACTGTCAAGGAAGTGCAAACCCGTTTAAATTATCCAACTAAACTCCCTCAGATTTATATTTTGTTTAGAGGTGATCTAAATTGTCAAACATTGGAGAATTGATAGTGAAACCTAATGGCCCATATTCGGCATGTATTGCTTTTTATTGCCTTTAAATTTTTTCGGGCTCTTTTAACCTCTGTGGACCCCGGATGATAAAATTCCTCAATTTTTTAGGTCCGATATAATGGTGGCTTAGTATTCGTAAAGTCCAAATGAGAACCTTTCACAGCCCTTCCTCTTCTTAAAATACCATACAATCTCACCAGACGGTTTTTACGTGCATTCCAATCTTGTCAAGTGTTACCGCATATGATTCATTGTATAGATAGAATTGAGATGGAAACACTCAAGCCAATATGTGATAGAAAAGTACAATAATCAAATAGAGTCATGCATGTGTGAAATAAAGGAGATAAGGAGCCAAACATGTAGAAATATATCACTAATCACATCTCAAAGACTCCAAACAATGTAAAGCACATGGATGAAATGATGTAGCTTCTCAAATCACTATAAAATAGTCACGTGAAAAATGGAAATGAAAGTTATGACTCGACTATCTTAAATTCTCATCTATAAAGGTGTGAACAAATACAGAAATCTTTCTGTGCTTTTCTAAAATTTTATAAAAATAAAATCTTTTTGGATTTTTCAAAAATATACAGAGCCAAAAAAAATTAATAATACAAATGATACAAACTAGCAATAGGAAACATATGATATGAACATGACAATGCATCATATCCTAGACACGGACCATCCCCTCAGTCAACTGTACAAATCCCCAACAACTTCTTGAGACTCTCGAATCTAAGGGAATCTATGTAACAACCCGCGTAATTTTGGGTTATTTTAATTAATTTTTGGAAAATGAAGGAAAATAAAGTTTTTGATAAAATTATTTTTATTGCTCAAATATGTTGGTTATTATTTTTAAAGGCGAGAATTTCAAACGGTTTAGAAATCGGAGTTAAAACGGATTTTAAAATAATTTTTAAATGTTTTTAACTCTTGGAGTTATTTTGACTTCCAACTCTTCATTTCTCTACCTTATTTAAAGGAGTCTTTTGGATTCCAACTCTTCATTTCTTTGCATTATAAAAGGAAGTCATGGGCAACCCTTTTAACCTACTTCTGGCATAAATTTTGGCAGCAAATATATTTTATATTCCTCTTCTTTTTATATATATTTTGGCCCTTGAGATTTGTGAGTTCCAACCTTAGATTAGAGGTGTTCTTGGGGTTATTTTGTTGGACGTTCTTGGAGGACCTTTTGTATATCTTTTGAGTTGATCTTGAGGATGTGATCGTTGGTTTCTCATCATGGTTTGAGGTATGGGGTTTTACACAATATGCTCCTTAAATCTCGCGAGTGTCATTCTCTTTGAATTCTTGTTAATTGAACTCATATTTGAATTGATAAATTAATTGAAATCTAGAAAATAATTGCTGAAATTATTTTGATTCATGTGGTATCATTATATTGTTGATGAGAAGGTTGTCATGAGATTTTAAAATGGCACGGATGTTGGGCACCCGCCAAAATTCCTGTTTTCTGGGATATGGCTTGATAAAGCATATACGGATGTGGTGAGGCCTGGTGACCCATTGACGTGTTCTTGAAAGATTTATTGATAAATTCTATTGAGATTTGCATTTGATTTTGAATATTTGTACTCGTGTTGTTGCGTTTTATTCATCGCTAATATATATTTGTTGAGCATCTTTCTTATCGTATTGTGTACTTCCCCATATTTTCTTTTAGTGGCAGGTTAGCGCGGATTTTGGGGCGCTATGGAGATTGATTTTAGTGAGGATTGTTTGGGAAAGATTTGTATTATTTTTATGTATAGAGCTTTGGATATTTGTATTTTATTTTCGAGTTAGTTATAATTTTAATTCGAGAGACTTGTTGTAATTGAAGAGATTGAGATTAGTGGATTTATATTATTGTGGGTTTATTTAGATGCTCTATACCTTGTTATTTGTGGATTTAGTTTAATTTTATCGCATTAGCGCTCTGTTTGCTCTCCCCGGGCGGGCGGGGTGTTACAAATGGTATCAGAGCTTAGGTATACGGCAACTCTCGGGGCTTGGATTTTTGGGTTTATTGCGTGGTTAGTAATTTTTGGAGATAGAAAATTTTAGGTGATATTTGTGTTAGGTTTCAAGATTATAGGCGAGGAATTATTTTTGGAGACGAAATTATTTTTTGGAGATTGTTAGCCTGATTTTTTTAGAGTTTGGCATTCGGCGAATTTCAAGGGTGAAATTCCATTGTTAGTGGGGAAGTGTAACAACCCGCGTAATTTTGTGCTATTTTAATTAATTTTTGGAAAATGGAGGAAAATAAAGTTTTTGATAAAATTATTTTTATTGCTCAAATATGTTGGTTATTATTTTTAAAGGCAAGAATTTCAAACGGTTTCGAAATCGGAGTTAAAACGGATTTTAAAATAACTTTTAAATGTTTTTAACTCTTGGAGTTGTTTTGACTTCCAACTCTTCATTTATTTGCCTTATTTAAAGGAGTTTTTTGGATTCCAACTCTTCATTTCTTTGCATTATAAAAGGAAGTCATGGGCAACCCTTTTAACCTACTTCTGGCACAAATTTTGGCAGCAAATATATTTTATATTCCTCTTCTTTTTATATATATTATGGCCCTTGAGATTTGTGAGTTCCAACCTTAGATTATAGGTGTTCTTGGGGCTATTTTCTTGGAGGACCTTTTGTAGATATTTTGAGTTGATCTTGAGGATGTGATCGTTGGTTTCTCATCATGGTTTGAGGTATGGGGTTTTACACAATATGCTCCTTAAATCTCGCGAGTGTCATTCTCTTTGAATTCTTGTTAATTGAACTCATGTTTGAATTGATAAATTCATTGAAATCTAGAAAATAATTGTTGAAATTATTTTGATTCATGTGGTATCATTATATTGTTGATGAGCATTTTGTCATGAGATTTTAATATGGCACGGATGTTGGGCACCCACCAAAATTCCTGTTTCCCGGGATATGGCTTGATAAAGCATATACGGATGTGGTGAGGCCTGGTGACCCATTGATGTGTTGTTGAAAGATTTATTGATAAATGCTATTGAGATTTACATTTGATTTTGAATATTTGTACTCGTGTTGTTACGTTTTATTCATCGCTAATATATATTTGTTGAGCATCTTTCTTGTCGTATTGTGTACTTACCCATATTTTCTTTTAGTGGTAGGTTAGCGCGGATTTTGGGGCGTTATGGAGATTGATTTTTAGTGAGGATTGTTTGGGAAAGATTTGTATTATTTTGATGTATAGAGATTTGGAGATTTGTATTTTATTTTATTTTATTTTAGAGTTAGTTGTAATTTTAATTAAGAGACTTGTTGTAATTGAAGATATTGAGATTAGTGGATTTATATTATTATGGGTTTATTTAGATGCTTTATACCTTGTTATTTGTGGATTTAGTTTAATTTTATCGCATTAGCGCTCCGTTCGCTCTCCCCGGGTGGGCGGGGTGTTACAATCTAAAGGTTTTTTGAAAATATCGGCTAACTGAAGGTCGGTGGGTACGAAACTCAGGGATACGATTTTCTCCTCAACTATCTGACATATAAAGTGCTCGCGTATCCTGATGTGCATTATGCACGAATGTTGGACCGGATTATGAGATATGTGAATCGCGCTCGTGTTATCACAGGATATGGTCATGGTGTCCTGTGAAATCCCGTAATCCTCCAATATTTGTTTCATCCACAAGAGTTGAGTTTGACAATTCCCGACGGTGATGTACTCAGCCTCCGCAGTGGACAAAGAGATGGAGTTTTGCTTCTTTCTCATCCAGGAGACAAGAGTAGAACCAAAGTAGAAACACCCACCAGAAGTGCTCCTACAACCATCTATATCCCCGGCCCAATCGGCATTCGAAGAGGAAGATAAACGATCATCAATATTAAAGGAATACCAATTATTGTAGGAAAGAATCCCACTCACGTATTTGATAATACATTTTAGAGCAAGTAAGTGTGTCTCTTTAGGAGACGTCTGATATCGTGCACAGACTCCAACACTAAAGGCTATGTCGAGGCGACTGGAAGTCAAGTAGAGAAGACTACCTATCATACTACGATACAAGGTTTTCTCTATATCCTTGCCTGAAGTGTCCTTACTAGGCTTGGTAGAATTACTCATAAGGTGTATGTGCATGCTTAGCGGAGTCTAAACCAAATTTCTTCACTAGGTCTCTAGCATAGTTGGATTGGGAGATGAACATCCCATCCTCTAGCTGACGAACGTGGAGACTAAGGAAGAAAGTAATCTCACCTACCATGCTCATCTCAAACTCACTTTTCATCTCCTCCTCAAAGTGGTGAGCATGCTGGGATCCAAAGATTATGTCATACACATAGACCTGGGTAACCAAAATAGAACCGTCATCTCTCCTGAAGAACAACGTCATATCAATTCCCCCTCTCTTGAAGCCACGGGCTAAAAGATAGGAAGTAAGCCTCTCGTACCAAGCACAGGGTGCTTACGTCAAACCACACAAGGCTTTACTCAGATAGTAGACATGCTCCGGGTGATTAGGATATTCAAACCCTTTTGGTTATTCCATGTAAACCTCCTCTTGTAGAATGCCATTTAGAAAGGCACTCTTAACATCCATTTGATATACTTTCAAGCGCAGATAACATGCGATGGTGAGTAGTAAGTTGACGGACTCAAGATTCGTAACATGAGCAAATGTCTCCCAAAAATCTACACCCTCTATCTGTGTATATCATTGAGCGACTAACCTAGCCTTGTTTCTGATTATGGTACCATTTTAATCCATTTTATTCTTGAAAATTCACCTGGTACCTATCACATTCATCTCACTAGGTCGGGGGACAAGTTCTCAGACATTGTTCTTTTTAAAATGAAGCAACCCATCCTTCATAACATATATCCAGTGTTCATCCTTGAGTGCTTCTTTATAGTTCTTGGGCTCGACTTTAGATGTGTAGCAGACATGGCTAACAACATTCTCTAGCTGAGCACGAGTATTGACCCCTAGGGTGGGATCTCCTAGGATAGAAGTAAGATCGTGACTCTTACGAACCCAAGAAGGTGTGTACATTAGAATAGGAGTAGGATCCTCCCTGGATGTGGTGGACACAGTGGGATCATAAAAAAGGAGTGTGCCATCCTCACTCAAATGGATGGAGTCAACAGACGATGATGGTTCGTCATCTTGCACAGTAACTTTTATCGACTCCATCACTTTAGGGCTCTTCAGGTTAAAAACTCGGTACACTCTACTATTTGATGAATATCCTAGCAATATTCTCTCATCTCTTCGGGATTCAAACTTGCCTAATTGCTCTCTATCCCATAGGATGTAGAATTTACTCCCCAAAACACAGAAATATACAAGGTTGGGCTTCTTCCTAGTCCACAATTCATAGGGAATTTTAAGTGTGTGTGGAAGAAGGTAAACCATATTCACCATATGGCATGCATTAGATACTGCCTCTACCCAAAATCTCCTAGCAACTTTACGACCTAGAAGCATAGATCTAGCCATTTCCTGAATTGTCATGTTCTTTCTCTCAACAATCCCATTTTTCTGAGGACTCTTCATAGCAGAAAACTCATGTTTGATTCCTAGGCTATCACAGTAAAGATCTACTTTTTGCTCCATAAATTCAGTGTCATTGTCACAACGCATTCTGTTGATGGTGACACCGTGTTGGTTTTGTAGGACACGGCACTTGGTTATCAGAAACTCAACAACATCGAATTTTTCTCGTAGAAAACCTATAATCAAATATCTGGGGAAATCATCTACCATCACTAGGATGTATCTCTTACCACCCAAACTCTCTGTACTAGTAGGACCCATGAGATCCATGTGTATCAGCTTAACCACACGGGAGGTGGTAATGGAATACAACTTCATATGGGGACTATGAATTTTCTTTCCCAACTGACAGGGTCCATAAATCGTGGAAGTTGGCTTTCCAAGAGTTGGTAAGCCACATACTAGGTCCTTTTTAGCTAATCGCGTCAAATATCTAAAGTTCACATGACCTAAACGTTGGTGCCACAGATCCATAGGAGTGATCGTAGCGCTGTTGCAGACAAGTGAGGACTTAGGCACAGTCCCATAGAAATTATCCTCTGTCCTCACCCCTTTCACTAAAAGTTTATCGACTTCATTATAGACATTACACGCATCCCGATCAAACTTTACGACAAAGTCAGCGTGGCATAACTGGCTAATGCTGAGAAGGTTTGCTTTCAAACCTTTGACGTACAAAACATTCTCTAGCTTAGGAAATCCTGGTAACTCTACTGTACCTCGTCCTATGATTCTAGACTTGCTCCCGTCTCCAAAGGTGACTCTAGCTTCCTTATGATCCTCTAGGTAGGTAAAAAATGAGACATCACCGGTCATATGTCTGGAGCACCCACTATCGAAATACCACTGTGAGGTATTATGTTCTTTGAGAGAGACATGAATAACAAGGGCTTTCTCGTCTTTCTTTGGTACCCAAGAAGTGGTAACCTTTTGTTTACCCTTGTTGTTGTTTGTTTTAGTCGGGATGCGGGAAGGATTCACGGACGACAAAGACATCCGTCGAAATTCTTCCATTAAACTCTGTGATGTTGTGGCTAAAATCTCAACACGCTCTCTTAGACTGGTAAAATCATCAGTACCTTGTGGTGGAGCAGTAGTGCATCGTGTCCGACCCAAACTATAGCAAAACTCCCTGAGATGGCCCTTTCTTTTACATTAGGTACAAAAGTACACAGTCCTAGACTAACCTTGGTTTGCTTTTCTTGGTCTAACTCTCCTTTGAGGTTTTTGACGAGGGCCATATAGAGTTGTAGTAAACTTGGGAACTGGTCCAGGTGCTATTTTGGACGTGGAGGTAGCATCAAAACCAATTACCTTCATATCACCAAAACTTAAAGTGAGACCGAGGATCATCTTTCCTATTTTTTCAGATCTAACCTCGATTTGAACCTTGACTTCTCGTGATCTCTCAAGACCATGACTAAGCTGGGCTAAAAGGGCTTCAAGTTTCTTCTGAGTCTCCAGGGAGGTATGGATCTCACTTGTAAGACTAGCCACTTGATTATTCAAGTCCTTTTTCTCTTTCTCAAAACAACTCTCTCTCTTTCCAAACAGTCTCTCTCTTTCTCCCACTTCTCCTAAATCTTCCTCTAAAGTGGTGATCCTAAAAACTAATGCTTTGTTATGCTTTTTGGTTTTAAATGACTCAGTATATAACTTTGTGTAGGCGTGTTGAAGATTACTCTCACTTCCACTTGCAGCATCCTGCACCTCACTCACTTCGTCTTCACTGTCGAGGTATCCCTGTGAAGTAGCATCCTTATCGTCACGAGGAGCACTAGAGGTACTCACATGACTAGCTATGAATGCGGTGAAGTTACACTCATGCGATGACTCATCTCTAGAATCCACCGACTCGACCTCACTGTCATCACTAAGGGTAGCATTAAGGACAACTTTGTCCTTTTCTTTGGCAAGTCTGTTCAACCTAGTAGCACACTCAAAAGCTCTATGACCCTTACCATCACACTCATAACATCTCTCACCATCTTTCTTAGGAGGGTCTTTAAAATCTTTTTCATTTTTCTTTTCAAACTTATTTTTCTCAAAACTCTTTTTATCTTTGAAATTTCCATTTTTCTTGAATTTGAAAATTTTCTTGAAATTTTTTGCAAATAAGGCCAAATCATCTAAATCAAGGTCATACTCGGAATCTGACGTTTCTATCTCCCTTTTTGTAGATGACTCTACTCTCTTTCTTTCTAACCTCTCGCTCTTCCTATCCTGGGCATTAAGTGAAATTCCCTTATCTTTTGGTTTAACAGACTTAGGAAACATGTCAATTTCAAAGGTTTGCAAGTCTCCAACCAATTCCTCTAATTTAAGTGTGTTTCAATTACCCATAGAATTTAGCACCGTGACTTTAGGGATAAAACGCTTAGGAAGTGATCTTAGAATCTTTTTAACAACTCTAGCAATAGGAATGTGTTCACCAAGATTAAAGCTAGTGTTTACAATATCACATGACCTAGCATAAAATTCATCAAAACATTCAGACTCAAGCATGTTGATAGTTTCAAATTTAGTTGTTAAGTTTTGTAATTTTTATTCTTTCACAACATTAGCTCCTTCATGGGTAAGCTGTAAAACATCCCATGCCTCTTTAATGTGGTACATGTCATTATCCGCAGGAACTCGTCAGGGGTGACGGATCCAGAAATAGCACTAAGAACCTTAGATTTAAAGGATGACCGTTTAAATTCATCTTCAGTCCATGCAGTCAAAGATTTTAAATTTGCCACATTCTCAATAGTGACGGAGGGAGGTGTCCACCCTCTTTCAACCAAAATCCAAACTCTTTCATCTATGGATTTTAGAGCATATTTCATACGGGCTTTCCAGTAAGCATAATTAGTTCCATCAAAAACTGGCATTTTATTATATAATTTCTCCATTTTGAACACGCTCTTTTCAAAAAATTATTTTTTCAGAAAATTAATATCTTTAAAAAATTGTGAAAAATTACACGGTATAATTGTGTAATATGCTCTGATACCAATTTGAGAGTGCGCTTTTGTTCAAACAAAGAAATTATTTAATTAAACTCAATTTTTTTAATTAAATCTTAAAACATGCATCTAGGTGTGATTGAAGACAATATGATCATGCAAGAATATTCAATCACAAACAAACACACAAATAAGGAAAAAATCCCCCAAAGGGGCAAAACCTTTTTGTTTTCACTATAATTTGTAAAGAACGGTTTATACGAATTATACTGCAAACATGCGTGACTTACGAAATACCCTCAGGTGTCGGTTCCGATGTCGTCGTCTTGAATCTCCCGCAAGAACTCCAGATGGGCAGCAATGGAAAAGATTCGTCTTCTCCACAAGTTACTCTAGATGAGTAAAAATGATCCTTTGAAGGTTTAAAGATTCACACACATATTTAGGAATGGTTTTGTGAATCAAAAGGCATTAAACCTTAAAAACTTGAAGTCTATTTTCGGGGCTGTAAATCACATAAACGTGTACGAAAAAGACTTGGAAAAACATGTAGAATGGATACAAATATTTATACGAAAATCGAGGCGGCACCGTCGCTCGAACGACATAGGCATATCGCTCGAACGAGACCATGTGTCGCTCGAATGAGATCGCGCGACATGCTCATGTTGTTTGAAAAATAGAGCATTGTCGTTTGAACGAGCTCGACGAAAAAAAGTCCGCTTCTACACTAAGAAAAAATTATGTTTTTGTGTTAAAAATAAATCAGACTTCGAAAAATATTTTTTAAAACATTTCCAAATATTTATGCAAATATTAACAACTCCAATAAACTATTTTACCAATAATACGTCATGGAGTAGTGGGAACGATTGATGTAAGGACATATTTCTCATGTCCGATATATTACAGTTGTGTATGTCATACGCCGCTACTTTTGGCAGGTCACGATCTCACACGACGGCCTCAATCCACATTCCGAGAATCAAGCATTCAACGTCTCCATCATGTGTTTCACTTCTTTCATTACGACTTCACTTTCCACGATTTTAGGCACTTTATGCAAGTGGTACGCAAGAGAAGTCAAAACAGTAAAAGAATGCACGATATGAAAGTTCAAGGGCATTTTGGTAATTTTTACAACCACCATCCAGAGAATTGGTCAACTAGAAAGTTGAATAGCTCGACGCCATGAAGATATTGGAAGAAACAACACCTCAATCCGAGCTACGGTGAAGAAGTTAAGGCCCTTTGAAAATGGAGAAGAAAAATAATAATGGAGTGACGCAAATCTCTTTTTAGTCTTCATCATTTTAAGGTTTTAGACTTCATCATTTTAAGTCTTTTTAGACTTCATCATTTTAAGCCTTTGTAGTCTTCATCATTTTAAGGCTTTAGACTTCATCATTTTAAGGCTTTATGCCTCTTTAAATGAACACTTAATTCCCATTTATCAAGTGCACTCAATAAACCTTTAAGAGATTTATTTTACTCATTTAGGAGTATTTTTGTGGAGAAATCGGCCCCTTCTTCATTGTTGCCCATCTGGAATTCTTACGGGAGATTCCAGACGACGACATTGGAATCGACACCTACGGGTATTTTCGTATGTCACAATTATTTTCATTATAATCCGTGTAACCGTTCTTTAACAATTATAGTGAAAATAATGTGGTTTTGTCCTGCGGGGATTTTTCCTGATATTTTGTGTCACATGTTTTATTTTATTTGATAAATCATCTAGATGCATGTTTTTAGAATTTAATTGAAAAAATGTGTATTTAATTAAATAACTTCTTAATTTCAACACACAGGTACATGTTTAGGGGTTGTATTCAATTTGTTTAAAAACAGACTGTAATTAAAAATGGTTTACTTGGAAACTTGCGAATAATTTTTTATTCGATATCACACACCGCGTTTGTTCATAATCGCACATTTCAAATTGGTAACAGAGCGGGTTGCGCTAATTTATCACGTATTCCTATTTTCCGCAAAATCGTGTGATATTGATTTTTTGAAAAATCAGTTTTGTGTTTATTCACAATTTTTCCAATGGAACGCCCATCTTATGTGGACCCTATTTTTGAAAAAGTTCACGACAGTGATGAAAATTTAAAACTTTTGAATTTGAATCTTTGCAAAAGAATTAAAGTTTTGGGAAAAGAAAATTCTCGTTTTAAATCCGCAATGGATCTTTTGTAAACGGTTCAAAATCAAAGACATTTTTATCGTGAAAAATTCATTTCTTTAGACCGTGACTTCAATGATTTAATATTGTCCAAGAAGGAGAGTGTTGATAAAGTCCTTTTTTTAGAAAAGGAAGTGGAGGACTTAAAAAACTCAAGGGTTACCATTTGTGCCATCGAGGATAAAAAATTAATCGATGATTTTATGGCACGTGAAAAGACTCTTAGGGATAAGTTTGTTTTAATTGAGGGGGAGCACGATAAACTTCTTAGTTTAATTGAAAGTTTGAAAAAGAAATCCCTATATTTGGAAGAGTCTAATTCGTTGCTTGAATACAAAATTTTGAAGTTAAAAAATAATTTAAACGATTTAAGTAGGTTTGATAGTGATGGTAATGGATCGTCGTGTTCTAATTCTTTTGTTACCAAAGCCAAAACCATTATTTGTTTTAAAAGGTCAATTATTCGCAAGGACGTTAGAAAAGATCACACTGTAGATAACATTCCTCCCGTTTACACATGTTCATATTGTGCTAGGAAAGGTCACCTTAGGCCTTTTTATTTTGATCTTGGAAGATGTCCTAGGAAGTTTATGTCTAGTGTTTCCATGGTTCCCAAAACCCCCATGCGTCATGTCACATCAGTTTGGGTTAGGAAATCACTTTTGGATACGCTAGATTTTAGGCTTGTTGATTCTCGTTTACTTGCACATGATTATTCTCTTTTCATATCATATAGATGATTGTGTTCGCATGTTTGTCATACGCTAGTTTTTTATTCACGATATATATGTCTACTAGCGTTATGACAATTACTTTTTGTATAAATTTTTGTTTTTGAAAAATTTTAAAAAATACAAAAAGATTTTATTTTGATAAAAAATTTTTTAAAAAAAAACACAAAAAGATTTTTATTTTGTTTGCACCATTTATGGATAAACACTTAGGATGACCAAGTCACAACATCATTCCATTTTTCATGTGACTATTTGATAGTGTTTTGAGACAATATATCATGTCATCTTTGTTATTTATAATGTTTGAAGTCATTAAGATGTAATTAAATGTTACTTCCTACATGTTTGATTCATGATTTCCTTTATTGCACACATGCACGGATTTATTTGATTATTTTACTTGTCTTATCACATGTTGGTTGGGTGTTTTCACTTCAATCATGTCTTTAAAACGAACCAAGAGTGATAAAACTTGATAAGAAAGGTGTGCCTGTAAAAAAACGATTGGTGAGATTGTGTGGTATTTTAAAAATGGAGAGGGGCTACGAAAGGTAATTATCTATCCTTTACGCTAAAGCCACCGTTAAAACGAACCTGAAAAATTGAGGAATTTTATTATCCGGGGTCCAAAGATGATAAAAGAGACCAAAAAATTTAAAGGCAATAAAAAGCAATACATGCCAAATATGGTCCATTAGGTTTCACCATCAATTCTTCAAAGTTTGAGCATTTAGTTTAACACCTCTAAAAATATATATATCTGAGGGAGTTTGGTTAGAAAATTTAAACGGATTTGCACGTCCTTGAAAATCTTGAAAAAGCGCTAAATAATTTTGGACGTTATTGGTGTGGAAATCACTTTAACTTTGATTTGTTGATTTGATTAAGACGATGTCATCTAAATTCAACAATTTTTACATTTTAAGGATACTTTTGATGTTCATTCGTTAGGAGTACACATATGCATAATGCACATATGTTTGATTGAGTTTATTTACCTCTCGAATGTGTTCACACCCTTACATTTACGCTATCATCGACTTGGTTGTTTTTGTGTTCTTTCATGGTGTGACTCTTTATTGTATATTTAGTGTAAAAATTTTGAAAAATTCAAAAAATAGAAGGTTCTTTGTTGTATATTGAAAAATTCAAAAAAATAGAAGATTCTTTGTTGTATATTTTGAGTAAAAATTTGAAAAAAATCAAAAATAGATAATTTTTTTTCTGACATTTTCCATATTTATGCTTCTCATATTTGTCTATTCGAGGACATCATAAAAAGGGAGAGAATGAATTATGGGGGATAAATATCTGTTGATTTATCTATGATTTGCTTAAGCTTAATTGATCTTTGATTTTTGCATATCATTATATTTCAAACTGTTGCGTGTTACGGGTATTTGATTTATTTGATGTGTGTAGGTACAAAGTTGATATCTATTGGATTGCACACCCTGATGAGAAAAGCTTTGGGAGTTTATGAAATGATTGAAGATTTGAAGATGTTGAAGTTTAATTGAAGACATGTCATTTAGTATTCTCAGTTTAAGGGTCTAATGTGGATATTATCTTATATGCCATTTTTTTGGGGGGATTGCATAATTCGAATTTTTTATGTACGTACCGGCATATACATAAGAGGGGATTTGTAAGGACATATTTCTCATTTCCGATATCTTACCATTGTGTATGTCGTACGCCGCTACTTTTGGCACGTCTCTTCATGATCTCACACGATGGCCTCAATCCGAATTTCAGGAATCAAGCATTCAATGTCTCTATCACGTGTCCCATTATGCCTCAACGACTTCCCGTTCCACGATTTTAGGCACTTTATGCAAGTGGTACGCAAGAGAAGTCAAAACAGTGAAAGAAAGCACAATATGATAGTTCAAGGGCATTTAGGTAATTTTTACATCCACAATCCAAAGGATTGGTCAACTAGAAGGTTGAAGAGCTCGACGTCATGAAGATATTGGAAGAAACGACACCTTAATCCGAGCTACGGTGAAGAAGTTATGGCCCTTTGAAAATGGAGAAGAAAAATAATAATGGAGTGACGCAAATATCTTTTTAGTCTTCATCATTTTAAGGTTTTAGACTTCATCATTTTAAGTCTTTTTAGACTTCATCATTTTAAGCCTTTTTAGTCTTCATCATTTTAAGGCTTTAGACTTCATCATTTTAAGGCTTTATGCCTCTTTTAATGCACACTTAATTCCCATTTATCAAGTGCACTGAATAAACCTTCAAGAGATTTATTTTACTCATTTAGGAGTATTTTTGTGGAAAATTCGATCCCTTCTTCATTGTTGCCCATCTGGAATTCTTGCGGGAGATTCCAAACGACGACATCGGAACCGAAACCTACGGGTATTTTCGTATGTCACAATTATTTTTATTATAATCCGTGTAACCGTTCTTTACAAATTATAGTGAAAATAATATGGTTTTGCCCTGCGGGGATTTTTCCTGATATTTTGTGTCACATGCTTTATTTTATTTGATAAATCGTCTAGATGCATGTTTTTAGGATTTAATTGAAAAACTGTGTTTAATTAAATAACTTCTTAATTTCAACACACAGGTACATGTTTAGGGGTTGTATTCAAATTGTTTAAAAATAGACTCTAATTAAAATGGTTTACTTGGAAACTTGTGAATAATTTTTTATTCGATATCACACACCGCGTTTGTTCATAATCGCACTTTTCAGTTGAGCAGCACGATGCATGTAGCAAGATGCACGTGTGAAGATGGTGGATGCATCGATTCAGATCAAGGCCGTTATGGATGATTGTGTTGATGTGCCGAATGTAGCGGTATCAGAATACATACTGTGATCTAGGACAAATAAAAAATTCCTAGATTCTACCCCAGACATTTATAAAATTATGTCCTTACAACTTGCAATTTTATAAATTAAATGGGATTTATAGCATATTTCGTTTAAAAGTATTGAAATGCTACAATGAGAACTGAAAAATTTTACAAAGTGAAATTGAATTGTTAAAATGTTAAATATTTTTTTCTAAATGCAAAATATTTTACTTCGCAGGGCGAAATTATGTAATCATGTTTTGTACACATAAATAAAACAAATTCTAACAGTTTTTCTCGCTAATTCCATCCATTTGTTGTCCATGCACATTAATTTCACATGATAAATATGCCATATAATACAAATGGTGATGCATTAATTAAACTATATAAACTATTCATGTTTCACTGCAAAAAATATCAGATGCTTTTATAATGATCTAGACAAAATGGAGTCATCCATGATAACTGTCAAGTATGCTAAGGATAACACTAATGTATTCTCACTTTGTCTGATTTACATGGCTTCACAACTGTTAGGTTCTAACCACTAGTATGAAGATATCAAATGCACATTTGATCAAAATTTCATTAATACAACAAACGCTAAAGGAAATGCAAAAAGAATTTAGCAAATCTGCATAATTGGTCTAAAAAATTATGGCATTTTTAATATTGAACTAATCAACCATTTTTTCTTTGAATATGTACATAACTACCACATATGGTTCCTATTTGATGCAAAAAAAATATGAATATATTTAACAACCCACATTTTTTCACGTAAACGCTGGCCAGGCACGATGCGCCGAAGATGGGATTTTTTGTCAATTAATACCATTCTCAGCATCAACGCAATATAAATCATATATTAATTACCCATAATTGAGTTTAAATCAACATTTCAATAATAATAAAATCCAATCCTACACCAAGCATAATGATAAGTCTGACATAAATGTAAATATCTCAAACCAACATAAAATAAATAAATCCCGGGCTTATGCTCATACAATAATCCCAAATTAAATAAATAACCAAAGCTGAAAAGCACCTAAACTAGAATCAAAATATCTAAAATGCCTAAGGAGAAAAAAGAGAATTCAAAGGTCGATACATCAACATTCCCGCTATCCCTTTCTAGGAACACTTGGGGGAGAAATCATTTAATTTTGGGTCCGAGCCTTAGATGTGCAAGAATTAACTTATTCAATTTAAAAGGCAATAAATACAATTAATCCAAAGTAAGTATCTCCTATCGTCACTCACATGTGATTAACATCTCACCTCTCATCTAAGTGTTATATTATCCGCATCCAAACAAGTCCCAAAATAATGTACAATAACCGTACCAATTTGATATTAAATGAACTAGATATAATCAGTTGCTAACATGAAGCCGATTATATTCAATTATGAATGCCCAAGGTATCTCAGTCTTATATATATCACGAAAGTGACATAAACATCTATTATGCACAACATAATAAGGTTTTGTAGGTTATGTACCTTCATATATGCGACACTCATAAGCATCTACCAGTGGTGTCTTGTTCGTGATCTATCGACAAGTCCGAAGGAATCTCTATCCAAGTCAGACGTCACAAAACACACATAAGTGGGGCGGTACCTATGCAGTACAACAGTTCACGGCCCATACCTAATAGTGACAAAGGATCCCAGCATTAACACCTATCTTTCGTAGATGGGGTTCTACGTAGTACCTAAATGACATACACAACGTCTAACCCACGTGTCCCAATGTGTTCTTCGATCCCGAACGCATGAAACCCCAAGTCCATAGGACCGTCTACGAACATTGGTATGTCCTCACAGATACACATAACTACATATTATTACTCCCATTTAATATGTATAGATAACTACTCTATAATTGCCTAAAAGTATCCCACGTGATGTCCACAATTATCCATCCCTTAATAATTGACCATCTAGTTAATTATTAATTCATCTTCTTTAGAAAATTATTTAACTATCTAATTGAATATAATGTCCCAATTAATATATGTTCCATGTTTATATTTTTAATAAATTCACTATTAGCCTAAACACCATCCTACCAACTCGTATGGACTTATAAAAATACCTCGGAACTAACCCTGGTCCTAGCTCACTCAACCCCCAGGACCAAATCGATTCGGTTCTTAGTTGAATCGATTTGCTGCCAAACCGAATCGATTCGCTTCCAAATCAAATCGATTCTCTCCAAGGTCGAATCGATTCGGAATGGTGCACTAGCCCAAATTTACCAGTTTTGTTTAATATGAATTTTGTTAATTCTTCCCATAGATCCATTCTAATCGTGATTTCCTTTCTATAAATATATGAATGGATTCTTACTACTTAGTTACACATCATAGAAAAATTAATTCCATATAACAACACCAATTTCTATCCCCAAATCCTAGATTTCCCTTGAATATATTAAGAATTTTAGACTAGATTTCTTCCACAATACGAACTAGATGTAATTCATATTATGGGTTATATAACATGGAATTAAAGTAAAAATATGCATATCACAAACATGTATTAAAATTCTCGACATGTGATTCCAAGATTCTCCAAATCTACTCCAAGAACCCTAAGGCATCTATCATCAAATTTCAAGAATTCGATTCCTAGATTTCTTGGTTAACACCTTATGTTCCAATTAATCCTCTACATGCATAAGATTAATTCCTAGCATTAAATCATCAAAATTTAACCTAAAACCCATAAATATTATGGGGTCATTACAATGAATCGAGAAGCAAATTGGAAGTTAAATTGAGCAAAACAAATCTTGCATTGATACGTGGTTGAAGAAACCTCCTTTGAATTCCTCTTCAATTTCTTGTTGTGGATTTTTTTCTTCTCTCTCTCTCTGTCTCTCTCATAGTTGTGTAGGCTAGGGTTCTTAGATGATATCTCTAAGAAGTTTATTAACTTCTTAATTTAAGTTATTAACTCTCTAATCCCGAGTTGGGTTAAATTTCCAAATTTTAGACCCCCAAATGGGCCCAAACCCATAACCAAACTAGTCCAAAAGTCTCCCAACTTATATACCTATTGCCTAGGACCATTTTTAAAGGTTTAAAATACCTAAACGAGCCCATATAGTTCCTGAAATATGTCCCAATTATTTTATCACAACATTACATTCTTATAATCGCGCCACACATCTTTTATGAATTTTATACTACATATGCAATAGTTATAATTATTGACATCACAAAAAATCAACCACACATAATTAAGACATAACACGAATCAGATGTTCGCATTTTATAAATTTAATTCACCGATTAAATTGAATTCCCACAAATTTTTATTTTATTCCAAAAATATAGTTTTATTATTTGTTCTAAAAAATACGGGGTATTACATTCTTCCCCCTAATAATGGGATTCCGTACTCGGAGTCTAGAAAAGTACACACCTAGATAGAAGAGTTCAAGATATTTTGTGCGCATGTTGTCCTCCCTTTCCTAAGTCGACTCGCCCTCCCGATGATGTCCCTATTGCGCTTTAACTAAAGGAACAACCTTGGATCGAAGTCGGCGCTCCCGATGGTCCAGAATAGCTATCAGTCTCTCCTCGTAAGTAACGTCTGGATGGAGCTCTATCTCAACAATATTAATGTGATGGTATGCTATCTCTCCTCGAAGGAACCTTTGCAGTGCAGATATTTGGAAAACATCGTGCATCCATTACAAGTAATCCGGTTTTCCCAATCAATATGCTAGGGGTCCAATCCTCTCAATAATAGGGAATGGTCCCATGTATCGGGGAGCCCACTTCACTTTCTTCCTAAACCAATCACTCCCTTTCTTCCTAAGTGTCTCCGACCTATGTCTATATAGCTCTTTTGCCTATCCTTGGAAATTCGTATCCTGGCCCGAGTCATCTCTACCTTCTCTGAGGTGTCCTGAATGAAATATGGCCCAAGTAACTTGTTCTACCCCACCTCCAACCAGCATGAGAGTGAAAGGGAAGGTCTTCAATAAAGAGCCTCAAATGGTTCCATCCCAATCGGGAACTGATAGTTGTTATTGTTCGCAAACTCCACCAAAGGCAAATAATTCTCCCAGCTCCCCTTAAAATCTAAAATGTACATTCGTATCATGTCTTCCAATATCAAATTCACCCCCTCCGTCTGCCCGTCAGTCTGAGGATGAAAGGGAAGGTCTGAACTCTGCCCCACTAAAATCTCCTCTAAAAGTGGGATGCATGCGTCTTATCCCTGTTTGACACAATGTTGAGCGGTACTCCATGAAACTTAAAAATATTTGTGAGGAAAAGCCTAGCGTACTACTCGGAGCTATAGTTTGTCCGGATCGATAAAAAATGAGCCACCTTCGTCAATTTATCGACGATCACCCAAATAAAATCATGCCCCCTCTGTGATGTAGGTAGCCCAGTAATGAAATCCATGAAAATGATTTCTCATTTTCACATAGAAATTTCAAATTGCTGTAATATAGTCGCAGGGCGCTAATGGTCACCTTCAGCACTTGACACGTAGCACACTTAGACACAAAATCTTCTATGTCCTTCTTCATTACGACCCACCAATACTGACGTCGCATGTTGTGATACATCTTATCCCCTATGGGATGTATCATAAAGTGTGAATCGTGAGCCCCCGACATAACGGCCCATCTCAATTCCTCGCCATCTTAAACAATTAACCTGCCTTGGAATCTCAACCCATCATCTAACCCAATAGAACAATGCTCTTCCCCCTCAGCTAACAACTATCTAACCCTCTCCTGGAAAAGAGGATCTCCTGCTTGTGCCTTCACCATCTGAATAATGATCTCGGGTGTCATGATTAGGACTGCCATAAATACACGGGTCACGTCGTCATCCCCACGAAGTAATTTCCACTTTGCCTTTCACATTGTCGCTAACTCAAACATCGACTTGCGGCTAAAAGCATCTGCTGTGACATTTGCCTTCCCCGGGTGATATTGAATGTAGAACTGATAGTCTTTCACACACTATATCCACCTCCTCTACCTCATGTCCAACTCCCACTATGTGAACAAATACTGTAGTCTCTTATGGTCTATGAATAGCTGAACCTTCTCCCCCAGGAGATTGTGACACCCTGTCTAATTAAACATCGGTTAATCAGGCCTTCATTAAATTAAAATAGGTTTATCATATGGTTCATTCTTATCATCACTGTCAAAAAAATTTTTAATTACTAACAACCGAAGTGAAATTAGACCCGTGCCAAATTTTATTTTTCCTTAATAGACAAAAGAACAATGCGGAAAACTAAATTAAACTTTCATAATATACTAGAGTCAACCATCACAATATATAAATGAATAAGGGTCTGCCGAATAAACCATTCAACTAAAAATCCAAAACCAAATACTCCATAATAAAAAAGAACTAAAAAACTAAAAACTATCAACGAACAACATGTTCATACATGGAATATGAAAATGAGACCCTACACCAGATCTGAATGGAAAAATCATCTAATCAAATCCTGTCAGCATCCACAATGCTAAAACTTCAAGTCCTTGGAATGAAGTCACGCCTGGCGTCCCTGTGGCTGGACACCTAAAAGGTTTTGAAAATATTTTTATAGAAAGTGTTAGTACACAAACCATTTTGAAAATATTTAGCAAGCGTTTATCACAATAAAATTCGATTATTGATTACACATGTTCACGTACACTCTCTCTTGAGTTTTCCTCACCTCTCCTCTATAGTGCACGCCTATTGTTTTATACTTATCCCACCTATTTATGTTACCCAATCTAACTAGACTAAAGTATTCAACCGAACTTATCGACCTCTAAGTTCCCCTAGCGCCATACGGTCCATTAATTTTAACATCTCTCATGTGTTAATTATCATTGTAGGTAACATTACTCACATGTTATCTTTTAAATCACTACGTTAAGTCGCTCCACTTAATTTATCATTCCGATATACACAATCTTAACTAATATTCAAATGTTATTAGATAAATCATATAATTCAGTTTCTTGACTTAATTCATTATTATTAGACATACTCCATCTAACTGTCTACTATCACACATAAGGATATTAATCATACTATATATATTTCATGCACAATATATACATATAAACATATAACTCAATATACTATCCTCGTATCACACATTAAGGATTCATTGGTTCAGACGTTCCTTCGACCCCAATTTCTCATGTCATTCATATTGGTCCGGAAAGATCTCAACCCCAATTTCTCATGTCATTCATATAATTCAGTTTCTTGACTTAATTCATTATTATTAGATATACTCCATCTAACTTTCTACTAGCACACATAAGGAGATTAATCATACTATATATATTTCATGCACAATATATACATATAAACATATAACTCAATATACTATCCTCGTATCACACATTAAGGATTCATTGGTTCAGACGTTCCTTCGACCCCAATTTCTCATGTCATTCATATTGGTCCAGAAAGATCTCAACCCCAATATAAATGTTATATATATATATATATATATTGGTCCAGATGTCCCATCGACCCCAATATTATTTACGTTCGGCATTGGTCCGGATAGGCCTCGACCCCAATGTCAAACTTTCATGTATTGGTCCAGATATTCCCTCGACCCCAATACATCTAACATACTTTAGGTATTCTTGCCGCCTAAGTATTTATACTTGTACGTAGTATATTTCTCTCGAATACTTACCATACTTATACATTTGCGATTTATCTCACTATCATATTTTATTGAGTATTCACACAGCTCTAAGGGTTCTAGTTACCCTTCATTAATTCTAGCATTTAAATCAATGTTTACCCTAATGGAATACTTATTAGATACTTCTATCTTTTCATAATTCATTATCTTTCTCTCCGATCGATTATGACACAATTCATCCCAATACATTCTCGTCATAATTCCCTCTATAAGACTAAATTATTAACCAAGTATAGGCCTACCGGAACATAATTACTCTCTTATTATATACTAACAAGGTTCCAAAAGCCTCCATGACAATCATTTAGAAGGACTAGACCCAAGAAGAAAATTCTGAGATTTTTCCCGAAGGACTGAACCGATTCGACCAATGAACCAAACTGGTTTGTTGACCTGCACTTCGCCTTCTTCATCGAGTTCATGAATCCTTCGTTACTTTCAATTTCTAACTCTCATGATACTTCACACAAATTAAAACCAATAGGCATAAACCATTTTCACATGTTTTAGGGTGATTTCTAATGTGATTTTTGCATCAAATCTTCATAATTCACATACAAGAACGGATTTAAACCTCTAATCCTCAAGAACCCATGGTTTTCATGTTATTCCTCTATTTTTAATCAAAACCCAAATTTATTTTGCAGATAATGGCACATAATCACTAATTTATTATCCTCTACAGATATCAAATTGTTCTACATGCAAATCCTACCCAAACATATATTTAAATCAATGTTTTCTTCCAAAAATCAACAAAATAATCAATAGAAATAAAACCCTAGACACATGGGTATTATAGCTTCATACTGAATGCAATAAACAACTTGCCTTAACAGAATAGGTCTGATTTCGTGGTGTTGATGATGGATTGATGGTTCTCTCTTCAAATACTCACTCCTTAGATGCTTAGGATGCAAGATTAAGGTCCAAATACTTCAAGAACACCTCCTAAGCCTTGAGAATGGTTTCTCCTTTCTCTGTAATGCTCTCTCTGTGTTGTGTAGGTTCTTAACCCCAAATTAACCCCCTTAACATCTGATATTAACTTGCAAATTTCGTAGGTCCCTTAACCTATATTTTTCAAATGGCCAAAATGCCCTCAATAGGTGTCGGTTAGGTCTAAAAATGACCCGGGACCCAAATAATACCCACTGGTACGCTTTTTTTTACTATTTCAACCCATTAGGAGTCATCCGTGACTTCTAAATTATCATCTGAGTCACTCAAAATATATTTCCTGTCTCAACCTCAATTTAGTCTACACACGACTCCCGGTTGAGATAAAATAAAAAACGCGCATATCCCTCGTTATGTCGTATCACACTAATTATCACTGTTGAGATAAAATAAAACATGCTCATATTCCTCGCTATGACATATCACACTAATTATCACTTATTTACTATTCACACATAGTGAATATTATAGCATAATATTAATCAATATCTATCTCTTGATTAATATTTAATAATCACATTTCTCATTTAATCACATTAAATTACTTCATTCGCGTAATTTAAACAAAACGTATTTTATCCATTAATTCTCGAATTAATTAGAATATAAATATGCAGAAATACGGGGTATTACATACCCCCTACAAAGTAATTTCATCCCCGAAATTGGGACATACCTGCTGTGAATAACTTTGGATACTGCTCTCGCATGTCATGCTCTCGCTCCCATGTAGACTCATCAATATTATGGTGTATCCACTGAACTCACACAAGTGGTACCACCTTGGACCGCAACTTATGCTCACTATGATCTAGAATAGCCACATGCCTCTCTGACATGAGACATCTGGCTTCAAGTCTATCTCTCAAGTGTAACGTGCCTGAAAACTCTCTTGCTGTACTGTACTTCTTCAATGATGACACATGGAAACACGTACTGTATCCGCTAAAGATGCTCTGGAATTTCCAGTCTATATGCTACCGGTCCCACCCTCTCTATAATGGGAAACGACCCACATATCACGGTGCTAACTTCCCTCTCTTGCCAAACCTCATAATCCCCTTCATAGGAGATACTCGAACCAAAACCTGCTCTCCAACCTCTAACTCCACATGTCTCCTGTGGTCGTTGCCATAACTCTTCTGCCTATCCTGAGCTATCTGAATACGTCCTCGAATTAACTCAATCTTGGTAGTAGTCTCCTAATCATCTCTGGCCCCAACAACTTGTTGTCCCCCACCTTTAACCAGCATGCGGGTGAACGACAAGGCCTCCTATATAATGACTTGAACGGTGACTGTTAGTAAATTGGTAAGAGTTGTTATATACAAACTCTACCAATGGGAGGTATATCTCCCACCCTCCCCCAAAATCTAGAATGCATATCCTGAAGCATCAGATTCACCCTCTCAGTTTGTCCATCTGTCTGCGAATAGTACGTCATACACAATCCTAAATTTGTTCCCATAGCCTCCTGAAATCTCTGTTAGAAGTGTGTCACAAAATTTTTGTCTCTATCAGACGTAATATTAATCGGGATCCCATGTAGCTTAATAATCTTCGAAATGAAGAGCTTCATGTATTGCATCGTCTCGTAGTCTGTGCAAACTGGCAAGAAATGAGTCACCTTGGTCAGTCATTCCACTATCACCCATATGGAATCCTGACCCTGATGTGACGTAGGTAGCCCAGTAATAAAGTCCATCGATATGCTCTCCCACTTCTAGAAGGGAATCTCAAGTGGTTATAACATCCCCGAAGTTCTCTTGTGGTCAACCTTCTCAAGCTAAAAAGTAACACACTTTGAGACAGATTCTTCTATGTCTCTCTTTATGCAGACCCACTTGTATTGTCTCCTCATATCCTGGTACATCTTGTCCCCACCGAGATGTACCACAAACCTGGAACTATGAGACTCAGTCATAACTTCTTATCTCAAATCCTCGTCCTCAAGAACTACCAATATCTCATTAAAGCATAGGCCTCCCTCTTAGCTGGCTGAGTAAGACTCTTCACCCTCAGCTAATAATTATCTTACCCTATCCTGATAGAAATAATCCACTTCCTATTCCTTACTACCGATATAAAAATCTCAGAAGTGATAGTCATAACTAACATGTACGCCCTGGTAACCTCATCTTCTTGTCGAAGTTCTCTCTACTTTATTTTCCACAGATCTGCTACATCTCTAGTAGGTCATCGACTCAACGTGTCTGTAACCACATTAGCCTCACCAGGATGACACTGTATATGAAACTGGTAGTCCTTCACGAATTCTAGCCACCGCCTCTGCCTCATGTTCAGATCCTTATGTGTGAAGAGATACTAAAGTGACTTATGATCCTTGAATAATGTAAACTGCTCCCCAAATAGATAATATCTCCATATCCTCAATGAAAAAATGACCACTGCCAACTCGAAGCCGTGGGTAGGGTAATTCTCCTCGCGGGGCTTTAGCTTTCGAGACGCATAATCTATAGCCCTATCCTCCTGCTGCAACACTCCCCCAAGTTCCTGCAAGGATACGTTAGTCTAAACTCGGTACTCCAATCCTACCCTAGGCAAAGAGAGTACTAGTGCTAAGGTCAATTGGTCTTTTAACCCGTCAAATGCCAACTGACAATGGTAACTCCACACGAATGGTACTCCCTTATGAGTCAAGTTCGTCAAAGGCCCAACAATATTTGAGAACCCCTTGATGAAACGAAGATAATATTCGGCCAACCCCAAGAAGCTGTAAATCTCTATCGGTGTCATGGGTTGTCCCCACTCCCTCACCGCCGACACCTTACTAGGATCAATAGTTATGCCCCTACCGGATATAATGTGTCCAATACTCTGTACCTCCTGAAGAAAAAATCCACACTTACTAAATTTGTCATACAACTGATGGTCCCGTAACGTCTGTAGAACCATACATAAGTGCTCAGCATGTTCCTCCTCCGTCCATGAGTAAACTAGGATATCATCGATGAATACTATAACAAATTGATCTAAAAACTCCCATAATACCATGTTCATGAGGTCCATGAACACTGCAGGCGCATTGGTGAGCCCAAATAGCATCACCCTGAACTTGTAGGATCCATACCGCGACAGGAAAGCATTCTTAGGAACATCCTCCTTCTGAATACGCAACTGGTGATAGCTTGACCTCAAATCAATCTTGGAGAAGTATGCATCCCCTCTCAACTGATCAAATAAATCATCAATCCTAGGCAACGGATACTTATTTCGTATCGTCACCTTGTTCAGCTCACTGTAATCCACACATAGGCGAAACGAACCATCCCTCTTCTTTACAAACAACACTAGAGAACCCCATGGCAGTGTACTTCGTTGAATGAAACTATGACCTAAGAGCTTTTGAATCTACTCTCTCAGCTCCCGCGTCTCTGTAAGAGCCATACAATACGGTGCTCTAGCAATCGATCTCATCCCCGGTGCAAAGTCGATGACAAACTCTATTTCCCGGGTTGGCGGAAACTTAGGTATCTCCTAGAACACATCCTCAAAATCCCTCACTATAAGAATCGAATCTAAGGGAACAACCACTTCCTGTGAGGTCTCCTCCTCGATATAATATTAATGAGTGTATGATCCTACGTCTGGAAGAGGCATCGCCATAAGGAACATCTCCTCTCTCAGAATAGAAAACACAATAGTTCTCTTAAAGTAATCTACCATTGCTTTGTTGCCTGCTAACCAATCCATACCTAAAATCACGTCAAAACCCTCCATGTCTAACACTAAAAGGTCTGTTACTAGACTCACTCTGCCGATCATAATATCGACTCCTCTACAAATTGAATGTATCAACGAACCACTACCCATCGGTGACTCAACACACATAAGGAGACTGTCGGTTGTCTCTAATAATCTAGCGGCTCATGCAAATCTAGTCTTAAAAAATGAATGAGACGCTTCAGTATCAAATAATATCCTACCCTCATTCCCGTGAATAGGAAATGTACCCTCTACTTCCGGTGGTGCTGGAGGTATGGCTATATCTCAAACGTTCTATACAAGTCCATAATACATATGGCCCTGCTGTTGTTGTGGGGTCGGTGCTGGTGTTGGAGCTAGAGCTAAAGGAGCCTACTATCCCTTTTGGTCACCCTGCCGCTGAGGCCTATCCAATTGTGGACAAGCCATACTCTTGTGACCCTACTAGACACATGTGAAGTACTGACTATGGAATTGTATCTGCCCTGGCCCGACTAGCCCTGATGGCCTTGACCCTGCTGGCCTCCACCTAGTTCCCTTGACCCTGATGGACTTGAGGGAGCTACTGCTATTGGGGACCCTACTAGCCCTGCCTGTCTGATCTGTGCCAACCATATCTAAATTTCTTAGCAGTGTTCCCCTACCGATAGTTCTGCCCCTACTGGCAAGTTGCATGCTGTTACTGGGGTGGTTCCCCACTACCACTACTCCCTCCTGAATTTCCCTGATAGCTAATCTCTGCTCCTCTCTTGCTTCCCTTCGCATGGAAGCGATAATCCTAACAGTGTACAAGTGCGTCATTGACAACGTCAGTGTAAGTCATCAACGTAAGATTACCAATAAAAAGTTGTCTGATTCTCCAGGCTAACCCATCCATGAACCTAGTCTTCCTCCTCTCCTCGTTTCTCACCTCGTCTAGCGCAAAGTTATCCAGGCGGGTGAACTCCTCCTCATAGTCATCTACTGAGCGGTCACCCTGACATAACTCCCCGAATTTCCTCCTCATCTCTGACTCAACTGCAGACAGAAAGTATTTGCGATCAAACCGTACCCTGAACTCCGAAATAGTCATCGAGTCCCTCTCAGTGGTGGTCACTGCCTCCCACCATTGAAGGGATGCTATTTTTAATCTGAAGGTGGCCAATATTTGCCTCTTAACCTCACTGCAATCTAACATACATAGGTGGCGTTGAATGCTCTTATTCTATTAGAATGCGACCACTATATCCGTACCGCCCTGAACTCGGGTGGGTGGCCCTTCTGGAAGGTCTCCCTGATGCTATGCCAAGTTGGTTTCCCTTGTTGTGCCTGAATAGCTAGTTCTGCGGGCTACTATGCCTACGGCTGAGGGAAATGGGCTTCCATCATGGTTGTCTCAATGACCTATGCCAATATCACTACCACGTGAGTAGCAAAAATTATCTCTGGTGGTGGCGGTGGTACCTGCTACTCCTGAGGGTCCTCCCTAACCTTATCTCTGGCTGCTGCCCTCCCGGCTCGCTCTCTCCTCGGAGGTATACTGAAATATAATTAAATTGTATAAGTATACTGTATGTACAAAAATATCAAGCATGCTAGGATAAAACAACAGTCCTAACAGTAGGGCTCTATATCAAAATAACGATACGCTGAAACCGTAATAAGCCGTACAAATCATATGGACACTAAAACCTGACTATGATACATCTGTGACACCCCGTATAATTAAAGCTTGATTGATTAGGCCTTTATTAAATTAAAACGGGTTTCTCATATGGTTCATTCTTAGAATCACAGTCAAAAACTTTTAATTACTAACCACCTATATGAAATTAGAACGGTGTTAAATTTTATCTTTCCTTACTAGACAAAAGAACAGTACGAAAAACTAAATTAAACATTCACAAAATACTAGAGTCAACCATCACAATATATAAATGAATAAGGATTTGTCGAATAAACTATTATACTAAAAATCAAAAACCAAATACTCCATAATAAAAAATAACTACAAGACTGAAAACTGTCAACGGACAACATGTCCATACATGGAATATGAAAATGAGATCATACACTAGATCTGAATGGAAGAATCGTCTAATAAAATCCTATCAACATCCACAATGCTACAACTCCGAGTCCTTGGAATGAACTCACGCCTGGCTTCCCTGTGTCTGGACACCTAAAAGGTTTTGAAAATATTTTTATATCAAGTGTTAGTACACAAAATGTTTTGAAAATATTTGGCAAGCTTTTAGTACAATAAAATTCGGTTATTGATTACACTTGTTCACATACATTATCTCTTGAGTTTTCCTCACCTCTCCTCTATAGTGCACACATAACGTTCTATACTTATCCCAAATAGCTATGCTACCCAATCTAACTTGACTAAAGTATTCAACCGAACTTATCTACCTTTGAGTTCATGTGCAGCCCATACAGTACATTAATTTTAACATCTCTCATGTATTAATTATAAACATAGTATCTAGATTTGAGCTTTTGGCATAGGGGCCTCCGGTTGTGGGCTCCCTTACTCAAATAACATTTTTAACTTGCTGTTGGCAGAGGGGTCCCTTGTTGTGGACTCCCTCGCCAAAATAACAATTGAAATTTTTTTGGCACAGGGGCCCCTTACTATGGACTCCCTTGCCCAAATAATATTTGAACTTGTGTGGGCAGAAGGGTCCCTAACTATGGACTCCCTCGCCCAAATAACATTTAAACTTGTGTTGGAAAAGGGATCCCTTATTATGGAGTCCCTCATCCAAATAACATTTGAACTTATGTTGGAAGAGGGGTCCCTTAATACGGACTCCCTCACCCAAATATCATTTGAACTTGTGTTGGCAGAGGGGTCCCTTACTGTGAACTCCCTCACTCAAATATAACTTTAGGTGACTTTGGCGGAGGGTTCCCTCGCTCCTCTACTTCATTATTTTCATTAACATTGGCAGTGGTGGGGACTCCCTCGCTTAATTCATTATTTCCATTAACATTGACAGTGGGGGGGGGGGGGGGGGGTGTCCCTCGCCTATTTTCGTATTTCCATTAACTTTGGCAGTGGGGGGATTCCCTGGCGTAATTATTTATTTCCATTAACATTTGTAGTGGGGGGAGTCCCCCGCCTAATTCCTTATTTCTATTAACATTGGCAGTGGGGGGGATTACCTCGCCTAATTCCTTATTTCCATTAACATTGGTTGTTGGGGGGGGGGGGGGGGAGTCCCTCACTTGTGGAGAAGTATCCCTCTACAATCCCTTTCCCTGTGGACGTAGGCCAAGCCCAGTTGCCCCCGTACATCCTTTGTTCCATCTTATCTCTCATCATCCTCTCTATTATCATAAATATAGATTCATTGTGTTATGTAAATTTTTTATCAACATAATTGGTGTCATCTATGAGAACGACTATTTCCATAGGCAAGAACAAGAACTAAGTTGCTCGGGCCATTAAAGGCCTTAGAGAGTAGAAACATGCACTCCAGGACTAGCTGGCAGAACTATTAAACCAGCTCCCCCTGCCCTAGAAACCACTGGAGAAGCATGTGGACCAAGAACCTCACCATGAGCAAAGCCAAGAGAATATGTCCACCGCCTCTCCTTAGAGTTTCCTCCATAATTCATCAACTATCAGTGGCTTGGGGGATCACAATCCCATCAACTGAGGAGACTGTCGAGCTCATTGGGTTATCATTCTGTCTAAATATTATGGCCTTACCCATGCCATCAAACTTCAAACTACCCTGGATTGAATCCTTTGATGGCAGATTGGACCTAAGGGACAACGTCGATCACTATTAGGCCTATATGGATTTTGTGGCCAACCTTGACCCGACAACTTGCAGAGTGTTCACCACCATATGAAAAGGATAAACAAGGACATAGTTCAATAAACTGCTCCCACACTCCATTACCTATTTTAAAGATCTCGCTGAGCACTTCTTTCATCACTTCATTGGTAGTAGGGTCCATCGAAAGGCCACATACCACATGTTCAATGTCCTGTAAATTGGCGAGGAAAGTCTAAGAAAGTATGTCAAGAGATGCAATAACGAGCTGCTCCAGATCAACCATCTAGATGAAAAGGCGGTCATTTCGTCCTTTTGAGAGGACTCTACAACGATAAACATCTTCTCGCTATCCAAGAACCCCCGGCTAATATGATTGAATTCATAAAAAATGTAGAGAACACATCCATGCTAAAGACACCCTCAGTAGTCGGTAGTCAAGTCAACCCTCCAGGGATGGGAGGATGAAAATTACGACGAAGAACATGGAAAAAAGTACGAAGAGGAATGCAGGAAATTGAGGTATAAAGAAGAAGTGGGAAAACTCAGGCCACTAGTTCCAAGGGGATCCCCCAGAATGCAACAGACTTGCATTGAGCAGTTCACCTCGCTCAAAACCACAATAGGGAGGGTTTTGATTATTAGAGAGGATTTGAAGATGCTTAAGTTTCCTCACAGGCAAAGGAATCTACCAATGAAACCCAAGTCCAACCTGTAGTTCCAGTTCCATAGGGACTACGACCACGACACAAGTGAGTTCCTACCATTCAAGAGGGAAATTGAGAGGTTAGTGTAAGGGTCATAACTAAGGGACGTCATCCGAAAGGGTCCCTCAAGAGGATGATCGGGGCGATAATAGGAGAATTGGGTAGAGGATAAGGTCCAAAGAAAGGGATCTAAAAAGGGAAAACAAGCGGGATCAAGGTGTTGCTAAAGAAGGGAGGTGAATCGGAATGATATACATGGGTTTGTGATCGATTGGTAGTCAACCTTAGTTAGAAGCCTACCAAATCCAGATAGAGGAACTGCTGGAAATACAAGTCGAGAAACTCATAAAAGACTGTGAAGATGTAGTTTTTACTACCCATGACTCCGGGGATCTCATTAAGCCCGATAACGACCCGCTCCTAATAACGATAGAGATATATAACTGAACAGTGGAAATAATCGTGATAGACACCGGAAGCTCACCAAACCTAATCTACTATGAGGGGTTTGAGAAAATAAAGATAAGGGTGTACTTTAAACTAGTGGAAGATCCACTTTTGGGTTTCTCAAGAGATCAAGTTTGTTCAGAAGGATCTATGGAGCTACCGTTCATAAACAGGAAGGGCAAGCAGTTGGTCACCCTATAGGTAGAATTTTTTATGGCCAGGCGATGCTCAGTATACAACGTACTGGTAGGGTGGATAACCCTCAGTTGCCTGGGTGTTGTCCAATCACTCAAGTCCCTAATCATTCGGTTTCTAATGTCGAATGAGACAAGGACAATACGAGGAATCTAGTCATAGTCCAGAGGATATTATTTTGCATTCTTGAAAAAGAAGCGAGAGGCCTTCAATATCGACGGGTTGGATGTGATAGAAGAGGTCATAGCAGGGTCCCCAATAGAAGACTTGGTACCTATACACCTCTATGAAGACCACCCAAAGAGAATGGTTTATTCGGGATCGTCGCTGGAAAAAGATAGGAGGAAAAAGATTATTTAATTTCTAAAAATGCACCACATAACGTTCGTATGGAGCCATGAGTACATGTCGGGCATCGATGTCTCGATATTGACCCATCAACTGAGGATTAATCAGCCAAGTGTCCAATTAGGCAAAAAAATAATGTTCACATATGAGAGGAACTAGGTAGCAGATGCGGAGGTGGGAAATTACTGGAGGCAAAGTTTCTTAGAGAAGTTAAATATCTAGAATGGTTGTCTAACGTAGTGATGGTTAAGAAGCCAAATGGGAAATGGAGATTGTGTGTAGATTATTCAGACCTTAACGATGCCTATCCAAAAAATTCGTACCCCTGGCCCAAAGATCGATGCTTTGGTGGACTCTATGAAGGGTCATGAAACACTCTCATTTATATACGCGTACTCTGACTACAACCCAATCAGGATGCACTCAGAGGACGAAGAGAAGACATCGTTCGTAACTGATCGATGAACTTACTATTGCGGGGTAATGCAGGGGAAACCTACTAGTGGCTGGTAAGATAAATTTTCAAAAAAGAGATTGGAAGGACGATGGAAGTCTATGTGGACAACATGTTAAAAAATTATTCAAAAGGGGAGGAACACGTCGCAGATCTTGAAGAA
This sequence comes from Sambucus nigra, assembly GCA_949130495.1. NCBI lineage: Eukaryota > Viridiplantae > Streptophyta > Magnoliopsida > Dipsacales > Adoxaceae > Sambucus > Sambucus nigra. Next base: position 401,191,728 of record OX422220.1, read on the forward strand.
ACCTTCAAGATCCTTAATAAGTAAAAAATGAAGTTGAACCCAGAAAAGTGTGAATTCGGTGTGGCATTAGAAAATTTCCTTGTGTTCATTATCACACAAAGGGGGAATGGATAAAACCCTATAAAAATAGAAGTCGTTCATAACATGTGAAGCTCGAGAATAGTGAAAGAAGTACACTCCTTGACCAGAACGTTGGTTGCACTGAATCGGTTGGTAAACAAAGCCACGAATATATGCATTCCCTTATTCAAGACATTAATAAAGGCCTTCATCTAGATGGATGAATGCAAACGCAACTTTCATCATCTAAAGTCCTACCTGGACGACCTGTCCCTACTCCTAAAAATAATTTAAGAGAAACCCTTTATGTGTGTCTCGTCATCTGCTCAACTGCGATTGACTTTATTTTGATCAGAGAAGGCGAAGGGATTCAATTCCTAGTATACTACATGAGTATGGTTTCAGAGGAGTGGAAGCGACATACCTAGTCTGAGGGAAGTTAGCATTCACTTTAGTCATAATGACTTAAACATTGGGATTGTATTTCCAAGCACACGCAATTATGCTTCTGATAAATTTTCCCCTAAGGCATGTCCTCCATAAGTGATAGGTCTCCGGTAGGCTCATGAAGTGGTTAGTAGATCATGGAAAATTTAACATATGATACAAGATAAAGATCGCAGTAAAAAGGTCAGGACGTTACCGACTACATCGCAAAATTTTCAATTGATGGCAGTGAAGAAACAGTGAGAGGGATGGAGAAAAATAAGTTAATTTGGATGATTTATGTAAACGGGTAGTAAAATAAGGAAAGGTGTGGAGAAGGACTAATAATCGAATAGCCAAACGGTGGAAGTATAAACTATGGATTGTGATTCAACTTCAAGGCCTCAATAATGAAGCCGAATATGAAGTACTGATCATAGGAAATCGTCTCACCCTTTCCATAAGTGTTGAATAGGTTGAGTAACTCAAACAACAGGTGATCAACGATTACAAGGAGAAAGGAAGGAAAATGATGGCATACCTAAGGAAGTTTCGGCAAATAGTAGATCAGTTTAAGGCATTTGACATCAAGCACATTCTTAGGGCAGAGAATGCGAAAGCTAACCACCTCGTGAAACTAGCCTCAACAGATCATGGGAATCCACTAGTGGAAATCCTGGATAGGTTGAGCATTTATAAAGAGGATAAAAGGGTATTCGGTCTCTTAAGGCTTAGTCCCAGAAGGATGGATAAAGACACCTCATTTATTAGTGAATGAGCACTACCAAATGATCTATTAGAGGCTCAAGGCCACAAGATTCCTTACGTATGAAGGAATTTAATATTATCGAGGTTACTCTCATCAAATCCTTCGATGTATTCACCCCAATGAAATAGCAACTGTTCTAGCCAGATCGCGCGAAGGAGCATGTAGAAGATATTGGAGGGAGGAGACTGGAACAATGAGCAGTAACCCAAGGTTACTACTGACTAATAATGCAATGGGATATCGAAGACTACTTATGAACCTCTAACAGAAGATAGAAAATGAATAATGACATCTATCGATCTACTAAAGTATTGGAGGTGATCATATCACCTTGGTCAATTTCTTTATAGGGGATGGATATCCTGGGATTGCTTCTAATAAGAAAAGATCAGTATAAAATCCTACTAATATCGATAGACTATTTTACCAAGTGGGTGTATGCATAACCACTCGCCAGAATCACGGACCAGAAGGTCCATTCTTTCATATGGAGGTGAATTATTAGCCGGTTCGATATACTTAATAAAATCATTACAAATAATATGAGGAAATTTGACAGCGTGCATATTTGTAAGTTATGAGATTATTTCGGGATTAAGCATTACTATTCTACTCCAAGACAATCTAAATGCAATGATCAAGTCAAGGTGACGAACAAAACATTGCTTATGGTATTAAAACCGAGTTAAATAATGCCAAGGGCCTCTGAGTAAATAAATTAACTTCGATCTTATGGGCATACCTAAAGATGATAAGGGGGCAACAGGGTCCACACCCTTCGCCTTTACATATGGTACATATGTCATCATCCTCATAGAGATAGAAATCCAGAAAATAAGGGTACAATGCTTCAATGATGAAGAGAATGTCGAGAAGCTACGAGAAAACCGAGGCATGTTAGACAAAAGAAGGGAGGAAGCGACACTGAGGATAGAGGCAACTCAGTAAAAGGCTGCACAAAACTATAATTGAAAGGTCGAGAACAGGATATTTTAAGTAGGCGAGCTGGTGCTCATAAATACAACTCAATCCATAAAGGTTCCAAGCCATGGGAAGTTAGTTGACAATTGGGAAGGACCCTACGTGGTTGCCCGTATCATCTGGCTAGGGATGTACAGCCTCAGAGATAACAAAGGCCAAGACCTGCCACACCCATAGAACATCAGAAACCTAAAAGGGTATTACCGGTAAGCGATCAAAGACCCGCGACTCGACAGTAGAAGTCGCAGTTAATGCTGCTTATTTATGTTATTTTAATATTTCTATTATAATTTCTTGTTAAGACTCTTTTGTCCATCACTTTTGTCACCATCTTTGGTGTAGTGATAAATAACTACGTTATTCATAAAGAAGTTATTTTTCGAATGACTATTTCTCCACTTGTTCTTTTTCTACCCCCTAAGTGTTCGGATTGTACTAGTTTATGAACCAAACTCTAGGGGGATAAGGCTAATGCCAGGTGGTGTTCTGGTACATCTTTCCTAAGCTCATAGACTATGGATATACCAACTTGGTTGATCCCAAGGTTTAACCCATGCCCCCCGGATCTGATCCGATTTGCATAGCAAGGCCATTCGATTACAACAGGATGAACTCCAATTCAAGATGGGTTGTTCCCAATCACTATGCTTTTTAAAATTAAAAAGGAGGAAGAGTATCGGGTGAGTAAGGAGGAAATAAGGGCGGAGTGCTATTGCACTAAGCAAATATTTATTCAGTACATGTTTTATTTTTAAAAACCATTGATTGGAGCATAGATGGTCACCCATACCACCATTTTCTCCAATTGACTTTTGGAGTATAAATAATATAGTTATCATGTACAAATAATCAAACAGTTTAACTCAGTCATTCGGAATAACATGGATATCGTGTGTAAATAAAAAAAAATGGTTCAACTCAGTTATTCGTAATAACATGGTTTGTCAATCATGTATGAACAAAACAACGTGTCTTCCCAAGAAAGTATGAATAAATGATAAGGAAGGTTTGTGAATTAATACTACAAATAGTTTGACAACTCTATATAAACAAGGGTGTAATCATGTTGGTTAAGCCCAATATCCCTGTGCAAGCAGATCCTCTGTCCCGTCTAATGAACAGGTTGATATAGTTAAATAGTTCGTAGTACAAAGAGATCATTCATCCATGAGTTATTTATAAATAAATCCAAGTGAAGGATAAGTAAATGCATTATAACATCAAAAAAGTTGAAGCCAAATGTCAAAAGGACTGAAGCCATTTCGAATTGTTCAAGGCTGAAGCCAATAGAAATTGTTTCAGGCTTAATCTTACATTGTAGAAAGAAATTTTAAGGGGCAGGGGGATGAAGAGGGACGACGTGTTGAATGAGCTCCTTAGTTGCACTGACTGGTCCACACCTAACCGATCAATCTCTTTAGGGAGATAGGCATTTTGAAAGACCAAATAACTCTTTAGGATAGTCATACCTCAAGCATGGGGCCCTAGAGCCATCCTCGATATGAGGAACCCTATCCCCCTCAGCCTCATCATCTTTATCATCGATTATTAGCCTTCGGCATATGGAAGTAAGAGGGCTTCCCCCTTATAAGGGACTTTTCTCATGTCTTCTTCATCCAACCATATCGGTAGTTTGTATACAATCAGTAAGAGGCCGCATGCTTGTATACAATTAGTAGTTTTCCAACTATCAAAAGATAATTAACCCTAAATAAGTTAAAGAATTGAACAATGAAGCAAATTAGAATTCTCCATAAGTTCGAAATGAGTTCATAGAGAGCCAATTTAAGGAAGGATAAAATTTCCCAGACAGACCTAAAGAGTTGAATTTCAAGGCCATCTTGGAAGCAACGCTCGTAGAAATATACCTACCCTTCATGAGTAATAAGGGTATGATCGATCTCGTCATTGATCTGAACAGATAAGGCCTTAGAGAAAGATAACCTCTCTACCCATCCATTCGTTGTCTCCTCAGATAAATAGTTATCAGCCACATGGAGTCCTTCGGATTGCCCCCAACTAGAACGATAGTTGAAGGTTCTGATATAATAGAAGTTGAGAGTCTTCGAGCTAGGAAATTAAGAACTATGAGGTAATGGTCGGGACCTAGAAAATAGGGTAAAGAAAACCATCATCCTCTGGCCCTTCGTTCAATGTGTTGAGGGAGAAAAGACTCCCTAATCTCCACCATATTAGCTAAAGACTCTGGTGATAAAGTCTGGCTTGATGTGTTTGATGTAAGGGACGATCGAACGACTAAAGCCACTGCAAGTACTAGAATAATGGTGAGTTAGGGGATACAAAGTTAGCAAGATGGGTATCGACTTTTGGGAATAGGGAAACAAAGTTACTAATCCTAGGAAAGTGGAAAATAAAACCTAAACTGAGGTGAGCCAAAGTGAGAAATGAGAAAATAGGCGATAAAATAAAGAAGAAGAGGGAGAAGGAAGAACGTACTAGTTAATAAGATGCGAAGAAAAGAATCCTTTGGAAGAAGAAAAATGGCGGAAGAGAAGGAAAACCTCAGAGCCCGTATAACTTTAATTGATGGAAATGGTAGAAAATGAAAACAAAAGGCCCTTTTTTAAATCAAAGTGAAATTACCTTTTGAATTTAACGATCCGATTTGGGTTGATCCAACGATCCTGACACGGCGAGGGGGTTGCATGCACGGTAAAATGTGTGGATTGGAAAGATATGGTAGATAATATCTTAAAGGCACGCGAAGAATCAAAAGTAATGAGAGGGGATGTTTTGTGTAGGGAAGATCCGCCAACGGTTCAACAACCAAAGAAAGACAATGATTAGGCTATCAACTGTCACTATGGCATAATGATGGCATTAATTAGTGGGTATAGCTTTCGCTCATTGTCAAAGACTATTCAATTCGGCACGTTGAATGCAAAAAGTCTGGAGGGTTACTGATGAGGAGGATGTCTGAATGATAGCCGAACGGACGGGGTAATATTCGAATGATCTCTAAATGATCATGGTTTGATGGCATCTGAATGAGGTGCAAGCACCAAGTACTAAAGGTCTCCTTTCTAGTAAAAAAACTAAATAATGACAAGCTTCAGTTGGTTAACAACGCAAGGGGTTATGGATGTCTTAACAGGGGCCCCTCAGTCGGATGAAGGGGTCTCCTATCTTGATCGAGAAACTCCCTACGATGCGATGGATATTTACACTATCAGAGACTTAATCAAAGAACGTGTATACAATGGCTAGCACAAGGCCTATTATTACGGGCAGATATCTCAGAGAATCCATACATGTGTCCCGCCTGAGTTTGAAATATATCAATGTGCACGCAGGGGAATAGGACGAACATTGTATTAAGGTTGTGTGTATAAAGCCTTATAGAGCATTAAATTAACTAGGCCATGTATTGTACTCAAAACCTTTATGTATCCTATTAATAAAGAAGATCATACCTTTCACCATGGACAAGGTCAAGTTTAGCTAAACCACATACATAGTTTGTTCCGTCTTGTCCCTCATCCCCCTCTCTATTCTCATAAATATAAATTGAATGTGTTGTGCAAATTTTGCATCAACACTTAACATCACTTTTATATGGTGAAAATTTTAAACTTCATTTGAGTATGGTGAAATTTATAAACATTATTTTATAGTGAATAATTAAATCCTTCTCTCGATAGTAAAAGAATTCTAGGAGTCTTGTGTCCTGGGGATGTCACAGTATATACCCCTGAGAGGTGGGAAGTACTTAACATCATATGTATATTGTGAAATTTTTTAACATCATTTGTATATGATGAAATTTCTAAACATCATTTTATGGTGAGCATATAATTAAACTTTCTCTCTGCAGTATGAGAGTTATCAGAAGTCATCTTTAAACCACTCTCATAAGAAACTCAAGGGATAAGTAATTTATATATCATCAAATTTTATAGTCAAAATAGGGATTAAGCCCAATGAAAAAGACATCTTGTCCTAATGTCCTAAAATAAACATCACTCTGTGGTGAAAATTTAAGCATCACATAACTTGGTGAAAGAAACAAAGCAGATACTACACTTGGAAAAAATACTGAAAAAGACAGTTACATAGCCGAACATGAAAATTATATGCGGATAACATGCCAAAAGTTCTTAAGTACAAAATAAGATTGATGTTCATAAATGAATATTAAAGACGAGATTATAAAATTTGGGCCTCAGAGACCACATTCAGCCGCCCAGAGAAGATAGAAAATAAGAGTTTTAAACATCAGCCACCATCCCCTCAGGAACAATGGGCTTAGGGACGGACGGGTTCTCGTAAGGATTTGTAATGGTCCCATCTTGGTCATCATCTACCTCTGTTCCATCCTCTTCATCAACTTGGGTCATCTCATCTTCAGCTACTACCTACCCAGCAATATCGGCCTCAGCCTGTACCTCCTAAAGAGCGGTGATACTCTTAGGATCTACGGAGTAGAGGGATTTTATAATCTTGTCTAGCACAGGATTATTAGTGGTGATATCACCACATTGGTTAGCAACCCGACGATAAATAGCCTTTGCTCCCTTCTCGAGATACTAGATGGCATACCTAAAAACTTATCTGACTCTTTGAAGTTAGCAACGGACTTCTCGACAACAGACTTGACATGCTCATCCTTATCCCCCTTCTATTCCTTAAGCTTGGCCTCAAGTTTTTTAACTTTGTTCTAACATCTTTGTCTTACAGTTACAAGGCATTTCTTGTGCTAATCTCAGAGATATTGTGTCTTGGTGTTATAGTCAGTTTTTTGGTCCTCCACCTTCTGCCTCAGTTCTAAGAGCTGAGATTTAGCGTCATCAACCAGCTTCATCAACTACTATTATCCACAATATCATCAACATAAACCATGGTTTTGGGATCAAACCCCATAAAATCCATATTTGTTCCATTAATGCTAATACATAACTATCACACAATTTACTCATCTTAAACCATATATTAGCAAGTAGAAAACTTGCCTTGAAGTAGAAATCTCATATTTCTTTGTGGTAGCAACAATCTCAAGCCTCAATCTTCAATCTTCAATCTCTCTCTTTTCTCCACAAGTTCTCTTCTTCTCTCTTACTATCTAGGTTATTAAATGCACTCTTAAGATAATAAATGAGGTGCGAGACTTAAATCGTGGCTTAAGTCTAAAATTCCCAACTTAAATTATTAATACCACATTAAAATGATTCACAACTACACATTTAAGTTAAAACCAGTCAAAAGTCCCCGAAACATAAAAATACTATATGGCACTTATTTTGACTATCTCGCACATTTCGGGACTAACTACGCCCTCTAAATTGGCATCCAAAAATTTTATAAATCATTTCAAGTTCCGGTTTTATTTAAACCATAAGTGTCATTTAAAGCATATGACACTATAAAATGCAACATTATGATATTTACATACACACACAGTAAATATGCAACAATCTTAGTAAATATTAACTTTCAACTCATTCAATTAATATTTACTCCATTTTTCAACATTTTATATAATTACTTCACACAGTAAATTAATATAAAATAAGTCTCTCAAAAGCGAGGGTTGTTACATCAACATCATATTTCAAGTCTCCAACGGTATGAATTCTTTTATATATTTGTAGGAGACCTGGAATTACTTTAAAGGGTGTAAAATTTTATATAATCAACTTTTTTAATGTTAGAAATCTCATTTACAACTTGGTACGCATTTCATATTTTCAGGAATTTATTTTATAAACATTGCACTTAGTTTTTGGGCTTAAAATTGATTTTCCATAATTCTGGCAAGTCGTTCGAAGTAATTGTTAGAACGATATTTTCGTTCGAACCACTCTTTTGTTCGAACGAGGTTTGTTTAAATTTCGATGATTTCTCATTTTGTTAGCACTGTCATATCTATCGAATTGTCGTTCGAACGAGAAATCAAATCAAACTTCAAACGACTTTCAATATAATTTGTATTGGTATATCATTAGATTGGTAGTTCGAACGAGACTTCTTTTGAATGAAAATATCTTTCGAACGATGTTTCTGGCGAGAAATTTTTTGGCAGTTTTTACCCCACTTTCCCACCTGTTTACCCACTAACTTCCTACCAGACTTATTTAGTGCGGGAACCAACATTGAAAATCTAACTTTTGACATTTTCTAAACACATTTTTGAGAGAACATTTTTAGAGACAAAAAATTCTTAGTTCAAAAGTTCATTTTCTTTTAGTGTTTTTGTGTAACCATGAACTAATTTCTACAAAAATATTTACACCCAAAGTTTAGTTTATCCAAGTTTTTACTTTTATATATTTGCTTTGAGTGTTTTGGCACCGCGTTCACTTTTCTACACAAGAAGAAAAGGGTTTGGGTCCTTTCTCTACCCCAACAAGAGGAGAAACAGTTTGTTTACGCTGCGGTGTTCCCACTCGAAGAAAGGCTTCGTGCGTGGTTGACGGTGTCCAAGAGCCCCATCGATGGATTCTGAGGTTATTCTCTAGGCGGAGGTTGAAGATCGAAGGATCACATCAAATCTTGAAGGGAGACGAGTCTGTTGTGTAAGTCCTCTTGTCGAGTCTTTGTAAAATTCATACCATACTTAATGAATTTGTTAGGCCAGGGCCGTCCGAGGTTTTTTCCCGATTTGAGTTTTTCCTCGTACATTGATGCATTGTGGGATTGTGAATTTATTTTATCTTTTGCAAAAATCACCTAGAACGCATGCTTAGGGTAAAAAGATAAAATTGGGTTTAATTCGCAATCTTGCTTAAAATGGTGCGTGTTTAATTATTTGGGTAAGTTTATTTGAAGTTAATTTAATTCAAGTTGGCACAATATTAATTGGATAATATTCTTGCCTAAATTGTTTAAACTTGTTAATTAAATTAATTTGGTTTGAGTGAATTTAAAGTGTGTGTGTGTGTGTTTACTTTTTAGTGTTTAATTTTAATTTGTTTTAAGAAATTAAAATTTGTGTTCACTATAATTTTCATCTTTTTAAAGAAAAGAAAATTAAATAAATTTTGGAAAATTAAATTTTATTAGTAACCATATTTATTTCGCACTTATATGAAATTAAAGTTAAAGATTTTTTAAAATTAGGGGTCCTTCGTTCCCAATAAAAATTATTATATTCAAGTACAAATAAACTCGCCTTAATTCCAATTCGAGGTGAATTTCAACTCAATTGCTCCAATTCCTTCTTCTCCAAGTAGCCTACTGTCTCTAACTCTAGGCTTTTCTATCTAAAAGTATTAGGGTCAATTAGTTTTAGCCTATTGACCTTATTAATAAGCTAATTTAGAAATTGGGTTTAGGCCTCATATGGTTCTCACTCAAACAAGCCCAAAACTACATCCAAATAGTCCAAAACATGGCCCGAGCCATATACTAACCCATAGAGCCTAAAATCCATTATTTTAAGCCTTAACTAAACATTCTACATGACCCAAATGTCGATCCAAAGTTCTAAGTCAACAAATAAACTTTCTAACCAGTGCGAGTCTCAAAATTATGATCAAATTATTTAATTGAATTATTTATTAAATAATTATTAATTCGTTACTTTGTAGTAAGTCTAATTTAAATTTTGAATAATACATTAGATAACACATATGAAATATGATTAATGACATCACTGTAACACCCCACGACTTTGGGGACTGAGAAATTTAATTTTTGGGAAAATTAAATTTAATTAAATTGGAGAATTTTAAAATTTGGGAATTTAAGTCCAAAAATAGAGGACGTTTCAAAGTGTTCCGGATGATATTTTTGAGGGTACCATCGATCCCGGAAGGGTCGAGATAGTCAAAATGACTGTCATTGGGTCTTATTTCGGCTCCGGAATGTTTTTAAGTTGTTTTGACTTGAATTGGAGTCAACGAGTCATTTAAAGTGTGTATTAACATTTAAAACTGGGATTTTGTTTTAAAAGGTTGGAGGCTTACGGATGAAGCCATTCTCTCATTTGAGAGAAAGAGAGAAAAGCCCTAGAGAAGAAGAAGAAGAAGAAGAAGAAGAAGAAGAAGAAGAAGAAGAAGAAAGGAAGAGAGAGAGAGGAAGAAAAGCTTGGAGATTTCCGGCCCTACCGCGACATCGAGGATGATCCAACCTCTACAAACCAGAGGCAAGTGTTTAATCTTGCTAAATAGCTATTTGTGTATTTTATTTCATAAATTGTGGGGTAAAGAAATGGTTTTTGGGTATTAATGTCAAAACCTAGATTTTAGGTTTAAATCTTGAAATCAATGTTTAAATTGAGAATTAATGACATAGAAATGATTGGGATCAACTTTGGGTTGATTAATGGGCTTAAAATCATGATTTGATGAAGGTTGGGGGTTGGAATGAGAAATTTAGGGTTTAGGATTCGTAGGTTTTGAAGAAACAGATGAAACCTTCAAAAATTGCAGGTCCGAATCAATTCGCCCCCTCAAGCGAATCGATTCGGTTTGGTAAAATTAGCAGGTCTGCATTGACCGAATCGATTCGGACCCCAAGCCGAATCGATTCGGCCTATTGCAGAAGCCCAGGTCTTGGGACCCGAATCGATTCGCCTGGGAGGCCGAATCGATTCGAAAACAGGGCATTTTGAAGTATTTTCTCCATAGTGATTTCAAACCCTTTTTTGGTTGGGTTTATTGATTTGGGGGCTTTCTCTTAGGATGTAAAAGATATATTCTTGGAGTCTTATAAGGAGTTTCTCACATATTGGGGTTTGAGGACCCTTAGGGTAACTTGGGAGAAATGTACCCATGTACGTATTGGAGTTACATGTGGATATTGGGGGAAAACTCTTTGAGGTTGGAATTTACCAATTATAGATAAAGGTATATATATATATATATATATATATATGTTTGAAGTTGAGAACTCGTAGAGAGTGAGAGGCCTCCTATCCTTAGAAATATTGAGACTAAGGAATAAATGATAACCCGATAGGGGTAAGGATTCATAAAATACAATTGAACCATAGGTAAAAGTTGGGAAACAGCTTGCGGGTGTACTATCGACTAGGATAAGCGGTAGCGTAAATTCTAGTTAGGAGAGTTTATACGCAATTATGGGGTTATGGCCATTGAGATTCCAATACTTGAAATGAGGTTGGAATAAATTGAGGTTTTAGACTATTAAGTCCTGTTAATGCCTATGGTTAGATAGTACTAAAGATAATTATGTACTTTCACATTTAGAGGTGAAAGGTGTAGTGATGGATTTCTACACAAATTCTTGGGTGATAACCCTAATGTTGAATGTATATGTATAGATATAAACATATGGTTTTGGGAGACTACTCATCATAGGAAGATGATTGAATATGTTTCAAGTAAGGGATTATATTCACGTATCGAGGTAAATTAAAGGAATTGTGGTGACGGCTTGTATATTGAGGACTATGTATACTTATAGCCAGGTATATATATATATATATATATATATATATATCTTATGCATATGAACGAGAATTAGTTTATCATATATAGATATAAGGATATGTGTATATGTGTTGATATATATCCGCATGTATATAAATGTATGGATATATTTATGTTATGAACATACATGGTATGGATACTTAAACCGTATATGGTGGTTTATTATTTGATCCTATAATTGGATCATATGGATGTATATATATTGTGCATGTGAATAATACATATACTTATTTGGTTAAGCATACCCCGCTCATGCTATCATTGGGAAGTTGCGCGCGTAGAGGGTGAGCATCCTGGCATATAATGCAGGGTGTGGATATTCCCCAGGTCATAGTCGTCCCTTGTGATTATTATACATATAGATATATATTTTTGGGATGAGACGTGGTGGGTATGTTTCGTCTCATTGCCGGTTGGAACTATGACCGCTTCCCGGGACGTCGTGTGCGTGTGTTTACCATGAGATGGGTGTCGTTTAGTCCCACCATGGTGGCCCCAGTATTGCTACGTGAGCCGGGCACTGGGAAGATGATAGCACTGATGCAGTTTATCGGCGATATATATAGCCGAGTATATTATTTGCATGGCCTTGTACATCATAAGTAGTATGTACACTTGGCTATTGGATTGATGATGATATATATATACGGTTAGAAATAAATACCTATATATATATATATATATTTATATATATCCTATAGATGAAAGGATATGGACTTTTATGAAGTACATCTTAGATGATTATGGTGTACTAGATTGATGGGGGTTGATGTATCGCACATAAGGTATTATTCGGTTACATCATCCCAAGGATATTATTGGAGGTTCTTTTATTTTATCTTATTTGTTTTCTTTCTTTTCTTTTCTTCTTTCTTTCTTTAGGAGTTATAGTTTAATAGTAATGTTAGTATATACTTGTATGTTGAGGATTATGGATCTCTAGGATCGACATTGCCCAGGAGTAGTGTAACGAGGTGGTTCCTTGTTTGGATTTCGCTTTGCGAGACACCTCACGCACGAAACGCAGTGCCATGTCGAGATTTGAGAGAAGTAATTCCATAGGTGGCATCACGGATCTCTGGTCTTGACCTTGTCAGGAGTAGTGTAACGGGGCGGTTCCTTGTTTGGATTTCGCTTTGCGAGACTCCCCACGCACGAAACGTAGTACAATTTTGGGATTAGAGAGAAGTCTTGCCAATATTCCATGTGCATATTATTAAGTATATTAATTCTTACGTTTTTAGCCTATATATATATATATATATATATGTATATGTATAGGGGTAATGTTTTAGGAATTATGATAATTATAACTCATGAGATTATCAATCGGAATTCATTAAGCCTTTTATGGCATAATTGTTGTAATCATAATCTAACAGGATTAGAAATGGATGGATCCTTAGATTATGACGGGAAGGTAGCTCTCGTGGTTATAGGCTAGGCCTAATAAGTTAGGTTGTCCTAAAATCAATTGGGGTAATTTAACTAAAATTGAGGACGCGAATAGGTGCGCGCCTTTAGATGAGAGGTGAGTTGGGGCTCCACGAGAGTGCGGTCTCACTTTATTTATGAAATTATGTACACCGGTATTCATTTTGCACGGTTAACACACTTGCTAAATATTTTACACATTCGGGGCTCTGACCCGTTTACTTCTCCCTCCTTCTTGTATATACATATATATTTCCACAGGTATCCTACCGCAGGGATGCCGGATGACTTTCTATCCAGAGTCTCGGGAGCCGTGACAGGTGCGGACTGTTGCGGGATGTTTCATGTAGCCGCTTCTTACTTCTTTAAAATTTTAGGTAGGATTCATGTTGTATATCGGGTTTGTACCCAAGGGATATTTACATACATGTTTACATTTATTCCATTCAGTTATTGTATTGGCTGTGATCCGACAGCTTATTCGGGTCCACTTGTTGTAGTACATTCGGTTGTAATTAATTGGTTCATTTTATTTATTATAGTTCTTTCCTGCATCTCTCATATTCATTAGTAGTTTTATAGTGTTGGGTCGTGTATGTTGCAAGTTTTAAATTTTTATAACATCTTGCTTATATGATTTCGGGTAGTTAGTCCTATATTATATAGTACCGACAGTTGATGTTGAGACTGGACCATCTGGAATTCCTGATTTAATATAGTATAGGGCTGGCCACCCGTTATTATTTTAGGCGGGGTGTTACAATCACGAGTCACTGCAGGTAAGTAACTAATTTTATAATTATTTAATTTAATGCACTTAAATTATGGGGTATTATATTCAAAAAGTTTGTAACTTTTAGGCATCTTTTAAGGAGAGAATTGAGAGAGAAATAAGATAGAAAATGTGATAAAATATTATGAACTTGAGAGAAATTTTCATAGATAAGTAGAAATATTTTTTAATATAAGATGAATATTACTAATATTTCGAATCTAAGATTATCAAAGATTTTGGTGTTTTGACTCGGCACTTATATTTTAAGCGATTTATTTTGTGTGCTACACATCTTCACCCTTGTTTGTGTGTGTGTGTGTGTGTGTGTGTGTTTCATATTTGTATTTTATGCGTGTATTTAAAAATCATTATCGTTGCACACATATTTACGTGATATTATTTTCATACTGAGTAGTTGAGAAAAATCATGATTAGAGGAATTTATGCATATGTTAGGTGGTAGAATTTGGGTAGATAATTTATGCCTAAATTGTGGAAATTGAATCTAATTATTTTAATGATAAATTGAGATAATGATATTGATGATGGTTATTTTTGGATGATGCATAGGAATCCTTTAGCCAAAACATTTGTTGAGCGGAGTCTGATTTTATCTTTTATCACAAGAACTAGGCTACGGACCCCTTGGGTTATTAAATCATTTCGTCATGGGATATTACTCTATTATGGTAGGACGATGAGGGGTGTACTGTATAGTGCCTTGTGATTGTGTTATTAGATTGTTTATATTGGGGTTCATAGGATTTTTGACACAAGAGTGAAAGAGAGTCCATACCATACTAAGGGAGGTGCGAGGGAGATATTGATATGGGGTTTTGGAAGTGTAGTGACATGCGGTGAGATCCTAGGATTGATGATGTTTATCTTGGTCTTTTAACTTAGTGGTCTTATGTATACACTTTTATATAAGTGCACACATGAGTATGTGTTTCTCAGTAAGAGCATTTATACAAGCCTAGTGAGTTTCTCACTCACACCCCCACAATTTATATGCATTTCGAGTTCTGTATGAGTTTACATTTTTACGGATATATTGGAGTTTGAGATGCATTGGGACGTTTGGTTGGCTTTGTACTCTATTTTATTTAAATTGAAAAGAAAGTTTTATTTCATTTTTATTTAATTATAAAAGAAAGAGTTTTGATATTAAAGGGAAACCAATCTGTTTTCTTTATTTATAAATTGTTATTTTAGTGTCCGCAACCGTTTTATTTTAAATGGATTTTTTGTTGAAAAATATTTAATTTGGCACACATTTTTTTTAGATTCACGGTTGTTACAATTGGTATCAAAGCTCTAAGTTACTCGGCTTGGGATTATCGATTCGTTACACATACGTTACATTATCTTTGATTTTTTCACAGTGAGTGAATGAAAGAATAAGTCTTATTCAACTTTGAGAATAAAATTTCTTTTAAGGAGGGGGGGGGGGGGGGGGGGGGGATTGTAACATATCGTATTTTTTAGATTTAATTAAAAATATTATTGAATGAATTGTCACAATTGTTTTAGAATTTTATTTGCGGATTCTAAAATAATTATTTGCAATTTTATGGATTTTATTTGAATTATTTAAATAATATATGGATTAAAAAAATCAATTGTGAAATATATTTACATATACATATTTTAAACAAGTAAAATATTTTTTAAATTTATTGAATTTCTATTTGAGTAGTTTTTAAATTAGTTAGTACGTGACATGTTAGACAAGTTGCAAATTTCAATTTTATATTTTTTACCATAGTAATGTTACACAAGATCATTTGGAAAAATTAAGAGGTATTTTAAAAAATAAACGAGAAAAGATGAATTTTAAAGGAATATTAGTTGTTGAGAAATTAATATGGTGCTAGTTTACTAACTATTGTGACTTTTATGGTGAGTTTGTGAAAACTATGTGAGGGTGAGGAGGAGGTTCATATATGAACGACTTTAGTATGTATTTTATGAGTTTATTTTGATTAAAAATCATAAATATGAAATTTGAAAGAAAATGAGTTGTTAAATAATCAATTTGGGAGTTGGGGCTCATTTAAAGGGTATCTGTGAGGGGATATGAAGTGTTGAGTAGGAAAATGAAGTGAGAAAGAGTAGGAGCTAAGGCTTTTTTTTTTAAATTAAGGTTATTTTAAACCTACTTATTGATATATAAAATTGTCTTAAGGTTTGTGATTTTTAATCACCTTTAGTGAGAGAATTCAAAAGAATTAAGAGAGAAAATAAGATAGAAAATGTGAGAAAATAAGATAGAAAATGTGAAAAAAAAGATGGACTTGAGAGAAATATTTGGAGAGAAATATAAGGAGTTTTTAATATAAGACTAAGATTACTAATATTTTCAGGAATTTTTTGTGATTTTTTTCAATGGTTGTATTTGAAGAGATTTGAATTAGGTGTTCATCCTCCCGTGGTTATTTTGTATACTATACATGTTAACCCTTGTTTGAATATATTGCATCTTTATACGTTATACTTGTATATAAATTACATCTTTATTTCACAGATATTTATGTGATCTAGTTTTCATGTCGAGTAGTTGATAAAAATCATGATTAAACGAATTTATGCATATGGTGTGTTATAAAATTTGGGTAGAGAATTTATACCTAAATTGTGTCAATTGAATATAATTGTTTAAATGATAAATTGAGAGAATTATATTGATTATAATTATTGTTGGATGATGAATAGTCATCCTTTGTCCAAAATCATATGTCGGACCGGGTGTGTTTCGAGTAGCGATTTTATCTTTCATTGGAGGAACTAGGTCGTGGACCACTTGGCCTATTAAGCAGTTTTATCACAAGATGTTAATTTATTATGATAGGAATATGAGAATCGTATTTTATAGTTCCTTGTGGTTGTATTAGGGTATTATTTATGTTGGGCTCCATTGAATTGTTCGAAGGATAATTGACAAAATTTGATATAGGGTTTTGGAAGTGTAACAACGCATGATGGGATCCTAAGATTGATGATATTTATCTTGGGATTTCGTTTGAGTGGACTGATTCATACACTCCTATACATGTTCACACACGAGTATGCGCAGCTCACTAGGAGAATTTATACGAGATTAGTGAGTTTTCCACTCACACCCCCACAATTTATATGAATTTCAGGTTTTGAATGAGTTTCGACTAATTACGGCTATATTGGAGTTTGGGACGCATTATAACGTTTAGTTGGCTCTATACTCTATTTTATTTAAATTAAAATGAAATGAAATTTGTATTTTTTTTTTATTTAATTATAAAGGAAAGACTTTGGATATTAATGGGAACATAATGTTTCTCTTTATTTATAAATTGTTATTATACCCTTTCCAATTGGTTTATTTTAAATGAGATTTTCATTTTAAAATGTTCAATTTCTCACACATTTTATTTATTTATTTTAAATTCACAGTTGTTATAATTGGTATCAGAGCTCCTGGTTACTCGTATTCTCATTCTTGGGGTTATCGGTTCGTTGCATGTAATTTATGTTATCTATTATTATTCCATAGTAAGTGAATAAAAGAATAAGTTTTCTTGAATTTTGAGGACAAAAATCGTTTTGAAGGGGGAAAGATTATAACATCCCATATTTTTAGAATTAATCAAAAATATTATTGAATGAATTGTCATAATTATTTGAGAACTTTATTGTGGATTGGAAACTAATTGTGTGGCATTTTATAGATTTTAGTGGAATTATTTAAATAATATATGGCTTCTATAAATCAATTTCAAAATACACACACACACACACACACACACACACACACACACACACACACACATATATATATATATATATATATATATATATATGGACATAGTTTAATTAATTAAAATATATGTGAAATTTATTGAATTTTTTTTAATTAGTTTCAAAACTAGTTAGTACGTGACATGTTAGAGAGGCTGGACATTTTATTTTTATATATTTGGTCATGGTAATGAGACACTATATTGTTTGAAAATATTAAGATTTATTTGTAAATACAAATGACAAAAAAATTAATTTTAAATGAATATTAGTTGTTCAGTAATTTGTAGGGTGCTAGTTTGTTAGTTGATGTGTCTTTTATGGTGGATGTGTGGAAATTATGTGAGAGAAATAAGGAGGTTAAGATATGATTAACTTTGGTATGTATTTTATGATTTTATTTTTATTAAAAATAAAATTTGGAATATTATTAGTTGTTAAATAATCAGTATGTGAGTTGGGGCTCATTTAACGGGTATTTATGAGGGGACATCAAGGGTCAAATGGGAAAATGCTGTGAAAAAGGGTAGGAGCCAAGGATTAACACTTTTATAAAAGTTTTAGGGTTATTTTAAACCCACCTACTCATATAAATGTGTCGATTTGTGTCTTTTAGAAATCTTTTAGAGTGAGAATTGAGAGAGAAAATAAGACGAACATCAGAGAGATTTTTAAAGTTAAATAGGAGATTTTAATATGAGATGAAGATTACTAATATTTTCAAGTCAAGATTTCCAAGAAATTTTGGGCTTTGATTTTATAGTTGTATTTTAAGCGATTTGATGTATGTGTTAATCATCCTGTGATTATTTTGTGTGATATACATGTTCACCCTTATTTGTATACATATATTCCATTCAATTTGTTTCTTCCTTATATGTTATAATTGTATATAAATATCATCCTTATTGAACACAAGTTTCTGTGATCTTATTTTCATGTCGAGTAGTCGATAAAAATCTTTATTAGATGAATTTATGCATATGTTGACTTGAAGAATTTAGGCAGAGAATTTATAACTAAATTTTGGAAATTGAATTTAATTGTTCGAATTATAAAGTGAGAATTTTATTGATGATGATTATTTTTGGAGGATGTAGAGGCATCCCTTAGCTAAACCACTCACTGGACAAGGTGTTCGTTCGAGCAACGATTTTGTCTTTTATTGAAGGAACTAAGCGATGGACCTATTGGGTGGTAAATCATTTTTCATGTGATGTTAAGACATGATGATAGTACAATCATAGGAGAACCCTATAGTGCCTTATGGTTATATTATGAAATTATTTATGTAGTGGGACATTGGATTGTTCGAATAGTAATTGACCAAAGAGTGAACAAGATTCTACACCTTACTAAGGGAGGTGCAGAGGGGATTTTTATATGGGTTTTGGAAGTGTAGTGACACGTGGTGAGATCCTAGGATTGATGATATTTATCTTGGAATTTTAGTTGAGCGCACTATTGCATACACTTCTATATATTGCACACACGAGTATGTGTAGTTCATTAGGAGCATTTATACGAGCTTACTAAGTTTTCCACTCACCCCCCACAATTTACATGCATTTCAGGTACGCATTTGGATTGATTATGGCTATATTGTAGTTTGGGAAGCATTGGGACATTTATTTATCTTTGTACTTTATTTTATTTAAATTAAAAAGAAAGTTGTATGTTATTTTTATTTAATAGTAAAAGAAAGACTTTGGATATTGGTGGAAAAATAAATTGCTTTTTTGATTCTTTTAAAAAGGTTTAATTTTGCACGCATTTTTATTTTATCACAATTGTTATAATTTTTTTACAGGGCTCGGTACTACCCCCCAAACTGATTGTGCATATCGTGCATATGTCTATATCTTCATCTTACATGATGTTGGTCATCCATTTCTCCCAAGGAGATGTGGGAGGCTTGATATGTGTGTAATCTTAGTGTGTGATTACACAACGGTGTGACGGTGTATCGATTTCTCCTTTTTACAAGTGTTTGTTATGAACCCCATTAGGAGTGGGATCTACATACCCGATTAAGGCATGAGAGATCCCCGAAGAATTGGGGCGTTCGTATTGTACTTATATGTATAGTTGGTCCAATGATGGACATACTTTATATGAGGATACTGGATGGAGTTATTACGATTATTATGATATGCTTTCTTTATAGGAAACGGTGTAGTGTATGGGTATTTATATGTATAAAACTTAGCTTATGTAGTGATTAGGGTATTATGTTGTGGCACAAGGTTGAGATTAAGTCACCAGTTATGTGGATATTAATAGTTATTTGTATCGCGTATATTAGGATATCCAGCTAGTGTCGTGTAACACCCATGGGAAAATCCCGAGGCGCTAATAAAATTAACTAAAATGCATCCAAATTAAAATATTTTTTCAAACCATTTAGCAATGGACAATGGTCTATAGCGTAAGGGTTAGTATATGTACATGACTTATCTCCACCCGTTTGTGAGGGTTATGTATATATTTGCTTTATCCCATTAGTGAGGGTGGAAACTTCTTGCATATTTTATGTGATATGCATACCATGAGTGAGTGCTCATTGAGAACATGCTAGAATGGATTTCATAGTGGGGCACATGCAATGTGAACCTCGCTGGTACCCCGGTGAGTAAACGGGATTGTCCTTGGTCATATTTACTTGAAGGTTATACATATAGGTATTTGTGTACTGAGAGGGTTCACGGAGATATTTAAAGTGTAATATTGGGTATGGTAGATTATACAAATGATGGGTAAGCGTATGATTTATCCCTTCGTCGTGCTGAGGTCTTAGGCTTGAAATGGCCTAAGACGATACCTAGTACGGGTGAGTGATCCTTGAAGGCAATAGGGACACGCCTTCATTATATACTATCGAGAGAATAGACCATTTATTTATACATGCTGAGGTTTATACCTTTTGTAAGGAATTTAGATATAAATAGAGTCTGTCTCTTACCATATGTGATTATTGAGTAGCAATACCAGAGATAGTTATACCGATTTATATGTTATACTAATTTTTTGTATGACTTATAGTAGGGATTCCCACCTACATAATTATGTTTTGAATTTGTGTATTGTATATACTAAAGATGCGTATATTGCATTATTGGTGTGATATAGACAAATGTGGATAGATTTGAGATATAAGCCTATTATTAGTATCGCGATTATTTTGTGAGAACTACCTTAGGGCTTAAGACCTTAGTACATCATGTGATTCCTATTGAAAAAGATTAACCTAATATAGTTAACAACAAAGATTAAAGAATGATGTTGTAAGACTTTAATCACACGGGCTACATATAGGTTCGGGATTTAGAACCGCGTGATATTTTAAGTTGTTCGGTTGGGTAACTAATAGCTTAAAATATATTAAAACATGAGAGGAAGATATGTAGTTATAATAATATTATTCTATATATACTTGTTGTTTATGTTTTCTTTTAAAAATTTCTTTTACGGGTCCTTTTTGTGGCAGTTCCAATAAATGCAGGTTCGTTGGAGGAGCATCTCTAGCGACGTCTCATTTCTTACTCTTAGGTTTGTAGGAGTTGAGCAAGTTTAGCTCATTTTTTTATTGTGCTCTTTTATTTTTAGTCAGGATGTACATGTATACCTATATTCAGAGTTGTACTTTTATATGGACACAATTTTATTCAAATATTTCTTATGTTATATTGGCAGTGATTGGTATTAGAGTTAGTTTTTTGTTGATTCAGTATTTCATTATCTTGCCACTGTTCATTTAGTTTCGATTATTTCTTATGCTGAGAATGTTACTAAAAAAAATTTTTTCCCGTGATTTTGATATTATACCTGATCAATCTATGTATGGATTTTTCTTGGTGTCACAGTGATCTTCAAATTTATGCGCTCGACATGTTTTTCTCCCCAAAAAAGAAGAATGATAAGGGCATTGCTTTGAAAGAACAAAAGGAGGAAACACGCATTTCAAATAATGAGTCTGACATCGATTGTGATGATATGGCCATGATTGTAAAGAAGTTTGAAAATTTTCTCAATTTTAAAAAACAATCGAAAGATAAAAAGAAGATTGAGAAAATCAAGTATAATAAGGCTGTAAAATTCCTTTAAAATCTCAATGATAATTTTAAGAGGTAAGAGTCAAATAAATGTTTAGGGTGTGAGGGCTATGTCTATAGGGAAGCTGAGTGCCCCACTAAGCTAAAGAAGAAGGGTAATAAAAAGATTTCATACGATACCACCCTTAGTGAAAGTGAACCGGAAGAAGAGCCCAATTCCCTCAGTGATCGCAATTACACCACGTTCATGACTAGTCATAGGTTCTTTGATGAAAAATATTTCGATGAAGATAATTCTAAGCATGACAATTCTGAGGCCATTATTTGTGACTCCCAAGTGAGTGATGATTGAAAGAGTGGAGAAGAGGAGGAGGAGGAGGAGGAGGAGGAGGAGTAAGAGAGTGAACTTCAAATCACCTTCTGTGAGTTGTACGACAAAATGATAAAATTGAAAAAGGCTAACATGAAAATGGAATCTAGGTTGAAAGAACGTGTCGTGGGGAATGACGTGAGCATATTGATTGAGGATCTTATAACACAAGAGAAGACTCTTAGCTAAAATCTCGCCTTTATTAAGAAGGAGCGAGATAACCTTCGGGGTTTAATGGATATTTTGAAAAGGGATTCCCTAGTCTTTGATAAGTCTTGATATTTCCTTGAGTCTAGGATTGCGGAGTTAGAGGATAGATTAAGAGACTTGATTAATGTCAAATTTGATTTGGAGTCTAGGACAAAAAAGTTGGATAAAATATTAGGCATCATCCAAATCAAAGTTGGCAATTACATGATTGGCTTTGATGATCCAAATGCTTCCACTACTAAATCCAAGGCCATGTTTTTAAGAGGTTCAACCGTTGCTAGTAACATTGGAAAAGGTCAACCCAAGGGTAATATTCCTCGTGATTACACGTGCACTCATTGCAGTGGGAAATGTCACCTTAGAATTTTTTTTATTTGATCTTAGAAATGGTCCTAGGAAGTCTAAAGTCACCAAGGTTCCCAAAATCTAATAGAATCATGTCACACATACATGGGTTATGAAATTTTATTTGGATTATTTTCATGTTATACTTGTGGATTCTCAAATGCATGCACATGATACTTCTTATGCTAAATCTAGTTGTTGATTGTGTTAGCATGTTTACATACACTATCTTGTGTAGTTCATATTATATGTGTTTACTAGTTGTATGAGGTTTGAGTCTTTTATATTTGATTTTATCTTTTGAGTCCTATTGTGAAAAATTCAAAAATATTTTTGTGTCTTTTGAGTTTTGTTTTCATGTGGTGTTTTTGAAAAAATGTTTAAAAACTCAAAAAGATTTTCGTTATGTGTAGTTTGATTTTACACATTTTGTGTGGCATATCGGTGTGTTAAAATCCACTTACTTCCATGTTTACGTGTGTATAGGACATTTGATTATGATTTTCAATGCATAAATTATTTTAAATTGTGTTTGCATGGAGTGGTTTGAAAAAGACTTACTTAATGGATTCACTTCACATATGTTTTTTCGCACACATGCACGGACACTTTTAGATATTAACTTCATATGTTACATTAGATAAGTGAGGTTCTATCCTAACAATATTTCCATATACATATTGATTGGGTATTGTGCATGTAAGAACCATTGCATGTGAGTTTGTGCTTTTATTGAAATATGAGTGTGCACGGAAAAGGGATACGAGGAGAAATCTTCCTTGCATGAAAGGCCACCGTTGGCAAGAGCCTAAAAAATTAAGAGGCAAAAGAAAAGAAAATGTTAACAAGGCCAAATTTTGTTTCATTGATTCTACAATTATATTAGTATCTTTAAAATCAGAGAAAAATGATATATCTACAGTTTTGAGGGTGTTATAAGTTGAAGACCAATGGGTTCGCACCATGAGTCCTATTAATTCATTTTTGATGATATTGATTTTAGAATCATTAATATTTTCTAGGCTAGTGTGCATTGTGCTTATTTGTCCAATTAAGAGTTAACATATCTGCCAGTATGAGGATAAATATTTGTTTGATAAAGTTAATGCAGTTAAATAGAACTCTGTAACAACCCTAGATTTTTGGGATGAAAATTTACTCATTTTGGGAGAAATAATCATTATTTTATTTGGAGAATAATTAAATTGGCATTTGAGGTCAAAACTGAAAGATGTTAGAAAGTGCTTCGAATGGCAATTCTAAGGCTGTAGTTGTTTTCGGAAGGGTCGAGAAAGTCGAAATGACTGTACTTGGGCTCTATTTAGGTTCTAAAATATTTTAAGTTTATTTGGGTCGAATTAAAGTTATCGAGTAATTTAAAGTGTGTATTATCATTTAAAGCTGTGTATCTTGGGAGACAAGGCTTATTAAGCCTACGGGAGATAGAAATCTCCTTAGAGAGAAAGAGAAAGAAAGAAAGAAATAGAGAGAGGAAGAAAAGAGAAGAGAAAGAGAGAAAAGTTGGGATTTTAGGTCATTACGTGATCTCGAGGACGATTCAGACCCGACGAACTTGAAGCAAGTGATTAAACTTGCTAAATAATGGTTGTGTACCATTTATTTCATGATTTGTGGATCAAATTTTTGGGTTTTAGGTGTCAAAACCTAAATTTTGGGAAAATCTTAGATTTGTAGTGTATAAATGATTATGAGCGTATAAAATTAGTTGGGTTAAATTATATAATGCGTTTTGATGATAATAATATGTTTGGGTTGATGAGAAATGGTTAGAAGATGATTAAAATGAATTTTGGGAATTTTTGGCTTTGAAAAAGTATCCATTTTCGTGTCTTATTTAGGCCGAATCGATTTGGTCCCTTACCGAATCGATTCGGAAAGGTACAGGTGCCCAGGTCTGTGTGACCTAATTGATTCGGACCCTAGCCGAATCGATTCGTCCTGAGACAGAATCCTAGGACTTATGACCCGAATCGATTCGCCTTGGAGGCCGAATCGATTCGGATTTGGCCCGAATCGATTCGGAAATAGGGCATTTTGGGGGATCTTTTTCTAGGGAGAATTTCATTCCGTTTCGTTCGAGGTTATCGATTGGGAACCTCTATAGGAATTATATGAAGTATGTTTTGGAGATTTTAGGGAGTTTCCCTTATAAGAAATTATTGGAGTCATATCGATTTAATTCGAGAGAATACCGATTAATCGATGTAATATTAACTAAGTGGGGAAGCCCACTATCATTGAGAATTCTGTGTGGAGATAATTATGGGTTTGTAAGCGAGAGTTAAGATTCGCTTAATGATGATGGATTTTAGTATTAAATCCCAAATGGGATAACTTTAAGGGTTCATATAATTGATTGAACCATAATATGGATTGAGAATATTGAATGTTGATTGATGTGCATACGGATATAGAAAATATCCTTAATGATGATTAACTTGGGAGATATCTCACATAAATGAGAAATGCTAATAGAAGTACATTAGGATATAGAGAATATCCTCAATGTAAATAGTCAGGATATAGAGAATATTCTCAACTTAAATAGAATTGAGAGACAATTCAAATAAATAGAAGTGAGGTGTGAACTTCAAGAAAGAAATAGTGTTGTGTACGCTAAGTCGGGAAGTTATGTGAGAATTGACGAATAGTATATCGAAAGTAAAATGTACTAAATAATGATATTATTTCATCTAAGCCTAAAAGCGTACTATGAGTATGAAACAGTGTGATATATATACCTTATATGATGGTATATATATATGTGATGTGATGATATATATATATATATATATATATATATCTTATGTGAATGGTATATATATATAAGTGAAGCATACCCACTCCTTGCTATCATTGGGAAGTTGCACGATGAGGGTGAGCATTCTGGCTCGAGGAGCAGGGTGTGGATATTCCACAGGTCATAGTCGTCCATCGTGTTGTTATGTGATATGCATTATATTTTGGGGGTGAGAAGTCGTGGGTATGTGTCCTTCTCACTTGCCGGTTAGGAGCTATGACCACTTCTCGGACGTTGTGTTGTGCTTTGACCATGAAGTAGGTGACATTTAGTCCTACCGGTGGTCCCCAGGATGATATATGAGTGATGCCCTGGAAGATGATACCATTGAGAATCCTGCGTCCTCGAGTTATAGCTCATTTGTATGGTTATTATATTACTGGTGTGATTAGTTCTTTGGGTATCGAGGGAATAATGGACCTCAACGACCAACATTACCAAGGAGTAGTGTATCGGGGGGGTTCCTTGTTTGGATTTCGCTTTGCGAGACGTCCCATGCACGAAACGCAGTGTAATGTTGGGTGTGAGGAGAAGTTATTCCTTAATGCTCTTATATATATATATATATATATATATATATATATATATAGTATATCTCGACGATCGACAGTGCCAAGGACTAGTGTATCGGGGGGTTCCTTGTTTGGATTTCGCTTTGCGAGACGTCCCATGCCCGAAACGCCGTGCACTATTGAGAATTGGGAAAAATACATTAATTAATTGAATAATAAGAATTTGGATTACATGCATCACGTATTGGGGGCATAATGAATCTTGATAATCAATACTGCCAGGAGTAGTGTATTGGGGGGGTTCCTTGTTTGGATTTCGCTTTGCGAGAAGTCCCACGCACGAAACGCAGTGCAGTATTGAGAATTGGGAGAAGTTTAGCCCTTAGAACTTGGATGCTAATAACTCATACATGTTTATATTCATAATGTTGGCATAACTAGAATATGAAAAATTCTAGTAAAGAAAATTTTTATGTAAACTTTATATGTTAAGTAAGTAAACGAATAATTGAGATTAATAATATTAGAAACTGAAGAATATGATTTAGATGGAGTTTAGATGAGTTCCGATTGGGATTAAGTTAGATTACCTTGCCTAGATAGATTGGGTCATTTATTTAGAGATCATGTGCATACGTTTAGTTGCGCCCTTTAGTTGAGAGGCAAGTTGGATTTTTATGGAGAGGGTGACTCTACCTTAATCATGTCACAATGCATTAAAATTATTATGCATTTTAATGCACTTGCTATAAAATGTTTTCACCTCGGGCTCTGACCCATTTATATTTTCTCCTGCTATGCATATATATTGTATTATTTTAGGTGTTCCTCCGCAAGGACGCCATTGATGTTTATCCATCCAGTGTATTCGTGGAGCTGTGGCAGTAGCGGACTGTTGCAGCATTTTGTTATAGTCGATTCCTATCTTTTGTGTATCTAGATTAGGATTCATTTTGTATATCGGGTTTATACCCAAGTGTTGTAGAGTAGCACTTTTATATTTTCTTTCCCAGATTTATGTATTGTCTGTGTCCCGACAGCATATTCGGGTATTTTACTTCATACATTGTGTTGTATTCTCTTAATTATTATTTCGAGCATGTGTATGTCTCTTATAATATTTAGAGTTATGTTGTTGGTAAATTGTTGCATGGTTGGTGTTAAATAAAAAGTTTTAAAAAAAATTTAGCACCCTCTTTTTGTAGTAATGGGTAGTTAGCCGTGTTTTTATTAGGATCGTCAGTAGATGATGAGAATGATCCACTTGCGATTCCTGATTATTTTAGTATAGGGCTGGCCACCGGTTATTATTTTAAGCGGGTTATCAGCATCAGGTTCTAGTGTCTTTAGGATCTGTGTGGGTTATTGCGATCTTTCGTATGCATTCTTGATGTAGATCCTTAATATTAGGACTGTTGTATTCATACGTCCATATTTCTTCTATGATGAGAAAATATTTGAAAGGCGTTCTGATATGATTGTTCTTGTTTCAGATGCCACCGAAGGGAAGTCATTCGGGCAGGGAAAATAAAAGGGATGAGAGTGTGGAACCCCAAATATCTCAAAGGAACGTTACTATAGATGAAGTTGCCAATATTGTGGCACAAGCAGTAATTGCTGCCATTTCTATGATGGCACATCAACCTGCCGTTCAAGCATCCCAAACCCATTCAGGACCATCTTTGTGGGAGAGAGTGCGAGAAGATCTGAGTAAGGGGCATCCTCCAGAGTTTTTAGGGGTAGTTGATGCAATAGCTGCAAGTCAATGGAAGAAAAGTATGCAGGGGCACCTCCGTATGGTTGAGTGTAGTGAGGTGCAGAAATAATTTTTAGCCACCTTTAAGTTGAAGGGAGCAGCTCTCCAATGGTGGGAGTCTGTCACCACATTAGAACAGAGAGATACTTTGCCTATAACAGATTTTTGGGAACTATTTGATCGAAGGTATTTTCCTTCCCCAATTCAAAAGGAAATGAGGAGGAAATTGATGGATGTGTTTCAAGGTAATAGAACGGTGGCAGAATATGAAGAAGAATTTAATCGATGGGCGAAATTAGTACCTGATGAGGTAAATACGGAAGAGAAGTGTATATCGAAGTTCATGCGAGGGTTAGATTGGAGAATTCAACAGCATTTGTTAGAGAACCCAACAATAGTGACTTTCACCGAGGTAGTGAATGCATCACTGTTAAAGTGTCATGAATATCGTCTTCATTCGCAAGGGGGTAAAAACTTTAGAGATTCGGGTTCATCAAGTAGGTTTGGCGAAGAGAATGCCAGTAATGCCAGTGGGTATAAGTCAGACTATAGAGGGTCACAACGGCGTCTTGTTCCTCAAGGTGGGCCATGAGGACGTGCGGGTAGATGTTTCTTTTGTAAAGAAATAGGTCATAGAAAGAGAGATTGTCCTAAAAGAGGTAAAGGACCACGTTTTGATGAAGCTTTGGAAGTAAAACCCCTACAGCAGATTCGAGGTCATTTTAGGCCAGGAGACTTTATGTGGGAGCCCAATGATGAGGAGGGGCAATCGGAATAGAGATGGATGATGTAAGTTATTTTCCTTTGTGAGTAGGAATATTAATATATGAAGTTTTGGGAATATCGTATAGGAGATAGTTATGAGAGGGTAGTGTTATAACCCTATTATGTATGTAATGACCCGAAAGGGAATCTTGATCAAGTGAGGCTCTTATGTTTTCATCTTTTGAGAGATTAGATTATGTTGTGATGTGCTATAAAGAGAGCTATAACTCTGTTGTGAATGTAAGAATTGTTATTGTGTGTTAAGTAGTAATGATAAAACTGCTTACTTTATATAGTCATGTTAGACCTATATAATTATTGTATTCCAGTTATGGAAGAGCCTAATAAATTGCAATATATATTAATATGATGTGAGAAATTATTTCTGAAACGAATTCAGAAATTGGTGGACTATTGAGGAGTAGGAAATTTTAGGTCATAATTAAGTTAATTTTTGTGAGTTGTATTTTGTTATATGTATGGTGATTGTTAAGACCTTGTCTTATGGGAATAAGGTATTTTATATATGTATCGAAAGACATAAACTGTTTTTAAAATAAACTATTTTCAAAATAAAACTTTTTATAGGCCTTTGGGCCACATCAAAATGATTTATATAAAAATATGTTAAACTCTAGTCCGGATCTAACGAACTCTCAATCCCCGACGTCGCTACATAGTAGTGTATTGGGAGGGTTCCTTGTTTGGATTTCGCATGCGAGACCTCCCCCGCATGAAAGTAGCTAATGTCAGGAATTGAGAGGAGTTAAATCTTTGGACGATTCAAAAAAAAATTATACTATTAATATGCTAGTACAATCTATATGTCTTTAGAATTATGGAATTTTTGAGGCAAGAGAAGCCTAAATTATGTTTATACGAGTAAAGCTCGAATAAAGGGCGTATGGACGCCCTAGTAGTAAAATTTGTTTTATAATAACTTAAAATAAATTCGTCGTGGGAAGTTAGAGGTTTGGGTATAGGATTAGTGAGGATGAGTGTAGTAGGGACTAGTTGAGCTTTGGAGAATTAGGCTTAACTTGATTTCAAGGACGAAATTCTTGTAAGTGGGGAAGTCTGTAACAACTCGAGATTTTTGGGACGATAATTTATTCATTTTGGGAGAAATAATCATTATTTTATTTGGAGAATAATTAAATTGGCATTTGAGGTCAAAACTTAAAGATGTTAGAAAGTGCTTCGAATGGCAATTCTGAGGCTGTAGTTGTTTCCTAAAGGGTCGAGAAAGTCGAAATGACTGTACTTGGGGTCTATTTAGGTTCTAAAATATTTTAAGTTTGTTTGGGTCGAATTAAAGTTATCGAGTCATTTAAAGTGTGTATTATCATTTAAAGTTGTGTATCTTGGGAGACAAGGCTTATTAAGCCTACGGGAGATAGAAATTTCCTCAGAGAGAAAGAGAAAGAAAGAAAGAAATAGAGAGAGGAAGAAAAGAGAAGAGAAAGAGAGAAAAGTTGGGATTTCCGGACATTACGCGATCTCGAGGAGCGTTCAGACCCTACGAAATTGAGGCAAGTGATTAAACTTACTAAATGATTGTTGTGTACCATTTATTTCATAATTTGTGGATCAAATTTTTGGGTTTTAGGTTTAGTTTGTAAAAACCTAAATTTTGGGAAAATCTTAGATTTGTAGTGTATAAATGATTTTGAGGGTATAAAATTAGTTGGGTTGAATTATATAATGAGTTTTGATGACAATAATATGTTTGGGTTGAAAGAAATGGTTAGAAGATGATTAAAATGAACTTTGGAAATTTTTGGCTTTGAAAAAGTAGCCATTTTCGTGACTTCTGCTAGGCCGAATCAATTTGGCCCCTTACCGAATCGATTTGAAAAGTTAAAGGTGCCCAGGTCTGAGTGACCGAATCGATTCGGACCCCAGCCGAATCAATTTGGACTGAGATAGAATCCCAGGTCTTATGACCCGAATCGATTCGCCTTGGAGGCCGAATCTATTGGCAGGGACGAATCGATTCAGATTTGGCCCAAATCGATTCGGAAACTTTGCATTTTGGGGGATGTTTTTCTAGGGAGAATTTCATTCCTTTTCGTTCGAGGTTATCGATTGGTACCCTCTATAGGAATTATATGCAGTATGTTTTGGAGATTATAGGGAGTTTCCCTTATAAGAAATTATTGGAGTCATATTGATTTAGTTCGAGAGAATGCCGGTTAATTGATGTAATATTAACTAAGTGGGGAAGCCCACTATCATTGAGAATTCTGTGTGGAGATAATTATGGTTTTTAAGCGAGAGTTAAGATGTGCTTAATGATAATGGATTTTAGTATTAAATCCCAAATGGGATAACTTTAAAGGTTCATGTGATTGATTGAGCCATATTATAGATTGAGAATATTGAATGCTGATTGATGTGCATACGGATATAGAAAATATCCTTAACGATGATTAACTTAGGAGATGTCTCACATAAATGAGAAATGCTAATCGAAGTACATTAGGATATAGAGAATATCCTCAACGTAAATAATCAGGATATAGAGAATATCCTCAACTTAAATAGAATTGAGAGACAATTCAAATAAATAGAAGTGAGGTGTGAACTTCAAGTGAGAAATAGTGTAGTGTATGCTAAGTGGGGAAGTTATGTGAGAATTGACGAGTAGTATATCAAAAGTAAAATATACTAAATAATGATATTATTTCATCTAAGCCTAAAAGCGTACTATGAGTATGAAACAGTGTGATATATATACCTTATATGATGGTATATATTTATGTGATGTGATGATATATATATATATATATCTTATGTGAATGGTATATATATATAAGTGAAGCATACCCACTCCTTGCTATCATTGGGAAGTTGCACGATGAGGGTGAGCATTCTGGCTCGAGGAGCAGGGTGTGGATATTCCACAGGTCATAGTCGTCCATCGTGTTGTTAGGTGATATGCATTATATTTTGGGGGTGAGAAGTCGTGGGTATGTGTCCTTCTCACTTGCCGGTTAGGATCTATGACCACTTCTCGGACGTTGTGTTGTGCTTTGACCACAAAGTAGGTGACATTTAGTCCTACCGGTGGTCCCCAGGATGATATATGAGTGATTCCCTGGAAGATGATAGCATTGAGAATCATGTGTCCTCGAGTTATAGCTCGTTTGGATGGTTATTATATTACTGGTGTGATTAGTTCTTTGGGTATTAAGGTCATAATGGACCTCAACGACCAACATTGCCAAGGAGTAGTGTATCGGGGGGGTTCCTTGTTTGGATTTCGCTTTGCGAAACGTCCCACGCACAAAACGCAGTGTAATGTTGGGTGTAAGGAGAAGTTATTCCTTAATGCTCCTATATTTAGATATATGTATTATATCTCAACGATCGACAATGCCAAGGAGTAGTGTATCGGGGGGTTCCTTGTTTGGATTTTTCTTTGCGAGACGTCCCATGCACGAAACGCCGTGCACTTTTGAGAATTGGGAATAATAAATTAATTAATTGAATAATAAGAATTTGGATTACATGCATCATGTATTGAGGGCATAATGAATCTTGATAATCAATACTGCCAGGAGTAGTGTATTGGGGGGGGTTCCTTGTTTGGATTTCGCTTTGCGAGAAGTCCCAAGCACGAAACGCAGTGCAGTATTGAGAATTGGGAGAAGTTTAGTCCTTAGCCCTTGGATGCTAATAACTCATACAAGTTGATATGCGTAATATTTGCATAACTAGAATATGAAAAATTCTAGTAAAGAAAATGTTTATGTAAACTTTATATGTTAAGTAAGTGAACGAATAATTGAGATTAATAATATTAGAAATTGAAGAATATGATTTAGATGGAGTTTAGATGAGTCCCAATTGGGATTAAGATAGATTACCTTGCCTAGATAGATTTGGGCATTTATTTGGAGATCATGTGCATACGTTTAGTTGCGCCCTTTAGTTGAGAGGCGAGTTGGATTTTTATGGGTAGGGCGACTCCACCTTAATAATGTCATAATGCATTATAATTATTATGCATTTTAATGCACTTCTATAAAATGTTTTCACCTCGGGCTCTGACCCGTTTATATTTTCTCCTTCTATGCATATATATTGTATTATTTTAGGTGTCCCTCCGCAAGGACGCCATTGATGTTTATCCATCCAGTGTATTCGTGGAGCTGTGGCAGTAGCTGACTATTGCAGCATTTTGTTATAGTCGATTCCTATTTTTTTGTTTATCTCGATTAGGATTCATTTTGTATATCGGGTTTATACCCAAGTGTTGTAGAGTAGCACTTTTATATTTTCTTTCCCAGATTTCTGTATTGTCTGTGATCCGACAGCATATTCGGGTATTTTACTTCATACATTGTTGTGTATTCTTTTAATTATTATTTTGAGCATGTGTGTGTCTCTTATAATATTTAGAGTTATGTTGTTGGTAAATTGTTGCATGGTTGGTGTTAAATAAAAAGTTTTAAAAAAAATTTGGCACCCTCTTTTTGTAGTAATGGGTAGTTAGCCGTGTTTTTATTAGGGTCGTCAGTAGATGCTGAGAATGATCCACTTACGATTCCTGATTATTTTAGTATAGGGTTGGCCACCCGTTATTATTTTAAGCGGGTTGTCACAAACTTTCTGAACATTTTTGAATGAATGGGTCAAAATTCTTTTGTTTCAAGTTCATTCCCCCTCCACTCCGTTCACTACGTGTTTATTTAGACACATCAATACTATGCTAATGTGTAAGTCTTATATATATATTGTGTGTGTGTATATGTGTGTGTGTGTGTGTGTGTGTGACATTGGTATATTTTACATATTTATATATATGGTATCATTTTGCTTTGATTCTTTGTGTTTGCATTTAATCTATGTATGCCATATGTTCTTCTTAGTTTCAACGGGTTTTAATTGGTATGTTGTATGATCCTCTTCATATCTTTTGTTTCTTTGTTTATATTGGTATCCTACGCTTTCGTGTGTATTCAAAGTGTTATCATTTTTTGCATCAAAATGGGTATTAATTGATCTTTATTTTGATTATTTGTGCTTGTGTTGCTAATTTTTTTGTCGTTGTTTGTGTTACTTCACATCACTGCATGATATACTTGTTTTTTCCTTTATACCTACTAATGTTTTATTTAGGGGGGGATTTTATTATATTGGGGAGAAATGGTTTTATTATGCACCTTTATTCTTAATCTATTCCTAAACAAAAAGGGGAGAAATGGTATCTCAATATGCATTATGTGGGGGAGATTTTCGCCTTAGGGGGAGAATCCTAATTTAGGTGGAGATTGTTAGACAAAGGGGGAAAATTCATTCGTATTTAGATTTATATTGCTTATATATTCTCTTTGCATTTAAAGTTGTGTTTAAGCGTGTAGGATTGCAGCGATGTGACAAAGTATACACAAGAGCAAAGATACTCAACGTGAGTTTTTCAAGTTTATACTTTTTTCCCTTTGGGTGTCGGTATTGAGTCTTTTAGATTATCTTCACGGCCCATAGGTTTTTATTTTTTTGTTTAGTCACAAAATAGCCAAAGGGGGAGACTTGTGAGGATAAATTTTCAATAGAGTCACATATTTTGGTTTATTCCGTATTTGAACAAACCATTTGACTCATAGGTTAGTACTTGAGTGTGTTGGACTTTCAGGACTGACGTGTTTGATTGAAGACATAGCCGCCAAGATATCATGTTCATCATCATGCCGAGTTTCGTGTCGTGTTTTCGTTTTCATCATTTCAGGATCTCTCAAGTATGAATGCATATATATTTTTAATACTTGGTATCTTATTATTGGGTGGTAGTTTTATAAAAATGCTTTAAATAGTTTTTAAAAAAATCGGCAGGTAGTTAGAACAAAAATGTCTATGTCAAGTGAACGAGATTATGCAACTCATTAGAAGATCAAACAATCTTCAAACGACCAAATTCATCTTTCTCTAGTTTTTCGTTGGAAAGCTCATTATAAGTGATTTAAACGAGATATGTGGCTTCATTCGAATGAGTCGACAAGTTTTTTCAAGTTTTTCTTTAACATTTTTCATCCTTGTCCCGATTTTGGAAAACCTCCTATAAATAGGAGTGCAGAGTAATAATTTTCTTTGAGACTTTAACTTATGTTTTGAGTTCCCAAACTCTCCCAAAAATACTCCGAGTTTATATGATCATTTATGATCAAAGTTTTCCAAAACCCAAACCCTATTTATACCCAGACTTTATTAAATCCAAGTTTCATCATATTTATTGTTTAAGATCTAGTTTGTGGGCACCATTGGTTTAATCTCTACATATTATTAAGAATTGTTTCGTGAGGTGGATTCCATGCCTATTATTTTTATATACGGTAGACTCCATGTGTGACGATTGTTGAGCCTGTTCGATGGATACCGAGGCATGTGTGGACTCACACGTTGTGGCACAGTGTGAGTGGACTCTTGCGTGTACTTTGGAGTAAAGGGTGAATACTGAAGAGCATTAATCCTTAAGAGGGCATCAATTTTGTGTTATAATTATATTGTTTGTCTTTTTTAATTCATCATCATAATGAATTTCTTTGGTTTGGCCATCTGAGGTTTTTCCCATTTGTATTTTTCTCGTACATCGGGCATTATGTTTGATTCAATTATTTTATCCTGCACTCAACTAGATGCATGTTTAGGCTAAGATAATATTAGTTAATCTGTTTATCATAACAATTTATTTAAAATTGGTGCTAAGTTTGATTTGGGTTAAACTTATTTAACCAAACTTAAAATTGAAAATTTTAAAAATTAGTGGTTTGTTCGGTTTTGTACCTTTTGCCATTTTATAACCCTATAAGACATTTGGTTGTCCTGAAGTAGCTCATTTTTATTTCATGGTTTCCACTTATTTCCACTATGCCTTTATCGCTCACAAACTTAAGTTTATAATGGAGGTATGAGGGAAGAACCTTCATAGTATGAAGACACCCCTTCCTATGATGGCATTGTAAGAAGACTCACATCCCACTACGTGGAACTCATTTTCACAGTTTATTGGACCAACCTTTATCGGTACCTTACTCTTCCCCAACGAAGTCTCAATGTTAGGACTAAAATTATTAAAAGGTCTAACCTTGGGATCCATACTGTAAATCAAATGCAAATACATAATACGAATTGCATTGATCCATCAAAAATCTCTTCACATCAAAATTGGAAACCCTCAACGTGTAAGAGAAAAATTTATAATTGCTTATCATGTTTTTAAGCTTGGCATATTCCATTATACCTTCACCATCATGTATAATCTGAAGAGCTTCAAGTGAATAAAAGATAGTGATGTAACAATCGAAGATCGAAGGGATAAAGATTGTCATTACAATCATTCGAGAAGGTATATGATTTTGATTGTGTGTAAACATTTTATTAAAGGATTGATTTTATAAAGTATTTAATACTAATTTTACAATGATTTTCAAAGATTTTTTTTTTTGTTTTTAAGTAATTTGAACGACTTTAAGTCTTCGTTTGAATGAGATTAACAGTTCGTTCAAATGAAAATCAAACGATATTTTTGCATTAGCAGAACAAATGTAATTTGAATCTCATTCGAAGAGTTTTATTTTGGTTTGAACGAGTTATGCATTTCATTGGAATGAAGTCTTATGAGCCCTCAAAATTTGAGCCGACTTAAATGTCGTGTTTTTTTTTATAAAAAGGGGGCCTTGGGATCTATTTTTCATAAGACTTTTGGAGAACGTCACTTTCCCATACAGTACCAAAAGTTCTCCAAACCCTAGTTTTACAAAAACACTTTTGTTTTTCAATCCAACCCTCTTCGATGATTTGTTAAGCATTTTATCAAACCCTAGACCTTGGGGAGCTGATTCTCCATTGTTGAAGATAGGAATACAATTTCCCGAGGCTGATCAGTGAACACCGAGGCAAGTGGAGATTACTATGGATCATTGTAGAATCTGCATCGTTGTCTATTAACAATAACTAAGGAAGACATAACTGCGTTACTTAGTGGAGTTAAGTTTTTATAAGTCTAACCATGTCGTTTTGTAATACCTAACTGTAATGGTGCTGAAAAATGGTTTCCCAGAAAGGTATTTTTATTCATCTCTTGTATTTTAAATTATGATTTTCTTGTTTTAATTTAGATTTAAATATCTTGCATATTTGGGCTCACCTAATTAATTAAGAAAAAATTGGATTAAACTGAATTTGGCTTTTATGTGACCTAATCTTTAATTTCTGCATAAAATCGAACCACTCTAAATAAATCGTTTTTCAAATAGGTATCAGAGCTTGTTTCTAAAAGTTATTTAGATGATTCCTGGTGGTTATATTAATAACTTGTACAACATGTCACCACTACACCAAAATGGGCAAATTGTCACCTTTTAGCCGGCCAGTCTTGTCAAGGTCATTGACCGTGACAAAAAAACACGCGTTTTATGTCACGGTCATTGACCTTGACACGACCGTGACAACTAATCGTCACGGTCAATGACCGTGACAAGCCCGTGACAAATTTACTTGTTACGGACTTGTCACGGTCATTGACCGTGACAATTAGATAAATTCTTGTCACGGTCGTAGACCTTGACACGACCGTGACAATATTCGCAGCAAAAACCCTATCCCCCTTCTTTTTTCCCTCCCGCGCCGTTCCCTCCATTTCTCTCTCTCTCTCTCTCTCTCGACGCTGCTCTCTCTCTCTCTCTCTCTCTCTCTCTCTACTTTCAGGTCCATTTTCTCTCTCTCTCTCTCTCTCTCTCTCTTTCATTTATATATATATTTGTGTGTATATTTGTGTGTATGTGTATATATATATGTGTGTATGTGTGTGCGTGGAGGGGGGCAGGGGGTGGGGGGTGGGGCGGGGTGGGGCAGGGTGGGGGAGGGAGTGGGGGTGGTGGAGGGGGGCAGGGGGTGGGGCAGGGTGGGGCGGGGTGGGGCAGGGTGGGGGAGGGGGTGGTGGAGGGTGGGGTGGGGTGGGTGTGTGTGTGTGTGTGTGTGGTGGTGTGTGGTGGGGGAGGGGGTGGGGTGGGGTGTGTGTGTGTGTGTGTGTGTGTGTGTGGTGGTGTGTGGTGGGTGAGGGGGTGGTGGAGGGGTGGGGCAGGGGGTGGTTAGGGGTGGGGTGTGTGTGTGTGTGTGGTGGGGGAGGGGGTGGGGTGGGGTGGGGTGGGGTGTGTGTGTGTGTGTGGTGGTGTGTGGTGGTGGAGGGGGGCAGGGGTGGGGTGGGGTGGGGTGGTGTGTGTGTGTGTGTGTGGTGGGGTGTGGTGGGGGAGGGGGTGGTGGAGGGGTGGGGTGGGGTGGGAATTAGGGGTGACAATTTTTGACATGACACGATAACCCGACACGAAGTTAGCGGGTTATGGAGAATATATTACATAATTTATATATCTTGATAGGTATTCTATAAAATTCATGGAGAATTGGATGATAAATTATTTATGTGTTGCAAGAATTTGAAATTAATTAAATTAATTTATTGTAGGCCTATGAGTGCTATGATTGGTTAAGAGAGAAGAAAAAAATTATTTTATATTTTACTTAATAGGTTATGCGGGTCAACCCGAACACGACACGATAATAAATAGGTCGGGTTAGTGTTTGCTCATCTGACACGATTAGTTAAATGGGTCGGGTTAGGGTTGACTAATACTTAACACGAACCCGACATGACACGACCCGAACACGACAGGACGCACACGAATTGCCACCCCTAGTGGGAATTGATATCCAAGACATGTATTTGAATTGATATCTATTTATTTGAATTGATAGAATTGTTTCTAGGATAATAATCCTACTATAAGATAATTGCTCAAAATAAATATTAAATAATAATTACTAAGATATCAATTCAAATAAAGTCTTAATAACCTAACCAAAAGAAATAAAATAAAATATCAAATAAATTATCATCCACCTCATAGACATTCCCTACCAATCATTTTAAGATAATTTTATCCTTATAAAGATAATAGATTATGTAATTTTAGGACTTAAAATAATATTGATTGGTAATTTTATCCTTATAAATATCAAATAATATTGATTATGGATATAGGACAAAACTTGGTAGTGTTCGAGTGTGTTTTTATCACTAAATTATTATTTCACTAACAAATACTCCTTATATATCCTAGATTAAGAGTCCATATTTAATTTTTGTACTTACTAATAATACACTTAATCAATGGCTAGGATTAACCCTTATTCACTATTATGAAATTTGGTTAATTGCTAATAACATTTTTTTTATCTGTACTAATAACATTTTTTTTATCTGTACTAATAACATTTTTTTTACAGCAAAAATGTCTCCTTCAGATGTTAGGGCGAAGATGATGATGCTGTTTATGATGATGTCGTCGTCTGGGTTCGGTGGTAGCGGAGGCGACGAGGGCTCTTCCGCCCCTAGGCTCCCCAAATATGGAAAATTTGGGATTACCGTCGAAAACAAGTCGGAGCTTTTAGCGAGATCCCTCGAGCTGCTAAAGACGGTCATCGGCCCGGGGTTTATGAGTTGGAAGGAGGTGCCGTATGAGCTCAAGTTAGCTGTTTGGGCGGCACTACAGGTAATACTTATATGAATATTTCAATTTCAATTTCAATTTCAATTTATATTTATATTTATATTTATATTTATATTTATATTTATATTTATATTTATATTTATATTTATATTTATATTTATATTTATATTTATATTTATATTTATATTTATATTTATATTTATATTTATATTTATATTTATATTTATATTTATATTTATATTTATATTTATATTTATATTTATTCGCAACTAACATTGTATTTGTTGGACAGGAACAATTCAACTTGGATCCAAAGCTACGCGATTCCGTCTTCGAGCAGTTGAGGGAGCAACACAAGACGTGGAAAAAAAATATGCGGACACGGTACTTTGGAAAAACACGAGAGACCATTTTACAATGGCGCGGATCCGTCCCGCCCAAGGAGCCGATCTCATTGGCACAATGGCAAAAGTTCATTGACAATGAGATCGAGGATCGACAATTGGCATCTCGCCAATCGGGGAGGGAAAATCGGGCTAAAAAGACGGACGTGCACTACTCCGGCCGGACCTCTTACGCTGAGGTGGAGCATAGGATGAAGGTAATATTTAATTTATCTATAACTACAGAAATATATTATTGAATATTATTTTACTTTGAGGGGCCGATACTAATTTTACTTTACTTTATTTTATTTCAGGGGGTAGGGAGTGGGCCAGGGGGTAAGCCACATAGGCTCGATACTTATGTGGCTCTTCGGACGAAGAAGGGGAAGGACAAGGAGGTGTCCCCGAGCGTCGCGGCCACGATTGTAAGTAATCCGACAGTTTAATTATTGTTAATTACGTTATAATTTTTTAGTTTACTTATCATGTGCTTTTTGTCCTTTCAGGCAAAGCTTAAGGAAGTGCATGAGTCGCAGTCTGATGCCGACAAGGCATCTTTGTCCACAGATGCACTCAGCCAAGTGCTTGGCTCTGATCGCAAGGGGAGGACAAGGGGAGTGAGCTCGCGGGTGGCCAAATCTAGGATCATCGGATTGGAGACGAGCGACACCGGGTTGGCTCAAACGGTGGATTCACACGACGCGAAGCTGTCCCGTTTGGAGGCGACGGTCCAAGATATGTACGCATTCATGAAGCGTACGTTGGGTGGAGACCGTAAAGAGAAAGGTAAAGGGAAAGGGAAGGAGAAGGCGGTGGAGGAGGAGGTGCGGGAGGACGAGGCGCAGGATGACGAGGATGTGGACCTCGCTGCTTCATCACCGACACCACGGTACTTCGACGATCCACTTCCCTATTTGACGCCCTCCAACAGACCATTATCGACGATTGGTTGGCCGAGCGTGTTCATATTGGACATATTTGATGGCCAGCGGATAGGGCGGGGGTTGAGGGACCCGGATATCATCGAGGGTGGAATAGTCCATGGACGTGTGCTTCAAGGGATGGAGTCCAGGGTGCTCGTCACGCATGTCATACCCGGGAAGGAGAACTCCCTACTGTGGTTGCGCGAACAATGCGGCACGACATATATTAGTGGGTGCGTCAATTCGTATGTCGTGTGGCCTACTCACCTCCTCAGTTTTATCCAAGACATGTAGCAACATTATTTTTAAGTTTGTCCATTTTAATTATATTTGGATTATCTCGTCATGTATATTATTTTTACTTTGAAAATTTGGATTATACTGTCATGAATATATATTTGCATTATCTTTAGTTTGTGTTGGATATATGATGTTTGGAACAGGTACAACGTTGTTATAACAGGTACAAATATACTGCTGGGCAGTGGCGGTGGCCATACTGCCCAGCAGATTTTTTTTAAATTCTGCCCAGAATTGTCACGGTCATTGACCGTGACAAGTCCTTGACAAAAGTTATCACGGACGTGTCACGGTCAATGACCGTGACAATTGAGGTCGCGGTTATGTCACGGTTATAAACCGTGACAAACGTGTCACGGTCATTGACCTTGACACGACCGTGACACAAAACGCGAGTTTTGTGTCAAGGTCAATGACCGTGACACGACCGTGACAAAAAAAGTTGTCTCGCCTCGAAATGTCACGATCATTGACCTTGACAAGGTGAATTTGTCAAGGTCAATGACCTTGACAAATGGGCAGATTTGGTGTAGTGCACCTTTGTTAGATGGATCTAATTATG
Organism: Sambucus nigra; assembly: GCA_949130495.1. Classification (NCBI taxonomy): domain Eukaryota; kingdom Viridiplantae; phylum Streptophyta; class Magnoliopsida; order Dipsacales; family Adoxaceae; genus Sambucus; species Sambucus nigra. The sequence continues at coordinate 401,232,873 of OX422220.1, forward strand.
TCCATTGGAAATCTCGAATGAGATCGTCTTTGAAATCAATTGACGAGCGCGTTTGGCTTCCTCTTGAAAGGTGGTAGACTCCCACCACTGCAACAAATGAAATTGTCATTAGTCTCAAGCCAATCACAATTTGGACTGAAGGTGAATTTAGAGGGAGTAATTTTAACTCTTGAGACTTAAATGCGATTTTTGGTGCTGTTATGCCTGACGTATTTCATCGAATCATGACGTGTACCATGTCTAAAGAAATTTGGGATATCCACCAGCTCACTCACGAAGATACCAATATTGTCAAAGCTTTTGAGCTTCAAAACTTCACCACATAATTTGGATTTATATGCAAGCTTGAATCTGAAACGTTTGAAGAATTTTATGCACATTTGTCAGATATTATGAATTATAGTTTTATTTGGGTAAGAAAATTCTAAAAACGAGAGTCGTTGATGAAAATCTAAGGTCTCTTTTGACTCGATTTAATGAGAAAGTTATTATCCTTAAGTCTTTGGGATTTCTAGGAACACTTAGGCTAGAAGAGCTCGTGGGTGATCTTCAAATTTACGAATTAGACATGTTCCCCAAAACCCAAAAGAAAAAGGGAAAAGATATATCTTTAAAAGCTCAATCAATAAAAAAAAATTGCTTATGACTTTGATTTTGAATTTTATCAAAGTGGAAAATAAAAGTTTTGAGAAAGAAAAAAGTTTCAAAGAAGGTAAGAACATTTTTTAGAATAATCAAAGGAAAGATAGAGGTGAGTATCCTACGAAATATGATTCGAAAAGATGCTATGAGTGCGAGGGAAAAGGTCACAAAGCCCACGAGTTTGCCACTAGGATTAAGAGACAGGGCAAAGTCAAAGCTTCTTATAATGACACTCAAAGTTGTAGTAATGTTGAGTCCGTGGATTCCAGAGATGAACCACCATATGGACGTAACTTCATCGCGTTCATAACTGGTCATGTTAGCACTCCAAGTATGTATCCCACCGATGAGGATGTTTCCAAAGTAATAACCTCAATAATGAGTCGAACCATTTTCAAGAGTTTATGGTGTTGATTTGAGTGAGGAAGAATGTGGTCCCTAACATGCCTACTCTGAACTTTACACCGAGTCATTAAAAAGCAAAAAGGAAATAGGACGAGAAAATCGTGATGACGGAAGGACAGATGGTTAACCTAAATTCAACTCTTAGAAGAAGGAAAAGGTGATTTGAATGGGGAAACAACTAAAACTAAATGTAATTACTCTAAATTACCAATATGATTGATGATGATTGTTGATACCAAATTTAGTCTGTTGACATGGACCATTCACATACAGACGCGTGTCAACCAACGTGGTAATTACAAATACTTCTACCAAACAACTCATTGCCACCGAGCTACTCAAGCACCCCAAGCAACTCAATCATACTGAGCATCTTGGGCGCTTCGAGGAACTAAGGGCTCCAAGCAATTTAGTCGGTCCGAGCTACTTAGCGTACAGAGCACTCAAATCAGGAGAATCAAAAAGATGACTGCGCATTAAATGCTCATTATTATCGTACATATGTATATGTCTACTAGATAACAGAGCATCATCCTTTCACATGTACAACCTCAAGGCTATAAATACATTGTAACCTCATCATAAGAAGGGGACTCTGGATCTCTTGGTAAACTACTTATCGAGAATTCCAGTCAAACAGTCAGCAATACAAAAATAGTTGACGTAGGCCATTTTTATAAGGCTGAACCACTTTAAAAATCTTTTGTCTTATTTATTTTATCTGTTATTAATTAATTAGAGATAATCTTATTTTTTACATCAACAGATTGGCGCCGTCTGTGGGAAATGACTGTACTTAGCGTTTTTCACCAAAATAATTCATTATCATTGGCCGATAACCCAAAATCCAGTAATCGAAACACTGGATCCCTCTGAACCCTTCTACTCCCCCAAATGTTAAAGATGTGGCTGGTATAATGGCTAATCTGGCCCAAGGCCAGACGTCCATGCAAAAAACCATGCGACAACATATGCAAACTATTCAAGGCGGAGTGTCGGGTCAATCAGGACAACGAAGTGTTCATAGAAATACCCGTTTACCCTCTTCACGAACTAGGTGAACGCTATGTCCAGAGGAATCTCGATCCAGACGCACCGACACATATCATACTGAAATATCTAATGATCTTTCTTAACAGCCTGGTTGGACTTCTTCAGTACAAGCTACAGACTCTTAACGAAATGTCACTCTATCTTCAGAAAGAACCAGTGCAATAGAAAGGTTGTGTAGAGTCTCTCCTTTTGATCGTTTGGGCCCTAGGAGGAATATAAGTCCTTCTAGGATTGTGTCGAGGAACTCTCAACGACCATCCGATCTAAGGGAAGGCTCTGCCCAATCATGACCAACTGCTCGTAATGATAGATCCCAAGAGGCAAACTCAGCGAGATCAGTTGCTCGAACAAATAGGCCCGAGGTGGAGAACGATGCATGGAAAGGCTCTAATTAAAGGTTGGAGGACAGATTAGGGGAAATGGCTAAGGCCAAGAATCCTCTACAAAGAACTTTTATCCAAGGGACACCATTCGTACAGGCAATTGTGGATTTTCCCACCCCATAAAAATTCAGAGCTCATGTGGCAATGCCTAAGTATGATGGAAAAACCGACCCTATCGTTCATTTAAAACAATACCAAGCTGCTGCCAACATCTATACAGTTCCAGACGAGATGAGATATATGGCATTCTCAGGAACTCTTACTGGATCAGCTCAGATATGGTACAACAACCTTCCTCGGGGGAAGATAGTGACTTTCCTTCAACTGACAGAGCTCTTTATAGGGAACTTCTGTTTTGGAGCAAAACCAGTCAAACGAGTAGCACACTTGATGAGTGTTACACAAAAGACAGGTGAAAGCACTAGGGATTATATTACTTGTTTCAATAACGAGAAACTTGAGGTAATTGATTACGAGGAGAAAATAGCAATTACTGCTTTGATGAGTATATTGTTGCCAGATAAATTATATTACACTTTAGCTAAGGATCCGTCTAGGACCATGGCTAAACTGATGGCAAAAGTAGCCAAAATCATGAATGCCGAGGAGGCCATAGCTACGAAGAAGAATGCAGATACTAATGAAACCAAGGTTGAGGTTGATAAGACTAAGAAGAAAGATCAAAAGAATAATGGTGGCAACAGACAGTCAAAAGCAAAGAAAGCACTGGAACAGTTGAAGAAATTTGGAAATTATACTCCTTTGAAGGTAGATATAAACCACATTCTGGAAGAGATCAAGAACAGCGAGGAGCTAAACTGGCCAGAAAAAATGAAGGCAGATCCTAACAAGAGGAATAAGTCCAAATATTGCGAGTTCCATAAAGACCATGGTCACACTACCAAGCATTGCATAGCTCTCCAGAATGAAATTGAAGCACTCATCAGGCGGGGAAAATTAACCAAGTATGTTGATCGCTGAAATGGTGAAAAGACCAGCAACCGAAGAAGGCAAAGATCTAAATCTCCTCATCGGGCAAAAGAAGACAAGAAGAGAAGTCACGAAGAAGATCCAAAAGATGATCAAGATGACCCCGCTCTCCCCAAAAGACCAAAGCAGCCAGAACGTGAGGTATTTTCAATCCATTTTGGATCATTTGAATGTAATTTTATTACAGGTGGAGATGCAGGAGGTGGGGATATGACTGCAGAGAGGAAAGCTTACCTCAATGAGGCTCAAGCTTGCTCGTACATTCAGCGAATAAATCTGGCTGAAGATGATCGTCCGAGGAAGGTGAATAAAGACAAATTGGTCATTGGTTTCTCTAAGAATGACCTGGAAAGTGTATTGTATCCTCATGATGACCCATTGGTGATCAAGATGAGAATGAAGGAAGTGGTGATTTCACGAGTACTAGTGGATAATGGTAGCTCGGCAGATATCATGCTCTATCCATGCTTTGACAATTTGAATTTGAAGCTAGCCCAGTTGGAGCCATATCATAGGCCCCTCCTTGGCTTTACTGGAGAGAAGGTTTTTCCACTTGGGACAATCAAGTTGGATATGCTTATTGGTACATGGTCTGCTTGTCGAACAGAAAGAGTACGCTTTTTCGTAATGGATAAAAATGTCCAATCAGCCTACAATATCATCATGGGAAGGGTAGGTCTGAAGAATTTCGAGGTGGTACCATCTACTGTACATCAATGTTTAAAAATCCCAACCAATTTTGGAGTGGGAGTTGAGAAAGGCGACCAGAAAGTAGCTCGGGAATGCTACTATTTATCTGCCGAACAGGAGGAACATGAAGAATCCAGAAAGAAGACTACTACTTACCAAGTGGATGAAGTAGAAGATGCAGAGATTGAGACGTTAGACCCTAGAGACGAGTCTCGGCTCGTAAAGGTCCAGGTCATGGAGGCTACTAAAAATATCATTCTAGACGATGAGCATCCAGAACGATTAACTCAAAATTGGTGCATCACTGGATATATCGATAAAATAGGAATTGATAGAATTTTAAAGACGCAGAAAGCAGACTTTTGCATGGAGTCATGAAGACATGCCAGGGATAGATTCGAGTTTCTTGTGTCATGAGCTCAACGTGAACAAGGAAATCAAGCCAGTAAAATAGAGAAGAAGAGTGTTCAGTCCTGAGAAGAACCAAGATATACAGGAAGAAGTAGAGAAACTACAAAAATCCTCTTTTATTGAGGATGTCAAATATCCCGATTGGCTAGCAAATGAGGTCATGGTAAAGAAGAAAAATAACAAGTGGAGGATGTGTGTGGACTTCACTAATCTTAATAAGGCATGCCCAAAGGATCATTTTCCTTTACCTCGAATCGATCACCTGGTGGATGCTACCTTGGGGCATGAATTATTGAGTTTCATGGATGCTTATTCTGGTTACAACCAGATTAAAATGAAGCCTGAGGACAGGGATAGTACCTCTTTTATCATCCCAAGGGGAACTTATTATTATAATGTTATGCCTTTTGGACTTAAAAATGCAGGTGCAATATATCAGCGGCTGATGAACAAGGTGTTTGCGGAGAAAATCAGTCATAACATGAAGGTTTATGTTGATGATATGCTGACGAAGAGCAAGAAAGCTGCTGATCATCTAGTTGACTTAGGTCAGACCTTTGATCAACTAGAGAAATATCAAATAAAACTGAATCCCACCAAATGCATATTCGGGGTACCAGAAGGCATGTTTCTCGGATATATTATTAACCAACGAGGAATTGAGGCGAACCCTGAAAAGATCAAGGCTCTATTGGAGCAACGATCTCCAACAATGAAGAAGGAAGTGCAAAGTCTCACAGGGTGAGTTGCAGTACTTAATAGATTTATGTCACGAGCAACTGACAGATGCCTACCATTCTTCAAAACACTTCGAAAAACTTTTGAATCGAATGATGAATGCGAGGAGGCATTTCGAGAATTGAAGAAATATCTGGGGACACCTCCATTGTTGTCCAGACCAGTGATGGGAGAAATATTATACTCGTATCTGGTAGTATCAGATAATGAAGTTAGCTCGGCGTTGATAAGGGTGGAGGACGGAGTACAAAAACCAGTCTATTACACCAGCAAGGCTTTTCGAGGAGCAGAATTCAGATACCCAAGGCTGGAGAAGTTGGCACTAGCATTGATTGAAGCAAGCAGAAGGATGAGACCATACTTCCAAGCCCATACTATAGTGGTGTACACCGATATGACATTAAGACAAACTCTGCATAAACCGGAGAAATCAAGAATATTGATGTATTGGGCAGTAGAACATGGTGAATATGATATAATTTATGAGCCTAGATCATCGCTCAAAGGGTAGGCAGTAGCGAACTTTATCGCAGAGTTTACTCAAGAAAATGCCTCCGAAGAATAGGAGTTGAATACGGACCAACCTGTGAATGTTACAGGATCGTCAAAGTTAAACCCCGACCAACTTACGTTGGTAGACGAGCAGCAAGAAATGTCGGTCGAACAAGGGAAGATAATGGACGAGCAGCGAGAAGTATTGGAGGAGGACAAAAAAAAGCATCAAATACTCCACCGAGGAACTCTATCTGATCAAGAGTTTGATAATGAAGTACCTGTGTGGAATCTGTATGTAGATGGCTCTTCGTGCTATACAGGCAGTGGAGCAGGGATTATTTTAAACAGTTCAGATGGGATTGATGTGGAATATTCTCTGTGCTTTCAATTTAAGGCTTCTAATAATGAGGTCGAATATGAAGCAATGATCGTGGGCCTAAGCCTAGCCAAAACCATGAAGGCAGAGCAAATCGTTGTGTTTAGCGACTCCCAGTTAATCGTAAACCAAATTCTGGGGCTGTATCCAGAAAAAAGAGAATTAATGGCCAGGTATCATGCAAAAGCGATAGAGGTTGTATCAAGTTTTATCACAACTCGGTTAATTATAATACTAAGATTAGAGAACGCAAGAGCATATGCCCTAGCTCGTTTGGCATCATCCACACGCACCGAGCTACGAAGAATAATCCTAATAGAAATCATGGTTGGTCGGAGCATCGACGAAGATCTGATGATCAACTTCATCGCCCTTGACTTGGGACCATCTTGGATGGATCCCATCAGGGCCTATATTGAAGAGGGGGCTTTACTAACTGATAAACTCACAGCCAAGAAACTAAAGGTTAAAGTTGCTCGTTATGTATTGACCAAAGGCATTTTATATAGACGAGGAATTACAGCAGGGCTACAAAGATGTGTCTACCCCTCTGAAGTGAAAGATTTGATCGAAGAAATTCATGAAGGGTCTTGTGGAGCCCATATGGTAGGTCGGACACTTTTTTAAAGAATAACAACGCAGGGGTATTACTGGCAGACGATGAGAGCTGATTGTATAGCTTATGCCAAGAAGTGTGATAAATGTCAACGCTTCTCTTCTATCCGAAGAACTCCCCAAGCGTTGTTAACACCCATCACGTCTCCTTGGCCATTCGCCATGTGGGGAATAGACTTGGTCGGGCCACTTCCAATGACCAGGGGAAGATTTAAATACCTCGTGGTTGCTGTGGATTACTTTACCAAATGGGTGGAAGCTGATCCTCTTATTGATATGACATATGACAAGGTCTATCAGTTTATTTAGAAGAATATCATTTATAGATATGGTCTTCCCCAAGCATTCATTACTGACCATGGAATCCAGTTTGACAACGAGGAGTTTGCTGGATATTATCATCAATCCAATATCTTGAAGATCCACTCTGCACCAGGACATCCCCAGAGAAATGGGTAAACTGAGGTGACAAACAGGACGCTACTAAATGGTTTGAAAAATGGCTGGACGGTACAAAGGAAAATTGGATTAACGATCTATACTCTGTGTTGTGGGCTTATCGTACCAAACCACGAACAGCAACAGGAGAATCCCCATATATGCTGGCATTTGGGAGTGAAGCTGTCATACCTGCTAAATTAGGTTTACCTACGCATAGGGTGCTTAATTTCAACTCTCTTGTCAGTGATTTGATGAGAAGATTAGACCTGGATATGCTCGAAGAAGTTAGGGAATAAGCAACAATCAGGAATGCAGTGTATTAATAATGAACAGATTTGTTCTATAACAAAAGAGTGAAGAAGTGTGATTTGAAGGAAGGGGATTATGTGCTGAAGAAAGTGATCCAAAGGAAATACAAATTGGAAGCCAACTGGCATGGACCCTACAGAGTAACAAAAGTTGTTCATCCAGGGACATACAGGATTGAAACCTTAGAAGGAGAAGAATTAAAGAATGCATGGAATGCAGAGCATTTGCGCAAATACTATCAGTAATTGAAATTCCAATGTAATATAATTTCTTCAGTATGAATAAAGTGATGCTTCACCCAGATTCTCTCTCTGTTAAAATTTTTTCGGAATATTAGTGCTACACACTACACACCAAATTCAGAGAAAATTACCACCAACTCCGATTGGTCAGGAAATCAATTACCACCAACTCCGGTTGGTCAGGAATCGATTACCGCCAACTCCGGTTGGTCGGCAAAACAATTACCACCAACTCCAGTTGGTCGAGAATCGATTACCACCAACTCTGGTTGGTCGGGAAGCAATTATCGCCAACTCTGGTTGGTCGAGAAACAATTACCACCAACTCTGGTTGGTAGGAAAATCAATTACCACCAACTCCGATTGGTCGGGAACTACTTACCACCAACTCCGGTTGGTCAGCAGAACAATTAGCACCAACTCCGGTTGGTCGGGAATCAATTACCACCAACTCCAGTTGGTCAGGAAGAAATTACCGCCAACTCCGATTGGTCGGGAATCAATTACCACCAACTCTGATTGGTCGGGAATCAATTACCACCAACTCCGATTAGTCGGGAATCAATTACCACCAACTCCGGTTGGTCGGGAAGCAATTACCACCAACTCCGGTTGGTTGAGAACTAATTACCACCAACTCCGATTCGTCGATAAATCAAATACAATCAACTCCGGTTGGTTAAACTAGGCATGAATATGGGATGCAAATCATTCCATTGCTTAGGCCCAAAGGGTAATAAGTCATTATAATCAAACAACAAATGGGATAAATATAATATATACATATATATTTACCAACCAAGAAGCAAGGACATTCTACAAATTATTTATAGCAAAAGACTAAAAATTTCTTCATTCAAATCAAGTAGAATTACATATGATGTGAAAAATATACTTCATTACATAAAAAAACCTTATTCTATTGGTTTTTTCCCTTCTGCCTTTGAAACGGGTTCTACCCCGGCAAGAGGATCATCCAATGCATAAGGGGAATTTATAAAGTTTACATCTCGCAACATTCTAACATTCATTACAGATGGCCGATCAATTAAATGTTATGGGCGAGATATCTCGAAGTTGGCATAAAGACTGTAATCACCAAGATACTTTGAAATCAGACATCGAGGAATACAACAAGCAGGAATCCAGCTAAAATCAAGTTTAAAAGGAGGTACGGATAAATCGAGCACTCCAGGCTCATAATAATCCCATAAATAATGTCCCTTCTCCAATTGTGGCACACACATAGCATTCAATCATCCCTGCTTGTACCCTTCATTATTCGACTGCTGTATCCAAGCATCTAGATGGTACAGAGCTTCATTATACCCAGCCATCCAAAACTCTCTGGGTTGTTTATGGAACTGATAAGTTAACCTCTCCAGTTGCTCTTGGAGACTCTTCACCAGAATTTCCTTATTTTCCAAAGCAAAACTCTGGGAAGAGAGTTATTCGCTAAAGTTCAGAATCTTCTTAGACATTTCTGCTAAGGCTTGGTTCTTCGCCATCAACTGAAAGGCATGATTCTCTAAAGCCGACTGTAATCTAGCTTCTTCAATGGTGACCCGACCAGCCCTAACTCGTCCATGAGAAGAAGATCTTGCTCATCCATGAGTAGATGAGGAGTACCCAGCCCTTTTCAGAGTTTCCAACTCATCTCGTAAGTTGGCATTTTCTACCTCCAAGAAAGAGAAACCTTCATCATTAACAGGGACCAAGGCTCCCGAGGAAGATGCAGCAGATTTGAGTTATTTTATCTCCTCTTGCAAAGCAATGTTCTCCTGCTCTAACAACTTAGCGATATGCCTATTCTCTTTAACTTCAAACTTCAGAACACTCTCTTTCTTCTCATGAGCAGAGATGAATTTGTCACACCCTTTGTCAGCACTCAATTATTGATATTTTTTCTCATATCCTTGGTGAAAAAGGGTAGAAGATTCTTTATATTACTGTTGGAGTTCCTCGATAGTTCCCTGGATATCCTCAAACATCTCGTAGTAAGCCAAATTATTGGCAACATAACGATCGAGCAAGCACTTTAAGTATTGATAAGCTTCAATTGCTCGTAAAGAAGCATCTGAACCAAGGATATCAATGACTTGAGCCTCATTAAGATCTGTATGACCAGCTTTAAAATAGTCATTGCATTTCTTCATCAATTCTGTGTCATGAGCTGATAAGAGCTCCATCTTGGCCATAAACTAGCAAAGAGATGAAATAAAAAGAATCAATAATGACACAGACAGAGTAGGTAAAAGAGAAATTCAAGATGAACAACCAAAGTTTGAATTTTATTTCATCATAAGTGAAAATACAAAGTCTGAGGTTACATTCAGGAATAACAAAATAAAAACTCGAACAACTCTACACCTTCTCCTTGTTTCTTATAACTTCCTCAGAAGGTTTGGAGGAAGAGACTGGTTGCTCGGAGGATAAGTATAGCTGCTCGGCAGAAGTACTGGTTGGTTGGAGTTTCTCGGAGCAAGGTTGAACAACAGGAACAGTAGGGACCTGATCTCCAATCATCATAGAAGATTCATCTGAAGTAGCTTCATCCTCTTCTTCTTCTCCAGGAGAAGGAGGAGGGCCATGAGTGTGCTGCTGAAATAACTCAGAATTTTCAGCAACTTTCAGCTTCTGCAAGGATGCAACCCATCCATCCCTAAAATATTTGAGGTTGACATACTCCATTTGAGAAGACATGGCAGCCAGGACCTTGTTATATCCTTTGTCCCAACTAGCACTGAATGATTTTTTAACTTCCTTTTTCCTTTTTGCCTTTTCCGAGGAGGTTCTTTCCCTAAGGAGCTCCTCGGTAGCCTTCAACTTCTCTTCCACCTCTATTTTTTGTCGTTTAACATCTTGAAGTTTAACAACTTCCTCTTCAGCAGACTTGAGCTTAACTTCAAGCTCCTTGTTGCTTTGTTCAAAGTCTTTGTTGCTCTGCTCGAACTCATTCAACTTCTTCTCCAAATCCTTGGAGGTAATCACAGCTTGATTTATCTCTAGCTCATTGGACTTGAATTGCTTCTCCCAAGCAACTTTATCGTCCTCATATTTTTGACGAGAATCTTTCAGAGATTGGGTCAGCCCAACAAAAGCTTCCTCTACTCCTCCCGAGGAGCTTGAAGCCTTGATAGCTTCATCCTTCTTTAAAATGTTGTTAAAACACGTCACTAGCTAAAAAAACAAATCACTTTAAGTCAATACATGAACATAATATTAAAAAATAAAGGGGTCAAGCTAAAGATACTTACTGAGGGAATGTGTTGAGCAGCCAGGGTAGTGACTCTCTCTCGAGAAAGAGTATCTTCAATGCCTTGGACTTCTGGGATAGTCCAGGATTTTACCAAGCCTATAGCAGAGCTCGGAGGAACAAAAGTTGGAACACTACCTTCAACATTTAAAGGTTGAGAGATAGGTTCAACAGGTCTCTCAGAAGAGTTTTTCTTTAACCTCCTCAGAGGACCAGGAACATTTTCAACTAAAGATATTGTCTTTGTTGGTGATATGACAATAACCTCACTCGGAGAAGAAATAGCAACAGTCTTGCTCGGAACCACAGGGGGCTTCTCGCCAGTTTTCTTGGCAGCAACAGGAGGGGGTACACCTACAGTCTTTGTCCCTTCTTCTAGGATATCTTGTTTACTTTTCTTTGCCTCCACAGCAGCAGAGGCAGATTTGTCAAAAAAGGCAGGAGCTCTTCTCTTCTTTATCAGATCACTGATGGGAATACTCGACTCAGAGGAAGAACCTTCCACACTAGTCTCAGAGGCTAGTACTTGGTCAAGATTAACTACCACTGGACGAGGACGAGCAGTGAAAGATGAGGTATAGCTTTTGTACTGCAACAAGTAAGAAGCAGTTCTAATATGCTCCCAAGCAACAGATTGATGCAAATCCCAGATAAGTTGCAAATGCTTTAAATTAACATTAGCCTCTTTTGGAGGTTTTCTTTTACTATCAACTGTAATAAACAAAAACAAATGTCAGTGATGCATTTTATCAAACACAAAGAAAACAAGATTTCAAAAAAATAAAAACAACCTATTCCATTGCCATAAGGGGGACATCTGGGACCTTGATATACATTATCTCCATTTAATGGAGGGTGTTGCCAATTTTTCATAACAACCCCATGCTCAAAATAATCCCTATTGGCATCAGGAAGATTGACAACTAAAGCTCTATTCAAAAACCTAGTTTTTAAATTGAATGTGGTATCACTGACAACCCATCTATAGCAGTACATAATCTCTGAAATCCCTAAACGGGTTCCATGAAGTTGATCCAATCTATGTACGCCATTAATTATCGTCCAGGTATCTGGAGCTATTCTTGCAGGTACAACATCAAAATATTGGCAGAACTCGAAATATTGGGGATTTGGCGGGAAAGAAAAGCCACATTCGGACACAAAAAAACTTGGGAACCAATGTCCCTTAGCCAAAGAAAAATAATCAAAAGGTTCAGAAAGCTTTTCCAAAATAACCCACGAATGGATTGAAAATTCAAACCGAAATTTGTCCAGCGGCTCGATAAGATAAACCATGATGAACAAAGTAAATAAAAGAAAGGGAAGAAAATCTTACAGAGAAAGAGAGATCAGGTGACAATGGAAGATGGAAAGAACGAAGGCACAAGACATAGAGAAAATGAAGAGTTCAAAGATACAGATTTGAAAAGTGAAAGACGATAGGATTTCTGCCGCGTTTAAATACTTTACCTCGGGAATAGGGAAAGACAATGATTAGAAAGAAAGACGTTTGCGTTTCTGGAAGGTAAAAGAAGAAAAGTGCACAAATATCGAAGTGGTCATAAAAATTCAAAATATTTATGAATCCTAATACTATGCATTCAAAAATAAGTTATATACAACGAATGTTTTCCTGAAAAACCATACAAACTAATAATCTATGAAATTTTCAAGTAGAATGTTCCACACTTTTCTTCAACATCAAACTGTGAAACATTGGGGGCTTCTGTTGATACCAAATTTAGTCTGCTGACATGGACCACTCACTTACAGACACGTGTCAACCAACGTGGCAATTATAAATACTTCTACTGAACAACTCATTGCCACCGAGCTACTCAAGCACCCCGAGAAACTCAATCATACCTAGAAGCTTGGGCGCCTCAAGGAACTAAGGGCTCTGAGCAACTTAAGCGTACCGAGCAACTCAGGCGGTTCGAGCTACTTAGCGTACAGAGCACTCAAATCAGGAGAATCAAAAAGACGACTGCGCATTAAATGCTCATTATTATCGTACAGATGTATATGTCTACTAGATAACAACGCATTATCCTTTCACATGTACAGCCTTAAGGCTATAAATACATTGTAACTTCCTCATAAGAATGGGACTCTGGATCTCTTGGTAAACTACTTATCGAGAATTCCAGTCAAACAGTCAGCAATATAAAAATAGTGGACGTAGGCCATTCTTATAAGGATAAACCACTTTAAAAATCTTTCATCTTATTTATTTTATCTGTTATTAATTAATTACACTAAAACTTGAACTATATGACGGGGAAAAAAGGTCGGGAATACAATCCCTCAACCCTAGTATATTGTTGGTATAAAACTAATCATAAATTGAAGTGATAAATCAGACCCAGAATTTAGTACTCCCAAGCATTACGTATATGAGGTTCAATCCCGCACCATACGTAATCAGAGGACGAGTAAAGCGGTAACACGATAACGACACTCGCATTGCATTCTAAACCATCCCGGTTACCCTCAAGCAAACGAAATCCAAAGATCTATAAAGGTTGTGTTCGCTACGCAATACGGTCATAATAAATCCTTAAATTTAGAGGATTAATTTTATACACACGCAACTATCACATCGGGTTGAGTTCTTGCATCCCAACCATCAAGAATTCAGCTAGACATATTGAATCTAAATATGCATGAATTAACTATGTCGCATGTGAAATAAATCATGATGGAAATGTATTGAAACATGCAAAGAATTATTATAAACCTAGAATTAGTTTGAATCGTGCAAGAAGAATAGCATGTAAGAACAATAATAGAAAGAATGAATCTTAAATTAGAACTTGAAATCAAACCCGAAAATAATCAATCTTGAATCACCGAACCAAAGCTATGTTCCAAGGGTATTCTCCTACTCTTCTCTCTATCAAAAACTATTCAAAACTCTCTTTTTTAAGTCATTATAAAGATACAAATCCGTTTTACAAGAGTTTGTTACGTAATAGGACTCTTTGGACCAATCAGCATTAAAGTGAAAATTCGTGCATCAGGTACCCCGAACCGGTTCACCCTGTGGTTCTGGGGAACTTGTTGGACTTACAACACTTAGAAAATTTTCAATCTTTCTTCTTTTCTTTCTTGGATTTTTTCTCACTTCAAATGATCATAACTCCTTCACCGTAGCTCGGATTTGGGTACCATTTTTTTTAGTGTTTTTTTTTCGAGCTCTTCAACTTTCTAATTATCCCCACCTCCGGGATCAGGCTACAGAATTACGAAAATGCCCTTGAACTTGCCTCCTAAGCCTTTCTTTCATTGTTTCGATATCTCTTTCGCACCGCTTGCATACTTTACCTGTAAAACACATAAGAGAAACACGAAATACTTGCCAACGAAGGTTAGTAGCATAATTATGAGTTAAATCCATAATAATTGCACCACTCGAGTTCACAAAGGTATCGAAATTAAGGGAATAAATATACAATATTTATCCCCGATCAAACCCCCTAACATAGAACTTTGCGCGTCTCGATCAATGTAAAAGAAAAATAATAATGTCATAACTCTTCTAAACACTTTATTGGGATAGAATACCTTTTTCGCAGGTAAGCGATTGCATTTAGCTTATGCAACAAGCCTTTAAACCCCTAGGTTACCCTAGTAGGACGAGTGGTGTCTCGTGAAGGTATGCAATGAATATACCCACAAAAATTTTTATTGACTCAAAGAATAAAAAAATCAAAATACTTAAAAATTGTACAATTTAAACCTTTCAAAAAATAGTCAGCATAAATTCATATTCAAAAGAGTCTCAAATTATCGTGTGTGTGTGCAAAGCCAAAAATCGAATCGCTAATTTCTACCGACTGATCATTACGTTACTTTTCAAAAATTCTCTTTGATTTCAAAATCTCAACGAATCACTCGGAAGTGTGGCTATTCTCTCGATATGCCTGATTTATAAGAGTAAACATAATGGAATGCAATTTCACGCACAAAATTATGAAAAATGGAATTATTAAGTGAAATGATCTCCTTCATCGGATTATGATAATTGGAAAATGGGAAACATCGCCTAAAATTCACACCATTTAATCTCTCATATTATCTTTTTATAGCTTGGCTCTCCACGCAGTAATCAATTTCGCAATTCGAACTCGGTAGGACTTTTCGGGTTAATGGTGTATTGGGTAACATGGCAATGGTTGGGAACTTAGAAATTGGAAAAATTTTCTTACGATGTCCGTTAGTGCTTTTCTGGGCTACTGCTCATTTTCTCTTCTTTTTCTCTACTTGCTATTTCTGTTGAGCATTTTTCTATTTTTTTTCTTTCCCCTTTTTATGAAATTTTCGGACTTTATTTGATGAATATTACCAATTTTCACAATTCTGGTCTAATTGGGTTTTTCGGGTTATCAAATGAAAGGGAAAACTTATTTGCCTCAAATTGGGTTGCAAAAAGGGTAATTTTTCACATATTTTTATGGCTAATGTTTTTGGGTAACAAACGATGGCCTACTTCATTGTCCGAATTACTTATTAATTTATCAAATGCGTCTCGAGATTAATTTAATTTAGAGATTTATAGCACGCTTTTCGAGACAACAGTCCATTTCCCATAACCAATCAAAATAAAGAATTGAGATCATCAACGACTCATTTAGAACGCTGAAAAGAACTTTGAGTAAACCATTAACTCGGATTGATTTAAAAACTCAAAAAGATCGATAGGCTTGAAATCTCAACGGGTTTTGTTAATCTCCACACCTATTCGTTAAGTCGTCAATTTTCACACAATTTCCATCTTTGGTCAATTTCGGCTTAGTGCAATAGAGATTTAACAATTTGAGACTTCAAATAGAATAAAGGTGATATTTTTGAAAAATTTAAATTCCAATTTTTATTTATTTTGAAGAAAAATATTTTTGGATTTTTCAAAAAAAAAAATTGGCATTTTAAAGATTTATGAAGTTTTAGAAAGACGCACTTATCACCCCACCCCCAACTTAGACTTTTCCATTGTCCTCAATCAAAAGGACTAAAATCTAAAGAATAAAAAGAATAAGTGCGACAAATAAAACAAGTAAATTATCAAAATGCACCAAGACACTATATGACACTCATACATGACTCAAAAATATAACAAAAATTACCCCATACGCGTCGAGGGTTCGACGACCTCTCATTTCTCTCCACAAATCACCCAACCCCTTGCACGAGATCCGTTGCTCTCCTAGTCTCTCCCATCTGCCTGTCATACACCAATAACCAAAATAAGTTTGGCCCTTGCCCATAAATAAAGGAAAGACTCGGAGACTCATCGTGATTAATCGGAAAAGGATCCTCGTGATGCGTACTACGTGGGTCGGGCTCTAAGTCAGACGAGACTTAAGTCCTATCTTCAATTACCTCTAAGGACTCAAGTTGCATAGGTGGATGGTCATTGCGAAGAAACTCGTCAATTTTATCTTTCCACTTGCACTCTCCTAAATGACTTCATGAGTCCAATAGAGATTGGACTTCGTCGTTAAGTCTCTCATCCACCTGCCCGAATTCTCTCTCAAATTATGCTAGGTTCAACTCCTCTAGCTCTCTTTCTTGCTTTGTTTTCACATCCTTACTTCCTCGCTCCATCTCAAAATTATTAGGTGGTGTGGGTGGGTAGCAATCGAGGAGAAAAGTATCTATCGTGTCTCGCCATTCGCTCTCCTCTAAGCACTCATACAACCCTCTCCCGATGCCCTCTAAATTGTCGCTATGTCTCACACTCAAGGTCTCACTCACACTCTTCATTTCAGTTACTATGCATACCTCTCCTACCCTTCACTCCATATTGCAACCGTCGCTCTCACTTGATGTAACAAGGCATACCCCTATTGGCTCTCGCGTGTGGGCCCTCCCATGCTCGTGTGCTGCCTCTAAATGATTTGTTTCTCGTGGTTCTCCTTCGTCACCCTCGTTCTTGATATTATTAAAAATATTTGTCTAAAGGGTCATGTTCCTAAATGTTAATTACATTCACCCACTCCGAGTATTGATGTGTGCATTAGCCTTAGCTAAGAATGGGCGACCAAGGATAACAGGAACACAATTGCTCGGGAGAATGGAGGGTTCCTCGTCCCAAATGAAAAAACCCACCGGAAAGTAGAAAGTGTCTATTTGGACAATAACATCCTCAATGATTCCCCGAGGCTTCTTCACAGAACGATCCGTGAGCTGGAGAGTCATATTTGTGGGCTTAAGGGCTCCCAAATATAGTTTCTTATATATGGAATAGGGTAGAATGTTGACACTCGCCCCTAAATCTATTAGAGCCCTTTTGATTCGGTTCTTCCCCATGATGCACAAGGTGGTGGGCACACCCAGATCTTTATACTTTAATGAAAGGTCACTCGATAAAACTGAACTGACATTCTGGGCCAAAAAGACGTTCTTATTTACCTTTAGCTTGCGTTTCACTGTGAGTAAGTCCTTAACGAACTTAGCGTATGAGGGAATTTTTTGTATAGTCTCGAGAAAAGATAAATTAATCTTTACTTGCTTGAGGACATCCAAAATATCATCCTGAGAAGTCTCTTTGGAGTGCGGGACCAACCGTTGAGGGTATGGGGCAGTGGTGGGGGGTTTCACTGTGACCTTGGGTCCACCAGTGTTATCTTTTTTATCACTCTCAATTAAAGGGCCATCTTCGGCCTCTTTCGTGTCGAGCGAAACCTCCTTATTTTTAGGTATGTATTGTGGGGGAGGTGAAAAGTCAACTACTCTCCCACTACGTAGAGTGGTAATTGCGCTACGTTGCTCAGGATGGTCATAGGGTGTGGAGCTAACACTAGTTTGATCTTGGAGAGGTCTTTGGCCCTGGGAAGGAAACTTGCCCTTCTCCTGGATACTCAACGATGATTCCATCTTTGAAATAGTCACATTTATGTCGTTGATCATGCACTCATGTCTAGCAGTGGTTGCATTCTGGGTAGTGATGAATTGGTTTATCATATCCTCGATATTTCTCCGCGATGGAGTGACATATGGCCCTAGAGGTGATGGTGCTTGTTCAAAGTGTGATGGTGGGGGAGGGGCAACATGTGAATTAGGATCCGTCGCAGCATTTTGTTGCCCATAGCTAAAACCAGGATGGTTTTTCCATGAAGGGTTGTAAGAATTCTCGTGCGGTGCACCGAAATTACCCATAAATCCTCCTACACCACTCACTTGATCTTGAAGCATAACTTTGTATGCGGTTATCGTCGAGCATTTCTGTGTTGAATGTACTGCCTCTCAAATCGCACACACATTCTCAATGGGATTCAGGATGGAGCCAGTTGGTCCTCTTGCACATATCTTAAGTACTTCTCGCATTCCTTTCTCAAGTAGATCGAGTCGACTGGCCGTCATAGTATCCATTTCTACATGAAATAGGTCGGTCATCGATGGAGTGGTGGTCGTTTGGCGCATTCAATTATGAGCACTAGGATTAGATGTATCCCATTCTTAGGTAGTCTCGGTGACATACCTAAGGTGAAGCTGAGCATCGTTGGCATCTAAGTCGACAAAGGGACCATCACGCATGGTTTCAACGAGTTGTTTGGAATTTATATTCATCCCATTATGGAAGAAGGAAATGATTTGCAATTTATCAAATCCATGATGAGGGCATGAAGTG
The DNA here is from genome assembly GCA_949130495.1 of Sambucus nigra. Classification (NCBI taxonomy): domain Eukaryota; kingdom Viridiplantae; phylum Streptophyta; class Magnoliopsida; order Dipsacales; family Adoxaceae; genus Sambucus; species Sambucus nigra. The sequence continues at coordinate 401,251,552 of OX422220.1, forward strand.
ATTAACTCGTTAAAATGCTCGTAACATCGATCAAACGACTCATTTTCTGATTGTCAAAAAGTTTGAATTTGAGCCTTGATGGAGTTCGTTCGATGTAGAGAAAAGAATTTCTGAAGGAATTTAGATTGCAAGTCTTTCCATGATGCAATCGAGTTTGGAGGTAAAAACCATAGACAGGTCTTAGCCTTGTCCTTTAGCGAGAATGGGAAGAGTTTGAGGTGGATCACATATTTTATGCAAGTTTGATCACTGGGTCTCGCATGCCTCCTCAAATTCCTAGATGTGGAGATATGGATTTTCTGATTCCATTCCATGGTAGTTGGGAAGTATCTGGATCATCCCATTCCTAAAACAAAATTTTCCTGCATTATACGGGAGTAAAATGCATCCCGGACTGACAGTTCGCTCGGGATATAAGATTTCTCTCAAAGGGCGGTACAGGAACTCTTCCTCACCTGCAGCTACACTACCGTGTTGTGACATGGCTCTCTCACTTAATGACTCTTTATCCTCACTTGGTATGCTCGGAGCGTGCTCTATAGCATGTCCTAGTAGTGATGTCGGAGTGTTACTTGCAATTGAGTGTGGAGATGTGGGACGTGGAACCCAGAATTGTGGAACGTTTGGAGTGTGAGGGCTATCGGGGTCGTACTCAACTATCGGGTTTTCGTGAATGATGGTCGAAGTATTTTAGGGAGTTAGAGTGAGTTCAGAATTTTGCATGAATAGGCTTTTGAGAGATGAAGTATCGTTTTGTGCTTTTTGAATTTTTTTTTTGGGTCGAAGTTTTAGATTAATGGAATCTAACCTACGTCTACCTAATTTCCCAACAACGGTGCCAAAAACTTGACGTAAATAAGAATGTGTCTCTAAAGTATGTTCTCTCTAGGCTCAAGTGCAAGCCTGTCGTGTTAGTAATAAACCCGGTAAGTCAGGATAGTCTCCACAGGGAAATAGGACGAGAAAATCGTGACGACGGAAGGACAGATGGTTAACCTAAATTCAACTCTAAGAAGAAGGAAAAGGTGATTTGAATGGGGAAATAACTACAACTAAATGCAATTACTCTAAATTACCTAGATAATTGATGATGATTAAACTAAAACTTGAACTATATGATGGGAAAAATAGGTCGGGAAGACAATCCCTCAACCCTAGTATACTGTTGGTATAAAACTAATCGTAAATTTAAATGATAAATCAGACCCAGACTTTAGTACTCCCAAGCATTACGTATATGAGGTTCAAGCCCGCACCATACGTAATCAGAGGACGAGTAAAGAGATAACACGATAACGACACTCGCATTGCATTCTAAAGCATCCCGGTCACCCTGAAGCAAATGAGATCCAAAGATCTACAAAGGTTGTGTTCATTACGCGATACGGTCATAATAAATCCTTAAATTTAGAGGATTAATTTTATACACACGCTACTATCACATCGGATTGAGTTCAGGAATCCCAACCATCAAGAATTTAGCTAGATATATTGAACCTAACTATGCATGAATTAACTATGTCAAATCTGAAAGAAATCATGATGGAAGTGTATTGAAACATGCAAAGAATTATTATAAACCTAGAATTACTTTGAATCGTGCAAGAAGAATAGCATGCAAGAACAATAATAGAAAGAATGAATCTTGAATTAAAACTTGAAATCAAACCCAAAAATAATCAATCTTGAATCACCAAACCAAAGATGTGTCCTAGGGTATTATCCTACTCTTCTCTCTATCAAAAACTATTCAAAACTCTCTTTTTTAAGTCATTATAAAGATACAAATCCATTTTATAAGAGTTTGTTACATAATAGTACTCTTTGGACCAATCAGCATTAAAGTGAAAATTTGTGCATCAGGTACCCCGAACCGATTTTGGTGTACCCCGAACCGATTCCCCCTGAACGGGTTCACCCTGTGGTTTTGGGGAACTTGTTGGACTTACAACACTTAGAAAATTTTCAAGCTTTCTTCTTTTCTTTCTTGGATTTTTTCTCAACTTCAAATGATCATAACTCCTTCACCTTAGCTCGGATTTGGATGCCGTTTTTTCCAGTGTTCTTGTTTTCTGAGATCTTCAACTTTCTAGTTGGCCCCACCTCGGGGATCAGGCTGCATAATTATGAAAATGCCCTTGGACTTGCCTCTCTAGACTTTGTTTCATTGTTTCGATTTCTCTTTCGCAACGCTTGCATACTTTAGCTGTAAAACACATAAGAGAAACACAAAACACGAAATACTTGCCAAAGAAGGTTAGTAGCATAATTACGAGTTAAATCCATATCAATTTCACCACTCAGGTTGACAAAGCTACCGAAATTAAGGGGATAAGTATACAATATTTAAGCCCGATCGAGAGACTAATGTGATTAGCATGAAGTGGGTGTACAATAACAAGATGGATGGCAATGGTACCATTGTTTAAAATAAGTCTAGGTTGGTCGCTCAAGGTTATACATAAAATAAGGTTATGGACTTTGACAAAACATTCTCTCTTGTTTCTAATCTTGAGTTTGTTCGCTTACTACTCACCATATCATGTCATCTCCGGTTTAAGATTTACCAAATGGATGTCAATAGTGAATTTCTCAAGGATATTCTTCAGGCGGAGGTTTACGTGGAATAACTAAAGGTGTTTGAAGATCCAAAGCACCTAGGACATGCCTTTTGTCTTAAGAAGGCCCTGTATGGATTGAAACAAGCACCCCATGCATGGTATGAAAGTCTAACTTCTTATCACTTTGCTCGTGGCTTCAAGAGGGGGGAGTTGATATAATGTTATTTTTAGGAGAGAAGGTGGTGCTATATTGATTTCCTAAGTCTATGTATATGACATCATCTTTAGATCCACATGGTCCCAACATGCTCACACTTTTGAGGAGGGGATGAAGAATAAATTTGAGAGAGCATGGTTGATGAACTCACTTTCTCCTAAGTCTCCAAGTACGTCAGAACGAGAATGGAATATTCATATCACAATCAAAATATGATGATAGAGACCAAGTGATGATGTTTGATTTAGACTCTGCTAAGAACTCATATGCACACCCATGACTTCCTCGACTAAACTTAGTAAAGACATGTTAGGCATGGATGTAGGGCAAATACTCTATAAAAGTATGATAAGTAGTCTCCAATATTTTATTGCTAGCCCTTCCCATATCGCCTTTTGTGTTGGAGTTTGTGCACATTGCCAAGTGTCCCTAAAAGAGTCAAACTTATGGCACTCTTTCTTAGGTAATTTGGTATTCATTTGACACTAATCATCATTTATCGGTGTTGATGTAAAAAACTAGATTTGACCTAATTTTTTAATCACATATAAAAATAAACAAGAAAAAATATTTTTAAAGTGGTTCAGCCTTGAAAGAATGGCCTAAGTCCACTGTTTGTGTTATTGCTGACTGTTTACAGAATTCTCGATAATGGGTTTACCAAGAAATTCCAAGTCCCTGCTAATGAGGAGGTTACAATGTATTTATAGCCTTGAGGCGGTACAAATGAAAGAATAATACATAGCTGTCCAATAGGCGTGTGCGTCTGTGTGATAATAATGAGCATTTAATGCGCAGTCATCCTCTTAATTATCCGTATATGAATGCTCTGTACGAGATGCAGCTTGAACCGCCTAAGCTGATTGGACCGCCTAAGTAGCTCGGTATACATGAGTTTCTCGGTACAATAGAGTTCCTCGGAGAACACTTGTTGCTCAGAGTGCCTGAGTTGGTCAGGGAGGTTGAGTTCCTCGGAGTCAAGGTGTTGTTCAAAAAATGTTTGCGAGTGCCATGTAGATTGACACGTGTCTCCACATAATTGGTCCATGTCAGCAGAATAAATTTGGTATCAACAGAAGCCCCCAATGTTTCGTAGTTTGATGTTGAAGAAAAGTATGGAACATTCTGCTGCTTAGATTTTCGGTTTGTATGGTTTCTAGGAAAGCATTCATTGTATACAACTCCTTTATAAATGCACAGTATCAGTCTTTATAAATATTTTGAATCTCCATAACCTCTTCGTTTTTTGTGCCCTTTTCTTCTTTTTAGCCGTCGGATACGCAATCGTCCATCCTGGTAATCATTGTTTTTCTCTATTCCCGAGGTAAAGTATTTAAACGCTTCAGAAAATTCGATCGTCTTTTACTTTTTTTAAATCTGCATTTTAGAACTTCTTTACTTCTTCTCTATCTTGTGCGTTCATTTCTTCCATTGTTCGTTGTCAACTGATCCACCCTTTTTCTGTAAGATCTTCTTCCTTCTCTTTTTTTTTCTTTGTTCATCATGGTTTACCTTGTTGAGTCGCTTGATAAATTTCGCTCTGATTTTTCTATTCCTTCATAGGTCATGTTGGAAGAACTTTCTGAACCTTCAGACTATTTTTCTTTGGTTGAGGGACATTGGTTCCCCAGTCTCTTTGTGGCCGAATGTGGCTTTTCTTTTCCTCTAAATCCCCTGTGTTTGGAATTCTGTCAATATTTTGACGTTGTACCTGCAAAAATAGCTCCCAATACCTGGAGAATAGTTAATAGAGTCCATAGGTTAAATCAGATTCATGGAACCCGTTTAGGAATTCCAGAGATAATGTTCTGTTACAGATGGGTCGTTAGTGATAGTACTTTTTACTTAAAAACTAGGTTTTTAAATAGGGCTTTAGTTGTCAAGCTCCCAAATGCCAACAGGGATTACTTCGAGCATGGAGCTGTTATGAAAAATTAGCAACATGCTCCATTAAATGAAGATGAAGTATATCAGGGTCCTAAGTGTCCCCCTTATGGCAATAGGATAGGTTGTTTTTATTTTATTTTTGAAATTATGTTTTCTTTGTGTTTGATAAAATGCGTCATTGACATTTTAATTTTTTATTTATTTGCAATTGACAGCAAAAGAAAATCTCCCAAAGAAACTGATGTCAATTTGAGACACTTGAAACTTATCTGGAGTTTGCACCAAACTATTGCTAACGAACACATTAGATCAGTTTCTTATTTGTTGCAGTAGAAAAGCTATACTTCATCTTTTACTACTCGTCTAGTGGTGGGTGACATCGACCCATTACCAGTTTCTGAGAGTTCTTCCCCTGAATCATATATTCCCCTCAGTACTAGAATGAAGAGAAGATGAGCTCCTGCCTTCTTTGACAAATCGGACTCTGCCAATATAGAGGCCAAGAAAAACAAGAAGGATGTCCCAGAGGAAGGGATAAGAAAAATTGATGCACCCCCTCCAATTGCTGCTAAGAAGGTTGTTGAGAAGCCCCCAGTGGATCCGAGCAAGATTGTTGTTGTTTCTCCTCCAAGTGAGGTTATCGTTATATCACCGACCAAGACGAGATCCTTGGTTGAGAATGTTCCTGCTCCTACGAGGAAGTTAAAGAAAAATTCCTCGGATAAACCGACTGAATCTATCTCTCAGCCTTTAACTGCTGGAAGTGGTATTCCAACTTTTGTTGCTCCGAACTCTGCCATGAGCTCGGTGAAGTCTTGGATTATCCCAGAGATCCAAGGTATTGAAGACAGTCTTTCTCGTGACAGAGTCACTACCTTGGCAGCTCAACATATTGCCTCAGTAAGTATTACTAATCTAAACTTTCATTTTTTAATGTTATGTCCCTGTACTGACTTACAGTTATTTTATTTTTCCAGCTGGTAACATGTTTCAATACCATTCTGAAGAAGGATGAGGCTATCAAAGATTCAATCTCCTCGGGAGGTATAGAGGAAGCTTTTAATGGATTGATTCAGTCCTTAAAGGACTCTCGTCAGAAATATGAAGAAGAGAAGGGGGTTTGGGAGAAACAACTCAAGTCCATCGAGCAAGAAAAAGATCGAGCTGTGGAGGCCTCCCAAGAGTTAGAGAGAAAAATGAAAGAATTTGAGAAGAAAAATAATGAGCTTGAGAAAAAGGTCAAGAACACTAAAGAGCTTGAAAACAAGCTCAAGAAAACTGAAGAGGAAATTTTTAAACTTCGTGACGTTGATCGTCAGAGGCTGGAGATAGAAGGAAAAATGAAAGCTACCGAGGAACTTCATACTGAGAAGATTTCCTTAGAAAAGGCAAAGAGAAAAACTGCGGTTAAAAAGTCCTTCAGCGCTGGCTGGGACAAAGGTTGGAACAAAGGCCTAACTACCATGTCCTCTCAGATGGAATTTGCTAGTCTTAAATACTTCAGGGACGGATGGGTTGCAGCTCTGTAGGAGTTAAAGATCGCTGAGAATTATGACCAATTCCAGCGTCATGTCCATGGTCCTCCTCCCTCTTCTGGAGAAGAAGAAGAGGACGAAGCTGCCTCATAGGAATCCTCCATGATGACTGGAGATCCATCTCCTCCTGTTCCAGTTGTTCAAACTTTCTACGAGCAACTTCAGCCTGCCAGCTCTTCAGTCTAGGAACTTCATCCCACCAGTACCTTAGCCGAGCAATTACCCTTATCTTTCGAGCAATCATCCTCCTCATCCCAGCTTCCTGAGGAAGTTGTAAAACACAAGGAGAAGGTGTAAAGATGCTCGGGTTTTAATTTTGTTATTCCTTTCTAGTGTAATCTTGAACTTTGTACTTACCTTGTATGATGAAATGAAAATTCAAGCTTTTGATTTTTCCTCTTGAATTTTTCCTCTTCTTGCTCTGTCTGCATTCTTATTAATTCTTTCTATCTCTTTTCTTTACTAGTTTATGGCTAGAATGGAGCTTTTGTCAGCTCACGATACTGAACTGATGAAAAAATGCAATGACTACTTCAATGCTGGCCATGCAGATCTAAACGAGGCTCAAATTATTGACATCCTTGGTCCAAATTCTTCTGAACAGGTAGTTAAAACATATCAGTATTTGAAATTCCTGCTTGACCGAGCTGTTGCCAATAATGTGACATACTATGAGACGATTGAGGACCTTCAAGGAATCATCAGGGAACTCCAACAACAAAACAAGGAATCTTTTGCCCTTTTGCATCAGGGGTATGAGAAAAAATATCCGCACCTCAATGCTGATAAAGGATATGATAAGTTCATTGTTGCTTACGAGAAGAAAGAGAAAATTCTAAGGGTTGAGGTCGAGGAGCATAGGCAAATCGCGAAGCTGCTGGAGCAGGAAAACAATGTTTTGAGAGAAGAGATATCTCAATTGAAATCTGCAGCATCTTCTTCGGGAGCCTTGGTCCCTATTAACGATGAAGGTTTCTCGTTTCTGGAGGTTGAAAATGCCAATTTGAGAGATTAATTGGAAACCTTAAAAATGACTACTTCTGCTCACGGACGAACAAGAGCTTCTTGGGGACGAGTAAGGGCTGCTCGGGTTACTATTAAAGAGTCAAGAACTCAAACAGCTTTGGAGAATCAAGCATTCCAATTGGTGGCGAAGAATCAGGCTTTGTCAGAGATGTCCAAGAAGATTCTGAACCTTAGCGAGCAACTCTCCACACAAAACTCTGCCTTGGAGAATAAAGATCTTCTAGTGAAGAACCTCCATGAACAACTGGAAAGGCTAACTTACCAGTTTCACAAACAGCCCAGGGAGTTTTGGATGGATGGGTACAATGAATATCTTTATCATCTCGATGACCGAATCCAACAATCAAATAATGAGGGTTATAAGCAAGGATGGCTGAATGCACTGTGTGTGCTACAGTTGGAGCAGGGCCACTATCTATGGGATTATTATGATCCTGGGTTGGTTGATTTTCCAGTGCCTCCTTTCAAGCTTGATATGAGTTGGATTCCTGCTCGTGCAATTCCTCAGTGCCTGATCTCAAAGTCCCTCAGCGATTACATCCTCCATTCTAATTTTGACATATCTCGTCCGGAGCACCTACTTGATCGGCCATCTATGATGAATGTTAGGATGCTCCGAGATCTGAACTTCATAAATTCCCCTTACGCCTTAGACGATCCTCCTGCTAGAGTAGAACCTGTTTCAAAGGCAGAAGGAAAGAAACCAATAAAACAGGATTTTTATGTAATGGTTTTTTTTCGGCATATGTAAATCCTTCTCGATTTGAATGAAAAGTTTTGGTAATGAAATACATTTCTCACATTATTTGTAATTTTACTTAGTATGAATGAAAATTTGTCTTTTGTCATTTCATTTTCTTCTAAATAATTTGTATAATGTTTTTGCTTGTTGGTTGGTTGGTAAGTATATATATGTTTATGACATACTTATCTCATTGCAGTGATTTATCCATCTTTAATTCTAAGTAATAAAACAACTTACATTTCATGGTATTGCCTACTTTAAACAACCGGAGTTGATTGAAATTGGCTTACCGACCAACCGTAGTAGGTGGATTTTATTTTACCGACCAACCGTAATTGGTGGATCGACCAACCGTAGTTGGAGAATTTTATTTTACCGACCAACCGTAGTTGGTGGAATGACCAACCGTAGTTGGGGGATTTTATTTTACCGACCAACCGTAGTTGGTGGACCGACTAACCGTAGTTGGGGGGTTTTTTTTTTACCGACCAACCGTAGTTGGTGGACCGACCAACCGTAGTTGGGGGATTTTATTTTACCGACCAACCGTAGTTGGTGGACCGACCAACCTTGGTTAGGGGATTTTATTTCACCGACTAGCCGTAGTTGGTGGATTTTTATTTTACCGACCAACCGTAGTTGGGGGATTTTATTTACCGACCAACCGTAGCTGGTGGACGTACCAACCGTAGTTGGGGGATTTTATTTTACCGACCAACCGTAGTTGGTGGAACGACCAACCATAGTTGGTGGATTTTTTTATGTGTAATATGTAACATTAATACTCCGAAAAAATTTCACCAAAAAGAGAGAACTGGGTAAAACTTTTAACACTTTATTCATACTGAAGAAAACTCCATTACATAGAAATTTCCTACTACTGATAATACTTGCGTAGATGTTTTGCATTCCATGCATTCTTAAAATATTGTCCCTCCAAGGTTTCAATCCTATAGGTTCCTAGACGAACAACTTATGTTACTCTGTAGGGTCCATGCCAGTTAGCTTCCAGTTTATTGTCCTTTTGAATTACTTTCTTTAGCACGTAGTCTCCTTCCTTCAAATCACACTTTTTTACCCTCTTGTTGTAAAACAGAGTTGTTCGTTGTTGGTATGCAGCATTCCTGATTGCTGCTTCTTCTCTAACTTCCTGGAGCATATCCAAGTCTAATCTTCTCATCAAGTCACTGATAGGAGAATTGAAATTCAGCACTCTATGTGTGGGGAGGCCCAGCTCGGCAGGTATAACAGCTTTACTTCCAAATGCCAGCATGTATGGAGATTCTCTTGTTACTGCTCGTGGTGTAGTACGATAAGCCCACAGCACAGAATGTAGATCGTTGATCCAATTTGCCTGTGCATCATCCAGTCTTTTCTTCAAATCATTCAGCAGCGTTCGGTTTGTCACCTCAGTTTTCCCATTGGTCTGGGGATGGCTTGGTGTAGAGTGGGTTTTCAATATGTTTGACTGATGATAATATGCAGTGAACTCCTCGTTATCAAATTGAGTTCCATGGTCTGTGATGAATGCATGAGGAAGACCATATCTACAAATGATGTTCTTCCATATAAACTGATACACCTTGTCATATGTCATATCAATAAGGGGCTCAGCTTTCACCCACTTAGTAAAGTAATCCACCGCGACCACAAGATATTTAAATCTTCCCTTGTTCGTTGGAAGTGGCCCGACCAAGTCAATTCCCCACATGGAAAATGGCCAAGGGGAAGTAATGGGTATTAACAATGCTTGGGGAGCTCTTCGGATAGAGGAGAAGCGTTGACATTTGTCACATTTTTTTGCATAGGCTATACAATCAGCCCTCATCGTTGGCCAGTAGTATCCTTGCGTCATTATTCTTTGCAAAAGCGTCCGACCTGCTACATGGGCTCCATAGGACCCTTCATGGACCTCTTCAATCAATTCTTTCACCTCGGAGGGATGCACACATCTTTGCAAACCTGCTATAATTCCTTGTATATATAGAATACCATTATTCAATACATAACGAGCAGCTTTAAACTTCAATTTCTTGGCTGTGAGTTTATCAATTGGCAAAACCCCTTCTTCAATATATGCCCTGATGGGATCCATCCAAGATGGTCCTAAATTAAGGGTAATAAATTTCATCATCAGATCTTCGTCGATGCTCCTGCTAGCCAAAATTTCTATTGGGATTGTTCTTCGTAGCTCGGTGCATGTGGCTGAGGCTAACCGGGCTAAAGCATCTGCTCTTGCATTCTCCAATCTTGGTGTTCTAATTAACTGTACTGCGTTAAAGCTCGATACAATATCCATTGCTTTTGCATAGTATTTGATCATCAATTCTCCCTTTATTGCATTCACTCCCAGCATTTGATTTACGATCAACTGTGAGTCAATGAATACAATGACCTGCTCTGCCCCCATGGTTTTTGCTAAACTAAGACCTGCAATCTTCATATTCAGCCTCATTATTAGAAGCCTTGAATTGAAAGCGCATAGAATACTCCACATCGATTTCATCCGGGCTGTTTAAAACAATCCCTACCCCACAGCCTGTACTGCAAGATGAGCCATCCACATACAGATTCCATATAGGTACTTCATTCTCAAAAAAATTTATCGGATAAAGTTCCTCGGTGGAATATTTGTTGGTTCTTTATATCCTCCCCTAGCACTTCTTGCTTCTCATCGACCATCTCCTCTTGATCGTCAACTGACTTATGTTGGTCGGAGTTAAAATTTGATGATCCTGTAACATCCACAAATTGGTCGGTATTCAGCTTTTGCTCCTCGGAGATGTCAGGATAAGTGAATTCTGCGATGAAATCTGCTACTGCTTACCCTTTAAGAGACGATCTAGGCTCATAAACTATGTCATATTCACCAAGTTCTACTGCCCAGTACATCAATCTCCCTGATTTCTCTAGTTTGTGCAAAGCTTGCCTCAATGGCATATCGGTATACAGAACTACGACATGAGCTTGGAAGTATGGCCTCATTCTTCTACTCGCTTCAATCAATGCTAGTGCTAACTTTTCCAATCTTGGATACCTGATCTCTGCTCCTCGGAAGGCCTTGCTAGTGTAATAAATTGGTTTTTGCACTCCATCCTCCACCCTTATCAATGTCGAGCTTACTGGGTTTTCTGAGACTGCCAGATACAAGTATAGTCTTTCTCCCATCACTGGTCTGGACAACAATGGAGGTGCTCCCAGGTATTTCTTCAACTCTTCAAAGGCCTTCTCGCATTCATCATTCCATTCAAACGTTTTTCGGAGTGTTTTGAAGAATGGGAGGCATCTATCAGTTGCTCGTGATACAAATCTATTAAGTGCTGCAACTCGCCCTGTGAGACTTTGCACTTCCTTCTTTGTCGTTAGAGATCATAGTCCCAATAGATCCTTGATCTTTTCAGGGTTTGCTTTAATTACTCGTTGGTTGACAATATACCCGAGGAACATGCCTTCTCATACTCTGAATATGCATTTGGTAGGGTTCAACTTCATTTGATATTTATCTAGTTGATCAAAGGTCTGGCCTAAGTCAATTAGATGATCAGCAGCTTTCTTGCTCTTCGTTAGCATATCATCAACATAAACTTCCATGTTGTAACTGATTTGCTCTGCAAACACCTTGTTCATCAGCCGCTGATATGTTGCACCTGTATTTTTCAATCCAAAAGGCATAACATTATAACAATAAGTTCCCCTAGGGGTAATAAAAGAGGTACTCTCCCTGTCCTCAGGCTTCATCTTAATCTGATTATAACCAAAGTAAGCATCCATAAAACTCAGCAATTCGTGCCCCGAGGTAACATCCACCAGTTGATGGATTCGGGGTAGAGGAAAATGATCCTTTGGGCATGCCTTATTGAGATCGGTGAAGTCTACACACATCCTCCATTTGTTATTTTTCTTCTTCACCATCACCACATTAGCTAGCCAGTCAGAATATTTGACAGCCTCAATAAAACAGGCTTTTTGGTGCTTCTCGACTTCTTCTTGTATAACTTGGTTCTTTTCGGGGCTGAACACTCTTCTTCTTTATTTTACTGGCTTGATCTCCTTATTCACATTAAGCTCGTGACATAGGAAATTTGGGTCTATCCTTGGCATGTCTTCGTGGCTCCATGCAAAAGTTTGTTTTTTTATTTTTTAGAAACACTATCAGCTCTTATTTTATTGAGACATCTAGTGAAGCACCAACTTGAGTTGTTCGTTCTGGATGCTCGTCGTCCAGAACGATATTTTCAGTAGCCTCCATGACCTGACCCTTAATGAGCTGAGACTCATCTCTTGGGTCTAAAGTCTCAATCTCTGCGTCTTCTATCTCATCAACTTGATAAGTAGTAGTCTTCTTTCAGGATTCTTCACGCTCTTCTTGCTTGGCAGATGAATAGTAGCATTCCCGAGCTACTTTTAGGTCGCCCTTTACAATTCCTACTCCAAAGATGGTTGGAAATTTTAGGCATTGATGTACAGTAGATGGTACTGCTTCGAACTTCTTCAATCCTACCCTTCCCATGATGATATTATAAGCTGATTGAACATTCTTATCCATCACAAAAAAGCGCACATTTTCTGTTCGACAAGCAGGCCATGTACCGATGAACATATCCAACTTGATCGTCCCAAGTGGAAAAACTTTATCGTCAGTAAAACCGAGGAGGGGCCTGTGATAAGGCTCCAACTGAGACAACTTTAAATTTAAGTTGTCAAAGCAAGAGTAGAACATGATATCCGTCGAGCTACCATTATCCATCAGTACTCTTGAGATCATTACTTCCTTCATCCTCATTTTGATCACCAATGGATCATCATGAGGATATAGCACACCTGCGAGGTCGTTCTTGGAGAAATCGATAACCAATTTTTCTTTATTTACCTTCCTCGGGCGGTCATCCTCAGCTAGATTTATTCGCTGAATATATGAACAATCTTGAGCCTCATTGAGGTAAGCTTTCCTCTCTGCAGTAAGGTCTCCACCTCCTGCATCTCCACCTGTAGTAACATTACAATCAAATGATCCAAAATGAATTGAAAATACCTCACGTTCTGGCTGTCTTGGTCTTTTGGGGCGTCTTCTGGATCATCTTCATGATATCTTTTCTTTTCATATTTTGCTCGACGAGGAGATCTAGATCTCTGTCTCGCTCAGTCGTTGTTCTTTCCTTCGTTTCTGCGATCAACATACTTGGCTAGCTTTTCTCGTCTGATGAGTGCTTCAATTTCATTCTGAAGAGTTGTGCAATGCTTGGTAGTGTGACCATGGTCTTTATGGAACTCACAATATTTGGCCTTATTCCTCTTGTCAGAATCTGTCTTCATTTTCCCTGGCCAGTTTAACTCCTCGCCGTTCTTGATTTCTTCCAGAACGTGGTTTATATCTACCTTCAAAGGAGTATAGTTTCCAAATTTCCTCAACCATTCCAATGCTTGCTTTGCTTTTGACTGCTTGTTACCACCATTGTTCTTCTGATCCTTCTTCTCAATCTTTTCGGCCTCAACTTTGGTTTCCTTAGTGTCCATGTTCTTCTTCGCAGTAATAGCTTCCTCGGCATTCATGATTTTGGCTGCTTTTGCCATTAATTCTGACATGGTCCTAGGAGGATCTTTGGCCAAAGTGTAGTACAATTTATTTGGCAATAGTCCACTCATCAAAGCAGTAATTCTTATCTTTTCCTTGTAATCAATAACTTCGAGCTTCTCGTTATTGAAATGAGTTATGTAACCCCTGGTGCTCTCATCTGCTTTTTGTCTAACACTTAACAAGTGTGCTACTAGTTTAACTGGTTTTGCTCCAAAATAGAAATTTCCAATAAAGAGCTCGGCCAGTTGAAAGAAAGTTGCAATCTTTCCTCGAGGAAGATTGTTGTACCATATTTGAGCAGATCTAGTGAGAGTTCCTGAAAATGCCCTGCATCTCATCTCGTCTGGCACGGCATAGATATCGGCAGCAGCTTGGTATTGTTCTATATGAAGGATAGGGTCAGTTTTTCCATCATATTTAAGAGTCACAACAGGTGCTTTGAACTTTAATGGTGTGGGAAAATCCACAATTGCCTTGATAAAAGGTGTCCCTTGGACAAAAGTACTTTGTAGAGGATTCTTGGCCTTAGCCATTTCCCCTAGTCAATTTTCCAACCTCTGAATAGATCCCTTCCATGCATCATTTCCCTCCTCGGGCTTATTGGTCCGAGCAACTGATGGTGTTGAATTTGACTCTTGGGATCTTTCACGACGAGCAGCTGGTCGGGATTGGGCAGAACCTTCCTTTAAATCAGAGGATCGTGGAGAGTTCCTCGACACCATCCTAGGGGAACTTTTACTCCTCCTAGGACCCAAACGATCAAAGGGAGAGACTCTACTCAATATTTCAAGAGTATTGGTCCTTTGTGGAGATAGAGTGCCATTTTATTGAGTGTCTGTAGCTCATACCAAGGAAGTTCTTCCTGGATGATAAGAAGGATCATTGGATCTCTCAGTACGATATGAATCGATGCGTCTAGAATGAGATTCTTCCGGGACTGACGTTCGTCTAGTTCGCGAAGAAGGCAATCAAGTATTTCTCTGAATGCTTCGTTGTCCTAACTGGACGGGTGCTCCACCCTGGATAGTTTGCATGAGTTATCGCATGGTTTCTTGCATGTCGGTCTAGCCCTGAGCTAAATTAGCCATTATTCCAGCCAGATCTTGGACACTTGGAGGAGTAGATGGATTCGGAGAAATTCTAGCATTTCGATTGTTGGATTCAGGATGATCAGCCATTGGTGATGAATTATTTTGGTAAAAAATGATAATTACAGTCGTTTCCCACAGACGGCGCCAATCTGTTGATGTAAAAAACTAGATTTGACCTAATTTTTTAATCATAGATAAAAATAAACAAGACAAAAGATTTTTAAAGTGGTTCGGCCTTGAAAGAATGGCCAACGTCCACTGTTTGTGTTATTGCTGACTGTTTGTAGAATTCTCGATAATGGGTTTACCAAGAAATTTCGAGTCCCCTGCTAATGAGGAGGTTACAATGTATTTATAGCCTTGAGGCGGTACAAATGAAAGAATAATACATAGTTGTCCAATAGGCGTGTGCGTCTGTGTGATAATAATGAGCATTTAATGCGCAGTCATCCTCTTAATTATCCGGATATGAATGCTCTGTACGAGATGCAGCTCGAACCGCCTAAGTAGCTCGGTATACATGAGTTGCTCGGTACAATAGAGTTCCTCGGAGAACACTAATTGCTCGGAGCGCCTGAGTTGTTCGGGGAGGTTGAGTTCCTCGGAGTCAAGGTGTTGTTCAAAAAATGTTTGCGAGTGCCATGTAGATTGACACGTGTCTCCATATAATTGGTCCACGTCAGCAGAATAAATTTGGTATCAACAGTCGGTTTATTCTGATGTCTACTGGTACAGGGATGTTAATGGTTGTAAAAGCACCTCGGGATGATACATTTACTTTTGGAATGATTATGTCTCACGGTTGAGAAAGAAGAAAAATTCCATTTCTTTATTTATGGTGGAGGTCGAGTACATATCCATCAGGAGTTGTTACACACTACTCTTATGGATGGAGAAAATGTTGAAGAAATATGGAATTACTTAAGAAACATTGTTTATTTCTTGCAATAATACAAGTGCAATCCACATTTATCGTAATCCGGTCCAACATTCCTATACGAATCACATTACGATTCATGAGCATTTTATTCGTGATCTTATTGAAGAAATGATCGTTTTCTTAAGCTTCATAGGTATCGAATTTAAATTGGCCAACATTTTCACTAAACCCTTTGATGTACTTAGATTTGAGGATCTTAAGAATTCTTTAGGTATCTATCCCATTGATTGAGTTCTGGTATTTCTTCTAGTATCAGGTACTTTTAATGTTGCTTTGATTTATCCCTATTACTTGATTCTATTCTTATGTATATATCTTGAAAAATCCAAAAAGACTATCTTCTCTTAGAAAAATTTCAAAACTTTCGAAAAGATTTTTTTTTATTAAAAAAAATTAAAAATTCAGAAATATTTTTTGTATTTTGTTTTACACCATATATGGATGTGCATTCAATATGTTCGAATAATTATTACATTCCATTTGTTCATGTGACTTACTCATGGTGTTATGAGACTTGGTTTTGTTTCTTTTGTGTGCTTAAAAATGTATATTTAGCATTGTGTTGTTCTTTGTTTATTACTTCTTTCATGTTGGACTTATTATATCGCCTTGATTGTAAACTTGCATGAACTTTGGAATATTTTTCTTTCTTGTCATATGTATAATAGGATGTTCTCATCTCAATCGTGATTAATAACGAACTAAATGTACTAGAAATTAATTGTGCATCTAAAAACAATTCACCAGATTTTTTCCCAAAAAATTGATTTCTATTCATGCAATAGAAATGGGCTATCTTTGTGTTAAAGGCCACCATTGTCAAGAGACTTAAAGATGATTTTGGCACATAAAAAACAGAAGTGCCAAGGGCTATTATTCTTTATTTAATTGATGCTTCATTCTAATGACAAATATGGTTCCTTCAAAAATTTAGAGAGTTTATGCTTAAAATTTGAGATCTTAAGGGTGTATAAGTTGAAGATCAATGGGTTTGCACAATAAAATTCCTTCAAAAACATTAAATAGTCTACAGTTATTGATTTGAGAAACATTTAAAGTCATGACATTTGTATGAGTTGATTCAATTTTTCTTGGTTCAAATATTTTTCAACAAAGTTCGAATTGAGATCTTTTTTAGGAGTGTCTATTTAACTTTGTGCACCATTGTTACGTATGCCTATGTTTAATTTTCCATGCATTAAGTTCACACCCATGCGTTACATTTTCATGATTAATAAATTTTCATATTATTCTATGACGTGCATTGTTTGTACCTATATGTAAATGTTTATACTTAAATAATTTTGAAAAATTAAAAAATAGTTTTTTGGTTTGTTGAAGTTTCATCGTATATGCTTACTTCTCTACTCTTTGTGATGACATTGCAAATGTGGATTCTCATGATACTAACTTTTCATGATTAACTTCTAACCCTTTGTCTATTACGAACAAAAAGTGGGGAACATATTCCAGAGGAGAATATATTGAGGGGGAGTTTTATATGTTTTCTTAAAACTCCATAGGTCACGGTAATTGCTCATTTTTATTTTATTTGGCTTATCTCATTACACCCTACTACACCTTCATGACTGCTTCCACGCATTCGAAGGGAAGAAATTGATGAATTTTGAAAGATTGAATATCATTCGTCACAACAACATTCAGAAGAGTTACGAGGTGGTTTGGTAAAGACTTTAAATATCCAAGGGTTATTTTTTAAAGGGTTTGCTTTTCAAATTTTCAAAAAAAATTTAAATGATTTTTAAACTTTTTTTGAAAAGCTCGTTAATTCAATAGAACAAGATTTGGTATGTCACTTGAATAAGTTATATAGTATCATCAGAACGAGGTTCCTAAGTCCGAACGAAATCTGGAACATTGTCTTTTGGTCAGTTTTGAATTATCGTTTGAAGTTTTGTTGGATGTTGTTCAAACAAGTTTGGGCATGTCGTTCGAATGAGATCTGAAGCGATGCCTTTTGGCAAGCTCTGGAATGTCATTTGAAGTTTTGTTGGAAACGCGATCAGACGAGATGGGGTACATCGTTCGAATGAGGTACCAGTTCATTTGAATGAGTACGCGTGTTTTTATTTTTTTATAATACATCTTTCCAAATATTTAATCCATATCTCTTTACAATAACTTTCTTTATAAATAGACATGCGGTATTAGACATTTCCCCAAGCCTTTTTTGAGTTCTTTTTATAATCAAACTCTATACTTTTTCCATCTAAAACCTTTAGATCTTTAAGAATAACTTTTCCAAATCAAGAAGAATAAATTTCAAGTTCAGAACCCTTGTAGAGATTTTCTCTACTGCTGAATTATATAGTCGATGCTCTACTGCTGAATAACAAAAGAATTATGATTCATGAGGCTAATCAATGGATACCGAGGCAAGAGCTTCTTGTTGTGGACAGTGCTGGACTGGATCATATTTGTTAAAGATCAAAAGATATCTCTGCGTTATACTTAGTGGATGTCAAAGTACTTTTTAAGTTGTCATGTGTCTATCAAATTCTTTAACAGTGCTCAAATTAAAGATTTTGCTCGAAATGGATTTTTTTTTCCTCAAATGACTTCTTCTTGCATGATGGTTTGGGATTTTTAGATACGCTTAGGTTAGAAGAACTCGTAGGATACCTTCAAACATATTAAATCGATATATTTTCAAAAATTGTAAAGCCAAAAGAAAAGGTAATTTCTTTGAAAGTTCGAACTAAAAAGAAAGAGGAGGTTTCTTCTGGCTCCAAATATGATTTAGATCTAGATAATTGACCTTTTAGCAAAAAAAATCCCAATCTAAGAAACGAAAATTCTTCCAAAGAAAATAAAGTTTTGAGAAAGATAAAAATTTTAAATAAAGCAAGAAAAGTTTTGAAAAAGCTAGAGGAGATTACCCTAAAAAAGATGATGAGAGATGCTATGAGTGTGAGGGTAAGGGTAATTATTGATGTCTCTAAATGATGGACCAGTTTTAGACTGTTGATGTCTAAAAATGGACTAACTCTAATTTTTTTATCAGAGATAAAAATAATAGAAATATCTCAAACCACACAAACAAGAGACAAAAGTTTTGGAGTGGTTTAGCTATGAAATAGCCTACGTACACTGTTGTTTACAATATGTGTATAACCCTGTTGTTTACAAAAGTTTTAGACTGTTGTTATGGTGTGCATATGATTGATTAGAGTTATCCCTTGAGCTAAGGGATTAGTTTGTATTTATAGGGGTTAAAAACCCAAAAGATGAAGCGCCTTTATATTGCCAGACATTTACATATGTGTATAATAAGTAAAACTCTTGGAATTTAGTGTTGGTTGGCATCCTCTCTGAGTAACTGTTGATGTTTTGTTGGTTGTTCTTCTGAAGTTGGTCGGCATTCCAGCGAACTAAGTGTCTATGAGATCGATCAAGTAGGCTGGTCGGCCATGTTGGATAACGGGTGTGCTTTCATCATTGGTCCATGTGGGATTATAATTTTTATATACTACAAAACACCCTAATGCTCCATGCTTGATGCTTGCATGAAAGTGTGGAATATTTAGCCCAGGAAGTTGCTCGAAGTTATGTTTTAAGTATTTGGTCGCCAGCCGACCTCCCATACTTTTAAAAAAATTCGCTTGCATTGTTTGGTGATGTTATTTTTGTAAATAATTCGAACTTTTTTAACCACCAAGGGACACAGTCGTCTTTTGACACTTCAAAAAGCATGAAGTCGATGGTAGCTATATGGTTCGTTCAGTTAATCATTTATTTCCCATTTCTCGAGACAACCTATAAATAAGTATGAAATTTCCCTCTTTCTTTCTACATCAAATTTTTTGAACTTTTAACTATCTCTTTGCTTTTGATTTTTTCTCTGTACGATCATATTCTTCTTCAGTTCTTGCCATCGTCTTTGATTCCCTGTAAGCTTTATTTTCCCTTTCTTCTCTTTGATCATCTTTTTCTCTTTTTCACCATGGTTCACATTGTTGATGATACATCTTTAGATGAGTTTAGGGAAAAAAGGAAAATCCCATCTTGGGTAGACTTAAAGATACCCAGGGGTCCTATTGATGTTTATTCCCTTTCTGAGGGTCACTGGATCCCAACCATGTTTATAGTTGAATGTGGTATCACATTTCCACCTATCCTCTTTTTCTTCAATTTTACTAATATTTGGACATAGTTCCTGTTAGGGTATCCCATAATACTTTGAGGGGTGTAAATGGGGTTCATAGATTAAAAAACTTTATGGGACCGATATTGGGTTTTAAAGTTGATGTTTTATTACAAGTGGGTAACTATTGGAGAGAATACCTACTATTTAAAAACTAGGTAAGCCAATAGGGCATTAGTAGTCAACCTACCAGACTCCAATAAGGATTATTGGGAGAATGGTGTTATTGTCAAGAACTTGAAATATACTCCCCTACCAAATGGGGTGGCGTATGCTGGTCCCAGATGTCCCCAATCAGGACGAGGCATATGTTATACTTTATTAATGATTTTTCCTCTTTTTGATGTAGAGGAGAGTAAGAAAAGGTGCCCCGAGGAAGGGGAAATCAACCTCAATGATCTCAAGTTTCTGTGGGGTTTGAACCAAAAGTTTGGGGAAGAACATCCTAGGGTTGCATCATTGTTGTTGGAATATCAGAGTAACATCACATCTTTTGTTGCCCAGCCTATAGTTTCTCTGCCCCCCATTGCTATTAACCTTGAAGAAGATCTTGTGTTAACTTCTTCAGCTACTGAGTCTGTAGGTGCTGAAGTTATTCTAAGAGGAATTTCTTTCTCATTTGAGTCTTTGGATATTTTTTAGATTCCTCTTTCTCCTTCTGTAGATATGATAAAGATGAAAATGCCCAACTTAATGGGTGGTCCCCTGTCTTCTTCCCCCAAAGTTATTGATTTTGGCAAGAAGAAGTCCAAGTCCAGTGAAAAAAGGCTGATTAATACTGAGCAGGCCCAGGCTGAGGAGCAAAAATTGAATAGGATAAGGAGAGGTTTGCCTGATCCTTGAAAATAGGTACAAAAGACACCAGTCGTGCAGTGGGCATTAGCTGCTAAGAACTCTTCCAACCAACAGGAGTTGATGAGATAAATTTAGGTTGACCTTGACATTGGGTTAGCCTCTGTTGTTGTTAACCCTAGATTAGCTAGGGGTTTGATCAAACCAGGGACCCTTCCCACTGATCGGGATACTTCAGCCCCTATGTCAAGATCCCGAATCACTGAGAGAGCTTTCCACAACTTTGTTGTGGTAATTTTTACTTTTTTTATTCTACTTATTTGTCCCTTTCTTTATAATGGTGAATTCATCTAACCGTTTGCCTTTATTTCTAGTCCCTGTTTGATTTTAACAAGATAATGAAGTAGGACGACCAGCTGTGTTCTTCTCCTGGAGAAGTTAAAGAGGCCTTTGAAGGTCTGAAGAATTATTTGGTAGAGTCCCAACGAGCTTTGGAGAAGCAAAAGTCTAGGAAAGAAGAATTAAGAAAGTCCAATAATAAGGCTAACACTGCCGAAGGAAAAATAAATACTATCAAGGAGAGAGTTGAAGCTGCTGAAGGCAAGGCCAAACACTCTAAGTATAAGCTTGCAGAAGTCACCACACAAGCCAAAAATGCTGAACACAAAGTGACTGGTCTGACTTATGGTGTTATTTCTTTTAAGGTCAAAGGCAAAGATGCCTTTGATAAAGACTAAGAAAAGTTTATTTTTACTGTCTCTGCTCAAATTGAGTATGCTAAAAAGTTATCCTTCAAATAAGGGTGGACTGAGGCCTTAAAGTTGGTCGACACCGAAGAAAGCTCTGAACTCTTTGCAACACATGATCTTGGTAATCGTACCAATCTGGGTAAGGAATTTGGCGATAAAGAAAGATCAGTGGAATCTTCTGCGATGCCTCCTAAGTCTTCAGTGGTGCCCAACACCAGTGCCTACCTACTAGTTGTTGGCTAAGACTAGGCCAAGAATAAGGAGAAGGTATAGTCAGTTTACTTTTTTATTTTTCTTTATTTTTTCTTTCTTGAAGATGTATCCCCCTATGTACCCCATTTATCAATGACTAAAAAGAACATTTGTTCTTCTTCAATCGTTATCTATGCCTCAGAATGACTTGTAACTTTTGTTAAACTAGGTTGATTTACTTCTTATATTGTTTGATCTTTTTGTATGTCCACAAACTCATATGTTTATAATTTTCTAGTTTAATGCTAGGAAAAAGGTTATAATCTCGGCTGAATATGACGTGCTCAGAAAAAGTAAAAATCTCCCGAAGGCTAGTCATGTTCCCATGTATGAATAAGACTGACGTGGGTTTCTCGATGCAGACGTATCCGACCAAGTCAAGGAGTCATATATCCATCTTCACTGATTATTGTACAGGGATGTTGCAAATAATGTTGCCTATTATGAAATGATCGAGCAACTGCGATAAGAGCACAAGATGTCCTTAGCCCTGCTTTATTTTGACTATAAGGACAAGTATAAATCTTTGAGTGAAGGTTGGGGTTTTGACACCAAATTGAAGGATATCACCTATGCTTTGAATAAGAAGGAGCTTTCCTTGAGGTAGGATATAGATAATTCGAGGTTCGTTGTTGCCACGTTAGAGAAGGAAACAATGCTCTGAGGGATAAAGTTAACATCTTAAAGAAATCATCAACCATTGGTCCCGATAAAGGTGTTTTCTTTTTGAAAAATGACAATGTAAGACTCTTGGAAGAGCTAGAAGCACTGTAGAAAAAAAAATAAACCTTGGCAGACTTCTAAGCAGAGGATAGTTTTCTGACCAATTATTGAGGAAGAAAGAACTAAGGAAACCCTTGTCGACCAATCTACCCAATTACAAGCTAAAGACAAGGCCATTACCGAGCAAGATGCTCAATTAAAATCCAAAGATAGTGTTAAGCTTCAAAACCAAGTGGTGAGACTTACATTTTAGTTTCACAAATAGCCCAGGGAAGTTTGGATGGAGAGCTATAATGAGGCTTTAACCCATACAGATGATCATCTTGCTCAGAGAAATCATGAAGGCTACAAATGGGGATGGACCAACTTGTTAATTTTGTTAAAGTTTGATCAAAACAGTGACCTGTGGCAATAGGGTAATCCAAGCATCTTGGACTATGGTAAGCCTCCCTTCAAGTTGGACACCATATGGATTCCTCCTAACTCTATTCCCCAATATCTGATAACCAAATATTTAGGAGATTATGGCCTTCATGGTGAAGTTGAGATAGTTCATCTACTTCATTAAATTGATAGATCGAGAAGAAGTAATAGGAAAACTGACACACCCCAACCCAGTTACTTATAATTAAGTTTGAAAGTCAAAGTGAGTCAAACCATGATTAATTTAACCAAACCATATACAAGAGTTTTAATTTCAGAGTCATCATTGTAAATCCATATATATGAAAACCTTTTTACAACATCAGAGTAGTCACTATTATACAAACTTGCTCGAAGGAGAATTTAACTTAATTACATCATTTAAATTTAAACAAAATGTTTGTTTCTCCCATTCCTAGCTAACCCAACCCGACTTCCTAGATTTGGCAGTGACATCGCGTTACCTGAAAAATGTGAACATAGGAACCATGAGCAAAATAGTCCAGTGAATGCATCACTACTATACTACTGCATAAATTTAAATGCAATAAATCATGTCCATATAATTATGTATTAACTTATACGGCTAATTCATAATGAATGACCAACTTTTTCGAATCATGATTCACATATCCTGTCTAAATAGACAATTCTTCCCCATTCCTGGTCGAGGAGTAACCCCTGTCTTTAATAGACAAATCTCCCCCATTCCGGGTCAGGGAGTCACCTCCCATTTCGGTAAACCGAAATGAACAATTTCATATTCAGTATATTTTGATCATATCAACAACACGATACAAATATCTCTTTTCAGTGAGTACAATCACCTTGGTTGACAACTATGTATTCACGTTTCCTTCTGGCGGAGCTGAACTGGGTTGATTAGACTTTACACCTATCAATCCAACTAAATCAGTACTGAAGCTCAATCATAAATATTAAGCTAACATAATCATGTAACTTTCCATGACTATACATCAACAATATAATTCCAATTAAGTCACATTCCATAAAACATAGGTAAAGGCAAAACAATGATATGCATGTCGATAAAGTTACGGACATTCAACCGTAGGAAATACCTTATGAGGAATTTATAACCAAAGTCAAGTAAACATGAAATTATACTCCTCAATGTATATACACATGAAACATGTACTCAAAGTACCCTTTGTAAGGATGAAATACAAACATTCATTCAAGGGGTACCCAGTATGGCCTGAAATTATTGTCTTACATACTTAACCATCCTATAATCCTAAATTGTACAAATACAGGGGTCCAACCTTATCAATATGAAAACATATATGAATATACTATCCATTACAAGTGACGGTGTAATTTTTCAAGCTTCCTAGGGCAAGCTATGACCATTTCTCTACAACACAAGAAATCTTCCCTACAAGCTCCTCTATTGTTCCTTCAAATTCCTAGAATTTTCATAATTTTTATACAGCATATCTTTCAATGATTTTCAACCCAGTTTCATTCAACATACGTAATAGTACATAATTAAAGTTTCATAATTTTTTGACTTCATTTGCTATCTCAAAAGCTCGACTAAACTTAGGGCATACCGAAATCAAGTATACAAACAGCAACCATGTACCAACTTGAAATCATCATTACGGCCTAACCACAAGGAGATAAATTCTCATTTTAGGATATGATATGAATATATGAGTATAATTTCATATCAAATTGGAATTTCTCAATTCGAGTAAGCACACAAAGATATATGCAAGTTTGAATGCAAGGGGTTTCAACACAAAGCAATTTTAAGGGTTTCTATATTCAACTTAACATAAACTTGCATCTAACCATACATACATATAAAGGGATGAAAATTTCGTAAAACTATGATGATTTATATCATATAAATCAGTAATATAAGATAAATGACAAGATTTTCAATTAGGATTACCTTTGGAACTTTTACGTAATTTCAACGGATTTTTCTACACCTTTTCTCCTCACTTTTCCTTCCTAAACTCACTAATTCTCTTTCCTCAAGGTGAAACCCTTTCATGTCTGATTTTGGATGAAGGATAAATCTATTTCAAGGGTATAAGGTCGGCCAAGTCTACCTCCCAATCCAACAAATCAAATTAAACCATTTGGTTTAATAAAAGACAAATTACCACTTAAAGGGAATGGACAACTTTGCCCTTTCTTCGTAAATTCGGTATAACTCTTTACTCGGGCATCCATTTGATGATCCGTTTGTTGTGTTACAACCCTAACTCACATTTATACAATCATATAGTTTTCACCTCAAGTCAACTGTATTGTTATACGGGTCAAAACTAGTCTTAAACAGGAACATTTCTATCGAAAATAACAAAATTTTGTGTTCGTACATAACTCGACATTTCATGATTTATGAAAGTAGGATTAGACTAAACTTAAGAATTTAACATTAGATATACTAATAACACATTCTTCATATCACATAAGGTAAGCATGATTTAAATATAATTTATCATAATTATATTCGGGTTGTCACAACTCACCCACCTTAGAAAATTTCGTCCCCGAAATATAATATAAAGGTCACTTACCAAACAAATGGGGATACTGTTTCTCCATGCTATCCTCCATTTCCCAAGTTTCTTATTTAACTCCATGGCTCATCCACATAACTTTAACTAAGTGAATAACTTTATTCCTCAATACCTTCTCCTTACGATTAATAATTTCCAATGGTTCCTCGATGTACGACAAGTGTTCCTGCAGTTCAATTGGTTGAGTTTTCAACTGATGAGATGGATCCACCAAATACTTACGAAGCATCGATACGTGAAACACATCATGCAAATGGGATAAATCTGGAGGTAATGCTAATCTATATGCGAGGTTCCCAATTCTTTCCAACACCTCATATGGTCCAATGTATCTTGGACTTAGTTTCCCCTTTTTCCCAAACCTCATGACGCCTTTCCATGGTGAAATACGTAGGAATACAAAATCCCCCTTTTGAAATTCCAATGGATGCTTCCTCTTATGTGCATAAATTTTCTGTCTGCTTTGTGCTATCTTTATCCGTTCCCGAATCATTTTGATATTTTCAGTTGTCATATCTATCAATTTCGGACCCAAAATTTTCTTTCACCTACTTCATCCCAGCACAAAGGCGTCCTACATCTCCTCCCATATAAAGCTTCATAAGGATCCATACCAATGGTGGACTGATAACTATTATTATATGAGAATTTCATCAATGGAAAATGATCATCCCATCTACCTTTGAAGTCAAATACACAAGCTCATAACATGGCTTCTAATAATTGAATCGTCCTTTTAGATTGCCCATCGATTTGTGGATGAAATGCAGTGCTGAACTTCAAACTTGTGCCCATGGCGTTCTGTAAACGAGGCCAAAACTTATAAGTGAATATTGGATCTCTATCTAATACAATTGACACTGGTGCCCCATCTAAACGGATAATCTCATCAACGTACATACATGCATACTTGTCAACAGTGTAGGTGGTCTTAACTGGAAGAAAATGGGCCGACTTCGTCAATCGGTCTACAATCACCCAAATAGAATCATGCCCCTTTGGTGACCGGGGTAATTCTGTAACAAAGTCCATCGTTATATGCTCCCACTTCCATTCCGGAATAGGCAATGACTATAATAATTCCGCCGTCTTCTGATGCTCCGCCTTTACTTGCTGGCATACTAAACATTTAGTTACGAACTCTGCAATCTCATGTTTCATATTGTTCCACCAGTAATACTCTTTCAAATCTCTATACATTTTGGTACCTCCCGGATGCATAGAGTAAATAGAACTATATGCCTCTTCTAATATATCCCTCTTTAAGGGTGGATCATTCGGTACACAAATCCTATTTTTATAACACAACGATTCATCATTCTTAATTTCAAAGTCACTCTCTTTACCATCCCGAACTTCTTGTTTCTTCTTCTTAAGGAATGGATCACTGGTCTGCAAATTTCGTATGCGTTCGGCCAATAAAGGTCTCACTGTGACATGTGCTAATAGTCCTCCACTTTTTGAAAACTTCAATTCAATGCCCATCGATGCCAAGTCAAGAATATTTCCAACATGGGAACATCGTATGCAACCAAGAATCCCTGATGATTTTTGACTCAAAGCATCTGCTACTACATTGGATTTTCCCAGGATGGTGATGGATGGTACAGTCATAGTCTTTAATCAATTATATCCAACGCCTCTGTCTCAAGTTCAGTTCTTTCTGTGTAAATAAGTATTTCAAATTTTAATGATCTGTAAATATCTCACAAGTTTCTCCATACAAGTAATGTCTCCACGACCTTAAAGCAAAAACAATGGTCGCTAGCTCCAAATCATGTGTAGGGTAATTTCGTTCATGCGTCTTCAATTGTCTGGAAGCATATGCTATTACCTTCCCATTCTGCATAAGAACACATCCTAACCCCTTAAATGAAGCGTCTATATAGATCACAAAAGACTCATTCCCACATGGAATATTAAGTATAGGGGCTGAAACCAACCGATTCTTTAATTCGTTAAAACTCCTCTCGCATTCTTCATCCCATACAAACTTCACTTCTTTACGAGTCAACTTTGTCAATAGTAATGCTATTACTGAAAATCCCTTAATGAATCTACGATAGTAACCTGCCACTCCTAGGAAACTCCTAATTTCTGTCACATTCTTAGGACTTTCCCATTCAATAATTGCGTCCACCTTCTTTGGATCAACATAAATCCCATTTCCCGAGACCACGTGCCCTAAAAACACAATTTCATTCAACCAAAACTCACACTTGCTGAATTTAGCAAATAATTTCTTCTCTCTCAAAATCCACAATACAAGTCTCAAATGTTTCTCATGTTCCTCAATGCTACGCGAGTAAATCAACACATCATCTATGAATACAATCACAAATGAATCAATGAAAGGGTGGAACACCCGGTTCATTAAATCCATAAAAACTGCTGGAGCATTAGTTAATCCAAATGGCATCACCAAAAACTCATAATGCCCATATCGAGTCCGAAAAGCTGTTTTGGAAATATCACTATCCTTTACCTTCAATTAGTGGTAACCCGATCTCAAATCAATCTTCGAAAATACTGTGGCCCCCTGTAATTGGTCAAACAAGTCATCGATACGAGGTAGAGGGTACTTATTTCTAATGGTCACCTTATTCAATTGTCGATAATCAATACATAATCGCATTGTCCCATCTTTATTTTTCACAAATAACACTGGGGCTCCCCATGGCGAAACACTAGGCCGAATGAACCCTCTGCTTATCAGATCTTTTAATTTCACTTTCAATTCCTTCAACTCTGTTGGTGCCATTCTATAAGGAGCAAGGAAAATCGGACCAGTACCTGGAATTAATTCAATGGAAAACTCTACTTCCCTATCGGTTGGCAGTCCTGGCAATTCCTCTGGGAAGACATCAAAAAATTCTCTAACCACTGGTATATCTTCAACTTTAAGTGCTTCCTTACTAACATCAACCACATACGCTAAATACCCCGTACAACCCTTACTCAATAACTTTCTGCTCTTTATTGTTGAGATAAGAAAATTAGGGGCAACATTCCTTTCCCCTGTAAATTGGAACTCGGGTTCACCAGGAATATGAAATGTAACTTCTTTTCAAAAACAATCAATGGAAGCATGATACGATGATAACCAATTCATCCCCAATATAATATCAAAATCCCGAATGGCCAACGGTATCAAATCAACATAGAAATCTCGCTCACCCATTCGTAAGTCACAATCTTTATAAACATGCTCGACTAGAATTACACTTTCCATTGGGGTAGAAATATATAAGGCAGAATTGAGGAATGAACATGGTTTACCCAAATATGAAACAATATGTAATGTCACAAATGAATGCGTAGATCTAGGATCAATGAGTGCATATAGATCTTTGTTTGTAATAAAAAGTTTACCTGTAACCACTTCAGGTGTAGCATGGGTATCTTGCAATGTCATCGCAAACACTCTTCCTCCTTCCTTCGATCCACTTGATTGTCATGTATCCCTTCCCCTGGTTTCATTCCCTATAGATGATCCTTTATGAGGCCCCACACTACTAACTAAAACTGCTCTAGATAGCATAGGATAATTCTTTCTCAAATGGCCCTTCTGATGACAGTTAAAACATTCTATATTCTATAACTTTGGGCAATTTCTTTTTATATGGCCCGATGTACCACAAAAGAAAAAAACATTTGAATCTCCTTGCGCTGAAGCTCCTGAGCCTCTTCCATGACTAGCCTCACCCTTCCATACCTCTACCATGCTGAAATTTCTGCCCTCCAAGTCTTGAATATTCTGTATCACTACCTTTTTCATAACTTGGATTGAATATGCTTCTCTTTACACCTCGTTCTCGATTCCCTCTTGCTTCATTCACGTCATTTTCTACCAGAAGGTCTTTATTCACCAAGGCTGAATAATTAACAGTCTCTAAAGCCGACAACCTTGATTTAATAACTAACTCAAGTTTGTCAAGAAGTCGGCTACACATGTCTTCCTCATTACGAATAAACCTCGAAGCAAACCTAGATAAGGCTGTAAGTTTGGCTTCATATTCCCTAACAGTCATGCTTCCCTGATTCAACAGGAAATATTCTTTCTCCTTTTATTTTCGATACATCGGAGGAAAATACTTATTATACAAGGCTTTAACAAAAGAATCCCATGAGATCACATTACCACCTCCTGGAGTAATCAACAAATGTTTGGTGGCATCCCACCAATATTTAGCTTCTCCTCTCAGTATGTACGTCGCCAAGATCACTCGTTGATTTTCAGGCATTCTCATCACCCCAAAAATAAGTTCAATCTCTTTAACCCATTCTTCTGCCTCTGCTGGATCAACTGCTCCTTCAAATGAGGGTGAGTTCATCTTAATAAATTTCTCTTGTGAAGTACTCCTTTCTTCCCGGTGTATCACCTCCTCAACCTAGCCAAGGCTTGTGCCTCCAGTTGCCTAGTCTGTTGTTCTTCCACATGAGAAATAAATCTAGCTTGTTGCTCTGCCATTAGAGTCATAGCACGCGCCATTTTTTGCATGTCTGTCAATTGTTCCTGCTCGGGTTCTACATTTCCATGAACAAGTTGCTCAATCTTCGCTTTTGCTGCCATATTTAAAGCCTCATCTTCCATTCCCACATTTACATTCCCTCGTTCCATTCTCTTATATCTGAAATGAATCAAAGATATAACAACAAGCAGATATACATATTTTTCCTAACATGATCGTTAGTATCAAATAAAATATATTTCTGACATTCACTGCCAAATCTAGACTCTTCTCACTCCAGAACCTTAAAAACCTGGCTCTGATACCAAAAGCTCACACACCCCAACCCAGTTACTTATAATTAAGTTTGAAAGTCAAAGTGAGTCAAACCATGATTAATTTAACCAAACCATAAACAAGAGTTTTAATTTCAGAGTCATCATTGTAAATCCATATATCTGAAAACCTTTTTACAACATCAGAGTAGTCACACTTATACAAACTTTCTCGAAGGAAAATTTAATGCAATTACATCATTTACATTTAAACAAAATGTTTGTTTCTCCCATTCCTGGCTAACCCAACCCGACTTCCTAGATTTGGCAGTGACATCGCGTTACCTGAAAAATGTGAACATAGGAACCATGAGCAAAATAGCCCAGTGAATGCATCACTACTATACTACTGCATAAATTTAAATGTAATAAATCATGTCCATATAATTATGTATTAACTTATCCATCTCATTCATAATGAATGACCAACTTTTCCGAATCATGATTCACATATCCTGTCTAAATAGACAATTCTCCCCCATTCCTGGTCGAGGAGTAACCCCTATCTTTAATAGACAAATCTCCCCCATTCCGGGTCAGGGAGTCACCTCCCATTTCGGTAAACCGAAATGAACAATTTCATATTCATTATATTTTGATCATATCAACAACACGATACAAATATCTCTTTTCAGTGAGTACAATCACCTTGGTTGACAACTATGTATTCACGTTTCCTTCTGGCGGAGCTGAACTGGGTTGATTAGACCTTACACATGTCAATCCAACTAAATCAGTACTGAAGCTCAATCATAAATATTATCCTAACATAATTATGTAACTTTCCATGACTATACATCAACAATATAATTCCAATTAAGTCACATTCCATAAAACATAGGTAAAGGCAAAACAATGATATACATGTTGATAAAGTTACGGACATTCAACCGTAGGAAATACCTTATGAGGAATTTATAACCAAAGTCAAGTAAACATGAAATTATACTCCTCAATGTATATACACATGAAACATGTACTCAAAGTACCCTTTGTAAGGATTAAATACAAACATTCATTCAAGGGGTACCCAGTATGGCCTGAAATTATTGTCTTACATACTTAACCATCCTATATTCCTAAATTGTACAAATATAGGGGTCCAACCTTATCAATATGAAAACATATATGAATATACTATCCATTACAAGTGACGGTGTAATTTTTCAAGCTTCTTAGGGCAAGCTATGACCATTTCTCTACAACACAAGAAATCTTCCCTACAAGCTCCTCTATTGTTCCTTCAAATTCCTAGAATTTTCATAATTTTTATACAGCATATCTTTCAATGATTTTCAACCCAGTTTCATTCAACATACGTAATAGTACATAATTAAAGTTTCATAATTTTTTGACTTCATTTGCTATCTCAAAAGCTCGACTAAACTTAGGGCATACCGAAATCAAGTATACAAACAGCAACCATGTACCAACTTGAAATCATCATTACGGCCTAACCACAAGGAGATAAATTCTCATTTTAGGATATGATATGAATATATGAGTATACTTTCATATCCAATTGTAATTTCTCAATTCGAGTGAGCACACAAAGATATATGCAAGTTTGAATGCAAGGGGTTTCAACACAAAGCAATTTTAAGGGTTTCTATATTCAACTTAACATAAACTTGCATCTAACCATACATACATATAAAGGGCTGAAACTTTCATAAAACTATGATGATTTATATCATATAAATCATTAATATAAGATAAATGACCGGATTTGCAATTAGGATTACCTTCGGGACTTTTACGTAATTTCCATGGATTTTTCTACACCTTTTCTCCTCACTTTTCCTTCCTAAACTCCCTAATTCTCTTTCCTCAAGGTGAAACCCTTTCATGGATGATTTTGGATGAAGGATAAATCTATTTCAAGGGTATAAGGTCGGCCAAGTCTGCCTCCCAATCCAACCAATCAAATTAAACCATTTGGTTTAATAAAAGACAAATTACCACTTAAAGCGAATGGACAACTTTTCCCTTTTTTCGTAAATTCGGTATAACTCTTTACTCGGGCATCCATTTGGTGATCCGTTTGTTGTGTTACAACCCTAACTGACATGTCTACAATCATATAGTTTTCACCTCAAGTCAACTGTAATGTTATAAGGGTCAAAACTAGTCTTAAACAGGAACATTTATATCAAAAATAACAAAATTTTGTGTTCGTACATAACTCGACATTTCATGATTTATGAAAGTAGGATTAGACTAAACATAAGCATTTAATATTAGATATACTAATAACACATTCTTCATATCACATAAGGTAAGCATGATTTAAATATAATTTATCATAATTATATTCGGGTTGTCACAAAAATGCTAAGAGACTTTAACCCAATTAATTCCCCATAAACTCTTGATGATCCTCTTACATGCATGGATAAGGCCCAAGGAAAATGATCAACAGAATAATTTAACATTTTTCTTGTATTTTTTTTTATTAATTACCATTGTAATACCTTATGATCAATGAAATGGAGTCAATTCTGAATTCTATTTATTCAATTTTATGGTTGTTATTAATCTTTTTTGTCGACTTAATAACTTTCTCAAATATTAATATTTGATTCATGTTTGAATCATTTATACGGCCTTAGATTCGACTAATGCACTTAGATAAAAATGTAAATATCTTTATTTTACTAAGTTGAAGCATTAGTTATCATTGGTGACCAAGTGTATGAGGAATATATAATTTCTCCAGTATTTTAACCTGGTCGGGTAAAACCTCTAGTTAAGAAGTTTTATTGACTTCTTGCTCGTGACTTTACATTGATAAATCATACATGAAGTTTGAACTTTTCAGAAGTTGGAAAAGTTTGGGAAAGTTTAAACCATGTTATCTGGCGAAGAACTTTCTGAGAACTTTTATGGAGTTAGAAAAGTATGAACCTTTCCTTTTTCAACGAGGAACTTTTGAGAACTTTTCTGAAGATGGAAAAGTTTAAACCATGCCTTTCTTGGTGAGGAACTTTTGATAACTTTTATGAATTTGGAAAAGTTTGAAAACGTTTAAACCATGCCTTTCTCGATAAGGGACCTTTTGAGAAACAAGTTTGATTAAAATTGATTATAAATTAATTTTGCTCATTAATTAGGTGTGTGATCACCATACTCCAAAAAATAAAACACAAAAATGATTTGGAATGGAGAAAAATGGAGATTTCATTTAACTTGAATAAGCAATTACATTAAGGATAGTATTTTCGCATTAGATTACTAATAATACATGTGCAGATGATATCCGTTCCAAGGATTTTTGAATTCTTCTACTTTAAAAGTTTCCAATCGGTATGTTCTTAGTCGGATAACCGTCAAGATACGGTATGGACCATGCTAATTAGGCTCCAGCTTGTTATTCTTCTGGATCACTTTTTAAGTTTAGTTGGTCGGCTTGACTCTTCGATTATAAAACCTTGTTGTCCTTTGTTGATAGGCAGCGATCCGAATAGAATCATCTTCTCGAACTTATTCTATTATGTACAGATCTAGTCATAACAAAAGGTTATTCTTGGCTTAATCAAAGTTCAAGACCCTATGAGTTGGCAGACCTATTTCCACTAGAATTACTACCTTTATGCCAAAATCTAGAATGTAAGGAGTTTCTCCTGTTAATGTTCGAGGAGTAGTTATGTATGCCCAAAGGATACTAGGTATCTTATTAATGCAGTTGCCTTTAACTTTATCCAGTATTTTCTTTAACCCAGCTATTAAGCTTTTTTTGGTGATCTCTGTTTGGTTGTTGCACTGCAGATGACCAAGTGTTGAATGAAGTTTCTGAATTTCCAACCAAAGACAATACTCTTTAAATTCTTCATTATCAAACTGAGTGCCATAGTCGGTGATGAAAGCATAAGTAATACCATATCTGTAAATGATCTACTTCCATATGAATTGGAACACTCTCGGATAAGTCATGTCGATCTGGGGCTCAGCTTCTACACATGTGGTAAAATAATCAATAGCTACAACTAGATATTTGAATCTTCCTTTAGTGGTCGGTAATGTTCCAACCAAATTAATTACCCATATAGCAAAAGGAAATGGATAAGTGAAGGGTGTTAGGCTTGCTCTTGGTATTCTGTGTAAGGTAGCAAACTTCTTGCATTTATCACATTTCTTAGTGAAAGTCACATAATCTACTTTTATAGTCGGTCAATAGTAACCTTGCAATGTTATACGTTGTCTCAGAGATCTCCCAGTTATGTGTGCTCCACATGAGCATTCATACATTTCTTTGATTAAATTGTCCATTTTATTTGGATGAACACAACGAATCAAAGATTCTCGTCTGTATAGGACACCTTTATCTAACATAACTTGTTGCCTTATACCTCATCTTCATAACTTGCTTTTGGTCAGATGGCAGTGTTCCTCACTTGATGTATTCTCGAATTGGGTCCATCCATGAAGAACCTAATTCCACAGATATGGCATTGATTTACATCCCATCTATGCTTCTGTGAGCAATAATCTCCACTGGGATTGTTTGTCTGAGCTCTGTTGGAGTTTTTGAAACAAACCGA
Organism: Sambucus nigra; assembly: GCA_949130495.1. Classification (NCBI taxonomy): domain Eukaryota; kingdom Viridiplantae; phylum Streptophyta; class Magnoliopsida; order Dipsacales; family Adoxaceae; genus Sambucus; species Sambucus nigra. Next base: position 401,286,124 of record OX422220.1, read on the forward strand.
GCAAGAGCGTCTGCTTGGGCATTCTCAAGTATGGTAATCCTCACTATTTTGACTAAAATAATCAGAGAGATAACTTCCATTTCTTTTTAGTGGTATCTCATCATAGTTTTTCCTTTCACACTATGAATCTGTGGCATCTGATTAACAATCAATTGGGAATCACTGTATACTAATACCTAGCCGGGGCCCAGTAATGAAGCTAATTTTAGTCATGTGATCAGTGCTTCATATTTAGCCTCATTATTAGAAGCCTTGAATTGGAATCTTAAAGTATATTCCACATACAGGTTATTCAGAGTGTTAATAATAAGGCCTTCTCTACTTCTAGTTGCACATGAGGACCCATCTACAAACAACTGCCAAGTTGGAATATCATCATAGAATTCCTCTTCTACCAGTACTCCATATTTGAATATCCGCTTGCTTTGCTGTAATTTTTTTTGAGCAGCCAATGACTCAGGCAGGTCGATCACAATCTCTATTTGCTTTGGATCCAAGCTCTTTTCCGTAGAAGTCTTCTCGGCAGACAAACATGGATTATGTTACTCCTCTGCATAGGTGAATTTAGCAATAAAGTCTACTATTGCTTGGCCTTTTATTGTAACTCTAAGCTCATACACAATTTCATACTCTCCTAATTCTACCGTCCAAGACATTAATCTTCCAAACTTTTCTGGTTTGTGTAACGCTTGTCGTAGAGGAAAATCTATGTAGACAATAATAGTGTGGGATTGGAAATATGGTCTCATCCTCCTAGATGCTTTAATAAGAGCCAAGGCTAACATTTCCAGGCATGGATATCTAATTTCATCTCGTCGAAATGACTTTTTGTATAATATACTGGCCTCTGAACTCCATTATTAAGTCGGATCAAAATCGAACTAATAGTCAATACGGAAACAGCCAAGTAAACATATACCTTTTCTCCCAAAACTGGTCGGATGAGGAGTGAGGGAGAACCTAAATACTTTTTTAATTCCAAGAAGGCCTTCTCACATTCATCATTCCACTCAAAGGTCTTTCTAAGCACCTTGAAGAATGAAAGACACTTATCAGTTTCTCGAGAGACAAAGCGGTTCAACGCAGCTACTCTTCTTGTCAGTTTTTGAACTTCTTTCTTGTTGTTTGGGGACTGAATTTCAAGCAAGGATTTAATCTTATTAGGGTGTGATTCGATTTCCCTTTGATTAATAATGTATCCTAGTAACATTCCTTTATATACTATGAAGATGCATTTCGTTGGATTAAACTTTAGTGCTTCTCAAATTGATCAAAGTTTTGAGCTAAATCTGTTATATAGTCGATAGCATGTTTGCTCTTAGTGAGAATGTCATCTATATAGACCTCCATATTTTTACCGATATGATACTCAAAAACCTTGTTTACTAGTCTCTGATATGTATCTCCAATATTTTTCAACCCAAAAGGTACGATATTATAACAATAAGTTTCTCGATTGGTAATAAAAGAAGTGTCTTCCTTATCTTTGAGCTTTATCTTATTCTGGTTGTGCCCATAATAAGCATGCATAAAACTGAGTAGCTCATAACCTATTATAGCATCGACCAATTAATCAATCCTTGGCAAAATGAAAATGGTCTTTTGGACATGCTTTATTAAAATCTGTAAAATCTACACACATACGCCACTTATCATTTTTCTACTTAACCATCACCACATTAGCTAACCGAGTAGGGTACATTACATGCTCAATGAATTGTCGCTGAAGTTTCTCTACTTCCTATTGGATTGTTGCATTCTTTTTAGGACTGATAACCCTTCGGCTTTGTTTGATCAGCTTGGAACCTAGATAGATATTGAGTTAATGGCACATGAAATTCGGTTGAAACCCCGGCATATCTTCATGGATATAAGCAAAAATATTTTTCCTCTCTCTAAGGAAAGTGGTTAATTCTTGTTTTAGAGAAGGAAATAATTTAGAATCGATTTGAGTGGTTCTTTCTGGCTTCTCGTCATCCAGAACCACAACTTTTGTTTCTTCTATAACTGTCCCTTTATCAGTTTCTCTTCCTCTTGAGGATCCAGAGTATTAATGTGGAAAGTGGTGGTGTTCTTCAATTGAATATCTTATTGGTCGGCAGATGTATAATAACATTCTTGAGCATCTTTCTGACTGCCATTTAATATGCCGACTCCATAATTCGTTGGAAACTTCATGTATTAATGCACTGTAGATGGAAGAGTCTCTAACTCTTTGATTCCTACTCTTTTCGGGATGATACTATAGGTTGATGGGACATTTTTATCTAATACAAATAAGCGAATTCTTTCTCATCTGCTTGTCGTCCAGGTGCCGACCAAGACTTCAATCTTGATGGTTTTCAATGGGTATATCTTTTCCCCTGTAAATCCAATGAGAGGTCTATGGTATGGTTCTATCTTGTTGATCTTCATCCCTAGGTTGTCCAAATAGTTGTAGAACATTACATCGGTTGAACTCATATAGTCAACCTAGATTCTTGCAACTCTGTCATGATGAGCTCTGTATGTGATAACTAATGGATCGTCATGAGGATAACGAATCCCACTCAGATCATTCTTGGAAAACTCAATCACCAGCCTGTCTCTGTTAACTTTCCTCGATCAACTATCACTAGATTTAGCCATATCAATTTCTCTAACAGTTGGGCAGGCTTTGACTTTATTCAGATAAGTTTTCCTTTCTGCTATGGCATCTCCTCCTCCAACATCACCATATGCAATAAAATGGCATCCAAAGGATATCATGCCGGCCTCAACTTTCGATTTATCAAATTATTTTGACAAATCTGGATCTTCTTCAAAATCATCATTTCTTGCTTTCTTGTTATCATCTCTTGCTCGGGTTGGAGATTCTAACCTCTTTCGATCATTTCTGTTGCCATTTCGATCAACAAACTTGCTCCACTCCCAGTAAATTTTTTTATCTCATTCTATAGTGCAATGCAACTTGGGGTGTTGTGCCCATTATCCCCATGAAAGTCATAGTACCTGAACTTATCCCTCTAGTTGTGGGTGTTTTCAGCTTTTCAAGACAATTCAAGTCTCTGTTTCCCATGATCTCCTCCAATATGTGTTGAACACCTTTGTTAAGCAGGGTATATTCGCCATACTTATTCATCTGATCTAGTTTCTCATCTTTCTGATCCATTTTATAAGAATTATAATTGTTCTTCTGATTTTCCCCTTTAGTCTCAAGAGCATCCTTGGCTGCCATGGCTTCCTCAAAATTCATAATTTTTCCATCTTTAGACATTACTTAGTTATGGTTTTGGGTGGATTATTAGCTAAGGCATAATAAATATCTTTAGCAAGTAACCCACTCTTAAGTGCGGCTATGGTTGTTTTCTCCTCATAGTCTACCATCTCTATATTTTCATTATTAAAATGAGTAATATATTCTCTAGTGCTTTCTCCTAGATTTTATCGCACGGTCAAGATATGAGTGACACTCTTGATCAGCTTAGCCCCAAAACAAAAGTTATCAATGAACAACTCCGTTAACTGGTGAAAATTAGAGATTTTACCTATGGGGAGATTATTATACCAAATCTAAGTTGGCCCTCTGATAGAACTGGAGAAAACTCTATATCTCATCTCAGCAGGCACTGAGTAGATGTCGGCAGCAGCTTGATATTGCCTTATATGCAAGATTAGATCAGTTTTCCCAACATATTTAAGAGTAACCACTGGTTGTTTGAACTTAGAAGGTGTGGGGTATTCCACAATTTCTTAGATGAAAGGTGATCCTTTGATGAAAGTCCTTTGCAATGGATTCTTTGTCTTGGCCATTTCTCCTAACCTATCCTCCAAACGTTGCATGGATCCCTTCCACGAATTCTCCTTCATTTTAGACTTGGCCGAGGTAGATTTAGTAGCTTTTTTGTGCTTATGTGCAGAACTCTCCTCTTGAGAGGTCTGCTCAACACTCACAGAGCCCCTCATACTGGTTCAAGACTTTGTGGAACCTTCTCTATATTCACGAAGATGTTATGATATCCTCTAGTTACTTAGGGGCCTAGCCGATCAAAGGAAGACTCCCTACTGAGCCACTCCAAGACACTTGGTCTTTCTTTGGAAAAATATCCATCGTCATAATAATCAGTTGACCTGAATGAAGAAGTTTCACCAGGACGATATGACCTATCGTGAGAAGAACGATAATTATAATTTCTTTCATGCCTAACTAGTGGTGGTGGTGGTGGCATATCCCTTCTGGAATTAAAGGACTTAGATTTCATGGTGCGAGCCAACTGCTTAACAGTATCTTGCATAGCTTCTTGACCTTTAGCAAGGTTGAGGAGAATTCCTTGTAAATCTATCGTACTGAGAGGAATAGATGGAATGATGGAATGATAGTGTTACCTTCATTGCGAGTGATATTTTCAGGATCATTCATTTCTTCGAAGATAAAGAAATGAAGCAAATGGTAGAGAACGATGATAGACAAAAGTTTTCACAGACGACGCCAATCTATTGATGTCTAAAAATCGACGAACTCCAATTTTATAATCACAAATAAAAATAATATGAATAACTCAAACCATGCACGCAAGAGACAAACGTTTTAGAGTGGTTCAGCTGTAAAATATCATACATCCGCTGTTGTTGTTATTTAGTAGGTTTTACAATAGCTCAGTATGGTGTGCATACGAGTGATTCGAGTTATCCCTTGAGCTAAGGGATTAGTTTGTATTTATAGGAGTGCAAAACCCTAAAGATGGAGCGCCTTTATATTCCCAAGCATTTACATTTGTGTACAATAAGTAAAACTCTTGGAATTCAGTGCTAGTTGGCATCATTTCCGAGTAATTATTGATGTTCATGTTGGTTGTTGATGGCACCCTAAGTGGACCAATGAGAAGTGGACACCGGTCCTCCTACGTGGCAATCTTCACAGTAAGTGCTTACGTGGTCGGCTCTCGAGACAGTTGGTCGGATGGCCGACCACTCTAAAGAATATGAACCATCAAGAATATCAAAATCCATTTGTGTGGAATCACTAACAATCATTATACGTGAGAATATCAACAGTTATATTGAATAGTAAAGGTCATATTTATTGTATATAGATGTAAATGCCTAAATATATAAAGGCATTCCATCTCTTGGACTCCCTAATACTATAAATTCATGATCTCACATAGCTCAAAGGGACAAGTGAATCATTCTCAAACACACTCAATTGTGCTATTATAATCACCAGAAATAAAACAAATAGTGGGCATATGCTTTCTTCATAATCAAACCACTTTAAAAAAAAATTGTATCTTGTGTGTTTGCAAGGATTGTTGATCTTTATTTTATTTTTTGACAACTCTAAATGATGTACCATTTTTAGACAACGAGAAGATTTCTTCATGTACTTTTTTTGTGTGTGCTGAAGATTAAATAAAGGATTGCCATACCATACGTGATGTTAATCCGTCATCAGAATATAAACTAACTCTTCCCTCCTCTATATTCATATATGTTGAGCTTGTATGGATTTAGATACAAAGAAAACTGCGACATGTAGTTCATAATGAAAATGCATGCATATATTCATTGTCATCGATTTTATGCATGTAATAGTGTTAGAACCCTTGTTTTTTATCCAAATAAGGAACCGGTGCAATCTTTTTATTTATATGCCTTGAAAATAATATAAGAAATAGAGGTATTCTCTTTCATTTGATTACAGTCAACAAAATCATTTTCTAGAAACACTGATTTATGATAACTTTCAGGGCTCGTTTGGTTCGAGGTTTGGCAATGGAATGGGAATTCATAATTCCAGGAATTCTAAGTTCCTGGAATCTTCAATTCCTTTCCATTGTTTGGTTCAAGCAGGAATTCCTTTTTCCCGCCATCTAAAATCCCTTCTATGTAAACGGTTAAAAAGATATTAAATATATACTATTTTTTGAAAAAGTTTAAAAAAACGTGTTTTGTTACACTTTTATTTAAATATAAACTGTTTTTAGTAATTTTTTTTAATTCTTTACAAAAAAAATAAAGTTGTAAAAAAACAGTTTTTAAATAAAAACAAAAAAAAAATTTGAATAACTTTTTTTATTAATCTTTCCTGAAAAATAAAGTTGTAAATAATGGTTTTTTTTTTCCGTTTTTTTCCTTAAGCAAAAAAACAATTTTTTTGTTGTAAAAATACAGTTTTTTGAATGTTTTTATATCTCTAATAAATAAAAAACAGTTTTTTTAATGTTTTTATTAGAAATATAAAAACATTCAAAAAACTATTTTTGTACAACAAAAAAAATGCAAAAATAAAACTGTTTATATATAAAAACTGTTTAACAAAACACATTTTTTAATGTTTTAAACAAATAGCACATATTTAAAACATTAAAAAATGTGTTTATTAAACATTAAAAAATGTGTCTATATAAATAAAAATGTGTTTATATATTAACATATTAAACAGTTTTATTTTGCATTTTTTTGTTGTTGTACAAAAACAGCTTTTTGAATGGCGAAAAACATTTAAAAACTGATTTTTATATATTAGAAATATATATTAACATTTTATTTTAAAAAAATCAGTTTAAAGAAACATTTAAAATATATTTTTATAGTTTTAATCTATAAAACAGTGTTAATATATTAAAAAAATGTTTATATATGAAAAACAGTTTTAAAAAACACGTTTTTTAACTTTTAAAAAAAATAGTACATATTTAAAACATTTTTAATAGTTTATATAAAAAATTATTTTTTAACTTTTTTATTTTAAAAAAAAAAAGAGTTTTAAAAACATTTAAACATTTTTGTAATATTTTTATATATAAAAACTGTTATTAAAGAAAAAATGTTATAGTATAAAAATGTCATTCTTTTTTTATATATAAATGGTGTAAACTATTTTATTTCCTATTAAATGAAGCGAGAGAACGTCACTTGAATATAAGATAATAAATCATTAAATGAAGTGAGAGAACACTTCTTAAAAAACCATGTGATTGGACGACATCAAAACTTGATGTCGTTGAACACATCAAAAAAAAATTCGAGAAAGAGTGTGTATGTGTATGTGTATGTGTATGTGTATGTGTAAGTGTATGTGTATGTGTGTGTGTGAGAGAGAGTGTTTATGTGTGTGAGAGAGATAGAGAGAGCATGTGTGTGAGTGAGAGAGAAAGAGAGTGTGTATATGTATGTGTGTGCGAGAGAGAGTGAGTATGTGTGTGTGTGTGTGTGTGTGTGTGTGTGTGAGAGAGAGAGAGAGAGAGAGAGAGAATGTGTGTGTGTATGAGAGAGAGAAAGTGTACTTATGAGTTTATGTGAAATTGTATTTTTGTCACACCACAAAAGTAAGGTAATATGTCCGGGAATATAAGATTACCCCCATTTTAGAGGGGAAAGGAGAATCCAATTTCGTGGGAATTCTAAATTCCAGGAATTCTAAGTTCCCCCTTAAATCTCCAACCAAACATTGTAATTCTAAATGAGGGGAATTCTAAATTCCAGGAATCCTAAATTCCCTTTCCAAACCTCGAACCAAACGCGCCATCATTGATAAAGGCTCCCCAAAAAATAGATCAATTGATTTATTACTATACTTTGAAGAAAAATCAAGAAAACGAATAAAAATATAAGGGATATCCCAAGAAAACATCTATACATGGACGTATGCGATCATCAGAATAAGGTGGAAATTCTTGGTTGAAAAAAGGAGGAATCGATTCGGCGCATGTCATTACCTAGGAGATGAGAAGTCCTATAGCTATATCGGTTTTCAAATTAAAGTTTGGTCATTCCAAATTAAAGTTTTGGTCATTTAATCGTTGAGAAGTTTCATCAACATCTGAAAATTCTTCTTTTAAAAGCCACAAGGTTGAAGAAGAATCCGGTTTTGGCTCGGGACCATTACAAATTTGATTATCAGAAATAATCCTCGCTGGTCGGCGATGAATGAACAGCTGAATAATTCTTGCTAGTCGGCGACAAACACTGAATCATTAGCGACGTTGCTGGATTACCCTGGTGGTCGGCGACCATTGTCACGTTGGTCAAAGAAGAAGAATATGGTAATCAGACCACTCTTTATTTGTCGGACATCATTGTGTTGCAACAGAAAGTCTAGAGGAAGGTCGCCATCACTGGTCAGCGGCAAAATGGGGAAAACGGCTAAAATCTCTTTGGACATGAGTCCACAACGGGTTATAATCCCCTTTGACTTTGTCAAAATAAAACCCTTTCCTGTTAAAAGCTTATAGCCCGTTTGGCAATCCAATTCCAAGGCATGGAATTGGAATTGGAAGGGCAATTTCAATTTCGTGGAATTCAAATTGGCCTTCCAATTCCAATTTCACGCCTTGGAATTGGGTTGCCAATAAAAACTTTTGGTTTATTACTCTCTATATTTCACAACCTCACGTGGAAATATTTGGGTATTTGCTTGAATTTTGTAGAAATTTTGAATTAAAACTTGTGTTTTACAACTGGTTTCTACTTAACAAAAAATTGCTCATCTGTCAGGTAGTTGACATAAAATTTATTATTTTGTGTTTTAAAATTTATTATTTGGGCAAGATTATTTGTTATAACCGACGAATGCTCGGGTGTTGGTATTTCTTCAATTTCATAATTAATTATCCAACTGTGATTTTTAACCTGAAAGATGGTTATGCATATTAAAGATTCATCTCGAGAGAGGATCGACAAAATATTTATTTAGTCTTAAGACGTGTACCACACATGTTGTATTTTATCTCCAACAGATGGTTGGTCGGGATAATCCTTATCAATATTCAATCCCAATAAATGATCGGCATAGTTGATTGTTAATCGGCATTATATTTATTATTGATATAAAAGGTGTGGAAATTTATTTTTCTCTAATAATGAAGGATCATTCGTAATATTTACTCAATTATTATTTAAAGGCCCAGACAGATGGTCGGCCCTTCCACTATCTAGATTTCTCACTAGCTTCGATGGATATTCGATGCAAATTATATATTATGTGAATCACCACAATTTAGCCCCAATGGACTGTTGGGCATTACCAATTGCATGTTCATCAAGCATTATTTTTGCAATCAAGTCCAGATGCTTGGGCATGCTCATTATTTGATCGCTCTATATATAATCGGCATTATATTGCAGTAAAGTCCCGACGAATGGTTGGGCATTATTAGTATTCAGTCTCCTCTTTATAAGCCTGATTGGGGGCTCCATAGTTATATTGACCTATTCACTACAACATTAGTCAAGCAACCCTTAGCGCATTAATGCTTCACATACCTTGGTTGGCCTCTCCAATTGGACTATCAGATCAACAGATAATATGGCTTGCACGAATTATCTATCAAACAAAAGAAAATGCAGAAAACGCTCATCCTAACAAAAATTGGTCTAGAGTTGAAGACATCTCAGCCAAGCACCTCAGCTGTAGTGCCAAAATTAACTTCTTGTATAACTCCAAACAAATCACGAACAAGAAGTTCATCATATCTAGGAAATCCATTGCAGTCTGATGGACGACAAGATCCGACCATACTTGACTAACGCACGAACAATATCCTAACATCAAACTTCATGTATGATTTCGTTTTTGCCAAGTCAAGAACAAAAAGTCCATAAAACTTCATAAACACAAGAAGTCCGTAAAACTTCATAAACACAAGAAGTTTTACCTGACCGAGTTAAAATATAGGGATAATTATACATTCCTAATACACTTAGTCTCCACTGATAACTAATGCTACAACTTAGATCAACAAAACTATATATAATTTTATCTAAGAAATAACAGTAGTACAATCTAAGGTCGTACAATTACCATTGATCCGACTAATTAATTTACACAGATTACCTAGTCGGCAAGCTGATTAAAAACTATCCACAAGCTCAAATAAAGATCGACTAATTATTCCAACACCCATGGCTTCTGTAGGATAATACAAAAGTAGAAACAATCATTACAAGGAAATAATAAAACTCTTAGGAGTCATTTCGCGGGGCATTTTTCCAGGGCTTTATCTCAGCAAGGGCAACATCAAGGGCATAAAATAAAAGTACATTTTGGCATTTTGCAGTTTTCAACCTATCTACAAGAATGCCACCCAGTGAAATATTTTATAAAGTCCAGTAATTAATCTTCCGACCACCAGCATAATTAAAGGCCGAGAAAGTATTTAGATCTCATCTTCAAGAATGGAGCATGGGGATATTTTTAAAAAAATTCATTAACGATGCAAGAACAACTATCATATGTTGTTAAGAGATTCCAAGTGGCACATTACGGAAAGTAGAATTGACGACATCCAACAGTACCAAATGAACCAGCAACATCAAAACACTTGTCCTCCTATGTAAGCACCCTAGCACTTGGTCGACTCCAGATTCACTTGGTTGGCACACCGCCCAATCAACTCCAGAAGGTAAACCATCAATAAGAAGAAGGGTCAAAAGCATGGGAATTTTTAAGAGACACTCCACACGTGTTGTAGAAGGCCAATAACCTCATTCATTATGTACGGATGTAACATTTTAGAATAAATATTCCATTATTTCACTAAACCCTCAAACATGGAGCATTGGAGGCTTTTATTGATGGCAAAATTTACCACCCTACGTGGACTAATGAGAAGTGGACACCCATCCTCTACATAGAAATTTGCATAGTAATTACTTACTTAGTCGACTCCCGAGATAGTTGGTCAGCTAACCGACCGAACAACCTAAAGAATATAAACCATCAAGAATATCAAAATCCATTTGTGTGGAATCACAAACAGTCAATATATCCGAGAATATCAACAGTTATATTGAATATCAAAGGTCATATTTATCATATATAGATGTGAATGCCTGAATATATAAAGGCATTCCATCTTTTGGACTCCCAAACACTATATATACATGATCTCACATTGCTCAAAAGGACAAGTGAATCATTCTCAAGCACACCCAACTGTGCTATTGTAATCATAAGAAATAAAACAAACAGTGGATGTAGGATTTCTTCATAGCTGAACCACTTACAAAATCTTTGTCTCTTGTGTGTTTGCATGGATTATTTATATTTATTTTATTAAAGTTCAAGACTGTGATATGAGGTGATAGAGACAAGACAAAGGCAAAGTGGCCTTCAATGCCATGCTTAGTGATAACAATGTTGAGTCGATGGATTCTGGGGATGAATCACCGCATGGATGTAACTTTACCACGTTTATGGGCATTCATGTTAGTACATCGAGTACACCTCATGCCGATAAGGAAGATACTAAACATGATAACCTCGATAGCAAGTCTAGTCATTCCAGACAGAGTGGGAGAGATTACATTTTAAGTGAGGGAGAGAGTGACCTTCAACATGCTTACATGGAGATTTAAGGTGAGTCCTTGAAAATGAAAAAGTAAAATAAAAGTTTGGACCTTAGGGTTTTAGGTTATGAGAAGGAGTTAAGAGAGTCGAGAGAGATTGAATCCTCGGTGAGCGTGTCTTTGGGAGAGAGAGAGTTATTTTAGTGGAGAGAGAAAATGGTGGCGTGACCAACAAAGTGGCTAGTTTTATGAAAGGTATTCAAGCTTCATTGGAGACTCATGAGAAACTTGAAGCCCTTGTATCCTAACTTGAAAAAAATATCAAATGTTCCCGGGAAGTCAAGGTTACAATAAATGATACATCAAAGAAGGTAGAAAAGATGTTCCTTAGTCCCGCTTTAAGTTTTAGGGAGAGGTAAAGAACAGGTTACGATGGTGCTTCCACTTCCCACGCCGCATCGAAATCGATTCTTAAATTTGTGGTAGATATTTATAAGCCTTGTCCTAAACCACAAAAGAGAGCTCAATCTAAACGAGCAAAAATCAAGGTAAACCCAAACAAGTTTATGTTTGCACATATAGCAAAAGGAAAGGTCACCTTCGAAAATTTCACTACAAGTTAAGGAGAACTAAACATATGCATAATCCCGCGCACTGTTATAGCGACTTTGCTAGTCTTAGAGAGTAAGTTGAGTTCCTAGTCGCCACTTCTCAAAGCTTAATGAAATAATTTCAAAGGATGTCTATTCCTCTTGAGAATGCTTCTAACGATACGACTAGAGACAACAATGATAATGGCAAATAAAAGGTTACCTCCGCTTGGATACTTAAGTAAGGTGACAAAGCCCTTGGTGTTCACGTTCCTCTTAAGGTTCAAAATACTTCCCAATGGTATTTTTATAGTGGGTACTCTAGGTACATGACTGGCGACAAGTCATATTTTACCAAACTTTTAGATTGCAAGAAAGGGAAATTCACCATTAGATGTAGGCATAGGTCTAGTATTTTACGACGTGGTTGTGTTGAGATACTCAAATTTCCTAAGCTAGACAATGTGTTGTACATCGAAGGGTTGAAAGAAAACTTGATTAGCATAAGAAAAATTTGCGACTAAAACTTTACGATAAAGTTTGATTGGTTCGAGTGTAACGTATATGATCAATTGGGTGAACTATTACTTCAAGTAGTGAGGACCAACAATAATTGCTATAGGATCATTCCCGAATCCTCCTTTGTGTGCAATAATGCCACGGTCTTCTTTATAGACCTTTGGTATCAATGACTAGATTTTGTAAACTTTAAAGACATTGAGAGATTAGTAAATAAGGACCTAGTCCGTGGCTTACCATCGTTTAGGAAACTAACTTCCTCGGTTTGTGATCCTTGCCAATAAGTAAAATAAATTAAAAGTCCCCATCGAAATTTGAATACCATTACCACTTTTCATGTATTGGAGTTGATACATATGGATCTTATGGGTTCCACTCGTATGAAGAACATAAGTGGTAAGACATACATTCTCGTGATGGTCGATGACTTTTTGGGTAACTCTTTCATGGGGTTTCTTAAAAAAAAGTCTGATACAGTTGAGTTCCTAACAACCAAGTGTCGTGTCCTACAAAACCAGCACGGTCTCACTATTATTCGGATGCGTAATGACAATGGCACTGAATTTCAAGAATTCAAAGTGGATAGCTATTGTGATGGAGTGGGAATCAAACACAAGTTTTTAGCCATTTTTACTCCTCAATAAAATGGGATATTTGAGAGGAAGAACTGAACGATTCAAGAAAAGACTAGATCCACGCTTCTTAGGAAAATGTGCCTAAATATTTTTAGGCAGAGGTAATTAATATCGCGTGCCATACAGTGAATCGAGTATATCTTCGTCCACACACATTACACATGCCATATGAGTTGTGGACTGGGAAAAAACCTAACCTATCATATTTTTATGTCTTTAGGAGTACTTGCTACATCTAGAGAGATAGAGAGAACTTAGGAAAGTTAGACTTCAGAAGTGATGAGGGGATATTTTTAGGTTATTCATCGTCGAGTAGGGCTTATAGGGTGTTTAACCTTGCAAGCTCTAAGGTTATGGAGTCAAAAAATGTCATGATTAGAGACGACGAGCCACAAACGTCTATTTACCCTCACCTCAAGTGTGAGGATGATGCATCTCGATGATGATCCCATCATTCCTCATATTACCCGGTGGAACTCACCCTTGATCTAAAGGATCCACCCTAATGATTTTTAAAGATTCATGACCCTTTCTCTATACTTATTGATCTCACACTAGGTGTTAAGACTCGCTCTCAACTTAGGAATGTGGTTAGATACCTTTGCTAAGCCTCCTTATTCGAGCCCAATAATGTGAAAGAAACACTCAAGGATGAGCATTAAATATCCACTATACAAGGTGAGTTTCTTCAATATCACAAGAATCATGTCCGGGAGTTAGTCCCCTAACCTAGAGAGACTAATATGATTGGTACCAAATGGATACATAAGAATAATATGGATGAGAATGGTACCATATTTTGTAATAAGGATAGGTTGGTTTCTCATGGCTATACATAGATTAAGAGCGTATACTTTGACAAGACATTCTCTTCTATTGCTAGGATTGATTCCATTCAATTACTACTCGCCATAGCATGTCATCTACGCTTCAAGTTATATTAGATGGATGTCAAGAGTGCCTTCCTTAATGGCATTATACACGAAGAAGTGTATGTGGAACAACCAAAGGGATTAGAAGATCCAAAGAACTCGAAACACGTATATTATCTTAAGAAGGCCTTATATGGTTTGAAGCAAGCACCACATGTTTGTTATGAGAGGCTCACTTCTTATCTCTTAGCTTATGGTTTCAAGAGAGGGGGAGTGGATAAGACAATGTTTATGAGGAGAGTGAGTGGTGCAATATTGGTTGCCCAAGTCTATGTGGACAACATAGTATTTGGATCCACATACTCTCGACATGCTCACACTTTTGAGGAGAAGATAAAGAGAGAGTTTTATATGAGCATAATTGGTGATCTTATGTTCTTCTTAGGTCTCTAGGTGCGTCAACTTGAGGATGGCATATTCATTTATCCATCCAAATATGCTAGGGACCAAGTGAATAAGTTTATTTAAACTCCGCTAAGCACTCACACACCCCTATAAGTACATCGACTAATCTTAACAAAGACACTTTAGATAACGACGTAGAGCAAACCCTTTATAGGAGCATGATAGGTAGTTTTCTCTAGTTGATCACTAGTCATTTCGATATTACCTTTAGCGTTAGAGTTTGTGCACAATACCAAGCGTCACTGAAAGAGTCTCACTTGCTCACACTTAAATGTATCATCAAATACGTGAGTATCACTCTTTCCTATGGTATTTAGTATTCCTTTGATACTAATGAGCGTTTGTCTATCTATTCAGATATTTATTGGGCTGGGGATGTTGATGGTTGTAGGATCACCTCGAGTGGGTGTTTTTACTTTGGGAGTGCTCTTGTCTCTTGGTTGAGCAAGAAGCAAAACTCTATATCTTTATCTACCACAGAGGCCGAGTATATAGCCTCCGGGATTTTTTTCACGTAACTCTTATGGATGAAGCAAATGTTGGAAGATTATAGGATTTCCCAAGGCACAATTACTATAATGTGTGACAATACGAGTGCAATTCATATATCCAGGTAATCCCGTCCTACATTCTAGCACAAAACATATTAGGATACGTGAGTATTTCATTAATGATTTCATTGAGGAAAAGATCGTGTCCTTAAGCTTTGTGAGCACTGAACATCAACTAGCCAATATTTTCACGAAACCTTTAGATGCACTACGATTCGAGAATCTTAGGAAGTCTTAAAGTATTTGTTCCGTTGATTGAGTATGGGTACTTTTTCCAGTATAGGATGATTTTCACCTTGCTATTTGTTATCCCTATTGCAAGATTGCATTACTATTGTATTGTTATGCTTTTTTCCTTTGATATATTTTGAAAATCCAAAAATATTTTTGATTTTTAAGAAAAAGTTAAAAATTCTAAAAAGAATTTATTTTTGATAAAAAAAAAATTAAAAGCCAAAAATATTTTATTTTTCGATAAAAAATTTGAAAAGGACAAAGATTTTTGCAATTTCGTTATTCATCATATACGGATGTGCATTTAAGATATTCAGATCAATCCTACATTTCATCCATTCATGTGACTTTTTCATCGTGTTTTGAGACATGACTTCATTTCTTTAGTGTTCTTAATAATGTCAGGATATCATTTCGTTAATCATTGATGATTAATTTTTTCATGCTTAACTTTTTTTTACCTTTATTGTACACGTGCATAAACTTTTTGAACATTGTGCATACTTGTCATATGTCGAATACGTTGTTCTCATCTCAATCGTGCTTAATAACGAACCAAATTTACTAGAGATATGTTGTGCTTATAAGAACCAATGCCCAGATTTTATTTCTCGAAAATAATTGTTATATTTTAAGCAATGGAAATGAGCTACGAAAGAGAAAAAATCTCTTTGCATTAAAAGTCACCATTTATAAAAAGAGCCTAAAAGATTAATGGCCCACAAAAACAGAAGTGTCAAGGCTATTTTTTTAGTCACTGATGCTTTGTTACATATGATCATTATGATATCTTCAAAATTTGAGAGTGAATTCATATATATGAGAGATTTTGAGGGTGTTATAAAGTAGAAACTCAATGGGTTTTCACAACGGACTCTCTTGAAAAATATTAAATAGTTTGGCTTTATTGATTTGAGAAGCATTTAAATTCATGCCATATTGCATAAGTCAAGTCAATTTTATTTAAGTTCAATATTTTTACACCTAAGGTTGAAATTGAGTTCTTTCTTTAGAAGTATCTCATGACTTCGTGCACATATGTTATGAATGCCTTTGTTGATTTGTCCATGAAAAATGTTCACACAATTTCATACCTCTTTCAGGATTCAGATATTTTAGTGTTATTTCATAGCGTGGTATATTTTGTTACCTATATGTACTCTTTATACATATATTTTTTTGACAAAAAATTCAAAAATTCAAAAATAGTTGGTATGCCATTTGGAATTTCATCGCATGTGATTTAATGATGATCTTTATGATGATTTCTTTACTTCTTCAGGTGATGCTAACGCTTTCATGATTAGTTTCCTACTTTTTCTATTACGGATAAAAAGGGGGAGAACAAATTGAGTGGGAGTTTATTTATTTTTTAAAACTCATACGCGTCACGGGATTTCTTTTGTCTCACGCGTCTAGGTCATTCTGCCTTGATGATGCTTTCATGGACCACACAAGATGAAGATTTTTTAGTTAAAGACTTATACATTTATGCATTTCCGTTTCTTAATTTGGGAGGGCATTAGTTGTATTAGTCTTAGGGGTCAATTTGGCTTCGATTTGTGTTTTGTAATAGAAGGGATATATTTATACGAGAAAGTTTTATAATTGCTTAATTTTATTTTATTTGGCTTATCTCATTACACCCCACTACACCTTCATAACTACTTCCATGTATTCGAAGAGAAGAAGTTAATGACTTTTGAAAGATTAAAGATAGTTCGTCACAACAATATTCAAAAGAGTTATGAGGTGGTTTGGTAAAGACTTTAAATATCCATGGGTTATTTTTTTTAAAGAGTTTTCTTTCCAAAGTTTTCAAAATGTTTTAAAATAATCTTTAAAGTTTTTTTGAAAAACTTGCTAATTCGTTAGAACGAGATTTGGTATGTCGTTCGAACGAGTTGCGTAGTATCGTTACAATGAAGTTCCTTCGTTTGAACCGAAATTTGAAACATTGCCATTTGGTCAGTTCTAGAATGTTATTCAAAGTTTCATTGGATGTTGTTCAAATGAGATTGGGCATGTCGTTAGAACGGGTTTCCCACATTCTAATGAAATCTGAAGCAACGCAATTTGGCAAGCTCTGGAATGTCGTTCGAAGTTTTGTTGAAAACACAATCGAACGAGATGGGGCACATCGTTTGAACTAGGTACCAGTTCGTTTGAACGAGTACGCGTGTTTTTGTTTTTTAAAATAATTCTTTCCAAATCCTTAATCCTTATCTCTTTATAAAAACTTTCTTTATTAAATAGAGATGGGAGAATAGACTTTTCCCCAATCCTTTTTAGAATTCTTTTTGTGATCAAACTCTATACTTTTTCCATCCAAAACCCTTGGATCTTTAAGGATCACTTTTCTAGATCCCAATACACCCAACGCCAGATAATTGCGAATAAGCACAAGCCAGAAAAAATAAAATGTGCCCCGACCACACCTTCATAACTCCGAATACGCGGATTCGTTACAGTGCCTCCTGTGATACTCTAACCGCCCCATGAATTGGTTATTCCCAAACGAGACATGAAGGGTATAACGAACATACAATTGTGACACCACGTCTAATTAAATACCAGGTGATCTGTCATTTATTAAATTAAAATCAAAGTGTCCGGTTGGTTCATTCTTAGCATCACTGTCGAAAATAATTTTCATAATTACTCACCTAATAATTAATTAAGATAAGTGTCAAAACATTTTCCCAATTAATTATACCCAATTAAACCATTAATAAATTCCATGCTTTAATATATAGGCCATTCCCATTCCAAAAGAATAAATACTGAACATGAATCAAATACTGAAATAAATGAGACTGGATAAAATATTCCATTTCAAAGTCTAAAACAAAATTATCATAATACTCAATCCACTAGTAAGAAAATGCTAATAAAAATAAAATCCCTAAAATAGTTAATTTGGAAGCGGGCGACACATGCCCTAAATGAAAGGTCTGAACTAGGAATAGAATGAAAAGATAGCATCGTCAAATATCAATAACCTACAACTTCTATAATAGCTGCAGCTCGTCGAATGATCCACGCGTTTAAGTCTAGCGGTGACGCTGTGGCTGGACACCGGGTATAATTTATATATATAGCAAAAGAAAAGAGAAATAACAGGAACCGGGTCAGAGCTAGATTTGTAAAAATATTTATTTTAGCAAGTATATAAAACTGCAATAATGTAATTATTAAGTGCATGTTAGTTCTGAACTCTCACTTGAGATTCTCACCCCTCCACTAATGTTCACACCTAGTCTACGTCCAACCTAAACTAGACATCTATAATATTTCCAACTAGGTCATACACATATATTTCAATTTTTTTAACCCGTATGAGAATACCCATATCGCTAATATAATACGTTATTAAATAACTTACTACAATTAACTGTATTTTATAATCACTGTTTTGGTAGTAAATCCTTTACCCCCATTAAGTTATGTTGTTTACCAATATTTACATATTTGTTTATTTCACACATTAGAATCATTCATTAACATATATATACATACAATCGCATCATCTCAATACATATATACATATACTAATCCTGCACCCCTTGGTTAGGACCACTTGACGCAACTGCATACTCTGCTATCGTGTCCCAATGCATCGCTCACTGCGTAAAGGAACAATTGGTTTGGCGTCTCTCACGAACCATAAATCTCATAACACAAATATTGGAGGTGAGCATACTCACCTGCCAAATGGGTCACGCATATACCTACGCTCCCATTCAACCGTCGAAACTATTCTACATAATAGATAGCACGTATCCAAGTTCATATGCTCTGGGTACAAATAAAATATCCCCCTAATGGGTCACATAGAATAAAACTGTCCACTACGCGAAAACCTTCTCTTGATAGCAAGCAGCGTAGGTATATTAGACACATAATAAATCAATACATAGGTATACACACAACCTATTACAATCTATAGGTATTCACACAACTAAGTATCATGTACTATTCGCAGTATTACTTTCACTTAATACTTTCGACATGTTAATAATTATGATTCTGATCCCTCTTATAATTTTCTAAGGATCATTCATCCCACATATGCCCAAGTTTTAAATCACACTTGCCTTAATATATCATCACTTCAAATCTCAGTGTACTTCATTAAAGTTATTGCATTTCAAGTACCGAAGGATATCCTAGAGATCCACAATTCAATTCTGGAAAATACAGCAGATCGGTCCGGACCTATTAACAAAAGACGGTCCGGACCTATTACTGAAAAATGATCCGAACCTATTACTGAAAGAAAACGATCCAGACCTATTAACAAAAAATGGTCCGGACCTATTAATAAAAAAATGATCCGAAACTATTAAAAAGCAGTCTGGACCTATACCTGTAAAAAGGCAGCCCTACTTAGATACGTTATCTTTACCATTTCAACACCTACAACCTCTATAGGTCATTTCCAATCACCATTCAACCATTCTAAATCAATTTCCTAATATGTATGTATGATTTTCACTAATATAACATCCGTAAATCATCACTCATCATCAATATAATTCAAAATCCACAAATTTAGATCATAAGAACCCTAATTTCCCAATTTTCAATTAAAGACCCTAACCAACCCAGATTTGTTCATCAATATAATTTTCCAATTTTGTGATTAATCCTCTACATACATGAAAGAATTAAACTACTAATCAAATCAGTCCATAATCATAAATTAAACTCTAATTTTCACCCAATTTCATATGTAATTCATGGTCAAATTCACCTACACTAACATGAGCATGATTATTGCTAAAGGAAAGCAAGTAATAAACACTTGCCTTAATTTCAACGGTCTGGTTTGCTGTTGATATGGTTATGAGTGTGTTCCTCATCTCGCGATCTACACTTTGGTATGGTTTTTGGTGTGTATTCTTGAGTTGGGAACCAAGACCACCAATAGCTTCTTCTTCCTTCCACTGTGCCTTTCTCTTTCCTCTCACGTAGGTTTAATGCTGATAACTCCCCACTAACCCGTGTACCTCCTTATTTAATTTCTCAATCTTCGTCCATATTATTACTCCAAAATTCCAAAGGATATAAATACCCCGACGGAGTGCCGGTTAGGCCTAAAATTACCCCAAAGTCCAAATAAAATGCCCGGATAGAGTTTTCTGACTATCTCGACCCTTTTGGACTCAATGGCACACTCGAAATTACCATACGAGTTATACAAAAATAATTTATCTTATATTTCATATGATTAATCCCAACATGACTCACACGCGCGTCCTGACTTAAAATACCAAACTGTCACATTTCGCACTCCGACAATTTATAAAAATTATATAATTTTATATTACGTGTACCCACAGTAATAATCAATGATTTCCATCAATAAGTCGCTAGTTAATAATTATTTCAAATTCGAATTAATTAACAATTAAATTTCTCGGCCTTTTTAATTTAATTAATCCAACAATAATAATAAATCCCATAATTATTTAATATCATAAAAATGCGGGGTATTACATATTCCCCATAATAACGAAATTTCATCCCAAAATTCGAAAAGTAAACCATACCTCGTAGGAATAAGTCTGGATATTTCTTGAGCATATCCTCCTCTCACTCCCACATAGACCCATCTACGTTATGATGCTCCCACTGAACCCTCACCAGCAGAACTACCTCTGACCTAAATTTCCTCTCGCTACGGTCTACTATAGCCACAGGCCTTTCCTCATATGAACTGTCGGGTTGTAAATCAACCTACTCAATCGCAATGTGGGTGTCGGCCAACTCATCCCTAAGATACCGCCTCAATGATGAGATGTGGAACACATCGTGAATACGGTGCAAGTGCTCCGCCAACCCAAGTCTGTATGCCACCGGTCCAATCCTCTCGATAATAGAAAATGGTCCTACGTATCTTGGAGATAATTTCCCCTTTTTCCTGAACCTCATCACCCCTTTCATAGGAGACACTCGCAGTAATACTTGATCCTCAACATTGAACTCCCTAAAGAACCTCTTCGCGTCGGCGTAGCTTTTTTACTTGTCCTGAGGTACCCGAATACGATTCCTGATCATCTCAACTCTGGTTGACATTTCCTAAATTACCTCTGGACCGAGTAACTTATTTTCCTCCACCTCTAGCCAACAAGTAGCAGAGAGACAAGGTCTTCCGTACAACGCCTCGAATGGGGCCATGCCGATCGTAAACTAATAGGAGTTATTATAAGCAAACTCCACCAGTGAAAGATACGACTCCCAACTCCCTCCAAAGTTAAGGACACACATGCGCAACATGTCCTCCAGCATCTGATTAGTACGCTCAGTCTATCCATCTGTCTGTGGGTGATAAGTCGTACTCAACTGCAGTTCAATACACATAGCCTCCTGAAAGCTCTCCCAGAAACGTGATACAAAAGTCTTGTCTCTGTCAGACACGATGTTCAAGGGCACCCCATACAATCTCACTATCTTGGCGATAAATATTCGAGCATACTGTCCCATAGTATAGTCCGTTCGTACCGGTAGAAAATGGGTTACCTTGGTCAATCGATCCACTACCACCCATATAAAATCGTGATCCCACTATGAAGTAGGCATCCCAATAATGAAATCCATGGAAATGCTCTCCCATTTCCACATATATATCTCCAGCGGCTGAAGAAACCCGACGGCCTCTGGTGATCTAGCTTTACCAGCTGACAGGTGGCACATGTAACACCCCGTCCGCCCGGGGAGAGCGAACAGAGCGCTAATGCGATAAAATAAATCCAAATACATAAGTGACAAGGTATAGAGCATCTAAGTCCCACAACAACAAGAGAGAAACTACAAATCTCAATCTCCTCAAATTAAATACCAAATCTCTCGAATTACATACAACAACTAACTCGAAAATAAAATACAAATCTCCAAAGCTCTATACATCAAAATAATACAAATCTTCCAAAAATATTCTTCTCAAAATAATCCACGCTAAAATCATCCCAATTGGTCCATAGCGCTCAAATCCATGCTAACCTGCCAACTAAAGAAAATATGGGGAAGTACACAATACGACAAGAAAGATGCTCAATAAATATATGTTAGCGGTGAATAAAGCGTAAGACCACGAGTACGAATATTCAAATCAAATGCAAATCTCAAAGCATTTATCAATATAATTTCTCAACAACACTTTAACCGGGTCACCAGGCCTCACCACATCCATATATGCTTTATCAAGCCATAGCCCGGGAAACATCAATTTTGGCGGGTGCCCAACATTCGTGCCATATTAAAATCTCATGACAACGTGATCATCAACAATATAATGATACCACATGAATCAAAATAATTTTAACAATTATTTTCCAGATTTCAATGAATTTATCAATTCAAATATGAGTTCAATTAACAAGATTTCAAAGAAAATGACACTCGCGAGATTTAAGGAGCATATTGTGTAAAACCCCATACCTCAAACCATGATGAGAATCCAACGATCACATCCTCAAGATCAACAAAAAAGATCTACAAAATCTCCTCCAAGAACCTCCAACAAAATAGTCCCAAGAACACCTCTAATCTAAGGTTGGAACTCACAAATCTCAAGGGCCAATGTGTATATAAAAAGAAGAGGAATATAAAATATATTTGCTGCCAAAATTTGTGCCAAAAGTATGTTAAAAGGGTTGCCCACGACTTCCTTTTATAATGCAAAGAAATTAAGAGTTGGAATCCAAAAGACTCCTTTAAATAAGGCAAAGAAATAAAGAGTTGGAAGTCAAAACAACTGCAAGAGTTAAAAACATTTAAAAATCATTTTAAAATCCGTTTTAACTCCGTTTTCGAAACCGTTTGAAATTCTCGGCTTTAAAAATAATAACCAACATATTTGAGCAATAAAAATAATTTTATCAAAAACTTTATTTTCCTCCATTTTCCAGAAATTAATTAAAATAGCCCAAAATTACGCGGGTTGTTACACTTCTTCACTAACAATGGAATTTCGCCCTCGAAATTCGCCGAATGCCTAACTCTCAAAAAAATCAGGCCAACAATCTCCAAAAATAATCTCGTCTCCAAAAATAATTCCTCACCTCTAATCTCGAAACCTAACATGAATATTACCTAAAATTTTCTATCTCCAAAAATTACTGTCCACGAAATGAACCCAAAACCCAAGCCCCGAGGGTTGCCGTATACCTAAGCTCTGATACCTTTTGTAACACTCCGTCCGCCCGGGGAGAGCGAATAGAGCGCTAATGCGATAAAATAAATCCAAATACATAAGTGACAAGGTATAGAGCATCTAAGTCCCACAACAACAAAAGAGAAACTACAAATCTCAATCTCCTCAAATTAAATACCAAATCTCTCGAATTATATACAACAACTAACTCGAAAATAAAATACAAATCTCCAAAGCTCTATACATCAAAATAATACAAATCTTCCAAAAATATTCTTCTCAAAATAATCCACGCTAAAATCATCCCAATTGGTCCATAGCACTAAAATCCATGCTAACCTGCCAACTAAAGAAAATATGGGGAAGTACACAATACGATAAGAAAGATGCCCAATAAATATATGTTAGCGGTGAATAAAGCGTAACACCACGAGTACGAATATTCAAATCAAATGAAAATCTCAAATTATTTATCAATATAATTTATCAACAACACTTTAACTGGGTCACCAGGCCTCACCACATCCGTATATGCTTTATCAAGCCATAGCCCGGGAAACAGGAATTTTGGCGAGTGCCCAACATCCGTGCCATATTAAAATCTCATGACAACGTGCTCATCAACAATATAATGATACCATATGAATCAAAATAATTGCAACAATTATTTTCCAGATTTCAATGAATTTATCAATTCAAATATGAGTTCAATTAACAAGATTTCAAAGAGAATGACACTCGCGAGATTTAAGGAGCATATTGTGTAAAATCCCATACCTCAAACCATGATGAGAATCCAACGATCACATCCTCAAGATCAACAAAAAAGATCTACAAAAGATCCTCCAAGAACCTCCAACAAAATAGCCCCAAGAACACCTCTAATCTAAGGTTGGAACTCACAAATCTCAAGGATCAATGTGTATATAAAAAGAAGAGGAATATAAAATATATTTGCTGCCAAAATTTGTGCCAAAAATATGTTAAAAGGGTTGCCCACGACTTCCTTTTGTAATGCAAAGAAATTAAGAGTTGGAATCCAAAAGACTCCTTTAAATAAGGCAAAGAAATAAAGAGTTGGAAGTCAAAATAAGTCCAAGAGTTAAAAACATTTAAAAATCATTTTAAAATCCGTTTTAACTCCGTTTTCGAAACCGTTTGAAATTCTCGCCTTTAAAAATAATAAACAACATAATTGAGCAATAAAAATAATTTTATCAAAAACTTTATTTTCCTCCATTTTCCAGAAATTAATTAAAATAGCCCAAAATTACGCGGGTTGTTACAGCACACTTAGACATGAACTCCGCAATGTCCTTCTTCATCCCACTCCACCAGTACTATCATCTCATGTCCTGGTACATTTTATCCCCTCCAGGATGTATTGCAAATCTGGATCCATGAGACTGTGTCATTACTGCATGATGTAAATCCTCTCCTTTGGGACCACTAATCTCCCATTAAATCGTAATCCCCTATCTGAGCTCACTGAGTAGGACTCTGCTCCCTTCGCTAGAAGCCGTACAATCTGATCCTAACAAAATGAATCAATGGCCTGAGCCTGGATCACTCTCGTAACTATCTCTGGAGTGACTGTCATGATGGATATAAAGGATTGGTTCACTGCCTCCTGATGTCCCAACTCTTTCCACTTCGCCTTACACACCTCCGCCGCCTCACCTACTGACCTACGGCTCAACGCATCAGCAACTATATTGGCCTTCCCCAGGTGGTATTGTATCTCGAACTGGTAATCTTTCATAAACTCTAGCCACCTGCGCTGAAGCATGTTTAACTCCCGCTGAGTGAACAAGTATTGCTGTGACTTGTGGTCTGTGAACAGGAGAAATTTCTCCCTTAATAAGTAGTGTCTCCAAATTCTTAGGGAAAATATGATCGCTGCTAACTCCAAGTCGTGGGTGGGGTAATTCCTTTCATGAGGCTTAAGATTACGGGAGGCATAAGCTATAGCCTGTTCCTCCTGTTGAAGTACTCCACCAAGTCCCTATAGAGAAGCATCAGTATATACCAGGTACTCCACTCCGGGTCTGGGTAAGGTAAGAACGGGCACCGAAGTTAACTTATCCTTTAGCTCATCGAAAGCTAATTGACAAGCATCATCCCAAATGAACTTTATCCCTTTGCGATTCAAATTTGTCAATGAACCCGTAATCTTCGAGAACCCTCTGATGAACCACATGACATATCCTATTAACCCCAAGAAGATATGAACCTCCGTCAGTGTTGTGGGTTGTCCCCACTCCCTCACTATCGACACCTTACCCGGGTCCATTGATATCCCCAATTTTGACACAACGTGCCCCAAAAATTGTACTTCTCATAACCAGAATTCACACTTTTCATACTTGGCATACAGCTGATGCTCTCACAGAGTCTGAAGAACTCGTCTTAAATGCTCGGCATGCTCCTCTTCAGTCTGGGAATAAATCAGGATGTCATCAATGAAGATAATGACAAACTGATCCAAGAACTCTCTGAACACCCGGTTCATTAAGTCCATGAATATGGCTGGAGCATTTGTCAGCCCAAACGGCATAACTCAAAACTCGTAGGACCCACACCTCATCAAGAAAGCAGTCTTCGACACGTCCTGCTCCCTAATCTGTAGCTGATGATATCCTGACCTCAAGTCTATCTTTGAGAAGAAGGCAACTCCTCTCAATTGGTCGAATAAATAATCGATTCGGGTCAATGGATAATTATTCTGTATCGTGACTTTATTTAACTCTCGGTAGTCCACACACAACCTTAACGAGCCATCCCCCTTCTTCACAAATAGAACGGGGGCTCCCCAAGGTGAGGTTATGGATGAAGCCCTGTCCCAGCAACTGCTCAATCTGATCCCGTAACTCCCTCATCTTCGTTGGAGCCATATGGTATGGTGCGCGGGCTATCGATCGAGTGCTCGGCATTAAATCTATAATAAACTCTATCTCTCGATTAGCCGATAGTCCCAGTATATCTTAGAACACATCAAAAAACTCGCGAACTATAAGAATCGAATCAATAGGAATCACAATCTCCTTAGAGGTCTCCTCCTCCATATAATATAAATGGGTGAACGATCCTCCCTCAGGGTGAGGCATCGCCAGTAGAAACATCTCCTGACCCGGTATCATGAAGATAAAAACCCTGCTAAAACAGTCTATCATGGACCTATAAGTAGCAAGACAATCCATGCCAAAAATGGAGTTATGCTCATGCATATCTAAGACTAACATATCAGCAGGTAAAATTAAACTCCCAATCTCTATACCTACCCCTCAGAATATAAAGAAAATCAGAGACCCATTTCCTAGTGGTGAGTCTACGCATGTCACTGTGCTCTCTGTCGTGTCTAATAGCCCTGTTGTCCGTGAAAAGCTAGTGGATATAAAACAATGTGACACCCCAGTATAAAAAAAACAGGTCCCATAGTGCCATGGATAGAAAACATACCCTCAATCGCGAGTGGCGCCTGCTGTGGTGCTACCTAGTGGAAGTTATAGACACATCCATACTATAATTGTCCCTGTTGAACCGGGGGTGCTGGCAAAGCTGGGTCCTACGCTAGTGCTGGTAGGGTGGCAGGAAATATGGGTCTCTAGGGCTCCTACTGGGGAAGCCTGCCTTTGTCGGGGCAATCCTGCTTTCTATGGCCAGTCTGGCCATAAGAAAATCACTTGTCGCTAAAATTACCTCCTCTCTGCCCCTGTTGTCCTCGGCCCTGCTGGCTATTATCACCCCTCAATTGGCTCTGCTGACCCTGCTGATGCCTCTGTTGGCCCTGCTGGCCTTGATGATTACGAGGTTGGCCCTGCTGACTGGATTGGGCCTGCCTATAACCCCCATATCCCTTCCTAGAATCGCCATATCGAAAATTCTTAGCAAGGTCCCCCTGGTGGGAACTCTGATCACCCTGACGGACCTGCCCTGAGCTGATGGTGCCCCACTGGCACTACTACCTCCTATTCGTCCCTGCTGACTGGACTCCCCTGCTTGTTTTCTCCTCTGCTGATGGAATCGATGGTCCTGGCAATGCAATAGGGATGCATTGAGTACATCAGTGAAAGTACCCAACGATAGATTACCTATGAGGTGCTGACGAATCCTCCAGGTCAATCCATCTATGAACATCCAAATTTTCTTCTCTTTAGTAGGTGCCTCATCTGGCACCATAGTAAGTATCCTCGTGAATTCCTCCTCATATTCTGCCACTGTCATACCCTCCTGCTTCAGATTTAATAGTCTCCGCCTCATCTCTGTCTGCATGACGGAGGGAAAGTATTTGTGATCAAACTGCACCCACAAGCTCTGAATAGACATGTTATCCCTTTCCTCCAAGGTAGTAGTGGACTCCCACCACTACAAAGCGACCCCCACTAGCTTATAGGAAGCCAGTAACTGCCTATGAACGTCGGTACTCTCATACATGCGAAGATGCCTCAGGATATCTTTCTTCCATTAGCTCGCAATGATAATATCAGAACCGCCCGTGTGCCTTCTAGAAATCATCCCTGGCCCTCTCCCATGAAGTGGGAAACTGAATCAAAACTGGTGCCACAGCCTGTACCTGGGGTGGGGCCTGTTGCACCATCGCTAAAGCTGCATTTACCGCCTGAGCAATAATGGCCGCAACGTCAGTTGCGTTAATCATTCCCTAAGCCCGTGTTGCTGGTTGTTCTGGCTGGGCGTTTATGTTTCTTGGGGCTCGTCTCGGAGGCATCGAAAACGAGAAGGGATTCTTATTAGTCCACAATTATTATTAAATCTCTAATAGCTGAAGGCGTAACCACATAAATAAGAGTACAACAGTCCTAAAGATAGGGCTCTACATCAAATAATGCTAAGCGGAAAACATGTTAAGCCGTACAGATCCTAAAGAACACTAGATTCGGATGCTCTGATACCACCCGTGACACCCTGCCTAATTAAATACCGGGTGATCAGTCCTTTATTAAATTAAAATCAAAGTGTTCGGTTGGTTCATTCTTAGCATCACTGTCGAAAATAATTTTCATAATTACTCATCTAATAATTAATTAAGATAAGTGTCAAAACATTTTCCTAATTAATTATACCCAATTAAACCATTAATAAATTTCATGCTTTAATATATATGCCATTCCCATTCAACAAGAATAAATACTAAACATGAACTTAATACTGAAATAAATGAGAGTGGATAAAACATTTTCGTTCAAAGTCTAAAAACAAAGTCTCATAATATTCAATCCAACAGTATGGAAATGCTAATAAAAATAAAATCCCTGAAATAGTTAATCTGGAAGTGGGAGACACATGCCCTAAATGAAAGATCTGAACTAGGAATAAAATGAAGACATAACAGCGGCTAATATCAATAACCTACACCTTCCACAATAGCTGCAGCTCGTCAAATGATCCACACGTTTAAGTCTGGCGGTGACGCTGTGGCTGGACACCTAGTATAATATATATATATATATATATATATATATATATATATATATATATATATATATATATATATATATATATATATATATAGCAAAAGAAAAGAGAAATAACAGGAAATGGGTCAGAGCCCGATTTGTAAAAAATTTTGTTTCCGCAAGTATTTAAAATTGCAATGATGCAATTATTAAGTGCATGTTAGTTCCGAACTCTCACTTGATATTCTCACCGCTCCACTAATGTGCACGCCTAGAGTACGTCCAACCTAAACTAGCCATCTATAATATTTCCAACTAGGTCATAGACATATATTACAAAAAAAATTAACCCGTAGGAGAAGACCCGTGTCGCCCATAAAATACGTTATAAAATAAATTACTACAATTCACTCGATTTTATATTCACTGTTTTGGTAGTAAATCCTTTACCCCCCATAAGTTATGTTATTTACCAATATTTACATATTTATTGATTTCACACATTAGAATCATTCATTAACATATATATACATATAATCGCATCATCTCTATACATATATACATATATTAATCCTGCGTCCCTTGGTTAGGACCACTTGGCGCAACTGCATACTCTGCTATCGTGTCCCGATGCATCGCTCACTGCGTAAAGGAACAATTGGTTTGGCGTCTCTCACGAACCATAAATCTCATAATATAAATATTGGAAGCGAGCATACTCACCAGCCAAATGGGTCACAGACATACCTATGCTCCCATTCAACCATTGAAACTATCCTACATAACAGATAACACGTATCCAAGTTCATATGCTCTGGATACAAATCAAACATCCCCCCAAATGGGTCACACAGGATAAGACTGTCCATTACGCGAAGACCGCCTCTTGATAGAAAGCAGCGTTGGTATGCTATACACATAATAAATCAATACATAGGTATACACACAGCCTATTATAATCTCTAGGTATTCACACAACTAAGTATTATGTCCTATTCGCAGTATTACTTTCACTTAATACTCTCGAGTGTTAATAATTATGATTATGATCCCTCTCATAATTTTCTAAGGGTCATTTATCCCTTATATGCCAAAGTCTTAAATCAGACTTGCCTTAATATATCATCACTTCAAATCTCAGTGTACTTCATTAAAGTTATTGCATTTTAAGTACCGAAGAATATCCTAGAGATCCACAATTCAATTCTGAAAAATACAGCAGACTGATCCGAACTTATTAAATAAAATGATCCGGACCTATTGACGAAAGACGGTCCGGACCTATTAATGAAAAACGATCCGGACCTATTAATGAAAAACCATCTAGACCTATTAATAAAAAAAAGATCCGAACCTATTAAAAAGCAGTCCGAACTTATACCTGTAAAAAAGACAGCCCTACCCAGGTACGCTATCTTCACCATTTCAACACCTACAACCTCTACGGGTCATTCCTAATCACCAATCAACCATTCTAAATCAATTTCCTAACATGTATGTATGATTTCCACTAATATAACATCAGTAACTCATCAGCCATCATCAATATAATTCAAAATCCCCAAATTTAGATCATAAGAACCCTAGTTTCCCAATTTTCAATTAAAGAACCAACCCAAATTTGTTCATCAATATAATTTTCCAATTTCCTAATTAATCCTCCACATACATGAAGGAATTAAAATACTAATCAAATCAGTCCATAATAATAAACTAAACCTCCAATTTTCACCTAATTTCATATGTTATTCGTGATCAAATTCACCTACACTAACATGAGCATGATTATTGCTAAAGGAAATAAAGTAATAAACACTTTCCTTAATTTCGATAGTCTAATTTGCTGTTGATATGGTCATGAGTGTGTTCCTCATCTCATGATCTACACTTTGGTATGGTTTATGGTGTGTATTATTGAGTTAGGCACCAAGAACACTAATAGCTTATTCTTCCTTCCACTGTGCCTTTCTCTTTCCTCTCACGTAGGTTTAGTGCTGATAACTCCCCACTAACCCATGTACCTCCTTATTTAATTTCTCAATTTTAATCCATATTATTACTCCAAAATTCCAAAGGATAAAAATACCCCGATGGGGTGCCGGTTAGGCCTAAAATTACCCCGGAGTCCAAATAAAATGCCTGGGTAACGGACTGTCTTTTGTTAATAGGGCCGGATCATTTTTCATTAATAGGTCCGGACCGTATTTCGTTAATAGGTCCGGGTCATTTTGTTTAATAGGTTCAGACCGATCTGCGATATTTTCTAGAATTGAATTGTGGATCTCTAGGATATCCTTCGGTACTTGAAATGCAATAACTTTAATGAAGTACACTGAGATTTGAAGTGATGATATATTAAGGCAAGTCTTCTTTAAGACTTGGGCATATGTTGGATGAACGACCCTTAGAAAATTATGAGAGGGATCATAATTAAAATTATTAACACGTCGAGAGTATTAAGTGAAAGTGATACTGCGAATAGGACATGATACTTAGTTGTGTGAATATCTAGAGATTATAATAGGTTGTGTGTATACCTATATATTGATTTATTATGTTTATAGCATACCTACGCTGCTTACTATTAAGAGGAGGTTTTCACTTAGTGGACAGTCTTATCATGTGTGACCCATTGGGGGGATGTTTGATTTGTACCCGGAGCATATGAACTTAGATACATGTTATCTGTTATGTAGGATAGTTTTGATGGTTGAATGGGAGCGTAGGTATGTGTGTGACCCATTTGGCTGGTGAGTATGCTCACCTCCAATATTTATGTTATGAGATTTATGGCTCGTGAGAGATGTCGAACTAATTGTTCCTTTACGCGGTGAGCGATGCATAGGGACACGATAGCAGAGTATGCAGTTGCACCAAGTGGTCCTAACCAAGGGGCGCAAGATTAGTATATGTATATATGTATAGAGATGATGCGATTGCATGTATGTATGTATATATATATATATATATGTGTGTGTGTGTGTGTGTGTGTGTGTGTGTGTGTGTTAATGAATGGTTTTAATGTGTGAAATCAGAAAATATGTAAATATTGGTAAACAACATAACTTAAGGAGGGTAAAGGATTTACTACCAAAACAGTGAATATAAAATCCAGTGAATTGTAGTAAGTTATTTAATAATGTATTGTATGGGCGATACAGGTCTTCTCGCATGGGTTAAAAAAAATTGTAATGTATGTCTATGACCTAGTTGGAAATATTATAGATGTCTAGGTTAGGTTGGACGTACGCTAGGTGTGCACATTAGTGGAGGGGTGAGAATCTCAAGTGAGAGTTCGGAACTAACATGCACTTAATAATTGCATTATTGAAGTTTTAAATACTTGCAAAAATAAATATTTTTACAAATCGGGCTCTGACCCATTTCCTGTTATATCTCTTTTCTTTTGCTATATATATATATATATATATATATATATATATATATATATATATATATATAATGTACCAGGTGTCCAGCCACAGGGTCATCACCAGACTTAGATGCGCGGATCATTCGACGAGCTACAACTATTGTGGAAGCGGTAGGTTATTGATATTAGACTATATTATCTTTTCATTCAATTCCTAGTTCATACCTTTCATTTAGGGCATGTGTCGCCCGCTTCCGGATTAACTATTTTAGGGATTTTATTTTTATTAGCATTTCCTTATTGTTGGATCGAGTATTATGATACTTTGGTTTTAAACTTTGAACTGGAATGTTTTATCCAGTCCCATATATTTCAGTAATTAATTCATGTTCACTATTTATTCTTGTGGAATGGAAATGGCATATATATTAAAGCATGGAATTTATTAATGGTTTAATTGGGTATAATTAATTGGAAAAACATTTTGACACTTAGCTTAATTAATTATTAGGTGAGTAATTATGAAAATTGTTTTCAATAGTGATGCTAAGAATGAACTAACCAAACACTTTGATTTTAACTTAATAAAGGACTGATCACCCGGTATTTAATTAGGCGAGGTGTCACAACCCTGTCTCCACAATGGATCAAGAACGGGCTCAGAGGGATAAAAAATGGCTAATTCATATAGAGCCATCAAACCAGCCTAACTAGCAACCAGAGCTCTATGGATTATATGGACATAAATCAACCAACTGGGATCATTCTATACAATGGTATGAACACGATATCAAATCAAGAAGAACAAATTCAAAGTTTAAGAACCATTGTTGAGATTTTTTCTACTACTAAATTGTAGAGTCAAGGCTCTCTTGCTGAAGAAGAAAGGACTTGCGATACCCGAGGTTAGTTGGTGGATACCAAGGTTAGAGTTGCTTGCTGTGGACAGTGCTAGACTGTGTCGTATCTGTTGAAAATTTGAAGACATCTATGCGTTATATATAATGGATCACTAAGTAGTTTGAAATTTGTCTTGTGTGTGTCAAATTCTTTAATTGTACTGAAATTAAAAGTTTTGCTCAAAAGGGATCTATTTTTCTCAAATTACTTCTTCTTGCTGGTTGGTTTCGAATTTGGCTTAATAACTTTGTTGCATGATCAATAAATTAAATCGAGATAAAATTTGCTAAAAAGTGAATTTGTACGTTTGGCCTAAGATACGCACTACACAAAAAAGGCTTAATTATCACCTTTGAGCCGGCCAACCTCGTCACGGTCATTGACCGTGATAAAAAATACGCAGTTTTTGTCACAGTCAATGACCGTGACAAGTCTGTGAAAAGGCGTTGTCACGGTCAAAGACCTTTAGAAACCCGTGATAACGCTTTTAACTAAAAACCATAATCCCTCTTTTTTCCCATCATTTTCATTTCCCACCATTTCTTTCTCTCTCTCTCTCTCTCTCTCTCTCTATCTATCTATCTATCTATCTATCTATCTATCTATTTATCTATCTATCTATCTATCTATCTATCTATCTATCTATCTATCTATCTATCTATCTGCACAACGGTTTTCTCTCTCTCTCTCTCTATCTACATTGTTGGTCATTTTTTTCCTCTCCCTCTTTCCTCTGTATATATGTGTGTACGTGTATGTGTGTGTAGGTGGTTATGTGTGTGCATGGGTCTACGTGTGTGCGTGCATGTGTGTATATGTGTAGGGGGCAGTGGGGTTGGGGGTAGGTGTGTGGAGGGGGCAAGGTGTGTATATATATATGTGTGTGTGTGTGTGTGTGTGTGTGTGTGAATTAGTATGTGTGATATTGAATTTGAATTTGAATTAGATGATTCGATGTGCCCCGACTTATAACATGAATTGCATTTGTATAGATATTGGATTTGAATTGAAATTGAAATTCAATATTAATTTAATTTAATTTAATTGGTATAAATTGAAATTGAATTTGAATTGGTATTAATATTGGTGTAAATTGGTTATAAATTGAAATTGAAATTGAATTTGAATTGGTATTGATATTGGTGTAAATTGGTATAAATTGGTTATAAATTGAAATTGAATTTGAATTGGTACTGATATTGGTATAAATTGATATAAATTGAAATTGAATTTGAATTGGTATTGATATTGGTATAAATTGGTATAAATTAGTATAAATTGGTACAAGTTTTGAAAGTGCCCAATATGTGTGTTTCAAACAAAACCAACTTTTTCTCAGAAAAATTATCCAACTTTTAAGTATGCACCAAACCAAGTTATGAAAACCCAATTCTTACTTTAAACTAATTTTATGTTGATTAATCCTAAACATGAATCTAGTGATTAAAGAAAGTAAAATAAAGTAAAGAATACTCACAACACCAGATGTACGAGAAAAAAAACCAAAACGGGAAAACAACCTCGGACGGCCCAAGCCAGACAATCACTATGAATGTGGATTTACAAGGAACAAATACAGACTCACTCAACGACTCGATCCCCAAGGGTCTTGACGCTCTTCTAATCTTCAACCACTCCTCTCACAGTGTTCGCGCAGAAAGTCCTTCTTCCACTATACCTGTCCACAACACACGCGTCCACGTATGTCTCGGTGTCCGCCGATTGGCTTTGATTCGTCTACGATGTCGAACACGAAGTCCTTCTCTTTTCTTCACTGCAAAACCCTTATGTTCAATGTTAGAACAAACTTCTTGGTGCCATAAGATCATGTAAGCATATAAGAATGATAACTTGAATCTTTGCAAACTCTAAGGATGTGTTTATGCTTTTTAAACCTTAGAAAACATGTGCAAACAACGTACTGAAATGTAAACTGTTTTTTCCAGATGCACACTTACGAAACTCTGATAGAAACACACTTTAAAAAAGATTTAAACGCCGCCTCAAAAACCGTGTCATTCGAATGACAATGCCACGTCGTTTGCGCGACTTAGGCAGCTCGTTCGAGCGAGATCCATATGTCATTTGAACGAGTTGATGTGTCAGTTTGACTTTTTGACTTTTAGTTCAATACGTCTCTTTTAAAGGAGATCCAAATAAGTCAAACTCTATTTCGAGTATATCAGAATAATACGTAGTGTAAACACTTAAAACACTTTTAAAAATATTTTAAAATATTTTTCTTTATAAAAATACATCCTTATCTTTTATAAAAACAATTCCGAGCACCATGAATTATACGCATTCATACCTGAGTGATCTCGGAATGCAATTAACTTTGAAGACGATTAAACTTGCACCAATTAAACTTCGGCATGCTTAATTCTTTGAAGCTTTGTCGCAACGTCTTCAATTTTCTTCAATACGTCATAGACCAAGTGGGATCGTGACAAAATAAAATCTCCCTATGACAAATTACAAACACAGTTTTGTTCACGAAATTAAGTCAAAATAATATAAGGACTCAATTGAAAATTTATGTCCTTACAAATCTCCCCCTTTGACTATTTTGGGACAAAACTAAACCAGTAAAATGCCTAAGACGGGTCGTCAAGCCTTATGACTCCTAAATCCCATCCCATAAACCCAAAAACCAAAATATAGGACACGGACTAGAATATGTAGCATCGAAAAGCATAAACTGTCTGAATGTGATGTCGACTTGAAATCTCGAATCGTTGAAGCATACCTACACACATGAAACAGACAAACAAATACCCAGTGAATTTTGGAGGAACAAATGAAACCAATATATTTATTCAAATGATACCAAACAATAATAGATGCAAATATGAATAATCGCTGAAAAATTATTTATTAAACAATTTGAGCAACATACTATTACCAATGTGTACTACCAATATGAGATACCAATTTGTAAACATATGTAAACCAAAACATGCTCAAATCTCTCCCTACATCACATAGACATACATATCTCCCCCTTTTTGTCTCGAATAGACAATCCGTTGAAAATAAAAAACCAATCAAAATATCTAGCATGAGAATACAAACCAATTTGAATCAATGTGAAATTGCTAGATAATCATGAAACAACCAGCTAAAAATGATCAAGAAATGACAAATCAGTTGCTAGTAAACCAAGGAATCACACACAAAATATAACAATCTAATCAGGTGTGATAAATAGACTATATGAAAAAATCCAATATAGAAAAAATAAAACCTTCATATAAACCAGTCAGTCCAGAAACACTTCCAGCAGTACCAAAAATATTCCCAAAATAAATCAGTGGACTGCAAACCAATCAGAAGCAAGAGATCATCCTATCGTTCGAACGAGCCAGGGACGTTGCTCAAACGAGTTGAGGACGTTGCTCGAACGAAGGACATATGTCGTTCGCGCGACACAGAGATGTCATTTGAACGACTTCTCGCGACCTGCAAAAATTTTTAGATTCTCATAGATAATATATAATATTGTCCAATGACCAAATTTTCACAAAAAAAATCTAGGAAGGACCTGACAGAAGCAAAATAGTGTTAAAACAGTAGGTTTTTAACACAAAATGCAAAAACTCATAAAAACTAAAAATCTGAGTTACATGCAAACATAGTACCGATGTGCTCAAACATGGATATGGAATGAATGGGCGTGAAACTACAACAAATGAGTCACAATTCCAACACATAAAATGATCAAGAAAATCTAATTGATAGCGATAAATCATCAAACTTTATCATAGCTATATGACAATAAAAGTGCGAGCTTAATGAACTAAACATACTACATGCACATAAATCCAGAATTTTGACGATTCTACAAATAGTAGCGTCAAATTGCAATGTTTCAACATTAGGATTAGTTGTGCAAACCCGTTTAAATTTTTAATCCATCCAAACTCCCTCAATAATATCATATTTTCTTTGGAATGAACTAAACTAATTTGGCCCTTTTCTTAGCATACTGCATTTTCTTTTGGGCTCTTGTAAACAGTGGCTTTCACGATGAGTTAATTTTGAACTCTTGCAGTCCTTTCCCGTGAATCGCTCATTATTTTTACCAATTTAAATCCTCACGGTAAACGGTTCTTACATGCACACTGCTCCTTAAGCCTACTTACGCATAGATGACAAGATTGAGATAACAACGCCTCACCAAATTCAAATATGCAAGAGAAGTCAAACATCCATATAAACTCGTGCATGTGTGCAATGTTGGCATATATACAAAGTCGAATCAAAATGCATATCAACTTCGAAACAACCCCATATAAACAATGGTTAAGATCATTCTAAGCATCGATAATAACGACCAAATGTCCTAGCCACATGGTTAATGAAACGATGGGGGGGGGGGGGTCCAAGCACACCAATATGCCACATCAAACATGTAAACTGAAAAACAAAAATCGAAAAACTTTTTGGCTTTTTCAAAAGTTTTCTCAAAAATAAAATCTTTTTGTATTTTTCAAATAAGACTCAAACAAGTGAAAAATATAATACAAAAAGATAAACATGTCATAACACTAGCAAATTTTAAACATGTTATAAATGCTAGCGTATAACAAAACATGCAAGCTACTATCCATAAGAAATAACAAGAGATGATTCATATGCATGCATGTGAGAATCAACCAACGAAGCACTTATCATCTCCAAAACGGATTTCCTAACCCAAACATGTGTATACCTAACAAAACGGGTTTTGGGAACCAATGGGACACTACGTTTAATCTTCCTAGAGTCTTTTCTAAGATCAAAACAAAAACTCCTAAGGTGACCTTTCCTACCACAATGCGAACATGTGAAAACACGATGAGGAATGGGACCTTTAGGTTGACCTTTTCTAATGCCCTCGGATGTGGTTGACGCTCTAAAACAAACTATGGTTTTTGCCTTTACATTCGAACCACTAGAATAAGATAAGCCGTTACCATCACTACTCGAGTAAATTAAATCATTTTTTAACTTCAAAACTTTCGACTCAAGCAAACAATTAGACTCCTCAAACTTTCGAGACTCCTTCTTTAAATTTTCAATTACCCCTAGAAGGTTATCTCGCTCCCCCTCAATGTGAGCAAACTTATCCCTAAGAGCCTTTTCTCGTGCCACAAAATCATTAATCGAATTATTTTTCTCAATGGCACAAACTTTAGAATTTTTAAATCCCCTAACTCTTTTTCTAAAATTAGGACTCTATCATCACACTCCTTTTTGCCCAATTTTAATATATTAAAATCTTTAAACAAGGAACTAAAGTTCTCACGACAAATATCTCTTTGAATTTGATAATTTTGCAAATATTCAATCCTATTTTTGAAATCGAAATTTTCTTTCTCCAAAACTTCAATAAGTTTTGCAAACTTTAAATTCAAACGATGTAGATCGACAAAGCTTAGAGAATGCATCGAGAGAAAACAAACACAGGAGAGATAAACAAACACACGGGATCAAAAAATAAATAAAATATATTTTCTAGCTCTGATACCAATTTGAAAGTGCCCAATATGTGTGTTTCAAACAAAACCAAAATTTTTCTCAGAAAAATTATCCAACTTTTAACTATGCACCAAACCAAGTTATGAAAACCCAATTCTTACTTTAAACTAATTTTATGTTGATTAATCCTAAACATGAATCTAGTGATTAAAGAAAGTAAAATAAAGTAAAGAATACTCACAACACCAGATGTACGAGAAAAAAAACCAAAACGGGAAAACAACCTCGGACGGCCCAAGCCAGACAATCACTATGAATGTGGATTTATAATGAACAGATGCAGACTCACTCAACGACTCGATCCCTAAGGGTCTTGACGCTCTTCTGATCTTCAACCACTCCTATCACAGTGACCACGCAGAAAGTCCTTCTTCCACGATACCTGTCCATAACACACGCGTCCACGTATGTCTCAGTGTCCGCCGATTGGCTTTGATTCGTCTACGATGTCGAACAAGAAGTCCTTCTCTTTTATTCACTGCAAAACCCTTATGTTCAATGGTAGAACAAACTTCTTGGTGCCGCAAGATCATGTAAGCATATAAGAATGATAACTCTGATCTTTGCAAACTCTAAGGATGTGTTTATGCTTTTTAAACCTTAGAAAACATGTGCAAACAACGTACTGGAATGTAAACTATTTTTTCCAGATGCACACTTACGAAACTCTGATAGAAACACGCTTTAAATAAGATTTAAATGCTGCCTTGAAAATTGTGTCATTCGAACAACAATGCCACGTCGTTCGCGCGACTTAGGCATCTCGTTCGAGCGAGATCCTTATGTCATTTGAATGAGCTAACGTGTCAGTTTGACTTTTTAACTTTTAGTTCAAAACGTCTCTTTTAAAGGAGATCCAAATAAGTCAAACTCTATTTCGAGTATATCAGAATAAAATGTAGTGTAAACATTTAAAACACTTTTAAAAACATTTTATAATATTTTTCTTTATAAAAATACATCCTTATCTTTTATAAAAACAATTCCGAGCACCATTAATTATACGCATTCATACCTGAGTGATCTCAGAATGCAATTAACTTTGAAGACGATTAAACTTGCACCAATTAAACTTAGGCATGATTCATTCTTTGAAGCTTTGTCGCAACGTCTTCAATTTTCTTCAATACGTCATAGACCAAGTGGGATCGTGACCAAATAAAATCTCCCTATGACATATTACAAACACAGTTTTGTTCACGAAATTAAGTCAAAACAATACAGGGGCTCAATTGAAAATTTATGTCCTTACAAGTTTTAGTTCCTATGCGTACTTTAAATTAAATAAAATGTACTTTAAATTACATAATTAAATGAAATCTCTCGAATTGTGATAAGACATAATTAAATGAAACATACTTCAAATTACATATAGTGCGTATAGATACTAGCCTTCTAGTTCTTATGCGTACGCATTCAATAATCCTTAGACCCGTTTGAGAGTCATTACCCTTGTAATGAGATCTCTCGAATTGTCATGTTTGGACAGTTTGGCACTACATAGTTTTTATATAATAATATTTTTAGTGGCTTAAACTTGTTACTTTTGGGGGAAGTTTTGCAGCCGTATCTTAATGATCTCTGGATACATACAAGATGATGGGATGTTAAGTGTTATTTCAATTGATAAATTGAAATAACACTCACACTTGCGAATCTATGTCGTGTACTTGGAGAACTATGGGAATATGCTGCTGAATTTTCCTCAAATTGGAACAATGTGTATGAGATGTTAAGTATATTATAGAAATATGCGGTTTTGAATGGGATAGGACCACTCACCCTTTAGAGGAGATGGAGGAAATAGGAATTAATACAATAAATTGAATTTGAATTTGAATGCATAAATAAATTTACATTAAGTAAACTTTTTATATAACACTTCTTCGGGGGGTGCATGCTTGCATGTATTCTCATTTGAATGCACGACATAACGGTTCTGTAACATTTATAACTAATTTAAATTACATATAATGTGCATAGAAACTAGTCTTCTAGTATTTATGCGTATGCATTCAATATGTGATTGTTTATACTAATGGGAACTAAATGTTAACACTTTTTTTTAAACTAATCCAAGAATATACGCTTCTTACCCATAATAGGTGATTGTTTGTAGTAGCTGTGATGGAATATCCTAAATATAAAGAGTGAATGGGTGAGACAAATAGGTTAGGGGATGTGTTTCGCAAAGGTGCTAATGAATGTGTGAAATGCGTAAAGAGGTGTCATAATGATGAAGAGTTTCCGTGTCTGTGTGCTAGTTGTAAGAATGGTAAGGTGTTTAAGTGGAAAACAGTTGAACTAGATTTATTAAGATGGGGTATGCAAGATAGCTATTGAATTTGGGTTTTTCATGGGGAACTGAAAGTCCCTTTTATCCCCGAGAAAACTTTACAACAACCTTCAATAAGTAGGATAGTTGTACAAGGGGATGATGACAATGTAGATCATAATATGCTAGAGAATTTAGTTGATGACGCGAATGGAGTTCATGAAGTGGAAGAGAATGAGGTCACTGACGATGTACAAGGTTCAGGTACGCATAAAGATATTGGGATAAACCTTGACGATGACTACCAAAGTTTAAAATTTAAGCCGTTATACTCTGGATGTGAGAAAGATCAAATAACTTTACATGCTATGGTTGTTTCATAGTTTGAAGACCCAATATGGTTTGTCTGACAATAGTGTGACATAAATTTTGAATTGGGTGAAGGGATTTCTACCTAAGCAGAATACACTTCCAAATAGCTATCCTACTATGAAGAACAGTGTGAAAGGTTTGGGAATGAAGTAAAAATTAATTCATGCTTGTGTGTATGATTTCATACTATACAGAAAGGAGTATGAAAATATCGATCGGTGTTCGGTATATGATGAACCTAGATATGTTTAATCTATTAGCAAGGAAGACACAAGCTCAAAAATGCCTCAAAAAGTGTCAAAATATTTTCTCGTTGGTCCTAGATTAAAGTGGTTTTTTATAGTACCATGGATAGCGGAGGCAATGACTTGGCATGTTAGGGCGAAAGCAGGGGATAATCTCATGTGTTATCTTATTGATTCTACAGCTTGGAAGAGGTTGAGTTTTGAGTATCCCAATTTTGATCGAGAACAACGTAACATTAGTTTGGCAATATCAATAGATGGTCTCAATCCATTTGGAAATCTAAGAACCAATCAAAATGTATGGCCAGTGATCCTATCCCCACTCAACCTCCCTCCTTCACAGTGTATGCGACCTGAATTTTTTATATTATCTTTGTTGATACCTGGGACAAAGGCACCAAGTGAGTACATCGATGTCTACTTGGCTTCTTTGGTAGAAGAATTAAATAAATTGTGGGGAGAGGGTTTGCAAACGTTTGACACTTTTAGAAAAGAAGTGTTTACGCTGAAAGCTATGTTGATGTGGGCAATTCATGATTTTCCAGCTTATGGGACATTATCCGGTTGTGTAGTACATGGTTATTTAGGGTGTCCTATTTGTGAAGAGGAAACTGAATCTCTTCATCTCCCCACTAGCTCAAAAAGTGTATACCATTGCCATATGAGGTTTTTACCCCCCGCTCATAGGCTACCGCTGAGAAAACTTTCAGGCTCAGAAATTGGAAGTAAATCTTCTAATTGTGGCCCTAATATGCCAGGTAAGAATCCTAAATTTAAGACTGTCAAGCATAAGATGACCCCAACTGGTAATGAAACTGAGATAAGAAAGGCATGGTTTAGGAGGTCAATTTTATTTGACTTGACTTATTATAAGAATAACCAGGTGCGCCATGTGTTGTATGTGATGCGTGCACAGAAGAATATCGTTGAACATATTATGGGAACATGCCTTGGGGGGAGTCATTCAAAGGATGGAGAAAATGCACAAAAAGACCTTAAAGCGTTGAAACTTAAGCCACAATTATGGTTGAAAGAAGATGAAGAAGGATAATAATTTCCCGTGGTGCGTTTACTTTGATGAGTGAGGAAAGGAATGAGCTTTTAAACACAATATATCATTTGAAGGTTCCATCTAATTTTTTATCCAACTTGCAAAGGATTCTGAATTATGCTACCCATGATTTACATAAGTGAAATCCCCACGATTGGCATGTGATCATACAATTGGTTCATCTATTGTTTAAGAATTCTTTCTCTAAGCATAAGGATTTGCGAAGGGCTATTATGCAAATTAGTATCTACTTCTCACTTTTATGTGAGAAGGTAGTCAATCGAGATCACATAGTGGCCAACATGTGCGGTGAATGATGTGTTGGAGAAGTACTTTCCCCAGTCTTTATTTGACATAAGTGTTCATTTGTTGGTACACCTATGCGACCTAGTTAGATATCGGTGGATGTATCCATTTGAAAGATTGATAAAAGTTTTCAAAGATTATGTCAAGAATACACAATAAATTGAAGGATCAATTGCAGAGGAATACATCTGTGACACCCCACCTAATAAAATACAGGGTGATAAATCCTATACCAAATTAAAATAGGAGTCTCATATGGTTCATTCTTATAACTAATCTTTTTAAATAAACCATTCAAATAAAACATCCACATAGTTTATATATACCAAACTGGAATGAAATAAAATAATCGAAAAATTGGTGTAACATAATACAACCAAATTGAATGCCTCACTAAAAGGCGGTAAAAGAATAAATAAATATAATTGGGTTTTCATCCCGAGAGTTACTACAATGCCTCCTATCTAGATCACAAGAATAAAAGCGTCTAAAAATAAACTTGTACGCACCCACAGCTACTGTAGCACACGTCTGACTCGAAGGAATCATCATTCAGGCGTCCGTGTGTCTAGACACCTATATATATATATATATATATATATATATATATATATATATATATATATATATATATATATATATATATATA
Organism: Sambucus nigra; assembly: GCA_949130495.1. NCBI lineage: Eukaryota > Viridiplantae > Streptophyta > Magnoliopsida > Dipsacales > Adoxaceae > Sambucus > Sambucus nigra. The sequence goes on from OX422220.1 coordinate 401,329,527, forward strand.
TATATATATATATATATATATAGAGAGAGAGAGAGAGAGAGAGAGAGAGAGAGAGAGAGCAAGAGACAAAAATAGAGAAAAATGGGCCAGAGCCCGAGTTTGAAAATATTTTAGCAAGTGCATAAATGCCATATTTTAAAATATGATTTATCTCATATTTAAGTTGGTATCTCACTCCCATGAAATATCCCTCACCCCTCTTCTAATAGTGCACACCTATCGCATAACTTTTTAAACACCCTAGTTAAGTTGCCCTGCCTAACTAATCCGTTTCACCCAATCTCTAAAAATCCTCTTAAACTCGAGTACTAAGGGATAAACTTCTCCCCATTCCCAACATTGCTCTACGTTCATTTGTGGGATGTCTCGCGAAACGAAATCCAAACAAGGAACCCCCCCGATACACTACTACCTGGCAATGTTGATCGTCGGAATTCATTAGGCCCTCAGCACATAACGCATATATATATAACTCATATACAAATATATAGTTCTCACTATAACCTCTAATTCATCTTTATATAAATTCGGATGTATATATCTACCGAAAGGGGAATAATACCTTATCATTCTTTTCACCTTATATATATATATATATATATATATATATATATATATATATATATATATATATATATACTTTATATGATTTCTCATCTTCATATACAATAAATATACTATACACAACAAGTATAATTATACCTATCACAATCATACGTATAATAACCATCCCACCGAGTTATAACTCGAGGATGCTATCTCATAGTGCCTATCCAAATCCGGGTTTACTCACTCAACCACGATACCAAGCCAGACTCACTTATGGTCATGGTAAAAGTACACAACGGTGGAGGCAGTCATGTTCCCTCTGCAAGTGCAGTACACACATCGCACTCGTACGCTGGATGATATAACCTGGGGATATACTCTCCCTGCTCCTCAAGCCTAGGGATTCACCCACATCGCGCAACCTCCTCGGATCGCACTAGAGAAAATATATAATCTGGTTGTTCCAACCCTACGCCAAAGGAAAGCCCATGGAATCAGCCTCTAAAGTACAAATATACCAATCACACACAGATATATTTATTCATATCATATTATATATACTGTAACCACATCATACATATAATCTATATCATTTCTCAATATATTATGGCTATAATTGCCAAACTCTTGTAGTGATAGCCAATAACCCCGAATGATCCCATTCGTAATAGTATATAAGCATTCATATACTTAAAACACTTAACCCATAAGTATTCTATATACACACTTGCCTAATACCTCTCTCGAATGTTTTTCGACCCGAACCTTCACTAAGTTCTTACCCCGGATTGTACATTAAACTGATCCAAAGTTCTCTCTTTCATTCCAGGGTTTACTCACCCTCAATACCGTTATCTAGGAGTCCTAATATCATAACTATAATCCCCCATAATAATCTCTAATTGCAATTTAACTCCCCCTAAACTCAAAGAAGGAAAACTGTCAAATTCAACAAAAGCGAATCGATTCGCCCCAACTGCGAATCGATTCGGGCTAGCGAATCGATTCGGTTTCCATATGAATTGATTCGGAAAGTATTCCACGAGAAGGTATTCAAAGGTGAATCGATTCGGTCTTAATTCGAATCGATTCGGCTTGACACACCGTTAATGTCCCCTTATGCGAATCGATTCAGTCTAGACCTGAATCGATTCGCCATGTTCGAGGGGCACTGTTTGGGTAATTTCTCAATCTCCAAAATACCCAAATATCAACTCCACCTCCATTTTAATGGTTTCTAATCTCAAATTCTAACTCTATAATTATCCTAACACTGATTTCTAACTAACACATAAATTTCTTTTCTCCCAATGTCTGGTTTGGTTTCTAAATAACGATTTCGATCTCGGACAGCCTTCTGTAGAAAAGTCATTATAAATCCAAAAAAAAATTAGAAAAATACGCGGTCGGCCCCCACGTGCTCGTATCGAAAAGATCTATAAATTTAATTTTTGATCTAGAGCCGAATCGATTCTCTTCCTGGCTGAATCGATTCAGAAGTGACGATGTGTCACTATTCACCTTCTTCTCCAAAATCCCAAACCTCCATTAATACACCTCCAAGATTTTTCTTTTCTCTTCTATCATCCTCCAACCTCAACCAACAATATATACACACATAGAAAGAGTTATTATAATCCTAAAACCCATATCCAACAATTAATTTAAATAAATTTCTAGGTTTCTCGAATTGGATATTATTCGGGGTTTATCCGTTAAACTTACGAAAAACCCGTTTGATTCATGAAAACCCAACCCAAAAATCTTTATAGTTTATCACTACTAACTATAATATGAAATTTATGCTTTAAAAGAAATAAGAAAGTAAACACTTGCCTCGTGGATAAAATTCGATGACCTCGAGTCGAATCCGACAGAGTTTGGTCGGAAATACCCTTTTTCTCTCCTCTTCTCTCTTCCTTTCTTCTCCTCTTTCTTTTCTCTCTATTTATTTATTTATTTCTCCCACTCTCTCGTGCCTTATATAGAGATAAATAAGTGTTTATCCCTTATAAACCCAAAAATGACTCGTTTACTTAATTGCGAGTCCCTAATAGTTCAAAAGTCCCCGAAACTTAAACACTGCCCCCTGTTACTCTATTCCAACTATCTCGGCCATTACAGAACCAACCGCGCACTCGAAATATCCATCCGAGTAACTTAACTACAAATCACTAATTAAACCCAACATATCATAATACGAGTTTACCAATTTAAAATATTATTTCTTGTCGCTTTATCCAGCTGCGACATGTAATTAAAATAGTCTAACTCATTTACTTACTCCCAAAAGTAAATGTAGCACACGTCAAAAATCATCAAACCCTCGTAAACTCCAAAAATTATCATTCACAATAATTCTTCCAATTTTTGAATTACACCTATTTATGTAATTTAAATATCCATAAAAGTGCGGGGTATTACATTCTCCCCCCTACAACGGAATTTCGCCCCCGAAATTCAGATACGACCGGTACTACCAACCTAGGATCACTAATCACACCACATCCTAGTGAAAAAAAGTCGATCGCTAATCACACCTTAACCATACACTCGTTCGGTTCCCACATATCTCAAGGTTTATATTCTAACGCACTAACTTGACAACAAGCTCATTTAAATCTCCATATGCTAAAAATATACCTAGTCTTAAGGTTAACTCTAATGTCATGTCGTACCTAGTGCTTTTATGAGTGCATATAAATAAAATGAGCCTATAACCTTCACTCTAACGTCTCGAAAAGTCGACACTCTAGCTGATGCTCTAAGCGTCTATTTGCTCACCTCGAGACTTCAAATTTCCTCAAAAGGAAACTAGACCTATTGCACCCATGATTGGATTATTGCGTACTTCCTTCGGCGATCCATCCAACCCATTTCAAATCCATTTATAGCTGCCTCGCAGCATAATCTTTAGCTTTATATACTACGCCCATTTCCATTTTTAGCGGTATATAAAATCAACTTACCAAGGTGCCCATACACCTTTTTAACCCGTGTCTATCTGCACAACCAATGTAAATGTTTGACATGTAACACACTCTCTAAACATGGGCCTCATTTCCTCGGCCTGGTACGAACACCTGGGTTTTTCCTAACCCGAAAATTTAAAATTCAATTCTTCCTATACATGGAAATCCAATCCTTCTTAAACTCAACCCACGAATCTTCTCGTGGTTAACTCACCACAATCTCCTTATATAGCCGCCACTAGTCCTTTTGGCCTTACTTCCCAATAACCCTATGATCGATGTGTTTTCCTACCCACGTGAAATGAGTACTATCCTAACTATATCCCCAGTGCCCAAGACCTCTCTCAACTTTCGACATTTGCTCGGTTTCATGCGTGGAACGTCTCGCAAAGTGAAATACAAATAAGGAACCCTCCCGTTACACTACTCCCTCGCATCATCGGTCATCGAGATATAATGGTCTAAGGCACACCAATGGGATGTTCTAAATCCTACCTTACTAACCTACTTCTACCACTATGTCCTTTCTTCTTGGCAAAATGGAAAGTCTAACTAATCGGGGCACCTACTCTCTGGAAAGGTGTTATGAACATTCTACCCAAAGCATACTTCATTTGAATTAGCCTTCTATTTAAGGCCTGGTTGTAAGCCTCAAATCATTTTCCTTTAGCTTGCCTCACCCACATACTTGCGGTGAGAGAAACATTTCCAGTGCTTTTCCACAGCACATCTACTTTTTATTAGCCCCTAGTTATCACATGGCTCTCGGATAATATCAACAAAACCAATATCCTAGTATACAGTAACATTCTTCACTCCCAATATCATTAATTTTCGTGCGTGGAGCGTCTCGCAAGCGAAATCCAAACAAAAAAACCCTCCTATACACTACTACTTAACTTTGTCGATCGTGGAGGTATGCCAACGTAAAACATGATTTTTTTTTTTATAAATCCTGCATATCCCCATGCACTTAAATCATGCTAGTGAGACATCTACTCACCGAAGTTCCATCTAGACATATAACAAAGGTGATATCGACCTGTATACAGGTGATATATCGCAACTACAACCCGTTCCACCCTGGAACCACATATACGATAGTCTTGCAATCATTAGCCTACTATCTCTCTGATAATACGATAACATTACTCTTATAATAGTACCATACTCGTATATTATATACAAAATGAGCAATATAAAACAGATACAAATCCAAAATATCAACACCCATCTCCATAACGAATGAAGAAAGATAGGACCCCGCTACCACGGAAAAACATATAGACATACACTATATAATGTTACTGATACTACCAATAAACTCGAATCACACATGAATCTAAGACTAATAAAATACTGTGACTTAATCTTGCCACACAAATATACCCCCTTCAACCGAGGTGAAACTCATAACAACATTCTTGTCAATAACCCTGGCTACTCCAAATGGTTCCAGAACATGGTACGCTTGTCTAAACTGAACCAAAACTTCTTTAATCAATGCCCCATCTAGGCACCCTACTCTCGTCCTTTAACTTCTACTAGGCAAGGACTAACCGTGTGGTTCTACACTCCACATTACAGTATTTCCCATCTCTGTCCACCCTAATCATGTTAAGGTTATCAATATCTTGGACTCTATAGCCTAGATCCTCACAATCGCCTTCATAATTCCCCTTAACTTCTTCGTCAAAAGGAAACTCCACTACCGACCTCAACGACCATGTTTCGAAGAATTCCCCGGGTGGATGTCCACCAATGGGGTTCCACGAACACAAATTCCCCACAAGTGTTAGCAACACTTACTAGTGAGCCTATCGTTCCATTGTAGGGCTCTCTTTTCATTGTACCTACCTTAATTTGGCACGAAGTTCACTTCTCCATGTAACTCTTTATTCACTATCGGCCTCTAAACGATCCTTATGTGAATATCCCAGAAATAGTATTATTTTCATTCCTGCTAAATCAAAGGAACTAACGGTTAAATCCATCTGTAAGATCCCCTTATAAGCAAAACATCATGCTCCCTTAAACAGGGTGACTACCGTTCCCACCATTTCAATATTGCTCCTACGAGTAAAAAATTTTCCTCGAATTTTCACATATGGGTATTTTCCATACCCTGCTCTAAGACAAAGCTTCTGGGCCTTATACTTCTACTGAACCACGTTACACCGACTTCGTATAACTTAACTTCAATGTACGGTCCTCATCGAAGACATTTAGAACCTTTCCAATTCAACTTCACCGGGCAATTCAAGTTTAGCACCACTCTCTACTATAGCGGTACTAGGATAATTATAACTAATATACTTTAGTAGTCGTTGTAGCAATCCACAAAAATGTCATGAAGGGAGTGACCTCCACTACGGTCCTCGTCCCCGACTTCAACTTACAGCTCCAACTCAGCCACACTTCCTGCTACCCTCATCACTGCCTTCCCTGGTCGCCCTTCCTCGATCAGCATACGAATCTCGAACGAGCGCGCAAAAGATTTACTGTAATCTTATATAATGGCAGGAGAATGAAATCTCACAAGAGGAATCAACAATCCTAATCATAAGGCTCTATATCAAATCGAGAGCAACGCTGAAAGCGTAGTACATCCGCATAGATTCCTAAGGACACTAGAACCTGATGCTCTGATACCATCTGTGAGACCCCGCCTAGTAAAGTACCGGGTGATAAATCCTATACCAAATTAAAACAGGAGTCTCATATGGTTCATTCTTAGCATCACTGTCAAAGACCAATTTAATTACTAATAACCTATTAGGCTGGCGTTAAAATTTTATATTAACTAATCTTTTTAAACAAACCATTCAAATAAAACATCCACAAAGTTTATATATACCAAACTGAAATGAAATAAAATAATCGAACACTCGATTTAACATAATACAACCAAATCGAATGCCGCACTAAAAGGCGATAAAAGAATAAATAAATATAATTGGGTTTTCAGATCGAGAGTTACTACAATGCTTCCTATCTAGATCACAAGAATAAAAGCATCTAAAAATAAACCTGCATGAATCCACAGCTGCTACAGCACACGTCTGACTCAAAAGAATCATCATCCAGGAGTCCTTGTATCTGGACACCTATATATATACATATATATAACAAGTGAGGAAAATAGAGAAAAACGGGTCAGAGCCCGAGTTTGAAAATATTTTAGCAAGTGCATAAATGCCATATTTTAAAATATGATTTATCTCATATTTAAGTTGGTATCGCACTCCCATGAAATACTCCTCACCCCTCTTCTAATAGTGCACACCTATCGCATAACTTTTTAAATACCCTAGTTAAGCTGCCCTGCTTAACTAATCTGTTTCACCCAATCTCTAAAAATCCTCTTAAACCCGAGTACTAAGGGCTAAACTTCTCCCCATTCCCAACATTGCTCTACGTTCATTCGTGGGGTGTCTCGCGAAGCAAAATACAAACAAGGAACCCCCCGATACACTACTACCTGGCAATGTTGATCGTCAGGATTCATTAGGCCCTCAATACATAACGCATATATATAAAACTCATATACAAATATATAGTTCTCACTATAACCTCTGATTCATCTGTAATACCCCGTATTTTTGGCGATATTTATTTTGGGATTAATTAATTATATGAGAATTAATTGGGAATTAATCCGGGTAAAATACTAGCGAGATGTGAGTTGGTATTTGACTATATTGAGTATATATGGTGTTATATGAATATTGAATTATGAAATTTATCGTGAGATTGATATACGGCAATTTGGTCATTTTATTGGGACGCGTGTGACTAGGGGTGTTCAAAAAAACCGTCCGACCCGAAAACCGAACCGAACCGAAACCGCCGATTTTTTTAGCCCGGTTTGGCCTACGGTTTACGGATATAAAAAACCGACCATGTCGGTTCGGTTGTCGGTTTATACGTGGGAAAAACCGACTCAAACCGAACCGACCCGAACCAATATATATATTAAAAAAAAATTAAATAACTTATATTTTTATATCCAAAAACCATTACCCACCTTTAAAAACCGACCCAAACCGAAAACCACCCTTAAAAAAATCGACCCAAATATGAAACCGTCGAAAACCGACCCGAAACCGAACCGAACCGAAATCGACGTGAACCGAAACCGACGGGTTTTTTCATAGTCGGTTCGGTTTCGGTCTGACCTTTTCCAAAACCGAACCGATTGGTTCGGTTTGAACTAGGGTCCAAAACCGACCGGAACCGACCCGTGAACACCCCTACGTGTGACAGTCGCGTCAAGATATAATTATTTTAATTATAAAAGTGAATTTAAATTCTATTAACCGTATGGTCGTTTTGAGTGCGCCAACGCGTCCAGAAGGGTCGAGATAGTCAGAAAACACTAGCCGGGGGTGTAGTTTGGGTCCCGGGGTATTTTTAGGCCATACCGGCAATATAAAGGGTATTTTGGTAATTTCGTATTTTTAGGAATTAAAAATGACGAAAATTAGAAAAGTAAATCTGATGTGGGTTTGACCCACTAAGCCACTAACCAACCCATGTTAACCCAATAGGTTACGTAGGTTATTAGAATTAGGTTTCTATTACTTTCCATAAGAAAACCCTAGCCACCATAGCCATTGGAGAAGAAGCTTCGAGAAAGAGAGAGAGAGGGAATTCTGCAGAAAGAGAGAGGAAATCAACATCAAATTCAAAGACACTCAAGGCAAGTGGCTTATTATCGTTTAATTTCAGAGAATGCTCTTTCCATGTGTAGGAGTTTAATAAAATTGATTTGTTCTTGGTGAAACATGAAAACCCATGTATTTTGGAGTTTAGAACTTGAAATCTTGAGGAGAATTGCATGTAGAATGGTAGGTAGATGATTATACTGATGATATTAGTTATTGGATGAAATTAAAACGGATTTAATTGGGTTAATTCATGATTTAAAATTTTAGGGTTTATGTTCTTGTAAAAATTGGGGGAAAGTGATGTGATTTAATAATTTAATGATGATTGGGATGAATTAACTCCTCAAAATATGTTAGGATGTGACCTAGGTACGTTTAGGGATGATTAGAGACCTTAAACAATCGTTGGTTTGATGTGTAGAGGAGTTTTGAAGAGAGAAAAATGGTGAAAAAACGAACTAAGGAAATCTGGGCTCGAAACTGGTCGTTCGTTAGAAGACCTCCCCAGGTCGTTCGAACGAGCTCGTTCGAACGAGCTTCTAACGAGTTGACCAGTCGCTTCTAATGAAAGGGAATTTCGTTCGATGACTTCGTTCGAACGAGATCTCGTTAGAAGGTACAGTTCGTTCGAACGAACTGAAATCTCGTTCAAACAGCCTCGTTCGAACGAGAGTTCGAACGAGTTGACAGTTTAGGCCTTTTTGGCCTGTTTTGATTTTGAGAGTCCCGTAAACTTGTTCGAGGATAGAGATAAAATTCCTTTGATGATATATTGATAGGTTTGGAACATTTGGGTTATCATGAGGAGTAAATTATATACGAGTGATTTAAATAATGGTTAATATGGGATTGAGACGTGAGTGTTTACCACGACGTGAGAATAAATTATGGCGTGTGTAATCATAGATCGGGATTATATAAGTTGTATATATATTAAGATTTGTACGAGAATGTGATAAGTACTACAATTAAATTACGGGATTACTAAGATGTGTGCTTACTTAGTATTGGTATATGAATTGTGTGTATGACATACCTACCATACTTGCTATCACGGGAGGTTTGCGTTCGCTTAGGGCCCTCTAATCCTTGTGTTGCCCGGATTTAGGCTGGTTACCTCGATGAACATAGGTCAGAGAAAGACTTATTGGGATGTTAATAAGTCCGCTGATCGTGGGAGCGTAGGTATGTGCGTAACCCATGTGATGTGACTGTGTTCGCCTCCATTATTTGTGATGTTGTTATCTGTGAACTATTCCTGAGAGATTTGGAATATGTGATCCTTATGTACGTGATGTACCGGGATGGATAGCAGAGTATGTGTGCACCGCAGCTTAGTCTCGGGGTGCTTATATTGTATATTTATGTTGTGGAAAATATACTCTTAATAAACTGGGAACTTTCATATGGTATTGTGTGTAATTATGAAATAACATCGGGGCTAATCTATAACGAGATGTATTTCCTTTGTATGAGAACCTGAATTTATGTTAAGCACCTATTTAACTGAGATCGTTATAATGTTAATGGAACCGAGTAATAAGGGTAGGACCTATGACAGTCTAGCTAGATATGATGTCACTTAGCTAGTGTTTGTGTCGTTTTAGATGGGTACTTGCGTTAGGAGTGCACAGTTAGACGAGAGGTGAGAATTTCATGTGAGTGCAGGTCCTAACATGTACTTTGCATTTAATGTTTTAAATGTTTTTAAAGCACTTGCAGGTTTTTAAAATATCTCCACATTCGGGCTCTGACCCGTTTGCTTTCAAATCTATTTTTCTTGTAAAACCATTTTAGGTGGCCAGCCACAAGGACACCATGCATAGGATACTCATTCAGGTGACGAGCTGTAGCTGTTTGTGGAAGCTACAGGGATTTGCTTTTAAACGCTTCTATCATTTGGATTCCAGATTCATTATCTACCAGTTGTAGGGCATGTTGCCCACTTCTATTAGAGACATCTTTTCATTCAGTTTTTCAGACTTTGGCATGTATTGATTCAGTATTCAGTTTAGCTATTTCAGTTTATGGTATTGTTGTGAGGAGTTTTCCTCCAGACTTTATTTACATTATGTGATGGTTATTCTATTTACTTCATTATGGTGAATGGTGTTATTATTATTCTTTACACTTGTTGCATGTTAATCAGACTTTAATTAAAATTTGGCAACTTACTTTTTAAATACTAGGTGGTTAGTGATCATAAAAAAGTTTTCGACAGTGATGCTATTAACTGGACCAACTTGGCATTTTGAATTAATTTAATAAAGGAGTAGCTACCCGGTATTTAATTAGTCGGGGTGTCACATCATCTTTATATAAATTCGGATATACATATCTACCGGAAGGGGAATAATACCTTATCATTCTTTTCATCTTATATATATATATATATATATATACTTTATATGATTTCTCATCTTCATATACAAGCAATATACTATACGCAACAAGTATAATTATACATATCACAATCATAAGTATAATAAACATCCTAACGAGTTATAACTTGAGGATGCAGTCTCATTGTGCCTATCTGAATCCGGGTTTACTCACTCAACTACGGTACCAAGCCAGACTCACTCATGGTCATGGTAAAAATACACAACGGTGGAGGCGGTCATGTTCCCTCTGCAAGTGGAGTACACACATCGCACTCGTATGCTGGACGATATGACCTGGGGATATACTCTCCCTGCTCCTCAATCCAAGGGATTCACCCACATCGCGTAACCTCCTCGGATCGCACTAGAGAAAATATATAATCTGGCTATTCCAACCCTACGCCAAAGGAAAGCCCGTGGAATCAGCCTCTAAAGTACAAATATACCAATCACACACAAATATATTTATTCGTATCATATTATATATACTATAACCACATCGTATATATAATCTATATCACTTCTCAATATATTATGGATATAATTGCCAAACTCTTCAAGCGATAGCCAATAACCCCGAATGATCCCATTCGTAATCGTATATAACCATTCATATACTTAAAACACTAAACCCATAAGTATTCTCTATACACACTTGCCGAAGACCTCTCTCGAACGTTGTTCGACCCGAACCTTCACGAAGTCCATACCCTGAATTGTACACTAAACTGATCCAAAGTTCTCTCTTTCATTCCAAGGTTTACTCACCCTCAATACCGTTATCTAGGAGTCATAATATCATAACTATAATCCCCATAATAATCTCTAATTTCAATTTAACTCCCCCTAAACTGAAAGAAGGAAAACTGCCAAATTCAAAAAAGGTGATCGATTCGCCCCAAATGCGAATCGATTCATGCCAGCAAATCGATTCAGTTTCCATCCGAATCGATTCAAAAATTATTATGCAAGCAGGTAATCAAAGGTGAATCGGTTCGGTCTTAATCTGAATCGATTCGGCTTGAGACAGCCTTAGAAGTCCCCTTATGTGAATCGATTCGGTCTAGACCCGAATCGATTTACCTTGTTCGAGGGGCACTGTTTGGGCAATTTCTCAATCTCCAAAATACCCAAATATCAACTCAACCTCCATTTTAATGGTTTCTAATCTCAAACACTAACTCTATAATCCTCCTAACACTAATTTCTAACTAATACATAAATTTCTTTTCTCCCAATGTCAGGTTTGATTTCTAAATAACGATTTCGATCTCCGACAGCCTTCCGTAGAAAAATCACTATAAATCCAAAAATAATCAGAAAAATAAGTGGTCCGTGTTCACATGACTGTATAAAAAAGATATACAAATTTCCTTTTTTGACCAAGAACTGAATCGATTCGCTTACTGGCCGAATCGATTCGGAAGTGACACTGTGTCATTATTCACCTTCTTCTCCAAAATCCCAAACCTCCATTAATACACCTCCAAGCTTTTTATTTTCTCTCCTATCATCCTCCAACCTCAACCAACAATATACACACACATAAAAAGGGTTCTAATAATCCTAGAACCCATATTCAATAATTAATTTAAATAAATTTCTAGGTTTCTCGAATTGGATATTATCTGGGGTTTATCCGTTAAACTTTCGAAAAACCCGTTTGATTCACGAAAACCCAACCCAAAAATATTTATAGTTTATCAATACCAACTATAATATGAAATTTATGCTTTAAAATAAATAAGAAAGTAAGCATTTGCTTCGTGGATAAAATTCGACGACCTCGAATCGAATCCTGCGGAGTTTGGCCGAAAATTCCCTCTTTCTCTCCTCTTCTCTCTTCCTTTCTTCTCCTCTTTTTTTTGTTTCTTTTTATTTATTTCCCCCACTCTCTCGTGCCTTATATAGAGAGGAATAAGGGTTCATCCCTTATAAACCCAAAAATGACTCTTTTACTCAATTGTGAGTCCCTATTAGTTCAAAAGTCTCCGGAACTTAAACACTGCCCCCTGATACTCTATTCTGACTATCTCGGCCATTTCAGAACCAACCACATGCTCAAAATATCCATACGAGTAACTTAACTATAAATCACTAATTAAACCCAACACATCATAATACGGGTTTACCAATTTAAAATATTATTCTTTGTCGCTTTATCTAGTTGCGATACGTAATTAAAATAGTCTAACTCATTTACTTACTACCAAAAGTAATCAAACCCTCGTAAACTCAAAAAATTATTATTCACAATAATTCTTCCAATTTTCGAATTACACCTATTTATGTAATTTAAATATCCATAAAAGTGCGGGGTATTATAGCATCACCGTGGAGTTATGAATCTATACTCGGGAATATATGCCTAAATCGATTAACGTGGATGACATTGATGAGTTCGTCGATGAGGGTGGTCATGTAATGGGCAAACGAGTGAAATTAACGAGTTTGCAACATGAACAAGTATCTTGTTATATGTCGAATAATGGAAAAAGTAAGTTTAAATTGTATTAACTTTTACATTATTTTAATTTTTATACATGATTAATTTTGTAATAAGTTCGTCACGATCTATTCAAAAAATATGAAGCATGTCATAACAGTAAAAGATGAAAAACAATGACATAATCAGACAGCGAATTTAGGTTGTGGTTGTCACATGAGGTAATTATAATGAAAATGGTTGTTATTAAATGTCACATTACAAGAAAGTTTTACAACTAACCTAATTAATCTATCTATATTCTCAGATCTTAAAGACGAGTGATGCGACATCAAGGCTTGCTCGTCTATCCACTGGACCTTTGTTCATGACACAAGAGTATAAAAAGTATCGATTGAATGGTTACGTATTCGGTGCAAGGATGTACAAGGACAATACAAATGTACAGAACTCGTGCATTTCATACAAGGCTCTTACTTTCTTTTAAGTGAGTGTGAAAGATAAAAACTTCGTTGAAGCTTAAAATGACTTATTATGGTGTAATTCGAAATATATTTGAATTGGACTATGTAAGCTTCAAAGAGGTTGTATTTTATTGTGATTGGGTAAGAGTTGAGGATAAACATGCTTGTAAGGTTGATCCTGACACCAATTTGATCATGGCTGACTTTTCCAAGTTGAAGAGCAACGAACATGTGAGCGATGAGCCGTTTGTTTGTGCTTTTCAAAAGGTTACTCTGAGTATATAAACAACGAGCCGTGGTCAATCGTTGTACATGCGCCAAAGTGTCTAAACAGTAGTGTGGATGACTTGGCTGCTCTTACCAAATATCAATCCATTTTTTATGATAACCCGAATTTGAAATAATTTTTAGATTTGTAATAAGTATTCCAATTATTTGTAATGAACAGCAGTTGTATTATTCTAGTGCTTTATTATTATCGAACGACAATTTAATGTTTTTTATTCATTTGTACTTGATTGTTTTAATGCTTGTAATAACCAGTGGGTGTATTATTCTAGTGCTTTATTATTATCGGATTTGAATCAAAATTAGTTTTATGGTTAGTGAATATGTTAATTAGTATTTTATCAATTTAAGCATTAATTCAAAGTCCATGACCCAAGAGTGTTTATATGGGGGTACCGTGTGCATGGGGGGGGGGGGGGGGTGCAATGTGCGTGTGTGTAAATTGAATTTGGTATTGGTTTAAATTGGTATCGGTATTGGAATAAATTGAAATTGATATAAATTGGTATTGATATTGGTTCAAATTGAAATTGATATTGTATGTATTGTTATTATCGGATTTGAGAATTAATTCAAACTCCATATACATGTTTGTACTAATAATAAAAATTTTGCAGAAAATGTCTTTATCCCAGTGCGGTAGCGGAGGCGACGAGGGCTCCTTAGCCAGTAGGCCCCCAAAATGGGACAAATTGGGGTCCGACATTGAGAATAAGACGATATTTTTTATTAGATTTCCAAAGTTGCTGAAGGCGATCGTGGGCCCAGGGTACACTGATTGGAGGTCCATGCCTAATGACCTCAAGATTACATCTGGGGGGGAGGGGGGGGGGGGGCACTACAAGTAGTGTATTTATAATTATATTTATATTTATAAGCAACTAACACTTACTTTCTTTTTTATTTGTATTTGTTTGACGGTAACAATTCGGCTTACCTCCACATGTCCGTGACTCCACGTTGGGGCAATTGAGGGATCAATATAAGACGTGGAAGAAGAATATGTGAGCACGGTACTTTGGGAAGACCCAAAAGTCCATTCTGAGTGTACGTGACATCGTCCCCCTAAAGGAGCCGATCTCATTGGAATAGTGGCAAAAGTTTTATCGACAATGAGATCGATGAGTGATAATTGACATCTCACCAATCGAGGAGGGAAAACTGGGTGAAAAAGTTGAGTGTGCACTACTCCGGGCGGACATCTTACCCCGAGGTGGACCGCAGGATGGTAAGTTTTTATTTTTCTTTAATTTAATGTTTATGTTATTCTAATTTTGAATTACTTTGCATTACTTACTAATTCTGCATTATTTTATTTCAGGAGACGGGGAGTGGCCCCGGGGATAGGCAATATAGGCGCGATGCCTATGTGACAATTCGAACGAAGAAGGGCAATGACAAAGAGGTGGCCCTGAGCGTCGCAGCCACGATTGTAAGTTATAATGTTTAATTTTTTTTAATTACGTTATAATTATTTTATTTACTTAATTAACTAATAGTTTACTTTTTATCGTTTCAGGCAAAACTTCGGGAATTGCATGAGTCGCATTTTGATGTCGACAAAGCATCTTTGGCTATGAACACACTCAGCCAAGTGCTCGGGATGGACCGTAAGGGGAGGACTAGGGGGTAAGCTCATAGATGGGGAAGTCGAGGATCATCGAAATGGAGACGAGCAACATCGGGTTGACACATAAGGTGGACACCCATGACGATAAGCTATTAAGGTTGGAGGCGACGGTTCTAGATATGTACGCCTTCATGAAGCTTCAGTTGGGGAAGGGGAGGGAGAAGGAGAATGAGAAGGAGAATGAGAAGGGGAAGGAGAAGGGGAAGGAGGTATAGGTAGAGGTAGATGAGGACGCCACTGGTTCATCGTTGATCTGCACGGACTCATCGCCATATGATCCATTTCCCATCTTGACTCCTATCGAGCGGCCTATGCCAATAATCCGTTGGCAGAGCATGTTTCTACTCGACTTATATTGTGGGGAGCGGATAGTGAGGGGGTTAAGGGAGACGTCCTTCCTCCCGGGTATGCTGGTTCATGGACGTCCTCTCCAAGAAATTGAGGCAGCGGTGCTCGTTACGCATATGGTGACCGAAAAGGAGAACTCACCTCTGTGGTTACGCCAATAATGCGACGTTCAGCTAATTGATGGGGTTGTCAATGGATATATCGTGTGGTCTTCCTCCCTCCTCTAACCTACTCACGACCCTGTACCATGACATTATTTATATCTTTTTTATTTGAATATTGGATATTTGTATTTGTATTTTATTTATTTGTTCGGATATGGATATGGATATTAGTATTTCTATTTTATTTAGATATAGATTATATGTGCCATGATTTGGTTATTTCTATTTTATTTGGATATATGCTATTTAACAGGTATAATTTTGCTATAACAGGTACAAATATACTGCTAGCCAGTGGCAGTGGCCATATTGCCCAATAATTTTTTTTAAATTCTGCCCAGAGTTGTCACGGTCTTTGACCGTGACAATTTTTTTTCTTTATCACGGACTTGTCACGATCTTTGACTGTGATAAAACTTGTCAAGGTCAAAGACCGTGATAGGACCATGACAAGTCTGACGAACTTATCATAGTCTTTGATCGTGACAGGGCCGTGACAAAAGGGACTTGTCACCTCCAGACTTGTCATGGTCAAAGACCTTGACAAGTCTGACTTGTCACGATTTTAGACCTTGATAAGTCGACTGTTTTGGTGTAGTGACGAGTAATCCGTATAACCCTGCTTTCTCATGACCATCATGAGGTGGCATGGGTGTCCTTAAGGATTATATTTTCTCCTACAATGGTGGTTAAGACCATGTGTTTTGGATAAGTGTCCCTCCAATCACCCTCTCATTTTCGCCAATATAATAGTGGATCTCTTCATCTGAATACTGTAAATGTTATTCATACATGTTTATCATATAGGATGTAGGATTCTTGGTTGGAGGCATTACTGATGGAATATTGTGACAATGACTATGATGCTTGTGGGTAGATCATTGAAATGATCGTCCCTAAGATATGGAATTATTAGGGGATGGCGAAGATTGATTAAGAGGAGGTTGATTGTGCCTCCCAATCTGAATCTCATATCGAATTCGATTAACTCCATGGGAGCGAGATGACTGTCTTACACTAATGACGACAAATATGATAATTCTTCGATGGTGGGACCGAGATTTTCCATAGTTGGTGCCAAATTGTAAGGGGTTTAATACCATAATATGATTATTTCCCAGTTTGTCCTTAGTGCAACACAAAAACAATAAATTGACACATGGACATACATGATTTAGCAAGTCTTCATTTCATATGTCCGCAAAAAGAGAGAAAGAGAGGGGGAGGGAATGCTTATTATGACACGAATACCTGAGAGCGAGGATGTTAGTTAAAAATCAAATATGCCACTACAATTTGTATCGTGTATGTTATTCTCATAATGGGGGGTCTCTATTTATTATATATGAAAGTCTTATCGACCTACACTTTCGCTAAGACTCCTTGATCATCCGTCATTATTGAGTCTATCTAGACTCTTATGGTTGAGTTGCAATAGAATGGTAGCCTTTACAAAACTTATCCCCAAAGATTTTTCTAAAATCTTAACATTTGGCCTCATATGACTGTGGTCGATCACGCTAATATTGGTCGATTATATCCCAACGTAAAACTATATCAATGACCAATGAGAGATAAAGAGTAATTTGACAAGGTATTTATCCACGTGTCTTTTTTTGTGGACTAGAGAGACCTAATCCTCCTTGAAACCTTTAGGGCTCTTTTGGTTATGTATTCAGAAAACTCGATTTAAACATTGTTTTTAAAACAGTTTTAAAATTCAATTTTTTGCTTTTATAAATATTGGTATACGTTTGGTAGACTTATTTTTAAATACAGTTTTCTGAAAATTTGATAAAATTGGCAAACATGTATATACATAAATATAAAAAGACAAATGCATAAAACTTCCATGCATACATGATAAACTAATGTATACATACATACATCATAAAATGCATAAATATATCATGTGTTGTTTATGTTTATTTATTGAGGTATATTGGAGGGTTTGACTATAAATACATAAACATACATGCATAATACAAATGTATATGTACATACATATATAAATGTATAAATACATGTATACTTACATGAATTGATAATATTATTTATACATATGTACTATATGCATATTTTATACTATTCCATACACGTATAAAACTATATATAAGTATTATGTATGTATTAATAATATTATTTAATATATGAATCTTAGTATATTATATAATTTAATAAAATATATATATATAATTTTGTGTGCATGTACATATATATTTTTTATTTATTAGAATTACACATATATTATTGTATTATGTATGTATATTATATACAAGGTCGGTCCCGAGATTTTAGGAGCCCGAGGCGAACTCTTGAATTGGGAGCGCCATATATAACAAGAGATTTTTTATTAGTTTATAAATTATAGTTTTTTCTCTTACAGGAAAGAGGGCGATTTATTTTTTGGAATTGTGACAAGTTTAAATGTTTGTTAATTCAGTTTTCAACAAATTGAGTTTGGAACAATTGAAAAATGATGCCATAAATATATGTACATATATAAAATTTTGGAGCCCCTAAAATGCGTCGAAAATCGGGGGTCCGAGGCGATCGCCTCTCTCGCCTACCCTCAAAACCGGCCCTGATTATATATATGTCGTGAGTTCGAGTCTTGGAAGCCGCCTCTTCAAAAATGAAGGTAACGCTTGCTTACATCTACTCTTCCAAGATTATGCTAAAGCGGAAGCCTTGTGCACTGAGTACGACTTTTTACCTTTTATGTATGTATATTATATATTAATATATAAATGCATAAAAATATTAAAAATAAATAATTCTGAATTAAAAAATAAAAAATAAAAATTTAAAAACACTACCTTACTGTTTTAAGATAAACTTGATATATTAAATGCAAATTCTTATTTGATAACTAAAAGATCCTTAATTTATTAGATACCATAACTTTTAAACACATGGTGCCAACTATTGAAAATAATACAAAAGACTAGGGTGGCCCGCTGCCCACACGACCGACCATGCTTTAAGTCATCTGCTCACTCATGTATAAAATCTTGTGCGCAAAAGTATAGCGAGTTTAGGTCCCCATATTGGAATGAGTTGTTTTTTTAGTATGCCACTTTGACTATTAACCCCTAATTACCATTGTGATGTGTATTTTGTAGTGTAGCCCTTTCCAGTTGAAGAACAAAAAACCTTTTCATCAGCTTCCACGCCCACAAAAAAGAAAATAAAATTCCCTTTCTTCTTTCTCGAAAAACCCAGTAATACCCACTTCTAATATCTCAAAAGGTTCAATTTTTTTCCAGGTCAGTCTCATATCTCACTCTTTTTCTTTTTAATTGATAATTGTTTCTTATTCCTCTCGATTCTTAAGTTTTGTTATAGAATTTATTGGGTTTATGTGATGGGTAATATTTATGAGTTTCTTGTTCTTGTTAATTTATTCTTATTCCTGGTATTTATGTTTTTTGTGTTGTTTTGATTTTGTATCTGATAGGGTTGAATTGTGATTTGAATTTTGATGTGGGTTTGTGAGTTTGTAATTTTGCATGTTGAAAATTGAAACTTATTGCTGTAAGGGTTTTATTTTTTGATTAAATATCAAAACAAAGCTTGTAGCAAGTCTGATTTTAATTTGAAGAAAATAGATCCAAATTTCATTATTTGCATACTTTCTTTTCATTTGAATGTATTTGAGAACATAGAATAGTGGTGCTATTTTAGTAATGGTAAGTAACATCAACATCAACATCATCACATTCTTTGGACCAATTAATTGTGTATTATAAGCTTTGAGAGGTTTTTTACTCACTTGTAATAGGGCATACCACAGGGTTCTTAGTGATGCTATTTTTTAACAATTATTTTTTCCCTTTCTCAAAATTGATGATGCAAACAATTTCTTTTCCATCCACTATAGCGACTAATTCTTTGATCACCAAGGAGAGTTCTTTAGCCTTTGATTTAAACTATTTGACCCATGTATGAAAAGATTTAAATTGAGTTAGTGGAAAGGGAGAAAATATTAGATTCCTTCTATTTGAAACCTAATAAGCATACTTTTATATATGTATATGTACGTGTATATGTATATATCTAGCAGCTTAATATAGAAGCAAGTATTTAAATAACTAAAAAACATGTTGCATTGGAAAAGGCTCAGCATCACTATATTTCTACAATTAAAGAGCTAGTAGACAGAATAAAATTGGCAGCCACCTTCCATTCACCAGAATCATATTCTTTCTGAGCATCAAGTAGACTTTATAGAGTTGGTAAAATCTGGATTTTTCTTTGTAGGTTGTCAAACAAAACCATGACATTTTTAATTTAAGATGATAATCTTATGATCATAGATAAGCATATGTTTATTTCTTCTCTATATATACAATATATCTGTGTGTGAGAGGTGGAGGGGTGAGGGTCAGTAATTACAATGTTCATATTCATACATGCAATTGGTTCGCATACATGGTAATTACAGATTGTAATGGACTTTATATGCTACATTCTATTTGGTTTTGTGATCGTGGAAGTTTACAATCTTTTCTCTTTATTTTTAATATATTTTTATATATACAGGTATCAGCAAATTTGATCGGAAAGTTTAACTTTGGACACTAAGAATAAATCCACAGAGCAGATGTTGATACGATCATGCAGCTTTATCACCACCCGTATTCATTGGACAGCCAGAAAGTGAGGCTTGCTTTGGAAGAAAGGAACATTGACTACACATCATACCATGTCAATCCTGTTACGGGCAAGAACATGGACTCGTCTTTCTTTCGGATGAATCCAACTGCTAAACTTCCTGTTTTCCAGAATGGTTCTCACATTATATTCAACACCATAGAGATAATACAGTATGTCTCATCCTTTACCTTTACCTTTTTCTCTTGAATCTGTTATGATGCAACTTTGAAATCGAATGCCTTATGATAGCCACTACATAGCTCTTGATATTCTATACAAGATTTGTATTTACTTACCAAAAAGATCACATTATATAAGATTATACGGATACAAAGGGTTGAAATCAAAATCCAAAATTCTTTTAACAAAAGTATCCTTTTCAACCTCCAAATTTGTGGAGGTTGGTAACATTTCAAGGAAAAAGTGTCATGCATTGTTCTGTTCAGTTAATTTCATCTGTGAAATTGTAAGTGTTGTTTCTGGATGATTTAAAAAGGTCAAATTCAATTTAGTCATGGTGTAAAGAAGTTTTACGCCCAGTAATATTTTTTTTTAAAATCATATTTGATCAATCCAATGAACGGATAACATTTCTTTGTGCTTGTCATGCATGCAATATATCAAATTACACAAAAAAATTACAAGTGTTCGGTAAAGTTCTTGTTTGTCTCTTAGTTTTATACATAATTGTAAGTGTAAATTACACTGGTGGCCCTGAACTTTGGGCAGTGTAACGTTTTGTCCCTTGAACTTTTTTTTGTAAAATTTAAGCCCCTAAACTATCTTATTTGTACGCCAGTGGTCCTTCCATCAACGTTCTTTTAAAATCTAATGGAATTCGTTGTCAAAAATGCCTTTTATGACCACCATACCCAAACCCGATACCAAAAATGATTTCAAACCGTAACCAAACCCATTATTTGCAATGTAATAGCATGTTTTATCCATTTTTTTCTTTTGGGCATGATTTTGGTGTTAATTGGAGCATATGGTTTAAGTATGGGGGTGGTAAATGAAATTTATGTGTTGATATAGTAATCTCGTTGACAAATTTCGTTGGATTTAGAGGAAAAGTTGACAAAAGGGCCAATGCCAATGCTGCAAACATAACAAACTATTAGGGGCTTAAATGTTACACAGAAAAAGGAAAAAAAAATCGAGGGCCAAAATATTACACTACCAAACGTTCAGGGGCCACCAGTGTAATTTATTCTAATTTTAACTTAGCCTAGTCCTGACAAGGCACTATTGAGTCACTGATGTATTTATTGCATGTGTAACTAGCACAAAGTGAATTTTTTATTTAACTGATGATTGATGAAACATGATTCTGGCGAAAAAAAAAGTTCTTAAAAGGGTGTAAAAGATTTGAAAACCTACACAGATTTAAGTTAAACTTAAACCTGGTAAAATTTAGAAAAGCCTAGGAAAACTCATTTGTAGAACATTGATATTAGTGTCCTCGTACCCAAAGAACATGAAGATGGTAATCATAGTATATATCCCTGGAAAAAATGGTAATCATAGTATATAATTCTGGAAAAATTGTTTCCAAACGCACGTATGTTAAAGACAACCGAAGATTTTAGTTGATTGAGAAATTTACAGGTATATAGAAAGAATCGCGATGGTTTCGTCTGGTGGCGCTAACCTCATCGTTAGTAGCAGAGAAGTTGTCGAGTGGATGCACAAAATACAAGAGTGGAACCCCAAGTTCTTCACTCTCTCTCACGTCCCCGAGAAGTATCGCGTGTTTGTCTCGAAATTCGTGAGGAGAGTCGTGATCGCCCGCATGGCCGAGTCCCCTGACCTGGCAAGCGCTTACCACCGAAAACTACGGGATGCTTACGAGACAGAGGACAAGCTGAGGAACCCGGAAGTCTTAAGACGGAATGAAGAACACCTTGCGAGGCTTCTTGATGAAGTGGAAACGAAATTGAGTGAATCGTCGTATTTAGCAGGGGACGAGTTTACTTTGGCCGATGTGATGCTCATTCCTGTTTTGGCTCGGCTGGTGTTATTGAAATTGGAAGATGAGTACATAAACAGCCGGCCGAATGTAGCTGAGTATTGGAGTGTGGTGCAACAGAGGCCTAGTTATAAGAAGGTGATTGGAAGGTACTTCAATGGTTGGAATAGGTACAAAACGCTGATAAAAACCTGGTGTTTTGTTCGTATCAGAAGTGCGTTGAAAAGGTATTAATGAACTGTGTTTGTTTGATTGTTAAAGCCGTGCAACGAGTATCGGCCTGGTAGAACTGTTATATCTATCATGAGCTCACATATCTTTTCATACCTCTCATCAAAGGATGAGAGAGAAAAGTAGTGATAGATATAATGTGGTATTATATAGTTTCTTAATTTTTCTGAACGGAAGAGAAACATATTAGTTTTGCTTATCTTTTTGTCTCGGGCTGGAAAAGAGAGCATTTTAATATTTCATGTGGAATTTGTTTCTGGGATGGTAAGGAAAGCATTTTAAAATGGTAAAATTTAATGTGGGTTGGTTGCACTTGAACAGAAATGATATGTAATTTTGTTTACACTTTTATGAAAGAACTCAAAATTTGCAAATATTTGAGATTTTTGTGGAATTTTAATTATATTTATGTCTTTTGTTTCCTAATGGAATTTATTTATATAGGGGAGTTGTATGCTTATATGAATTTGTGTGGACTCAGACCCATTATAGCTGGTAGATGAAAATTCAGCTTGTTGGCTGATTTATTATTCAGCTTTCATCTGTTTCTTGAATGGTGATGAAATTGTTACTTGCCCTTATTAATATGCTCGTGTAATTTCAACATATTTTTTGGCACTAATGCTTATTATGTACTAGATA
The DNA here is from genome assembly GCA_949130495.1 of Sambucus nigra. Taxonomy (NCBI): domain Eukaryota; kingdom Viridiplantae; phylum Streptophyta; class Magnoliopsida; order Dipsacales; family Adoxaceae; genus Sambucus; species Sambucus nigra. The sequence goes on from OX422220.1 coordinate 401,352,943, forward strand.
ACGGCCTCTGTGCTAAAATTATTAATTTCATGGTTCTGCCTTGTTTCAAATATTACACTCGCCTCCCTTCATATTTTGTTTTTTAAATTGCGAGTGCAAAATTTTGAAACAGGATGAAGGTGAAAGTAATATTTAAAATAAAAGAGTTGGTGGGTCTAATTTATAGAATAAGAAGAGGGTAATTATAATTACAACAAATAAGAGGGCCATGTAATTTACTTAAAGATGGAGACTGATTCTGCAAACCAACAATGTGAGTTTTTCCTCAGTACCACTCCAGTTACTATAAATTTGGATAAGGAAAATAATTTGCCAATAAAGCCATCCACAATGGGATCCCATATCTTTGTATCAAAACGGGGTTGGTTCGCAGTGAGAAATGATAGAAAAGTGGCCAAACGTGAGACTGTTCTATGTTTTAGTCAGCCGTGGGAATGCTGCACTTCTAGACATAACTGTCTAGACGGGTAACAGTTTCACGTCTGGTTCAGACGTGAAACACTCCATGTTTAAACTCTATAAAGGTAAAATATTTACCCGAATGAACTCTTGTTCCCTCCCATTTACGGTAATTATTGTGGATGGCCTAAATGATCATGGCCAAAAACGAAAAGGGAAGAAAAGGTAGTGCATCACTCTTGTAACTTTTGCCGCCAGTCTTTTAAAGATGAGCTAAAGTTGATATCTACAAATTATAAATAAATAACAAAAAAACATATCAATGCAAATAACGTCTTATCAAAACTTCAACCAAATTGTCTGTCATGCCCTTTACATGAGCTTTAGACTCAGATTCTCATAATAATTAGAACTTATAAATCTGTAATGGTTAAACAGATCTGGACTTGTAGGTCCAGTGCTCTGATTCATGAGGTGCAATTCATTTATATCTAACAAAAATACAACCTTCTATTACAAGCAACTCCTTAAATTAACAAAAAAATATACTCAATGATATATTTCAGACGCTCCTGGCAAATTAAAGAAATAAAGAAGAAAGCAAAAAAGCAGTCTTAGTTGTTTCCCGAAACAAGAGGCCTCTTTTTGCTTGATTGTTTTCAAATGAGTTTTTAAATTTCTTTTCTTAATTACACTTGTTGTGCCTTGCCCCCCTGGTCACTTTATCACCTATATTTTAAATTTCTATACTTAACCCCCTGAACTTTTAACCCAACTTTCAGTTACTCCCTACTATCCGACACCATTAATTTTTTATGGGAATTTTAATCATGTGCATTGCACATGACTCAATTTTGAGGGTATTTTGGTCCAAACCAATATAAAACTTTAAATAAATGAAAATTGCAGAATAATTCATTTAAAAAATATTTAAAAATTTGAAAACTATAGAAAAACATTTAAAAAAGAGTAAACTACCAAAATAGTCCCTCATCTTTGACTCCGTTTCAATTTCGTCCCTCTCTTTTTTTAGCTCAATTTCATCTCTAGCCTTTCAATTTGTTTCAATTTAGTCCTTATCGTCAAAGTAATTGACGGAATGTCAACATAAGGACTAAATTGAAACAAATTGAAAGGTTAGGTATGAAATTAAGATCAACAAAAGGACAAGGATAAAATTGAGACGAGACCAAAGGTGAGAGACAATTTTGATACTCTAAATATTAATATAACATACAAATTAATATATATACATATGTAAATATTTATTTATATAGTGGATTAATATATATTTTTAAATACAAGTTAATATGCAAAAAATTAGGATTATATTCATTATTTCATAAATGTTTACTCTAATAATAATCCCAAATAGTAAATCACGTAAGCATCTATTCTCACATTATTTTAATGAAATCGTAAAGGTTATAGATATTGGGTACTAAATAACAGTATTCAATTTATATTAACACCCAATCTAAATTTTGATACCCAATCAATTTGAACAATACCCAAATAATTTCAAGCCCTCTGTAATAATATATAGTCAAATTTATAGCGCTAAATAAATTCTCCCACCAATATTAACAAAAGCGAATAAATTTCAATCCTCAAATAATAATATTCAAACAACCTCAATTTCTTATTGATCACTTTTGAAATAAAAATAAATAAATAAACTTATGTGGCTTCTGAAATAAAATACTTCATTATATTGATCACTTTTGAAGTATTTTATTTCAAAAGTCAATTAAGTTTATTTGTTTTATTTTTATTTTAGAAGTGATATATAAGAAATTGAGGTTGTTTGAGTATTTTCATTTGGGGATGGAATTTATTACATCTTGTTAATATTGGTGGAAGAATTAATCTAGAGCTAGAAACTTGAGTATATATTATTACGCAGGCTTGAAATTATTTGGGTATTGTTCCAATTGAGTGGGTATCAAAATTTAGAATAGGTATTGTTAATATTAATTGAATATTATTATTTGGTACCCAATATCTATAACCCTTAAGATTTTACTAAAATGAAGTAATAATAGTGTGACACTCCGGTTATTAAAATAATGGGTTGCCAGTCCTCTACTCAAATATAACAGGATTTTTAGTTGGCTCATTCTTAGCATCACTATCGAAAACTAATTAATTACTAAAATCATATGAAGCCCGGTGTCAAATTTTAAAACTTATTAAATTGCCATAATTAAATTCCATTCACCACAAACCATTCCAAATAATTAATACATTAACCACGAATAATAACTGAATAATGAAATAATAAAATAATCCAACTGACTGAATAAACACTCGGTATAAATCTAATACAATAATCCATCAAAACTGAATAAATAAAGACTTAATAAAATAAGAGTCTGGTAGTGGGCGACATGCCCGAATAACAACGAAATGAAATCCTAATCTAGAACTCAAAGATAGATATGCGAGTAATGAAATACCTGCAAGCATCCCCACAGCTGCTGCAACACCGTCTGACTGGAAAGAATAATCATGCCCGACGTCTTTGTGACTGAGTACCTAAAAGTTTTGAAAATAGTTTAATGCGGGTCAGAGCCCAAAATTCTTTTTAAAATATTTTGCAAGTATTTAAAATGAATTAATAAATATGCAATACAATCTTTCATATTTAAACTCGTGTCACCCCTCATCTATAGTGCGCACCTAACTCATGTATTTTAAACACTCTAGTTATGATATCCAGCTAAACTATTACCAACTTTAACCTTAGCCCCACTCGCTACCCTTCTAGCCAAACGGTGTTATAAGTATTTATGCTTTGCTTTAATTCTTATTAAGCTACACATACGCTAAATCATTTTAGTTCTCATCATTATCTGATACAAATAGCTTCACGTCAGTTATTGATTTAATATTCAGACATTTATTTTATTCATCCGTGTATATTTATCACACTTATATACGTATATTCACATCACATCCATTATACATACATATATATCGCTCGCTATATACGTATAACCGCAATCCCCAGAGTATTACGTAGCGGATGTAATTATCTAGTATGCTATCAGGCTCTAGGGGCATCACGTACCCACCTAGACCATCGGGCCGGAATCTCTCCACTGAACCCAAATCGTACACGTAAAACCGGAGGCGGTCATATTCATACATCTGTGGATCATAACCATATCACATTACTCCACTAGACTCTAAACTCACATATACTAGTCGTGCGGCAAACCTATGACCTGGGGACTCGATCCTACACCTGCTGGTCAACGCCAGGGTGGAACCCCCACTACGCGCAACCTCCAACGATAACATCCCTAGAGCAGTTATGTTTTACATATATCAATCACACAAATATATTCATAAACATATACACTGTCTTTATACCCGTGTATATATATATACAGAAAGTCTCTTGTAAGGACTCCTTATGGTGCAGACCCCGGTACATACCATTTTTTTAAAATAGAAAAAAAATGATTTTTTTTATCAAACTTCATGGATATGATATCCACGGTGATAAGATCATCTCCAATTTTTTTTTATCAAAAAATTAAAAAAAAAAACAGTTGAGATGAGGTGATATGTCAAAAAATTGTATCAATATGCATTTTCAACCGTTAAAAATTTAGGTCAGCGCCAGACACTTGATTGATTGAATTTTTTATGAAACTTCATAGATATGATCTTCTCAGTGTCGAGATCATATCCATGAAGTTTCATCAAAAAATTCAATCAAAAAGTGGGTCAGATGATCATCAAAATTTCAACGGTCGAAAATGTATACTTCTACCATTTTTTACACATTACCTCATCTCAACAGGCTTTTTATTGAATTTTTTGATGAATAAAATTGGAAATGATCTTCTCACAGTGAAGATCATATTCATGAAGTTTCATAAAAAAAAATTACTATTTAAAAAAAATAGTATATACTGGAGTTTTCACCATAAGGAGTTCTTACAGGAGGGGCCTATATATATCGGTTAAACGTGCATATGTCACTCGTAGCACTAGCCCATTATCCCTGAGTCTAATCCCGACTCCCGAATACATAAGAATCCCATACTTAATTGATTCACAATTATAATACTTAACTTGGACACATAGTTATTTCCATCTAACCCGTATCCCAAATCTATCCGAATTTCCAAGACGAATCTGTTAATTAATTTTTGAGTTCTAAACACCCATAATATCATACCCTAGATCTATTCCCGACTAACCCAAGGTAAAATAATGTCTCCAAATATTTTTTCTGAAGTCCTAATATCAATTTCGAACCTCCTAAAATAATTCAGACCCAAACCAATTCACAAAACAATCAAAATACCAAGTCGAGGTCGAACAGGTGGTCCGAATTGGTCACCCCTGGGTTCTGCCTAAAGCAGACCTGCTTGTTTTTTTACGAAAATTCCACCACTTTGTTACCCCATATGAGTTCCACTATTCATCCATAGCCAGAATATTATCACCCTAACATTCCTAATCATCAATAGACATATTTTCACATCTCGATTGATCCAATAACAATATAAAACATGGGATCCAACATCAATTTTCCTAGAATTAATTAACATCTTAATTCTAATCAAATTTATAAATTTTATCATTCAAGAACACATTTTTATAACATGGTTCAATCTTAGACTTTTCTAAAAATCTCACATTTTATATATGAACCAAACTCATATTTCATATGACAGAATAATCATTTTAATTTTTATGGATTCATCCCCCTAGACCCCATTTTTGTCATATGAATCCCACGCAAAATTCATAATTGTTTCACAAACTATGATATGAATTAAAACATGCATACAATATGAAGCAAGTTTAAATATTTGCCTTAGATTATAGTAGTGTGTGAATTCCTCCTTTGTGTACGAGAATTCTAGTCCATAAATTGCCTCTCTCTTCCTTCCCAAATTACTTTTTCTTGGATCTTTCTTAGTTCCCCCTTCTCTTTTCTATCCTCTCTCACTTTTGGACTCTTGTAATGGTGGTCTCTGGATGCCCCCAACCATCCACCTTCCCCTATTATAATCCTAATTCCGAAACTATGTTATTTCGTAAGTGTAAAATAACCCGTATGACCTATGCCGGTCCCAGCTAGTCTAAAAAGCTCCGGGAACCCGATTACTACCCCCCGAGTACCTAATTTTGCCTATTCCAACTCATTCCGGATCATTCGTGCACTCAAAATCACCATCTGAGTCACCAATCATCAATTTTTCACCTCATTCCTAACATGACCCCGCACGCGTGTCCCGAATGAGATAGTGTCAAATTCCGTCAATTTTACTCACTAATGGCATAATAACATTTAACACATTGTAATTTACTTTTCTCACTAGTAAATATATTTTCATATAAATATTATTCTTTTTCTCACCAATTAATACTTATTAAATTCTTGTTATATCTCTTTTTAATTAAATTTCATGCACACATGTAATTTAAATGCTAAAAAATACGGTGTGTCACATACTTTCTCCCTTACAGAGAAATTTTATCCCCGAAATTCGAGCATTCCTAGCATAAAGATCTCGGGATATTTCTCCCGCATATCATCCATCCTCTCCCACGTCTACTCGTCCGCATTATAGTGCCCCCCACTGAACATGAACAAAGGACACCACCTTTGGCCATAGCTCACACTCACTACGATCCAAAATAGAAATCCGTCTTTCCTTATATGAGATATCGAGCTGCAAATCAATCTCCTCCGGTGGAATGTGCCAATATGCCCTATCACTCCCTAGGTACTTCTTCAATGACGACACATGGAGCATGTGTGAATCCGCTACAGATGCTCCGGTAGGGCGAGCCTATATGCAAGTAGACCTATTCTCTTAATGATCTAAAAAACCCACATACCTCGGAGCTAGCTTCCCCTTCTTCTCAAATCTCATAAATCCTTTTATATGAGACACCCGCAACAATACCTTGTCACCCACATCTAGCTCCACATGCTTTCTATCAACCATCAGCGTAGCTCTTATGTCCATATCACCCTGAATGAGCTAAATCTTGGACGAAGTGTTTTGGATCATCTCAGGTCGAAGAAGATTTGTGTCCCCCACCTTTAACCAATGAGAGGGTGAACGACAAAGTCAGCCATACAATGCCTCAATAGGTACCATTTCGATAGTGAACTGGTAAGAATTATTATACGTGAACTCCACCAGTGGAAGGTACTGCCCCCAACATCCCCTAAAATCAAGTATTCACATTCTGAGCATATCCTCCAACATCTGATTAACCTGCTTAGTCTGCCCATTAGTCTGCAGATGATAAGTCGTACTCAACCATAAATCAGTCTCCATCGGCTCCAGTAAACTCTCCCAAAAAAGGAACACAAGTATCTTATCTTGGTCGAACACAATATGAATCAGTACCCCATGTAGCCTCACTACCCTGGCTATAAAGAGTTGGGCGTACTGTCCCGTCGTATAGTCCGTCGTAACTCACAAAAATTAGGCTATTTTGGTCAAATGATCCATAATGACTCATATGGAATCGTGCCCCCTCTGTGATGTTGGTAGTCCCGTAAGGAAGTCCATCGATATACTCTCCCACTTTCAAACTGGAACCTCCAATGGATGCAACATCCCAATTGGCCTCTAATGGTCTACCTTCACTAACTAACAAGTGGTACACTTCGAGACGAACTCAGCTATGTTACGCTTTATGTCAGCCCACCAATACTATCTGCGTATATATTAGTACATCTTATCCCTGTCGAGATACAAATCTCAACCCATGAGATTCTATCATGACAGCAAGTCACGAGTCCCCATCCTATGGGACTATAAGCCTCCCATTGAAGCATAAGCGTCCCTATGAACTGATCGAGTAAGTCTCTTCCCCCTCTGCCAACAACTGGCATACCTTGTCCTAACAAAATTGATTGGCATCCTATACCTTCACAACTCGCATAACAATATTGGGTGTGATAGTCAAATCTGCCATATATGCTCAAGTAACTGTGTTACATTGCCTAAGCTCACCCCACTTTGCTTTCTAGACTATCGCTAACTCCTCCCGTAGGTCATCGATTCAATGCGTCTGCTACCACGTTAGCCTTCCCCGGATGGTACTGAATGTCAAACTGATAGTTCTTCATGAACTCCGTCCATCTACACTATTGCATATTGATATCCTTTTGAGCGAACAGATACTGTAGCGACTTATGATTCGTGAACAGACTAAACTTCTCCCCCATGAGGTAGTGCCACTAAATCCTCAAGGCAAAAACTACAGCAACTGGCTCCAAATCGTGCGTGGGATATTTCCTCTCGTGGGGCTTAATCTTGCGAAAAGAATAAGCTACATCTCAATCCTTCTACTATGTAACACCCCCAAGTTCCTGCAAGGATGCATCGATAAATACAAGATACTCCACTATTCCCTTAGGTAGTGCGAGTACGGGTGCTGAAGTCAACTTGTGCTTTAGCTCATCGAAATCTAATTTACACTAATCATCCCACACAAACGATACCCTCTTACGAGTCAAATTCTTCAATACACCCGTAATCTTCGAGAAACCCTTGATAAAATGGCGATAATACCCTGCCAACCTCAAGAAACTACATATCTCTGTAGGTGTCGTGGGCTGACCCCACTCCCTTACCATTGCAACCTTACTCGGGTTCACTGAAATGCCTTTGCCAGATAGAATATGACCCAAGAATTGCACCTCACTCAACCAAAACCTACACTTATCTAACTTTGCATACAACTAATGGTCATGTAATGTCTGTAGAACCATACACAAATTCTCTGCATGCTTTCCCTCAGTCTGAGAATATACCAAAATGTTGTCTATGAACACAATCACGAATTGGTCCAAAAAGTCTCTGAACACCCTATTCATGAGATCCATGAAGACTGCTAGAGCATTGGTTAGCCCAAACAACATAATCCTGAACTTATACGACCTATACCGCGTCATGATAGCGGTCTTAGGGACATCCTACTCCTTAATGCTCAACTGATGATAACTCGATCTCAGGTCTTTCTTTGAGAAGTAAGTTGCTCATCTCAACTGGTCAAACAAATCATCAATTTGAAGTAACGGATATTTATTCTGAATCGTGACCTTGTTCAACTCTCGATAATCAATGCACAGTCTGAATGACCCATCCTTTTTCTTCACAGATAACTCTGGATCACCCGCGGTGATGTACTCCTTCCCAAGAGCTGCTGAATCTGGTCCCTCAACTCCCGCATCTCTGATGGGGTGATACAATACGACACACGTGCAATTGTCCTAGTCTGAGGCGCTAAATTAATAATAAACTTTATCTCCTGACTCGGCGGCAAACCCAGTTTCATCTGCAATACATCCGCAAAATCCATGACCACTGAGATCGAGTCAAATGATATAACCACCTCTTGTGAGATCTCCTCCTCAGTATAATACAGGTGCGTGATAGACCCCCCCCCTCCCCAGGAAGATACATATCCATGAAGAATATATCATGCCCTAGAATGGAAAACACAATGGTCCTACCAAAACAATCCACCATCGCCCTCTACTCTGCAAACTAGTCCATGCCCAGAATGACATCATACCTAGTCATATCTAATACGAGTAAGTCAGATTCTAAACACAATCACCCGACCTCTACCCACACCCCACTAAAAATAGAGTGAATAAGGGCCTCACCACCTAAAGGTGAATCAGCACACATCATAATACTATTGGTTGTCTCTAATAAATGGATTGTGCGTGAAAATCTAGTGGCTATGAAAGAATGCAATGCTTCTGTATCAAATAATACCCGACCATATGTCCATGGATAGGAAACTTACCCTCAACTGCTGGTAGCGCTTGTGGCACCTATGGTATCATCACATTCTGGACGTTATAGACACGCTCATACTATAATTGTCCCTGCTGCGATTAGATTGCTAGCATTAGTGGTGCTGGAGGTGGTAATTGTGCTTGCTGCCTCTGCTGGGCACCATACTGCTACCCTTTGGCTCTTTATGAGCGGGCTCTTTTCATGTAACTTGACTCCCCACAAATAAAGCAACGACCTATGAATCCCTCTGCTTCTGGCCCTATTGGCCAAATCGGGGATATCCTGGTCACTGGCCCTGGTGGCCACTCCCGTTATTCATTTGGCCCTGATAGCCCTAAGGAACATGTTGTTGTTGCTGTGGTCGGGCCCCTGCCTAAAATCGCTTCCATCTAGTGTGAATCCTTTTGATCAAAATTTCTTAGTCGGATTCCCATGTTGGAGATCCTACTCTGTATACCAGTTTGCTGCTGTGGTGCTCCACTAGTATCAATACCTCCCGTCTTGACCGAGTGGCTAGACTCTTCCACTATCTTGCCTCCCTTCACATGGAGGCGGTGGTTCTGACAGTGAACTTGTGTGGCATTAACAACCTCGGTATACATCTTCAATGTTGGATTACCCAACAAGTGTTGCCAGATCCTCCAATTAAGCCCATCCATAAATTTCAACATCTTTTTCTCCTCAATGTTCACCTCGTTATGCACAAAGTTTGTCAGAGAGGTAAACTTCTCATACTCGGTCACAGTTCGACCCTCCTATGCGACATCAATAAACCCTCTTCGCATCTCAGTCTGAATTGCTGATAGGAAAGTACTTGCGGTCAAATCGCACCAGGAACATTGCTATGGTTATCGTATCCCACTCCTTAGATGTGGTGACGGACTCTCAACGCTGTTAGGCTTCTTCAACCAACTTGAATGTATCCAGTATCTGTTTCTGAGTGTCACTGCACTCAACCATGCAGAGATGATGTTGTATGTCTTTCTTCCATTGACTGGCATCCACCACATCTTCACTGCCTTGGAACTCTAGTAGATGCCTTTTCTGAAAGGCCTCCCGAACCCTCTCCCACACTGATGGCTTCGGGTGGGCCTGGAAGACCGGTGCCACCGCCTACTAAGGCTGAATCTACAGCAACTACTATGCCATGGTGGTAATGGATGAATTTACCACCTATGTAACTATATTATCAACCTCTGAGTCCGTCACCGTCCCCAGTGGCACCCGTGGCTCCTGCTGAGCCTCCCCTTAATTGACCCTTTTAGCGGCCCTGGCTTATCGTCCTCTCTTTGGCATCATCTGAAACTAGACCGAATTGTATAAGTCCAAAATTAATACAATTTATATCAACATAAGAATGTAAATACATAAATGGAAGCAACAATCCTAGTAATAAGGCTCTATATCAAAGAAATATTATGCTGGAAAACATAGTAGGTCCGCACAGATCATAAGGACACTAAAACCTGATGCTCTGATACCATCTGTGACACCTCGCCTATTAAAATAATGTGTGGCCAGTGCTCTACTTAAATAATGGGTGGCCAGTGCTCTACTGAAATAAAAAAGGAATCTCAGTTGGCTCATTCTTAACATCACTGTCAAAAACCAATTAATTACTAATAACCTATAAAGCCCGGTGTCAAATTTTAAAACTTATTAAATTGCAATAATTAAATTCCATTCACCACAAACCATTCCAAATAATTAATACATTCTCCACGAATAAAAACTGAATAATGAAATAACAAAATAATCCAACTGACTGAATAAACACTCGGTATAAATCTAATTCAATAATCCATCAAAACTGAAAAATAAAGACTTAGTAAAATAACTGTCTGGTAGTGGGTGACATGCCCGAATAACAACTGAATGGAATCCTATCTAGAACTCAAAGATAGATGTGGCTAATGAAATCCATGCAAACATCCACAGCTACTACAACACCGTCTGACTTGAAGGAATAATTATGTCCGGCATCTCTATGGTTAAGCACATAAAAGTTTTGAAAATATATGGATGTGGGTCAGAACCCAAAATCCTTTTGAAAATATTTTTCAAGTGTTTAAAATGCATTACTAAATATTCAATATAATCTTTCATATTTAAACTGGTGTCGCACTCCCATGAGATAAGCCAAACCCCTCATCTATAGTGCACACCTAACAATGTATTTTGAACACCCTAGTTATGCTACCCTGTTTAACTAGTACCAAGGGCGGAGCTAGGATTCCTCTAAGGGGTGGACTAAAATTAGTAATAAATTCGAGAATTTTTGTCCGGGGTTTAGGGAGATTTCCCAAGAGGTGAAATTTATTATGTTTTTATATCCATTTATCTATATTATTTTTTGTTTTCCAGCAATTTTTAACCCTTACAAATTTTGATTTTTCTTTTGTTTTTGATAGAATGTAAATATATATATTATACCACGACAAACAACCCAAACTAAATTACAATGAGACCCAACCAAACAATAAAGTTACAACATACTCACAAAAAAAAAGGCCCAATAATCACAAGAGCCCAACAAATCTCTCAACCAAAACACCCCAACAACAAAAAAACATTTACCCAAGCTTAACGATTGAAAAAACAAAACCCAGGAAACTACACAGCCAAACAATCTCCACGTCTCAGAACAAAAATAGCACCTGTCAGTCAAAGCCACACATGTCTCCACCGCTGCAAACCCAAATTAAAAGACATGAAAGCCTGAAAATTCAAACCCCACTCAACTAAACCAAGATCAAACATTTAAGACAACTAAATTAATCACATTATGCATCCCCACATCTCTGACCAAAACCCAACAAATACCATGGAATCCAAGGGAAATAAATCTTTAATTCACTACCAATGAGCTCAAACAACCAACAGAAAATACAATCTTTAGCCGACAAGAGCCATTTTGAACAATCTACACGAGCTGAAAATCACAGGACCACCATATCAAATCAAACCGGGCAAACCCTAAACCCCAAATGCAATAACATCTTAACTTCAAGTAGCAATTTTTAACCCTTATAGTTTTTTTTCCAATTTGGGAGGGGTGGGCTACAGCCCTGGTGGGCCCACCCCTAGATCCGCCCTTGACTAGTACCAACCTTAACCTCACCCCCATTCTCTACCCTTCTAGAAAAATTGTGTCAAAAGTATTTATTCTTTGCTTTAATTCTCATTTAGCTACACATACACTAAATCAATTTAGTTCTCATCATTATCCTATACAAATAACTTCGCCCAGTTATTAATTTAATATTTACACATTTATTTTATTTACCCGTGTATATTTGTCACATTTATATACGTATATTCATATCGCATCCAATACACATACATATATATCGCTCTCTATATACGTATAACCGTAATCCCCAAAGCATTACCTCGCAGATGCATTTCTTTAGTATGCTATTAGACTTTTGGGACATCATGCACCTACCTGGGCCACCGGGTTGGAATCTCACTATCGAACCTAAATTGTAAACGTAAAATCATAGGTGGTCATAGTCATACATCCGTGGGCCAAAACCACACCATATTACCCCACTAGACTCTAAACTCACATAAAGTGGTCGTGTGATAGACCTATGACCTGGGGAATTGATCTTACACCTGTTGGTCAACGCAATCTCCAATGATGATATATTCATAAGTATGTATACTTTCTTGATACCCGTATATATATATATATATATATATATATATATATATATATATATATATATATATATATATATATATATATCGGCTAAATGAGCATATGTCACTCGTAGCACTAGCCCATAATCCCAGAGTCTAATCCTGACTCCCAGATAAATAAGTAATCCCTTACGTAATCGATTCACAATTATAATGCTTAACCTGGACACTAACCAATTCCCATCCAGCCTGTATCCCAATTTTATCCGAATTTCCAAACCAAATCTGTTAATTAATTTTCGAGTGTCGTTCATCTGAGACACCTAATTTTATACCCCGGATCTATCCCCGACTAATCTAAGGTAAAATAATGTCTTTATATATTTTTTTGAAGTCCTAATATCAATTATGGACCTCCTAAAATAATCCATATCTAAACCAATTCACAAAATAATTAAAATACCAAACGGGGGTCTAGCAGGTGGTCTGATCCGGTTCTCCCCTGGGTTCTGCCCAAGGCGGACATGCTTAGTTTTTGACGGAAATTCCACCAATTTCTTACCCCATACGAGTTCAATTCTTCATCCATACCCATAATATTATCACCCTAACATTCCTAATCCTCAATAGACATATCTACACATCTCGATTGATCCAAAAACCATATAAAACATGGGATCCAACATCAATTTTCCTAGAACTAATTAACATCTTAATTCTAATCAAACATACAAATTTTATTATTTAAGAACACATCTATATAACATAATTCCTCTCAGATTTTTCTCAAAATCTCACCTTTTATATATTAACCAAACTCAGATTTCATATGAGATAATAATCATTTTAATTTCTAGGGATTCATCCCCCAAAATCCCATTTTTGTCATATGAATCCCACCCAAAATTCATAATTGTTCCACCAACTATGATATGAATTAAAACACGCACACAATATCAAGCAAGTTAAACACTTGCCTTAGATTATAGTAGTGTCGGAAGTTGCCTCTCTCTTCCTTCCCAAATTACTTTTCTTGGATCTTTCTTGGTTATCCCTTCTCTTTTCTCTCCTCTCTCACTTTTGGACTCTTGGAATGGTGGTATGGCTATCCCTACCATCCACCTTCCCTTCTTATAATCCTAATCCTAATATTAGGTTATTTCTTAATGTAAAATGACATGTATATCCCTATGCAGGTCCCAACTAGTGTAAAAAACTCCGAGAACCCAATTACTACCCCCGGGTGCCTAATTTTAACTATTCTGACCCATTCCGGATCATCTATACACTCAAAATCACCATTCGAATCACCTATCATTAATTTCCTATTTCATTCCTAATACAACCCCGCACGCGCATCCCGAATGAGATACTATCAAATCCCGTCGATTTTACTCACTAACGACGTAATACCATTTGACATAACTTAATTTATTTTCTCACTAGTAAATATATTTTCACATAAATATTAATCTCATTCGAACTTATTAATGTTTATTAAATTCTTATTATTTCTCATTTCAATTACGTTACGTGTAATTTAAATGTTCAAAAATTCGTGGTGTTACATACTTCCCCCCTTATAAAGGAATTTCGTCCACGAAATTCGGACATACTTGGCATAAAGCGCTCGGGATATTTTTACTTCTAAAAAGATATTTTATTTAAAAAATAAAAAATAGATTTCTAATAGATAAAAAACAAATTTCCAATAACAAAAAAAGGATTTACAATTACAAAAATATGTTTTCAACTTAAATTAGGAAAATCCTAAAAAAATCCAGTTAAAAAATCAGGAACATACTAGATTTTTTTGAAAAATATGGAAATTGCAAAAAATACATAAAACATTTGGATATATATATATAATACATTGAAAAATAAAACGGTATATTTAAATATGGGAAAAGTGAATAAATATTGTTTAAAAATCTGCAAAAAAAACTTACAAAAACACTAACATCTTTTTAAAAAATCTGGGGAAAATTGAAAAAACATTTATTAAATATGGAAATGTTACAAAAATATGAAGAAAAAAAACTACAAAACTTTTTAGAACCTGAAATATTGAAAAAGACTTTTAAAAAATATAAAAATTGAAAAGGACTTAAAAAATCTAGAAATGTTTAAAAAACTATATTTTCAGGAAAAACTTATTTTCAGGAAAATAAAATATATTTCCAACAAAAAAAATTTCCCCCACAAAAATATATTTTTAGAATAAAAAAACATATCCCCAGAATTTTGTTACCCCTTATTTCAAGGAAAAAATGTAATTCTAGCAAAGAAAAAACTAAACAAATTTAGTAAAAATCTAACAAAACAAACAATAACCTTAAAAAACTTATCTCCAATAAAATTTATTAATACATAAAAAACTAATTTTTTTGAGATTATTTTAAAATATTTTCAAATACAACTCTAAAAATTAATAAAAAAAATCTAGAATATATATATATATATATATATATATATATATATATATATATATATATATATATATATATATATATATATATATAACATTCTTATCTAGATCCATTATAAATCTAACAAAAACCTTTATAAATTCAAGTTAGATCCAACCTTTACAAATGTGTGTGTGTGTAAAGAGATGGGAGAGAGGAGGGTGGGGGGCTAGGCAGCAACAAGGCGGGGGACGGAGGTGGGGGGTTGGCACCCATGGCTCCATGGCTAAGGGAGAAAGAGACCAAACTAACCTTTAAAAAGTCATACGCATTGCACATGCCTAACGTTTTTCGCGAGAAACTAATGGAGTTGGACAATAGGTGGTAATTTGCAGTCGTGTTGGAAGTACAAGGGGTTATCTAATGAAACTGAAAGTTGAGGTGGAAAAGTGACCTAAGTGTAATTAGTCATAAATATAAAGTTAGTTAACAAAAATATGAAGAAAAATTGTTTTCAAATAAAGTCTTTATAAAAAAAATCCCAAAAGTGACTGACAACGAAAAACAAATTAATAACCGAATAAAACTTAAATATGTAAATCAAAATCTTAGCACAATTTTAAGTGTTTTTCATATATATGTGGCAGATTTGTTCAAGTAATTTTTTTATAATCCTGAACCTCCACACGAACGAGCCCTTTGAACTCCCTCATGCGAGCTAAACAAGGGGAACTCTGTGCCAAAACCACCCTAACGCACGCCCCGCTTACTATCAGGTATTCATTAGGAGTTCTGAACCTTAGACCAACGGTTATTATCCGAGTCAATCAAGTCCGATTTTTGTCACTGAGACAACCAGAGTGGATCATTCAAGTAATTGTAATACCCCGCCCACCCGGGGAGAGCAAGCGACGTGCTACTCATCGATAAAACTAACCAAATCCACAATATAACAAGGTATAGAGCATCTAAATCCCACAATAACAAAAGAGAAACCACTAATCTCAAATCTCTTCAAATAAATACAACAAGTCTCTCGAATAAATACAACAACTAAAATAAATCTTCAATGCTTTATACATCAAAATAAATACAATCTTCTCAACTTGTATTCCCGAATATTCTTCCCAAAATAATCCACGCTAAAAATCATCCCAATCAAATCCAAAGCGCCCGAAATACACGCTAACCTACCACTAAAAGAAAATATGGGGAAGTACATAATACGATAGGAAATATGGTCAACAAAAATGTTAGCGATGAATAAAACGTAACTATACGAATACGAATATTCAAATCAAATGCAAATCTCAATAGCATTTTATCAATAAATTTCTCAACAACACATTAACCGGGTCACCGGGACTCACCCCATCCGCATATTCTTTATCAAGTCATAGCCCTTGGAAGCAGAAATTTTGGCGGGTGCCCAACGTCCGTGCCATATTAAAATCCCATGACAACGTGCTCAACAACAACATGAATAATACCACATGAATCAAAATAATTCCAACAATTATCTTTCTAG
Organism: Sambucus nigra; assembly: GCA_949130495.1. Lineage (NCBI taxonomy): Eukaryota > Viridiplantae > Streptophyta > Magnoliopsida > Dipsacales > Adoxaceae > Sambucus > Sambucus nigra. The sequence continues at coordinate 401,369,730 of OX422220.1, forward strand.
ATTTCAATGAATTTAACAATTCAAAATATGAGTTCAATTAACGAGAAGTCAACGGAATAAACACTCGCGAGATTTAGGAGCATATTGTGTAAAACCCCGTACCTCAAACCACCAAAAGATACCATAATAATTCTGCCTAGAAACAGCAGAATAAGTCACCAAAAATCTGCTCGAAAGATCACTAAAAGCTCCTCCAAGAACAACCTCAAAATAGCCCCAATAACACCTCCAAAAACATAAGGTTGAATGCATAAATCAAAGGGCTTATTTGTGTATAAAAGAGAAGAATGAAAAATATGTTTGCTGGCAAAAAGTTATACCAAAAAGTGTCACCCACGACCTTATTTTATAAGGCAAAGAATAAGAGTTGTAAAGAAATCAAACTCCTCAAAAACTGCTTGTTGTACACGTTTTCTGTTAGGGTCGATTGATTGACCCCCAGGCGTCGATCGATCGATCGCCGAGGAAAACTGACACTTCGCCTAAAAATGACTATAAGACTAAATATTTAAAAATCAATATAAAATCCGTTTTAACTCCGTTTTCAAAACCGTTTGAAATTCTCGCCTTTAAAAATAATAACCAACAAGTTTGAGCAATAAAAATAATTTTATCTCAAAATTTATTTTTCCTCTTTATTTTGAAAATACCCCCAAAATTACGTGGGTTGTTACACTTCTTTACTAATAATGGAATTTCGCCCTCGAAATTCGCCGAATGCCTAACTCTCAAAAATCAGGACACAAATCTCCAAAACTAATCTCGTCACCAAAAATAAATTCCTCACATCTAATCTAGATGCCTAACGCAAAACGATTCTCTAAAAATTTCTATCTCCAAAATACGCGCCACAAAAACGCAACAAACTCAAAACCCAAGACCCGAGGGTTGTCATATACCTATGCTCTGATACCATTCTGTAACACCCCGCCCGCCCGGGGAAAGCGAGCGGCGCGCTACTCATCGATAAAACTAACCAAATCCATAATATAACAAGGTATAGAGCATCTAAATCCCACAATAACAAAAGAGAAACCACTAATCTCAAATCTCTTCAAATAAATACAACAAGTCTCTCGAATAAATACAACAACTAAAATAAATCTTCAAATCTCTATACATCAAAATAAATACAATCTTCTCAACTTGTATTCCCGAATATTCTTCCCAAAATAATCCACGCTAAAAGTCATCCCAATCAAATCCAAAGCACCCAAAATCCGCGCTAACGTGCCACTAAAAGAAAATATGGGGAAGTACACAATACGACAGGAAAGATGCTCAACAAAAATGTTAGCGATGAATAAAATGTAACAATACGAATACGAATATTCAAATCAAATGCAAATCTCAATAGCATTTTATCAATAAATTTCTCAACAACACATTAATCGGGTCATCGGGCCTCACCCCATCCGCATATGCTTTATCAAGTCATAGCTCTTTGAAGTAGGAATTTTGACGGGTGCCCAATGTCCATGTCATATTAAAATCTCATGACAACGTCCTCAACAACAACATGAATAATACCACATGAATCAAAATAATTGCAACAATTATTTTTCCAGATTTCAATGAATTTATCAATTCAAAATATGAGTTCAATTAACGAGAATTCAACGGAATAAACACTCGCGAGATTTAGGAGCATATTGTGTAAAATCCCATACCTCAAACCACCAAAAGATACCATAATAATTCTGCCCAAAAACAGCAGAATAAGTCACCAAAAATCTGCTCAAAAGATCACCAAAAGCTCCTCCAAGCACAACCTCAAAACAACCCTAAGAAAACCTCCAAAAATCTAAGGTTGAATGCATAAATCAATGAGCTTATTTGTGTATAAAAGAGAGGAATGAAAAATATGTTTGTTGGCAAAAAGTTGTACCAAAAAGGGTCACCCACGACCTTATTTTATAAGGAAAAGAATAAGAGTTGTAAAGAAATCAAACTCATCAAAAACTGCTTGCTGCGCACGTTTTCTGCTGGGGTCGATCGATCGACCCCTAGGCGTCGATCGATAGATCGCCCTGGAAAACTCGCAGTTCGCCTAAAAATGCCTATAAGGTTAAATATTTAAAAATCCATATAAAATCCGTTTTAACTCCGTTTTCGAAACCGTTTGAAATTCTCGCCTTTAAAAATAATAACCAACAAGTTTGAGAAATAAAAATAATTTTATCTCAAAATTTATTTTTCCTCTTTATTCTGAAAATACCCCAAAAATTACGCGGATTGTTACAGTAATTATTGAAAGCAATATTAGATATATAACATTAAGCCAATCTGCCTATATTCCAAAGGGACTGAATCTAGATTGGGCAAGAGACATTTATATGCCTAATGGAGCATAGTAAACATCCAAGGCCACTAACAAAACCAAATCCCACATTTTTTTGTAAATAGCGATAAAATCAATTTTCTTGGTAAAACTTCGAAAAATTTAAAATAACACTAAATTTTAAATTTCCACCATTAGGTCTTCTTTTTATGATAGCCTAACTCAAAATATTTGATTTAAAAAAAAAATGTTACAACACTTTTTATTTAGTCAAAAAAATTATAGACCTTCACTCCCGTCCATTTTATTCTCTATTTCGATGTGGGACTTTATTGGTTTTCAAATGCATACAATTATGCTAGTGTTCAACCTCAAGGAGAATTCTCTAAGACGGATTAATGGATGATTTTTTTAAAAATAGTAAAAAAAATAATTTTGAATTGAGTATATTTTTATGGGTTCTTAGCATAACAGGGTACCCGTAAAGCAAAATTCAGCTCAAAATGAATTGTTTTGCTATTTAAAAAAAATGGGTCAAAAAACTGTCAATTTATAACTCCTTATAAATTGACAGTTGTTTTACCTATATTTTTAAAATAGAAAAGAATATCATCTTGGGTTGATATTTTTGATAGGGGTACTTTTAAATGTTAAGAACCCATAGAAAAATTCAACTCAAAATTATTTTTTTCACTATTTTAACAAAATTCGTCATTTATTCGTTCCATGAATAGTAATATGTTTAAGAGCCTACATGTCCATCTCAAATCACTTTACCCCAACCTTGTACATTTATGTAAAAATTAATCACAACATTTTTACTTTACCCAAATAATAAACTATAATATTATTTCCTATCCTTTTTCCAACATTATTTCCTATCATTTTTGCAATGTTACAACACTGCATTTTGGGCGGTAGTTTCGATATTTAATTTTGGTACGGTGATTTTGGTGAATCAATTGTTTAGATGTGTAAACCAAAACCAGGCATAAAAAAATCGGTAACTTTGATTTCGGTAGTTTTGATTTTCAGTAAGTAAAAAAAGTAAATCATCACCACGCTTTTTAAGTACAAAACAGTATGGTGTCATTCCATGAATACCCCTATAACAAACTAACATTTTATGGATTGAAATAAATTTACTATCTATCCAAAAAAATTATTCTCACCTTATTTACAAGATATTAATATTTTCTAAGCACGGAAAATACAACTTCATCGACAATTCACAAATATAATTTCTCAACATTATTGTGAAAGGACCTATAAAAAAAACGTCGGACATACCCACACAACCTAATTTAGGTTTCGTACCATAATTTTTCCCAATAAAGTTTTCACCCCATTTCATTTCACATTCAAATGTATTTATTATTATTATTATTATTATTATTATTATTATTATTATTATTATTATTATTATTATTATTATTATTATTATTATTATTATGGGTGGGTGGGTGGAAGCAGAGGCGGAGCTATTTTGAAGGGGAAAGTGCCCCACCCAGAAATATGAGAAAAAACTATAAAAATTTAGGGTAAATATGAAATAATAAAAAATAAAAGGTTAGGATCGGAAATAGAAAAAGAGAAAACTTGTACCTCTTTACTCAACCTTGCTCTTTACTGCTTAAAAAAACAAACAAACCCAAATACTCTCTCAACTCAGCCTTATTATGTTTCCCTCTGCCGCTGGTACCCTGCCTCCCACCGCGAACCCCATCCTGCTCCACCGCCGACACCGCTACTTTACGTAGGTAAATATATTGTTAGTTTAATGTTTTATTTACTTTGAGGTGATTTATGATGTAAGGTTTGATTTAATGTTTAGGTAAATATGGGTTGGTAATTTTTTTTATGATTTAATGTTTGATTTACTTTTATATTATTATGATTTAATAATTTAGTTAAATATGGTTAGTTTATGATTACATTTTTATTTGTTATTATTTGATTTACTTTGATGATTTATGATTTAAGGTTTGATTTAATGTTTAGGTAATTTTTTATGATTTAATTTTTGATTTACTTTGATGTTGTTATGATTTAATGATTATCTAGTGCGTTTTGTTGTGCATTTTTAATAATTTTTTTACTTTCCTTTTTAACTTCTTATACCTTTCTAAATCTTCTTGATTTTTACTCTTTTGCCACTCTTTAAAACTTACTTGTTTCTTTTGTATTATCGTTTACACTTCCTCACTCCATCACAAAGTCTCTTTTTTAATGGATCTTTTTCCTTTAGTCTCACCTAAAATTTGCTTACCTATTTTCTCAATATCATTATTTATACTTGACCAAGTGTTATTAACATTGTCGTCCAAATTCCAATTCATGTTTAACACGAACTTCTGCCTAAATTCTATATCTTTGCATCCTTTTAAATCCTTCCATTTGATATTTTGATAACCTATTTTCTCTTTTCGGTACTTAAATCCTTTAATGGATAAATCTATTACTAATAGGCGATGATGATTTGTTAAGCTTTCACCTGTTATAACTTTACAGCCTTTGCATATGTTCAAGTCTCTTCTTCTAAGTAAGCAATAATCTATTTAAGTTTTATTCTCTCCGCTTTTAAATGTTATTAAATGTTCTTCATTCTTTTTAAATGTGTTTGTTAATGCTAAATCATATGCCTTAGCAAATTCTAAGACAGTTTCCCCTCCTTCATTTCTCTTACCAAAACCACAACCTCTGTGTATCCCTGGATAACCGTCCTGTTCTACTCCTACATGTACATTTAAGTCACCTCCTTAAAATATGTTTCCATGCGTAGGATTTTGTTATAATACTTCATCCAATAATTCCCAGAATAGTTTCTTTATATTTTCATCTAACGCTCATTGGGGCGCGTAAGCACTTTTAACATTCAATATTGTTTTATATAAGACAATCTTAATGTTCATTAATCTATCTCCCCATCTTTTAACATCCACCACTTTATCTTTCATATAGTGATCAATAACAAAACTTACCCCATTTCTACAATTATCTCTCCCTCCCAAATAAAATAATTTATAACCTCTTCCTATCTCTCTACCATTTTCATAAAGGCCACGCCTTTAGCTCTCCCTGTGCACACGCAACACACTATATCCGCTCCTTCCTTCTTAAATCCACAGCCGGAGTCTCTATAAAGGGTCTCAGTGTCCCCTCTGCCATTGGTAACTGGCCATCACATAGCAGCATAAGGAGGTTATCGCTCTCACGATCTGACCGGCGCTGCCAATCATCGGTTATTGTTCTTATGTGAAAGTCATATTTGAAACTCTAAGACCCCAAGGGAACCTAGAAAATCCTATCTCTTTCAAACTCAGTACAGTTAAACACATGCACCATTGAGCTCGTATTTTATTGAGTTTAGGTTTCCAAATATGATGTTATTTGTGTATGATTCGAAAATGGAGTAAATGTTTGGTATGTCGGTATTTAAGTCATATTAGGTCCCTCAACCCTAAAAAACACAAATTTCTGGGTTAGTTGACATGGGTCATTAGTTTAAGGCATAGTTTGTTGGATTTTTTAGATGAGGGGTCTATACAATAAGCTCGATATAGTTTAGCGGGGCTTACTATAAATTTCCCTTCAATATGTGGAGCACAACGAATAATGATTACCTCTTTGAGGAATGAATGTCAATACCCAAGCAAACATATCTAAATTAGAGTAACTTTTCTCCTGGGCTATATATACTGAGACTCAATAAAGAAATCTCCCACCTTTTGAGTAATAATGTAAAATGTAATTGAAATGCCCCGGCCAGAATTTATGGTACCCATAGTCAACCTGGTCCGACCTGAGCGCTAGGTGTGAAGTGAAATAAAACAACCTACATAATGTTACTAGTCCAATTTTATTTAACTAACGTTTCACTTATTTATCATGAGATTTCCATTTAATTCATATTACGTGAGAGACCATGGGAAGTGTCCCTAGAATCTAATCATACAGAGCTGCTAACGTAAAATAAAAAGGATACTGACCGTACAACGCTTTCAAAATACGAAACTGCACCCAACCTGTCGTAACAAAGATGAGGGAATGAGCCGAATGCCTAGTGGGAAAAACACAACAATGCAATATAGAATCAAGCGGCAGAAAAGAGACTTTAACATGTTATATCTACTTGCATATGCAACTAACGCCGAATGCCTAGTGGGAAAAACACAACAATGCAATATAGAATCAAGCGACAGAAAAGAGACTTTAACATGTTATATCTACTTGCATATGCAACTAACTTATATATATATATATATATATATATATGTGTGTGTGTGTGTGTGTGTGTGTGTGTGTGTGTGTGTGTGTGTGTACACTTTAATGCATGAAATCATTTTCATTCCAAAAACGTTACTTATGCCATTTAATTCGCCTTAATCTTATAAAGAACCCCATCTTACATGACTTGACATTTATTTCTTGATTTAACACACCTGGGTGTGTTAAATACTTAAAAAAATACCTTTGTTTAAGGAAAAGCATTTCTATCACCGAAATTACCCCTTTCTTGCTCATACCAAATTTACCGTGGTATTTTCATTGAAAATCACCTTTCAACACAAGCAAGCACCATGTTGAAATGCTTATTTTTTTTCAAGGCCTTTCATAAACACACTCTTATGTTCTTTAGGGGTTAAACCTCGTTAGATAGCTTAATTACTTATTTAGTCACTTCACTTTACCATTCCTTTTACTTCATGGACATCAATCAATTTTCTTGCATTACTTGTCCACGTTATTCTTTACTGAAACAATCATTAATTTCATTCAAGATAGGTTGTATTTTCGTGTTCGCTACATAACCCATTTCTTGACATGTTCCACTTTTTATTATCTTTTTCTCATAATCTTCAAATATACGCATACTTTAACGGGCTCCACACCGCCGACTATGCTACCATATGCTCTAGCCAGTGACTTTGGGCCTTTCACCGTAAGGCTCCAGGCCCTTCTTAATTATTTCTGGTATCATAAGAGTCCATATTAAGGTGTTTTAATATTTTTCAAATGTCCATATTGTCACTCTTTCCTTTACCGGTCGAAGTCAAAACCCAGGGTCTCACCCCAACTTGTGTTACACTTTAAAATCATCAATTCTTGTCCTTTATTCATTTGTATTGACTTATCCCGAAATCATTTCCAATTAGGAACATTTTGTGTAACATATTTTTTAATATTTTTATTTCACAAAAATGTTCCTCATTACATAAATTTACCATTTTAACCATTTGTTTCCAAAATTTTCTTTTCCTCTATTTTCACAAGTGTTATTTTTCAAAACATTATTAGGTTACAAAATCTAACTTCTTAAATGTTTTTCACTCATTACCATTTATTTAACACTTTGGAGTAACATACATCTCAAGTTGAAAATCTTTTTATTTCATTACGTTCTTTAATAAAAAAAAATATCCTTTTTACCCTTTGAAAACTACTTCACAAAAAAATATTATTTTTCCCTTTATTTCCACATGTAGTCTTAAATGTCCATTTATCACATTTTTCACACCCTTTATAACAACTTAAAGGTTAAAATTTCTATCTTTTTAATTCATGTTTCAACCCACTAAAACCTCCATTAAACTTGTTTATACGTTCATCATCAAAATACTATAAGTTTACGTACAAGAGAAAATGGATTTTAATTCCAAAAATCCTATTAAATAGGTCTAACATATGATTTATTCTAAAATTTTCACAATATTGGCATAAACATAACTTTCAAGCTAAAAGACATTTTTATTTCTTTAAAACTTGGGTAAATGTCTATTCATACAAAAACCCAAATTTTCACAAAAAAATCTTAAGATGTTTGTTTATAAAGTATTTTCAATAAGCAATATATCATTTCAAATATTTTATTCCATAAATGTTTAGATATCAAGATTTCTTAAAATATATCATTTTTCTCAAAAACTCTTGGGATCTTTCATAAATCATCTTCTTTTTCACGAAAGCATAAGATATTACCTTCTTAAATCATTTATGCATTCTACTCTAACAAACTCTAGCCACAAGACCAATAATAGAGTTCTTAATCTAAGCGTAGAGTTTTTCCCCTAAAAAGAAGCTCCAAAATGGTAGGATGAATGTAGAAGAAGATGGAAACCTTCCTCCTACTAATGTGGAATTAAAGAGGTTACCTAGATCCACCACGCTTTCCTCCATGCAAGCTCCAATCAAAAACCACCTTTTATGCTCCATACTTCCTTCTTCTTCATCTCCAAAACCCCAAAAAAAACAACTCTAAAATTTATATCTTTGCTTAACAATGGTGGAAATGGGTGTATAAGGTTTAAATATGGAAGAATATAGTTAAACTATGGTGAATTTAGGTAGAGCTATTGTGGTTTTAAGGTGGTGTGTGGTGGTTGAAGGAGGGAGAGCTTCAAGAGCTATAGAAAGGGGCTAAATCTAATGGAGAATTCCCTAAATGGGACAAACCCCATATAAATAATCCAAAAATTCTAAGTGGTTATGTACCCCAAATTCCCTTACACTTAACCCTTTAGGCCCAAGGCAATCTAGTCTTTTGTCTCACATTTTGATCTGGGTTGTTGAGAAGTCAACACGTCATCAAATTCGATAACCCACATCATGACAACATATTAAAAAGGATAAGATTTTCAAATCCAGCTCTGATCGTTCGAACGACCCTGATCCTCGTTCGAATGAGATCGTTCATTCGTTCGAACGACATTTCCAATGAGATTTTCTAACGAGGTGTTAGTATACGCGAGGAATGGATCAAGCCCAAGTCGTTGAAAGCATCGTTCGAACGAGATTGACCCTTATTTAAATGACCTCTACTGACACACCCCAACCCAATTACTTATAATTAAGTTTGAAAGTCAAAGTGAGTCAAATCATAATTACCTTAAGCAAACCATAATCATGAGTATCCTTTTTCAATTATTGACGTGAATCAATAAAACTGAAACCTTAGACAACTTTAAGGTAATTAGGCTTATTCAAATTTACAAAAAAGATAAGTGGGTTTAAATTACCCCATTTACGTTTGACCAAAATCCTAGTTTTATGCGTCCCTTGCTAACCCCACCTACCTCCTAGATTTGGCAGTGATATCACAATACCTGAAAAACATAAACATAGGAACCATGAGCAAAATAGCTCAGCAAATGCGTCACTACTACACTATTGTATAAAATTAACAGCAATAAATCATATCCCCGTGATGATATATGCATACTTATCCGGCCCATTCATAAGAATTACTAATTATATACTTATCCATCTCATTCATAAAGAATTACCATTTATAAACTTATCTGGCTCATTCATAAGGAAGTACCAATTATATACTTATCCGTCTCATTCATAAAGAATGACCAACTTATCCGAATCATGATTCACATATCCTGTCAGCAATAGATATTCTCCTCCATTCCTGATCGAGGAATAACCCCTTGTCTTTAATAAACAAATCTCCCCTATTCCGGGTCGGGGAGTAACCTCCCATTTCGGTAAACTGAAACAAATTCATATTCAATATTATTCTGATCATATCCGTAACCATGTATAATACATCTTACCAATAAGTGATATTCAGATCATATCCATAACCATGTATAATACATCTTACCAGTGAGTGATATTCAGATCGTATCCATAACCATATGTAATACATCTTACCCGTGAGTGATATTCAGATCATATCCATAACCTTGTGTAATACATCTTACCCGTGAATGATATTCAAATCATCTCCATAACCATGTATAATACATCTCTTTCCAGTGAGTACACTCACCTTGGCCACTTCACGTGTGAGAACATGTGATAATTGATTAACTTAGCAAATTTCTAATATAGCACACTTATTTAATTTCAGCCCCTAAACATGCATCTAAGGTGCGTGTATCAACCAATAAATAAATAAAGCATGTGACACAAAAATTATGCTGAGACACAGATTTCAGGAAAAAACCCATTTCGGGTAAAACCTTTATTTCACTATGAATATACAAGCAGCAACTTACAATTACATAGAGAAATCTGCAATGGATCAACGCGCAGCCAACCCACAAAGACACGCAGTCTTGAACTCAGCAAGAGAATACACGCAGCACCCTCCAAGGACTCGCAGCCCAAACAACGAAGAAAGAACCGCAGCTCTCCTTAATGACACGCAGCCATAAAACTTTGTAGAGACTCCCTCAGCAATGACACGCAGCCCTCGGTTGCAAAGATCTCTCCACAAAGATGAACAACAACAAAGTTTGTGTTCTAGGGTTCTAAAAGATTCACAAAAGTAATTGGGATTTTTGGTGTGAATCAAAAAGAGTCTTGGGACTAAAAAAGGTGAAGACTTAGAGTATTTAGGACTCTGAAAATCGTCTTGAAAAGTCTTAAAAATAACTCTCCCGAAGTTGGTATAAATAAGGAAACCAAGGAAAGAGTTTTCAAAAACAGGGACTGTCCGTAATTATCCCAGGCGGACCGGTCCGGATTGAGGGCGGATCGGTCCGATTTGACCGGATCGGTTCTTTTATTAAGAGGCGGATCGGTCCGGATGAGGACGAATCGGTTCGGTTATTTCTGCTTCATCGGTTTGCATTCGATCCGGGGTCTACTGGACTTCGAGCAAGGCGGATCGGTCCGGGTAGAGGGCGGATCGGTCCGGTTTTCCCAGAAAAATAAAAAACTTTTAAAAAGCCTCATTTTGCTCGAAAAAACTTACTTCTTATTTTTATAAAAAACATTTTATAAAAATTTCCCAATACTAAATATGAACTTTAAGGAACGTAAAAACAAAATTTTACCAAGTTCATTCTCGCAGAGGCTATGATGTTGAAGATGCTTTGATATTCGGATTCGTTGATGTAGATGCGATCTTGAGTTTCTTCAACGGTGTAACGGCGTACGACATACAAATTGATAATGGACAAAAATGTCCTTACAAATCTCCCCCTATGTCTATGCCGGTACATACATAAAAAATATCCGAATTATCAACTTATGACCTATACAAATCTACCCTCCCATGAACCCTAAAGATGGAAAGATACAAAGGTATAAATCTTCATCGTTTGTTCTTCAATCTTCAACAATCATCAATCTCAAAACTTTTCTCATCAGGGTGTGCAACATATTGATCTTCAATCTTCATACCTACACACATGAGACAAAGCAAATACCACGTGACATATCGAGTTTGAAATGAGATAAACATGGATACCAATATATGATAAAAACATAAGCTATATTCAAACTCTCCCCCATAATATGATAATTCTTTCTCCCCCTTTTTTATGATGTCCCCAAATAGACAAATGAGAAGAATGAATCAAATAAGCAAAATCGGGGTCTCACGGTATACAAAAAAAAACACAAACTATTTTTTGATTTTTCAAATTTTTCATACAAAGATATGATACCAATATGAACAAATATGATACAAAAATCACACCATGGATTTAGACTCAAACAACCAAGTCATGGAAATGGAATGAATGGGTGTGAACACATTCGATAGGTAAATCAACTCAATCAATCATATGTGCACGATGCATACGTGTACTCCTAACGAATGAACATCAAAGGTATCCTTAGGTGTAAAAATTGTTGAATTTAGATGACATCGTCTTATGCAAATCAACAAATCAAAGTCAAATGATTTCCACACCAATAACGTCCAAAACTATATAGCGCATTTTTCAACAATATCAAGGACGTGCAAACCCATTTTAAATTCTCCAACCAAAATCCCTCATATATATTTTCTTTTAGAGGTGATCTAAATTCTCAAAATTTGGAGAATTGGTGCAAAAACCTAAATGGACCATAATTGGCATGAATTTCTTTTTATTGCCTTTCAATTTTTTCGGGCTCTTTTAACCTCTTTGGACCTCGGATAATAAAATTCCTCCATTTTTTAGGTCCAATTTAACGGTGGCTTAGTATTCGCAAAGGCAAAATGGACCTTTCGCAGCCCTTCCCCGTTTTCAAACAAAGCACACAAACTCACAAAACGGTTTTTATATGCACACTTTCCTTATCAAAAATTTATTGCGCTTGGTTCGTTTTAAGGACAGGATTGAAGTGAAAACACCCAACCAACATGTGATAAGACAAGCACAATAACCAAACAAATCCGTGCATGTGTGTATTAAAGGAAACATGAGTCAAACATGTAGGAAGTAACACTTAATTACATCTTAATGACTCCAAACATTATAAAGCACATGGATGAATTGACCTATTGTCTCAAAAACACTGTCAAATAGTCACATGAAAAATGAAATGATGTTGTGACTCGGTCATCCAAAATGTTCATCCATAAACGGTGCACCCAAAATACAAAAATCTTTTTGTAATTTTTAAAATTTTATCAAAATAAAATCTTTTTGTATTTTTGAAAAAAAACAAAAATTTATACAAAAAATACAAGTCATCACACTAGTAAAAATATATCATGAAACCACAACTAGTGTATGACAAACATGCAAACACAATCAACCAAAGTATTTCACATGGGGTGAATCACGTGCAAGCAAACGGGAATCGTGGACAAATAAACCATAAGCCTTTAAATCCGATTTTCTAACCCAAATTGATGTGTAACGGAGTGTGGGGGTTTTGGGAATCGAATTTATTCTTTCATTAACCTTCTTAGGTCCATTTAAAATCTTATAACAAAAGTGCCTAAGATGACCTTGCCTACCGCAATGAGTGCACGTGTAAATCGGGCGGTGTGTGTTACCTAAAGGTGGCCCTCTCCTCAAATTCCTAGGAGGTTCTCTCACGATGTTCCTATGGGGTGCTTTCCTAACAAACTTAGGTGCCTCTTTCTTAACAATCCTAGGAGGCTCTCTCACAGGTGTGGGAATAGGTTCAACATATTTTTCAAGACCAATCCCACCCCTATTCGTTTTGATCTCGACTGTGCCTAAAATCTTATCAAGTTTTTCAGACCTAGACTCCAAATCAAATTTCACCTTACTTGAATCTTTCAATTTCGCCTCAAGATCACCTATCCTAGATTCAAGTACTTGTCTAGAGTCCTCAAACTCTAAAATCTCCTTTTTCATAGTCTCCATCAACCCTCTAAGACTATCTCTCTCACCCTCGACGTACTCCAGCTTCTCTTTCAAAATTTTCGCATGTGCCCAAAGTTCTTTAACTAAAAAATCATTATTTTTTATGGCACATTCTTTCAATTGAGCTTTCAATTTCAAATTTTCTTTCTTTGTTTTAAAAGTTTCAGCATAAAGTTTATTGAAAGCAGTTTGCAAGTCATGCTCATCTACACTTTCCTCCTCACTTTCATTCACACTCCCATCACCTTCACTATCATCACTAATCACATGGATGGGAAACTCTCACCTAGAAGAATAAAAAACTTCTTCTTCCGAATCACAATCATTAAGGGTAGAAACATGAGAAATCGGTTTATTCAATTTCATCTTTAAATTTGTGGCACACTCATGTAACGTGTGACCAACACCCTCACAACAAGAACACCTATTTGATTCGATTTCAACACAAGATTTAAAACAGGAGTTCGTGTGAATTTTCCAATTAAATTTTTCAAAAATTTGACATCGAAGATCATCAAAACCATCAAAATCCATTGAAAAATTGCGAATATTCACAAAACTGATTTTAAAAAATCAATATCACACGATTTTACGGAAAATAGGAATACGCAATAAATTAGCGTAACCTGCTCTGATACCAATTTGAGAACGTGTGATAATTGATTAACTTCGCAAATTTCTAATATAGCACACTTATTTAATTTCAGCCCCTAAACATGCATCTAAGGTGCGTGTGTCAACCAATAAATAAATAAAGCATGTGACACAAAAATTATGCTGAGACACAGATTTCAGGAAAAAACCCCTTTCGAGTAAAACCTTTATTTCACTATGAATATACAAGCCGCAACTTACAATTACATAGAGAAATCTGCAATGGATCAACGCGCAGCCAACCCACAAAGACACGCAGTCTTGAACTCAGCAAGAGAATACACGCAGCACCCTCCAAGGACTCGCAGCCCAAACAACGAAGAAAGAACCGCAGCTCTCCTTAATGACACGCAGCCATAAAACTTTGTAGAGACTCCCTCAGCAATGACACGCAACCCTCGGTTGCAAAGATCTCTCCACAAAGATGAACAACAACAAAGTTTGTGTTCTAGGGTTCTAAAAGATTCACAAAAGTAATTGGGATTTTTGGTGTGAATCAAAAAGAGTCTTGGGACTAAAAAAGGTGAAGACTTAGAGTATTTAGGACTCTGAAAATCGTCTTGAAAAGTCTTAAAAATAACTCTCCCGAAGTTGGTATAAATAAGGAAACCAAGGAAAGAGTTTTCAAAAACAGGGACTGTCCGTAATTATCCCAGGCGGACCGGTCCGGATTGAGGGCGGATCGGTCCGATTTGACCGGATCGGTTCTTTTATTAAGAGGCGGATCGGTCCGGATGAGGACGAATCGGTTCGGTTATTTCTGCTTCATCGGTTTGCATTCGATCCGGGGTCTACTGGACTTCGAGCAAGGCGGATCGGTCCGGGTAGAGGGAGGATCGGTCCGGTTTTCCCAGAAAAATAAAAAACTTTTAAAAAGCCTCATTTTGCTCGAAAAAACTTACTTCTTATTTTTATAAAAAACATTTTATAAAAATTTCCCAATACTAAATATGAACTTCAAGGAACGTAAAAACAAAATTTTACCAAGTTCATTCTCGCAGAGGCTATGATGTTGAAGATGCTTTGATATTCGGATCCGTTGATGTAGATGCGATCTTGAGTTTCTTCAACGGTGTAACGGCGTACGACATACAAATTGATAATGGACAAAAATGTCCTTACAACGTGTTTTTCCCGTGCCTTTGTCTGGCACTTGTTCAACCGGTTATTCTTCACTTTCTCATATAAATTCTTACAATATTAGTATCATCATAAGGATATTAAAAATGCAAAGAATAACTTAAACTTAACCCAATTCATAAGCATAATATAATCTCATTCAAATCATATATCGTAAATGAAGTCCAATATAACTTCATGGTAAGATATTTACCATACCCAAATCATAGGCCAAAAATATTTTAATTTCTTCTTAGTAGTTTCATACTTAACATATTGGTTACCAATCCAAAATACGACATGTCATTTCAAGTTTCCTAAAGAAAGATATGCCCATTTCTTTGCTGCATAGCAAATATGCCCTTTAGGCTCCTTTATCGTTCAATCAACTTCCAAGAATTTTCATAATTTTTCTGTATCATAACTTTCTATGATATTTCACCCAACATCAATAAATATATTTGAAAATACAAAGTTGAAGTTTCATATTTTTTTAGGTTCATTTTCTATGTCAAGTAAAACATCGAACACATGATGTGCATACTTACTCTTTTGGGCCAGATTTTATACTTGAACTTCAAACTATCACCAAAGATTCATCTCTTTGTATTTTCAAATAATAATCGGATATGTTATACAAATATGAGTCTATTTTCATCTCCAACTAGAATTATTCAATTCCAATTAATATACAAAAAGTTATAGAAGTTTGAATACACAAGGTTTCTAATCGAAGCAATATACATGATTTACACGTTCAACTTTACTTAAACTTGCATCTATCCGTACATATACACCAAGGCATGAAATTTCAATAAAAAATCAATTATTTCTATCATTTCAATCAATAATACCAAAACAATAACAAGATTTATGCGTAGAATTATCTTAGGGACTTTTTGATAATTTTTCTCAATTTTTCTCCTCACTTTCTACTTCCCAAGCTTCCCGATTCTCTCTCCTCAAGCCAAACTCTCTCGTTCCTGATTTTGGCTGAAGGAGGAGTTCATTTAAATGTTTTAAAGTCGTCATAAGTCACCTCCCCTTGGTCCAATCAAAATATGACATGTGTCGCCATATAAGACAAAATATCCTTAAAGCTAAATGACTACTTTACCCCCTATTCGTAATTCCAGCATAACTCCTTCCTCAAACCTTTGTTTTACACACTGTTTGTTGTGTTACAAACTTAACTAATATATCTACAACTATCTAGTTTTCACTGCAAGTCAATTATCATACTATAGTGGCCAAAACTAGTCCCGAACTTGAACATTCCTACTGAAGACTTCACAAATTTGTGTTTGTGACTAATTCATTATTTCATAAGTTATGAAGGTAGGATTAAACTAAACACAATAACTTAACATTATATATTCTAATAACACATTATCCCCATCCCATACGATAAGCATGATTTAAACATGGTTTATCATAATCATATCCGGGTCCTCACAACTTTCTCCCCTTTGAAAATTTCGTCCCCGAAATTTAGGATGAATTTCACTTACCAACCAATTGGGAAAACTATTTCCTCATGCCCGACAAAATTGCTCTCATGTCATCTTCGTTTTATTTATCATTGATACATAAGAATAATCATCTAATGATTTCTTATAAATGGAAGTCAATTCTCAACTCATATGTTACTTCATACCTTCATTCCTATGGTCCATCCTTATTATCGTGTAATATTTCAAACAATAAATATTCTATTACAAGACTAACTTCTTATATTTGCTTTCTCCAACTTCCATTCAATACTTCAATTCATAAATATCATATTATAAGACTAACTTATTATATGTCATCTTCTCATCTTCCATTCAATACCAAATACATGTGTTTGACTTTAACTAAACATACAATGACCTTAACAAGTCATTTATTCAAAACAATTACTTTACACTTATAATCTTACCCCAGTCCTTAATAACATGACAGTCTTATGCAACATCATTAATTTACTAACTTTACCAGTTTTCGTAACCTGGATATTGAACATAACATCACCATTTAAAACCTTAACCATGCCTACCAGCCCCATAATACTTTTCTAATTAATATGTCTTATTTCTTTCAAGTAACCTGTACAAATACCCTAATGTATCACATTATAGTATTCCACATAGCACATTATTCTTATACATATTTCTAGTGACTCATTATAATGTCAACCATATTCTCTATATGACATATCCTTAGTGATAGCACATCGGCACAATGACAAATACAACTTAATATCCACCCAAATCATTTGTTAATATTCAAATCCGATTAGGATCTTTCCCTCACTTATACACAACACATATTCTTAAAAGGACTCCTCAATATTTTTAAACTTCCAACTCCTAGCCACCTCGCCTCAACTTTACTATTCTTATAAGCATTGCAAAACATCACAAGAGTTATATCCACTGCATATACTTATACTATTAAATAAGTACATCTCAACTCTCATTAATCTTTTCTTTTACTTATCATAATATATTATGAACCTATGTTCGGATCGATTGTGATAGATTATATTTCAGACCATTTCACATATTAATTTTAAACATATACAATTACTAATCTTCTCACTTCACCTTTACTATGTGAACCTTCATTTTATTCACCCTCTAACAATTCAAGTCCCATTATAATCATATAACAATAATTCTTCTCACTTCTTATCCTTTAGTAGGATATGTGTTCATGTACATCACTCTCCCATACAGATGAGGAGTGCACCCATTCATGGCTTGGTACATAACATGACTCAAGTCCACATATACCAGTATAGGAAGATATCACTTCCAACACTCTACAATTTTTCTTACCACCTTTTATCTTTAAAATTTTTCTTCAATAACATGTTTGTCCATACAACATATAAAACAATGCAATGATTCATATTAAAATACCTGTATTCGTTGTCATCCCCGAATAAACCTCAACATATTATTTCCTTTCCTGCAAGATCTTTGCATTTCATATCTCGTGCAACAATATATATGTATAACTAACAAATTTTAGTCAACAAAAGCCAATTTACTTATGACTCAAAACAATTTCTACTTCCACTGCCAAATCTAGGTGCTCTTCACCCCAGAACCTCCAAAGCCTAGGATCTGATACCAAAGTTGACACACCCCAACCCAGTTACTTATAATTAAGTTTGAAAGTCAAAGTGAGTCAAATCATAATTACCTTAACCAAACCATAATCATGAGTATCCTTTTTCAATTATTAACATGAATTAATAAAACTAAAACCTTGGACAACTTTAAGGTAATTAGGCTTATTCAAACTTATTAAAAAGATAAGTGGGAAAAAATTACCCCATTTACGTTTGACCAAAATTATAGTTTTATGCATCCCTTGCTAACCCCACTGACCTCCTAGATTTGGAAGTGACATCACAATACCTGAAAAACATAAACATACGAACCATGAACAAAATAGCTCAGCAAATGCGTCACTACTACACTATTGTATAAAATTAACTACAATAAATTATATCCCCGTGATTATATATGCATACTTATTCGGCCCATTCACAAGAATTACCGATTATATACTTATCCGTCTCATTCATAAAGAATTACAAATTATATACTTATACGGCTCATTCATAACGAATTACCAATTATATACTTATTTGGCTCATTCATAAAGAATGACCAACTTATCCGAATTATGATTCACATATCCTGTCTGCAATAGACATTCTCCCCCATTCCTGGTCGAGGATTAACCCCTTGTCTTTAATAGATTAATTTCCACCATTCCGGGTCGGGGAGTAACCTCTCATTTCAGTAAACTGAAATGAACAAATTCATATTCAATATTATTCTAATCATATCCGTAACCATGTATAATACATCTTACCAATAAGTAATTTTCATATCATATCCATAACCATGTATAATACATCTTACCAATAAGTGATATTCAAATCATATCCATAACCATGTATAATACATCTTACCATTGAGTGATATTCAGATCGTATCCATAACCATATGGAATACATATTACCCGTGAGTGATATTCATATCATATTCATAACCATGTGTAATACATCTTACCCGTGAATGATATTCAAATCATCTCCATAACCATGTATAATACATATCTTTCCAGTGACTACACTCACCTTGACCACTTCACGTATTTTTCCCGTGCCTTTGTCTGGCACTTGTTCAATCGGTTATTCTTCCCTTTCACATATAAATTCTTACAATATTAGTATCATCATAAGGATATTAACAATCCAAAGAATAACTTAAACTTAACCCAATTCATAAGCATCATATAATCCCATTCAAATCATATATCGTAAATGAAGTCCAATCTAACTTCATGGTAAGATATTTACCATACCCAAATCATAGGCCAAATATATTTTAATTTATTCTTAGTAGTTTCATAATTAACATATTGGGTTACCAATCCAAAATACGACAAGTCATTTCAAGTTTCCTAAAGTAAGATATGCCCATTTCTTTGCTACATAGCAAATCTGCCCTATAGGCTCCTTTATCGTTCAGTTAACTTCCAAGAATTTTCATAATTTTTTTGTATCATAACTTTCTATGATATTTCACCCAACATCAACAAACATATTTAAAAATAAAAAGTTGAAGTTTCATATTTTTTTAGGTTCATTTTCTATGTCAAGCAAAACATCGAACACATGGTATGCATACTTACTCTTTTGGGGCAGATTTTATACCTGAACTTCAAACTATCACCAAAGATTCATTTCTTGGTATTTTCAAATAATAATAGGATATGTTATACATTTATGAGTCTATTTTTATCTTCAACTAGAATTATTCAATTCCAATAAATATACAAAAAGTTATAGAAGTTTGAATACACAAGGTTTCCAATCGAAGCAATATACATGATTTACATGTTCAACTTTACTTAAACTTGCATCTATCCGTACATATACACCAAGTCATGAAATTTCAATAAACAATCAATGATTTATATCATTTCAATCAATAATACCAAAATAATAATAAGATTTATGCGTAGAATTACCTTAGGGACTTTTTCATAATTTCCTACAAATGTTTCTCAATTTTTCTCCTCACTTTCTACTTCTCGAGCTTCCCGATTCTCTCTCCTCAAGACAAACTCTCTCATTCCTGATTTTGGATGAAGGATGATTTCATTTAATGGCTTTAAAGTTGGCATAAGTCACCTCCCCTTGTTCCAATCAAAATATGACATGTGTCGTCATATAAGACAAAATATCCTTTAAAAGCTAAATGACTACTTTACCCCCTATTCGTAATTTCAGCATAACTCCTTCCTCGGACCTTTGTTTTACACACTGTTTGTTGTGTTACAAACTTAACTCATATATATACATCTATATAGTTTTCACCGCAAGTGAATTATCATATTATAGTGGCCAAAACTAGTCCCGAACTTGAACATTCCTACAGAAGACTTCACAAATTTGTGTTTGTGACTAATTCAATATTTCATAAGTTATGAAGGTAGGATTAGAATAAACAAAATAACTTAGCATTACATATTCTGATAACACATTATCCCCATCCCATTCGGTAAGCATGGTTTAAACATGGTTTATCATAATCATATCCGGGTCGTCACATCTGCTTTCCTTGGTCCAAACATTGTGCCATAAAAATTACATTTCTATGAGCTTGAAGGCCATGCAGTTAACCAAATTTGATCCATGATCCATCTTACCAAGTCTAAGGCTCAATTGGGTCATACTAAATTGCCATATCACAAGGGTACAGTAAAAATCGCGGGCAGGTGTGACATTCTTCCCTCCTCGGGTAATTTCATCCTCGAAATTATTAATCCACCACACAATTTCCATGGATTATCAATCCTTACATCATGTCATAGGAATATTTGAAGGATAAGTCATCGGTTACCTAATCACTAAAAGTCATCACACGCCCTTCCACAAGGCTATCACCAAAGAGTTAGACATGCAACATATTCTAACCCTCACCATCAGCTTAGCCCTTGAACTTACATAACAGTCCTTCAGTCTCCAGTTACTCAACGATCAAGTTCAATCAATTCTTAAAGATCCTTTACTAACACCCGGGCATACCAGGGCCTCTACCGGGATAACAGTATCTAAGGGTCGACACTCACCCAAGAGTAAATGGTATGCAACTAATCACCCCATTCATCGTTGTAAATTGTTTCAATTCTTTGGACTACCTATCCGGGGCCTCCTCAAATTCTCAAGTATTCCTGACCAAGCAAATTCACTAAAACTTTATACTAACCTCGCATAACAAGCCACTCGCTTCGGGGGGGGGGGGGACATGCCAACAAAGTCCCAAATTATACCTTCAACTAATACACTTCTATAGAACCCTCCTACGACCCTAGGGTCACACTGAGTGTACTATTAGGGAACACTCACCTGGGTATTACCCCAATCCACCTACCATGGCAAGAAATACTTAGTGTTATGCTCCCTCTAGTTCTGGAGCTATATACTATCCTAGAATCTTCATCCCACTCTTTACAATCAGAGATGATAATTGACATGCCGGCCTATCCATAAGGTCGTCTAATCTTAAGGAAAATGGATACTACGAGAAAATCATGTGGCAGAAAGCACAGTCACACGTACAAAGAACTTATGTAAACAAGGAATATTTTAAATAATAGCGTGACCAGTTGCCGAGCTGCAATGAACACACCAGGTCTATCCGCAATCATACTGAGCCAAGTCACGCTATGACCAAACCATCAACGTGGAACAATACCAGACTGCCAAAATTTAAAGGACACCATCCTTAATAATTGGAATCATAGGAATACAATCCTCAACTACCGAAACTGAAGGAACACAACGAATTAGAATGAACAAACATCCCGAGGATATCCCATCCGTATGAAATAGCTATGATATACGAAAGGTGAGCCTACGCCATATGCTCGAAGTCTATGAATCCTCACAGGCGTTCTCACTCAATCCTAGTACGGCCATACCGTGGCTTGAGTAACCAACCATGATGATAGGATCATGAACTAATCGCCTCCTAGGGAAAAAAGTGTCATACTTATTATACTTAGAGAAGTGATTCGTCGGACTTTCCTCCTCAGGGGTAAGGATTTTTGCTTACATCCTTGACAGACGTGAACCACTCCGGTTGACGAATGTTCAACGCCCTTGTCAATGTCAATCTTGTCCGTACCTCTAGTTCACGTGACGTCGTGGACAACCTAACACATTTAGGTCACTGTCAACATTATCGTACTATGATCGTATCCTAAATGTTTCCTTAAGCCGTTCCCAATCAAGCGGAATATTCTCCCTATTATAACCTCTAATTACACAAGGTCGTCACTGCGCCTATCTCCAAGTTCTACCCAAACTAGATCTACGTGACGACTACACTAGTCGCCATTAGAACATTAAGGGTAGTAAGTTTTATACATGGCTACATCTCCTAATCCATACCAATTTTGTAAGGTGTGCCAAGAACATGCTTCTTCCCTGTTAGGGCTATCCTAAATTTTACTATCGACAAATTTCAATATTCTAATCATGCTTTGATTTCCCTTCTGGGTGTTATTTTCAAGTCTCTAACACGACATCATCATTTAAGTCTTGAATACATTTCCTATGACTCCTTAAAATAAAGTACTACACTTCCCACACTAGTCATCCCATGACAATCGAACATCACGCCCAATCATGACACGAGCTTCTAATTTCTTTATAAGGTTATATCAACTATTTGTGCCCATTTGAATGACAGTACTAAGGGTGTGCACTAGCCGACTCTTTAAAATTTAACCAATACACTCCATGATGCAGCACTTAATGGGATACCTAAGGGCACCGATCATACTCAATCTAATTTTCACCAAGGACTTGATAAGATTTAATCTCCCAAGGTTTCCTCACCGCAAGTACACTCTACCGATTTCCCAATATTCGCATCGTGGCTATTAGGTACTCACAAAGATATTGTCCTACAAGTCTCCACATATGGTGCGCCCTAACTATAGAACACCCCAAGGCGCCATAAAAAGTCGATTTCTACTCCTCAATGATGCCACAAGCAATCATTCGAAGGGATATTCTAAGGACTTCCTTAAATTTATTCCATACTAAAATCGTCTTGCATTCCGTCATCGCTTAGGCCGCTAAGACGGGCTATGGCACCTAGATAAGAATCTCATTTTCCCCTTGACTAAAACTCTGGCATAAATCTAACCTACAACTCTCTCCTCGAGATCCAATAAAGGCTCGATAACCTCGTTCCAAACGGTTGATTCCCTAAACCATGCATCAAACCATAGACTGACACTAGAAGTATTCTGGAAGGATTTAGTACATCGTACACAACTTATAAGCCTTAAAGTCCACACTACCGACGTCATTTGGGATCCTATTCCTCAAAAGTTGCATCATATTCTCCAAAACCCTATCATGGAAGACTATCTAAGGTTCACTCCTATGACACTTTAACCATCATTGTCACACATGTAACATACTTACCATAAATTACCAGTAACTCTCATCATAGCTTATGAGATACGAATTTAATTGGTAATTACCAAGGCACTTTCCTATAATGATAGGAGCCTATCAACTATGGTCGAATACACATCATCAAGTGATGACTAACATGGTTATACATGCCGATCGAATTATCAATTACTTGACATGACACTACCCTAAGGATCAAGTTCACCTAATCACATGATCGACATTAACTACCCGTAAGTACCTAACCACAGAAATTAATGCATTCTTATCATAATCAACACCGCTTAGTCATGACATTTTAGTCACCTAGTCTCCACGATTGAATTTGTACGATTCATGCCTCTAACTGACTAAACGTAAATTATCTTTATTAACATCTTAATAGATCTCCCACATCATCAAGGTTTGACACACAAGCACCTCACATTAAAAACCGTGGGGTAGTCACTATTAGCTCACACAGATACTCGCAAATTACTAACATCTCGAAATCAAAAGTGCATAAGTGATTAATGATAACTAACTTGGTCACATGCCACTTGGCAATGAATTACCTGCTGTGCTAATCTCATGGACTCCCTCGACGAGAACACGAACTGTAACCTTCACCAATCTAGTGTGGCTAGCCCGAACTAACATCGACGTCAAAGATTAATTATCGACCTCACAATGTCACTCTCGAAAGGAATCTTGAACCTAGAGCTCTGATACCACTTGTAATGCCTCATCCCAAATTTATGGGTTACCTGTAGTTAACCTGCTCTGACTCGAGCATTAGGTGTGAAGTCCAATGAAACAGCCTACATAATGTTGTTCGTCCAGTTTTATTTAATCAACGTTTCACTTATTTAACATGCGATTTCCATTTAATTCAGACTATGTGAGGGATCTATGGGAAGCGTCCTTGGAATCCAAGCATATAGAGATACTAATGTAAAGTAAAAAGGATACTTAACTGTACAACGCTCTCAAAATTTTAAACAACACCCAACCTTCCACAAAAAAGATGAGGGAATGAGTTGAATGCCCAGTGGAAGAAATACAACAATACAATATAGAATCAAAGGACAAAAAATAGACTACACGTTATATCTACGTGCACATGTAACTACCTTATATATATATATATATATATATATATGAGAGAGAGAGAGAGAGAGAGAGAGAGATTCTTAAGTGAACCAAAATAATGAACTTTTTAATGAACCTAATAAGACATTAAAATTTAACCCTTAATTCTTGATTATAATTGGTCCACGCCAGTAGCAACGGACACGAGTGTCACACCCGTATTTTTTAATATACACACACAAACACCTCACAAATCTAACCCCCACCCCCACTCATCTGCCATCAGTTATATGACAATACAATATAGAAGATGTAAAGGCCTACATGTAAACATGGTAATGACAAAAAACCTTTTGATCCTAAGATTGTCAGGAGAAATTACAGAAAGATCGAAAGAGATATAATCCAACGATTAGTAAAGGAGTCTTTGGTTGAAGCTCGCCGACTTTGATGGAGGAGATGCCAAAAATAGGCTCCGGGTTCGAGGTATGGTAATGAAGTGGGGCTATGGCTGTTGGGATAGAATGTAACAGGTGTTTGGACTCGATTTTGGCAATCGAATGAGTATCGGTATGCTGTTTGGGTTAGATAGCTGGAGAATGGATCGTTTTGGGCAGCTGGTTTTTATGGGTGTTGGATGAGAGAGGTTGGGGCAGCAGGTTAGAGGGAGGTGTAGGTTTCGTTTTGGATCTTCCGATGGTAGGTGGGGAAAAGGTTTGTCGCATATTAAAAAATGTGCGTGTCCATTACCTCTGGCGCGGACCAATTACAATAATGATTTTTTAATATCTTATTAGGTTCATTAAAAATTTCATTATTTTGGTTCACTAAATAACCTCTCTCTCTCTCTATCTATCTATCTATCTATCTATCTATCTATCTATCTATCTATCTATCTATCTATCTATCTATCTATCTATCTATCTATCTATCTATCTATCTATATATATATATATATATATATATATATACACACACACACACACACACACACACACACACACTCACTTTTGCACATGAAACCGTTTTTATTCCAAAAACGTTACTTATTCCAATTAATTCACTTTCATCTTGTAAAGAATTCCGTCTTACTTGACATGACATTTATTTATGGATTTAACACACCCGGTTAAATACTATTTTTTCCTTTATTTACACATGTAGTCTTAGATGTCCATTTATCATATTTTCCACGCCCTTTAAAACACCTTAAAGGTTAAAATTTCTATTTTTTTTATTTCATGTTTAAACCCACTAAAACCTCCATTAAATTTGTTTATACGTTCATCATCAAAATACTACAAGTTTACGTACAAGAGAAGATGGGTTTTAAGTCCAAAAATCCCTTTAAATGGGTATTACATTTGGTTCATTCTAAAATTTCACAATACTCGCATAAACATGCCTTTCAAATTAAAAGACATTTTTATTTCTTCAAAACTTGAGTAAATGTTTATTTATACAAAATCCCTAATTTTTACGGGAAAGTCTTAAGACGTTTGTTCATAAAATATTTTCAACAAGAGAAATATCATTTCAAACATTTTATTCCATAAAAGTTTAGATATCAAGATTTTTTGAATTATATCATTTTTCTCAAAACTCTTGGGATCTTTCATAAATCATCTACTTTTTCACAAAACCATAAGAGATTATCTTCTTAAATCATATATGCATTCTACTCTAACAAACTCTAGCAACAAGACCAATAAGAGAGTTCTTAAGCTAAGAGTAGAGTTTTCCACCTCAAATGAAGATCCAAAATAGTAGGATGAATGTAGAAGAAGATGGAAACCTCCCGCCTACTAAGGTGACCTTAAAGAGGTTACCTAGCTCCACCAAGCTTGCCTATATGGAAGCTCTAAGCAAAACCCCCATTTTTAGCTCTATACTTCCTTCTTCTTATTCTTCTTTAAAAATCCCCAATAATTACTCCAAAATTCATAGTTGTGCTTAACAATGGTCAAATTGAGTATATAAGGCTTAAATATGGAAGAATATGATTAGACAATGGTTGTTTTTGATAAAACGATAGTGGTGGTAGGGTGGTGTGTGGTGTGTGGTGGCTGAAGGAGGTAGAGCTCTAAGAGCTAGAGAGAGAAGGTCTAAATCTAGTGGAGAATGCCTCAAATGGGCTAAACCCCATATAAATACTCAAAAACCCTAAGTGGCTAAATCCCCAAAATGGTCCTACACTTAACCCTTTAATCTAAGGGCAATCTAGTCATTTATCCCACATTTTGATCCGGGTCACTGAGAAGTTGACACATCATCAAATTCGATAACCCACATCATGAAAGTACATTATAAGATTTTTATATTCAGCTCCATTCATCCAAATGACCCTGAGCCTCATTCGAACGAGATCGCTCATTCGTTTGATCGAGATGTCAGTACGAGTGAGGAATGGATCAAGCGCAAGTCATCTGAACGTCCTATTCGAACTAGATTGACCCTTCGTTCGAACGACCTTTGCTTTTTTGGTCCAAACTTTGTGCCATAAAAATTCCGGTTCAACGAGCACAAAGGACACAAAGTTACTAAAATTTTATCCAAGATCCATCTTATCAAGTCTAAGGCTCAACTGGGTCATACTAAATTACCAAATCACATAGGTACGATCAAAATTGCAGGGCGGGTGTTTAAGTAACAAAAAATCGTAACTAACATGGGAAGGAACACAAAAGAAAACAAAGTCCGATAGATTCTCATGTACACTAATGTTAGTATTGGTTATGTGGAAACTGATAGAAAGAATTCCCAGAATTATCCATCCCAATACATACCTCTTAACAATATGGACCATTTCTTTTCCTAATTCATGGAGGCGGCAGTTTAAAGTTATTTCCATTTTCGTTGCATGTAGTATTTTCTTCCCTAGCTATTGAAAGAGCCTCCTACTTGTTGAAAATTGTGTTGGTTAATAGTGCTCAGGATTTCAAGATATGAGGGCCCCACACAAGTGTGTTTCGATCTGAGTGAAGAATGGCAGTGTTATGGTAATCATGTTCATTTCAACGATAAGCGGCTGCTCAAAGGTGTGTTGTCTCGAGAGGACATGAGGGCAAAGGTGGAAAAATATGGAAAGGCATGCTTGGAGAAACAACCCAACTGTCAACTGTGTTCTCTCCTTAAGGTGTCCTAACTGTATGGGTGTTGGATGAGAGAGTTCGGGGCAGCAGGTTAGAGGGCGGTGTAGGTTGCTTTTTGGAGCTTCTGATGGCAAGTGGGGGGGGGGGGGTAAGGTTTTTCTTGTATTAAAAAACGCACGTGTCCATTGCCGCTGGCGCGGACCGATTAAAATAATGATTTAAGGCTTATTTTTTAATATCTTATTAGGTTCATTAAAAAGTTCATTATTTTGGTTCACTAAATAATCTCTCTCTCTCTCTCTTTCTCTCTCTCTCTCTCTCTCTATATATATATATATATATATACACACATGAAATCATTTTTATTCCAAAAACATTACTTATTCCAATTAATTCACCTTCATCTGGTAAAGAATTTCGTCTTACTTGACTTGACATTTATTTCTTGATTTAACACACCCGGTTACATACTTTAAACAAATACCCTTTGTTAACGGAAAAGCCTTTTTGTCATCGAAATTACCACTTTGCTCATACCAAATTCATTGAAAATCACCTTTCGACACACGCAAGAACTGTGTTAAAAAATACTCATTTTTCTTTGAAATCCTTTCATAAACAACTCTTGTGTTAATTATGGGTTAAACCTCTTTAGATTGGTTATTTACCCATTTAGACACTTCACTTTACCATTCCTTTTACTTCATGGACATGAATCAATTTTTTTGCATTACTTGTCCATGTTATTCTTTACCAAAATATTTATTAATTTCATTCAATTGGTTGTATTTTCTTGTATTCGCCACATAACCTATTTCTTGACATGATCCACTTTTATTATCTTTTTCTTAGAATCTTTCAATATATGCAAACTTTAAAGGGCTCCATACCGTCGTTTATGCTACCATATGCTCTGGCCAATGATTTTGGGTCTTTCACCCTAGGGCTTCGGGCCATCCTTAAATAGTCCTGGTGCTAACCGAGTCCATATTAATGTATTTTAATATTTTTCAAATGTCCACATTATCATGTTTTCCTTTACCGACCAAAATCAAACCCCTGGGGTCTCACCGCAACTTGTGTTACACTTTAAAATCATCATTTCTTGTTCTTTATTCATTGACATTGACTTTATCCCGAAATCACTTCCAATTAGGACCCTTTTTGTGTAATACCTTTTTCAATATTTTTATTTCATAAAAATGTTCCTCTTTACGTAAAAATACCATTTTACACCATTTGTTTTCAAATTTGTCGTTTCCTCCATTTTCACAAGTATTATTTTTCGAAACATTATTAAGTTACACACTCTAATTTCTTAAATGTTTTTAACTCATTAACACTTATTTAACACTTTCTAGTAACATATATCTAAATTTGAAAATCTGTTCTTTTTACCCGTTGAAGACTACTTCATAAGAAAATACTATTTTTTCCTTTATTTTCACACGTAGTCTTAAATGTCCATTTATCACATTTTTCTCACCCTTTAAAACACCTTAAAGGTTAAAATTTCTATTTTTTTATTTCATGTTTAAACCCACTAAAACCTGCATTAAACTTGTTTATACGTTCATCGTCAAAATACTACATGTTTACGTATAAGAGAAGATGGGTTTTAAGTCCAAAAATCCCTATAAATGGGTCTTACATATGGTTCATTCTAAAATTTTCACAATATTGTCATAACATGCCTTTCAAATTAAAAGACATTTTTTTTTTTCAAAACTTGAGTAAATGTCTATTTATACAAAATTCCTAATTTATACGGGAAAGTCTTAAGATGTTTGTTCATGAAATATTTTCAACAAGAGAAATATCATTTCAAACATTTTATTCCATAAAAGTTTAGATATAGAGATTTCTTGAATTATATCATTTTTCTCAAAAATCTTGGGATCTTTCATAAATCATCTTCTTTTTCACAAAACCATAAGAGATTACCTTCTTAAAGCATATATGCATTCTACTATAACAAACTCTAGCAACAAGACCAATAAGAGTAGAGTTTTTCACCTCAAATGAAGCTCCGAAATAGTAGGATGAATGTAGAAGAAGATGGAAACCTCCCACCTTCTAAGGTGACCTTAAAGAGGTTACCTAGCTCCACCCAGCTTCCCTATATGGAAGATCTAAGTAAAATCCCATTTTTAGCTCCATACTTCCTTTCTTTTCTTCTTCTTCAAAAATCCTCAACAATTACTCCAAAATTCATAGTTGTGCTTAACAATGGTGGAAATGGGTATATAAGTCTTAAATGTGGAAGAATATGGTTAGACTATGGTGGTTTTTGATAGAACAATACTGGTGCTAGGGTGGTGGTGGTGGTTGAAGAAGGTAGAGATCTAAGAGCTAGAGAGAGAGGGGCTAAATCTAATGGAGAATGCCTCAAATGGGCTAAACCCCATATAAATACTCCAAAACCCCTAAGTGGTTAAATCCCCAAAATGGTCCTACACTTAACCCTTTAGGCCAAGGGCAATCTAGTCTTTTGTCCCACATTTTGATTTGGGTCACTGTGAAGTTGACACATCATCAAATTCGATAACCCACATCATGACAGTACATTATAAGATTTTTATATTCAGCTCCGATCATCCAAATGACCCCGAGCCTCATTCGAACGAGATCGCTCATTCCTTTGACCGAGATGTCAGTACGTGCGAGGAATGGATCAAGCGCAAGTCGTCTGAACGTCCTGTTCGAACTAGATTGTTCCTTTCATTCGAACGACCTTTACTTTTTTGGTCCATACTTTGTGCATAAAAATTCCGGTTCAATGAGCATGAAGGCCACAAAGTTACTCAAATTTTATCCAAGATCCATCTTATCAAGTCTAAGGCTCACCTAGGTTATACTAAATCACCAAATCACATAGGTACAATCAAAATTGCAGGGCGGGTGTTAAAGTAACAAAAAATCGTAACTAACATGGGAAGGAACACAAAAGAAAATAAAGTCCCATAGATTCTCATGTACATTAATGTTAGTATTGGTTATGTGGAAATTGATAGAAATAATTCCCATAATTCTCCATCCCAATACATACCTCTTAACAATATGGACCATTTCTTTTCCTAATTCATGAAGGCGGCAATTTAAAGTTATTTCCATTTTTGTTGCATGTAGTATTTTCTTCCCTAGCTATTGAAAGAACCTCCTACTTGCTGAAAATTGTGTTAGTTAGTAGTGCTCAGGATTTCAACATCTGAGGGCCCCACACAAGATGTGTTTTGATCTGAGTGAAGAATGGCAGTGTTATGGCAGTCATGTTCATTTCAACGATAAGCAGCTGGTCAAAGGTCTGTTGTCTCGAGAGGATATGAGGGCAAAGGTGGAAAAATATGGAAAGGTGTGCTTCGAGAAATAACCCAACTGTCAACTGCGTTCTCTCCTTGAGGTGTCCCAACTTGTTACATGAAAAACAACAGAATTCTATACAAGCGTGAAATGAATTTCTCACGTGGGTGCCCAATTCCACTTCAGAATGGAATTTAGGGAAATAGCCATTTCTTTGGTGAAGAGCAATAGCAGTTGAAGAAGCACTAGGTGGGACGGAAGGGTCAATAAGTGGACATAAAAAACTAGGAAGAATATTCTCATCGATGATCTGCATTCCAATGTTTGATATATATATGCTCAAAGAAACACTTATGATCTTGAATATGAGTTTTATTACAAAATTGGCTAAATTTTTGTCTCTTTGTTCCGAGGAGATGTTGGACCCGAGTGTTGGAGTTTTGTAATGGAAAGAACGAAATATATTAATTAATTTCTGCAAGGCACGTTCGTGGAACGCTTTCCTCCAAAGTTGAGGAGTCAACAATCCGATTATTATGTTTTAAACCTTGATTGAAAGTACTAAACTTTATTAGATGTTCAAAGAATTATACATCTACCGACTCAATGATTTCTTGAGTTTCAAGATTTAAAAATCTATAAGTCGTACTATTACTAGAGTATCCAATAAAACACATTTGTAAGTCCTATTTCCTAGTTTAGGTCTTGTAGGTTTGGATTTTCTTACATAAGCAAGACATCCCCAAACTTTACGACGTCTAAGATTAGGCTTACAATTAAACGATAATTCGTATGGTGTAACATCCTTGTTTTTCAATGGAACTCTATTAAAAATATAATATGCGGATAAAACTGCTTCCCCCCACATCGACAAAGGTAAACCAAAACTGCTTAACATTGCATTTATCATTTCTACTAAAGTCCTATTTTTTCTTTCCGTCGTTCCATTTTGTTGTGGCGTATAAGGTTCTGTAACTTGATGGATTATTCCATGAGTATTAAAAAATTGTATAAACTCATTTGGGTAATATTCACCACCCCTATCGGATCGTAGGACTTTAATTTTTCGATTTTGTTGAGTTTCAACTTCTGCTTTAAAAATTAGAAATTTCTCAAAAACTTCATCTTTACTTTTAAGTAAATATGTATATGCATACTTAGATTAATCATCAATAAAAGTTAAGAAATATTTATTTCCACCGCGAGTCATATTAATCTTCATATCACATACATCACTATGAATAAGATCAGGCATTTCAGATGTCCTCTCAACAGATTTAAACGACTTTCTAGTTATCTTCGATTGAGCATAAATTTCACAATTAGAAAGGCTATCAGATTTACAATCCGAGATTAGTCATATTTTTTATACTTTTATAATTCACATGACCTAATCTACTAAGTCATAAAGAAATAAACTCAACCATATAAGAAGAACTAATATTATTGATTACATTAATTTTTATCATGTCGTTACAAGAGTACCCTTTGCCAATAAATTGGCCATTCTTTGACAAGACAAACTTATCAGACTCATACACTAGTTTGAAACCTCTCTTATTGAGAAGGTCCCCAGACACAAGATTTTTACACATATCAGGTACATAAAGTACATCAATTAGAGTAAGTGTCTTTCCAGAAGTTAGCTTCAATTCCACAATGCCTTTCCTAACTACATTTGTGAGAAGATTATTTGTCATCTTCACTTCTTTTCCATCAATTTCTTGATATGTTTTAAATGAAGATCGGTCTTTTCATATGTGGACCATTGCGCCGGTATGCAGCCACCATCCACTTTCATTATCAATTGAATTTTCTTCACATACAGTAGCAACAAGATCTTCAACATTTTTGGTTTCCTTCGACCCTTGTTTTTCCTTAAATGCCTTTTTTTAAGACGACATAGAAGAAACATTTTCCCTTTTTTTTTCTTATTTGCACTTTGGTTCTTGAATTTTGAATCATTCTTTGCTCTAAATTTTGAGTCTTTGATAATCTTGGATTTTTGATCCTCAACCATATTAGCTTTTAAATGACCCTCACCTTGTTCATCCTTCTTTTCTCGAATACGAGTATCATCTTCAATACGAAGGTGACAAAGAAGGGATTCCAGAGTATAAGTTTTTTCATCATGATTAATTTTCTTCTTAAATCCATTCCAAGAGGATGGAAGTTTTGAAACAATCACCCCTACTTGAAATTCATTTTGAAGATTAATTCGAGCGGCTTTAAGGTCACCAATAATTTGTTGGAGTTCATGTGCTTGTGCAACGACAGATTTATCATTACTCACTCTAAAATTCATGTAGTTTGAAATTAGAAACTTATGGTTGCTCGCTTCCTCGTTTTGATAATTTTTTTCCAAAGCCATCCATAATTTCTTTACCACTGGAATCATCCGATGAGCTCTATAAACAGTTTGAGACAAAGCATTGAGAATATGTCCTCGACACATAAATTCGTCTTCTTTCCTCTTCACATGTTTTTGCTTTATTCTTCGGTGTCTTCGGGTGTGGGGTAGGGAATTTGTTCAAGGTTGTCATCTAGAATGTACGCTAGTTTTAGTGATGTGAGGAAGAACATAACTTTCTCTTTCCAACGGGTGAAATTTCCGCCATCAAAATGGTCGAGTCAGATTAAGTCTTAACTCATGACATAAATTGTTGCCTAAAACTGTTGGAGTTTTGTAATGGAAAGAATGAAATATATTAATTAATTTCTGCAAGGCACGTTCTTGGAACGCTTTCTTTTAGGCAATATTTCTCCCAATTCGATTGAGACAGAACCGCGAGTACACAATGGGTTTTATAGAATCTGCCTTCAGGATACAATGCAGTGTATGAGTAGTTTGTTTAATTCAAACTATATACTATTTGATAAAATCAAGAACACTCTAAATTTTTAACTTGATAATGCCAAGAGGTGGAGGATGAAGAGACGAGAAATTAGCAATTTTCGGTGTCCAAAACAGAGGCCTGGAACTCTTTTTATAGCAATTTATGTGACTGTTCTTTAACAGTCACAGCTCTTCATGTAGTGACTCAGCCGCCGTTGGATCGTGCATGTTTGGAACAACTTCGATCTAATGATGCTCCAAGTGACGATGCGCACGTGCGAAATGCCGCGCACGTGCGAAATGCCAAGCGCGCGTCAAAGCGCGCAATGCGCCCTTAATCGCCCAATCGCATTTTTGCGTGTCACGCTTACGCGTGTCGCTTGTTGTGATTGGTGGTGCTTAAGCACCACCGCAATGCGTAAGATTATAGCCTCTTATTTGACTTGTCAACTAAGAATCTTAGTTGTCCTTTAGTTGATATACCACTACTTTTTGTAGTATTCTTCCAATGTGGGACAATATGGGATTTTAAGCACTCCCATATCTTTCACACCCATTTGCTCCTGTTTTTACCTTCTAAAATAAAACCCAAACTATGTTTAAATTAAAACACCAATAATATAATAAAATATTAACAACTAAAAATAAAACATCAATAATATAATTAAATTATTATATTATATTGAAATTTATCCAACACCGAGTCCCATCTGCTTTTACATTTTCGGGTCTTTGCCGTGTTGGTGACAAAGCTACTACAACACGATTTAGAGCATCCCTCCAAATTAGCAGGAATAAATTGAGTAGTGACAATCGCTGATAAGTTGACAGATCATGTTTCTTTCGTAGGTCTAACACCCTGATCACATGAATAGTTTTGTGATTCTGAAAACCTATTGAAGTTTGAACCCCGATGAAAATCCATCCTGCTGACATCCCAACCAGTGCAGTTATTTTTCCTGGTGGCTCAAGCAAGGGCGGAGCGGAGGGGTGGGATAACAACAAGTCAAAGTCCATAAAAAATAAGAAAAAAATTCATGATAAAACTAGTTCAATAATTGAACTTATTCATAATTAAATAAAGAAGTTTTATCGGAATTGCTCCCCAGGTTTTTAAATATTCACATTCATTGATTACAAAAAATCTATTAAAATTTTGTCCCATGAGTCTTTAATGATTCAAATTCATTGATCACAGAGTCTAAATCAATACTCAAAGTGAGGTCTCAATTAAGATAATATTCACCTAAATCAAATAATCAATCAGTTAATTTAATACGTAAATTTAATGCATTCAACAATTAAATTAGTCTTGAATTCAAAGAAAAAAATATCAAGGAAAGCAAAAGAAAAAAAAGTAATAAAGACAGTGGGAAGAAGGTTGCAATAAACGAACTTTGAGAGGTTGGGGACGTTGGCTCTGTTGTTATTGCAGGGTAAATAGGTTAATTAAAATTGGGGTGGGATAATAAGGTCAATAAGGTGGTTAACAAACTTTGAAAATTATGATGTGAGTTGATTTCGGAGACATCAAAGTATATTGTTTGGTGTGAGGGAATAAAGTAAACAATTTTTTTTATCAAAATAGTTGGCTTGTAGTACACATCTTTTTTTCCACATTTCTTTAGAACTAGACATGGGTGGGCCATTGGCTGGGCTACAACTGTATAAACATTATGGGTCAACAGAAGTTACAAAAAAAATGGACTGGGCTACACCCCTGGTAGGCCCAGTCCTAAATCCGCCCTTGGACTCAAGGAATCCACCTGTCTCGAAAAATTCTAGCAATTTGATGGACCTGTCCTATAATCAAACATACAAACTCAAATTTATAGCTGCAAGAACATGTTCAATCAATTATCATACAATTTGTTGTTAAAGATAATGTCATTAAATAGTCAAGAAGAATACAATGAACCTTCAAATTGAGCCATACATGTGGAATCTAAAATTAATTGAAAAATAAGAAAGTAACAATTAAAAAATGAATTATTTTGACTATTACTCCCTACTTAGGAATGGATTTGACCTATCCACCAAAAGTAAATATGATGCAAACACCACCAATCGGGTCCAAAGAAGAGAGAGAAAATAAGCACAAATCTCTAAATTATATTATCAACCATAGAAAAATTACATCTCTTATTACATCATCAATTATTTACTACTAGTATTCCTACTATAACTAGAAAACCATTAAAATACTAAAATACTCTCCACTTATTCTAATAAAAACTAAAGAGGACTAAATCCCTTTTATTACATTTAATACTAGAAACAAACAAAACAACATATTAAAACCCTATTCTACATCATTCTCCCATCCTTTGAAAGAGTTCGTCCTTGAACTCAAAGGGGTTCTCCCTCTGTGTCATATCTAGGTCAAGGTGAATGACAAGTGCCGTATGGATCTTGCATGGTTCGTAGGATTTTTCCTCCTCTCTTATGTCCTGCTCTGGTCAATCGGTCAACTTCTGGCCAATTTGTCTACATTTGTAGCACTTGATGGTGAATGGAGGGATGAAATGTCACTTGTTTTGGTTGGGGAAGTTATGTTGAAAGAAGACTTTTCAACTCGGAGATGAGCTTCCACAAATATGACATGCTCCATGGACTTTTGGAAATTTGGAATCTCCCGCACGATTAATTCATGTTGGATTGAGGCTTCCAAACCATAGACATAACGCCTAATTTTCTTCTCCTCCGTATCTCTCAAAGTGATACGAGTGCACAACAAGAGGAACTTCACCATGTACTTATCCACACTAGAGTATGATTGTCGCAAGGCTTGAATGAGAGCAAAAAATATCTCTCTCCTACGTGAACGATAAAAATTCAGCCCAGATAGCCTCTTCATCTTAGCCCATGTATGGATTAGGGTTTGGTCATAAGGGCTCTTTCTCGAAATAAGTCATTCCATCACACCTTCGTGAGGCCTTGCAATTTGGTTGCAACTAGTTTAACACATTTGGGACCTAATTAGTTCTTGAGATAAAAATAAACTTTCACCGTGTTATCCACTCGATCAATGAAAGAATCTAAATAAATCTTCCCATCAAAGGTACTTGTATGTCACCATACTTTACTCTAAAATACTCAAGACAAGTCCTAAATGGTTATAATCATTCCCCCTTGGTAAGCAACTTCATCCTCTTAGTCTTCGAGCTCATTATAAGGCCCTAATGCACATAGATTCTTTTTCCCAAGGCTAGCATGAGGTTGCTAAAAAATTTCTCTATTGTGTCCTCTGAACAGAGTGATGGGGCTCGAGTGCAACAATCATTTTTTACCTGTCCTTTCTTACCACAAGCAAGACAATTGCGATTCTCCAATGGAGCAACATATGATTTTATCTAAGGTCTAGAATAATAAGGTGCATCTGAGAATATGTCATCGACATCGAGGGATTGGCAAGGCATATGATCGGAACATTGTTCTTCTAGTTGTCCAGTATTGATTTTAGCCTTAATTCCTTCACTTGGGAGGTCAAAAGGATTACAAAAAAATTGAAGACCTACCGAAGGGGGTGAATGTTTAACCCAATTGGAAATGTGATAAGCTTTATCACGAACCCGTTGATTTGAGTCCGAAGGTGCGGAAAGAGTTGATCGATTATTAATTAGTACTCGCGGAAGCTTCAATGGTGCCCTAACTTCCACCAAATACACATCAATATTAGAGGGGGATGTGGCATGTTCCTAGAAGAATCGGTGAGGTGGGTACTTCGATCGTGGTGGTGTGGTGATTCATCCGCTATAATGGGTTGTTTTAACTTATCTTGATAAGGGTCAGGGGTTGGTGAATTTGGTGGTAGGGGTAAGGGACAATTTTTTTGGAGCTAGGATAGTCCGGGTAGAAAAGGGGTGGAAGAGGCCTGGTCAGGTGTGGTGGTATTGGTAGAGTCAGGTAGATCAGAGTTTAACCCAGGCATAGATTCTTAGTGAGGAGAGAGGCAGGTAGATTTAGGTCGGTGCTTTAGGGAATACTCAGGAGGGTAATTATTAGGGGGATTTTGGTTGGAGGAAGTGACGGGTAGGTCTGGGTAGGATGTGTTCAGGGAAGTGGAAATGGTTTGATTAAAAATTTGTGGTGTTTTTGGAACTTCGATTTGAAACTGGTAAAATTGTAGGGGGTGGATGCATATGGGCTGATGTGATGATTTCTTGATGAATTTTAGAATTAGGGTTCAAGATTATGACTAGGGTATGAGGAAATTCTTTCAGTTTTGACAAGATTTAAGGTTGGTCAGCCATTATTTGAATCATGGTTTCTTTTAAGATTGTCTTATGATTATCGGAATCGGTGTTCTGATTTCTCTTCTTAGGAGCCATTAATGGAGATGAAATAAAATGACACCCACACCCACACACACCCACCCCCCCCCCCCCCCCCCACACACACACACCAAGGAGCTAATCTCACTCTGATACCAATTTGATGAAAATGCCACTAATTGCGTCCAAAGAAGAGAGAGAAAATAAGCTCAAATCTGATAATTGCATTATCAACCAAAAAAATTACATCTCTTATTACATTATCACCTATTTATTCTATTAGTAATCCTACTCTAACATAAACC
This sequence comes from Sambucus nigra, assembly GCA_949130495.1. Classification (NCBI taxonomy): domain Eukaryota; kingdom Viridiplantae; phylum Streptophyta; class Magnoliopsida; order Dipsacales; family Adoxaceae; genus Sambucus; species Sambucus nigra. Next base: position 401,408,234 of record OX422220.1, read on the forward strand.
ATTAAAAAACTAAAAATACCCCTCGCTTATTCTAATATTAACTAAAGAGGACTAAACCCCTATTATTATATTTTAAACAATTAACAAAAAAACATTAAAATCCTATTCTACATCAAAATATATTCGAGTTACACCCAAAAAAATTGTTTGATGAGATTAATATTGTGTGCTCTAAGCATGAAGCATGGCATTGTTGAAGGTGCTCATCATGAGGGACTGGAACCGTATTTGGCATCATTGTCCCTCCCGAGGTATTTATGTGTTAAATATTATCATGGAAAGCTTCCAAACTAAGTTCCTATATCTCGGTCATAGTTGGAGTTTTTTATCAACCATTTGGCCCCTTTTGCTAGCCGATATGCCAGAGGATTCTGAGGATGACTTTCCTCTCAAGTGGGGGTGTCCGCTCATTGGAATTGATGTTACCCGAGATTTACATTATACGTAACATAAGCACCTGAAATACTAAACAATATAGGTATTAGTTTGGTAATGGTTGGAGCAGCAAACTTGGAGTTGGTTCAAATACCTAGGACACAAACCCATTCTAACCAATTGGTCCCAGTATCATAGGAATCAAACGACCACCCCTAATTACTATACCGACCTTATAAAATAAATTTGTAAGTGTATTTTTATACTCATATTACCTACACATAAATAATTTATTGTATTCCGCATACAAAATATATTTTGTGTCTTAACTTAGTCCTTGAGTCATTCTGGTATAGCACAACTGCAGTAAATTTACTCCAGACTTGCTTGGACTTATTAACCTGACACCCACATGATCTCACATTCATTTATCCACTTTGTTGACGTATTTGGACTTCCTAAAGACCTTTTCACATTTTTTCACATTCAAATTAAATCTAAGTATGTGTATGTGTGTGTGTTTGGTTTGGATTTTTGGTTTAGATGATTAACTTATGCAAGTTTACTATTCTTATAAAGAAAACTTACTTTTGAAGTTAATTTTTGCATAATTATATCACATGAATGTTGGTGTAATGGTTCAAACATTCACGACCTAAACTCAATAAACTAGGTTTCTTCACTGGTTGCTCGTTGCAACAAAGTATGCCCTCGTAAACGTGAATACATTCTTCGCTGGTTGCGATATTGACCAAAGATTTTATACTAGTTTTTACAAAGTCACTTGAAAGTTCCTTTGTTGATCTGTCACTGCAGTGAGACATATTTTCGGGTCGGTGAAAAGAGTTTTTGTTGGTCAAGCTTAGGACTTGTGAACTATATATTTGTGAAATACCTTTTTGGAAAATGTAAAGACTTTTGTAGAAGCCAAATCTTCCCTAGAATCAAGTGCTTTGATCTCCTTGTGATGTCATCTTCCACTTGCCTTAATCTTGTTTCCACACTTAGAAGAGCTTAGGTTAAATGGCGTTTGACTCAAAAATTTAAAGTTCGTACCCAGTGCACAAGGTTGCCACTTAAATACAGGGTCTGAGAGAGGTTGATGTCGGTTTGTCTTACCCTTATATATGGAGAGACTGTTCTCATGTCTCGAACCCAAGACCAATCGTAACTTGTGCGAAGGCTCTTACATCTCACCAAGGTACGACCTCTAATATTTTGTTAAAAACTATTAAAGAATAATTATTGAGATAATATTTATGAGAGCAAAGACATTTTATCAAGAGAATTTTTTTTAAGAGATTTATTTTTTAGTTTGATTAATCGAGAGAGTTAAACCATTGTTTATCTTCTTCATATTTGTATTTACGTTATTGAAGTATTTGATTTTCAAACTTTGATCACAAGTCATATTGAAGCTTAAAACCTTTTACCTTTGTTCTTGAAGTAAAATACTTGTATTCTTATTCTTGAAGACTTGTGTGGATACTTCAAAAACATATTGTGAGGTTTGAGCAATCCAAAATCATTTTAAACACCTTCAAAACCTTTAGGAAAACTTACATCTTAGAAAGTGGTAACCAAGCATTGGTGGCTTCTCAATCAATTTCATCTTCTACTTCAAGGGGGATTTGATTCGTGGCATATCTTCGGAATACATTGGACAAGTCCAAAACCAATGACAATTGTGTAGCATACACTAGTTGTTGTCTCTCTATTCGGAGAATATGGTGGGAATGCATTTTAGGATTATAAGCCATTGTCTTCTATCTGTAATAATCTACCATAGTGTGTTTGTTCTTCTGTTCAATCTAAGATTTTTCCCTTTGTGACTTTTCCTCGTACGACTTGGTATTGTGTGATTGTTTGCCTTATTTTCGCATTTAGATTTATTCACCTAAATTGAAGATAAAATTTGGTGTTATCTAATTGATAAACTTTTGACACATAGAACTAAGTTGTCTTTTTTTATACCTAAAAGGAATTGAAAGAAAACATCACTGCAATAGATGCGATAATTTTAATTGGGTAATTATAATTTTACGATGCTTCACAAAATGAGCATATACATAAGAATGGGAAGATCATAATGGGAGAAATCTTCTCCATATGCAACAACGATTATTTTATGCCTCACATATATTACATTGGCGTCGTCAACATAATTATTGAACCCAATAATAACTCAAATCATCAAATAGATAGTTCAAAGAAAGTACATGCTTGTTAGTGTGATCTTTTAATCTTAAAATGGATTCCCTAAAGCTGCAAAGGAACATATACTTCAGGAAAATATATATATAACTGAATTTAGAACTAGAGACGCGCAATCGAAAGATGATTAGATAAACTTCAAAAGGCATAGAAACAAACTAGCTTGCATGAAACCGTGACCTAAAATTTTATATTCACTCTAATGTTTATTCTAATCAGCATAACAAGAAAATGCAAGGGAAAATTATGAGTGACAATGGCTTACTATTCCTAAGTTTGAATCACCAATTGCACCTCGGCTACTTGAAGGTCAAAAGCTGATCTAATGAAACACATAATAATTATTTATCAATGTGTGTGTGTCTGAGAGAGAGAGAGAGAGAGAGAGAGAGAGAAAGAGAGATACCGGGGGGGCTGAATTGGGATTGATAATGTTGCATATACAATTCTTAATAAAAGATGAAACAACCTTTTAAAAAACATTATAAAAGAAGTAAGACAATGATAGATTTATTTAAGGAGTGGACATAGGAGGAAGAAAATACTCGACATAGTTATGAGTATACAATATAAATATACACAATTACATATTCATATACCTAACAACCCACTACATTAATGCGACTCAAAAAGTGTGGACAACTCATGTATCTAAAATTCAAGTATAAGTTAGTCGCTCAAGTAATACTCCGGTAAGTCGGGTATCGAACTCAGGGAATAGGACAAAAATCATGACGACAACTATGGAAAGGCGTCGAAAAACTAACTATTGACTCACTAAGAAAATAAGAAAATATGATGCAAATGTCAATGCAAATTCCTCCAAACTAATGAAAAGTAACTATTGAGTGTAATTAAACTAATGAATGCGAGACTAAATTTTTACTTTTAGAAATAAACTATATGAGAAAATGGGGATGGAATACACTCCCCCGAGCCGTCGGTAATTATGTTGGATACAAAACTTTCAAGAATTAAACCTATAATCAAGAGAAAACCTTAAATTTATCTAAGTACTAAACATATGAGGATTTTACTCCGCACAATATCTAGTCAATAATAAATTTAATACGAATGACAAAATTAGCGACACGCATATTATAACCTTAAATACTCCGGTTACCTACGGCGAACGAAGTTAAAAGGTTTACAATACTCGTTCCGACAAAGTATTAAACCTCCTAATTATTTATTTAATTTTATCCAATTTTATATTCATCCATAATACCTAGATTGGGTTCATGTACCCCAACCCTTTAAAAACCTAGCCGAACATGGAGAAATTTACTACACATGTGGTTTTTATGTTGCATGAATTCATAATGTAAGATTTAACGTAAAACAACATGTGAAATAAGCACAAATCTAGAAGAATAGGGGAATATAGTGCAAAGATGTAATCTTGAAAGAAAGAAAGAAAGAAAGAAGAGAGAAGACAATACTTATAATGAGATTGCATGTAAAGATGAAAATAAATTGATGTTCATGATGTTTTTTGCTTTACTTTTTCTTCTTGCCTCTCAAAACTCTCATAAAACTTATGAAAAACTTAATTTAAGTTACCCTCATTTGATGTTACAATGACTTTGGGTTGTTTTGGAAGTAGTTCAAAACCATACAAATCTTGGCTAAAAAATGGGATAGTAAAATAAAAATCCGCACTCAGGTTTGTCGAACTAGTTTGGCCTGACCACAAACCGGTTCACCCAAGGTAAATCTTTGATTTTACTCTTTTGCACCTGGATTTTCTTCCCATCTTCAAATGATAACCTCTTCATCATAGCTCGAATTTGGGTGTCGTCTATTCCAATATGCATGTAGCTTCAAGATATTCACTTCCTTTTGGCTCCATATCCAGATTCAGGCTGAAAGTTTATATAATTGCCCTTAATTATCCTTTCCTTCATTTCTTTCGTTGTTTCGATTTTCCTCTCGCATCAACTTGAACTAAATACCTGTAAAACAAGAGAGAAATACACAAAATAAGAAATACTTGTCGAATAGGATTATCAGCATAAATATGAGATAAATCCAGTTGAATTACAATACATGGAACAGTAAAAGTACCGAAATTAAGGGGATAAATATGAAATATTTGAGCCGAATCAAATTCCCCTAACTTAGAATGTTGCTCATTCCAAGCAGTGTAAAAGAATAAGCGTATGATCTAAACAAACGTCCAAATAATTTATTGGGATATAATACCTCTTTCATGGGCAAGTGATTGCAATTAGCATATGAAATAAGTATTTAAACCCCTAGGTTACCCTAGTAGGACGAGTGGTGTCTCGTGAGGATTGGTAGTCAATTTACCCACAAAATTCATTTTTTGACTCAAATAAAGTTTTAAATTATTAAAAACTGTACAATTTAATTCTAGAAAATTAATCACTTTAAATTTTTATTCAATAATCTCAATTCATAGTGCGTGTGTGCCAAGCTAAAAATTAAACCGCTAACTTCCACTAATTGATCATTACGTTACTTACCGAAAATTCGCTTTCATTCAATTTCTCATAGGTGCATTGATAAACGAATCACTCGGATTGTGGCTATTTTCTCTCAGTGTGAGTGATATAAGGTGTAAATGTAATGGAACGTGAATTCACATACAGAAATTGAAAGACGAAATTATGTGAGAACCTAGTTGTTAAAATAATGGGTGGCCAACGCTTATTGAAATAAAACATGAATCTCATTTGGCTCATTCTTATAATCATTGCTGAAACCAATTAATTACTAACCACCTATTATCAAATTAAGTCGAGGATCAATTTTAATCTTTATTATCCACAACATACTCAACCCAAACTTTAGTTAAACAACTAAAGTAAATCCACAGTAACAGTATAAATCTAAGACATAAGCCTATTACATGCCAAATCCTTAACCGAATAACCCATCAGTTGAAATAATAACCATCCAACGATTCCAAATAAAATGAAATAAAATAAACCGTCAAACTTAGGCAACATGACTAGAAATAAAACTGACCCTATCTAGAATGTGATGAAAGAAATGACTATAACAATATCTTGCAACATCCATAATTATGGCAGCTCTGGTACCTGATAGAACGATCATGCTTGACGTCCCTGCGGCTGGACACCTAAAGGGTTTTGAAACTAGATTTGAGACTGGTCAGCACCCAAAAACCTTTTAGAAAATATTTTTCAATTAATTAAAATGCATCATTAATTATGCCCATTCTTCCATATTTTAAATTGGTGTCACTCACTCTTGAGACATTACTCACCTCTCATCTAAAGTACGCACCTAACATTTGCATTTTAACTGCCTAGTTATGCTTCTCGCATAACTAGTCCCATACCATCCTTAATTCTATACACTATCCCATCACCTTGTATTTTACCGAATTAATTCCAATTACCATTAATAATTACAGTCCTTAATTATAATATATTAATTAAAGTCATTAACTTTCACTAGTTAATTCAACATTATTCACACTTAATGTCTAAGTCGTGTATACTTCTTCATAATAATATATACAATATTCACATCGTAATATACATATATATCACTCACTATACACGTATACCCGTCATACCTCATAGATAAAACTCCATCATATACGATTATCTAGTGTGTTATTCTTTAGGACAATATTTCCCCATCCTGTAAACACCAGGACAAAATCGCCTACCGTACTCAAAAATAAAATTCATTTGAGGCGATCATAGTCATGAGCCAGTGAGCATAACCATACCAACATTACCTCACCCGACTCCAACCTTATCAGGCATGCATAACGCTATGATATAGAGTCGATACTTAGCCTGCTTTCACTCGTCAGGGAGAACACCACATCACGCAACCTCCATTAATAGAGCCCCTAATATGGTTTGTGTAATTAATTATATCATTCACACCGATATATATATATATATATATACAGAGAGAGAGAGAGAGAGAGAGAGAGAGAGAGAGGTTCATAAGTGAACATAAAAGATGAACATTTTAATGAACATTAACAAAAAATACTTAACACCCAATCAATTTTAATTCCTATGTTGTAATTGGTCCGCACTGCAATGAACACACGTGTGACATGCGCTAGCGGCAACGGACACACGTGTATTAAAAATGACTTGTGTCACACATGTGTCCGTTACAGCAGGGGCGAACCAATTACAACATAGGAATTGAAATTGAATGGGTGTTAGGTGTCTTTTGTTAAGGTTCATTAAAATGTTCATCTTTTATGTTCGCTTTTGAACCTCTCGCTATACACACACACACACTATTTTTGTACCCGTATATATATTTCTCAAAATTACAATTAACTGTACCTATCACTCGTGGCACAGATAAACCATTTTTACAATATTGTTCATATTCATAATTAACTAAGCATTCACTAAATTAATTAATTAAATCTTATCATATAAATTTCTTGATACATATTAGTTTCACTCAATCTGTATCCCTATATTTACGAATTTTCATCCAAATTCCATTATTCATTTTCGAATAAAATTCTTCCCATTTATTCTAACTTGCATCCCCGATAAATCTCAACTAATTTTAACCCATCATCTCTAGTCATGTTTTTTTCCATAAGTTCACAATTTTCCCCAGATATTTAATTCAATCCCCGAATTAACATTATAATCTCTTCTAAAAAACAGCACAACTATCCATGGCAGGGGTTAAAATTGGTTCAGCTGTGGGGCGAACCGATTTGCCCCTGAAAATCTGTCCCAGTTTTTGTAGTCCGAATTTCAGTAATTTCAATCTAAAAAATGGTCATCAACATAATTTATTTCAATGTCTATTATACTTGATAGATTTTATATCAATGAGACTCATCATTACATATAATCATCATCTAAATATGTAAATTTCATGGGGATAAAGTTCATCTCTACATGTTTTATCACAAATTTAATAACAAGTTTTCTCTATATTAATTCCACTTTATATGAAATCATAATCCCAAAGTTTCATGATTAAAACTCATCCATAAGTTTCCATCATCATATGTCAAAATCCATCTGCATAATCATTTCCCAAGATCCCAAAGTCTAATATGTGAATTCCTCTAAAATAATTTTTCCAACTTTAATATGACAAAAATTGAAACCATAATTACTTAGCAAGATAATCACTTGCCCTAATAGTTTTTAGTGTTTGAAGATGATGATGTATCTCCTTTAATACCTTACCCAATTTTTAATCCCTTTGTGTTCTTGAGTTATTCTTTAATTTCTCACTTGAACCTTTGAGTTCTCTCTCTAATTCTCTTCACTTTCACTCTAACTCCTAGTTACTCTCAACTAAACCTTTAGAAAATGATAATGACCTTTCTTTTTCACTCATCCTTTCAATATATAAGTAAGAATCCCGAAATTGGCTTTTCACATACCAATAAAATGGCCAAAATAGCTTTTAGTTAATCCCAACTAGTCTAAAAATCCCCCAAAACCCAAACACAACCCCCGGGTACTAAATTTTGACTATTTCAACCCATTCTGAATCAACCGTGCACTCAAAATCTCCATCCGAGCGACTTATCAATATTTTCCAATCTCAACCCTCGTAAATAATTTCTGGTTAACATATTAATAACTCCTGTCGTGTTTACTCACTTACGACATAATCCAATTTTATTTACTATGACACTTTATTAAATATACGGTCACTTAAACAGTATTCATTTCACATACAAATTAATACATAATAAGTGCTCATTATTTTTTTATTTTATTAAATTATGACTCAACTGCTTAATTTAAATGTCATGTTTAATATATATAATCCAATTATATATATATATATATATATATATATATATATATATATATATATATATATATATATATATATATATATATATATATATATATATATATATATATATATATATATATTACATAATCCCCCCCCCCCCTGAAAAGGAATTTCGTCCCCGAAATTCGGGTATACCTTGAATAAGGAGCTCTGGATACTTCTCACGCACATCCTCCTCCATTTACCACGTCGACTTGTCGACGTTATGATGTCCCCACTGAACACGAACTAAGGGCACCACCTTAGAATGCAACTTAACTCACTACGATCTTGAATAGCAATGGTCTCTCCTCATAGGAGATAATAGGTTGCAAATCAATCTCCTCTAATGGAATATGTCAATAATCCATCTCACTCTGCTTATATTTCTTCAATAATGATACATGATATACATCGTGAATCCTACTGGAGGGATATGAATTTGGGATTTGGGTTGGGTTGGAGGGAGTGAAAAATTGGTGAATTTTGAATATGAAGGAAAAGGAAAGGGTGGGGCAAAATGGGATGAATGTGGTGGAAAAAAATAGGAGGAAAAATCACATTTTCGTTCAGGTCTGGCGAACTAGCTCGGCTAAGAGAACCGGTTCAGACCTAGGGCGAACTGATTTGGCAAAACCTTATGTCCAAACAATGGGTTGTTCTCCATTTTTCCTATGCTAAGTGTTGGGAAGAGTATTTTCCTCTAAATTCACTCCTAAAACCTCCCTTTAAACTCTGGTCACCGGACTACCTCGAAATCTCTCTGTTACGCGACATACGCTCTCTCGGGAATGGTGATGTCAAATTTCATGCTCCTAACACTTTCTAACACAGACTCGAATGACACCTAAACACCAAAACAAACTCACACGACTCTCAATATACAACAAATTCAACCCATACGTGTCGAGCTCGACGGGAGATGGCAAGGCTTGCCATAAAGCGAAATGGGGACGTTTCGAGGGGGTTCTTGTATGCGGGCTTATAAGCCCATAAAGCATCAATCAATCAAGTATACCAATCCTCACGGTTAGGATCAACGATCTTTTCAAGAATTTGTTTGATCTCTCGATTTGCTAACTTGTCATTGCCCGTTCATTTGGGGGTGGTAAGTTGTCCCAACCTTTTGGACGACACCATAATTTCTCATTAATTTTTCAAACGACCTATTGCAAAAGTGCATGCCATTATCATTAATGATGGCCTTCGGAGCACTGAAGTGAGATAGTATAAGTTTATGAATTAACTTTACAATCACGTTACTATCACTCATCCTAGTAGTTATGGACTTTACCCACTTTGATACATAGTCTACCGCGACTAGGATGTATAGGAAACTAAAAGAGGGAGGGAAAGGTCCCATTAAGTTGATGCCCCAACAGTCGAATATCTCATTGACGAGAATATGGGTTAATGACATCATGTCTTGTTGAGTAATAGCTCCCATTCTTTGGCGCCTATCACAAGATTTACAATGGGTATTCAAATCCTGGTAAATTGGAGAATCTTATAGGCCATTTTTTTCGTTGAAAAGTGGCCTCCATAAGCTTTTGAATAACAAAATAGAATGACACTAGGGATCTCGTCATCTAGCACACATCTCCGATTTATTTAATCGGCACAATACTTAAACAAGTAGAGATCATCATTGAATAACATGCGCGACCAAGTAAAGAACTTCTTTTTCTCTTGTGGAGTCCAATCGTGGAGGGACGACCCCCGTGACTATGTAATTAACAATGTCCATAAACCAGGGAAGAGAGGAAGTATCAAATAATTTCTCATCCTAAAAATACTCGTCTATGGGTATAAGATCTTCAGGTACGTCGAACGAGAGCCTCGATAGATGATCGGCTACAACTTTCTCTACTCTTTTCTTGTCTTTAATGGAAAGGTCAAATTCTTAGAGTAGTAAGATCCACCTAATGAGGCGCATCTTCACATCTTTGAAAAGGAGATATTAGAGAGTCGTGTGGTCGGTAGTATATATGGCATGGGATTTCTTATCTCTCCGTTGCCCTAAAACAACCCCTACAGCATAATCACTCGCATCACACATAAGCTCGAATGGAAGGGTCCAATTCGGAGCTTGCATGATGGGAACGGAGATTAACATGCTTTTCAATTTTTCTAAAGCTTCTTGGCATGCTTCACTCCACTCAGAAAGGGGCTTCCTTCATGATTAGGTTACTTAAGGGCCTAGCGATGGCACTAAAGTTCTTAATAAACCTACAATAGAATAGGACTCTTGGATAACACCAATGACGTCACTTAAGAAAAAGAGCATATTTTTTAGTGACATAGGTGGGGGAAGTTCTCCAATGACGTCAAGTTTTGCCATATCGATTTCTATACACTTGGATGACACCATGTGGCCAAGAACTACGCCTTCGGTAACCATAAAATGGCACTTCTCCCAATTTAGTACCAAGTTCTTTTCCACACATAAGGCTAACACCTTCTCAATATTAGCGAGGCAATGGTCAAAAGAGGAGCCGAAGACACTAAAATTATCCATGAAAAGCTCAAAGCCCTTTTCGACCATGTCGTTAAATACACTAAGCATGCACCATTGAAAGGTCACGGGTGCATTACACAATTGAAATGGCAAACGTTTGTAAAAAAAATGTGCTAAAAGGACATGTGAACATAGTCTTCTCTTGATCTAAAACATCCACCTCAATTTTGTTACACCCGGAATAACCATATAAAAAACAGTATAAAGGGTGGCCCGTGACTCTCTCAAGCATTTGGTCCATAAACGATAAAGGGAAATAATCTTTTTGAGTGCCGGCATTGAGCTTCTGGTAGTCAATGCAAACGTGCCACCCGATTGTGGTACGTTTTGGGATAAGTTCCCCCTTTGCTTTTTCGACCATAGTCATTCCCGACTTCTTCGGAATGACTTGAATAGGACTCACCCATTTACTATCCGAGATGGGATATATGATGCCTACATCCAATAGCTTTATAATTTTTGCTCTTACGACCTCTTTCATCATTGGATTCAAACGCCTTTGCATCTCCCTAGAGGGTCTCACGTCCTCCTCTAGGTGGATTTCATGGGTACAATACCCTTCAAATTCGCGATGCTCCAACCAAAAGCACTTCAGTGCTACCTCAAAATGGTCATAAGCTTTCCCTCTTTCTCTTTATTTAGTCTCGAGGAGACGACAACTGGATATGTATCATCCTCTTCTATGTAAGCATATTTGACGCTAGAAGGAATCTTTTCAATTCGAGGGTAGAAAATTTTTCAGCGGAGGGAATCGTGCTTGATTCCCTCGGTGGTAGTTCCTCGAATCGAGAGACCTGGATACTATCTCTCACATCCTCATGTCTCTCATCCTCATCCAAATACTCTCTCATCTCCCTCACCTCTCGCGCAAAATCGATGTATGCATTATCGCTCTCACTCACCGTAACAATACATGCCTCTAAAAAATCCCTAGTATGATTACCCTCAAAATGTTAGTGTACTACTTTCTCTATAAGATACGACTCACCTAACTCATCCTCATTACCCATTTGCTTGGTGATGTTGAAAATATTAGTCTTGAGTGTCATGTTCCCGAACGTGAGTTGCATTTGCCCATTTTTTCTTTTTAATCAAAGCATTAGCCATAGCTAAGAATGGGCGGTCATGGATCACAGGAACATGATGGCTCAAGGGAGAGGAGGTCTCTGTGTCCCAAATGACAAAATCTATCGGTAAGTAGAAAGTGTCGACTTAGACAATCACGTCCTCAACAGTCCCTAAGGTATCTTCACGGAATGATTGACGAGGTGGAGAGTAATTTTTGTGGGCTTAAGGTCCTCCTAATCAAGTTGTCTACAGATGGAGTAAGGGAGAATATTAACACTCACCCCTAAATCTAATAATACTCTCTAAATTTTACTCTCTCAAATGGTGCACGAAGTGGTAGGTGCACCCGGATCTTTATACTTCGGAGGTAGGTCGCTCAAAAGTACCAAACTTATGTTTTGTGCTGGGAACACCTTCTTCTTTACCTTTAACCTACATTTCACCGTTAGTAAGTCCTTATGAAACTTTTCATATGCGATAATTTTCTTGATTGCCTCGAGAAAAGGTAAATTAATCTTTACTTGCTTATGCACTTCTAAGATAATGTCACAGGAGGCCCCTTTAGGAGAAGGGACCAACCATTGAGGGTAAAGAGAAAAATTAGGGGGGTTCACAACCACCTCGGGTCTAACTCTGTCATTTTTATCACTCTCATCCAATGGGGAATATTTGGGCTCTTTCGTGCAAGGCAAAACTTTGTTGTGACTTTTCTCGTCATGTGGGGGAGATGACAAGTCAATAACTCTCCCACTACGTTGAGTGGTTACCTCTTGACATTGTTTTTGGTTTTCATCGGTATTATAACTAACATAGTTTTGACCTTGGGGAGGTCTTTGGCCTTGGGTGTGAAACTTACCCTTATCTTGAACACTTAAGGAAAATTGCAACTTAGACAATGACGCCTTTAAGTCGGCAAAATTTTGAGCGTTTATCGCTAACTGAGTTTGCATGAATTGGGCTAAAGTGTCTTGAAGACTCTTCTACTATGGGATTATGTAAGGCGGAGGAGGGGGAGCTTGCATATGTGGTGCTTATTGGTAAGGTGGGAGTGGTGACAATTGTTGGGAAACATGTTGATTTGGGTTCATCATTGCGTTCGGTTTCCCGTAGCTAGAATATGAGGAATTCTACCATGAAGAGCATTAAAATTACCCTTATAGGCTCCCACCGACTCAACTTACTCTTGGAGCATAACTTTGTAGGTGGTATCGTCAGACATTCCTTTGTTAAATGTCCCGCCTCACAAATTGCGCACATCTCCTCTTTAATTGTTCGTTAATTAATTTAACACTTTAACTCAGCTTAATTTAACGCTTTAACTCAGCTTAATTTAACGCTTTAACTCAGCTTCCTTGTCCAATTGATAGAATACAGATGAGGAAGGAGTCATGGACGTGTGTCTAGCTTTGGATTGGGTGCTCGGATCCAATGTGTTCCACGCTTGAGTAATCTCGGCGATATACTTAAAGTGGGCCTCCGCATCGTTCGCATCTAACCCGAAGAACTCTCCCTCGCACATAGTGTCAACGAGTTGTTTTGAGCTTAGACTAAGCCCATGATGGAAGTAAGAGATGAGTCTCCACTTCTCAAAACTATAATGTGGGTACATGTTAACTAAGTCATTGAACCTCTCCCAACACTTATTTAAAGGATCATTATCGTTTTGCTTAAGAGTTTGAATTTGGACCCGAATAGAGTTGGTCCTATGTGAGGAAAAGAACTTCAAGAGAAATTTAGTCTGCATGTCTCTCGACGTTCCTATCGAGTTCAGTGGTGAAGTCCAAAGCCAAGTCTTGGCCTTCTCATTAAGAGAAAACGGGAAAATCTTGAGGCACACTACATTTTAGGTGCAAGGTTGATCGTTAAACGTCTCGCACGCCTCCTCTAACTCTCTTACGTGGAGGTAAGTCTTCTCCAAATCCATACCGTGAAATGTTGGGAGAATCTGTATCATTCCATTCCTAAAGTTAAATTTCCCTGCATTATATGCGAATATAATGCATCCTGGAGCAATGGTTCGCACGAGGTATATGAGGTCTCCTATGGGGCAATACTGCATCACTCTGTAACACCCCGCCTAATTAAATACCGGGTGGCCAGTCCCATACCAAATTAAAACAGAATATACAGTTGGCTCATTCTTAGCATCACTGTCGAAAACATTAACTAATCACCCAATACCCAATAAAGCTGGTGTTAAAAACTTTTCAAATTTTAATTCAACAAAATCCATTTTTAGTTTACGAATAACACAACACATATTATTCTACAACACTGATAACCGAACAGATTACACAAAAGAATTTAAATGCAATTGGAATAAACATTCCCAAATAATAATCCAATACAATAATCCCAACAATATCAAATGTATTAAAATGACACGAGTACAAGACTGTATGACTGCGATAGAAAAGCGATAACTGAATTCCTTTGGGCGACATGCCCTAACTAAAAGAATACTGTGAATCAAATGAAGATAGGCATCAAAACAATACTCCATAGCTCGTCATAATCCTCTAAGATTGCCATCCCTGCTGCTGGACACCTGATATAGAAGGTACAATAGAAAAAAAAATATGCAAGGAAACGGGTCAGAGCCCGATTGTGAAAATGATTTTTAAAACAGCAAGTATTTAACAAGTGCAATAAAGCATTTATTATGTACATGTTAGTATCCAACTCTCACTTGCTATTCTCACCTCTCATCTAGAGTGCACACTTAACGTTTCCTATTAACCTCCAAGTTAATGGTTCCTCTTCACAAATATCCATAACATGATTCCATCCCATATCATAACCCCGTATGTCCCATACCATACGTTGTATAATCATTCTTATACGTTTCTCCTTTATATGAATCGTTTCTCATTAATATGAATTAATCTCTTCAATAAATATTCATTAACTTATTTCAATTCATTTCTCAATTCACCATTATCTACAATTATCACATAGTAGATAATTTAACCACTATATACACATTCATTTAATACATTATATATATATACATATATAATACGGCACCCCGAGACACAGTTGCGGTGCATTGCATTACTCTGCTATCACGTCCCAATATCGCTGGTCGCCGAATAGGGGGACTAAAGGTTCGGTAAAGATTCCTCGAACCACAAATAACAACATACATATTGGAGGGGAACATAGTTCTCGTATCCATGGGTCACGCACATACCTACGTTCCCAGAGTCAGCGGACTTATCAACTCACCGATAAGTCTTTCATAGACCAATGTTCGCGAGCGGCAAATCAAAAATCCCATTGAGTCATCAGGATATGACTGCCTTCACGTGAAAACCTCCCCATCGATAGCAAGTAAGCTAGGTATGTCATACACATAAATTATCAATCAATCAAATAGGCATTATCATCTACCTATAATACAATATCAACAAGGTACTCACACTACCATAAGATAATTCCCATACGTAGCATTATATCTCTTTAAATTTAATCATCCCCAAGCCTCACTCATTACTTAAGGTTCAAATAGGTTTTTCCTCAACATTTTATTCAGTAAAAAAAATCACTAATATCCTACTGGTCCATATCATCTTATCTCCCAAATTACCACGAATTAACTCTCCTTAACTTAGGGTTATAACCGATTGTTTCTAATCTCTTATAAACACATCTTCTATCAACTAGGATTGAATACCATCATCACAAGGCTCATAGTCTATAGTGTTTCATTCACACTATATGACTTATCAACAAAATCAACATCCTCGCATCCTATAACATCTCTCCACTCCCGACGTCGTTAAGGTTCATGCGCGGAACGTCTCGCAAAGCGAAATCCAAACAAGGAACCCCTCCAATACACTACTACTTAACTTTGTCGATCGTGGAGGTCCGTCAACTTCAAATACGCAACTGGGATAACCTCATCTCCTCTTTCAACCAAATGTGGTCTAAACTCCCATCTCTATCCAGGACCCATACCACTAAGCGCTTGTACTACCCTCAGTCCTTGCGCAATCAATAATGAGCTTAAACTCAGTCCTTGATGTTCAAATTGTAACCCTAAGGCTACTCAGGTGTTATATTAAATCTCCCCTACAGGACCTATCCTTAATCCTCCTGAATACCAATTAAAATCCAACACATGAATCTAGCAGCCGAAATTTCTTCCAATTTAATTAACATAATTCTAATCAATTAAATCCCAATCATATCAATTCAAATCTTATCTAGGGCTTACTGATCTTTTCTAAGTCCCATAATATCCAATTAATAATCACCAAAGATCTACAAAAGGTTTGGGATAAGAACCAACATAAAAAAGGAAACAACTTTAACAATCCTAGGGAGGTCGATCGATCGAAGGCAGGGGGTCAATCGATCGATCGCCCAGGTAACAGACCAGTTTTTTTGCATTTCTTCTACTACGGGTTTAACAATTTTTTATCAATCAAACCTTCATATTAACAACCCAAATGACTTATAAACCTTACTACATGATATATCAACATATATAAATGATTTCTAATACTCTAAACATCCTAGAATCATCAAGAGATTGAATTAAAAACATGTTTATATCCTCTTTTTTCAGAAAATTATCAACATAATATCTTCAAGAACACATCAATCAATTTCATAATTTATTTAACAACCTACTGATTATTTCGTGGATTACTATCTACCTACAACATGAGTTTGATTTCCATATATTTCCAGTTTCCAAAAATCCATTAACAACACTATCTTTTCATCTTCCAAACATGTAAAATCTCATTTTTATAACTATCCTAACATGGACAATATACAAACTTAGATTGCAATTATCAAACACTTGCCTCTAATGAAGATCTGATTATTTGGAGTGGAATAACACAGGTGGTTCTCCCTTTCTCCGGCCAACTTCCGGTGGTGTTTGGTGGTGGTGACCTTTGGTCTTTGGTTCTCCTCCTTTCCAAGCAAGCTTTTCTCTTCCCAAGCAACCTTTCACTCTCTCTAAGAAGATGACCATTCAATTTTGTGTAGAAGAGATAAATGAACCCACGTTTAACTAATCTACAAATACTTATAATAGGTCAAAATCCGAAATCACTATTCATCCCCCTTGTAAAAATAACCAAAATGCCCTTTTTGGTTGTCTTTTCATTTCCAAATGACCCGAGAATCAAAATTAACGTCCAAATAGACTTTTCTGACTATTTTAACCCTTCCGAAAGCAACGACGCAGTCAAAACGACTATAAGGTTGATGTAAAAATAAGTTTCCTTTTTAATTTAACAAATTAGTCCCGACACGTCCCATACCGCGTCCGGCTGAAAATTCAAATTACTAGATTAATAACTCACATCAATATCAATATCATCACACTCATATATTACCTAAATATCTTTAAGTAATATACAGAATCATTTATTTTAATATCCACAATTCGGATAAAACCCAAATGAATTAATTTATAATAAAATCCAATTAATCCATTAATTTAAAATATAACCCATTTTAAAAGTCATAAAAATTATGGGGTATTACATACTTCCCCACTTATAACAAAATTTCGTCCCGAAATTCGGAAAGATAAATCATACTGGTAAGGTCAACTCCGAGTATAAATCTCACATCGCAAATAATCTAAGTCGTACCGTCCATACAGTACATTAACGAAAATCCCCATTGATGTTATACGCCAAGCCTCACCATATAGTCCCAACTGAATCGAATTTAAATTTTATGCAGTCTTCCCTATACCATCCTCGTAACCATGTTCGGAAAAAATAATCCTCACGTATTAAACAAATAAATCTTGAAGTCACAACTACTTACTGTTTCACAATTATGAAAACTACTACAATTCAACCATCAAGGGCGCCCATACACCCTATCGTACAATTTTCATTATAATATTTATCGCAAAGGTAATAAACTCATATCCTAAATACCTAACTTATTTAGACTCCCAACGGTTATTAGTTTCATGCGTGGGGTGTCTCGTATGCGAAATCCAAACAAGGAACCCCCCCGATACACTACTACCTAAAGCAGTCAGTCATCGAAACTCCTCAGGTCCTTAGTCAATAGTTTATAACCTCTCTACAGGTTTTATCGATTTCAAATAAAAGTCTACTCATCTACACTCTCATTAAAGACAAGATGATGGCTATACGCTCTCATATACCACAAGTTAATCCACGCCGATAGTCACATCATGATCGGACATGCCTAAAGTAAGTAATTCCGTGATAAAAATAAGACCCACGTGATGACATGAAAAATACAGGTGTCCCACAACCCCTCGGCGAGTCTACGTAATTAACAGTGCGATAGGCTAAATTTAGTAACCCTTTATCCCATACAATGTTAATCGCTACAAAAAAATCAATATACGCCTCATAATTCTTTAGATATAAAACATACCCCTATTCGTGGGTGGTGGTTGTTGACTCCCAGTATTATAACTTTGCTCCGATGAGTCAAGAAAAATTTTACACCAAATTTTCAGTTCTAGTTCACCACACTTCGCTATATGCCCAAGCCTTTGAATATATATTGCCTTCGTTATGTAACACACACAATTCCTGCATTTCAAGAACTTCTACTGATGACTCTCCTCAATTTTCCATAATAGGTGTGACCTCGACTATGGTCATCATACTCGAACATACTTCATAACCTCCTAAGTACGATCTCCGCTATCCGTCAAATGGACCTCATCTGCCATACTTCTTGTACGAACCCGTCCGAACGCAAATAAGATTCACCAATATATACGGAATCGTACCAAAGAAATCAACAATCCTAAACATAGGTCTCTACATCAAAGAACGCTAAGCGGAAAACACAATAAGTCGTACAGACCCTAAAGGACACTAGAACCTGATGCTCTGATACCACCTGTAACACCCCGCCTAATTAAATACCGGGTGGCCAGTCCCATACCAAATTAAAACAGAATATACAGTTGGCTCATTCTTAGCATCACTGTCAAAAGAATTAACTAATCACCCAATACCCAATTATGCTGGTGTTAAAAACTTTCCAAATTTTAATTCAACAAAATCCATTTTTTAGTTTACGAATAACACAACACATATTATTCTACAACACTGATAATCGAACAGATAACACAAAAGAATTTAAATGCAATTGGAATAAACATTCCCAAATAATAATTCAATACAATAATCCCAACAATATCAAATGTATTAAAATGACACGAGTACATGACTGTATGACTTCGATAGAAAAGAGATAATTGAATTCCTTTGGGCGACATGCCCTAACTAAAAGAATACTGTGAATCAAATGCAGATAGACATCTAAGCAATACTCCATAGCTCGTCATAATCCTCTAAGATTGGCGTCCCTCCTGCTGGACACCTGATATAGAAGGTACAATAGAAAGAAAATATGCAAGGAAACGAGTCAGAGCCCAATTGTGAAAATGATTTTTAAAATAGCAAGTATTTAACAAGTGCAATAAAGAATTTATTATGTACATGTTAGTATCCAACTCTCACTTTCTATTCTCACCTCTCATCTAGAGTGCACACTTAACGTTTCCTATTAACCTCCTAGTTAATGGTTCCTCTTCACAAATTTCCATAACATAATTCCATCCCATATCATAACCCTATATGTCCCATACCATACGTTGTATAATCATTCGTATACGTTTCTCCTTTATCTGAATCGTTTCTCGTTAATATGAATTAATCTCTTCAATAAATATTCATTAACTTATTTCAATTCTTTTCTCAATTCACCATTATCTACAATTATCACACAGTAGAAAATTTAACCACTATATACACATTCATTTAATACATTATATATATACATATATAATACGTCACCCCGAGACACAGCTGCGATGCATTGCATTACTCTGCTATCAAGTCCCAATATCGATCGTCGTCGAATAGGGGGACTAAAGATTCGGTAAAGATTCCTCGAACCACAAACAACATAAATATTGGGGGCGAACATAGTTCTCGTATCCATGGGTCACGCACATACCTACGTTCCCACAGTCAGCGGACTTATCAACTCACCGATAAGTCTTTCATAGACCTATGTTCTCAAGCGACAAATAAAAAATCCCATGGATTCATCAGGATGTGAGTGCCCTCACGCGCAAACCTCCCCACTGATAGCAAGTAAGCTAGGTATGTCATACACATAAATTATCAATCAATCAAATAGGCATTATCATCTACCTATAATACAATATCAACAAGGTACTCACACAACCATAAGATAATTCCCATACGTAGCATTATATCTCTTTAAATTTAATCATCCCCGAGCCTCACTCATTACTCAAAGTTCAAATAGGTTTTTCCTCAACATTTTATTCAGTAAAAAAAATCACTAATATCCTACTGGTCCATATCATCTTATCTCCTAAATTACCACGAATTAACTCTCCTTTAATTAGGGTTATAACCGATTGTTTCTAATCTCTTATAAACACATCTTCTATCAACTAGGATTGGATACCATCATCACAAGGCTCATAGTCTATAGTGTTTCATTCACACTATATGGCTTATCAACAAAATCAACATCCTCGCATCCTATAACATCTCTCCACTCCCTACGTCGTTAAGGTTCATGCGCGGAACGTCTCGCAAAGCGAAATCCAAACAAGGAACCCCTCCAATACACTACTACTTAACTTTGTCGATCGTGGAGGTCTGTCAACTTCAAATACGCAACTGGGATAACCTCATCCCCTCTTTCAACCAAATGTGATCTAAACTCCCATCTCTATCCAGGACCCATACCACTAAGCGCTTGTACTACCCTCAGTCCTTGCGCAATCAATAATGAGCGTAAACTCAGTCGTTGATGTTCAAATTATAACCCTAAGGCTACCCAGGTGTTATATTAAATCTCCCCTACTGGACCTATCCTTAATCCTCATGAATACCAATTAAAATCCAACACATGAATCTAGCAACCGAAATTTCTTCCAATTTAATTAACATAATTCTAATCAATTAAATCCCAATCATATATATTCAAATCTTATCTAGGGCTTACTGATCTTTTCTATGTCCCATAATATCCAATTAATAATCACCAAAGATCTACAAAAGGTTTGGTATAAGAACCTACATAAAAAAGGAAACAACTTTAACTATCCTGGGGAGGTCGATCGATCGAAGGCAGGGGGTCAATCGATCGATCGCCCAGGTAACAACCCAGTTTTTCTACATTTCTTCTACTACGGGTTTAACCATTTTTTATCAATCAAACCTTCATATTAACAACCCAAATGACTTATAAACCTTACTACATGATATATCAACATATATAAATGATTTCTAATGCTCTAACATCCTAGAATCAACATAATATCCTCAAACATGTTTATATCCTCTTTTTCCAGAAAATCAACATAATACCTTCAAGAACACATCAATGGTTTTCATAATTTCTTCAACAACCTACTCATTATTTCGTGGATTACTATCTACCTACAACATGAGTTTGATTCCCATATATTTTCAGTTTCCAGAAATCCATTAACAACACTATCTTTTCATCTTCCAAACATGTAAAATCTCATTTTTATAACTATCCTAACATGGACAATATACAAACTTAGATTGTAATTATCAAACACTTGCCTCTAATGAAGATCTGATTCTTTGGAGTTGAATATCACAGGTGGTTCTCCCTTTCTTCGGCCAACTTCCGGTGGTGGTTGGTGGTGGTGACCTTTGGTCTTTGGTTCTCCTCCTTTCCAAGCAAGGTTTTCTCTTCCCAAGCAACCTTTCACTCTCTCTAAGAAGATGACCTTTCAATTTTGTGTAGAAGAGATAAATGAACCCACGTTCAACTAATCTCCAAATACTTATAATAGGACAAAATCCGAAATCACTATTCATCCCCCTTGTAAAAATAACCCAAATGCCCTTTTTGGTTGTCTTTTCATTTCCAAATGACCCAAGACTCAAAATTAACGTCCAAATAGACTTTTCTGACTATTTCAACCCTTCCGGACGCAACGACGCAGTCGAAACGACTATAAGGTTGATGTAAAAATAAGTTTCCTTTTTAATTTAACAAATTAGTCCCGACACGTCCCATACCGCGTCCGACTAAAAATTCAAATTACTGGATTAATAACTCATAGCAATATCAATATCATCACATTCATTTATTACCTAAATATCTTTAAGTAATATAAAAAATCATTCATTTTAATATCCATAATTCGGATAAAATCCAAATGAATTAATTTATAATAAAATCCAATTAATCCATTAATTTAAAATATAACCCATTTTAAAAGTCATAAAAATTATGGGGTATTACATACTTCCCCCCTTATAACAGAATTTCGTCCCGAAATTCGAAAAGATAAATCATACTGGTAAGGTCAACTCTGAGTATAAATCTCACATCGCAAATAATCTAAGTCGTACCGTCCATACAGTACATTAACGAAAATCCCCATTGATGTTATACGCCAAGCCTCACCATATAGTTCCAACTGAATCGAATTTAAATTTTATACAGTCTTCCCTATACCATCCTCGTAACCACGTTCGGGAAAAATAATCCTCACGTATTAAACAAACAAATCCTGAAGTCACAACTACTTACTGTTTCACGATTATGAAAACTACTACAATTCAACCATCCAGGGTGCCCATACACCCTATCGTACAATTTTCATTATAATATTTATCGCAAAGGTTATAAACTCATATCCTAAAGACCAAACTTATTTCAACTCCCAACGGTTATTAGTGTCATGCGTGGGGTGTCTCGCAAGCGAAATCCAAACAAGGAACCCCCTGAAACACTACTACCTAAAGTAGTCAGTCATCGAAACTCTTGAGGTCCTTATTCAATAGTTTATAACCTCACTACAGGTTTTATCGATTTCAAATAAAAGTCTACTCATCTACTCTCTCATTAAAGACAAGATGCTGGCTATACGCTCTCATATACCATAAGTCAATACACACCGATAGTCACATCATGATCGGACATGCCTAAAGTAAGTAATTCCGTGATAAAAATAAGACCCACGTGATGACATGAAAAATACATGTGTCCCACAACCCCTCGGTGAGTATACGTAAATAACAGTGCGATAGGCTAAGTTTAGCAACCCTTTATCCCATATAATATTAATCGCTACAAAAAAAATCAATATACGCTTCATAATTCCTTAGATAGAAAACATACCCTTATTCGCGGGTGGTGGTTGTTGACTCCCACTATTATAACTTTTCTCCGATGAGTCAAGAAAAATTTTACACCAAATTTTCAGTTCTAGTTCACCACACTCCACTATATGCCCAAGCCTTTGAATATATATTGCCTTCGTTAGGTAACACACACAATTACCAAATTTCAAGAACTTCTACTGATGACTCTCCTCAATTTTCCATAATAGGTGTGACCTCGACTATGGTCATCATACTCGAACATACTTCATAACCTCCTAAGTACGATCTCCGCTATCCGTCCAATGGACCTCATCTGCCATACTTCTTGTATGAACCCGTCTGAACGCAAATAAGATTCACTAATATATACAGAATCGTACCAAAGAAATCAACAATCCTAAACATAGGGCTCTACATCAAAGAACGCTAAGCTGAAAACACAATAAGTCGTAAAGACCCTAAAGGACACTAGAACCTGATGCTCTGATACCACCTGTAACACCCCGCCTAATTAAATACGGGGTGGCCAGTCCCATACCAAATTAAAACAGAATATATATTTGGCTCATTCTTAGCATCACTGTCAAAAACATTAACTAATCACCCAATACCCAATTAAGCTGGTGTTAAAAACTTTCCAAATTTTAATTCAACAAAATCCATTTTTAGTTTACGAATAACACAACACATATTATTCTACAACACTGATAATCGAGCAGATAACACAAAAGAATTTAAATGCAATTGGAATAAACATTCCCAAATAATAATCCAATACAATAATCCCAACAATATCAAATGTATTAAAATGACACGAGTACAAGGCTGTATGACTCCGATAGAAAAGAGATAACTGAATTCCTTTGGGCGACATGCCCTAACTAAAAGAATACTGTGAATCAAATGAAGATAGGCATCTAAGCAATACTCCATAGCTCGTCGTAATCCTCTAAGATTGGCGTCCCTACTGCTGGACACCTGATATACAAGGTACAATAGAAAGAAAATATGCAAGGAAATGGGTCAGAACCCGACTGTGAAAATGATTTTTAAAACAGCAAGTATTTAACAAGTGCAATAAAGCATTTAATATGTACATGTTAGTATCCAACTCTCACTTACTATTCTCACCTCTCATCTAGGGTGCACACTTAACGTTTCCTATTAACATCCTAGTTAATGGTTCCTCTTCACAAATTTCCATAACATGATTCCATCCCATATCATAACCCCGTATGTCCCATATCATACGTTGTATAATCATTCTTATATGTTTCTCCTTTATATGAATCATTTCTCATTAATATGAATTAATCTCTTCAATAAATATTCATTAACTTATTTCAATTCTTTTCTCAATTCACCGTTATCTACAATTATCACACAGTAGATAATTTAACCACTATATACACATTCATTTAATACATTATATATATACATATATAATACGGCACCCCGAGACACAGCTGCGGTGCATTGCATTGCTCTGCTATTACGCCCCAATATCGTTGGTCGCTGAATAGGGGGACTAAAGGTTCGGTAAAGATTTCTCGAACCACAAACAACAATATAAGTATTGGAGGGGAACACAGTTCTCGTATCCATGGGTCATGCACATACCTACGTTCCCACAGTCAGCGGACTTATCAACTCATCGATAAGTCTTTCATAGACTTAAGTTCTAAAGCGACAAATCAAAAATCCCATGGATTCATCAGGATATGACTGCCCTCACGCGCAAACCTCCCCATCGATAGCAAGTAAGCTAGGTATGTCATACACATAAATTATCAATCAATCAAATAGGCATTATCATCTACCTATAATACAATATCAACAAGGTACTCACACTACCATAAGATAATTTCCATACGTAGCATTATATCTCTTTAAATTTAATCATCCCCGAGCCTCACTCATTACTCAAGGTTCAAATAGGTTTTTCCTCAACATTTTATTCAGTAAAAAAATCACTAATATCCTACTGGTCCATATCATCTTATCTCCCAAATTACCACGAATTAACTCTCCTTTAATTAGGGTTATAACCGATTGTTTCTAATCTTTTATAAACACATCTTCTATCAACTAGGATTGAATACCATCATCACAAGGCTCATAGTCTATAGTGTTTCATTCACACTATATGACTTATCAACAAAATCAACATCCTCGCATCCTATAACATCTCTCCACTCCCGACGTCGTTAAGGTTCATGCGCGGAACGTCTCGCAAAGCGAAATCCAAACAAGGAACCCCTCCAATACACTACTACTTAACTTTGTCGATCGTGGAGATCCGTCAACTTCAAATACGAAACCGGGATAACCTCATCCCCTCTTTCAACCAAATGTGGTCTAAACTCCCATCACTATCCAAGACCCATACCACTAAGCGCTTGTACTACCCTCAGTCCTTGCGCAATCAATAATGAGCTTAAAGTCAGTCATTGATGTTCAAATTGTAACCCTAAGGCTACCCAGGTGTTATATTAAATCTCCCCTACTGGACCTATCCTTAATCCTTATTAATACCAATTAAAATTCAACACATGAATCTAGCAACCGAAATTTCTTCCAATTTAAGTAACATAATTCTAATCAATTAAATCCCAATCAAATCAATTCAAATCTTATCTAGGGCTTACTGATCTTTTCTAAGTCCCATAATATCCAATTAATAATCACCAAAGATCTACAAAAGGTTTGGGATAAGAACCAACATAAAAAAGGAAACAACTTTAACAATCCTGGGGAGGTCGATCGATCGAAGGCAGGGGGTCAATCGATCGATCGCCCAGGTAACATACCAGTTTTTCTGCATTTCTTCTACTACGGGTTTAACCATTTTTTATCAATCAAACCTTCATATTAACGACCCAAATGACTTCCAAACCTTACTACATGATATACCAACATAAATAAATGATTTCTAATTCTCTAAAGATCCTAGAATCATCAAGAGATTGAATTAAAAACATGTTTATATCCTCTTTTTCCAGAAAATTATCAACATAATATCTTCAAGAACACATCAATGGTTTTCATAATTTCTTCAACAACCTACTGATTATTTCGTGGATTACTCTCTACCTACAACATGAGTTTGATTCCCATATATTTTCAGTTTCCAGAATTCCATTAACAACACTATCTTTTCATCTTCCAAACATGTAAAATCTCATTTTTATAACTATCCTAACATGGACAATATACAAACTTAGATTGCAATTATCAAACACTTGCCTCTAATGAATATCTGAGGCTTTGGAGTTGAATAACATAGGTGGTTCTCCCTTTCTCCGGCCAACTTCCGGTGGTGGTTGGTGGTGGTGACCTTTGGTCTTTGGTTCTCCTCCTTTCCAAGCAAGCTTTTCTCTTCCCAAGCAACCTTTCACTCTCTCTAAGAAGATGACCTTTCAATTTTGTGTAGAAGAGATAAATGAACCCACGTTCAACTAATCTCCAAATACTTATAATAGGACAAAATCCGAAATCAATATTCATCCCCCTTGTAAAAATAACCAAAATGCCCTTTTTGGCTGTCTTTTCATTTCCAAATGACCCGAGACTCAAAATTAACGTCCAAATAGACTTTTCTGACTATTTTAACCCTTCCGGACGCAACGACGCAGTTGAAACGACTATAAGGTTGATGTAAAAATAAGTTTCCTTTTTAATTTAACAAATTAGTCCCGACACGTCCCATACCGCGTCCGACTAAAAATTCAGATTAGTGGATTAATAACTCACATCAATATCAATATCATCACATTCATATATTACCTAAATATCTTTAAGTAATATATAGAATCATTCATTTTAATATCCACAATTCGGATAAAACCCAAATGAATTAATTTATAATAAAATCCAATTAATCCATTAATTTAAAATATATCCCATTTTAAAAGTCATAAAAATTATGGGGTATTACACACTCCCTCACCCGTTCCGAAACTAGTGTGATCAAACATCGCACTCACACTTATATAATCATTTTCCTCACCAAAGTTCCTAGACATATGACTCATGGAGTGATTACGCGGTGTAGGAGGTGGTACCCAGAAGTTTAGAGGATTTTCACATACTGTAGGAGGATTGGGATTTGAATTAGGATTAGGCCAAGTATTTTGTATTTAAAGCATGGGAGAATATTTTTATTTTATTTGTTTCTGATTTTTTGGGGGGGTTATGATTTTTTTGACTTTTTAGGACTTAGAGTCAAATTCTTCGGTTAATTCGACGAAACCTAATATGTCTACCTACTTCTCGCCAACGATGCCAAAACTTGACACGACTCAAAAGTGTGCAACGCGTGTATCTACAGCTCAAGTATAAGCTGGTCATTCAAGTAATACCCCAGTAAGTAGGGTGTCGAACTTAGGGAATAGGACAAAAATCGTGACGACAACTATGGAAAGGCGTTGAAAAACTAACTATTTTGGCTCACTAAGAAAACAACAAAAGGTGATGGAAATGGGTACAAAGTCCTACGAACTAGTGATAAGTAATGAATGAAATTTAACTAATGAATGCGAGACTAAATTTTTTACTTTTAGAAATAAACTATATGAGAAAATGAGGATAAAATACACTCCCCCGAACCGTCATCAATTATATTGAATACAAACTTTCAAGAATTAGCTATATAATCAAGAGAATATCTTAAATTCATCTAAGTACTAAACATATGAGGATTTTACTCCGTATAATATCTAGTCAAAAATAAATTTAACGCGAATGACAAAATTATCGACACGCATATTATATCCTTAAATACTCTGATTACCTATGACGAACGAAGTTAAAAGGTCTATAATACTAGTTCCGACAAAGTATCAAACCCCCTAATTATTTATTTAATTTTATCCAATTTTATATTAATCCGTAATACCTAAGTTGGGTTCATGTACCCTAGCCCTCTAAAACCCTAACCGAACATGGAGAAATTAACTATACATGTGATTTTTACGTTGCATGAATTCATGATGTAAGATTTAACGTAAAACATGTGAACAAGTACAAATCTAGAAGAATGGAATGTCATGCAAAGATGGAATATTGAAAGAAACAAGAGAGAAGACAATAATTATATTGAGGTTGCATGTAAAGATGACAATCAATTGATGTTCTTGATGCTCTTCTCTTTGCTTTTTCTTCTTGCCTCTCAAAACTCTCGTAAAACTTATGAAAAACTTAAGTTACCCTAATCTGATGTTATAATGACTTTGGGTCGTTTTGGAAGTAGTTCAAAAGCATCCAAATCTTGGCTAAAAAATGGGATAAAAAAATAAAAATCTTGTACTCAGGTCTGCCAAGCCGTTTCGGCCTGACCAAAAACTAGTTCGCCCAAGGTAAATTTTTTATTTTACTCTTTTGCCATGGATTTTATTCTCATCTTCAAACGTGCATAACTTTTTCACCGTAGCTCGGATTTGGGTGTCGTCTCTTCCAGTATGCTGGTAGCTTCAAGCTCTTCACTTTTTCCTTTTGGCTCTGCATTCGTACATTCGGCTTCAGGATGGAAATTTACGTAAGTGCCCTTGATTCTCTTTTCCTTTATTTCTTTCATTGTTTTGATTTTTCTCTCGCATGCACTTGCACTAAATACCTGTAAAATAATAGAGAAATACACAAAATAAGAAATACTTGTCGACTAGGATTAGTAGCACAACTATGAGATAAATCTAGTCTAATTACAATGCATGGGACCGTAAAAATACCAAATTAAGGGGATAAATATGAAATATTTGGGCCGAATCATACATCTACCCCCCCACTCCCCCCCCAAAAAAATTGGTACTCTGCAATGGCGGGAGCCTCGTATACTGGGTTTGCCCTTTTTACACATTCATATACCTGCATGTATAGCTGACAATTTTTGACACGATAACCCGTTTATGGTAATAACTCGAAATGACCCGAACGTGACACGATTAACTTGTATAGATTTAAGAGTACACAATACTTATACTCAAATAAAAATCTACGCGATCCGAAAATGACACGACTAACCCGAATTGTCACCCATGCAATTACATAAAAAAATTCTATATGGGCATATTAACTTTTATAATTCACAAGTTACAAGTTTCTTTTACAAACTATACGATTGGCACACAAAAATTTAAATTTGAAATGGTATAATTTAGCTTCATATATAGAATGTCCACGGCATGTCCTTGACATGTTTATATACTACCTTTTTGGAAATTGATGTGTTGGCATTTCAACGATATGTTGTGTAGGTGCAGAGTCATACCCATGTTAGAAGGGTTCAATCGATGTGATTGCTTGCCTAACCACAAAAAGAAAATTCAACAAATTCATGAAGCCGAATGATCTAAACATCAGAAATTTCCCAATAGCCTCCTTATAATTTAAAATTTGACAAATAGCCTCCGTGTACTTTTTCAGACGGATCTAACATAACCTAAATCTTCTAAGAGCAAAAGAAATTTATGATAGCATCACCAATATATATATATATAAAGTGTCCACTTGTCGTCTATGTCTTTATCATAAATTCACATTAAGACATCCAATCTAAATTTTTAATTAAACCAAGTACCTCACCAAATTCACTTTATAGTAAGCTTAATAACCTTTACATCTGGACAGTAAAAGGCTTCTTGAAAGTTAAAGCAGAATAAAAAGGCTGGATTGCAATTATGAATATTGAATCTACTTAGATCTAGCTTCAGCTAAAAATTCATTTGATTCATTTCACACTTTACTGAAGTTATATGAAAACTAATAATGGTCTAAATATTTGTACTTCTAAGAGCCCTTATAAACATCTTCTTCCTCTACCACTGCTCAACTTCTATGCATTGCTAAGTATGTTAACCTTATTAGCAGCTTCCTTGCGTCATTTCATTTAGAATTAAGCCTAAAATAACCTTATCATCAGTTTTGAAGGACCAAATGTTATATCCATACAAAGGACCTAACCTACCCCTTGGTCTTAAAGTTTGAAGAAAAACAAAATTGTTAGGAAGATTTTTTTTATAAGTACCATATATTATAAACAAAAATATACCAAGGAGGCGGAACCCGTATACATAAAGTAGACCAAAGCACCCACCCTATACGAAAACATATACATCACCCCGCTAGGCTTAAATCCTCCAAAAACACTACAATAAAAATACTTGATTGTGGGTAGCTCTCTTTAAACCATAAAAATAACAAAGACAACATATGACATTTGATTTTATCAATACACAACTCAGCATCTTGAAAGCATCTAGCATTTCGTTCTCTCCACACCGTTCACATGAGGCACTGCGGAGCTGCATCCCGCTCTCTCCTCGACTTCTTCAACCTACTGCCCTTCCAACACCACATTAACTCGCCCACTGATCTTGGCATAACACAAGATACCCCAAATAAAGTCTACAGCAACTCCCATAAACATTTCACCCAGGGTAATAAATCATTAGATGCTCCACTGTCGTGCTACCCCCTTTGCACAAACAACATCAATTCACTAAGTACCTCCTCCTCCGAATCAAATTGTCTATCATAAGGATCGCCCCTCTTGCTGCAATTCACACAAAGAAAGCAGCTCTAGGAATGGCCCTAGTACGCCACACCGCCTTCCATGGAAATTGGACCCCACAATTCCCTTTGAGGATACGATGGTAAGACCTTATCGAGAATTGTTAGGAAGAATCAATTGGTTACCATCAATATTTACCAAATCACTCGTTGATTCTGACATTAAAAAATTAATAATAAAAATAAAAAAGAAAGTCAGTCACATTAGCAGAAGTGATGCTGCTAATTTTGATGGAAACGTTAAGGGAAGAGTTAAGACCTTAATTGAATTGGTTGGAGATTATTATTAACATGGCAGCCTATGGCATACAGATGCAGGAACATTAGTGTCAAAGGCTATTTTTGCACTCTTTATTAGATATTTTGAGAGGCTTCTAGAATGGTGAAGCCATTATTGAGGCCCACTACCTCATGGCATCATCATATTATGAAACCTTCTCTTTTATTCCATTTTACCCTATAGAGTGTCCCTCTCATTTAAGAGGACACTACACTCTATTTTGAGAGATGAATATATGAGAATGAATTAGATATATATCTTATTGCTCCGTTTACCGTGTACCTCTGTGTGTGTAAATATCCATTGTGTTTTACATAATTTATTCAAGGATATTATACAAAACAAAGTTTAAAAAGAGAATTAGGGTTCATGCAGCCAACCTCAAGTAATTGAGAAAAGGCTTTGTTGAGTGAGTCGTGTGTGTGGTGAGGGTTGGGAGGCTAATATATACATGTGGATGATTTTATGTAAATGTTTGTGATACATCCATGGATGATTCTTTTTGTAAATGTTTTTGGGAAATGAGAGTAGCCTTTTTAAGTTTTATTTATGTGATTATTAACTTTGGTGAACGTCATGTGTACATCTGTAGATATATAATATCAGATTTTTATTATAAATAGATTTTTCTGACTGGCTCTTTACACTGCGTAGGCTAGAGAAATTATACAAGAAGAGGAGATATTGTCTCATGCATGTGATAACTAACAAATATCTAGAGAATAGATCTGCTTCTTTATTTCATGCTAACAACCTTTATATAATTCTCAGCGCATGGAGCACATGGGTAGGTTCCTTAGAAATAGGAGTGAGGTGGATCGTTTCTCTAATATTCCCCCTCAAGCGACGTGTGGCTAGTGAGGACACATCGAGCTTGCAACTACAGTCCTTGTGCCACCTGATATAAAGTCTCCTGGACCATAATGAGCTTAATCGAAATTGATTAAGTGGTTTAATCATTGATTTTGGCTCGACCGATATGGCCCTCTTGGGCCAAAATGAGCTTGATCACAACGAATTCAGAGGCTCTTTGATTCTTGGGCTTGATCACGATGATTGACCTATTGGATGATGTGAATATGGTACATGTTCTTGTTTGTTGGTTAAATTCCCACTAATATTGATATTGTAGAAGTTCATATTGTAAATCACATAACACGATCTTCAAATGACGTAAACTACACGTCAAAGGCCCAAAACAAAACAAATAACAAATTTTAGAGAGAGAACCTAAAAATGTCTTAATTAAAAATTGAAGGTCCTTTTTAAATGAGGCTTACATGGGTATTTATAAGAGGAGGAAGGTTCTAGACTTGGATACAAGAAAGGTCCTAATTACTAATATGCCCTTACTAGCCTCAACTCCTTACTCAAGTACAAAATATCTATTAAAAGGAAGTACATCAAAAATAGAGAAAAATAACAAAACTAGACAAAATGTACTAGAAGTGGATCCACATCACATCACTCTCCCCCCCCCCCCCCCCAAAAAAAAAAAAAAGAGTTTGCACACGAACTAAGAGAGGGATGCCCAGGGGCTTCTCTGACTCATCGAGATAATCTAGGGGATGCTCTATCGCTAAAAGGGCACGACGACGTGAAAGGGAGCAGTCTGAAGCTCGATGCCTAACGGTGCCACAATTGTAGCATCTGAATATAAGAGGGCCCGAAGGTGTAGCCGCGGGGTAATAGTGGTAGCTGGAGGAGAAATAGCTGGAACCGATGGTGGTGGAGCTCGGGAAGACGGTAGAGCAGTCGGTGCAAGGTCCTTCAGAAATGTCGGTATCTCTCGCAATCCTAAATCACATTATATGTAGGTTGGAGGTCCAAAATATAACGGATGATCCGCTGATCCTCTGTCTCAGGAAGATAAGCCCTGATGCAAAGGAGCCGAAACTGCTCGATGTACTCCACCACGGTAGACGCCTCCTAATGGATAGACTGCATGCGAGCAAAAAGATCACGTTGGTATATCGGTGGGATGAATGAGGCCTGTCGGATTGCCCTCAACTCTGGCCATGTATGAATAGGGGTAGTCCGGCTACTCTCTGATGATAACACTGATCATTCCACTAAAATCGAGCAAATCCTTGAAATTTGGTGGCAGTAAGAACACAAGAGCAGCCTTGAACCCTCTTGTAATCAAAGACCGTCTCCATAGCTGCTAACCAATCAATCATGGCATTGGGTGAGAATCGACCATCAAACATCAAAATATCGATGTGTATATTCACCGTGGAGACTCCGAGAAAGTAGGTGAAGTGCCATAGATAAGTATTCTCCATCCTGAGGTGCGTCAAAGCCCATCACCTCACCTGGCACAAGCGCAGCATAATCAGCAGGCAGGGGTGGCATCTCAACAGGTGGTGGATGAGGAGGAACATGTTGGGCAATTGGAGGTGCAGGAAGGTCTCGGGGGTAATGAGGACACGTGCCAATCAAATGGCCCCGCTCACCACAGTAGAAACAATGACAGTCCCAAAGTGGCACAAAGCAAGGAGTATCGAGTGAAGGGGGAGGTATCCACTCCAAGACGCTGTGGTGGGTGTTCCCAACATCGGAGGATGAGGAATAATCGGTATAAAGTAAAGATAAGTCATGGTGGGAAGGTATATGGGACGGTGGCGACATATATGGTAGTGGATGAGGGAACGAACGCGAATCAGGGGGTTGGCGCCCAGAGGGTGATACACCATACTCGAAATTTCCAAGTAGAATGGAGTTTCTGCCGTGGCCAAGAGGCTCGGGATTTTCATCGTCGAGGGTCATAGGACTGGCGAGGTCGAGGGGTAGAGGAGGATTGTCGAGGACCTCGGAATTACCGAGCACTATAATCCTACTGCCGTCAAGGGTTTCAGCATTTCCATGTAGCTCTGGATTTCCATCGAGGTTGAGGGTATCAGGAAATCTGTCGAGGCTTCCGGGGTTTCCTGATTTTTCGAAATTTTCGAGTAGTCCGAAATTTACGCAGCCGTTGAGGGTTTCAGGCGATCTGCCAAAGGTGTTAGTTTGTCCATGGTAGCCAAGGGTTACGAGAATTCTGAGGGTTACGGGAATTCCAAGGAGTTCAGACTTTCCTCTGGAGTTGAGTATCCAGGGATTTCTGCTGGATCTGAGGGGTTTGGCATTTCCTAGGGAGGCGGGTTTGGCGAGGCAGGAAGATTTTCGAGAGGCTTATAATTTTGGTCGGGGGCTAAGGGGTTGTCATCGCCTATGGGGTCCAACCATCGATAGAGGACGAGTGGTTCAAGCGGCCTTTCGAGGGCCTCGGGATTCCTACCGAGGTGGTCAGAATTTTTAGGGAGGCGATCTTTTTCGGGTCTTCGGGAGGATGGCTTCAGTGGTTCAAAGGTGGTAGAAGGTGGTAGCATTTTAACGAGGAGGCGGAAGATATCGATAAATTTTCGACCTAATTCTTTAACTTGTTGAACAAGTTCTTGATTATTTTGCCTCATTTCTTCAATGATCTCCTCTTGATGTCGATTTGATTGCTTCGGGGCCATCGAAAGTGTAGCGTGCGATTTTTTTTATAACCAATATACCAATACAACAATCGGGGAACGACACCTCGCTCTGATACAAATTCTATGTGAACTACACGTCAAAGGCCTAAAACAAAAAAATAATAATAAATTTTATAGAGAGAATCTAAAAATGTCTTGTATTAAAAAATGAAGATCCTTTTCAAATGAGGCTTACATGGGTATTTATAAGAGTAGGAGGAAGGTGCTAGACTTGGGCTATAAGAAAGGTCCTAATTACTAATATGCCCTTACTAGCCAACTCCTTATTTAAGTACAAAATATCTATTAAAAGGAAGTACATCAAAAATAGAGAAAAATAACAAAACTTGATAAAATGTACTAGAAGTGGATACACATCACATCATCAAATATAGACCATACACTAGATTTCACGGCTGTGAGGGTCCCAAATCAATTTTATAATAGAGGCATGTACAGAATACTCATGGAAGAGGAGTAAATCACTTTGTACCACCCTTTAATTCAAAGGAAAGGGGATTTAGGCCTGATGGATTCGTACATCACCATTATGGTCAAAGTGACTTAACCGGCCACATCACTCCAGCTATTCCCTTTGGACAACCTATGATGGTACCTTCTCCAATGGCTACATGCATCCTAACCCAAAAGCATCTAGGAACACAGCTGAGTCGAACATTCAAAGTCATCAAACCTATTTCAAAGGTTCACGGCTCAATGGTGTATCCGAAGCTTGTCAGATCTGTGGGAGGACTAAACCATACAGCTCAAACATGTTTCTACCGATGGGACTACTCATTTCAGTCTCAAAATCAGCCTCCAACAACTATCATGATAGTATTGAGTATATTGAATGCGAAGCTGATAAGAAACCTTGTGGACCTCCTTATTAAGAACAGTGCCACTAGCAGCGAGGTGAACAAGAAACAGGCAACTTATTCGAAGAAATTATCTTCTCTCTTCTGACTTGATGATCATAAAGAGCCTCATCAGTTTTTTTTCAAACGAAGCCGAAGTAGGCTCTAACGACCTCAAATTCGGCTTCAACTGATCGGAGATGAATGCCGGCAACCTCACCGGCACAGTCGATTTATACGATCAACACGTTTTCTCTGCTACAAGAGTCACGAGACTTGGCCTCCTCATATTGAAGATTCGGAGGCTTGACTGATTCGAGTGTGGATAGTTTTGTTGAGGACGTGCTTGTGAAAGGAGAAGTATGGAATTCTAGAATGCAGGTGTTGACAGGGTCACACATTTGTGTGGTCATAATTGGAGCGACACCATTTTATGATTAAGGGAGTAGTGGTGAGGTTGTGGGAATGAAATCGCAACTCAACTATTTTTCTCTTTTGTGTATCTCAAATGAGTGTTCTTCTTGGGGGCTCAGTTCTTCTATCGAATGGTGTCGAATGGAGAGGTGGGTAAGATGAAGTGCCAAAATTTATACCCGGCGTACGGTAACAATGAATGGGTGCTACCGCCGCCAAAGAAATGACATTTAGTTAGACTACCAGGATCAAGAATACTCGCGAGAGCTTTACTGCTTTGATACCATGTAGAAATATAATATCAGATTTCTATTATAAACAGATTTTTTTTGCTTGCCCTTTACCCTGCGTAGGGTAGAGAATTTATACAGGAAGAGGAGATATTATCTCATGCATGTGATAACTAATAAGTAGCTGGAGAATAGGTATGCTTCCTATTTCATGCTGATAGCCTTTGAATAATTCTCAGCACATGGAGCAGATGGATATTCTTTATTCGGTTCCTTAGAAATAGAAGTGAGGTGGATTGCTTCTCTAATAGGATGCACTAACTCTCTTGGTGCTCTTTTAACTAAAAATATATTTTTGACTGAAGGTGAATTAGTTTTCACCTAGGTGAAAAGTAAAATAGTAAAAAGTATCTTCACCAATCAGAGAGTTTTTTTCCATTATTTTTTTTCCAATTTTAGTGTGTCCACTTATCTACAATTTATACAAACCAATATTTTTACTCTGAATTGATGAATATAATTTTATCCGATAGAAAAATATTTCGACCCAAAATAAAAGCCTCAAAAAGAAATTGACAAACATTAATATCTTATACAGCATATACTGCATAAAAAAAAGCTTCATATATTTCAGAAAACAATTACTAACTATTAGAAGAAGAATAAGAATTTTAATAATTCAATGTAAAGAGGGCAGTAGTCAGGTCTGACCTCTCCACTCCAGGACGGGGGAACCTCTATTAATGTATTCCAAGTTAAGCACTTCCGTCACAGCCAGATACTCTAAGACCTTCATAGGAAAACAGTGAACTTCATGCTTTAGTTCTTCCATATGTTTTATTTTAATGATAAATTTCGGGGAATAAATCATTCATCGAGGTAAATTATAACAAAAAGACACAAGGTAGAAAATTATAAGCCCAACCACCAATTGACCTGCTTAACAAATCCAGATGAGCCCATTTAAGAAGAAAAGAGAGTTATACAGTTCCTGAAGCACACACCTTGAGAAATTTTCTAAGAATTGGAATCTTACTGAATTCCCTTCTTGGCCG
This sequence comes from Sambucus nigra, assembly GCA_949130495.1. Taxonomy (NCBI): domain Eukaryota; kingdom Viridiplantae; phylum Streptophyta; class Magnoliopsida; order Dipsacales; family Adoxaceae; genus Sambucus; species Sambucus nigra. The sequence goes on from OX422220.1 coordinate 401,445,278, forward strand.
CTTCAGTATGTTACATATGCACACCTAAAAAAATCAGAAAGTCATATTTTTCACAAGAAAGACACATAATCACAATATAGTTAAAACATAACTGGACAATAGGGCACAAAAAACTCGAAAAGCAATACCATTCTTATCAACTATATCAAGCAAAACGATTCGTGATTTAGTTTTCAGTAGAGCGCCAGGGATCATAGAAGGATCTCGATTGCTTTAACACAAAGAAGGCATACAGAAAAAACCTAGTCATATAAGTTCTTGAAATCGATTTCAATTAGCAGAGAAACTACTATATGAAAAGAAACATTCAAATTTACCTCTGAATTGCTTCACCATGTCCACTATCACCAGACACTGCAGTTAGAAAAAGAAGCTTCAAGTAGCCACTTGATGCATCCTGTTGAAAACAAAAGACGCTAATATTGGACAACAAACAATGATTAGAAACAAAACAGAGACAAAAGCATGAGATATGATGGCTAGGTACAGTACAAATAGTATGGCGCAAGAAGCGCATAACCATGTGTGGGTGCTGGTTGAGACTAGAAAGTGAGTATGGGGCAAGAAGCATATAACCATGTGTGGGTAAAACATACATGCAACAAAAGAAAAAATACAAAAGCATATAGCTTCTCCCATATGTGAACAGAAACTGATTTGAATTGAGAACACAAGGGGCGAATTGTAATATATTTCATTTGTATTCATTTATTTTATTGTCCCTATTTTTAGTAGTTCAAGTAGTTAGTTATGGGGAATCTAGGATCTTCTATTAGTGATGTCACCCATGACCTCATTAGTACAAGAAGCTTCCCTAATTAGTTACCATCTTTAGGGATACCTATTCCCCATTGGGGTATCATTAATACATTTTGTGAGAGTTTGTTTAGTTGTTATTCTTTCTTTTTGGTGCCATCGGCATGTCACATCTAACCCCCTCAGTACCCTGCAGTAGCGGAAGCCTCCTGCACTAGATCTGCCCTATTTTTTTCCACTGGCATGTCACATAAAAGAACCTGAGTAAACAAATGGAAATTAGAAATTAAAAACAAGGTCATATAATAGATAAGAAACTGAATACTTTTTGTTTGCTTATTCCCCCATCAGAATCTAGCAACTCGTTAAGTTTCTCTTGAACTGCAAACATTGTGGGGTTGGGGTGGGGGGAGGGGGGGGGGGGGGGGGGGAGGAGGGAGAATCATTATGATAAGGATACCAAAAACTAACCCCATTCAGAAACGAACCAACAAAAATAATCTACCTGCTTCGAATTGATCGTTTGAGGAGCCTTCTTGATGCAGGAGCATAGGGACATGCGCGTCCTTTTTATCATTCTTTTTATTTTGTTCTTTTTTTAGCCTTTTTGCATCTTTAGTATAAATAGCCAAAGGGCCCTCTTTTGTAACACTTCTGACATTTTGATATTAGAGCTTAGAGAGAGAATTGAGACCCATTCATAATTTCTAGTTGTTGTTGTTGTGCAGTTTAATTTCATTTTTACGCTTTCGCACCTTTATTCACATTTAATTGGTATCAGAGCTCGGTTTGTTCTTGAATTAAACATGTTTATTGAAGATTGGGACACGGACTGGGTTCACCCGGATGAGAGACGACTTGCCACCAAATGTCTCCCCGAAACCCTAGCCCTAGAAAACATTCCAGCCCGCTACCTAAGTGGAGAAGAGGGGCCAACCAGTAACCATGCTTGTCGCCCCAGTGCTTCTTGTAGTTACAGGGCCCTCCCCGCCACCAATGCTCCACCGGGAGGGACATAGAACAACCAAAGAAGCTGTCAGAATCTCTATGGGAACACAAAAGCAGTCCGCCTGCAACCACAGAAGGCCGGCCACTCACCGGAACCCCCCTGCTGCTATCGAGTCAACCCGCCTCAAAAAAGGACCATTCGGTTTCATCTGGGTTAAGCAGCGTTGTTGCCGGCCTCTCCCCTTCCCCCGATCGGCCTCCAATACCTGTGGAAACATCCGATCAACCTACAAAATCCCCTCTGAGTCAATCTTAACCCCAAGAAACCCTAAACTTCATACCAAACCTATCGTGGGGTATCAACTATCCAACCGATCCTCCTTTGATCCCCGGAAAAGCCAAAATCCAATCGGACCTACCGAAGAACCATCCATCCTTATTACCAACCCAATTTCCACAAGAAAAAAAAAGTTAATTCCAACCAAGTTGTGACCCTAATTTTTTCAAGAATAAACCCTAACCCCAATTCCCCTAATTCAACCCATTTTACTCCAATTTCTTACCACAATCTTATAACCCCTAAAAAGATCACCATGGAGTCAAATGATCAATCCAACCCTATCTACAAGGGGTATCCTTCCTTAGGCATCCTTCCTATTCCACCCCACGCGCCTTTATCGTCCGCCCAATCTATTTGTCAGCGACGGGAATCATTTTTCCACGGTCAAGCGAAACTTGTGTGAGTTTCTACAACTTATATGCACACTGTAATGATAACGACGATGGTGGATCCTCAATCACCTCCGCCTAGTGATGATATATGGATCCACACTAGTATTTTCTTTACTCGTTGTACCGCAAAGGGAAGGCTATGTACGGTGATTATTGACGGCGGAGCCAGTGGCAATTTGGTAGCACAAGAAATGGTAGATAAATTGAAGCTTCCCACGAAGTCATTGACCATCCCGTGTCGTATTGGGTGGTTGGGTAGTGGAGCAACAGTTACCCCTAGCCGACAATGTCGAGTTTCTTTTTCTATTGGGGACTACCATAATGAGGTTTTGTGCACCGTGGTGGATATGTGGGTATTCCACCTTCTTTTGGGGAGACCGTGGAAATTTAACCATCGTAGCATGCATGACGGCCAAGTCATAACACTTATTCATTTATACATAAGGGGAGGAACTTTCTCCTCCGCCGCATGCGACCATTTCTGATATCACGGTCGTCCTCCCTAGTAGTATCACATGAGGAGTTAGCCGCAAAGACCGCAGAGATAGGGTTATGTTATGCTCTCATCAACCTCATTACCACTCCGGAGGCGTCCGTTCCCCCACGCGTCCAGATTTTTTGCTGACGTATGTACGTCTCCAGATGATCTTCCTCTCCGGGATATTCAGCATACTTTTGATTTTATCCCCGGGTACATGTCCCTAACCTTCCCCATTATTGCATGTCGCCCAAGAACACGCAGAGTTGCAGAGACAGGTCACGGAGCGATGTGACAAAGGGCTGTATTCGGGAGAGTATTGTCTCCCACTGCAGTACCCGCCCTATTAATGCCAAAGGACGGGAGTTGGCTCGTGTGTGTTGATAACCGAGCTATTAACAAGATCACCGTGAAGTTTAGGCTTCCTATCCCCAGATTAGAGGATATGCTAGACCGACTCCATGGTGCGAGGGTTTTCTCCAAGCTAACTTGAAGAGCGGCTATCACCAAATTCGCATGAAACTGGGAGATGAGTGGAAAACGGTCTTCACGATGAAGGACGGGTTATTTGAGTGGACAGTGACGCCTTTTGGCCTCTCAGGATGCAAATGGGTCTACATAACAAAGTATCAAGCTGATGGAAAAATCAAGAGGTACAAAGCCTGATTAGTTACAAAAGGCTTCACCCAGAGTTATGGGATTGATTATCATGAGACATTTCCTCTAGTTGCCAAGATAAAATCTATACGTGTTCTTATTTCCTTAGAAACAAATTTATCATGGCCACTACACCAGTTGGATGTAAATGATGATTTGAAGGAAGAAGTGTACATGATGATGCCTCCAGGATTCAAACTTACTGATGGCCTGAATTTAGTGTGCAAACTAAATAAGGCCTTGTATGGGTTGAAAGAGTCTCCACGTGTCTAGTTTGAGAGGTTTAGCACATCAATGAAGAGGGTGGGGTACATACAGAGTTAGGCAGACCATACTCTTTTAATAAAAAAGGTATCAAGGTTGCACCACTGCCCATATTGTATATGTGATGTAACATCCCGTAGTTTTGGACCGTTTTTTTAAACCGTTGTAATAAAAAGACAGAAAAAAGATATTTTATCTCAATTTGGATTATATTTGGCATTTAAAATGTTGGTTTTACTATTGGAAAAATGGATTTTTAATCGGAATTGAAATCGGGGGAGAAATTGAATTTTTATACACTTATGTTCATTTTTGGGTCACCTGGGCACATGCTGAGGGGAGAAACGACTTGGCCTTAAGCGCGAATCGACTCGCGCCATTAGTGCTAGCAGATTGGGTTAATTTTCAGAGTTTATGTTATATTAAAACACCTCCACTTCTTAATATATATATATATATATATATATATATATATATATATATATATATATATATATATATAGAGGTTAAACTTTTTCAAACACATTCATATCAATCCTAAGAGCAGTATCCTCCCTTGTTTACATCTCCTCTCACCTACAAAACCTAACCCCATTGAAAAACAAGATTTAACCCAAGTTTTGAAGAGTCAAGCCGGGTTTAATCAAGATCAACCAAGAATGTGTTTTGGTGTTTTCTCAAGAGGAACGCAAACAACCAATCAGATTCTTCAAATGACTTTTTATAGGCATGAATACTTCTATCTTTCCCCTTTAGTATTATGCATTTTAAATGTTCCCTGAACACCAATAATCATTATTTTCTTAAAATAAATTAGAGATGCTAATTAGGGAAAGTGAAATTACATTTGGGACTGTTTTTATTCAAATCTCTAATACGAATTAAGACTCAAAACTTTTGCATGCTTTGATTAGAGGTTGGGATTCCGTTAAAATATGTGGACGTTCGCATGTTAGAATAAATCGTATGAACTTTATAAATTGAATTCGACTCGTAAAATTATGTGATTTATGTGTTGCTTGTAGAATAGAAATTTGTTATTGTTATGCCCCCGAAATATGCATGTGAATGGAAATTGTGAGTTCTTGAAAAAGAAAGGAACTGCTAAATTGATATTACAATTATAATTAAACGGATATAATTTGGATAAATAGTAATCTTGTGATTAATTGGAAGAATTATTGTGATAGGTTGAAAATACGCTTTATGTGATCGGTATTTGTGTTGATACTCAATACTGCGAGGACGACAGGACTTTTGGGGTAGTCATGCTTGCACCTTGCTTCTAGGTTGCTTGTTAGATATGGGACTAGTAGGTAGGCCTCGGTTGTTGTTAATACTTTCTAGGTATGGGACTAGTTAGAGTATGTTTTACGGATGGATAATTCGGGGTGGGACTGAATTGTATGCCGTTCCGTTGGTTCGTTAGCTTAGGCGCGAGACTAGGTAGTAGCTATTGGTAGGTATTCTTCCTAAATAATAGGTTAGGATATACTTGTGCTTTCGATACCTCTAGGTATGGGACTAGAGGTGGCCTGAGGATTTATGCTCGATAAAAGGGTGGGGCTATTAGAAAATAGCGAACTTGATAAAATGGGGATTTGATGCCTAAGATAATAAACGGGTATTAAAATGGATTTGCATCGCCCAAATATGTGCAAGGCGAACTGGTTATAGTGACATGGGTGTTTCTTGGTGTCACCAATATGTGCAGGGCTAACGAAATTGGGCGAACTGGCTATAGTGACATGTTGTGCGTGGAACTTCACCAATATGTGCATCGCTAACGAAATTGGGCGAAGTGGCTTTAATGAGGGAATTGTGTGCCCAATATGTGCAGTACCTGTAATAGGGTGAACTAGCTATACTGGTATCGCATAAATAATTGGAGCATTCCAGGAATATGTGCAGAACTCGTAATAGGGTGAACTGGCTATACTAGTATCGCATAAATAAAATTGGATACATTAATTTAATCAATAATCATGAGTTGATAATTTAATGTAATAATGACATGGTTGGACTTAGATAATGTGGCGACTTAGTTGTGTGGGTAGATAGTGTTAGTTTATTTTTACTAATATATATATCGTTTATTTTAAATTACTCTATTGTGATGTTTATCATGTATAATGCTTCTGTCTGAGTTTATGGACCTTAATTGGAAGGAGTAGCTAGTATTCATGAAGTGGGTCCTGACCCTTTGCGTTGGCTAGCATTTTAGGTATAGTTGTTGAGGTAGCGGCATAAGATAGATTGAAGATTTTTGGAAGTGCAACTGGAGATTTATTTGATTTGTTTTACTAGTTTACTTTTACTTTTTATTCCGTCATTTTATTAGGAGACTTTCATTTATGGATTTGGTGGGCCAATCGGTTCCACAGTTGTTTACGATTTCAATTAGATGTTTATGGTTGGATTAATTCATTTGAATTTAATAATTTGGAGTTGGCTTTATTTTGGACAGAGCATAGTGATGGATTTAAACTTGCATGAATGTTTGTATTGGTTGAATAAATCTGAATATTATCTTGCGCAAAAATTTTAAATGTCTCATATTTTTGTCACATGTTCAGAATGATAACTTACTAAGTTTGGCCGCGACAGCTGGTCACCTCGCTCGTTAGAATGCGCGGGGTGTCACAGATGGTATCAGAGCATGGTCTTAGGTCTCAATAGTAGTAAGTTCGTATTAGCTTCCGCATTACTTATCTTTGATTCCCTTGATTTGTACTCTTAGTTATTCCGAGCCTGATGTTATTTGTTTCTGTCTTTTTAAATGGCGACCACTAAGAGATTTGAAGATAGGAGAGAGAGTTCCTTTTCCTGTCCTGCGACTCCGGGGAGATAGGGTCATTTTGTTTTGGGATCCGAGGAGTTAGCGGCTATTATACATGAGGCCACAGCGGCCGGTATTGAGATTGGGAGATAGAGGTGGGGAAACCTAGAAGTGCAGCAAAAGGGTATATCCGCCTCAGTTTGGGACAAGGTGAGGGCCAATTTCCACAAGGGCAAGCCTCCCACTTTTACATAGGGGTCTGACTTAACGGTTGCTTACCAATGGAGGCGTGCTATGGAGAGGCACTTAGGGATGGTAGATAGCACGGATGTGTAGAAGAAAATGTTAGTTACGTTCAAGTTGACTGGAGATGCGTTGAAGTGGTGGGAGAGCATGACCACATTTGATGATAGAGATCGTCTGAACTATAAAGACTTTCTGGTGAAGTTTAATGACAAGTATTTTCCTTATTTGATTAGGAGTATGAAGAAGAGGGAGAATCTGGATTTAGAGCATGTTCGAAATCAGTTGTTGAGATTGAATAGGAGTTCACAAATATGTCGATGTTTGTACCAAAGGAGGTGAATACTGAGGCTAAGAAAATGGATTGTTTCATTAAGGGTCCGTCATGGTCTATTAAGCAGATAGAGTTGGAGAATCCAACATACACTACTTACACACAAATGGTGGATGTTGAACTGTTGTTGTGGCAAGAGAAAGAGAATTACCAAAATAAATTGGGTAAGAGGCAGGAATCGAGTCGCAATAACCAACCGTGGAAGAGGCAGCGATCAGGAGAGGAGCAGCAAGCCTTTCGACAAGGCAATGGCGTCCCACAAAGCCCTCAAGGACAGTAACAGGGACAACAGGGTGAGCGAGCGCCAAATAGGCAGTATTGGCATTTTAAAAGCGCATGTTTTAGTTGTGGGGAGATGGGGCATCAAGTTTCTAGGTGCCCGAAGACACAAGGCCAAGGACCTACAACACTGGCAGCACCAGGTAGTGGCGGAGCTGGGAAATATTTTTGGATGGGGCACTAAAAGAACATGTGGGAGAAAAAAATTATGTGAATGTTGGAATCATCGGGGAGGGAGTTCCCGTGGCAATATTTTTGAGGGTTATTTATTGATCATATATATATATATTTAAGAAAAAAATAAAGTCTCGTTATAATAGTCATATATTGTATATGCTTATTTTGATAATAATATACACTATTACATTAGGCCACGTATAGATTAAATTATGTGTCACATAATTATTATAATTATTTCACTAAATTAATATGGTTAATGATTTAGATATAATTAAACAAATTTGTCATATATATATATATATGTGTATATATATATATGAAAAATAATATATATATTGAACTTTAAGATGGAAATGCTTTGAGATGAATCAATTGAACTAAATTAATGGAGCTTTACAAGCAGAGTTTGGATTATATGAAATCAATGGTCAAGGTGCATTGGATAGAAATGTCCAAATAAGTTGGTGCCATCGAACGGATAAGATGGAATGATAAGGCAAAAGAGTAATTGTAGTATGTATGATCAACACATGCAAATACAACTTGATACATAAAAAGATTTGCAATGGTTATCATGCAGCAATAACCTGTGGATGTTATTAAAAAATGACATTTTTCTCAAAATTCTGCGCGGAGCACTTGGCCACCCAAGCTGCAATGTGACTCCGCCACTGGCACCAGGTACACAAGGAATATCACCAGCCCCGTCAGCATCAGGTGCATGGGGAGCACTAGCAGTACCCGCAGTGGGTAGGTATTATATACTCCCTACTCGGGAACCTCAGTCAGAGCAGGCTCAATAGGAGCCAAAGCTTGGCTAGTAAGATAGCATGGTACGTATTTAATTTCATAGATATGTATAGTTAAGATATGTGTATATATCGTATTTTTGCTCGCAGGGTAGGTGTGTGTAGGATTGGATGTATGGGCCCCCAATCGTGGCATTCCACGGGTAAACATATGTAAGCCTTATTTTATTGCGCGATTTTACGTTTACACTTTGCCAAATTTCAAGGACGAAATTCCTATCCTAGTGGGGAAGTATATAACACCCCATAGTTTTGGACCATTTATTTAAACCGTTGTAATAAAAAGTCGAAAAAATCATTTTATCTTAATTTGGATTATTTTTGGCATTTAAAATATTGGTTTTACTATTGGAAAAATGGATTTTTAATTGGAATTGAAATCATGGGAGAAATTGGATTTTTATACACTTGTGTTCATTTCTTAGCCGCCTAGGCACTTGCTCAGGGGCGAATCAATTCGGCCTTGAGTGCGAATCGATTCGCACCGGGCAATGCTAGCAGATTGGGTTAATTTTTAGATTTTGTGTTATATTAAAACACATCCACATCTTAATATAAATATAATTCCGGGTTCAACTTTTTTCAAACACATTCATATCAACCCTAAGAGCAATAGCCTCCCTTATTTACATCTCCTCTCAACTACAAAACCTAACCCAATTGAAAAACAAGAGTTAACACAAGTTTTGAAGAGCCAAATCGGGTTTTCTCATGATCAACCAAGAATGTATTTTGGTGTTTTCTCAAGAGGAACGCAACCATCCAATCAGATTCTTCAAACGACTTTTTACAGGCATGAATACTTCTATTGTTCCCCTTTAATATTATGCGTTTTAAATGATGCCCAAACACTAATAATCGTTGTTTTCTTAAAATAAATTAGAGATGCTAATTAGGAAAAGTGAAATTAAATTTGGGACTATTTTTATTCAAATCTCTAATACGAATTAAGACTCAAAACTTTCGCGTGCTTAGATTAGAGGTTAGGATTCCATTAAAATATGTGGACGTTCGCAAGTTAGAATAAATTGTATGAACTTTATAAATTGAATTCGACTCGTAAAATTATGTAATTTATGTGTTGCTTGTAGAATAGAAATCTGTTATTGTTATGCCACCGAAATATGCGTGTGAATGGAAATTATGTGAGTTGTTGAAAAAGAAAGGAATTGCTAAATTAATATTATAATTATAATAAAACGGACATAATTTGGATTAATAGTAATCTTGTGATTAATTGGAAGAATTATTGTGATAGGTTGAAAATACGCCTTATGTGATCGCTATTTATGTTGATACTCAATACCGCGGGGACGACGAGACTTTTGGGGTAGTCATACTTTCACCTTACTTTTAGGTTGCTTGCTAGGTATGGGGTTAATAGGTAGGCCTTGGTTGTTGTTAACACTTTCTAGGTATGGGACTAGTTAGTGTAGATTTTGCGGATTGGTAATTCCAGGGTGGGGCTGAATTGTACGTCGTTTGGTTGGTTCGTTAGCTTAGGTGCGAGACTAGGTAGTAGCTATTGGTAAGTATTCTTCCTAAATATGATAGGTTAGGATATACTTGTGTTTTGGAGACCTCTAGGTATGGGACTAGGGGTAGCGTGAGGTTTTATGCTCGATGAAAGGGTGGGGCTAGATAAAATGGGAATTTAATGCCTAAGACAATAAACAGGTATTAAAATTGATTTTCGTCTCCAATATGTGCATGGCTAACAAAAAGGGGTGAACTGGCTATAGCGATGTGGGTGTGTGTTGGCGTCACCAATATGTGCAGAGCAAACAAAATTGGGCGTACTGGCTATAGTGATGTGTCGTGCATGGAACCTCACCATTATGTACAGGGTGAGCGAAATTGGGCGAACTGGCTATAGTGAGGGGATTGTGTGTGGTGTAAAACTATGGGCGTGTTAGCAATATGTGCAATACTCGTAATAGGATGAACTGGCTATACCAGTGTCGTATAAATAATTAAAGTGTGCCAAGAATATGTGTAGGACTCGTAATTGGGTGAACTGGCTATACTATTGTCGCATAAATAAAATTGGATACATTAACTTAATTAATAATCATGAGTTGATAATTTAATGTTGTAATGACATAATTGGACTAAGATGATGTGGTGACTTAATTATATGGGTAGATAGTGGTAGTTTATTTTTACTTGCATGTTAATATATATCTCGTTTAATTTATAATACTCTATTGTGATGTTTATCATGTATAATGCTTCAGTCTCGATTTACGGACCCTTTTTGGGAGGAAGTAGCTAGTATTCATGCGGTGGGCTCTGATCCATTGTGTTGACTAACATTTCAGGTATAGTTGCTAGAGTAGCTGCATAGGATGGATTGGAGATTTTTGGGAGTGCAAATGGATATTTTTTTTATTTGTTTTAGTAGTTTAGATTTACTTTCCATTCCGTCGTTTTATTATGAGACATTCATTAATGGATTTGGCGGGCCAATCGGTTCAACAGTTGTTTACGGTTTCGGTTAGATATATATGGTTGGATTAATTCATTTGAATTTAATAATTTGGATTTGGATTTATTTTGGAAATAGCATGGTGATGGATTTAAATTTGCATGAATGTCTATATTGGTTGGATAAATCTGAATATTATCAGGTGGAAAATTTTAAATGTTTCGTATTTCTGTCACATGTTAAGAATGATAACTTATTTAGTGGCGCCCGACGTAGTTTGACGGCAGCAGCTGGCCACCTCGCTCGTTAGAATACGCGGGGTGTCACGTGTAGATGATACTGTTATCACTGGAGATAATCCTGAAGAGATACTGTGCATGAAGTCTTTCTTGGGAAAAGAGTTCAAGGTTAAAGACCTTAGATTACTAAGATACTTTCTTGGAATTGAAGTGTGTAGGTCCAAGAAATGAGTGTTCATATCTCAATGAAAGTATGTGTTAGATATGTTGGTTGAAACAAATAAACTTGGATGTAATACCCCGTATTTTTGTGATATTTATTTATGGGATTAATTAATTAAATGCGTATTAATTGGAAATTAATCCGGGTTAAAATACTAGCGAGATGCGAGTTGGTATTTGATTATATGTGCATATATGATTATATATGAATATTGAATTATGAAATTTATCGTGAGATTGAAATACGGCAATTTGGAAATTTGTTGAGACGCGTGTGACAGTCGCGTCATGGTATATAATTATTTAATTATAAAAGTGAATTTAAATTCTATTAACCGTATGGTCGGTTTGAGTGCGCCAACACGTCCGGAAGGGTCGAGATAGTCAGAAAACACTAGCCGGGAGTTTAGTTTGGGTCCCGGGGTATTTTTAGGCCATACCGGCAACATAAAGGGTATTTTGGTAATTTTGTATTTTTGGGAATTAAAAGTGACGAAAATTAAGAGTTTTTATCTGATTGGAAATTGACCCACTAAACCCACTAACCAACCCTTCATGACCCAATAAGCTACGGGGGTTATTAGATTAGGTTTCCAAAACTTTCCCAAAGAAAACCCTAGCCACCATAGCCACCTTTGGAGAAGGAAGCTTGTAGAGAGGGAATTCTGCAGAGAGAGAGATAACTTCAGCAAATCAACATCAAAATCAGAGATAAACTCAAGGCAAATGATTTAATTTCGTTTAATTTCAGAGAATGCTTTTTTCCATGCGTAGGAATTTAATAAAGATTGAATTGTTCTTGGAGTGATATGAAAACCCATGTATTTTGGAACTTAGAACTTGAAATCTTGAAGAGAAATTGCATGTAGAATGGTAGGTAGATGATTATTCTGATGACATTAGATATTGGATGAAATTAAAACGGATTTAATTGGGTATATTAATGATTATAAATTCTAGGGTTTATATTCTTGAAAATTTGGGGAAAAGTGTAGAGACTTGAGGATTTAATGATGTTTAGGATGAGTTGATTCCTTAAAATATGTTAGTATGTGACCTAGGTACGTTTAGGGATGATTAGAGACCTTAAACAATCGATGGTTTGATGTTTAGATGAGTTTGAGGAAGATAAAAATGGTGAAAAACGAAAGTAGAAAATCTGGGCTCGAAACTGGTCGTTCGTTAGAAGACCTCCCCAAGTCGTTCGAACGAGCTCGAACGAGCTCGTTCGAACGAGCTTCTAACGAGTTGACCAGTCGCTTCTAACGAGAGGAGATTTCGTTCGATACCTTCGTTCGAACGAGATCTCGTTAGAAGGCAGTTCGTTCGAACGAACTGAATCTCGTTCGAACAGCCTCGTTCGAACGAGACTTCGAACGAGTTGACAGTTTAGGCCTTTTTGGCCTGTTTTGATTTTGGGATTCCCGTAAACTTGTTCGAGGATAGAGATAACATTCCTTTGATGGTGTATTAGTATACTTGGGACATTTGGGATATAATGAGGAGTAAATTATATATGTGTGGATCAAATCAAATAGACATTTGAGTCGAGACGTGAGTGCCTACTACGACGTGAGAATAAATTATGGCGCGTATAAATATGGACCGGGATTATATAAGTTGTATATATATTAGATTGGTACGAGAATGCGATAAGTACAACAACTAAACTACGTGATTACTAAGATGTGTGCTTACTTAGTATTGGTATATGAATTGTGTGTATGACATACCTACCATACTTGCTATCACGGGAGGTTTGCGTTTGCTTAGGGCCCTCTAATCCTTGTGTTGCCCGGATTTAGACTGGTTACCTCGATGAACATAGGTCAGAGAAGGACTTATTGGGATGTTAATAAGTCTGCTGATCGTGGGAGCGCAGGTATGTGTGTGACCCATGTGATGTGACTGTGTTCGCCTCCATTATTTGTGATGTTGTTATCAGTGAACTATTCCTGAGAGATTCGGAATATGTGATCCTTATGTACGTGATGTACCGGGATGGATAACAGAGTATGTGTGCACCGCAGCTTAGTCTCGGGGTGCTTATATTGTATATTTATGTTGTGGAAAATATACGCTTAAAAAACTGGGAACTTTCATATGGTATTATGTGTAACTATGGAATGACATAGAGGGATAATCTATAACGAGTTGTATTACTTTTGTATGAGAACCTGAATTTACGTTAAGCCCCTATTTAATTGAGATCGTTATAATGTTAATGGGAACCGAGTAATAAGGGTAGAACCTATGACAGTCTAGCTAGATATTATGTCACTTAGCTAGTAGTTTGGATCATTTTAGATGAGTACTTACGTTAGGAGTGCACAGTTAGACGAGAGGTGAGAATTTCATGTGAGTGCACGTCTTAACATGTACTTTGCATTTAATGTTTTAAATGTTTTTAAAGCACTTGCAGGTTTTTAAAATATCTCCACATTCGGGCTCTGACCCGTTTGCTTTCAAATCTATTTTTCTTGCAAAACCATTTTTCGTGCCCAGCCATAAGGACACCATGCATAGGATACTCATTCAAGTGACGAGCTGTAGCTGTTTATGGAAGCTACAGGGATTTGCTTTTAGACGCTTCTTTCATTTGGGTTCCTGATTCAGTATCTATCAGTTGTAGGGCATGTTGCCCAATTCTATTAGAGACATTTCCATTTCAGTTTTTAGACTTTGGCATGTATTGATTCAGTATTCAGTATTTCGTTACTTACGTCGGTTGTGGGATTTGTTGCGAGGAGTTTTCCTCCGGATTTATTTATATCATGTGATGGTTATTCTAGTATTTCGTTATGGTGAATGGTGATATTATTCTTGCTTTAAATCTTTTACTGCATGTTAATCAGACTTAAATTAAAATTTGGCACTTACTTTTTAAATACTAGGTGGTTAGTAATTATTAAAATGTTTTCGACAGTGATGCTATTAACTGAACCAACTTGGCATTTTGAATTAATTTAATAAAGGAGTAGCTACCCGGTATTTAATTAGTCGGGGTGTCACAGGTGGTATCAGAGCATCAGGTTCTAGTGTCCTTTAGGATCTGTACGGCTATTATGTTTCCGCTAAGTTTCTTTGATATAGAGCCCTATATTTTAGGACTGTTGTACTCTTTTTGTGTATGCTTCGTTCTTCAGCTATTTTAAGTTTATAAACAGTGAACTTATAAACTTTATTCTTATTTCAGATGCCTCCACGACGTGCACGACGAGTTCCCAGGGATGCAACGCCCGAACCCCAGCCCGCTCCAGTTCAGGGCATGATGAACGCCGCTGAGGTTGCAGCCATTGTAGCCCAAGCGGTAAATGCCGCAATTGCCATAGTTCAGCAGGCACCACCTCAGGCGCCGGTTACCGCGCCAGTACAGGAAAATGCATTCCCGTCTGCTTGGGAACGTGTACGTGACGCTTTTCAGAAAGCGCATCCGCTAGAGTTTGCAGGTAGCTAAGATGTGGTAGTCTCGAGCCAATGGAGGAAGGATATGCAGAGGAACTTGAGGATGTATGAGTGCACGGACGTTCAGAAGCAGGTGCTAGCTACTTTCAAGCTAGTTGGATCTGCACTGCAGTGGTGGGAGTCTATTACCACCGTGGAGGAGAGGGATACTCTCACTATTCAGGACTTTTGGGTGCGGTTCGACCGCAAGTACTTTCCGTCAGCTGTTCATACGAAAATGAGGAGGAAACTGATGAATCTGAAGCAGGAGGGTAAGACTGTGGCCGAGTATGAGGCCGAGTTCACGAATCATTTGAATATCGTTCCGGATGAGATACCGACAGAAAAGTAGAAGATTGAGAAATTCACCGACGGGTTGACATGGAGGATCCGTCAGCATCTGTTAGGGAACCTTTCGTTGGCCACTTATTCTGATGTGGTTAACGCTGCTTTGTTACACTGTCAGGATCACCGCTTTCATATGGCTGAGGGCAAGAGATCGGGAGAGTCTAGCCATCAGGGCAGGACTGGAGGACATGGTGCCGGTGGGGCACAATCTGTTCAGGGGCAGAGACAGGGTGAGCAGGGTTCCCAGCAGGGGGATCAGAAGAGGTTCAGATCAGGAAATTATAGGCACGGACAGGGAGGTTTTCGTCAGGGTCATCAGGGTCCAAACGGCCATAAGGGCCAACAGGGGCAGAATGGGCAGCAGTTTCAGCAGGGCCAGCAGGGCCAAGGGAGGAACGGTAACGGCCACCAGGGCCGGGGACAGCAGGGGCAGAGAGGAGGGAACTTCCCAGGGAAGTGTTTTATTTGTGGCAAGACTGGCCATAAACGACAGGATTGTCCTGATAGGGGCAGGGCCCCACAGCAGCAGCAGCAGGGTGCTCGCCAGGAGCCGCAGAGGCCTATGTTTCCCGCACTCTCCCCGCACCGCCACAGATGGCAGCATTGCCACCCATTCCAGCAGGCCCAGCTCAGCAGGGGCAGCTACAGTATGGACGTGTCTATAACGTCCACCAGCCAGCAGTTCCACAGGCACCGCCCGCGATTGAGGGTACGTTTCCTATACATGGCACTATGGGTCGGGTATTGTTTGATACGGGGGCTACTCATTGTTTTATAGCTACACATTTCGCGAAGGCTTTAGGGTTGTTAGCCACAACGGAGAGCACAGTGACGTGTGTCGACTCACCATTGGGGAGTGGGTCACTTATTTTCTTTATATGCTGGGGAGTAGGGGTAGAGATTGGTAGTCTGGTATTACCTGCAGACATGTTGGTATTAGATATGCATGTGCACGATGTGATTATCGGTATGGATTGGCTCGTAACTTATAGGGCCATGATTGATTGCTTCAGCGGGAGCATTGTTTTTGCCATTCCAGGGCAAGAGATGTTTGTAGTGGCGATGCCTCGCCCAGAGGGACCGCTCATCTGTATTACATAGAGGAAGATACCTCTAAGGAGGTTGTGATTCCTTTAGATTCGATCCTAGTTGTCAGGGAGTATTCGGATGTGTTTCAGGAGATACCAGGCCTACCCCCCAGTCGAGAGATAGACTTTGTTATAGACCTATTACCAGGTACGAGACCTATAGCACGCGTACCGTACCGTATGGCTCCGACATAGATGCGAGAGCTACGAGATCAGATAGAGCAGCTGTTAGGTCAGGGCTTTATTCGCAGGAGTACCTCGCCGTGGGGCGCTCCAGTTTTGTTTATGAAGAAGAGGGACGGTTCACTAAGATTGTGTGTGGACTACCGGGAGTTGAACAAGGTCACGATACGGAATAAGTATCCGTTGCCTCGAATCGATGACCTATTTGACCAGTTGAGAGGAGCTTCTTTCTTCTCAAAGATTGATTTGAGATCGGGATACCATCAGTTGCGTATCAGGGAGGAGGATGTCTCGAAGACTGCGTTCTTGTTGAGATATGGTTCTTACGAGTTTCGAGTTATGCCTTTTGGTTTGACCAACGCTCCAGCAGCGTTTATGGACTTGATGAATAGGGTGTTCAGGGATTTTCTAGATCAGTTTGTCATTGTCTTCATCGATGATATTCTGGTTTATTCCCAGACAGAGGAGGAGCACGCCGAGCATTTGAGTCAAGTTTTGCAGACACTTCGTCAGAACAAGTTGTATGCAAAATATGAGAAATGCGGGTTTTGGCTGAAGGAGGTCCAGTTTTTGGGACATATTATTTCCGACCGGGGAATATCTGTTGATCCGGGGAAGGTATCCGCGGTGAGGGAGTGGGGACAGCCCACGACACCGACTGAGATTCATAGTTTCTTGGGCCTAGCAGGATACTACAGGAGGTTCATTCGGGGATTCTCGAAGATTGCAGGTCCTTTGACACATCTGACTCGTAAGGGTGTGCCATTCATCTGGAGTGATGCCTGTCAGTTGGCATTCGATGAGTTGAAGGATAAATTGACCTCAGCACCTGTGTTAGCATTGCCAAGACCGGGAGTTGAGTATTTGGTTTACACCGATGCGTCTTTGCAAGGACTTGGAGGTGTATTGCAACAGGAGAGACATGCTATAGCTTATGCTTCCCGTAAGCTTAAGCCTCATGAGAAGAATTACCCCACTCATGACTTGGAGTTGGCGGCAGTTGTTTTTGCCCTTCGGATATGGAGACACTATCTCTTGGGAGAGAAATTTCAACTGTTCACGGACCACAAGTCCCTACAGTACCTGTTCACGCAGAAGGAGTTGAATATGTGGCAGCGTAGGTGGCTTGAGTTTGTGAAAGACCAGTATCACTCGGGAAAGGCTAACGTGGTAGCAGACGCGTTGACCCGTAGGCCAGCAGATGAAGTGGCAGACGTGTGGAAGGCCAAGTGGAAGGAATTGGGACACCAGGATGCAGTGGCCCGATCTTTCATGTCTGTGATGTCAGTTACACCGCAGATTATCACGAAGGTAGTACGGGCACAGACTAATGACTCGTTCTGTCAGGAGAAGATAGTTCGATTACTAGCAGAGGGAGCCGAGTCCTATACCGTTAGCTCAGACGGGGGATTATGCTTCAATGGGAGATTAGTAGTTCCGGAAGGAGAGGGATTACGGCATGAGGTGATGGCCGAGTCGCACGGCTCACGGTTTGTGGTACATCCCGGTGGGGACAAAATGTACCAAGACATGAGACGTCAGTATTGGTGGAGCGGGATGAAGAGAGACATTGCCGAGTTTGTTTCTAAATGCGCCACTTGTCAGCTAGTAAAAGTGGATCATCAGAGACCAGCAGGACTGCTACAGCCGTTGGAGGTCCCGATGTGGATGTGGGAGAGCATATCCATGGACTTTATCACGAGATTGCCTACTTCACAGAGAGGTCACGACTCCATTTGGGTAATTGTGGACAGGTTGACCAAAGTCGCTCATTTCCTACCCGTAAGGACAGACTACACCGCGGGACAGTATGCCCAGCTCTTTATTTCTGAGATAGTGAGACTTCACGATGTGCCCCTAAATATCGTTTCTGACCGAGATAAGATATTTGTTTCACGGTTTTGGGAGAGTTTTCAGGAGGCAATGGGCACGGAATTGCGGTTGAGAACGGCGTATCACTCGCAGACTGATGGGCAAACGGAGCGTACAAACCAGATGTTGGAGGACATGCTACGTATGAGTATCATTGATTTTGGGGGTGGATGGGAGCAGTATCTTCCACTGGTGGAGTTTGCTTACAACAACTCCTACCAGTTCACCATTGGCATGGCTCCATTTGAGGAGTTGTATGGTAGACGTTGTCGTTCCCCAGCATGTTGGTTGGAGGTGGGGGACAACAAACTACTTGGGCCGGAAGTGATTCAGGATACTTCGGCGAGGATAGAATTGATTCGGAGTCGCATTCGAGTAGCTCAAGATCGGCAGAAGAGCTATGCTGATGCGAAGAGGTTCTTCAGAGAGTTCCAAGTAGGGGACCAGGTCTTGCTCAGAGTATCTCCTATGAAGGGGATTATGCGTTTCGGGAAGAAGGGGAAGTTGGCACCGAGGTATGTGGGGCCGTTTCCTATTATTGAGCGGATTGGACCAGTTGCGTATAGACTCGGATTACCGGAGCATTTACACCGGATTCACGATGTATTTCATATTTCCTCGCTAAGAAAATATCTTAGAGACAATTTGGCTCATACTCATATTGCTTTGGAGGACATCGATCTCTAACCGGATAGCTCCTACGAGGAGGGGCCGATTGCTATTTTGGACTGAAGTGAGCGGAAACTGCGGTCAAAGATCGTTCCGTTAGTGCATGTTCAGTGGCGACATCATAATGTCGAGGAGTCCACATGGGAGCGCGAGGATGAGATGCGCGAACGTTATCCAGAGTTGTTCTTATCAGGTACTTTCTATTTCCAAATTTCGGGACGAAATTCAGTTATTAGGGGGGAAGTATGTAATACCTCGTATTTTTGTGATATTTATTTATGGGATTAATTAATTAAATGCGTATTAATTGGAAATTAATCCGGATTAAAATACTAACGAGATGCGGGTTGGTATTTGATTATATGTGCATATATGATTATATATGAATATTGAATTATGAAATTTGTCGTGAGATTGAAATACGACAATTTGTTGAGACGCGTGTGACAGTCGCGTCATGGTATATAATTATTTAATTATAAAAGTGAATTTAAATTCTATTAACCGTATGGTCGGTTTGAGTGCGCCAACGCGTCCGGGAGGGTCGAGATAGTCAGAAAACACTAGCCGGGAGTTTAGTTTGGGTCCCGGGGTATTTTTAGGCCATACCGGCAACATAAAGGGTATTTTGGTAATTTTGTATTTTTGGGAATTAAAAGTGACGAAAATTAAGAGTTTTTATCTGATTGGAAATTGACCCACTAAACCCACTAACCAACCCTTCATGACCCAGTAAGCTACGGGGGTTATTAGATTAGGTTTCCAAAACTTTCCCAAAGAAAACCCTAGCCACCATAGCCACCTTTGGAGAAGGAAGCTTGTAGAGAGGGAATTCTGCAGAGAGAGAGATAACTTCAGCAAATCAACATCAAAATCAGAGATAAACTCAAGGCAAATGATTTAATTTCGTTTAATTTCAGAGAATGCTTTTTTCCATGCGTAGGAATTTAATAAAGATTGAATTGTTCTTGGAGTGATATGAAAACCCATGTATTTTGGAACTTAGAACTTGAAATCTTGAAGAGAAATTGCATGTAGAATGGTAGGTAGATGATTATTCTGATGACATTAGATATTGGATGAAATTAAAACGGATTTAATTGGGTATATTAATGATTATAAATTCTAGGGTTTATATTCTTGAAAATTTGGGGAAAAGTGTAGAGACTTGAGGATTTAATGATGCTTAGGATGAGTTGATTCCTTAAAATATGTTAGTATGTGACCTAGGTACGTTTAGGGATGATTAGAGACCTTAAACAATCGATGGTTTGATGTTTAGATGAGTTTGAGGAAGATAAAAATGGTGAAAAACGAAAGTAGAAAATCTGGGCTCGAAACTGGTCGTTCGTTAGAAGACCTCCCCAGGTCGTTCGAACGAGCTCGTTCGAACGAGCTTCTAACGAGTTGACCAGTCGCTTCTAACGAGAGGAGATTTTTTTCGATACCTTCGTTCGAACGAGATCTCGTTAGAAGGCAGTTCGTTCGAACGAACTGAATCTCGTTCGAACAGCCTCGTTCGAACGAGACTTCGAAAGAGTTGACAGTTTAGGCCTTTTTGGCCTGTTTTGATTTTGGGAGTCCCGTAAACTTGTTCGAGGATAGAGATAAGATTCCTTTGATGGTGTATTAGTATACTTGGGACATTTGAGATATAATGAGGAGTAAATTATATAAGTGTGGATCAAATCAAATAGACATTTGAGTCGAGACATGAGTGCCTACTACGACGTGAGAATAAATTATGGCGCGTATAAATATGGACCGGGATTATATAAGTTGTATATATATTAGATTGGTACGAGAATGCGATAAGTACTACAACTAAACTACGTGATTACTAAGATGTGTGCTTACTTAGTATTGGTATATGAATTGTGTGTATGACATACCTACCATACTTGCTATCACGGGAGGTTTGCGTTCACTTAGGGCCCTCTAATCCTTGTGTTTCCCGGATTTAGACTGGTTACCTCGATGAACATAGGTCAGAGAAGGACTTATTATGATGTTAATAAGTCTGCTGATCGTGGGAGCGCAGGTATGTGCGTGACCCATGTGATGTGACTGTGTTCGCCTCCATTATTTGTAATGTTGTTATCAGTGAACTATTCCTGAGAGATTCGGAATATGTGATCCTTATGTACATGATGGACCGGGATGGATAACAGAATATGTGTGCACCGCAGCTTAGTCTTGGGGTGCTTATATTGTATATTTATGTTGTGGAAAATATACGCTTAATAAACTGGGAACTTTCATATGGTATTGTGTGTAACTATGGAATAACATAGAGGGATAATCTATAACGAGTTGTATTACTTTTGTATGAGAACCTGAATTTACGTTAAGCCCCTATTTAATTGAGATCGTTATAATGTTAATGGGAACCGAGTAATAAGGGTAGAACCTATGACAGTCTAGCTAGATATGATGTCACTTAGCTAGTAGTTTGGATCATTTTAGATGAGTACTTACGTTAGGAGTGCACAGTTAGACGAGAGGTGAGAATTTCATGTGATTGCACGTCCTAATATTTACTTTGCATTTAATGTTTTAAATGTTTTTAAAGCACTTGCAGGTTTTTAAAATATCTCCACATTCGGGCTCTGACCCGTTTGCTTTCAAATCTATTTTTCTTGCAAAACCATTTTAGGTGCCCAGCCACAAGGACACCATGCATAGGATACTCATTCAGGTGACGAACTGTAGCTGTTTGTGGAAGCTACAGGGATTTGCTTTTAGACGCTTCTTTCATTTGGGTTCCTGATTCAGTATCTATCAGTTGTAGGGCATGCTGCCCAATTCTATTAGAGACATTTCCATTTTAGTTTTTAAACTTTGGCATGTATTGATTCAGTATTTCGTTACTTACGTCAGGTGTGGGATTTGTTGCGAGGAGTTTTCCTCCGAATTTATTTATATCATGTGATGGTTATTCTAGTATTTCGTTATGGTGAATGGTGATATTATTCTTGCTTTAAATCTTTTACTACATGTTAATCAGACTTAACTTAAAATTTGGCACTTACTTTTTAAATACTAGGTGGTTAGTAATTATTAAAATGTTTTCGACAGTGATGCTATTAACTGAACCAACTTGGCATTTTGAATTAATTTAATAAAGGAGTAGCTACCCGGTATTTAATTAGTCGGGGTGTCACATTGGAGTTACCTGTTGATACTCCCATCGGGCAGAACCATAACCTAAATGACACGGATAGCGAGTTGATTGATGATGTGGGGAGATTTCAGCGATTGGTTAGGAGACTAATTTACTTATCTCTCACTCGTCTAAATATAACCTATAATGTTAGTGTGATTAGTCCGTTTATGCATGCTCCACGATCTTCTCACCTTGAGACGGCGTATCATTTTATTCGTTACCTCAAAAGTTCACCTGGTAAGGGGATATTATCTAGGAGACACGGTCACTTGCGTGCGACGCTTATACCAATGCTGATTGGGCAAGGTTTGTGACTGATCGACGATCAACTTCAAAATATTGCACATTTGGTGGTGGTAATTTTGTTTCGTGGCGAAGCAAGAAACAGTCTGCAGTTACTAAATCTAGTGTAGAGGTTGAGTTAAGATCCATGGCACAAGAAATTTGTGAGTTGTTATGGTTACGAACTATGTTATATGAGTTGGGATATCCAGTACGGGAGCTAATAGATAACAATACTTCCATTAGAATTGCCCACAATCCAGTTCAACATGATAGGACAAAGCATATTGAAGTTGATTGGCATTTCATCAAGGAAAAATTTCGTCTTGGGCTCTTTTGTACTCCATATGTCAACACGGTTGACCAAGTGGCTGATGTATTAACTAAGGTTGTGAGTAAAGTTACCTTGAACAAAATGTTAGTCAAGCTGGATATGATAGATATATTTGCACCAGCTTGAGATGGAGTGTTTTGAGGGATTTATTTGTAACAGTTTAATTATGTCATTTAATTATGTAGGGACATATATTTAAATATTGTAACTTTATATTATAAATAGAATGTGATGGGAAATGAATGACGTAATTCATTTATTCATTCCTCTTTGTTGATTTCTCTCTTCACTCTCTTTCTCTTCTTCTCCTCTTCTTTTCTTTTATTATGTAAATTGGTTCTCTCATAAATCTAAAACTTTTATGAAGTTATCCCCATACTTTCCTCCGGCAAATGACCCTTAATATAATTTATGTGGAGAAAGTTCTATTCAGAATTTAATGTGGCAGTACTGTCTTATAATTCAGTTGGTGTTCTTTGAGAGTTCTCAAAGGTGAACCTTCCATAAAGAAGTGTTGTTTTGGCTACTTTTTGGCACTTGTGAATTGGAAGGAATAACAAACTTTTTGAAGAAAAAAAAAGGAAGGCAAGAAATGGATATAAAAAAAATGAGATTTACATCATCTTTACGGGCTTTGGTGTTAAAACTGTTTGACAACATCTCTTTGTCCTCGTATACCATCAGATGGGCAAATGTTTTAATTAGAGAGATTCTCATGGTCAGGCATGTGTAAAGGGGCTGGGTGTTCTATTATAGATCGGCACAGATAGCACAAAGAAAATTTACGTTTCTTTATTCCCTTGTTATATGTTTGATTTTCATTTTTTTCATCTTTCTCTTCTATTGAATATAGTATGAGGCTGGTCCTCTCTTCTGTGTAGTATCTTTATTCTATCCATAAAGCAATCATTACAGATATCAGCAATCCCATAATGTAGTAAAAAAGACCAAACTTGTAAGTAATGTAAGTATGGGGGATATACCTTCTTAAATCCCCTCACTGCAAAGAGCCCGGCAAAGAGCCGATGCAAACTTCCTCATTTACCATCCACTGTTGCAGCAAATACAAAAGCAGAGTTAATGATCTGATGATGTTAGTAATACACCACATACACACGTATTAATTTCCTGCGTGCTGTGTCAAAGAGCAATCAGTACGTCAGTTTCTGCAATGGAATCTAGTAATAACTGCAACAAGCCACGATAGCATAGGTTTTAACTGACATGACAGAACATTATAGATTATCAAACATACATGCATATACACATTATCAAATACAGAGACAATACAATTTTTTGTTTCACGTGGAAACTTAAATTGACTGATATCAAACAGCATCATAATTCCCTATAAGAGAAGTGAAAATGTTATGAATTACAAAAATGGGGTATCCAATGTTAGATAAGTAATCTTTTGGGGTAGGCATATAATTCTTCATCCAATGAAAAGTCTATCATTCACGACATTTGCAACACAATTTGAATAAGTTTGTCAATCCACCATAATGGGGAACCTATAAGACAGCCCTGACAATCTATTTAGGGGTACAATAGAGGATGTTATTCGAGTATTTGCAATCCCCTTCCAGTATTTGCAATGCCCTTAGGGGTGTAGCCGAGCAAGGTGAGCGAGTGTTGGCCATTTTGAGGTTGGCTTGGTTTTGCATTGTATTTCTCTTTAGCTTTTACTGCTAAATGATCAATGAGAGTGCCCAAGGTAACTTGCAGTTTAATACAAGATAATTCTTTTGGGGAAGCAAAGAAGATGCCAGGAGGATTAATGATGAGATATTAAAAACAAAAAAAAAAAATTACATGAAATTTTTTCCTACAATTTACTAAGCATCTCTAAAAAGCCAATTGTTAGCAGTAGCAGTGGCAAATGTTGTCTTAGTGTTATAGAGAAGATACTAAGCATTTACTAAGAGTGCCCAAATATATTAGTCCAAACATTAAAATGTATATTATTATGTAGTACATATTAATAGCAATGGAAAATATGTAGCCCGTTTAAATTAAATACCCATATTAATCCAAACATTAAAATATGAGACCCATATTTTAGAAGTATGAATTAATATGGGCCCCTATTTTAAAAGTATGAATTAATATGGGGCCCATATTTTAGAACTAATGGCCCAAAATAAGTACCCATGTAAAACCATCCCAACTCTTCATAACCCTAGCAGCTAACCATTTCTCACGCCTAAGCCTAGCAGAGTTAAACAGAAGATATCATCATACCCCTATTTTTACATGAGTACAACAATATCATACCCGTGTTCTCTCTCTGACACCTTGTTCACCGGACCTACAATTGGATCTCATATTTTTTGCCGGACCTCTCTCCCTCACGCCGGAATAATCTGAGTATGTTACAAAAAAAATTTGCATTTTCTATAACTAATTAAAATGATGAGTTATTTTTGAATTTTTTGTAAATTATGAAAATGATTATATTTGATAATCTGTCTTAATAATATATATATGATTATATATGTTACAATTTTTTTTTGCATTTTCTGTAACAAATTAAAATGATGAGCTATTTGTTCATTTTCTGTAACTAATTAACAACATGACAAAGTTATTTTTGCTTTTTTTGTAACTTATGATAAAGATTGTATATGATAATCTGTCTTAATAATATATATGATTATATATGTTACCAATTTTTTTTTTTGCATTATCTGTAACTAATTAAAATAATGAGTTATATGTTCATTTTCAGTAACTAAGTAAAATGATGAGTTATTTTTGCATTTTTGTAACTTATGAAAATGATTATATATGATAATTTGTCTTAAGAATATATATGATTATATATGTTTTGATAATATGTCTTAATAAAATCATTATACCCGTATTAGTCCAAACAAAAATGAGGATATTTTGCTTTGATAATTTGTCTTAATAAAATATATGATTATATATGTTTAATCAGATTAGTACATTCTCTAATCAAATTATTATGTATAAAAATATTTAATACATAATGATTTAAATTAGATCATTATGTATTAAATAGTTAATAATATAATTGAGTTTAATAATAATGAACTTATTATTATTAATTTATTTCTATTGTGCATATGCATCTACATTTTTACGTGAACTTATTTAGGTTATTTTGTAATTACCCATTATTTAGGTTATTCTTCAAACAAAGTTGATGTCAAAAAATAGTGAGCAAACTTCTTCTGCTAGTAACAAATGTTCAAAGAAAACCACTTCTGTAGTTTGGGAGGATTTTGAACTATTGCCAATCGGGGAAGATGGGATACAAAGGGCAAAATGTAAGAGGGGTGATATTGTTTATGTTGCGAAAAATAAGTCCGGCACAAGTATCATGTTATGCCAATATATAAGATGTGGAAAAGAGCTTTTACGAGAATTTCATCGGGATATATTCAGTGAGAAGTTGGCTACGACACTAGTGAAGCACAATTTACCATATAGTTTTGCGGAATATGAAGGAATTCGTGACTTGATTAGCTATTTACAACCTGAAGTAATTCGTATTTCAAGAAACACATTCAACTCCGACACGTTTAAATTGCATGATATAGGGAAGAAAATAATTAGGCATTGTCTAAGCTCAATTCCTAGCCGAGTATGTCTAACGTCTGATATGTGGACATCTATTGCCACCAATGAATATTTGTCCCTTATAGCTCATTGCGTGGATGAGAATTGGGTGTTGTAAAAATGGATATTGAATTTTTGTCATGTCCCCCCTCCACATAGTGGACCTATATTGGCACAACAAATCATCCATTTGTTGAAATACTAGGGCATTCATAAGAAAACATTTTCTATTACCTTGGATAATGCTAAATATAAACGGTTGGTAAAAACTTTAGCATGTCATCAACGTTTAACCAACTCGTCAATATTGGACGACTAGTTTTTTCATATCTGCCGTGGTGCACACAATTTGAATCTAATAGAGCAAGCTGGCTTGAAAGTTATCACTGAATCCATGCACAAGGTTCGAGAATCCGTGAAGTATGTTAAGGGAATTGAAGGCAAAAATATAAAATTAGATGAGTGTATATATGGTCTTTCGTTGGACTGTTGAAAGAAGGTTCGATAAGATATGCATATTTAATGGAATTCCACGTATCTGATGCTTGAGAGCGCACTTGTTTATCGTTATGCATTTAATCGCCTTAAATCACTTGATCCCCATTTAAAGACATGCCCAATAAATGAAGAATGAACTAAGATTGATCGAATCACTAGATTGCTGAAACCTTTCTATGAGATTACAACCAATGTTTAAAAAGGCGCAAGAGGCGTACGCCTCGAGGCGAGGCGCTGAAAAAACGCCTCGAGGCTTAAGCCTCAGGGCTGAATTTGAGGCTTACGCCTCAATGCGCCTCGAGGCTTACGCCTCGATGCGCCTCACGCCTCGCCTCACGCCTTTTTCCTGAGGCGCGAAAAAAAAAAAAAAAAAAAAAAAAAACTTTCATTACAAAGTCTGTTTTTTTATAGGTTAAAATTCTTCATTTTTCTAAAATTGCACCTAACTTAAAAAAATGTTGTTTTAATCTACTAACTCTTATTCTTTTTTTATTTTAGTTTAGTTTTAAAGTTGCACTTAATTTTGTTTTTCTTTACTAATTTGTTTGAAATAAGTGTATAAATTTGTTTGAGACTATATTTTGTTACAAATATATAGTTTGTTTGAAATAAATATACAAAATTAACTTCAATATGACTTTTTTTAAAGGGTTTCTATTTTTTGGTTTTCAACTTATATTAATATGTTTTAACTTAGGTTAATATGTTTTATTATTTTTTTAATAAAGTTGCTATTTTTTTAATCTTAGCTTGAAAATCAATGTTTTTTTAATAAATTTGATTGTTAAGTTGCATTGATTAATTTATTGTCATATTATAAAAGAACCAATATGTGAATGAAGCTAAAAAAATGATTTTGCCAATACGATTTTGCATTGATTAATTTATTGTCATATTTAAAATAACCAATATGTTCAAATTGATTTTCTTTTTCTAAAAAGTTATATTGGGGGGAACAAAAAAATGTCAAACTATGTGAGAAAGCCCTCAAGGATGTTTTTTTTGTAGTTTTATTTTATATTTCTTTGTTATTTTATTTTTATGGTTTTATTAGTATTTTTTTAATATTATTTTGCTCTTTTTTTTTTCTTTTCGGTGAGGCTTACGCCTCAAGCGCCTCGAGGCTTACGCCTCGCCTCGCCGCGACTAAAACGCCTCGCCTCGCCTCGCCTCGCCTTTCGCCTTTTTAAACATTGATTACAGCATATTTCTCTGCAACTAAATATAACCGCAAATTTGTATTTTAAGTTGTTTGGAGGATACAATTACTCCAAGCTGAAGAAATGGAAACTCTAGATGAAATTATAAGTGCTATGGCTCATCAAATGAAACTCAAATATGATAAATATTGGGAATTTTATGTCATGGCTTAATCGTTTGCCAATATTTTGGATCCTTGGTACAAGCTACAATATGTTCAATTTTGTTTTAACAAATTGTGTTTGAGACTAGTTTGGAGAAAAAGTAAATTGTTCGAGAGAATTTGCTTACGCTCTTTTAAGAGACATAAATACATCCAGTCGTGTGAGCGATGATATAATTGATGAAATGGATGTAAGTTTATTCACTTTAGCTTAATTTTTTAAGAGATACTTGTCATTTAAATTTATTAAATATCGATGATTTAGGAGTTTGATGCCTTTGAAAGCCTACATTACAGTCAACGCTCAGTTAGACACTTACCTCGACGAGACCAGATCTGATCGTAAGCAACACGCTCAGTTAGACGTTCTTAGTTATTGGAAAGTAACACAATCCGTTTTCCGAATCTTCCTCAAATGGCACGTGATGTATTAAGCATTCCTATTACAAGTGTCTACTTCTGAATCTGCTTTTAGTATTGGTGTGCGTATAATTAGTAAGTACCGTAGTTCAATTTTGCCCAGTAATGTTGAAGCATTGGTTAGCACCAGAGACTGATTGTATAGTGTACCCGGTAATTTACGTCATTTTTTTTAATTATATATATCTTTGAAAATATATTAAATCTTTTTGTTTATACAAAGTACATTAATGCAACTCCAGAAAATTCAGATGATGATCTAATTAAGGATTTTTAATCTCTTGTTGAACGAGTTGCTCAAGACCAAGGGCGTTGGAGAATTTAGCTTAACATCTTCAATTTAATGAAATTAAATAACTCGTCTATTAAATTCATTAAATTGATGATGTTAAGCTAAATTCACCAACGCCCTTGGTCTTGTGCAACTTGTTCAACAAGAAATGAAAAATCCTCAATTATATCATCATTCAAATTTTCTAGCGTTGCATTCATACATTGAGTATAAACAAAATGATTTAATATATAACTAAAGATATATATAATTAAAAAAATGACGTAAATTAACTTGTACACCATACAACCAGTCTTTGGTGCAAACCAATTCTTCAACATTACTGGGCAAAATTGAACTACGAGACTTACTAATGATACCTCCACTAATGCTAAAAGAAGATTCAAAAGTGACACTTGTAATATGAAATGCTTAATACATCTCGTGCCATTTGAGGAAGATTCGGGAAACAAATTGTGTTATCTTTCCAATAATTAAGAACGTCTAACTGAGCGTGTTGCTTTCGATCAAGTCTGGTCTCATCAAGACAAGTGTCAAACTGAGATTTAACTCGGCTTTGACCATAATGTAGGCTTTCAAAGGCATCAGACTCCTAAATGACATCGACATCGAATAAATTTGAATGATAAGTATATCTTAAAAAATTAAGATAAAGTGAATAAACTTACAAGTAGGAGGGGATATATTTACGTACTCTTGAAAGAGCATAATATACAAAATCTCCCAAACAATTTGTTTTTTCTCCAAACTAGTCTCGGGACACAATTTGTTAAAACAAAATTCAACATATTGTAGCTTGTACCGAGGATCCAAAATAACGGCAAATGATAAAACCATGACATAAGATTCCCAATATTGATCATATATGAGTTTCATTTGATGAGCCATAGCACTTAAAATTTCATCAGGATTTTCCATGTCTTCAGCCGGGAGTAAATGTACCCTCCAAATAGCAACAGAAAAACTACAAATTCGCAGTTGCATACTTAGTTCCAAGAAATATGTTGTAGTCTCGTAGAAAGGTTTCAGCAATCTATTGATTCGATCAATATTAGTCCATTCTTCATTTGTTGGGCATGTCTTGAACTAGGGATCAATTGATTGAAGGCGATCAAATGCAAGATGATACACAAGTGCGCTCTCAAGCATTAGATATGTGGAATTCCATCTAATTTGCATATCTTGTCAAACATTCTTTCGACAGTCCAATGACACATTATATTTACACTAATCAAATTTTATTTCTCTACCTTCAGTTCCCCTAACATACTTCACGGATTCTCAAACCTTGTGTATGGATTCAATGATAACTTTCAAGTCAACTTCCACTATTGGATTCAAAATGTGTGCATCACGACGGATATGAAAAAACTCACCGTCACATATTGACGAGTTAGTTAAATGTTGATGATATTTTAAAGTTTTTACCAACCCGTTATTATATTTAGCCTTATCCAAGGTAATAGAAAATATTTTCTTATGAATGCCCCAGTATTTCAACAAATGGATAATTTTTTGTGCCAATATAGGTCCACTATGTGGCGGGGGGTCAAGACAAAAATTCAATATCCATTTTTGCAACACCAAATTCTCATCCACGAAATGAACTGTAGGGGATAAATATCCATTGGTTGCAATAAATTTCCACATATCACACGTTAGACATGCTCGACTAGGAATTGAGCTTAGACAATGCCTAACCATTGCCTTCCTTATATCACGTAATTTAAACGTGTCGAACTTGGTTGTGTTTCTTGAAATATGAATTACTCCGGGTCGTAAATTGCTAATCAAGTACAGAATTCCTTCATATTCCACAAAGCTATGTGGCAAATTGTGCTTCATTAGTGTTAGTAGCCAACTTCTCATGAAATATATCCTCATTAAATTTACGTGAAAGCTCTTTTCCACATCTTATATAGTGGTGTAACATGCTACTTGTGCCGGACTTGTTTTCCGCAACATAAACAATATGACCTCCTAATTTTTGCCCCTTATATGCCTCACAATAGTTCAAAATCCTCCCAGGCTACAGAAGTGGTTCTCTTAGAACATTTGTTACTAGCAAAAGAATTTTGCTCACTATTTTCCAACATCAACTTTGTTTGAAGAATAACCTAAAGAATGGTTATTTACAGAATAACCTAAATAAATTCACTTAAAAATGTAGATGCAGATGCACGATAGAAACAAATTGAATAATAATAAGTTTATTATTATTAAACTCAAATCTATTAACTATTTAATACATAATGATCTAGTTAATAATCTGATTAATTAGATCATCATGTATTAAATAGTTTTATGCATAATAATTTAATTAGAGTACGTACTAATCTGATTAAACATATATAATCATATATTTTATTAAGACGGATTATCAAAACAAATTATCCGAATTTTCGTTTGGACTAATATGGGTATAGTCATTTTATTAACAAATATTATCAAAACATATATAATCATATATATTATTAAGACATATTATCATATATAATAATTTTCATAAGTTACAAAGTGCAAAAATAACTCATCAATTTAATTAGTTACAAAAAATGAACAAATAACTCATTATTTTAATTAGTTACAGAAAATGCAAAAAAAAAAATGGTAACATAAATAATCATATATATTATTAAGACGGATTATCATATATAATCATTTTCATAGGATACCAAAAATGCAAAAATAACTCATCATTTTAATTAGTTACAGAAAATGAACAAATAACTCATCATTTTAATTAGTTAGAGAAAATGCAAAAAAAACATTAACATATATAATCATATATATTATTAAGACAGATTATCAAATATAATCATTTTCATAAGTTACAAAAAAAAAATACAAATATAACTCGCCTTTTTAATTAGTTACTGAAAATGAACAAATAACTCATCATTTTAATTAGATACAGAAAATGTAAAAAAAAAAAAATTGGTAACATACCGAGATTATTTTAGCGTGAGAGAAAGGTCCGGCGAAAAATATGAGATCCAACTATAGGGCCAGCGAAAAATATGAGATCAGGTTGATCCAACGAAAGTATATATCAGTTGATTATCCCGGCACGAGAGAGAGATCCGGCGAACGAGGTGTGAGAAGAGAACACGGGTATGATATCTGCTATACCCGTGTAGAAATAAGGGTATGATATATGTTGTTTATCTCTGTTAGGTTTAGGCGTGAGAAAAGGTTAGTTGCTAGGGTTATGAAAGGTTGGGATGGTTTTATACGAGTACTTATATTAGGCCATTAGTTCTAAAATATCGCCCTATATGAATTCATACTTTTAAAAAACGGGCCCCATATTAATTCATACTTCTACAATATGGGCCCCATTTTTTAATGTTCGGACTAATATAGGTATTTTATTTAAATGGGCTACATATTGCCACTGTTAGCCATAATTTTAACGGGGGCACCACGGAATACGAGTCATAATTTTAACACGAGTCATAATTATAATAGGAGAACGACACAACTCAACACGACTATGTCAAATAATTATGACACAAAAAAGATTTTAATATTTATAGATAATATAGTGGTCGTCTTTTTTTGGTCATTTTTTAGTTTGGCCCCCATTTAGCTTTCAGTATTCCATAACCCCTGCATGTTGACTTTTTTGGGGTCTGGCCCCCATTTTAACCGTTTATATTTAAATGAAAAAAAAAACTCAATAAATGTGCTTTCTATTCAAACATTCGACTAAGAAATTCACCGATAACATGATTCATAAGTTTGACATGCACACGAACACGACACGTCTTCGTGTCAAGAATATCAAACACGAATATGACTTATCGTGTCAATTTTATGTCATTCCGTGTCATGTTTTAGGGCATTTAACAAAAAATTAATGATATAATATCTATTTAATGTTTAGTCCATTATATTTTTAGACATAACTTTTAGTCCTTGGTAATGACAATGGCCTAACCTTAACATAAATGAACATTTTTAGGGACTAAAATAAATTTTGAAAATATATTGTAACTTAACATTATATGAAATATTTCTTGGAGAATAAATATTAATTAACACATTTTTTTAAATGTAAGTGAATAGTTCAGTCAACAACTGAATGCGGAAAAAAAAAGTTTAAGATGGGTGTTTCAATTAACAAGTTAATAATAGTTAAAACGAAAGAGATAAATTCATACGTCACTTAGGATATGTCCAGTTAGGAGAGTTTGGTTTAAATGTCGAAATATTTTTCGCGTTGAGGTGCTACGTAAGCAATCGACACTTACCTAGTGTTTCCAACTGGTAAGCCTATCATTATTTTGTTTCTCTCTATATATATAAGTTAACAAAACACTAAAAGCATCCACAATGGTGGATGCCCTAGAATTGTAACTTTACAGAAGCGAAGGGTCAATTTGGCTTTCGTCAGTGGTAAACTCCATAGTGGTGGAGTATGAGAAATTTGGAAAATAGGTTGCTACGGACTAATGTTGTTCGTAGGAAATAAAAAAATATATCTTATGAACAACATTTGTTCGTATAAATTGTTATGAACTAATTTGGTTCGTAAGAACCTAGATATGTAATAAAAATCGATTATTTATATTTGATACGGACTTCATTTGTTTGTAGCAATTGATATGAACAAATGAAGTTCGTAGGAATTGCTAAGAGCTAATGAAGTTCGTAGGAAGTGTTTACAGAATTTGTACCCATTCTCCAAATTTGGAGAATGACTACAAATCGAGTTGGAGAATCCGTCCAGATCTTCCCACCACTATAGGCATCCCAATTTGTAAACTTATTTCTTGGCATCTTATATCACCACCGTGGATGCTCTAAGACAACATTTACCAAAAAACAAAATTGGGCCTCTTGTTCTCTCTCAATCTCACACGCCAACCGGCCGCACTCCTCAGCCTCCATTTTCACTGGCTCCGAGCAGCACACCCACCCAACCCACAGTCTGGATTGTGCAATCAAACCCGGCGCGACCTCACCCACCCCACAATGGCTCCTTCTTCACTGGCTCACAGCGGCCTCTTCATGTCAGCCTCTTCACCATCTCTCTTTAAATATATTTATATGTATATTTTTGTAAGGTTTTGCTGGGTTTGTTCTAGGTGTTTCTTGGAAAAATCAATTTGATGTATTTATTTGAACTTTTTGACAAAAATCAAATCTAATCAAAATCGGTTTAGGGGAAAAATCAATTTGGTGTTTGATGTTAACAGAAACTTGATGTAATATAAACGGGTTCTAATCCGCACTGAGTGGGTTTTTGACTGTTGTAATATAAACGGGGTGGAGCGAGGGAGGATTTAGGGGGTTTACATTTAATCGGGTTCGGGGTCAAAAACTAAACCCGTCGCGGTCACGGGGCCGGTTAATTTCTTCCACGCAAGACAGGTTAGGGTTTTGACAAACTCGCCCCATACCTGACCCGTTGTCATCCCTATCAAAACTTGGTTTGTGCTCCAAGGCAATCAGCGTACGAACGTACTCGCGACAAGCCAACTGCCACGGCAACAGTGCTCGCGAAATAGTTGACTTTCCGCCAGGTTGGTTTGTGTAATAAACTCAATTTCACAACTGCCTCATCATTTAAACTCCCGCATTAACCGAAGAAACAAATCAATTTTATCTGACCCACACTTGCATAATGAGGATATTCTTAAGTTACCGACGCACCCATTTGCACGAGACACGCTTGTCACGTGTGGCTCAGCGTGACATCCAGGACTTCGGTTTTCCAGAAGGGCCGAACATTATGGGTTCCTTTCCCCATCCATACCATGCCCGAGATACATATTTCACAGCGAGCCATACCATATATAATGAGGTGTGATTTTCCCTTTTAGTTAGTTAATATAATTAATTAATAAATGTTAACGTTGTAAATTAATTTATTACGTCAGTGAATTAATTTTAACTTACAATTACATTAATAGGTTATCACTACCTATATTGCTATTTATTTTGTGTATAGTTGGTGGCATGCTATGGAGCTGCTGGATCAACCATGGGTGGGGGTGGACAAAAAAAATATCAACCCAAATGGACCGAACCAAAAATTAAGGCTATTTTTAAACCGGTCCAAAAACCGGTTCACAAAAACTAAAAATCGATTAAACCGGTCCGGTCCGCGGTCCACTATATTAAAAGACCGATTTGGACCGGACCGATTCCCTTATATATATAATAAATATAATGTTATTGTGTTTCTTATATATAGTTTTTGAATTAATGTATATAACTTATGAATTTAATTTAGAACATTTTATATATGTATAGACATTTTTTTTATTTGGGTTAAGAAAACCCATTTAAATATCACTTGGAGTTTCGAATATTATTTTTTTAATTTTTGTATATATATTTATGAGAACAAAAGATAAAAACATTCATAAAAAGTATATATATATAAAATAGGGTCAGGACCGAATTTTACCCGAGACCGAACCGAAAAAAGCCTGGACCGAATTAGTAGGTTAACCGAATAAATCAGTCCAGTATCGGTCCAAAAAAATTGAGGGACGAATATTCGTCCGGCCCAAAAAAATAAGCAAAATCCATACCGAACCGGACCGTGCTCACCCCTATCCATGGGAACATATTACCGGTTGGTTTCAGGCATGCTTTTTGGAACCGATTAGCACGATGCCCTACACTCAGACTGATTGTGGACGTACTGATTAAGCGGTGGTGGGACACGACCTACACCTTTCATTTCCTCTGCAGGTAAATAGGGTTTACACCCCTAAATTTTACCATGATGTCCCGGTTAAAGTTTAGGAGGGAAGAGACTGTTTAGTTTATTGATGTGGATAACTCTTTTAGGATGCGAGACAGTATTTTCCTAGGTCGTCTCCCCTCGCAGTCCAACAGAGTTTTATATCACTATACTGAGAGTTTATTACGGACATGAGGGTGTTCATGGACCACCGGGGTTATATTTTATCGTTTCTTTTCTACACTCCGAGAACAATAGGCAATAACATCATTAAAGTGGGTTGGTTGGCTTCATTAGTACACTTAAATGGGTAACTACGACCGGAGTTGCGCCATCATGGCACATTTTCATTTCGAATTGGATGTCGCATGTCGACAAGACACACATCAGGACGTTCACCATTAGAGGAATCAGTCTAATTGGTTCACTTGGATCTGGGTAAATCATATTTCATTTAATTTGCTTCATTCACTTATTTTGATTCGATTATTGTATTAATTTCACAATGTCAATGTATTGCGATAAATTTCTTTTTCAATTTTATTAGTTTGAGTACCTACGTTGCATGCACCCACTACTGGACACGGAGCATGCTAACGATGATGATTTCCCCACATTCAGCAATGGAGACAAGAAACCGGCAATATGCAATGGCTTCCATTCAGCATAATCTGTCTATGGCCCGTGGACAGTTGGAGATGCGGGTAGCACAGATGATAGTGTGGCAGTCGTGGATAAATATCCAACACATGAACAAGAATGAGGTATCTCAATCCCTGAATCTCATAGCGTGGAGAGTGATCTCATCGGCCAGTGATTGCATACACGTCTGGTATTTAGGGAATAGTTGTCATCGACAGCGTATTGGATTTCCCATGGTCCAATTTCCTTCTCCAATCAATATGGCATGCCAACGCATACGTTGCACGAAGATCACACACCACCGAAACCCCTCAAGTGGTCACTTATACTCGGCTTCGTCGATATGCAGTTGGATTATGAGACATGGTGGCCAGAGTCCGGCTACTTTCCATTGGTAGTGTCGTCCTACCAAGTGGCTAATGTGGATGTTGTACAGGCCGATGCCATACGTCCAGAGTTCAAGATACCGCACCCTAGAGAGGCTTTTCAAGGCCCAAGTAGGTACCCTCATGCAGCGCCACAGCCACACCACCCGCAGAGGGTGCGGATGAGTACGTGCCCATGACTCATTATGACTTGGAGGTCGCGATGGGTATTATGCCCGATATCTACCAAGTGTCGGAGGCAATATTTCATTTAATAATTTTATTTCATTACTGGTATTATTTTACTATTTCGTTATGCATTAACTTGTATCACTTATGTATGACGAGTGTCGGAGACGCCTCCTGCGTGATTATGTCCTCCGTGAGGAGAGCCTGTGAGACGCGCTATACACCCAGTGACAGAATCAGCACCACACAATACGACACACGCAGGGCCAACTGAGGCAGACTAGATGATGAAGGTGTGACACGTATGGAGTGCGACGTGTTGCAGCAGACGGTTCCGAGTCAAACACTCATGACGTGCCTGAATCATCTTTCGATCCTACCGCCGTAGACAAAGGCGAAGTAGTCAGGGCAACGCCCCATAGATTTTATTTTGTTTCATTTCATTTTTGGATTGATTGATAGAAACTGATTGTAAGAATTATTCGTATGTAATTTCATTTAGTTAAATTTAATCTTATGCAATTTCATTTCAATTAAAACCATTTTAATTGCAACCAACATTCAAATTTTATACAAAAAAATAAAATAAAAATACATTAAAGACATGTTGCGGCAAGTCAATTGTCGCGCGCGCCTTTGTCGTGGCAGTTGTGCCAGAGTAAGTTTGTCAAATCAGGGGCAACAAAATTGGTAGCATTTTGCTACGAATTTTGTTCCCCAAACTCTATATATTAGTTTACCGACGGCCATGGAGCAACAAAAGTTTTGAGTCTGCAAATATGGCAATTAGCAAATTTTCCAATTGTCTTGGAGTTAGTCTAATAAACTTATAATCAATTAGACATTAACCTCGTCAATGGTTTGAGCTTTATCGCTACGATACAAAAAGAAATTTGACTTGATAAGCTTCCAAGAAAAATGTTGGGAACTGAAACACATCAAATTTTGTTTGAGTCTAAAGAAAAGAAATATAAATAGTTTATATATATAATATTCTAGTATTTAATCAAGAAATATATATTCCGATAACATGTATTACACAGGTCCAAACATAATTCACCACAAAGATTCTATTATTTCCATACCAACAGTAACACAACCAAATACTTGTTGAATGTTTATGTCCCAATCGACTGGAATTCAAGCGAGCATCACTGTTGGAATGCGTGGATAATGTGTTTCTTATGTTTCTATATATTCTGGTTGTGTTTTGTCCCATATCGGTCTCTTAGTACTTTTTTTCTGTCTCATCTCTTAATATATATATATATATATATATACACACACACACACATTGGCACTCAAGTTGAGTAAGACAATACATCATACAAATTTACTTGGTATTAGAGCTTAGCCTCTCACTCCAAAACCCTAGCAACCCAGCCCCAAACCCTAGCTACCTAGCCCCATCTTTCTCTCTTGCCTTGGCCTGGCCAGCACCTCACCTAGCAGTCTAAGGTGCCCTTTTTCTCCACCAAAATCATGATTTCTCCATTATTGAGGGTTTAATCACTGCTGATTTGATTGGGTAAACTCTATGAAGTACGGATTGTTCAAAAGGCTTGAAGAATCCGAATCGCACGCGAGTCGGGTGCGGGTGCGATTCGGCTCCGATTCGCACCCAAAGAAGAATCAGATATTAATTAAATAAATTAATTCTGGATTCGGGAAGGATTCGGCAAGGACTGGACTGGTTTTGATGGGATTCGTAAAGAATCCAAAAAAACACAATTCTGATTTTTTTTTTCATTTTCATCTCTCTCTCTCTATCTCATTTTCTTCTTACTCTCCTTCAACATATACGAAGTTAACTGGGTTTCTTAACAACTTCCTGTGTTTGTTTTTAGTTTAATGTTTTAATGTTAAATGGATTTTGTGATCCAAGTTAAGTGTTTGTCATTATATTATATTGGATTCTACTTTTATAGTTTAATGATTTGTGGGTGATTATTATAATATATGCGAAGACCGATAATTCAGTTTCTTAACAACTTTCTATATTTGTTTTTGGTTTGATGTTAAAAAGGTTCTGTGGCCCAAATTAACTGCTTGTTATTACATTATATTGGATTCTACTTTTATAAAAAAAAATGGTTAGTGGGTTTTAGTGGATTATTATAATATATGTGAAAGCTAATAGATAAGTAGGGTTCTTAACGACTTCGAATGTTTGTTTTTAGTTTAATGTTAAATGGGTTTTGTGAATTTAACTATTTTTTATTATATTATATTGAATTCTACTTTATAGTTCAATGGTTAATGGGTTTTAGTAGATTATTATAATATATGTGACATTGATGGTAGAGTCCCCCGTTTTAATATTGTCAATGTGTTAAAAAAAAAACACCCTTATCATAAATTTTTGAGAATCATAATAATGATGGAACTTATTTGTATTACTTAAAAATAACATAATATAATTTATATTATTATATTATATCTCGCCGCACCCGTATCCTAATTTTTTGAGAATTTTCGAATCGCCGCACCCGCACTGTGTCGCACCCGCACCCGCACCCCGTACCCGCATCCATGATTCATAGGGTAAACTCCTCTCCCATTTTTCTTCCTTTTTCTAGGGATTATAGGGGTTTTAGTCCCTCTTGCTGTTGGGTTTTATTCCCATGTATTAGGCGATTAATTTGCCTTTTTTTGATGATTTTTTGAGGGCTATACCCTTCTATGTTGCTGAGTTTACTTGGTTAAACTCATTGCTAATTTTTTTTTGCCTTATTTGTGTGGGTTTATACCCCTTTATGTTGTTGAATTTGATCGGGTAGTACCTTCCCAATTTTTTGGTCCTATTTGTGTATTTGTTGGATTATATTTGAGTGTTTTGGAGATATGGTTGATTTGAATGGTCCTAAGGAGGCTGCTCCTACCCAACATACACCTACTCATTGAATTACTAGTGTATTATTGAATTGAACGAATTTTAATTCATGTTCCCAATCTCTTCGCCTCTTTATTGGGTCAAAGGGGGAAATTAGTTAGTTGTTGGGCACTGAAACCCAACCGAATGCTAAGGATGTTATTTTTAGTCAATGGGATATAGACCGTTGCACCATTTTAAGGATGGATGTTTAACTCCGTGGAGGAGCACATTTATACTATGTTTAAGTTCTCTGAGTCTGTTTTCGATTTATGGAAGGCTCCTAATCGGATGTACGTTTATGCTCATAATGATGCCTGAGTATTTCATCTTTATCGGGAGATGGCCCATGCCTCATGAGTCACTCTCTATCTCTCACTACTTCCCTCCTTAGTTCATTTCTATTCTGCTGCAGCATCTGGATCATCAACACACTTATCAATTTCTTATGGGTGTACGATCTAAGTACAATGATCTCTAGGCTCAAATCATAAACACATCTCCTATGCCTCCCCTTCGATAGGCCTTTGCTATTGTGGATGGAGAGGAACGTCGTCTCATATTATCTAAGACTCCTCAGGTTGCTGCTCGGGTTCAGTCACCTCCTACTGATGATATGGCGTTTGCGGCTCATACCGGCCCCCGTACTTGTTATGGACGATCGACCTACCATCATTGTGGGGTTGTTGGCCACTCCAAAGACCGATGCTTCAAATTTCATCCAGAATTGAGGCAGAAGTTTGCTAAGGCCAAACACTCTGGCCCTCCCAGGATTGTTACCATTATTGATGCTTCCGAATCTACTCCTTTTAGTGCTCCCAGGGATGATAGCTATCTTCAAGATCAGATTGATCTCCTCCAGGCGCTGCCAAACTCTCTTAGGCACTCTACTTCCACTGCCACTATTGCTTCAAATACCTCATCTGCTTTTCATGTTAAGGTAATTACGCCTACATGATTTTTGGATTTTGGATTCTGGATCTTCTGATCATATAACTGGTGAGTATTCATTTGTCACTTCCACCACTACCCCCGTGTGTCGTAGTGTGTCTTGCGGATGGTTTTTTTGCTCGTATTCGTAGCAAGGGAAACATCTGTCTTTCTCCTGCTCTCACTTTATATTTTATGTTCCATTTTCCCGACCTCTCTTTTAATCTCATTTATGTTCGTCAACTCTACAAAGATCTCAATTGTGTTGTCATATTATTATCCTCACATCATTATTTGCAGGACCTGAGTTCGAAGAGGATTTTTGGCAGGGGATATGAGCACGATGGTATATACCACTTTGGAGATCCTGCCCTTACTACTACATTTGTTTCTGGTCTCAGTGCCTCTCCTTCCACTGAGTCCATTGCTTTTAATATTCTCTTACAAACTTTGTATCTGTGGCATGCCCGTTTAGGACATGTCAATTTTCGATACTTATGTTTACTTTTTCTCTCTCTGTTTGAGACATGTAAAGACAAGAGGATTACTTTTGAGACTTGTGAGTTATCTAAACATATTCGTACTAGTTATATTTTTCATATGAGTCGTGCAGCTATTATGTTTGATCTTGTTCATTATGATGTTTGGGGACCCTCACCTGTCACCTATGAAGCACGGACTCGACACGTAATACGTGTTTCGACACGACATGCGACACGTGATTTTTTCAAAAACTAGGATACGTATAATATATAATATATGTTAAAATATATAATATATGTTAAAATATAATATATATATTTAAATATATATATTAATGAAATAAAATAGATTTTTTTCCATAAAATACATTATTAGAGCATTCTTAACATGAAATTAAGAAAATGGACCATATAAAACAAAATCCAAACACACTTTAACATTAAAAATCATAAATAAGGCAGAAGGATAATCACATAAGGAAAAAAAATTAAAAAATCAAATAAAAAAGTGTCCTTTTTACGTGTCCCGGCGTG
The DNA here is from genome assembly GCA_949130495.1 of Sambucus nigra. Classification (NCBI taxonomy): domain Eukaryota; kingdom Viridiplantae; phylum Streptophyta; class Magnoliopsida; order Dipsacales; family Adoxaceae; genus Sambucus; species Sambucus nigra. Next base: position 401,486,890 of record OX422220.1, read on the forward strand.
TCGGCAACGTGTCCAAATATGTTCCAGCGTGTCGCGTGTCAGTAGCGTGTCGGCAGTGTGTCGCGTGTCGGACTCGTGTCAAAGCTGACTCGTGGCTTTCGGGAGAGTGCCGGTGCTTCATAGCGTGTCACTGCTTTATCGGGTCATAAGTATTATATCACTTTTGTTGATGATTTCTCTATATGTATGTGGGTATATTTACTTAAACATAAATCGGAGGTGTTACCTTTGTTTGTCCAATTCCTCTAAATGATTAAAACAGAATTTAACACCATTGTTCGTAACATTAGGTCTAATAATAAGGGGAGTATGTTTCTGATACTTTTCGTTCACAACATAACCAAAAGGGCATTTTACACCAACTTACTTGTCCTTACACTCCGAAGCAAAACGGAGTGGCGAAACGTAAGAACCGTCACCTAATGGGAATGGTTCAGTGTCTTTTACGAGTATGCATATTGTGAAATCCTATTGGAACCTTGCTCTTCTAACTGGTAAAATTATTATTAACCGCACTCCAAGTAAAGTTTTAAATGGGAAAACACCTTTTCACTCTATCTTTCCCACTGCCCTCCTTTTCCCTCTGTTAACCCGGGGTTTTGGATGTGTGTGCTATGTTCAGGATAGGCGCCCCTCACATCACAAACTTGATGACTAGGTCATTAAATGTATTTTTTTGGGCTATCCTACCATGTCTCAAGCTTATAAATGTTACGATCCTCTCTCTCGACATATGTATCACTCTCGTGATGATACCTTCCATGAGGATACTCCATTTTATGGTAGGTCTGCTATTCCTCCACTCCCACCTCCTCCTATTGAGGCTGTTTCTCCAGTGGCCCATCCTATCCCTTTATTTGATGTGTCTTCCTCTCTTCCTGAGAAACCCCCTTCGCAAGTCTATGCTCGTTGTCCTCGGTTGCCCCTGCCTCATCCCCCTACGGATTCAGTACTCAGGTACTGATGATGCACCTTCTTCCCCACCCCCAACCCCACCTATTTCTAATTTACAGTCCCCCCACTCCCCACCTATTTTTAGTTTTCAGTCCCGTTATCCCACTCGTGATCACCGCCTTCCTGCTCGTTATGCTAACTCTTGTAGCACTAACCATTCTATTCTCGAGCATCTTTCATATGTTGGCCTTTCAGGTCCTATTGTGCTTTTTGGGGTTGTCTTGACTCTATTTCTATTCCCCGATCTATGCATGAGGCTCTCAAGAACCCTGAGTGGGTAGCTGCCATGAAAATTGAGATGGATGCCTTGGAAAAGAATGGTATTCAGTGGGGTGATTACCTCTATGGGATTCTCCAGATGCCAGTTCGATCATACTTGCTTTATTTGACGTCGGTCCGACCACCGGTGCATTATCCTTTTGGTATATATTGACGATATCATCATTATCAGTGATGATCTAGAGGGGATTGCCCAGGTAAACATGGACATTGGAGCAGGTTTTTATTCCAAGGACTTGGGTCCTCTTCGATATTTTTTGGGGATTGAGGTTGCTAGATCTAGTCGTGGGATTTCCTTGTCTCCGAGGAAGTATGCTATTGATCTGTTACAGGCTACGGAGATGATTAGTTGTCATCTATCTTCTACTCCTATGGATCCGAATGTTCTTGGCCATCTCATTTACCTGGCCTTTGTTGTGAGTCTTGTTAGTTAGTTCATGCATTCTCCTCACACTACCCATCTTGATGTTGTTCATCATATCTTGAGGTATCTCAAGTCTTCACCAGGTCTTAGTCTCTTCTATGATTTGGAGACCAAAGGGATCTCTTTTACTTCACTGATGTTGATTATGCGGGATGCAGGACTGATAGGCATTCTACTTCTGGCTTTTGTACTTTCTATTGTTCTCATCTCATATCATGGAAAAGTAAAAAACAAGCGGTGGTTTCTCATTCTTCAGTGGAGGCGAAGTACCATGGTATGGCCCCTGGTACATGTAAGCTCTTGTGGCTTCGATCAATTTTGGGGGTTTACTGAGGACGGTCCTTCTGATTTTTTGTGTGATAACAAAACATCCATTTTATTATCATCTGATTCAGTTCTTCATGAGAGAACTAAACATATTGAGGTGGATATTCACTGTTTCTGGGACTAAAGTATTTACAAGCATCATTCGTCCCTTCATCAGCTCAGACTGCAAATTATCTCACCAAGGCGGTTGGATCTTCTTTGCTCCACTCATCTATTAGCAAGCAGGACTTGGTGGATATTTTTGCTTATTGAGGGAGAGTGTTGGAATGTGTGGATAATGTGTTTCTTATGTTTCTATGCATTTTCGACGTGGTTTGTCCCACATCGGCCTCTTAGTATTTTTTTTCCGTCTCGTCTCTTAATAAATATATACACATTGGCACTCAAGTTGAGTAAGACAATACATCATGAAAATATACTATCACAAGCTTCTTCCTCACAAGACGCATCTGATATTTCCAACTCTGCATTTATTTCAGCATTTGATTTCTCTTGAAGGATTGAGCAGTCAACAAATTTTTTATCCATGTTGTCCTTACAAATCCTATAACAAAATATAACATTACAAATCACCTTTAATATATCAGATCTCCAAAAAGTAATAATGAAAGACATATAATGGTAATGGGTTTTAACAGAGTAAAATAATGAAAGACAAATAATGGTAATGGGTTTTAACAGAGTAACCCGATGTGGTTCAAGTGGTGTACGAAGGGGTTTAAATCCCTAATTTATTGTTTGTCATAATAAATGCATAGAAACCCTTTTATCTATAATATACACTAAAATATACTTTTATGGTTTTATATTTGTCCATTTTTATTCGAATTACATTCATACGATTGAGCCTGCACTGAAGTTTTATCCATTTCAGGTTCATGGCAGACTGATCGCCAAATTAAAAGGAATTCAGAGGATCAGAGGGATGCATTTGAGGGAAGGATTTTTCCTTCCTAAAGTAGACCGCGAAGTCATTGCGCCACGGAAGATATAACATAAATAGACAAAAATATATATGTTGGTCAATATGATTCTGTCTGGCACTGTACATCGTGGTGGCATGCCTTCGGCAAACGAAAAGTTTGACCCCAAAATTATATTTTCGAGTATTTCTTTCTTCCCTCCTATATAATGTTGATTACAACATTGAAAACGGGGACAAAGTTCGCCAAACTTGATTCAATTGAGACTTTCAAAAGACAAATCATCTAGACCAAATTAGCAAAAACATATCGGCAGCCTCTACTTAAATAGCACTATTTGCAACAATGAACTTAGAAAATTTTAATAGCATACCATTTGCGATTTGTTTCATCAATAGAATCAGCAAGCACAGCTGGTATCTGCCTGCAATTACAGCAGTCCTCAGAACACACCCAAGCATTCCACGGAGGTACATACTCATCTTCCACTGTAGTCGGTACCATGCCCAACTTCATTATGTCTGCTGTTGCACTTCTGCATCCAGTTTTAGTTTCCCCATGATCATTCAATGTGTTATTTCCTACTGCAAATCACTTTTTGAGAGAGAATAAAATCCCGTACCCAACCCAATGGTTATTTGAACTTTGGTGTCCATTTGTAAAGAATCTTATAAGGTTGAGGTCCAAAGTTTTCCATATTATGAGTTTGGGGCCTAAATGTCATAACTATCAAAAGCGTCATAAAAGATGCTCCAAAGGCGCCAAAAGCGTCATAAAAAGGTATTTACAACACTTTTGGGGCCCAACCTCATAATTCACGCAATATATAGACCCAGAAGTGCAAATAACGCAAAATAATAAGAGAGAGACGGTAAAATCTTAACAAGTTCAAATTACTCTATATGCTTGAAATTTGAACTATTTGTTTAAAAATAGTTTAAATTGCTTGAGAAGATGAAACAATAAGCGAATACGAAAAAGGATACGCTGAATGAACTAGAAAAGAAAGGAAAATGGGATTTTGAGTTGCCACCCTATAATAATGTCAATATGAGAGATACACCCCTCTTAAGAATGAGTAGACTTAACACCTTCCCCTTCCCCCTCCCCCTCAACCCCCCCACCCAACCCCCAAGTATTAGACAAATGATTATTTTGGTGTTTTATATAGAATACCCGTGTGGCAATCTTTATATCTGAGTTACCCTATTGAAGGGGGCTAAGTCTGACGATTATGAAAAAGGGGGTTTTCTAATATCAGCATAATCACATATGGTAACTCGTAAAAACAAAAAATATTCTTTGGCATTTGATTCTATTCTAAGCTATTGACACCATTTAAAATAACACTCGCCTAGTCTAGATTAACAATATGTCAACAAATAATAAAATAAAATTCAAATACTATCAACCAACTTTAATTGGGTTGAATTCTACAATGCAATAGGGTTGAATTTGATTGTGGTTGAATATTGGTAGATGGAGTATTGAACGAATGAGGTAAAATTGTATAGGGGTAAAAAAATTATTAGGTTAGTTGGTTGGTTGGTAGGTGGGGTATTTAATTGGGTGTTTATTTAATTTTGAGAAGCTATGTTAGGGTTAAAAATGAAATAAGTCATAAACCTTAAGCGGAAAATTCTTAAGCGGAACATTATGTTCCGCGGTAGGAAGTCTTTTAAAATGGCGTCATTTTGGTTGTGTGTAGGCTATATGCGGACAACCGTAACATTTTCTTCACTTTTAACCGGGTATATTTGGCTTAACATTGTCTATTTTTAGACTACGCATACAGAAGAATTAATATGAGTTGTATAGAAGCACTCACAGGATTGTATGTTGGAGTTTTGTTATGGAACGAACAAAATATATTAATTAATTTCTGCAAGGCACGTTCTTGAAACGCTTTCTTTTAGGCAAAATTTCTCCCAATCCGGTTGAGACAGAACTGCGAGTACACTATTGGTTTTATAGAATCTGCCTTCGGGATACAATGCAGTGTATGAACAGTTGTTTGATTCAAACTATGTACTGTTTGATCAAACCGAGAACACTTTGAATTTGTAACTTGAAAATGCCAAAATATAGAGGACGGAGAGAGGAGAAACTAGCAATTTTCGGTGTCCAAAAAAGAGGCCTGGAACTCTTTTTATAGCCATTTCTGTGACTGTTCTTCAACAGTCACAGCTCTCCATGGAGTGACTCAGCAACCGTTTGATCGTGCCTGTTTGGAACAGCTGCGATCTAACGGTTCAGATTAGGCGTCCCATCATAATCGAATGGACATCCCCTACACAAAACGCTACGAGTTCATCTAACGGTTTAGATCAAGTCGTTTCGGATTTTAATCCCTTTAATCGGATTGTTTAATCACAACCGTTGATCTGTTTTACCTCGTTAAAACTTTAGGCTCCCACGCTCCAAGCGACGATGCGAAGTGCCAAGAGCGCGTCAAAGCGCGCAATGCGCCCTAAGTCGCCCAATTGCCCTTTCGCGCGCCGCATGTCGTGATTGGTGGTGCTTAAGCACAACCGCGATGCGTAGGATCATAACCTCTTATTTTACTTGTCAACTAAAAATCTTAGTTGTCCTTTAGTTGATTTACCACTACTTTTTGTAGTACTCTTCCAATATGGGACAATATGGGATTTTGAGCACTCCCATATCTTTCACACCCATTTGCTCATGTTTCTACCTTCTAAAATACAACCCAAACTATGTTTAAAATAAAACACCAATAATATAATAAAATATTATCAACTAAAAAATAAAATATCAATAAATATTGAAATTTATCCAACATTCCCCCACCAATTTCAATATACACAAGAGAGAAAAAGCAAAAAGGACAATAAATGACTTTTGACATTATCGCTAAAATCTAGTACATAAATGAGAAGTGTCTTTCGGACTTGAACTTCCATTTAGTGAAAATAATTCAAAGCTTCATCAAGGTGCTGTGGTGAACGTATCTTGAACCAAGGACCTTTTGAGACTAGCCGAAACTATCACACATACCGATTTCTGAGTTTATAAGTGTTCTTCTAGCATGCACTTTTATGGCCTTGTGCTAATCCTGATTTCACGAGCGCTTTAGGATCAATCTTGATTCCATAGAAAGCGGCCACACTTTCGGCACTCGTATAGGTAAATCAACTTTAGCGATTCTGCAAGTCACACTTATATGATTTATTAAGAAGTAACCTACATCCTCTAACATGCAGAAAACCAACACTAGGCACATAGGAATGGAACTTTTTGTATAAAATTCCTAGTATTCCATAACTATAATTTAACTTGTTTGTACCACATTGAACTCTATCTATATTTTCAAGAGATGAGTTGGGTTCCCATTAAATATAGTTGTGTTATTTAATAGACCTTAGTCCCATTCCTTTTGAGGTGATATATATCATCTCCCTAACAAGACCTTTAGTTAGAGGATCTGCTAAATTCTTGTTCGTTTTAATATAGTCGACTGTAATTACTCCTTCCTTGAGTAATTTTCTTATAATTTGATGCCTTAGACTAATGTGTCTAGATTTTTCGTTGTAAGTTTTGTTCGAAACTTTATAAATTGTGGCTTGGTTATCACAACTTATCATAATAGAAGGTGATGGCTTTTTCCATAAAGGAATATCATACAACACATTTCTAAGCCATTATGCTTCTTTACATGCATCTGCTAGGGCTATAAATTCAGATTGCATTGTTGAATCTGATACACATGTTTGTTTCTTGGATCCCCAAGAGATAGCTGCTCCTCCTAGCGTAAAAATCCAACCAACAGTTGACTTGGATTTTGATTCAAGATTATTCTAACTTGAATCACTATATCCTTCTAAAACAGATGGATATCCTACATAATGTAAGCCATAATCCAAAGTCCTCTTCAGGTATCTAAGCACCCTAGAAATTGCATTCCAGTGCTCTTGTACTGGATTACTTGTAAATCTACACAATACACTCACTGCATAAGCAATGTCTGGTCTAGTGCAATGCATGGCATACATTAGACTCCCAATAATACTAACATATTTAAGTTGGTCCATAGCACGCCCAATATTTTTCATTAATTTGATGCTAGGATCCACTGGTGTAGCAGCTGGCTTAAGTTCAAAATGATTATATCTTTTAAGAACTTTTTCTATATAATGAGATTGAGATAACGCTAAAGAATTATCCCTTCTCACAATTTTGATTCCTAAAATCACATTAGCTTCTCCAAGATCTTTCATATCAAATTTTGATGAAAGAAACCTTTTGGTTTCTTCAACATATTTGAGATTAAACCCAAATATTAATATGTCATCCACATATAAGCAAATAATAACACCAACACCATTTTCAAATTTACTATATATACATTTGTCGGCATCATTAACTTTATATCCATGGGATATAACAATATTATTAAACATCTCATGCCATTGCATAGGAGCTTGTTTAAGGCCATAAAGAGATTTAACCAATTTACACACTTTCTTTTCTTGGCCAGCAAAACAAACCCTTCGGGTTGTTCCATATAAATCTCTTCTTCTAAATCACCATTTAAAAATGCAGTTTTAACATCCATTTGATGAATAACTAAATTGTGAATAGAAGCAAGAGATATCAATATCCTAATGGAAGTGATTCGAGCAACAGGAGCTTATGTATCAAAGTAATCAATTCCATGTTTTTGCTTATAGCCTTTAGCAACTAGTCTTGCCTTAAATTTATTTATAGAACAATCCGGATTTAATTTTCTTTTAAATATCCATTTGCACCCAATAGATTTAGCCCCGGGGGGAAGATGGAAAATAACCCAAGTTTGATTTGACAAAATTGAGTTCATTTCATCATTTATTGCTTCTTTCCAAAAGAAAGCATCACTAGATGTTACCGCTTCATGAAATGTGGTCGGTTCATCTTCTACATTAAGAAAAAAATTAGTTTTGTTCTTAGTCTCATTTAAATCCCCTTCAACTAAATAAGTAACAAAGTCAGGCCCAAATGTTTTTTCAGTTCTTTGTCTTTTACTCCTTCGTGGTTCAACGTCATTCGTTGTTTCCGAAGAAGATATAGGTTGTGAATTTTCTTCTAAATTTGAGGAGCCAACATTCGGATTATTATTTTCTAAACCTTGATTCAAAGTACTAAACTTTGTTAGATGTTCAAAGAATTGCACATCTACCGACTCAATGATTTCTTGAGTTTCAAGGTTTAAAAATCTATAAGTCGTACTGTTACTAAAGTATCCAATAAAAACACATTTGTAAGTCCTATTTCCTAGTTTAGGTCTTTTAGGTTCGGGTTTTCTTACATAAGCAAGACATCCCCAAACTTTAAGACGTCTAAAGATTAGGCTTACGATTAAACCATAATTCATATGGTGTAATATCCTTGTTTTTCAATGGAACTCTATTTAAAATATAACATGCGGATAAAACCGCTTCTCCCCACATCGACAAAGGTAAACCAGAACTGATTAACATTGAATTTATCATTTCAACTAAAGTCCTATTTTTCCTTTCCATCGTTCCATTTTGTTGTGGCTTTTATGGCGCTGTAACTTGATGGATTATCCCATGAGTATTACAAAATTCTATAAACTCACTCGGGTTATATTCACCACCCCTATCGGATCGTAGGACTTTAATTTTCCGATTTTGTTGAGTTTCAACTTCAGCTTTAAAAATTAGGAATTTCTCGAAAACTTCATCTTTACTTTTAAGTAAATATGTATATGCATACTTAGAGTAATCATCAATGAAAGTTAAGAAATATTTATTTCCACCACGAGTCATATTACTCTTCATATCACATTCATCACTATAAATAAGATCAAGCATTTCGGATTTCCTCTCAACAGATTTGAACGACTTTCTAGTTATCTTCGATTGAGCACAAATTTCACATTTAGAAAGGTTATCAAATTTACAATCCGAGATTTAGCCGAGATTAGTCATATTTTTTATACTTCTATAATTCGCATGACCTAATCTACTATGCCATAAAGAAATAGACTCAACCATATAAGCAGAACTAATATCATTGATTACATTAGTTTTGATCATGCCATTACAAGAGTACTCTTACACTAGTTTGAAACCTCTCTTATTGAGAAGGTCCCCAAACACAAGATTTTTATACATATCAGGTACATGAAGTACATCAATTAGAGTAAGTGTCTTTCCAGAAGTTAGCTTCAATTTTACTGTGCCTTTTCCAAGTACATTGGTGCGAAGATTATTTGCCATCTTCACTTCTTTTCCACCAATTTCTTGATATGTTTTGAATGAAGAGCGGTCTTTGCATATGTGGACCGTTGCGCCGGTATCCAGCCACCATCCACTTTCATTATCAATTAAATTTGCTTCGTATACAGTAACAATAAGATCTTCAACATTGTTGGTTTCCTTCGACCCTTGTTTTTCCTTAAATGCCTTCTTTTTAAGACGACATTCTCGAGAATAATGGCCCGGTTTGTCACAGAAGAAACATTTTCCCTTCTTTTTCTTATTTGCACCTTGGAACTTGAATTTTGAATCATTCTTTGCTTTAAATTTTGAGTCTTTGGTAATCTTGGATTTTTTATCCTCAACCATATTAGCTTTTGAATGACCCCACCTTGTTCATCCTTCTTTTCTCAACTACGAGTATCATCTTCAATACGAAGGTGACGAAGAAGGGATTCCACAGTATAAGTCTTTTCTTCATGATTAATTTTCTTCTTAAAGCCATTTCAAGAGGATGAAAGTTTTGAAACAATCACCCCTACTTGAAATTCATCTTGAAGATTAATAGCAGCGGCTTTAAGGTCACCAACAATTTGTTGGAGTTCATGGGATTGTGCAACGACAGATTTATCATTAGTCATTCTAAAATTCATATAGTTTGAAATTAGAAACTTACGGTTGCTCGCTTCCTCGTCTTGATACTTTGTCTCCAAAGCCTTCCATAATTCCTTTGCTGTCGGAATCATTCGATGAGCGCTATAAACAGTTTGACAAAAAGCATTGAGGGATGTGTCTTCTTCGACATATAAATTCGTCTTCTTTCCTCTTCACACGTTTTTGCTTTATTTCTTCGGTGTCTTCCGGTGTGGGCTCAGGAATTTGTTCATGGTTATCATCTAGAATGGATGCAAGTTTTAGTGATGTGAGGAAGAACATAACTTTCTCTTGCCAACAGGTGAAATTTCCGCCATCAAAACGGTCGAGTTGAATTAAGTCTTGAGTCGTGACTTGGATAGATTGTGCCACAGTTCCTTCCATTTGAGTGGAGTAATAAGAATAATATTTTACCAGTCTTTATTTAGAACAAAAACCTCAAAAATGATGTGATCCGGTATTAATAGAAGCAGTAAGATCAATGCAAATGTGGTGGTTGCCTAATATAAGTAAATTCTGAGAATAATTTATCAAAGTATGTCTATATGAGTGCTTCTTTAAAATATAAACCCAACAACTAGGATAGACAAGTTTATATACAAACAATTAAAGGCCGTTAAGAATAGTAGTTTCAAAATGTTAATTACAAAGTAGCTGCAACTATGAGAGAGAGAGAGAGAGAGAGAGAGAGGAGAGGGATAGGGAGACATAACCCACTTGAACCCAGAGAGGGAATGCTCGAGAATGGTGGTCGAGGAACAGATGCGTAATCACAGTTTCCGAGAAGCAGGTGGGTGGGCAATCCCAAACACGTTTAATGCACACAAAAGATATATTCTTATAATTTTAAGATATACTCTTATAATTTTAGGCCGACTCGCGAGTCTGGTTCATTTTTTGAATTCATTGACGTGTCGCGTTTGTATTGATTTATTGTATAGGTCCTATGGTGTGAGTCCCATCAGTGCTTAAAAAATAAATCAATACAAACGCAATACATCAGTGAATCACAAAAAATGAGTCGAATTTGTGAGTCATTGTAGAAGAATTCATTCTTTGGAGTTAGAATGTTTAAGATAGATGGGAATTATCTCTGTGGGGTTGATTGACCAGTTCATCACCCCTCGCTAAGGGGCATACCCCTAGCCTAGTTTGTAAGTTCGATTCCCCTCGTCAATAAAAATTTGAAGTTACGGACCATAAGGAGTACTCTTTGTTTCATAAGCCTTGTTCGGAGTGGAGTGCTTAGTCCATAGTTCAAAGTCTAGATATCGATCCCGGCATCGGACACCCGATTTTCAACTCGGTCGCGGTATCAGATGATATGCAAATATACGCTACTTAGAAAGCACACAAAAATTCGAACAAAATATAGAAAATTTAACAAAAAAAATAAAATAAGATAAGTAATGTGGATTTATTAAATATGTTCAATCCATCATTTAATATGCGCTACATTATACAATTGATTATATTAAAATGCGACGGACTTGGCATATTACTAATATACTAATTTTATTTTTAAATACTTAAAATCTCTAAATAATTACGTATTAATGAGTAATTATTGATTTTAATTTATGTAAGTGGGAGAGGATGTTTAACCTTCACGGACGAGACTACTTATGGAGATTCTTTTTTCCCCCAATCTTTGTCTCTTACATTTTTAACATCATTATGTGATATTATATTTTGATAGGATATTTTGTTCCAAGTTCAAATATTTGTATGTAGGGTGCATGTTATTAGTTTTATATTAGTGACATTTTAATTTTATTGCAATTGTTTAATTTAATCTTAGTGTGTAAAATTATTTGGCATATATATGTTATGTGTACAAACTTATTGCGGGGCAACAAATATACCTACCTAAATAGCAAGACACGTGGCGAGCACACCAGTCAAGATGGCGACCAACATGGGCTCCCACACGATAAGGACGACCAAGAGTCCTTGATAAAGTAGAAGACTAAGGAACGGTATTTGATTGTAACTTAAACTCTACGAAGAGAGGACTCGTCCAATTGTAACACTAATGTAACCTATAACTCTATATAAAGGGGACACCCCCCATTGTGAAAGGGGGATGAGAAGGCTAGAGAAACACTCTCATGTAAACTCTCTCATTATCATAATGAAACACAATAGCAGCCCTCGTGGACGTAGGGCATTCATGGTCGAACCACGTAAATCTTTGTCTCTCTTTTATTTATTATTGTACATGCATCGTAGTCAATTGGCACCTCCCTGCGGGTAAGTTTTTTTCCTACCACAATTGGCGTCGTCTGTGGGAAACGATACAAAAGGTCTTTCCTTCTTGTTGACGAGACAAAAATTTATGTTGCGATGCAATGGCTTACACGCACGAAACCCCATTAAGAGTTAAGTTCTTCTTTCTCTGCGTACAAATAAATTATATGTTCTGCACGCATCTTTTTGTTCAATCCTGATTCTCCTATGTTTATATTCATAAACCTTGTGTTGAATTTTCATTTACGAATTTGTATAACAGTCAGTTTGATAATCATGAGTTTTTTATGAGTCCTTATAGATATGGACGTTCTCGAGATTTTCTGAGCAAACAAAGTTATTTACTGGGTTACATCATAATCTTGATTCCCATATCCCAGATTCTTCGACAAGGATAAACGTCTAAAATGTTTCTCTCTCATCAAGAGGCAAGTCGAACACATCTTTACAAAACATATTTAAGGGTATTTTTTCAAGGGAGATGTTTTCACAAAGATATACAGATTCTGGGCACACAAACAGGCCATGAAATTGGATCTCCATCCACATAATTTGTTCTGAACTAATATCCACAAGATTTCCTCATGCGGTGAAGTTTTTTGCAACACACAAGCCCCAACGGGACTTTTTTCATCCACACCGACCTGCTACTTATGGGTATGCCAGGGATAGACTTTCAAATAGAGAAAACGATCAATGGCAAACCCAACGGGAACCCTTCCGTCGACCTAGGGGTCATGAAGATTTCTCCACACACTTGACCTGACCAGATTGGAATCAGGAGGGAAACAAAAAGTTTTTGGTCACCTCTTCTAGTTATCGCCAAGCTGCGACCCGAGGTCGTCCCCGATCTGCGATTTGCGATTGTCGTCCAGCCGAGCACCACTAACAAATTCGAATTTTCACCAAGCCTATTAACTTACCTGACCTCGACGAACGTCGAACAAACCAATTTACTGGTCATCGATCAGCATGCAAGGGTAGAAAATAAGGGTTTATATTCGTTATATTGGTCGCCATTTTCAGCAAGACCAGGTCTCCACCGGACCACCATCAACTAGTTGGAAGTTCTCCTCAACCTCGAGCTTCTGGTCGGCATCTTTTGATTCCACCGATTACTTCCCCGAATAGCATCCACCTATTACTACGGCCACTGGTCGAGAATCGTTAGTCGGTGGCAGGGACGAGCACGACATTAATTCAGCAAAAGCGTTGATAAACACGGGCATTATTATTTTGGGGCTTGAATTCTCAGACCTATTTAACTTTATTAAAGCATAGTGTGTACTTCAAAAGACATTGGCCCACCTCCCTATTTTTTCTTACTTCACATCTTCATGTGGAAATATATTTTTGAAACCAACCTACATTTCATTATTTGTTTGGAATCCTAAAATTTTTGCAAAAAATTTGAATCAAACCTATGTCTTACATCTGAGATATATTTGGCAAATTTTGCATTGTTCGGCTCTCTCTTTGAAAGAATAAGAGGGTTCTCATTATACCATGAGTTTCGTTTAATACACCATGATATTCATTTGTCCATTAAATATGCTCGTGACCTTTATTATCACACAATGATCTTGAATTATACTTTTTATGCGGCTTTATTGCAATTATTTTATTCACATAAATAGTGGGATGCACTGGTATAGCATTCATGTCATTTATTCGACCATTTAATTTTCAATATTGTTGTCCAGCTACAATAATTTGATCTCGACAAAAAGAGATTATTGGTTATACCAACAAATTGTCGGAGTGATATTTTTACAAGTATTTAGCGTAGCCCCACGGATGCTCAGGCATGTTCATCTCCATGATATTTTATTATAAAAACTATTGGATCATTCATTACATACTATGAATTGTTTCCTCCAGGCATGGTCAAGCAGATTGGTATCATATATTCCTTAATTGAATAATAGATCGCATGATTATTTCTATTTGATTTAGCCCTGACAGATGGTCGAGTAACTTATTAACTTCCAAAGGTATAAGATCTAGTCATGAAGAATGCTCGGTCACAATCTTAAGGTCTTAGAAATTTTATTAATGCTCTGATAGATGCTCGAGCACGGATCACTCTCTATATCTACTCGGTACTGTATAACTTTGCCTCAACGGACTAGTCAGGCATTATTTATCCTGTTATTGCTCTGGCAGATGATAGAACACGCTACAACACTATTAAGACCCAAAAAATGGTCGGGTAAGATTAAATGTTATAACCGACGGATGCTCGGGTGTTGATATTTCTTCAACATTCAGTATTGATTGTCTGGCTCTATGGACGGTCACGTATATTTAAGATTCATCTCGACAGATGATCGGCAAAATATTTCTATATATTTTATCCCGAAGAAATCTACCGCACAAGTTTCATTTTATCCCCAATGGATAGTTGGTCAGGATAATTCTTATATTTAGCATAGACCTAATTGATGGATACGCACATCTATTTGTGCACTATTCATTTTTGTCTCATAATATTTTATTTTCTCACAAATTATGCTCACGATTTTTATCCATAATAAATTTGTTAGCATGGTGATATCTATACTTTATACTTAACAATTGTCAATACACAATTTTCTGTGGAAACAAAATTTTAAAACTGTGAATTTTTCCTCGACACATGGTTGAGAAGATCCATATCATATATTCCTTGGCTGAATAAATGTATCACGTGATAATTTTTATTTGATTTAGCCTCGACAGATGATCGAGCAATTTATTAATTTTCACAGGTGCAAGATTCGGTCCCAATGAGTGCTCGACCATAATCTTAAGCTCTTGGAACTCTTATTAAGGCTCCGATAAATACTCGAGCACAAATCATTTGTTGTATATACTCGATACTGTACAGCTTAGCTCCGATAGACTAGCCACTATTGATCATCTGGCTTTGTGATTCTTAATTTGAAGGACGATCAAGCATATTCAAGGTTCATCTCGGTAAAATATTTCTATATATTTAGTCCCGAAGATATTTGGCACACATGTCACATTTTATCCCCAACAAATGGTTGGTCAGGAAAATTCTTATATTCAGTCCCGACAGATGGTTGTCACAGTTAATTTATGATCGACATTACATTTATTATTATTATTCAACCCTAATAAATGGTTTGGAAATTTAGTTTTCACTAACACTGCAGGATCATTCGTAATATCTGCTCGACCCATTTTGCCTTGACGAATGCTCGAGCATGGATCACTTGCAATATCCACCAGATCCTCTAAAATTTTCACCTCAACAGGCATTCAGGCATCATTTGTTTAATCTGGAAATCTATTTTTCACTAACATTAATACCTGCTCGGTCCTTGATAATCTTGCCTCGACGGATGCTCAGGCATCATTTATCTTACCAATGCTCCGATAGATGCTCGATTATGGATCGTTCGCAACATTTACTAGATTCTTTGCAATTTTGCCTCGATGGACCCTCAGCTTCGATGGATAGTGAACATTATGTGATCATGTCTCAAGCTCCAATGGATAGTTGGGCAATGCAATTCGTATTCAATTCAACCTCGGCGAATGGGAAGTTGGGCAACCTATATAACAAAGGTCCAATAACACATAAAGAAGTATTGAGTGCAACGATCTACTATATTTATCAATAAGAACGAATCCAGCATGTAGGAAGTCACATATCCAACAAGGTCACAATAAACCGCGGTTCCTAAGGTTTGAAATCGAGCATCACTGGACTTCTTTTTGTCCACTCCAACCAGCGATCTCATGGTTTATGGATGACTCACGTCTCATCTCCACCAACCCGCTTCATGGTTTGCTGACTTAAGATTTTTTGGCCCACCGACCTGCGAACTTGGGTTGTCACAACCAAGTGCCCAAACATTCTTTCTAATCTTATGTCCAATCATCATCGACCTGCGTCCGGGTCTGCCCCTACTGGTCGACGTTCTTTCACGTGCGATGAACAGAATGTGTTGGCAGTAACATTAGACCTCCCTGAATGTATCAGCAACATCATCGGACAACCCAAGGTGATCGGCGATCACTGGGCAATGAAATTTCTCTTTTCGACATCAAAAGGGCTTTATCAACACTAAGATATCCACTCCAGAGGAACAACATTTCTTGAACGCCATATCAAATTAACGCGTTTCTGTATGAAGATGCTTTGAACTCATATCAATTTCTTTAGATGCACGAGCTATATGGAGTTTTCCACAACATCCAGGAATCACCATGTATGGTCAGAGAAAAAGTGCGCCCCTAGGAACATACATTACATGGAGCTATATGGGCAAGATGATCCTTGATTATATCCAGCTCGACGAATGATCTCGCGATATTCTTCAACACAACAAAGCCCCGAGGAACGGCCGGGCACACTTATCATCTCGGTTATTCAGATCAAATACTCGATGGACGGTCGGGTGTTATCTTTAGTCAGTCTCGTCTTCACAACCCGATTGGGGGCTCCATGGCAACGATGACACATAAATAGATTCACCACAACATTTAAAGAAAAATAGAATAGACCAGCTTAGGATGGATGGCAATATGGTTAACACTGGAATTAGTTTTTCAAATGACGATCAGGACTAAGCTTGATTTAATTACAACGACTATCTTGCTTGTTTCAAGTAAATTAAGGAAGTCCTCGGGTCTTTGTCATATCCAAACACAAATGGCCTCACGAGTTGCCCCGACAATAATAAAAGCCCTACGGAGGATCCCTAGGCAAAAAAGCCAACTCAGGTTGGTCGCCAACTATGTTAGTCGGTTAAAATGCTGAACGGGTTGATAGCCCTTAAACCAAGTGCATTTTGCCATTGTTGTAATACCCCGTGATTTTAATGACTTTTAAAAATGGGTTATATTTTAAATTAATGGATTAATTGGATTTTATTATAAATTAATTCATTTGGGTTTTATCCGAATTGTGGATATTAAAATGAATAATTCTATATATGACTTAAAGATATCTAGGTAATATATGAATGTGATGATTATCGATATTGCTCTGAGTTATTAGTTCAATAATTTGAATTTTTAGTCAGACGCGGTATGGGATATGTCGGGATTAATTTGTTAAATTAAAAAGGGAACTTATTTTTATATCGACCTTATAGTCATTTTGACTACGTCGTTGCATCCAGAAGGATTTAAATGGTCAGAAAAGTCTATTTGAATGTTGGTTTTGGGTCTCGGGTCATTTGAAAATGAAAGGACAACCAAAAAGGGCATTCTGGTCATTTTTACAAGGGGATGAATAGTGATTTCGGATTTTGTCTTATTCTAAGTATTTGGAGATTAGTTTAACGTGGGTTCAGTCATCTCTTCTACACAAAATTGAAAGGTCATCTTCTTAGAGAGAGTGAAAGGTTGATTAGAAGAAGAAAAGTTTGCTTGGAAAGAAGGAGAACCAAAGAACCAAAGGTCACCACCACCAACCACCACCGAAAGTTGGCCGAAGAAGGGGAGAACCACCTTTGATATACAACCCCAAAGGATCATACCTTCATTAGAGGCAAGTGTTTGATAATTGCAATCTAAGTTTGTATATTGTCCATGTTAGAATAGTTATAAAAAGAGATGATTTTGCATGTTTGGAAGATAATGAAGAGTTGTTAATGGATTTCTGAAAATTATAAGTTTATAGGAATCAAACTCATGTTGTAGGTAGATAGTAATCTACGAAATAATCATAAATCTGTTGAAAAAATGCTATGAATCAATGGCGTGTTCTTGAAGATATCATGTATATAATTTTCTGGAAAAAGAGGTTAAACAAATGCTTTTAATTCAAATTCTTGATGATTCTAGGATGTTTAGAGCATTAGAAATCATTCATATATGTTGCTATATCATGTAGTAAGGTTTATAAGGAATTTGGGTAGTTAATATGAAGGTTTGAATGACCAAAAGTGATGAAACCCGTAGTAGAAGAAATGCAAAAAAACTGGGCTGATCGATAGATCGACCCCCTGCCTTCGATCGATCGACCTCCCCAGAATTCCTAGAGTTATTTCTTTTTAATGTGTGTTCTTATCCCAAACCTTTTGTAGATCTTTGGTGATTATTAATTGGATGTAATGGGACTTAGGAAGGTTCAGTAAGCCCTAGTTAAGAATCGAATTAATTTGATTGGGATTTAATTGATTTAGAGTGATGTTAATTAAATTGAAAGAAATTTCGGTTGCTAGATTCATGTGTTGGATTTTAATTGGTATTCATGAGGATTAAGTATAGGTCAAGTAGGGGAGATTTAATATAACACCTGGGTAGCCTTAGGGTTACAATTTGAATATCAAGGACTGAGTTTAAGCCCATTATTGATTGCGCAAGGACTGAGTGTAGTACAAGCGCTTAGTGGTATGGATCCTGGATAGAGATGGGAGTTCAGACCAAATTTGGTTGAAGAGGGGATGAGGTTATCCTGTTGTGTATTTGAAGTTGATGGACCTCCACGACCGGCAAAGCTAAGCAGTAGTGTTTTGGAGGGGTTCCTTGTTTGGATTTCGCTTTGCGAGACGCTCCGCGCATGAACCTTAATGACGACGGGAGTGGAGAGATGTTATAGGATGCGAGGACATTGATTTTTCTGAGAAGTCATATAGTGTGAATGAAATACTATAGACTATGAGCCATGTGATGATTGTATTCAATACTAGTTGATAGAAGATGTGTTTATAAGAGATTAGAAACAATCAGTTATAACCCTAATTAAAGCGAGAGTTTAATTCGTAATATTCGGGAGATATGATGATATGGACCAGTAGGATATTAGTGATTTCTTACTGAATATACTATTTAAGAAAACCTATTCGAACCTTGAGTAATGAGTAAGGCTCGGGGATAATTAAATTAAAGAAGTAAAGTCATAATATTTTAATACGTAGGATTTAAGAGATATAATGCTACGTATGGGAACTATCTTAGGGCAATGTGAGTACCTTGTTGATATTATATTATAGGTATGATAATGCCTATTTGATTGATTGATGATTTGTGTGTATGACATACCTAGCTTACTTGCTATCGACGGGAGGTTTGAGCGTGAGTGCAGTCATATCCTGATGAATCCATGGGATCTTTGATTTGTCGCTCAAGAACATAGGTCTATGAAAGACTTATCGGGGAGTTGATAAGTCCGATGGCTATGGTAACGTAGGTATGTGCGTGACCCATGGATATGAGAACTATGTTCGCCGCTAATTTGTATGTTGATGTTTATGGTTCGAGAAATCCTTACCGAACCTTTTGTCTCCTATTCGGCGACTAGTGATATTGGGACATGATAGCAGAGTAATGCATTGCACTACAGCTGTGACTCGGGGTGCCGTATTATATATATATGTAATGAATTAAATAATGAATTAAATGAATGTTTATATTGTGGTTTGATTAATCTACCGTGTAATAATTGTAGATAACGGTGAATAGAGAAAGAGAATTGAAATAAGTTAATGAATGTTTATTCTTGTAGAATTGAAAAGATTAATTCATATAAATGAGAAACAATTCATGTTAATGAGAAACGCATATGAATAATTATATCACGTATGGTATGGGACATAAGGGGTTATGATATGGGATGGAATCATATTATGGTAATTTGTGAAGAGGAATCATTAACTAGGAGGTTAATAGGAAACGTTGTGTGTGCACTCTAGTTAAGAGGTGAGAATAGCAAGTGAGAGTCTGGATGCTAACATGTACATAATAAATGCTTTATTGCACTTGTTAAATACTTGTTGTTTTCAAAATCATTTTCACATCTGGCTCTGACCCGTTTCCTTGCATATTTTCTTTTCTATTGTACCTTCTATATCAGGTGTCCAACAACAGGGATGCCAACCTTAGTGGATTATGACGAGCTATGGAGCTATGGAGTATTTCTTAGACGCCTATCTTCATTTGATTCACAGTATTCTTTTAGTTAGGGCATGTCGCCCAAAAAGGAATTTAATTGTCTCTTTTCTATCTGAGTCAAATACTCTTGTATTCGTGTTATTTTAATACATTTACTATTGTTGGGATTACTGTTCCAGTTGCATTTAAATTATTTTGAGTATCTATTCGATTATTAGTGTTGTAGAATAATATGTGTAGTGTTATTTGTAAACTAAAAATGGATTTTGTTGAATTAAAATTTGGAAAGTTTTTAACACTAGCTTAATTGGGTATTGGGTGAGTTGTAAATTTTTTCGACAGTGATGCTGAGAATGAGCCAACTATATATTCTGTTTTAATTTGGTATGGGACTGGCCACCCGGTATTTAATTAGGCGGGGTGTTACACTTGTCTTTTAGGCCTAAGGAAGTGTGACGACATAACCTAAAAGGTAAAATAGACAAATATTTACATGTGAGGCATTACAAAATGGAAAATGCAAACAAAATTGCTATTACATTGACTTGCGGGAAAGGCCTAAGTGCAATAAGCGTAATGATTACATATCAAATATTAAATACCTAATGTAGGGTCTTATCCTGACTAGGTATATGCTCGAGGAAGGATCGACACATAGGCCTGTGGTCGGCCTCTCTAATTGGACCATATGAAAAACCTAATGCAGGGTCTTACCCCGACTAGGTATATGCTCGAGCAAGGCTCGGCACATAGGCTTGTGGTCGGCCTCTCCAATTGGACCATATAAAAAGCCTAATTCAAGGTCTTACCCCGAATAGGTACATGCTCGAGCAAGGATCGATACATAGGCCTGTGGTCGGCCTTACCAATTGGACCAAATAAGATCAAAATACAGGGAGATGCCCTGAACTTGATGCACGCTCGAGAAAGCCTCAGCAAATGAATTCTTAACAGGCTTGTGGTCAACCTCATTAATTGGGCCATGCAATACAATAGAACAATGAACTACGTTCGACCTGATCCCATGAGGGTTCGTAGGCAGCTTGACACTCTCGAGTCCGATTCCCATATCGATTGAACGTCTCTCAACTCAAAGCATTCATCTAAAACCTTAAAAAGGCAAGTAGATCAACCAAACAAGGCTTGAAAGTTGAATGACAACTCAGAGAACGATAATTCAGTTCACACCAGCAACTACACACGTTTAAAGAGAATACGGACCAGCTCCCAACTCATCTCAAAATCAACTTAGTTGAACTACGACTTGTGGGGATATTGTGAGGGAAATAAATATACCTACTTAAATTACAGGACACGTGGAGAGCACACCAGTCAAGATTGCGACCAGCATGGGCTCCCACACGTTAAGGACGACCAAGAGTCCTTGATAAAGTAGAAGACTAAGGAAGAGTATTTGATTATAACTTAAACTCTACGAAGAGGGGATTCATCAAAATGTAACCCTAATGTAACCCCTAACTCTATATAAAGGGGGCACCCCCCATTGTGAAAGGGGGCTGAGAAAGCTAGAGAAACACTCTCATGTAAACTCTCTCATTATTATAATGAAACACAATAGCAGCCCTGTGGACGTAGGCCATTCATGGTCGAACCACGTAAATCTTTGTGTCTCTTTTATTTATTGTTGTACATGCATCGTGGTCAATTGGCACCCCCTGCAGGTACATTTTTTTGCTACCGCACTTATATTGGTGGTGTTTCTATAAATGTTACATTATATTTTTAACAACAAAGAAATATGGTAAAAGAATTAGATTCAATCAAAAAATAAAAGAAAATGTCACAATGTTCAAATAATGATGCCAAAAAAATCCTTGTTGCTCGAAAAAAATTATATAATGTCATAACAATTTTCTCAACATTTCTTATTTTTTTGTACATATTTTTTTTCTCCGCATTTGAAACGGTTGTCTCTGTCGATATCTCGACAACACAATACGATTCAGTGTTTTTTTAAATGTCTCCTTGTAATGTATCTCCACCCTTTAATTTTGAGTTGACTCGGTCGATACCGAGTTAACTCAGTCGATACTTTGAACCATGGATTAGTCTGAGGTGCACACAAGTTGTCCCTGGATGGAACACCCTCCATACCAAAAAGAAATTAGATGGGAATTAAGATAATAAATGAGAGAAAAGTTCGGCTCTTTGCAAGTACGATCGTGATTGGTACTTTCTTGCAAAGCAAGTAAAAGGTTAAAGGGATTAGGCTGAAGCTACCTCTCGAGTAAGTAATTCTCGAGAGGACCAAAATAGGTGCATGTCTCTGATGTTATGTCTTTGCGTTAAGATTCCAACAATACCCTCTTCTCTATCCTCCATATCAAAACATAAGAGGCCACAAAAAGGTGGTTGGCCCTCGAACTATGCATCACATCTTCCAAAGAAAGTTGTGCACTCAAAAGTAGCTGACACCTGGTAATTATTTAGTGAGGGGCGTGGGAAATCTGCCACTTGAGAGAATGGTCTCTCGTGTCGTGATGGTTTAGGGTCTTGGTTATATGGTCTTTTAAGGCTTTTCTTGATACAAATGACCTCTCGTTGAATATCAACTCTAAAGATATGACTTGGTGCTCTAAAGAAATGACCTCTTGTGAATATGAATAAGATTATTTATTGTATTAGCATCTTTCTTAATTTATAATTTATTTATACCCTCTCAAGTGATGGATTCTCAGGAGTACCCTTCCACATACATAAAAATACAAATAAAATAAATATTTTCAATTATATACTACATGTATTATGTTAAAGATGAGGCTTTCCAAAACTTCAAAAAAAAATGTCAAGCATTAACAGAAACTTGGAAGCAAGATCTAGAACATCATCTGACCTACGGACTGCGACACTGGTAAATTCCATATTTAAGGTGATCAAGAGCTAATACACAAATTACATGCGTTAAATAATTAATAATCATTCTAAGCACGAGAAGTAACATAAAGATATACAATAATAAATATATGAATATTAGAAACCATATAAATGACAATAAAATAAAACTTAAATATCGCTATGTTTCCTAAAATGAAATGAACTTTAATGAGTACAATTATGGAATCCAATAAATCACAGAACCAAATCCAAATATGAAAGTCTGATATAAATAAATGATTATATAGGAAGCACCTATGCTAGTACTCCTCCAACTAAAAATAATTCCTCGTTGCTCAGACTCCAAAGTTTCTAAATCAATTGGACCTGAAAATGTTAAAATAAAACGTGGGTCAAACCCACAAGAGGTTCCCTTTTTTATCCTAATAGATACGCATATTCTCAGACACGTATGCAATTATAGTAATATAAAACAATTGTTAACTTAATTACGATTAACCTACAATTGGCCACACATATGGGGTTACTAATCATTATGCACCTTATGCCCCAACGTCCAACATCACATCAACTCCTCTTAGGACACCTTTATGTTACCAACCAACTAACTGGAAACATAAGATACATGTAATACCCTGTAATTTTTAATAACTTTTATTATGCAATAAATTAAAAATTAATGGGATTAATTGGAATTAATTAATAATTAATTATGATTAATCCGAATTTAATATTACTAGGGATTATAGTAAAATGTGATTCTGAATATTACTTGGTAATATAGAAGTAATATATGAATATGATGCTATTTATATTGTCATGAGTTACTAATACGATAATAATTGAAAGTAGGTCGGGACGCGGTATGGGATATGTCTGGACTAATTTAAATGAATAAAAAGGAAACATTATTTTATAACAATCTTATGGTTGTTTCGAGTGCACTTTTGCGTCCGGAAGGGTCGAAATAGTCAAAAAAGTCTATTCGGGGTGTTAGATTTGGGTTTCGGGTCAATTAGGAGGTGAAAGGACACCCGAAGGGGCAAATTAGTCATTTTACATGGGAGATGAATATAAATTTTGGGTTTTTATCTTATTATAAAGGTGTTGGGTTAGAGGAACATAGGTTCATTCCATTCAATCACAAGATAACTGAGAGGTCCTAGTGTGAGAGAGAGTGAAAGGTTCCTTAGGAGAAGAAGAAATTGCTTAGAGAAGGGAAGAGTCTTTAGAGGCAAACCAAATGGTATTAACCACCTTCTGCCACTAGCACCACCACATAAAAGTTGCCGAAAAATGAATAAGACCACCATCGTCACCTAAGGTTCATACCTAAATAAGTACGGCAAATGCAATCCTTGCTTTATTTTGATGCTTAAAAGATCCATGTTAGATAGAATAGTTAGGGACTCAGAAATCGTATGGTTCGATGATAAATTATGGAGTTTTCATTCAGTTCTTGACATGAGAATTAGATAGAATAAATCTCTTTTTGTACAAAGGTTTTAATCCATGAAATTTGGTTTCAATTGATGGGATGGGTTCATAAAATTTTATGGGAAAACGTCAAAATATGAAAGTTTTGGGAATAAGATGATTTAATCCAAACTAATTGATGAATTTAAGTTGTTTAATTGTTAGAATTCAATCATATACCTTGCTATATCAATTAAGATGATTTATGATAAGTTTTGGATTGATTTATGTTGACTTTAGGGTAAAAGAAGTATCAAAACCATAGGTGATAATATGCATAAACTGGGCTGATATCTGATCGATCGACCCCCTCTGGAAATGTGAAATGTTTTCTTTTTAAAAGTTTGATTAAATCCCAAATTGTGAGAAAACTTTAGTGATGATTATTTGAATATAATGGAACTTAAGGTAGGATGGTAGGTATACTTGAGACCCGGGAAATATAATTTGTGTGGGATTAAATCGGGGAAAGAATTAAAAGGAATTAATTATATGAATTTCGGTAGAAATAATATTTGAATGATTTGGTATTTGAACCAATGGTGAGAGACTTAGATGATTGCTGGAAAATTATATTTAATCGAGGATAATATTATGTAAGTGGTATCCCCATTATAATATTCGATGAATTAAAGTTGGATACTTTTAATACATTAACGAGGAGCGAAAGACTTGAGTTAATGTTGGAAAAATCGTTATTAAATTAACAAGGACATTATGTGAGTAATAACTACATAATAATAATAATAATAATAATAATAATAATAATAATAATAATAATAACAATAATAATATAAAGAAAATGATTGTAATTAACAAGTACGTGTGGTATTGATTAGTAAAACGGGTACTTGGGGATAGGATAAATTCCTAAACTTATACATAGGTCGAATAAGTACCTAATTTTATATAGGTAGATGATAATGCCTATTGTTTGATAATTTATGTGTATGATATACCTAACTTACTTGCTATCAACGGGAGGGATACGCGTGAGGGCAGTCTTATCCCGATGAATATATGGGATCTTTGACGTATCGCTCGAGGACATAGGACTTAGGTCGATTACCATTAGTGAGAATAATTGATGATACGCAAATATTGCGTATTTCATCCTCCGAACCTACGCATTTTAGCCTCCTTGGGTATATTCCCTATATTTATGTCGTTAACCAGACAACCTCGGATTTCAACGTTAACATGTTTTGCAGGGGTTAATTGTGCTTTTATAGGTATTTGGATGCTAAGTGTGAAGTTCGGACGCATTCCGCTCGATTTTCGTATGCGATCGCACGTTCAAGAGCATTTTAGTCATTTCACAAATTAGGCACCTATCCCAACATCTACACGGAAGTCGTATCCCTCCTCGCAAGCTTCGCGTGGCAGTGAACGATGCGCCATTCCGAGTCCATATAAAGAAGTTACAACGATTCTAGCAGACGAGAAAGGCAAGCATCCCAAAGCAGCATGCAGTGGGCTGATACCTGCTTGATCGACCGATATACGATTTGGGTAGATCGATCGATCCTTCTCGGTAGTGGACTTTTTTCTTCTTGATCAATCGATCGACGGTTTGGGTCGATCGATCGATCCCCTGTTTCCTGGAGATATTTTATTATTTTATTTTATTTCTTCTTTTCTTTTTTCCCACTTACTATATAAAGGTTTTTTGTTGTAAATATCAGATATACTTAAATATAATAGATTTTAGAGAGTGGTAGCTTAGGGTTTGAGGGTTTTGGAGAGTTCTTCTTCAATTGTTCTTGGATTGACACCCCATTTGGGTTGAATGTTGCACTATTCATCATCCTGTCCATTAATATAGTTTGTATTTACTTCATTCTTGCTTTCTAGTATAACTTTACCGCGTTTATTTATCGCTTTCCAGTTATCACGTTTTTATCATGCTTTCTAGCTAATTTAATCTAGGTTGTGTTTGAATTGAACTCACTCGAGTTGACACGTTGCTTGGCTTTAGTGATGGTATTTACGGGTCTATTCCAGGTGCGTTGTCCTAGTTATTGCGCCTAGGAGATTTGACGGGGCATATCATGTATGTCCCGTGCTTACGACCTTTTGTGCATAATTTTTGAGGTATTTGTTGATGCCAAAATCTTATTAAGCTTTTATGAGAATTTAGGGGAGTGACAACCCTTGATTTAATTAATTGTCAAAATATAAATTAACTCGGGTGAAGGATATTCGACGCAACCTATAGTTTTACTCGCTTTGTTAGTCTAGTTTCAATACACTGGCCTAGATTAACATTTCCTTTTTTTGCATCTTTTCCTTTTTAGTTTGTAATCATCTTTCTCATTTTTATTTCGGAATATTAAACCACTTAAATTCTAGCAACTCGTCTCAATGGATCTTTCGATACCCGACTTACCACTAGACTTGCCCCGCAAGTGTAGTCATAATTTAGGTTTGTTTGTATTGAGTAGGCGAAGTGAAAACAACGACCGCACACCATACACACGTGCGCATTCCACACTCGATCAAAATGGCGCCGTTGCCGGGGTTGAGTTTGTTTTAGACTTTATTTGATTTAGTATTTCATATTATTTTCTTTCTATTTGTATTATTTGCTAACCTTTTTACAGGACTTCCATATTTGAGCACTTAGAAACGCTCGAATTTTTCCCGCGCGCACCTACTTTGGGGAATTCGCCACTTCGATCCATTTTTGGGGTAAGCATGTCTTATTCCAATTCTTTCGGTAATCATTGTTATAATTCTCAAAATTCTCGCAAATCTATGACTTTCGATGAATACTTAGAATCCCAAAGTATAACAAATTCAAATATGACTTTGGGCTAGTATAACGAAAGTCAAAATCTAGTTTATTGGAATTTTGATGATGATGATAATGATTTTGGGCCTTTACCTCCTTATAATAGGAATTTTGAAACGAATTCGAATAGTTTTCAAAATTCATATAATAATGAGTTTTCGTTTAAGTCCGATAGTAACTTTTAAAGTTCCCATTTTCATGGATCCACACCTCGACCTATGACATTCGGTGAGGGCTTGTGTATGTATAAGAATGAGAAACTTGAAAATCGTTATCGGGAAGAAAATCACTGTTGGGAATATGAGTTGGATTTATTATTTGAGTCCGACGACGACTTTCGAAGTGAAGAATGTTTTGAGCCAAATGAGGTACTTTTACCTACTTTGGAACAAACCATTTTAGACTTTGCCCATTGCATAATAGATATTGAAAGTGAGGATGAAAATGGCGTAATATCTATTTGCAATGAAATGATTTCTTCTATGGCCCCCAAAGAAGAACATTTCATTAAAAATGATATTATTTCCTTCGAAACTCAATCTTCATTCGATGATGATTCATCTCATGAGTTTGAATTTCTTTCATCCCCATTTTCATGCTCTATTATCACACTGTCACAAGTACCCGATGATTCAGTTTCAAACTTTAATATTTTAAACCTTTTCGCCGATGAGGAGTACTTGCTCGAGTCGCCTTCCACAATTGCATTCTTGCCTTCATGTGCACCGCCTCCTATTCCAATTTCAAAATCATTGGGAGGATATTTGACTTTTCTCTGTCCCACTTATTTTTGTCACCCGTTCAATCCAAACCCCCCATCGTCCCTCCAAAATTTTTAATTAACGATGATTCATTTCTTCTGCCTTACACATGCCTTCCGTTGTTGAAACGAAATTCATATTTTTCGGAGGGCATGCTTGTATGTGAGGGTACACCGGTTATCCTCTAAAGTCAAATCGTTTACGCGGTGGACCCTCAGCTATTTAGACTTCCAGTGTACAGTTAGTGTGAAGCCTAAATAGTAGGTTGTATATAGTTAGCTTTCTTTCCTTTTATTTTTTCTTCCCTTTTTAATTTAGTCTAGTGTAATTAGTTAACTCTTTGTTATTTGTTTTTGTTATGCTCGGTACTAACTTGTTTTGTATATTCTTTGGACTTGTTCTGATGGGGATCGCTCCAATTTTGGGTAATATCACTCTTGTCCTCTCTTTGACTTAGTTCTTAATTCACATTGAGGACAATGTCAAGTTTTAAGTTAGGGGTGTGGGATATTCTATCCATTTCTTTATTTAGTCCATGTTTTGCTCACATGTTAGTTAGTTAGTGTGCTTTTCTTAGAAAATTAAAAAATTTCAAAAAGATTTTCTTTATTTTTTCTCCCTTTTTAGGCATTTTGCCTTTATTTTCGATGATAAATTTCAATAATTGCCCAATCCAATAGACTACCTAATAATGCATGTTCTCTATTTTAGAAGTTGTTAGTCTTTATTCTTGATTATTTATATTATGAATAACTTAATGAATTAAACTTTAATCCCATGAGCACATGAACTTTCATTGTTATATTGATTTGGTTTAAGATTTTTATAACTCGATAATCTTTTGCTGCATTGTATATACTTACACCGAGTAAGCTTTGTACCTTTCGTCATTTGTGAGTGTATACACTATTCTTTTCTCATTGAAAACGTTGAATTCGTCGATAATCTCACTATTCTTTCATTTGGCCGTTCATTAATTGAGTTCATACTTGAAATGTGTTACTTGATCATGATTTTCATATATTATTTTGATTCGAGAATTTCATAAACTTTGTGAAATGATCATAGGCCCTCTTTGTTATATCACCCATATTAGCCTTGACCTCACCCTTATATGTTTACCCTCGTTAACCCCTTTGAGCCTAAATATAGCCTTTCATTTCATAACCCCAAATCCCATAATGAACTCTAAATTGGAGTTTTAGGCCATATATACACTTTCCATACCTTTTTTTGGAATGTTACTTGGGATTGAATGATGTTGTTATGATGTCGGTTGTTATGATATCGGTTGCAATTTAGGCATATGAGAGTTTGATAAGTAAAGAAAAGAAAGTAGTGAAAAAGTGAAGAAAAAGAGTAAGCAAAAAGCAAAAGAAAACAAAAGAGAAAAGTAAGAAAAAGAAGAAAAGAAAAGAAAGAGAAAGTTGTAAATGTTGTTGTATATAGTTCAATAAGCTTTGATTACTCTCTCCGATGATATATCTAATGCCTTTTTGGAAGTTATTTTCCAATTTTGTTTTTGCCCACATTTTCCCATTATCCCGAGTTTTCATTCCGAACACTTTGAATCCGTACATATATTCCTTCGTTTCGTACCCTAGCCTAACCTACATTACAACCCTAGTAAAGTCCTATGTGATCTTAGGTTGGAATGATTTAAAACTCATAATAGTTTTGATAATTTGTGCAAATGCATTTCGCCTATTTTAGTGTGCGATATCTTTCATTGAGATTACAATTTTTCAGTTTATATATAGCGTTCTTGATTTGTGACATGTGTGCGGCCTAGTTTTCATTTACATTTTCTCTTTATGCCCGTATGTTCCGTGTGTTACCTCCCTGTTTAGAGTGAATTCGCTTGATGAGTGTAATGCCCGTGAGGATTGAATGTATGCTTACTTTAACGTTTATCCGGTTTATATAAGTTTTTGCCAAATCACACTTTGCATGTGCTTGCTCCCCGCCCACATTTTAAGGTTTCAACTCTATGAGGTGCATTCTATAATGTTAATGATTTGGACTTTTATTTGAATTCATTCACTTTGATAATAATGTGTATGAAATCCTTTTCGCTTTTGTTGGGCTTGTCGCATGTTGGTTTGGGCTTATTTTGAGGAAACCATGTGATGTTTGTGGGTACTATCCCTGAAAACCCTCACGAGATGATACTCGTCCACTAGGGTGACATAGGGGTTTAACGGCTTATTGCATACGCTAAATGCAATCCAATCGCTCACGAAAGTGGCCTTTTTCTTTTATACCATACTTTTGTACTATCTCCTGCTTTTGGTTTGCTTGTAGTTCTTGTTGCATCCGATTTCATTGCTAGGGATTAGTAATGTGTAAGTTAGGGGGTGTGATGATACGCAAATATTGTGTATTTCATCCTCTGAACCTACGCATTTTAGCCCCCTCGGGTATCTTATTCTCTATATTTATGCTCATTAACCAGAAAACCTTGGATTTCTATGTTAACGTGTTTTGCAGGGGTTAATTGAGCTTTTATAAGTATTTGGATGATAAGTGTGAAGTTCGAACGCATTCCGCTCGATTTTCGTATGCGATCGCACGTTCAAGGGCATTTTAGTCATTTCATAGATTAGTCACCTGGTCCAATATCCACACGGAAGTTGTAGCCCTCCTCACAAGCTTTGCGTGTCCGCGAACGGTGCGCGATTCCGAGTCCGTATGAAGAAGTTACGGCGATTCTTGTGGACAAGAAAGACAAGCATCCCAAAGCAGCATGCAGTGGGCTGATACCTGCTTGATCGACGATTTGGGGAGATCGATCGATCCTTCTCGGCAATGGACTTTTTTCTTCTTGATCGATCAATCGACTGTTTGGGTCGATCGATCGATCCCCTGTTTCCTTGAGATATTTTGCTATTTTATTTTCTTTATTCTTTTCTTTTTTCCCACTTACTATATAAAGGTTTTTTGTTATAAATATGAGATATACTTAGATATAATTGATTTTAGAGAGTGGTAGCTTAGGGTTTGAGGGTTTTGGAGAGTTCTTCTTCAATTGTTCTTGGATTGACACCCCATTTGGGTTGAATGTTGCACTATTCATCATCCTCTCCATTAATATAGTTTGTATTTACTTCATTCTTGATTTGTTAATTAGGTTTACATGCTTTGTTAATTAGTTTACATGCTTTATTTCCTTTCTTTCTAGTATATGTTTACCGCGTTTATTTACCGCATTTTTATCATGCTTTCTAGCTAATTTAGTCTAGGTTGTGTTTGAATTGAACTCACTTGAGTTGACGCATTGCTTGGCTTTGGTGATGGTGTTTACGGGTTTATTTCGGGTGCGTTGTCCTAGTTATTGCGACTAAGAAATTTGACGGGGCATATCATGTATGCCCCATGCTTACGACCTTCGTGTGCAATTTCTGGGGTATTTGTTGACGCCAAAATCTTATTAGGCTTTTATGAGAATTTAGGGGCGTGACAACCCTTGATTTAATTAACTGTCGAAACGAGACGCATTCGTAATAACTCGTTGACCCATGTAACCATTTTATACAAATTAACCAGGTGAGGGATATTCGATGCAATCTATAGTTTTACTCGCTTTGTTAGTCTAGTTTCAATACACTTGCCTAGATTAACATTTCCCTTTTATGCATCTTTTCCTTTTTAGTTTGTAATCATCGTTTTCACTTTTATTTCGGAATATTAAATCACTTAAATTGTAGCAACTCGTCTCAGTGGATCTTTCGATACTCGACTTACCGCTAGACTTTCCCTGCAAGTGTAGTCGTAATTTAGGTTTGTTTATTGAGTAGGCGAAATGAAAACAACGACCGCGCACTTTACACACGCACGCATTTCGCACTCGATCAATAATGGTACAGAACGGTCATTTGGGAGCGTAGGTATGTGCGTAGCCGAAAGGCTTAGGACTATGTTCACCTCCACTTTTTGTGTTTGATGTTTGTGGTTCGAGGAATCTTTACCGAACCTATAGTCCCCTATACAGTGAGGTGATGTATTGGAACATGATAGCAGAGTAATGCAGCACCGCAACTGTGTCTCGGGGTGCAGTATAGTATATATATAATATAGGGAATGTATATATACGTATGATGATATCTACTATGTGGTTATATTAGAAATGAAAGATAATGATATCTAGAATTAATTAAGTATAATTGAATTAATATGGGACTGATCCATGTTGAATCTAAATGGATATATATGTTGAATCATTATATGTATTAAGAGATTAATACGTGGAAATGAATTGGGATATAAAGAATGGGTACATTGGGTTAATCTAGTTAGTGTGGGAACTATAACTAGAATGGCTTATAGATACGTTGGGTGTGCACTCTAGATGAGAGGTGAGAATCTCAAGAGAGAGAGTCCGATAATCTAACATGTATATTATAAGTGATAAATATTGCAATTATTCACTTGCTATTTTAAAAACTATTTTACATCGGGCTCTACCCCGTTTCCTTGAATATTCTCTTATCTCTCTTGTATCTCCTACATCAGGTGTCCAGCCGAAGGGACGCCAACCTTAGAGGATTATGATGCTGATGAGTTATGGACGCTATGGAGATTGGAGCTTTATTTTAGATGCCTTCATATTTGTTGATTCCAAATCTGTAGTTGATTTTCATTTAGGGCATGTCGCCCAAGAGGATTATAGTATTTTCTCTTCTATTGGAGTCTGGATTTTATACACATGTCGTTGTGACACATTTATTATTATTGGGTTTTATGTATGGAGATATTTGCTGGAAAATTATTATTCCAGCTACCTTTAATTTATTTTGTGATTCATTTATTGTTGTGGATTGGATGATTATAAAAATGGTTCGTAATGGTTAAAATGCAATTTTAATTAAATTAAAATTTGAATTAGTTTAACACATGCTTAATTAGATATTAGGTGATTAATGTTTTTGGACATTGATGCTAAGAATGAACCAACTGTAAATTCTGTTTTAATTGGCTATAGGATTGATTACCCGATATTTAATTTAGCGGGGTGTTACACTACAACCATATGTTATAAAGACTATCCCATCCCAACCCACCCATTAGTACCGAAATAGACCCACTCACGCTCAACACACATGACTTAAGTTTATAACTACATATATTTGCTAACATCGTGTGTGCTAACACCTAGTCTCAAATGCGCCTAATCACCTCATGCCATATAATATAGGTTCATGAACGCCATATAAAAATACATATACATATGGATTCACACAAAACATGTTCATCATATTTCCTAACTAGGGCTCACACATGCCCATAAAAATAACAATATAAATATAAGACTCATACACGCCTCAAATCAACATAAGTCACGTCTCCGGTGCTCATACTCCCATTCCCACCATGCACATATATCACATTCATATCTAGGGATCACGCATGTCGAACATCATCATAATATATATACAACTCATAGAAGAACAACGTATGTCACGTTTAGGGTGCCCATGCACCCAGTCACACTGACAATATATTGTATCAATTTGTATTATTTTATATAAATTGGATAGTCCCGTGTCAAAACATTGAATCTTGCATCAATCAAGCCTAACGATTGATCTCATATGGGTGTCTTACATGAGAATGGCCTGAATAATCTTTGATTACCTTGTACACTTCATGCGACATTAGCAGTTCAACACATTTATTACCAAAGTTTCCAACTGCACGCTTACTTTAATATCATTTTAGCTGATTTGTGAATTTAGACATCTTAACTTTATACACATACACTTTATAAATTTGATAACGTAACAGGACAAAATGGCTCAAATATATTCACAAGACAAAATCTCACTTTCTCTCTCAACTAAAACGTATCTTATTTATTGAAGCAAGTACAATTTATTTATAGATGAAGTTAGTTTGCTAACCAAGTTAAGCTTATAAAATGTCTCAACTAGCCTCCATTAATCATGTTAGATGTAGGAATACTAAAAATGACAAAAATATCGATTTATAAGCTATGGGATTTATTATTAGATTTGTTTATGAGATAATCAATTTACATAATAAAGAAAGATTAAAAGAAGAAAGGAAGAAATAAGAGAGAGTAACAAAGAGGAATGGATGGATGAATACCTTAATTTCTCCCATCACATTCTATTTATATTAAGAAGTTTAAGAAATTACATAAGTACCCTATATAGCTTGAATATAACAAAACACAACATAACTATAACATAACTATTACAAATAAGACCCGACAATGATCTCCCTCAAGGTGGTGCAAAGATATCTATCATGCCCAGTTTGACCAATAAATATTGCAAATACGTTTTTCTCACACCTTTAGTCAAGACATCAGTCACTTGATCAGTCGTGCTGATATGCGAAGTATAAATTAATCCAAGACGAAACTTCTCCTTGATAAAATATTGATCAACTTCAATGTGCTTTATCTTGTCATGTTGAACGGGATTGCAGACAATACTAATGGCAGCTTTGTTGTTACCATACAAATTCATTAGTTCAAGAATAGGGTAACCCACTCATTTAACATAGTCCGTAGCTACATCAACTCCATGAACTCAGCCTTTGCACTAGATTTAGCAGATACAATACGATTCTCATTTCGCTATCACACACACACACACACACACACACACACACACACACACATATATATATATATATATATATATATATATATATATATGAAATGCACACTATCAAAATGACATGCCACTTATATTTCCTAGTGACACACGGCATATTGGGGTTAATTTAGGACTGTATTTTGGGTTTATCTAATAATTATCTCCCCCACCCCATTTTCCAAGATTTTCCTTGAGTTAATTAACTGTTAAGTAACCTAACGGCTACCTGCTTGATCATTACAAATACTCATATGTCTTCTCATTTCAAACTTTCCATACATTTACCATTTGAGAAAATATATATATATATATATATATATATATATATACACTCATGCTCTTGTGCGGACTAGTCCGCACTTTAAGAATGCAGACTGGACATGTGTCACCTGGCGGTGAGCCCAGAAATTATCGCCTAAATTATAGGCACACTCTCTCTCTTTTTTGGGCTCACCGCCAGGTGACACATGTCCAGTCCGCATTCTTAAAATGTGGACTAGTCCTCACAAGAGCAGGATTGTATATATATATATATATATATATATATATATATATATATATATATATATATATATATGCAATGCACACTATCAAAATGACATGCCACTTACATTTCCTTGTGACACACGACATATGGGGGTTAATTTAGGACTGTATTTTGGGTTTATGTAATAATCATCTCCCCCACCCCATTTTCCAAGATTTTCCTTGGGTTAATCAACGGTTAAGTAACCTAATGGCTACCTGATTGATCATTACAAATACTTATCTGTCTTCTTATTTCAAACTTTCCATACTTTTACCACTTGAGAAAACATTGAGCTTTTATTTTTAGAGAGATAAAATTCCTCTTTGTTGTGCTTTTCGGCCATCGAACACCACCGTTCTTTGTTATTTTCTAGTCATTTTTCTACCGACATCTCTTTTCTTATATTATCAAAGATTTTTAACCACTAAACCCTTTTATTTCACCATGGACGTTTCCTCTTCCAAAACCACCACTCGCTTTGGTAAGGCTTGGTTGACCGAGGAGTCTGAATGATTGGCATTGTATGCCTTCCGCCATCGTTCTCCCTTTTTGTCCAGGAGGATAAATTTTGGAGTGAATATGACCATTTTGAGGGAACAGTTGATTGTAAAGATAAATCTTTGTTGATGACTATAAAGCCTACTAGTAATATCAAGGGTGGGTATATTTCTTCCTTCATTGAGGTTTCATTTAGACCAGGGAGACTTCTCTTATTCAAATGTTAGGTTTGAGGGGGCTTGTGGTTCCCCTGATGACTTCTTTGCTTGGTTATCATATATCAAGACAAGTTCAGAGATTAACTCCTATTGTCTTGAATGAATAGCTACCTGGTCTGGGGTTTTTTCCTTGACTAAGAACAACCTTTCTCTCCAACTTCTCATTTCTCATTGGAGTTTGGGAACCCATACCTTTGTTTTGTCTTGGGGAGAATTCACTATCAAGCTAGAAGATGTTTATGACTTGTTGGGTTTGGAGCCTTGTGGTGAGCATCCTTTCGATGAAACACCACTCGATAATATTGAGAAGATTGACCGTACTAAGCTGGATCAGATGGTTCATGAATCCGTTGGTGAATCAATTTAGTTTAATTTTAGTCAGTTCATCAAGTAATTTTAAAAGGCTTGGGTTAAACTTACTCCAGAGCAGAGGGAGCAGAGAGTTGAGATAAACACTTCTTTTGGCCTGAACTATGGTAATATTTTTGAGTTAGCTACCTACATTTTAGTATTTTTATCATATTTTTCCTCCCTATAAAGCCAAATGAGTTGTCCCATCGAGACTTGATCAACATATATAATTGATTTGCACGTGGGGTTAATGTCACACTTATAGCTATAACTTTGGGTTCTTTATACATTTGGTTAGGTTGTACTTAGTGTGACATGGAGCGATCTGTTGGTCGTTGTGATATGTCTAATTTATCAAACACCGTCATTTTAACGGGATTCCTCTATACCAGACTTGCCCTCAAATCCCTTGTAATTAACACATTTCCTTTAAGATGTCTTAGAACTATGCACTGGAAAAAGAAGAGAAAAAAGGATTTTCTGCCTTTGATTTATGATTATGAGTTCTTTGATAATCATCCTTATCAGAGCACAAACTGCTCACTTGGTCATTTTTTAAACCCATAACTTCCACCGTGCAAGCAATTAGGTCCGAGGAAGCTATTTTCAAGACTTTTCCAAGTGTTGTGGTTATTCTTTTTAGGCCTAGTCGTCTCCCTTCTTATATTGAATGAGATAGTGAGAGTGAAGCTTACAACCCTGATCATTTCTTTAGGCAATTTGAGTATGACTAAGGTATACCTAAACCCATTTGTGGTAGCAATAGAGTTTACGAGTCTTTCCTTTCAGCATGCCACGATTTTACTTGATGCAACATGGTAATTCTAACCATTGAGAACCATGGTAGATTGTCGGTATGGAAAGAGAAGTCTAAGCATCTTTGGGTTGGTTTTTCCACCACTAGACCACGTAAATCCTTGTGATTCGTATCGAATCATTGCACTTTATTACCCACGAACTTAGGCATTTTAGCCCTCTCAAGTACTTTTATGTCTATATTTATGCTCGTTAATTAAACAACCTTCGTTTTATGTGATAACATGTTATTTGAGGTATTATTGAGTGTTTGTAGGCATTAAAGTGCTAAGTATGAAGTTTGAGGGCATTCCGATAACGATTCGTCTAAGTTTACACGTTTAGGGGCAATTCGATAATTTCACACTTTAGGATTTTTGCCCAAGTATCTATGAAAGTTATGGGTCTCGGGTCAAGCTTCGCATGGCTTCGAACGTTGCTCGAATCTGATTCTGAACGAAGAAAACACAGACCTTTAATACGAGAAGAATTATAAGGGATTTCTTTTAATATTTTAATATACTAATATTCTAATTAATTCCATCTTTGTCCTTTTATCTCTTTTGTCCAACTTTTGCAGCAAACATCCACAACGATTTCTGTTTGTCTCGGATTTGTGCTCGGGTTTTGGTTTCGTTCGAAATTGGAGCCTTGGGTTCGAAATTGGAGCATGGGCCATGTGTGGTTATAGTTGCGGGTCAATTGGCTCAGATTTTTGGGATCTTGGAATAACCATTTTGGCATTTTCAAGATTTGGTCATCAATGGTGGATTTTACCATTTCCATGGTTGGACTTTGCATTGTGTGTGGGTCTTGGTTTAAACGTGTAGCAGAGATGGAAGCCATGGCAGCTATATGGGGATTCAGAGCTGTTCTCGGCTATGGCAGCCATTTGTCTCTAAGTTTTGGCTGCGATATGGGTGGGTTGTTGATGCAGCACCGGTCGACCGCACCCCTACCGCCAATCAACCGGGTTTTGGAGTTTTTCCTTGCGAGTTGTCCAGTAGCTTTTTTCCCTATTCACGCGGTCGACCTTTATTTGGCCGTCAGTCGACCGGTGCTCTGATTTTGTCCGAGTGCTGCTACTTGCTCCTTTTCTTTTCTTTTTCCTTTTTCTTTTATTAAAAAATTCTAACTTAAACCCTTTGTAACAACACGTCTAATTAAATACCGATTGATCAGCCCTTTATTAAATTAACATCAAGGTGAACGGTTGGTTCATTCTGAGCATCACTGTCGCAAAATAATTATTTCCAATTTAAACACCCTAAATAATTAAGCTATGTGTCAAAACAATTTAAAGTCTTACTTTTTTTAAATTTATTAAATTCCAATTTGAAAACCTTTTTAATACCCAACAGTTTAAGAATCATGATAAACACCCAAAAGTGTACATTTTATACCCCGAATAGTCGTATTTTAGTTGCTAATTCTCGACAATTTGGGTCTTAAGCTCTTTATTGTGTATTTTGTAGGTCAAATGCACGTTGCGGTGTTCAAACGAGTATTTCAAGGCAATTGTGCGGATTATGGAGCTAATTACCCTTGTCCTGTACCCTAGCCTACCCTAAACCTGTCCCGAACCGTGTGTGTTTAGTTTGTCCCATATTAGTTTATTTGTGTCATTTTATTTTTAGGGTTTATTTTATTATTTTATTTTATTGAGTCATGTATATATTTTTAGGATTTTTATATTTTAATTTTTAGCGCGTCGTGTATTAGTTTTTATATTTCTCTTATTTTCTTAAATTTTAGTTAGTTTATTATTATTTCATTTTTTTTTATTTTATTAGTTTTTTTTATTTTAGTTGTATTTAGTTTTTTTAGAGTCTGTATAGTGTGTAATGTCGTGTCATTTTTATTTTAGTTGATTTTTATTTTTTTAGTTTAGTTAAATGTTTATTTTGTTTTATTTTATTTTTATTTTTAGTTTATTTTTTTAGGGATCATATGTTAAACACACACACAACCCTTCACACCCACTTATCCTACACCACACACACTTATCCTAAACCTACTCACACCCAAATACCATTTCCACACTATCCTACACACTCACCACACACATACATTCCCCAACAACTCACCCTCTCTCCTCCATAACCACACAAACCCATTTCTTAACCAATTCAAAACCCTTCATCCGACCCACTTCGCAACCCCCTGACCAGTTCCCCTACCTGCGGAACAACCTTCCCGCCGGCGTCCTAACTCCAGCCATGGAAACCCCTACAACTTACCCCCACTTCGACCACCTGCCTTAGCCCAGAGACCTCCTGCCACCGACGACCTACTACGCTTCAACCCGGTGATAACCCGCCTTCAAAACCCCTTACCACACCCATAACCCACCTCCGATCGCCCCTTGACCAAACCATCTCCCCAAGTCGGACCCTACTAAACTCGAATCCCATGGCAACCCAAAATCCCATACCCTTATACCACTAACCCACCACCATCCCCGACCTACTCCGTACCCACCATGCCAAACCCGATTCCCATAAGTAATTTCAAATACCCAAACCCATTTCAAACTTCCAACCCACTATACGATCCTATTAGCCCCCCCCCCCCCCCCCCCCCCCCCCCCAAAAAAAAAAAAAATCAAAGACCAAAATAAAACCAAAGACTAAATCAAATGACACATGCCATTTAACCCACTTAACCCCTTTTTCATAAATACCCCCAAACCATTTTAACCAAATCTGATTTATTTTTATCCTCACCACCCCACTTCCCACATGACCTCACACAACCCACGCACATTTGTGCATTTTTCTATTTTGACCCCAGCTTATCCTCACACCCCTCATGTCCATTTAATCCCTACCCAATTTACCCTTAGCTCCATGCCTACTATTTAAAGAATATGAAGACCATTTGAAGGAAGATCTCAATTTAGTTTTTTTTTTAACTCTTGTGTGATGAATTTCTCTACACCCCTCTTTAGAGAGTATTTGCATTTTTAGCAAATATCTCAATATAGAGGTGTATAGTGAAATTTATCTCTAGGATGAATTTAACCTCACCCATCTATAATGAATTTTTGAATTTTTAGAAATTATTTCACAATAGATTGATGTAATTGAATTCATCCATTATTATCTAGAGCTTTTAGGGAGAAAAATATAGAGAGTATTTTAGAGAGAGAAACACCATTTTAGTTTATTTTTTTTAGGTTAGAATTTATTTTATTTTACTTTTTTTTAGATAGTGAGGAAAAAATAAATTATTGTGAGGATTAATTTGAGTGAAATTTTTGATGTAATTTTGTTTGGATCATTCAAATTGAGGGATGTTAATTTCAACTCATGGATTGAAGTTCAATTAAGCATCAAGAGATTGGGTTTGATTGTTCTCTTCTTTTCTCATTTATTTTATGCCTTTGATTATTAATTTGTCAAATTTCATACCATGTTAGTCTAAATCCCCTTTCAGGGGGGGGGGGGGGGGACCTTATTTGATGTTATTTTAATTTAATTAGTTTGATTACTTGAAAATTCCCTTTGAATATTAATTTTGATCCCTCACCCTTAAATTTATGCCTCGAGAGAGGGTAAATAATTTTCGAGAGAAAATCAAAATTCTAAGTGATAATACCCATTTTAGATTCGAACTAGAAATAGGGGTTTCTTAAGTGTGGTATTATTCCTTGAATTTCAACTCTAAAATTCATTTTCTAGATTTACATAAATTTTAATAGATCGATCCTAGCGGGTGATTAATTAAAAGGAGTGTAGATCTATTTTTCTAGAGTTATGGGGGTTAAACTTAATTTTCTAAAACATTATTAAAATTACATTTGCAACGAGAGTTGATTTGTAATTTTGATATTAATTTGGGAGAATTCAATTAATTAAATTAATTAGTTAGAATAGCTAAAATTTGTGGTGCAATCCCACTCCTTGATTGTTCTTACATTTATTTACCTCATATTTTAGTGTTAGACTTTATTTTTCATTTTAGTCACTTTTTAGTTTGTAATTTGATCTTTCATTTTAATTTACTGTTATTTCACATCCTCACCCTAATTTTTTTAATATTTGAAAAATCTAAAAAAAATAGTAAAGAAAAATTCCAAAAAGAAAATAAAAACTGAATTACAATTGAGTTTGTCTTTAGCGTACCCCCTTGATGTGGATTGACATCCTTACTTACCACTCTACACTTGAGTTTGATATTATTTTGTAGGTACTTTAGAATTTTGATTAGAGGAGCTTTTCAAGCAACGACAAAAAAAAAATACACTGAAAAGTTTTTTCTATCAAATCACATACATACTAAGGATGGCAATTAACACACAAGAATTAAACCATCTAGATAAACCAAACCAAGTTTAAGAACTATAAATGAAATCATCCTGACAAAAGCTAACTCTCTCAAAGAGTACTGAATACTGGAAATATAAATAAACATAAACCTCTAACAAATCCAAATGGAATAGGAAATCGGGCGACATACGCCCTAGCTATAAAGAACTAAAGTAAGAACTGAATCAATGAAGATGTCCTTTAAAAAAAGGGCTTGCAACTTCCACATAAGACGCAACACGTCCAATTCAAAGAACTTATGCAAGACGCCCCTGTGGCTGGGCACCTGTAATACATACATATATATACACGAGAGAAATAAATGACAGAAAATGGGTCATAGCCCGAGTATAAAATAGTTTAGCAAGTATTTAAAATGCTTACCGGCTGATATAACCACCATGTTAGTGCGCGACAATCTCTTGAGAATTCTCACCTCTCATCTAGTGTGCACGCCTACCGTACTACTGATCACATAAGTCTATCAAATTTATCCTCATGAAGTTTTATCTCGAGAAATACTAAGGCTATGATATTTAGTTTTTTAAATTTATTCTCTTCCATTTCTTACGTTACTTAGAACCACTCAGTACCGTTACAAAATTCACAAACACTTGTTATAAAGCTGAAGCATTTATTCATTACTTAACTACTTATACACACAGTAGAAAGTTTTCATATACATAAGTATATACATATATATATATATATATGGTGCTGACATACTCTGCTACCAAGTCCCAGTATCACTCATACTAAGGTAAATACTAGTTCGGAATCACTCTCGAACTGTATTAATACAATACACATACAAATGGAGGCGAAGCATAGTTACAAGTCCTAAGAGGTCAGCACATACCCCCACGTCTCTTATGACCATCTGACTATCATTTTCAGATAGCCTGTATCTAGGATACTATCTTCTAGGGTACGAGTCAATACCCCCCCATAAAGGTCCAATCGAGATAAGGCTGTCCCGGTGCGAAAACCTCTGTGATAGCAAGTAGCTCAGGTATGATTTTACAGAGATACATAATATATGCACAGTCATACAACCATATGTATAGATATTCACATTTTCCAAATTAGGTTCGTCCACGACCCATAATTATTATTATCCGTTCTTAGCACAAATTTTACTCAATTATCTCACATAACGGATTCGTCTCTTTTATTCTCATTTACAATTTATTTCAGACTTACTTCTCATCTCTCTAAGTATTCTCTCTCACTATGTATAATTTCAGTAGGTATACCATGGCTTACCTTCTGGTCTAAATCTTTCACGAGTCTCAATTCTTTAGTGAACGTACGCACAATTCCTAATGTATGAATAACTCACCGTTAACCCACAATTTCATCCCATATTAATTTCACTCAACGGAGTCTACTTAGGCCCTACTGATCCTCTTCATGTCCCATTATACTATTTAAAAGACATTCCAGGGTTCCCACGTATTTTATCCGAATTAAACAAAGAGGGGAAAAACATGTGGTTTTTCAGGAGGGATCGATTGATCGAGGAATGGGGTCGATCGTCGATCGATCGATGCTCTTGGTCTATCGATCGATCTAGCAGTTCTTGCCCAGTTTTCTGCAAATTTCAACCTACGGGTTCAATCATTCTAACCTCTCCAAACCTCTATAATTTCATCCCAAACTCCCATCAAAGTAATCCAAATGTATAAGTAATATATATAAACGAGTTCTAACGTAACGACATCGTAATTCCTCAACAAATCAATCAAAGAGGGTTTAATCCCAAATTTCTTTATAAAACCAAATTTTGCATGAATAATCACGAACCTCTATTTTAATCCAGACTTTCTTCCCAAATATCATAATAAATTCGTGGGTAATCCTCTACATATGATTAAGATTTCAGACTACATGGATTCTTCCTACAACACATATAAATTCTCTTTCAAAACATATAATTCTTCAATTAAAACATATGATTTTCATTCCTAGACTAACATGGAAGGAATATCAACTAGAAATCAACAAGATAGATACTTGTCTGGGATTCAAGGGTCTGATTTGTTAATGAAAAAGATATGATTGCATTCCTCATCATGCGATCCACATTTTGGTGGTGGTGGCGGTGAAATCGAGTGAGTTCTAGGCCTTGGATTGCTTATAAACTCTCTACCTTCTTCTCTAATGACCATTCTTAGGTTCTGTGTTTGTGAACCCTAAAAGACAACTCCTAATGTCTAATATATCCTAAGAAAATTCGTTGGTTTAATTACCCAAAAATACAAAATGTTTGTAATACCCTCTCGGGATGTCAATTAGGCCTAAAAATGCCCCGAGACCCAACTTAAATTCCCGAGTACACTTTTTTTACTATCTCGACCCTTCCGGACACTTTGGCGCACTCAAAACGACCATACGGGCGACTTATAATTTATTCACTTTTATAATAATAATTTAGTTCCGACACGACACACGCGTATCCTCACTTAAATTTCCATAATTGCCATATTATTCACTCGTGACAATATTAGTAAAATCAATCTCATATATTACTTTACTCATCTAGTAATATTCAACAAATTCCCAATAATTACTAACTCTCA
This sequence comes from Sambucus nigra, assembly GCA_949130495.1. Taxonomy (NCBI): domain Eukaryota; kingdom Viridiplantae; phylum Streptophyta; class Magnoliopsida; order Dipsacales; family Adoxaceae; genus Sambucus; species Sambucus nigra. The sequence goes on from OX422220.1 coordinate 401,530,572, forward strand.
TCACGTTAGTAAGTATTTAAAATAAAATTCCGAATTAATATTAAAATAATATCACAATTAAATTTAATAAATCCTCAATTTTAAAAGCCATAAAAATACGGGGTATTACATACTTCTCCCCTAATAACGGAATTTCATCCCGAAATTCGGAAAATAAGGTATGCCTGGTAAAAATAGATCTGGATATTTTATCAATACTCAAAACGGACTTACGGGTAGGGCGAATTTCTATAGTCCCCCCGTCTCACAATAAGCTTATTTAAAACTCTCAATACTATCAGTTATAGAGTCACACATTAATAACGACACTTCACATTGTGCTCTAATCCATTGCTATTTGCATAAGACAAGCCTACACATCATTGGCCCCCATTGTCTCAATATTATTGGGGGGCCGCACCTCACTACGTAACAATTACGCGTATTTATCTAAACATAAAACTCCCCATTTTGAGAGAAACCACATGAACATTTGACCACTCTTGTCAGTTCTTCCAATCTCGAATTTCGGCGACGTAACTCTTACGTCATTCAAAAGTCACCAAAAACAGTCGTGGTAATTCCACCACAGCCATTAGACTCGAACTGGGACGATCAAATCTCCTAATTATCCACTCACCTCTAAATAACCAGAGGGAGGATAGTCAAGGTTTTTCCACACAAAATTTCAATAAGCAGTTTGTCCACAATAAATAGGTACGAGTGCATCCACGGAACTCTACTGTACTAAACGTCACCTGCTAGATACATTCATTGTGGAAATCAAATGATCACCATGAATTCAAAATTACTTTCACGTGGCTCCACTAATCGTTAATCACCATTCACTTACTCCCCGGGTAAGGGTGATACAACCTACTCAAAACGAAATGTTATTTCCCACTGCTTTTTGAAATCCTGGTTTGAAAGTGGGGCTCAATGATCCCATTCTAGTTAAGAATAATACCGAGAAGAACCTCTTATTGATGCGATTCTTATTTTTAAAAAAAGGTTGGGGCACACTGTCTAATAGTGTATACCACCCAAAAGGATAATAATCACTTTCTTTTAGGTCAACTTATTCCACACTTTCTAAGGAACTCGTGACCTTACCTTAAAGTTGGCACCCCATCCAAGAAATTTCACACAATTGCTTATTTTATTTTATTTTAGGACTCGTAGGTTTGCTACAAAATTCTCTGGTTGATCCTCTCATTCCAATCGATTTCTATCTATGAGTGGTGCCAGCGGAGACTAATCTCTACATCCCTCCCAACATCGACTTCTACTTGTAATAACTCACATTAAGTGACACTTAACACACTCATTCTTTCCTTAGCGTATACCAAAAGTTTCGACCCGTGCACTTTTCTCCAAGATGTGCAGTGCTGATCCTTTATTCCTTACTAACATCATCATTCAACCTACACGCAAGTTGCTTTCAACACTTTACTAGGTAAAACTCCGCTCCGAGTGTTTTCCATAATAGTTAAATTTTATCCTTCTCAAGGGATACCCCTAAATGACTTCCCATAGCCTTCCAACTAAATTCGTGTTTGCTACTCTGATTGTACATGTATATATGTCTTATCATCCTTCCCACCACTCTTAATCCACTATTCCAGTTCCACCTTATTATGTCATTCTCACAAACATATATTCCCCGCGTCTATTCCCACGTCCTTTCAACTCGGACAACTCAAGCAATAGTTAACTAGGATGCCCACACACCATATAAACCGTGCATACTGGTGAAAGTATCACCTACGCTTCACACATAACACCCAATTCTTTATTTCCCTTGTGCTCAAAATGTGTTTGCAACACTTGGGTACTCTTAATAACCCTAAAAATTGAAATTTTTATGTCCTCCTTATAATCATTCTGCCCTCCAATTCGTGGTGATAAAAGCAAACTTTCAATGTTTCCTTACCACTCAACTGGCTCCATTGGACTTAAATCGTCACTTAACTCTAAATTAATTATAATTATCATCTCTCATGACGACTGAGGTACTAGACTCGTGGACTAATGACCAAAAATCTCTCTACTTCCAACCTTACGCTAAGTTTCATGCGTGGGATGTCTCGCAAAGTGAAATCCGAACAAGGAACCCCCCGATACACTATTACCTAGCAATATCGGTTATCGAAATTCGTTGGGTCTCCCGTTCATAACCTGCACCCCTCTATTTCGTCTCTTAACAGAAAAACTACATCCCCTCCCGTAATTGTAATGAAATAAAGAACTTTTTACTAATTGCGCTATTGCTCAGTATTGGTGGTAATCACATTCTATAAACCTCCTACGTATACAATCGGGGATCTCAAAATCCCATTCCCAAACATATGAATATAAGTATTAACTTTCACATTCCAAAAGGATAAGTATAACAATGCGCTCCTCCTAACACTAAGTCCTGAGCGCTATACATAATAATGAGTGAAATCTTTCCGCCCAATGGTAAACCCAATACACACTGAATCAAAATAACAAAGTCCCTAAACACCCTGGGATTAAACATTCTCATACAACTATACCCTTCGAAGTCTCTATAATATATAATATGAGTAGGAGCCCGACCTTATCGCAGGTGAGGTATTGCCAGAGCAAAACATGCCGCATTAGGCAGTAACCCCGATAGCCTTACAATCACTGCCCACTATCTTTTTAACTATTTATCTAAAACCATAATCAGTATAATAATATACTCGCATCTCACATCACTAAAATGGGTAAACTCGATAAAGTATATAACACAAACACTGCACCCATTTATCCTCCGCATATAACATTGAAGGCAACCCCACTATACCAAGGAAAACATACACATAATAATAATGCTATAGATATACGCAATAAATTCTTCTCACATGCAAATTTAGCAATAAACAAAAATGTAGTGACTCGCTCACGTCACATAAAACACGCCTCATCCTCCGAGGATAAAACTCATACTTCTACTTTGCCAATCGCCTTGGCTACTTAATGGTCTTCCGGACATAACGCGTCTGTCAGAACCAAATCGAAAATTACATTAACTATTTCCCTTGCAAGCACCATACCCATGTCCTTTTTCTCGCTTCGAATTTTTTTTAACTCCTGTGGTTTTACTCTCCACAAAATACCTCAACACATAACCCACTTATCTCCTGCCATACTGACCCTATTAGGGTTATCCTTCTCTCGGACTTAAATAGTCTTGATCCTGATGGCTACCCCCATCGTTCCCTTAGCTTTGTTGGCCCTAAGGAACATGCTACTAGCTTTAATAACCCTTACTGAATTCACCATTGTTTGGTAAGAATTTAGCTATCCGAATCATTTAAATGAGCCCCCTGATGGGTCTCCCCCTTGGGGCGCGTTGCTAACCGCGTTTTATCTAGTCTCACTCTACAATAAATTTTTCGATTACTTTAGCTCCTTTCACATAAGAATGTTAACATCTCTACGGATAATGCGTGACATTGTCACCATATGGATCGACTGTCCAACAGAATTCTCTTTAAGTGTGGTCAACTTTCCTCACGAGTTGACCTCCCACTTGAAATCTTCTCTACCGTTGGTATCCACTTCTGCTGATACAAGATTTGCTAAAAGTTTAAATTCATTTACAAGTGGACCCCTGTCCGGCCATTCCGTGTTGGGTTCAGAACAACGTTCACATCTTATTCTGAACAACTGATGAAGGAATGCGCGGTTAAGCTATACATAAGGTCCTTCCATTGAGGTAACATTTCACTATTAAATGTGGTGGTTGACTCCCACTATTATAACTTCGTCTCGACGATCAAGAAAAATTTTACCCCAAATTTTTCACTTCCAGTTAAGAAAACTCATCCATATGCCCAAGCCTTTAAATATATTACTTTCGTTGGGTAACACACACAATTCTCGCATTTCTAGAATTTCCGCTGAAGACTCTCCTCAATTTTCCATTTGATCCTCTCCCAAGCCTACTACGTTAGGTGAGTCTGATTTAGCTTCTCTTTCGACTATAATAGCACTTGGAATTTGTAGGTTTCGTCCTAGTCGTCTTTACAATCCTGGTCTCTCGTGCCATAATAGGGTGACCTCGACAACGGTCATCATCCAGGATCATACTTCATAACCTCACTAAGTCCGGCCTCCGCTATCCGCCCAACGACCCTCATCTGCCATACTTCATTGTTAGAACACATCCGAACACAAATAAGATTTACTAATATATACGTGATAGCAGGAGAACGAGATCACACCAAAGAAATCAACACTCCTAAATATAGGGTTCTATATCAAAGAAAGCTACACTGGAAGCATAATAAGCCGAACAGATCCTAAGGACACTAGAACCTGATACTCTGATACCACCTGTAACACGCCACCTAATTAAATACTGGGTGATCAGTCCTTTATTAAATTAACATCAAGGTAAACGATTAGTTCATTCTCAGCATCACTGTCGCAAAATAATTATTTCTAATTTAAACACCCTAAATAATTAAGCTAAGTGTCAAAACAATTTAAAGTCTTACTTTTTTTTAACTTTATTAAATTCCAATATGAAAACCTTTTTAATACCAAACAGTTTAAGAATCACATACATACTAAGGATGGAAATTAACACACAAGAATTAAACCATCTAGATAAACCAAACCAAGTTTAAGAACAATAAATGAAATCATCATGACAATAGCTAACTCTCTCAAAGAGTACTGACTACTAGAAATATAAATAAACATAAATCTCTGACAAATCCAAACGGAATAGGAATCAATGAAGAACTAAAGTAAGAATTGAATCAATGAAGAGGTCGTCTAAAGCAAGGACCTACAACTTCCACATAAGCTGCAACACGACCAATCCAAAGAACCTATGCAAGACGCCCGTGTGGCTGGGCACCTGTAATACATACATATATATACAAGAGAGAAATAAATGACAGAAAATGGGTCAGAGCCCGAGTATAAAATAGTTTTAAAAATAGTTTAGCAAGTATTTAAAATGCTTACCAGCTGATATAACCACCATGTTAGTGCGCGAGAATCTCTTGAGAATTCTCACCTGTCATCTAGTGTCCACGCCTACCGTACTACTGATCACATAAGTCTATCAAATTTATCCTCATGAAGTTTTATCTCGAGAAATACTAAGGCTATGATATTTAGTTTTTTAAAATTAATCTCTTCCATTTCTTACGTTACTTAGAACCACTCAGTACCGTTACAAAATTCACAAACACTTGTTATAAAGCTGAAGCATTTATTAATTACTTAACTACTTATACACACAGTAGAAAGTTTTCATATACATAAGTATATACATATATATATATATATATATGGTGCTAACATACTCTGCTACCAAGTCCCAGTATCACTCATACTTAGGTAAATACTAGTTCGGAATCACTCTCGAACTGTATTAACACAATACACATACAAATGGAGGCGAAGCATAGTTCCAAGTCCTAAGAGGTCAGCACATACCCCCATGTGTCTTACGACCATCTGACTATCATTTTCAAATAGCCTGTATCTAGGATATTATCTTCTAGGGTACGAGTCAATACCCCCCCATAAAGGTCCAATCGAGATAAGGCTGTCCCGGTGCGAAAACCTCCGTGATAGCAAGTAGCTCAGGTATGATTTTACAGAGATACATAATATATGCACAGTCATACAACCATATGTATAGATATTCACATTTTCCAAATTAGGTTCGTCCACGACCCATAATTATTATTATCCGTTCTTAGCACAAATTTTACTCAATTATCTTGCATAACATATTCATCTATTTTATTCTCATTTATAATTTATTTCATACTTACTTCTCATCTCTCGAAGTATTCTCTCTCACTATGTATAATTTCAGTAGGTATACTCTCACTTACCTTCTGGTCAAAATGTTTCACGAGTCTCAATTCTTTAGTGAACGTACGCTCAACTCCTAATGTATGAATAACTCATCGTTAACCTACAATTTCATCCCATATTAATGTTTGGTTTGTGTGCTGATTTAAACAATGTAGTTGATTTAATAAGGTGGCATATTTCTTTACATTCGGTCTATCTTTTAATTCATTTCGTGAAATATGTGTTGTTTTCATAACACTTTTTTATGTGTAATATGGGATTTGTGATAATGTCTATAATCAAAATCATTGTCTATGCAGGCCTGCTACCCATTCGACCACCAAGGGAACACATAGTTGAAGGCCAATATTTGCTATATTTGGAGCTGTAGGTTTCTTTCTTTCCCTCTGGGTGACATTTTCAACCCATTCTCAATCCATGCACTATCATGTTTACACAACTATCGTGTTTTGTTTGAGTAACTTAGGTATATACTTTGTTGAAAATTGTATATGTTATATGTCAGTGTTTTATGACCCTATTTTACGTATTTGTAAAACGCATCACCTGTGGAACTCAATTGAGGTATCTTCATTATGTTACTTCACTCTTGCATGATTTTATATCCGATATGCATGATAAAAATTGAAAAACTAAAATTGGTATTAAAGTATCCATAACTGTTGTTTCAATGTAGAGTACTCACGAATGTCAACTTTGTACGTAGCACCATTAGAACATCGATACTACTACCGCATATAACATGGTTTGATTTGAAGACCTATCAGTAAAGTATACTCTATTATATATTGTTTTTTATGCCCCAAGTGAAGGTAATACCCCAATCAAATGTATGGTTCATTTTTTTACTATATATTAGTTGTAGTTATGAAGTTGAATCTTTTTAGTAATTTGTATTTTACACTGGTTCAACTTTTCTCATATACTTAATTTTTTTATTTCCTCGAGTTTATTATTTATTCTCCATCCTCAGTTCAAAGTCTGATTTTTTTCTTCCGTTTCAGGTACAAGACTGTGCTTTATGGACTTTTCATCTCATTTTAATAAACTTAAACCCACTAGTGTACTTGATTTTAACTCAGTTCCGTGGTGATAATTCTTAGATTTGCTAAGTTGCCTCATGTATTGAGATGAACAATTATTATATTTCCAAAATTGCCTCATGTATTGAGATGATTTTTCCATTAATGGAATTTGGGCCATTTCTTTTTATTGGACCCATTGTCTGGATTTTTATTTGTGTTGTTCTTGCGGAATATTTGTATTGTTGTCATAATATATTTTTGATGGATAGTCCTATAAACAAAGAAAATTTTGAGCAAATTTTTTAAAATGTATATACATTGGTGGTTTCAAAAATAATTTCCAACTTAAAATTATTTGGTGGTGTGATGTTATTTGTGTGAGGTCCATGATGCTATTAATATTGTTGTGGAGGATTATTTTTTATTTCTTAAACATGGTGGATTGTCTTATAAACAAAAGTTGGTTTGCCCAATTTTTTAAATTTTTTAATAATTATTTGTGTTTAATAATAGTTTATCATTGTTACGAGGAAATTAATATTGTTGTTAGATTCTTTTTTTCTTAAGCATGGTAGATAGTCCTATAAAAAAGGAATCCCCAAAAGTTAAATTGTTTACATTCATTTGTGTTGTAAAATAAATTTTTTGACTTGATTATACAATATTCAATACTTTGGTATTTTTTATCCGTGCCTTCAGGCACGGGCATTCCGCTAGTATATATATATATATACACACACACACACACACACATATATATATATATATATATATGTGTGTGTATATATATATATATATATATATATATATATATATATATATATATATATATATATATATACACACACACAATCGGCACCCCACATAAATCTATGGTGCTGACATACTCTACTACCAAGTCCCAGTATCACTCATACTAAGGTAAATACTAGTTCGGAATCACTCTCGAACTGTATTAATACAATACACATACAAATGGAGGCGAAGCATAGTTACAAGTCCTAAGAGGTCAGCACATACCCCCACGTCTCTTAGCACCATCTGACTATCATTTTCAGATAGCCTGTATCTAGGATACTATCTTATAGGGTACAAGTAAATATTGCCCATAAAGGTCCAATCGAGATAAGATTGTCCCGACGCGGAAACCTCCGTGATAGCAAGTAGCTCGGGTATGATTTTACACAAATACATAATAAAAGTCACACAGTCATATGTATAGATATTCACATTTTCCAAATTAGGTTCACCCACGACCCATAATTATTATTATCCGTTCTTAGCACAAATTTTACACAATTATCTTGCATAAGGGATTCGTCTCTTTTATTCTCATTTATAATTTATTTCATACTTACTTCTCATATCTCGAAATATTCTCTCTCACTATGTATAATTTCAGTAGGTATACCCTCACTTACCTTCTGGTCTAAATCTTTCACGAGTCTCAATTCTTTAGTGAACGTACACACAAGTCCTAATGTATGAATAACTCACTGTCCCCCCCCCCCCCCTCATCCCATATTAATTTCACTCAACGGAGTCTACGTAGGCCCTACTGGTCCTCTTCATGTACCGTTATACTATTTAAAAGACATCAAGGGTTCCCACATATTTTATCCGGATTAAACAAAGAGGGGAAAAACATGTGGTTTTTCCGGAGGGATCGATCGATCTAGGAATGGGGTTGATCGATCGATCAGGCAGTTCTTGCCCAGTTTTCTGCAAATTTCAACCTACGGGTTCAATCATTCTAACCTCTCCAAACCTCTATAATTTCAGCCCAAACTCCCATCAAAGTAATGCAAATGTATAAGTAATATATATAAACTAGTTCTAACGTAACAACATCGATAATTCCTCAACAAATCAATCAAAGAGGGTTTAATCCCAAATTTCTTTATAAAACCAAATTTTGCATGAATAATCGCGAACCTCTATTTTAATATAGATTTTCTTCCCAAATATCATAATAAATTCGTGGGTAATCCTCTACATATGATCAAGATTTCAGACTACATGGATTCTCACTACAACACATATAAATTCTCTTCTAAAACATATAATTCTTCAATTAAAACATATGATTTTCATTCCTAGACTAACATGGAAGGAATATCAACTAGAAATCAGCAAGATAGATACTTTCCCGGGATTCATGAGTCTGATTTGTTGATGAAAAAGATATGGTTGCGTTCCTCGTCGTGCGATCTACGTTTTGGTGGTGGTGGCGGTGCAATCGAGTGAGTTCTAGTATTTGGATTGCTTTAAAAACTCTCTACCTTCATCTCTAATGACCATTCTTAGGTTTTGTGTTTGTTAACCCTAAAAGACAACTCCTAATGGCTGATATATCCTAAGAAAATTCGTGGGTTTAATTACCCAAAAATACAAAATATATGTAATACCCTCCTGGGATGTCAATTAGGCCTAAAAATGCCCCGAGACCTAACCTAAACCCCCGGGTACACTTTTCTGACTATCTCGACCCTTTTGGACACTTTGGCGCACTCGAAACGACCATACGGACGACTTATAATTTATTCACTTTTATAATAATAATTTAGTTCCAACACGACACAGACGTGTCCCGACGTAAATTTTCATAATTGCCATATTATTCACTCGTGACAATATTAATAAAATCAATATCATATATCACTTTATTCATCCATTAATATTCAACATATTCCCAATAATTACTAACTCTCGCCATGCTAGTAAATATTTAAAATAAAATTCCGAATTAAAATTAAATTAATATCTCAATTAAATTTAATAAATCCCCAATTTTAAAAGCCATAAAAATACGGGGTATTACACCCCTTTTCTTTTGTTTATGCTTTTTCTTTATTTCCCTTTTCCCATTTGATATAAAAGGAACCCTTTTGTTTATATGTAAGGATATCTTCATTTTTACTTTGTTGCTAGGTTAGGGTTTGAGAGCCACTTTGGGGGTTTTTGTTGGAGTCACCCCTCTCATCCATTTTTTGTTAGTTTCCACTATTAATGTAAGTTATACTTTACTATTCATTGCCTTCCCTCTTTAATTTATGCTTTGTGCCCTAGTTTTTCATGTTTTATTTATTTCTTGCCTAGTTAACTTTGTGTAGTTAATTTAATTAGTTGTGTTTAATTAATGTTTGAAAGTGCCCAATATGTGTGTTTCAAATCAAACCAAATTTTATTGCCAAAAATTGTTCAACTTTTAATTATGCACCAAACCAAGTTGTGAAAACCCAATTCTTACTTTAAACTAATTTGATCTTGATTAATCCTAAACATGCATCTAGTGATTATAGCAAGTAAAATAAAGTAAAGAATACTCACAATGCCGGATGTACGAGGAAAAAACCCAAAACGGGAAAATAATCTCGGACGACCCAAGCCAGACAATCACTATGAACAATGGTTTTACAAAGACAAATTAGCCTTACTCAATGACTCGATCCCCACGGGTCTTGACTCTCCTTTTGATCTTCAACCGTTCTTCAGTAGTGCCCACGCAGAAATTCCGTCTTCCACGATACCTGTCCACAACACTCGACTCCACGAATGTCTCGGTGTCCACTGATTTACATTGATTCGTCTACGATGTCGAACAAGAAGTCCTTCTCTTTTCTTCACCATAAATCCCTGATGTTCAATGGCATAACAAATAAACTTGGTGCAACAAGATCACGTAAGCATATAAGGATGATAACTCGGATCTTTGCAAACTCTAAAGATGTGTTTAATCTTTTAAACCTCAGAAAACATGTTCTAAACTCGTACTGGATGGTATACTATTTTTCCAGAATGCACACATATAAAACTCTCATAGAAACACGCTTTAAATAAGATTTAAACGCCGCCTCAAAAATCGTGTCGTTCGAACGACAATGCCACGTCGTTCGTGCGACATATGCATCTCGTTCGAACGAGATCCTTATGTCGTTTGAGCGAGCTGACGTGGCAGTTTGACTTTTTGACATTTAGTTCAAAACGTATCTTTTAAAAGAGATCCAAAATAGTCAAACTCTATTTCGAGTATATCAGAATAAAACGGAGTGTAAACAATTAAAACATTTTAAAATATTTTTCTTTATAAAAATACGTCCTTATCTTTTATAAAAATAATTCCGAGCACCATTAATTATACGCATTCATACTTGAGTGATCTCGGAATGCAATTAACTTTGAAGACGATTAAACTTGCACTAATTAAACTTCGCCATGATTTAATTCTTCGAAGCTTTGTCGCAACGTCTTCAATTTTCTTCAATACATCATAGACCAAGAGGGATCGTGACAAAATAGAAATCTCCCTATGACATATTACAAACACAGTTTTGTTCACGGAATTAAGTCAAAACAATACAGGGACTCAATTAGAAATTTATGTCCTTACAAATCTCCCCCTTTGACTATTCTGGGACAAAACTAAACAAGTGAAATGCCCAAGTCGGACCGTCAAGCCGTATGACGCCTAAATCCCATCCCATAAACCCAAAATTAAAAATACAGGACACGAACTAGAATATGTAAGATCGACGAGCATAAACTGTTTGAATGTGATGTAGACTTGAAATCTCAACTCGCTGAAGCATACCTACACACATGAAACAAACAAACAAATACCCATTGAATTATGGAGGAACAAATGAAACCAATATATTTATCCAAATGATACCAAACAATAATTAGATAGAAATATGAATTAGGTCTGAACAATCATTTGTTAAATAATTTGAGTAACAAACCGATACCAATAAATAAAATGATATCAATGTGTACTACCAATTTGAGATACCAATTTGTAAACATATGTAAACCAAAACATGCTCAAATCTCCCCCTATATCATATACATCTCTCTCCCTTTTTGTCTCGAATAGACAATTCGATGAAAAGATAAATCCATCAAAATATCTAGCAAGAGAATATACCAATTTGAATCAAAGAGAAATCACTAGATAATCATGAAACAACCAGCTAAATATGATCAAGAAATGACAAATCAGTAGCTAGTAAACTAAGGAATCACGCAAAGAATATAGAAATTTAATCAGGTGTGATAAACGGACTCATATGCAAATATTCAATTTTGAACCAATATAACCTGCATATAAACCATTCAGTCTAGAAACGCTTCCAGCAGTACCAAAAATATCACCAAAATAAACCAGAGGACTGCAAACCAATCAAAAGTAAGAAATTAGCCTGTCGTTCGAACGAGCCAGGGACGTCGCTCAAATGAGTTGAGGATGTCTCTCGAACGAAGTACAACTGTCGTTCACACGACATGGGTATGTCATTTGAACGACTTCTCACGACCTGTTAACATTTCCCAGATTCCTAAAAATATTATATAATATTACCCAGTGAAAAAATTTCCACAAAAAAATTCCAGGAAGGGATTGACAGAAGCAAAATAGTAGGATTTTAACACAAAATGCAAAAACTCATAAAAACTAAAAATGTGAGTTACATGCAAACATAGTACTGATGTGCTCAAACATGGTTATGAAGTGAATGGACGTGAAATTACAACAAATGAGTCACAATTCCAACACATCGAAACGATCAAGAAGCTCTAATTGATAGCGATAAATCATCAAAATTTATCATAGCCTTATGACAATTAGAGTGTGAGCTTAATGAACTAAACATACAACATGCGCACAAATCCAGAATTTTGACGATTCCACAAATAATAGTGTCAAATTGCAATGTTTCAACATTACGGTTAGTTGTGCAAACCTGTTTAAATTTTTAATCCATCCAAACTCCCTCAAAAATATCATATTTTCTTTGGAATGAACTAAAATAATTTGGACCTTTTCTTAGCATATTGCATTTTATTTTAGGCTCTTTTAAACGGTGGCTTTCACGACGAGTTAATTTTGAACTCTCGCAGCCCTTTCCCGTGAATCACTCAACATTTTTTCAATTCAAATCCTCATGGTAAACGGTTCTTACATGCACACTTCTCCTTAAATCTACTTACGCATAGATGACAAGATTGAGATAAGAATGCCTCACCAAATTCAAATATGCAAGAGACGTAAAACATCCATATAAACTCGTGCATGTGTGCAATGTTGGCATATATACAAAGTCGAATCAAAATGCATATCAACTTCGAAACAACCCCATATAAAAAATGGTTAAGATCATTCTAAGCATCGATAATAATGACCAAATGTCCTAGCCACATGGATAATGAAATGATGGGGGGGGGGGGGGGGGGGGGTCCAAGCACACCATTATGCCACATCAAACATGTAAACTCAAAAACAAAAAACCGAAAATCTTTTTGACTTTTCAAAAGTTTTCTCAAAACACAAAATCTTTTTGTATTTTTCAAATAAGACTCAAACAAATGAAAAATATAATACAAAGATATAAACATATCATAACACTAGAAAATTATAAACATGATGGAAGGGCTAGAGTATGACAAAAATTGCAAGATACTAACTATAAGAAATAGCAAGATATGAATCATGTGCATGCATGTGAGAATCAACTAACGAAGCATTTAACATCTCTAAAACGGATTTCCTAACCCAAACAGGTGTATACCTAACAAAAAGGGTTTTGGGAACCAATGGGACACTACGTTTAATCTTCCTAGGGTCTTTTCTAAGATCAAAACAAAAACTCTTAAGGTGACCTTTCCTACCACAATGCGAACATGTGAAAAACGATGAGGAACGGGACCTTTAGATTGACCTTTTCTAATACCCTCGGATGTGGTTAATGCTCTAAAACAAACTATGGTTTTGGCTTTTACAATCGAACCACTAGAACAAGATAAGCCGCTACCATCACAACTCGAGTCATTTAAATCATTTTTTAACTTCAAATCTTTCGACTCAAGCAAACGATTAGACTCCTCAAACATTCGGGACTCCTTCTTTAAATTTTCAATTAATTTAGAAGGTTATCTTTCTCCCCCTCAATGTGAGCAAACTTATCCCTAGGAGCCTTTTCTCATGCCACAAAATCATTAATCGAATTATTTTCCTCAATGGCACAAACTCTAGAATTTTTTAAATACTCTAACTCTTTTTTCTAAAACGAGGACTCTATCATCACTCTCCTTTCTGCCCAATTTTAATAAAGTAAAATTTTTAAAAAAGGAACTGAACTTCTCACGAAAAATATCTCTTTGAATTTTAAAATTCTGCAAATATTCAATCCTATTTTTGAAACCTTAATTTTCTTTCTCCAGAACTTCAATACGTTTTGCAAACTTTAAATTCAAACAATGTAAATCGTCAAAGCTTAGAGAATCCATCGAGAGAAAACAAACACATGAGAGATAAACACACATGATCACAAAATAAATAAATTATGTTTTCTATCTGTGATACCAATTTAAAAGTGCCAAATACGTGTGTTTCAAATCAAACCAAATTTTATTACCAAAAATTGTTCAACTTTTAATTATGCACCAAACCAAGTCGTGAAAACCCAATTCTTACTTTAAACCAATTTGATCTTGATTAATCCTAAATAGGCATCTAGTGATTAAAGCAAGTAAAATAAAGTAAAGAATACTCACAAAATCGGATGTATGAGGAAAAAACCCAAAATGGGAGAACAACCTCGGACGGCCCAAGACAGACAATCACTATGAACAATGGTTTTACAAAGACAGATTAGCCTTACTCAATGACTCGATCCCCACAGGTTTTGATGCTCCTTCTGATCTTCAACCATTCTTCAATAGTGCCCACATAGAAATTTCATCTGCCACGATTCCTGTCCACAACACTTCACTCCACGAATGTCTCAGTGTCCACCGATTGGCTTTGGTTAGTCTACGATGTCGATCAAGAAGTCCTTCTCTTTTCTTCATCGCAAAACCCTGATGTTCAATGGAAAAACAAATAAACTTAGTGCAACATGATCACGTAAGCATATAAGGATGATAACTCAGATCTTTACAAACTCTAAGGATGTGTTTAATCTTTTAAACCTTAGAAAATATGTGCTAAACTCGTACTGGATGGTATACTGTTTTTCCAGAATGTACACTTATGAAACTCTGATAGAAACACGCTTTAAATAATATTTAAACGCCGCATCAAAAACGTTGTCGTTCGAACGACAATGCCACGTCGTTTGCCAGAAATAGGCATCAAGTTTGAACGAGATCCTTATTTCGTTTGAGTGAGCTGACGTGTCAGTTTGACTTTTTAACATTTAGTTCAAAACGTCTCTTTTTAAAGAGATCAAAAATAGTCAAACTCTATTTCGAGTATATTAGAATAAAATGGAGTGTAAATAATTAAAACACTTTTAAAAATATTTTAAAATATTTTTCTTTATAAAAATACATCCCTATCTTTTATAAAAACAATTTCGAGCACCATTAATTATACGCATTCATACCCGAGTGATCTCGGAATGCAATTAACTTTGAAGATGATTAAACTTGCACCAATTAAACTTCTTCATGATTTAATTATTTGAAGCTTTGTCGCAACGTTTTCAATTTTCTTCAATACATCATAGACCAAGTGGGATCGTAATAAAGTAAAAATCTCCCTATGACACGTTACAAACACAGTTTTGTTCATGGAATTAAGTCAAAACAATACAGGGACTCAATTGGAAATTTATGTTCTTACAATGTTGTTCATCATGCTTAGTGGCTAATTTAAATTAGGTTGTGTTGGGTTGAACTCACCTAGGGTTGATAGGTTTCTTTACTTTGGTGATGGTATTTCATGGGTTTATTTCGACTGGGTTGTCACAATTTTTACGCCTAGGAGATTTAATGGGGGTATATCACGTATGTCCCGTATTTACAACCTTGCGTGCATAATTTTTGGGGTATTTGTTGAGGCCAAAACCATAGTAATCTTTTATGCGAATTTAGGGGTGTGACAACTCTTGATTAATTAATTGACGAAATGAGACGCAATCTTAATAACTCGTGAACCTATGTAATCATTTATACCAATTAACTCGGGGTGAGGGATATCTAACGCAACCTATAGTTTTCATTCTCTTGTTAACTTAGTTTAAATACACTCACATAGTATGATCTTTTCTCTTTATTATCTTTTATTTTTTTAACATTACCTTTTACACTTTTATTCCTGAACTATTAAACCAATTAAATTCTAGCAACTCGTTTCTATGGATTTTCGATACCCGGACTTGGCCGCTATACTCTCTTTTTGAGTGTAGTCAATAGTTTAGGTTTTTGTATTTTGGAGGTGAAACGAATAACGATCAGTGTTTGACATGACGCTACTTTTCATGCTTAATCACCGTGTTTTTAAGGAATTTGTCTAGTCAGAGCCTATATATTCTCCTATTAAGAGGTTTGACTCTAATGAGTTAGGTTAAAAAATACTTCCACTATTGGTGTGGAATTTCTTCTGATATTAATTGAGAATCCTATTCCTAAAGATATTCTTCCTTTGAATTTAATTGTTGACGTTCCTCCTGAGATAAAGAAATCCCAGAAGAAAGGTGCCACTTCTGGTGGTGGATCGAAGAGGAAAACCTCCACTCTTGTCAGTTCATCAAAAGAAGAAGGTGGGTCTAAGGCCTCCAAGAAGTCTAGGACAAACAAAGGATCTTTTAACCATACTGGTATTCCTCCCGGTATAATCAAGCCTACAAATCTTATTCTTGTAGATAAGGTAAAGAATTTGGTATCTGAATTCCTTTCTCAAATGGTGGTCAGGCGTGTTTCTTTTGTTTACGTTTCTACTGGTTTGGTTAGATAACCACCAATTGACCATATTATTGAATTTACTTGAGTTTTTTAATGATAGGTTATATAGAATAACTATCAAAGTAGCGTTGCAATATGTTGGTGAAGAATCACAATAAAAAAATATGTGAATCCAACTCCAGTACCTTCAGCTTCATCTGAATATATTGTGGAAATTAATCTAAATAATTTTTATGGATGCTTCCACACCAATTAATCCTCCATCAACTGTTGTAGAATATCGACACGTAATTTTTTTATATGTTTTTATAATAAGTGTTGAGTTATTTCCTTATATATTTCATAATTGCTCTTTTTTCTTAAGATAACACACCCTAGTCTGTTGAGATTGTGCCCATTCTTGATGACACTCCTCCTCAAGAAGGACCTTTGGGTTCACGTGTTGAAGAAACCATTGTTCTATCTTCTAACTTTCCCATATATTTAAGAGTTGGGCGTGATTAATTTCTCCACCTTCCATTTTAGTAAGGAAATTGCACATGGTCGAAGAATTTGAGAAGGGATCCAGTGAAAAGTGTTAATGTCACGAATCTTCTTGGGTGTGATTTTTCGAATAATACACTTTCTTGGTGACTTGACTTATCACTTACCTAGATTCTTTTTATAAATTTACCTAATTGGTAAATTTTTGTTGCATTTTATGCTAACTCTTTTTATCTTTATTTATTGCAACCATTAGGAGAACATAATTCCCTAGTTGTACCTCAAGTGATATATCTTGTTGATGATGTGTCTGCCCAAGCAATGGAAGTTGAGGTTAATTTTTTTAGGATGGAGAGAGTTGAATCTTCAAATCATAATGACCCAGGACCAATGACCTATGTTAATTGTGAAGATATTAAGTTTGCGTATGGTGCCCCATTCCAGGTATGGCACCTGTAAACTATTGTCGCCAGTTTATTCATTACAGTTCTTTCGTCTCGAGATAATTTTGCACTTTGGTTGGTCGAATATTTTCCTCCCATTTAGAGAATTTTGTGGCCAAATGCTTGAAAATGGAAAATATGTTGATGGTTTATCATTTGCAAGGCATGACAACTGTGATCGAATATATTGTTAATGTCTCATCCTCTTCATTGAACAAGTCCGTCATCAACAAGAAATTAGGTTTCCTTCGTGATATGCAAAATGATGGTTTTATCTTCAATGGATCATCAATAGTCTCAAATATTTTAAGGACCTATATATGATGACTTATTGTTCTCATTATCTGAGGAATATTGAAAATTTGGGGGTCCAATAAGGAAAGTTGAAGGAACTTGTTCCCAAATAAATCAAGCTCCTCAAATGGTGAAATATGATGAAGAAGCTCTAGCATATGCAAAAGGTTTATATGAGGACAAACTAACGAATAAGGTCGAAGTTAATTTTATAATATCATCCATGTTTGATTACCAAAAATAAGTTTCTATCGATGTAGATTTATCGATTAGGGAAAGTTTCTTTACTATACAAAACTAGCAGTTTCTCTAGGAATGTAATTGTCTTTTTACTATGTATTTCTCGATAATGGTCCCTTTTTGTGTAAACTTATTTACCAATGAAACACAAAGAATAATAATTTGTATATGTGTACTTTGATTCAATTTTATTTCTTAAATACTTGTCAATTTTTATTCATAATAATTTATACCAAAAATTACGCGCGTTCCAACTAAGCTTTTTGGAAGTACAAAATATGAACAAAGAATAAATGTTTTTTCATATAAAGTATACTTTCAACCATTTGTTATTCACTTTAAATAAGTTATCCTCTTTAACATTTGAAATTAAGCAATAACCTAAATCACGAGCTTCTTTTACAACATAAGGCCCCCTCCCCCCGAAAAAAAATTATTGCAAACTTTGGCAAATGTAGTCCTCTGATTTGGTTTTTGTGACACCCCGTCTATTAAAATAAGATGTGGCCGTCCCGATACTCCAATAATGACAGGAATGATATATGGTCCATTCTTAGCATCACTATGGTACAGATAGTATACGAGATAACCACCCATTATTTTAGAAAACTGATTGCCAAATTTATTTTGTAAGTTAATGAAAAACATTTAAACAATCCAATTTAAAAGGAAGGTGGATAAAATAAAGACATGTAACAAATCAACAACCATATACATCAAAATAACCGAATAAGCTGTCGGTTAACAGACCCATACAATTAGGTTAGACCGAGTATTAAAGTACAAAGTCACATGATATAATACAAGTACAAAACTTGGGCAACACGACTTAATGCATAACCGGTCATAACTAGAATACAAAAAGATGGAAGCGTCTATATCAACTATCCCGTAACATCCGCAAAGTGTTACAGCTCCAGGACACTGGAATAGAAAAGTCAATACGGGCGTCCTTGCGATTGAGCACCTAGGAGAATATAAGATTCATGCAAAACAGAGAGATATAAAGGGGTCAGGGCCCTATTTAATATGATCACTAAGAGAATAAAGTGCATGACAGTTATGGACAATTTAATTACCATGAATAAACTTGTTTCGTTCACCATAAATAATGATAAGGAATATAACCTTTCTATCTAAAAGCATAACCTAACGCAATAAGAATAACAATGATCACAATTCATTGGTGTAGGAGAATATAAATAAAATATTACTTAATGAGATTCCATTTCCTTTTTACACAATTTCATTTCACCGTTCCTTTTTCTAATTAGGAAACGTATTAAAGCAATTTACATCATAAAGTGCCGTATTATCAATAAAATCCCACTTTAATAAGAATAGTTATATTTGACAACATATAACGATTCTAAGACCATCCTTCCAGGGTTTCCCCACTGGATGCACCCCTAAATAGCTATTATCTTCTAGGGCCTATAACCAAGACAACCTGGGCATCCTACATCCTGTGACGATGGGAAACGGCCATATACCTTAGACAGTGAGTCATAACCACACCCATAATTCCCTCACTTCGAACAATAATCACACAATATAATAACCGGTCCTATGGCCGAGGACTATATTCACTCTGCATTCACTAGCCAGGGGACTTCACCTCATGCGCGTAACTTCCCCTATGATAGCATTTAGAGAGGTGTGTATAAGAAATTTATCATTCACAAGTTATTCCCATTTTTAAAATATACATTAAGTCTTTATCCGGAGCCATAGGCGTTTAATGTCATCATTATAAACTTCAACATTTAATAAGCCCCCAAATTAGTCTCCAAAAATTTATGACATTACTATAAGCCACTAAGTACAGTATAACTCAAACACGTCTCTAAATTTCCACAATTATATGATCCTACTCTTCCCTAGTCTCAAACTAGTTCGTTCAAGAAAGAACCACCCTAACGTCTATTTCATAAACCCCGAGATAAGCCCGAGTATCCTCTTTCTAATCTAGTGTGGTTACATACCTAAGGTACGTCTCTAATACCCTTTATTTTATCCTAAGATAAATTTCCTAGGTCCTAAGCCTACAAGAAAAGAGTTACAAACTAAGTTAGAAAAATATCCCAAGACAACAAGAATTCCGAATTGATTCGCCCTGGACGAATCGATTCGGTCAAGAAGACCCAACATTCTTCATACTGCTGAATCGATTCGGATAAGCCGAATCGATTCACTCATCACAGACCTGTAGCTTACCCCTTTAGCGAATCGATTCGCTAGGGGCGAATCGATTCGCCTGGGCCAGAATGCCCAATTTCAGCCATGGATGTTAATATCCTACTTTTCCCAAAACTCATTTCTTCTCCATTTTTACCCACAACAACCATCATTAATCCAACCCAATCCATGCTATATGAATACTAGCTACTATACTCAACACAAATCAATCTAAACAATATGGAAGGGTTCAAATACCACAAATTCATTAAAACCCATATTTGTTCAATTGATTCCAATACACAACTATCACTACAATTTAGTCACCCTAAATCATATATTAGCAAGTAAGAAACTTGCCTTAAGCTGAAATCTCGGATTTCCTTCCCGTAGATGCAAGATCAAACCCAATTTCTTCAATTCTCCTTCTTTCTCTTCTTTTTCCCCAAATTCTCTTACTCTCTCTTTCTCTCTAGGTTTAGTAAGAATACACTTAGGATATAAGAGGGTTTGCAAGGCCTAATCATTACCTTAGCATTAATTCCCATATTTAAATGTTAATACACTACTAACATGACTCGTAATTACATAATTAAGTCATAACCTGTCAAAAGTTCCCGGAACCCAAAAATACAATATGAAACTTATTTTGACTATTTTGAATATTTCGGGATTGACCGCGCCCTCTAAATTGGCATCCGGAATAATATAAATCATTTCAAGTTCCAACTTCATTTAAACCATAAATGCAGTTTAAAGCACAACGACACCATGAATCGTAACATGATGTTATTTACATTCACATAACAGTACATATGCAAAATCTAGTAAATATTATCTTTTAACTCACTTAAAATAATATTTACCCCATTATCTAATATTTTATATAATTACCTCACATGGAAAATTAAGATAAAATCAATTACTCAAAATTAAGGGTTATTAGAATGTGTGTGCTTGATTTCAAAGGAGGTTGGGAACAATACCTTCTCTTGGTCGAATTTGCTTATAATAATTCGTACCAATTTACTATTAGGATGGCCCCCTATGAAGCATTATATGGTCGACAGTGTAGATCACCTACTTGTTGGTTGGAAGTAGGGGATAATAAATTTCTTAGACCTGAGATGATCCAGGATACTTCTTGAAAGATTGAAATTATTCGCAATCGCATCCGAATTGCTCAAAATCGTCAGAAGAGTTATGCTGATGCGAATAGAAGGCATGTGAATTTAGAGGTTGGAGATCAAGTTGTGGTGCGAGTTTCACCGGTGAAGGGTAAAAAGCGATTTGGGAAGAAAGGAAAACTTGCACCACGCTACGTAGGTACTTTCCCCATTATTGCTAAAATAGGCCCAGTAGTTTATCAACTTGCCTTACCGAAACATTTACAACAGATTCATGATGTGTTTCATGTTTCATCCCTGAAAAAGTATAAGAGGTGTGAAGGAGCTCACTGGCACGTTCGTTTGAATGATATTGAATTGCAGCCCGATATTTCATACGAGGAACAACCAGTTACAATCTTATATCATGGGGAGCGTAGGCTAAGATCTAGAGTGGTGCCCTTGGTTCTGGTCTGATGGGGACATCATAATGTCGAGAAGTCAACATGGGAGTGGGAGGACGATATGCGAGAAAAATATCCACATCTCTTTTTGCAAGGTACGCCTAAATTTTGAGGGCAAAATTCCCTTATAAGGGGGGAGTATGTAATAACCCTTACTTTTGAGTAATTGATTTTATATTAATTTGCCATGTGAGGTAATTATATAAAATATTAGATAATGGGGTAAATATTATTTTAAGTGAGTTAAAAGACTGTTATGCGAATGTAAATAACATCATGTTACGGTTCATGATGTCGTTGTGCTTTAAACTGCATTTATGGTTTAAATGAAGTTATAACTTGAAATGATTTATATTATTCCAGATGCCAATTAAAAGGGCGCGATCAATCCCGAAATAGTCAAAATAGTCAAAATACGTGCCATATTGTTAGGCCTGACAATTCGGGTTGCCGTGTCGTGTTCGGGTCGTGTCGAGACCTGATATTTCTAGATATACCATTGACACGAACACGGCCCGTTTAAGTAATCGTGTCATTGTACCCGACACGAACACGAACCTATTTATAAATAGGTTACACGACATGACCCGCTAACGACACGACCCGTTTAACCCGTTAAATGAATAGGTCGTGTCCAACCCACTAACATGACACGACCCGTTTAACCTGCTTAATAAATAGGTCATCAACAAGGGGAAAACGACCCGACTGATTTATAACCTATTTAGTAATTAGGTCAAGTTTAACCTGTTTACATGATCCACCTGTTTATGATATTAAATAATTTTTACTATTTATTTTCAAACACAATTTAACAAATAAACATCACAACGTTAATCAAGAAAATATTTATCAAATCTAATAAACATAACATAATAATACCACCATTAAGTCATTATCCAAAATAACATCACACAACAAAGTCTAATCCATTGGATTAAATCCATTATCTATTACAATACATTCAAATTTTCAAGTTCAAATTACAATTTGTAAATCTTCAACCAAATTGCAAAAAAATGTCATGCTCCACTCTATCCAAAAGCTAGTCTCCTTCCATTTCATTTCATACCTACGAACAAAAAAAGTAGTGAGTATAACGCACAATAAGATTAAAAAAACATATAGGATACTTAAACTATATATTAATATGCAATATTTACCTCCTCTGCAATTGATTGATGTTTTTTTGAAACCGATCTCATTTTTTCACCCCAAGTGCTATATAGAAATATACAATATCAAAATATATAACTCATAAGTACACAATAACTTATCACATGAATTTAACATAACAATTTGCTCACTGGAAATAGAGGTCGAGCATTGAGCATCAGATGATTGATTTTCTTCTTTGTTAATATCCAAATTCAAGATATCCTCTGTGAGATCGTCAATTTGAGCTTGTGCCGCTTCTACATTCATAATTATTAAGTATATCAAAAGTTGTAATGATAAAACAACTAGAACAAATGTATTATAATTTATATTAACCGTTAATAATTACCAATAACACTAAAAAGCCAATCTTTTGTGCAAAGCAACGCCTCGGCCACCTCCGATTTCAATGAACTTCTATATTGATCAATTATCCTCCCACCAATGCTAAAGGCCGACTCTGAAGCCACGGTTGATATAGGAATGCTCAAGACATCTCTTGCCATTGATGCGAGTTGGGGATACCTAAATTGATTTGCTTTCCAAAATGCCAAAATGTCCAAATTGGCACTCCTTTCAATCCTTGGTTCGTCCAAATAAAGTTCAAGTTGTGACTTTTGAGAACAAGAACTAAATTCCGCACTTTCAAAATCATCAAACTCCTACAAAATAAGATGAAAAAAACATAGATATGAGTTAAAAAAGACCTAAACTTGAAGTCAATAGAACTTAGCAAATGTACTTAATATTTACCTTCAAAACATCATGTGTATCATCCATGGTAAATGAATCATGATTAAAGTTATCACCCATTTTGTTTTGTGCCGAGGTAAAAGGAAGCTTAACATCATATTCACCAAAGAGGATGAAATTTTTTTCTCGTACTTCCACAAATTCAAGTGAGGCCATCCCATACACTTTCTTGTAGCAAAAATCCACAAAATGAATTTTGTACCGAGGATCTAATATCACCGCTATTGCTAATATCATGCTAAAATCTACCCAATACTTCTCAAACTTTGCATACATCATCACAGCCATGTTTTGTAAGTATGGATAACTACTTTCCATGTGTTTTTTTAATGTCAAATGGGCCATAAACACTAAAGGGAAGTACAAGTTTGCAGTAGGATATTTCGTGCCAGAGAAAATACAAGTTAAACTATAAAAACACTTAAAAACTTGCATATTTTCTCAATCTTCGCCCACTCACTCTCCGAAGGACAATGCTTATAATTAGAATCACTTAATTACAAATGGGAAAACACATCAAGAAAAAAAGTTCACTCTCAAGCATTATAAATGTGGAATTCCATCTCGTGGGAACATCTTGTCTTAACCCTCTTTTAACATCAAGTGACAATAATTTTGCGCATTCAACAAAGCTTACTTTCCTCGCTTGTGAGCCCTTAATGTACTTACAACTTTCACGATTTTTTTGCACACCCACATCAATTTCTTTTAAACCATCTTGAATTATCAAATTGAGGATATGTGCACAACATCCAATATGAAAGAAGTCACCATTGCATAAAAGTGATTTCCTAGCATTCAATTGTGTACGACACATACTAACAAATGTATCATTTGATGAAGCGTTATCAAGGGTCATGGAAAACAATTTTTTTTCTATCCCCCAATCCCTTAAAAAGGAGAAAATTTTATCACATAAAGAAATACCATTATGGGGCGGTGCCATGTATGAAAAATTTAAAACCCTTTTTTGTAACACCCAATCCTTGTCAATAAAATGTATCGTGAGACATATGTACCCATCTGTTACAACTGAAGATCACAAATCAGAAGTTAAACACACTCTACCAGGAGCTACATCAAACATTCTCTTAATATTGACCTTCTCTCTATGAAACATTTTCAAAACATCTGCTTTTGCTGTGTTACGGGATATGAGTGGTGCATCCTCACGTAGATAAGAGAAAACTTCTTTTATATCCTTGTATTCAACAAATGAAAAAGGTAAATCATGCATTATGATTTAGTCAATTAACATCTGCCTAAATAATTTGGCACTAAATTTTGGGGCACCCAAAGATATTGAATCTGAACCAATTTGTTGTTCAACAATTAACTGCCCAATATCACGTGTAGTAATTTTTTGACATCGATTCTTATGTCACGGTAAATTATCGATTCCGTACCTGCTATCGAAAATGACGATGGACCCACATTTCTTACACTTACATCTTTGCTTGCCCTCAACACCATTTTGTTTGAGAATTTCAAAGAATGGCCACACGTTGGAAGTGCATCGTCTTTTGCGCTTTCCACCCTTAATTTGGCTTTTAGTATTAGTACCAGATTCTTTATTCAGATCCACAACATCATCCTACTCCTCATCTATTATTTCATTAACATCAATAGAATTGTCAATTACATTAATATCAACTCCATCGGATTCCATCTGCAAAGAATAAAATAAAACGAATTTGTATGTTTTGTCAAAAAAAGAGTGTGTATGTTCTGTCAAAAAACTGAAATGGTGTCAGAAATGAATGTGTAGAAAAATAGAAAAAGAAATTATAACAGATTTCGTTTTGAGTTATGTCTAAAAACAAATTTTCTTTTTTTTTTATGTTCGTTTTGAGTATTGTTTAAGATCAAATTTCTTTTTTAGTATGTATGTTCGATTTCTTCTTTTTTAGTAGGTATATCATCCAAACGTTTAAGATCAAAGAAATCGGTAACCAAAAAAAGAAATCGGTAACAGAAAAAATAGTGAGATCGCAAAATAGATTTGAACCATAGATCGGTAACAGAAAAAATATATAGTAAAAAAAGAAATCGGTAACAGAAAAAATATATCGTAAGAAATCGGTAACAGAAAAAATTGTAACAGGAAGAAAAGAAGAAGTCGTAATAGGAAAAAAATAGGAAAAAATAAGAAAAAATCTGAACCATAGATCGGCCGTGGGTTCTGGTTGTTCACTGGTGGGTTCTTGTTGTTCGCCGACCGTGGGTTCTTGTTGAGAGAGAAGAAGAAGTAGAATCAAATTGTGGTTCTTGTTGAGAGAGAAGAATAAGAAGAATCGACCGTCCATGGTGGGTTTTTTGTTCTTATTGAGAGAGAAGAAGAAGTTTGGTGTTTTTTGTTTTAGTGTTGTAAACAGTTGATAGTTTTTTTTTTACCTATTATATGGGTAAATTTAACTTTTGTTTTGACCATTAGATCATACTGAAAACACAATGTAACGGCTAAAAATAAATAGGTCTTAAATAGGTATTTTGACACCAAAATGACCCGAATTGACACGATTATTATTCGTGTCAATTATGGGTCAATTTCGAGTTAATAGGTGCTACACAAAACACGACCTGTTTATTAGACGTGTTAAATGGGTCTGACCCAAAATTGACCCGCACCTATTTAAGCATGACCTAACTTGCCATCTGCATGTCGAGTTCGTGTCGTGTCAAAAATTGCCACCCCTACATATTGTATTTTTGGGTTCCGGGCACTTTTGACTGGTTATGACTTAATTATGTAGTTACGAGTCATGTTAGTGGTGTATTAACATTTAAAGATGGGAATTAATGCTAAGGGCACGATGAAGTCTTGCAACCCCTCTAATTTCCTAAGTTTATTCTTACTAAACCTAGAGAGAAAGAGAGAGTAACATAATTTGGGGAAGAAGGAGAGAAAGAAGGAGAATTGAAGAAATTGGGTTTGATCTTGCATCTACCGGAAGGAAATCCGAGATTTTAGCTTAAGGCAAGTCTCTTACTTGCTAATATATGATTTAGGGTAAATAAATTATAGTGATAGTTGTGTATTGGAATCAATTGAACAAATATGTGTTTTAATGAATTTGTGGTATTTGAACCCTTACATATTGTTTAGATAGATTTGTGTTGAGTATAGTACTTAGTATTCATATAGGATGGATTGGGTCGGATTAATGATGGTTATTGTGCATAAAAATTGAGAAGAAATGAGTTTTGGGAAAAGTAGGATATTAACATCCATGGACGAAATTGGGCATTCTGGCCCAGGTGAATCGATTCGGACCTAGCGAATCGATTCGCTAAAGGGGTAGGCTACATTTTTGTGATGAGCAAATCGATTCGGCTTATCCGAATCGATTCGGAAGTATGCATAATGTTGGGTCTTCTTGACCTAATCAATTCGCTTTCAAGATCGAATCGATTTGGCCAGGGCGAATCAATTCAAAATTCTTGTTGTTTTGGGATATTTTTCTAACTTAGTTTGAAACTCTTTTCTTGTAGGCTTAGGACCTAGGAAATTTATCTTAGGATAAAATAAAGTGTATTAGAGACTTACCTTAGGTATGTAACCACACTAGATTAGAAAGGCGATACTCGGGCTTATCTCGGGGTTTATGAAATAGACGTTGGGGTGGTTCTTTCTTGAACAAACTAGTTTGAGACTAGGGAAGAGTAGGATCATATAATTGTGGAAATTTAGAGACGTGTTTGAGGTATACTATACTTGGTGGCTTATAGTAACGTCATGAATTCTCGGAGACTAATTTGGGGGCTTATTAAACGTTGAAATTCATAATGATGACATTAAACGCCTATGGCTCCGGATGAAGACTTAATGTATATTTTAAAAATGGGAATAACTTATGAATGATAAATTTCATATACACACCTCTCTAAATGCTATCATAGGGGAAGTTACGCGCATGAGGTGAAGTCCCCTGGCTAGTGAATGCAGGGTGAATATAGTCCTCGGCCATAGGACAGGTTAGTATATATTGTGTGATTATTGTTCAAAGTGAGGTAATTCCGGGTGTGGTTATGAATCACTGTCGAAGGTATATGGCCGCTTCCCGGCGTCACACAATGTAGGATGCCCAGTTGTCTTTGTAATAGGCGCTGGAAGATGATAGCTATTTAGGGGCACATTAGTGGGGAAAACCCGAAGGATGGTCTTAGAATCGTTATATGTTGTGAAATATAACTATTCTTATTAAAGTGGGATTTTATTGATAATACGACACTTTATGAAGTAAATTGCTTTAATACATTTCCTAATGAGAAAAAGGAACGGTGAAATGAAATTGTGTAAAAAGTAAATGGAATCTCATTAAGTAATATTTTGTTTATATTCTCCTGCACCAATGAATTGTGATCATTGTCATTCTTATTCCATTAGGTTATTCTTTTAGATTGAAATGTTATATTCCTTATCATTTTTTATGGGGAACAAAACAAGATTATTCATGGTAATGAAATTGTCCATAACTGTCATGCACTTTATTCACTTAGTGATCATATTAAATCAGGCCTTTACCCGTTTATATCTCTCTATTTTGCATGAATCTTATATTCGCCCAGGTGCTCCGTCGCAAGGACACCCGTATTGATTTTTCTATTCAAGTGTCCCGAGGTTGTAACACTTTGTGGATGTTATGGGATAGTTGATATAGACACTTCCATCTTTTTGTATTCTAGTTATGACCGATTGCGAATTCGGGCGTGTTGCCCAAGTTTTGTACTTGTATTATATCATGTGATTTTGTACTTTAATACTCGGTGTAACCTAATTGTATGGGTCTGTTAATGGACAGCTTATTCGATTATTTTGATGTATATGGTTGCTAATTTGTTATCTGTCTTTATTTTATCCTCGTTCCTTTTAAATTGGGTTGTTTAAATGTTTTTCATTAACTTACAAAATAAATTTTGGCAATCCGTTTTCTAAAATAATGGGTGATTATCTCGTATATTATTTGTACTACAGTGATGCTAAGAATGGACCATCTATGATTCCTGTAATTATTGGAGTATTGGGCTGACCACCTCTTATTTTAATAGGCGGGGTGTCACAGTTTTTAGCATCCTTTAGAACCAAGTTGCCTTCTACAAATTTCCTTGGTTTCACCAAATTTTCATAAGCTCTAGAGAGTTGCTTCATGTAGATATGGAAGTGCCTTTGTGCACTATCACAATGTTCATCTAGTGCTTATAGTTGAACATGCCTAGTGTGAGTAATCAAGTTGCTTCTCAAGTCATATCTGGATGAAGGTACTTGAGTTCCACTGGATGATTGAATCAAATCCATTAAATAAGATATTGGTGCGAAGCCTCTTAGTTTCCTTTTAGTTGTTTGATAAGACCCAAGTACCATCGATAGTTAGCCATTCCATGCTCTAGGAAAGTCCTCCCTTGATAGCAGGGGAAAATCGAGTGTCGTGTATATATGCTACTGTTGTTATCATTTCCTCTTGGAATACAAAAAACCTAAACTTTAACTACAATCTTATGGGAGTATAGTGGTGAGTGATGAGTGCATTGTTTTGTAGTATTTACATCCAAATCTAAGCATTGTTAGTCCCAACTTATCGTAAATAAAAAGCTTTTAGAGTTATTTTTATTTAAAAGAAAGAAAATACAAATTTTAGAATAAATGGGATTAATAATGCAATTTTCAAAACTTCACGCTCACATCTTATATTGCTAATCTCTTGTGCAAGTTTGTTTTTAAGTATTGGTAGATTCAAAAAGAAAGCGGTGACGTCCGAATGCAAAATGAGCATGAAAAGGGCACCTACGCAACTTCAGGGGCAAAATTGTAAATTAAAAAGATTTATTTCGGACTCGAACCAAACACGGAAATTGAAGGCCTTGAATCAAGGGACGCCTGGGTTCAAACGGCATGACAATCGAATTTGAAACGAACAAGTTATGGCCGTGCAAAGTTCGAATTCAAAAGAAAGTCAAAGTCAAAGCCCTGGGTCAATGCCCAAAGTTAACGCCGTGACCGGGACACTATTAAAATATTGTTGGGACCGAAATGAGGGCCACGACGGTTCTTAGGGTTCAGCGATCGGAGGTCGTATGAAGAAGATATTGAATTTGTGGGGTGTATTTTGTAATTTTAGAAACTGGTCAAAATACGGGTTTATGAATTATTGGAGGCATATTATTAACAAAGGCATTGCTTGGTTCAGTGGCTAGGAAGTGGGAAGTATAGGGGTGTTTGGTCAGGGGTTCAACTCCCCTCCCCAACTCTTCTTTTTGGCCAAATATATATATATATATATCCCATTACACCATTAGGGGTGAACCCGAGCGCAACGGTAAGGTTTCCCCCGCTGTGACCTGAGGTCACGGGTTCGATTCACGAAAACAGCCTCTCTGCGCATGTAGGGGTAAGGCTGCGTACATCCAGCCCCCCAGTACCTTGCAGTGGCGGGAGCCTCGTGCACTAGGTTTGCCCTTTTATCCCATTACACCATTAACCCCACGACTTTGATCCAGTATATCACTCCATTAACCCCACTATTTTGCTACAGCCCATCACCACACGACCCCCATGATTTTACTCCATCATTCCCCCATTTCCTTCCGTGTGGAGTTTTTTTTCCTTATAAATGGAGGACTCGGACATTGTGGCACGGAGGAGAAAGTGAAAAAAAAAGACACACTTAGATAAAAAGAAATAATATTGTGTAGTGAGTATTTTTGAGACACACTTTGGAGGAGCATATCGTGTACTGTAATTCAAGTCTTGGACCCGAAATTTTGTAAGTTGACATTTATTAATGAAAATTATTTTTTTATCTTGCAATATTTGTGTGTCAAATATGTTGTGTGAGTAGTTTACTTACTAGGACTTAGGTGATGTTTGTCATGATTAATTAAACCACGCATGTTAATTTAATTTCGTACACATTCCAATGTGTTCTAATTTGAAATAAAAAAACTTCGGTATTATCTTAAAACTACACGAGAGTGTATTTTTAAACCTCAACGAATTAATTATAAATTCATGCTTTAAAAAATTTAAAGTTGTCATTTTTGATGGGTTATGCTTGCACTTAGATGTTTTGATACCTCATGCTTAAATACACGTTAAAAATTTAAAACATGATATTTTTTAGGGAATAGGGATTTATGGTGTCTAATTTAAGAGACGTTAAAATATTTTAAGCGCATGTAATGTTTTATTCTCCGAAATGTACGCGACGAGAGTCAGTATATTTTGTGTTATAAATTCTGAACTACGAAATTAAATTGATGTGTTAATTTAATTAAAATTGACAAACGGAATCGACGTCCTAGTTTATTCCACCTTTAATATTATCTCTTGTACTTGTTCGTTTATTCCATCTTTATTTTTAGTTTAGAAACTTAGTCACTTTTATACACTCATATGTCTAGTTGGATAGTCAATATTTTATAAAAATCGACGAAATCTCTGTGGGTTCGACCTGTACTTACACACGCTATATTTCAATAGTCCGTGCACTTGCAGTCGTTTTATAACAAATAAAATTTGACAACCAGTTTTTGGCGCTGTTGCCGGGGAGTTCGGTTGATTTTAAGAATACTGATTTTCGGACTAGTTTTGAATTTTTTTCTGTAAAAATATATATATATAATATATATATATATATATATATATTCCAACAGTATTTTTTATTTTTAGAATTTAAAAAAAAAACATTTATAGTCTTTTATGAATAACTAAGTTGTTTTTTTAACACTAGTTTTGTCATAAAAGTACTCAACCCCCCCCCCCCCCCCCCCCCCCCCCCCCCACAAAAAAAAAAAAATTAAAAAAAAAAACAGAAAAACATCAAATATTCCAACAGTTATTTTTTTCAGAATTAAAAAAAGAAAAGAAAAGATTTTAAGTCTTTTTGTGATTAAATAGTGTTTTTGACACTAGTTTTGTCTTAAACTAACTAAAAATTTGAAATTAATTACTTTTTTTTTTCTTTCTGAAAATCTCCAGATTTCAACGCTGCTGTATTAAAAAAAATAGATTAAAAATGTTTTATGAGAAACTAGATGTTTTTAACACTAGTTTGTCATAAAAGTACTTAAAAAATTTGAAAATTTTGAAATTATTTTTTTTTCTTGGAAATTTCCAGATTTTCGTGTTTCTATAATTTGAAAAAAAAAAATCGAAAAAAAAATCAAAATAAAAAAAAATGATAATAAAAAATAAAAAAATACTTTTTTTTATAGTCATTTCAGTAGCATAATTTATATTTTTTTTCAGTATATAATTTTTTTTCTCCATTCTTATAGTATGTTTTTGGTTATTATTTGTTCTTTTTTTTGTAAGTGTAAAAATTCCTTGTAAATGCATGTGTAAGTATTTTTGTATTTATTAATTTTTGCACTTTACGCTTGGTATATTTTTTTTTTGTGTTCTTTTTCAGGGAAAAAAACAAGAGTAGAAAAAAAAGGAGAAAAGAGAAAAACTTGAAAAAGAAAGCAACCGTGGGAAAAGCGCTAAAGTTACTTGTGCAATCTTGCCACGTGAACAAGGTACTCTCGGAGACGACTGAAACAGAGGTGACGTTTCCCTCCGTTCGACGTCAAATAAAACTTTGACCCGGCGTAAACAAGTGACCGTAAAAAAGTCCACGCTGGAGGTAAGTCTTGTGTGCTCCTATGTGAAACTATTTTCGCAAATTTCAATAAGCACGTTGCATAATTTTACTTAAGGGCAAAAACCCAATTTTAAGATAAGGTGGGGATTTAATCACCCCTCCTTGGCCACAAATCATTAAGCTACCCGAGCATCTGCATAACCCAAGCCATAATTTTAATTTAAAATTGATTAGACATTGGCCATGAGGGTGTCACATAGCTCATAGGCATATTCTTTTCAAGGCTAGGATTAAAAGCTAATCCAAACACGGAATTTTCAAATCGATGCCATTTTGACCTTGACTAGGATTGGTGGTTTTTAATGAGTTTTCTACCGACCACCAACCTGGAGGAAATATTTGGTAATTGAGGCGATAGTCCGGAATTGGTCGTCTTTTAAATTCTCCCTCATCAAGAATTAGGATCTCTTTAATTAGGGAGATTATTTCGGAGACCCATTGTCGTCGAATAATCTTGGGAAACTAGATCTTAAAAATTGAACTTCCCCTCACCTAATTCAGATAAACTCAAATTGCTTTGTGTTAGCTTAGGAATTTTGTGGTACTGTGTCGGATTATTTGCTTTCTCTCTCTATATATATATAAAAAAAAATAATTAAAATTAATTAATTAAAATATATATATATATATATATATTAATAATAATTAAAAAAATTGAGTGAGCGCAGTGTATGCTAGGTTGGTGTCGAGATTCTACGGGTCGTTTAGCTAGAGTGGAGTCTAGTATTCCCGATACTGTTATTGGTAGCACCTCGATTTTCACCGCAATGGGAGATAAGCTAGCAACTCATGCCCTAAAGGATTACCTGTATCCCAATAGGGCAAGCCAACCATCATGCATACTTCCCCCCCGCACAATGCAAACAATTTCGAGTTCAAGTCGGGAATAATTCATTTACTTCCCATCTTTCGAGGCACAGAAAAGGAGGACCAGTAACTCCACGTGCGTGAGTTTGAAGAAATTTGTGGAACGGTTAGGTTACAACAACTCACTGATGAGATTGTTAAACTAAAATTGTTTCCATTTTCTTTGAAGGACAAAGCTAAGAGTTGGTTACTCTCACTTAAACCAAATTCGATCACTACATGGAATCAGTTGAGTGTTGAATTTTTGCAAAAGGTTTTCTCTAACCAAAAGACGGCGGCAATACGTTACGCCATCAATACTTTCAATCAAAAAGAGGGAGAGACGTTATGGATGTACTTGGAAAGATTCAAGGACTTGCTCCTGCAATGTTCTCACCACGGAATCGAATTAGGCCGTCAAATCCAGATTTTGTATGAGGGTTTCGATTACACTACTCGATCTATGCTTGAACTTATGTGTAGTGGAGATCTCACAGAAAAGAGTGAGGCCGACGCATGGTCATTTTTAGAATCTATTGCTCAGAAGTCCCAACGATGGGCACCCCATCGGGATTCGAAGACCACCACAATTAATGAGGGTAATGCTCACCCAGAAGAACAAGGTTTTGGACTCGAAGCAAAAGTGGACACCTTGGCTCGTCGTCTAGAAGCCTTGGAAATGAACCGAGCCATACATGCCGTCGTGCAACATGTATGGTCACCTATGTGTTTACTTTGCGATAGTTTCGACCACCTCATCGAAAGTTGCCCACCCTTCCGGCCCATAAATCTCTCACCGAGCAAGCGAATGCCCTCTATCAAAACAAGCCCAAGTATGACCCATTTTCTAACTCGTACAACCCAGGTTGGAAGGATCATCCCAACTTTTCATGGTCTAAAGGTCAATACTATGGTAGTGGAGGTCAATCTTTAAGTAACCCACCCCCGGGTTTCCAAAAGAGCACCCTTGCACCGTCGTTCCCTTCACCCCATAAGATTCAATCTTTAGAAGAAACGATGAATTTACTTGCCCAAAATACCCTGCAATTTCAACAGACCACGCAAAGTGTCCTCCAATCTGCACAACAAAACTTGCATGCCAACACCCAATCGATTGCCAAATTAGAGGTACAAGTGAGTCAACTAGCCAATGCTTTGAGCGAGAGAAATAAAGGAATGTTACCAAGCCAACCTGAGCCTAATCCTAAGGGTAACATGCCTAGGGGTCAGTATGTTGTCCAAAATAACACTAGCACGTCCACTACCCAAGAGCATGCCAAGGCTATAATCATGCTTAGGTCAGGTAAAGAAGTTGAGAATAGTGTCTCACGACCCACCATGAGTGAATCAAATAAAGGTAAGGAAAATAAGGACCCACCTGTGGATCCGACTTCTTTCTCGCCCTCATCTTTCGAACCATCTGTTGAGACCTACGTCCCTAAAGCTCCATTTCCACAACGTTTAGTGCCACAAAAGAAAAAGGCACAAGTGGATAAAATGTTGGAAGTATTTAAGCATGTACAAATTAATATCCCGTTGCTTGATGCCATACAACAAGTTCCATCCTACGCTAAATTTTTGAAGGACCTTTGTACCATAAAGAGAAGCACCAACGTACCCAAGAAAGATTTTCTCGCCGAGCAAGCAAGCTCGATAATTTCTTATTAAACTCCCATCAAGTATAAGGATCCCGGTACTCCGATGATCTCTATCAAGATAGGGGATCACCTCATTGAGAATGCCCTTCTAGATTTAGGAGCAAGCATGAACCTTCTGCCGTACACCGTGTACGAGAAACTAGGTTTGGGGGAGTTGAAACCGACTAGGATTACCTTGTCCTTAGCTGACTGTTCTGTGAAAATTCTGAGAGGCATCATTGAGGATGTCCTAATTAAAGTGGGTGACTTTATATTTCCAGTTGGCTTTGTTGTCTTGGACACCCAACAAGTGCAAAATCCTATTGCACAAATCCCTGTTATTTTGGGTCGTCCTTTCCTTGCTACATATGATGCCATCATTCGGTGTCGTAGCGGCTAATTGAACCTATCATTTGGAAACATGACTATGGACCTTAATGTGTTCAATTTGGCCAAACAACCACCCGATGACGACGAACCCGTGGATGTCGACATGATTGATAGTATTGTCCGAGAGGCTTTCGAGCAAACTTATAATGACGACCCTTTAGCATCTTGTCTTGCCTTTTTTGGATCCGAATTTGATGTCGAGCAGTCCATGGAAGAAGTGAATGACCTCCTCGACTCCGCCCCTATCATAGAAGTGGGAAATTGGAATTCTAAACCTGAGCCCCTCTCACTTTCCATGTCACCTATTCCACCCTCGATTGAAAAAGCCCCCGAGCTTGAATTGAAGCCATTACCAGAATCACTCAAGTATAGGCATTAGGACCTTCTGATACCTTGCCTGTTATCATAGCATCTGACCTAGATAAAGAACAAGAAGGTAAGTTTTTGCGTGTTCTAAGTGAACAC
This sequence comes from Sambucus nigra, assembly GCA_949130495.1. NCBI lineage: Eukaryota > Viridiplantae > Streptophyta > Magnoliopsida > Dipsacales > Adoxaceae > Sambucus > Sambucus nigra. Next base: position 401,566,218 of record OX422220.1, read on the forward strand.
AATGAAGCCCTCGGTTGGACCATAGCCGACATTAAAGGGATAAGTCCGTCAGTGTGCATGCACATAATACACTTAGAAGAAAATGCTAAAAATTCTCATGAAGCACAACGTCGACTTAAACCCATACTAAAATAAGTCATCCGAGCCGAGGTGCTCAAGTTGTTAGATGCCGGTATTATTTATCCCATCTCTGATAGCCAATGGGTCTGCCCCATTCAGGTTGTTCCAAAGAAATCTGGTGTTACAGTGGTGAGAAATGATAATAATGAGTTAGTCCCCACTAGGATGCAAACCGGTTGGCGTGTCTCTATAGACTATAGGAAGTTGAACACTATCTCACGGAAGGATTACTTTCCCAATCCGTTCATAGACCAAATGCTTGAGAGATTAGCCGGTCACCCCTATTATTGTTTTCTCGACGGTTATTCCGGTTATAATCAAATTCCAATTATTCCCGAGGATCAAGCGGAAACCACATTCACTTGCCCATTTGGTACTTTTGTTTATCGACGCATGCCCTTCGGGCTATGTAACGCACCCACTACCTTTCAACGGTGCATAATGAGTATCTTTTCGGACATGGTCGAAAGGTTTCTTGAGGTTTTTATGGATAATTTCTCTGTGTTTGGGTCTAATTTTGATGAGTGCCTTCACCACCTTACCCTCGTTCTGAAGAGGTGTAAGGAAAAGAACCTTGTACTCAATTGGGAGAAGTGTCACTTCATGGTTAAACAAGGCATAATATTAGGTCATATCATCTCTGAAAAGGGTATCGAGGTTGATAAGACTAAACTTGATCTCATTTCTAATCTCCCACCCCCAAAAACTGTGCGTGAAATTCGATCATTCTTAGGACACACGGGTTTTTATCGGAGATTCATTAGGGTTTTAGTAAAATCTCTCCGCCTTTATGCAATCTTCTAGCCAAAGTCACACCCTTTGAGTTCACCTATGATTGCCTTCAAGCCTTTGAAAGGCTAAAGAAGGAATTGACCTCAGCACCTATTATGCGACCCCCCGACTGGGGTCAACCTTTAGAAATCATGTGTGACGCTTCTGACTATTCACTAGGTGCGATTCTGGGTCAGTCAGACGAGAAACTTCCTCATGTTATATACTATGCCAGCAGGACTCTTAACGATGCTCAATTGAATTATTCCACCACTGAGAAAGAGTTCTTGGATATCGTATTCGCGCTAGAAAAGTTTAGGTCTTACTTGATAGGATCCAAAGCCATCATTTTCACTGATCACGCGGCCTTGCGACACCTTTAATCTAAAAAGGATGCTAAGGCCCGACTCATTAGGTGGATCCTATTACTTTAAGATTTTGACCTTGAAATTCGAGATAAAAAGGGTTGTGAGAATGTAGTGGCAGATCACCTATCTAGGTTGACCGTTGAATCTTCCAATGACTTGTTGCCACTTAATGAGTCTTTACCCGATGAGCAACTGTTTCTTGTCAACCAACTTCCGTGGTTCACCGATATTTTGAACTATCTTGTGATGGGTGAAATGCCACTGCATTGGTCTCAGCAAGATCGTTCTAAATTTTTAATGGAAGCCAAGCATTTCTTTTGGGATGACCCGTATCTTTTCAAGTATTATCCCCATCAAATCATTCGAAAGTGTGTCCCCGATCACGAGATTCAGAGCGTAATCTTTTTTTTCCATGACTGAGCTTGTGAGGGTGATTTCAGTACTAAGAAAACCGCTGCGAAAATTTTGCAGTGTGGATTCTATTGGCCCACCATTTTTCGTGACTCCAATGACTATAGTAGAAGTTGTGACTGATGCCAAAGGTTAGGAAAGATCACTCGTAGGAATATGATGCCATTGAGTCCCATATTGGTTATTGAGGTTTTTGACTGTTGGGGCATTGATTTCATGGGTCCATTCCTAAAATCCTACGGTAATCTTTACATCCTTTTGACAGTTGATTATGTGTCTAAGTGGGTCGAAGGTATACCGAGTCGGACAAATGATCTCCATGCGGTAGTCAAATTTATTCGAGAAAACATTTTTTCCCGATTCGGTACACCTCGAGCCATCATTAGCGATCAAGGAACCCATTTCTGCAATCGGACATTTGAGAGTCTCATGAAAAAGTATTCAGTAACGCATCAAGTAGGATGCTCTTATAATCCTTAAACCCGTGGAAAAGTCGAAGTATCCAATAGGAAAATCAAGATAGTAATCGAGAAAACAGTGAATCCAAATCGAAAGGACTGGTCCTTATGGTTTATAGATGCATTATGGGCTTATCGCACTGCCTACAAAACCCCACTTGCTATGTCCCCGTATAGGCTTGTCTACGGAAAAGCCTGCCACCTTCTGGTAGAGTTAGAACACAAGGCCTATTGGGCCATTAAGACCTTTGATTTCGATTTGCCTACTGCAGGAGAGGTCCGAAAACTCTAACTCAATGAGTTATAGGAGATTCGGAATGATGCGTACGAAAATGCAAACTTGTATAAAGCGAAAATGAAAATGTTCCATGACAAGTCCGTCCTACGGAAGTCATTTGAGCCTAGATAAAAAGTTCTCTTGTACAATTCTAGATTGCATCCCTTTTCTGGTAAGTTAAGGTCTAGATGGTCTGGTCCCTTTATTGTTAGGACAGTCTACCCACATGGGGCGATTGAGATAGAGAATCCTAAAAATGGTGAAATTTTCAAAGTTAATGGTCAAAGGTTGAGCCATATCTGGAATTGCGAGATCGGGAAGTGGAAGACATTCTCCTCCAAGACCCGGTATACCACGAGTAAACATAACTTGGGTCGTGTTTTTGTATTATAGTTTTTTTTTCTTTTCTTTTTTAATTATTTTTCTTCCCGGCAACATGTGTTGGAGAAAGTCCCTCATTACGGCAATATCTTTCATATCTTTTCCGCCTTTTAAATTTTCGTCTTGAACATTGAGGACAATGTAGAAATCAGGTTTGGGGGTATTCAGGTCATTTTTCTCCGCTTTTAAAAAAAACAATCAATTTTTTTTTTTAAAATCCAAAAATATTTTCAATATAAGTGAGTTTTGAAATAATTTCTTAACATATAATTAATTCACAAATCTCTTAACTTATAATATTTTACACTTAGCCATATAATATGATCGAAAATGGATATTGAGGCGAAAGTTAATATGCTTAAAGAATAAATGTGGAGATTTTATCCCGGTGAGATATTGTGCCATTCATCATTTTTGAGAGATTTAAATCAATCCGCGTTAAAATAACTCAAACTTTCCTTCAGTGATAAATTCGTTGATGATCTCAAATTCATTGTTTTGTTCGATTACTGAAAACATAAAGTAAAAATCAGAATCTTATGCACTAGAAGTCTTACTAAGTCGTCTTGAGACACAAATCAAATTAATGAAACTTGAGAAATGATATTAGGCCCTCGTTTGAAAGCCCAAAAATTAAGCCCAAACTTCAACATTTTTTACATTATTACATTGCAAGCCCATTTGAGCCAAAAAGATGATATGTTTTTTATTGAAAGCCCACTATCCTACCCCACTCCAACTAGGAGTTTAAAACCCATAAAGGAAGTCGTACCCATTTTATGAGAATACTAGGGTAAAATTACGGTTGGAAAAAGGCCAAAAGAAAATGAGGTTGCAAGAATGATGTGTGAAAAGAAAAGAATAAAAGAAAAAAAAGGGAGAAGAAAGAAAGAAAAAAAAAGGAAAAAAATGTGAGTTTGAAAATAAAAAAAAAGGAAAGAGAAAAGAAAAATGGAGGTGAGAAAAAGTACCTAAAAGTCAAAATACCGAAAAACCTCTATATTCTTAGAAATTTTGAACTCTAAAAGCCATTCTTTCTAGCCAAAATTCGAGCCTACAATAAAACCAGAGAAAGTCCTAATCGATCTCAAGTGAAGTTAATTAAAGTGTGGAGAGAAGATGAATAGGATCTATGGTGTGATTTAATGTTTTCAAAAAGTAATCGATTTTTCGTTCATGAGATCATTTTCATCCATTATAAAAAGTTCGTTCTTGATCATGTATATGTGAAATTTGTTCATATAAATTTACTCTTTTATTCACATATACCGAGAGAAAATAACCCATTTCCGAGTGTTCGATTGTGAGTTCATTCTGAGAGACTTTGAAATCAAAACAAACTTTCGGATAAGAAATGTAACGATCAAATCTTTTGAAGTGGACGATTATATTGGCTATGCACACACACACGATAAGTTGAGATTGAAAAGTGAAATTCTGCTATATTTATGAAGTTTGCATTCAAACTTGGTTATATTACTTTTGAGTCTTTTGTATTGAGTCAAGTTTTTGAATTTTGTGGGTATATTCTCTGCAAACCCTCACGAGACAAAACTCGTCCACTAGGGCAACCTAGAGGTTTAACGGCTTGTTGCACATGCTAAGTGCAACCGTGATTCCTACGAAAGTGAGTTAGATTTTAATTTTTGCTCGAGGACTAGCAAAGTTTAGCTTTTGGGGTATTTGATGAGTGCATTATTTTGTAGTATTTACATCCAAATCTAATCATTGTTAGTCCCAACTTATCGTAAATAAAGAGCTGTTAAAGTTATTTTTATTTAAAAGAAAGAAAATACAAATTTTAGAATAAATGGGATTAATAATGCAATTTTGAAAACTTCACGCTCACATCTTATATTTCTAATCTCTTGTGCAAGTTTGTTTTTAAGTATTGGCAGATTTAAAAAGAAAGCGGTGACGTCCGGACGCAAAATGAGCATGAAAAGGGCACCTACGCAACTTAAGGGGGAAAATTGTCAATTCAAAAGATTTATTTCGGACTCGGACCAAACATGGAAATTGAACGCCTTGAATCAAGGGACGCCTGGGTTCAAACGACGTGACAAGAGGAGTTGAAACGAAGAAGTTATGGTCGTGCAAAGTTCGAATTCAAAAGAAAGTCAAAGTAAAAGCCTCGGGTCCATGACCAAAGTCAACGTCGTGACCTGGACACTATTAAAATATTTTTGGGCCCGAAATAAGGGTCACGACGATTCTAACGGTTCATCGATCGGAGGTCGTATGAAGAAGATATTGAATTTGTGGAGTGCATTTTATAATTTTATAAACTAGTCAAAATAAGGGTTTATGAATTATTGGAGGCATATTATTAACAAAGGCATTGCTTGGTTCAGTGGCTAGGAAGTGGGAAGTAGAGGGGTGTTAAGTTAGGGGTTCAACTCCCCTCCCTGACCTTATCTTTTTGGCGAATATATATATATATATATATATATATATATATATATATATATATATATATATATATATATATATATATATATATATATATATAATATCCCATTACACCATTAACCCCACGACTTTGATCCAGTATATCACTCCATTAACCCCACTATTTTGCTACATCCCATCACCACAAGACCCCCATGATTTTACTCCATCATTCCCCTATTTCCTTCCGTGTCGAGTTTTTTTTCTTCTTATAAATGGAGGACTTGGACATTGTGGCACGGAGGAGAAAGTGAAAAAAAAGACACACTTAGATTAAAAAAAATAATATTGTGTAGTGAGTATTTTTCAGGCACACTTTGGAGGAGCATATCGTGTATTGTAATTCAAGTCTTGAACCCGAAATTTTGTAAGTTGACATTTATTAATGAAAATTATTTTTTTATCTTGCAATATTTGTGTGTCAAATATGTTGTGTGAGTAGTTTACTTACTAGGACTTAGGTGATGTTTGTCATGACTAATTAAACCACGCATGTTAATTTAATTTCGTACATATTCCGACGTGCTCTAATTTGAAATAAAAAAAATTCGGTATTCGCTTAAAACTACACGAGAGTGTATTTTTAAACCTCAATGAATTAATTATAAATTCATGGTTTAAAAAATTTAAAGTTGTCATTTTTGATGGGTTATGCTTGCACTTATATGTTTTGATACCTCATGCTTAAATACACGTTAAAAATTTAAAACATGATATTTTCGAGGGAATAGAGATTTATGGTGTCTAATTCAAGAGGCGTTAAAATATTTTAAGCGCATGTAATGTTTTATTCTTCGAAATGTACGCGACGAGAGTCGGTATATTTTGTGTTATAAATTCGAAACTATGAAATTAAATTGATGTGTTAATTTAATTAAAATTGACAAACGGAACCGACGTCCTAGTTTCTTCCACCTTTAATATTATCTCTTGTACTTGTTCGTTTATTGCATCTTTATTTTTAGTTTAGAAACTTAATCACGTTTAGACACTCATATGTCTAGTTGGACAGTCAATATTTTATAAAAATCGACGAAATCTCTGTGGGTTCGATCCGTACTTACACACACTATATTTCAATAGCCCATGCACTTGATATAGTTTTATAACAAATAAAATTTGACAACAGCGAGTCTGGGTATTGAATCCACATGGAATGATTACTAGACGCTAATTGATTTATTCCTTCCAAATAAAAGTGTAAAAGATAATTGTTTTAATTATATATTAATCGAGGCGTGTATTTAAACTAAATTAAGCACAAGAAGAATAAAAACTATAGATTGAGAGTAATATCTCTCACCTCGAGTTAATTATCATAAATGATTACATGGATGAAAATCTTTTGAAGATTAAATCTCATTTTGTCTATTAATCAAACCTAAAGTTGTCACCCCCTAAGTCTTTATAAAATCTTATTATGATTTTTAGGTCAACAAATATCATAACTACAGCGTGTACATGTTGTACACTATAAAATTTTCTAAGCATAAAATCAAGAACCACCTAACCCATTAAAACTAGTCTAATACATCACTAAAGGAAAGCAACAAACTAATCCAAGGTGAGTTTAATCATCTCAACCTAATATAAATTAACTTAAATAATTGTAAAGCATTTATTAAAAGGAAATCAAGTAAATTATTAAAAACAACCAGTTAACAAAGCATGAAAACAAGAAGAAAGCTTAAAATTTCTAAAAACGATTTGTTATCTGGCATGATCGATCGATGGATGAATGGATCGGTTGATCGGTGGTTATAAAAAAGGTCCACTGATCTTCAAAATTGCCAAAGAACTGAGATAATTGATTGATCGACCATTCGTCAATCGATCGATAGATGATAAAATTGAGTAATGGTCTGAGCTCAAGGAAAACTTTGTTTGATCTATCGATCGACGGGGGAGGGTTAATTGATCGATCCCCTATTTTTCTGGGCTCTTTGCTCTTCAAAAGTGAGAAATGTTGTGCTATGTAAATAACCATTACTTTAATGTCTGGACTCGGAAGGACGTACCGTTAACGTCCATGCCAAGCTAACTCAATGAACTACCCTTGCATGGAATTCTTCCAATCGGGACAAGAAGCATGAAAAACACTAAAAGTTCCTTGAAATTGCATCAAATGACGAACTTTCAGGAAATGTAACCAATTTCTTTGTTTTGGGTTCTAAGACCTACAAAAACTCATATAACCCTTTCACATCATATATATATATATATATATATATATATATATATCGACAATCAAGTTTAACCAATAGATAAACATAAAAATAGGAAATAGCGGACATAATTGCACTAGAATGCATAAGAATAAATGGCACTAATCTACAATACTTGTGACCAATCACACCCCCTAACTTAAACATTATTGGGACCTAGAGATGAAACAAAACTAGAACCATACCAACAGAGATATAACAAAATAGCTAAGAGTAAAAAATAGATATACTACTTTCACGGGCGAGCGGTTGCATTTAGCGAATGCAACAAGCCACTAAACCCTAGGTTACCCTAGTGGACGATTATTGTCTCATGAGGGTTTTCAGGGATGAAGCCCATAAACGTGACAGTTTCCTCAAAAATATGCCCAATAATTCAAAAAGAAAAGTTATAAGCACCCAAAATTGTACATTTTATACCCCGAATAGACGTATTTTAGTTGCTAATTCTCGACAATTTGGGTCTTATGCGCGTAAATGTTTAATTTGCAGGCTTGATTGCATTTGCGGTGTTCAAAAGCTTAATTTAAGGCAAATGCGCATCAAAAGGAGCTAATTTCGGTACCTTAGTCGAGCCTAAACCTGTTCCCAAACCTACCCCGAAGCCCGTGTGTGTTTAGTTTGTACTTTTATTATATTTTTCTAGATTTTTATTTTGTGTCGTTTTTATTTTTAGGATTTATTTAGAATTTTCTAGAATTTATTTTCTATTTTTTTTTATTCCTTTTTAGTTTCATTTTTTATTTGAGTCTTTATTTTATTTTTAGAGTAGGATTTTTTATTTTATTAGTTTTATTTTTAAGGGTCCAAATTAAATACACACATAAACCCACTCATACACACTAACCGTAAACCTATCCTATATTCACCCACACCATAACTCACTCTATCTCACCCTCACACTAATCACCTACACCCACACCTTAATTTCCTACACCACACACACCCCTAAACTAAACCATCACCCACACCCATTTTACCCTATAACTCACCACACACAAACATACCCACACCCATCTTCAACCTTTCACCAAATCACCCAACCTCTCTCTCCTCTTTCCTCTATTATCACCCAACTTATAACTCCAACCAAAACCACCTCTAAACCCATCAGCTCAACCAACTCCACCACCCTAAACCATCCCAAGCTTGGACCTGACCTGCAAACCATCCTAAGCTCGGAACCAAAAAGTCCAAAACCACAATTTTTCGAGACCCAATCGCAACAACCACCATCCAAAACCATGAACCACCTGTCGTGCCGGATTCAACCCATCCCAACCCAAAATCCATCCGATGCCAGCCCCAGTCGGACCTACCTCCGAACCCGATGCCAACCCCATCTCCACCCGGTCCGACCCCATCTTCGGAGGCTGTCCAACCCGCAACTAACAAAGACCCATTACATCCAACCCAAACCCGAAAGACATAGAACCAACCAAAGAACCATTTCATTTCTCAAAGCCCTTGCACGATTCTATCACCTGCCAAGTTCCAAAACACAAACCAAATACTAAAAACCACATGTTTTAAAAACAACTTAACCCACTTATTCCAAAAATACCCTCACATGCCCCCACTTCTCACATGTGCATTCTCTCACCCAAATCAGATTGTTACCTCACTCAACACACATGCACACATGTGTGCATTTTCCAAAACACCCCTAGGTTCTTCCACCTATAAATGCAAGACTTGGTGCCATTCAAGAGGGATCTCAAATTTAGTTTTTAAGCTTTGTCTGATAAAATTCTCTCCACCCCTCTATGTTGAGTATTTGCATTTTCAGCAAATATTTCTATATAGAGGTGTGTAGTGAAATTTATCTCTAGGATGTATTCCACCTCACCCATATACAATGAATTTTTGCATTTTTTGCAATTATTTCAAAATAGATTGATGTAGTTGAATTCATCCCTTATGGAAGGTAAATTCTAATCCATTCCTTTATGTTGAGATTTTTCCTTTTTAGCCATTATCTCAATATAAATAATGATCTAGAATTTATTTCTTTGGATGAATCTAATGTACAATTTATAATGTTAGGATTTGCATTTTTAGCAAATCTCTTTTATTATTTAATTGTCCATTCTGAATTCATCCATTATCCTTTTTTATTTTTATTTTTGTAGTTTTTATTTTAGATTCAATAAATACATTTGTGGGTGATTGTAATTGAGAGTGTGTTTATGTAATTGAATATTCCATTGCAATTCAAGGCTTAAATGGGTTTGATCTATTCCTCTTAAATTTCTCTTGATTTAATCCTCACATGCTCTTATTGTTTATTTTTATTTTTGGATGATGATTATTGATGGCTAATCTCCCATTCATGGGATGTATTTTGAAGCCCTCATGATTCCAATTTAGTTAGTTTACTTTTTAGCACAATTTTGCTCACCTCATTTTTTTATTTAGCTTTTACATCTTAGTTAGTACTTTAAAAATTAGTATATAGCTATTTAATTAATAATCCCTTGAAAAATTCATAAAAAATATAAAAAGAAAAAATAGAAAAATATAATAAAATGCAAATGAATTTACACATGTCTTCTCATATTTTGTGTTTCATCCTTAGGGTTGGATTGATACTCCCTTACTTACCCCTATACGTATTTTGAGTTTATTTTTAGGTTCAAGGGAATTTTGATGGAAAAGAAGTTGGAACAACAACAAAATTACATTAGAAACAAATTTCTTAGTTATCAAATGGCGCTGTTGCCAATCTTTGGAGCTCGAAGTACTTGAGAGGATTTTTCCATGTTGTGATTTATTTGTATTTTTTTATTTTCGTATCATTTTTTATTTTTTTTAGAAGGCTTGTATTAGGATTTTTTATTCTTGGCTTGTATTGCGGCGCATAGAGACACCATTTATTTTTAATTTTTATTTTAAATTTGTAATAAAAAGAAGATAAGAATGATAGGGAAACCGGACAAGGTAGAGAGAGGGCGTCCAAAGGGGAGAAAAAGAAGCCTCTCTACCTTGGGTCGGTAGGACTCCTGGGGCTGGCGTAATCTCCCCCCAGTCGACTCAAATATTTCAGCACTCCACGACGTAAAAACTGTGGGAGGTACATTTCTCAACCCTCGCGCCTCTCCTGTTAGCGAGTAAATTCTTGTGTGCGATTACGTGCTTTTGTGTTATTTTATTCTCACATTTATTTTCGAATGGTATGATGAATTAAATTGATAAGACCTAAACCCGGTCACTCACGAGAAGGGATTTCATCACCCGACTCACTCGCTTACCATTGTGTGCTATCCTAGCCATCATTAAAAGTAAAATCAATCAACTAGGTAGCCCACTAGGAGAACATTTTTGAAAAGGTGATCATTCAGATAATTTTCGTGATCTTTTATCGCCCCTGGACTTAATTAAAATTTGACTTCCCTTTCACTAAATTTAACGATAAAAATTGGCTATGTGCTAGTTAGGATTTCTCCTTGGCTTGTGTGTGTTCAATTCAATTTTTCAGTAGTTGATTTTTGTTAGTTCGCCCAATCAAAGTCCGATTATTTTTCCCCATCTTTTCTTCCCCCCCCCCCCCCCCCCAAAAAAAAACAAAGAAATATTTTCTTCAATTTTTTCAAAAAAAAATCCAAAAAAATTTTCCTTATTTCATTCTCTAAAAAAAAAATCCAAAATATTTTCTTCCTTTATTTTTAGAAAAATCCAAAAATATTTTCTTTCTTTATTTTTATAAAGAAATCCAAAAATACTTTCTTTCTTTATTTTTATAAAAAAATTCAAAAATATTTTTTTCCTTGGTTTTCTCCAAAAAAATCCAAAAATATTTTTTCCCACTATTTACTTCGAAAAAATCCAAAAACATTTTCTTCCTTTATTTTTTTCTAAAAAATCCAAAAAATATTTTCTTTCCTTTTGAAAAAAATTTAAAAAATACAAAAATATTTTTTCCCCACTATTTTCTTCCAAAAAATCAAAAAATATTTTCTTCCTTTCATTCTCTAAAAATCCCAAAAATATTTCCTTTCTTTTTTAAATTATTCAAAAACTACAAAAAAGAGAACATCTTGAAAAAAAAAAGGTCGTGATCGGTGTTTCTTCACCCTCACCTTTATCAAATTATCCAATAAGACTGACGCTTCAGTTTTTTTTGGGCGTGATTTTGATCACCTAATTTTTCTGCCGCCTCGTGCTTTCATAGATCTTATCTTTAGGGTGAGATTCCATCGGTCTGACTGAAGACATTAAACTTAGTGCTACCGAGAGGCAACTCGTTGTTTCTTGTTAGAGTCTCATTATGTTTGGGGGTGGTGTTTCATATCACCATATGCTTCCCATGTTTATAGACTTGTACACATATTTTTATCTTATCACTCATTCAGTTTTCTTCTTGAATTCCGTTGTCCACTTCATTAGCGATTGATTATGGTAATCTTATTCCTATCTTATGCTCTCAATTTTAAACATTATTTTTTTTTAACATCGAGGTCGATGTTTCTTTTTGTTTGGGGGTGGAGAATTTTATCAAAATCATACCTCTTTTGAAATTTTTTGAATTTTTAAACCTGATTTTTAAAATTTCGTGCAGTTTCTTTCATCTCAACCATTGATGTGAATTTTCAATCATTCATCTTTCAAAGTCTAGGAATCAATCTAGAGAATATTTTTTCTAAATAGCTTATTTAATACATAACAAGGCATTTTGCACCATGAATTTCTAGACTCAACAAAATATGCGCGTTTATCACGTCACTAGGGCTTAGAGTTGAGGAGTACTACAATTCTGAAGAGAACCTTAAGGATAACTAGTAGAGACTTTAGCTTGTGAGATTTGTTCCTTTAACCTTTTAGAGTTTTTTACGCAATCTTCGATTCACGAGTTGATTCAACTTCATTTGGGTCCGCACTTTAAATCGTTGTATGATCTCATTATTCTTCACTAAATTTTTGCCTTGATCACTGAGAACGACATCACTTTCGAGTTGTAATAAACACGTGTCTTGAAGTTTGTCCCGATCACCACAGCTTCACCCATACACTAATCAAATTTCATTTTATCATACATCCATACCCCATCCATTTTCCATATCATCACCATATATCATACCACCCATTTCCATATCAATTCCATTTTCCACCCACCATGTTGAAAAAGGGAAGAGTGTTGAAAGTAAAAGGAGAAGATCCGTCATAGAAAGTGTTCGTATTTTTATCGAATATCTCTCCCAAAGTCGATTCAGATGGAAGAAAATTAAATACAAGTCTATATTGGGGTTATTTGTATTTTTAGCAGATTTGTCTCATACATTGATTCGTATTTGGAAGAAGAAGAAAAAATAGAAAAAATAGAAAAAAAAAGAAAAAAAAAAGAAAGTAAAAAAGGAGAAGATTTGTCATAAAGAGTGTTTGCATTTTTAGCGGATATCTATCCCAAAGCCGATTCAGATGGAAAAAAAATTAAATACAAATCTATGTTGGGTGTATTTGTATTTTTAGCAGATTTATCTCATACATTGATGCGTATTGGGAAAAGAAGAAAAAGAGAAAGTTGCAGTCAATAAATTAAAATATTTGTTCGTCAAAGTGTAACACACTCATCTCAAACATACACCATTCATCCATCATATCACCATCCTACCTCATATCATCATATCCTTCCCATCTCATTTACCCCTCACCCATAAGCATCATTATTTTCCCTAGGTGTTCAGGCAAATGATAGTCAATGTGGTGAATAACTCGACGTTCTCACTATAGTGATTAGCATTCTTTCATGATATCACTTTTTTTTCTAAATGTACGTTCTTTTTTATGTGTGTGTGAGATGTTTGAACTTGCTTACATTTACTCACCTCCTCACACATAAGAGCGATACACTAACCCAAATCTCGATAGTTCATTTGAGAGAGTTATATTCCGTGAGATTTTGAAGTTGAAGTGTTTGTTCCGAAAAGGAAATCTAGGAATTATTCTTGTGATACTCGACCCGTTTTGACTGATTCACCCTATGCATGTTGAGTTCTAGGAAGGATGTGCCTTGAGTATTTACTTAGCTAAACGTTTTACACTTCTATCTTGTATTTCTCAAAACATTTACCTCGTGATGGATTGAGTGATTATTCTACATCTAATAAGAGATTGAATGCCTTTCAACAAATATTTTTAAATAAAGAATTTTGTGGGTATATTCCTTGCAAACACTCAGAAGACACAACTCGTCTTGAAGGGAAACCTATAGGTTCAAAGGCTTGTTACACATGCTAAGTACAATCGCAAGTTCCTGCGAAAGTGGTACACTTTTTATTTCCTATCTTTCTCTTTATCTTATTGCTCGAGGACTAGCAACGCTCTGTTTGGGGGTGGTGTGATAAGCACCCAAAAGTGTACATTTTATACCTCGAATAGAAGTATTTTAGTTGCTAATTCTCGATAATTTGGGTCTTATGCACATAAATGTTTAATTTGCAGGCTTGATTGCGTTTGTGGTATTCTAAAGCATAATTTAAGGCAAATGCGCATCAAAAGGAGGTAATTTCCGTACCTTAGCCGAGCCTAAACCTGTCCCTAAACCTACCCCGAAGCCCGTGTGTGTTTACTTTGTACTTTTGTTATATTTTTCTAGATTTTTATTTTGTGTCGTTTTTATTTTTAGGATTTATTTAGAATTTTGGAGAATTTATTTTATATTTTTTTTTTCTTTATTTTTTTATTAGTTTTTAATTTTAGTCTTTATTTTTATTATTTTTAGTTTTAGTTTTAAGTAGATTATTTTTAGTTTTATTAGATTTTACAATTTTTTTAGGATTTTAAATTTTAGTTTTAATAGATTTTTATTTTTAGTGTCATTTCTTTCATTTATTTTTTTAAGTTGTGTCTTTTATTTATAGATTAGGATTTTATTTTTTTAGTAGATTTTAATTTTATTAATTTTATTTTAGTTAGATAGTTTTAATTTTTTAGTTAGGTGTACAAAGTAAACAGACACACATTTTACTTCCCACACACTACCTATCTTACACACTCATACACCCAAACACTCTCCCTCACCCTCACCCTCACCCTCACCCTATCCCCTTATATCCTCACACACTAAATCACTCCCAAAATCATCTTCTACACCAATACTCTCCCTCCTCACTAACCACCATTGCTAAACCCAACAACAAAATCAAACCTCCATTACCACACACCTCACTACCAACACCCAATCCCAAATCACTGCCATAACCCGTCAAAATCGAGCTCAACCCGAGTTCACCTCTGACCTGGCGACCATCACCTGCAAACTCGTCCAGATCGGATAGAATCCCCGATGACCCAACTCCGGCCAGCCTAACCTCCTACTGCCTTACCCGCTACCAAATCCGACCAGCCATGTCCGACTGGATCTACCACTCTACCCAGAGCTAACCTGCGTCTTGCCCCGACCGGAACTGCCTTAACCCATTTCAAACCACCTTAACCCGAGTAAACCCAACCCGTTTCCTCAACCCACCTCCTTCCCCGTTACCCGAGCGACCCACCTCCTCGAACCCGTCTGAACTAAACTCGATCCATCCATGTCCGTCGGAACCCCCACGCAACCCCCCCAAGGCCGGAACCTCCTGCTAACCCTAAAACCCATTTTTGAAAAAACCAGAAGCCCCCGAACCCACCTCAAACCAAGACCCGAGTTTGCCCACCCAAAATTGAAACCCTATTCTAAGCCTTCGACCCATTTTCCTTCTAAAAGCCAAATCCACGTTTTCTACATCCTACCAAAAACAAACCAAGACCAAAACAAATAAAAGCCACATGCCTACTAAACCTCATTTACCCCTTACCCATTTTACCCCCAACCTACATATTTTAACCTTTATACCGAAAATACCCCATATTCAAATCATATTTTTATTCCCACATGACACGCCCAAACCACATGCTCACCAAGTATATTTCCCAATTTAACGACCTCAAGGCCATTTGAAGAGCTATCTAGGCTTTTTTTCGAGAGAATTCTAGAGAGAGACGCACTTTATATTTTTAATTTTTTTAGGTAGCTTTTTATTTCAATTTTTATTTTTTTAGGGAATTATGAGAAATTAGTTGTTGAGTGATTCAATTGAGTGTTTGTATGTAATTGAATATTGTGGAAAGCTCAAATTGAATGGATGTTTCTAAATTTTAATGGAGGATTAGAGTCCAATTGTACAAATCAAGGAGACTTGTTTGAAGATTTGTCCTCTTACCCTTATATTTTATTTGTTTACAACCTTGATTATTTGTTCATCATGTTTAAAATCATGTTAGGCTACATACCCTTTAAAGGGGTGGGGTGACCATTATTTGATGTTAATCTTACTTTAATTAGCTTATTTAAATTAAATATCTCTTCGATGATTAATTTTGCACTCATACTTTTGTATTTACGCCTCGAGAGAGGGAAAATGATTTTTGAGAGAAAATTGGAATTCTAGTTATAATACCCATTTTAGATTCGAACTAGAGATAGGGGTCTCTCAAGTGCGGTATTATGATTTGAATTTTAGCTCTAAAATTTATTTTCTATGATTTAAACTAGTTTACTAGATCGATCCTAACGGGTGATCTATTGAATGATGTTTAGATCTACTTTTCAAGAGTTATAGGAGTGTTAAATTTAATTAACTAAAATGTTATTATTAAAATTACATTTCCAACAAGAGTTGATTTGCGATTTTGATACTAACTTGGGATAGTAAATTTTAATGAACTAATTAATCATGATTAACTAAAATACTTTGAGTCATCCTATCCCTTGATTATTCTCACTTTTATTTTCTCACCAATCTCATATTTTAGATTTTTATTTAGTTAGAATTAGTTAGTTTCATTTTTATCTCATGTTTTTTAGTTAGTTGTTTTCACCTCTCATTTGATTAAGTATAGTTTCCTTCAGCTTTGATAATTGTTTTAATATTGAAAAAGCTAAAAAAAAATAGAAAAAGTAAAAATCCCCAAAAGAAAATAAAAGTGAATTACAATTGAATTTGTCTCTAGCTTTTCCCCCTGATGTGGATTGATTCCATTACTGACCTCTACACTTTAGTTTGATATTATATTTTATAGGTATTTTAAGGTTTTGATTAACTTGGCTTGCAACAACGAGTACACACAAAAGTCAAGTTATCAAAAAGCTCAATAATAACGAAAATGATTTTAGTATATTATTAACATAGTGAATGAATTCTCCTTAAAGCCTGTAATTATTAACATTAGAATAACTTCATTACAATTAAAACCTTAAAAGTGGGAGGAAGAGCTAGCATGTAAAAATATTTATTTGACAAAACTTTTATAAACTGAATACATATTAAGTTGTGCATGAGATTCAATCCTCACCGGTGTTTACACTCAAAAAATAAAATCACTTCCAATGGGGTGTAATACACACAGGACATGCAGGAATAAAGAGTATATGTAAATGGAAGAAAAGTCGCACCACACACATGCCATCAACTAGGAATGCTATACATAAAATGAAAAATATGTAATCTCAATGAGAAATACCGTTCATTAAGGGGGCGAAATGTATTTTCATAGATTATCATAACTATTATGACATTTGAATCAAATTCATCGTAGGATCACATAAGACTTTATAGGGTCATAATGCCGGACTTGGATTAAGGTGTGTGAAAGGAAGTGAATATTTTCTGATTCAAAGTATTTGGGAGAGAATACTCGGGATAATGGAAAATTACGGGCAATTTGAGAATTGAAATATAATTGCGATAAAGACAATGGACATAACACTAAAGAGAGCGATAAGGATTATTGAACACTACACACATCAAGGAAATACTCTCTCTTTCTTTTCTTATTTTTCTCTCCCTTTTTTATTTTTATTTTTTTTCTTTTTCTTCACAATTTTTATTTTCTTTTTCACTCTCACTCTCACATGCTTAATTGCAACCACATAACAAGAACATCATAAAATCC
Organism: Sambucus nigra; assembly: GCA_949130495.1. Taxonomy (NCBI): domain Eukaryota; kingdom Viridiplantae; phylum Streptophyta; class Magnoliopsida; order Dipsacales; family Adoxaceae; genus Sambucus; species Sambucus nigra. The sequence continues at coordinate 401,583,610 of OX422220.1, forward strand.
TAAGTATCATTCCAAACAAAGGTATGGAAGGTGTATATATGGTTTAAAAACTCCAATTTGGAGTTGGTTATGGGATTTTAGGTTTTGAAACGAAAGACTATATTTAGGCTTAAATGGGTTGATTAGTGGGAAAAATACAGGGTCAGGTCAAAGAAAATATGGGTGAAATAACAAAGAGGGCCTATGATCCTTTCCCAAAACTTACGCAATTCTTGAATCAAAACAACTTTGAAAATCAGGCTTAAGTAACACATTTCATAATGAACACAATTAATGAACGATCAAATAAAAAATAGTGAGATTAGCAAGGACTTTAATTTTTTCAAGGAGGAAAGAGTAATGTATAAACATTCATAAATAAAGAAAAGCGCAAAACTCACTTGGTGTAAGTATATACAAATTCAACAAAAGATTATCGAATTATAACAATCTTAAATGAAATCACTTAAACATGAAAAACGTATGTGCTCATGGGTTCAAAGTTTAATTCATGGAGTTTTTTCATAATACCAATAATTCAAGGACTAACGTCTACTAACGTTTCAAATCGAGAATATGCATTATTAAATTATCAATTAGATCGGGCAATTATTTAAAACTTATCATCACAAAAGGGCAAAATGCCTAACGAAAAAAATAAATAAAGTAGTTTTGAAAATTTTCAATTTTTTTTACGACAAAAGCATACTTGGGAAGAACATATAAAAAATCAAAGAAACTCTAATGAATAGGAAGGCCATCCCACCCCCCTAACTCAAACCTTGCATTGTCCTCAATGTGAATTAAGAACCAAGTTAAATAGAGGAAGAGAGCAATATTACCCCAAATGGAGCGATCTCCAGATAACATAAGTCCATTGATTCTGCAAAACATATCATCACTAAGCATAACAAAAAATAATAACAAAAGCTTCAACTAAATACACTAGACACTAAGTTAAATGGAAAATAAAACAAACTACTATGGCAAAATGCCTTCGCCCAAGCTACGATTGGTCTCAAGTTGGAGACATGGGAGTAGCCTCTCCATATATGGGGGTAAGGTCAGTCGATATCTGCCTCTCCCAGACCCTGCAGTTAAGTAGGAATCTTGTGCACTAGGTATGACTTACGACTATATACAGCCTAAATTTTTTACTTCTAACTAATTGTACACTAGAACTTGAAAATTTTGAGGTCCACCCAAATTACTATATAACTTGAGGGATAATTGGTGTGTGACACCCCACTTATTAAAATTAGAGGTGGCCAGCCCGATACTCCAATAAATACCGGAATCATAGATGGTCCATTCTTAGCATCACTGTCGTGAAAATAATAATACGTGATAACCACCAATTATTTAAGAAACCGGATGTCAAATTTATTTGTAATTTTAATAAAAACCATTTAAACATCAATTATAAAAGATGGTGGATGAACATATAAAGACATATAACAGTTTCACAATCATTCACAAAATAATAACCGAATAAGTTGTCGGTTAACAGACTGGTACAAACAGGTTACACCGAGTATTATAGTTAAATACAAGCAATATATACAATTACAAAACTTAGGCAACACACCCGAATGTAACGACTAATCATAACTAGATTATACAAAAGAGTGATGCATCTATCACAAAAGTCCTATAACATCCGTAGAAATGATATAGCTCTTGGACACTAGGAAGGAAGGATCAACAAGGGCATCCTTGCGACGGAGCACCTGAGCATAAAAGAGAACCACACAAGACAGAGAAATATAGACGGGTCAGGGCCCGGCTTGATATGATAAACTTGTGAATAAAATGCATAATAGTTATGAATGTTAAACCTCATAAGCAGTTCCAGTTCGCTCTTACATACAAGAATTATCCTCACCTCTCATCTAAGTGCACATCCTAGAGCAATATCATTTATAGTGTTAACTATTCATTTACGCAAGAGAGATAACTAAATGTCAGTTCAATAATCTTACAATACAGTTTTTGTATGATATGACTTCACCAGTCCATTCCTCATTAGGAAATTTATTCCAAACAGTTGATTTATAAAATGCTTTAGCCATTTATAAAATGCCACATTCATGAGAATATTTATAATCACAATATAACGATTCTTAGACCATCCTTCCGGGAGTCACCCCACTGGATGCGCCCCTAAATAGCTATCATCTTCCAAGGCCTATAGCCAAGACTAACTGGGCACCCTAAATCCCGTCGCGTGAGAAACAGCCATATACCTTCGACAGTGAGTCATAACCATACCCGAAATTACCTCACTTCGAATAAAATAACAACACAATGTAACCATCGGTCCTATGGCCGAGGACTATATTCACCCTGCATGCACTAGCCAGGGGACTTCACCTCATTCACGTAACTTCCCTCATGATAGCATTTAGAGAGGTATGTATATGCAAGTCATAATTCACAAGATATGCCAATTTAAATTACATTTTATTACATCCGGTACCATGTGTGTGTCTAATGACATAAGTTAGCAGTTTAAGTTGCCCCCCATACTAACCTCCGAGAATTTATAACAACACTAAGGGCTACCAAGTGAAATTTTCCTCATTTTAGTCTCTAGGAATCCCAAAACACTACCACCTAACTTTCCTTTAGTCCTAGGCTAGCTTGCTAGAAGAAAAACTACACTACTCTTATTAAATGACCCTTAAAATAAGCCTAATTAACAACATTCTATTCCAAGGTATTCATCACCCTAATAAGAGACTCTCATACTCTATTTTAATTCATAAGAGAAGGTTCCTAGGTCTTAAACCTAAAAGAAAATGGCAAAACATTGAGTTAGAAAATATCCTAAAACAACAGGGTTTTCGAATCGATTCGCTTAGGGCCGAATCGATTCGCCCCTGATAGCGAATCGATTTGCCCTAAAAGCGAATCAATTCGGCCTTAACCCGAATTGATTCGGCTCCGCAGATCTATAGCCACCCTTTTCAGTGAATCGATTCACTAGGGAGGGCGAATCGATTCGCCCTGGTAGATTTGCCCAATTGGGGGCTCCGGGTTATATGAACCCTAATTACCTAAATCCCATTTCTCTTCCATTTAGCAAACCCCATCAATCAATAATCCCACCAAATCATTCTTACACAACCATTAACTAATGTAACCAACACAATTCATATCTAAATCAATGTTTAAGGGTTTAAACACCAAAAATCATCAAAACCCATAAATGGTAAATCTCAAGAACACAACTAAAATAAAAATTATCCACACTAAATCATACATTTGCAAGTTAGAAACTTGCCTTAGGATCGTACTCTCGTATTATCTTTCGGTAACAACAACTCCAAGCTCCAATCTTCATTTTTCTCTCTTTCTTTCCTCTTTCTCCCAAGCCCTCTCTTCTCTCTAACTCTCCCTAAGTTTAGTAACACATAAATGAGAAATAAATGTTATTGGTAGACTTAAATGCCCAAATACACTAAGTCCAACTTTAAATGCTACTACATAATTAAAATGACTCGTAACAACATAATTAAGTCACAACTGGTAAAAAATACCCGAAACCCAAAAATACAACTTGGTACTTATTTTGACTATCTCAACCATTTCCGTACTAACCGCGACCTCTAAATTGGCATCTAGGATAACATAAACTATTTCATGTTCCAGCATCATTTTAATTTATCAATAATGATTCAATTGGAATATAAGCCATACCCGTCGCTTAAAGCACAACGACGCAACAAAAACATAATATGATGCTATTTACATTCACTTAACCGTAAATATGAAAAATCAGTAAATTTTATCTCTTAAATTACTTAAAGTAATATTTACTCCAGATTCCTTTATTTTATATAATTAACCTGCATGGCAAATTAATATAAAAATAATTACTCATAAATAAGGGGTATTACATGGCGTACCCTTGTTTAGTTTATGGCCTCTAAAAAATAAGAATTCTATTTGAACAACAGAAGTTATCATTTGAGAGGGGAAAATGAACCATCACCAATAAGTTTTTTAGGGGATGACGGGGGTTTGGATTGAATTGGTGAAAATTACACATGGGATTGAACAAAAATATAATTTCCTTCCACGGGTTTTTTAAATGGAATGAAAGGTGGCACACATGGAGGCGAGATTGACTTCATGGAAAAACACTCAAGTAAGTAATCCTCATCGGTGAAAGGGTTAAACATTTTAAAGTTTTGAGCCAATTCATTGGATATTTATAACGGTTCTAAAATGGAGAATGGAAATAGGGAAGAAATAAATTCAATCTTGAGAGATTACTCATCGTCGCTCAAAGACTGATACTACATCCAATTCTCAACGAATTTTTCTTCTTTGTTACCAAAGAAGAAATCATTTCATTGCAAATTGATATTACATCCAATTCTTCCTCACTTTCATTTTATAATATGCCTTGGCCTAAGAGAAGAATAGTTTCTTCTAAAGTAGGCATTGATTCCTCATTTGGTTCAAAACACTCCTTAACTTCAAAAGTATCCGAAGAAAAATCATCATTGGATAAAAATAATACATCCAACTATTTTCCCATTAATGATTTTGTTCCCGATAATGTTTTTCTTGCTTTTTTATTTTTAAGAATGCAAATTCCCTAAAGTATAGTCATAGGTGGAGACGCAGATTCTTGAATATATAAAATTTGATTACTATCCTCGGAACTAATATCAAGATTATTATTGTAAGAATTTTAAAAGTTATTGTAATAGTTTTCAACATTCTTATTGTAATAATTTTGTGGCCCATTATCGAAAAAATCATTCCCAAAATTCCTATAATCCATTACTTGAATTTTATGATACTGACCCAAAGTGATTTTGCTATTTTCATTCTTCTCTTTATGAAAGTATTCACCAGAAGTTATCTATTCAGGGGGATTTTGAGAATTGTCATTGCGATTACCGAAAACAGAAGAGTAAGACATGCTTACCCAAAGCTCAAAATTGAAAAATCCATAAAGTGGCGTGCAACCAATAATTCAAACATTTCTTGGAAATCAAATGTATAAATTTGCAAAACAAATTAAAACAAAGAATACAATATAGAGACAATATTACGAAATACTAAATCAATCATAATCTAGAACAAAACACTCCCCGACAACAATGCCATTTTTATGTGAGACGGAGAATGGGGATGTGCTTTTTTTTACGTAATTCCCTTGCAATGGCTCCATTTTGATAGTTAGGGAAAATCGAGCATTGTGTAAATATGTTGTCATTAATATCGTTTCCCCCCGCAATGCAAAAAACCTAAAATTTAACTACACTCTTATGGGAGTATAGTGACAAGTCTGAGTATCGAATCCACAGGGAATGGTTTCTAGATTATAATAGATTTATTACTTTGAATAAAAGTGTAAATGATAATTATTTTAATTAAATTTTAATCTAGGCATCTATTGAAACTAAGTTAAACACAAGAAGAGTAAAAACTATAGAATGAGAATAATATCCCTCAAATCTGGTTAATAAGCATAAATAGTTATATGGGAATAAAAGCATTGCAGGATTGAACCTCATTTCGTAAATTAATCAAACCTAGAGTTTCCACCCTCTAAAATTTCATAAAAGACTACTATGGTTTTGGCAACAACAAATATCCCGATGATTACACACGAGGTCGTAAATACATCGCATACATGATATACTCTATTAAATCTCCTAGGCGTAAAAAAAACTAGCCCATTAAAACTAGTCTAATCCATCACCAAAGCAAAGCAACAAACGAATCCAAGGTGAGTTAAATAATCTCGATCTAATCTAAATTAGCAGTAAAGCATTGTAAATCTTGTATCAAAAGGAAAACAAGTAAATTATTCAAGGAAACTAATTAACAAAGCAAGAATACAAGATGAAATCTTGAGTTAATTAAATAAGATGATGAATAGTACAATCCCTAGGAGAGAGAAGAAGAAGCTCCCAAAATCTAACCAAAATCATAAAACTAATAAAATCCAAGCCTACACAAATAAAAACCTAATTTAAATATATACAGTAATGATTAAACAAAGGAAAAGAAATGAAATCTCTTAAAAATATCTGATATATGTCATGACCGATCAATCGATGAAATGGATGGTTGTAGAAACGACCCACTGATCTTCAAAACTGCTAAAGATCTGAGGCAATCGAATGAAGAAATTGAGCACTGGTTGTATCTCAAGGCAAACTTTGTTCATCGATCGATCAATGGGGGAAGGTCAATAAATGGATCCCCTATTTTTCTGTGCTATTTATTCTTCAAAAGGGAGAAATGTTAGGTTATAAAAACGACCATAACTTCAACGTATGGACTCGGAATGACGCGCGATTTTGTGACGAAGAAAAGATAACTCAACAAACTAAGCTTCCATGAAGTTCTGCCAATCGTGGCAAGAAGTATGAAAAGTCTAAAATTTCTTTGAGGTTGCATCAGATGACGAATTTTCCCCAAATGCAACCGATTGCCCTGTTAAGCGTTCCAACATCAATAAAACTAAAATAAACCCTACACAACATATATATATATATATATGTATATATCAGAAACAATGGTTAACCAAATGTGAGAATAAAATTAGGAAATAACGGACACAATTGTGCTACAATGCATAAGAATAGAGGGCGAAATAATACAATATTTGTGACTAATCATCTATCTTGTTAGCCAAAATGTTGATCAATATTTTGTTTGTGGCCTTAGCTTGGACATTACCTTTTGCGTATGCAACTGTGGAAGTGTGGTGGATGGTGAAATGTTTGTCTATTAGCATTGCCACCTCTTTGTTGGAGTTCCATTATTTGATAAAATAATTGCAGGGATGCTAAACCGACATATGATGTATTCTCCAATGAACTGTGCCATAATTCCTATTGTTGCCCTTTTTAATGGTACTACTTATGACCCTTTAGTAAACCACTTAGTTTCCATTATAATCCATATTTTGACCTTAGAAGAAGGATTATTTTTGTACTAGGATAAATTACCAAGTTTGAAAAGGATAAGGCATTGATAATGAGTGTAGCTCTACCGATGCAGCATGACTGGGGTTAGCATAGGGTTGGTAATGCTTACACTTTAGAACAAACCCACCTAAGTCTTTCTCTGTGGTTGGCTAATAATACCCAAGTGCCATAAGTTGATTGTACAATTTGGGTCCCCTATTGTGAGCTTTATTATGAGTTTTCTTGAGGACAACTATAATTACTCTCTTATGTTACATCACATCGCCTTATTGAAATGCCCTTTTTCGAAAGATTTTCACCTCCAGTAAGAAAAATCTAGGGGCATTTTTTCGTACTACCAATGCATCAACCTTATCACTAGATATAGATCTGTCATTGAGGAAATTGATGTAGGGTTGTATCTAATCTATTTAAGCTTCCACAAAGTTGATTTCTACTGTCTATAATAAATATTGACACTTAACACGTTCTCTTTGTATTATTTTTGCATCTTGCTTCATCATTGGTGAATAATAAGCCTCTTTTTTAATTGTATAAAGAGGGATATCAGTAGTTTCATAATGCTCATTATGAGTCTTCTTCAGCCACTCTTGTACTTCATCTAGTCTCGTATATCTAGATTATATGCCCCTAGGATTTTTATAGTATAGTGTTACCCGGAGAAGGAAATATTATTCTAACTCTGAGAGCTTCACGAATTGTCTCTTGTCTCAAGATGTTTTCTTATTTTATACCTACAGTTCGAACCATCATCACTAGGAAAAAATTGGATCGTAGATGATGATGGTATTATTTTTAGGATCACCATTGTTGTAAACTCATCATCCATGGCAACGCTTTATGCAATCATGGAGTAAGCAACTGCATCACTTTTCATTTTTCTTGGATGTCTTTCCACATTAATCTTATGAATACGAGATATCCATCCTAGTCACTATGGGTGTATTTGTCCAATTAACAGATCTGAAAAAATAAATGTTGGACATATTAAATCCTTATCAATTCATGTGAGGATTGGTCATTGGGGGTCTCTAAAAAGCCTATTTTACCAACATTAGATGAGTGTTCCATATGGTGATATAAGGGGGTACTTTAGACAAATCACCATTCACATGTTTGACCATAAGGTTGGAGTTTACTTTGATGCAAAGGGAGAAAATTCTTCTTCGTAGGCATTTGTTTACGTAAGCCTAAAATCAATGCTTTTTACTCTTCCTTATCATTTGAACATGGATAGTCCAACTTAAAAGATGAAGTAATTACCAATGTGCCTCTTGATATTATAACTCTAGCTCCCCTTTGCATTTTTTAGAGGAGCCATCAAATTCCACATATCATTCCTTTAGATCTACATCACAAATATTGGCATGCACATCATCACCTGGTATATATTTATGTCGTGATTCAAAAATTTAGGAAGGAAATAAGGACAATAGGTCTACATACATTCGACCCTTGATTGTTCGAGGAATCACGCATTTGAGATCATACTCAGAAAGGATAAGGAACCACCTTATTTACCTTCTTATCAAAATTGTCTATGATAATAAAAATATGATTGGATCACATTTAGTCACTATGTGGATATATTTATGTGGTGGTTCAAAAATTTGGGAAGGAAATAAGGCCACTAGGTCTACATACATTTGATCCTTGATTGCTCGAGGAATCACACATTTGAGATCATACTCATAAAGGATGAGGAGCCACCTTGTTTCCCTTCTTATCAAAATCGTCAGTGATAATAAAAATATGATTGGATCACATCTAGTCATTATGTGGATACTCAAATCTTGCATGTAATATTTTAGATTTTGAGCTACAACGGCCAATGCCAAATAATGTTTCTTTATATTAGTATATATAGCCTCTGGTCCAATAATAATTATACTCAAGTAATAGACAATTATTTCTTAACCATCTGCTTCTGGTGCTAAGAGTGCACCAATGGACACTGTGGTAGAGGTAAGTGTTTATTCCAAATTTAGTCTGATTACGTGGACCATTCACTTGAAGACACGTGTCAACCTACGTGGCAATTATAAATTCTTTCATTGAACAACATATTGTCACCGAGCTACTCAAATGCCCCGAGCAACTCAATCATACCGAGTAACTTAGGAGGTCTGAGGAGATTAAAGCTCCTACCAACTTAAGCGTACCGAGTAACTGAGGCGGTCCGAGCTACTTAGCATACAGAGCATCTAAATCAGGAGAATCAAAAAGACGACTGCGCATTAAATGCTCATTATTATTGTATAAATGTATATGTCTACTAGATAACAATGCATTGTCCTTTCATTTGTACAACCTCAAGGCTATAGATACATTGTAACCTCCTCATTAGAAGGGAACTCTGGATTTCTTGGTAAAATCATTCATCAAGAATTCTAGGCAAACAGTCAGCAATACAAAAAAGTGGACGTAGGCCATTCTTATAAGGCCGAACCACTTTAAAAATCTTTTATCTTATTTATTTTATCTGTGATTGATAAATTAGAAATAATATAATTTTTACATCAACAGATTAGCGTCGTTTGTGGGAAACGACTATACATAGCATTTTCACCAAAATAATTCATCATCAATGGCTGATAATCAAGAATCCAGTAATCGAAATGCTGGGATCCCTCCAAATCTCTCTACTCCCCCAAATGTCTAAGATCTGGCTGGTATAATGGCTAATTTAGCCCAAGGTGAGACGACCATGCAAGAAACCATGCGATAACTCATACAAACTGTTCAAGGTGGAGTGCCGACCCAATCAAGACAACGAAGTGTTCAGAGAAATACCCGTTTACCCTCTTCGTGAATGAGGCTAACGTTATTCCCAGAGGAATCTCTATCTAGACACACCAACTCATATCGTACTTAGAGATCTAATGATCCTTCTTACCAACCTGGTCAGACTTCCTCAGTACGAGCTAAAGATTCTCAACGAAACATCACTCTATCTTCAGAAAGAACCAGTGCTCTAGAAAGGTTGTGTAGAGTCTCTCCTTTTGATCGTTTGGGGCCTAGGAGGAATAGAAGTCCTCCTAGGATTTCATCAAGAAACTATCCACGACCATCCAATCTAGTGGAAGGCTCTGCCCAATCACGACCAACTGCTCATAATGAAAGATCCCAAGAGGCAAATTCAACGCAATCAATTGCTCGAACCAATTGTCCCAAGGAAGGAAACGATGCATGGAAGGGCTTTATTCAGAGGTTAGAGGATAAATTAGGGGAAATGGCTAAGGCCAAGAATCCTTTACAAAGAACTTTTGTTCAAGGGACACCATTTATATAGGCAATTATGGATTTTCCCACGCCTTGGACACCATTTGTATAGGCAATGGTGATGCCTAAATATGATGGAAAAACTGACCCTGTCCTTCATATAGAACAATACTAAGATGCTGCCGATATCTATGTAGTTCCAGATGAGATGAGATGTAGGGCATTTTCAAGAACTCTTACCGGATCAGCCCAGATATGTTACAACAACCGTCCTCGGGGGAAGATCAGGACTTTCTTTCAACTGGTAGAGCTCTTTATTGGGAATTTTTTCTTTGGGGTAAAACCAGTCAAACGAGTAACACACTTATTAAGTATTAGATAGAAGACAGGTGAAAGCACCAGGGACTATATTACTCGTTTCAATAACGACAAACTCGAAGTAATTGATTACGAAGAGAAAACAACAATTACTGCTCTGATGAGTGGACTGTTGCCAGATAAATTATACTACACTTTGGCCAAAGATCCGCCTAGGACCATGGCTGAATTAATGGCAAAAGCAGCCAAAATCATGAATGTCGAGGAAGCTATGGCTGCGAAGAAGAATAGAGACACTAAGGAGACCAAGGTCGAGGCTGACAAGACTGAAAAGAAGGATCAGAAGAATAATGGTGGTAACAGGCAGTCGAAAGTAAAGAAAGCACTGGAACAGTTAATTTTTTTTAGAAATTATACTCCTTTGAAGGTAGATATAAACCACATTCTGGAAGAGATCAAGAACAACGAGGAGCTAAACTGGCCTGAAAAAATGAAGGCAGATCCTGACAAGAGGAATAAATCAAAATATTACGAGTTCCATAAAGACCATGGTCACACTACTAAGCATTGCATAGCTCTCTAGAATGAAATTGAAGCGCTCATCAGGCGGGGAAAATTGACCAAGTATGTTGATCGCCGAAATAGTGGAAAGACCATCGACCAAAGAAGGCAAAGATCTAAATCTCCTCGTCGAGCAAAAGAAGACAATAAGAGAAGTCATGAAGAAGATCCAGAAGATGACTAAGATGAACCCGATCTACCCAAAAGACCAAGGCGGCCAGAACGTGAGGTATTTTCAATTCATTTTGGATCATTTGAATGTAATGTTATTACAAGTGGAGATGCAGGAGGAGGAGACCAAAACGCAGAGAGAAAATCTTACCCCAATGAGGCTCAAGCTTTCTCGTACATTCAACGAATAAACTTGGCTGAAGAAGATCGCCCGAGAAAGGTGAATAAAGACAAACTGGTCATTGGTTTCTCTAAAAATGACCTGAGAGGTGTACTATATCCTCATGATGACCCATTGGTGATCAAGATGAGGATGAAGGAGGTGGTGATTTCACGAGTATTGGTGGACAATGGTAGCTCGACAGATATCATGTTTTATCCATGCTTTGACAGCTTGAATTTGAAGGTAGCCCAGTTGGAGCCATACCATAGGCCTCTCCTTGTCTTTACTGGCGAGAAGGTTTTTCCACTTGGGACGATCAAGTTGGATATGCTTATTGGTACATGGCCCGCTTGTTGACGCATTTTTATAATGGATAAAAATGTCCAATCAGCTTACAATATCATCATGGGAAGAGTAGGTCTGAAGAAGTTCGAAGCGGTGCCATCTACTATACATCAATGTTTAAAATTCCCAACTAATTTTGGAGTGGGAGTTGTGAAAGGCGACCAGAAAGTAGCTCGGGAATGCGACTACTCATATGTCGAACATGAAGAATGTGAAGAATCCAGGAAGAAGACAACTACCTATCAAGTGGATGAAATAGAAGAGGCATAGATTGAAACATTAGGCCCTAGAGACGATTCTCAGATCGTAAAGGGCCACGTCATGGAGGCTACCAAAAATATCATTCTGGACGCCGAGCACCCAGAACGAACAACTCAAATCGGTGCATCACTGGATGCACCAATAAAACAGGAATTTATATCATTTCTAAGGCGCAGAAAGTAGACTTTTGCGTGGAGTCATGAAGATATGCATGGGATAGAACCGAGTTTCCTGTGTCACGAGTTCAACGTGAACAGGGAAGTCAAACTAGTGAAGCAGCGAAGAAGAGTGTTCAGCCCTGAGAAGAACCAAGCTATATAGGAAGAAGTAGAGAAACTACAAAAAGCCTCTTTTATTGAAGATGTCAAATATCCTGATTGGCTAGCAAATGTGGTGATGGTGAAGAAGAAAAATAACAAGTGGAGGATGTGTGTAGACTTCACCGATCTCAATAAGGCATGCCCAAAGGATCATTTTCCTTTGCCCCGAATCGATCAACTAGTGGATGCAACCTCGAGGCATACATTATTGAGTTTCATGGATGCTTATTTTGGTTACAACCAGATTACAATGAAGCTTGAAGATAGGGAGAGTACCTCTTTTATCACCCCAAGGGGAACCTATTGCTATAATTTTATGCCTTTTGGACTTAAAAATGCAGGTGCGACATATCAGTGGCTGATGAATAAGGTGTTTGCAGAGCAAATCATCCATAACATGGAGGTTTATGTTGATGATATTCTGACGAAGAGCAAGAAAGATGATGATCATCTAGTTGACCTAAGTCAGACCTTTGATCAACTAGAGAAATATCAAATGAAGCTGAATCCCACCAAATGCATATTCGGAGTAAGAGAAGGAATTTTTCTCGGATATATTATTAACCAACGAGGAATTGAGGCGAACCCTGAAAAGATCAAGGCTCTATTGGAGCTACGATCTCCAACGACGAAGAAGGAAGTGCAAAGTCTCACAGGGCGAGTTCCAACACTCAATAGATTTGTTTCACGAATAACAAACAAATGTCTCCCATTTTTCAAAACACTCTGAAGAACCTTTTAGTGGAATGATGAATGCGAGAAGGCCTTTCAAGAATTGAAGAAATATCTGGGGACACCTCCATTGTCGTTCAGACCAGTGATGGGAGAAAAACTATACTTATACCTGGCAGTTTCAGAAAATGCAGTGAGCTCAGCGTTGATAAGAGTAGAGGATGGAGTACAAAAACCAGTCTATTACATCAGAAAGGCTTTCTGAGGAGCAGAAATTACATATCCAAGGATGGAAAAATTGGCTCTAGCACTGATTGAAGCAAGCAGAAGGATGATGCCATACTTCCAAGCCCATACTATAGTGGTGTACACTGATATTCCATTGAGACATGCTTTACATAAACCGGAGAAATCAGGAAGATTAATGTACTGGGCAGAAGAACTTAGAGAGTATGATATAGTTTCTGAGCCTAGATCGTCACTCAAAGGGCAGGAAGTAGCGGATTTTATCGCAGAGTTTACTCAAAAAAATGTCTCCGACGAACAGATGTTGAATACAGACCAACCTGTGGATGTTACAGGATGATCAAATTTAAACCCCGACCAACTTACGTCGGTAGACGAGCAAGAGAAGATGATTAACGAGTAGCAAGAAGTGCCGATAGAGGATAAAAGGAAGCACCAAATATTCCACCGAGGAACTCTGTCTGATAAAAAATTTGATGATGAAGTACCTATATGGAATTTGTATGTGGATGGCTCTTCGTGCACCACCGACAGTGGAGCAGGGATTGTTTTAAACAGTCCGGATGAGATTAATGTAGAGTATACTCTAGGCTTTCAATTTAAGGCTTCTAATAATGAGGCCGATTATGAAGCAATGATCGTGGGTCTAAATTTGGCCAAAAACATGAAGGCACAACAAGTCGTGGTATTCAGTGATTCATAGTTAATCGAAAATCAAATTCTGGGGGTATATGCGGTAAAAGGAGAATTAATGATCAAATATCATGCAAAAGCAATGGAGGTTGTATCGAGTTTCACTGTAGTACCATTGATTAGAATACCAAGATTGGAGAATGCAAGAGCAGACGCCTTAGCTCGGTTAGCCTCATCCACACGCACCGAGCTACGAAGAACAATTCCAATAGAAATCTTGGTTGGTCGAAGCATAGACGAAGATTTGATGATGAACTTCATTGCCCTCGACTTGGGACCATCTTGGATGGATCCCATCAGGGCCTATATTGAGGAGGGGGCTTTACCAACTGATAAAATCGCAGCCCAGAAACTAAAGTTTAAAGCTGCTCGTTATGTATTGACCAATCAAATTTTACATAGACGAGGAATCATAGCAGGGCTATAAAGATGTGTCCACCCCTTCCAAGTGAAACATATGATCAAAAAGGTTCATGAAGGGTCTTGTAGAGCCCATGTGGCAGGTCGGACGCTTTTGCAAAGAAGAACAACGCATGGGTATTACTGGCCGACGATGAGAGCTGATTATATAGCTTTTGCCAAGAAGTGTGATAAATGTCAACGCTTTTTCTCTATCCGAAGAACTCCCCAATCATCGTTAACACCCATCACGTCTCCTTGGCCATTCGTCATGTGGGGAATAGACTTGGTCGAGCCACTTCCAACGACCAGGGGAAGATTTAAATACCTTATGGTTGCTGTGGATTGCTTTATCTGGAAGAATATCTTCAGCAGATATGGTCTCCCACATGCATTCATTACTGACCATGGAACCCAGTTTGATAACAAGGAGATTATTGCGTATTGTCATCAATCCAATGTACTGAAGATTCATTCTGCACCAGGCTATCCCCAAAGCAATGGGCAAACTGAGGTGACAAACATAACGCTGCTGAATGGTTTAAAGAAACGAGTAGATGATGCAAAAGCAAATTGGATTAACGAGCTACATTCTGTGCTGTGGGCTTATCGTACCACACCACGAACAGCAACAGGAGCGTCTCCATACATGCTGGCATTTGGGAGTGAGGTTGTCATACCTACTGAATTGGGTCTACCCATGCATAGGGTGCTTAATTTAAATTCTCCTGTGAGTGATTTGATGTGAAGATTAGACCTGGATATGCTCGAAGAAGTTAAGGAGGAAGCAGCAATTAGGAGAGCAGCGTATCAACAACAAACAACTTTGTTCTATAGCAAAAGAGTGAAGAAGTGTGATTTGAAGGAAGGGGATTATGTGCTGAAGAAAGTAATACAAAAGAATAACAAACTGGAAGCCAACTGGCATGGACCCTACAGAGTAACGGAAGTTGTTCGTCGAGGGACATACAGGATTGAAACATTGGAAGGAGAAGAATTCAAGAATGCATGGAATGCAGAGCATCTGCGCAAGTATTATCAGTAATTGAAATTCCTATGTAATGCAATTTCTTCAGTATAAATAAAGTGATGATTCACCCAGTTTCTTTCTTTATTGAATTTTTTTTGGAGTATTAGTGCAACACATTACACAAACCACAAACCCAGATTCAGAGCAACACGGCAAATCAATTACCACCAACTTCGATTCATCGGGAATCAATTACCACCAACTCCGGTTGGTCGGGAATCAATTATCACAACCTCCGGTTGGTTAGGAATAAATTACCACTAACTCCGGTTGGTTGGGAATCAATTACCACCAACTCCGGTTGGTCGGGAATTAATTTCCACCAACTCCGGTTGGTCGGGAACTAATTACCACTAACTCCGGTTGGTCGGGAATCAATTACCACCAACTCCGGTTGGTCAGGAACTAATTACCACCAACTTCGATTGGTCAGAAACTAATTACCACCAACTCCGGTTGGTGGGTAATCAATTACCACCAACTCCGGTTGGTCGGTAAACCTATTACAATCAGCTCAGGTTGGTTAATACCAAACTAGGCAAGAAACTGGATGACCTCCCGGGGCATCCACTATCTAGGCAATAAGGTAATCCATACGAGATTACTATAACTAATCAAGAACATGGGATGAAAATCATTCATTGCTTAGGCCCAAAGAGTGACAAGTCACTATAATCAAACAATAAATGGGACAAGTTCCATTATCCAAAAATAAAACAGAATGTACATATATTCCCAAAAAAACAAACAAGGACGTTCTACAAAATAAAATAAAATGGCAAAAGACTAAATTTCTTCATTCAAATCAAGTAGAATTACATATATTGTGAAAAATGTACTTCATTACATAAAGAATCCTATTCTATTGGTTTTTACCCTTCGGCCTTTGAAACAGGTTCTACCCTCGCAGGAGGATCATCTAATGCATAAGGGGAATTTATGAAATTTAAATCTCGCAGCATTCGAACATTCATCATAGAAGGCCGATCAAGAAAGTGCTCTGGGTGAGATATCTCAAAATTTGCATGATGACTTTAATCGCCGAGATACTTGGAGATCAAGCATTGAGGAATTGCCCGAGTAGGAATCCAACTGATGTCATGCTTAAAAGGAGTCATGGGAAAATCGATCACTCCAGGGTCATAATAATCCCATAAGTAGTGGCCCTGCTCCAATTTTATCACACACAGTGCATTCAACCACCCTTGCTTGTACCCCTCATTATTTGACTGCTGGATTCGATCATCAAGAGAGTAAAGGGTTTCATTATAGCGCGCCATCCAAAACTCTCTGGGTTGTTTATTGAATCGATAAATTAACCTCTCCAGTTTCTCGTGGAGATTCTTCACTAGGATTTCTTTATTTTCCAAGGCAAAAATCTGAGTAGAGAGTTATTCGCTGAAGTTCAGAATCTTCTTAGACATTTTTCCTAAAGCTTGGTTCTTCGCCATCAACTGAAAGGCATGATTCTCTGAAGCCGATTGCATTCTATCTTCTTCAATGGTGACCCGACCAGCCCTAGCTCGTCCACGAGAAAAAGATATTTCTCATCCACGAGTAGATGAGGAGGGTCCAACTCTTTTCAAAGTTTCCAACTCATCTCGTAAGTTGGCATTTTCTACCTCCAAGAAAGAGAAACCTTCATCATTAACAGGGACCAAGGCTCCGGAGCAAGATGAAGCAGATTTAGGTTATTTTATCTCTTCTTGCAAAGCAATGTTCTCCTACTCCAATAACTTAGCAATATGACTGTGCTCTTTAACTTCAAGATTCAGAACACTCTCTTTCTTTTCATGACCAGAGATGAATTTGTCATACCCTTTGTCAGCACTCAATTGTTGATATTTCTTCTTGTATCCTTGATGCAAAAGTGTGGAGGACTCTTTGTACTGCAGCTGAAGTTCCTCGATCGTTCTTTAGAGATCTTCAATCATCTCATAGTAATCCACATTATTGGCAACTGCACAATCGAGAAAGCACTTCAGGTATTGATAAGCTTCAACTGCTCGTTCAGAAGCATCTAAACCAAGGATATAGATGATTTGAGCCTCATTAAGATCTTCATGACCAGCTTTAAAATAATCATTGCATTTCTTCATCAATTCTGTGTCATGAGATGATAAGAGATCCATCCTGGCCATAAACTAGCAAAGAGAAGAAATAAAAAGAATCAATAATGATACAGACAGAACAAGTAAAAGAAAAATTGAAGATGGATAACCAAAGTTAAAATTTTATTTCATCATAAGAGAAAATACAAAGTCTGAGGTTACATTCGAGAATAATAAAATAAACACCCGAACAACTCTACACCTTATCCTTATTTCCTATGACTTCCTTAGAAGGTTTGGAGGAAGAGACTGGTTTCTCGGAGCGTAAGATTAGCTGCGCGGCAGAAGTACTGGTTGGTTGGAGTTGCTCGGAGCACGGTTGAACAATAGGAACGACAGGGACCTGATCTCTAATAATTATAGAAGATTCATCTGAAGAAGCTTCATCCTCTTTTTCTTCTCCAGGAGAGGGAGGAGGGCTATGAGTGTGCTGCTGAAATAACTCAGAATTCTCAGCAACATTCAGCTCCTGCAAGGCTATAACCCATCCATCCCTAAAATATTTGAGGCTGGCATACTCCATTTGAGAAGACATGGCAGCCAGGCCCTTATTCCATCCTTTGTCCCAACCAACACTGAATGATTTTTTAACTGACTTCTTCCTTTTTTCCTTCTCTAAGGAGGTCCTTTCCCTAAGGAGCTCCTCTGCAACCTTCAATTTCTCTTCCACCTCCATTTTCTGCCCCTCAACATCTTAAAGTTTAACAACTTCCTCTTCAGCAGACTTGAGCTTAACTTCCAGCTCCTTGTTGCTTTGTTCAAAGTCTTTATTGCTCTTCTCAAACTCCTTCAACTTCTTCTCCAAGTCCTTGGAGGCATTCACAGCTTGATTTCGGTCCAGCTCAATGGACTTGAATTGCTTCTCCCAAGAAACCTTATCTTCCTCATACTTTTAATGAGAATCTTTTAAAGATTGGTTCAGCCCAACAAAATCTTCCTCTACTCTTCCCGAGGAGATTGAAGCCTTGATAGATTCATCCTTCTTTAAAATGCTATTAAAGCACGTCACCGAATGAAAAAAGAAATAACTTCAAGTCAATACATGGACATAGTATTAAAAAATAAAGGGGTCAAGTTGAAGATACTTACTGAGGCAATGTGTTGACCAGCCAGGGTAGTAATTATCTCATGAGAAAGAGTATCTTCAATGCCTTGGACTTCTAGGACAGTCCATGATCTCACTAAACTCACAACAGAGCTTAGAGCAACAAAAGATGGAACACTACCTTCAACATTTGAAGGTGGAGAGACAGGTTCAGCAGGTCTCTCAGAAGAGATTTTCTTTAACCTCCTCAGAGGAGCAGGAGAATGTTCAACTAAAGACGCTGTTTTTATTGGTGATATGGGGAAATAACCTCACTCATAGGAGAGATAATAATAATCTTTCTTGGAGCCACAGGAGTCTTCTCGCTAGTTTTCTTGGCAGCAACATGAGGGGTACATCTACAGTCTTTGTCCTTTCTTCTGGGACATCTTGTTTACTTTTCTTTGCCTCCACATTAGCTGAGGCAGACTTGTCAAAAAAGGCAGGAGCTCTTTTCTTCTTCACAAGATCAATGATAGTAATACTTGACTCAGAGGTTCCACACTAGTCTCAGAGGATGGTACTTGGTCAAGATTAACCACCACTGGACGAGGACGAGCAGTGAAAGATGAAGTATAGCTCTTATACTGCAACAAGTAAGAAGCAGATCTAATATGTTCCTCGACAATAGATTGGTGCAAATCCCAGATAAGTTTTAAATGCTTTAAATTAATGTCAGCTTCTTTTAGAGGTTTTCTTTTACAGTCAACTGTAACAAATAAAAACAAATGTCAGTGATGCATTTTATCAAACATAAAGAAAATAAGATTTCAAAAAATAAATACAACCTATCCCATTTCCATAAGGTGGACATATGGGACCTTGGTATACATCTTCTCCATTTAAGGGAGGGTGTTGCCAATTTTTCATCACCACTCCATGTTCAAAGTAATCCCTATTGGCATCAAGAAGATTGACAACTAACGCTCTATTCAAAAACCTAGTTTTTAAATAGAAAGTACTATCGCTGATAACCCATCTGTAGCAATACATAATCTCTGGAATCCCTAAACGGGTTCCATGAAGTTAATTTAACCTGTGTACGCCATTAACTATCCTCTATGTATTTGGAGCTATTCTTGCAGGTACAACATCAAAATATTGGCAAAACTCCAAACACAGTGGATTTGGCAAGAAAGAAAAGCCACATCCGTCTACAAAAAGACTGGGGAACCAATGTCCCTCAGCCAAAGAAAAATAATCAGAAGGTTCACAAAGTTCTTCCAAATTAACCCACGAAGGGGTTGAAAATTCAGACTGAAATTTGTCTAGCGATTCAACAAGGTAAACCATGATGAACAAAGTAAATAAAAGAGAAGGAAGAAAATCTTACAGAAAAAGAGAGATCAGTTGACAATGAACAATGGAAAGAATGAAGGCACAAGATAGAGAGGAAATGAAGAGTTCAAAGATATAGATTTGAAAAGTGAAAGATGATAGGATTTCTGCCGCGCTTAAATACTTTATCTTGGGAATAGAGAAAGACAATGATTATAAGGGAATACGTTTGCGTTTTCCATGGCTAAAAGAATAAAAGGGCCCAAATATCAAAACGATTGTGGAAATTCAAAATATTTATGAAGCTTGATATTGTGCGCTTAAAAAAGGAATTTTGAATAAGGAAAATTTTCCTAAAATCCATGAAGACCAGTAATCCAAGCAGTTTTAAAAAAAAATGTTCCGCACTCTCCCTCAACCTCAACTGGGAAACATTGGGGGCTTCTGTTGATACCAAATTTAGTCTGATAACGTGGACTATTCACTTGAAGACACGTGTCAACCTACGTGGTATATACAAACACTTTCAAAGAACAACATACTGTCACCGAGCTACTCAAACGCCTCGAGAAACTCAATCATACCGAGCAACTTAAGCGGTCTGAGGAGCTTAAAGCTCCGAGCAACTTAAGCGTACCGAGTAAATGAGGCGGTACGAGCTACTTAGCGTACAGAGCATCCAAATTAGGAGAATAAAAAATATGACTGCGCATTAAATGCTCATTATTATTGTACAGATGTATATGTCTACTATATAACAACACATTATCCTTTCATTTGTACAGCCTCAAGGCTATAAATACATTGTAACCTCCTCATTAGAAGGGACTCTGGATTTCTTGGTAAACTAATTCCTAAAAAATTCTAGGCAAACAGGCAGCAATACAAAAATAGTGGACGTAGGCCATTCTTATAAGGCTGAACCACTATAAAAATATTTTATCTTATTTATTTTATCTGTGATTGATAAATTAGAAATAATCCAATTTTTTACATCAACAGTAAGGTAGAGCAACAAAGGTATTTCAGTATTTGTTGGGATCATTATTTGAGGAGAAGTTATAAATTCCTTGAGTTTGTTTAAGGCATATTAGTGTGGTTCCTCCAATTGCAAATTTTTGGTCTTTTGAAGTAGCTGGATTAACACATTAATGTTCTCAGATAAACCTAAAATAATTTTTCTTAGGTATGAAATTTTTCCAAGAAAGCTTTTCAGCTCCATTTGGATCACTAGATATGGAATATTAAGAATGTATTTTTTCTTGTCTCGGTCTATATGTACCCCTTGTCGATCGACCATGACGACTAAGAATTTTCTAGTTGCTACACCAAAGCAACATTTGATTGGGTTCATATTGAACTTGTACTTTTTACACATGTTGAAGACCTTCTTCGAATTATCCAGGTGTGAGTCTTCCTTCTTGAATTTAATGACCCAATCATCCACATAAAACTTTAGAGTATCATGAAAAGGTCATAGATGATGTTCATTGTTCTTCTTTGATAAGTTTCTCCTACAACTTTCAATCCAAAAGGCATAAAAGTATAGTTAAGATTGCCCAATAGAGTCCTAAAAGTTGTATTCTCTACATCATTTGGGTCCATCTTGATCTAGTTTTACCCCACATAACTATTCAACCTCAACCTTAATTTTTAGATCCATCTCTCGTTTGTATGTCCTAGTTGCTTTTTGATAGGGATAGTTGAAGACATGATGTTCAATTTGTGGCAGCTCACTTTTTAGTCAAGGATAAACAGTTTTGTCTATTAACACATGAAGAAATCTTTGTACACTTTAATTACCTTGATCGACTTAATCTTTTTTATTTTCTCCAAATCTTTTATTATAAAGATTGGTCATAGTTCCTCATCACCATCTGCTAAATCATTCTTCTCCAATTCTCACACTTTTGGATTTGGATGATCTTTTATACATTTAGGCTCTTCTTTTATGTCTTCCACAAACTATCCGATTCTAGAATTATCAATGAGCAAACATTTTCCTTAATTTTTCACAAGGAAACACTCATAGTCTGGCTCCAGGTTAGCTTCCCTTAAAAAATGCACTGAGAATAGAACACCGACCTCCGTTGAGAAAACCCTTTATGAATTTTTATTCTAGTGGTGGGGGTGGCTTTCTCTTAGTTGAGCTTCTAGTTGGCTATACTTTGGTCTTCCTAATATACTCAATACACTATGGCGTCTGACTTATCTTTCTTTAGGGTCAATCACATGATTCATTTTATCTCAGCGTTATTTTGATATAGCTCGGGTTTGGGGGATAATCTCATTCACTTTCTCAACTTCCTCTTAATTTTTTTCTTGAATTATTACAGGGCCCATCCAATCTTTAATGGTTGGAAATATTATTCCTTCGATATGCTTTATGAGGCACTTGTCCTCATTGAGTTCTATATACAATGTTGTGTCTACCTGATGTTCTTCTACTTTTGAAATAGTCTTTTTAGTTCCCTTAATGATGGTTTTTGTTCCTTTTACATTGGACTTGGCACACCAATTGTATATCAAAGAAACTAAACCACAATTGTGCATCCATAATCACCCGACCAATGCATGTTAAGAGGTAGTTGACTCAATCACATGGAATTTGATGTGTGATGTGAGGTTACCCTCTACAATTCCAACATTGACAAACCCTATAGATTGTTAAGTCTAGTTAACATAACCAAACATTAGCAAAGTAATAGATCTCACTCATGATTTTAGGATATCTATCGATTTGTGTCTGAAAAAGTGATTTCAGATATGAAATGACGAATTAACCTGGCCATGGAGACCTTCTAATTTAGTGAAGAAATTGAGTTCTTACTTTGTATCTCTATAATTTCTTGAATTATCTCTATCCTTGTTTCTTGGGGCAGACTAATTTGATAAAAAAACCACACAAATATTGGTGATCTTGACATAACATCCCTAATTTTTTGTTCAGCATATGCACTCACCAAGTTAGATATTCCTATTAAACATTTATCATACATCTGAAGGAACCAATCCTCTTCTCTATGTTCTTCTATTCTATGGGTTTATACTTCCTCATCATATGTTACCACCATATTTTTTTTACATGACCTGGAAAGGGATTATGGTTGACATTAGCTTGGGGGATTCGTAATTTCTCTGCCACCATTTATTTGTTGGATACCCTGCTCACCGTGCAGTACTCAATAATAGGATGGACTACACACCAATGTACATGGAAATTATTGGGCTTGGATTGGACATCTATCAATGGAGACCATTGAGCGGCATTCTTGGGGCGGGATGAACCCATCAGCCATCACCTCTTTAAGGGAATAAAGCAATGGTTACAATTTTTTAAAGCTATAATTTATCTTGTTTTTTCTCTTCCCCACTCCTAATGGTTGGGACTCCTCTCCTATTTTTGTGTACTTAACTCATAATTAGGTTTGGTTGTTGGTTACTTTGTCAAATTTCACTCTATTTGCTAGTTTGTCGTAGGCTTCCAAGCAACGTTAGATACTATATGTTTAGGCCAAACAACCATATATATGTTTCTAGCAGCCCTGGTGAGAGTTTTAAATGTTCCCTCTCTTGTTTTATTAATCAAATGACAAATGTACTCAGGTTTCAGACCTTCATCACATATTTATAGGAGCTTGATCTCTGTTGATTCTTCTTTGACATCAAGAGACCATTCTCTAAACCTCCTTATATACGCTATGACTTCTTCTCCTATTTTTTTCTTTTCATGAGCAAGTTGGGATAAAGTATACTCATCTTTAGCCAAAAAGAACTTATGTAAAAATTACACGTGTATGTCCTCCCACATGGCTACACTCCTTGGTCCCAAGTGAAAATGCCATGTTTAAGCTTTCTCCGTTTGAAATTTTGAAAATTATCTTAGACGGAGCCTATTAATGTTACTATGAGATCCTAAATGCTTGAAAAGTGCTTGTTGTGCTCCTTCGAATTTCCAACCCTTCCATATAATTCTCAAATGTTGGGAATGGTCCTTTTTTATATTCTTCCGCGTATAGCTTCCGGAAGTCATCATAAACTCACACAACCTCACTGGAAGATCGCGACCTTAGCATCATCATCTTTATCATATCATTCTTGATCTCTTCTAGGGTCAAACCTTGACCCACATTACCTTAGGTAGTTTGGGATTTAGCGGAGTAACATCAGATGAAATGGTGATAGCAATGATTTCTTATACATTTGGCATTGTTGTGGTGCTTGGGAGATTTTCCACTGAGGGACCAACATGCCTTGTAGGGTAAACGTTCAGTCCTATCGTGGGAGAAACTGGTTGTGCTATCGGAGTAGTCAAGGAGACAAGGTTCATCTCTGGATCGAACCTTATCACTTCAGGGTGTGTTTGAAGAAAATTTATGAATTTGGCTATGATATTAGACATCTGTACCGACTCCATCATAGTATTAGTGGAAGCTTGACCCACACGAACACCCCTAGTAATTGTAGTGTTTTATGGGAGATCAACTGTGGTAGTATCATGCTCCCTCTTAGACTGGTTTTCGTCAAATAGAATGGAATTGATATTATCCATCACCATTCAATAACAATGCCTCCCCAATAGTGTCACCAAATGTAAGAGAGTAGTGTAAATTGGGGTATTTTGTGTTAAAAATGAGGGGTAACTTGTTTAACGATGGAAGAACAATATTTAATGCACTTGTAATAATGGAAGATAAATTCTATAAATATAACAATAATGAGATATGAATTGTGGTGACAATAATTATGCAACACAAATAAATATGAAAGAGGCAATAACCAATAAAAGATAAATAAAATGCCAATCACACAACAACAGGAGTACGTGGTTCAGCGAAGATGTGCCTACGTCCACGATGGTGCAGTCAGTGTTATTTCTCTATATTCTGAAGAATAAGTACAGAGAATACAACTTGTCCTTTACCCCGGACTTAGGGTTTAATTTATACATGTATATGTTGGTTAGTGGGGGTGATGGGTTCCTCATTATTAGCCATCTCCCCTATAACTTGCCTACATGGGATCACGCTCCCCCACAACTTCTCTTTATGGGATCGTGGAGTAATCGGATCAACACAAAAGGTGATGGGCCTGGGATTTGGTCCGCTAAGGTGAGGCTACTCGTCCAAGCCTATAATGCTAAATTCAGGGTACCCACAATTGCCCCTAAATTTGTTGGGCCATTTTTATGGGTCCAATGAATTTAAATGATCAGCTATTATGGTTGATTTCTTTGAAAACTGTGAAGTTGATTTGGCGGCACCCTCTTCGCTATCCGTGCGCTATGATTAGACTTGAAGGCTTGTTGGAATAAGGCACATTTCTCTTCGTCGCTTCAGCTTATCCAGCAATATTTTATCTTCTGAGAACTCTTACGCTTTGTACCTTCTGTTTTTTATCTCTACTCTCTTTGCTCCTTCGCCATTTGACCTGATCTTCTGTCTTGTAAGTCTCTCGTGCTTTTTTCATTTTCTCTTTGGTTTATAGTTTTTCTTGTATTTTTCCAATGGCGAAGATTGGAAATAGGTCAGTCACTGAGTTTAGAAAATTCTACAGCATTCCTGAGTCGGTAGAGATTGAGTGTTGCGCCTCGCCTCCTAGGAACGTTAGGGATATAGAGGATGCGCATTGGATTCACATTTTGTTTCTCTCCCAGGGGGGACTTACCTTTCCCCCTAATGATCTGTTTCTACATTTTTTTAGCTATTTTAGTATTGTTCTTGCACAATGTTCGCCCAACGTATGGAAAATAGTGAACGGCGTGCATAGGATAAATCAATTGTACGGCACAAGGTTAGGGCTTGCCGAGGTCTGCTTTTATTACTCCTTTTCTCGAACGAGTTCAGGTGTCCTGTACCTTAAGGCTAGGAGCCCTGATAGGGTATTGGTAGTAAATTTACCTGATTCCCATAAGGACTACTGGCAAGAAGGTTTTCTTGTTAGGAATTGGCAACTCTCCCCCCAATCTGAAGGGTCGAGGTCTGAGAGGTTCACTATTCCCTTTTATGGGGAAGAATATATAGGTAGATGTTATATTATTGTTTCAACCTTCGCTGACTTGTGATTTTTCTAACCTCTCTTTGCTTTTTCTTTCACAGCGAGGACAAAGAATTTGGAGCCTGCTCTCAGCGAGGTTCGTATCTCGAAACTGGTGAAAGCTTGGAATATTAGGGAGCCTCTGGGTGACGGCGAGCATCCTAGGGCTGCTGCTTTTTTGCTTGAATACAAGAACACAGGCTCCAGCTTTATAGCCCGACCTGTGGATAGTGTTCCAGACTTTGATTCTTCTGTAGAGACTTCGGCTGAGCCCATCCAGTTGGACGAAGAAGAGAGCAACTCGGAGAGTGAGCCTGCAGGCATTGTGAGTAATTTGGGTGCAGGGAGTGCTGACAGTAGCAGTTCTTCTGAAGGGGATTCCGAGGCTCAAGACTCGTCGAGCACTACCAGCAGTTCTGGTGAAGAGATGCCTCCCAGGAAGAATCTGATCAGAGATGACGATGATGATGATGACGTGCTCCTTGCACAGAGGTCCAAGAGACCGAAGACTGCCTCTGGGGCCACAGCTACTGGTTCTCGGCCTTCTTCTCAGGAGCAAGAGAAGAAAAAGAGATAGGAGGAGCAGGCGAGAGAGAGGAAAAAAGAGGAGGAGAGGAAGAAAGTGGAGGAGAGAAAGAAAAGGGAGAGAGAAAAAGAGGAGGAGAGGAGGAAGGTGGAATCAAGGACCAAAACGGGTCAAGCCCTGGTCCCAGTGTCTGCCTTGCCCGAGGGGGATTTGGTGGCCTCCTCTCCTTAGCTTGCCCCTGCGCTGCTCGAGAGAGAAGTTCTTCCTGCAGATCGCGAGAGGGCGTTGGGGTCCGATCAGTTGGCTCTGCAGGCTAGCCAGAGGCTTGCCTTGGTAAAGTTCTCTTCTAATTCTCAATTTCTTTTAACCAGTTTTGATGGTTTCTTCTTCTTGATCCTTTCCTTGTTCTTTGCAGTTTGTGACCGACTTCGCTGTGCTCTATCACTCTCGCGACGAGCTGGTGAGAAGGAATGGTGAGCTGGAGTAGTAAAAATCTGCTCTGGCAGCCAGGGGTTCTCAAATGGAGGCCGATCTGAAGGCTGCTGATGCAGCTCGAGCTTCATCTACCTTGGCTTTTGTTAATTCTGCTCGCGAGAGAGATGATGCGGTCAGGGAGCTTGGCGAGCTGAGGAAGGCGTATGACCTGGTGTGCTCGAACAAGCTAGACCTGGCAGAGAAGAACAGGGTTCTGGCTGAGCAACTGGAGGTGGAGAAAGTCCAGGCAACCACTTTTAAGGAGTGTTCGTACAATTTTGGCTGGGCTACTGCGTATGAGGACGCTGAGGTTCAGATAGGCTATATCAGCCGTTTGAACTTCAAGAAAGGGTGGAGTAAGGCTTTTGCGGCTGCTGGGGTGGACGTTGCATCCCCCCTCTTTGATGAGCACGATCCAGGGCCAAAGCCAGTTGTAGATGAGGACCCAGCCCCAACTGCTGAAAGCACCAATCCTGTCTCTCAGGCGACTTCTACTGATGCTCCTTTGGTCGAGAGGGCAGTGGACACCCCTGCAGAGGGTAATGCCCCTGCTGATGCTGATAAGGACAAGGGTCCATCCACCTCTGGGCCACCCGAGGTTGCTAATTGATAGGGCTGCTTTGTATTTTTTTCTTTTTTGATCTGATGTAACCTCGTTCCTTATTAATGAAAAGACTTCGTTTTTGTTTATGCTGATCTCTTTCTGTTCTCTTTCTTTTACTTGTACTTGGTTGATGTTGATGACTATATTCCTTCTACTTCCCAACTGGGTAGGACTCTTGGTCCTAATGCAAGTCCTGCTGTTCGCCAGGCCTTTGTTAGACTTTGCAAGTCACTTAGGTCTAGGAATCAGAAATATAAGGAGCAATCCGAGCTGGTGGCTAAGCTGAAGGATAAGCTCCAGGAAATGGAAGAAATCGGTGCCTCAGTGCAAGAAGAAGTTAGTGAGTTGAGAGCGAAGTTACTGGAGGCCACCGAGATCAACCAAGTTGGGGAGTTCCTGCAGCGGGAGAATGAAGACCTGAGGCGGGAGGTCTCGAAGCTTAAGGAGCATTCGCCGAGCACCGTTCCAATAGTCCTGCAAGGCTCTTCTTCATCGCGAGCTGCTCTACCTCCCCTCTCGCGTGCTGGCAGGAGTGCCAGTGGTAGGAATAGGTAAGCCGCCGAACATCGGGAGATTGGGGAGCTGCGTGACGATGTTCGGCGGGCGTATGTAATCGTTGCTGGGCTCCAGAGGGATGTTACCCGACTGCGGCATCTATTCAAGAAGGGCCCTCGCCAAGTGTGGTCTGATGGCTATGATCAGGGCTGGCTGGATGCTCCCACAAGATTATCAGAGTTTGAGGAACTCTCCTTCATCAGGGGGTGGTTGAGTGCCCTCAAAGAGCTGCAGGTCCCAAGGAACTCGACGTTGTGGTATCGACACGAGATGTCCTCCTCTACTCTAATTCCCAATCCATTCAGGTAGGATGATCGATGGATCCCCATTGATGCTATTCCCCGGCGACTATTGGAGTTGGACGCAAATGAGGTCGTGGAGGAGCTCGCTCCTGCTCCTGATGATGGAAGGAGAGCTAAAGTTGCTGATTATCTTGCTCGGAGGCTTCCACCTCCTTGAGATTTTTGTTTTTTGATAATTGTAAATGCTTTGGGCGAGCTTCGCCGACTAAACATGTACTATTATTATTTGTAAATATAAAAGATTAATGGAAAGTTCGAGTTATGGGCGATTTTGCCGACTAAACGTGTTAATCCAATCCTTTTATATTCTTGCAGCTTCACAATCCTTTTTATTTTGTCATGTGAGTGTCCGCCCAGTCCAGTATAAGAATACCATTGTGCCCTCCCTTTACCTTTTAGGTCGTGTCGTCACACTCCCTTAGGCCTAAGTAGGGCAATTGGCGAGGACACACCTGGTATTGGATGTCTTCATCTGGTCAGGATTTTTTTTAACCAAAGTAGGTTTGATGCCTAAGAATACTCTGTAAGGCTTCATATATTGCCGTGGGCAACACTAAGAGGTCTGTCGTGCTTTATGACGATGACCTGAGGAGGGGTGTTCCCCTGCTATGTCAACCATTATGACTGTGATTTGAAAGGGATGTGCAATAAGATATAATTGTTACTTTTTAGAGAGTGATCAACTGAGAGATTTTTATTGGTGAATTGAGAAATGAACTGTCCTTTCACATAATGAGTACAATAAAAGATCTAACAATAAACTCCTAAAAATAGAATTCCTTGAGATTAGCTGCGTTCCATGCTCGTGGTATCTCTCTGCCCTCCATCGTTTTCAAATGATAGGCACCTTGCAGGTCGTCTCTAATTATCTTATAAGGTCCTTCCCAGTTCGGGCCCAGTTTACCGTCTGATGGCTTCACTGTGTTGCCCAGGACCTTTCTTAGAACATAGTCCCCAACTTTGAATTTCCTCCGATTGACCCTTTTGCTGTAGTGCTTCGCGAGCTGTTGCTGATAGCTCGCTAGTTTTACTAGGGCAAGTTCCCTGCGCTCGTCGGCCAGGTCGAGTTCAGCGAGCAAAGCTTGATCTTTCTGACCCTGCTCGACAAGGTCGGATCTCATTGTAGGCAATCCTGCTTCTAGTGGGATGAACGCCTCCATACCATATGCTAGTGAGAATGGCGTTTCTCTTGTGGCTCGCCTAGGAGTCGTTCTGTACGCCCATAGGATATGTGGTAGCTCGGTTGTCCACGCGCCTTTGGCTCGCTCTAACCGCTTCTTCAATCCATCGATCACTGTCTTGTTGGAAGCCTCAACTTGTCCGTTGCTTTGAGGGTAGGCCACCGAGCTGAAGTGGTGCCTGATCCCGTGTTTGTCGCAGAAGTCCTGAAAAGGGCCACTCTCGAACTGTGTTCCATTGTCCGTGATGATGGTTCTGGGGATCCCGAATCGAGTGATTATATTTCTCCATATGAACCTCATCATGTTAGCATCTCGGATGTTTGCCAGTGGTTCTGCCTCGATCCACTTGGTAAAGTAATCAGTTGCAACCAACAGGTATTTGCGATTGCCGGCAGCGGTGGGCAGTGGTCCCACGATGTCCATTCCCCATTGGGCGAAGGGCCAGGGACTGGTCAGGGATTTTAATTCGCTGGCAGGCTGGTGGACCATGGGAGCGTGAAGTTGGCATTTTAGGCATTTGCGGACATATACTGCGGAGTCCTTTTGCATGTATGGCCACCAGTAACCTTCCTTCATTGCTTGGAAGGCTAGAGACCTTCCTCCGACGTGAATTCCACAGATTCCTTCGTGAAGCTCGTGAAGCACTGCCTTGACATCGCCTGGGTGGACGCATCTAAGGTAGGGGCCGGAGAAAGATCTTTTATACAATTCGCCTCCTGTGGATAAGTGAAAGCGAGCAGCTTTGACTCTTATCTGGTGGGCAGTTCTCTTACCCTCAGGGAGCGTTCCGTTCTTTAAATAGTCTCTCAAGGGATCCATCCAGCTGGGGGCTGATTCCAATTGGAGTATTAGTTTTGCTTTTTTCAGCTCGTAGTTGGGGTAAATGCTTGGGCAACTGAGGAAATCGATAGGGATGATCCTTTTAAGGCTAGAATCGACTGTCGAGCTCAGGGTTGCTAAGGCATCAGCGTGGTTGTTTTGCCCCCTGGGAAACTGTTGGATGTTGATCTCTTCAAAGGTCGTCATTAAGTTTTTTACCAAGGAGAGGTAGGCTACCATTCTCTCATCCTTCGCGCTATAGTCTCCACTTATCTGATTGGAAACTAGTTGCGAATCTCCGAATACCTGCAAATGCTTTGCTCCCAGAGTTTGCGCCTTTTGGAGACCTGCTATTAAGGCTTCGTATTCTACTTCGTTGTTGGAGGCTACAAATCCCAGCCTGATTCCTTTCTCGAGGACTGTATTTTCTGGAGTGATGAGAACATTTCCTACTCCTGCCCCCTTTGAGTTGGAGGCTCCATCAACGAATAGTTTCCAACTTTCCCCTGTAGCCTGGTTGTTTTGTTCTGTTGGCCTAGGCTGGTCGAAGGGTTCTTCGCCTGTGAATTCAGCTATAAAATCAGTAAGGATTTGACCCTTTATAGCTGTCCTTAGTTGAAATTGGATGTCAACTCGGACGAGCTCGACTGACCATTTAGACAGTCTGCCCGACAAATCCGTCTTCCTTAGGACGGCCTTGAGGGGGTGTGATGTAAGGACGATGATCGTATGAGCTTCGAAGTAATGCTTCAGTTTCCTCGAGGCCATTAATAGGGCGAGTGCGAGCTTTTACAATGGTAGGTAGCGCTGCTCGGCATCTAGTAAGGTTTTGCTCGTGTAATAGATTGGATGTTGGATCCCTGTAACTTCACACATTAGCGCTGAGCTGACAGTATGGCTGGATACAGAGAGGTAGAGGTACAAAGAGTCTGTTTGTTGTGGTATGACAAGCAGCGGTGGGGAGCTTAGGTAGGACTTGAGCTCATCTAATGCTCGTGAGCATCCTGGGGTCCATTCTACTGTTTTGCTGCCTTTTAAGAGTTGGAAGAAGGGTTTGCATCCCTGGGAGGATTTAGAAATGAAACGATTTAGAGAAGCGAGCATTCTAGTGAGCTTCTGTACATCTCGGACTGTGCGAGGAGGTTGCACTCTTTTGATTGCATCAATCTGGTCCGGATTAGCCTCTATGCCTCGCTTGCTGACCAAATACCAAAGAAACTTTCCTGACTGGACACCTAAGGAACACTTGCTCGCGTTGAGTTTCATTCGGTACTTCCTGAGGATTTCGAAGGTACTTGATAGGTCCGAGAGGTGATTTTCCTTCTTCTTGCTCTTGACGAGCATGTCGTCGATGTAGACCTCCATTGTGTCTCCCATTTGATTCTTGAACATTTTAGTAACTAGCCGCTGATAGGTTGCCCCTGCATTTTTTAGCCCAAAAGGCATGACCTTGTAACAGTATAAACCAACCGTCGTGATAAACGCCGTTTTGTCCAGATCTGGGGCATACAGGGGAATCTGGTGATATCCCGAGTATGCGTCCAGGAAACTCATTCGTTCGTGAGCTGCGGTGGCGTCTACTAGTTGGTCTATTTTCGGAAGAGGGAAGCTATCCTTGGGGTAGGCTTTGTTGAGGTCAGTGAAGTCTATGGAAACTCTCCACTTCCCGTTGCTTTTTGGAACTACCACTGGGTTGGATAACCATTTGGGGAATTGCACTTCCCGTATGGACCCTGCATCCAGCAGTTTTTCGACTTCTTTTTCTATTGCCCTGGCCTTCTCGGGAGCAGTTCGTCGTGCCTTCTACGCTATCGGCTTGAATGTGGGATCGACGTGCAACTGATGGCAGACCATATTGGGACCGATTCCTGGCAGCTCATAGGGTTCCCAAGCGAAAATGTCTATGTTGCTTCTGAGTAAGGTTGACAAATCCTTTTGCTCTTGGTCAGTAAGTGAGGTTCCGATCAGGAAGATTCTGCTATTGTCGCCTTCTTTAGCCGACACTTCTACCAGGTCCTCGAC
The DNA here is from genome assembly GCA_949130495.1 of Sambucus nigra. NCBI lineage: Eukaryota > Viridiplantae > Streptophyta > Magnoliopsida > Dipsacales > Adoxaceae > Sambucus > Sambucus nigra. Next base: position 401,615,944 of record OX422220.1, read on the forward strand.
GAAGCGCTCGGAGGGGAGGAGCCTGGTCTCTTCCACTCCAGGCCTTCAATATTTTAATTGCTATTTGGAAGGAATTGCACCTTCCTCCACCTTCTTGCTGGTTTGAACAGCTATTTTCTCTGGCTTTGGTCGGATGGCCGCTATGAAGCACTTTCTTTCCATCGCCTGGTAGCCATGTATCTCCATCACTCCCCGCTCGGTGACATATTTGAGTTTCTGGTGGTAGGTCGAGGAGACTGCCTTCATTTCATGAAGCCATTCCCTGTCGAGGATGGCTTGATACGGTGAATCGATGTCGACCACCAAGAATTCGATCATTTTGGAAACATTTCTAGCGCGTACTGGCAGTACTATTTTGCCCAGAGGCATGGTCATCTTCCCAGCGAAGCCGACCAGAGGTATAGTGGTTTCCTTTAGGTCGGCCATGTTCAACTTCAATTTTTAGAACAGGTCGATGTACATTACTTCGAATGAGCTCCCTTGATCGACGAGCAACCTGTCGATGTCAAAGTTGGCTATCCTGAGTGTAATGACTAAGGCATCATGATGTGGGGTCCTTACTCCTATAAGATCTTCATCCGTGAAAACAATATGCTTGTTGTAGTTGATGTCTTCTGCTCGTCGACGTTTCCCTAACTGTGATTTTGCTGGATCGATCTGAAAAGCTTGCATTACCGCTGTCAGTTTCTTTACCTCCATTCGAGCTGAGTTACCCTGGATTTGCTTGACATCAGATACTCCGTGGATTACTGCGAATTCGTGTCCGGCGTCATCTTCCAATACGTTGTCGGGTTTCGCCTCTTTATGGGCAGTCACTCTTTCTACCTTCTTTTCCACAAAGTCATTCAAATGTCCAGATTGGGTCAACTCCTCGAGGTGGGACTTAAGAGCCTTGCAGTGCTCGGTCTTATGCCCTCCCTCTTTGTGGAAAGTGCCTCTTAATGCGTTGTTTCTTTTCGAGGGGTCTCCTCCCATTTTCCGGGGCCATTTGATGAACGGCTCATCCTTGATCTTCGTGAGAATTTTGTAAATTGGTTCTTTGAAGACGGTGTTGACCGCCTGGAATGATTTTGTAACTTCAAGGTTCCCTCCGTTTTTGGAGCCATTCTTGCCCCCACTCTTTCCTACTTTTTTCTGGTTCTCAACTTTCTCACTTCCCTTGGTAGTGAGCTTGGCTCGACCGTTTTCTCCCACATTAAGGCGGGTGACATCTTCCACCTTTGCGTATTTCTCAATTCGGGCCATCAGGTCGTCAATGGTCGTAGCTTCCTTCTTTGTCAAGGACTGGTAAAGGAGGGAAGAGCTAGGTAGCCCAATTTTGAATGAAGCCACTGCCACTTCTTCCGTGCAGTCCTCGACCTCGTTGAATAACTCCCAGTACCTCTTCGCGTAGTCTTGGAGTGTCTCCTGAGGTGTTTTCTTCATTGTTAATAGAGCATCCATCCTTTTGGGATGGGAGCTGCTGGTGATGAACCGGGTCGTAAAGAGCTCGGCCAGGGATTTGAAATTTCTGATGGATCGGTGAGGGAGTTTCTCGAACCATTTCTGGGCCATGTCATGAAGGCTCGAGGGGAAAATACGGCACATCAGTGCATCTCGGTGATTCCAGAGGGTCATAGCCTGCCAGTACTGCCTGACATGATCAATGGGATCAGTCTTCCCGTCGTAAATCTTGAACCTTGGAATGGTAAACTTTTTGGGAGCCTCTTCTTCTTCAATTTCCCTCATGAAGGGTGATTTCATTTGGGCCTTGAGGGCTCTCCTGGTGAGTTCTCTCGTCGACCTGGTGCCGCGGTGAGCTGGATGTTGGTCCATTTCTCTGCGGATCAGGTTCCGTATGTCGTCGTCGCTGCGAGCAGGGCTCTGGTAGCGGTGAGCTTTTCTTAGTTGTTCGCGGAGGTCATCGTGTGAGTCGCCACCTTCGTCCCCTTGATATTGCGGCCTAGGGCTCCTTCTCCGGCTGCGAGATTTGCTCGCCTGAGGGCTAGGAGTGCGATAGGGGCGTCTCCTGGTATCAGGACGTAATTCCTTCTCTAGTTTTTCCAGTCTTCTTTTCAGGCGAGCATTCTCAGCCTCATATCTGCGAGAAGACTCCCTCTGCTCGTGGAGCCTTGCCTCGTATGCATCGATCAATCTGGATATCTGCGTGGATCTTGCTGGTCCTTGACTTTCTTCTGAGGCTGGCCTTTCTAAGCGAGCCCCTTGATCTGAACGTCGGACTTCAGACCTAATCCTGCGAGGAGCAGGTGGCTCCTGAATATCTCCTGCTTGAGGAGCGTTACTGCTGTGACCAGACATCTTAGATTTTTACTTGGCGTGGGCTCTTCTCAGGGAAAGATGAACGCTTCCCACAGACGGCGCCAATTGTGGTGACAATAATTATGCAACACAAATAAATATGAAAGAGGCAATAACCAAGAAAAGATAAATAAAATGCCAATCACACAACAACAGGAGTACGTGGTTCAGCAAAGATGTGCCTACGTCCACGATGGTGCAGTCAGTGTTATTTCTCTATATTCTGAAGAATAAGTACAGAGAATACAACTTGTCCTTTGCCCCGGACTTAGGGTTTAATTTATACATGTATATGTTGGTTAGTGGGGGTGATGGGTTCCTCCTTATTAGCCATCTCCCCTATAACTTTCCTACATGGGATCGCGCTCCCCCACAACTTCTCTTCATGGGATCGTGGAGTAATCGGATCAACACAAAAGGTGATGGGCCTGGGCTTTGGGCCGCTAAGGTGAGGCTACTCGTCCAGGCCTATAATGCTAAATTCAGGGTACCCACATGAATAAATAATATTTTGATAATAAACTGTAATACCCCGTACTTTTTTGGCCTTTAATTATGGGATTAATTAAATTAAATTGGAATAACTTAATTTAATATTAATCCGGATATTAAATTTGATATTTACTAGCGTGACAAGAGTTAGTAATTATTGGTAAGAATTATGATGAATATTAATTAGTGAGTAAAGCAATATATGAGATTGAATTTATTCAAATTGTCGCATGTAATGAGTACGACAATTTATGAAAATTAAGTTGGGACGCGCATATCAGTCGTGTCGAGACTAATTTAATGAAATAAAAAGTAAATTTATTCTAAGTCACCCGTATGGTCATTTTGAGTGCGCCAATATATCTGAAAGGGCCAAGATAGTCAGAAAAGTGTACCCGGGGGTTTAGTTTGAGCCTCGTGACGATTTTAGGCCTAACCGACATCCCGAGAGGGCATTTTGGTAATTTCTATTTTTGATATTTAATTACCTACGAAAATTAGAGAAGTATATCAGGTGTTAGAGGTTGTCTTCTAGGGTTAGAACCTGCATATTTCACAGAGGTCATTAGAGGAGGAAGGTGAGGAGTTCCTCAAGGCTAGAGCCACCATAGTTGCACCATTTTCACCACAAACACCGTCGGAGTGTAGATCGGAGGAAGGAGAACACAACCACATCATCAAATCTCAGAGATCCAAACTTATATTCTTAAGGCAAGTATCTAACTTGCTGTTGTTTAGTTGATAACACATCCATGATAGTGTAGGAGATAATGATTTTATGTCTCATGAAAATATAATGTTGTTTGGGCGATTATTATTCCAATTTGGAGTAGAAACCATCTTAGGATGTATATCTTGTTATATGTAGAATATTAACCATGAAAGTTGATGCCCAGTAGAGATAAAAATCTGGAAACTAATGGAATTCTTGAGAAAGTTAGATAAACTAGGGTTAAATGATAAATTCTTGAATTAATCCATTTGATGACGATTCTTGAGGAATTAATGAATGTTTTACGTTAGAAATAATCCATATTGGTTTATATAACATTCAAGATGTCGGTTGGGAGTTTGGGGAATTATAATGGAGGTTTGATTATTTAAATTGGAAGAAACCCGTAGGCTTTATATACAGAATTCTGGGCAATAACTGTTCGATCGATCAATCGACTCAAGAATGTCGATTAATCGACTGGATCGATCACCGTTTTGATCGATCGATCGACTCCTCCTAGAAATTGAAACTTCTCTCCTTTTTAATGTTAATCCGATCCCAATGAGTAAGGACCCGTGGACATAATTTAAATATCAAAATGGGACTTGAGAAGTACCAGTAGGGTATATGCGAGGTCCGTGTAATACGACTTTATGTGAGATTTGACCGTTGGATTTTTGGGGGTATAAAATGGAGTGAAAATTGTGCGTACTTAAATTAGGTCTTGTGGGAATTAAGAGTGACTTAAACCAGTAGGGTAGAGAGTATACACCTACTTATTTTATACCTATCAAGATAAAACACTTCGAGAGACGAGAAGTACTTAAGAACTTGCGGTAATTGAGAAAAGGAAAGAATGATTTAATTATACGTAGGACTCAGGTGTTATATGCCCCGTATGGTTAGAATATTATGGGCCGTGGGCGTACCAAGATGAATAATGTGAATATATACGAGTGCATGTATTTATATATAGTATGTGAATATCTGAGTGTAATCATACCCGCGATGCTTGCTATTACGGAGGTTTCCACGTCGGGACAGTCTTATCTCAATTGGACATTTATGGGGGATATTGACTTGTACCCTAGAATATAGGATCCTTGTACATGCTATTTGAGAATGATAGTCAGACGGTCTTAAGAGACGTGAGGGTATGTTCTGACCTCTTAGTGACTTAGAACTATGCTTCGCTTCCAATATGTGTGTTTTGTGTTAATACAATTCGAGAGTGATTCTGAACTAGTACTCACTTTTGTACGAGAGATACGGGGACTTGATAGCAGAGTATGCCAGCACCATAGATTTTATGTGGGGTGCCTGATTATATATATATTATATGAGTGATAAATATATATACATATACCTGTGATTCCTCTACTGTGCTTGTAAGTAGATAAAATTGAATAAATAATATTAAATGAATTAAGTCGTTATGAACTTAAGACTATATTGAGATGAACATAGCTGGCTTGATAAATTCATAAGGTAAGGTTATTAGATATAAACTATAATCATGCGATCACTTGAATCAGGATTTTGTGAAGGGAAATCAGGTTAGACTAGTGAATTAGGTTAACTTTATCTCGATTAGCTCAATAGTACGTTTGGCGTGCACACTAGTTGAGGGGTGAGAATTCCCAAGTGAGTGTCGAGGTACTAACATGTATGCAATATCAACTGGTAAACGTTTTGTATACTTGCTAAACAATTTTAAAGCTATATATATATATATATATATATATATACATACATTACATGTTCCTGTAACACCCCGTATTTTTATGATATTAAATAATTATGGGATTAATTATTATTGTTGGATTAATTAAATTAAAAATGTGAGAAAAATAATTATTAATTAATCCAGATTAAAAATAAATGTTAACTAGCGTGACAATGGTTAATACTTATTATTGCGAATTATGGAATCTTACTATGTGAATACGTAATACGGAATTATGATATTTTATAAATTGTCGAGAGTGGGAAATATGACAGTTTGGTACATTAAGTCAGGACGCACGTGTGAGTCGGGTCGGGACTAATTTAATGAATTAAAGAAGTAAATTATTTTTAAGTAACTTATATGCTCATTTCTAGTGCACCATTGAGTCCGGAAGGGTCGAGATAGTCAGAAACCTCTACTCGGGTATTTTATTTGGACTCCGGAATATTTTTAGGCCAATCGGCACTCTGTAGAGGTATTTTTATCCTTTAGATTTTTGGTGAAATGAAACGGACTTAAATTAGGAAAATAAAATAAAGTGTACGTGGGTACGAGGGGAGTCTGTCAGTTCCAAATGTACGAGAGAGAAAGAGAGAACCACAAAGAAGAGATGAGAGAACCCATAAGCGTTCTTGGTGCAAAATCGATCATCTTCCTCCATCGTAACCGTCTTTGCATAGATCGAAAGTCGAGGAGCAAGCCTACACCAATTTCATTAGTGGATCAGAAAATCAATTTGAGGCAAGTGTTTATTACTTGATTTCGTTAGCAATAATTGTGTTAATGTTAGACTAGGTAAATTTCCTTTGTCATAAAGATTTAAGTTTGGTGAAAAATTTGGGAGAATTAGTCATAAATTGGGTCTGATTTGAATAAAGTTTGATTCCCTTATGTAGATAGGATTATGTCCATGAATTTATGATAATTTTTGGTTTAAATCTGGGTTTAATTTAGAGTTTTTCATATAAATTTGAGAACTAGGGTTCTTAATATTTTAATTTGGGGATTTCGAATTTATTTATTATTAGTGATGATTTAATGATGATATATTGTTGGAAATCATATATAGATTTTGGATAGTTGATTGGAATTGAATGATTGGTGTTTGGGTTGATTATTTTAGAGGTTTTAGGTTTGAAAATGATGTAAAATGAAGTTGTTAAGTTGCAGAATGTAACAGGTTTGGTAGGGGAAGAGTATTGTTCAATCTCGTTCGAACGAGATTGAGCTTAGTTCGAACGAGAAAGGATCAAGCGAGACGTCATTCAAATGACATCTGATCTCGTTCGAACGATAGGTCCTAAAATCTGGAAAATTTCAATTTTCCCGAGTTAGATTTTTACAGTTTTTTGAGATAGGAAACTGTCATTTGGTGATTGTAGCAGGGTGCAGAGTTGCAAGGGAGTATTCGTAGAGTAATATTTTAAATATTTGGAAAAATGAATTAACCTTGGAAATTTTGAGAGAGTGAATAACGGAATACGTATATTATAAGTAGTAACAAAAGAATACTATGTATGGAAACTACATGTAAGGGTTGGGTAAACACCTTAAATTTTTATAGGATGTGGGAATTCCTATTATATGAATATTATTATTGTGTGTATAGCATACCTACGCTGCTAGCTATCGGTAGGAGGTTTTCGCACAGTGGATAGTCTTATCCTGGGTGACCCAATTGGGGAATATTTGACTTGTACCCAGAGCATATGAACTTGGTTATATGCTACCTGAGATGTAGGATAGGTTCGACGGTTTAATGGGAGCGTAGGTATGTGTGTGACCCATTTGGCTGGGTAAGATACTCGCCTCCAATATTTGCGTTTTGAATTTATGGTTTGTGAGAGATTGAACCAGTAGTCCTTTATGGAGTGATTTATGCACCGGGACATGATAGAAGAGTATGCATTGCACCAAGTGGTCTTAACCTAAGGGTGCAGGATATATATATATATATATATATATATATATATATGTGTGTGTGTGTGTGTGTGTATGTGTGTGCGCGCGCCCGCGCGTGTGTGCTTGGGGATAAATTCTACTGTGTGAAAGTAGTAGACATGGTAATATTGATAAATAAATAAAATCTGGTGGGTAAAAGATTAACTAATAGAACAACGTAAATTAAAGCTGGTTTTGGGATAAGCGATTTTATTTATGTATTATATGGGCGATACGGGTTACTCATGCGCGATATAATTAGAAGTATAAACCTATGACCTAGTTAGGAACTTAATAGATAACTATGTTAGGTTAGATGTACGTTAGGCATGCTCAATAGTGAAGAGGTGAGAATCTCATGTGAGAGTTCGAAACTAACATGCACATAATACTTAATTTATTGCATTTTTAAGTACTTGCTAAAAAAAGTTTTTTATAAGTCGGGCTCTGACCCGTTTCTTGATATTCTTCTCTCTTTTGGTATATATATGTATTATATCAGGTGCCCAGCCACAGGGTTACCAGGCTTAGACGCATGGATCATTTAGCGAGTTGCATCGGTTGTGGGAGTTGTAGGTCCTTGCATTTAGACGCCTCTATCATTTCTTTCAGTTCTTTTCAGACATTTCATTTGGGGCATGTTTCGCCCATTCTCAGTCATTTTATTAGAGATTGTACTCAGTTACTTTAGTAGTTTATATCTGTCGCACTTGATGATTTATGGTTTGTTAGTTGAGACTTTGAACTGGAATGCTTTATCCATTTTGATTTTTTTCTGTAGTTGATTCATGTCATGTATTTGTTATATTTCTGCAGAATGGAAATTTATTAATGGATTAATTGAGAATAATTAAAATCAAATGTTTTGACACTTAGGTTAATTATTTATTAGGTGATAAATAAAGATAAATTATTTTTCGACAGTGATGCTTAGAATGAACCAACTGATCACTATGGTTTAGTTTTAATAAAGGAATGATCACCCGGTATTTAATTAGGCGGGGTGTCACAGGTGGTATCAGAGCATCAGGTTCTAGTGTCCTTTAAGATATGTACGACTTATTATGCTTCCAGCCTAGCGTCCTTTGATATAGAGCCCTTCTATTAGGATTGTTGCATTCTAAATTTTTACGTCTTTAGCTATGTTAATATTTATTGGATTGTGGAATAATATATTCCTTCTCCTTTTAGATGCCTACGACACGAGCCCCGAGGAATAGAAATGCCCAGCTAGTGCAACCAGTAACTTAGGCTCAAGGAACCTTGAACGCAGTCGAAGTTATCGCCATAGTTGCTCAGGTGGTGAATGCAACTTTAGTGGTGGTACTGCAGGGACCGATCCAGGTTTAGGCTTTGGCACCAATTCCATCTCAGTTTCCCACTATCGGGGAAAGGGTCAGGGATGCCTTTCAGAGGGCACATCCCCCAAAGTTCTCGGGCAGTTCTGATATTGTCATCGCGAGCTAATGGAAGAAAGACATATAGAGGCATCTTCGCATGTATGAGTTCACAGACATTCAGAAATAGTTACTGGTTTTCTTCAAGCTAGTATGGGTCGCTTTACAGTGGTGGGAGTCCACTACCTCTTTGGAGGAGAGGGGAAGTATGACGATTAAGAGTTTTTGGGTGAGATTTGATAGCAAATACTTTCCTTTCCCCGTGCAGACTGAGATGAGGCAGAGAATGTTAAATCTCAAGAAGAAAAGTATGACTATTGCGGAGTATGAAGAGGAGTTCATGAGATTGATTACCATAGTTACAGATGAGGTACCTATCGAAGAGAAGAAGATTCAGATGTTCACGGATAGCTTGACTTGGAGGATTCACCAGCACCTCTTGGGTAATCTGTCGTTGGGTTCTTACACTAATGTACTCAACGTCGCCCTATTACATTACGAGGACCATCGCTTCCATCAACAGGGTAGAAAACAAGCCGAGGGGTCCATCCGACAGGTCCGAACAGGAGGTAGTAGTGCCATTGGGGCACCAACAGCTCAGGGGCAGGTCCGTCAGGGTGAGCAGAGTTCCCATTAGGGGTACCCTGCTAAGTGATTCCAGTCTAGTGACTCTAGGCAGGGACATAGGGGATATAAATAGGGCCATTAGGGAAAACATCATTACCAGCAGGGCTAACAACGGTATCAGTAAGTCCAGCAGGGCTAGTGGAGGGGCGGTAATGGCCATCAGGGGCGAGGAGAGCATGGGCAGAGGGGAGGAAAATTTAGCGTCAAATGTTTTTGTTGTGGAAAGACTGTCCATAGGAAGTAGGATTTCCCCGACAAGGTAAAGTTTCCCCAGCAGGAGCCTCAGAGACCCATTTTCCTGCCGCCCTACCAGCAGTAGCACCAGTCCCAACTTTGCTCTCACCCTCAATTCAGCATGGACAGTTACAGTATGGACGTGATTATAACGTCCACCAGGAAGAAACACCACATGCACTACCCAACATTGAGGGTATATATTCTATCCATGGTACTATGAAACATGTTTTATTTGACACTAGGCATCACACTCCTTTATAGCCACTAGTTTTGCACGGGCCACGGTGTTAGACACGATAAAGTGTACAATAACATGTGTAGACTCACCGCTGGGTAATGGGCCATTGATTTTCTTTATATGCCTTGGAGTAGGTATAGAGATTGGGAGTCTGATTTTGCTGGGGAGTAGGTCATTAATGAATTGGGTGTTCAGAGAGTTCTTAGATAAGTTTGTCATTATCTTCATAGATGACATAATGATTTATTCCCAAACTGTGAGAGCATTAGCTGTATGCCAAGTATGAAAAGTGCAGATTATAGCTACGAGAGGTGCAGTTTCTGGGGCACGTTGTGTCAGAATTGGGGATATCAGTGGACCCGGGCAAGGTATCGACGGTGAGGGAGTGGGGACAACCCACAACACCGATGAAGGTGTGAATCTTCTTGGGGTTTTCTAGGTATTACTGGAGGTTCATCCGAGGGTTCTTGAAGATTGCGGGCCCATTGATAAATTTGACTCGCAAAGGGGTGAAATTCATTTGGGATGATGCTTGTCAGTTGGCTTTCGATGAGCTAAAGGATAAGTTAACTTTGGTGCCAGTTCTTGCTTTACCCAGGCCAGGGGTTGAGTACCTGGTATATACTGATGCTTCTCTACATGGACTTGGTGGAGTATTCCAGTAGGAGGAGCAGGCTATACCTTATGCCTCCCGTAAGATCAAGCCTCACAAGAAGAATTACCCCACCCACGACTTGGAGATAGCAGCGGTCGTGATTGCCTTGAGGATTTGGAGACACTACTTGTTGGGGGAGAAGTTTCGCCTGTTCACAGAGCACAAGTCACTGTAATACTTATTCACTATGCGGGAGTTGAACATGCATCAGCGCAGCTGGCTGGAGTTTGTGAAAGATTACTAGTTCAAGATATAGTACCACCCGAGGAAGGCTAACGTAGTTGTTGATGCGTTGAGCCGTAGGCCAATAGGTGAGGTAGCAGAAGTGTGGAAGACAAAGTGTAAAGATTTAGTACACTAGGAGGCAGTGGCCCAATCCTTTATGTCTGTCATGATAGTCACACCAGATATTGTTACGAGGGTGATCCATGCCCAAGCCGCTGATTCATTTTGCTAGGATCAGATTGTACGGCTTCTAGCCGAGGGTATATGGGGGTTTAAGATTTAATGGGATATTAGTGGTCACATAGGGGGAGGACTTACATCATGCAGTGATGACAAAGCCTCATGGATTCTGATTTTTGGTATATCCCAGAGGGGATAAGATGTACCAGGATGTGAGGCGACAATACTGGTGGAGTGGGATAAGGAAGGACATTGTGGAGTTCGTGTCCAAGTGTGCAACTTGTCAGTTGGTAAAGGTGGACCATCAGAAACCATCAGGTTTACTTCAACCACTAGAGGTGCCTATGTGTAAGTGGGAGAGCATTTACATGGATTTCATCACTGGGTTGCCTACATCACAGAGGGGTCACGATTCTATATGGGTAGTGGTGGATCAGTTGACCAAGGTAGCTCATTTTCTGTCGGTGCGGACATACTACACTATGGGACAGTATGCCCAGTTATTTATTACTGAGATAGTGGGGTTGCATGTTGTGCCCCTAGATATCGTGTCTGACAGAGGCAAGATTTTTGTATCACGCTTTTGGGAGAGCTTTTAGGAGGGTATGGGAACCGAGATGCGATTGAGTATGGTTTATCATCCGCAGACAGATGGGAAAATTAAGCGTACTAATCAGATGCTGGAAGATATGTTACGCATGTTTGTACTTGATTTTGGAGGGGGTTGTGAGCAGTACCTTCCACTAGTGGAGTTCGCTTATAATAACTCCTACTAGTTTACGATTGGAATGACACCATTTGAGGCGTTCTACGGCAGACCTTGTCATTCTACCGCTTGTTGGATAGAGGTGGGGGACAACAAGTTACTCCGGCAAGAGGTAATTCAGGACACATCATCCAGGATTGAGATGATCAAGAGTCATATTCGGGTAGCTCAGGACAGGCTGAAAGGCTACGCTGATGCCAAAAGGTTCTTTCGGGAGTTTAACGTGGGGGATCAAGTATTAATGTGAGTGTCTCCTATGAAAGGAGTGATGAGGTTCGGGAAGAAGGGGAAATTGGCACCCAGATACGTAGGACCATTTCCCATTATCGAGAGGATCGGACCGGTATATAGACTTGGGTTACCGGAGCACTTGCACCGTATTCATGATGTGTTCCACATCTCGTCATTGGGGAAGAATATTAAAGATGAGGTGGTCCACACCCATATTGCGATTGAGGAGGTTGACTTACAGCCCAATAGTTCTTATCAGGACACATTAGCCAGGATTGAGATGATCAGGAGTCGTATTCGGGTAGCCCAGGCCTGGCAGAAAAGCTACGCTGATGCCAAAAGGTTCTTTCAGTAGTTTAACGTGGGGGACCAAGTTTTACTGTGAGTGTCTCCTATGAAAGGAGTGATGAGGTTCGGGAAGAAGGGGAAATTGGCACCCAGATACGTAGCACCATTTCTCATTATCGAGAGGATCAGACCGGTGGTATATAGACTTGGGTTACCGGAGCACTTGCACCGTATTCATGATGAGTTCCACATCTCGTCATTGGGGCAGAATCTTAGAGATGAGTTGGCCCACACCCATATTGCGATTGAGGATATTGACTTGCAGCCCGATAGTTGTTATGAGGAGAGGCATGTGGCTATCCTAGACCGTAGCGAGAGCAGATTGAGGTCAAAGGTAGTTCCACTTGTGCGGTCCATCATAATGTAGAGGAGTCTACTTAGAAGCGAGAGGAGGAGATGCGCGAGAAATATCCAGACTTATTCTTACCAGGTATGCTTTATTTTCCAAATTTCGGGACAAAATTCCGTTTTTAGGGGGGAAGTATGCAACACCCCGTATTTTTATGATATTAAATACTTATGGGATTAATTAAATTAAAAATGTGAGAAAATTATTGATTAATTAATTCGGATTAAAAATAAATATTATCTAGCATGACAAGGGTTAATACATAATGTTGAGAATTATGGAATATTACTAGTGAATACGTAATACGAAATTATGATATTTTATAAATTGTCGAGAGTGGGAAATACGACAGTTTGGTACAATAAGTCAGGATGCACGTGTGAGTCGTGTCGGGACTAATTTAATGAATTAAAGAAGTAAATTATTTTTAAGTAACTCATAAGGTCATTTTGAATGCACCACTAAGTCCATAAGGGTCGAGATAGATAGAAAACTCTACTCGGGTATTTTATTTGGACTCCGAAATATTTTTAGGCCAACCGACACCCTGTAGGGGTATTTTTGTCCTTTAGATTTTTGGGGAAATAAAATGGACAAAAATTAGGAAAATAAAATAAAGTGTATGTGGGTAAGAGGGGAGTCTGTCGGTTCCAAAGCTACGAGAGAGAAATATAGAACCACAGAGAAGAGGGGAGAGAACCCATAAGCATTCTTGGTGCAAAATCCGTCATCTTCCTCCACCATAACCATCTTTGCATAGATTGAAAGACGAGGAGCAAGCCTATACCAATTTCATCAGTGGATCAGAACATCAATTTGAGGCAAGTGTTTATTACTTGTTTTCCTTAGCAATAATTATGTTCATGTTAGACTAGGTAAATTTCCTTTGTCATAATGATTTAAGTTTGGTGAAAAATTTGGGAGAGTTAGTCATAAATTGGGTCTGATTCGAATAAAGTTCGATTCCCTTATGTAGATAGGATTATGTCCATGAATTTATGACAGTTTTCGAATTGAATCTGGGTTTAATTTAGAGTTTTGCATATAAATTTGAGAACTAGGGTTCTTGATATTTTAATTTGGGGATTTCGAATTTATTGATGATTAGTGATGATTTAATGATGACATATTGTTGGAGATCATATATAGATGTTGGGTAGTTGATTGGAATTGAATGATTAGTGTTTGGGTTGATTATTTTAGATGTTCTAGGTTTGAAAATGGTGGGGAAAAAAGCTGTTAAGGTGCAAAACGTAACAGGTCTGGTGGGGGAAGAGTACTATTCAATCTCGTTCGAATGAGATTGAGCTTCGTTCGAACGTGAAAGGATCTTGCGAGATGTCATTCAAACGACATCTGATCTCGTTCGAACGACAAGTCCTAAAATATGGAAAATTTCAATTTTTTCCCAAATAGGTTTTTACAGTTATTTTGAGATAGGAAACTGTCATTTGGTGATTGTAGCAAGGTGCAGAATTACTAGGGAGTATTCGTAGAGTAATATTTTAAATATTTGGAAAAATGAATTAACCTTGAAAATTTCGAAAGAGTGAATAACGGAAATAACTATATTATAAGTAGTAACAAGAGAATACTACGTATGGAAAATACATGTAAGGGTTAGGTGAATACCTTAAATTTTTATAGGATGTGGGAATGCATATTATATGAATATTATTATTGTGTGTATAGCATACCTACTCTGCTTACTATCGGGATGAGGTTTTCGCGCAGTGGACTGTCTTATCCTGGGTGACCCAATGGGGGAATATTTGACTTGTACCCAGAGTCTATGAACTTGGTTACGTGCTATCTGAGATGTAGGATCGTTTCGATGGTTGAATGGGAGCGTAGGTATGTGCGTGACCCATTTGGCTGAGGAATATACTCGCCTCCAATATTTGTGTTTTGAATTTATGGTTCGTGAGAGATTGAACCAGTAGTCTGTTATGGAGTGATTGATGCAACGGGACATGATAGTAGAGTATGCATTGCGCTAAGTGGTTTGAACCTAACGGTGCAGAATTTATATATATATATATATATATATATATATATGTTCTTGGGGATAAATTCTACTGCGTGAAATTAATAGACATGGTAATATTGATAAATAAATAAAATATGGTGGGTAAAAGATTAATTAATAGAAAAACGTAAATGAAAGGTGGTTTTGGGATAAGCGATTTTATTAATGTATTGTATGGGCGATACGGGTTACTGTTGCGAGATATAATTAGAAGTATAAACCTATGACCTAGTTGGGAACTTTATAGATAAATAGGTTATGTTAGATGTACGTTAGGCATGCACAATTGTGGAGAGGTGAGAATCTCATGTGAGAGTTCGAAAGTAACATGTACATAATACTTGCTTTATTGAAATACTAGCTAAAACAAATATTTTTACAACTCGGGCTCTAACCCGTTTCTTGTTATTCTTCTCTCTTTTGCTATATATATGTATTATATCAGGTGCCTAGACACAGGGTTACAGGGCTTTGACGCATGGATCATTTGGCGGGGTGCAGCGGTTGTGGGAGTTGCAGGTCCTTGCATTTAGATGCCTCTATCATTTCCTTCAGTTCTTTTCAGACATTTCATTTGGGGCATGTTTCGTCCATTTTCAGTCATTTTATTAGAGATTGTACTTAGTTACTTTAGTAGTTTATTTTTGTCGCACTTGAGGATTTGATGGTTTGTTAGTTTGAGACTTTGAACTGGAATTTTTATCTAGCCTAATTTATTTGAGTAGTTGATTCATGTCCAGTATTTATTATATTTATGTAGAATGGAAATTTATTAATGGATTAATTGAGAATAATTAAAATAAAATATTTTGACACTTAGCTTAATTATTTATTAGGTGATAAATAAAGAGAAATTATTTTTCGACAGTGATGCTAAGAATGAACCAACTGGTCACTTCAGTTTAATTTTAATAAAGGACTGATCACCCGGTATTTAATTAGGCAGGGTGTCACAGTGCCTAGCCATAGGGGCGTCATGCTTAGATCTTTAGACTGTTGACGTGCTGCAGCTAGTGTGGGAGTGGCAGGTCCTTGCAGTAGATTACTTCATCCTTGTCTTCTCAGTATTCTATTTAGTCATTGTTAAATAAGGCATGTGTCGGTCATTTTGAGTTTTATCTAGTTCAAAGAGATTTCTACTCTTTATTTGTTTCAATATTCTATTTTAGTTGGAATTGCTTTTGATTATTACATTATCCTTCGATTTGGGATATTTTATTTGGAAGATTAATCTAGCATGTTAATTTCATTTGGATGGTTTGGTTTTTAATATTATTATCTGTGTTCATGAAAATGGTTTCGTATATTAAATCTTAACAATAGGACTTAATCTATAAAATTAAATATTTTTGACACTTAACTTAGTTATTTATTAGGTGATTAATAAAGAAAATTATTTTTTGACAGTGATGCTAAGAATGAATAAACCGGACACTTTGATTTAATTTAATAAAGGACTGATCACCCAATATTTAATAAGGAGGGGTGTCACAAATGGTATAAGAGCATTAGGTTCTAGTGTCCTTAGGATCTGTGTGGCTTTTCACGTTTCAGCGTAGCGTTCTTTGATGTAGAGCCTTACTATAGGATTCTTGTATTCCCTTACGTATATGACTTACGTTCTCCTGCTATGAATTATAATGGATGTCACTTATTCTACGAAATCATGTGTGCTTTGAGCACCGAACATTATAGGAGGACCAGCGAGGGCCATAAGATGGATTGCAGGAGAAGAAGCCCGACATAAAACATAGAATAATTTTGGAATGGTGATCATGACAAAAGTCACTGTGAGTAATATTTAAGCAAGTGATAATAGAATTATCACTCGGGAACAGTGGGTTCTCCAAGAATAGTTATAGGTAAAGGTGGAGCGATCTCAGGATCACCTAACGTAATCGACAAGGGAAAAATTGGAGGGACTCCTTTGAAAGGTCATCAGTTAAGATGCGGAGAAGAAAGATAAGTGCAACAAGCCAATAGAAGTAGAGAATCCGTTGGCAATTGTGTAAAGTGGAGTGCAGCGACACTCATAATTAAAATTGGAGTTAAATTTGTAGCTCTTAGGAGCGACATAAAGTTATTAGAGTCAATCCCCGCTTATAAATAAGTGTGTTACAAATTTAAAGAGAAGTTTGGGAATGGTTTGATCGTGAGGCCCTCCATTCGATGTTATAACAGAGATGCAAGTGAAATTCTGAAACTCAACACAGTGGGTAAGCTAGAGACTGATCGTTAAAGAAATGTTGAATTGAATGACGAGCTTCCTACCAGGAAAAAGCGGCATAGAATATAAAGGTGTTTATAGTTGATAAATAACCGTGTGAAGAATACGAGGATGGATGAGAAATATAGCTAGGATAACTGATGTTGATGCTATTAAGGTTATACGTTTGCAAGTTATTTCAGCACTTTCGAAAGAAGTGAGCCAGTAGGGTTAGAGAATTTGGCCGAAAAGCAAAAACTGAACTTAATGGTGTTAGTGGAACATCACATGAGACTATGCCCAATAGGGAACTCATTTAGATAATTTCGATTGATTAAATTCTCACAGAGTGACGATGAAGTCAATTAGGGCTATAGGGGGAAACAATAGTTTCGAAAGGGTCGCATAGCCAAAGGGACAATAGGAGAACAATTGGGAGCAGATAGACAGGGGTTTTGCCACTGTGTCGCGTCACCAACGTCAGTCGTTTGTTATATTCGGCTCACCAGTTCTATACAAAAACCTAAACCATGACTACACTCTTTTATGGGAGTATAACGGCCAGTCCGGGTATTGAATCCACAAAGACAAGTTACTAGAATTTAATTGGTTTAATATTCCTAAAATAAAAGTGTAAAAAATAATTTCTAACAAAAAAAGAAAAGATAAAAAAAAGAAAAGATTATTCAAGGCGAGTGTATTTAAACTACGTTAACGAAGCGAGCAAAAACTATAGGTTGCGTTGGATATCCCTCACCTAGAGTTAACTAGTATAAAATGGTTACATGGGTCGACGAGTTATTACGACTGCATCTCATTTCGACAGTTAATTAACTCAAGAGTTGTCCCACCCCTACATTCGTTTAAAAGCCTAATAAGATTTTGGCGTCAATAAATACCCCGAAAATTATGCATGCAAGGTCGTAAGTACAGAGCATACATGATATACCCCGTCAAATCTCCTAGGCATAATAAATTGGACAACACCCTCGAAATAAACCCATAAGAACTCCATCACTAAAGCAAAGCACCACATCAACCCATAGGTGAGTTCAATCCAACACAACCTAGAGTAAATTAGCTAGAAAGCATGGTAAATGACATGTATTGAAAGAAAGCAAGTAAACCTAATTATGAAAGCAATAAATAACAAGAAATAAATATTAACTAGGCATGGAAATGAAAGGAAACAAGTAAAGAAAATATTAAACAAATGAAAGAGACAAAGAAAAGTGAAGCTTACATACATAAAAATGGGTAAAACACCCAAAGGAAATAGAGAAGGGACAAATATCCTTACAAACCCTAAACCTAATGTAAAATGCAAGATATTTAAAAAAGATAACAAAGGTTCTCTTATATAGTAAGTTGGAAACAAAAATAGAAAAGAAAAGGGAAAAAAAGAAAAAGAACAAGTTGCCAAATATCTGATGCTACCGGTCAATTGTGGCTAGGGGCTGGTCGATCGACCCCTTAAGTTGAAGCCCACTGTCTCCCTCAAAACATAAAATCACAAGATGCAATCGACCGTCCCCTTGGGCGCGGTTGACCGGTACTCTGCTTTCTGGTGCTCTTTGGTCTTCATATGGGAGAAAAAGGTCATAACGGAAATGGCCATAACTTCTTCGTTCGAACTCGAAATGACGCGCCGTTTATGGCCACACGATGCTAACTCAACGAACTACACATCCGTGGAAATTCCATGAGCCGGAGATGAAGTGTGAATTGACTAAAATGGCCTTAAAGTAGCATTTGGTGATGGAACTTCTCCGAAATGCAATTGATCCTCATTTTTAGCGTTCCAATACCTACAAAAACACAATTAACACTTGCAAAATATATATATGTCCAAATCCGAGGTTGTTTGGCTAACGAGAATAAATATAGGAATTAAGAACGTAAACTTGCTAGAATGCACAAAGATAAAGGGTGCAAATATTCAATATTCGTGACGTATCACATCCCCTAACTAAGACATTTCTAGTCCCTAGTGATGAAACAAACAACACATGTCCATAGAAGTCGATACAAAACATATATATGCATCGAAATATAAGAGTCACTTTCGTAGGTAACATGATTTCATTTAGCATATGCAATAAGCCGTTAAACCTCTAGGTTACCCTAGTGGACGAGTGTCGTCTTGTGAGGGTTTTCAGGGATGAAACCAACAAACATCATATGGTTTTCTCAAAATATTCCCAACACAACATGAGACAAGCCCAACAATATGAAAAAGATTTCATACGCATTATTAGCACAGTGAATGAATTCACACAGAAGTACGTATTATTAACATTATACAATGAAGTTCATGGAATTTAAACCTTAACAAGTGGGAGGGGAGCGAGCACATGCAAAGTATGATTTGGCAAAAACTTAAATAAACCGGATAAACATAAAATCAAGAATATATTCAATCCTCACGAGCATTACACCCATCATGTGAATTCACTCGAAATAGGGAGGTAACACATAGAACATGCGGGCATAAAGAGCAAATGCAAATGAAACTAGGTCGCGCCCATGTCACAATTGAAGAATGCTATATATGAAATTAAAACTTGTAATCTCAATGAAAGATACCGCACATTAAAGGAGGCAAAATGTATTTTCACAGATTATCAAAAATATTATGACTTTTAAATTAAATGCACTCTAAGATCACATAGGACTTTTATAGGGTTGTAATGTAGGCTAAGCTAGGGTGCAAAACGAAGGATATGTATATACGAATTCAAAGTGTTCGGAGATGAAAATTTGGGATAATGGGAAAGTGCGGGTAATTTCAAAAATTGGAAAATACAATCCATTAAAGGCATTGAAAATAATAATGGGGAGAGTAAACAAATCTTATTGAACACTATACACAACATATACAAACTTTCTCTTTCTTTTTCTTTTCTTCTTTTTCTCATGTTTTCTTTTGTTTTCTTTTTCTTTCTACTTTATTTTTTTCTTCTCTTTTTCACATCTTTCTTTTCATTAATTTTCACACTCTCACATGCCTAAATTGCAACCGCAACACAACATCATTCAATCCCAAGTATCATTCCAAACAAAGGTATAAAAGGTGTATTTATGGATTGTATATAACTCCAATTTGGAGTTGGTTATGGGATTTGGGTAATGAAACAAAAGGTTATATTTAGGCTCAAAGGGGTTGACGAGGGAAAATATATAAGGTAAGGTCAAGGCTAATATAACAAAGATGGCCTAAGATCATTTCCTAAAGTTTATGCAATTCTCGAGTCAAAACAAACTTTGAAAATAATGCTCAAGTAATACATTTCAAGAATGAACTCAATTAATGAATGATCAAATGAAAGAATAAAGAGATTACCAACGTCTATAACATTTTCAAAGAGGAAAGAATAGTGTATAACATTCACAACGACAAAAGGTAAAATTCTTACTCGGTGTAAGTATGTACAATGAAACAAAAGATTACCGAGTTATAAAAATCTTAAACTAAATCAATAAAGCAAGAAAAGTGCATGTGCTCATGGGATTAAAGTTTAATTCATGAAGTTATTCATAATATCAATGATTAGGACTAAAGTCTAATAACTTTTAAAATCGAGAACATGAATCATTGAGTTGTCCATTGGATCAGGCAATTATTAAAATTTATCATCGAAAAAAAGGCAAAATGCCCAAAATAGGAGAAGAAAGAAAATCTTTTTAAAATTTTTAAATTTTTTCTAAGAAAGCGTACTTAGTAACTAACCTTTAATCAAATCAAAGAAACTATCAATGAGTGGATAGAATATCCCACACCCCCTTAACTTAAAACCCGACATTGTCCTCAATGTGAATTAAGAAACAAGTTAAAGAGAGGAAAATAACGAAATTACCCAAGATGGAGCGATCTCCTGAAAGTCCAAGTCCAATGATTCTACAAAACATGTTAGCACCAAAGCATAACATAAAGAAGAAATAAAACATTAACTAATTACGCTAAGAAAAAAGTAAGAAAAAAGAAAAATAAGGAAAATAAAACTAACTATGTACAACCTACTATTTTAACTTATAACTAACTATACACTAGAAGTTGAAATTTTTGAGGGTCCATCCAAAACATGATTTGACTTTGAAAGATCCACGTGGGACCCTCCCTTTCATGCATGCCTCCCAAAAAATAGGAATTCCATTTCAACAACGGAAGGCATGTGTAAGGCGGAAGAAATTAACCATCCCGAATTAAATTTTTTGGTGGGAGGATGGGGGATTTGGATAAGACGGATGACAAATACAGAAGGGGAGAAAAAAAAACTAAATTCTCTTCCAAAAAAATTTCAGTTGGAATGGGAGGTGGCACACATGGAGGCAAAGATGCCCTCATGGAAGGCGACTCGAGCAAGTACTCCTCATCGGTGAAAAGGTTTAACACTTTAAAGTTTAAATTTGAATCATCGGGTACTCGTGACGGTGTGATAACGTAGAATGAAAATGGGGAGGAAAGAAATTAAAACTCAAGAGATGAGTCATATCGCTTGAAGATTGAGTTTCAAAGGAAATAAGATCATTTTCAATGAAATGTTATTCTTTGGGGGACAAAGAAGAAATAATTTCACTGCAAATGGATATTATGTCCATTTCATCCTCACTTTCATGCTCTATTATACAATGGGAAAAGTCTGCAATGGTTTGTTCCAAAGTAGGCACAAAAACCTCATTTGGCTCAAAACATTCCTCGACTTCAAAAGTCTCAGAAGAAAAATCATCATCGGATTCAAATAATATATCCCACTTATGATCCCAACAATGATTTTTTTCCTGATAACAATTTTCAATATTCTCATTTTCAAGCACGTGCAAGCCCTCGCCGAAAGTCATAGGTCGAGGCGTGGATTCTTAAGAATGAGAACTTTGAAAATTATTGTCGGGACTATACTCAAACTCATTACTATAAGAATTTTAAAATCTATTGCAATTTGTTTCAAAATTCCTATTATAGGGAATTAGAGGCCCAAAATCGTTATCATCCTCCTCAAAATACACACTCCAAAGCTTGACTTTATTAATACTCGCACAAAGTCATTTTTGAATTTTCAATTTTTTGGGACTCTAAGTATTGACCAAAAGTCATAGGTGTACGGGGATTTTGAGAATTATGATAATGATTATCCAAAGGATTGGAATAAGACATGCTTACCCCAAAGATGGCTCGAAGTGGTGAATTCCATAAAGTGATGTGCGTGCGAAAAATTCAAGCGTTTCTTAGCGTTTAAAGGTAGAAGTCCTGAAAAAAGGTTAGTAAAAAATACAAAGAGAAAAAAAATACTACATAGTACTAAATCAAATAAATTCTAAACAAAACTCATCCCCGACAACATCGCCATTTAATAGACAGGGGTTTTGCCACGGTGTCGCATCACCGACACCGGTTGTTTGTTATATTCGGCTCACCAATTCTATACAAAAACCTAAACTATGACTACACTCTTTTAAGGGAGTATAATGGCCAGTACGGGTATCGAATCCACAAAGACAAGTTACTAGAATTTAATTGGTTTAATATTCCTAAAATAAAAGTGTAAAAGATAATTTGTAACAAAAAGGAAAAGATTATTCTAGGTGAGTGTATTTAAACTATCTTAACGAAGCGAGCAAAAACTATAGGTTGAGTTGAATGCCCCTCACCTAGAGTTAACTAGTAAAAAATGGTTACATGGGTCGACGAGTTATTACGAATGCGTCTCGTTTCGATAGTTAATTAAATCAAGGGTTGTCACGCCCCTAAATTCTCATAAAAGCCTAATAAGATTTTGGCGTCAACAAATACCCCAGAAATTGCGCACGAAAGGTCGTAAGCAGGGGGAATACATGATATGCCCCATCAAATCTCTTAGTCGCAATAACTAGGACAACGCACCCGAAATAGACCCGTAAACACCATCACCAAAGCCAAGCAATGCGTCAACTCAAGTGAGTTCAATTCAAACACAACCTAGACTAAATTAGCTAGAAAGCATGCTAAATGACATTCATTGAAAGAAAGAAAGTAAACCAAATTATGAAAGCAATAAATAATATGAAATAAATATTAACTAGGCATGGAAATGAAAGGAAGCAAGTAAAGAAAACATTAAACAAATGAAAGAGAAAAAGAAAAGTGAAGCTTACATACATAAAAATGGGATAAACACCCAAAGGAAATGGTGAAGGGACAAATCTCCTTACAAACCCTAAACCTAATGTAAAATGCAAGATATTTACAAAATAGAACAAAGGTTCTCTTATATAGTAAGTTGGAAACAAAAATAGAAAAAAAAATGAAAAAGAAAAGAAAATGAACAAGTTGCCAAATATCTGATGCTAGTGGTAGATCGCGGTCAGGGGTTCGGTCGACCGATCCATTAAGTTGAAGCCCACTGTCTACCTCAAAAGGAAAAATCAAAAGACACGATCTACTGGCCCCCTGGGCACGATCGATCGGTACTTTATTTTCTGGTGCTCTTTGGTCTTCATATGGGAGAAAAGGGTCATAACGGAAATGGCCATAACTTCTTCGTCTGAACTCGAAACGACGCGTCGTTTGTGGCCACGTGATGCTAACTCAACGAAGTACGCATCTATGGAAATTCCATGAGTTAGAGATGAAGTGTATTGACTAAAATTCCCTTGAAGTAGCATCCAGTGATGGAACTTCTCTGAAATGCAACCAATCCTCACTTTTAGCATTCCAATACCTACAAAATCACAATTAACCCATGTAAAACATATATATGTCAAAATCCGAGGTTGTGTGGTTAATGAGAATAAATATAGGAACTAAGAATGTAAAAGTTCTAGAATGCACAAAGATAAAGGGCGCAAATATGAAATATTTATGATGTATCAGGAGCTAAAAACTGTTAGTTCGAGGGAAGGGCATTCAAAAATGGTTAGTGGGACTAGTGACGAGAAATGACTCGGGAAGTTTCACCTATGCGTAGAGAATGGGACCACCAGTGTTGAAGGTACTGGCATTGAGAAGTGCAACTGACAACTGGAGGAGTGAGATTTTTAGAGGAAGAATTGTGACCAAGAAGCTACAACTCGAGAGAGGTGGGTTTGGGCAGGACCAGTGGAGTCCTTGGTAGTAATAGCACATTAAATTCACAGGGCCATTGGGGCCTAGGAAGAAATAGGGTGGCGATTAAAGGCATAAGTGAGGCCTAGAGATGTTAGGCCAATATTTCAGTGATGGGTGTGTAAGCCGCAGAACTGAATAATTTGCCCACAACGAGGAGGGGGACACTATTGGATGAAATCATAAATGTTTAAAGATTACGGATACTCATGGGTCGTATTGGCAGCTACGTGCTGGGACCCGACAATTAAGTGAGCATGATGAAGTTTTATTTCATCCTTACGAGTAAAAGATTAGGCCAAATGACATGGGTGTGTCCTAATACACATATTAATTGTTAACACTAAAAGTCGAGTGCGAGTCGAGTTTAGTGGGTACATTGGTTTTAATAGTCTGGTTATGAATGTATATGTCATGGGTAATGGGGCTTTTAGATGTCACCCGTGAGTGAGCTGGGTGGGCACTAAAGGCATATTTTATCGTTGTAAATTATTATTGCATTGAGTTAGTGAAGTCGAGCTCATTATGGTAATGTATAGTGATTAATTACCAAATATTTGAACGATAGTAGATTAAGTGATAAAACTATCGTGCTGAATACTCCAGGTGAGTAATATTACTTTGGTGAGGTGCCACCTGAAATAGGGTTGGGCCTATATATCCGTATATATAAATATATAAAAATTTCATGATATTGTAGACTTCAGTGAGTATGTTGTCTAGTTATATGTGATCGCGGTACATAGGAATTTATTTACTAATGTGGCCCAGGATACGTTGTGTTCTATATATAACACCGAGAACTTGGGATAGTGAGAGCGCCATGTTTCGTGTTATTTTTAGGGATATAAGAGTCGACGCGTAGGCTTTTGTGTCAACATACGAAGATTGGGGGAAGGTACATATTATGGACTGAGAACCTTACGGACCTCGATGACCGACAATGCTAGGTAGTAGTGTATCTGGGGGTTCCTTGTTTGGATTTTTCTTTGCGAGAGACCCCACGCATGAAACAAGCGAACATCGGGAGTTGGACAAAAGTTTGGATAATAGTACATGGGTTTCGTACCTTGGCTAATGTACATATATGAGAATATAATTAGAATCGATAATTCTATTTGACTTAAGGCCAATAGGGCCGCCTAATCCTGATGTGAAGATTGATTTAAGAAAATTATATTTGAATTATGCATTAATGCGCGAGACATAGGGTGTATGGGCGCCCTAAGTGAGTAAATCTTGATTTTGTCCACATTTGGAAATTTTGGGATAAGGTATATATAGAGGTTGAGAAATTTATTTGATATAATGCTTGCGTTATGCATTTGATTTGTACATGCAATTTGTATTATTGTTATTTATTCACCGTGACTAATTATCCTTGAGCATCTATTCCTGCTATATTGTGTACTTCCCCATATTTTCTTATAAGGGGCGGGTTGGCTTGGATTGGGACACTATGGGCTATTTTGGAGAATTATTTTAGAGCATGGATTTGGCAGATATTTTGATGTATGATTTAGGTGTGTAATTTTAGTTGGAAGAATTTTGTCTTTGAGAGAAACTTTATTGTAATCACTATTATGGGAATGGAAGGATTATGGAATTGTGTAATTTAATTGTGGGAATTTAAATGCTCTATACTCATTCTTGATGGTTTTAGTTTAGTTTTATCGTAGTGGCACACAGTGTTTCTATTTTCGGGTGCGCGGGTAGATGATAATTGTTGTGTGAGGTCGACAACATTTAGCTAAGGAAGTTTAAGCTTATTCCGTAAAGATTTGTCAGAGGCTTACGTTTCACGAGAAAAGTGTTTTTAGGGTAAGGAGAAGGATTTGTGACATGCGGGGAGGCAAAGTCACACGGATCAAGGTTTGAGGTACATTTGAGAGAATGGAAGATGTATCATGTTATAAATGATAGTGGTGATGGGAGTTAATGAGGATAAATATTAATAAATTTATTTTGCAATGATTACCTGTCCATTGGAAAAAGGGTGGACCACCTGAAACCAGTAGGGGTTTCTCAATCATTAGGGATTTCGGTGCAGTAATGGGAGAGTATTCCTAAGGATTTTTATCACGAAGTGGGTTACAATCCTATATAGGCGATAATGGATCGGTTGACCAAAGTAGATCACATTATGACAAGTTAGGATTGGTTTATTATGGTACAGTATGCGCAGATCATTATAATCAAGAAAGTGAGATTATATGGGTGCCTCTTGATATTGTGTCCGATTTAGACAAGATCTTTATCTTTCGATTTTTGAAGAGTGTTCTCAAGGCCATGGGTACCGAGTTTTGATCGAGTACGACCTATCATCCGCAGAAGAATGGGCATAATAAACGGACTAGTCAGATATCGGAGAATAAGTTTTATGTGTACCCTTGAATCTCAGGGGAGGGCGAGAACAGTCCATTCCACTAGTGGAGTTTGTTCATAATAACTCATATAAGTGCACTCTTGGGCATAGTGTCAGTTGAGGTATGGAACGGTAAGCCTCATTGTTTTCCTGCTTGTTAGCTAAAGGTGGGGGGATAAAGTCCTATTGAGAAAATCAAAGATGGGTTAATACTTAGAGTATATAATGTGTGTAAAATTTATACTGCACAAATAACCAACTTGTGTGTGATTGTTCCGAGATGGGAATGTATGTATCTAAAGGAAGATTTATATACTAAGGTGCGAATAGTAGAAGTTTAGATAACGAATATCTAAATAAGTTTTAGTAGTGAAACTTAAACGATAAGCCTTGGACAGGAACCTACGTGACAGGTAACCTGTAATTTAAAATGAACATATGTGAGGTGTCCATTATTAAGGGTATTTGATAGTGTAATGTATGGGTGGTACGGAGTAGTTTACTCATGAGCGCGTGGATGCGATGCGTGACATATAACCGAGTTATTCTTATATGGTATATTTTTTCTGAATTTCGGGACAAAATTCCGTTGTAAGGGGGAAAGTATGTAATACACCGTACTTTTATGGCCTTTAATTATGGGATTAATTAAATTAAATTGGGATAAATTAATTTAATATTAATCCGAGTTTTAAATTTTATATTTACTAGCGTGACAAGAGTTAGTAATTATTGGTAAAAATTATGTTGAATATTGTGGGTACTCGTAATTTAGAACCATGGGCCTGGACGAGTAGCCCAGTCCTGGCGGCCCAAAGTCCAGGGCCTTCATCTTTTATATTGATTCGGTCTCCCCCCACGATACCATAAAGGGAATTTATAGGGGAGATGGGAAACTTGGAAGAACCCATCACCTACACTCACCTACATGTAAATGTATATATTAAACCCTAGGTCTAGGGAAAAAGTACAAGTTGTATTCTCTGTAATCACTCTCCAGAGTATATAGAAATAATACTGACTTCACCACCGTGGACGTAGGCACATATTTGCTGAACCACGTATATCTTTTGTTGTGTGATCGACATTGTGTTTTCCTTGTTCTTTCTCGGTAATTGCTTCTCTCATATTTATTTGTGTTGCATAATAATTGCCACCACAATTGGCGCCGTCTGTGGGAAAAGTTCATCTTTCCCTGAGAAGAGCCCACACTAAGAAAGGAGTCTAAGATGTCTGGTCACAGCAGCAATGCCCCTCAAGCAGGAGATATTCATGAGCCACCTGCTCCTCGAAGGATTAGGTCTGAGGTCCGGCGATCAGACCAGAGAGCTCACCCGAAAAGGGCAGCCTCAGAGGAAAGTCAGGGACCAGCGAGGTCCACACAGATATCCAGATTAATCGATGAATATGAGGCAAGGCTCCACGAGGAGAGGGAGTCTTCTCGCAGATACGAGCCTGAGAATGATCGCTTGAAAAGAAGACTGGAAAGACTGGAGAAGGAACTACGTCCTGATACCAGGAGACTCCCATATCGCACTCTTAGCCCTCAGGTGAGAAAGTCTCGCAGCCGAGGAAGGAGCCATAGGCGAGAATCTCAAAAAGTCGAAGGTGGCGAATCAGACGACGACCTCCGGGAACAGCTGGGAAGAGCTCGCCGCTACCAGAGCCCTGCTCGCAGCGACGAGAACATACGAAACCTAGTCCGCAGAGAGATGGACCAACACCCTGCTCGCCAAGGAGCGAGATCAACCAGAGAACTCGCGAGGAGAGCTATCAAAACCCAGATGAAGTCACCCTTCACAAGGGAGATCGAAGAGGAAGAGGCTCCCAAGAAATTTGCCACTCCAATGTTCAAGATTTACGACGGGAAAACTGATCCCATCGATCACATCCGACAATATCGACAGGCCATGACCCTCTGGAATCATCGAGATGCCCTGATGTGCCGCATTTTTCCCTCGAGCTTGCATGATGTAGCACAGAAGTGGTTCGAAAGGCTTCCCCACCGTTCGATCAAGAATTTCAAATACCTAGCTGAACTCTTTACGACCCGATTCATCATCAGCAGTTCCCCCAAAAGGATGGATGCTCTGCTAACAACGAATAAAACGCCTCAAAAAACCCTACGAGACTATGTGAAAAGGTACTGGGAGTTATTCAACGAGATCGAGGACTGTGTGGAAGAGGTGGAAGTGGCTTCCTTCAAGATTGGGCTTCCTATCTCTTCCCTCCTTTACCAGTCCCTGACGAAGAAGGAAGCTATGACTATTGACGACCTGATGGTCTGGATCGAGAAATACGCAAAGGTGGAGGATGTCACCCCCCTTAATGCAGGAGAAAACGATCGAGCTAAACTCACTACCAAGGGAAGTGAGAAAACTGAGAACCAGAAGAAAGGAGGAAAGAGTGGGGGCAAAAATGGCTCCAAGAACGGAGGGAACCCTGATGCGTCGAAATTATTCTAGGTGGTCAACACCGTCTTCAAAGAACTAATTGACAAAATTCTCGCGAAGATCAAGGATGAGCCGCTCATAAAGTGGCCCTGAAAAATGGGAGGAGATCCCTCGAAGAGGAACAACGCATTAAGATGCGCTTTCCACAAAGAGGGAGGACATAAAATCGAACACTGCAAAGATCTTAAGATTCACCTCGAGGAGTTGGCCCAGTCTGGGCACTTGACTGACTACGTGGAAATAAGGGTACAGAAAGTGTCTGCCAACAGAGAAGTGAGACCCGATAACGTACTGGAGGAAGACGCTGGACATGAGTTCGCAGTAATCCACGGAGCATCTGACATCAAGCAAATACAAGGGAACTCAGCTCGGATGAAAGTGAAAAAACTTACGGTGGTAACGCAGGCCTTTCAAATCGATCCAGCAAAGTCCCAGTCAGGAAAGCGTAGACGAGCAGAGGACGTCAACTATAACAAGCATATTGTTTTCACAGAAGAAGATCTGGTGGGAGTAAGGACCCCACATCATGATGCTCTGGTCATTACACTCAGGACAGCCAACTTCAATGTTGACAAGTTGCTCATCGATCAAGGAAGCTCATCCAAAGTATTGTACCTCGACTTATTCAGAAAGTTGAAGTTGAGCCTCGCCGACCTAAAAGAAGCTACTTTTCCTTTGGTCGGCTTCGCTGGAAAAATTACCATGCCCCTGGGCAAGATAGTACTGCCAGTACGTGCTGGAAACATCTCCAAAATGATTGAGTTTTTGGTAGTCGACATCGACTCACCATACCAGGCCATCTTTGGCAGGGGATGGCTTCATGCAATAAAGGCAGTCCCCTCGACCTACCATCAGAAGCTCAAATATGTAACCGAGAAAGGAGTAATGGAGATCCACGGTGACCAAGCAATTATGATAAGGTGCTTCATAGCAGCCATCCGACCAAAGCCAGAGTAGAAAGCCAGTCAACCCAACAAGAAAGATGAAGAAGGTGGGACGCCTTCTAAATAGCAATTAAAGTTCGGAAGAACCGGAGTAGAGGAAACCAGGCTCCTCCCCGCCGAGCGTGTTGTCGAGGAACTAAAAGAAATTATGGCCGAAGATGGTGACAGTAGCAGAGTTTTCTTGATAGGAGCATCTCTCACTAACGAAGAGCAGAAGGAGTTGATGACCTTGTTGAGACGTAACATAGACATTTTTGCATGGGAACCGTACGAGCTGCCCGGAATTGATCCTAGTGTGGTCTGTCATCAGTTGCACGTCAACCCCACATTTAATCCAATCACACAGAAGGCATGATGAACTGCACCTGAGAAGGCTAAAGCGATAGAAAAGGAAGTCGAGAAACTACTGGATGCAGGATCCATACGGGAAGTGTAATTCCCCAAGTGGTTATCCAACCCAGTAGTAGTTTCGAAAAGTAATGGGAAGTGGAGAGTTTGAATCGACTTCACTGACCTCAACGAAGCATGCCCCAAGGATAGTTTCCCCCTCCCAAAGATAGACCAACTAGTAGATGCCATCGCAGCTCACGAGCGAATGAGTTTCCTGGACGCATACTAGGGATATCATCAGATCCCCTTGTATGCACCAGACCAGGACAAAACGACGCTCATCACGACAGTTGGTTTATATTGTTACAAGGTCATGCCTTTTGGGCTAAAAAATGCCGGGGCAACCTATCAGCGGCTAGTTGCTAAAATGTTCAAGAGCCAAATGGGAGACACAATGGAGTTATACATCGATGACATGCTCGTTAAGAGCAAAAAGAAATAAGATCACCTCTCGAACCTGTCAAGTACCTTCGAAACCCTCAGTAAGTACCGGATGAAACTTAATGTGAGCAAGTGTTCCTTCGGTGTCTAGTCAGGAAAATTTCTTGGGTACTTGGTCAGTAAGCGAGGCATAGAAGCTAATCCAGACCAGATAGATGCAATCAATAGAGTGCAACCTCCTCGCACAATCCGAAACGTGCAGAAGCTCACTGGGATGCTCGCTACCTTAAATCGCTTCATTTCCAGATCCTCCCAGAAGTGCAAGCCTTTCTTCCAACTCCTGAAGGGGAGTAAATCGATAGAATGGAACCCAGATTGCTCGTGAGCATTTGACGAGCCCAAATCCTATCTAAGCACTCCACCACTACTTGTCATACCACATCAAAAGGATCCTTTATACCTGTACCTATCTGTATCCAATCGTACCGTCAGCTTCGCGCTAATATGCGAGGTGTCAGGGATCCAACACCCTATTGATTATGCGAGCAAAACCTTATTAGACGTTAAGAAAAGGTACCTACCATTGGAAAAGCTCGCCTTCGCCCTAGTAGTAGCCTCGAGGAAGCTAAAGCACTATTTCGAAGCTCACACTATCGTCGTCCTTACATCGCACCCCCTCAAGGCAGTCCTAAGGAAGGAAGATTTGTCGGGCAGACTGTCTAAGTGGTCAGTCGAGCTCGGTCGGTTCGACATCCAATTTCAACCAATGACAGCTATCAAGGGACAGATCCTTGCTAATTTCATAGCCGAATTCACGGGCGGATAACTCTTCGACCAGCCTCAGCCAACAAAGAAAAACAACCAAGTGACAGTGGAAGACTGGAAACTATTCGTTGATGGAGCCTCGAACTCAAAAGGGGCAGGGGTAGGCATTGTTTTTATCACTCCAGAAAACACAATCCTTGAATAAGGAATCAGGCTGGGATTCGTAGCCTCCAAAAATGAAGCAGAGTACGAAGCCCTAATAGCAGGTCTCCAAAAAGTGCACACTCTAGGAGTGAAACGTTTGCAGGTGTTCGGCGATTCGCAACTAGTCTCCAACCAGATAAGTGGAGATTATAATGTGAAGGATTAAAGAATGGCAGCCTACCGCGCCTTGGTGAAAAAACTAATGATGAACTTCGAGGAGATCAACATCCAACAGTTTCCTAGGGGGCAAAACAGTCATGCTGATGTCTTAGCAGCCCTGAGTTCAGCAGTTGACTCCAGCCTTAAAAGCGTTATCCCCATCGATTTCCTCATTTGTCCAAGCATTAACCACAACAGTAAGCTGTCAAACATAGGACAAATACTCCAGCTGGGATCAGCCCCCAGCTGGATGGACCCCTTAAAAAACAATTTAAAGGAGGGCACGCTCCCAGAGGATAAGAAAACTACCCACCAGATAAGATTCAAAGATGCTCGCTTTCACTTATCTACAGGGGGTGACTTGTACAAGAAATCCTTCTCCAGTCCCTATCTTAGATGCGTCCATCTAGGTGATGTCGAGCAAGTATTACACGAGCTTCATGACGGAATCTGCGGAAGTCACGTCGGAGGAAGGTCTCTAGCCTTTCGAGCAATGAAGGAAGGTTATTGGTGGCCATATATGCAAAAGGACTCCGCGGTATACGTCCGAAAATGTCTGAAATGCCAACTCCATGCTCCTATGGTCCATCAACCCGCCAGCGACCTAAAATCCCTGACCAGCCCATGGCCCTTCGCCCAATGGGGAATGGACATCGTGGAACCACTGCCCACGGCTCCCGGCAATCGCAAGTACCTGTTGGTCGCAACTGACTACTTCACCAAATGGATCGAGGCAGAACCATTGGCGAACATCCGAGATGTTGATATGTTACGATTCATATGGAGGAATATAATCACTCAATTCAGAATCCCCAGAACCATCATCACTGATAATGGGACACAATTTGAGAGTGGTCCCTTTTAAGACTTCTATAATGAACACGGGATCAGGCATAACTTCAATTCGGTGGCCTACCCTCAGAGAAAAGGACAAGCAGAGGCTTCCAACAATACTGTGATCGATGGATTAAAGAACCGGTTAGAGCGAGCCAAAGGCGTATGGGCAACTGAGCTACCCCACATCCTATGGGCATAGCGAACTACCCCTCGACGAGCAACAGGAGAAACGCCATTCTCACTAACATATGGTATGGAGGCGATCATCCCACTAGAAGCGGGATTGCCAACAATGAGATTCGACCTTGTCAAGCAAGGACAGAATGATGAGACATTGCTCGCCGAACTCGACCTGGACGACGAGCGTAGAGAATTTGCACTGATAAAACTTGCGATCTATCAGCAACAACTCGCAAAGTAGTACCACAAAAGGGTAAACCCAAGAAGATTCCCAGTTGGGGACTATGTTCTAAGAAAAGTCCTGGGCAACGCGGTGAAGTCATCAGATGGAAAGCTAGTCCCAAACTGGGAAGGACCCTTTAAAATAACTAGAGACGACTTGCAAGGTGCCTATCATTTGGAAACGATAGAGGGTAGGGAGATACCACGAGCATGGAACGCAACTAATCTCAAGAAATTCTATTTTTATGAATTCTATTATTGAATATTTTTCTTGTATTTGTTATGTAAAAGGACTGTTCATTTCCCTTATCACTAATGAAAGTCTCTTAGTTGATTACTCTCTGATTAGTGAAAGTTGCATTTTATTACGCATCCTTTCCAAATCACAGGCACGATGGTCGACATAGCAGGGGAACACCCCTCCTCAGGTCATCGTCATGAAGCATAAAAGGCCTCTTTGCATTGCCCCTGGCAATATATGAAGCCCTACGGAGTATTCTTAGGCATCAAACCTACTTTGGTTGAACAAAATCCTGATCAGATGAAGACATCCAATATCAGGTGTGTCCTTGCCAATTTCCCTACTTAGTCCTAAGGGAGTGTGACGACACAACCTAAAAGGTAAAGTAGGGCACAATGGTATTTTGGCATCATACTGGACTGGGGGGATACTCGCATGACAAAACAAGAAGGATTATGAAGCAGCAAGAATATAAAAAGATTGGATGAACACGTTTAGTCGGCAAAATTGCCCAAAGCACGAACTTTTCATTAATCTCTTATATTTACAACAATGATAATACATGTTTAGTCGGCGAAGCTTGCCCAAAGCATTTACATTATCAAAAAGAACTAAAGAATAACAACTTGCAAAATCTGAAGGAGGTGGAAGCCTCCGAACAAGATAGTCTGCCACTTTAGCTCTTCTTCCATCATCAGGAGCGGGGGATAGCTCTTCCACGACCTCATTTTCGTCCAACTCCAGTAGTTGTCGAGGAATAGCATCGATGGGGATCCATTGATCATCCCTCCTGAATGGATTGGGCATCAGAGTGGAGGAGGACATCTCGTGACGATACCATAACACCGAGTTCCTCAGGACCTGTAGCTCTTTCAGGGAAGTTAACCACCCTCTGATGAAAGAAAGTTCCTCAAACTCTGATAGTCTTGTTGGCACATCCAGCCAACCTTGATCATAACCATCAGCCCACGCTTGTCGAGGACCTTTCTTGAATAAATGCCGCAGTTGGGTAACGTCCCTTTGGAGCCCGACATCAATTACATAGGCTCGCCGGACATCATCGTGGAGCTCTTCCATCTCCCTATCACGATGTTCTTCAGATTCCCTATTCCTACCCCTGACGCCCCTACCAGCTCGCGAAAGGATATGATGAGATCCAGCTCGCGAAGACGAGGAGCCTTGTAGGACTGCTGAAGCGGTGCTCGACGCATGCTCCTTAAGCTTTAAGACTTCCCTCCTCAGATCTTCATTCTCTTGCCGCAAGAACTCCCCAACTTGGTTGATCTCGGTGGCCTCTAGTAGCCTTGCTCTCAGTACACTGACTTCCTCTTGCACTGAGGCACCAACTTCTTCCATTTCCTGGAGCCTGTCCTTTAGTTAGCCACTAGCTCGGACTGCTCTTTATATTTCTGGTTCCTAGACCTAAGTGACTTGCAAAGTCTAATAAATACCTGGCGAACTACAGGGCTTGCATTAGGACCAAGGGTCCTACCTAGTTGGGAAGTAGCAGGAATGTAGTCATCAACATCAACCAACTAGAAGTAAAATAAAGATAGAGGAGAGAAAGAGATCAGCACAAGCAAAAGAAGAATCTTCTCATTTCATTAATAAAAGTCAAGTACATCGAGCAAAAACTTGGAAAATTACAAGCAAAAATACAAAAATAAATCCTAAAAGCAGATTAACTTGCAACCTCAGACTGCCCAGAGGTGGCTGGATGCTTCCCCTTGTCAGCAGCAGGAGAGGCATCCCCCTCTGCAGGGATACCCTCAGTCGCGTGAGCAGGGCAAACACCAGTAGGAACTGTTTGAGAGGAAAGATCAACACCCTCGATGGCTGGGGCAGGAGCCTCTTCATCCACAGTTGGCTTGGGACCCGGGTCATTCTCATCGAACAGAGGAGACTCAGCATCAATACCAGCAGCTAAAAGATCTTTATTCCAGCCCTTCTTGAAGTTCAGATGGCTGATGTAGCCTATCTGAACCTCGACATCTTCATAAGCAGCAGCCCACCCGGAGTTGTATAAATCCTCCTTGATGGTGGCTACCTGGGCCTTTTCCACCTTTAGCTGCTCGGTCAGAACCCTGTTCTCCTGCACGAGATACAGCTTGCTCGAGCAGACTAAGTCATAATCCTGCCTCAGCTCGCTCAGCTCCTTGACCTCCTCATCCCTCTCTCGATTAGAGTTAACGAGGGCCAGATCAGAGGAAACTCGAGCTGCGTCAGCAGTCTTTAAGTCAGCCTCCACCTGAGAACCCCTGACTTCCAGAGCAGACTTCTGCTGCTCCAGCTCGTCGTTCCTTCTCACCAGCTCATCACGAGAGCGATAGAGAACAGTGAAGTCAGTCACAAACTGCCAAAAATAAAGAAGAAATCAAGAAGGAGAAGCAACTAAAACTTGTTAAAGAATTGAAAAATGGAGAGAATCTTACCAAGGCTAGCCTCTGGCTAGCTTGTAGGGCCAATTGATCA
This sequence comes from Sambucus nigra, assembly GCA_949130495.1. Lineage (NCBI taxonomy): Eukaryota > Viridiplantae > Streptophyta > Magnoliopsida > Dipsacales > Adoxaceae > Sambucus > Sambucus nigra. Next base: position 401,651,298 of record OX422220.1, read on the forward strand.
GACCCCAGCGCCCTCTGGCGATCTGCAGGGAGAACTGCCCTCTCAAGCAGCGCAGGAGCTAGCTGAGGAGAATTGACAACTGAAACCACCTCGGGCAAAGCAAATACTGCTACCAAGGCTTGCCCTGCCTTTGTCCTTGACTCCATCTTTATCCTCTCCTCCTCCTTCTTTTTCTCCATTCTCTTCCTCTCCTCCATTCTCTTCTCCTCCTCCACCTTCTTTCTTTCCTCCTCCTTTTTCCTCTCCTGCTCTTCCTCTCTCCTCTTCTTCTCTTGCTCCTAAGTAGAAGACCGCGAACCAATAGCCACGTCCCCAGAAGTAGACTTCTGTTTCTTTAACCTTTGTGCAAGAAGCATGTCATCATCCTCATCATCTCTAATCAGATTCTTCCTTAGAGGCATCTCTTCACCCGAACTGCTGGAAGTGCTCGACGATCCTCGAGCATCAGAATTCTCCTCAGAATCAGAGGAACTGCTACTGTCAGAGCTCCCTTCACCCAAATTTCCTGCAGGCTCACTCTCAGAGCTGCTCTCTTCTTCGTCCAACTAGATAGGCTCAGCAGTAGTCTCTCCCAAAGAATCAAACTCTGGTACACTGTCCACAGGCCGTGCTATGAAGCTGGAGCCTACGTTCTTATACTCTAGTAAGAAGGCAGCAGACCTGAGATGCTCGCCGTTACCCAAAGGCTCTCTGATATTCCAAGCTTTCACCAACTCCGAGATACGAACCTTGCTAAGAGTAGGCTCCAAGTTCTTTGACCTCGCTGTGGAAGAAAAATCATAGACGAGTTAGAAAAGTCATAAATCAGCAAAGATTGAAACAACAGTACAATATCTACCTATATATTCTTCCCCATAAAAGGGAACATTGAACCTCTCAGACCTCGACCCTTCAAATTGGGAGAAAATTACCAATTTCTAACAAGGAAACCCTCTTGCCAATAGTCCTTATGGGAATCAGGTAGATTACCTACCAATACCCTATCAGGACTCCTAGCTTTGAGGTATAGGACACTTGAGCTAGTTCGAGAAAAGGAGTAATAGAAACAGACCTCGGCAAGTCCTAACCTAGTCCCATACAACTGATTTATCCTATGCACACCATTCACTATTTTCCACACATTGGGCGAGCATTGTGCGGGGACGATATTGAAATAGCCAAAGAAATGCAAAAATAGATCATTAGGGGGAAAAGTAAGTCCCCCCTGAGAAAGAAACAAAACGTGGATCCAGTGGGCATCTTCTATATCCCTAACGTTCCTAGGAGGCGAGGCACAACACTCAATCTCTACCCACTCAGGGATGTTGTACAACTTTCTAAATTCAGAGATTGATCTATTTCCAATCTTCGCCATTGGAAAACGCAAAGAAAAGCTATAAACCAAAGAGAAAGTGCAAAGAAAGGGCACGAGAAACTTACAAAACAGAAGATCGGTTCAAGTGATGAAGAAGCACGAGCTCAAGACGACTAAGAAGCAATGGTACTGGAGATTGAGAGAAAAAGGAACGAGGCACTAGAGTTCTCAGAAGATAGAAGAGTACTGGAAAGTCTTAAGCGATGGAAAAAATGTGGCTATTCCAACGAGCCTTCAAAATCTAATCATAGAGCACAGTAAGTGAAGCGGCTGACGCCAAAATCAACTCCACAGCTCCCGAGAAATTGCAACACAGCCATTATGGCTAATCATTTAAATCTGTTGGGCCCATATACATGGCACAACAAATTTAGGGGAAATTATGGGTATCCGGAATTTAGAACCATGGGCCTGGACGAGTAGCCCAGTCCTGGCGGCCCAAAGTCCAGGGCCTTCATCTTTTATATTGATCCGATCTCCCCCCACCATCCCATAAAGGGAAGTTATAGGGGAGAGGGGAAACGTGGAAGAACCCATCACCTCCACTCACCTACATGTAAATGTATATATTAAACCCTAGGTCCGGGGCAAAAGGACAAGTTGTATTCTCTGTAATCACTCTCTAGAGTATATAGAAATAATACTGACTGCACCACCGTGGACGTAGGAACATCTTTGCTGAACCACGTATATCTTTTGTTGTGTGATTGACATTGTGTTTTCCTTGTTCTTTCTCGATAATTGCTTCTCTCATATTTATTTGTGTTGCATATAATTGTCACCACAAATATTACTTAGTGAGTAAAGTAATATATGATATTGAATTTAGTAAAATTGTCGCATGTGATGAAGACGACAATTTATGAAAATTAAGTCGGGACGCGCATATCAGTCGTGTCAGGACTAATTTAATTAAATAAAAATAAACTAATTCTAAGTCACCCATATTTTCATTTCGAGTGTGCCAATGTGTTCGAAAGGGACTAGATAGTTAGAAAAGTGTACCCGAGGCTTTAGTTTGGGCCTTGGGACAATTTTAGGCCTAACCGGCATCCCGGGAGGGCATTTTGGTAATTTTTATTTTTGTGATTTAATTACCTACAAAAACTAGATAATTATATCAGGTGTTAGAGTTTGTCTTCTAGGCTTAGAACCTGCATATTTTACATAGTCCATTAGAGGAGGAAGGTGAGGATCTCCCTAAGGGTAGGGCCACCATAGTTGCACCGTTTTCACCACAAACACCGCCAGAGTGTAGATCAGAGGAAGGAGAACACAACCACATCATCAAATCTCAGAGATTTAGACTTATATTCTTGAGGCATGTATCCAACTTGTTGTTCTTTAGTTGATAACACATCCATGCTAGTGTAGTAGATAATGATTTTATGTCTCATGAAAATATAATGTTGTCTGCGAGATTATTATTGCAATTTGGAGTAGAAACCATGTTAGGACATATATCTTCTCATATGTAGAATATTAACCACAAAATTTGATGCCCAGTAGAGATAGAAATCTGAAAACTGATGAAATTCTTGAGAAAATTAGATAAACTAGGGTTAAATGATAAATTCTTGAATTAATGCATTTGATGACGATTCTTGATGAATTAATGAATGTTTTACATTATAAATCATCCATATTGGTTTATATAACGTTAATGATGTTTGGTTGGGAGTTTGGGACATATTAATGGGGGTTTGATGACTTAAATTGGAAGAAACCTGTAGACTTGATATACAGAATTTTGGGCAATAACTGATCGATCGATCGATCAATTTAAGAATGTCAATCACTCGACTGGATCGATCGATCGACCCTTTTCATCGATCGATTTACTCCTTCTGGAAATTGAAACATCTCTCCCTTTTAATGTTAATCCGATCCCAATGAGTAAGAACCCATGGACATAATTTAAATGTCGTAATGGGACTTGAGAAGGACCAGTAGGGTATAGGCAAGGTCCGGGTAATACGACTTTATGTGAGATTTTACTGTGGGATTTTTGGGGGTATAAAATGGAGTGGGGGTATACAATGGATTTTTGGGGGTGTAAAATGGATTTTTGGGGGTATAAAATCGTGCGTATGTTTAATTAGGTCTTGTGGGAATTAAGAGTGGCTTTGACCAGTAGGGTACAGAGTGTACACCTACTAATTTTATACTTATTAAGATAAAACACTTAGAGATACGAGAAGTACTTAAGAGCTTGCGATAATTGAGAAAATGAAAGAATGATTTAATTATACGTAGGACTTGGGCGTCATGTACCACGTATGGTTAGAATATTATGGGTCATGGGCATACCTAGCTGAATAATGTGAATATATACGAGTGCATGTATGTATATATAGTATGTGAATATCTGTGTGTAATCATACCCCGCTGCTTGCTATCACAGAAGTTTCCGCGCCGGGACAGTCTTATCTCGATTGGACCTTTATGGGGGATATTTACTTGTACCCTAGAACATATGATCCTAGGTACAAGCTATTTGAGAATGATAATAAGACGTTCCTAAGTGATGTGAGGGTATGTGTTGACCTCTTAGTGACTTGGAACTACACTTAGCCTCCAATATGCGTGTTTTGTGTTAAAACAAAGTTGAAAATATTTCTCCAAGTCTTGAGATGAAGTAATCAAACTTGAAATAATTTTAAACTCCGAATAAGATAAAAATATATAAAAATTACGAAGAGGCTTGGAGAAAATATTAGCAAGAGATAAAGATTTTCAATAAATAATTTTGTCAATTTAAAAAGCTCTAAAATATTCTACCTCTTATGTTAATAGAGGAAAGTCAAGCCTATATTTCCTCTTAAAGATTGCCTGACAAGCATAATGAGACAATACTATCACAAGATAAACCATCGAGCCATAATGATATGTCGGTAAAAGTGTTTTTTTCTCGGGATTCTAAGATAGTCTACCAAATTTAGATCTCCAAAATTTGAATTCTGATAACCTTCATTGGAAAGATCACAAGTAGTTATATGAAACGAAGACTTGGTTTGCTTTAGTGAGAAAGATCGCAAAGGATGAAAATTAAAATGTTAACCTTATAAAATCAATGAGCGACTTTTAAGTCAAGTGAAACATTAATGAATAAGGTCGCCAAACTAGATAGATAATATACTTTTTTTTCCAAACAAGGTCATGGGTAGGGTAGTCTTATTTTACTTAAGTGAAACACATAAAAATCATAAAGAGTTTGAAGAACCAAACAGATTAATAAATGCACAACATGAGCATTTTTGAATCCCTTTTATATGAAAATTATATGACATATTTATTTAGCAAATATCTAAAGAGCATACAAACACAAGGTTCATATATTTTTCAATTTATCAAAATCCAGTTTAGTTACGTTAAACCATGGGGTTTTCGAAGTCAATTAAGTTATTTACATTTATCTCAAAGTGGAACTGCAACACTCCTATTTTCCAAGTTTTAGTTGGCCAATTTTCCAGTTGAATGTAAGGGACCTCAAATAATTTACACCATTCTATGCTTCAATAATATATAATAAAAACTAAACCTATCAATAACAATATGTAAAATATGCCAATAAAATGAGATCATAAAATAAGAATCTTTAAATTGAATTAGTAAAATTAAATAAGTCTCCAACCCAATAAAGTCTCAACTAATCCAAAATCAAAACAGGAATATATACATCTCCGGAACCCATGGTACTCTAATAATAATCTCTTAATAATAAAATAAAGAGTTTAACTGAAATGAGATGAAATGCTAAAGTATAGAGTCTAACATATTTCAATTACGTTATCACTGCCCCTAATTAGTTTCGTAATCATATTTACAAAACATACATAATTAGGGTTTAGGCAACATTTAAATAAAATAATACTTAAGGAGAAAAATGGAGATATTATTACCTTATGAAAATATTTTGAAAATTTTGAGTAGTACAAGTTGTTTGTTTTAAAAAAAAACTCCATTTTCTCTTTTTTGGATTTCTTCAAAATCTTAATGTAAAGCTCCCAAATTAAAGGTTGAAAGTGATTTAATGGAGTTTAGCGGTTGGAAGAGATAATGTTTCTTTGTGTTTTATTTTATGGTTTAATTATAAATGGGTAAGGAAAAAAAACTAGGCCCAAGGCGTCCCTTAAATAAAAAAAATTAAACACCCTCACTTTTTCTTGTAAGGACAAATTTTCGAATTAAGTCAATTTATATGTTTTGTCTTATTTTGTGTTTGGACAAAATTGTTTGACTAATAGGTTAGGACTTGAGTGTGTTGACCTTTCAAGCCTATGGCGTGGTTTCTTGAAGATATAACAACCAAATTAGAAGATCTACACCATCGTGTCGTGCTTATTTTCGTCTTCAATTTCTGAGGATCTCTTCGGTATGAATGATTAAATATTTTGATGTTTGGAGATTTTAAATTTGGGAATTAGATTTTTGTAAAATTATCTTTACAATAATTCAAAATGATTTTATCTTCTTTTAAAATGTTTTAAAAGAAAAATATTTTCCGCGATTTCGTTAGAATGATATATGGAATGTTATTAGAACATGATATGGTACCTCATTAGAATAGGTTCCAACGAACTTGAAACAAACCAACTTTGGCCTGTGTTAGATTGTCGGTTGATAACTAGTTTAATACTAGTTCAAAAAAGGTCCTATACTTCATTCGAATGAGGTCAAAGTTGTTCGCCCAAATTTGTGATAATTTTGAGATTTCCAAATTTCTTTTCATTCTTATATAAATTTTGGAAAACGTCCTATAAGTAGGAGTGCGGAGAAGAATTTTTCTTTGAAATAAAAACATATGATTTGAGTTCCCAAATTCTGTAAAAAAGCTCTCCAAACCCCTAGTTTACACCAAAATTGTTTAGGATCCAAATGTTCATCATATTGCTCTTTAAGATCCTATTTTGGGAAACTTTAGTTTGTTCTCTACATTTATTGAGAATCGTTTTATACTGTGGACTCCGTATTTGATATTTACATATGGTCGACTTCATGTTATGGTGTTGCGATGAAGAAATGGTGGATTTCGTGTTCAAGATCCGTACACGGTTCCTCAGCTATTTGGTGGATATCGAGGTATGTGTGAACTCACACATTATGGCAGTGCGCAAGTGTACTCTTGCATAACACAAGGTGGAGGTTGAGGAACAAAGAACGTCAAGGCCTGCGAGAGCATCACATCTGTGTTGCAAGTCTACTTTTGTGTCCTTTTTAATTCCATACATAGTGAATTTTCATAGTTGGGCCATTTGATATTTTTTCCATTGTGGGGTTTCCACCTACATCAGACGTTGTGGTTGGTTAATTTATTTAACCACAACTTGCTTAAAATTAGTGCAACGTTTTAGTTTGGGTTAAATTTTCTAAGCTTAATATTTAATTTGAAAACAAATAAAAAATTTCTTTTTCAGACCATTTTGTATATATACCCACCCCACTAAATTGATATCATAGTTAGAACACTAAATTATTGTCTTAGATCCGCGTCTGGCATGAATTGTAGTGCTTCTTATATGAAGGGTCAATAATTTTTCTATATCACCTTTGTTTGATGGGTATAACTATGCATATTGAAAAATGTATAAGAAATTAACACTTAAGTCATTAGATGAATGGGTATGGCAAGCGACAGTTAGGGGTTGGTCCGCATCCACATCCTTAGTAGGTGATTATAGAATTCTTAAACCCGTTAAAACCTAGAGTGAGGATGATATTAACCTCATCACTCAGTTTGAAACCATTAGGACGAAAGAGAGTGAATCTTTTAATGAGTTTTATTCTAGATTGTCATATATTGAGAACTTTTTGTTTAACTTAGGAGAGAGAATACTCAGAACTTGTGTGATCAAGAAAATCTCAAGGTACTTAATCGAAAGATCAATTCAAAAGTGATAGTCTTGAATTTCTTGGGTATTTTGGACTCTACAAAACTCGAAGAGCTTATAGGTGATCTTAAAACTTATAAGCTTAACATGTTTTCCTATAAAAAGATGAAAAAATATAAGGGAATTGATTGGAAAGCCCAGAAGGAGGAAAAATGTGTTTCAGATGATGACTTGAGATCAATTTTGGAGATATGGACTTGTTTTCAAAAAACAAAATAATAAATTTCTCAAGTTTGAAAAACAATCGAAAGGTGAAAATAAGTTTTAGAAAAGCACCTTTAACGAGGCTAAAAACATTTCCCAAAAATTGTAATAATAATTTTAAGAAGGATGATTCGGATAGATGCTTTAAGTGTGAGGGTTATGGACATAGGGAAATTAAATATCCCACTAAATTAAGGAATGAGGGAAAGAAACTGAAGGTGTATAATCCACCCTTAGTGATAGTGATTCGGAGGAATAACCCGATTCCCCCATTGAGCGCAATTACACCGTGTTCATGGCTAGTCATGGAAGACTTGTTCATAAATATTTCGATGTAGATAATTTTGAGAATGACACTTTTGAGGCCATTATTTATGTATCCCAAGTGAGTGAAGAAGAAGAAGAAGAAGAAGAAGAAGAAGAAGAATAAGAAGAAGAAGAAGAAGAAGAAGAAGAAGAAGAAGAAGAAGAAGAAGAAGAAGAAGAAGAAGAAGAAGAAGGGGATAGTGAACTTCAATTTTCCTTTCATGAGTTGTATGCGGAAATAATGAAATTGAAAAAGGCTAAATTCAAGTTGGAATTTAGGTTGAAACAACGTTCCTTAAGTAATGATGAGAGTACTTTGATTTAGGATCTTAGGGCATGTGAGAAGATTCTTATGAAAAGTCTCACATTTGTTGAGGGGGAGAGAGATAACCTTCGGGGATTAATGGAGATTTTTAAGAAGCATTACCTAGTTTTTGATGAGTCTCGCAGTTTCCTCCAGTCTAGGATTGTGGACTTAGAAGATATATTGAAAGACTCGAGTAATATCAAATTTGATTGGAGTTTATGACGAAAAATTTACGTAAAATGTTAGGTCCCGTCTGAATCAAATATGACAGTTATGGTATTGGCTTCGATAATCCAAATGTTGCCGCTACTAAATCCAAAACAACGTTTTTAAGAGAGTCAACCATTTATAGAAATTCTTGAAAAGATTAATCCGAGGGTAACATTCCTCATGTCTAGACGCGCACATATTGCGGTTGGGAAAGTCACCTCAGAGTTTTTTGCTTTGATCTTAGTGTTGGTACTCAGAAGTCTAAGTCTAGAGTCATTGAAGTTCCCATAACCCAAGAGCATCATATCTCACCTTTTTGGGTTCGGAAATCAAATTTGGAGGCTTTTCATATTATACTAGTTGATTCTTGGATGTTTGCATATGATACTTCGCATGCTAGATCTAATGGTTGATTGTGTTCGCATGATTACATACAGTAGAATTTATGCTTCATATTATATCTATTTTCTAGTTGTATATGGTTTGAGTCTTTTTTATTTTTTTTTTTCATTTATTGGGTCTTATTGAAAAATACAAAAACTATTTTGTTTGTCTTTTGATTCTTTTAAAAAATCATTAAAAACTCAAAAAAAAAATCTAGGCTTACAAGTACTTTAGTTTTACACATTTTGCATTGTATATCAGTCTATTTGAAGATACTTCATTCTAGGTTTACATGTATCTAGGACATTTGATTATGATTTTCAATGCTTAGATTTTTCTTAATCATGCTTTCATGGAGTAGTTCGAAAATCACTTACTTAATGGATTGACTTTGCATATGCCTCCTCACACACATGAAGGAGCTCCTTTGGATATATGTTAAATTAGCTAAGTGAGGTGTTCTCCTAACAATCTTATTATATATTTAGAGTTCCCTATCGCGATCTTAATGGAATATTTATATAATTAATTGTTCACCAAAAAAAAATTCAAATTTTATCTTTTTATCCTATGACATATATCTAGGTGATAAAACAGATAAAGTAAATCATGCATTCAATAAAGGCAAAATTGAGGAAAACTTCCTTACCGGTAAAACCTTTTTATTTCATCACTTTAGAAATATTACAAGACAGCTGACTTATATACTAGTTCATACTAACCACAGGTATATAACACTAGTCTACATAAATCTCTAAAGAATACCACTTGTCTCCAAGAAGTGCACATGCGGCCTTCCACCCCCAATATCCATAGATTAACCTTTATCTTCAGCAATGATCCTCTTGAGAATCACAATAATCAGCAGTGAAGACGATATACTCCATAAGAGTTGTGTATGCAAGGATACAAAAATATAGTGTTTAAACTGATTCACACAAATATATCTTGGCTACGTGTTTTGTGAATCAAAAGAGTTTTTTTAACTCAAAAGAGTGAAAACTTTTGCAAAGTATATGTAGAAATTTTTCTAGCAAAGGTAATAGAAAAAATAAACACGAAATAGGTAATTATAAGGCGAACACAAATTTTGAGGTAGCGACTCATTTGAACAAAAATGAGGCTCGTTTGAATGATAATAGCACTCCGTTTGAATGAAATAGAATCTTGTTCGAATGAAAAGCTATCTCATTTGGACTTGCTTTAAACGACCTTCAAACGATGCCAATTAGTATGCCCTCGTTAGACGTTCGTTTGATAAAAGGATCAAACGTGCTTTGGATGACTTTGACATCTCGTTCGAACGAGAATGCCTTGTTGTTTGAACGAGGCAAGTGAATTTTGAAAAATAATTTTAAAATAAAATATGCCTCGATTTTTTAAACAAAAAATCATATTTCAGATTTAATAAAAATAAAACATCCAGAAATAAATTTAATGAATAAATTCAAATTCCTAAAAATATTTATACCTTTATGGGATGTAGTGGAGTCTTAAATTTGGAGATGTTGGCGTTCGGTTCGACGAGTCAACAAGTCGGTTTCTAATGGGATAGACCAAATATGCCCCAAAGTGCAAATAATATATATAAAAAGCATAAACCAAAATATTTGCGCTAAAAAATTTCCCCCTTTGGCTATTCCGGTACAAAAACTAACATAAACCCAAATTACAAAAAATTCTCCCTTAAGACAAAAATTCTCATACCCTTCCTAAACCCTAGAAATGGAATGGCATAGAAAAATAAGCTTTGTCTTCAATCTCCCCTTATTCTTCTTTTTGTCTTTATCCGGTGTAATACGATCTTCCATAATTACCTATACACATGAAGCAAAGAAAATACCCCGTGACGCATCCAGTTTGAAATAAAATCAAAAACTCATAAAGTAATCGCCCCCATAATTCAAGGTCATCATCAAATCTTCCTCCCTAATTTGATCTCCCCGTTTTTTGTCTTAAATAGACAAAGGAGTAGAATCTAAACATGAATTAAAGAGCATCACATAGAAGAAATAAGATATATTCACAAGGATATGTTAAGAGCGCACATGCAATGATAATCTCAAAGGCCATCGAGACCAACTATTTTTGAAAAATTTCATTTTTCAAATATTTAAATTTTACAAATACAATACAATACCAGATATAATATATGCAAAATATACCAAAGAAAATCTGGCACACATATATAGGTATAAATGACCATAAAACATGACATAAAACACACAAACATTACGCACTAGCATAGTATCGATGTGTGTAAACATGTGGGATGGAATGAGTGAGCATGAACCAGATACAAATGAATTATGACCCAAACACTCAAATATGTTCAAGAAGTTCTAATTGACTGCAAAACTTTATCAAACTAAGCTTTAGCCTTAAATGATAAATAAATTTGAACTTAATGAACAAAACAAGCACAATGCACACAAGCCTAGATTATTGATGATTCTACGAATGAATAGAGCCACAAAAAATAAGCATACTAGGATTCATTGTGAAAACCCGTTGATCTTCAACTAAACTCCCACAAAAGATAAGCAAATCTCGTATTTTTTATTCTTTTCTTTTCTTTTTATTTTGAAGTGATTTCATTTGAATGATCAATCAAACTAAACTATGTGTGCCCCTTTTTTGCATATTTTCTATTTTTATTGCCTTTAATCTTTTATTGGGCTCTTTCCATTGCAAATGGTGGATTTCGTGTAAAGACTTTGTCTTTCGCATCCCTTTCCCATGCTCAATCATATTTTTTCAATACTAATTAAACAAATGCTCATGGGCAATGGTTCTTACATGAACAAATCCCCCATGGTCACAGAAACATGTAGATGACAAATTAATGAGAGAAAATCTCACTTAACTCAAATATACTTGTGAAGTTTACGTTCAAAAATCTCTTGCATGTGTATGGGGAGGCATATACAAACTTGAATCCGTAAAGCTAATCAAGTTTGAAACAACTATGTGATAGCATGGTTAAGAATAATCTAAGTATCTACAATCATAACCAAAAGTCCTAGCCTCATGGAAATTGCGGAGTGAATTGGATTCAAAAACACCATATACCCTACCAAATGTGTGAAACTAAAATACACAAAAAACCAAAATCTCTTTGTATTTTTTAAAACAATTTATCAAAAAAAAATCTTTATGTATTTTAAAAAAATGTATCAAAATAAAATATTTTTGTATTTTTCAGCATTACTTAATAAAAAAATATAATACAAAAGATACACATGCCATAACACTAGAAAACATATATCACGAAGCATAACTAGAGTATGACAAATAAAATCATACAAGAAATCATCCATAAGATATAGCATGTGAAGCATCATGTGAAAGCATGTGAGAATCAAGTAGTCTAACATCTAGCGCCTCTTAAAAAGATTTCCTAACCCAAATAGAAGTATACTTAACGCGTCGGGCTTTGGGAACCAAGGGAACACTAGCCTTCAACTTCATAGGACCTCTTCTAAGATCATAACTAAACGCCCTAAGGTGACCTTTCCTACCACAATGTGTGCATGTGTAGACACGATAAATGTTACCTATGGGTCGACATTTTCTAATGTCCTTGGATGCGGTTGACCCTCTAAAACAAATAATAATCTTGGCTTTGACATTGAAAGTATTAGAAGTATGGGAGCCAATATCATTACTACCAAAACTACTTGAGTCTTTTAGATGATCTTTTAACTTCAAAATTTCAGACTCAAACAAATAATTTGACTCTTCAAGTTTTAGGGACTCCTTCTTTAAATTTTCAATCATTCCTAGAAGATTAAATTATTCCCCCTAAATGCCAACAAATTTATCCCTAAGAGTCTTCTCTCGTGCCTTAAAATCATCAATTAAATTATCATTATCCTTAATGGCAAAATTACAAACCCTAGAAATTTTAGAGTCTTCTAATTTTTCTCTAAACATCGGACTCTATCATCACTTTCTTTCATGGACAATTCTAATTTTTTAAAATCACAATCCATGTCCAGAAGTTTCTCATGAAAGGAATCTCTTTGAGTTTAAATAGATTGCAAAAGTTCCATAGCAGTTTTAAAGTGAAAATTTTCTTTTTCAGGATTATTAATTCCTTTAGTAAACTTTAAATTCAAATGATTTAAGTCGCCAAGACTATTGGAATCCATCGAGAGAAAAAAAATCGACAAGATAGATGAATAGGCAACCACCCTAAAATAGTCCTACACCAGGATTTAATACGATAAAATAGTGCAACCTGCTCTCATACCAATTTGTAGAGTGCAGTATCACAACCTTAATGGAATATTTATCTAATTAGTTGTCCACCAAATACAAATATTTTTTTTTATCTTTTTACCCTAAGACATATATCTAGGTGATAAAACATATACAATAAATTATGAATTCATCAAAGTTAAAATTGTGGAAAAGATCCCTTACGAGCAAACCCTTTTATTTCAGCACTTTAAAAATATTACAAAACAGTCGACTTACAGACTACTTGATACCAGCCACAAGTATAACGTGCTAGTCTTCGTAAATCTATAAATAATACCACTTGTCGCCAAGAATCCCACAAGCGACCTTTTACCGTGGGTATCCACCGATCAACCTTTGTCTTCAGCAATGATCCCCTCGAGGATCATAATGGTCAGCAGTGAAGATGATATCTCCACAAGAGTAGTGTATGCAAGGATACAAAACTGTAACAACCCGCCTAAAATAATAACGGGTGGCCAGCCCTATACTATATTAAATCAGGAGTTTCAGATGGTCCAGTCTCAACATCAACTGCCGGTACTATATAATATAGGACTAACTACCCGATATCATATAAGCGAGATGATAAAATAATTTAAAACATACAACATACCACGACACAACAATATAACACTACGAATAAAGTAAAGAGAGATGCATGAAAGAACTATGATAAACGAAATTCTATAATAAAATGTTATAAATAACTACCACAGAATATGCCATAAGGAAATAAACCCGAATAAACTGTCGGGTCATAACCAATACAATGACTGAAATGGAATAAGTATAAACATGTATATAAATATCCCTTGGGTATAAACCCGATATACAACATGAATCCTACCTAGATTTTTAAAGAAGTTGGAAGCGACTACCTGATACATCCCGCAACAGTCCGCACCCGTCACGGCTCCCAAGACTCTGGATAGAAGGTCATCCGGCATCCATGCGGTCGGACACCTGTAATAATATATATATATATATATATATATATATATATATATATATATATATATATATATATATATATATATATATACAAGCAGGAGAGAGATGTAAACGGGTCAGAGCCTGAGTTGTGAAAATTATTTAGCAAGTGTGTTAATCGTGCATAATAAATATCGGTGCACTTATTTCATAATTAAAGTGTAATCGCACTCTCGTGGAACCCCAACTCACCTCTCATCTAATGGCGCGCACCTATTCGCATCCTCAATTTTATTAGTTAAATTACCCCCATTTATAAGGACAACCTAACGCATCCTAGGCCTAACCTATACCCACGAGATCTGCCTTCCTACCATAACCCAAGAATCCACTCTTTCCAACCACATATAAGTATTTTTACAAACAAATATGCCATATTAGGCTTAATGGATTCCGGTTTATAATTTATTTAATTATATTTCTTAATAGGTTAGCCATTTATAATTGGGTTGAAACATATGATTTAATTTCTAATTTAATAAGAATGCAAAATTATTATTGACACAACTTCCCTCCAATTTCAACGTTGCGTTGCGTTTCGTGCGTGGGGTGTCTCGCAAAGCGAAATCCAAACAAGGAACCACCCCGTTACACTACTCCTTGTCAACGTCGATCCTGGAGATCCATTATGACACACATAAATATCGACATAACTTCTCTCTAATCTCAACAATGTACTACGTTTCATGCGTGGGGTGTCTCGCAAAGAGAAATCCAAACAAGGAACCACCCCGTTACACTACTCCTTGACAATGTCGATCCTAGAGATCCATAATGCCATACATACCTTATACTACTACTACTACTACTACTACTACTACTACTACTACTACTACTACTACTACTACTACTACTACTACTACTACTACTAATACAAATTTTTAGACTACAATATGAAAGCATCTACAATCTCCAATAATATCCTTGGGATGACATAACCGAAATATTCCTTAAACGCGATACATCAATCCCCCAATCATTTAGTACACCATAATCATCCAAGATGTACTCCATAAAAGTCCATATCCTTCTATCTATAGGATATATAAATAAATATATATATATAGGAATTTTATTGTAACCATATATATATACATACCATCATCCAATCCCATGACCATGTGTACATACCATATATGATGTACCAAGGCCATGCACAAATAAATACCCGGCTATATATAGCGCCGATAAACTGTAACAATGATATCATCTTCCCAGTGCCCGGCTCACGTAGCAATACTGGGGCCACCATGGTGGGACTAAACAACATCCATCTCGTGGTAAACTCACGCACACGACGTCCCGGGAAGCGGTCATAGATCCAAACCGGCAATGAGATGAAACATACCCACCACGTCTCATCCCAAAAATAAAAATGTAAATCACATAATAACACACGGGACGACTATGACCTGGGGAATATCCATACCCTGCTTTTCTAGCCAGGATGCTCACCCTCTACGCGCGCAACTTCCCAATGATAGCATGAGCGGGGTATGCTTAACCAAATGAGTATATATATCATTCACATGCACAATATATATACATCCATATGATCCAATCATATGATCAAATATTAAACCATCATATAAGGTTTAAACATCCATACCATGTATGTCCACAACATAAATATATCCATATATTCATATTTCTATATAGATATATGAACATATATTCACACATCATTATATCTATATATATACAAACTAATTCTCGTTCATATGTATAAGATATATAAACTCGGCTATAAGTATACGTAATCATCAATATATAAGCCGTCACCATGATTTCCTTTAAGTTTTACCTCTATATGTGAATACAATCTCTCACTTGAAACATATTCAATCATTTTTCATATGATGAATAGTCTCCCAATCATATGTATTTATATTTACATATGTATTCAACCTTAGGGTTAGCACCAAAAATTTTGTGTAGGAATCCATCACTTCACAATTCATCCATATTCAAAAGTACAAAATTTCCTTTAGTACTATTTAACCATATGCACATACATGACTTAATAGTCTAAAACCTCAAATTATTCCAACCTCGTTTCAAGTATTGGAATCTCAATAGTCATATCCCCATAATTACGTGTAAACTATCCTAACTAGAATTTATGCTACCGCTTATTCTAATCAATAGTACGATCCCAAGCGTTCCCAATTTCACTTATGGTTCAAATAAATCCCAGGAACCCTTACTCCTATTGAGTTATTAATTGTTCCTTAGTCTGAACATTTCTAAGGATATGAGACCCCTCACTCTTTAAGAGTATGCGACCACTCTCTTCCATTTGGCCCCAAATTGTATCTTAAAAATATCCTATCCTTATAAGGATTTGACATAAATGTCGGCCTAGAAATTTCACAACATACATGGAAATTTCTTATCCAATTATTCCAAGAAGTCCCCGCTATCATATACTAAGTGAGAGACCCCCTATAAGTCACCAAAAAATATCTCTTACTTTATAAGTGAAAGCCCCAAATCAATAAACCCAACCAAAAAGGGCTAAAAGTCCTCCTAGATAAACCCCATAAAACCACCATTAAGGAAGCCCCCAAAGAATAAACTCCAAAAGAAAAAGGGGGAAAAGGATTTCCCATTCTAGGGCTAAAAATAGGGGACCGGTCGACCGGTCTCAGACCCCCGGTAGACCGCGGGTCCAAATTTTTCCTACGAAGAAATGCAGTAGGCTTTTCCCTTAAGGTGCGATCGACGGTCCCCAGACCGCGGTCGACCGGCCATACAAGTTTCCTTGGCCGATTTTCAAATTTTTGCAACCCCACAACCCTCAAACACCCACATATCATCCTCAAGCCCCCAAATCTTTAACCCAATAATATTTGTAACAAAAAAATCCATCCTACATCTCATCCCAACCATTTATATGCCATCAAACCATATCTAAACATTGATTTCAAGATTTAAACCCAAAAATCTAGGTTTTGATATTTATACCCAAAATCCATTTCTTTAACCCACAAATTATGAAATTAAATACATAAATAACTATTTAGCAAGATTAAACACTTGCCTCAATTTTTTAGAGGTTGAATCATCCTCGGTGTCGCGTTTGGGTCGGAATCTCCAAGCTTTTCTTCCTCTCTCTCTTCTTTCCTTCTTCTTTCTCTTCTTCTTTTCTCTCTAGGGCTTTTTCTCTTTTTCTCTCAAATGAGAAATGTCTTCATCCGTAAGCCTTAAATCCTTTAAAACAATAAACCCAATTTCAGTGTTAATACACAATTTAAATGACTCGTTTACACCAATTCGAGTCAAACATACTTAAAAACATTCCGGAGCCGAAATAAAACCCAATGACAGTCATTTTGACTATCTCGACCCTTCTGGTATCGATGGCACCCTCAAAATCATCATCCAGAATAATTTAAAATGTCCTCTATTTTTGGGCCTCAATTCCCAAATTTTAAAACTCTCCAATTAAATTTTATTTTCCCAAAATTTAATTTCTCAGTCTCCATAAATCGTGGGGTTGTTACAAAAACTATAGAGTTTAAACCGATTGACACAAATATATTTTCGGGATGTGCTTTGTGAATCAAAATAGTTTTTAAAACTCAAAAGGTTGAAATTTTTTGCAAAGTGTATGTAGAAATCGTTCTGGAAAAAGTCTTAGAAATGATAAACACGAAATAGGTATTTATAAGGCTAACACAAATTTCGAGGCAAAGACTCGTTCGAACAAAAATAAGGCTCATTCAAATGAGAATTTCCAGTTTGTTTGAACATAATAGAATCTCATTCGAATAAAAAAATTATCTCATTTGAAATAGCTTCAAATGACCTTCAAACGATGCTAAACAATACTCCCTCGTTAAATGTTCGTTAGATAAAATAATCAAATGAGCTTCAAACGACTTTGACTTCTCGTTTGAGTCAGAATGCCTTCTCATTTGAATGGGGGAGGTGAAATTTGAAAAATAATTTTAAAATAAAATATGACTTGATATTTAAAACAAAAAATCCCATTTAGGATTTAATAAAAATAAAACATACCAAAATAAATTCAATTTATAAATTTGAATTCCTAAAAAACTTTATACCTTTATGGGATGTAGTGGAGTCTTGAACTTGGGGATGTTGGTGTTTAGTTCAATGAACTTAGCGAGTCGGTTTGTAACGGGATACGTCAAATGTGCCAAAGTGCAAATAAAATAAATAAAAAGCTTAAGCTAAAATATTTGCACCTACAATATACATATATATTTGATTGGAGGACTTGTGCATGTGAGAACCGTTGCCAATGAGTTTGTGCTTGTATTGAAAATATGAGTGTGCAAGGGAAAAGGCTACTAAGGGAGAAATATTTCTTGCATGAAAGGCCACCGTTGGCAAGAGACTAAAAAATTTGAGAGGCAAAAAAAATGAAAATATTGCCAAGGCTAAATTTTGTTTTATTAATTCTTCAATTAAAATCGTATCTTCAAAATATAAGAGTGAAAAATGATATATCTATAATTTTGAAGGTGTTTTAAATTGAAGATCAATGAGATTGAACAATGATTCCTAGTTATTTCATATTTGATGCAATTGATTTGAGGATCATCTATATTTCTAGGCTAGTGTGCATTATGCTTGTTTGTCCATCTACGATTTCACTTTATTTGTCACTATGAGGCTAAATCTTTGTTTGTTAAAGTTAATTTAGTCAAATCTAACTCTTAGGACATTTTGGAGAATTTGAGTCAATTCATTTGTTTCTACTTTATGCCCCCCCCCCCCCCCCCACTCCGTTTATCACATGTTTGTTTAGACACATCGAAACTATGCTTGTGTGTAAAGCTTATTGTGTTTGTATTGTGTTTGTGGTCCCTATATATATGTGTGTGTGTGTGTGTCATTGGTATATTTTTCATATTTATATATATGGTATGGTTTGTTTTGAGTCTCTGCATATGCAGTTAGTCATATTGCCATGTGCTTTATCGTTGAATCAAATTGGCATGCCATATGATAACATTAGTATCTCTTGTTACTTATTTATTATCACAACCTAATATCTAGGTGGCATATGTTATTATAAAATAATGCTAAATCATAATTGAGCCATGGATACTAAGCTAACTAAGAATTTATAAAAGCTAAACTGTCTTACACTATAGTTCAAAACCTTATTCTTCTATGATTTCTTGGCATGTCTCAAACTATTGCACTATAATTCTTGGAGGATTTATCATTGCCTACTAGTACCAGTGCAAAATAACTGGAAGAAAACAAATTTGGAAAGTTGCTGACTAGGTTCTACCGATTCTATAAAACGTATAAATATAAAGAGAGTTTGGGATGTATATGGAAAGTGTTTATCAAATGAAGCGTAAGCAAATGTTTTTCACAATAATATTAAAGAAAATCAAGTAGTCTGAACTGATAATCCCATAATTACCAGCTTATTAAGGGTCACATAAAGAAAATCAAGGATTGTTGAAATGTTAATCTCATACTTACCAGTTTACTAAAGGGGTATATAAATAAGTAAGTCATCAGTAAAATCAAATAATAATCAACCCAAAACCTTTGGGGAAAAGTAATTGGCTAGGCAGACTATCCAAGTGGCACTCATACGTATGTAGAAAAAATCCAGGCTCTTAATCATCCGAGACTATTAATCTAAGCAGAAAAGTTTCGTGGGACAATAAGGCAGTCTACTCCCTAGTTAAAACTGATGCTCATAATATAAATATTTTCATAAAAGTGCAGGGGTGAACTGAATCAATCATTAAAATAGATTCTTCATGATATCAATTATTATATGAGAAGGGTCTAAATTCAATTTAAATGATCGCAATCAACACTATTCGTGAGAATATAATTAATATGAGTATGGAAATTTCCACACAAACTTGGAATTAACTAGCTATTATATAGTGATATTAATAGCAAATAACAAATGCTAAAGTGTATTATTATAAAGGTAGAAAACCTATATACTTGGCATTTCAAACTGCATACAGGTCAAAAGAGAATATAGGGAGGAGTTGGTACTTGATTATCTATATACAATGTTTGGGTATATAAGCATATGTTGGTAATGGGGTTGGATTGGTCATTTTATACAAAATATTATATCATTTAAAGTTTCGGGAGTTGAATTGTAAATAATTTGGGACTTTAAAATCTTAGACTTAAGGTTATATTAGAACTTTGGTGTAGGAGATTTTTTGACTTAAAATATTTTAAAGTAGTTAGAGACAAAGTTTGGGGTTCAAATTCATAAGTTGAAAAAGTTAGGAGGGGCCAAATTGCAATTTAGGAAAAATATTTCAAATTTAAAATCTCATTTTTTTTGCATAACTTAGGCTTGGCACAACTAAACATAGCTGTACCTTATACCATTTTGATCAGTTCTGGTAAAAAAACTTCATCTTCTTCACCTTGACAGTTGACTTTAAGATTTTTGATTTTCGACTATGAATTTCTCCTTCATTTCTACACCATTTGAGTTGATTTATTAACAAACCAACTAAAATTTCATAAGGAATCCAAATATATAGGCTTTGTGGATTGAGATGCAGTATATCGTGAGTTTTAAAATTGCGTGTTTTGCTAAATTTTTGACCTAACATTCATGTCTTTCAAGACTATAACAAGGAGTCTTATGAACCTAGTTTAGTTTTTGCTATGTTTAGGAGTAGTTTGGTTTTGATTTCAAGGTTTAATATGGATTCCACAACAAGAATTTAAGATTTTCAGTTTTCTGATTCAAAATACACTTTCAATCGATTAGAGCTTATTATGCACGTTCATGGGATTTGATCAATACACTTGAGTTCCTAAGGTTCTATGAATATATTCAAAGATTTAAGATATTTAAAGTTTTAAACCAAATTTTTGAACATTATTTTGAAGTTCACTATTAAAACTCAAGCTTTAATGGTGAAAATTTCATATTTTTCACATAGGGCCTGTTTAATATGTAAGGTTTCTATTGTTTTGATGTATTCTAGAGTTGTAACAAGATAAAAATTGATTGAAACTAAAAGAACTCAATATAATTCATAAAATCATAGTTTACCTGTTTGGAGGGAAAAATTCTAGTTTTAAAACTGTTATTTAGGTGATTTTTTACTAATAAAATCATGGGATATTTATAGTGTTTGATCACGAGAGTTCATTGGTTGAGAAGGGTGGTGGATTTGAACTAAACATAGGAAGTTTTAGTACTTGGTTAGTGTACCGTACATGTGTGCATGGTGTACACATGTGATTTTTATCATTTAGTGCTAATGTGTAGGTTTATGTGAATAGGGGTAACGTAAAAATATTCAAACTTTGGTGTTTGGTCCTTGGTTGGTCATGTATATGCATTTATTTCCTTAAAAATGTACTTTTGATGAAGTTTAGGGGTATTTATGTAAATTCAAAAAGTTACAAGGGCTAAAAATATAATTTTTCCATAGTTGAAGTCTAGAGCATTAATTTGATATAAAGTTGAGGTTTAGGGATCAAGTATAAGTTAAGTTAGGTTTGTATGAAATATTCAGGGGCTAGTTTGTAATTATAAAAACTCCAAGGTGTCTTGGTTAATTTAGTAAAGTTTTAGGGCATCAAAGGTAGTTTCATTCTTCTTAAGGACACTTTGAATTTTAATACTTTATGAGGTTCAAAACTACGGATATATATGATTAGGGTCGGTTGATAGATTCGATTTGAAAAGTTTGGTTATTATAGTATTTTACATGTGTAGAAAAAGATCTACTTGAAAATTAAATATTATTATTTTATGTGTCGATTAAAAGTTAAACATGTCATTTTGACACATAAATAGTTTCATTTAAATTAAAACAAGATTCAGGGTATTACATTCTACCCACCTTAGAAAAATTTCGTTTTCGAAATTTCCTATATTCTTAAAGTTTCAAATACTCGTGGTGCTCACATTGTTTATGATATATCCTAAAAATGATAACTCACTTGTTCAAGTTTTTAAATATATTATATAACTTTGATGATTTTCCTCACACCGTTCTTTCATAATTTGTAGGTGATACAACATTACCGTAGACGCAATACTTGACGTAGCCAAGGATTAGAAACAATTGAAATTTTATCTAATTAATTGGTATGTTTACAAATTTTGCATGTGTCGTCTATCGTCAGAGAGGTTTACGTAATGAAGTTTTACATATCATCTGTTTATATAAAGTTTGGTCACCTATCACTAATATTATACTATAAAGATGGTGGTATAGATAAAAATCATCATAGGTTGTATATAATTCTGTAAATAACGATATTTTACATATAATTAATGTTAAGTATATAAATATAGTGTTGAAAAGAGAATTCTATAGATTTGAAACATTGACGTCGTAATAATAATATTTAACAACCGTTTGCATCGTAGGTAAGTGAAAGTATAAATTCTTTTTGGGGCAGGTAGGTCGATAGCTTACTCACATTGAGTTGTTAATAATTTAATTATAACTCGCGATTTTCAATAATATGTAGGATTCTCGTACAAGGGTATCTTTATTAAGTTTTCTACTAGAATTTTCAATTTATATTCTTTCATTATAATTCTTGTTTATCCTATTGGTATTTCTATAAATATCCTACAACCTGGAAAATACTAGATGGGTTCACTATTGTTATTAAATCACATGCTGGTTAAATCGAGAAAAATCATTGATTATTTAATGTAGTTAATACGTTCATAAAAGGATTTTCTTTGAATTTCTATTATGGAGAGAAACTGTATCGAGTATCTTAATGTAGTGTTTCCTCAATTTCCTACATAACAAAATAAGGTGTTTATAAGATTTGACATTTTCACTAAGTCATTAATTTGGAACAAAAGGTAACGTCTGATACTTTTGGGTATTTCCACTAGGCTTGTTGGTTGGATTGGTGCCCAGGTTTACATGAGATTAATAAGTATTATAGTTGGTGGGGTGACAATAAATCTCAAGACAAATTATAAGAAAATATAATCACCATAAAAAGTAAAGAACACAAAAATAGCTGCAATCACACACGACACAAGATATACGTGGTTCGGCAAATTGGCATACGTCCACGGCGGTGCTCTGTATTTTATATTTCTCTTTTCTCTAGGGGAGTGTTTAAAATTACATTCCCATTGCCCCGAGCATGGGGGTTCAATATATACCTATAATTCTCGGAGAGTGGGGATATTGGGCACCTCCACATTGGCCCATAATCCCTAGAATATCTCTTGAGAGATTTTAAGGGTTGAATGGGTCATCGCTGAATTAGTTATTTATGAGACCTTAGATTTTGGGCCAGACTCTCCCTATCTTTGATAGGGCCTAGTCAGGCTACTTCTCCGGGCGAAGACAATTAAACGAGGAACCCACAATTGCCCCCAAAATTTGTGGGTCACAATTTGGGCTCAATAATTTTAAATAATAGCCCTGATGGCATTTTTGTGAATTGCAAGAAGCTTTGGGGAGTGAAAAGTCGTTCCCAAGTAGATTTAGGCAGCGGATGCACTTCGTTCTTTGTGCGTAATCATTGAAAAGGTTTAAATTTGTTTGGAGAAGCCATTTTATGACGTCGCTTCAAACTTCCTTGCATTCTCATGATTTCTCCAGCTTCTCATTGCTTTTCTCACTTTCAGGTCTCATTTTTCATCTTCGAGCTCTCCCTTATCTTCCCATCTTCCTTTCTTGTGGCTTTGCACCGTCTTAAACTGATTTTCACTTCGTAAGTTCTCCAAACTTCTCTTCCTTTATTTTATGTTTAAATTTCTTTATTATCATTGCTAGGGTTTTTCTTTTCTGATGGCAAGAATATGTAAGAGGTCGATAGCTGAGTTTAGGTTGTTTTATAATATTCCAAACTGGGTGGACATTGAATGTGACCCTATTCCTCTAAATATTTGAGACATTGAGGATGGGCATTGGATTCATGTTATTCTGTTATCCCAAGGGGGTCTGAATTTCCCCCCAAATTGCTTATTTTTGCATTTCTTTTGTTATTTCTATATAGTTCCTACACAGTTGTCTCCAAATGTTTAGAATATTATCAATGGTGTATATAGAATCAATCAGATTTATGGCACCAATCTAAGCCTTGCTAAAATTTGTTATTGCTATTCCTTCTCTCGAACAAGTTCTGGTCTCCTCTATTTGAAAGCTAGGAGTCCTGACTGGGTATTGGTAGTCAATCTACCTGATTCCCATAACGACTATTGGAAAGAGGGGTTTATTGCCAGGAACTAACAGTTCCCTCCCCAAACTGAAGGGGCGAGGTACAGGGGACCTATGATTCCCTTTTATGGGGAGGAGTACATAGGTAGGCATAACTCTTGTTTGTTCATTGATTTTCTGTTA
This sequence comes from Sambucus nigra, assembly GCA_949130495.1. Classification (NCBI taxonomy): domain Eukaryota; kingdom Viridiplantae; phylum Streptophyta; class Magnoliopsida; order Dipsacales; family Adoxaceae; genus Sambucus; species Sambucus nigra. The sequence continues at coordinate 401,675,514 of OX422220.1, forward strand.
GTGTACTATTTTTCTTATAGTTTCCTTTTTCTCTTTCAGCGAAGACAAAGAACATAGAACCTGCACTTCCCAAAATTATAGCTGCTGAGCTGGTTAAGTCTTAGAATATCAGGGAATACTTGGCTGACAGTGAGCATCCGCAATCAGCTTCATTCTTTTTAGAGTACAAGAACATCGGGTCCATCTTCATCTTCTGACCTGTAGATAGTATTCCTCAGCTAGATATCACAGAAGAGGTTGCTACAGAACTAATTCAGTTAGACGAGGAGGAAAGAAGCTCTGGTGAAGAGAGTGAGGGATCTAATAAAAGTGGAGCTGAGGGTGATTATAGCGAGGAGAGTTCAAGAAGTGAATAATCTTCTGATTCGGAGGAAGGTTCAAAAGGTTCATTGGTTTTGGAGGACTCAGATGATTCAGATAGCTCCAGTGAGGAAATTATGGCTCCTCTTAGGAAGAATTTAATCCAGGATGATGATGACGATAGTGTGGCACTTGCTCGCAGGTTAAAGAAGAAGAAGTCTGGGAGTGGGGATACTTCCATTGGCTCCTAGACTGTTGCTCATGAGCAGGAGAGGAAGAAGAAAGAGGAGGTGTTGGTAAGGAAGATGGAAGAGGAGAAGAGGAAAAATGAAGAGAGAATGAAGAAGGACAAATAAGAAGAAGGAGGAGATAAGAGGTGAGGACCAAGGTGGGGAAATCTCTGGTACATGTGTCTACCTTAGCAGAGGGGGCTTCTATTGATCTTTTCCCTTAGTTAGCTCCGACAGTACTCGAGAGAGTAGTCTTACCAGCTGATCGCCAGAGGTCATCAAGCATAGGGACCGACCAGTTAGCCCTGAAGGCAAGTCAGGGGCTAGCCTTAGTAAGTATCTTCTTACTTCTCTATTTTCACAGTTCTTCTTTTAATATCTCCCTCGATAATGTTCTTTTTATTTTTGCAGTTTGTATATGACTTCACCGTCCTCTATTGTAGTCGCGATGAGCTGGCGAGGAAGAATGCTGAGTTGGAGGCGAGTTTGAAGGCTTCCAGTACTGCTCAGAAGTCTTTCGACCTTGCCTTGTCCAAAGCTAACAAGGTAAAATAGGCAATGCCCAAGGAGCTCGAGGAGCTGAGGAAGTCTTACGACTTGGTATGTATGAGAAAGCTGGCGATGGTTAAGGAGAACAAGGTGCTTGTTGGGAAGGTGGAGAAGGTGGAATTTGATGCTGCCACCCTCAAGGAGAGCTCGTACAATGCTAGATGGGTCGCAACGTATGAGGATGCTAAGGCTCAGATTATCTATATTAGCCATCTCAACTTCAAGAAGGATTGGGACAAGGCCTTGCTTACTGTCGAGATGGATGTTGATTCCACCCTCTTTGCCGAGCATGACCCTGGCCCCAAGCTTGTTGTGGATGAGGTGCCTCCTGCTGCTGCTAATGAAGGTGTTCCAGCTATCCTGACCACTACTGCTGATGATCCCCTTGATCAAGTGATGGTGACTGCTCCATCTGAGGGAGGCATATCATGGTTTGCCGTGGATAAGGGGAAGCAACCAACATCCTTAGAACAGACTAAGGTCGCCAGCTAGTCCTTTTAAGGGACCCTTGTATTTTTATCTTTCTATTGTTCTTTCTTTATTTTGCTGATGTACTTGAACTTCCTTTTAATGAAATGAAATTATGTTCCCTTTCGCGTACTGATTTATTTATCCTCTAATGCTTATATGGTTTGTAGCTCATTGATGTTGAGGAATATATTCCCGTTACCTCTCAAAATTCTTAGTCCTGATGCGAGCAACTGGGTTCGCCGTGCCTTCATAAGAATCTGCAAGTCTCTTAGGTCGAGGAATCAAGATTATAAGAACTAGTCAGAGCTCATTTCCAAGATGAAAGATAGACTCCAGGAGATGGAGGAGGTCGACGCTTCTGTTCAAGAAGAAGTGGATGCTCTGAAGGCTAAGCTTTTGGATCCCTCTGAGGTTAATCAAGTTGGAGAGGTACTTCAACAAGAGAAGAACTCTCTAAGGAGGTAAGTCTCGCGACTTAGGGAGAATGCTCTGTGCATTTCCCCTCGAGTTTTACGTGGTTCCTCTTCATCGACTGGTCTATGAGCTAGTACTGATGATAGTGTCGTAGCTAGGGATATTCCCGAGATTCGGGGTGATGTTCGCAGGGCATAAGTGATTGCTTCCGGTATTCAAAGAGATGTTACCTCACTGAGGCACCTGTTCAAGAAAGGTCCTCAACATGTGTGGGCTGATGGTTATGACCAGGGTTGGACCGATGCTCTGGCAAAGTTGAGGAGTTATCTTTCATAAGAGGGTGGTTAAGTGCTATTAGGGAGTTACATATCCCTAGGAACTCTATCCTCTGGTACCGGTATGAGATCTCTCCCTCAACTTTGATGCCGAACCAATTGAGAAGGTATGATCGATGGGTTCCCATAGATGAAATCCCAAGGTAGCTCGTGGAGCCAAATTCAGATAAAGTTGAGGATGATTTAGCTCCTCACCCAGATGATGGCCGAAGAGTGAGAGTGGCTGACTATTTTGCTCAGCGACCTAGTTCTCATTAGGATTTAATTTACTCAGCATATGTAACTCTTTGTGTATGTAATGATGTAATAAGACAATTGTGTTTTGGGCGATTTGCCGACTAAACATGTGTTGTGTTATTTTTACTTCATTGATCTCTTGTTCAGTTATCTTTGACCCTTTCAGCCGACTAGATTTGATTTAGGCAGAGTTAGTTGTCGAGTGAGAATCCCCCCAGTCCAGTAGGATTTTTAGTGTACCATTATGCCTTACTTTACCTTTTAGGTTATGTCATCACACTTCCTTAGGCCTAAGTGAGGCAACGGCGAGGATACACCTGGTATAGGATGTTTTATCCGAGAAGGATTTTTGAGCCAAACAATGTTGGTGACCAAACCTAGGTTGGCCATATTACCTAAGGGTACCCTATAGGGCTTCATATTTTGCCAGGGGCAAGCTACGAGGTCATTCGTGTTCGTTGACGAATGCCTGAGGAGGGCCATTCATAATGTCCCTGCTATAATAAGTCTCTTGGGATCTTAGTTTTGTATGTTAAGAGGGGAGCATGTGACTTGGAAAGGGTGCATGAATTAAAATGTAGTTGAGAGAAATCAATACTCCATAAAATGCTACTGTCAAACAAATTTCATTAATCGTAAATGAATTGAAAATTCAACACCGAGTTCAAGAAAAAATAAAAAAAGAACTAGAAGTAGAATTTATTCAGATTAACTGCATTCCAAGCTCAATATATCTCCCTTCCCTCCAGCGTTTCTAAGTGGTAGGCTCCTTGTGGGTCGTCTCTTATCACCTTGAATGGCCCCTCCCAGTTTGGTCCTAACTTTCCATCCGATGGTTTTACAGTGTTGCCAAGAACTTTCCTAAGGACATAGTCCCCAACCTGAAATGATCTTGGATTGACCTATTTGTTGTATTGCCTTGCTAGTTGTTGCTGATAAGATTCTAGTTTCACTAGAGCCAATTCTCTTCATTCCTCAGCTAGGTCAAGTTCAGTGAGCAATGCTGCATCATTTTGGCCTTGGTCAACCAGGGTAGACCTCATGGTAGGGAAGGCATCTTTTAAGGGGATAATTGCCTCCATCCCATACGTTAGTGCGAGCGGTGTCTCTCCAGTTGCTCGCCGTGGGGTAGTGCGGTGAGTCCATAGGATGTGGGGTAGTTCGTTTACCCATGCCCCCTTGGCTCATTCCAAGAACTTCTTTAATCCATCAATCATTGTTTATTGGAAGCTTCAGCCTATCCGTTGCTTTGAGGATATGCCACAGAGCTAAAGTAATGCCTGATACTGTGGTTACTATAGAAACCCTGGAAGAAGCCACTTTCAAACTGTATTTCATTGTCAGTGATGATAGTGTTAGGGATCCCAAAATGGGTGATAATGTTCCTCCATATGAATCTTATCATGTTTGTGTCTCTAATGTTTGCCAATGGATCTGCTTTGATCCATTTGGTGAAGTAGTCTATTACGACCAACAAATATTTATGATTATCGACTGTGGTAGGTAGAGGGCCCACGATTCCCATACCCTATTAGATGAAAGGCTATGGGCTAGTAAGTGACTTCAGGTCGCTTGCTGGCTATTAAACCATAGGTGCGTAAAGTTGGCACTTTTTCCATTTGCGAGCATATATTCCAATGTCTTTCTGCATATACGACCACTAGTAGCCTTATTTCATTGCTCAGAAAGCTAGTGACCTGCCTCCAATGTGACTCCCACAGATTCCCTCATGGAGTTCGTACAGAACTTGCTCGATCTCTTTCAGATGAACGCATTTGAGGTCAAGACCAGTGAAAGATTTCTTGTATAGCTTGCCCCAGAAGATAAGTGAAAGCGAGCAACTTTGACTCTTATCTGATGAGCGGTCTTCTTATCTTCTGGTAGCGCACCATCCTTCAAATAATCCCTTAAGGGGTCCATCAAACTGGGGGCTATCTCGATCTGGAGAACATTCCCCACATTTGGCAGCTCGTCGATCTGGTTGATACTTGGCTGGGAGAGGAAATCAATCGGAATTATGCTCTTCAAGTCAGAATTGATCGCTGAGCTTAAGGATACAAGGGCATCAGCATGGCTATTTTGTCCTCTGGGAAACTGTTGGACGCTGACTTGTTCAAAGTTGGCCATCAATTTCTTTGTCGTGGTGAGGTAGGCTGCCATCCTCTCATCTCTAGCATTAAAATTGCCACTTATCTGGTTGGTGATCAACTGTGAGTCGTCGAATACTTGGAGTTACTTTGCTCAAAGTGCTCGTGATTTTTATTGGCTTATAATCACTGCTTCATATTATTCTTTGTTGTTAAAGGCTTCAAATCCAAGCCTGATTCCTTGCTCGAGTATTGCATCATTAGGGGTAATCATCACGATGCCTACTCCTGCCCCTTTGGAATTGGAGATACCATCAATAAATAGTCTTCAGACACCTAATGACGTGGGAACTTCCTTCTGATGAATAGTTTGGGGTTGGTCACAAGGATGTTGTCCTATAAATTCTGCGTGATGGCATTCCTTTGTTGGAACTGAATGTCAAATCGCCTGAGCTCGACTGACCACTTTGATAGTCTACTTGACAGGTTTACTTTTCTCAGGACTGCTTTAAGAGGGGTAGGATGTAAGTATGATAATGGAGTAGGCTTAGAAGTAATGTTTCAATTTCCTTGAGGCTACCACTAGCGCAAAGGCGAGCTTTTGTAGTGGTAGGTATCGCTGTTCGGCGTCCAAGAGGGTCTTTCTCGCGTAATAGACTGGGTGTTGGATCCCTATTTTTTCGCATACTAGTGCAGAACTTATAACATGACTGGATACTACGAGGTATAGGTATAGAGAATCATTCTCTTGAGGGATTACGAGTAAGGGTGGTGTGCTGAGGTAAGCTTTGATCCCCTCTAACGCCTTTGAGCAATCCTCGTTCCACTCCACATCTTTGCTTTTCTTCAATAATTGGAAGAACGACTGGCACCTTTTGGATGACTTTGAGATGAACAGATTTAGAGGGGCGAGCATCCCCGTGAGATTTTGCATGTCTCTTATCATACGGGTGTGGGGGGGGGGGCTTGCACCCTATTAATGGCTTCAATCTGGACTGTGTTGGCTTCAATACCTCTCTTGATAACCAAGTACCCAAGGAATTTTCCTGACTGGACACCGAAGGAGAACTTACTTGTGTTTATCTTCATTCGGTACTTCCTAAGGATTTCGAAGGTTCTTGATAGGTCAGAGAGGTGGTCTTCCTTTAGCTTGCTCTTGACGAGCATATCATCGATGTAGACTTCCATAGTGCGTCCCATTTGGTCTTTGAACATCTTGGTGACAAATCGCTGGTAGGTTTCTCCTGCATTTTTTAGCCCAAAAGGCATAACCTTGTAGCAATATAACCCAATTATGGTTATAAATGTTGTTTTGTCTTGATCTGGCTCATACAGAGGGATATGGTGATACTCGAAGTATGAGTCTAAGAGGCTCATCCTTTCATGTGCTGTAATGGCGTCCACCAGCTGATCAATCTTTGGGAGGAGGAAGCTGTCTTTAGAGCATGCCCTGTTGAGGTTAGTGAAATCGATGCACACTCTCAATTTTTCGTTGCTCTTAGGGACAACCACTGGGTTGGATAGCCATTTGGGGAACTGGACTTCCCGTATGGATCCTGCGTCCAACAGTTTTTCAACTTCCTTCTCCACTGCCTTGACCTTTTCAGGAGCAGTACGGTGAGCTTTCTGTGTAATTAGATTGAATGCTGGATCGATGTGCAGTCTATGATAGGTGATGCTCGGATTAATTTCGGCCAGCTCATAAGGCTCCCATGCAAAGACATCTAGGTTACCTCGGAGTACGGTGACTAATTCCCTTTTTTCGTGGTCGGTGAGTGAGGTTCCGATCAAGAATTTTAATGCACTTGAACTTCTAGTGGCTGTGACTTCCTCTAGGTCCTCGATGACTCTTTCAGAGGGGAGGATCCTAGTCTCCTCCACTCCCGATCTTCCATATTTTAGTTGCTATTTGGAGGGCATTAGCCTCTCCTGCTCTTCATCCTTGCTTATAACTTTCTCAACCTTGTTCTTTGGCTTGGGATGGATGATTGCTACGAAGCTCTTTCTTGTCATCGCCTAATATCCGTGGATCTCCACCACTCCTCGTTCAGTCACACATTTGAGTTTCTGATGGTAGGTAGAGGGGACGACCTTTATTGTGTAAAGCCATCCTCTGTCGAGGATCGCCTAGTAGGGTGAGTTAATATCGACCACGAGAAATTTGATCATTTCGTGGATGTTTCCTGCCCTTACTGGAAGGAAAATATTCCCCAAAGGGATGGTTACTTTTTTAGTGAAACCAACTAGAGGAACGATGGCTTTCTTTGGGTCACCGATGCTTAACTTCAGCTTCCTAAACTGGTCGAGGTACATTACTTTCGATGAGCAACCTTGGTCGCTGAGCAACCTATCGATGTCATATTTAGCTATCATGTGTGTAATGATCAACGCATCATGATGTGGGGTTCTTACTCCCTCTAGGTCCTCATCTTTGAACACGATGTGCTTGCTGTAGTCGACATCCTCTGCTCACCGATGCTTTCCTGCTTATCTTTTAGATGGATCAATTTGAAAAGCTTACATTACTGTTGCAAGCTTTTTGACTTCCATTCGAGATGTATTTCTTTGAATCTATTTGAGGTCAGATGCCCCATAAATCACTGCAAACTCATGGCCGACATCTTCCTTGAGCATGTTGTCTGGTCTTTGATCTCCATTGGCAGCTACCTTCTCTGCCTTCTTTTCCATAAATTCGCTCAAGTGTCCAGTTTGGGCTAACTCTTCAAGGTGAGACTTGAGGGCTTTGCATTGCTCGATTTTGTGCCCGCCCTCTTTGTGGAAAGCATATCTCACTGCGTTGTTCCTATTTGAAAGTTCTCCACCCATCTTCCTGGGCCACTTAATGAATTGTTCATCCTTGATCTTTACCAGAATCTTATAGATCGGTTCTTTAAAAACTGTGTTTACTGATTGAAATGCTTTCGAGGTATCACTCTTGTTCCCATTCATAGGGCCGCTCTTCCCCCCGTTCTTACTTCCGTTCTTTTTATTCTCAATTTTATTGCTGTCCTTGCTGACGAACTTGGCGCGACCATTTTCCCCTGCACTGAGATGGCTCACATCTTTAAATTTAGCGTATTTTTCAATACGAGCCATTAAGTCATCAATGGTTGTCGCCTCCTTCTTAGTGAGGGACTAGTGTAAGAGGCAAGAACTGGGTAAGCCAATCTTAAAGGATGCAACGACGACCTACTCTGAGCAATCCTCGACCACGTTGAATAGTGCTTTTTCTTCATAGTCAGTAAAGCATCCATCCTCTTCAGGTGGGAGCTGCTGGTAATGAAGCGAGCTATGAAGAGCTCTGCCAGGGACTCAAAGTTTCTGATGGATCTGCGAGGGAGTTTCTTGAACCACTTTTGAGCCACGTCGTGTAAGCTCGATGGAAAGATCCGGCACATCAATGCGTCCTTATGGTTCCAGAGGGTCATGGACTGCCTATACTGCGTGATATGGTCGATAGGATCAGTCTTTCTATCGTAGATCTTGAACCTGGGCATTGCGAACTTCTTGGGAACTTCTTCTCCCTCTATCTCCCTTGAGAAAAGGGAGTTCGTCTTGGTCCGGAGAGCTCGCCTGACTAGCTCTCTAGTCTACCTGGAACCTAGATGTGCTGAGTGCTGGTCCATTTCTCTCCGGACTAAATTTTGTATGTCGTTATTTCCTCCACCTGGGCTCTTATAATGGCGAGCTGATTTTTGTTGCTAGGGAAAGTCATTATCTGACCTGTGTCCCTTAATTCTTTGAGATCCACGTCTTGGGCTCCTTCCTCGGCTGTGAGATCTTCTCGCCTAAGGGCTAGGATTGCGATAATGACGTTGCCTTATGTTTTGATGGAGTTCTCTCTCTATCTTTTCCAGTCTTCTCTTGAGGAAAGCCTTCTCGACTTCCTGCTTGCGAGTAGCTTTCTCTTGCTCTTGGAGCCTGGCCTCGTAGGCATCGATCAACCTGGAGACTTGTGCGGACCTAGCTGGTCCCTGGCTTTCTTCTGAGGCCTTCTATTCTGGACGAGGCCTTAGATTTGAGCATCGAACTTCAGATCTAACCCTATGAGGAATGGGTTACTCTTGAATATACCCTGCTTAAGGGGCATTGCTGCTATGACCAGACATTTTGGGTTCTTGTTGGTGAAGGCTTTCATAAAGGAAGAACAATCAGTTCCCACAGACGGCATCGATTGTGGTGACAATAAATCTCAACACAAATTGTAAGCAAATACGATCACCAAAAAAAGTAAAGAGCATAAAAATAGCTGCAATCACACACGACACAAGATATACGTGGTTCGACAAAATGGCCTACATCCACGGTGGTGCTCTCTGTTTTATATTTCTCTTTTCTCAAAGGGAGTATTTACAATTGCGTGCCCATTGCCCTGGGCTGGGGGGGTTCAATGTATACATATAATTCTCGGAGAGTGGGGATGTTGGGCATCTCCACGTTAGCCCATAATCCCTAGAATATCTCTTGAGAGATTTTAGGGGTTCAATGGGTCATCTCTGAATTAGTTATTTATGAGACCTTAGATTTTGGGCCGGACTCTCCTTATCTTTGATAGGGCCTAATCGGGCTACTTCTATGGGCTAAGATAATTAAACGAGGTACCCATATTTGGTATGGTGTCTAATGTTATAGACGTCATAACTTGGACAGACATATAAAGATCACATGATTCTTTAAAGTGGATTAGGCTACTCTGTATATATTTTAACATTTTTGGATAAATTGTGGACCAGATAGATAGAGGTGGTTTGCTAAGAATAATTTGAGTACAACTATTTGGAAGATGTTACTATTACCGATATCGTTCAACAGAATGATACTACCGTTTGAAGTATATTGCATACCAGTACTAGCGTTTATGAAATCATAGCAATAACGGCTGAAACTTCCCTAGAAATGATTTCTATACTTGAAATAGGATAACATTAGATCATAATGATGTTCAATCTAATTTACATATACAAAAGCATGATCTGTGTGTCATAAAAGAAAAAGGATACTTTTTTATGGCCATCGAGAGGCAGAAGAATTAACACAAATATGCTAAGCACGTACTACTGATTTTAAAATAAATTATAGATATAGCTAAAAAATGGAGTGGTTTGTATAATCTAAAAATATGTCTTTATTCCAACATTCGATGTAATCTGAGCTTCTATGTACATCGACTGGGTTAATCATGTTGATAATCTTATTATGAATCCTAATACTGAGTTTTTGGAACGAATAAACAATTTCTATTTGGAGTGAATGACATATTTTGTGCATTTGTTAATATCATCAACATATAGAATTACATCCTTGTATGTACAGGGTAGTTTACAAATAAAATCCATGGGGATGTAATCTTATTTTCTTTTTGGGATCGAAAGAATTTGGGGAAATTGATTAGGTATATGTAAGATATCTCTTAATCGAAGACTTATTTCCCTATCGCTTGATAATTCTCGAGTCTAACTTTCGGTTTAAGGTTTCATCACAAGGAGATTTGGGAGTGTGTTCAAAGATTTCCTTTCTCAGGTTCGAGTAAGCAATACTATTTTGTTTGAGGTTACTTGAAGATTATATTGCTTTATGGTAGTAGAAACATTCTAAGAATCAGTTTGTTAATCTTTCGACCGAGTTAGGGCAATGTTATCTACAATGTTTCCTATTCCAGGGTTGTGTTGTCTATCTTGTATTGGTAATTCTCAAAATTCCATTCAACATTTCTATCTTAAATTCAAGTTTCCTTAGGTGAAGATGTATCTCAAACTTTTGTGATATGAATTAACCTTTTGGATTTCTTATCGTATATTAGAGGACTTATAGTTTCCTATATTTATTGTAAAGATGGCATAAAAAGTAATAGGAATTTCTCCTGAATAGGTACTAACTGGTTATTTAAGAACTAATTAGGATGAGGTTTGAACTAAGGGTTACTTTTCTTGATTTTTAAGTGGTTATAATATACCGCTCAGAACACTACAGGGTCATAGGGTACTATATTGCAAAGAAGTTTATCGGGAGGTAGTGTAAACGCACTTACAATAGGATTCAAAATCAGTTATCCATTCAAAACATTCCTTATTGAGTCTGAGAACATTCACTGAGGGAGATTCTATAATTTGAAAGTAACAGGAATAAGATAAAGTCTAGAGCAGGTTAATGTTATGAGATAACGAGTTTAAGTATCCATGAGAGGTTTAATTGTAAACGGCAAGTTGTTTTGTGGTCATAAAGTTGACATGTATTAGGTTGGGAATATATCGGCTCAATTAGAACACATGGAACATAAAGTGGTATTAAATAATTTTTTGGATAAATATAAATGATAGGCCATAGAGCTAGTGCATTTTCTAATACTAAAGGGCCCAAAGTATCTTGGTGTTGGTTTCGAGCCTTTCGATAATCTATCATATCTTCTTGGTATTTTCTTGAGTTACTAAATAAGAAAAAAGAACATGCTCTAAGGGTTTCAGATATAACATTGTAGGCTACAAAAATGTTATTTATTAAGATCCACAATTATTTATTGAGGATAAAACCTTTGGCGACATCAGGTAGGTATATCAATAATTCATCGAAAGTAATATTCTATAATTCATATGATGATGTCATTGAAATAAAAATATCAGGTTCACAAGGTTAATCTTGTGAATAGTTTTCTAAAACAAACAAGCCCCACTTATCTGTTTCAGAGGCTCGGTGTTAGTAGGAATCCAATTAACCAATCATTCCAAAACTTTTGGAGATAAATCAATCCAAATAATTTGAGATAATCAATCCAGATAACTGGAGATAAAGTAACATGATCATGCCAAAAATCCGAAGAGACATTTATATGATAAATAGGAACTCAATAATTTGAGTCCTACAGGCAAATAATATTATCGTGGGTATAATAGTAGTTTATTCCCTGGTCATATTATATGCTATGTAAGAACATATTCTATGGAATCGGGTTAACTTGAATTTGTTGTTTCAAGATCAACATAGAGTTTTAAAATTTCATCAAGTATAACATATGATGGACCTTACAAAGGAGTTCTTAAAGTATCAGGGGTTATCATATAATGATATTAGCATTTAATAAAATGTTACTAAATCAGAATCACATACCCTGGGTGAAAATTGATATTGCTCATTATAAAATTATATGGGTTTCAAATTGGAATTTCTTTGAAAAGATAGTTTATAAAGGAAACCATATTTGTGGTATCAAGGTCATTGTTGATACCAAAATTAATATGCTGATATGGACGAATAATAAGAAGACACGTGTCGATCTACGTGGCACAATAACAACGAGGAAGTTTATTTCCCCGACCAAGTCATACTCACTCCGAGCAACAAGCGTACTCCGAGGAACTCCCGAACGACAAGCAACTAATGCGGTCCGAGCTGCATCTCGGTCACAGCATTGATTGTCAGATAACCAACAGTTCAACTATTCATTGAATGCTTATCATTTGACGCACACGCTTAAAGGGCATTAAATGTATTACCCTTTCATATGTGTATCATTTAATGTATCATCCTTTCATATGTGAGCCTCAGTGCTATAAATACATTGTATCGTCCTCATTCAAAGGGATCAGAATTTCTTGATAGAACTTGTAATCGAGAATTCCCAAAACACTCAGCAATAACATAACAGTGGACGTAGGCCATTCTTATAAGGCTGAACCACTTTAAAATTCTTTGTCTTATTTTTTATCTGTGATTGAATAATTAGAGTGGTCTAATTTTTTACATCAATAGTCATGTAGAAAGTCTAGATAAGGTTTCATCACATTTACAAATACTTTAGTTGTTTATGGATAAGAAATTATATTTCACTATGGATGCCATATTATTTCTAGGGATATTAAATTGTTTCAGCGATATCCCCAATCACTATAACCTCAAAAATAATTGACAATGATGACAAAGTATTTGGTAATGGTTTAGTAATCATAATTTAGTGTCAAAGTTATGTAACACTTGGGAAAATTGTTATTTGTGGGATAGGATTCAGTAATTAATGCCATTACTTTCTAAAGAATATAACGATTCAACTTAACATTTATGATACTTCTACCTTTTTCTAAAGTCATTTCCAATTCTCATAAAAGATTCATTTATAATTTATCCAATATAATCTTATTCAGGTACCATATAACGTAAGAAATCTAGTCTCGTAATCTAGTGGGAATAGTATACAGTATAACAAGAGTACAATGCGAAAGAAAAAAAATTAAAGGTCAACAGAAAAATGAGACAACTTTCAAGGATTAAAGTTTTGAAATTCCAAACTAAGTAATTCATTCTCAATAGGATGTCAATCGAATAGTTCAGACAAAGATTTGTGCTTTACGTAAATACTTGAGGAGTATATTATATATAATCCCTTCCTAAGATAACTTTCCTAGTATGTCTCTAAATCCTTAATCATATCTTGATAATCCTAAATCCTTAATGATTCTATCCACTTATAAACTCTGAATATCTGAATTGATCACATTTATCAACTTATCGTTCCACTATATTTCTCGTAATCCTCATATAATCATCTCAACCTTGTAACTATACTTCTCTCCTTAAAATATTTCCTTAGGTAGTATCCTATTACCCCATATATTCACCATGTAACTTTAAGATCAATATTCCAAATGCATGTCTAAGCATCGTATCCTTACTATTTGTATAACTTACACAACTTTCCTAATCATAATCCTAACTTATGGTCGGTATAGGCTAACTTAAGCTTTGCTCTAATACCAACTTTTCACACCTTAATTTGTCGGGGACGAATATTATTTTAAAGTAATGCTAAATCATAATTGAGCCATGCATAATAAGCTAACTAAGAATTTATAAAACCTAAATTGTCTTAAACTATAGTTCAAAAGCTTATTCTTCTATGATTTCTCTACATATCTCAAACTTCTACATTATAATTCTTGGAGGATTTATCTTTTCTATTGGTACCTGTGCAAAATAACTGAAAGGAAACGAATCGAAAAATTTGTTGATAGGTTCTACCAGTTCTATAACAAGTGTAAATATAAAGAGAGTTTGTAATGTACATGGAATTCAGTGTTTATCAAATGAAGCGAAAACGATTTTTTTTCATAATAATGTAAAAGAAAATCAAGTAGTTTGAACAAATAATCCCATACCAACTTATTAAGGGTCACGTAAAAAAATCAAGGATTGTTGAGCTGATAATCCCATACTTACCAATTCACTAAGGGGGTATAGAAATAAGTAAGCCATCTGAGACCATTAGGCTTAGCAGAAAAGTTTCATGGGATAATAAGGGAGTCTACTCCCTAGTTAATATTGATGCCCATAATATAAATTTTTGCACAAAGGTGCAGGGGTGAACTTAATCAATCATTAAAATAGATTCTTCATGATATAAGTGATTAGATGAGAAGGTTTTCAATTCAATTTAAATGATCATAATCAATGAAATTTGTGAGAATATAATAAATATGACCACGGTAATTTCTACATATACTTGGAATTAACCGGCTATCGTGTAGTGATAGCAAACACTATAAAAAATTGTATATTTTAAAGTTTTGGGAGGTTTAATTGTAAATAATTTGGGACTTTGGTGTAGGCAACTTTTTGTACTTATAGACAAAGTTTTGGGTTTGAATTCATAAGTTGAAAAAGTCAGGAGGGGTCAAATTATAATTTAGTAAAAATATTTCAAACTTAAAATATCATTTTTCATAAACTTATTCTGCACTTAACCAAACATATCCTTGCCTTATACCATTTTGATAAGAAAAATATATTAAAAATATTGAAAAAAATTCTTATGGGCCATGCGCCCTCATGAACGTGGTCAAAGTTTCTGGTAAAAAAACTTCATCTTCTTTACCTCGACATTTGACTTTAGGGTTTCTAATTTTTGGGCTTGAATATCTCCTTCATTACCATTTGAGATGATTTATTAACAAACTTAACCAAAATTTCTTAAGGAATACAAATATATAGGTTTTGTGGATTGAGATGCAGTATATCGTGAGTTTATAATTGTGTGTTTTACTGAATATTTGACCTAACATTTGTGGCTTTCAAGACTATAACAAGGAGTCTTATGAGCATAGTTTTGTATTTGCTATGTCTAGATATAGTTTGGTTTTGATTTCGAGGTTTAGATGGATTCTATAGGAAAAATTTAAGACTTTCAATTTTCTGGTTCAAAATACACTTTGAATGAATGAGAGCTTATTATGCACATTCATGGAATTCGATCATTACATTCGCGTTCCTAAGGTTCTAGTGAAGATATTCAAAGATTTAGACCTAAGTTTTGAACATTATTTCAAAGTTCACCATTAAAACTCAAGCTTTAATTGTGGAAATTTTATATTTTTCACCTAGGGCTTGTTTTCTATGTAAGGTTCCTACTGTTTTGATGTATTCTCTCATTGTAACAACACAGAAAATTGATTGAAACTAAAGGAACTGAATATAATACCTAAAATCATAGCTTACCTATTTGGAGGAAAAAATTCGACTTTTGAAACTGCTGTTGAGGTGAGTTTTAACTAATGAAATCGCAGGATATTTATAATGTTTGATCATGAGAGTTCATTAGTTGAGAAGGGTGGTGAATTTGAACTGAATATATTAATTTTTTGAACTGGATTAGTTTACATCATATCTGTGCATGGTGTACACATGTGATTTTTGTCATTTAATGCTGATGTGTAGGCTTATATGGACATGGGGTAATGTGAAAATATTGGTCAAGTATATACATTTATAGCCTTAAAAGTGTACTTTTGATAAGTTTATGGGTATTTTTGTAAATTCATAAAGTAATAGGGGCTTAAAATATATTTTCTTTGTATTTGAAGTCTAGAGGATTAATTTGATATAAAGTTGAGGTCTAGTGGTTAAGTAAACTAAAGTAAAGTTATGTTCTTTTAAAATATTTAGGGGCTAGTTTGTAATTATTAAAACGTGAAGCTGTCTAGGTTAATTTAGTAAAGTTGTAGGATATGAAGGGTATTTTCATTCTTCTGTAGTACATTTTTTAATTTGAATACTTTATGAGGTTCTGAATAATGAATATATGTGATTAGGGTCGGTTGATAGATTCGATTCGTAAAGTCCGGTTATTATAGTATTTGACACGTGTAGAAAAGATATCTACTTGAAAATTAAAAATTATTATTTTGCGTGTCGACTAAAAAAGAAACATGTCATTTTGACACGTAAATAATTCCATTTAAATTAAAATAAGATTCAGGGTATTACATTTACATCGGTATCTCATGAAATGTGTCGTATTCAAGTTGGTATCATTTATTGCATAAAAATGGTATTAATTGATTATTGTTTGAATTTTTTATGCTTTTGCTGTCACGTTTTGTTTGTTGCACTTTTCACCCTTTTATGATAACTATTCTTCCCTCTATATTTATAATTGCTATCACATATTCTCACATTTTAGGGGAGAAATGGTTTATGAGGTAGAAATGGTTTATTATGCTTTATTTCGTTGTTTATTCCTGAATAAAAAGGGTGAGAATTAGTATCTTTCACTTTAGTTGTAGGAGGATATTTTAGGCTGAGATTTTTATCTTAGAGGCAGACGTCTTTCCTAGGCGGGGATCTTTAGACACTGGGCAGATTAATTCTTATGGTGATTTTATGTTGTTATACTCTCTTTGGATTTAAAGGTGTGTTTAAGTGTGCAGGTTTGCAGCATGTGACAAGATTTACAAGTGAGCGAACCTACTCAAGGTTTATGAGTTGTACTTTTTTCTTTTCGGGTTGGGAATTGAGTCTTAGATGAGATTAATGGCCCACAAGAGTTTTTATTTTTATTTTTGTCCCAGAATAGCCAAATGGGGTGATTTGTAAGGACAATTTTCTAAATTGAGTCAATTTGAATATTTTAGCTCATTTCGTGTTTTGACAAAACTGTTTGATTTATAGGTTAGGACTTGAGTGGGTTGACCTTTCAAGTTTATGCCATGGTTTTTTGAGGACGTAGTGGCCAGGTTAGAAAATCTACATCATCGTGCCATATTTCTTGCTCGTTTCCATCTTCACGTTTCGAGGATCTCTTAAGCATGAATTCATACATATTTTAATTTTTGGAGATTTTATATTTGGTTGTTCGATTTTTATGAATTTATTTTTAATGATTTTATCTTCTTTTAATATTTTTGGCAGAAAAATATTTTTACCATTACTTCATTAGAACTAGATATTGTATTTCTTTAGAACAAGATATGGTACGTCATTAGAATAGGTTCCAACGAATTTTGAATGTGGTTGGATTACCTTTATAAGACGTCCCAGGCATGAGGTTGACTTCGGTAAAAAATTAGGGACTTTTTGGTGTGAGATCTTTAGTAATTGATTAGCTTATGGAGCAAGGAGAAATGTTTTTAATCACTACTTGTAACGAAATTACAACTATGGTTTTAAGACCTCAACTGTGCGATCACATGGTTACATGTATGAGGAGGAGCTCGACTATCTTTTTATTTCTACACTCGTAGAGATTGATATGGAAGTGAAGAAGGATGTTTGCATTATTCGCTTCAGAGCGAGAATAAATTGTTTTGAGTTTTCTTATACCTTACGAGGAGGTTTGGTAAGTTTTATCAGGAAAATAGTTAATCCCCACTTATGTTTAGAGGGCGAAAGTTACCTTAATACATTAATAAAATGATAAAGTTACTAAGATTGTGAAGATCGAGGCCAGAGTAGGCTCAATGAGTTGAGACGGTGTACCATTGACTTGAAATCATTGACCTTAAGTAAGGAAGACCTTACTAGCAAAAGGAACCACATAGGAGGAGTAGACCCCTAGAGACAACAAGAGTAGACAATATGATTTGTTTCGGCTAGTAGATTCAAACAAATTAATACTGGTGGGGTTACGGCCAATGAGAGTAGACCCAACAAGGCAACAGTTATAATTGATGACTATGGGAGCAGGTCAATAGGGACACTTATAGAGCCATCATTTCAATAGTTCCTTTAGAGGAAATTGTTGCAGTTGTGGCAAGTGAGGTCACTTAGTTAGTAGAGACCGTAGAATTATTTGTGTTATTGAGAATTCCGCTCTTAGGGATGGGCCTTATTATATTTATGGTGCACGCGCATAAGTCTGACTTAGGTATCGAGGAGTTGTTATTATTTGCTAGTAGTGTGTTTAATACGATTATGAGATATATAGATGTTATCATCTGGATTTATATATATGTGGATATAATATTATGCATTTTGCATATATTTCGTTGTAGAGTAAATGACGGTCAATTAAAAATCTCTTTTGGTTCCTACCAACACACTAAAAATTTATACTGGCAAGTAAGGGGTCAATCTGCGCTCCTTAATGTGGACAAGATCAAGTTGAAGACAATGTATGATTGTTAAACGATTATGAAGGGATATTTATATTACTAATTATGAACTAAAATTAAAACTACACTAATAAATAAAGAAAATGATAAAGTGAGCTAAATATGAGGAGAAAATAATTATGAGATAATTCAAGGAATCAACTTCACCACTTAACCTATTTATTTTCATTAATTAGTTTGTCTATTTGAAATACCCCAAAACATATATAAATTCACAAATCAACTCTCGTTGCAAATGTAAAGTTATATATATTCCTTGTAGAAGATTAATATTTAAATTTCATATACTCACAAAAATTAGATTTAAACATCTTCTAATAAATCACCCGCTAAGAAAAATTTACTAAAATCATTTAAATCATAGAAAAATAATTTTTAGAGTTGAGAAATTCAAACTACAATATCATTCAAAAATTGCCTATCTCTAGTTTAATTACTGTATAAATATTATAATTTGAATTTACATTTTCTCTCAAAAATAATTCACCCTCTCTCGAGGCGTAAATATAGATTGTAAAATTTTAATATTAATATTCAAAGGGGTGTATAATAAATAAACAAACCAAAAAAATAAAAATAATTAAGTTAAGGGTTCCATCTCACCCCTTGATTGGGGTATTTAGCCTCTCATTTTGGTAATATTACATATAAAATGTAATAATGACACAATAAGAGGCATACAAAATAAAATGAAATGAAAAAAAAATAATTGAACCAAGCCTCCTTGAACACAATAATGATTTCCTAAACATGAACAATAATTGCATCAACAAATCTGAATTTTATAACACTCAAAGATATGCCAAAACTCCAAAATTAGTGTCTCATAATATATTCTCCCTCTCACTAAAAAATGATAAAGGAAGAACTAAATTTTTTTGTGTAATCTACAACTAAAAAATGGGCTCAAAAAATGGAGCTCTAAAAGAAACTCTACTGTTCGAATTTTTCTCTCTCGTTTCTCCCCTCTAATCCTCTCCTTTCATCCAAGGCATGAAGCTAAGGTAGAGTAGATAATGGGTCTTGGCAGGGAAATGGGATTTGGTGCCGTTTGTAGCTACGATTGGAAAAGGTGTGTTAGAGGTAGCATCGGATTGTCGTGGGATGTGAACTTGGCGAAGGAATCGAGGTTGTAGGTGGTTTGGTTTAAGGAGTTTGATGGTTCTGTGTTTAGGGATTGTCGGGTTGGTTGAGTTATGGCTCGCGAGTTCGAGGTGTATGGATCGGGTAGATGGTTGGTCGCCGGCAGGTACGGGTTGTTGGGTGTGGAACCGGGGTTAAGGATCAGAGTGTGGAGGTGGGTTGAACTCGCGGGTTCACAAGTGGATTTAGGTTTCGAGTTTTGGATATGGGTTCAACTCCAACGGGTTATCGAGGTATAAGGTCGGAACAAGAGGGGTCTGGTTTGGGAGATGGGTTTCGATCGTTGGGTTCAATTTTAGTGTGGGTTTGGTGTTCGGGTTGTGTTTTAAATCGGCCGGAGGTAAGGTTGTCGGGCGGGATGGGTTTTCAGGGGTCAAAATCGGGGGTAAGTACGGTTTGGGCAGCTGTTGGTTAGTTGGTTTGAAGCGTGTTCTTGTTGGTTATGGAGGTGGGTTCTTGGTGCGATTGATTTTCGCTTGGTGGTGAAGATGATGAGAGGATAGACTTGTGTGTGGTGTAGTGTATGGTAGGTAGATGTGTGTCTGCGTATTGTATGGGGGTATATGTGTGATGTATGGGAATAGGGTGTGTGTGTGTTTGTTTTGTTGGTTTTTAGTTTGTGACCCTATTAAAATAACTCTAACTAACTAAAACTAAAATTAAAAATAAAAATTTAATAAAATTAAAAATTAAAATGCTAACCTAATAAAAATTAATATTTAAAAATCTATTAAAAATAAAATAAAACTAAAGATATATTAAATCTGAAAAATTAAAGTCCGAATATAAAAATAAAAGACTAAAATAAAATGATACTAATATATCTAATCTAATAAAAATAAAATATAATAAAATATTAATAAAACTAAACAAATAATAATCAAATAAAAATAAAAGTCACACAATTTATATTTATATAAAAATATAAAAACACACAAACTTAGATTAAAAATACATAGACCCTAATATTTATAACTATACACACACAAATAAAGTAAAAATCCTAAAAATATACACAACTAAAAATAAGTTCTAAAAATTATATACGACACAAATAAAAACTAAAAAACTCTAAAAAGTACAAACTAAACACATACGAGGATCAGGTGATGGCTTGGGATCAATTTAGGCTTCGGTTTCTAGATAGGTTTAGGCTACGAGACTTGGGTTCAACCTCTTTTAACCGCAACAATATCGTATTTTCCTTGATTTAAAGCATTTGATACCGCAAATGACATTTGACCTACAAAACAAACAAATACAAGCATAAGTCCAATTTTATCGAGAACTAGCAAGTAAAATGCGTCTATTAGTGGTATAAATATAACACTTTTGGTTCTTATCATATCCCCCAAACAAAACATTGCTAGTCCTCGAGAAAAAATAGAAAGAAAGAAAGAAAAAAGAATAATAAACCAAAAGTGTGCCACTTTCGCGGGTACAAGCGATTGCACATAGCATGTGTCACAAGTCGTTAAACCTATAGGTTACCCTATAGAACGAGTTTTTTCTCGTGAGGGTTTGCAGTGAATATACTCACAAAATTCTTTATTTGATACAGGAAGTTAATCTCATCTTTAGACAGAGAAATATCATACAATCCATCATTTAAGGAATATGAAAAATGAACTATCAAGTATAATAAAGTAAACTCACATGATACCCAAGGCCAATCCTTTCTAGAACTCAACGTGCGTAGTCTGAATCACTTAAAATGGTTTTAGGTATGATAAGAGTAATTTGTATATCACCTTTTTTTAAAAATCAATGCTTCGATTTTGAAATCTCACCGGATATATCTCTCTAAAATGATCTCATGAGAATTGGGATTAGTGTATTTCTCATGTGTGTGAGGAGGTGAGTAAATGTAATCAAGGTCAAACGTCTTTCACACATATAAGAAAGAACGAACATTTTATAAAGAAAATTGATCTCATGAAACAATGCTAATCACAATAGTGAGAACGTCGAGTTATTCACCACATTGACTTTCATTTGCCCGAACACCTAGGGGAAAACATGGATGCATATGGGTGATGGGGAAATGAAATGAGAAGGATATGATGAGGTAAGGATGGAATGGGTGGATGATGGATGTAAGGAGAGTGTTCTATACTTGAAGAACACATGTCTTTATTACGCAAAACTAACTACAAACTCTTTTTTTCCTTTTCTTTTCTCTCTTTTCTCTTGATTTATTTTTTCAAATTTTCTTTTTCTTTTTCTTTTTCTCTTCTCTATTTTCTTTTTCTCTTTTTACTATTTTTCTTATTATTTTTTTTCTCTCAACACTGAAGACATTTTACATTTGGGAACACTCTTTTCCTCAAAAATTAAAGATGACACATGAATAGAGATGATAAATGGCTGATGTGGGGAATATATGGGAATATGGAAGAATAAGGGAAGGTAATGGGTGAAAATCTAGTGACCGGGACAAATTTCAAGACACGTGTTTCTTAGAAATCGAAAGTGATGTCATTCTCAGTAATCAAGCCAAAATTTTAAAGAAGAATAATGAGATCATACACCGATTTAAGTGCGGATTCAAAGGAAGTTGAATCAACTTCTGACTCGGAGATTGCGTAAAAAATTCTCAAAAATGATGAAAAGCTCAAATCTCACGGGTTTAAGTCGCCATAAATGATTTATAAGTTTTAATGAAAAATATAGTACTCTTAAACTCTAAACTGTATTGACGTGATAAGTGCGCAAATTTTGTTGAGTCTAGAATTCATGGTGCATCATGCCTTGTTATGTATCACATAAGCTATTTAGAAAATATAACTCATCTAGCCTGATTCCTAGACCTAAAGGATGGATGATGGAAAATTCACGTCAACGAGTGAGATGAAAGAAACTGCACGAAAATTTTAAAAATGAGGTTTCGAAAATAAAAAAAAATTCAAAAGAAGTACGATTTTGATAAATTCCCCACCTCAAACAAAAAGGAACATCATTCTCAATGTTAAATGAAATGATTTTTAAAATTGAGAGCAGAAGGGATGAAAGAGATTGCCATAATCAACCGATAATGAAGTGGACAGATGAAGCCAAAATGAAACCTGAATAAATGATAAGATAAAAAATGTGTACAAGTCTTTAAAGCATGGTAAAGCATTGGGTGATGTAAAACACCACCTCCAAATATGATGAGACTCATACAAGAAACAACGGGCTGCCTCTCGGTAGCGCTAATTTTAATGACTTCAGCTAGACCAAAGGAAACTCACCCTAAAGATAAGATCTATGAAAGCACGGGGGGGGGGGGGGGGGGGCGGGGGGGAACGGGGGTAAGTAGCGTTTGGGCAGCTGGTGGTTAGTTGGTTTGAAGCGTGTTCATATTGGCTATGGAGGTGGGGTCTTGGTGTGATCGATTTCAGCTTGGTGGTGAAGATGATGGGAGGATAGACTTGTGTGTGGTGTAGTGTATGGTAGGTAGATGTGTGTGGGGGTATTGTATGGGGTATATGTGTGGTGTATGGGAATAGGGTGTGTGTGTGTGTTTTGTGGGTTTTTGGTTTGCGACCCTATTAAAATAACTCTATCTAACTAAAAATAAAAATAAAAATTTAATAAAATTAAAAATTAAAATGCTAACCTAATAAAAATTAATATTTAAAAATCTATTAAAACTAAAATAAAACTAAAGAAATATTAAATCTAGTAAATTAAAGTCCTAATATAAAAATAAAAGAGTAAAATAAAATAATACCAATATATCTAATCTAATAAAAATAAAATATAATCAAATATTAATAAAACTAAACAAATAATAACCAAATAAAAATAAAACTCACACAATTTATATTTACATAAAAATATAAAAACACACAAACATAGATTAAAAATACACAGACCCTAATATTTATAACTATACGCACATAAATAAAGTATAAAAATCCTACAAATATACATAACTAAAAATAAGTTCTAAAAATTATATACGACACAATAAAAACTAGAAAACTGTAAAAAGTACAAACTAAACACATACGAGGATCAGGTGATGGCTTGGGCTCGATTCAGGCTTGGGTTTCTAGATAGGTTTAGGCTACGAGACTTGGGTTCAACCTCTTTTAACTACAACAATATTGTATTTGCCTTAATTTAAATCGTTTGATACCACAAATGACATTTGACCTACAAAACAAACAAATACAAGCACAAGTCCAATTTTACCGAGAACTATCAAGTAAAATGTGTCTATTTGTGGTATAAATATAACACTTTTGGGTGCTTATCACACCATCCCAAACAGAACATTGCTAGTCCTCGAGAAAACATAGAAAGAAAGAAAAAAAAGATAAGAAACCAAAAGTGTGCCACTTTCGCGGGGACAAGCGATTGCACTTAGCATGTGCAACAAGCCGTTAAACATATATGTTTCCCTATAGAACGAGTTTTCTCTCGTGAGGGTTTGCAGTGAATATACCCACAAAATTCTTTATTTGAAACAGGAAGTTAATCTCATCTTTAAACAGATAAATATCATATAATCCATCATTTAAGGAATACGAGAAATGAACTATGAATTATAATAAAGTACACTCACATAATACCCAAGGCAAATACTTTCTAGAACTCAACGTGCATAGTGTGAATCACTTAAAACGGTTCTAGGTATCATAAGAATAATTTGTAGATAACCTTTTTTTAAAATCAGTGCTCCGACTTCCAATCTCACCGGATATATCTCTCTAAAATGATCTCACGAGAATTCGGATTAGTGTATTTCTCTTGTGTGTGAGGAGGTGAGTAAATGTAAGATAGGTAAAACATATCTCACACATATAAGAAATAATGAACATTTTAGAAAGAAAAATGATCTCATGAAACAATGCTCTCACTATAGTGAGAACGTCGAGTTATTCACCACATTGACTTTCATTTGCCCGAACACCTAAGGGAAAACATGGATGCATATGGGTGAGGGGGAAATAAAATGAGAAGGATATGATGAGGTAGGGATGGAATGGATAGATGATGGATGCAAGGTGAGTGTTCTATACTTGAAGAACACATGTCTTTATTACACAAAAACTAAGTACAAACTCTTTTTTTTTCGTTTCTTTTCTCTTTTCTCTTGCTTTTTTTCAAATTTTCTTTTTCTTTTTCTCTTTTCTATTTTTTTCTTCTTATTTTTTTTACTCTCAACACTAAAGACATTTTACATTTGGGAACACTCTTTTCCTCAAAAATGAAAGATGACATATGAATAGAGAAGACAAATGCCTGATGTGGGGAATATATGGGAATATGGAAGAATAAGGGAAGGTAATGGGTGAAGTGAATGGGTGAAAATCTAGTGATCAGGACAAATTTCAAGACAGATGTTTCTTAGAACTCGAAAGTGATGTCATTATCACTAATCAAGCCAAAATTTTAAAGAAGAATACTGAGATCATACAACGATTTAAGTGCGGATTCAAAGGAAGTTGAATCAACTTGTGACTCGGAGATTGCCTAAAAAATTCTCAAAAATGATGAAAAGCTCAAATCTCACGGGTTTAAGTCTCCATAAATGATTATTAAGTTTTCATGAAAAATATAATACTCTTCAACTCTAAGCCGTATTGACGTGATAAGTGCGCAAATTTTATTGAGTCTAGAATTCGTGGTGCAACATGCCTTGTTACGTATCACATAAGCTATTTAGAAAAATATAACTCATCTAGCTTGATTCCTAGACTTAAAGGATGGATGATGGAAAATTCACGTCAATGAGTGAGATGAAAGAAACTACACGATCTATATAACTCAATATGGGAGATCTATATAAATCAATATGGACATAATCGTATCCAAAAGAGTCATATTCCTCCCTTCCGTGACATCATTTTGTTGAGGCATACCAGATGCAGATAATTGGGATGCGATCCCTTAATCTTCTAGATATTGACTAAAATCCACTGAGAGGTACTCGCCACCATGATCAGATCGTAGTGTCTTGATAAGTTTACCTTGATGCTTATCCACTTCTATCCTATAAACTTGAATTTCTCAAAGGCTTCGAACTTATGGTGCATTAGGTAAATGTATCCATACCTTGAGTAATCATCTATGAAAGTCATAAAATACTCAAAGCCCCCTCTTGCTAGGGTTGTCATCGGTCCACATAGATAAGAATGAACCAATTATAATAGTTTTTTCTCTCTATAGCCCTTGGCCGATAAAGGCCTCTTGGTCATATTACCTTCTAAACGGGATTCATAAATTGGAAGTGCCTCCACTTATAGTGAGCTCAATTGCCCACTTATTACCAGTTTATGAATCCCTTTTAGATTAATATGACCTAGGTGTTAGTGCTAAAGGTACTTTGGTTCACTAAGGAGGGTTCCTTTCTCTCTAAATTTTCTCCAATTAAATTATGAAAAATATTAATTTGTTGTATGGGAGATATATGATTAATAATATAAAGATTATCAACTAATGTACCAAAATAAATAAAAGATTTAATTTTCTTCATAACCACGAGTTTATTAAAAGAAATCGAATATCCATAAAAGGTTAAACAAGAAACTGAAATCAAATTCCTTCTAATTGAAGGTGCATAAAAAAGATATTTTAAAAGTAAACTCCTATCATTATTAAAGCATAAACGAACGTCTCCCACAGTAACTATCGCTACTCTCATAGCATCTCCCACAGTCAGATAAATCTCTCCATTACTTAGTCATTTGGTTTCCTGGAACCTTTGCAAAGATTTTCATACATAATTAGTGGCTCCCATATATACACACCGGGTACTAGTAGTACGAACCGCAAAACATGATTCAACGACAAATAAATGGAATTTACTCACATTGTTCAATTTATTACGGAAAATCGGACAATTCTTCTTCCAGTGTCCTAACTGCTTATAGTGGAAACACCTGTCCTCGAGCTTTTTCACACCTTTCTGAAGCCCACAACCTTCCTGAGGGACCATAACTTATTTTGAGCCCTCTTATTCTTTTTATTCTTTCCCATAGGCTTAAAAGTAAAACCATTCTCAGTAATAAAATCATTAACTAATTTCTTGATCAGACCCTCAACTGCTTGTAGTTCTTTAAGTAGTTCCACCAAAGAGTAAGAAAGTTTGTTCATGCTGTAATATAGGCGAAACTACTTAAAGGACTTAGGCAGTGATTGGATAATAATATCTACCAGGTTTTCCCATTAATTTATGCTCCAAGGATTTTACCTCATTGAGAAGAGACATCAATCTTAAAACATTTTCCCTCACTAGGGTCCCTTTAGACATGTTTGTGTTCATGACTTCTTTCATGGAAACCTACCTTGAAACACGATTCTAATCCCCAAAAATATCTTTAAAGTTCAGTATCATGTCATTGGCATGGTCCATCGACTGATGATGATGTTGTAGAGCATTTGACATAGATGCCAGAATGTAACACCGCCCCATCTCACCAACCTTGATCCATTTCTAGTAATCTTGGATTTCCTTTTCGGTCGAACCCTCACTAAGTTTCTTCGAATAGATCTCATAGAGCACAAACTGGTATCCT
Organism: Sambucus nigra; assembly: GCA_949130495.1. Lineage (NCBI taxonomy): Eukaryota > Viridiplantae > Streptophyta > Magnoliopsida > Dipsacales > Adoxaceae > Sambucus > Sambucus nigra. The sequence continues at coordinate 401,702,164 of OX422220.1, forward strand.
TCAGCAGTCAGTACAATATCCAAAATCCTTTTCCAATTAATGTAATTAGGTCCAGTTAATATTTTTTCCTTGAGAATGACAAAAAGTTGATTAAAAGAACTTCCCATCTTAATATTTAGAATCAAATAATATAATGAATTATTATACGACATTAAACCTTTTGAATTCTAAATTAAAATTATTGTTCCTTTTATTAATTTTAAGAGAATCCGTCGGCATGCCGATTACCATTTGAATAATATTCCTCTTTAGAGAACTCACTTTCCAAAAAAAATTTAGGCAGGATTGATCCTTTCAATTTTATTATCTAGACAAAATCCACGTCAAATATAATTAAATAGCCCGCACTTTGGTTCCACAAATTCATAGCATTCCTCTTTGGAGAACTTACAATTATTTTATGTCTAACACCAATTAATTTTAGATTATCTCATAGCACATAGACTCCTCCTTTGGGGGTCGCCTATGTGAATAATGAATCCAAAATTACCCTTAAGGCAATTTATACCAACTACCACTGTAATTAGCATTCCTCGTTGGAACAACTACTTATTATTGAAAGTCTACAAATCGTTGATGGAGACCATGGGGTTTTCTCTTGGAAAATTTCCTCTCCTACTTAGTAATTTAAAATCTTTGCGAGGGTTAAAAAAAATTGTGTCTAATTTTTAATTAATTGGAAAAATCTAGGATATTTGATATATTTCTGAAACACTGGGATATACCTATTTTAATATATAAAAAAAATGTGTGATAAATATAAAATTTCAAACACCCTTTAATGTTCACAATTCAAAAATTTCAAAAAAAGAATACTCAATTTTTTATTCTCTACCCCACGTATTAATGTCCATAATTCAAAATAATTATGAATTATTCATATTTAACATCTACATGAATTAAGTATGGTTGGTATTCCATTTTGTCCATAATTCTAAGGGAACCGTTAACACACATTAACAACTAAACAATTAAAACATGAATAACAAAGACATAAATTAGCATAAATAAGAAAATTGTGATAAATAAGGATTCCCGACTATTATCATCAAGATACAACTTTGTCATAGATTGGAGTTCTCAATAGTCATCCTTGAACCCAAACACTTCATGTTGCCACTATGCTGGGACAACACAGGGTTCCACCTTCCCGGTCAAGTGGCAAGGTCGAGGGTAGTGCCCCCGCATCCATGCACTGTTTAACATTGTCTATACAGATTTCCGTGCTAAAAACAGTCTCCGATCACATATCAGGTTCCACACTCCTCCATTGAATATTAAGATCAAAATAGTCACAATTTAGATATGTCCCATGCCTCCATGAAAGACATTTTACATCAATATTACATTAATCCAACGAAAAAAATAACGACGAATAAATCATCGTGGGATCCAATCACATAAAACATACACACAAATACGTGACCAAAATAGTGGGACTAAATCGCTGCAAAACAAAAAATGAGCACATATCTATATTATACCCAACATCCATTCACATATATGATTATTTTAATTGGACAGTATGGATGAGTTCAACTAATATGCGATATCAACATGGCATACTAATTATTGGAGCGACAGTCCAAGTGTCTATTGAATACGTGTATAGATTAAACTACAAAAAATACACATATGTGAAATCCTACAAGGTGGAATTAGGATTTACCTTTTAAGATCTGTTTTATTTAATCTTGTGTTAGCACAAATTGTATGTGCTGACAATTGATCAAGAACACAGGCCCGATGCACCTTATAATCTTCTATTGTATTCCTAATATGCATAGTTAGGAGCAGAGTGTGGGATCTATCTCCGTGACCACAAACTCTTCTCACTTTTCCTCTCTGCTGTCTCTCTTTCTCACAAATCCAAAATTTTATCTTTCGAGTATAAAATAGTGATATCTAGCTTAAGAAAGATGAGATTTAGTTGCATATATATAGGCTAGAGTAGGGACCCTAAGGAAAGATAAGGATGTGGCTCCTAGGGTCTGAGAAAACCTAATGCTTCCCCGATCCTAATCTTAATCCCTTAATTATAATTAATACCACTAAATAATTATAATTGCATGTCCACTCCTTAACTCAAAATTACATTTCCATCTTCTCATTATTAATTACTTAATTCTCTGCATGTTAAGGTTACATATATCCGTTAATAAAATAAATGACTAATAATTTATTTTATTAACTTCTTTAAGTCCATGAGCGGTCCAACTTAACTTATTTGTAGTATCAGATTAGTATAATCCACCTAGAGGGTTTGACACATACAAAACCTATAATCATCTTAAGGGAGTATCACCAGTCTCTATACATGTTGATACCAAAATTAATATGCTGATATGGACGAATAATATGAAGACACGTGTCAACCTACCTGGCACAATAACAACGAGGAAGCTCATTCCTTCAACCATTACACATTTTCTCCGAGATACTACAGGCGCTCCGAGGAACCGAGATATTACATGTGATCCGAGGAACCGAGATACTACATGCGCTCCGAGGAACTATTGATCAAAGGGCAACTAAGGCGGTCCGAGCTGCATCTCGGCCGTATCATTAAACAGACAACTGTTCAGCTGTTCATTTAATGTGTTTATATTCTTGACGCACACGTTGCATTAAATGTTTTACCCTTTCATATGTATTTCATTTAATGTATCGGACCTTTCATGTACAGCCTAAAGGCTATAAATACCATGTATCAACCCCATTCAAGGGGACCGAAATTTCTTGAGAGAATTGGTAATCAAGAATTCTGCAAACACTCAGCAATAACATAATAGTGGACGTAGGCTTTATTCCTAGCCGAACCACTTTAAAAATATTTGTCTTATTTATTTATCTGTGATCGAATAATTAGAGCAATCTAGTTTTTTACATCAACAGATTGGCGCCGTCTGTGGGAAACGACTGTTACTATCGTTTTTCATAAAAATCATTTATCATCAATGGCAGATAACCCAGAATCCAGTAATCGAAATGCTGGAAATACTGGAAATCTGCCAAATCCATCTGCACCTCCAGATATGGCCGGAATTATGACAAATCTGGCTCAAGGACAAACCGCCATGCAAGAATCTATGTGGCAACTCATTCAAACTCTTCAAGGCGGTGCACCTACTTATTCAGGGCAAAGGAGTGATCGTTGGCAATTACGATCCAGACATACTGGGTCATATCGCAATGGAGAATCTAATGATTCTTCTTATCAACCTGGGCGAACTTCATCGATACGGGCTACGGATACAAATCAACCTATATCTCTCTCTCCGGAGAGAACCAGCGCTTTGGAAAGATTAAGCAGGGCATATCCTTTCAGTCGGTTAGGACCAAGGAGAAACATGAGTCCACCGAGAGCTCCATCGAGAAGTGTTCGACCACCATCACGTTTGAGAGAAGGATCAGCACAATCACGACCAGCTACTCGTCAAGATAAATCTCAGGAAGCTACATCAGAGCGATCAATTACTCAGACTAAGCGGCCTGAGGAAGGAAATGAAGCATGGAAAGGTTCTATTCAGCGGTTGGAGGATAGATTAGGAGAAATGGCTAAGGCAAGTAACCCCTTACAGAGAACTTTTGTTCAAGGGACACCTTTTGTGCAAGCCATTGTGGATTTTCCTACACCATCGAAATTCAAAGCACCTGTAGTGACTCCTAAGTACGATGGAAAAATAGATCCTGTACTTCATATAGAACAATACCAAGCTGCCGCCGACATATATGCCGTCCCCGACGAGATGAGGTGTAGAGCATTCTCGGGAACTCTTACCGGATCTGCACAGATATGGTATAACAATCTTCCTCGGGGTAAGATTTCAACTTTTATTCAATTAGCCGAGTTGTTCATTGGCAATTTTTGCTTTGGGGCGAAGCCGGTAAAGCGAGTAGCACATTTGCTAAGTGTTAGACAAAAATCAGGTGAAAGTACTAGAGATTACATAACTCGTTTTAATAAAGAGAAGTTGGAAGTCATAGATTATGAAGAAAAGACAGCAATCACTGCTTTGATGAGTGGTTTGCTGCCTAATAAGCTGTACTACACCTTGGCCAAAGATCCACCTAAAACTAAGTCCGAGTTGATGGCAAAAGCAGCCAAAATTATGAATCCCGAGGAGGCTATGGCTGCGAAGAAGAATATGGATAAAGAAGTTAAAGTGGAGGTCGACAAGTCTAAGAAGAAAGATCAGAAAGGTAATGGTGGTGACAAGCATTCCAGGAATAATAGGACAATGTTGGAAGTCCTAAAGAAGTACGATAATTATACCCCATTGAAAATGGGTATTAATCATGTTTTGGAAGAAATCAAGAATAGCGAGGAAATCAAGTGGCCAGAGAAACTGAGGCCAAATCCCGATCTGAGGAATAAGGCCAAATATTGCGAGTTTCACAAAGATCATGGCCATATGACCAAAAATTGCATAGCCCTTCAGAACGAGATTGAAACACTCATCCGAAGAGGAAAGTTGTCAAAGTATGTAGATCGTAGAGGTGAAAGGAAGAATGATGACAGAACTAGAGAGAGATCTAGATCTCCTCGTCGTGCAGAGGAGAAAAAGAAGAGGGATCATGAAGATGATACAGATGATGACCCTGATCTTCCCAAGAAGCCAAGGCAGCCTGAACGAGAGGTATTTTCCATTCGTTTTGGGTCATTTGATTGTAATGTTATTACAGGAGGAGATGCAGGAGGAGGAGACCTTACTGCAGAAATAAAAGTTTACCTCGGAGAGGTTCAAGCTTGTTCATATATTCAGCGAATAAACCTGACCGAGGATGATCCTCTGAGGAAGGTAAACAAAGAGAAGCTAGTGATTGGTTTTTCAAAAAACGACCTGGCAGGTGTTCTTTACCCTCATGATGATCCTTTGGTGATCAAAATGAGGATGAAGGATGTGGTCATTTCAAGGGTGTTAGTAGACAATGGTAGTTCGGCAGACATCATGTACTATTCATGCTTTGATAGCTTGAATTTAAAATTATCTCAATTGGAACCTTATCACAGACCCCTTCTGGGTTTTGCTGGCGAGAAAGTTTTTCCACTTGGGACGATCAAGTTGGATATACTCATTGGAACTTGGCCTGCTTGTCGAACAAAAAGAATACGCTTCTTTGTGATGGATAAGAATGTGCAGTCAGCCTACAACATCATCATGGGAAGAGTTGGATTGAAGAAGTTCGAAGCAGTTCCATCTACAGTACATCAGTGTTTGAAATTCCCAACGAATTTTGGAGTCGGAATTATGAAAGGTGATAAAAAAGTAGCTCGAGAATGCTATTATTCGTCTGCCGAGCAAGAAGAACTTGAAGAATCAAGGAAAAAGACTACTACTTATCAAGTGGAGGAGGGTACAAAAATTGAAACTCTTGACCCTAGGGATGAATCTCAACTTGTAAAAGGACAGGTGGTGGAATCTACAAAAACTGTTATTCTGGACGACGAGCATCCTGAACGAGTAACCCAGATAGGATCGTCGTTGGATGTTTCAATAAAACAGGAGTTGATAACTTTCTTGAGAAACAGGAAGAATACTTTTTCTTGGAGTCATGAAGACATGCCAGGTATAGATCCAAACTTCTTATGTCATGAGCTCAATGTGAATAAGGAGATCAAGCCTGTGAAGCAAAGAAGAAGAGTGTTTAGTCCCGAGAAGAACCAGGCCATACAAGAGGAGGTCGAGAAGCTCTAGAAAGCTCAATTCATTGAAGATGTAAAATATCCAGATTGGTTGGCAAATGTGGTGATGGTAAAGAAGAAGAACAACAAATGGAGAATGTGCGTTGATTTCACTGATCTCAACAAAGCATGTCCAAAAGATCATTTTCCATTGCCCATAATCGACCAGCTAGTGGATGCTACCTCGGGACATGAGCTGCTCAGCTTCATGGATGCATATTCTGGCTACAATCAGATCAAAGTGTTTGAAATTCCCAACGAATTTTGGAGTCGGAATTATGAAAGGTGATCAAAAAGTAGCTCGGGAATGCTATTATTCGTCTGCCGAGCAAGAAGAACTTGAAGAATCAAGGAAAAAGACTACTACTTATCAGTGGAGGAGGGTACAGAAATTGAAACTCTTGACCCTAGGGATGAATCTCAACTTGTAAAAGGACAGGTGGTGGAATCTACAGAAACTGTTATTCTGGACGACGAGCATCCTGAACGAGTAACCCAGATAGGATCGTCGTTGGATGTTTCAATAAAACAGGAGTTGATAACTTTCTTGAGAAACAGGAAGAATACTTTTGCTTGGAGTCATGAAGACATGCCAGGTATAGATCCAAACTTCTTATGTCATGAGCTCAATGTGAATAAGGAGATCAAGCCTGTGAAGCAAAGAAGAAGAGTGTTTAGTCCCGAGAAGAACCAGGCCATACAAGAGGAGGTCGAGAAGCTCCAGAAAGCTCAATTCATTGAAGATGTAAAATATCCAGATTGGTTGGCAAATGTGGTGATGGTAAAGAAGAAGAACAACAAATGGAGAATGTGCGTTGATTTCACTGATCTCAACAAAGCATGTCCAAAAGATCATTTTCCATTGCCCAGAATCGACCAGCTAGTGGATGCTACCTCGGGACATGAGCTGCTCAGCTTCATGGATGCATATTCTGGCTACAATCAGATCAAAATGAAGCCTGAAGACAGGGAAAGTACTTCTTTTATTACCCCAAGGGGAACTTATTGTTATAATGTTATGCCTTTTGGTTTAAAAAATGCAGGTGCAACATATCAGCGGCTGATGAACAAGGTTTTTGCCGAACAAATTAGCCGCAACATGGAGGTCTATGTCGACGACATGCTCACCAAAAGCAAGAGAGCTACTGATCATCTAGTTGACTTAAGCCAGACTTTCGATCAAATGGATAAATACCAAATGAAGCTCAACCCGACGAAGTGTACCTTTGGGGTACGAGAAGGAATGTTCCTCGGATACATCGTCAACCAGCGAGATGTTGAGGCAAATCCAAAAAAGATCAAAGCTCTTTTAGGGCTGCGATCCCCAACGATGAGGAAAGAGGTGCAGAGTCTTACCGGACGAGTTGCAGCGCTCAACAGATTTGTATCCCGAGCAACTGATAAATGCCTCCCATTCTTCAAAACACTGCGAAAAAGTTTTGAGTGGAATGATGAATGTGAGAAGGCCTTTCAAGATTTGAAGAAGTATTTGGGAGCCCCACCATTGTTGTCTAGGCCAATAATGGGAGAAAAGTTGTACTTGTATCTGACAGTATCAGAGAATGCAGTTAGCTCGGCGTTGATCAGATTGGAGAATGGAGTCCAGACGCCAATTTATTACACAAGTAAGGCCTTCCGAGGTGCAGAAATCAGGTACCCAAAGCTAGAAAAATTGGCACTGGCATTAATTGAAGCAAGTAAAAGAATGAGGCCATACTTCCAGGCCCATACCATCATTGTGTATACCGACATGCCATTAAGACAAGCCCTTCACAAGCCAAAAAAATCAGGAAGATTGATGTATTGGGCAATAGAACTCGGTGAATATGACATTGTGAATGAACCTAGATCATCATTGAAGGGGCAAGCTGTAGCAGATTTTATAGCAGAGTTCACATACCCTGATACCCCCGAGGAGCAAAAGGTGCTTGCTGACCTACCTGTGGACGATACAGGATCAACAGAAATAGGTCCATACCAACCAAGGTTGGTAAAAGGACTTGTAGATATAGAAAAATCATCATATTCAAACCCAGACCAACTAAGGTTGGTAAAAGGGCGCGAACAGATGACCGATGAGGAACGAAAGATACCAGGGAATGATGAAACAAAACAGCAGATATTTTACCGAGGAACTCTGACGGACAAGAAATTTGAAGACGAGGTACCTACATGGAAATTATATGTAGATGGATCATCTTGCACAGCTGGTTGTGGAGCAGGAATTGTTTTAAACACCCCAGATGATATTGACATGGAGTATGCCTTGAGATTCCAATTCAAAGCTTCCAATAATGAGGCTGAGTATGAGGCTATGATAGCAGGTTTTCATTTGGCAAAAGTCATGGAGGCACGGCAAGTAATTGTTTTCAGTGATTCTCAATTAATTGTGAATCAAATGATGGGAATATATGCAGTTAAGGGAGAGTTAATGGTGAAGTACCATGCAAAGGTGATGGAGTTATTGAAAGAATTTGATGCTATTCAATTGGTGAGGATACCGAGGATGGAGAATGCTAGAGCAGACGCACTGGCCCGATTAGCGTCAGCTATGCGCACCGAGCTGCGAAGAACGATACCAATTGAAGTATTAGAAAGTTGGAGCATAGAAGAAGATCTGATGGTGAAGATTATTACCCTTGATTTAGGACCATCTTGGATGGATCCTATCAGGGCATACATTGAAGAAGGAGAATTACCGGAGGACAAACTAGCTGCCAAGAAATTGAAGTATAAAGTTGCTCGGTATGCGTTAACTAATGGTGTTTTGTATAGACGAGGAATTATGGCAGGTTTACAGAGATGTGTGCATCCATCAGAAGTCAAAGAATTGATTGAAGAAATCCATGAAGGATCTTGTGGAGCTCATGTAGCAGGTCGGACACTTTTGCAAAGGGTAATGACACAGGGATATTACTGGCCGATGATGAGGGCTGATTGTATAGCCTATGCTAAGAAGTGTGACAAGTGCCAACATTTTTCCTCCATCCGAAGAACTCCACAAGCATTGTTGACACCCATAACTTCACCTTGGCCATTTTCCATGTGGGGGGTTGATCTGGTTGGACCACTGCCGACGACTCGAGGAAGGTTCAAGTATCTCGTCGTGGCAGTAGATTATTTTACTAAGTGGGTGGAAGCTGAACCACTAATTGATATGACGTACGAGAAGGTATATCGGTTCATTTGGAAGAACATCATTTGTCGATATGGTCTCCCCCATGCTTTCATTACAGACCATGGAACACAATTCGATAATGAAGAATTTGCTGCCTATTGTCATCATTCAAACATTTTGAAGTATCATTCAGCACCAGGCCATCCCTAGAGCAATGGACAGACTGAAGTGACGAACATAACATTACTAAATGGTTTGAAGAAGAGGTTAAGTGAAGCTAAAGCAAATTGGATTAATGAGCTCCAATCAGTACTATGGGCTTACCGAACAACTCCCCGAGCAACAACTGGAGAATCACCATATATGTTAGCATTTGGAAGTGAAGCTGTGATACCTGCCGAGTTGGGTCTCCCAACTCATAGAGTGCTGAATTTCAACTCCCCAGTCAGCGATTTGATGAGAAGACTGGATTTGGATATGCTCGAGGAGGTTAGAGAAGAGGCAGCCATTAGGAATGCTGCTTACCAACAACGTACAGCTCTGTTCTACAATAAAAAGGTGAAGAAATGTGACTTAAAAAAAGGGGATTATGTGCTAAAGAAAGTCATTCAGAAGCAAAATAAGTTGGAAGCAAACTGGCATGGACCTTACCGAGTTACAGAGGTTGTTCGTCCAGGAACTTACAGAATAGCAACTCTAGAGGGACAAGAATTTAAGAATGCGTGGAATGCTGAACACCTACGCAAGTATTATCAGTAATGTAAAATGTAAAGCATTTCCTTCATTATGAATAAAGCGAGGATGTTTCGCCATTTTCTTTCTGGTTGAAAGTTTTTCGTGGAATACTAGTGTAATACACTACGCACAAAAAGCGCTCTAAGGAGCCAAAAGCTCTAAGGAGCCAAAAAGTGCTCTAAGGAGCCAAAAGCTCTAAGGAGCCAAAAAGTGCTCTAAGGAGCCAAAAAATTGCTCTAAGGAGCCAAAATCTCTAAGGAGCCAAAAAACGCTCTAAAGAGCCAAAAAGTGCTCTAAGGAGCCAAAAGCTCTAAGGAGCCAAAAAGTGCTCTAAGGAGCCAAAAGCTCTAAGGAGCCAAAAAACGCTCTAAAGAGCCAAAAAGTGCTCTAAGGAGCCAAAAAGTGCTCTAAGGAGCCAAAAGCTCTAAGGTGCCAAAAAGCGCTCTAAGGAGCCAAAAGCTCTAAGGAGCCAAAAAATACTCCTTTGGTTAGGAGGCGACACTAGTGTGACCAACTACGGTTGGTAGGATATCTAGTGGACAGCTCGAATGAGCCAAAAAGTTCGAAAGAACCACTACTACTCCTTTGGTTAGGAGGTGTACACCAACATGATCAACTACGGTTGATAAGATAAAAATATATTCCAAAATACACCAAGTATAGTTGGTCGGGGATAAAGACCCACTAATTGTAGTTGGTCGACGAGGACAAATTACTGACCTTAGTTGGTCGGACACATTTTTATATTTGAAATTGAGCCAAGTATAGCTGGTCGAAGATAAAAACCCATCAACTGTAGTTGGTCGACAAACATTATTTATCCACCCTGGCTGGTTGGAAACAGTTTGAACATTACTTTATTATTAAGTGATTGAACAACCTTGATACTTGTAACTTTTTATAATTAAGTTGGTTGATGGACAGCACAATATTGTTATCTTTTTAATAGATACATAGATACATATGCACAAATATAAAGGTGTTTGATAAACACAAGACAATAGCAAAATTGGCAAACAAAAAATGAAAGTTTTTTTTTTTTCATTAAAAATCCAGAATAAATTACAAGTTACATGAATGTACTAACTGTTACATTGAAAACCTATTCTATTGGTTTCTTTCCTTTATTTTTTGAAACAGGCTCCTCGCCAGCAGGAGGATCCTCTAGGCAAAGAGGAGAATTAATGAAATTAACATCCCTGAGCATTCTGACGTTCATCACAGAAGGTGTATCCAAGAGATGCTCAGGACGAGACAATTCAACCTGAGAATGAAGGCTATAATCACCGAGGTACTTTGAAATCAAGCTATGGGGAATGGAACGAGCTGGGATCCATGCCATGTCCAATTTGAAAGGTGGTACAGGCAAGTCTAGTAACCCTGGAGCATGATAATCCCATAAAAAATGCCCTCGCTCCAATTTTAACACACCCAGTGCGTTCAACCATCCCTGCTTGTAACCTTTATTGTTGGCATGTTCAATACGAGCATCCAGATGAACAAGAGCTTCATTATATCCTGCCATCCAGAATTCCCTGGGTTGTTTATGAAATTGAAAGGTTAATCTATCCAATTGCTCGAGAAGGTTTTTGGCAAAAAGATCCTTGGTATGAAGAGCAGACTTTGTCTCAGCCAGTTGATCTTCTAAAGATAAGTTTTTCTTGGACAATTCAGACAGAGCACGATCCTTAGCATTCAGTTGGAACGCTTGAGTTTCCAGAGTAGATTGGGTGCTAGCCTCTTCGACATTGCGACTAAGAACTCTTGATCGACTCCGAGAAGCGACTGGAGAACTTCGCTCCTCGACAATTCTTCCTCGTCCTCGAGAACCTCTACCTCGCCCCCGAGCAATTCCAGAAATGGCAGATCTTTGTAAATCATCCAGCTCTTGTCTTAATTTGGCATTTTCAACTTCTAAGAATGAGAAACCTTCATCAGTAACTGGTACTAATGCAGTGGAAGATGAGGCAGCAGATTCATATTGAGCCAACTTTTTCTGCAGATTATTATTTTCTTGCTCCAGGATCTCGGCAATCTGCCTGCAAGCTTCAACTTCACCTTTTAGGGTCCTTTCCCTAATATCATATCCAACAATGATCTTTTTATGGCCTGTTTCAGAAGAGAGTTGCTGATATCTATTTTCATAATCCTTGTGCAACGAAGCCATCGATGCATTGTGTTGATTTTGAAGATCCTTTATGGTACCATGAAGTTCCTCGATCAATTCATAGTATGCCACATTATTGGCCACAGATCTATCAAGTAGATCCTTCAGATACCGGTAAGCCTCAACAGCTTATTCTGAGGCGTCATGACCAAGAATGTCGACAATCTCTGATACACTTAGGTCTGTATGACTAGCTTTATAATATCCAGTGCATTGTTGCATCAATTTGGTATCAGGAGCAGATATCAATTCCATTCTGGCCAAAAACTAATAAAGAAGAGAAAAGCAGGAGTTAATAAATAAAAGCAGACAGAGTATCAACAATGAAGAGGAATGAAGATGTATTTTATTAGATCATCAAAAGGTTACAATTGTTCGATTACAAGTAATGAAATATAGAAATGATACCGAACAACTTCACACCTTTTCCTTATCCCCCAAGACTTTCTTGGGAGGCTGGGACGAGGAGCTTGGTTGCTCGGTAGTAACAACGACTTGATCGGCAGGAATCTTCTCAGGAGGAAGAGGCATGGAAGAAATGTCCTCGGTGGCAGATGGTTGAGAGGCAGAGACCTGATCACCCATGGCTATAGAATATTCGTCAGAAACAGGCTCATCTTCTTCTTCCTCCACAATTGCTGGAGGAGGACCAGGGAGATGTCGTTGGAATAGATCAGAATCGTCTTTGACCTTCAACTCTTGCAGAGCAGCTACCCAACCATCATGGAAGTATTTCAACTTCCCATATTGGACTTGGGATGTCATGGCAGCAATCCCTTTATCCCATCCTTTCTCCCAGCCAGTGCTGAAAGATTTTTTAACGGCAACCTTTCTCTTTAATTTCTCCGAGGAGAGCTTTACATCCAATTTTTCTTTTTGGACCTTGATATCTTGCAGGGCAGACAATTTCTCCTCTGCCTTCTTCAACTTATCTTCAAGCTCTCCCAAGTTCTTGAGCTTGACATCATACTTCTGATGTTCTACCTCCAAATCTTTCACTTTATTTTCCAAAATCTTGGAGGTCTCAACCATTTTTACCTTCTCGGCCTCAACTGCAGATAATTTCTTCTTCCAAGCAGTCTTGTCCTCATTGTACTGCTGGCGAGATTCTTTCAGAGATTGGGTCAAACCCAATAAAGCATCCTCTACACCTGACGAGGAGCTTGAAGCTTTAATAGCTTCATCCTTCTTCACAATATTATTAATACAGTTCACCAGCTGAAAAATGAGAAAGACAGTAAATCAGTACAAAAATGCAAGCATTCAGAGAAAGAAAGAAATTCAGAAGGTGAGAAATTTACCGAAGCAAGGTGACGTGTAGCCAGGGATGTCAATGTATCCCTAGGAATTTTTTCATCAATTCCCTGGACTTCGGGAATGATCCAAGTTGTCACCGAGCTCATTGCAGAGCTCGGAGGGATAATGGTGGGAACACCAACACCACCAGCTGGCAGTGTGGAGGCAGTTTCAGCCAAATTGATTGAGGATGACTTCCTCAACCTCTTCAATGGAACATCAGCAACTTCAACCAAGGAAGAACTCTTGGTCGGGGAGATAGAAATTATCTCAACAGGAGCAATTTTCTTGCTCGGAGCCACTGGGGGCTTCTCGGTAGTTTTGGAGGCTGCAGCATCCACTTTCTTAGTCCCCTCAGGGACATCAGCTTTGCTTTTCTTGGCCCCAGCAATAGAGGTAATATCATCAAAGAGAGCAGGAGGAGCTCTTTTCTTACCCATCCTTTGACTTAAAGGAATATGAGAATCTGAAGAGGAGTCCTCTGGAGTGGAAGCTGGCTCAACAGGGCGAGCAGTATAAGAGGTTGTATAACTCTTATACTGTAGCAAATATGATGCAGACCTAATATGCTCGTCTGTAATGTTCTTATGCAAACCCCAGATAAGTTTCAGATGCTTGATATTAACTTCTGATTCCTTTGGAGTTTTTCTTTTGCTATCAACTGCAAATAAATACATAACGAAATATCAATCATACATTTTGTCAAACATGATGAAAGCATAATTTCATAAGTAAAATAAAATGAAAAATAAACCTATCCCATTGCCATATGGGGGGCATCTAGGACCGTTGTATACTTCATCTCCAGTTAAAGGGGCATATTGCCAATTTTTTATGATCAACCCATGCTCAAAATAATCTCTATTTGAGTCAGGGAGGTTAACTACAAGAGCCCTATTCAGAAACATAGTTTTTAAATAATAAATATTATCTAGAGTAGCCCATTTATAGCAATACATAATTTCAGGGATCCCAATACGAGTCCCATGAGTTAGATTTAATTTGTGCACCCCGTTAATTATTCTCCATGAATTGGGGGCTATTTTTGCAGGGACAAGATCGAAATACTGACAAAACTCAAGACACAATGGGTTTGGTGGAAAAGAAAATCCACATTCAGCAACAAAAAGACTGGGGAATCAATGTCCCTCAGCCAATCGAAAGTAATCTAAAGGCTCAGAAAGAATCTCTAGAGTTACCCACGAAGGAATGGAAAAATCAGAACGAAATTTCTCAACAGACTCCACAATATAAACCATACTGAATAAAAGAGAAGAAAGGAAAAAGATCTTACAGGAAGAAAGGACGAATGTTGACAACGAACGAAAACAAGGATGAACGTACAAGAGAGAAGGAGAAAATAGAAAGCTTCAATGCAGAAAACTGGAAAACGTAGAAGACGGTATGGTTACCTAAGAAGTTTAAATACTCTGCATTGGGAAGCGGCGAAAGAAATGATTACCAAAAAGAAACTACTGAACTTCCGGCGGCTAAAAGGACAAAAACTGCACGGAGACCGAAGCGCTTATAAAAAAAAAAAAATTCAAAATAAAGGCGGAAGCTGCGAAATAAGAAGGAAATTTGAATACAATGTTCCTGAAACCCAGGAAAGTCATTTAATATCAACATATACCGAGAAAGAATGTCCCATACTCCTCAAAGTTCGAAATATGAAACATTGGGGGCTTCTGTTGATACCAAAATTAATATGCTGATATGGACGAATAATATGAAGACACGTGTCAACCTACCTGGCACAATAACAACGAGGAAGCTCATTCCTTCAACCATTACACATTTTCTCCGAGATACTACAGGCGCTCCGAGGAACCGAGATATTACATGTGATCCGAGGAATCGAGATACTACATGCGCTCCGAGGAACTATTGATCAAAGGGCAACTAAGGCGGTCCGAGCTGCATCTCGGCCGTATCATTAAACAGACAACTGTTCAGCTGTTCATTTAATGTGTTTATATTCTTGACGCACACGCTGCATTAAATGTTTTACCCTTTCATATGTATTTCATTTAATGTATCGGACCTTTCATGTACAGCCTAAAGGCTATAAATACCATGTATCAACCCCATTCAAGGGGACCGGAATTTCTTGAGAGAATTGGTAATCAAGAATTCTGCAAACACTCAACAATAACATAATAGTGGACGTAGGCTTTATTCCTAGATGAACCACTTTAAAAATATTTGTCTTATTTATTTATCTGTGATCGAATAATTAGAGCAATCTAGTTTTTTACATCAACAATACCGAGATGTGGATTTCGTCCATAAAAGACTTTCACTATACATTAATCACCATTACCCAATTTATCAAGACTATTGATCCAATAGTGAATCTCACCCGATAGATCAAAGAAATAAATAACTAGTTCATGTGTACATCAATCATATACGGATTAAGAGCCATTCGTAAACCTAGTAATGACGAGGTTTTCATTGTCTTATGAAATCAGTATAAAGACAATGACCTCAAGGTGGTCCTATTCAATACACATAAAGTGTACTAGCATAATAAGTTGAAACTATACAGTTTCCCGTAATCAAGATAGACTCACTAAAATATTGTGCTACAACCCTACTGATGGTGTATCCAGTTCCATCTAAGATTGTGAACAATACAAAATATATTCTACAAGAACACGTGATCTGATCCTCTGTGTGTAATCCATACTCTATACATTAGAACACTTATTGAGCAGAATAAAAGATATCGGCAATATATAACATAATGCAAACATTATGTCCATACATGATTCTCATTAAAACAGGAAAAACTAATTTTATTTTAACAATAAATACATAACTAAAACTATTTCATAAATGATGGTTTTAGTTTACTTCTCTAACATCTCAGTGCCAGGGAGAGAGAAACTAGTGTGTAAATTGAAAAGGGGCTTATATGAGTTAAAGCAGGACTCAAAATAGTGGTATAAAAAGTTTGACTTGTTCACGCAAAAAATGACTTCTTTAAGAGCAACGCTGGCCACTATTTCTACTTCAAGAGGTTTCAATCTAGTTACCTTATTTTGTTACTTTGTGTTAATGAAATATTAATACTAGTCCTAGATATGTATGAAATTGAATGAAAAAGCAATTTTCGAGCGAGTTTGACACGAAGGACTCGGGCACAATAAAGCAGATTCTTAGGAAAAGGATCAAGAGAGATAAGAAAAAAGGGTACTTTTGTAGTTTTCTCATATATAGTACATTAGTCGTGTCTCATGTGGTTCAAAATGGGTGATGCTAAAGATATTATCATGCCATTGGCTAAACACTTTTGACTATCCAAGGACCAGTCACCTGAGACTAGGATGAGAAGAACTTCATGGCCAAGGTACTATATGCCTCACCTATTGGAAGTTTGATGTATGCAATTATTTGTAAAAGACCAAATATTGCTTATGCAGTAGGAAAAGTGAGCAGGTTCATGACCAACCCGCAAAAACCACATTAGGAGAAAGTGAAGTGGAATTTTAGGTAATTGTGAGCTACTATTAATAGACGTTTAGGCTTCAGATGTGCTAATAGAAGATTTAAGGATGTATAGATGCCTACTTTGCTGATGAGGTAAATCATAGGAAGTGCAGGACTGATTATATTTTCACGATAGGTGTTACTGAAGTTAGTTGGGTTTTACAGCTATTGAAGATAGTCGCACGATCCACTATAGAGGAAGAGTACATATATGTGACCAAAGTAAACAAATAGATGATTTAGATATGGGGATTGTTGGAGGAGCTGAGGTTAAACTGATCAAGAATGTTTTGCACAGTGAGAGTCAGAAAGAAATACATCTGACAATGAATTCAACATTTGATTCAAGAACCAAGCACGCAAGTCTCCGTTAATATTCTTTTAAATATCTACTAGGTTATGGGGTGTTAACATTTGAGAAGATTTTTGGAAGTGATAATCCAACAGACATTTTAACCAAGTCAGTTACTACGGATAAACTGGAGTTTTGCTCAACTTCAGAGGGTCTTCAAGATTAGAAGACAAGAAAGTCTAGCACCCAGGTCAGGAAAAAAAATTCAATTAATGGAGAAAGTGCTAATTAATATCCAAGTGGTAGATTATTAATTATTGGAGACTACCGTGGCCAACAAGCTAGGCCACCACCACAAAACATTTTCTCCTTAAAACACTCTCGGTATTTTCTTCCACGAATTTCTCCACAATTTTTTCTTTTCTTCAACAATTATCTTCCTTATATCTTCAATAAATACACCCCCTTGGAGAAGACAAAAATCAACCCATTCACAAAAAGTAAGAGTAGATACAAAAATGCAGTGTTATTAGAGAGTTATTTGTGTAAGCTATACAAATATAGAATGAGTATTTTTAGAGTGTGAGCGATACATAGTCTATGTAAACAAGAGAAATATAAAGTGAGTGTTTTCATAGTGTGAGTGATACACATTATGTGTTTTTTTAACACCAATCATTTTATTAAAAGTGGGGGTGAGCTATGTGATGAGCAACAAAAGGTGTGTGCTATGTGTGTATCTATATCTTAAGTGCAAGCCGGTAGCTCAAGTAATAAACCCGATATGATGGGGTTGAATCCTCAGTAATAGGTTGCTAATGATAAAAGTAGGAATGACTTCTTAAATCTAAGCTTCGGCTTGTAAAAGGAAAGAAAAGGTGATTATTTATACTTTAAGAGAATTCTGATTACCTAAGAAAATTATGCTATGAAGATAAAAAATTCAAACTACTAGAAGCAAAGACTGAAAATTTTGATTTTAAAACAATTTTGGAAAATGAGGTTGGGATCCAATCCCCCAAATCGAAGAGTATCTCAAATATATGTAATATTCTATGCATAAATTAATTAATTAAAAAAACAAAATACATTCGAAGCACCAAATTTATTTGGGTGTCACCCCGCATGATAATTGGTCAACAAATTAATAAATGTGAATGATATTTTTATCAACACATATAATGCATCCTCGAACACTCCGGTTTATTTTAACAAACTAAGTTAAGAGGCTTACATTAATAGCTCTATTAACATATCAAACTCGAGAAATTTATTATTTAATTATGTCAAATTTTACATTTAAAGTTGAAAACTTTAGGTTGGTTCATGTTTCCTGACCCACAAATAATTTAGCTAGACATGGAATCTAATTATATGCAAATCTTATTGATCGTATAAGCATTCATAATTAAATATCAAGAAGAAAAGATTGAGAATCTAATATTTTTTAGAAATAAAATAAATTGCAAGAAAGAAGAACTTCACACCATTGAAGAATTTTGAAAATTTGTAAGAACTTGAATTTAATTGATGTGCAATGATGAGTGATTGATGTGACACCTCGCCTAATTAAATACCGGGTGTCAGTCCTTTATTAAATTAAATCAGGATTTCCAAATTGGTTCATTCTTAGCATCACTTTCGAAAATCAAATTAATTACTAATCATCTATTAGTTAATTAAACTGGTGCCAATTTTTTCTTTCATTAAACAGATAACAACATGAGGAAAAACAAAAATAGACCATACACCAATATAATGTCTAATCCATCCCAATATATAGATAAATAAAACCTGTAGAAGAAACCATTGGCTAAAACCAAACCAAATAATAATCCAACATAAGTCTGAAATGAATGAAATCTGAATGGGGGGCAACATGCCCAAGTGAAATACTAAAGAACTCTCAATAGATCCTACACTAGGAAATGAGGAAATGAAGCGTCTAATCAAAATTCCTGTAAGCATCCACTTGTGCTGCAGCTGCGTGTCCCTAGAACAGAATATTAAGTCTAGCATCCCTATGGCTGGACACCTAAAAGGTTTTGAAAATATGTTTATAGAAAGAGTTGGTACTCAAAAGATTTTGAAAATATTTAGCCAGAGTTTATTATAGTTTAAAATCGGTTATTCATTACACATGTTAGGTTCACTTACACTCTCTTGAGTTTCCTCACCCCTCAACTATTGTGCACCCCTAACGTTATCAACTTATCCCACCTAGCCGTACCACCCAAGCCAACTAAACACAAGTAAGTATCTGGACTATCCACATCTCTAAGTCCCTGTACCGCCCATACAGTACGCTATCTGAATTAATATTTCTCGTATGTTAATAGTTAAATATAGCATTTCATTTATCTTATCATTTAATTGATTAAGTTTCACTACTTAATTCATTCTTTAGATATAAACTATCTATCAGTCTACTATCACACATAAGTAGAATAATCGCAAACGTGTGTATGTGTGTGTATATATATATATATATATATATATCAAAATGGTGTCTCTCAAAAGGACCACCATGAAACAATAGACATACTCTGCTATCAGTCCAAGTACCTCTCGTACTAAAAGGGGACTATTGGTTCGGCATGTCTCCTTGAACCAAAAATCAAATAACAAACGGGGAGGCGAGCATAGTTCTAAGCCTTTGGGCTACGCACATACCTAGCGTACCCAAATGACATGTCGGTCTCACTAATACACACCACATAGAGACCCAGTATAAGTTCTATGTTCTGGGGCATAAATCCTAGCCTCCCTAAAATCGGCAAGGTGGGATTGCCCACTGATCAAGAACCTCCATGATAGCAAGTAGCATAGGTATGCTAACTCATAACATCAATCATGTAGGTACACCCACAACATATATATATATATATATATATATATATATATATATATTCAATAGGTATTCACACAACCTAATTATTATCATTCGTACGTAGTATATAATGCTTGAATACTCATCGTACTATTAAGTTACGATTTTTCTCACTATCGTATTTAATTGAGTATTAATCTCTGGGACCTAGTTACCCCTTTATGATTTCAGTAGCTAAGTATTCCTTATCCTAGTGGTTCATATCATAAGATCACTCACGTTTTCACATAATTACATTCTCATTCTCTCGAATTACTTACATTGTTGTTTAATCCCGTTTAATCATCATCTTAATTCTCTCGAGAAGACTAAATTCCCATAACCTTATCATGGCCTACTGAAATATAATAGATCCCTCATGATATTCTAACAATATCCCAAAAGATTTATTGAAGACTATTTAGGAGTTCTAGGCAAAAAAGGAAAATTTACATTTTTTTGGGATCCGGAGCGGTTCCCCCCTCTGCAATTCATCTTCTTCGTTTCGCCGATGCTTTTTTTTTACCATTAACACACCTATAACTTCCATTTCCCTCCACCAAACTCTAAACCAATTGTTCCAAACCTTTCCCACATCTATTAGGATAGTTTCTAACTTAATTTTTGCATAAAAACATTATGAATTATATTTAAATATGGATTTAATCATCTAATCATTAAAAAACCTAGGTTTTATGTTCTTTCACCATTATACATCAAAACCCATAAGTAATTCGTGGATAATAACACAAAATCTCTAATTTATTATCCTATATTGATACCAAATCATTCTACATACAAATACCTACCCAATTATGTATTAAAATGATTATTTTCTTCCAAGAACATCAAATTTATCAATATAATTGAAACCCTAGTCACATGGGGTATTATAACTTCATAGTTATTTGTAATTAACACTTTACTTAGCATTATAAGGTCCGATTTTGTATCTTGATGTTGGGTTTCATTGCTTTTCTTCTCCAATCTTCCTTCTCAAGATGTTTTTGGTGTAAGGACACACCTTGATTCTTAAAGACCTCTCCTAAAAGCTCCAAGAAGGGACTCTCTTACTTTTCTAAGGACTCTTATTTATTCTTGTTGTTTCTAACCCTAGCCTCTTCTATCTAACATCTGATATAAGGCTACAAAATTCGTAGGTCTCTTTACCCTCTATTATAAAATGACCTAAACACCCTCATATGGTCATAGTTTAGCCTAAAATTTCCCCGCGACTCAATTGACATCCCCGAGTATACTATTTTACTAATTCAGCCCTTCCGAACATCCGTGACCTGTAAATCATCATCTGAGTCACTCTACATAAATATCTAATTTTGACCTCAAGTTAGTTTACACGAGACTCCCGGTTGAGATAAATCTAAATACGCCCATATAACTCGTTATGACGCAATTTATTAATCATCAATTATTTACTATTCACTTAGTAAATTTAGTTCAAAATATTAATCATTATCTCACTCTCGATTAATATTTAATAGTCACATTATCATTCAATTCAATTAAATTACTTCTCTCATGTAATTTAAAATAAACAATTTGATCACTGAATTAATTAAATGTCAAATATGCAGAAATATAGGGAATTATAATTGAATCTACAATGATTATAGATTATTCCTTATTGAATGATATGTAAAGTATATAAAATAACACTCCTATTTGAACTCCCAAATCTAGATTTCTATATATGGAATGGGTAGATGTTGATACTCGTCTATAAATCTATTAATGCTCTCTCTATTTTACTATCTCTAATACTGCACGAAATAGTGGGGCTCCCAGATGTTTATACTTTGGTGGGAAGTCGCTCAAAAGTACCGAGATGAAATTTTTTAATAGGAAAACCTTCTTCTTCACCTTCATATTTCTTTACCCCATGCGCAAGTTGTTTAAGAACTAAGTGTACCTAATAATTTTCTTTATAGCCTCGAGAAAAGGTTGGTGTAGCTTAACTTGTTTAAGCACCTATAAAATGTCATCACGGAAGACTCCTTTAGGAGGAGGGACGAACTGTTGAGGGCATGGTATGTCTATCTTTGGTTATACTATCACTTCAAACTCAATAATGTCTTCTTTCTCACTTTCGTTAAATGGGCATCTTTGGCCTCTTGCCGTCTGGGAAAAACCTCCTTGTCTTTTTGTATGTCTTATGTAGGAGATGACAAGTCAACAACTCTTCCACTATGTAGAGTGTTTACCTCTTTACATTTCTATTGATTTTCATCAGGTATAGGGATTACATATTTTTGACCTTGGAGATGTTGTTGGCCTTGTGATAGAAATTTCCCCTTCTTTTGGACACTCGAGGAGGATTGTAACTTAGATAGTGATGCCTTTAGGTCAGAAATTTTTTGAGCATTTTGGAAATTGATCACTGACTGAGTTTGCATAAATTGGATAAGAATGTCTTCAAGACTCTTCCATTGTGGGATCACATAGGGAGCCTAAGTAGGCACTTGTACTTGAGGCGATTGTTGGGCAAAATGTTGACAAGGATATAATGACGCATTATGTAGCCCATAAGAGTTCCTCCATGAGGGGTTATAAGAGTTCCCATGAGGGGCGAAGAAATTATTGTTTTATGCTCCCACCACTTCAAATTGATCTTGAAGCATAATTTTATAGGCGAAAATAGTTGGGCATTCCTTCATTAAATGTCGTGCCTCACAAATAACACAAATCCCCCTTTACAATGCTCGATATGCCCCACATGTATCTCTCCCCTAGCTTCTACTGTGTCTTCTAGCCGCTTGGGTAATTGATTAATTTTAAGCTTAAACTTGGCTTGTCCAATTGGTAGATTCTGGATGATAGATGAACAGTTGATGTATTTTTAGCCCTTAGTGGGATGCTCAAATCTTATGTATTCTAAGATTGAGTAGTCTCAATAAAATACGTAAAATGAGACTTCAAATCGCTTGCATCTAATCATAATAACTCTCCCAAGCACATTATTTGGACGAGATTCTTAGAGATTTGTGCAAGCCTATGATGGAAGTAGGATATGAGTCTCCACTTATCTAAATCGTGATGCAGGAACTTGTTAACCAACTCGTTGAACCTTTCCCAAATCCTATAAAAGGGTCCATTATCATTTTTCTTAAATGTTTTAATTTGATCCCTAGTAGAGTTGGTCCCGTGGACGAAAAAGAACTTTTGGAGAAATTTAGCTTGCATTTATCTCCAACTACCGATAGAGTTCAGTTCTAAGGACCAAAGCCAAGTGTTGGACTTTTCCTTAAGAAATAAGGGGACAATCTTAAGATATACGACATCTTAGGTGGAAGATTTATTGTTAAACATTTTTCATGCATCCTCAAACTCACGGGTGTTGAGATATGGCTTCTAAAACCCCATGTGATGAAAAGTAGGAAGATTTAGGATCATTCCCTTCGTAAAGTGAAATTGCCTTTCATTATACGGGAATATAATGCACCCCAGAGTGGCAGTTCATTCTGGGAATAATAAGTCTCTTATAGGGTGATAGGACATCCCACCCTCCCCCGTTCCAAAACTTGCATTTTCGTCATTGCACTCACACTATAAGAATCACTACCCTCACTCGAGTTTCTAGATGTTCTACTCATGATATGGTTACTCGGTGTCGAAGGTGGTACCCAAATTTTTTGATTTTATTGCTAGATGATGGGGGGTTCACTATTAGATCAGAATTTGGATTGGAATGTGTATTTTGAATTAAAGACTTGGGCAAAATTATATTCATATTTATTTTTATAATTATTTTAGATATTTAATTTTTTCTGTATTTTTTGTATTTATGATTTTTTTGGCTTTTTTAGGAATTAGAGTCAAATTGGGATCAATTCAACCTAACCTACAATCTACCTATTCCCCCAAAATGACACCAAAAACTTGATGAGCTACAAAAAAGTGTGTGATATGTGTATAACTACGTCTCACGCACAAGCTGATCACTCAAGTAAGAAACCCAGTAAGACAGGTGTTGACGTCCAGAAATGGAGACAATAAATAATAGGTAAATCAATAAAGAGATAAATAATGGGGATGAGAGATAAGGAAAACACAATGATTTTTATATGGTTCAACCCCTCAAGGAAACCTACGTCCACAGTGTTGCTAGGGTTTATTGAACTTATGGCCAAAGTTACAATTAAGATTGCAGTTACAACTCAATGATTGAGATGGTTACAGTGAGAGTCCCTTTCTTTCGTGGATTAGTGCCCCATTTAAAGGTGATTAAAGTAGAATTACACGCGGATAGGTGGATTGCCCTTATAAGTTGGGCAGTTACACCTGAAGGCACATGTTTATCATAGTAACAAACTAAAGAGCCTTGGATCATGGGATGACTTTATGGATAGGTGGTAATTAATTTGTAGCATACACGTTCGTATATTCCCACATGATTATATGAGGGTCTTTTTAGTGCGTAGGCACCCACGAGAGTATATGATGTGTCCAATATCATTTATACAGATGGAACAATGATTAAGTATATCTGGCCGAGCAGATTATCACTGAGCCAACCTACTTTTGGAGTGGAGCCGAACACGTTAATAATTCTATTAGTGCTTGGATTTTATTCATCTTTGGTATTATACGGGTATAACATAAACACCCCAAGACCTCTTGTATGAACTCTGTAATTCGATGCAGGGTGATTGGATATGGTGTTACATGCTTCTCATACCAAGGCATTTGTGGTCGGCTCGCTTCGGATCGGCGTAGCTTTGGGTCGACCTAACCGAGTAGATTTCCTTTAGGGTTTTCAAAAATTTCAACGACATGTGTCCAATAGCTGAAGTGACTTCTTTGTAATGTTGGAGATAGGACATGCGTACTGATACTTGTAATACCCCGTATTTTTATGGCTTTTAAATTATAGGATTTATTAATTTTAATTGAGAGAAATTAATTTAATTTTAATCCAGAAGGTTTTTTTTTTAATATTTACTAGCGTGACGAGAGTTAGTAATTATTGGAAATTTTGTATTTGTTGAATGTTACTGGATGAGTATAGTAATATATGAGATTTATTTTTATAAAATTGTCACGTGTGAATAAAATGGCAATTATGGAAATTTAAGTCGGGACGCGCCTGTGTCGTGTCGGGACTAACTATTGATTAATAAGAATGAAGAAATTATAAGTTGCTCGTATGGTCATTTTGATTGCACCAAACTATCCGCAAGGGTCGATATAGTCAGAAAAGTGTACCCGAGGGTTTAGTTTGGGTCTCGGGGCATTTTTAGGCTTAATTACCGCCCCGGGAGGGCATTTTGGACATTTCGTAAGTATGGGTAATTAAACCCACGAATTTTATAGCGTTATATCAGATGGAAAGTGTCATCTTTTAGGGTTAACACAATGAAATACTAATGATGGCCATTGGAGAGGAAGAGGAGAAGCTCTCCAAGGAGTTCTAGGCCAAGAACACCTCCGATTGCACTGCCGTCACCACCAACGTGTAGATCGCGCGACGGGGAACGCAACCACACCAAATTCGTCCACAAATCAGAGACTAAATTTCCAGGCAAGTATTTATCTTGATTTTATCAAGTTAATGCATCCTTTTATATTAGCCATAGGTTGACTAGAATTAGTGTTGAAGAAAAACATTAATTGAAGACACAAATTGCATGTTATAGTGATAGAAGTCATATTTCTCGAAATCCATTTCACATGTAGAGGTTGAGCCACGAATTTCCATGGTATTAGTGATAGAAAATATGGAAAAGGAATTTAAAGATATGAAGTTAAAGAAACGTTAGAGTTCTTGAGAGCTATAAGGATTTTGACCCTTTTTCCTTTTTATAGATGATGAAAATTCGCACGTGTTACGTAAGAAATTGGTTAAATGGGAATACAATACTTGTAATATGAATTGTTGGGAGTTTGGGACTGTAATATGATGGTTTGGAGGAGTTTGGAGTAACAATTCCGTAGCTGGGGTTTCTGCAGTTTTTCCATAACTGCTTGATTGATCGATCGAACCCAGAGCATCGATCGATCGAAGGTTCAATCGATCGACCCCCTTTCATCGATCGATCGACCCTCCTGGAAAACTGCATTTTTGCTGGTGTTAGCTTAATCCAATTTTATGCGTAGTAAACCTTGATTAGGATTGCTAGAACATATTGGAACATAAATAGGACCAGTAGGGTTAAGAAAAATCCCATAAAGTGGAACCTTAATGTTAATGGAAATAAAGGGTAAACGGGGAGACTTTCAAACTTAAGAAATCTTACGTGTGTTGATTAAATAATTGAAACATCTAATAAGTTGGATTAGAAGGCGAGAGAGGACCTACTGAAATTGTACTTAGATAAAGAAAACACTTCGAGTGACAAGAAGTGAGTTTAGAATAAATTAATTACAAGAATAAAAAGGAATGAGGCCGTTATACGATATAATTGAGTAAAACGTGTAATAATGGATAATGAAAATTTTGGGTCGTGAGAGTACCTAATTTAATAATGGGGATGTGAATACATATTTATATATGACGATGTGATTGTGCATATATTATTTCTGTGTAAAAATCGTACCCGCGCTACTTTCTATCCCTGAGGTTACCGCGCTGGGATAGTCTTATCTCGATGTGCCTTTATGGGGGATATTGACTCGTACTCGAGAAGATAGATATCCTTGGTACAGGCTATTGAATTGATAGTTCAGACGGTCCTAAGAGACGTGAGGGTATGTACTGACCTCTTAGAGACTTGGAATCTATGCTTCGCCTCAATGTTGTTTGTGTTTGTGTTAATACAGTTCGAGAGTGATTTCGAACTAGTATTTCCTTTAGTTTGTGTGATACGGGACTTGATAGCAGAGTATTCCAGCACCATAAATTTTATGTGGGGTGCCATTAGTATATATATAATTTATGAGTGATTGGTATATATATACTTATATATGGAAGTCTAGCACCATAAATTTTATGTGGGGTGCTGTTTGTATATATATTATACGAGTAATTAATATATATACGTGTAACTAAATGAGAAATTTATACCGAGTAAAATAATAGTTAAGTAAAGTATGAAATTCATCAACTTCACTGTAAGTATTCGGAAACGTTATCAAAAAATACGGTATTTTTCTAAATAACGTAAGAAATCTTGAAGAGTTAGATTTTCTAAAAGTGAATATCATAACCTTAATTTCACGTGATAAAACTTATGGAGAATAAGTTAGAGAGATATATGGGGTTCATTAGTACGATAGACGTGTACACTATATGAGAGGTGAGAATTCTCAAGAGAGTGTCGCGTACTAATATGACTGTTGCATTAGCAGGTAAGCATTTTAAATACTTGCTAAACTATTTTTTAAATTGTTTTACATTCGGGCTCTGACCCGTTTGCTGTTACCTCTTCTCTCTTGTGTATATATATATATGTATTACAGGTGCCCAGCCACAGGGGTGTCTTACTTAGGATTCTTTGGATGGAACGCGTTGTAGCTTTTGTGGGAGTTGCAGGCCATTGCTTAGACGACCTCATTGTTGACTCTACTTCTAGTTCAGCTTTATCCACCGGGGGCATGTGTCGCCCTTTTCCATTATTTAGTTGAGCCCCTATCAGAGACTGTAATTCTTTTTACATTCAACATTTTTATTTCGGGATTTATTACTGTCAGGATGTTTTCCTTTAGTGTTGTAAATGTTGGGATTATTTATTGATGGTTAAATTCTTGAATGTTCATTTCTATTATCATCCTTAATGTGTGACTCTTAGAATGTAAATGGTTAAAGGTTTTATAATTAGATTTAAATAAAATGGAAATAAAGTTTTAAATGGTTTTGACACTTAGCTTAATTAATTAGGGTGTTTAATTGGAAAAGATTTTCATTTGCGACAGTGATGCTAAGAATGAACCAACTGTTCACCTTGATTTTAATTTAATAAAGGAGTGATCGCCCGATATTTAATTAGGCGGTGTGTCACAATACTCTGTATTGCCATTCCATTTCTTCATATTTATTGATGTTAAATCTACTGCGACTTTTTATTCCATTTTTTTTAAAAGTATAAATTCACGCCACATATCCCATTTATCGTCTCTTTCATACTTGCACATATCTAAAGAGAGAGAGATATTCAAGCGTTATTCCAAGCGTCTTTGAGAGATTAGTCCTTTTACCGCCAAAAGTATTTTTGTGATTCCTCCCATGTCTTTCATAGCTTACCTTGCCATTAATTCATTTCAACATGTACACCTTTCTGATTTTAGCTAGGGTTTCTTTGTTCTTTAATTTGTTGGCTGCTCTTTTCCTATGGTTTGGAGTTGGTTGGCCTAGGTTTAGTGGTTAGCAATAAGAGTTCTTATGATTTTCCCCCTACACGTCCAAAGAATTTATAACTTTATTCGCGAACTTGAGTCGGAGCACCCTAGTATTACCGAGAGGAGGTTTCCCTGCCCTTTACAGGTAGTTAGATCGGAGGAAGAGCCTGGTCACCCTCTTTATACACCTAGGACTCCCTCTAGTTTTGGCTCTTCTGTTGATCCTGGGGTTACTTACATTTCTTTCCATGTTTTAGACACTTCCTCTGCTGTCCCTATTATACCTCCTTCCATTGAGGGTTATTATTTGAATACCGTCTCCATGGATCGCATAAACATTGATTCCCTTTTTGAGGAGGTCGCTACTAATAGGGGTGAGGATATTAGGCCAGAAAGTATTGGTCCCCATCCGTCTGCTTCCCCTGTTGATGGGTCCCATAATGAGACTTCTGATGAGGATGATGAGGATCTTGTCGGGTCCTCTAATACTTATAATCCCACTGACACTAATTCTCAACGGTATCAGTGCAAAATGATGGAGGAGGAGCTTGATATGATGAGAGAAAAAATTTCCCTTCCCATAGCCATCCAAACTAGATTACCTAACGTTTCAAAGAGGGGTTATTCTATGAAGGGCGTCGAGAATATTTGCCTCCTCTTGTGGGCTCTCCAAGTGGGGTTGAAGCTACCTCTTTATCCTACCATTCATTCCATTCTGAGGGGTTATGGGGTGACTCTGAACCAGCTTCCCCCAATGCCTATAGGACCATACTAGGGGCCATGATATTCTGGTAACTTAGAACGTGCTTTGATTTGATAGGGGATATCTTCATATATGTTCATAGTTTGAAAGAAAATGCCAAAGACCCTGGGTATTATTATTTTTTTCCCAAAAGCCCCTATATAGGATGGTCACCATAGTACAGACTAGTAATCATAGCGGGAAGGGGTAATATGTGTTCATTAAAGGAAATTGGGAATTTAGGTCCCACGAGCGAGATTGGTCATGTAGAGTCCCCAGGGAATGAAATGGACCCAACGACATAGGTAAAAACGTTTCCTGTCATTTGATATTTCCTCTTTTTTTGGGTCGTCTTATCATTATGATATTACTATTTTTTTTGCTTATTTCAGTGAAACGAGCTCCTAGGATTGCCAAGTCTTTGCTGGACCTTATTGCGATATATTGTGTGAAGAAGCCATCGAGGTTTGAAGATTTTTTTATTGAGAAATTTATTGTTGCCAGGTACCGTACACCCTCGGGTGGTCGTGTCTCGTTAGAGTTAGAGGTGCCTTTGGAAGGTTATATGGCGCAAGAGACCCATCTTGACACGGGTAAGAAGCCTACAGGTGGGGAAGGAAACTTTGAACCAGGTAAGTTATACTGGCGCCCCACTTTATATCCTTAAATGATTTAAGTCTATATGATGATGTCTCAGTTTTTCATTTTTTCAAGTGTAGAGGAGCATCCATCTGAAGAGACATTAAGAATGGATCCTCGTCCCATTGATCACAAAGACATAGTTATGGCTAGGAAAAAAAGAGTTAATGTTGGCCAGAAGAAGACTATGCTTGAGCAAGATGCTGCTTCTAAGATAGCCGACCAAGCTATCTACTAATAGGATGCTGAAGCTACTACCAAGGGAAAGGGTAAAGCTCCTATGCATCCTTCAGCTGGAGATAAGATATCCTAGGATGAAGAGGAATATAGGCAGCCTTTGCGTAAGTTTTTTAGGAGACGTGGTCGTACTTCCGAGCCTGGTCACACTTCTAGTTCGTGTTATACTTCTCGATATGGCAAGGTTCCTAAGTTTGTGTTTGATCGTGAACATAAGGTCACCTATGAAGACCCGAAGGCTGATAAAGAATCCGTCTTCTACCATGACAAGAATGCCATTGATCTAATTGGTTATCGTAGTCATGTGAAGGATTTTAAGTTCTTGAGATGTTCTGACCTAGATTCCCTACGGACTTTAGCACAACATCGATTGTCAGTGATATAAATCTTTATTTCAAATATTTATTACAACTTAGTGTTGATCATTGTGTCTTAATTACGTTCCCCTTTTGGTCTCTAGGCATCCATGGCCTGCACTATTCTGCAAGAAAAGTCCTTGGTGAACCAATAATGAGCTGGATGAGGAGAACAAGTCATTGAAATTTGAGTACGATAAGATTTCTTCTGAGGTAAAGGAGAGAGATTAATAATTAATGGCCAGGATTGAGGGACTTGAGCAAGGTGGAAAATAAGAACACCACTTTTAAAGAAAAATTTGACACTGATGATGCTAAAATTCAGAGTTTGAATGAAGCTCTGGCTGTTGAGCGAGAGAATTTTTTGAAACAAAAGTCTGCCCTTGCTGCTGAGTTGTAGGTTGCTCGGGACGCCCTTGCTTCTGCTGGAGTGATAGCTATTGAGACCTATAAGTCCTCGGTATAATTCAACATAGAGTGCCTTGGTTATTTTCGAGATGGGTTTGAGGAGTTGAAGAAGAGGGTGACAACCCATTATATTGATATTTTTGAGACGGTGAGTGAATGGCAAGGAGATAATGAAGAGGATGCGACCTTGGCTAATGAGGAAGGTGGAGAACCTCCATCTGATGGTCTTGCGCCTGAGCATATTTGATAGAACTTAATCATTTTCTTCTGTTATCTTATTTTTAGTGGATCATGGTTTTGTTTTTTTTGGCGCAACATGTGTGGAACCATTTTTATTGGTTGTATAAATATGTTTTTTTATTTAATCTGGCTTTTCAATCTTATTGCATATATCTTGTTTCTAAATTCTTGTTGAAAATTATATACTTTTATTCTTTTAAATAATATTTAAGGCCTTTATCTTCACAACCCATGAGGTCGTACTGAGTGTTTAGGCCGATCACCTCGTTCATGAACCTATGATAATAATTTCGTACAAGTTGATTTGTTCATGACTCATGGGGTCGTATAATCTTTAGACCGACCACCTCGTCCATGACCTGTGAGGTTGTGCAAAGTTTCAGTAAACCTTAGAGAATAATTTTGTAAAAGTTCAACTGCTCGCGACCTATAAGGCCATATAGTCTTTTGGTCGACCTCCTTCTTCACGACCTGTCATGTCATATGAGGGCTTGGTAAACTTGTGAGACAAGTCCGACTGTTCACGACCTGTAAGGTGGTATAACCTTTTAGCCGACCACCTCATTCATAACCTATGAGGCCGTACAATGGTTTGGTGAACTTGTGAGAACAAATTTATAAAAGTTCAACTATTCATGACATGTACGGTGGTACAGTCTTTTGGCCAACCACCTCGTTCGTGACTTGTGAGGTAGTTAAAGGTTTGGCCGAGCTCCTTTTTTTAAACTTATAATAATAAGTTTGCCCAAGGAGTAAGTCCTTTTGTTCGGAGTCTATCATTTTTGGCAGAATAATTTAGCTATATTCACTCTATCTTATACTGGAAAGAAAACAATAAAATTAGGGATAATTTTATTAATTACGACAGTAAAAACTATATAAATGAAATGACTAAAACATTACTGATAATATTTCCTAAGGTGTTTTAAATTCCCTAGGTTCTTAAAATGTTCGGCTTCCATGGATGGAAAGATTCCCCACCTTCAGGCTGCCTGGCTTCACCCGACGATTGTAGTAGCATGCAGCCCTTTGCTGTTAGGCGGCCACCCTAATGCTTCACTCTCTTCGATCTATTCCAACAGATTAAAATTTAGTCTTCTAGCCAGATCACTTAATGGAGAATAAAAATTAAGGACTTTGTGGCTAGGGAGTCCTATTTTAGTAGGGATGACTGTTTATGTGCCAAAGGAGAGCATATACGGCGGTTCTCCAGTCGCTGTTCATGAAGTGATCCTGTACGCCCAGATAATACTATGGAGTTTGTTGATCCAATTCCCTTTTCCATTATTAAGTCTCTTCTTGATCCCGTCCAAGATTTTCTTATTGGAGACCTCAATTTTCCCATTACATTGTGGATTCCCTAGAGTGGAGTGTAGTTTTTGGATGTTTAACCTAGTGCAGTAGTCTTAAAAGTCATGGTTATCAAGCCATGTGCCGTGGTCTATGATGAAAGATATGGGAATGTCGTAAAGGCATATGATCGTCTACATAATAAACTGGAATACCCTTTCATAAGTCATTTCTACTAAGGGCTCAGTCTCTAACCCCTACGTGAAGTAGTCCACTTCAACCAACAGGTTTTTGTATCGCCCTTTTGTCATAGGTAACGAGCTAATCAAATCGATTCCCCAAATCGCGAATGGCCATGGTGATATTATTAGAGTTAATGGGTCTTCGAGGGAGCAGTGGATCTTCGTGAACTTCTGGCATTTTCCCCACTTCTTTGCGTAATTTGCGTAATCATCCTTCATAGTTGATCAGTAATACCCTTGGGTCTCTATCCGCTTGACTAATGACCTTTAGAAAGAATGGGATCCACAACACCCTTCATACACCTCCTTAATAAGATTATCAAATTCCATCGGGTGAACATATCTCAATAGTGAGATAGTATACCCCTTCTGTCTAGTACTCCTGCATCCATCATATACAAAGATGTCTTATAGCGTAACTTTCTAGATTCATTTGAGTCTACACGGAGTTTTCCATCTTCAATGTATGCTTATATGGGTCCATCCATGATGGCCCTAGGTTCACCTCCATTACTCTCAAACTACCCTCCTCAGTGCTCCTGCGTTCCAATACTTTGATCGGTATCGTCCTTCGTAAAGACATTCTGGTTACCGAGACTTGCCTAGTCAGGGCATCTGCTCGAACATTCTCCAGTTTGGGAATCCTTACTATTTTTGCCTTTGTGAACCTTTGAAATATTTATTATACAATGGCTAAATACTTTTCCATAGACTCCTCCTTAGCTTTATAGCCCCCTAATATCTAATTGACAACTAGCTGGGAGTCGCTATGTGTTGTGATGTGGTCATCTCCAATGGATGAAGCTAAACTTAGCCCGACAATGAGGGCCTCATACTCTTCTTCATTATTGAAGGCTTCAAATTGAAAACGCAGAGCATATTCCATATCTATCTCATCGGGCATGGTGATGATGATACCCGCGCCACTTCCTTCTGAACAAGATGATCCATCAACATATAACTTCCAAATAGCGCTGTCTTAGTTAAAGTTTGCTTCTTCCATTTTACCGAACTTGAAAAGCTTATGATGGGACTCTTCACAATATCGCTTAACCTATTTGAGGGAGCTCTCTCCCTTGTGAGTCTACTCGGTGCTGCTTGGGTCCATAGTTTCCTCTAGGGATTGTTATCGTTAGGAATCGAACTCTCTCCTAGAGGAGTCTATTCAGTTTATTTCTACTCATAGGTGAACTTAATAATGGAATCTGATAACACCTTCCCTTTTATCATAGTCCTTGATTCCAACTGTATATCATATGAACCCAGTTCAAGTGCCGAAGCTATAAGCTTATCAGATTTCTCTAGTTTTTGTAGTACTTGCCAAAAAGGCATGTCAGTGTAGATCACAATGGTGTGGGCCTAGAAGTATGGCTTTATCCTTCATGAAGTTTCTCTCAACGCCAATGCTAACTTATCCATTCAGGGGTATAAAACTTTAGCTCATTGATACGCACTGCTGGTACAGTAAACTAGTTTCTGGACTCCTTCCTCTTCCCTCACTAGTACCGAACTAATGGCTAATTTGGACACTGCGAGGTATATGTAGAGTCTTTCACCAATAACTGGTCGTGATAGGAAAGGTGGGGAACCCATGAAACGCTTTAGCTCTATGAATGTGTTTTCACATTCTTCATTCCATTAGAATGACTTCCTTAACACCTTTAAAAAAGGTAGGCACTTATCGATGGCTCTAAAAATAAAACTGTTAATTGAAGTCACTCTCCCCATTAGCCTTTGCACGTCTTTTTTCGTTATGAGATATTTCATATTGAGCAGGGCTTGAATATTGTCTGGGTTAGCTTCAATACCCCACTAATTGATAATAAAACCTAGGAACATGCCTTACTTTACCCTAAAAATTCATTAAACGGGGTTCAACTTAATTTGGTACTTCTCTAACTTATTAAAGCTCTGCTCGAGGTCTTCAATGTGGTCAGTGTTTGCCTTGATATTAGTGAGCACGTTGTCAATGTAAACCTCCTTATTGACCTCGATTTGATCTTCAAAAACTTTATTTACTAGTCGCTGGTAGGTGGTTCCTACATTTTTAAGATCAAATTACATAACATTATAACAGTAGGTAACTTTGTGGGTTATAAAGGATGCTTTTTTCTCTATCCAAAGGCTTAATCTTAATCTAGTAGTAACCGGAGTAAGTATTAATAAAGTTGACGATTTCATGGTCGCAGTGGCATCGACCAACTGGTCAATCGATGATAGAGGGAAATAATATTTTTGATATGACTTGTTCAAATTGGTGAAATCGATGCACATCCTCCATTTTTCCTCCTTCTTGCGCACCATGACCATGTTAGGCAACCATTCCGGATATTTGACGTTATTGATAAAGTTTGCTTTTTGCAGTTTGTTGACATCTTCCTGGATGGAAAGATTATTATCAGTGTTAAAAACCCTCCGTTTCTGTTTAATCGGCTTAGATCCTTCCATCATATTTTTCTCATGGCACATGAAGTCAGGATCTATATCGGGTATGTCTTCATGGCTCCATGTGAATACATTCTTGCGTTGTTGCAGAAATTATACGAGCTCTTGCTTAAAAAGTGGGGTTAAGGATGAACTAATTTAAATCATTTGTTCTGGATGATCGGATTTAAGTGGTACTATTTCAATCTCTTCAGCGGTCTACCCATTGACCAATTTCTCTTATCCTTGAGGATCAATAGTTTCTATATGATAGCTAGTCATCAACTTCTTCTTCTCTTCCTAGTCTACTGAGATAAAATAACACTCACACGCTAACTTTTGATTACATTTGACAACTGCTAATTTGAAGTGTGTTGGGTAATTCAGGCATCAATGCACTATAGATAGGATGGATTCAAATTGCTTCAGACTGATCCTTACGAATATCACAATGTAGGCTGAAAGTATATTTTTATTGATGAAGTAATGGATTTTCTCTATGCGGCTAATCGTCCAAGTTCCCACCATGACTTACAGCTCTATCGTCCCTAGTGGGTACACCTTTTCATCTGAAAACCCAATTAGAAGCCAGTGATAAGGTGTTAGATTTATATCCCAAAGCTTCAACTTCTTGTAACAGTTGTTAAATATTACATCTGTGAAGATGTCATTATCCACCAGGATCCTGGCCACCTGTACTTCTTGGATTAACATGGTGACGACCAAAGGATCATAATAGGGGCACAATACCCCAGACAATTCATCTTTTAAAAATCTGACAATAAATTTATCTTTGTTCACCTTGCGGGGTCGTTTATCCGAATTGGCTGTCAAATTAACATGCGTATGTGCGCAGGCTTAGGCCTTGTTCCGGTAGGATTTCATTTTAGCAGGGTCTTCTCCCCCCACTATCATTCCTCCCGTGATGAATTTACAATCAAAATATATCATGCCAACATCACGCCTGTTTTCCTTAGGTTTGTTAGGGATATTGGGGTCGTCATCTTAGTCATCATCCTTCTCCCTTTTCTTATCGTTCGTCCTTCGGTAGTGCGATTCTGATTGTCTCATGGGTTTACTCTATTCAGGATTTGATCGATCATTTCCATCCACATATTTGGACAACTTCCCCCTCCTGATTAAGCCCTTGATATCATTCTTCAAGCTATACAATGGTTTGTGTTATGATTATGATCCTTGTGGAATTCTTAGTACTTGCTCCTGTCCCTCCTGTTTGCTGGCATCTTCAATTTTCCTAGCCACTTGAGGTCTTTACTTTCCCATATTTCCTCCAGGATATGGTGGACGACCAATTTTAGAGGCATGTATTTATTGTACTTCCTTGGTTTATTAGCCTTTCTATCCTTCTGCTCTTGCTTGCCAACGATTTTTCTAGCTGGTGGCTTAGGGCTGTCAGATTTTTTAGCCTCAATTGCCTCTTCGGTGTTCATGATCTTCCCTTATTCTTTGGCCAACAGTTCAGTTATAGTCTTGGGGGGATCTTTACCTAATGCCCATAATAGCTTCCCTGGTCGTAATCCTCTTATCATAGAAGTTATGGCAGTGGACTCATTGTAAACCCCCACTTCTAGCTTCTCGATGTTAAATCGGGTGATATAATCACGAGTGCTCTCATCTTCATTCTACCAAACACTGAGAAAATGGGTGACTTATTTCCTTAGCTTCTCACCAAAGAATAAATTTCTAGCAAACTGGTTGACTAGTTGTTGAGATTTTTTTATTTACCCCATGGGCAGGCTGTTGAGATATAGGCCGAGCCAGTTACAGTGCTGGTG
Source organism: Sambucus nigra (assembly GCA_949130495.1). Classification (NCBI taxonomy): domain Eukaryota; kingdom Viridiplantae; phylum Streptophyta; class Magnoliopsida; order Dipsacales; family Adoxaceae; genus Sambucus; species Sambucus nigra. The sequence goes on from OX422220.1 coordinate 401,738,488, forward strand.
AATACTTCACACCTCATTTCATCTAGGATGGAATAAATGTCTGTAGTGCCTTGGTATTATTAGATATGAAGAATAGGGTCCGTCTTCCCATTGTACTTTTTCATGATAACCGATAGCTTAAACTTCGATGTAGTGGGATATGCCGTAATGGAAGAGACGAAAAGGGATCCTTTTGTGAGGCGTTGACTTGGACATTTGTCCCAGGCGGTTCTCTAGGCATTGGATGGATCCTTTCCACGGTTGGTTATCACCCTGGGTATGGCCTTCAATTATCTTTTCTTCTCGTCCTCAGCTTTCGATAGAGGTATTTTCCTAGGAAGTGTACTCAACCTCAGTCGATGCTCTAGCAGATCGACGAGAACCTATAGTGATAGATCTTCCTGATTCGTTCCTATAGGATTAGTCGCACGACATCACTTCCACTTGCTAGCAGTTGGAAAATGTGCCCAGTCGATCAAATACTGACTCCTGCTAAACCTTTCAAGAACACTAGGGAAATCCTCTAAGTATCGTTGGTCATCAAAATGGCTGGGTGACTGGATGGAGGAGGTGGCCACGGGGCATACAATTAGTCCTGCTGAGACCTGATCTGTCGAGAGGAGCTGATTTTTTCATAAGATCCCAGGTACAGCCTCCTAGGATTTTCTATTACTTGCCTGCGGTACACCTGATTTTACTCCTTATGAGGCACCAAGGGAAGTCTCCCCTCACCGCTTCTCGAATACCTCGGTTCGATGGGTTACGTCATTTTGATGGGGTTGCATTAGTCTTTCTTGAAGGGTGTGTGTCAGCTGTCTAACACTTTCTTTCATCGCTTCTTTCCCTTTAGCAAGGGTTAACAGTATGTTGTGCAGATCGCCCGCCCCAATAGGGGTAAGCAGTGCCTGAACTTTCGTCATGCGATTATTATCGGTATCATTCGCCTTTATAAATTGTCTCAGCTAGGTATTTGAATTAAGTGATTTGGGTAGGAATTTCAATGACTTATCACAAGGTTTCCACAAATGGTGCCAATTTGTTGATGTCTAGAAATGGCACTGTTATAAAAAACCCGCCTAGGCACGCCTAAGCTCGAGGCTTGGGAGAAATGCCTCGCCTTAAGATTTTGACGCCTTATTCTTGGTAAAACCCTTATGGCCCACTTTTTTCCTAAAAACTTAGTGAAACGATATCTCTTTTTAAAGATTTGTTTACAAACCGGACCATTATCTCATCCAAAATAATCAAATAGTATTTTAATTTGCAAATATTCAGACATACTCTTATGATATATACAATTTTAGTATTTTAATGTCCTTGTTATGGTTAAAAAGTATTAAAATATATTAAAAAGGCCTAAACGCCTTTTCACGCCTTTTTACGCCTAAGGCCCGCCTAGGCTTCTAAGGCTTAAGGCTTGGCCTTCACACCTCGAACACGCCCCACGTTTTTTAGAACCTTGAGAAATGGAGATGACAAATAATAGGTAAATCAATAAAGAGAGAAATAATGATAATAAAGAATGGGGATGAGAGACAGGTAAAACACAATGAGTTTTACGTGGTTTGACCCCTTAAGGAAACCTACATCCCTCGTGTTGATGGGCTTTATTGCACTTATTGCCAAAGTTATAATTAAGATTAAGTTAATGATTGAGTGGGTTTTAGTGAGAGTCCCTTTCTTTCATGGATTAGTGACTTTTTTTGGTGATTAAAGGCGAATTACAAGAGGACAAGTGGATTTCCCTTATAAGTCGGGCAATTACACGTGAAGATAAATATTTATCATAATAAAAAACTAAAGCATCTTGGATCATGGTCTGACTTTATGGATAAGTGCGGGGCTAATTAATTTGCAACATACACGTTCTTATATTCCCACGTGATTAATTGAGGGATGTTTCACTGCATAGGTGCCCACGAGAGTATATGATGTGTCAAATATAAGTTATACAGACGAAATAGCTATCAAGTAGATTTGGTCGAGAAAATTATCACTGAGCCAACCTCAGTTTAGATTGAAGCCGAACACATTACTAATTCTCTTGGTGCTTGGATTTTATTTATCTTTAGGATTATACGAGTATAACAACGGGATTGAATCCTCAGATAATAGGTCATTAACGATAAAAGTAGGGTTGGCTTCTTAAATCTAAGATTCGACTCGTAAAAGAAAAGAGGAGGTGATGATTTTTACTTTAAGATATTTTTAATTACCTAAGTAAATTAGGCTATGAATGTCAAAAATTCAAACAACTTAAAGCAAAGACTGACATTTTTGGTTTCAAAATAAATTTAGAAAATGTGGTTGGAATCCAATCCCCCAAACCATAGGGTATCTTAGATAAGTAAAAAATTCTAGAAATATATTAATTAATTAAAAGAAAAACACAAATCAATTTGAAGCACCAAATACGTTTGGGCGTTAACCTGCGCGATAATTGGTTAACAAATTATTAAGTGCGAATGGTATAATTATAGACACATATAGTGCATCCTTAAACAGTCTGGTGGAGTTTAACAAGATGAGTTAAGAGGACTACACTAATAGTCTCGATTAACATATCAAGCCTTAAAATTAATTATTTAATTATGGTGAATTTTACATTTAAAATCGAAAACTCTAGGTGGGGTTCATGTTCCCGACCCATAAATAATTTAGCTAGACAAGGTTACTAATTATATGAAAATATTATTGATCATACAAGCATTCATATTTAAATTTGAAGAAGAAAATATTGAGAATTTAATACCAATTGGAAAGAAATAAAATTACAAGAAAGAAGAACTTCACACCCAATAAGAATTTAAGAATTTTATAAGAACTTGAATTTAATTGACGTGAAAATGATTAGTTATTGAATCTCCAATGATTATAGATCAAATCGTTGCTTAATAATATGTAAATTATATAAAATAAGACTCCTAGAAGAACTATATAAGTGTAAAAAAAGGGCCACAGAGACAACTCTAGCTACAAATTAGGAAATGCTAGAAAACCACGCAGAAAATTGAACCTTGGATCCAAACTGAACCCTAGAACCTAACCCTCATGGAAGGAGAACTGGTTTGCTCTAGAACCAAACCAGTTCAATTTATGGGAGTGGTTTTTTCAATGTGTAAATGGTGTCTTTCCACTATTTGCAGTTTTTACTCCTGAAACTTTTCTCCAACTTCAAATCTCTATAACTTCTTCACTGTATCTCAGATTAAGGTGATGTTTCTTCCTATGTTCTTGGGAATTCAATATCCTCAACTTTAATATTGTCCCTTTCTTTGAGTTTTAGGTGTAAATTACCATTTTTACCTTGACTTTCCTTTCTCGCATTCTTTTTATTATTTTGTCTTTTCTCTTATGTCCAATTGCATGATTTACCTGTACAAACCATTAGAAATAAACAAAACATAAAACACTTTCCAAAAGGGTTAGTTGCAATAAATATGAGATAAAAATGTTGTCACTAAAATTAAAGGGATAAATATGAAATATGGTGACGAATCAAACCCCTTAACATAGAACGTGGCTAGTCCTAAGCAATGTAAACGAATTTGAAATAGGGTTCATAAGTAACAATTATTAATGAAAAAAAAATACCGGTTTCGTGAGCACGCAATTACATTTTGCATATGCAACGAGCCGTTAAACCTCTAGGTTATCCTAGTAGGGAGAGCAGTGTCTTGTGAGGTTTTGCAGTGAATTTACCCACAAAATTAATTTTGTACCATACGGTACGAATCAAAAGAAAATTAAAATAATTAAAAACCTTATAATTTAATATCAATATAAATAATCAATAAACAATTTCATTTGATAAATCTCAATTCATAGTGTGTGTATGCAAAGCCAAAAATTAACCGTTGACTTCCATTGATTGATCAGTACGTTACTTTTTGAAATTTCTCTTCGATTCAATTTTTCATGGGATGCACTCACAAATGAATCACTCGGTTAGTGGATTTTTCTCTCGATATGAAAAACATTAAGATTAAATATAATGAATACGAGTTCACGCACTCAAATTAAAATACGTAAATTATACGATAAAAAGATCTCATGAACAGAGTACGGTTGTTGGAAAACAAAAAAATATCAATTATTTTTCGCACTAAAGTGCTCTTTATTATATTTTTGTATTTTTTATGCTCTCCACATAGTGATCGATTTCGTTATTCGTACTCGTTTAAGTGTATTTTTGGAACTAGTGGAAATTATCGAAATTTTTTGGAGTTGAAAAGTTTTCTTGTGAAGGACTGTTGGTACCTTTTCTGGGTTTTGTTCATTTTTTAAAATTTTTCTCCCATTATATATATATATATATATATTTTTTTTTTTTTTCATTTAAGCATTTTTGTATTTTTTTTGCCTTTTTTCTATACAGGATGGACTTCGAATTCTTATTTTTTATTTTCACAACTTCGGGCCAATTTGGGTTTTTCAGATTAACCAACGAAAGTTGAATTTTTTTGGAATATTTATGGTGTGACACCCCGCCTAATAAAATATCGGGTGAACAGTCCTATATCAAATTAAACATGAATCTCAAATGGTTTAATTCTCAGCATCACTGTCGAAAACCAATTAATTACTAATAACCTATTAGGCCTGGCGTCAAATTTTGAGCTTTCTAATATTATTAACTTAAGCACACAATAAAATCCAACCATACAAGGATATAAACCACAACTGACATGAATACAATAAATAGCCAATAACTATCGATAAAACATTTATTACAACCAAATTGAATAGGCGTAAAATAAAATTGCTATAAAAAAATAAATGACATGAATTTGGGAAACATGCTCGAATATACACTCAGTACCTCCCATCTAGATCACAAGGATAGAAGTGTCTATACAATCTACTGCCAATATCCACAGTTACGGCAACAACGTCCGACTCGAAGGGATAGTCATCCAGGCGTCCTTATGTCTGGACACCTAAAAAGTATACAAATGAGGAGAAAAGGAAAAGAAAATAGATACGGGTCAGATCCCGGATTTTGAAAAACACTTTAGCAAGTTCTTAACATACTTTAATGTTTAAAATATGACAATCTCCATATTTAAACTCGTGTCTCACTCACATGCGATACCCCTTACCTCTCATATAATAGTGCACACCTATCGCATGTATTTTAACCATCCTAGTTATGCTACCCAGCCTGACTAGCGTCTCACAAAACTTCTAAGTCACCATATTCTTTCTCTTGCCTCGCGTATATAAAATATTCTAAGCGTTCTCCCAAGTTTATACAATTATAATTTCCCACTTCTCATATAACCATTCATTTTAAATAACCTCCACTAATTATTACCCTATTCACATTTTACGGTTATTATCTCGTATATAATATTATCATCATTATATACGTATATCACATATTATATTTTGGATTTTATACTACCGGATAAACCAAAAATTAACTCACATTTCCTTCCTTGTTTTAGTCCATAAATATATATATATATACACTATACTATACACATCTATTGTATCTATATTACATTCTTTATCTTAGTCCGTGCATATATAAGTTTTCACGTCTCATATGTATATGTATGATATACTATACACATCAATCATATCTATACTTATATATCACACACTATATAAGTATATCAACCATCTCTCAGAGCTATAACTCAATGGATGCAATCTCTAGAATGCTATAATCCTCTAGGGAATTTCTCACACTTTCTCCCGATCAACCATGTCGGAATCTCACACCAAACCCTAAATCAAACACAAACAAAGGGGAAGAGGTCATAGCTCCTCATCTGTCCAAGTAATAGATCGATAGTGCTTCCCCTATCTCTTAAAGGAGGTTTCGAACCCCCTCTTCTGCTGGCGGGGAGCTGAAAGGTATGCACTGAAAGGGGTGGGGACCTGCCAGCGTGGATATTCTAGGTATAAATGAATGAAACTGGAATTTGCAAAAAGAAAGACTGAATCATACCCAAGACGTCTCACCCAGAATAGAATAAAAATCACACAGTATAATAACTGGACGACTATGACCTGGGTCTATACTCACCCTACTCCTCAAGTTAGGGGATTCACCCACATCGCGCAACTTCCCATGATAGCACTAGAGGGGTATGCTTCACATAAATATATCAATCACACATCAATATATTTATAATCACATCATATATATACCATATTTATACCCACCCACCCACCCACCCACCCACACACACACACACACACACACACACACACACACACACACACACACATATATATATATATATATATATATATATATATATATATATATATCATCAAATCCAGTTATTTTTGCCTATCACCCTTGGCATTAGCCTATAATCCCGAATATACCAATTCATTTTAATCAATGAGTATACACACAACTTATTTTAATCCTATAAGTATTCAATCACTTATGATACAATTTTCACATCTCTTATTTCCAAATAGTAGCGTATCACTTCTAGCTAGTATTCTAATATCATCCAACTCTCACCTTAGAATTTGACTCATACATATTCAACATATATATATTCTACCCATATATAATCGGCATATATATTCTACATGCATAAATATATATGTACGAACCCGCCAAACAATTCCTTGAATGTCGTTCATCCCAAACATTCGTAAATTTAAACCCCGGATCTTTCCCACTAACTTGAGACTTATATATCCCCAATTTACTCTTTTAGAGCTCATCGCACTTTATTTAGGATCCCCCAAAGGAAATTCTTCCCAATCCTTTTATAATAAGAAAACTTCTCCAGTTTTCCTGTCAAAATTGGATCGAACCAATTTCCAAGAAAATGGACCGGTCCGATGATAATCGGAACGAACCGATAACCAAGAAAAACGGACCGATCCGGTCTGTCCAGATTTATTTCTTTCGACGAAATCCATTCTAACACTCATCCAATCCAATATTTAAGGTTTCAAATCTCCCAAACCAACAATATAAATATCTACACACTTATCTACAACAACCACAACCATTAAATTTCATGGGATTCATCATAAATATCAAGGATCAAACCCTAACCCAAAAATCAGACCATTTAATTATCTCACGAAATTCCCATAATTAAAATACTGCAAGTTTAGATTTTCATATGAAATTATCATCAAATCAATTTTATATGAAAATCATTTCCACAAACCCATTTTCATTCAAGAATCCCAAATACAAAATCTTACAGTTTTTTACACAAACTTATGGAGCTTAAACACACTATAATGATTAAAGCAAGTTAAACACTTGCTTGGTTGGATAAATCCAACGATCTCATGCCAGAATCCGTCGGAGCCTGGTGGAGATCTTCTCTTTTTGTCCTTTTTCTTACTTCTTTCTTCATTCTTTCTTTTCCTCTTTTCTCTTTCCCTTAATAAACCCCAAATTGACTCGTATACACAAATGTGAGGCCATACTAGTCCAAAAAGTCCCTGGAACCCAAACACTACACCCGGACACTCTATTCTAACTATTTCTGCCCTTTCGAGACCAACCGTGCGCTCGAAATTACCATCCAAGTCACTTAACAAAAATTCAGGTCTTAAATCCAACATATCTCCACACGTGTTTTTCGCATAAAATAACATCACTTGTCGCTTTTATTCACCCATGACATGAAATATAATTAGTCCATCTTATTTACTTTGAATTCTCAAATTATTAAATCACACCCACTCATGTAATTTAAATATCCATAAAAGTATGAGGTATTACGTATGGCTAATATTTTTTGTTAACAAACGATGGCTTAACTTCATGTGTTTGAATTACTAATCAAATTACTATACGCGTCTCCAAATTAATTTTTATTTCTTTTATTATTGAGACATTTTAGGAGCATTTTCAAAATAAAATTTCCACTCGTTTTTCATAATGGATCAGAATAATAATTTAGAGATATTTGATGATTTTACGACTGAAGGGAAGTATGAGTTATTTTTAACTTGGAATGATTTGAATTTCTCGAAAATGAGAAATAACACAAAAGTCTCATGGTGTTAACATTTGCACATATATTTCTACAAGTGGTCAATTTTCATTCAATTTTCGTTTTAGATCAATGTCATCATAGTGAATTGAATTTTTACAAATTGAGATTTGGAATAAAATTTCTGTGCTATTTTTAACGATTTTAAATTTAAATTTTTACTTATTTTGAAAAAAAATATTTTTGACTTTTTGAAAATTTTCCATCTTTTTGGAGTTTTTGAAATTTTTTAATTTTTTGAGCATTTTAATATTCTGAATTTTTTAAAAAGACACACTTGTAGCCCCAAACATAGACTTTGCATTGTCCTCAATCTAAAGGACTAAAATACAAATAACGAAACAAGTGGGCACAAAATATAAAATGCGCAATATTTAAAATGCAACAAAAAACTATACGAACACAAACAACTTTAATTCATAAACGAGAGTAAATATTACACTTTTTTTTTAAATATAGAATAAATAAAAGTATAGATTCTACATAAGATGATGCCTTCCCAAGAAAGACTCAACGAGAGGGGCCAGGGGCATTTGGGTCCTGGTCATATGGATCCATGGAGTAGGAAGGCAATTTGATCCCCAAGCCCAAGCTAAGTCGATATAAATTGGCCTGAATCCTCATCATCAACGAAGTGTCATGATGGTAATCGACCCAAAACATATCCCGGTCTTGGTACTATTCTGCAAGGAAACCATTAATATAGGACTTATGGTGATCCATACAGTTATTAATTACCTCCATCTCGTATGCGCACTCATCAAAATTTCCCTCGAAATCTAAATCCGCTGAATCATCATCTTCTTGCTAACCAGGGCTGAAATCCCCACCCACATCTTTTCCCTCCTTAGTCTCTTCTTCTCCTTCACCTCCCTCCTCTATTCCAATATCCTCAAAAATTGGTGCGGTAAAGGGGTCTTGATGACAGGCTTCTCTCACATTCCTTTCCATCGAGGTTACGGTGATGGTCTTAGGCAACCTAGCCTTGTCACCCCATGGTACAACTCCCACCTTTATGCATAGGGAGGTGATAAAACAAGCATAGATAAAGAAGTTATACCCGTGGGATTATATGTCACATTTGTGATTTCATCAAAGTAAATGTGCGGTAGGAATATTTTGTACACGGTGTCGAACAAAAAATAATGTAAAATTCCATGTTTCATGCGAATTGTAAAATCATTCTTTGTAGGCAAGTTAGTCATGAACTTAGTAAGATTGGCCAACCCGATGCGGGACAAAAATGTTTTGCTTGTCCATGGAGGTCAGGTACCTATTGATTAAAGAGCTGGATTAGGGGGATGTTGTTTCAGTGGTATGGGTTGTTGTAGGTTTGGTATTATTTTATCACCGCCGCTTGCGTTTTCCATTTGATAAAATTTAGCAAAAAAAAATAACCACCCCATTAATATATGCCTCGTAGTTCCCGTAAAAATATGTGGACGAGAGTTTCGTAAAATAATCGGGCAATGTACTCATCTACGTGACCCTCATCGCGAGCGTACCAATTATGCCACTCAAATTTGGAGAAGAGGGACAAAACATTTTCGAGGATATCATCCCAAACAATATTCCTCTCGATAAAAAAGGTTCAATGGGTATCAAAATATTCATGGCACTAATCCCATTTCTTGGGAGAACGAAACATGCCCCGCCATCGTCTTCGTGTACGTCAGTTGACTTATATTTTTTAAGGTATTGTTTGGGAGCCATGAAATTTCTAGGATTGGAGTTTGAGAAGAATATTGGAGAATTGTAGGAAAGAACAAGAATGGTAGGTTTGAGGATGAATGGGGTTGGTGATGGGGGTGGGGGTATTTACAGGTTGGAGATGGAAGGAAAATGGAAGGTTTGGTTTGGGAGGAATGAATGGGATTGTTGGTGAAGGGTTTGGAAGATGGAGAGAGTATTTTTTTAGTGCATTTCCTTGTATGGAGATAATGGAAAAGAGTTTGATTGGAGGGAAGGTGAAAAGGTAGGAGGGAAGAGAGAAAGTTTGGTGTAAAACTTTGTGCATTTTCTTCAAAAAAGAAAATCGATTTGCACGAGGAACCTAACTAGTTCGCTCACTGAACCAATTAAAAATTCTGCACTGCCAAAACCAAACCCCTTAGTGAAGGTTCAATTTTTGAGCGAATGGTTCAGTTTTCTAAAGCAACCTTTTCAAGTTTTCTCATTTTCCTCATAATTTTCATGCTCTCTCATTCATGGGTGGTGGGCTGCCTTAATATCTCCTACGATTCAACCTAAATTCACATTTTTTTGGCCGAATTCATCAAAATCACCACAAACTCACTGCGTACTCTCTAGACGGTGCTTAAAAATTGAAACAGTCCACTCTCGCTTAAACACTATAGGCCTATTTTTCAAAATGTGCTTTAAGGTGACAAAATGATTTTTCTTTCAAAAACGGTTTTTCCAATTTTAACACGCACCAAGTTTGTGAACCAATTTCAATTAAGACCAATTTTATCTTATTTAATCCTAAACATGCATCTAGGAGATTAAAGCAACTAAAGTAAAGTAAAGTTCACAACGTCGAATGTACGAAGAAACCACCGATGCAGCTTTGGCAACCGTATATGATTCAAAACACCACCTTCACCAATTTTTCACCGTAAAACCCAACGACAATGTTCAATAGAGATGAACAAACTCTATATGGTGCAATCAAAATCTCTATAACAATTCCGTATGAAAGCTAGTATATTTGTACACTAAGGATGGTTTTAGACTTTGAAAACCTTATAAAACTTATGTAGAACTATTTATTTTGTATTTTGGTTCTGCACTCCACAAAATTCTGACAGAAAAATGCCTTAAATAACAAAGGTAAGTCGGTAAGTCGTTTTAACGAGATCTCCTTGTCATTCGAATGACTGGGACATGTCGTTGGAATGACTATTCATGTCATTTGAAGTCTCTAAACTCAAAGAAAGAATTCATATGACTCTAAACAGTAGTTATTTAAAAATAAACGAAGTTAAAACCATTAAAAATCATTTTTTACATTTTAAAATAATTTATAAACAAAATATCATCCTTAAAACATTTCGAGTCCCGTAAACATTACGCATTCATATATAAGAGATCGGGACATGATGAAGATGTGAAATGTGAACCAATAAAACTCGGGATGATATATATTTGAAGCTTGGCTGATACGTCTTTAATACAAACACGACATAGACTTTTTGGGGATCATGACAAGATAAAAATCAATCTATGACTCAAGAAAGTTTTGTTCCAGGAATAAGTCAATTACATACAAATTAACTGAATTGGAAAATTTTCCCTTACAAATATCCCCCTGTGACTATTCCGGGATAAAACCCAAACAGTGAAATGACTAAGACGGGATTTCAAGCCGTATGACACCTAAATTCCATCCCATAAAACCAAAAATAATAAATACGTGACAAGGACTAGTATATGCAAGTTCGACAAGCATGAGCTACCTGAATGAATGTGATGTAGTATTGAAATCTTGAATCTCTTAAGCATACCTACACACATGAAACATATATTTGCCCAGTGGAAGTATGGAGGAACAAATGATATAAAAATACCAATATGTAAATCAAACCACTGGTTAAACACGTGAAAAAATCAGGATACCAATATATGCAAGATAACATGATACCAATATATAAACATATGATCAAAAGTATGATACTAATATGCAATGCAATAATTTTTTCTGGGATCTTTTAAATGGTGGCTTTCACGACGAGTTAATTGTACTCTCACACCCCTTTTCCGTAAAAACTCATCATTTTTTGATTAAACAATATCAATCCTAACGACAAATGATTCTTACATGCACACCTCCTCCTAAGTCTAATTATGCATAAATGACAAAATTGAGAGAACAACGTCTCACCAAACTCAAATATGCGTGAGGTGTCAAACATTCATATATGCAATGATGAATGTTCAAAGATGTGCAAAGATGGCATATATACAAAGACGAATCCCAAAGCATATCAACTTTGAAACAATCCCATTAATCAATGATTAAGATCATTTAACGCATCAATAATTATGACCAAATGTCCTAGCCACATGGATAATGAAATGATGGGGATACAAGCACACCAATATGCTACATCAAACATGAAAACTCGTGACATAAAAATAAATCGAAAATATATTTGTGTTTTTCTAAAAATATTTTTGACCCAAAAATAATACATTTTTGTAGTTTTCAAAAATATATGAAACCAAAAATCTTTTTGTATTTTCAAAAATATTATGAAAACAAAATCTTTTTGTATTTTTCAATAAGACTCAAATAAAAGAAAAATATAATACAAAGAGATGCACATGTCATAACACTAGCAAGATATAAATCTTAAAGCAAAGACTAGCGCATGACAAATATGGAAACACAATCATCCTTTAGATCTAGCATGGGAAGAATCAAGTGCAAGCAAACAAGAACCACGAAGTTTCATTCCTAAATCCTCTAAGTCCGATTTCTTAACCCAAGTAGGTGTATAAGAACGCATAAATGACTCTATTCCTAAACTTTTGAGGACCAGTTTAAGGTCATAACAATAACGCCTAAAGTGACCCTTCCTACCGCAATGAGTGCAAGTGTAAATACGACAAGGAATGTTACCTAAATGTGAACCTCTCTTAACGTTCCTAGTCGGCTCTCTCACACAATTGGTATTGTCTTTGGGAATGGGAACAATACGATCATCGTAGCCTATACCACACCTATCTTCCTTGATTTAGACGAGACCTAAAATCCTATCCAACTTTTCTAACCTTGCCTCTAAATCAAACTTTACCTTACTCGAGTCTCTCAATCTCTCTTCAAGCTCACTAATCCTAGACTTAAGAAAATGCCGAGACTCCTCAAACTCTAGAATATCCTTTTTCATAGCCTCCATCAAACCAAAAAGATTATCTCTCTCAACCTCGGCGTACTCTAGTTTCTCTCTAAGAGTCTTATTGTGTGCCCTAAGATCCTCAATCAAAGCATCATTATTTTCTATAGCACGCTCATTCAGCCTAGCTTGCAACTTCAAGTTTACCTTTTTCATCTTTAGTGCTTCCTTATATAAATCATTAAAGGTAACTTGCAACTCTCCCACAATTATCTCCTCATCCTCACTAGCTTCACCCTCACTCACTTGAGATTCACACTCATCGGCCTCGAAAGTGTCATTCACATGAGAATCTTCACGGGAATATTTATCATCGTCACTCACATGACATTCCATGAAGACTACAAAGTTTCTCTCAATGGGGAACTCTCTACCTCTTTCGGTTCACTATCACTTAAGGTGGAATTATATGCTATCGGTTTCTTTACCTCATTCTTAAGTCTAGTGGGACACTCCGCTACCTTATGACCATAACCCTCACAGACAAAAAACCTATCTAACTCATCCCTTTTAACATTCTCACTTTTATTCTTATGGGAGGGATCGACCTTGTTATTATTAGATTTCTTAAGTTTTTCGGCATCTTTCGATTTCTTTTGGAACTTAAGAAATTTTTTGAACTTCTTTGCCAATAAGGCTAATCCTCAAAATCGGAATTGGAATCATCATCTGAAGCATTAGTCTCCTGCTTCCGTGCTTTCAAAGCAATTCCATTTTCTTTCTTTGACACTTGCTTGGAGGCAAATATCTCAAGCTCATAAGTTTGAAAGTCACCTACAAGCTCTGCAAGTTTCATCAATTCATTCATACCCAAGGAGTTTAAAACCGTCACCTTGGGATCAAATCTACTAGGCAACGACCTTAAGATTTTTTTATGACTCGGTTGTGGGGTATTTTCTCTCCCAAGTTAAACGACGAGTTAACAATGTTGGATAATATAGCATAAAACTCATGATTCGATTATACTCATTTGGAGTGACATGTGAGGAAATAACATGAAGACCTTAAGAATTATTAAGCGCAAGTCTATGTTCGTCTTCAACCCATGACTCAACATGTTTTAAATTAATGGCCTCTCCCTCTTGTGTGGCCGGTGGTGACCAATCTTTTTCAATCATTAACCAAGCACACTCATTAATTGACTTTAAAGAACTTCTTATTCACATTTACCAATAAGGATAATATGTGCCATAAAAAATAGGAGTTCTAAAGCTATCAAAACTTTCAAAATTAATCCTTAAAATAACAAAGGGATCAATACACACTCACAAAAATGTTTCTAGATTTGATACTAATATGTAGGCCCCTTTTTCAAAATGTGCTTTAAGGTGACAAAATATTTTTTCTTTCAAAAAATCTTTTTCCAAATTTAACATGCACCAAATTTGTGAACCAATTTCAATTAAGCCTAATTTTATGTTGTTTAATCATAAACATGCATTAAAGTGATTAAATCAAGTAAAAATAAAGTAAAGTTCACAACGCTGGATATGCGAGGAAATCACTAAGGGAAAAAACCTCGTACGACCAAAGCAGATAATCAATATGATTCGATTTTAATAAGGAAGACAGAAAAACTTACACAACAACTCGATCCCCACAAGCCTTAATGCTCTTTTTATCTTTAACTGCTCCTCCACAATGCCCATGCAGAAAACCTTCCACAATACTCATCAACAACACACACATCCACGAGTGCCTCACTGTCCATCGATGTAGCTTTGGTAATTATCTACGATTCGGAACATGGCCTTTACCGTTTCTTCATCGCAAAACCTAACGAACAATGTTCAACAAAGATGAATATACTCCAGATGGTGCAATCAAGATCTCAATAGAATTTGTTTATGAAAGATTGGATCTTTAAAAACTAAGGATGGTTTGAGAGTTTGAAAACCTTATAATCTTATGCAAAAAAATAAAACTATTTATTATGTATTTTCGTTCTGAAATCCACACAATTTGAGAGAAAATGCCTTAAAAAAGGTAAGTCATCAAGTCATTCTAACGATATCTCCATGTCGTTCGAACGACTGAGACATGTCGTTGTCGTTTAAAGTTTCTAAACTCAAGGAAAGAATTCATGACTATAAACAGTACCTATCTCAGAATAAACGAAGTTAAAGCCATTAAAAATCATTTTTGACATTTTAAAATCATTTATAAACAAAATATCACCCTTAAAACATTTTCAAATACCATAAACATTATGCATTCATACCCGAGAGATCGAAACATAATGAAGAAGACGTGAAATGTGCACCAATAAAACTTGGCATGATATATCTTTGAAGCTTGGCCGTTATGTCTTCAATACAAATACGTCATAGACTTTGTAGGTATCATGACAAGATGGAAATCTATCTATGACTCAAACAAGTTTTGTTCCTGGAATAAGTCAATTACATACAAATTAACTCAATTGGAAAATTTTCCCTTACAAACACACATGAAGCACTTACAGGAATCCTATATACAACTAACACTCACCCCATAGATGTCGAGGATGTGACAACCTCTTTTCGAATCCTAAGCATACCCATACTCGGGGTCCGATAATAAAATTATCTCCACTTACCCAATGCGTGCCTTTAGGTATGGCCTCAGGAGTTGTCCATTTAACTTGAATGTGCTCCCATCTTTTAGGTCTTCCACATATATCACATCATGTGGAAACACTTCTTTCACAATAATAGTCTGGACCATCTGGATTGTAAATTTTTAGGAAACAAATGTAAATGTGAGTTGTAAAGTAGAAAATTTTATCCTAAATGAAACTCTTTGCAATTTATATTCCGATCATTGGCAAGTTTCATCTGTTCTTTTGTAATTTGATTGCTCTTATACGCATCGTTGCGTATCTCTTCTAACCCATTTAATTAGAGCTTTCGCATTTCATCGGCTTTATCCAAATTGAAGTTCTATGTCTTAATTGCCCAAAATTGCTTGTGTTCCAACTTGATGGAGAAGTGAAAAGGCTTGTCATATACAAAGTGCAATGGGGACATCTCGAGAGAGTTCTTGTAAGCGGTCTGGTAAGCCTAAATGCATCGAGTAATTGGATAAACCAATTTCGACAATTAGGATCTGCAGTCTTTTTGAGTATATTTTTTATCTCTCGATTAGCTAACTTGGATTGTCTATTTATTTTCGTGTGGTAAGTTATACCAACCTTGTGGATAGCTCCATACTTTCTCATTAGCTTCTCAAACGACTTGTTGCAAATGTGCTAGCCATTGTTACGAATGACGACTTTGGGAGCATTAAAATGAGAAAGTGTTTGTCCATGATGAACTTTACCACCAACTTACTATCATGTGGGTGTAGCTATTACCTGTACCCATTTAGACACATAGTCTACCACAAAAAGGATGTAGAGAAAATGAAAAGAGGGAGGAAAGGTTCCCACAAAGTTGATTCCCCAACAATAAAAAATCTCAATGGTGAGGATAAGGGCCAAGGATATTATATCGTGTCTAGTAATAGAGACCATCTTTTGACATCTCTTGCATGATTGGAAAAATACGTTCACATCTCAATAGATAGTGGGCTAATAGAGACCGCATTGAAGAATCTTTATGATGTTCTTCTTTATGGAAAATTAGCCTCCACGCGCTTCTAAATAATAAAATCGGATGACACTTTGGATCTCGTCATCTGGTACACACTTTAGGATTATTTGTTCCGCGCAATACTTAAATAAATATGGATCATTGTAAAAGAATGTACAAAACCAAGTGAAAAACTTCATCTTCTCTTGTGGAGTCCAATCATAGGGAACGTCCCCCGCCACTAGATATTTCATGATGTACATGAACCATGGTAGCGAGGAAATGGCAAAAATTTTCTCAACCAAAAAATACTTGTCTATAGGTACCGGATCTTGAGGCATGTCGAATGAAAGCCTAGACAAGTGGTCGGCTATGAAGTTTTCTACCCCTTCTTATCTTTGATGGAAATATCAAATTATTGGAGTAACAAGATCCACCTAATGAGGCATGGCTTAACATCATTCTTAGAAAGGAGGTATTTTAGTGTCGCTTAGTCGATAAAGCATATAATGGGTGCCCCGATAAGATATGAATTAAATTTATCAACGGAGAACACCACCACTAGTAACTCTTTCTTTATGGTGGAGCAGTTTAATTGTGGTCCGGTTAAAGTTCGAATAGCATAGTAAATAACATCGGCCTTCTTATCTTTCTGTTTCCCTAAAACAACCCTTACTGCAAAGTCACTCGCATCATACATTAGCTCGAATGAAAGGGTCCAATTTGAACTTTCATGATGGGAGCAAAGATGAGCAAACTCTTTATTTCTCAAATGCCTCTTGGCATGCGTCACTCCATTCAAATTGGTCATCCTTAACGAGTAAGTTACTTAAGCACCTAGCGATGGATCTAAAGTCCTTAATAAACCTCAATTTTTGCCTTATCCACTTCTATACCCTTAGATGAAATTATATGGCCTAGAAGTACTCCCATGGTAACTATGAAATGGAATTTCTCCCAATTTATCACTAGGTTCTTGTCCACACATTGTGTAAGTACTTTCTTAAGGTTATCAAGGCATTGGTCAAAAGAGGAGTAAAAATTGTTAAAGTTATCCATAAACACCACAAGGCCACTCTCATCCATGTAGTTAAAAAGACTTAACATGCACCTTATAAAGGTCGCAGGCGCATTACATAATCCAAATGACATCCTCATATAGCCAAAAATTCTAAAGGGACATGTGAAGGCAATCTTTTCTTATCAAGCACATCCACAACTATTTGTTTATAATCGAAATCATCATCTAAAAATAGTTAAATGGGTGTCCCGACACTCTCGATCATTTGGTCCATTAACGATAAAGGGAAGTGGCATTTCTTAGTGCCGACATTGAATTTCTAGTTATCAATGCAAATGTGTCACCTGACAGTGATACGTTATGGAATAAGTTTTTTTGTAGCATTCTCCACCACTGTCATTCCCGACTTCTTGGGAGTAACTTGGACTAGACATACTCATTTACTATCTGAGATGGGATAAATGATGCCCGCATCCAATAATTTTATAATTTCAGTTCTCACCACGTCTTTCATGATCAGGTTCAATCTTCTTTGCATATGCCTAAAGTCCTTCACGTCCTCATCTAGGTGGATTTTATGGCTATAAATCAAGGGACTTATACCTTTCAAATTTTCAATAGACCTACCAAAAAAACACTTATGCTTCCTGAATATCGCCAAAAGCTTCCATTCTTGTTCTTTATCTCGACTTTTTTTTAAGGACATAGATGGTAACCCCACAATTTTTATTAAAATAAAAAGAGAAATATCCTCTCTTATGGCTTATACAAAAGATGAAGAAATATAAAGCAATAAATATGGGGATTTATAGATATCCCCATTACAAGAGCTAAAGAAATAAATTAAATATTGGGATTTATAAATATCCCCATTACATAAGCATCTAACTACATATTCTAACTTTGAGATTCCTTATGGTTGGGAATCTCCACTTATCTAAATTGATGAAGCCTTTATTCATTCTAGGAAGCTCTTGAACTTTGTTAAAAATTATTTTTGTCCTTGATTTGACCCTATAGTTAGCTAGTGAATCATCTACAGTATTTGCCTCTCTATAACAATGTATAAATTTGACATCAATCTATTTAATAGTATCTTTAATTTTGAAATAATTTGAATGATGTTCCAAGGGATGTTCTTGTTTTGAGTGAGAATATTCACTATAAGAGTTGAGTCTGATTCAACATCTACGTGGAAATTATTATTTTGCTTGCATAATAGAAGACTAGTAAGAATTTCCTTGGCTTATGCAATGTTATTAGAATTTATACCTCCATAATATGAAAATGCCCAAATCATTTCCTCTTTATGATTTCCAATAATTCCACCATGACTTGTATGGTCTGGATTTACTTTTAATGCACAATCTGAGTTTAATTTCCATAGGTTTATGGTAGGTCTGATCCACTTCACAAATATGAATTTATTTTTTATTGAATGAATAGAACTTATAGAGAGAATTTGAGGAGGGTCTAAATTATAATTACCACCATTTAATGGATGAGTAGTAGCAATATCTTTGGCCAAAAAGATTACTGCTTCTATAATTTTAGTAGCTGACATTATAATGTCTTCATAGATAGCCTTGTTTCTGTGTTTCTAGATCTCCCATATTTTGAAATGGAATGATTTTAAAAATAAAGTTAATGATGTTGTTAGAGTTGCCCCTAATCCACTATTCCATTAGCATAATTTGAAGATTTTTGAAAGAAATCTTAATGCCTATTAAGTTTGAAAAGTAGGACCACACCTCCCTAGATATAGGGCCATTTATGAAAAGATGGTTTAATTCTTCAGAACGTAAATACCAATATCTATAAATGGGAGTGATTTTGATTCCAATGGTTTGAAGATTTTCTTCTAAAGGGATGATATTTTGAATACATCTCTATATAAAGATTGAAATCTTCATGGGAATGTATTTATCCCATATGTTTTTATATAAGAATGAAGAAGGTCATGAGTGTTTAATTATGTTATAAGAAGATTTAAAATTGAATTTACTATCTATTGAAGGCATCCATATTTTTTCCCCTTCAATATCTGTAATATACTGCTCAATTACACGGAGCTAAGATTTGAAACTATTGAAAGAGATTGATCCTTTATTCTTAGCATTTATTTTATACTTGCATCTTATGAATTCAACCCAAAGACTAGTTCCAGCTATATATTTCCAGCACATTCTCCATCTAGATAATGTATCAGTATCCTTCATACTTCTAAGACTTATGCAACTTTCTTCATATTTGAAACAAATATTTTTCCATTTACGCTAGTGGTGTTTATGACCAAATTCCTTATGATCGCCCCAAAAGAAGTTACTAAACATTTTTTCAATTCTATTTATAATCACTTTGGGGAGTTTCGGTGCTGCAATAGTATGAAGAGGAATAGAGCTTTACACTGATTGTATTACAACAATTCTACTTGCTTGAGATAAAAATTTGGATTTCCATCCTTCAATTTTGGATTTAATAGAAGCTATAAGGATTTCAAAATATATAACTTTCTTCCCACCTTTGAAAAAAGGGAAACCAAGGTACTTTATTGGTGCCTTAAATTTTTCAAGAATTATATTAGATCTTGAAATAGATATTATATCTTAAGTTATGAATTTGCTCTTAGATTTGTTGATGAGCTGCCCAAAGGAATTTTCATAATCAGAGAGAAAATTCATAAGGTTTTTAAGACTACTCTTAGTACCTTAAGTGAAAATGATGACATCATCAGCAAAAGAAAGGTGATGTATTGAAGAGCAATTTTTAGAATGAGAGAAATTCCAATTTTACCATTTTACATAATATTTCTCAAACTTCTGCTAAGAACTTCAGCACTTAAAACAAAGAGATTTGGGGAAAGTGGATCCCCTTGTCTCAAGCCTTTAAAAGATTTAAAAAATCTCGTAGGTTGATCATTTACTAATATGGAGAACCAATTAAATGATATGGTTCTCCAAATAATGTCAATCAACCCTTTACTAAAGACAAAATTACTAAGAACCTTTATGGGATACCACCATGATACTCTATCATAAGCTTTAGTCATATCTTATTTAATTACCACATTGTTATCAAGGTTTTTTCTGTCAATGAGATGCATCATCTCTTGTCCTAGAAGGATGTTGTCAAGTATGTTTCTACCTTTAATGAAACATGATTGGTTTGGGGAAATTAATTTGGGCATGTGAACACCTAATTTATAGTTAATTATCTTGGATATAATTTTATCGCTGAAATTACATAGACTAATTGGTCTAAAGTCTTTGCATTTTGTTGGGTTTTTTATTTTTGGAATTAGACATATGTTAGTACAGCCCAACTTTTGGGAATTTTCCTACCTAAAAAAAGATATTGAATAGCTTCAATGAGTTATTTTTTGATAATATTCCAACCATTTGAATAGAATTGACCATTGAATCCATCAGGGCCTACTACACTATCATTGTTTAGGGACTTAATAGCTTCGAAGATCTCTTCCTCTTTAGGAATTTTGGTAAGATCATTATTGATTTCAGTGTTAACAATCTTTGGAATATAATTGAGGACATTTTTACAATCATTTGTGCCTTTGTCTATTAAAGCTTCTTTAAAGTGATCAACAAAAGCTTCATTAAGGTTAGGACCTGCTTCCACCCAATCATTATTCTTATTTTTAATTTTGTGGATCATTAAATGTCTTTTAGAATTGTTTACAACAACATGAAAGTATTTTGTATTCAAATACCCTTCTTTAATCCATTTAATTCTAGCTTTTTGACATCGACATTGCTCTTTACATTTGATAGCCCAATTGAGTTGTGCTTTAGTTTCTTCCATCTCAGATCTGTTCTTCTGAGTGGGATTTTGTTGATAATTATCTTCTTTGATTAATAATTCTTCCTCCCTATTAGATACTTCTTAAAAATTGTTTTAAAGGTTTTTTGTTCCATTCTTTGAGATCCTTTTTGAGGATTTTCAATTTTGGATAAAATTTATCAAGAGGGTTGCCACTAATTTCTTTATCCCAAGAATTTTGTACACACTTTTTAAAAGTTTTATGGTTAGTCCACATGTTTTGGAATCTTAAAGGTTTGATTATAGGATCTTTTATTTAGTAAAAAGAAACCAAAAGAGGATAATGCTCTGAATAGTTTTTGTTAAGTATCTTCACAATATTATTAGGTTAAGAGGCTAGCCAATTTTGATTAATCAAACCTCTATCTAGTCTTTGCCAAATCCCTCTGTCATAATCTCTTTTGTTATGCAATGTAAATTTAGTACCTATGTATCCCATGTCTATTAGAGCTACTCTTTGGATCAAATTGTTGAATTATTCCACACCTAAGATATCAATATTCCTTCCTCCTATTTTTTCAGAACTTTCTACAACAATATTAAAGTCACCTATGAAGATGTACGGGTAGTCTAGACATAGGATTGAATTTGATGCAATATTGAACCATAAATTTAACCTCTATAATCTAGTGCATTTGACATATACTAAATTTATACATATTTTAGAAGGGAGACTAGGATGAATTAACTCTAAGAGAACACTCTGATCTCTATCAGATATAGTGTTGCAAAGGACTTCATATCTCCCAAACCACCATATTTTGTTGTTGTAATTATCCCCATAACCATCAAAATTGATGATTCTTCTAAGATCCTCTATTTTATACTTATCCATTTTAGGTTCTAATATAGAAATAAGGGGAGTTTGTGAGACATACAGAGCAATTTGAGCCTTCTTTTGGTTTCTTTGTTACTAACTCCTCTAAAATTCCAAATGATTGTGTTGATCAATTGTACCTTGGAAAAGTTTGTCTGGTTCTCGTCTTAATATTATCTCTGGTTACCCTCTTGAACATAGGGTCTGATATTTAGGAACTCTTTTTGAATTCTTCTTTATTGTTGATGTTTTTGGAATGAGTAGTTTTGATTTGTTTATAAGCTTTTAAAAGATCTTCTTTTTTCTTTTTTGATTTTTTTAATCTTTCTTCCAAACTTTGAGAGAAAATTATTAACTCCTCCAAGTAGGGAGTCTTGGGAATGAAAACAAAACTGGAACTATTGAGCTTTCTTTATCTAAGCAAAATTATGGGGACCATTTAAAGGTTCTTATTGGAAATTTTCCAATGAATTATTGATCCTTCATCCACAAGCGAACAAATTCTTCTTCAGAGTAGAGTGTAATAAGGATGTGTTTCTCATCAAGAAGCCTAATGTGGTATGTTCCCTTTAGTCCAAAAGTTCAAATTATACTCTGATTATATCTATACTTGGTAGTCTATGAGAAAATCTGCCTACCATTGAAAGTTTAAATGGGTCTGCCAATTTCTTTATGTCATCTTTAGAGAATAATATTGTTGGTTGTCCTCGAAGCTTTGATGGGGTCTTGAGTTGTATTTTCGACGGATAAGAGGAATATGTTAATACACTAACGAAATATTTAGACCAAACTATTGGTAAAGGGACATGAGGTTTTGGTTCAGTTTCCATGGAGAATATTTGAGAGTTATTCTTGCAAACCCTAATGAGGATTAAGGTTTGCGAGATTGGGAAGATGATTATTAGAGAGAATTTGCTATAGAGAGAGGGTATGAGAATTTTCTAGTTGTAATGATAATTTAAGTTTACATTGAAGACAATAATGGGGTATGTTTCTTTCACCCCCAAAATAATAATATTTAACAGCAGAATGTATCTTTTTCAATTCGAGTTTAGGAAATTTAATATCGGAGGGTACCTTGTAGGATTCTCCTAATGGAAATTCCTAAAATTACGAGACCCAACTCCCATCTCCCACGTTATCCTCAGTCATTACCTCACCTAGCATCTACCTCATCCTACTCAACTCACGAATGAACTCATAGTACTTTATCTCACTCTTACTAACCATCAGTAAACATGCCTTAAGTGGATACTTAAATTTATTACCCTCAAAATGCTCATGTATTACCTCCTTAATAAGATCCATATCGTGTAAATCATCCTTATCACCAATTTGCTTGGTGATATTGAAGATATTCATTTCATGTGCCATGTTCCCAAATGTTAGTTACAATTTCCCAGTATGCATATTGATCAACGCGTTAGCCATAACAAGGAAGGGGGACCAAGAATGACGGGAACATAATGGCTTAATGGGAAGGAGGGCTACATATCCCGAATGACAAAATCTATAGGGCAGAATCTTCACAAAATGATCCTCAAGTTTGAGAGTAATTTTTGTGGGCTTAGGATCTCCAAAATTGATCTTTCTATAGATGGAATAGGGTAGAATTTTGGCACTCACCTCTAAATATAATAAGGCTCTCTTTACATTACTATCTCCAATAATGCACGAAATGGTGGGGCTCCTGGATCTTAATATTTTGGTGGGAAGTCTCTTAATAGTACTGAGGTGATATTTTATGCTAGGAAAACCTTCTTCTTCACCTTCATATTTCGTTTCACAATAAGCGAGTCCTTTAAGAACTCAATTATGCGAGAATTTACTTTATAGCCTCGAGAAAATATAGTTTTAGATTCACTTGCTTAAGTACATCTTAAATGTCATCATGGGAGGCTCATTTAGGGGGAGGGACCAACCGTTGAGAATATGATGCGACTATCTGGGGTTTTACTAACACTTTAGGATCAACTGTGTCTTTTGCCTCACTCTCATCCAAGGGGGAATCTTCGACCTCTTTTGTGCTGGATGAAACCTCCTTGTCTTTTTGTATGTCTTATGGAGCAGGTGACAAATGAAAAAATCTTGCACTACATATAATGGTAACCACTTTACATTTCTATTAGTTTTCATCGAGGATAGAATTTACACCCTTTCGATCATAGGGAGGTCATTAGCCTTGGGCAAAAAATTTCCCCTTATCTTGGACACTCAAAGAGTATTGAAACTTATATAGCGATGCCTTTATATCGACAAAATTTTGAGCATTGATCGCTGATTGAGTTTGCATAAACTGGGTTGATTGTCCTCGAGACTCTTCCGCTGTGGGATCATATATGGAGCGAGAGGAGGCGCTTTCATTTATGTCACCTTTTATAAAGGTGAGAATGGTGGCAATTATTGGACAATGTGTTGACTGGGATTGCATGATGCATTTGATTAATCATAATTATAACCGATATGTTTTTTGCCGTAATGGATTATAAGAGTCCACGTGACAGGAATTAAGGTCCCCTCTATAAGCTCCCACCATTTTAGTTTGATCTTGAAGCATAATTTTGTAAGAGAGAAAAGTTTAACATTCCGTTATTACACGTTTTGCCTCATAAGTAGCTCAAATTTCCTCCTTCGAGATGGGGTAGATGTATCTCTACTCTAGTTTCTACCACATCTTTAGGACGTTGCCTAATGGATAATTTGAAGATTTATCTCAGACTCCTTGTCTAATTAGTAGAGCCTGGACAAGAAATGATAAGTTGACGTGATTTTAGCCTTTCGCTGGGTGTTCAAATCCAATGTATTCCAAGATTTAATAGTCTTAGTAACATACTTAAAGTGAAGTACACCAAACTGGGCAATTGGTCACAGACTTTATCTCTGACCAGGAGGTATGGGACACGAATTTGGTCCGTGACCAAATCGAGCGTGGCCAATATCTATGGTCGTGGACCAAATCCATGACCCAAAGCCTGGTCACGGACTTCTCATAGTCATGGATGTCATCATGGCCCATAGCCCTGACCTCATTCACAAGCCTGGTCACAATCCAAACCCGTTACCATCGCCCGATTAAGAAAGCGTTTGGTCACGACCCATAGCTGTGACTAAGTTCTTTGTAAAATCAAACTTGGTAACGACTTAAAGTCATGACTAATATTCTCATGATTAATATTCATCACGGCTGTGGACCGCGACTATGTTTTTAGTAGAAATCAACTTAGTCACGACTTTGGGCCGTGATTATATTTTCTATAGATATCAACTTAGTCCCGACTTTGGGCCGTGACCAAACTTGCAATATGTATAAAATGGTCACAAATTTGGACCATCACGAGCTGTAATAATAATAATAATAAAAAATCCTCGAATCGGGAGGCTAATCAGTCAGTTGCTGCAAATGCTCCTTGGGTGACCTCGCAGGGATCCCATGCTCTCAAATTTGGGGTCCCGTGATCACAAGGTCATGGGACCCGTGTAAGAATTCTTAAATCTTTATCATGCTCTAAAACTGGATGTCCCATTCCACGTGGTCAGTTTATGTCGGCTACGTTGGTCCCGAGCAAGGTGCTAGCACTGCCATTTAGGGGGCATTGCGGAGTTTTGAACCTAACGGCACATTTTCAAGCCTGAGTGTGGATATTCGCTATTTTGGGTTGTTCTCTCAAACTGAGGGTCCCCTGAACATGCAGTTAGTTAGTTACATTGGGCGTGTGCTAGGTGTTGGCGTCACTCATGGGTCCTTGTGTGTGTGTTGGGGGGGGGGGGGGGGGGTAAGGGGTTTCACACCCCAACAACACGTTTTCAAGCCTATGTGTGGATATTCTCTATTTTGGGACGTGCTCTCAAATCGGGGGTCGCGTGACCACGCGATCGGTTTGTGCGAGTTACATTGGTCCCATGCGAGGTGTTGGCGCCGCTTACGGGGTCGGGGGACATTTTCAAGACTGAGTGTGGATTTTATTATCTTTGTCTCATCCAGTATGCACGTACAAGTTGTACTTATTCGGTGTCTTTCCTTCATCCGGGCTGCCTTTCGTAATGGTTATCCACTTGTTCTTCAAATCTTCGTAAGATTTCGAGCCAAGTCGATGGACATCAATTTTTTTGGCCCTATTCTGCCTGTTTTCTCCCTTTGCATCATTTTAGAGTCCTTTTCCTCATTCTCCATAAAATGATTCCATTGAGAGACAGGCATCTCAACGTTCGAAGGGACTTTATCCTTGAACGCCAAATTGTCAGAGCTCGATGCTCCCTTAGGGAAATGCTTCTGCCTAAGGTTTCTCCGATATGTTCGAAGTTGTTCAACAACCTGAGAAATCACCTTATTTTTTGAGTTGGGGAAAAATTAAAATTGTTTTTCGAGTTGATCGTAGGTGTCATCTTTAATAGCTGTATCTACGAGGTTCTAATTGTCAGATGCTCCCACTCCCACATTCATGTTTGCTAAGGACAAACACTAGGCTTTAAACTGTTGAACGCGATTCTTATCCCCCGTGGGGTTATTCCCCAATAAAGAGAACCCAATGGGCTTCTTCTGAACTGATCTGCCAGTTTTAGGAGCGTTGGGCATGTCTGTTGGATTAGTGGGAGTACCTTGCCTCCCATAACTAGGACTAGGGGAGTGAACAGTTTGTGGAGTAGGGAGTGAAAAAAATTAGGAGTAATGGAGTGAACAATTTGGGGAGTTGAGAATTGCTCATAATTGGTGATGAGAATTCTCCTTGTGGTTGCGTCACATTATTAGTTGGAGTGTTGCTTCCATTACCACCCGACATTATCTACGAAAATAATACAAGTTAAATGTGAATCTGTAATAATGGATGCATAGTTTCAAATTCAATATGAAAATATAACTAACAATTTTTTTTTCCATATATTATAATCTACCTGTTCATGATAAGACTTTAACAAACGTTCAATGTGTCTGATCTCCATCCATTCTATATATGTTTTTAAAAACTTATGGATTTTTTCCACGTGGACTATTAGGAGGAAGCGCATCTATAATGGATGCATAGATGTCAGCAACATGAACTCGAAATCTCACCCGCTTCATCCAATTGGCAAGATTGAGTTTGACGTACATATGTCGTGAGACATTAATGTTTTTGGCAATGCTCTTTGTACGTAATTCTATCCATAATAGGGGATTTTTTTCTTCGTTCTCTAACAGCGTCAGCAAGGTCGGTGGTCTATCAGGATTCTGTACGTGATATATATATTGTACAGCTTTATCCCAATATTGTGGCAGGAAAGATAGAATACGATCGAATAAGTACTCTTGCTGGAGATGAACTCCACGGTTTAGAAGGTAGTTAAATTATTCGATCTTCCTATTCCCATACCAATAAACTGGAGTACCCACTTTATGAGGATCATTAATGAAAGATGTACGTGTGCGGTCCAATTACAACCTTTCCCACTCTTGTTGCCATTTATTAGCACCGTGACTCATTCTTCCTGAGAAAAATGAACGAGGGCGTTAAATTTTATTCCTATAAATAATGGCTCTAATGAATCATTAACGAGTTATTATGTACGAGGGCGTGAATATGATTCCTATAAATTATGGCTCTAATGAATCATCAACTGTTAATTTATTAAGTTTTGAATACCTACTTTTGTCATTTACGCCAATAATCCCTAAAATGAACCCTAAAATTAACCCTTACAAGCATTACCCCTACCAATTAATAGATTATGAATTTGGGAATCAATTTTAATGGAGATGTATATTTTTATATTTCAGCCCTAAAATTAACCCTAAAATTAATCCTAAAATTAATCCCGAATTTAACATCAATATTAATGGAGATGCATATTTTTATATTTCATCCCCAAACTTAAACCAACAATATCCATTAAATTAAAAATTTTCCTAGTTTGAAACTTAAGCCAACAATATCCATTAAATTAAAATTTTCCCTAGTTTGAAACTTAAACCAATAATATCCATTAAATTAAAATTTTCCCTAGTTTGAAACTTGAACCAACAATATATATAAAATTAAAATTTTCCCTAGTTTAAAACTTAAACGAACATTAGTCATATTATTTCTATAATACACACACACGTACACATTTACAATATACACAACTACATATACACAATACATACAATGATAATGTATACACAGATACATACATATACATAATACACAGACATATATACACACACACACACACATACACACGTATATACACACACATATTTACACACACACATACACACACACACACACACACACGCGTATTTACAATATACACAAACAAAGAAATACACACACAAATAAATATGCACACACACATATTTACCTTTGAGATTGAGATTGAGAGAAGAAAATAACCAAAATCACCGGAGAGAGGGAGGGAAAAATAAGGGTTTAGAAGTTTCTGAGGGAAATGAAAAACAGTTCTGCATTTTTTAAGTATAAAGACCATGGTCAGGGCTTAGGGTCATGACCATATGACGTGACCTCTTTATTTTTTACACGTCATCATGGAAATAAGGACATGGTCACAATCGAAAGCCGTGACCACAAACCTCATTACACAGGGATATGGTCATGGCTTAAGTCCATGATAATTTCCCTATGTTATGAGGTTTGTGGTCATGGCTAATGGCCCTGAATCCTTACCTGACCAAAGTTGGAGGGAAACATGGCTCCGTAATGGTCACATCTGGGTCAGGGTCTAAATCCAAGATCCAAAGGAGTCAGGGTTTAGATCCGTGGCCACACACAAGACGACCCACGACTACACAGAGTCATGGATTTGGTATTGCCCATTTTGATCGTGGTCACGATTTTAGGCCGTGACCAGCTGGTCACGACTTCCAACCATGACCCCTTCTTGACCATTTTCAGTATTTGGTGTAGTGGTGGGACTTCGCATCGTCTTCATCTAACACGAAGAAATCTCTTGAGCACATTATTTTTACGAGTTGCTTGGAGCTTAGTCTAAGCCTATGATGAAAGTAGGAGATGAGTCTTTACTTCTCAAAATCATGACATAGGCACTCTTTAACCAAGTTATTGAACCTCTCCCAACACGTATCAAAGGGCTCATTATATTTTTTTTTAAATTTTAGAATTTGAGCCCTAATAGAGTTGTTCTTATGGAAGGGAAATAACTTTTGATAATTTTTAGCATGCATGTGTCTCTAGGTACCGATAGAGCTTGGTGCTAACAATCAAAGATAAGTCTTGGGATTATCCTTACGCGAGAAGTGAAAAAGCTCGAAACATATGATGTATTGGGTTCAAGCTTGATCATTAAGAATTTTTCACGCCTCCTTGAACTCACGGATGTGGAGATATGTCTTATCCAACTCCATACAATGAAAAGTAGGAAGAATTTGGATTATTTCATTCCTAAAGTGAAAGTGCCTTGAATTATACAGGAATATAATGCATCTCGGAGTGATGGTTCATTCCGGGTATAAGAAGTCTCTTATAGGGCGATACAACATCTCACTTTCTCTCGTTCTGAAACTCGTATTGTCCTCCATCGCACTCACACTCGAAGAATCACTACCCTCACCGGAGTTTTTAAATGATTTACTCATGTATGGATACTCGGTGTAGGAGGTGCTACCCAAAAATTTGGAGTGTTATTTCTATAAGATGTTTTTCACTATTGGATCATAGTTTGGATTGGGCTGTGTATTTTGAATTTAAGGATTTGGGCAAATTTATAATTATTTTTCATTTTATTTATATGATTTTTTTTTTTTGTATTTTTGGGATTTATGATTTTTTTTGACTTTTTGGGAATTAGAATAAAATTAGGATCAATTCAACATAACCTATAATCTACCTAGTACCGAAAATGGCACCAAAATCTTGATGAGCAACAAAAAGTGTGTGCTACATGTGAACCTATGATTTAGTGCAAGTCAGTCGCTCAAGTAACAAACCTGGCAAGGTGGGATCTAATCCTCAGGGAATAGGTCACTAATGACGAAAGTAACGATGAATTCTTAAATCTAAGCATTGGATCATAAAAGAAAAGAAAAGTTGATGATTTTTACTTTAAGATATTTCTAATTACCTAAGAAAATTTGGGCTATGAAGATCGCAATTTCAAACTACTGAAAGCAAAGACTATTGTTTTATTTTAAAACAATTTTGGAAAGTGAGGTTGGGATCCAATCCTCGAAACTGTAGAGTATCTTCGATAAATATAAAATTCTATTAATTAATTAAATGAAAAACACAAATCAATTTGAAGAATATGTTTGGGCATTAACGAGATAGATAATTTGTCAACAAATTGATAAGTGTAAATAATATACTTACTAACACATGTAATACATTCTCAAACACTCTGGTTGGTTTTAACAAACCGAGTTAAGTGGCACACACTAATAGTCTCTATTAACGTGTCAAACCCAAGAAATTAATTATTTAATTAGGGCGAATATTATATTTAAAGTCGAAAACTCTAGGTTGGGTTCATGTTCCCCAACCCACCAATAATTTAGCCAAACATGGAATCTAATTATATGCAAATCTTATTGGTCATAAAAGTGTTAATATTTAAAAATCAATAAGAAAAGATTGAGAATTTGATACCAATTTGAAAGAAAGAAAATTGCAAGAAAGAAAAAATTTCACTAAAGAAGAATTTTGGAAATTTGCAAGAATTTAAATTTAATTGACGTGCAATGATGAATTATTGAATCTCTAATGATTGTAGATAAAATAATTGATTAATAATATATAAAGTATCTAAAATAAGACTCCTAGAAGAACTATATAAGTGCAAAAAAATGTCCAAAGTGCTAAACATGGACCCTAACAACTCTAGCTACAAATTAAGAAAAGATAGAAAATTCCGCAAAAAAATGAACCCTGGAACCAAATTGAACCATGTAACCAAACCGGACCCTTGAATCAAACCCTAAAACATGAAAATTGGTTCTTTCTAGGACTGTTTTCTTGCATGTGTAAATGGTGTCTTCCCACTATTTGTAGTTTTTACCCCCACAACTTTTCTTCAAATTCAAATCAATGTAACTTCTTTATCGAAACTAGGATCGAGGTTCCATTTCTTTCTATTTTGTTGTGAACTCGAGATCTTCAACTTTCACCCTATGTGTTTTCGCTAAAATTTACCATCTTGCCCTTGACTTTCCTCTCGCATTATTTTCATTGTCTTAGTTTTTCTCTTTCATTCAATTGTATGATTTTCTTGTAAGACCCATGAGAAATACACAAAACATGAAACATTTGTCAAAAGGGTTAGTTGAAATAAATCTGAGATAAATTTGGGATAAATGTGATATTTGAGATCATAAAAATATCTAAATTAAAGGGATAAATATGGAATATTCTTGTCGAATCATTGTGGACGTATCCAAATTAGTGACCCACATAAATACTTGTGTTATGTATTTGTGTGTATTTTTTATACTTATATTGTCCATTTATTTTTCATCAAATATATTTTCTAGATTTATTAATTCTCAAGGTCCTGAAAATATTATCGGTAGATATCAACAACATTTAATTACAAATTATATTATCCGCAAAAATTTAGCCGAGTCTAATTTCCCAATAAATTAACGTGTACCAAAATTATAAAACAGCTTGTAAAAAAAATATAAATTATTATTCATCATTATTTAGAAAATTCAGCAATTGATCCAATTTGAAGTATAGATTAGATCCCGTTTCCATCGTCTGTCTATATCTGGTTAAACGTTGTCTTCAATGGCTTCCCCTACTTAAAGATATATGGGAAAATTTTCAAATTAAGGTGCAATTTTTAATTCCTTGTAGATGCTCTTACTTTGCAACCTGGGCCAACACTCTTTTATCTATGTTGCCTTTATATATCCTCTTTGATAATTTTAAAGAATCAGTATTACCAAAACCTAGTTTATAAAAACATTATTGTCTGTTCATTTCCCATAATTTGGCTTGATGATAGTGCATGTCCAAACCCATTGGACATTACTTATACTTAAAATACTTGTGGATTCACATTTGGTCCTAAAATTACATTTTGTCTAGTCATTTGATAGATAGATACCTATGACCTAAGAGAAGTAATATATTTAAAAATTAGCAATTGGTAGAGAAAATACTATAAGAAAGTGGTATTATTATCAAATGTGAAATGCTAAATTAGGGAAGTAATTAATTTTCAATTAATGAATAATATTATACGATTCCTAAAATACAATAATCATCCATATATAAGGCAGGCAACCCCAACAATATAGTTTACTATTAAAGTGTTATGACCACCATTTCTATCATTTCCTTTCAATGGTTAGTTAAACATTGATTGAAAAACTGATAATTTTATGTACTAAATATATAAATCTTATACTAAATCAGAAACTACATAACTTGTTGAAAGATTAAAAATGTTGCTTTTTCCCATTTGTAAAAATCAATAAGGGTATCCCTTATCCGTCATCAATGTCTTTGTGGGTGCCATCACATAAACATCAAAAGCCTAAAGATGTCTATGAACAAATAAAATTACTGATTATTTTGGTAAGATTTGAGTTTATGAGCACTTGAAAAGGGAGAAGGTGGAAGTTGCCTATATTTCAACATATAATATCTATTCTAATATTACAAAATGAAAAACAATAGTTAATGTCAAACACCAACTAGTCCATCCATATGGCTATGTCAACTTCCTTCTTTTATGACTCTCTCTCTCTCTCTCCCCCCACCCCCCAAGCGGTCAAATCTCCCTCAAACCCTCCTCAATCGTTTCTTTCTCTCTTTCTCCCTCCATTAAACTTTATCCATAATGGTACCAGACTACAAAATATATAATTAATATTCCATTACCCTTTTATCTTTTCTATTTCATCGTTGAAATTCCTCACTGATAATTTTGGGTTTTTTATTTTTTAAAATAATTTTTATATGGTATTATTTTATGATCCATTTTTGATTTTGTGGATATAAAAAAGGGATATACAAGCCTTCAAATGGTTTTTCTCTAGGTTTTTACTCTGTCTCTAATAATGATCTTGATATTCGGGATGTTATAGTTAATTAGTTTCACAAACACCTCCTTTTTTAAATGTTTTAAAATCCCCTAAAACTATTGCAGTTAATGGGACTCCTTTTGTGTCAATGAACAATAGCAAAGTGATATTGAATAAGTTTCATTATCGTTGTGGCCTTTAATTTTGGTCTTATACATATTGCAACCTTATCTATTTTAATTTACACCATGTTATTTCCATCGTTTTGTAATGAGGTGATATATATATTGTTTTTGGTAGCATACCATGAGGTGCCTGGGGCAGCTTACGCGCACCTCTACTAATCCCCATTCGCAGTTTGTGGCTTCTGTTGGTCAAGCATTATTTTTACAGTGCCAGGGATCCAACTGGGGACAAAACCCAATCCACCCCCAAGGCTGTCCCAATGGTAGCCTTATACCATTTGGCGAAGAGGCTTGGTTCGAGGAGATGATATATATGAACCATCGTCTTAAGCCTATTGCTTCATACAAAATATGATTAGGTTCTGGTAGGGGTAGCTCTTTCAATCTCTTCGTTAATTTTTAATTTCTTCCATGATTTTGTACGTATTTATCTTTTCTTTCATTTTATATTATTATGTAGTGTCTTTTACTTTTATGTGGTAGAGTAGTTCATTTGATTTGTTGTTTTTGAATATCATATTACTCCTCCGTAGCCTTGTTAAAGTCAGCTACCTTACACCTATACACTAAAAAATGGAATTCACTACAATATCTAGATCTAGGTACTCATGAAATTAAGTTTGATTACTCTCATACTAAAAGGTGTACATTTGAATCTATGTCATAAATGGTATAAATTTGGAGAATTCCTCACAATGATTCATATTTATAGTCATCCAGTTATATAGAAGATATAAAAGTATTTTAGGGAAAAAATTGGGGAATAAACATGAGGATATATATTGTGTAACTTTCTAATTACCACTGAATGAATATGAGGAATAAAATGTATATTTTCCCATGATGTTAACTAGGATTTAACTTACTTTTGGAAGAGAGGAGAATTTTTTTTATGGGAAATTCATATCATATGTATGCTTGAATTTGTAATTGTTTTATGAGTTGATGCCATATTTGGTGGTATGTTTGGTCAACCACTTCCATACTTTTTGTTATTTAGTTATATATGTACCTCATCTAAGCATCAACCTTAATTGCATTTCCTTGAAGAAGGAAAAACAAACTCTCAGGAAATTAAGAAGAATAATAGGTATTTACGGCATCGGTGTTTCCAATATGTGATCTTATAGTTTTATTCTTCAAAGTATTTTATTTTCTGCCCCTCTCAAATTTCAAGACTAAGATTTATAGCCATGTAACAGTGCTAACTATTATATTTTCTTTAATACCCCATGATTTTTGGGCTAATTATTTAATTATTTTGGGGGAAATAAATATTTTATTTATATTGGAGAATTTTAATTTGGCAATTGAGGCCAAAATTTAAGGATATTAGAAAGTATTTTGAATGACAATTCTGAGTGTGTGGTAGATCCTAGATGGGTCGAGATAGTCGAAATGACTCTACTTGGGTCTTATTTGGTTTCTGAAATATTCTTAAGTTTTTTTTGCTCGAATTGGAGTAACCGAGCCATTTAAAGTGTGTATTATCATTTAAAGTTATGTATTTTGGAGATAAGGCTTATTATGCCTCAGTGAGATAACAATCTCATTCTTGAGATCGAAAAAAATCCCTAGAGAGAGAGAGAGAAGAGGAAAGGAATAAGAGAAAGAAGAAAAGCTCGGGGATTCTGAAAAATACGCAATTTCGAGGAAGATTCAACCTCTACAACTTTGAGGCAAGTGATTAAACTTGCTAAATAATTCTCGTGTATCATTTATTTCATGATTTGTGGATAAAATTATGGATTTTGGGATAATATGTCAAAACCTATATTTTGGGTTAAATCTTACACTTGATGTGTATACGATGGATTTAAGGTTCTAAATTAGTATGGTTGAGTTATTTGATGAGTATTAATGTTATAAACATGATTGGTTTGAAGATTTGTGGTTAGAAATTAGTATTTTAGGTTTTTGGAAAGTTGGACTTCATCCTAAAAGAATGGTTGGCTGAGGTATCTGCTATGGCTGGTCGACCGCGACCAAGGGTCCGGTCGACCGTGCCTCAAGGGAAAAGTCTACTGCCTTCTTTTTTAGGCAAATTTGGAAACTGCGCTCGACCGGGGGTCAGGGGCCGATCGATCGGTCCTCTATTTTTGGTCCAAGTTTGGGATTTCAAGTTTAACCACTTTATTTTGGGTTTGTATTTATGGACCTTCATAGTTATTGTATCATAGAGGGTTAGGTGATTATATCAAGGGATTGATGACCTTAGGAAGGTAAGGAGATGTTTGGGGTCTATTTTAGAATGGATTTGAGTCTGTAATTCCTCTCTCATTAAGGAAATAGGAGAAGAATTAGTAGAGAATTAGATGATATACTGGGGTGATATTGAGTTATTGCGAGAGAGTACGCGTATGAGTTATCGTATCGATTTAGTGGCGAATCCTCCTAGCGTGAAGATTTATATTTGGGGGATAATGTTTGTTGATCGGTGTGTATTCGGATATAGGGGGTATCCTTAATGTTGATTGAATTGGGAGAATTTTCATACCTGTAGGTGTGAGGGATGAGTAAGTTTCAAGTGAGGGGTTGGTATATGAAATAAATTGGGAAGGAATGTGAGTTAGCAACGGTTATTATATCGAGAGTAATATTCTTATATATGAAGTTACTTATTTTATACATATGAGCATAAAAGAGTATGTATACCTATATGGTGTAATGTAAATACCTTGGGTGATGGTTTTCCTTTATATGATGTGATTGTATATATATCTAGTGTGAATGATGGATATATATTTATTGATTGAGCATACCCTCTAGTGCTATCATGGGAAGTTTCGCGTTGTGGGTGAGGCCCCTGGCTTGAGGAGAAGGGTGAGTATAGTCCCCAGGTTATAGTCGTCCTTTATTTATTGTGTGATTTTATTTTGGGTGAGAAGTCTTGCGTATGATTCATTCTCACTTCAGGTTTGGAACTATGACCGCTTCCTATACGTTGTGATTTCTTTTATTACCATGGAGGTGTAAGAATAATTCGATATATGGTAACCCGGGATAAAGAGAGTAATTACTGGAAGATGATCGCATTGTGATGTATTTTATATCAATAAATGATTGGGTTTTGGATATTTATATGTACGCTAAGAGTGTCATGTGAACTTAAGTGTTGGGATTGAATCATTCTGCTTTGTAACTAGAGTAATGTTATTAACCCTAAATGGTTCAGAGAATTATCTTATTTATGTGATTAGATATTATTGCTCCCCATATGTATTCGTAGTTATGTGTGGGGTACTGAGGGCATAATAGACCTCAACGACCAACATTGCCAAGGAGTAGTATATCGAGGGGTTCCTTATTTGGATTTCGCTTTGCGAGACGTCCCACGCACGAAACGCAGTGCAATGTTGAGAGTTGTGAGAAGTTTAGTCCTTAGAATTTAGATGCTAATAACTCTTGTAAGTTAATATTTAGAATCCAATACATTTTAGTAAGAGTATATGTATAGGTATATTTATATGGTAAGTAAGTTGCGACGCACAATTTGGGTTATGGAAGAATCGGTAGTTTATGGTTATGTTTTAGATTGGGTTATGCGATTGTAGATTTGGGCGTAAGTTATATTGTTTTTGACCCTAGGAAGTGTTCAGAATCCATTTGAGAATCATGTGCATACGTTTAGGTGCACGCTCTAGTTGAGGGGTAAGTTGGATTTTCACGAGAGTGCAACTCCACTTTAATCATGATATAGTTCATTTAAAATTATTATGCATTTTAATCCACTTGCTAAAATGTTTTCATACCTCGGGCTCTGACCCGTTTTTATTTTTCTCTTGCTATGCATATATTGTATTATTTTTGGTGTTCTTCTGCAAGGATGCCAATGATGCTTTCTATCCAGGGTATTCGTGGAATCGTAGAAGATGCGGACTCTTGTGGGATTTTGTTATAGCCGTTTCATATCTTTTCTAAATCTAGATTTGGATTTAGTTTGTATATCAGGTTTACACCCATGAGTAGTAGTTGTAGTACTTATATATTTCTTTTTTCAGATGTTGTATTGTCTATAACCTGACAGCATATTCGGGTATTTCCTTTTATGTATTTTAGGTATACTATAGAACTATTATCTTTATCATAGCATGTGTGTGTTCATTATCATGTTTAGTAGTTTTTCTATTGTTGGTTGGTTATTTCATTGTATGTTTTAAAATTTTTTGGCACCCTCTTTTTAAAGTATTGGGTAGTTACCTATGTTTATTTTAGTATCGTCAGTAGATACTAAGAATGATCCACTTGAGACTCTTGATTAATTATAGTATAGGGCTGGACACCCGTGATTATTTTAAGCGGGGAATCACAAGTGGTATCAGAGCATTAGGTTCTAGTGTTTTTAGCATCTGTGTGGGTTTTTTGTGTTCTTCTGTATGCATTCTTGACGTAGAGCCCTATTATTAGGACTGTTGTGTTCATTACGTCTATATTTTCTTCTGTGATGCGTAATCACTTGAACGGAGTTCTAATACAGTTTTTCTTGTTTCAGATGCCAGCAAAAAGAGGTCGTCCAGATAAGTCAAACAAAGGGGCTGAGAATATGGAACTCCAAATGCCTCAAGGGACTATGACCACAGCCGAAGTTGACAATATTATGGCCTAAGTAGTAACTGCGCCCATTTCTGTGATGGAACGTCAACCTATAGCTCAAGCAGCCTAAGCCCACCTAAGGCCATCAATGTGGTAAAGAGTGAGGGAAGATTTTAGGAAAGGCCATCCTCCAAAATTTTCTGGGGAAACCGATGCATTAGTTACAAGTCATTGGAAGAAGAGTATACAAAGGAACCTTCGAATGGTTGAATGAAGTGAGGTGTAGAAGTAGTTTCTCACCACCTTTAAATTAACGGGAGTAGCTCTTCAATGGTGGGAGTCAATCACCACATCAGAGTAGAGAGATGCATTGCCCATAGTAGATTTTTGGTAACTCTTTGACCAAAAGTATTTTCCTTTCGCAATCCAGAAGGAAATGAGGATGAGATTGTTGGATATGTTTCAAGGTGATCGAACGGTGGTCGAGTACGAAGAAGAATTTACTCGATTGGAAAATTTAGTGCCCGATGAGGTAAATAAAGAGGATAAGAGAATAGTGAAGTTCGTGGGAGGTTTATAATGGATAATTCAACTACACTTGATAGGGAACCCAACATTATTGACTTTTGCCGAGGTAGTGAATGCGGCATTGTTACAGTGTTAGGAATATTGTCTTCGTTCGCAAGGGGTAAGAACTTTAGAGACTCAGGTTCATCAAGTAAGTTTTGATATGAGGATGATAGTGAAGAAAAATGGTATGAACAGGATTATCGAGGGATGCAACAGCATTTTGTTCCTCAGGATGGGTAGGGAGGATTTTTTGGTAGATGTTTCTTTTGTAGAGAAATAGGCCATAGGAAGAGAGATTGTCCCGAAAGAGGTAGAGGGACACTTTTTGAGTAAGTTTTAGATGTGCAACCCCTACAACAGATCATAGGCTAGTTTGGGCCAGAGGACTTTGAGCAGGAACCCATCGATGGCGGGATGCAGTCAGATTAGAGAGGTAATTTGTAAATTATTATTATTTTCCTTTGTGGTTAGGATTATGTTTTGAGGAGCATTGGTAGTATCACTTGTAAGATTTTAATGAGTGGTTAGTTGTTATAACCCTATTTATGTATGGAATGACCCGAAAGGGAGGAATGAGCAAGTAAGGCTCTTAGACGATATCTTTTGGGAAAATAGATTGTCATGTGATGTGCTAGTAGAGATATATGACTTTTTTTATCGTAGGAACAGTTGAAAAGCGTTGAGTAGTAACGGTAAAGCTATCATTTTGTATTCATTCTAGACTTATGTATTTGTAATGTTCCAGTTATGGAAGAGCCTAGTGTATGACAATGTTTTGTCATGAGGTAAAGGATTCTTATTACGGAAGAGGTTCAGTGTTTGGTGGGCTATTGTTGAGCTAGGGATTTTAGCTCATGGTTGTGTTAGTTTTGAGAACTGTATGTGGTATGAATATTGTATTTGTTAGCGCCTTGTGTCTCGGGCATAAGGTATTTGATTTGGATGTCGAAAGGCATAAATTGTTTTTTTAAATAAAATTACTTTATAGGCCTTCGGGTAATATCAAAATGATTTAAAAAATATTTTCCTTAAACTTTAGTCCCAATCTAAATGATATCAATCCCTGATAAAGCTACATAGTAGTGTATTGGGAGGGTTCCTTGTTTGGATTTTGCTTGCGAGACCTCCCTCGCATGAAAGTAGCGAATGTCAGGAATTGAGAAGAGTTAAATCTTAGGACATTTCAAATTTTTATATAATTAATATGTTGTTATGGATTAATTTGTTTCAAGTTATTATACGATTTGAGGCTAAGTGAAGCCGGGTTATGTTTATATGAGTTGAGCTCGGGTACATGGCGTATGGGAGCCCTGGTTAGCAGATGGGTATTTAATTAAAATGATTCGTCGCGAGAATTGGGAGGAAGAGGTATAGTGATCTTTAAGGTAGGTGTCTTAGGATCTAGTTGAGGTTTGGAGTACTAGGCTTAGCTTAAATTTCGAGGAGGAAATTCTTTTAAGGAGGGAAGTATGTAATACCCCATGATTTTTAGGTTAGTAATGTAATTATTTTGGGGGAAATACATATTTTATTTATATTCAAGAATTTTAATTTGGCAAATGAGGTCAAAATTTGAGGATGTTAGAACGTATTTCGAATGACAATTCTGAGTATGCGGTTGACCCCGGATGGGTCGAGATAGTTGAAATGATTGTACTTGGGTCTTATTTGGGTTCCAGAATATTTTTAAGTTCGGTTGGATGGAATTGGAGTAACTGAGCCATTTAAAGTGTGTATTATCATTTAAATTTGGGTATTTTGGAGATAAGGCTTAGTAAGCCTCCGTGAGATAACAATCTCATTCTTGATATTGAGAAAAGGCCCTAGAGAGAGAGAGAGAGAGAGAGAGAGAGGAAAGGAAGAAGAGAAAGAAGAAAAGCTTGGGGATTCCGACAACTACGCGATTTCGAGGAAGATTGAACCTCTACAACTCTGAGGCAAGTGATTAAACTTGCTATATAATTCTTGTCTATCATTTATTTCATGATTTGTGGATAAAGTTATGGATTTTGGGATAATATGTCAAAACCTATATTTTGGGTTAAATCTTACATTTGATCTATATATGATGGATTTAAGGTTGTAAATTAGTGGGGTTAAGTTATATGATGCGTATTAATGTTAGAAACATGATTGGGTTGAAGATTTGTTGTTAGAAATTAGTATTTTGGGTTTTTGGAAAGTTGGACTTCATCCTAAAAGAATGGTTGGCCGAGGTATCTGCTATGGCCAGTCGACAGGGGGCCGGTTGATCGCTCCTTAAGGGAAAAGTCTATAGCCTTCTTTTTTAGGCAAATTTGGAAATTGCGATCGACCGGGGGTCCAGGGCCGATCGACCGGTCCTCTGTTTTTAGTCCAAGTTTGGCATTTCAAGTTTAACCTCTTTCTTTTGGGTTTATATTTATGGACCTTCTTAGTTATTGTATTATAGAGGGTTAAGTGATTATATCAATGGATTGATGACCTTAGGAGGGTGAGGAGATGTTTGGGGTCTATTTCAGAATGAAATTGAGTCTGTAATGCCTCTGTCATTAAGGAAGTAAGAGCAGAATTAGTAGAGAATTAGATGATATATTGGGGTCATGTTGAGTTATTGCGAGAGAGTACGAGTTTTAATTATCGTATCAATTTAGTGGGGAATCCTCCTAGCATGAAGATTTATATATTGTGGGATAATGTTTGTTGATCGATGTGTATTCCGATATAGAGGGTATCCTTAATGTTGAATGAATTGGGAGACTTTTCATACCCAAAGGCGTGAGGGATGAGTGAGTTCCAAGTGAGGGGTCATCATATCAAATAAATTGGTAAGCTATGAAAGTTAGCAACGGTTAGTATATCGAGAGTAATATTCTTATATATGAAGTTACTTCTTTTATGTGTACGAGCGTACGATACCTTTATGGTGTAATGTAAATACCTTGGGTGATGGTTTGACTTTATATGATGTGTATATATCTAGTGTGAATGATATATATATATATATATATTGTGCGACCATACCCTCGAGTGCTATCATGGGAAGTTGTGCAATGTGGATGAGGTCCCTGGATTGAGGAGCAGGATGCGTATAGTCCCCAGGTCATAGTCATCCTTTATTTATTAAGTGATTTTATTCTGGGTGAGAAGTCTTGGGTATGATTCGTTCTCACTTTAGGTTCGTAACTATGACCGCTTCCTATATGTTGTGATTTGTTTTATTACCATGGCGGTGTGAGAATAATTTGATATATGGTAACCCTGGATAAAGATAGTAATTCCTGGAAGATGATACCATTGTGATGTATTTTATATCCATAAGTGATTGGGTTTTGGATATTTATATGTACGCTAAACGTTTTATGTGTACTTAACTGTTGGGATTGAATGATTGTGCTTTGTAACTAGAGTAATGTTATAGACCCTAAATGGTTCAGAACATTATCTTATTTATGTGATTAGAGATTATTTCTCCCCATATGTATTAGTAGTTATGTGTGGGGCACTGAGGGCATAATGGACTCAACGACCAACATTGTCAAGGAGTAGTGTATCCGGGGTTCTTTGTTTGGATTTCGCTTTGCGAGATGTCCCACACACGAAATGCAGTGCAATGTTGAGAGTTGGGAGAAGTTTAGTCCTTGGCATTTAGATGCTAATAACTCTTGTAAGTTAATATTTCGAATCCAATACATTCTAGTAAGTGTATATGTATAGGTATATTTATATGTTAAGTAAGTTGGGACGCACAATTTGGGTTATGGAAGAAATAGAAGTTTATGGTTATATTTTAGATTGGGTTACGCGAGTGTGGATTTGGATGTAGGTTAGATTGTTTTTTCCCCTAGGAAGTGTTGGGCATCCATTTGAGGATCATGTGCACACGTTTAGGTGCGCGCTCTAGTTGAGGGGTAAGTTGGATTTTCCGGAAAGTGCGAATCCACTTTAATCATGATATAGTGCATTTAAAATTATTATGCATTTTAATGCACTTGCTAATATGTTTTCACACCTCGGTCTCTGACCCATTTATATTTTTCTCTAGCTACGCATATATTGTATTATTTTTGGTGTTCCTTCGCAATGATGCGAATGATGCATTCTATCCAGGTTATTCATGGAGCCCTAGCAGATGCGGACTGTTGTGAGATTTTGTTATAGCCATTTCCTATCTTTTATAGATCTATATTAGGATTCACTTTGTATATCGGGTT
Source organism: Sambucus nigra (assembly GCA_949130495.1). NCBI lineage: Eukaryota > Viridiplantae > Streptophyta > Magnoliopsida > Dipsacales > Adoxaceae > Sambucus > Sambucus nigra. The sequence continues at coordinate 401,781,032 of OX422220.1, forward strand.
TACACCCATGAGTAGCGGTTGAAGTACTTTCATATTTCTTTTCTCAGATGTTGTATTGTCTGTGACTCGACATCATATTCAGGTATTTCCTTTTATGTATTTCTTGTATATTATAGAACTATTCTCTTTTATCATAGCATGTGTGTTCATTATCATGTTTAGTAGTTATTATGTTGTTGGTTGGTTATTGCATTATATGTTTAATAGTATTGGATAGTTAGCTATGTTTATTTTAGTACTGTCAGTAGATGCTGAGAATGATACACTTGAGATTCCTTATTAATTATTGTATAGGGTTGGCCACCCGTTATCATTTTAAGTGGGGTGTCACATTTTCCTTATCTCTCTATCTCTCTCCCTCTCACCCTCTCTATCTAGTTTTAGGTATGTGGTTTAAAAATCAATATTTGAAATCATTGTTTGCATCTGGACCCCAAGATATTGAATTAAGTTCAGAGATAAACTATTTAATTTAGAGTCGGGATATAGACTTGGGAAATAATTAATTTCGGGCCAAGTGAATCGAGTCCGGGTTTGTTGGTAATTATAGGCAGAAATAATTGGGAAATTTGTAGAAATAAATGTGTGACACATTGTAGGCGAATATGTGGGAATGATATTATGAGATGTAAAATGGACCAAGTGAGCGAGTCCGGGTATGTTGGTTAAGTGACATCAAAGTATTAAATTATTTATTGAGGGAAAGTAATTAGTTTGGAGTCGGAACATAGACTCGAGAAATCTTAAGTTACGGGCCAAGTAAGTGAGTCCGAGGATAATGGTTGGGTGACACCAAGTTATTAAATTAATAGGTGTGATAATTAATTTAATTAGAGTCGGATTGTAGACTCGGGTATAATTAAATTAATAGGTGTGATAATTAACTTAATTGGAGTCGAATTGTAGACTCGGGTAGAATTAAATTAGTAGGGGTGATAATTAATTTAATTGGAGTCGGATTGTAGACTCGGGTAGAATTAAATTAATAGGGGTGATAATTAATTTAATTAGTGTCGGATTGTAGACTCGGGTAGAATTATATTAATAGGGGTGATAATTAATTTAATTAGAGTCCGATTGTAGACTCGGGTAGAATTAAATTAATAGGTGTGATAATTAATTTAATTAGAGTCGGATTGTAGACTCCGGGAGATCCAAATTGTTTTCTTGAAGAAACTCTTTTAATAACACCAATGAAAACACAAATTGTGTTAAAAATGTTTTTGAATAAGAAATTTTAGTTACTTAGGATCTTAAATGTTTAAACGAAATTTAAACACCCATAGTAGTGATAGAAAGAGTAAAGCAAGTATAAAAAATATTCACACACAAGACAGTATTTGAACGTGGTAAAACCCCAATCAAACTAGGGAAACATCCAAAACTCTATCTACAGAGTAAAATAAAAAAATTCCACTAGAATGAGTTTTTAGAGTACAAGCTATTAACGTATTATACACACAGATCAGACCTAATCTAAGTCAAGAAATTATACCAACACTCCTACTATTTCTCTGATTTTTCTGGCTCTGATGGTTTTCTTTAACGTCCTCTAAGATGAACTTCTTTGCCCATTCTTTACGTCGACTCTTTTGGTAAAAATCTCTTTACCAACACAACTTTAGTGATGTTGTGTGAAAGTGTAGTGAAGTGATGTGCCTAATACATGCGTGAAACTCACTCACATTTATACACACAATATTCTTACAAATTACATATTTGTTCTAAATATGACATGCAAGAGTCAACGATACTAAGATTTGATTTTCCTTTTTGAAAACCCTAATTTATAGATCTTGATCTTTGGATGAATCTGTTTAAAACAAAGATTCTTTCAAACTTATTTATGTACAAGTTTTCCAAAATAAAAAAACCCACGTATGAAAACCTTTATAAAATCTAAACTCAGTTTTTTTTAAAAGGGATTTGTTGGGTAATTTTTTGACAAAAACGTTTGAGAACAAAAACCCAATCGAAAGATGATTTCTACTTGAAGAAATTAGTCCTAACAACTAACGTGACTATATCTCTATTAGTTAGATATACAAATCTCAATAGAGTGAGACGAGATCAAGACTCGGTGAAGTGTTGGACAAGAGATAAAAACCGGAGAAGTTTTTTAATACGATCAAACATGAAACCCTTAAACTCTCAAAATATTTTTTGGGAAAAATTGGACAAAGTTTCATTTGGATTTCTCTCTCTGTCTACAATTATTTCTTTATATTCTCTCTCTCTCTCTCTCTCTCTCTCTCTCTCTCTTTTATTTCTCCTAACTCTCAAACTCTCCAAAGATTGTAAATGAAATACCCTAAGGCCCTATTTATAACGGACATTGGAAGGATCTGGAAAGGGGTTCAAAATCAAGGGTCGGGATTACTTCGAGAAAACGGTTGTAAATCGTGTGGCTGACAATGAACTGCACTTAAACGTTCTCTGATTGGTCCATTTAGGTGAGACTTGGATTAAGCTAAAACACATGAAGGCCATTGATTAATATAAACCAACGCTCAGGATATAATCTCAGGTATGTGAGAGTGAGAAAACCCAATCTCAGCCATCAACAGTGCAACACGTGTAAGGTGTAGATAAAGTTAAAAACACATGTTTTGGATGTTTTTAAAATATCAGTTTCTACTGTAATATTCTCTGTCGCTTTTGGATTCTACCTAAGGGTATTTTAGGAATTTTAATATATTTCAAATAAGCCCAAACATTTTTCTAAAACAAATTTTAATTGTTTAAAAATAGATTTTAAATGTTTAAAAAATTCCTAAATTTTTTTAAAAATAGTATAAAATGATTTTAAGCCAATGTGAACACACTCACCCCTTACACACACAAAATGAAGAATAAATTCAGCCCTAGGCATAAAGTTGTGTTGGATATACTACCTTTTCAATCCTTGAAGTTGTTGATGTAGATCATGAAGAGGCTTGAGGTTTAGGGTTGAATATAGGATGACACAATTTTGTCTCTATTTCCAAACTAGATAAGCTCATATATTTTAGACTCAAGTGAGTCGTATATACAGTGTGCTTCAATATAAAGTCTTATCATCTTCCTAAATGGAACACTTAAAAAATGACGAATCGCAGTGTCGAGCCAGTTCGGCTAAAAATGATAGACCCTCTGCAAATCATGGAGAGCCTGAAGAAGGAAGTCCTGGAACTAGTTAAATCAGTAGGTGGAGTTGATAAGAAATCATGGATATGATTTTTGGGGGCCTTCAAGTTGAAGAATGTAAGACTGTTAATGTTGAACACACTCTTAGACGTGAAAATCTCACGATGATGCTCAAGGATCATCTTCAGTACCTCCCGCTCGTGACTCATAAATATCTTGGGTCGCTCATCGCGCCATATGTCCCTCATGATGGCCTCAGGAGCCTCTACCTCAATTTCATTACAACATGTGTTGCGAGACTCCAGCTTAGAAGGGAGGTAAAAGTACTCACCTGAACCGGCATCACCATTTGAATGAGAGTCCTCAGAACTCTGCACCTCCTAATTAGCATCCTCTATAGGCTCACTCATAGGATCCTGAAAATTAGAAATATTAGAAGTGTTAATTCAAAGAAATAAAGATAAGTAGATAGAGGCCTTCAGTCAGGAAAGAAATAGGGAGCAAAGAGCTTACCCCCAAGACTATAGGGGTAAGTATACTACTGCCAGAGTGAGAGGGTCCTACTGGGCATTGGATGCCGACCTAATAGAAAAAAAAAGCAAAGATATCATCAATAGGTTTCTTAGAACTAAAAATGAAATTTTTTAAGAAATAATTAAAAGTAAGTTAGGTATGACAGTTTAATACATGAGGAGTGTGCATCACAACACTCTCAACTTGTTCCACGAAATTAGGAACGATCGCCTCACTAACCTGAAAATAATAAAACATAAGTGTGATATCGATCACACTTTTATAGTAAAATCAAGAAAGAAAGGGGAAGTGGAAAGGAGAAAAGGGAATAACGGTATAATACCTCTCCCACAGCTATTTCCCAAGGTTTTCCACAATTATCGAAACAATCGTAGAACTATCCTAAAAACAAGGAAATAGGTGAAGTGTTAGTGAACCCTTTCATAGAAAAGAAAGTTAAAAAAATATAGGATGCCAAACATACCAGGGTAGTCTCTTCTAGGATGCTAGCCAAGGGTTCCACAGGTGCAGGAACTAACACAGTGCTAATACGAGAACCAAGATATAGATATCGCAGATAGAGGGACCACATCTACAAGTATGTAAGAAAGATTTAAAGATTCTCATGCATAAGGAAAAGAAAAGAAGCCCAAACATAATGAATTGATATGTGTAAAAATTACCTGGGGAGTCATTGCCCTGGAAGTCACAACAGGTCCTGCCCGCAGGTAATAGGACCTCAGCTATACTATCCTGGTGGAAAATAAAAATAGATAAGTGTTAGAAAAAGTGTGGAACAGAAAAAGATACTCTTATGAAGGAAATACATTGTACCTGTGGTGTTGTCTCCACAAGAATCACTGCAGGACCTATAGGACTTATAGGACTTATAGGTGATGCCTCAACAGTGCTAGTCTAAGGACTAAGAAATGAATAAAAGTCAGCATAGAAGGTTGCAAAATAAATATAAAGGAGGACAAAAGATCAATATAATATTTGGAGGGTCACCTCCGCAGCACTCACAGCAGCAGCCGTAGATAAAGAGGTCTCACTAGTACCACCCTATGAATGAAGAAAGATGCCATGCATGTAAATTTCAAGTAGGTACCGGGAGTGGCACGATGATGGTTCTTCCACCTAAACCTATAGTGGAAGAAGCCTCAATAACTACAGGGACCATTAAGAAATGGTTAGAGAAGTGACCGACGATGTAGTGTCGTGAATCGGAATAATTGATGCAATAGTGGTATCCGTTCATCAACAAGTATGCAAGAAATGAATGCTCCCAAAGAAAAAATAATGTTAATGGAATGGTTAATACCTGAGATGATCCAATAACTTGTGAGACAGGCTCATTGGAAACGATAGTAAAGATCGGCTGCGTAGGAAATGGATGAATCTCGGGCCCATTATCCATAGGCACACAAACCAGGGGGATAGATATCCTCCCTGAGGGTGATAGCCCTCTAGTAGAAACCCCAATGGGAAAAATTATCCCTCACGTAGAAGAGGGGACAAGTGAAAGAGAACCCTATAAAAAGAACTAGACAGGTGCAATAAAGACATATTAATTCAAGCAAAGAAAATACTGGAAGTAAGAAAGTGTCAAAATTACCTCGAGAGATGAAGTGGAAGGTTTAGCTATAGAGATACCTACTACAGAAGAAACATTATGTAAAATCGTGTGGCTAAAAGGCATAGTTCTCTTCAAGTGTCTAGAGAAAAACTGCATTAAGATAAACTTAAATGCGTTGGATGATGGTTCAACTTAAAACTAATTAACAAATTTTAAAAACCAAAGTGAAATAAACTTATAACACACACATAATTCAAATTTCACTTAAACCATATTAACCAATCCAAGTCCTAGAATTTTTCCTAAGTCGTATTTTTCAATCTTAGCAAGTTAGGTCAAACTAAATTTTATCACATTCAAATAAAATGACTTGAATTAAATTAACTAAACATTACAAAATATTAATTTGCACCAAATTAAATAATGTGTGACAATTAAAACCAATTTTATCTTGAATTACCTAAGCATGCGTTCTAAGTTATTATGCAAGATAAAAGTAAATCAATCACACTATGCCACAATGTACGAGGAAAAACCCACAACGGGAAACAACCTCGGACGACCCTAGAGAATGTTCAAAAATTCTTTTTAAGCCCAGAAACTTTATATACTTTATATATAAGTTTTAATAGAAAACATTCTGAAAACAAAACACAGTTTTAAAAACTTAACACCTAATAAAAACCGTTCCAAGCTCATATATATATATATATATATATATATATATATATATATATATGTATATATGTAATGCATTCATACCTTGGGATCATGGAACCACATTGACGACGTAGAAATGAGGCACTTAAACTCGGCATTTTGTTGAAGCTTTATACACTTGGCCGCTACGTCTTCAACAAACACGTCATAGGCTTGAAAGATGATTAATATAATCTATCCTATAACTCAAACGTTTATGTCCGGAATGGAGCCAAAACTACAAAGGACTCAATTAGAAATTTGTGTGCTTACAAATCTCCCCCGTTGGCTATTCCGGGACAAAAACTAACAAAAATCCTAAAGGGCCGTCAAGCTCTACTAGACTGACAAAAAAATCCCACCCAAAATAAAAATACAATGCTTGACTAAACAACCCAAAGGATCAACAATCTTTGCCGTTGAAAGTTGCCGCTTTATAAAATAATTCCTGCACACTTAAGCAAACAGATTACACGTATAGGGAATATCAAAATATTTAATGCAAGTAAAGTAACTACTCCCCCTAAATTAATTCGCTCCCTTTATCAAGTATGAACAACTTATAAAGATGTCTCCCCCTAAGATAAATCTTCCTTAAACTAAGATATGATAATAATAGGATTAGATACTTCTCCCCTATCATTCTCCCCCTTTTTGTTCAGGAATAGACAAAGACTTAAAGAATAAAACATTGACTTATCTCCCCTAAATAAAGCATATACACCCTCTAAATTAAATAAGGGATAAATAGAATGGGATAACAAGCTAAAACAAGTAATTGTTCATATAGTGATGAGAACGTTAAAGCATATGGGCAGCAAAAATTCAACGAATCCAACAAATAACAACATAGACCAATAAGGATGCAATAAAATGATAGCAATATGATATATATAAATTATTAAGCATGTGATATCAACAAATAAAAAGTAAAATGGATACCAAGTATGAATTAAAGTATATATGGATTAGAAATCAAAGCAAAGACTAAACAAAAATATCAAATATATGTATACATAATATATACCAAAGAGACTCAAGTACACATATATAGATATAAACACACAAATGACACACACAAAATATAATAGGAGTCTTCTACACTCGTATGGAAAAAATGTGTCATATGGAAATGGAAGTGTTGGGTTGTGAACTAGTAACGATTAAATTGAGACCCAATCACTTAAAACATGTTCACGGAGTTCTCAATTAATTGCAAACTTCATCACATTTGAATATAACATCATGTGACAATATAAATTGAACTCAATGAACAAACATACACAATGCATACAAGCCTAGTATGTTGATGATTCTACAAACCAATAGAGTCATGACATTGAAAGTGCAACTAGGATAAACGGACATTGTGCAAACCGTTGATATATCATCCAATCTGCCTCAATAAGCATATATTAATTTTGAATGAATATATCAATCAAACATAGGCCTTGGCAATTATGTTTCTTTTTAATGCCATATTTTCTGTTTTTAGGCCTTTGGACCACGTATTTCTTTTAGGTTCATTTCAAACGGTGGCTTACAATCGCAAAGGATTATTATTCCTTTCGGAGCCCTTCCCCGTGCACATTTATATTTATCATGTTTTCATTTTTCACACAAATCTCACATGCAACGGATTTTGACATGCACTAGTCCTCTTATGTCACAAATATGTAGATGACAAGATTGGTAGGAGAACACTTCACAAAGCTCAAATATACATATAAAGTTAAAATTTCAAAAGAGCTCTTGCATGTGTGAATAGAGGCATATAAAAATAGAATCCATTTAATCAACAAAAAATCCAACTACTCCATGTAAGCATGGTAAAGAACATAATAAGGATTAAAAATCTAAACCAAAAGTTCTAGCCACATGAGAGTGTAAAAGATGGGATTTAAACACAAGTGTATGCCACAAAAAGTGTGTCAAACTAAAATACACACAAAATAAAATCTTTTCGAGTTTTTGAAAATTTTTAACCAAAAATAAAAAGTATATACTCAAAAGACAAACAAAAATCATTTGAATTTTTCATTAAGCTTAAATTACCAAGAGATAAAATCAAAATGATAAACAAAAATCTTTTTGTATTTTTCATTTAATGCAAACAAAATGAAGGAAACATAATACAAAAGATAAACAAAAATCATAATTCTAGCATGTGATAAGCATGGAGCATAGACTAGAAAATGATTAAACAAGCATACATTTAGCATGTGAATATAGCATGAAGTACAAAAGCTAAAGTATGCAAACAAAACTAACACATTCAACCTTTATATTTTGCAAGGGAGGAAGCATGTGAAAGTAAATGAGAATCAAAAACCCTATTATGCAAGGCAACCAAGTCGGATTTCCTAACCCAAATTAATGAAGAATGACAATCTTGGGGTGTAGGAATTTTAAATACCTTGGTTGCTTTACGTTCGGATTTTCTAGGAATTCGTTTAAGATCAAAACAAAATTTCCTTAGATAACCTTTTCGACCACAATGTGTACAAGTAAAAACATGTCGAAAAGATTTACCTACGGAGTGATCTCTAAAAGCTTTCCTAGTAGATTCTCCTAAAACGTTAGTCTTGGCTTTATGAGTAGATTCATTACAAGTATTGAAGCCTAAACCACAAGTGTCATTTTTAATTTGGATCGTTCCTAATATTTTATCTAATTTTTCCGAACGACGCTCCAAATCAAATTTGACATTACTAGAGTCTTTTAATTTATTTTGCAATTCTAAAAAGTTACACTCTAATAAAACATTTTGCTCTTAAAAAGAAAAAAGATCCTTTTTCAAGGATTCCATTAAACCCCTAAGGCTATCTCTCTCACCTTTTATATATTCAGGCTTCTCTATAAGAGCTTTCTCTTGTGTCCTAAGGTCTTCAACCAACAGACTATTATCAACGACCTTGACACGCTCACGTAAACTAGCTTCTAACTTCAAATTAGCTTATTTTAATTTAATTGATTCTTTATAAAGTTCTTGAAAAGCATTTTGAAGTTCACTCACATTAACCTCTTCTTCATTTTCACTCTCTCTTTCTTCTCCACTCTCACTATCTTAAAAAACAAGGGAATCAAAAACTTTAACCTCGGAAGTGTCATGTGTTTGAGTATCTTCATGAGAAGATTCACTTTCGGTGCTCACATGACTAGCCATAAAAGCCACAAAGTTAGGATTAGTGGGGGAATCGGGTCCCTTTTCCTTATCACTATCACTAAGGGTTGCATTATATGAAATGGGTCGTTTACCCTCTTTCCTTTGTTTAGTGGGGCACTCAGAAGCCCTATGGCCATAACCCTCACAACCAAAACACCTATTTGACTCGTCCCTATTTAATTGTTCATTAATGGGTTTAGGGATCTTTTCTGCTTTGTCATACTTAGAAGTTTCAAATTTCTTAAAATCATTTTTAAATTTGTCTTTGTTAAATTTAAGAAACTTTCTAAATTTTTGAGCAAACAAAGCCATGTCTTCCGAGTCACTATCACTCTCGCTCTCGCTCTCTACTACTTGTTTGACCTCTTTTCGGGCTTTTAAAGCAACGCCCTTTTCAATTTTCTTTTCAGTTTTAGAGGGGAACATGTCTAGTTCATAGGTTTGTAAATCACCTACGAGCTCTTCTAATTTCATAGAGGCTAAAGTTGGTAAAGAATTTAAAATAGTCACTTTTGGAATAAATCTATCGAGTAGGGACCTTAAAATTTTCTTTACTACTCGGTTGTCGAGTATTTTCTCTCCCAAGTTAAAAGATGAATTAACAATATCGGAAAGCCTAGCATAAAATTCATCAAAGGTTTCTTTTTTATTCATTTTGATAGTTTCAAATTGAGTGGTGAGGTTTTGGTGTTTCGAAGCTTTAACGACACTTATACCTTCGTGAGTGAGTTGTAGAATATACCAATCTTCTTTAGCGGTCTCACATGTCATAATGCGTTGGAATTCATCCGGTGTGACAATGCTAAATAAGGCATTTAAACCACGGGAATTAAAATTTGAAAGTTTAAATTCACCCTCACTCCATCTATCGGCGGGTTTGGGAACACGCTCATTATCTACTAACTGAGTAGGTGGGGACCACCCATTAACAAAAGACATCCAAAATCTCTCGTCGATAGATTTTAGTGTCGATTTCATTCGCACTTTCCAATACGCGAAGTTAGAACTATCAAAAATAGGAAATTTAGACAATGGGGAAAATTCCATTTTATCCGAAAATATTTAAATGATTTTAACGAAGTAATTTATCGTTTTTGGCTCTGATAACAATTTGAAAACGCCCGAGGGGCCCCCGATTTTTAAAATCTTTGTTTTAAAATCAATATATTTCCTTTTTATGAATAGATGCGGAAGCATTAGATGATGGTTCGACTTAAAACTAATTAACAAATTTTAAAAACCAAAGTGAAATAAACTTATAACACACACATAATTCAAATATCACTTAAACCATATTAACCAATCCAAGTCTTAGAATTTTTCCTAAGTCGTATTTTTCAATATTAACAAGTTAGGTCAAACTAAATTTTATCACGTTCAAATTAAATGACTTGAATTAAATTAACTAAACATTACCCAATATTAATTTGCACCAAATTCAATAAACGTGGGACAATTAAAACCAATTTGATCTTGAATTACCTAAGCATGCATTCTAATTTATTATGCAAGATAAAAGTAAATAAATCACACTATGCCACGATGTACGAGGAAAGATCCACAATGGGAAACAACCTCGGACGACCCTAGCCTCAAATCCACTAAGTATGGAATTTATAATTACAAGACAAAAGACTTACATCCCACGACTCGATCCCTCTCAAGCCCCGACGCTCCTTCTTGTAAAAACCTCCAACTAAAGAATAACCACGGAGCTCCACCGCAGTCTCGGAATGCACCGATCAAACTTTATGTGGTCATCGTCACCCAAACTCGGAGCCTTTCTCCAAGTGGGTAAATCACGAAAACCACTTCTTCTTTGTGGGATTTAGAAGCAAACCCAAACTTCTCTTCAAACTAATGTAGAGATAAACCCGGTGCCAAACTCCAAGCAAGATGTATATATATAAACTTGGATAAACAAAACTCTGGGTGTAAAACTAAAGTGTATAATAATTTTTCCTTGAAAATTGACACTTTAAAACAATGAACTTTTCCCTAAAACAATTTTGCTCTCAAACAATCTCTAGAGGTTGGTAGGATATGAAAAGTTCAGTTAGAAAAGTTTATTCACGCACATAGATATTCAACAAAAAGATAGTGGGGCAAAACAAGTGGAAAAGTGGGCAAAACTGCCAAAAAAACTATTCCCGCCAAATCTTTTTGGAACGACAAACTCGTTCGAACGAGAACGTCGTTCGAACGAGTTTTCTAATGAAGTTCCAGTATGACCTCATTAGAAGCTCATTATAAATCTCGTTAGAATGACCATCTCGTTCGAATGACATTTTGAAGAAAGTGCAAGTATGCTATAATGGGAAGTCATTGGCAATCTCGTTCGAACGACTTGTGGTTCGAACGAACTCACAAAATGTTCAAAAATTCTTTTTAAGCCCAAAAACTTTATATACTTTATATATAAGTTTTAATAGAAAACATTCTGAAAACTAAACACAGTTTTAAAAACTTAACACCCAATATAAACCGTTCCATGCTCCTATATATATATATATATAATGCATTCATACCTTGGGAGCATGGAACCACTATTGACGACGTAGAAACGAGGCACTTAAACTTGGCATTTTGATAAAGCTTTATACACTTGGCCGCTACGTCTTCAACAAACACGTCATAGGCTTGAAAGATGATCAATATACTCTATCCTATGACTCAAAAGTTTTTGTCCGGAGTTGAGCCAAAACTACAAAGGAATCAATTGGAAATTTGTGTCCTTACAGGGAGGAAGTAATGAACCTATCTATCTAGACTCAGAGAAGAAATGAACATAGAATTACTTTCCCTTAGAAAGGGTTCTCGAACAAGAGGATAATGCGAGGGACCACTCATCTCAACATGAGAAACCTTTGAAGTATCGCAAGACAAAGTTAGTAAAAAACAAAAGCTATGAGAGTTAACGGAATAAAAAGCCAAGTAAAGGAAGTCAAAAAAAGAAAAGAGTTATAGCATCTGGGCGAGCACCATGCCCATATGGAAGGTGCCCATTAGTGGAGCTTATGGCTGAAGGAGAATATATCATGGTATCTTCGCTAGAAGACTTCCTTAAAACTAGTAGTAAATAACAAGAATCAGGATGATGTTCACCGTGAAGGTCAATGTCACTCATGTCATTTGAAGAATATTTTTCATCATCATAAGAAGGAGGGTTTCCATAGTTAATAGGTTCCTCTTAAAATGAGTAATAAGGGGAATTAAAAGGTAAACTATATGAGAGCTAGTTTCACTAAGTAAGGAGGAGTTATCTAGATCACCTTGACCAACTGGAATGGAAGAGCTGGGTGTCTCCTGAGAAGATAATCCCAAGTATTTATGGCATTGCTCGTGAACATTCCAATAAGTATCCTCCACCCCAAGATCACCAGACCCTTTATCTGGAGCAAGAGAAGGAGTATTAGCTTGAAAACCAACCTTTTTCTATTTCTTGCTCGCCCTAGTCCTCAGAAGTGAGGGAGAATAAGCAGGAGTAGCAACATGGGAAGGAATGAAATTTGACACATCTGTGTCAGGGTGTTTCCTTTTGGAAGAAGTTGGTGTTTTGAACTTTCCTTTCCCTTTGGACTTAACAGGCTATGGTTTAGGGTGTTTGGTATAAATGGATTTTTCAAGAAGAGGTCTCACTAGGATTGGGGTGACCTGCTCAAGGGATTTTTTGCCATAGTGTTGTGATGCCACAACTCTTTATGGGTCCTTTTACCCAGGTACTTGTCCTTATTAGGGACTCTAGTAGGGATGGTTTTGTGAGGAACATCCTTCGCACAGTTTTGAATGAGGCCCACCTGCCACTGCCACAAAGTGAACGAGATGCGAGTGAAGGAAGGAAGGTAGTTGAGAGGAGGCACAAATAGACCACCCAAATTTTTAACCTTGAAAATCATCACCTCAAAAGTAAATTTTGAATAAGCCTTAAAGTATAACTACGAAGGGGAAGTTATCGAAAGGTATGGGGGGAATAAATAGCCTGGTCATACGCAAACTATCTCATAACTATCTCTGAGTGGTAAAACTCAACACCTTGACCCATCTCACTCAAGGAAGGAAGGGTTCCTGCAAGTAGCATGGATATCACATCAATATGTGGGAATGAAGAAATAGACTCTATATCAGAGGGTAAGTAGAAGGTGATCCCATCCCTTGAGAAAGACCCCAACGTAAAAGTTTCAACTGCTCGCTTGCAATTTGGGTGGAAGAAAAAATCATCAATATTTGCTATCAGAGGCCCCAAGGGGTGCTTTGGATACTTCTTATACCACCTTGTGATGCGAGCGACCTCACTATGAGATACCCTTACTTCTGGGGCAAGCTGGGGAACTGCTCGAAAGGGAAAGTCATTAGTATGAAGCATTTGGTAAAATTTATGGCATAGTGGAGGCTATAAGATTACTCGACATCAACATGGGCATGATTTAGCCAAGTGTAAATATAACCCAAAGTCAAAGAAAGTCTCGTTGTCCAGCCGAACAATTACTCACGAGGAGAGTCATTTGGACTATAAAAAAATAAAAATCTTCTCAAGAATGTAAAAAAAAATCTTCTAAGTGTGATGGAGAACTAATGTTTGGGCCATGTTGGCTCCTGGACACTTTACTAGAACTTCCCACTTGGACAGTTGCTCAAAATCTTTGAACCAATATATTGTCCATTTGGCAAATGAATGCTTGGTAATACCAGTCTGGTTAATAGCCACATACTTGGAGCATTCACCAAGAGCTGAGTGAAGCTATTACACCATATACTCCTCAAGGGCATCATCCTAACCACCAGTCAAAATTTGATCTCCTAAATAAGGCAAGGCAAGTAGCTCGCAAATGTCCTCCAAGGTTATAGTGAATTCACCCCACCCTGTTATAAACGTATGTGAATATCTACTCCAGTAAGAGGCTAATAGATTGAAAGTAGAGGCATTCTTAGAAATTGTTCATGTTTTCAAACTATCAAGGGTTTAGTGAGGCCAATCCCCTCGACAACAACTTTGTGCGAGGTGGTGGCCAAGATGTGGTTCACCCAGAGGCCCCACTCGTCTGGGGCACCTCCGAAAACATTATGATTGATATTAGAGTGTACGAAATCACCCCAGTCCACTCTAACTCTAATAATATTATCATGAAGAATGATGGAAAGATTAGGGGACTCACTTAGACCCACTTGGGGTCATTCAACTATTTTCACCACAAACTCCTGCTCGAAATTGGGAAGGGAAGATATGAAAGTTTCCTATGACCATAAATAAGGGGAAAGACGATAGATTAAAATCCTTTTTCAAATGATTGGCTAGATACTCTTTCTGTGAATTTGAGAAGTTGGTTGTGGATGAGGGGCCCCCAGCCAAGATCATTCTAGAAGTGAATAGCCCACAGTAGTATAAGCAACACTGAAAATCGCCATGGCCATGTTGGTCACACCGATGGACAAAGCCATAGAAATAGTTACTGAAATGGGTAAGGAACCCATCAACAACTCTCTAATGGTATGGGCGATGATAAAAGTGGTGGTTTTAGAAGATGATGCCATAGATATAGTGTTTGAAGATTGAAAAAACTGAAAATGGCTATGGAGGTTTGAACCACTTTTTGTCTCTATATAAGCTCTGAGGGTTTAAAATGGTGAAGGTAAAAAATGAAGTTCAAGTTTAAAAGATACTTTTATACCATAAAGGACATGCATGTTTGGGTGGCTAAAATATAGACAAATGATTACCCAAATTATGGGATGTCTTTTCTCAGATTGACACGCATCTCCTAAAGACTATAAATGGAGGCTGACGTGACATGACCATTTAATGGCACAAGAAAAATGATGAAGGTCCTAATAAACCTTTTAAATTCCAATAAGGAGAAATAATTTCATCCAAATTCTTTTGGTCTTCCCAACAGAAAAAAATTTGCACGATGGGGACTAAAGTAGAGGGGTACTTACTCACTAAATGAATTTTAGAAGATTGGGGAGAGGAGGTCCTTTTAGAGTGTCCTCACTACCTAAGATTGACATGCCATAGAAGAAAATCCCAAGGTGATATGACTCACCTTGAGTATCCCCTCTGCCCAAGTTTGATATTACTGAAGAAAAGCCTAGGGGGAGGGAACTCACCTTGAGTGGCCCCTCTGCCCAAGTTTATAATTACTGAACATAGGCCCACGGCACAGGGACTCTCCTTGAATGGCACATTTGGCCAAGTTTAATACTATAAAAAATAGCCTAGGGCAACGGAGTCCACTTATAGTGGCTCCCATTGGATCAAAGCGAACTCATTATATAAAATAGCCTAGGGTGAGGGGGTCCACTTGGAGTGGCTCCCACTGCTCCAAGTATGACATTGTTAAAGATGACCTTGGGAGAGGGGGTCCACTTCGAGTGACCCCATTGCCCAAGATTGATAGTAAAGGTAATGACTAAGGGCAAGGGGACTCATATTGAATTCCCCCTATTCCCAAGATTGACTTCATAGAAACTTACTTAAGACGAGGGGATCCACTTCGAGTATCCTCTTCTCCAAACTATTACCTAGAAATGACGTAGGGCAAAAAGGTCCACCATGAGGGACCCCTCCACCCAAGAATTGTTTACTTTCTACGTGAAAAATTACAAATGTTTACTTTCTTGTACAGGTAGCCTAGTCAAGTAAGCGGGGCTCAAGAAGGCTAGTTAGGATCTCTTGGGAGTTTTGGTTTGGTGCCTGAGAGACAAGGTTTGTTAAGCAATCTCAACCACTTGACACTTCAAGATATAAAGAATACTAGTAGAAGGACTCTAAGAGTAACTCAATCACTTACATAACCCACATTTAGTTATAATTAAAGTGAGTAGCCAAGAAGCTGCTCACAAGAAAAATCACTTTTACAAAATGGTTTTAGAAAGGGTGGCCCTCAAGGTCACTCTCAAGTTTTACAAAGTTTGTATAGCAAGTTACCCTTTGAAATGATAATTACCAAATCACATATTTTGTTACCATTAGGAGACATATTTACTTTTTGACTTTGATTGGTACCAGGTGGTGCCTGTCAGAGGGGACATGTGACTAAATACATATAGGAATAAAAGGTATGTTGCAACCATTGTCCCTAAGATTAACTCTCATTTTTGGTGCCCCAAAAGGACCAAATCAACCCTAGTATACACCTATAAATAGGACCCTTTGGTAAGGTAGAGTCAAAATAATTGAAACTAAAGCTACACTACTACTCTACCAAATTTAAACTAGACTAGTATTCTCTCCCTGCTTTATCTCTTTCTAAGTGTCATAGTGCTTGTCTCTTAGCTCCCTTCTTACAACCATTATTCTCAAGAGATATCTCTCTTCCAGATATCACTGCTACTTGTAAAGTTTGTCATTTCAGGAAGAAAGTCATAGCACTAACTCCATTATTAATAGAAGATGAAGGTTTTCTACGAGAGATACTCTTAAAACTTTGAAGACCTTGAAGACAGAGTCCATTGGAGTGGGTCACGCCTCACCAGTTCCAGTTCTTCTCCAACCCCAGTTATACCACCTTCCTACAAAACGATATACCCAAATGTCTTTAGAACGACCTTATAAATTTTCTTAAAATACATTAAAACCATTTTAAAGAACATTTTAAAAGTAACACCAAAAAATAAAACATTCACAGATCAGAATAAATGTGCATTCATACCTTAGAGATCCTCGGAACATGAAGATGAAACTAAGGATGAAACTTGGCATGATGATGCAAACATGATATGTTGGTCGTTACGTCTTCAGTCAAACACGCCACGGGCTTCAAAGGTAAAACATACTCTATTCATAACCTATGACTCAAAGGCTTTGTTTAAACATGGAATAAACCAAAATACATACAAATTGACTCTATCATAAATTTCTCCTTGCATCAGGCTTTTGATTTAACCTTACTAGTTCAACCATAGAAACTTTTGGCCCAGTTTGGAAGAATTATAAATATATATACCCCCTTAATTATCAAATATAGATAGAATCGAGTGGTGGAACAACCCGCCTATTCTAATATCGGGTGGAAAATCCTCTGCTCAAATAAAATATGAATCTCAATATGGTTTCATTCTCAGCATCACTATCGCAAAAAGAAGTATACAATAATACAAATGAAAACCACATAGTTAAGTGAACAGAATAAATCATCATGCGTAAATAAATAATAATAATGAACCGAATAAACCATCGGTCAAAAAATAATAACATCCAGCTAAAATGAACTCGTAAATGAAATAGTATCCAAACATAAATAAACTCCTATCCATACTACGGGAAACACTCCCAAAAGAAATACTGGAATAATAAAGATCCTATCTAGATAGAATGAGGTGAGAGGTCCAAATCATTACTATGGCACCCACAACTATTTTAAAGGCAATAAGGATTTATCCCTTCTGACCTTGCTGCTACTTCTGCTGATGCACACCTGGGGTTTTAAAATAAATCAAGAAAATAAATTAAACCATGTGTGAAAGACTAAAAAGTTTGAAAATATTTTATAAGTAATTAAATGTTTTAAATGACTAAAAGGTGTAGTGCATTACTTTCATAATTAATTACTCGATCACACTCACATGAGATAAATCATCATCTCTCATTTAAAGTGGACACCTAATGCATTAATTTTATTATCCTAATTAAACTACCCAGTCTAATTAGTCGTGTCACTGTTATCCAATCCCGAACCCACTAATAGCCATAAATTATCTAAGTGTAAACTACACTCACTAGGTATACATCTATAAGTAATATTGTAACAACACACTTGCTATAAAAATTATTCACACAATAAATATAACATAGCTACACTCATGCTATATATAATCACCATATCGTGTATATATATATATATATATATATATATATATATATATATATATATATATATATATATATATATATATATATTATTCTCAATATATGTATAATCGTATCCCTAAAGCATGGACCACGAGGATATATCCCTCGTGTTCTATCAAACTCTAGGCATCATGCATTACACTGAGCCACCACGTCGAAATATCCCCCCTCAATCCCAAATGTAAAGGCATCCAACGGAGGTAGTCATAAACAAAATACATCCAGGGGACGCAACCATATCACATCAAAACGAATCGATCTTCAAACCAGCAAGTATCCTAACATGTGGATAGTGGCTATGCAATAATACTATGACCTAGGGAATCAATCCAACACCTGCTGGTCAATATTGGGGTAGATTTCTCACTACGCACAACCTCTCTCTCTCTCTCTCTCTCTCTCTCTCTCTCTCTGTATCTATATATATATATATATATATATTATTGACCTCGTACATAATGCCATAATGTACTAGTCTCCCAAATCCCTATGTCCGGACCGACTTCCCGATTGTACATCTAAGTGTTCATTCACTTGAATTCTTAATTTTCCTCACCCGAACCCATTTATCCATTGGCATATCACATATACCAAACCCTGAAAATCATTCCCCAGTAGTCTAACTCTACCCTAGAAGCCCTACGACCATTCCCCAAGCTCTAACGAGTGAAAATAATACACAAACAAAATCTGAACAGACCAACAAATCGTACTGGTTCGCTTGGCTTACCGAACCGATTCGGTAAAGCAAATCGGTTCGCTCTCCCAACAAATTGATTATGTTCATTGGGCTTCCTGTCATCTTATTCCTCGAGTTTCTCTCTTCCAAACCCTCCAATGGAGGTCTCAAATAACCCCAATCATAAAACTAACATCCTTTAGCATTATACTAAATCCAATAAGTATTATGATGTAAATTAGCCGTGAATTCCTGATCAAAACCATATGATTCTAAATCAAACATCAATTCTAACAAACCCAGAATTACCCTAATTGGATTTCCATTAATTTGATCCTCCTATTAATGTTCTACATGCAAATCATTATAAACCCATATTTGATTTTTATATTCCTAAATGATCAACAACAACTAATAATCAATCCAAATCAGAGATTAATTACTATTTGCATCTCTTAATTAATTAATTAATTAATTAATTAAGGTCTTAGTATTTAAACTTTAAATCACAGGATTTCTTCAATATTAACTATGAAAGTGATTAACTACTTAATCATTCATTAAAAGTAAGTAACTACTTCCCTTGTGGATCCAGATCCGAAGTCTCTACGTTGTGATGGGTTGAATCCGGAGATGGTTCCCTTTCTTTCTCTTTGCCAAGCCTTTCTCTTCCTTTCTTATTTGTTTTATTCTCTTGAAATCTCTCTCGTACTAAAATTTGTGCAGAATGTTAAAGGTGGATAGCCAT
Source organism: Sambucus nigra (assembly GCA_949130495.1). NCBI lineage: Eukaryota > Viridiplantae > Streptophyta > Magnoliopsida > Dipsacales > Adoxaceae > Sambucus > Sambucus nigra. The sequence continues at coordinate 401,800,387 of OX422220.1, forward strand.
CCACATTCCCTAGCCTTATATAACTCCAAAATCCATCCTAATCCCATTTCCCCATTAAACCTTGGTGTAAAAAGACCATCTTACTCTTATACGGGTCCTATTATGTCTAAATAGCCCCCGAAGCCCAATCATAATGCCTGCCTACCTGTTCAGGACTATTTTGCCTTTCAGAATTACTAATACGCTTCAAAATGTCATCTAAGTTACCCGACTACAAATATGCTAATATCTCATTAATCGGGCCCGACATGTGCGTATCGTACACATCGCCCTAAAATATATCAATTTGTCGTTGTAACACTTTATCGACATATAATAATAAACCTTTGCTTTCACTCGTATGTGACATATAATAAGTCATATATCTATTTACTTCTCACACGAAAGTAAATAATAATAATAATAATAATAATAATAATAATAATAATAATAATAATAATAATAATAATAATAATAATAATAATAATAATAATAATAATAATAATATTGAATGTCCATGGAGAATCAGAGATATAGTTGAAGATATCCAGGCAGTATCTTCAGATTTCAACTCAACTTCTGCTCATGTCTTGCGAGAAGGTAACCAGCCAGCTGATATTTTAGCTAATTTGGGAAGTAAATCTCAATGTTCCAAGTGGTCCCTTGATATTGGATCATTTTCAAGTCAACTCAGAGGAGCTATCAAAGTGGATAAATGGGGTCTTCCTGCTTTAAGAATTAAAGATGTTCATGCTTAATTTATTGTATAGGTTCTTTAGTGCTAGATGCCAATTTATTTTTTATTGTTTTATTGGTATTCTTGTAAGGGCTTTATCTATAAAAAGCCTCATTTATGATTTCAGTACCTCCTATAATCTTGTAAATTTCTGGACAGTGATTTTCTGTTCTAATTTTAATAATATGTGTGGGGATCCCATCCATATTCTCTACAAAAAAAAAAAAAAAAAAAAAAATAATAATAATAATAATAATAACAATAACAATAACAACAACAACAACAACAATAATAATAATAATAATAATTATAATAATAATAATAATAATAATAATAATAATAATAATAATAATTAATCCTTTATCTCGCTAATTAATATTTATCAAAAAATAATTTAATTTCCCCCAATTAAAAAAATAATGATAAGCACACGAAAAATTAAATAATCATAACAGTACACGGTATTACATTCTCCCCCCCCCCCCACACATAATGGAATTTAATCCCCAAAATTCGAATGTACCTACCACGAAGAGCTCTGGATATTTTTTTTTGCATTCTATCCACACGCTCACACATTGACTCGATAACATTATGGTGTCCCCACTGTATAAGCACTAACGATACCACCTTTGACCAAATCTTCCACTCGCTATAACCTAAAATGGCGACAGGTCTCTCCTCATAAGAAATCTATAGCTGCAAGTCAATATTCTCTAATGGTATATGACAAGCCACATCATCCTATAGATACCTCCTTAATGACGACACATGAAACACATCGTGAATCTATTGTAAATGCTCCGATAAGGCGAGCCTATATGAAATTGGCCCTACCCTTTCGATAATGGGAAAAGTACCCACATATCTAGGTGCCAACTTCCCCTTCTTCTCGAACCCCATCATAACCATCATGGGAAATACCCAGAGAAACACTTGATCACCCATGTCAAACTCCAAAAATCTCATGTTCTCATGGGCGTAACTCTTCTGCTGGTCTTGAGCAACCCGAATAAGACTCCTAATCAACTCAATCTTCATCGATGTCTCCTAAATTAAGTACATCCCAAGAAGCTCGTTGTCCCCCACCTCTAATCAATAAGAGGGAGAACGTCAAGGTCTCCCATACAAAGCCTCAAATAGTGCCATGCCAATAGTGAACTAGTACGAGTTGTTATATGCAAACTCTACCAAAGGTAAATACTACTCCCGGCTAAACTTAAAGTCCAGAATATACATCCTCACCATCCAACATATGATTTACCCTCTACGTCTGCTCCTTGGTTTGTGGGTGATAGGCCATGCTTAAACACAATTCCGTCCCCATTGCCTCCTAAAAATTCTGCCAGAAATGGGACACAAATATCTTACCCTGATTTAAAATAATGTTGAGCACCCCCACATGAAATATCACTATCTTTGCTATGAATAGCTGTGCATACTACCCTATCGTGTAATCCACCTTAACTGGCAAGAAATAGGCTACCCTTATCAATCGATCCATAATGACCCAGATGCAATTATGACCCCTTTGTGATGTCGGTAACCTTATGATGAAATCCATCGAAATACTCTCTTATTTCCACACTGGAATCTCCAACGACTCTATATTCTTGATTGGTCTCTGATGATTAACCTTCACCACATGACAAGTGGTGCACCTAGAGACCAATTCTTCCACATCCCGTGTCATACAGTTCCACCAATACTTCCTCCTCATATCCTAGTATTCCATATCCCCTCCAAAATGCATAAAAAATTGTGAGCCACGTGCATCCTTCATAATTATGTGTCACGAGTTCTCATTATCTGGGACTATTAACCTCCTATTGAAGCACAAGCCACCTCAGAACTGACTGAGTAAGACTTCGTTCCACCTGGTAATAACTAATTAATCCTCTCCTGATAACAAGGATCCTCTTCCTGGGCCTTCACAACCCTTGAAATGATCTTGGGTGTGATGGTCATCACTGTTATGTATGCCTGAACTACCTCATCTTCTCTACGAAGCTTAGTCCAATTCTCCATCAACACTGCTGCCAACTTCACTCTCAGCATACGTCTCAATGTATCTACAACTACATTAGCCTTCCTTGGATGATAGTGGATGTCAAATTGATAATCCTTCACGAACTCAATTCACCTATGTTGTCTCATACTCATCTCCTTCTGTGTGAAAAGTTACTTCAGTGACTTGTGGCCATGAACAACTAAAACTTCTCCCCCAATAGATAGTGCCTCCACATCCTCAAGGCAAAAATGACCTTCACTAATTCCAAGTCATGAGTGTAATAGTTCTTCTCATGGGGCTCAATCTCGCAAGATGCATAAGCTATAGCTCGTTCTTCTAGCTGTAAAACTCCTAAAATCCTTGTAAGAATGCATCAGTAAAGACAGAGTACTCCACTCCTCCCCTAGACGATGAGAGCACTGGACCTGAAGTCAACTTGTCCTTTAGCTAATCGAAAGCTAATCGAAAATAGTTATCCTAAACAAATGGCATTTTTTATTAGTCAAAATCGTTAAGGGGCCCATAATCTTTAAAAATCCTCCGATGAATTGATAGTAGTACCCTACTAACTATAGAAACTAGAACCCCCGTCAGTGTCAGTGGCTAGCCTTACTCCCTCACTATTAACACCTTACTCCGATATACATAAATCCCTCAATCAAAGATAATGTGACCCAAGAGCTGCACCTTTTGCAACCAGAATTCACATTTATCAAACTTAGAATATAATTGGTGGTCCCTCAAAGTTTGAAGAACCATATGTAAATGATCTTCATGCTCTCCCTCTGTCCAAGAATAAATCAAGATGTCATCTATGAACACAATGACAAAATGATCCAAAAAATCCCTGAACAACTTATTCATGAGATCCATGAAAACAGCTGGCGCATTGATTATCCTAAACATCATAACCCTGAACTCATAAGAACCATATGACGTCAAAAAATATGGACTTAGGGACATCCTGGACCCTGATAAGCAATTGATGGTACCCGAATCTCAAAGAAATTTTAGAGAATTATGTTACTTCTCTCACTTAATAGAATATGCCATCGATACGTGGCAATGGATATTTGTTTTGAATAGTGACCTTATTCAAGTCCTTTCAGTTACTATATAATCTCAACGACCCATACTACTTCTTCATAAACAAAACATAGGCACCCCAAGGTGATGTAACCTTGTGGATAAAACCATGCCCCAATAGCTTCTAAATTTGATCCCTCAACTCTCGCATCTCAAAAGGATCCACTCGATACGACGATCACGCTATCGACATAGTCCTTGGCACAAAGTCAATCACAAACTTTATCTCCGAACTTGTAAGGACAAATTTCCTATCGAGTCATTTGTTATGTTGGATATATTTCGTTGGAAAAAACCATTTTGGGTCATTCTGCATCAAGCATCATACAACGTAAAGATTCGAGCATTGTATCCAAGGTTTACACAACATCATTATGCACGCTATGTTCACTCTTCCAAAAGGTATATGACTAAAACCAATTTTATCTGTTGGAGTACTTTTTATAAATGAGAAATTTACATATGGAATAATGTTCATAAATAATCAATTTTTATAAATAATTTATTTGAAAAATAATTTAAACAGTTTTTGGAAAAATCAGCAAACTCGTTCGAAGTTTTCTCCAGGTCGTTCGAACGACGTGGATCTAACGACATTTCCCAGGCTATACTGTAACCTCGTTAGAAGTTCGTTAGAAATGTCATTCGAACGAGATTTCTAATGACCTATCTAATTCTACACTGGAAGTCCGTTAGATAACTCGTTCGAACGACAAGCCGTTTGAACGACCTCGTTCGAAAGAGTTTTGCCAGAACTGCATTTTTTAACTTATATTTTAAGCAGTTATTTTCCAACAACTGTTTTGGTCAACTACTTTTTCAGTTATATTATATGGACGAAAATAAGTTTCAAAGGTTAAGAAAGTTCATTATTATCTAGAGAGTATTTTTCATAACATTCCTCTTTTTGGTAAAAATCATTTCCAACACTTTTATCATATTTTGAAACAAAACCCCTTCAATTAACTTGACATTCAACAAGCAAGTTTGCGATGGATCTCTGCATTCAAGCTTTGAGGAGACGGTGGTTTTTGGCTTCGGTGGATACCGCGACACGAGGAGTGTCGAGCAACGCGTTGGAGCTTCTCGTACTACAAATTCAGAGGTCGAGGACGGCATAAGAAAGTCTTGAGTGAGTCAATGTATGTAAGTCTTTTGAGCCTCTTGTAAAACCTATTTTGTAGTGGATTTTGTCTAGGCCCAGCCGTCCGAGGCTTTTTCCATATGGGTTTTCCTCGTACATCGGCGTGTGGTGGTTGGGATTTTCGCATTTCACTTTATTAAATCACCTAGATGTATGCTTAGGATAAAATGAATAAAATTGGAATAATTTTATTTTAATTAGTCAAGTTATCAATCCCATTGCATTAATTGAAATTTGTTCTTGCGAACTTGTGAATTTTCTTTTAAATTGAAATTGGAGAATATCACTTTATAGTTAATATTAAAATTGGATTGCGTGTGTGTATTCTACAAATTAAACTAAGATCATATAACCTTGCAACTTCAAATTGGTATCAAACTAGTCTCTAAAAGTTATTTAGATGAATCCTGGAGGTTATATGGATAGTTTTTCGTCGAATAGACTACCTTTGTTTGATGGAACTAATTACACCTATTGGAAAGCACCTATGAAATCTGCTCTTAAATCAATTGATGAACGTGTTTGGGTTATGGATGAAAGTGGATGGTCCCCTCCTACTATGGTTGTTAATGATGAAATTCTTTTGACTCCTGTTGAACAGTGGTGTGAGGAAGAACTAAATTGGTATAACTTTAACTCTAAAGGATTAAATGCCTTATTTGGTGTCGTGCCCCCCTATGAATTTCATCGTATAATGACGTGCAAAACATTAAAGAAAGCTTGGAACGTTCTCCAAGTTACTCATGAGGGAACTAGTGTTGTTAAAGGGTAAAAACTTCAGAACTTAACAACAAAATTTGAAACAATCACCATGAAAGAAACTGAATCATTTGATGAGTTTTATGCTCATTTATCAGACATAGTTAACTCTTGCTTTAACTTAGGTGAAAAAATTCTTGAAAATTGTGTTGTTAAGAAAATACTTAGATGTCTTCCTAAGCGATTCATTCCTAAAGTCATTGTTCTTAATTATTTAGGAAACCTAAATACTTTAAAACTTGAAGAACTTGTTGGTGACGTGCAAACTTATGAACTAGATATGTTTCCTAAAGATAACAAAGGCAAAGATAAAGATGTTGCTTTAAAAGTTAAGAAAGTCGATGTGTCTGATTCTGATGAGTGTGACTTTGATCCTGATGATATAGCCCTATTTGCTAAAAAATTTAAAAAATTTCTCATGTTTAAAAAAAAAACTCTAAATTTGAAAAACCTGAATTTGAGAACAAAAACAAAGGAGGAAATAAAAAATTCAATAATTAGGATCCAAAGAAGTTCAACAAAGATAACTTTAAAAAGGATGATTTAGAGAGATGCTTTGAATGTGAGGGACGTGGTCATAGAGCTTTCGAGTGTCCTACAAAACTTAAAAGGCAAGGCAAAGAAAAAGCTGTTAACAGTGCTACTCTAAGTGATAGTGATAATGAGTCTCAAGACTCTGATGACTCTAACCCGTCTAGAAATAACTTCACTGCCTTTATGGAAAGCCATGCTAGTAATTTGAGTGTGTCATACCTTAATGTTGACAATTCCGAACAAAATCTTGAGGTTTTTTATACTCATTCTACTAGTAGTGATGAAAAAGAGAGTGACAGTGATAGAGATGAGAGTGAACTACAATATGCTTATTCTGAACTCTACAATGAATCTCTTCGCATTCAAAAAATTAACAAAAGATTAACCTTTAAAGTCTTAACTTTAGAAAAAGAGTTGAAAGGCCTGAACGAGAAGGAGGCTTTAGTTAGTCAACTCGAGGCAATAAAGATATCTCTTTCTGAGAAGCTTATCGTGATTGGTAAAGAAAAATATGACTTAATTATCTCCTTGGAAGGTGTTAACAAAGATCTTAATGAGTCTTTAGAAATTAGAAAATCTCTAGAAGCTAAAATTGCCCAACTTTAAAAAGATCTCGAGTTCTCTCATGAAGTTAAAGTCACACTCAAGGATAATTCAGGAAGAATGGGAAAATTATTTCTAGGTCCTTTTTTAGGATATAAGGAGAAAGGTTATCAAGAGAGAAAGGGTATAGGATATGAAGAAGGAGATTCATCGAAAGTCAAACCTGAACCAGTAGCTAAGTTTGTTACCAAATCTAATGTTTCTAAAACAAGTCCTACTAAGCAACCTTTAAAAGATGGCCCAAAATAACCCTATGTGTGCACATATTGTCACAAACGGGGTCATCTTAAAGATTTTTGCTACAAGCTTGGAAAGAACCCTCAATTCACAAATTCTAAACAACCCTATAGCTCCTTTGCTAGTCTTAAGAGTTAAGTCGAGTATCTTGTCAATGCTTCTAAAAGTCTAATGGAAGAGTTTCTTAGGTTTTCTAAAGTCCAAGGAAATAATTCTAATTATAAGACTAGAGCCAATCAAGGAAAAAAAACAACTCAAGCTTGGGTTAAGAAAAATCGTACCAAGAAAGCTTTTGTTGCTCATGTTGCACTAAAGGCTCAAAACACCTCTTAATGGTACTTTGATAGTGGTTGTTCAAGACATTTGACTGGTGATAAATCTTTATTTATCACTCTTGAAAACTCTAAAGATGGTAAAGTCACTTTTGGGGATGGTAGCAAGTCTCAAATCATGGGTAGAGGATCTATTGAAATATCCGGGTTTCCTAAACTTGAAAATGTACTTTATGTTGAGGGTCTCAAGGATAATTTGATAAGTATTAGCCAACTATGTGATGAAAATCTTGATGTGAAATTTAGTCAATCAGAGTGCACCGTCTATGATCAGTCAGGTGAATCTATTTTACAAGGTGTTAGAACTAGTGACAATTGCTATGGAATTATTCCTAAATCATTATTAGTTTGCAATAATGCAAAAGCCTCATATGCGATCTTTGGCATCAAAGATTAGGTCATGTAAACTTTAGAGATCTTGATAGACTAGTGAGAAAAGAGGTAGTTCGAGGCTTACCGCCACTAGGAAAGCCAACCTCCACCATTTGCGGGTCGTGTCAATTAGGAAAACAAATTAAGAGTCCTCATAAGAAATTAAACTCTATAACAACATCTCGTGTCTTAGAATTGATACACATGGACCTTATGGGTCCCACTCGTACCGAGAGCATAGGAGGAAAAAGATACATCTTAGTTATGATGGATGATTTCTCTAGGTACTCTATTGTAGGCTTTCTAAGAGAAAAATCTAAAACAGTTGTTTTTCTTACTGTTAAATGTAGAGCTCTTCAAAATCTACACGGTGTTACCATAAAACGCTTTAGGAGTGATAATGGAACCGAATTCAAGGAATTCGGTGTGAATGCCTTTTGTGGTGAAATAGGAATAAAACATGAATTCTCGGCCATTCGAACACCACAACAAAATGGTATAGTTGAAAGAAAAAATCGAACGATCTAAGAAATGGCAAGATCTATGCTCCTAGGAAGAAATGTGCCCCGTAGGTTTTGGGCTGAAGCGGTTAACACTACATGTCACACAGTAAATAGAGTTTATTTGCGCCCTAACACTAACAAAACTCCTTATTTATTGTGGATGGGTAAGAAACCTAATTTTTCATATTTTAGAGTGTTTGGTAGTCTATGTTATATTCTTCGAGATAGAGAACTTCTAGGCAAATTTGACTCAAGGAGTGATGAAGGTATATTCCTAAGATATTCTCAAAATAGTAGAGCCTTTAGAGTATTCAACTTAAGTAGCTCTAAAGTTATGGAATCAATTAATGTTGTCATAAAAGATGATGCTCCGGCCACATCAATTGATAATGAGGAAGACTTATCACGTGAGTGTGATGTTGTGTCAAATGTTGAAAGTATTGAATCTCAAAATGACTTGGTTGTTCCAACTACTGAGAAAAAGGATCATACTCCTTAGTTGCGTAAAAGTCATGACACTTCAAAAATTATAGGAGATCCCGAGGTAGGTGTCAAGACTAGGGTGCAATTAGAAAATGAAGTTACCTATCTATGCTATACCTCTAAAATTGAACCTAAAAACTTTAAAGAAGCATTAAAAGATGAACATTGGATTAATGCTATACAAGAAGAACTATTTCAGTTTAAGAAAAATGATGTTTGGGAATTAGTCCCTAGACCATCTAATACAAATGTCATTGGCACCAAATGGATTTTCAAAAATAAAATGGATGAAAATGGTGTCATTGTCCGAAATAAAGCTAGATTAGTTGCTAAAGGATACACCCAAATAGAAGGTGTTGACTTTGAAGAAAATTTTACTCCTGTTGCTAGGTTAGAATCGATTTGCCTTTTACTCACCATAACATGTCACCTTCAATTTAAATTATATCAAATGGATGTAAAAAGTGCCTTTCTAAATGGTATTATTGAAGAGGAAGTCTATGTTGAATGACCAAAAGGGTTTGAGGACCCAAAACATCCTACTCATGTCTTCTTCCTAAAGAAAGCTTTATATGGCTTGAAACAAGCACCCCGTGCTTGGTATGAAAGACTCACCTCTTATCTCCTTTCTCATGGCTTTTTGAGAGGGGGAGTTGATATGACACTTTTTGTTCGCCGTGATGAAAAAGGTATCCTAGTTGATCAAGTATATGTCGATGACATAGTGTTTGGGTCTACGTATGATAAACATACTCAAATTTTTTCAAAAGAAATGCACAATGAATTTGAGATGAGTATGGTAGGTGAACTTACTTTATTTCTAGGTCTTCAAGTTCGTCAACTCAAAAGTGGGATATTTTTGTCCCAAAATAAGTATGCTAAAGACCTAGTTAAGAAATTTAAACTCGAATCCGCTAAACATGCTCGTACTCCTATGAGTTCATCTATTAAAATTAGTAAGGATATCGACGAAAAGGATGTAGAGCATACACTTTTTAGAAGTAAGATAGGTAGTTTACTTTACCTAACTTCTAGCCATTTGGATATTTCCTTTAGTGTAGGAGTTTGTGCTCGTCATCAAGCAGCTCCAAAAGAGTCTCATTTACTTTCTATCAAACGTATCATCAAATATGTTAGTGGGACCATGTCTTTTGGAATTTGGTACTCTTTTGACACCAATGACTGTCTATCGGCATATTCAGACGCCGATTGGGCAGGAGATGTTGATGGATGTAAAAGTACATCTGGAGGTTGTTTCTATTTTGGAAGTGTACTTGTCTCATGGATGAGCAAGAAACAAAATTCAATTTCTTTGTCCACGGCGGAGACCGAATACATTGCCTCCGGGAGTTGTTGCACTCAACTCATTTGGATGAAACAAATGTTGGAAGATTACGGTATTTCACAAGGCACTATGACTATATATTGTGACAATACTAGTGCAATTCATATTTCCCGTAATCCCGTTCAACATTCTAGAACCAAGCATATTAAGATCCGTGAACATTTCATTCGTGACTTGGTTGAAGAGAAAATTGTGTCTCTAAGCTTCGTTCCTGCCGATCAACAATTGGCCGATATCTTTACTAAACCTCTAGATGCCCTTAGGTTTGAAAACCTTAGGAAATCAATTGGGGTTTGCTCCATTGATTGAGATCGAAGCAGTTTATCTAGTTTAGGTTGCTTCTCTTGTATATTTTTTACCTATGAACTAGATTTCTTTTGTATATATTTTATTCAAAATCTCAAAAATATTTTTCTTTTATTTTCAAGGAAAATGGGAATGGTTAGAAATTCTTTCAAATTTTTGTCCATATGGATTTGTGGTCAATGTATTCGGATCACTATCCTTTTCCATATCCACGTGGCTTTCGATGAGTAGTTATCCAGACCTTGTTATCTTGTGCAAAAAAATGCTCTTTTATGATATATATTGTTGTGATTTCTTCACACCTTTGCCTTTTTGCACACACCTTTCATGAAATATTGCGAATATCTTGTTCACATTGTAATTGCAAAGCGAGATTTGGTGTTGTCTTCTAAATCCTGTCACATCTGTTATAAGCAATCGATATTGTGCATGATCATTCGTTGCCCGGATTGAACCAAAAAAAATGATTATATTCTTTCGGTTGGTTTTCGTTTCAAGCAATGGACTTGGGCTGCAAAAAACATAAAAGTTTTTGCGTAAAAATCCTCCACTTGCATTCTCAGTTGTGTGCCTAAAATAGAAGCATTGAAAATGATATATAATGCCAAGGCCAAAATAATTATCTTTCTTGATTCTTCCAAAAGAATAGTCTCAATCTATTGTTGCTCATGGGAGATATTAGTTGAAGATCAATGGGCATGCACACTTAATCGATTTATTGCTTTCTCATTGTGACATTATTGACGAGAGAATCATCTATTTTATATGCTTGTTACATTAGTGTTTAAGTGTTCAATAATATTTCCTTCTTGACACAAGGCTAATGTGAGTGAATATTGCGCTTATATATTGTTTGGCATTACGTACTTGTACAATGCTGAGGCTAAAAACTCTCACTCGTATTGTCCCCTAAATTCTTGCTCCCACCATTTGGATATGTTGACACAAGGTAGGACTTTAAAAATCACATTTTTGGCATTGTTCTGGCCTTCCCAATTCCTGATATTATGCTATTTTTAACCCTATTTTATTTTATTTTTATTTAGAAAATATAAATTTTTGTCATAAATTATCGTTCGAACGAGATTTCTAACGACTCTTATATCCCTCATTTTTCCGCTTCGTTCGAAATGTCGTTCGAACGAACTTCTAACGAGATATCTAACAAATATCCAATTCCGCTACTGTGACTTCGTTCGAAATCCCTCGTTCGAACGACATGACTTGTTCGAACGATCTGCGTTTAAAACCTGCAGTTCCTCTTCCCAAAAACTGCCGCCTCTCCTTCTTTCTCTCTGTCCACTTGCCACGTTTTCCCACACACCCACTTTCCCAGATTTTTTTCCACTCTCTCCCATTTTCCCACTCTCTTTCCCCTATCTCTCATTCTCACTGTCTCCCACTCTCTCCTTCTCCCACAATTTTTTTTCCTCTTCATCTCCTCTATTAACCTCCTTTTATTCCCCATTTGCTGTGTGGCTTTGTGGTGTTTTCCCTCTTCAGTTCAAGTTATTTTCTTTCCCTTACTATATATATATATATATATATATATATATATATTTCTTTATCTCTATCTATATATATACATAGATATCTATTTATATATACATATACCCATATATAAATATATTTCTATCTATCTATCTATATATATACTTAGATATTTATTTATATATACATATACCCATATCTATTTATATGAGTTTGGGTTCTTGTTTTAAACCAAATCAATTTTTGTTACCCAACATTCATATATATAAATGTGTGTATATTTTTTTGGGGGCCTTTTAATTTATCTGATTATATTTCTGATTGCCCCTGGTTAAGATCTATTCCATGATATTATAAGTTTTTTTTTTAATTCAAATTTTTTAATTTCATGGAATTTATCTTAACTAAGTTTTTTAGTTTTTACTTATGGAGGATGGGATTATTCTGATTGGTTGTTGGTGTGATTGGTGGTTTAGTTGGAATTTGTTCGGGTAGGTTCTAGTTTCCTTCTTGCTTACCATGGCCCGTAACCATCGCCAATGCCGTATAAGTAATTCCCCCGAGGAACGCTCCTCGTCCTCTGATGAGGCGAACAATGCCAATGCAGCTATACCTGACCTTAAGCTGCGTTGGAGGTCACTCTCCAGACACACTCTTTATCACACATAAGGTTTCGCTACACACTCTATCATTCGGGAGAAAATTATTAATCTCCACTCTCTCCACGGCACCATTGTGCATTCATGGATTTCTGATTTAGGGTGGGACCCTCTCTTCTCTCTCACGAATACTATTTTTCCCGACCTTGTTCGGGAATTTTATTTCGGGTTGCATGATAAGGATAATCACCTTTATTCTCGAGTGCGCGACAAGGAGATTATTATCTCTCCCGACTCCATTGCTTAACTCATCCCCTTACCTAGGGTCACTAATCCCTCTTTCCCTTGGACGTCCGATACTCGTCCCGACGCTTCCCTAGTCATAAGCACAGTTTTTAGGATCCTCCCTCCCGGTACTGCCACCATCTTCCACAAACACTTACATCCTGATTTCATGGTCCTTAATTGGATTGTGTGTGCTTGTCTTATTCCACGTGCGAACACAACCCAAATAACCAAACAGCACGTGGAACTTATGTTTACCATTAGCGTTAGGGCTCACATCGACCTCCCGGCCTTCATCTTTAGTATCATTCGGACAGTTAGGATCCTCCCCTCCTGTCCCGCTCGCCAAGCCCTCCCTTTTGCGGCCATTATTACCCATTTTTGTCTTGCCACTCGATGCCCCCGCACCTCTACTGATATCCTCTCCACCAAATATCAAACCATTGACATGTCCTCGATAAGCCGATCTCATGGTCATTTTCCCCCGGATACCCCTCACCTCACCCCTCCACCTCTTCGCACTCCACCGCTTCCTCTCACCCTGCCCCCAATCGTCCCGCACCCTCACGCTCTATCCATCACCCCTCCCCTTCCTATGTTCCCGCACCCGTCGAGTCGGATATTTTTTTGTTTGTCCGTTCTCAAGTTCAACAGCTTCAGGAGGATAGACGCCAGGGCAGGGCCCTTATGCAGGAGCTTTTGGTTTCTATGCAGCAGGACCGCGAGGCCCAACCTCGCCGGGAGGAGGCTCAGGTTCGTAGAGATGAAGCCCAGGCCCATCGGGACTCTCTACTGTTAGATCATCTTGATGCCATTCGCCATATGGAGATGCGCTGAGGTGCTGTCTCGTCCGATTCTGGCTCCGGATATCTTCCCGATGATACTCCACATGATGCTCCTACCCCTTGATGTACTTTGTTTTTCATTTCTATTTTCCATGTACTTGTGAGGTTGAGTGGATACCTTTCTTTCATGTATTGGTTCTTTTGGTTAGGATATTTGTTCGTTTCTCCTTATGTCGTGTATGCACTTTAACTGTTTACCTGTTTCTATTGGGTAATGAATCATAAGGCTATTTCCTCTGTCATTTCATTTCTTCAATTTTATTCGTTAATTGCCTATTGTTCTCTTGTTTATTATTTAACATGCAGGCCATTTATCCCTTTGTTTTTCCCGGACAAAAAGGGGGAGAAATTTTGACTAGGGGGAATTCATAATTAGAATTAATATTGAATTGAATTCATATTTTAGGTGGAGTTAAATTCTTAATATTAAACATATGCATACTTTAGGGGGAGTTTCATTTACCATTCACAACATACGCTAAGACATAGTTTTATATATAATTCATTATGTACTTCCCCATAAGTTTATGAATTTGTTGTTTCATGTGTGTAGGATACATCACCTACTCCTTTGCAGCTCATCAGTCTTGTCTTTGAGTCTGTCTTTTTTTTGGGGTTTTGGGACGAGCCTTAAAATCGGCTTGACAGTTGGCTTAGCAAATTCTGTCTTTTTATTTATTTTTTATTATTTTCTTTTGTCCCGGAATATCCAAAGGGGGAGATTTGTAAGGACAAATTTCCAATCGAGTCATTTGTTATATTGGCTATATTCCGTTGGACAAAACAATTTTGGGTCATTCTGCATCAAGCATCATACAACGTAAAGATTCGAGCATTGTATCCAAGGTTCACGCAACATCATTATGCAAGCCACGTTCACTCTTCCAAAAGGTATATGACCAAAAACAATTTTATGTGTTGGAGTACTTTTTATAAATGAGAAATTTACGTATGGAATAATGTTCATAAATAATCAATTTTTATAAATTACTTTTTTGAAAAATAATTTAAACAATTTTTGAAAAAATCAGCAAACTCGTTCGAAGTTTTATACAGGTCATTCGAACGACCTGGATCTAACGACATTTCCCAGGCTATACTGGAACCTCATTAGAAGTTCGTTAGAAATGTCGTTCGAATGAGATTTCTGATGACCTATCTAATTCTATACTGGAAGTCTGTTAGATAACTCGTTCGAACGACAAGTCGTTCGAACGAGTTCTGCCAGAACTGCATTTTTTAACTTATATTTTTAGCAGTTATTTTCCAACAACTGTTTTGGTCCACTACTTTTTCAGTTATATTATATGGACGAAAATCAGTTTCAAAGGTTAAGGAGGTTCATTATTCTCTAGAGAGTATTTTTCATAACTTTCCTCTTTTTGGTAAAAATCATCTCCAACACTTTTACCATCTTTTGAAACAAAACCCCTTCAATCAACTTGACATTCAACAAGAAAGTTTGTGGTGGATCTCTGCATTCAAGCCTTGAGGATACGGTGGTTTTGGGCTTCGGTGGATACCGCGACACGAGGAGTGTCGAGCAACGCGTACTACAAATTCGGAGGTCGAGGAAGGCATAAGCAAGTCTTGAGTGAGTCAATGTCTGTAAGTATTTTGAGTCTCTTGTAAAACCTATTTTGTAGTGGATTTTGTCTAGGCTCAGCCATCCGAGGTTTTTCCCATTTGGGTTTTCCTCATACATCGGCGTGTTGTGGTTGGGATTTTCGCATTTTACTTTATTAAATCACCTAGATGTATGCTTAGGATAAAATAAAATTGGAATAATTTTATTCTAATTATTCAAGTTATCAATCCCATTGCATTGATTGAAATTTGTTCTTGCGAACTTGTGAATCTTCTTTTAAATTGAAATTGGAGAATATCACTTTATAGTTAATATTAAAATTGGATTGCGTGTGTGTATTCTACGAATTAAACTAAGATCATATAACCTTGCAACTTCAGAACTCAAATGTAACCTGGATATCTCATAAAATACATTAGTATAGTCCCTAACAATAGGGATATAATATAATGGGGTGACTATACCCTCCGAAGTCTCCTCCTCATTATAGTATAAGTGTATGCTCAACCCTCCCTCCGGATAAGGCATCACCACAAGAAAAATGTCCTACCCTGGAATAGAAAAAAAGATAGCCGTACTGTAATAGTCCACAATCTCTCTATATGTCACTGACCAATCCATACCTAGAATAGCATCATATTCATCCAAGTCTAAAATGAGTAGATCCGCTACTAAGAATAACCTCCCCATGTTCACAACCACTCCTCCACAGATGGAACGAATGAGCGTCCCGCCACCCAATGGTGAATCCCCAATCGTAATGATGTTTAACATAAAATCCACTAAATCCCGTGAATTTAGTGCTAACAAGACAATGTGACACTCCCATGTCAAACAAAATCCGCCCCATGTGCCCATGGAAATAAAACATACCCTCAATTACTGGTGGTGCTAGCGGTAAAATTGGTCATCGGACGTGATACACATGCCCAAACTTCTTATGTGGAGACGATAATGCTAGAACTATCGGTGGGACTAGAAGCTTCTACAACCGCTTCCTCGGATGGACCTCCTGTTATTTACCCCTAGCCCTATTTGAGCATGCACGTCGTATGTGGCCCTTCACGCCACATATAAAGCAACTCACTAAAAAATCTGCCTACCTCTAGCACAACTGGCCCTGATAACATTAGCCTTGCTGGCCTCCGGTCTAGTTCCCCGGCCATGCTGGCTTTAAATGGTATGCTGCTGGCCCTACTAAAAATTCCTGTTACTCGGCTTGAATCTCTTAATCGAGTCCCCTTTTTAGGTACCCCGCTCGTACTGCCTCCCTTGCTGTTGTGGTGACTCACTGATGTCGCTTTCCATGGTCTTGCCCTATTGGATAGACTCTTATGTCCTATTCTCTCACCTCAGATAGAAGTGATGGTCCTAGAAGTGGAGGAACATAGCTTTAACGACCTCAGTATAAGTACGCAGCGCATAGTTCCTTAATTAGTGCTAGTGAATCCTCCAAGTAAACCCATCTATAAACTTAAGGAACATATTCTCCTTAGTGTTCACCTCATCTGGCAGAAAGGTTGCAAGGTTAGTGAAGTCTGTTCATACTCGGACATCGTTCAGACCTTATGTAAGAATTCTAAGAATCTCATCCACATCTTTGTCTAAACTGCCAATGGAAAGAACTTGCAGTAAAATTGCACCCCAAAAATCCTGTATAATCATCGTATCCCTCTCCTCTACTCTGGTAACAAACTCCAACCACTGAAGAACTATCCTGACTAACTTAAATGTTGCTAGCATCTGCTTTTGAGTGTCACTACACTCAACCATATAAAAATTCATTTGGATATCCTTCTCCCATTGGCTAGAGATTACAACATCAATAATCCCCGATAACTCCGACAGATGACCCTTCTGGAAGGCCTCTTTGGTTTGCTTCTAAAGTGACGCCACTGGGTGGGCCTAAACTTGTGCTTCCACTGGCGGTTGTGGTTATGCCTTGAGAAAATGTTGCGCCATGGTGATTATAGTGGCATTGATCACCTATGCGACTATAGCTATGACCTCTGCTATGGTCACAGTCCCCTGAGTGGACTGTGGCTCCTATTGAGCCTCATCCTCTACGACCCTTCTCGCGAAATGTGTTAGCCTATCTCTCCCGGTGTTTGTCATTTGAAACCAAATCAAAATTGTATGAGACTCTCTACAAATATAAATAATAGTAGAAGAATGTAAATGGAAATATGTAACAACAGTACTAAATACAAGGCTCTATATAAAAGAAACGGAACGATGACAACAGAGTAAGTTCGCAAAGATCCTATGGACACTAGAATCCCATACTCTAATACAAACTGTAACAACCTGCCTATTCTAATATCAGGTGGCCAATCCTCTACTAAAATAAAACATGAATCTCATTATGGTTGCATTCTCAACATCACTGTCGCAACAAGCAACATAAAATAATACGAATGAAAACCATACAACTAAGTGAATAGAATAAATCATATTGCGTACAAAAATAATCAGATTGAACAGAATAAACCATCGGTCTCCAAATTGTAATATCAAATAGAAATGAAATAGTATCCTGACATAAATAAACTCCTATCCAAACTACGGGCAACATGCCCAAAATGAAATACTCGAATAATAAAGATCATATCTAGATAGAATGATTTGAGGAATCCAAATCAATCATGTAGCATCCATAGCTACTGCAACGGTAAGAAGGATTCATCCTTGTTGTCCTTGCTGCTACTGCACACATGGGATTTTAAAACAAAACAAGAAATAAATTTTCCCACATGTCAAAGCCCGAAAAGATTGAAAATATTTTTTAAGTAATTAATTGTTTTAAATGGCTAAAACACGTAATGTATTACTTTTATAATTAATTACCCGATAACACTCACATGAGATAAATCCTTACCTCTAATCTATAGTGCACACCTAACGCATTCATTTTAGTTTCCTAATTAAACTACCTAGTCGAATTAGGACATATCACTACTATACAAGCCTAATTTCGTTAATAGTCCCAAATTAGTTAAGTATAAACTACCCTCACTAGATATACGTTTATAAGTAATATTGTAGCGACACACTTTCTATAAATAATTATTCACACAATAGATATAACATAGCTACACATGTTCTATAAGTAGATATACACACTATAGCTACACATGGCAATGAACAACACTATGACCTAGGGAGTTAAATCTAACACATGCCGGTCAATGCCATGCTAGATTGCTCACTATGTGCAACCTCCTAATGATATTATAACCAAGCATGTAAAATATAAACACATAACAATCACACATAAATAAATATATACAAGTCCCTTAATAGGTACACAGGGGCGGAGGCAGACATGGGCTAGGGGAGCACCAGCTCTCCCAGGAATAAGAAAAATAGAGGTTAATTTTTAATATTTAAAGTTCAGCCCACCCCCATTTCTTAATTTAATGTATTATGGAAAAACTGTAAATATTAAAAATTACAAAACAAAAACACTCCATTGAAAGACATGCTCATCCGGACCTCTTTATTCATTATACTTTCTAAAATTGAAAACCCATATCTTCTCTTCTTATCTCTCTCTCCCTTCCTTTCTTTCCAAGTTTCGCCTCCACCGCCCCTGATGTCCGCCGAATGCCCATGTTGTCCATCGGCCGCCCCTGTTGCTGCTGTCATCTATCTCTATTTTTTTTAGATCTTCTCACTCACTCTTCATACAAATAAAGAATAATAAGGTATCATTTATTCCTCTAATTTCTAAATCCCTACTTTAATAATCTATTGATGATGTTGTCGATTGATAATGATTTATTTGTTTTAACATTTTATTATTTGTGTATGAAATTTGGTTTGGCTTTCTTAATTCAATAATGAATGTGCACTATTGATTTTTTTTATTAACATTTATTATCCACTGATGTTTTTTTAATAAAGGAGGTTTGAATAAAAACCTTAAATAAAAATAATTAGGGTTAGAAGTTTTATTGCTACCCAATATGAAATTTAATTATTTGATCTGATGATTATTTTTTTATTATTAGCTAATTTATATTATTTTTTACATTACTTTATGTTCTAATGTTAAGAAAAACTTTGTTATCATTTTTCAAACCAAAAAATGATTCACATGCGCGTATATTTGTTAATTAAAAATTATTTTTCATTTTTAAAGTAATTATTTGGTAGATACTAAAAAATAACCTCAAAAAATTCTGTGCGGGGGCTCCCACCCCTGACCCCTCAAAAATCATTGTTAACTTACCCCTCCCCTGTATATATATATATATATATATATATATATATATATATATAAGACTGACCTCATACGTAATCCCACGACCTACTAGTCTCCTAAATCCTTAAGTCCAAACCGACTTCCCGATTGTACATCTATGTGTTGACTCACTTGAATTCTCGGTTCTCCTCACTCGTATCCATAAAGCATTCCCTTGTAGTACCACTCTACCCTTGAAACCTCTACGGTCATGTTCTAAGATCTAATGAATAAAAAAACACAAATAAAATATGAACGCGCTAGAAAAATGAAATCAAACAGTTCACTTAGTAGTCCGAACCGGTTCGATCAAGTGAACCGATTCACTCCCCCAGCAAACTGGTTCGATTCAGTCGGCTGCCTATCTACTTCTTCCTCGGGTTTTCCTCTTCCAATGCCTCCAATGGAGGTCCCAAATCAACCAAACATAAAACTAAAATCCTAAATCATTATACTAATATCCCAGAAGTATTATAACGTAGAGTTAGCCCAGAATCCCTTATCAAAACCCTAGGATTCTAAATCAAACATCAATTCTAACAAACCCAAAATTTACCTAAATTGAATTTCCATTAATTTAACCTTCCTATCAATATTCTACATACACAACATTATCAACCCATATTTGATTTTGAAATTCCTACATGATCAACACTAACTAATATTCACCAACATTTTGTACTGAAGTAGTAGCATGTTGGTTGGTTGAGTTAAGTTCACCAACATTTTTATGTTATACCTTCGCTTTGACATTTTCTAGCCATTCAAAACCACAATACAATACTGGGGTCCCACCAGGCATGCCATAAATATGTTTGGGTTATTTTCACATGGCTTGGCGATTAATGTTCATTGTAAGCATTCCATGCATGGTTTGTAATTTCGTCAACCAAAGATCTTATCCTAGTGACAATATCAAGCGATTATGTTGCGCTCGAGCTTCAATTATGAAGATTTATGCTTTCCTTAGGAAAGGTTTTTGTTGAAAGTGTTAATTGTTATTAAATAACTAGAAAAGAAATTATAAATTTCTAGAATTAAATTATAGGTAAAGCCTGAAATTAAAAGAAGAAAGTGTGATAATATAAAAGATTACACTATGGAATATAAAGAAAAAATTAAAAATAATAAAAGTACACGCACGAAACTTTTAATAAGCTTGGAGGAATGTTACAATCTACTTCTAATTGAAAGAAAATGTAGTGATTAACGAAAAGAAAAGAAAAAAGGAAATTAAAAAAGTATAAAAGTATGTGAATGCGTTTTTTGGTGAAGGAGTCTTCTTTCCTTTGTGGATTTGTTGTTTTTTTTTTCTTGCCATTCATCATGATTGCTTTAGTGAGTACTGGGTGGTTATTCACCTAATTGAGTTTTTCCTCTTTAGATGCACCAACGCCTCTATTTAAATTGTCTCCTTCCATTTTTTAATACCACGTCCAACTTGCGACACATGTTACATATGCATGTTACCAGTTACCTTGATTTTTTTATCATAATTTAAAGCTATTACCGATTATGGCTCATGTGGAAGCATCTCATTGCGTTGTGATGATATAGTGTAAACACTTAACATGTGCAAAATGGAATATACACATTTTGAAAAGTTGTGTGGGGAAGGTTTAATTAAGTAATGAGTTCCACAATATTAAAAATACTAAAAAAATAGTTTCTCATAATAAGAACAATAGAATATTAGTAATACTTTTAAAACTCTCTCAATAAACGGATCTTAATCAATCTACTTTTAACATATTGGATTTGTACCATTTTGAATTCCATCCATTAAAATGCCATTGTTAAAAGTCCATTTGGATAACTCTCCCTAGATTTTAATAATAAATAAAATAGTAATTTTTTTAGTCCGAAATTATTTCCTCAATCCTCCCTCAAATATTTGTGGAGGATACGAGGGGCCAATATCGAACACTTTGATTTTTCCAAATAAACTAAAAAAGGAAAAATAACATATTTTGGATCAAGAACTAGTAAACAACATCATGCTCTTGAACTCAAAATCAAGCAACCCATCCGAATTTGAATCATAAAATTCAATCATACTCTTACAATCCAATCCACAACCCTCCTCCCACAATCCTATTCTCCCCAAACTGCTCCTAAGCTCATCCCAAGATATAAACCCATCCCCATTCAAGTCAAACACCTCAAAAGCCTTCACAAGATCTCTCGCCACCTCTTTGTATTCAGCATTACTATTGTTGCAGCTATCACCTTGGTTACGCTTGATAATGATGTTGTAGAAAAACAAGAATTCAATGTCATCTAGGATTATTTTTCCCACTAATAACTCGAGTTCTTTAACGCTTGTTTGGATTCCAATTCTCTTGAGAAGCCACAAGAGCTCATCTATGCTCACCAATCCGTCGTCGTTTTGGTCAAGTTTATCGAAGATTCTGTGCAAGTCTTTGGTACTGAGAGGACTCATGGTGGTTAGAATTTGTTGGATATTTTATAAAATAAGTGAGTAAGAGTTTTAGGTGTAAGAGCTTAAAGAGCTTGTCCCACATTGGAAGTGTGTGGAAGAGGTGGGAAACTAACCCAAATATAAAAAGGGATAGTGTCCCACATTGGAAAATGTACAAAGCTAAGTGTCACCACTAAGCTATAAAAGGAGTGGGCAACCTTTGAGTCCCACATTAGAAAAAGATTAAGAATTTGCGAACATAATAAGTAAAAATGGAAGATGAAGAGTTAATTCATCTAGCATTTAAGAGGCTATTCAAGAGACCTCAATACGGTGCGAAGCACCGTACGCACACGCGCGCGCGCACGCACACGTGCGTGTGCGAGGCAGTGGGCTGTAGAGGCGCTAGTGGCGCACTTTGCACTTTGCATGACGCATGCCGGCAGTGGTAGCGGGTTGTCAGGATTCGTCCGGGTAGGATCGTGGTAGCTCGGGCGCAGTCACTTTTTGGTTAACCCGTGCAAAACTGATTCGGTATTAATTATACCTGTTTGGAAATGACTTAAGACTGTTGGTAATTAATAGTCATACCATTTCGGAATTGATTAAGACAGTTAATCCAACTGTCATGAATCTTGAAGACAAAGATTTTCATTATCTATAAATAAAGGCTGCCTAAAATGAAATTGCACATATAACAGATTTTACCCAGTTTCAAAATTTCCAACCCTTGCTATTACTCTCTTACAATTTTTAGGAGATAAAAATTATCTTATTCTGTTTTGTGCTCATAAACAGAATAAGAACTTGATTGACTGTTCTTCGCTGCTGCATCCAAAGGCTGTCTTCAAATATACAAGTTGCAGGCAGTGCAAGTTGCTTCACTGTATCTTGAGTACGGATTTGCAAATTCCCGTTTGTATACCGAAGTTATTTATGTGGGGCATATACTGTATTTAGTAAAGTTACATCACGCCTTGAAGTTTATTTGTATCTATTCAGAAGTTACATTGTTGTATTGAAGTTGACATTACTGCAATATACAAAGAGTTCCATTTCTGTATTTGCATTCATATTATCCAACAATCTAAATACAGTAATATGAGAAATGGCCGACTCTTCCAAATCACTTCGACAAATAACAAAAGGCTTTGTCAAATTGGACCGTTTTAATGATGGTAATTTTTTGCGTTGGCAGAAAAAGGTTCATTTTCTTCTAACAATATTGAAGATTGTATATGTCTTGTCACAACTGAAACCAAATGAAGATGAAGATGAAACCGTGGAATAGACTAGGCAACGCACAAAATGGGAGACCGATGATTACTTGTGTCGTGGTCACATTCTCAATGCACTTGTTGACAATTTGTTTGACTTATACCAAAATGTTGGGACAGCAAAAACTTTGTGGGAAACATTAGAGACCAAATATCTTACGAAAGATGCTACAAGTAAGAAGTTCCTTATCGGTCAGTTTTTAAGCTTTAAAATGCATGATAATAGGCCTGTGCTAGAACAATTTCATGACATCCAATGCATCATAAATCATTGCAAACTGAAAAAATTAAATATGGATGATAATGCAATTATTTCTGCCATAATTGAAAAATTTCCTCCTTCTTTGAAAGATTATAAGAAAGAACTCAAACACAAAAAGGAGGATATTTCTCTTGAAGAATTAGAGACTCATTTAAGAATTGAACAAGGGTCTCGAATTCTAGATGGTAAAGAGGAACAAGAAAATTCTATTTCTAAGGTCCATGTGGTGGAGGAGGGAAAGGAGCAAAAATATGGCAATCATGAAAAAAATAACAAGCGAAAGAATTTTTCAAATAATTCTAAAGCAAACAAAAAGAAGAAAGGAAATTGTTTTCATTGCAACAAACCAGGTCACTTCAAGAAGGATTGTCATGAGTTCAAGAAACTAAAGGAAAAAGGAGGGACATCAGACACAAAGCAAAAATTTGATGCTATTATATGCGAGGCTAATATGCTTGGAGAAGAAAACTCTTGGTGGATTGATTCTGGTGCCACAAGGCATGTTTGTAAGGACAAGAACTTGTTCTCTACCTATGAAACAGTGGAAGGAGATGTTCTCTATATGGGAAATTCTTCTACTATTGCGGTTAAAAGCAAAGGGACAGTGGATCTCGAATTCACTTCCGAGAAAATCCTTAGCCTCACCAATGTTTTTCATGTTCCCGATGTTAGGAAAAATTTAGTTTCTGGAAGTCTTCTTAACAAATTTGCCTTTAAGCTTGTATTTGAGTCAGACAAATTTATTCTGACTAAGAATGGTGCCTTTGTAGGCAAAGGATATTTGTATGAGGGAATGTTTAAGCTCAATACCAATGAAAAAGATTGTTCTACTTATATCGTTGATTGTCTTTCATTATGGCATAGTCGTTTAGGACATGTTAATACAAAGAAAATACATTTCATGGTTAATTTAAATTTAATTCCTAAATATGAGAATGATATGAATGAAAAGTGTAAAATATGCATGCAAACAAAAATAACAAGATTGCCTTTTCCAAAAATAGAAAAATCTACATCTTTTTTGCAATTAGTACATAGTGATGTTTGTGATTTGCATGGAACACCTACTAGAGGTGGTAGTAAATATTTTGCTACATTTATCGATGACTTTTCAAAATATTATTACGTATATATTTTAAACTCTAAGGATGATGTGCTTAATAGATTTAAGACATATAAAAATGAAGTTGAAAATCAATGTGATACTAAAATAAAATGTCTTAGATCTGATAGAGGTGGTGAATATCACTTTCCTCAATTTTGTGAAGATATGGGAATTATACATGAAGTTATTGCACATTATACACCACAACAAAATGGATTAGCAGAAAGAAAAAATACGACACTAACTAAAATGGTTAACGCTATGCTTTCTTATTTTGGTTTAAGTAAAGGGTTGTTGGGAGAAGCACTTTTAACCGTGTGTCATATTCTGAATAGGATACCTGTTAAAGATAATAAGAAAAATCCTTACAAATTATGGAAGAATCGAAAACCTAATTTAGGTTATCTTAAAGTTTGGGGTTGTAGAACTATTGTAAGACTACCTGAAGCTAAGAGAAAGAAATTAGGAAGCAAAGGTGTTGAGTGTATTTTCATAGGTTATGCACAACATAGTAAAGCCTATAGATTTTTGGTTAGTGAACCTAATGATTCCGTTGAGGTAAATACAATAATTGAATCGAGAGATGCAATTTTTTATGAACAAAGATTTTCTTCTATTCCTAGAATAAATAATGAAAAAGAAGTAAATACTCTTTCACAATTTTTTGATACTATACCAGTGGAACAAGAAGAGATTAGAAAAAGTAAGAGACCTAGGAAAGAAATAAGATTTGGCCCCGACTTTGTAGTCTATCTTGTTGAAGGAACTAGAGACACATCATTTAATGAATATGCTTTGACTCTTAGCGTTGAAACAAACCCACAAACTTATAATGAGGCAATTAATTCTGTAGATTCAGCATTTTAGAAAGAAGCTATAAATGATGAAATGGATTCAGTCTTGGGAAATAAAACTTGGAAGTTAATAGACTTACCTCTAGGATCTAAACCCATCAAGTGTAGATGGATTTTTAAAAAGAAAATGAAAGTAGATGGAACAATTGATAAATTCAAGGCTAGATTGGTTGCTAAAGGTGTTACACAAAAAAGGAATTGATTATTTTGATACCTATTCACCTGTTGCTAGAACTTCTACTATTAGAATTTTAATTGCATTAGCATCTATATATAATTTTGAGATTCATCAAATGGATGTATAATTGCCTTTTTAAATGGTGACTTAGAAGAAGAAATTTACATGGAACAACCTGAAGGGTTTGTTATGCCTGGACAAGAAAATAAAGTATGTAAACTTATTAAGTCCTTATATCACCTAAAATAAGCACCTAAACAATGGCATGAAAAATTTGATAAAGTCATTATTTCTTATGGTTTTAAAATTCATGAATCTGATAAGTGTGTTTATAGTAAATTTGCTAATGGTAAAGGTGTGATCATTTGTTTATATGTAGATGACATGTTAATTCTTGGTACTGATTTAGAAAGCATTAATAATACAAAGAGTTTTTTGTCCTCTAAATTTGATATGAAAGATATGGGTGTAGCTGATGTCATATTAGGAATGAGAATAATAAGTAAAGATAAAAATATAATTCTCACTCAATCTCATTATGTTGAGAAAATTTTAAAGAAATTTAATCAGTTTGATTGCACACCTATTAATACACATTTTGAACCACATCTAAAGATGATCTCTAATAATGGTAGAGTTATTTCACAATTGGAATATGCATGAGTAATTGGCAGTTTAATGTATGCCATGACATGTACTCGACCTGATATTGCTTATGTTGTTGGTAAATTACATAGATAGACTAATAATCAAAGTAAATTGCATTACCATGCTGTCAATAGAATATTAAAATATTTAAAAGGAACTATGGACTATGGTATATACTATAGTGCATATCCTTCAGTATTAGAAGGGTTTTCGGATGCCAGTTGGATAACTGAGAGGGAGGATCATTCCTCAACAAGTGGATGGATTTTCACTCTTGGTGGAGGAGCTATTTCTTGGGGATCAAAGAAACAAACTTGTATAGATGATTCTACTATGGCAGCTGAGTTTATAGCATTAGCTGCAACTAGTAAAGAGGCAGAATGGTTAAGGAATTTATTGATTGAAATTCCAGTTTAGCCAAAACCAATGCCTCCAATATCTATACATTGTGATAGTGAGTCTACACTTTCCTGAGCTTATAATAAAGTATACAATGGAAAATCTAGACATATTTACCTGAGATATAGTTATGTCAGACAAATGATTATAGATAGTGTAATCACAGTGGATTACGTAAAATCAAGTCAAAATTTAGCTGATCCTTTTACAAAATGTCTTGCAAGAGGACTGGTGTCTAAGATATCAATAGTGATGGGACTAAAGCCCATTAATAATAATCACTCTTGATGGAAACTCAACTTGAAACTTCATATATTCAAGTCTCAAGTTCAATGATTAAAGTACATCATACGACGTGATTGTAAGCACTATAAAATTTAACATCCCAAGGATAAGTGCTTAGAACATGTAATGAATAATGAAAGAGGATGAGTTTAATCTTAATAGATTTATGGTGTTTTAGTTAGATGGAAACCTATGATAGTCTACCTATATGAGTGTGGAAGTGGTGCCTCTTTCTATGAGAACTGGGCTTGACTCTAAAGCACTCACGAAATCAAGGTACATACACAAGGCCTAATACATGTATCGGCTTATATGGATAATAAGTGACTAAAAGATTTATGTGTGAAGACAAATCCAGCTGATCAATATGGATTAATAGTTCAAAGACAAGTCTACTATAGTTTCATGGTTAGCCTTGACGAACCTTCACAAGGTATTGGTTCAAGTCGTGAGACACCAATGCTTATACACAATCTTACAGATAATCAAACATTTACAAAAATTATTTTGAAAATGGTGGAGGAATGTTGGAGATTTTATAAAATAAGTGAGTAAGAGCTTAAAGAGCTTGTCCCACATTGGAAGTGTGTGGAAGAGGTGGGAAGCTAACCCAAATATAAAAATGGATATTGTCCCACATTGAAAAATGTATAAAGCTAAGTGTCACCACTAAGCTATAAAAAGAGTGGGCAACCTTTGAGTCCCACATTGGAAAAATATTAAGAATTTTTGCACTTAATAAGTACAAATGGAAGATGAAGAGTTAATTCATCTAGCATTTAAGAGTCTATTCAAGAGACCTCAATACGGTGCGAAACACCATACGCACACATACAGGCACGGGCGCGCGCGCACATGTGGGTGCGGGGCAGTGGGCTCTAGAAGCGCTAGTGGCGCACTTTGCACTTCGCATGCCGTGTGTTCGCAGTGGTAGCGAGTTGCTGAGATTCGTCTGGGTCAGATCGCGGTAGCTCGGGCGCGGTCACTTTTTTGTTGACCCATGCAAAATCGATTCAGTATTAATTGTACCTGTTCGAAAATGACTTCAGACTGTTGGTAATTAACAGTAATACCATTTTGTAATTGATTAAGACTGTTAATCTGACAATCATGACTCTTGAAGACAAAGCTTTTCATTATATATAAATAAAGACTGCCTAAAACGAAATTTCACATATAACAGAGATTACCAGTTCCGAAATTTCAAACCCTTGCTATTACTCTCTTATAATTTTCAGGAGATATAAATTATCTTATTATGTTTTGTGCTAATAAACATAATAAGAACTTGATTGACTGTTCTTCGCTGCTGCATCCAAAGGCTGGCTTCAAATATACAAGTTGCAGGCAGTGCAAGTTGCTTCATTTTATCTTGAGTACGGATTTGCGAATTCTCGTTTGTATACCGAAGTTATTCATGTGGGGAAAATACTGTATTTAGGAAAGTGACATCACGCCTTGAAGTTTATTTGTATCTATTCAGAAGTTACATTATTGTATTAAAGTTGACATTACTGCAATATATAAAGAGTCCCATTTCTGTATTTGCATTCATATTATCTAACAGAATCTATTTTGAATTATGGGATTGTGCATAAAAGTATGTAAATAAAAAATAAAATTGAAGAGTGTGTTGTTCGCGTGTAATGTGTGTAGTGTATATATAGAGGGAAGAGTTTGGAGAGATAAAAGACTTGTTAGGTTGGAATATAGTAGGCACAATTAATGAATGACTCTAT
Source organism: Sambucus nigra (assembly GCA_949130495.1). Taxonomy (NCBI): domain Eukaryota; kingdom Viridiplantae; phylum Streptophyta; class Magnoliopsida; order Dipsacales; family Adoxaceae; genus Sambucus; species Sambucus nigra. The sequence goes on from OX422220.1 coordinate 401,829,040, forward strand.
TTTTGCTGGAATATGTAGAAAACAAAATTGCTAAGCTTCTTGGAAGGAGGCTTGTGGAAGAAATATGAGAAAAAGTTTTAAATGTTTGATGTTTTTGAGGTGTGATTTGTCAGTGTTGCTGGTGCGGACCCATTTTAATAAATAATGTGGGTTCGCGCCAGTAATATTGACCAATCATATTTCCAAGACATCGCACCTCAGACTTTTTTTGGAAGAAATATATAATCAAAGTCTCCATTCTATTTCACTTAGAGCGTCTTTAGACGAACTCATGAATTCTATCAAAAGTCCCCTTTTATTCGTTCATCATTGATTACTTTTTGAAGCACTAAAAAGCCATTAATACTCCTATTAGAAGCCCCAATGTTAGCCTTCTTAAATCGTGGCTTCTTAAACCAAAATTCTCACTATGCAACTGCAATGCAAAATCAGGATTGTCTACAATTCAATCGGAGTTGTATACCAATTCCAATAGAACCTAAATAAACAAACATCCTTACCCAAAATTTTATTTCAATAACAAATCATTATTTCATCTACTAATTTGTAAAAAGAAAAATCTTTCTTAATGTAAAGGATTTAATGTTATGAAAAAATTGGTGAAAATGAATAGAAAGATTCCAAGAACATGATGATCCCGGACTTAAAAAATATTACTTAATTGAAAAAAGTAAAAATTATGAAGAGTGTCACTGTAGGAAACTTGTAAACATGTCTATTTTGACTTCCTCCTCTGCATCTCTCTCGTTACATAATGGCAAATATAACACCTACACATACTAACACTACGGACTAATATATATATATATATATATATATATATATATATATATAGAGAGAGAGAGAGAGAGAGACTCATGTGCACACTAAGTTTGCACATCATTTTTTTAAAGAGTAAAAAAAATATTTTTGAGTTGATTTTTTTTTGTGTGATATTTAAACATTTCAATAGACCCATGTAAAAAAAATCACCTAAAAAAACTTTTTTTGCTATTTTTAAAAAATCGGTCAAACTTCCGCTGCTTTTAAGCACTTTAAAAGTTGCAAAAGTTTGACCAATTTTTTAAAAATAGCAAAAAACGGTTTTTTGTGCTGATTTTTTTTACATTAGTCCGTTGAAATGTTTAGATAACACATAAAAAAATCAATTCAAAGATATTTTTTTTAATGCTTTAAAAAAATTGGTGTGCGCTAACACTGTGTGAACTTAGTGTGCACATGAGTTTGCCTCTATATATCTATATGTGTTTGTAGATATATGTGTGTGCATGTGTTTCTCACCACCATCTCTCAAACACCTGAAATGCAACCCACAATCAAAGAAATCATAACCGAAGTAAATCGATTATAGACGTAGAAAACAAAAATCATTCGAGAAAGGACAACAAATTGTGGTTGTTGGATGAACCTGGGTGGTTGGTGGCAACAAATTTTAAGGCCAAGACGCATCTGAGCATCAAGGCCGAACAACATTGGTGATGAACCTTTTGTACGAAGGGGGAAGATAATGGTATACCTTTTTTGGGTAAGAGTATATCAGTTTAAGTGTTCTTAAAAACTTTTTTTTGAAATGTTTAAAGTTTTCTTTATGTTCAATAAACCGTCCAGTTTGGTGTGGTAAACGGTTTAAAGCCCATTTATGCAGGTTTAAAACAGATGGAGGATGATAATTGAAAAGATAGGTATTTAACATATCCAAATAATGTTTTTATCTTATTTTTTGTATATGAATAATTTTTTTAGTAAAATGCTCTCCTTACTACGAGATCATCTTTATCAAAATTTAATCAAAAAATTAATTATTTAGTGGATGAAATGCATATCATACACGCACAGTGTGTGTGTGTGTGTGCGTGTGTGCATTTTTGACCACTTTAACTTGGGTCATCATCCGTTAGCTAGTCGAAATTCATCACATCCCCAAAGGTTAACAAAGCCGGGTTTCCAAGCAAATGTTGTTTTATTCGCCAGTGTAAACCTCCTACAAATTTGGAGATCCTCTTCGCTTCCGGAGTCACTTCATCCGGCACAAAACTTGCTAGCCGGGTGAACTCTTCTTCATATTCGGCAACCGATCTCTCCCCTTGGACTAAATCTTGAAGCTTCCTCTGCATCTCCCTTTGAACTGCGGGAGGGAAATACTTTCCATCAAATAAAGCCCAAAAATTTGTGATCGACATTGTATCCCTTTGTTCGGGCGTAGTCATTGACTCCCACCAGTGTAAGGTCGATCCGACAAGTTTAAAGGTAACGAGGATCTTCTTCCTCTCCTCACTACGTTCCACCATTCTAAGATGGCGTTGCATGTCCTTCTTCCACTGGTTCGCCCTTATAACGTTCGAACCTCCATCAAATTTTGGGGGATGAGCCTTTAGTAAAGACTCTCTTACCCGTTCCCACTGAGAAGGTCCCATAGGAATTAAAGCTTCTTGTCCCCTATCTTGAGCTTGCGGCATTTGTTGTGCCATTGCAGTCATCGCTGCATTAACAGCTTGGGCCTTAATATTTGCCACATCAGCAGCACTGATATTCCCCGGTGGCGGCGGTGGAGGACCAACCTCATCCTCAACAGCCCTATTGCGTCTAGCGGGATGTCCTATCTTAGGCGGCATCTGAGATAGAGAAAAGATAGAGTTAAACTATTATATAAAACAGTTTATCTAGCAGAAGATCGCATACATAAGCAACAAGGCAATCCTAACATTAAGCTCTATATCAACGAACGCTACGGTAGAACGTGACAAGTCCGGATAGATCCTAAAGACTCTAGAACCTGATGCTCTGATACCATCTGTGACAACCCGCTATCCGAAATAAAGGGTGGCCAGCCCGATACCCCGATGAAACAGAAATCATGCATAGATATCATTCTCAGCATCACAATATCATAAGAAGTATACGGAATAACCACACTATATTCCATAAAATGGGTTATTAAAATTTTAATGTGTAGTTTAAGCAAAGCATTTTCAACAACCCATAATAGAAAAGAGGGTGGAAACTCCCACAAGCATATATATATATAGACCAACAATAATACAGAGAGGACCGAATGAAACATCGGTCAAGAGAATTTACACAATTCGCAATAAGCCACAGGTGTTACATAATAAATTCATTATACAAGTACAACCATTTGGGCAACACTCCCGAATAAAACTGAACATAGCTAGAAATAAAAATGGAGGCATCTACACAAAATATCTCGTGAAACCCGCAAAATGTCACGACCCCTCCAAAGACTCATGGGTAGGACAGTCATTACGGGCGTCCGAACACCTGAACGGATATAGTATGTACATACATAACAAGGAAAAGAAAAACCGGTCAGAGGCCGGTTTCATATGATCACTAGATAAGTGACAGGTATGACAAATGATGGAATAATAAGCATGGATGACAAAGATGATATTCTAGCATGGTAACAACATATAAGGAACTCAGACAATTACAGGATTATTAAAGTGATAAACACTATACAAAGAAATAAAAGTACTTATAGGCCTTTTTCATCTTTCATCATTTTCATTTTTATCTCCTTTCCAGTCCTTATCAGGAACACAATTGTTATTATGTGCACTTTATGGCACGTATCTCAATTTCATGCTCTTTATGGCATATACTTTGCTCTTTATGGAATTAATGTTCCATCGAGTCCAACTCGATAATAAAATAGTTATAAACACATATATATATAATGATTCTAAGACCGCCCATCCGGGTTTCCCCACTGTGCATGCCCCTAAATTACCATCATCTTCAAGGGCCTAACATAAGACAACCTGGGATCCTATCGCAAATGTCGGGAAGTGGCCATATGCATGCGGGATAATCAAGAGCACACCCGAAATCTCCTACCCATCGCAGAAAAATATAAAACAAGCGCTCATATGGCCTAGGACTATATCCACCCTGCATTCATTAGCCAGGGGGACCTCACCTCACGCTCGAACTTCCCTTAAGATGGTATTTAGAGAGGTGTGTATCATCCATTTTTTAAAATTTCCATTACATGATTTAGTAAATTATCATTTACTTTTGTCCATTTTACATTTTACAGAATGTGTCATAGTTATGTACTCCACATCATCCTAATAACCTCGAAGAATATTTAACTCCCAAGTTATATCTCTCGAATATCCCTTATGGTCTTCATAATAAACCATCAAGTCAAAATAGGTTGCATTAACTCCTAAAGTCTACAATTTCGACCTTAAGATTTCCTAGCTTCCAATAAAACCCTACGACAGAAGTAGTGCCTAAACATTCCCTTAAATTCCCCCTCTTTGATGTGGACCCTAGATGAACCCCTTCGAGTCTAGGGTGTCGACCCAACTCAACTAATACTCTAAGACCCTATATTTACTTCATTTAAGAATGTCCCTAATTGCCTATGAAAAGAAAGATTTAAAGAATGGAAGTAAAATGTTTGGGAACAAAATAAGGGATCGGTCGACCGGTCCCAATACCGCGGTCGATCGTGTCTCAAGATTTTGCCTAAGAAGAAAAGCAGAAAGTTCATTTCGGCAGGGCCGATCGACCGGTCAGGGGACCGCGGTCGACCGCGCCTTGATTTGAAGCCTTTGAAAGAAATGAAGTGTGCCCTCTCCCGAAGACCCGATCGACCGGTCTGAGAATCGCGTTCGATCGGTCCCTGCAGACCTGGACCAAGACTTCCTATTTTCAAGAAAATCCAAAAACCAACTCATTTATTCTCACCCACTAAACACAAATGCTACTGCCATTACCATCAACATCAACAATCCTTCAACTATCCTTTCAATGATTCAAAACAAACCAACCTCCAAACCCTAAACTAGTAAACCATAAACAATTACACCATTCTCACACAAATCATTTATCTTAAACCATAAGTATTAAGTGAGAAACTTGCCTCAATGTAGAAAATGCAGATTTTCTTGGTGTGGGAATAAGAATCCTTCTTAAATCTTCAATCTCCTTTCTTCTCTCTACTCTTTCTCTCTCTCTCTCTCTTTAGGTTTAGAGGTGAAATTAGGGCAAATAGAAGACTTAGTGAGACTAAGTTGTGGCTTAGGACAAAAATCTCACTTAACTAACCAATATTGCGATATAACAATACGCAACTGCTTATTTAAGGTATAATCAGTCAAAATGCCCAAAACCTCAAAAATACAATATGACACATTATCTGACTATCTCGCACGTTCCGGAATCAACTACGGCCTCCAAATTATCATTTGGACATTTCCAATTCAATTTAAGTCCTGGTCTCATTATTAAGACAAATATCATTTTAATTCATATGATATTATGATGCATAACGTAGCAATATTCACCCGTAGTTATGGTATATATACAAACTCATAGTGAATATTAACTTTCTTCATTAAATTATCACCCAAATCATAGCCCCAACATGTATATCTAGTTACTAGAACTAGTAATTAATATAAAATATGTTCTCATAAGCGAGGGTTATTACATACTCCCCCCCTTATGAGGGAATTTTGTCCCCAAAATTCAAACGTACCTTATAAGAAGAGATGTGGATATCTCTCCCGCATGTCATGCTCACGTTCCCACGTTGATTCTTTCGCATTGTGATGACTCCATTGAAATCTCACCAAGGGCACCACACGAGACCTTAACTGGCGCACCCCATACTCAAGAATAGGAACCGATTGTTCTTCATAAGAAACATCGGGTTGTAAGTAAATATCTTCGAAAGGGATGTGCCAAAGGGCACCTTCACATCTCTTATACTTCTACAAGGAGGAGACATGGAAGACATCGTGGATTTGTTGCAAAGGCTCCAACAAGGCAAGTTGATATGCCACGGGACCCACTTTTGCAATAACTGGAAAAGGTCCAACAAATCGCAGTGCAAGCTTCCCTTTCTTTCCAAAACGCTTAATGCCCTTTATTGGTGACACTCGCACCAAAACTTGGTCTCCAATCTCCAATTCCATATTTCTCCTACCCGCATCGGCATAGCTCTTTTGGCAGTCTCGAGCTATCCGAATGTGATCTCTAATGAGTTCTATCTTTGAAGAAGTATCCAGGATCATTTCAGGTCCAAGTAATTTGTTATCACCCACTTCTAACCAACAAGCGGGCGACCTACATGGACGACCATAAAGAGCTTCATAAGGCTCCATTCCAATAGTAAATTGGTATGTGTTGTTGTAAGCAAACTCAACCAATCGGAGGTATTGTTCCCAACCACCCTTAAAATCAAGTATGCACATACGGAGCATATCTTCCAACATCTGGTTTACCCTTTCAGTTTGACCATCTATTTGAGGGTGATAGGAAGAGCTTAACTTCAACTCGGTCCCCAACGCCTCTTGGAAACTTCGCCAAAAGTGGGACACAAATATCTTATCCCGATCGGAAACAATATTTAAAGGCACCCCATGAAGTCTAACGATCTCCTCGATGAACAGTTGGGCATATCGAGCGGTATCATAATCCGTACGCACCGGCAAGAAGTGTTCTGATTTAGTCAAGTGATCGACAATCACCCAGATCGAATCATGACCCCTCTGGGATCTAGGCAATCCCGTAATGAAGTCCATCGAAATGCTTTCCCTCTTCCATACTGGAATCTGCAACGGTTGCAATATACCCGTCGATCGTTGATGGTCAATCTTAACCAACTGATAAGTAGTGCATTGGGATACAAACTCCGAGATATACCTCTTCATTCCGGGCCACCAATACTGACAGCGCATGTCTTGGTACATCTTGTCCCCACCCGGATGTACCATAAATTTCGACCCGTGAGATTCCGCCATCACCGCTTGCCTCAAGTCCCCTTCTTCCATAACAATAAGTCTTCCATGGAAGCGTAGTCCACCCTCAGATCCAATCGAGTACGACTCAGCTCCCTCGAACAACAGTCGGTGTATATGGTCTTGACAACCCTCATCTCTTCCTTGGGCTTCCATAATTCTTGATACAATTATAGGAGTAACGGTCATCGTGGATATAAATGCTCTTACGACCACATCCTCCTGACTGAGCTCCTACCACTTAGCTTTCCACACAACAACCAAGTCTCCCTCGGGCTTACTACTCAAGGCATCCGCTACTACGTTTGCCTTTCCAGGATGATAGTGGATATCAAATTGGTAATATTTCACGAACTCCAACCAATGGCACTGACGCATATTCAAATCCATTTGGGAAAATAAATATTCAGCGATTTGTGGTCCGTGAAAAGACTAAACTTCTCCCCCAAGAGATAATGCCTCCATATCTTCAAGGCAAAGACAACTGCGGAAAAATCTAAGTCATGCACCGGATAATTCCTTTCGTGAGGCTTTAACTTACGAGAAGCTTAAGCAATAGCTTGTCTTTCTTGCTGAAGAACACCTCCTAACCCTTGAAGAGATGCATCGGTGAAGACTAGATATTCCAATCCCCATTTTGGCAATGCTAGGACTGGAGCCGAAGTCAATCTATTTTTGAGCTCATCAAACGCATCCTGACAAGAATTGTCCTAAACAAATCTCACCCCCTTTTGAGTTAAATTCATCAACGTGCAAGTGATTTTTGAAAAACCCTTAATGAACCTACGATAATAACCTGCTAAGCCCAAAAAGGTACGAACCTCGGTAGGTGTTGTGGGCTGACCCCACTCCCTCACCGCAATCACCTTATTAGGATCCACAGATATACCCTGGGATGACACCACATGACCCAGAAATTGAACTTCCTTCAACCAAAAGCCACACTTCTCAAACTTTGCATACAATTGGTGATCCCTCAATCTCTGTAGGACCAACCGTAAGTGAGTATCATGGTCAGACTATGTCTGAGAATAGACTAGGATGTCATCGATGAATACAATAACAAACTGGTCAAGGAAATCCCGAAACACCCTGTTCATAAGATCCATAAATACAACAGGAGCATTGGTTAGCCCAAAGGGCATAACCAGGAATTCATAAGACCCATAACGGGTCAGAAATATAGTTTTGGATACATCTTGCACCCGTATCCTCAATTGATGATACCCCATCCTCAAATCGATTTTGGAGAAGTATGATGCTCCTCTAAGTTGGTCGAACAAATCGTCGATGAGAGGCAAAGGGTATTTATTCCGGATGGTGACCTTATTTAATTCCCTATAGTCCACGCATAACCGGAGAGAACCGTCTCTTTTCTTCACATATAATACAGGAGCACCCCACGACGATGTACTACGCCTAATAAATCCCTGCTCCAATTGCTGCTGAATTTGATCTCTTAACTCCCTCATCTCCACAGGATCCATTCGATAAGGAGCTTTAGAAATCAGTCGAGTTCCCGGCATTAAATCAATCACAAACTCTATCTCCCGACTTGGAGGCAATCCCGGTATTTCTCGGAAGACATCTTTGAAGTCTCTAACAATCGGAAAAGAATTCAGGGGAACCACTACATCCTGAGATGCATCCTCCGCAATACAATACAAAATAAGTACTCGTACTCCCTTCCATACAAGGCATAACAACCAAGAACATTTCTTGTCTTGGAACTGTGAAAACTATACTCTTCCCTTAACAATTTACTATCGCGCGGTATTTCACTAGCCAATCCATACCCAATATTACATCATACCCGACCATGTCAAGGACGAGTAAATCGGCCTCAAAGCACAAGTTACCAAGATTAATTCCTATGTTCTTACAAACAAAGAAAATTAACGAACCATCACCCATAGAGGATTCAACGCTAGTGAAGGTACTTTCAGCAGATTTTATCAAACCTGTGGTTTGAGCAAAACTCCTAGAAATAAAGGAGTGTGTAGCACCTGTATCAAATAGTACTCGACCCATATTCCCATGAATGAAAAACTTACCCTCGATCGTTGGCGGTGCCGGAGGGGGTGGAGGAAGCATAGCCTCCTGAATATGGTAGACCCATCCATACTGCAGTTGCCCCTGCTAAGGAGGAGCAATCGGATTAGGTGCCTGGGGCGGAAACTGTACATACGGTTATTGTGGGGCCCTAGGAAGATGCCCTCCAACCAACTGAGGACACGCCCTTTTATAATGGCCCACCTCTCCACACTGAAAACATTTATTAGCCGCATTCTTCTGATTCCTACCTTGATTGTTTCGAAATTGCCCCGCACCCCGGCCCTGCTGGCCCCTACCTCCATTTCCGACTATACCTCTCTGTGGTTGTTGTCCGCCTTGACCCGGCATGTTATTATTATTACAACCAGCATTAAACCCACCAAAATGTTGACGCTTGGACAAATCCCCTTGCTGAGGATCCCTCTCTTTCTGCTTGTTCCCCGAGGATTGGGATGAAGAAGATGTTCCCCCTCCGATCCCATTACCTCCCGATTTAACCACCTGCCCCATCGCTACAACCTTCTTATTATTTTGCAGAAATAATCTGTGCTCTTGACAGTGAAGTAGGGTAGCATTCATCACATCCCCAAAGGTTAACAAAGCCGGGTTTCCAAGCAAATGTTGTTTTATTCGCTAGTGTAAACCTCCTATGAATTTGGAGATCCTCTTCGCTTCCGGAGTCACTTCATTCGGCACAAAACTTGCTAGCCGGGTGAACTCTTCATCATATTCGACAACCGATCTCTCCCCTTGTAATAAATCTTGAAGCTTCCTCTGCATCTCCCTTTGAACTGCGGGAAAGAAATACTTTCCATCAAACAAAGTCCCAAAATTTGTGATCAACATTGTATCCATTTGTTCGGGCGTAGTCATTGACTCCCACCAGTGTAAGGACGATCTGATAACTTTAAAGGTAACGAGGATCTTCTTCTTCTCCTCACTACATTCCTCCATTCTAAGATGGCGCTGCATGTCCTTCTTCCACTGGTTCGCCCTTATAACGTCCGAACCTCCATCAAATTCTGAGGGATGACCCTTTAGGAAAGACTCTCTTACCCGTTCCCACTGAGAAGGTCCCATAGGAATTAAAGCTTCTTGTCCCCTAGCTTGAGCTTGCGACATTATTTGTGCCACTGCAGTCATCGCTGCATTAACAGCTTGGCCACAATATTTGCCACATCAGCAGCATTGATATTCCCCGGTGGCGGCGGTGGAGGACCAAGCTCATCCTCAACAACCCTATTGCGTCTAGCGAAACGTCCTCTCTTAGGCGGCATCTGAGATAGAGAAAAGATCGAGTTAAACTATTATATAAAACAATTTATCTAGCAGAAGATCGCATACATAAGCAACAAGGCAATCCTAACATTAAGATCTATATCAACGAACGCTATGGTAGAACGTGACAAGACCGCATAGATCCTAAAGACTCTAGAACCCGATGCTCTGATACCATCTGTGACAACCCGCTATCCGAAATAAAGGGTGGTCAGCCCGATACCCCGATGAAACAGGAATCATGGATAGATATCATTCTCAGCATCACAATATCATAAGAAGTATACGGAATAACCACACTATATTCCAGAAAACGGGTTATCAAAATTTTAATGTGTAGTTCAAGGAAAGCATTTTCAACAACCCATAATAGAAAAGAGGGTGGAAACTCCCACAAGCATATATATATAGACCAACAATAATACAGAGAGGACTGAATGAAACATCGGTCAAGAGAATTTACACAATTCACAATAAGCCACAGGTGTTACATAATAAATTCATTACACAAGTACAACCATTTGGGCAACACACCCGAATAAAACTGAACATAGCTAGAAACAAAAATGGAGGCGTCTACACAAAATATCTCGTGAAACTCGCAAAATGTCACGACCCCTCCAAAGACTCAAGGGTAGGACAGTCATTACGGGTGTCCTTGCGACGGAACACCTGAACGGATATAGTATATACATACATAACAAGGAAAAGAAAAACCGGTCAGAGGCCGGTTTCATATGATCACTAGAAAAGTGACAGGTATGACAATAATGGAATAATAAGCATGGATGACAAAGATGATATTCTAGCATGGTAACAACATATAAGGAACTCAGACAATTACAGGATTATTAAAGTGATAAACACTATACAAAGAAATAAAAGTACTTATAGGCCTTTTTCATCTTTCATCATTTTCATTTTTATCTCCTTTCCAGTCCTTATCAGGAATACAATTGTTATTATGTGCACTTTATGGCACGTATCTCAATTTCATGCTCTTTATGGCATATACTTTGCTCTTTATGGCATTAATGTTCCATAGAGTCTAACTCGATAATAGAATAGTTATAAACACATATATATAACGATTCTAAGACCGCCCGTCCGGGTTTCCCCACTGTGCGCGCCCCTAAATAACCATCATCTTCCAGGGCCTAACATAAGACAACCTGGGATCCTATCGCAAACGTCGGGAAGCGTCCATATGCCTAATGGATAGTCAAGACCACACGCGGAATCTCCTACCCATCGCAGAATAATATAAAACAAGCGCTCATATGGCCTAGGACTATATCCACCCTGCATTCATTAGCCAAGGGGACCTCCCCTCACGCTCGAGCTTCCCTTAAGATGGTATGTAGAGAGGTGTGTATCATCCATTTTTTTAAATTTCCATTACATGATTTAGTAAATTATCATTTACTTTTGTCCATTTTACATTTTACAGAATGCGTCATAGTTATGTACTCCACATCATCCTAATAACCTCGAAGAATATTTAACTCCCAAGTTATTTCTCTCGAATATCCCTTGTGGACTTCATAATAAACCATCAAGTCAAAATAGGTTGCATTAACTCCTAAAGTCTACAATTCTGACCTTAAGATTTCCTAGCTTCCTATAAAACCCTACGACAGAAGTAGTGCCTAAACATTCCCTTAAATTCCCCCTCTTTGATGTGGACCCTAGATGAACCCCTTTGAGTCTAGGGTGTCGACCCAACTCAACTAATACTCTAAGACCCTATATTTACTTCATTTAAGAAGGTCCCTAATTGCCTATGAAAAGAAAGATTTAAAGAATGGAAGTAAAATGTTAGGGAACAAAACAGCGGACCGGTCGACCGGTCCCAATATCGCGGTCGACCGCGTCTCAAGATTTTGCCTAAGAAGAAAAGCAAAAAGTTCATTTCGGCAGGGCCGGTCGACTGGTTAGGCGACCGCGGTCGACCGCGCCTTGATTTGAAGCCTTTGAAAGAAATGCAGTTTGCCCTCTCCCGAAGACCCGTTCGACCAGACTAAGAACCGCGGTCAACCGGTCCCTGCAGACCTAGACCAAGACTTCCCATTTTCAAGAAAACCCAAAACAAACTCATTTATTCTCACCCACTCAACACAAATTCTACTGCTACTACCATCAAAATCAACAATCCTTCAACTATCCTTTCAATGATTCAAAACCAACCAACATCCAAACCCTAAACTAGTAAACCATAAACAATTACATCATTCTCACACAAATCATTTATCTTAAACCATAAGTAGCAAGTAAGAAACTTGCCTCAATGTAGAAAATGCAGATTTTCTTGGTGTGGGAATAAGAATCCTTCTTAAATCTTCAATCTCCTTTCTTATCTCTACTCTTTCTCTCTCTCTCTTTAGGTTTAGAGGTGAAATTAGGGCAAACAGAAGACTTAGTGAGACTAAGTCGTGGCTTAGGACAAAAATCTCACTTAACTAACCAATATTGCGATATAATAATACGCAACTGCTTATTTAAGGTATAATCAGTCAAAATGCCCAAAACCTCAAAAATACAATATGACACATTATCTGACTATCTCGCACGTTCCGAAATCAACTACAGCCTCTAAATTATCATTTGGACATTTCTAATTCAATTTAAGTCCCGGTCTCATTATTAAGCCGGATATCATTTTAATTCATATGATATTATGAAGCATAACGTAGCAATATTCACCCATAGTTATGGTATATATACAAACTCATGGTGAATATTAACTTTCTTCATTAAATTAGCACCCAAATCATAACCCAACATTTATATCTAGTTACCAGAACTAGTAATTAATATAAAATATGTTCTCATAAGCGAGGGTTATTACAGTTTATATCCATATTTAAAAAAATTAAGAAAATAACCAATATAATTATCTCATCTCCATAACTATATATAAATATTAAATTCCAAAATAAACATCACAAATTACAATCCAAGTTACACTATTGTCCAAATAACTCAAATAATGTCAACTCGAGTCATCACATTAAATTTTAAACAAAAATGAAAATCCTCAACATTTTTTGTTTCTTGCACTCCCTACTTTTTCATTTACAAATGAAAATATGAGTATCAACATATTGCGAAGACATAGAGAATAAAATAAATAAAAATAGAAAATAGAAAAACAAGAGAAAAAAATAGGCCTTGTATACCTCGTTTAATTCACTTTGGTTTAATCTTTATGTTATCAAACTCATTTATAACACCTATACCATAAATATTAAAAAAAATAATAAACAAAATACGTGTGATTTGATGCATTACCAATAATGTGAGCCGAGGTGAAGATGAATGGTGGGTTGATGGAGAAAGCTGAAGTGAGGTTTCTGTGAGGGAGGAGAGATGAGAGGGTATTATTTTGTAAGATGAGAGAGAGGCATAATTTATGGTACTGAATATGAATCATTAACCCGAGTGTTGTTATAAATTGTGTTGTGAATGATTCAAGGGATGTAAATATTGTATTGATCCAATGGTTACTAAAGGATTTGCCACTTCAAAGAAAAACAAAAAATATATAAAATATTTAAAAATGTGGTTGTGTTTGACATTAGTCACTGAGTATTCTTGTTTTATTTAATTGGGTATATTGAATTTTGGTAAGTTTGGTAATATCATTTTGGTATTTTTGGTACATTAATTTCGATATTTCATTTTCATACGGTACATTCAGTAAATTAGCTTTTAAAATGTTCAAACCAAAATCAATCACAAAAAAAGCGATAATTTAGATTTCGGTAAGTAAAAAACGTAAACCATTACCACTAATCTCTCACTCTTTAAATGTTTTTTCAAACTATTTTTTTAAACATAAACTGCTATTTTTATTTATATAAACTGTTTTTATATATAAACTTATTTTTCTATATAGAACTGATTTAAAAAAAAAATATTTTTAGTTTAAAAAAACTATTTAAAAAATGATTTTCAGTTAAAAACAATATTTTCGGGAAAAAAAGTTTTATGCCAAGAAAATATATTCCCAAGAAAAACAAATCCCAACAAAGGAGTTGATTATGAATTCCAGCTATAAAAAAATTGATTTTCAGCAAAAGTAAATATATTTCCAGATTAAAAATGTTTTCCACCAAAAAAACATAAACAAAAGAAATAAAACTAATTTGAAAAAGCAAGAGATATTTGTTTTCCAGCTACAAGAAACTCCAAGAATAAAAATAAAATAAATAACCTACGACCATGGAACAAAAATGATTTTAACAAAAGATTTCAACATATGACTGTATGGTTTATATATATATATATATATGAAATAAAAGTTTATTTAAAAAATTCGGTAAAAAAATGTTATTTCGAGTCTTTTATTAAAAATAGTTAAAATATAAAAAAATATTAAACAAAATAAGAATTTCAAAAATAGAAACTGATTTTATGTATAAAAAATTATTTCCACCGAATAAAATTATTTTCAACAAAACGAAATTTTTTTCACCCAAAAAATGTTTTCCATAAACAAAAAAAAATAAATTCCAGCCTACAAATAAAAAATAAAACTGATTTAAGTCGAAAAATAATTTCTAGCCATAAAAATATTAAAATAAAACTGATTTCAATTCAAAAAATATATTTCCAGAAAAAATAATTTCCAGCCAAAAAAAGTATGAAAATAAAACTAAGATTAGTTTTAAAAAATTATTTAAAAAGTTTTTTCATGTAATAAAAATAAAACTGTTTTCATTTAAAAAAATTATTTCACGAAAGAAAATAATTTCTACTCAAATAAATATATTTTCAAAAAAAAATTCGACCCAACAAACCTCCGGTCATCAAACGCAAACTCCAAATCCAAACCCAAACGTCCAGGAACCTCCGCCCATGAAATATCCGACCATGAAACTCCAAATCCAAATCTTAATACAAATCCAAACGTCCATGAACCTACGGCTATGAAAGATCTGTCCATAAAACTCCAAATCCAAATTCAAACTCCAAACCAAAACTCCAAATCCAAATGTTCGGCCAACAAACCTTCGAGGGACAGACCTCCGATCATGACAGATCTGCGCCCATAAAAACCCTCTGGTCATTAACGACTGTGATTACAAATGTGAACAGACCTCCAATTATGAAAATTCTTTATCAAATGTATTTTCTTTTCACAACCATGATTATAGTTGCGAGAGAGAGAGAGAGAGAGAGAGAGAGAGAGAGAGAGAGAGAGAGAGTGAGAGGATAAAGATTTATGGATTTTAAATGATAGGAGTGTATAAGGGTATTTAGACATAAGGGCATTTGGTGTAATTGATGAAAAAGGGTACAGTCGTTAGACGTCTATTAGCCAAACCGATAAATTAACACCCAACCAACTATAATAAAAATAAACGTACCTCAAGCACTAATTATTATAAACAAACATATCCCAGACAGTAAATGACCCTTATATTATTCAATAAAAATAGACATTTTTGGTTCTTTGCCCCCTACTCTATACTCATTTGTCAAACTACTCCGCATTTAATTTGTTAAGGAATTTCTACTGTAAATACAATTTTATATCCCCATTTTTATGCTCTAATACTAGGACACCATATCTTCAAATTGCTTATAGATATGTTAACTATTTAGTTATATTTTCTAAGATTTATTTATAACTGCTTCTATGTATTTATTTTTTTAGTTGTTGATCATATTTTAATCACTGTAGAATAAGTGTCATTTTCTATAGAATTGAAAATAGATGATTACAGAATAGTTATAAATGATTTTTGAATAGTTATAAGACCTACTATCATTTTAAAAATACATAAAATGAGAACTTAATAAATCTTAGGAAATAGTACTAAATTAAAAAAATATTAATTTTATCCTTCAATAGGATTATTTCGAAACCAAACCAACCTGTAAGAGGCTTTCATGTGCATTCGTATAGGGTTGGGTTTTGGTCGGTAAATGGAGCATACCAATACCAAACCAACTTTAAAAGGATCAATCCAAAATTACCAGCTGGTACACCAGCGCATAAACCAAAACCAAACTGCACGTTACATCGGTAAAAATAATTTTTTTGCGATAAAATCAGTTTTTTAAAAAATACGTTGATTTCGGTAAATTTCTCCTTGCGGTAATTTTGATAGTACTCGGTATGTAATGGTATTTTTTGTACTATTTGAGCAGGTATTGACGAAGAGAGACCATTACTAGAAGGATTCAAGTATTGAAGATTAACAAGATTCCTAATAGCAGTAGGAATTGAGGTGGACAATAAATTATTTTAGTTGGAATTTGGACAAAATGAATGGGCTAACTTCTCACTATTGTCAATAGCAGTAGGAATAATGGACAATCAATTCATAACACTGAATGGGATAACTTCTCACTATTGTCAATAGCAGTAGGAATAATGGACAATGAATTCCTAACACTGAATGGGCTAACATGAATAATGGACATTCAAACGAGATATGGAGTAAGGGCAACACACCCTGTTGATTTTTCATTTCTAAATATTGTATCTCCTTGTGCGAAACATCATAGAAACATATAACAAAACCTCTATTGGGAGACTAAAAATACTCATTATATTTCTTATATAGGTGTTAATAGTGAAAGAATAACAAATAGAAAATCGTGAAATCTTTGTCACTTGTCAAATAAATTATTAGAAATAGTAATAGGAATAATAATAGCAGTAGGAACTTACTTGGATCACCGGCTAGAGCACGACGAGAGCATGAGAGAAGCATACGATGAGAGCACGAGAGAAGCAGATGACGCATATTTCAATCCGTTAAGGTTTCTTTCATTCCAAAGTGGGCTTTATTTGCCAAATATTAACGACAGAGATTGATACGAAAATGGATGGTTAGGATTTATATTAAGATTTAATGGGCGTAGGCTGCAATGGTAGTTTTGAAAGTGAAGGATTGATAAAAAAAATTAATTTGATATTTCTCGGCTATAATTTTGGTAAATCGCGTTTTAAAATGTTTAAACCAAAACAAACAACAAAAAAGTTGGTAATTTTGATTTTGGTAAATTCGAATTTCGCTAAGTAAAAAAAGTAAACCAATACCATTTTTTTATGGTACGAAACGGTACAATACGGATTTTTACCGTACCGTAACCACCCTTACATTCCACCACAACAAGACAGATAATTTGTGGCAAAAAAAAACGTCACCAAATGAACAAATTTCATCACCAAAGATATTTGGTGACAAAACAAATTTCGTCAATCGTCCATCACGAAAGCCTTGTCGCTAAAGGTTTTGGTGACGAAATAAAAATTTCGTCACCAAATAGTACACCTTTTGGTGAAAAAATATGTTTTGTCACGTAATAACAGGTTTTTAGTGACGAAATTATTTGTAGCCAAAGACCTTATTTTTTGTCACAAAAATGTCAATTTTTTCACCTAATGTATTTGATAATATGCAAAATGATTATCATTTGGTGACAAAATTAATATGCTTAGGGAACAAAATATTTTTGTCACGAAATGAATTTTATTGTCAAAAAATTATAAATTTAGAACTCATATTTTTTCATTTCTCATATGATTATTCAATCAAATAAATATTAATTATGGAATCAACTAAATTCCATCGATATTATATAAGTAATCAACTACCATCATATACATACTCAAAATTGAGGTTCAAAAGATTATGTAATTGATATAAAAGCATTCGTACAAATATCTCAAAACCATTGATGAATTACAAAGTAGCCTACATCGTTTGTTACAATACATCAACTACAATATATCCTCCAAAAAATTATTCCTACGTCATTAGTTTCTAACTTTATATTTCCTAAGGCAGCAGTTTCTAATCAATTACAAAATAGCCTCCAAAAATTAATTCCCAACAAGTTTGATAAATTATCCTTGCATCTTCATCATCCCAAAAATAATTTCCAAAAAAATGTCCTCACAACGTCTCAATCTGTAAATAAAAAAATAACAAGGCCTAACTTTATAAGTAAATAGAATAACATCAACTAAGATATAACACATTGAGATAAACATAAAAACAATTAGGAAATTCAATTTTATTTTTAATAGTTTAAAAAAATTCTGCAGAGTTTCCTTTGTTTATAGACTAAAATCGCCTTGTTAAATTAAAGAATAAAAAAGCCAAGAAACCCAACGACAATCCACCAAAATTGCCATTCCACCGATTCAAAAGACAATGTAATAGCATCACCAATATTTTAATAAAAAAATCGACAGAGTTTCCTTTGTTTATAGACTAAAACCGCACTATTAAATTAAAAAATAAAAAAGTCAAGAAACCCAACGAGAATCCACCAAAATACCCCTTCCACCGATTCAGCAAATAATGTAATAGCATCACCACTAGAGATATTAAATAACTCAAAGGATGTGAATCCAACATTGTAATTTCGATAAATTCAACATTGAAATTATTAAAACTTACCAAATAGTAAATGTGGGAGGAAGAGAACCTGATACTTTAAAGCATCACACAACTTGTCAAATCCAAATTGACGAGCTTCTAAACGTTCTAGACGCTAATCATGAGCCTTTAGTTGTTCATTTAACTCACGATTCGCTCCCTGATCTTCCCTAAGGGCCTCCTCCAACTTTGCGTCTCGTCGTGATGTTTTTTATTCTGTAGCTTTAGGTCCGTGGCCAAGACTTATGATATATCATGATTTAGCACCAAGTACACAATCGACTATCTCATCGAGAGTCAAAGGTTCACTACCCTCGGGAGCAGACTCAACTTACAACTGTTTCATCTTAATCTGTAAAAAAAATTAGTATAATATCATTTCATAAAATTGAAGTTATAGTATTTGTCTAATATATGTCATATTCTTACATATATTTCCTCAACTTCGGGAGAATATCATTTTTCATTAGTACAGTGGGTTTTCTTATAGAACTCAATTCGATCTAGCTCCGCATTCGCCACATCATTGTACATAATCATGAAATACAATCATTCCCATCAATATTTGTGAAAGATAAGATGAACTTTAGAAAAAACAAATATATAAAAATATATACCAAATGAAAAAGAGCTGTTACAAATGCCCTCGACCCTTGATTGTGTTTGATAGTTTTCATCGCTCGATTATCCTTATTAATGTCACAATGATGCTTTGATAATAGTTTATAGATAATGAGTATGCTGTGTGTCAATTAAACGAACGCAACTGTTATATTTTATAAATTTATTATACCTGATGCTCAGAGTTGGAGAACAAATCACAAAGAGCATTAAAATTTTCTTGACTCATGTTTTTTGGCTTATCGTGTCCTGCCCAATTGATTGGTGCTTTTTTAACCTTAGTCAATGTCTATATCTTGCACCCCTGCTTCGACTCATCAACAGTTTTTCAACACTATTTCTAACATACTCGTCCTCTATTTTAATGTCAAATTTGGACTGAAAATTCATAATTTATAAAAGTTAGTATATAAAATAAATCAATTACTCAAGCACGTTCAATAACATAGTAGTTTTTACTTACATCGAGTTGTTTGAAGGCTTCTTCTTTGTTATTTTCAGACATGTCCTTCCATTTCACAGGAACCGGGATGAGATTTCGTGTAATAATTCCCAACTCACTTGATAGTTTAGAAGATTGCACCACATTTTTTTGCCTTCCCTTGTCCCTTGCAATTTTAATAGTCAACTTCTTTCCATCCGACCTAGTTAACTTCTCAAGGCCCTTTCCTTTAGTTGGACCACATATCCTCTTTGTCATGCTGGAAGCTGCAATTAAAGGATATATTAGTTCATCAAATACAACATATAATGAGGTGAGGCATTATAAAAACCATGATGTGAACACTAATTATCTAATTCAACACCGAATAGAACATATAATCAACATACTCAAACGAAAGGGGGTTGTTGTCTATAACAATTAACAAATTTCAGCATACATACACCAACATACACCTAAAAATTTCTACATACTAACAACAATGACTAAAAATTTCATCATACTAACAACAATAACAACACTCCTAATCGAGTTTGGATTGGCTATGGTGATAAGGGATTTTGGCAGGTGTTGATAGTAGAGAACAAACTAAAGTATTGCAAGAATTCTCCAAAGAAAGGCAATGATGATGAATCTAACAAGAAAAAGCATGCCACTACATAGAAGCATAAAATTCAAACAAGAAAAAGCATTTTTATCACGGATTTCTAGGAGCTCGACACGAACTTCGACAGATCTCCGAGGTTTATTTTTATAACTATTACATTGATCTGCACATATATTTTAGTATATTTTATATGGGTTTGATGTGATAACTAAAGTGGACAGTTGTGGAATAGCAAGGCAATACTGATACCACATCTTCATTAACTAATTCATTAGCCCCAATTGTTATTATTATTCCCTTTTGTAATACCCATTTGGTATTATTAATTATCTACCTACAGATTTGGCATTGTTGACATCTCTCAAGAGTAATGGGAAATAGGGGAACTAACTAATGTAGATTTGGAATTTTAGATCCAAACATAGGATAAATGATGTATCGTAAGATCTGCCAAGACACCTAACCTAGATCAAAGTTTATCTCCACAAACAGGGTAGTGAGCAACTTGAACCTGCTGAGTGAGCAATACTTACCTCATTCACTCAGAGGGTAGTGAGCTACTCGAACCCCTCCACTACTACAACTTATACCACATACTTTAGGTTTCTTGGGAAAAGAATATTTAAGCATCCCTTTTTGTCTTAATATAACTTTCCCCTGATAAAGCATCAATTATTGATCAAACTAATGAACAAAAATCTTCTCACCTCAAATATAAATAGTGATTATCACATCCCACAATGACAAATAAATAAAATTTCACAGAAATAGAGTTAATAAATTAGCATTTTGAACATGACTTTATATCAGGTTCGATGCTTGAGGCTTAAAACCAGTCAGAGAGTAAAGACCACATTTTAAGACTCCCTGCATCAGATTACACATAAATACAAATACATATTCAGAGGATACATAAATGCACACAATTATATGTATACATATATACAGTTGAGTTTAGTTTAGTTGGAAAGAAAATGAGAAAGATAAAGAAAAAGAGAGAGTGTCTATTGCAGAATTTAGTTTAGTTTCAGTTGAATTTACAGACTAATGAAACACACTGAATTAGTTGTAAAAACATTGGAATTAAGAAATATTTCTAAAATTAGGCATTCCAACTTTATCCAACGTAGGAATATCGTTAAAAAAGATAAAAATTTAAAGTTTGAGATGAAATGGCAAAGTATGCCATACTGTCTGCTGCAGAATTTACCAAGGAAAATAGGTACAAAATTAGCACTATCTTCATTCAACTCATTTATAGCTTTCAAATTTTCATTTTCATCTTGGTATTTTCCCAACAAGTTATTATCCTCCTCATTCAAACTCTTAAAAATTACATCCAATAAGAGTTCTGATGGTTACAAGAATCAGTACCAAGGTAATTCATGAAGTCGTTATTAAAGGAAACCTCTATATCATTAGTATCATCCAAAATTACTGCCTCCATATTAGTGATTTTATTATTAGGCATGTGCCTCATTTTAGAGTTAACACAAGAGTGGAAATTTTAGTATTAACATTCCCTCCCTTGAGCCATTTTCTACCTGATTTTCGCCTCCAAAATGTTTCCTCATTTTGTTAGGGAAGATTATAGTTTATCCATTGTACAATTCATGCCCCCCATACTCTCATTATCTCTATTAGAATCAAATAAAATCACTTTAGCAAAATAACCATCTTCTAAGTCTTTAACAGGTTTGAAGACATCTTTGAAGGTATGTTTATTACATTCCCTTATAGTTAATTTATGAAATTTAAATTTATTGGAGAGAGATCTCATACGACTATTGTCCTCACTACTGGCCTAGGATTTTCCAATCACATCATGAATTAACTTATGGTTATACCTCATTTTTGTAAAATAAAAGGCTTACGACAGTTGTCAATACTGGTTTTAATTGAGACAAGAAGGGGGTTATGATCAGAACAACATTTGTTAAGGTGTTTTACTTCATCTCTTAGATTTTCAACCATCCATTTGGCCTTCAGCAAACCCCTAACCAGCCTTAATAAAAACAAATCTTCCTCACTTATGTTTTTAGACCTTGTAAATTTGGAACCCAAAAGGAAAAGGTCCATCAACCCACAATTATAATTTAGGTACAAAAATGTAATAGCATGAATGTCTAGGAACAAAAGTACAAAAATTCAATCTATGTCACTATAATCATCATCATCCACGAGATCTTCATCATCACAATATTCAACCAATGTTACGTCTTCCTCGTCACTATCATCATGAATGAAATTGATTTCATCGGAGGCTACGTTGTTTACATTAACAACATTAACGTCAACATTATATGCATCAACATCATTCCTATGCAGTGGACCAATATCAACTTCAACAACTTGAACAACATTAGATGGCTCGGTCTCCTGGTAAACGGTGTAATTGGGGACATCATTTGTATCTACATCAACTTTTTTCACGTCAGGATCATACACGTGTCGATGCTGAAACTCTTGCACGACTTTCCATTTATTACCCAACTTTATGTCGTTCAGATAGAAAACTTGCTTTGCTTGCACCGCTAGAACATAGGGATCATTTTTATACCACCTATTATTCACATTTACGCTCGTGAAGTGGTCATCAATTTGTATTCCCGCTTTCTTTCTTTTGTCTGCCTCGAACCAATCACACTCAAACATAATAACCTTTTTACCTTTGATATATTCCAACTCAATAATATTAGTCAACACTCTATAAAAGTAGATTTCACTATCATCAGGATCTCCCTTGACAACCAATTCGTTATTTTGAGTTCTACGACGACTCTCGGGATCCTTAGTGTGAAACCTAAATCCATTAACAATGCAACTTGTATACTTCCTTGATCGAACATCAGGATCGCATGTTAATGCTTAAAGGTGCTTTATAGCTTCAAGAGCATTATAATGGTATAACTTTTTCATCTGTCCAAAAATACGAGTGAATTACATTATTAGGGTAATTTTATTACTGAGTATCATATTATACTCTTTCTAATGTCTTACATGTTCTTTAAACCATTGAGGGAATTTCTTTCTTTGTCGTTGTTCTAAGTTCAAAAGGATTTCTTTCATAAGCTCCTCCCTAAATTCACTAGATGAAAATATGAAATATAAATTTTACACCCCAATAATTAAGAAAAAATATTTTCCGTCTTGACTCCCCACATATTGGACATTCTTCTCTATATTTGAAATACTTCCAAAATAACTCACACTAATTTTTAAAAGCATGAATCGATTCATATCCCAACCCCAAATCATGCAACATGTTTTTTGCTTCGTAGTGAGACTTAGGGAGCGTCTTACCCATAGGCAAATCTTTTTTGAACAAATCAAACACCATGTTGAAGGATTTGTTGCTCAATCGGTTCATAACTTTACAGTGAAGCAACTTCACAAGAAATGACAGTGTCAAAATCTTCATACAATTGGATACAATTCACGTTCAGCCTCTTGCAATAGCTTGCCAAATGTTTTTATTTCCCCTGAAATATTTTCTCGAGGATAGCTATCATTGGATTCCACATGAATGGATTTATTGAAGGTTCCCCTTTAATGTCGTACAACATATCATGTATTCCATCACCTTCTTCTTCATGACATGACATTTCATCATCTTCATCATCAGAGGCACAAGATCCCCCTAAATGAGAATCTTGTCCATGATGAATCCATTGGGTATAACTCGTAAAAATCCCCTTAAAAAACAAATGGTCATAAACTTCGTCAATAGATCTAATATCGATATTCAAACAATCGGTGCATGAACATCTAACATCAGTTATTGGGCCCATGTGTTCATTTACTGATCTAACATACTGAATGAAACATCTAACATCAGTTACAGATCAAACATACTGAATGAAAGATCTAACCCCGTCACATATTTCTCGCAGAATCTATTAGTTTCTTGGATCCAACTCCGATCCATATCCATTTTAAAATCCTAAAAAATTATTAAACAAACATCAAAGGAGTTCCATGTAAATATCATCGTATAAAATCAAATGGATGATCTCAACTATAATGTACTTTTTTATGGACGATAGATTGGAAGAAACCACAATTTAATGCTTTCGTACCTCAAATACCAACCCTAATCATTGGTTAAAACATAAGACAATTAGTTGAAGCATAAAGCCGGCATGATTTTTAGATCAGACCAATCCTCTTTAATTTTTTCGATATTCTAGCAGAATACTTGCTTCATATTCATAGGTCTATAAAATAGAGATAAAATGGTTAAGTTCTATTTAATGTTTAGTCCAACGTACTTGAAAAAAATAGTCCCTATAGTAACATTATTACATAGGTACCAGGGACTAAAAGTTGTTACTAAAACCTGTTACACCAAAAGAAAATAAACAATATCTCATGAGATTTTTATTAAAAAAAAATACCCCAAAATAAAAATAAAACTCTCCTTCCTCATAGTTCAATAATTTCTACAACTAGAAATAATTGAAAAAATAAGATGGGTAACAGTTCAAATCATCAATACAAAACACACATTCTAAATTTGGCATATATTTTTTTTTAAAAATTTGATAGATATGTTTTATCCTGTGTAAAATGGGAATGAAAGGGCCATGGGAATGAACTCAACACATAAACATATCTGTCAAATTTAGCCATGGGAATGCACTCAACACAGAAACATCAAAATGGCTTATCCTGTGTGAAATGAACATCAAAATGAAAGGGCAGCAAAAACATCAAAATGGAGAAATGAACTTTTACAGAAACATCAAAATGGTGAAATGAACACAGGCACCCAAGCCATCTGTTTGTAAGGTTTGTTCATTTCTGCTATAAAATGAACGTAGAAATGAAATGAATGCAGGCACCCAAAGATCAATACGAAACATACACTATGTATAAAATGAATGTAAAATGAATTTTTTGAATCCTAAATATCTATGTTCTTTTTACACAAAAAAATTGAATCCTAAACATCTATGTTCATTTGAATTTTTTGGTATATGTAAAATGAACGCAGAAACATCCTATTTGCATTTTTTGAATCCTATCACATATATATTTACAATGCCTTTACCTGAAACTCTAACGACAGTAGATTTTTTGAATCCTATCACAGATATTTATAATCCCATCCACCATCAAGAAAGATTCTAACTTACAAGACATTACCAGAAATGAACGCAGTTTGTTATAAGACATTACCAGGTAATGTCTTGTAACAGTAGTCGATCTTAAAGGCATAGATATTTATATTTGAAGCTATGTGATAGGATTATAAATATCTATTTTTAGAACACGTCAAACCTCCTATTTGATTTTTTTTAAACTTGGTAATTGTCTTGTAACACTAGTCGATCTTAAGGGCATTTGAAAGGTGGAATCCCCAGATTTTAATAATGACAAAATTAAATATAATTTCCTTTTAAATAAATGCGGAAGCGAATATAAGTGACGGTTCAACAAATAAACAAGGCCGAGTTTTAATATCTTCAAAAGAAACGAATTAAGACATAATTCAAGTCCTAGAATTTGCCTAAGTCATGATTATTTATTTAAACAAAGTTCGGCGAATCCAATTTTAGCAAATGACTTGAATAAACCATATTTTACCCAATATTCAAATAAAGTCCCAATTTAAATTAGTGTGATTGTAAAACCAAATTTTATCTTGAAATTAATCTAGCATGCGTTCTAAGTGATATAGAGCAAGATAAAATCAACAGTCACACTACACCGCGATATACGAGGAAAAACCCACTAACGAGAAAAAACCTCGGGACGGCCCTAGCCTCAAATCCACTAAAAATGGTATTACAAAATACAAGACAAAAGACTTACTTCCTAAACTCGAACCCTCTCAAGCCGTGATGCTTCTTCTTGTATCGACCTCCAATTAGTGGATAACCAACGGAGCTCCACCGCGGTCTCGGACTCCCACGATCGGGCAATTAGGCACACCGTCACCCCAACATGGAGCCTTTCTCCAAATGGGTAGAAATGAAACGAACTTCTCTTCAATTCGGTGTAGAGAAAAACCGGTGCCAAAACAATCTCCAAGCAATTGATATCTATATATGGAACTTGGAATAAACAACAATGGGTGTAAACTAAGTGTTTAAAGATTTTTCTTTAAGTTGAAGAACACTTAAAACATGAACATTTTCCTTTTTGGAATGATCTCTCAAACTCTCTCTAGGATATGTATTAGGATGGAAAAGTTGTCTTGGAAAATGTGTTTCCCGCACATAATAAAGTATGAAAAAGGTTGGTTGAAAACCAAGTGGAGGAGTGGGGAAAAACTGCAAAAAACTGCCAAATAACTGTTCCCGCTGGAAGTTCGTTCGAACGAACGTGATTCTTGTTCAAACGAGACTTCTAACGAGTGACCAGACTGGGCTCGTTAGAAGTTCGTTAGATACCTCGTTAGAACGAACATTCGTTCGAACGACATATCGAACGACTGACGAGTGAGAGTCGTTGGCAAAACTCGTTCGAACGAACTTGGTTCGAACGACAAAACTCGTTCGAACGAAATCTGGTTCGAACGAAAAAACTAGTTCGAACGACATTTCTAACGAACGACCAGAAAGATTTAAAAATTCGATTTTGGCCCAGAAACTTTTATATACTTATTTTTAAGTTTCTAATTGATTCTTTCTGAAAAATAAAATGCAGTTTTTATTAACCTAACACCCAATACAAATTGTTCGAAGCTCCTATATACATATAATTACATTCATACCTTGGGAGCATGGAACCTTAGTTGATGACGTAGAAACGAGGCACGCAAACCGGCATTTTGATGAAGCTTTTAAATTCTTTGCTGCTACGTCTTCAACATACACTTCATAGGCTTGATAATATTACAAATAAATACTATCCTATGAATAAATGTTTTTGTCCGGAATTGAGCCAAAACTATATATGGACTCAATTGGAAATTTGTGTCCTTACAAATCTCCCCCTTTGGCTATTCCGGGACAAAAACCAAACAAAAATCCTAAAGGGCCGTCAAGCTCTACTAGACTCAAAACATAACCCGCCCAATCTTGACTCAACCCAAGGATCAAACGCTTTGCCATAGAAAGATGCCGCTTTAGAATAATTCCTGCACACTTAAGCAAACTCATCAAATGCATAGGGAATATCAAAATATTAAATGCAATTAATTAATTACTCCCCCTAAATTAATTCTCCCTTTAAAACATGACCTACTTAGAAAGACGTCTCCTCCTAAGATAAATCTCCCCCAAAACGAAGATACGATAATAATAGGATTAGATACCATTTCTCCCCCTATCATCATTCTCCCCCCTTTTTGTTCGGGAATAGGCAAAGGATAAAGAACTAATAAACAGCAAAGTGATAAGACATGACAACAGATGGGCAATAAAAGCAAGGCAAAGACAAACAAATATCATATATATATATACTTTAAATATACCAATAAATACTTGCATATATAGATAGATATAAACACACACATGACACAAAATACAATAAGTTTGCACACTCGTATGGCAAAAATGTGTCATATGGAAACGGAAGTGCAACAATTAAATTTAGACCCAAACACTTAAGAAACGTTCACGGAGTTCACATTTGATTGCAAACTTCATCACAGTTAAATATAACCTCATGTGACAAAATAAAGATTGAACTCAATGAACAAACATACACAATGCATACAAGCCTAGCATGATGATGATTCTACAAACCAAATAGAGTCATGACATTAAAGACAACTAGGATAAACGGACATTGAGCAAACCGTTGATATACCATCCAATTCTCCCTCAATGAGCATATATATTATTTTGTTTGTGAATGAATATATCAAACAAACATAGGCATTGGCAATTGTTTTCTTTTTGATGCCAAATATTCTGTTTTTAGACCTTTGGATCACGTATTTCTTTTAGATCCAATCAACGGTGGCTTACTATCGCAAAGGATTTAATTCATCCTTTCGGAGCCCTTCCCCGTGCATATATTAAATTATCATGTTTTCATTTTCCGCACAAATCTCACATGCAACGGAATTTGACATGCACTAGTCCTCCTAGGTCAAAGATATGTAGATGACTATATTGGTAGGAGAACACCTCAAAAAGCTCAAATATAACATGTGACATTAAGATTTCAAAAGAGCTCGTGCATGTGTGAATAGAGGCATATGGAAATAGAATCCATTTAGTCAATACAAAATCCAACTACTCCATATAAAAACATGGTAAAGAACATTTTAAGGATTGAAAATCTAAACCAAAAGTTCTAGCCACGTGGGAGCGTAAATGATGGGATTCAAACACAAGTATATGCCACATAAAGTGTGTCAAACAAAAATACACACCAAATAAAATCTTTTTGAGTTTTTAACATTTTTAATAAAAAATAAAGATATATACTCAAAAGACTTAAACAAAAATCATTTGTATTTTTCATTAAGCTTAAATGAAATAAATAAAACACAAATGATAAACAAAAATCTGTTTATATTTTTCAATTAATTCAAACACAAAATATGATACAAAAAGATAAACAAGTCATAATTTCTAGCATATGATATACATGAGGCAAAGACTAGAAAATGACTAAACAAGCATACATTTAGCATATGATTATGGCATGAAGTACAAAAGCTAAAGTATGCAAACACTAACACATTCATCCGTTAGATTTAGCAAGGGAGGAAGGATGTGAAAGTAAATGAGAATCAAAATCCCTATTTTGTAAGGCAACCAAGTCAGATTTCCTAACCCAAATTAATGAAGAATTACTATCTCGGGGTGTAGGAATGTTAGCTATTGTGGTTACTTTACTATGGGATTTTCTAGGAATTCGTTTAAGATCTAAACAAAATTTCCTAAGATGACCTTTTCGACCACAATGTGTACAAGTGAGAATATGTCGAAAAGATTTATCTAAGGAGTGATCATTAAATGCATTCCTAGAAGATTCTCCTAAAACATTGGTTTTGACTTTAGGGTTAAAATCATTACAAGAATTGAAGCCTAAACCAAAAGTGTCATTTTTAATTTGGACTGTTCCTAACATTTTATCTAGTTTTTCCGAACGACACTCCAAATCAAATTTGACATTACTAGAATCTTTTAATTTATTTTCCAATTCTAAAATTTTAGATTCTAGTAAAACATTTCGCTCTTCAAAAGCAAGAAGCTCCTTTTTCAAGGATTCCATTAAACCCCTAAGGCTATCTCTCTCGCCTTCTACATAGTTAAGCTTCTCTTGAAGAGTCCTCTCATGTGTCCTAAGGTCTTCTATTAAGGCACTTTTATCAATGACCTTGACACTCTCTCTTAAACTCGCTTCTAACTTCAAATTAGCTCTTTTCAATTTAATAGATTCTTTATATAATTCATGAAAAGCATTTTGAAGTTCACTCATATCAACCTCATCTTCATTTTCACTCTCTCTTTCTTCTTCACTCTCACTATCATCAAAAATAAGAGAATCATGTACAATGACCTTGGAAGTGGCATGTGCTATAATTTCATCATTCGATGAGTTCTCATTATCACTCACATGTCTAGCCATAAAAGCCACAAAATTTTTCTTAGTGGGGGATTCGGGCTTCTCTTCCTTATCACTATCACTAAGGGTCGCATTATATGAAATGGGTCGTTTACCCTCTTTCCTTAGTTTAGTGGGGCACTCATAAGCCCTATGACCATAACCTTCACAACCAAAACATTTATTAGACTCGTCCCTATCAACATTTTCATTACTTGGTTTAGGGATCTTATCGGCTTTAGAAATCTTCTCGTTTTTATCATGTTTAGAAGTATCAAATTTCTTAAAATCATTTTTAACTTTATCTTTGTTAAATTTAAGAAATTTTCTAAATTTACGAGCAAACAAAGCCATATCTTCCGAGTCACTATCACTATCGCTCTCTACTACTTGTTTGACCTCTTTTCGGGCTTTTAAAGCAACGCCCTTTTCGATTTTCTTTTCATTTTTAGAGGGAAACATATCCAGTTCATAGGTTTGTAAATCACCTACAAGCTCTTCTAATTTCGTAGAGGCTAAAGTGGGTAAAGAATTTAAAACGGTCACCTTTGGAATAAATCTATCGGGTAGGGACCTTAAAATTTTCTTTACAACACGGTCGTCAGGTATTTTCTCTCCCAAGTTAAAGGATGAATTAACAATATCAGAAAGTCTAGCATAAAATTTATCAAAAGTTTCTTTTTCATCCATTTTGATAGTTTCAAATTGAGTGGTGAGGTTTTGGAGTTTTGAAGCTTTAACGACACTCGTTCCTTCATGAGTTAATTGTAAAATATCCCAAGCTTCTTTAGCGGTTTCACATGTCATAATACGTCGGAATTCACCCGATGCGACAGCGCTAAACAAGGCATTTAAACCACGGGAATTAAAATTTGCAAGCTTAAACTCATTTTCGGTCCTTCTATCGGCGGGTTTTAAAACATGTTCATTTTCAACTAAATAAGTTGGTGGGGAATATCCGGTAACAACAGACATCCAAACTCTCTCGTCGATAGATTTTAGTGCCGATCTCATTCGCGCTTTCCAATACGCGTAGTTTGAACCATCGAAAATAGGAAATTTTGAAAATGGGGAAAAATCCATTTTAGCTAAAAATTAAAGGATTTTAACGAAATAATTTATCGTTTTTGGCTCTGATACCAATTTGAAAGGTGGAATCCCCGGATTTTAATAATGACAAAATTAATATATAATTTCCTTTTAAATAAATGCGGAAGCGAATATAAGTGATGGTTCAACAAATAAACAAGGACGAGTTTTAATATCTTCAAAAGAAACGAATTAAGACATAATTCAAGTCCTAGAATTTCCCTAAGTCATGATTATTTATTTAAACAAAGTTAGGCGAATCCAATTTTAGCAAATGACTTGAATAAACCAAATTTTACCCAATATTCAAATAAAGTCCCAATTTAAATTAGTGTGATTGTAAAACCAAATTTTATCTTGAAATTAAACTAGCATGCGTTCTAAGTGATATAGAGCAAGATAAAATCAACAGTCACACTACACCGCGATATACGAGGAAAAACCCACTAACGGGTAAAAACCTCGGGACGACCCTAGCCTCAAATCCACTAAAACGGTATTACAAAATACAAGACAAAAGACTTACTTCCTAAACTCGAACCCTCTCAAGCCGTGATGCTTCTTCTTGTATCGACCTCCAATTAGCGGATAACCAACGGAGCTCCACCGCGGTCTCGGACTCCCACCGATCGGGCAATTAGGCACACCGTCACACCAACATGGAGCCTTTCTCCAAATGGGTAGAAATGAAACGAACTTATCTTCAATTCGGTGTAGAGAAAAACCGGTGCCAAAACAATCTCCAAGCAATTGATATCTATATATGGAACTTGGAATAAACAACAATGGGTGTAAACTAAGTGTTTAAAGATTTTTCTTTAAGTTGAAGAACACTTAAAACATGAACATTTTCCTTTTTGGAATGATCTCTCAAACTCTCTCTAGGAGATGTATTAGGATGGAAAAGTTGTCTTGGAAAATGTGTTTCCCGCACATAATAAAGTATGAAAAAGGTTGGTTGAAAACCAAGTGGAGGAGTGGGGAAAAACTGCAAAAAACTGCCAAATAACTGTTCCCGCTGGAAGTTCGTTCGAACGAACGTGATTCTCGTTCGAACAAGACTTCTAACGAGTGACCATCCTGGGCTCGTTATAAGTTCGTTAGATACCTCGTTAGAACGAACATTCGTTCGAACGACATATCGAACGACTGACCAATGAGAGTCGTTGGCAAAATTCGTTCGAACGAACTTGGTTCGAACGACAAAACTCATTCGAACGAAATCTGGTTCGAACGAAAAAACTCGTTCGAACGACATTTCTAACGAACGACCAGAAAGATTTAAAAATTCGATTTTGGCCCAGAAACTTTTATAAACTTTTATATACTTATTTTTAAGTTTCTAATTGATTCTTTCTGAAAAATAAAATGCAGTTTTTATTAACCTAACACCCAATACAAATTGTTCCAAGCTCCTATATACATATAATTACATTCATACCTTGGGAGCATGGAACCTTAGTTGATGACGTAGAAACGAGGCACGCAAACCGGCATTTTGATGAAGCTTTTAAATTATTTTCCGCTACGTCTTCAACATACACTTCATAGGCTTGAGAATATTACAAATAAATACTATCCTATGAATAAATGTTTTTGTCCGGAATTGAGCCAAAACTATATATGGACTCAATTGGAAATTTGTGTCCTTACAGCATTAGAATCATGAAGAACTATAAGAATCAGAAATAAACGCGACAACTTGAGAATTGGAAGAGAGAGTCGAATAGAGGCCTTGGAATCGGCGTTAAGAGAGAGTCGATGACGGTGGCGGCAAGCGGCGGGAAAACGAATTGAGGGATTGAGGGAAGAGAAGAGAAGAGGAGTAGTTTTATTTGGGGGAAAATGAAATGAGGGATTGGACCAAGAAGATTTTGTTTTCATTTTTTATTAATTAGTGAGGAAATGTTTTTGGAGATAATTATATTTAAGTTCTATTTGTCGGGTCAACATTCATATACGTCCTATTGACTCTTCAACAATCCTATAGGTCCTATTCTAACTTTTTAGGGAATTTTTTCACAATTTTACCCTTTTATAACTAATTATCCATAG
This sequence comes from Sambucus nigra, assembly GCA_949130495.1. Classification (NCBI taxonomy): domain Eukaryota; kingdom Viridiplantae; phylum Streptophyta; class Magnoliopsida; order Dipsacales; family Adoxaceae; genus Sambucus; species Sambucus nigra. Next base: position 401,861,881 of record OX422220.1, read on the forward strand.
CTTCCTTTAGGAAGTTACATAAGTGGTTGGACTTTTTTTTAATCTTTAAATGATCAAAACTTTTGATTCACAAATCTGTTTTTCGTAAAATTAATATTTTTGAAATCTTCTCGGCGAGATCTATCAAACAAGATCCATGAAGGCTATAAAATTCCAAAGAAAAAAAATTTACACAACAGTAAACTTTACCGTATGCACTAGAATATGAAATAGTTTTATATATGTGACATTTTCACAAATAGACAATAACATTTACTGTGGTAATATTACAAAGTATTTGTATATATATACGGTAGATCCAAACCCTCTTTTTTCAAAATTACCTTATATTTAAAGGCTCGCGCTAGTGGCATTCAATCCCTACCACCATTGTTGGAGCTTCAACGACCTTCGTGAGAGCTCCGATTTGGGGTGGGTAAGGGTAGTGTAACACCCCGCTTAAAATAATAACGGGTGGCCAGCCCTATACTATATTAAATTAGGAATTCCAGATGGACCAGTCTCAACATCAACTAACGGTACTATATAATGTAGGACTAACTACCCGAAATCATATAAGCGAGATGTTATAAAAATTAAAACTTGCAACATACCACAACCCAACACTATAAAACTACTAATGAATAGGAGAGATGCAGGAAGGAACTATAATAAATAAAATGCTAGAAATAAAATGAACCAATTAAATACAACCGAATGTACTACAAAAAGTAGATCCGAATAAGCTGTCGGATCACAGCAAATACAATAACTGAAATGGAATGAATATAAACATATATATAAATATCCCTTGGGTACAAACCCGATATACAACATGAATCCTACCTAGAATTTTTAAAGAAGTAGGAAGCGGCTACATGAAACATCCCACAACAGTCCGCACCTGTCACGGCTCCCAAGACTCAGGATAGAAGGTCATCCGGCATCCATGCGGTAGGATACCTGTGGTAACATATATATATACAAGGAGGAGAGAAAAGAAAACGGGTCAGAGCCCCGAATGTGTAAAATATTTAGCAAGTGTGTTAACCGTGCATAATAAATACCGGTGTACTTAATTTCATAAATAAGTGAGACCGCACTCTCGTGGAACCCCAACTCACCTCTCATCTAAAGGCGCGCACCTATTCGCGTCCTCAAATTTTAGTTAAATTACCCCCATTTATTTTAGGACAACCTAACTTATCAGGCCTAGCCTATATCCACGAGAGCTACCTTCCCTTCATAATCTAAGGATCCACCCATTTCTAATCCTATTAGATTATGATTACAACAATTATGCCATAAAAGGCTTAATGAATTCCGATTAATAATCTCATGAATTATAATTATCATGATTCCTAAAGCATTACCCCTATACATATACATATATATATATACCCATATAGGCTAAAAACGTAAGAATTAATATACTTAATAATATGCACATGGAATATTGGCAAGACTTCTCTCTAATCCCAAAATTGTACTACGTTTCGTGCGTGGGGAGTCTCGCAAAGCGAAATCCAAACAAGGAACCGCCCCGTTACACTACTCCTGACAAGGTCAAGACCAGAGATCCGTGATGCCACCTATGGAATTACTTCTCTCAAATCTCGACATGGCACTGCGTTTCGTGCGTGAGGTGTCTCGCAAAGCGAAATCCAAACAAGGAACCACCTCGTTACACTACTCCTGGGCAATGTCGATCCTAGAGATCCATAATCCTCAACATACAAGTTAATACTACCATTGCTACTAACTATAACTCCTAAAGAAAGAAAGAAAGAAAAGAAAAGAAAGTAAACAAATAAGATAAAATAAGAGAACCTCCAATAATATCCTTGGGATGATGTAACCGAAATAATACCTTATGTGCGATACATCAACCCCCATCAATCTAGTACACCATAATCATCTAAGATGTACTTCTTAAAAGTCCATATCCTTTCATCTATAGGATATATATATAATTATATATATATAGGTATTCATTTCTAACCGTATATATATATCATCATCAATCCAATAGCCAAGTGTACATACTACATATGATGTACAAGGCCATGCACATAATATACCATGCTATATATATCGCCGATAAACTGCATCAATGCTATCATCTTCCCAGTGCCCGGCTCACGTAGCAAAACTGGGGCCACCATGGTGGGACTAAACGACACCCATCTCATGGTAAACTCACGCACACGACGTCCCGGGAAGCGGTCATAGCTCCAAACCGGCAATGAGACGAAACATACCCATCACGTCTCATCCCAAAATAAATATATATATATATCATATGATGACACACGGGACGACTATGACCTGGGGAATATCCACACCCTGCTTTTCTAGCCAGGATGCTCACCCTCTACGCGCGCAACTTCCCAATGATAGCATGAGCGGGGTATGCTTAACCAATTAAGTATATATATAATTTACATGTATAATATATAATCCATATGATCCAATCATATGATCAAGTAAATAAACCATCATATACGGTTTAAATATCCATACCATGTATGTCCACAACATAAATATATCCATATATCTATATACATACAATTATATATATATATATCAACACATATTCACATATCCTTATCTATATATATAAACTAATTATCGTTCATATGTATAAGGTATATATACCTGGCTATAAGTATACATAGTCCTCAATATACAAGCCATCACCACAATTCCTTTAATTTACCTCGATACGTGAATATAATCCCATACTTGAAACATATTCGATCATTTTCCTATGATGAATAGTCTCCCAAAACCATATGTATATATCTATACCTATATATATTCAACATTAGGGCTATCACCCAAGAGTTTGTGTAGGAATCTTTCACTACACAAATCATCTATATCTCCGAGTACATTAAAGAATCTAGTAATCATTTTGACTATCGGTATATATATAACTAATAGTCTATCAGCCTCAAGCTCATTCTTTCAATCATCAAATAATCTCATTTCCCTCGATTTCGACTATGGTTCGATCACTTTGTGAAAACCCTAATCTAAGATCTCTCTAAGAGTTCTTAGCCTCACATCACATCTACACTTACTTTTACTCTACAATTAGGATTCCCAATCCCAAAGGGTTTTCCCCCAAAATCTCTATACAGAACTCCAAATACATACATGGATACATTTCTCCCAAATTACCCTAAGGAGTCCCCAAAACTCTAATGTGTGAGAAACTCCTTATGTGTCTCCAAGAACATATCTCTTACATCATAAGAGAAGGCCCCAAATCAATAAACCCAACCAAAAAGGGTTTGAAATCACCATGGAGAAAAATACCTCAAAATGCCCTATTTCCGAATCGATTCGGCCCTGTTCCGAATCGATTCGGACTAGCGAATCGATTCGGCCTCCAAGGCGAATCGATTCGGGTCCAAAGACCTGGGCTTCTGCAATAGGCCGAATCGATTCGGCTTGGGGTCCGAATCGATTCGGTCAATGCAGACCTGCCAATTTTACCAAACCGAATCGATTCGCTAGAGGGGGCGAATCGATTCGGACCTGCTATTTTTGAAGGTTTCATCTGTTTCTTCAAAACCCACGAATTCTAAACCCTAAATTCCTCATTCCAACCCCCATTCCTTCATCAAATTATGATTTTAAACCCATTAACCAACCCAAAGTTGATCCCAATCATTTCTATGTCATTAATTCCATATTTAATCATTGATTTCAAGATCAAAACCTAAAATCTAGGTTTTGACATTAATACCCAAAAACCATTCTTTACCCCACAATTTATGAAATGAAATACACCTATAGCTATTTAGCAAGATTAAACACTTGCCTCAGGTTTGTAGAGGTTGAATCGTCCTCGATGTCGCGGTAGGGCCGGAAATCTCCAAGCTTTTCTTCCTCTCTCTCTTCCTTTCTTCTTCTTCCTCTTCTTCTTCTCTCTCTAGGGCTTTTCTCTCTTTCTCTCAAATGAGAAAATGGCTTCATCCGTAAGCCTCCATCCTTTTAAAACAAAATCCCAGTTTTAAATGTTAATACACATTTTAAATGACTCGTTGACTCCAATTCAAGTCAAAACAACTTAAAAACATTCCGGAGCCGAAATAAGACCCAATGACAGTCATTTTGACTATCTCGACCCTTCCGGGATCGATGGTACCCTCAAAAATATCATCCGGAATACTTTGAAACGTTCTCTATTTTTGGACTTAAATTCCCAAATTTTAAAATTCTCCAATTTAATTAAATTTAATTTTCCCAAAATTAAATTTCTCAGTCTCAAAAGTCTTGGGGTGTTACAGGTAGCATGTGATGCCGCTGGCGCGAACCTCTGAAAATAAGAGACTTTTGAATATATGGGTTTTGGATCGACCGGAGTGTCATGGGGTGCCGCTGGCGCGGACCGTTGAAAATAAGATTGGATAAATGGGATCTAGATCCTCTTGAGCACCAGTTTGGGGTGAGTAGGGGTGGCATTATGTGCCAGTGGTGCAGAGCTTTAAAAATAGGAGCATATTGGATATATATATATATATAATGTGATAACACAGTAAATGCTATTGTTTGTAAAAATGTCATAGATATTAAACTTTATTGTATACAACAGAAAATGAAATAGTTTTATATCTTTGACATTTTCACAAACAATAACACTTACTATGTTAATATATTTATGGAATAGTTTTATATATATATAACATTTTCACAAACAGTAACATTTACTGAGTTAATATTACACAATATATATATATATATATATAGCATTTTCATAAACAGTAACATTTACTGAGTTAATATTACACAATATATATATATATATATATATATATATATATATATATATATATATATATATATAAACAGTAGATCCGAACCTCTTTTTTTTCAAAATTGCCATATTTGTAAAGGTTTACTCTAGCGACATTCAATCCCCACCACTACCCACCCCCATTGTCAGAGCTTCAATGACTTTCATCAGAGCTATCATTTGGGTGGGTAGTAGTGGAATAGGGTGACACTGGTGCAGACCTCTGAAATTAAGAGAATATTAGATAAATTGGGTTTGGATCCACTGGAGCTCCGATTTGGGGTGAGTAGGGGTGGCATTGGGTTAGGTTTATATCTATAATATTTTCACAAACATTAACATTTACTGTGTTCAAATAACACAGTATATATATATATATATTTCCAACCCTCTTTTTTCTGATATTATCTTGTTTTTAACGGTCCACGCCAGCGGCATCCAATCCCCAACACAACCCACCCCCTTTGTCAAAGCTCCAACAACCTTCATCAGAGCTCTGATTTGAGGTGGCATGCGATGCCAATGTAACACTTTCACAAACAGTAACATTTATTATTTGTAAAAATATTACAGATATAAACCTAACTCAATGCTACCCCTACTCACCTCAAACTGGAGCTCCAGTGGATCCAAACTCCATTTATCCAATAGTCACTTATTTCCTAAGGTCCGCACCAGCGGCACTCCATGTCACCCCAAATCAGAACTCTGATGAAGGTTGTTGGAGCTCCGACAATTGAGTTGGTGGTGGTCGGGATTAGATACCGTTAGCGCGGGCCGTTAAAAATAAGACAATATCAGAAAAAAGAGGTTTGGATCCACTATATATATATATATATATGCTGTGTTATAACACAGTAAATGTTACCGTTTGTAAAACTATTATAGATATAAACCTAACCTAATGTCACCCCTACTCATGCCAAATCGGAGCTCCGATGGATCCAAACTCCATTTATCTAATATTCTCTTAATTTCAGAGGTCCGCGCCAGCGGAACCCTATGCTACTACTACCCATCCAAATCATAGCTCTGATGAAAGTCGTTGAAGCTCCGACAATGGGGGTGAGGAGTGGTGGGGATTGAATGTCGCTAGCGTAAACCTTTAAAAAAATGGTAATTTTAAAAAAAAGACGCTTGGATCTACCGTGTCTATATATATATATTAACTCAGTAAATGTTACTGTTTGTGAAAATGTTATATATATTGTGTAATATTATCTCAGTAATTGTTACGGTTTGTGAAAATCTTATATATATAAAATTATTTCATAAATGTCACAGATGTAAAACTATTTCATTTTTTGGTGTATACAATAAAGTTTACTATCTATGACATTTTTACAAACAATAGCATTTAATATATATATATATATATATATATACACTAGGATATGCCCGTGCCTGAAGGCACGTTGATAATCGTAAAACGGTAAAAAATTCCAAAGTATGTAATCTCAAAACAACAAAAAATTCCAAAGTACGAAATTGCAAAAAAAAAAAAAAAAATCGTTCCCCAAAAAAAAGTATAATTTTAAAAAAATGGTTATAATTTTTGAAATCGTGCGTGTGCCTGAAGGCACGAAGACAATTCTCCCGAATATGAATCGTGTGCTCAAGTAATAATAATTTTGTACTATAGTATAATTTTCTAAAATATCAATCGTGGTCAATTTTTTTAAGGACGGATATTTTTTTCAAAATTATTTAATTGACGTTATTTGTAAAGATCTTGAGTCTACTTTTGAGAAAAATGTTCTTGCATGCATAAAAAAAATTTTCCTTGTCAATTTTTACATTGAGCATTGGGCCATAACAATTTTTCATTATTCATAACTATTACAACCACTATGCTCGTTCCCCCGCTCGTACTTGCCTCGAGCCATGTGTCGAAAGAAAGATGATGTGAAAGGTTTTCACTATGATGTAACACCCCGCTTAAAATAATAACGGCTGGCCAACCCTATACTATATTAAATCAGGAATTTCAGATGGTCCAGTCTCAACATCAACTGCCGGTACTATATAATATAGGACTAACTACCCGATATCATATAAGCGAAATGTTAAATAAAGTAAAACATGCAACATAACACAACCCAACACTACAAAACTACTAATAAATAAGAGGAGGATGCAAGAAAGAACTATGATAAATGAAATGCTATAATAAAACAAAATAAATAACTACAACTGAATGTACGAAAGTAGACCCGAATAAGCTGTCGGGTCACAGCTAATACAATAACTGGAATGGAATAAATATAAACATCTATAAATATCCCTAGGGTACAAACCCGATATACAGCATGAATCCTACCTAGAATTTTTTTTAAAGTAGGAAGCGACTACCAGATACATCCCGCAACAGCCCGCACCTGTCACGGCTCCAAAGACTCTGGATAGAAGGTCATCCGGCATCCATGCGGTAGGATACCTATAATATATATATATATATATATATATATATATATATATATATATATATATATATATATATATATATATATATATATATATATATACAGGCAGGAGAGAAAATAAAACGGGTCGGAGTCCGGATTGTAAAAATATTTAGCAAGTGTGTTAACCGTGCATAATAAATACCGGTGCACTTATTTCATAATTAAAGTGAGACCGCACTCTCGTGAAAACCCAACTCACCTCTCATTCTAAAGGCGCGCACCTAATCGCGTCCTCAAGTTTTAGTTAAATTACCCCCATTTATTAGGACAACCTAACTTATCATAGGCCTAGCCTATACCCACGGGATCTACCTTCCTATCTTACCCCAAGAATCCATCCCCTTTTAAACACAATTAAACATTTATTTTCAATCATATGTGCCTTATTAGGCTCAGTGGATTCCGGTTTATACTTTAAACAATTAAAATTTAGTAGATTACCCAATATGCAACTGGGTTGAAACATCTAATTTAAATTTCTAATTAATAAGCATGTACAATCATTATTGACACAACTTCCCTCCAATTTCAACGCTGCGCTGCGTTTCGTGCGTGGGGTGTCTCGCAAAGCGAAATCCAAATAAGGAACCACCCCGTTACACTACTCCATGTCAACGTCGATCCTGGAGATCCATTATGCCACACATAAATATCGACAGAACTTCTCTCTACTCTCAACAATGTACTACATTTCGTGCGTGGGGAGTCTCGCAAAGCGAAATCCAAACAAGGAACCGCCCCGCTACACTACTCTTTGGCAATGTCGATCATAAAGATCCATAATGCCGTGCATACCATAACTGGAAGAACTTTTCTCCAATTTCAACACTGCGCTGCGTTTCATGCGTGGGGTGTCTCGCAAAGCGAAATCTAAACAAGGAACCACCCCGTTACACTACTCCTTGACAATGTCGATCCTAGAGATCCATAATGCCACATATACAATATAATACTACTACTACAACTAACATCTCAAATCATATCCTTGGGATGATGTAACCGAAATATTCCTTAAATGCGATACATCAACCCCCATCAATCTAGTACACCATAATCATCCAAGATGCACTTTACCAAAATTCTATATCCTTTCATCTATAGGATATATAAATATATATATAGGTATTTTATGCTCACCATATATATACATATACCAATCATCCATACCCATGACCAAGTGTACGTATCATATCTGATGTACAATGGACATGCACATAATCCACCCGGCTATATATATCGCCGATAAAACTGCATCAATGTTATCATCTTCCCAGTGCCCGGCTCACATAGCAATATTGGGGCCACCATGGTGGGACTAAACGACACCCATCTCGTGGTAAACTCACGCACACGACGTCCCAGGAAGCGGTCATAACTCCAAACCGGCAATGAGACGAAACATACGCACCACCTCTCATCCCAAAAATAAAAATGTAAATCACATAATAACACACGGGACGACTATGACCTGGGGAATATCCACACCCTTCTTTTCTAGTCAGGATGCTCACCCTCTATGCGCGCAACTTCCCAATGATAGCATGAGCGGGGTATGCTTAACCAAATAGTATATATACCATTCACATGCATAATATATATACATCCATATGATCCAATCATATGATCAAATATTGAACCATCATATACGGTTTAAGTATCCATGCCACATAAGTCCACAACATAAATATATCCATATTTTCATATCTATATAGATATATAAACATATATTCACATATCGCTGTATCATTATATATACAGACTACTTCCTGTTCACATGTATAAGATATATAAAATCGGCTATAAATATACAAAATCTTCAATATAAAAGCCGTCACCACAATTTCCATTAAATTCACCTCGATATGTGAATACAATCCCTCACTTGAAACATATTCAATCATTTTTCCTATGATGAATAGTCTCCCAAAAACATTTGTATATATCTATACATATATATTCAACATTAGGGTTATCACTCAAAATTTTGTGTAGGAAACCATCACTACACATTCCATCTGTATCCGAGATTTACATTATAAGTCTAGTAATGATTTCGACTATCGGTATACATATAACTAATAGTCTATAAGCCTCAAGCTCATTCTTAACTTAATCAAATAATCCCATTGCTCTCGATTTCGACTATGGTTCAATCACTTTTGTGAATCCCCTAGTCTAAGATCTCTCGAATTTTTTTTTCTTAAATTTTATTATTACTAAGGGTATGCAACTACACTCTTCCATTTTGCCCCAAATCGTATCTTAATAATATCCGATCCTTATAAGGATTTGACATAAAGGTTGGCCTAGAATTTCACAACATGCCCTCACAACTCTCTCTAAGAGTTCTTAGCTTCACATCACATCTAGACTTACTTTTAATCTACAATTAGGATCCTCAATCCCAAAAGGTTTCCCCAAAATCTCTATACACACTCCAAATACATACATGGATACATTTCTCCCAAACTACCCTAAGGAGTCCCCAAGATTCAAATATGTGAGAAACTCCTTATATGTCTCCAAGAACATATCTCTTACATCATAAGAGAGGGCCCCAAATCAATAAACCCAAACAAAAAGGGTTTGGAATCACTATGGAGAAAACACCTCAAAATACCCTATTTCCGAATCGATTCGACCCTATTTCGAATCGATTCGGCCTAGCGAATCGATTCAGCCTCCAAGGCGAATCGATTCGGGTCCAAAGACCTGGGCTTCTGCCACAGGCCGAATCGATTCGGTTTGGGTCCGAATCGATTTGGTCAATGCAGACCTGCCAATATCCCTATACCGAATCGATTCACTTAAGGGAGCAAATCCATTCGGGCCTGCAAATTTTGAAAGGGGTTTTCTTCTTCATCAATACCCACGAATTCTAAACCCTAAATTTTTCATTCTAACCCACAAACCATCATCAAATCATGATTTTAAGCCAATTAATCAACCCAAAGTTGATCCCAACCATTTCTATGCCATTAAATCCATATATAAACATTGATTTCAAGATTAAACCTAAAAATCTAGGTTTTGATATTAATACCCAAAAATCCATTTATTTAACCCACAAATTATGAAATGAAATACACAAATAGCTATTTAGCAAGATTAAACACTTGCCTCAGATTTGTAGAGGTTGGATCATCCTCGTTGTCGCGTTTGGGCCGGGAATCTCCAAGATTTCTTGCTCTCTCTCTTCTTTTCTTCTTCTTTCTCTTTTCTTTCTTTTTCTCTCTTTTCTCAAATGAGAAGGCTTCATCTGTAAGCCTTAAATCCTTTAAAACAAGAAACCCAATTTTAAATGTTAATACACACTTTAAATGACTCGTTTACTCTAATTCGAGTCAAAATAACTTCAAAACATTCCGGAGCCAAAATAAGACCCATTGACAGTCATTTTGACTATCTCGACCCTTCCGGGATCAATGGTACCCTCAAAATTATCATCCGGAATACTTTAAAATGCCCTCTATTTTTTAACTTAAATTCCCAAATTTTAGAATTCTCCAATTTAATTAAATTTTATTTTCCCAAAATTTAATTTTTCAGTCTCAAAAGTCTTGGGGTGTTACATATGAGTTTTGCAACTTAAATTCACGATCCAAGACATGTGTCCGCATGTCATTGGTGCATTTTGAGTGGGGACACCTTGAGTTGGTGTGTTCTACTCAAAATACACAAATGACACACGAACATGTGTTCATGTCAACAAATAAAGTCCCGAACCCATGTCTCTCAAATATTTTCCCTATGTACCCTATCAACACAGTTACACATAAATGGTAACAATTTATATGATCATAAAACAAAATTAAAAAATTAAAAAATTAAAATAAATATATGGAGTACAAAATACAAATTTCTTTGAATGAAATACTCCACTTCATAAATACATAAGTACACGCAATCGAAGTGTTTAGCAAACACATAAAAAACTAAAAAATCGAACTTATAGATTTATTGTAGTCATATTCTTTTTTAAACCATTAAATTTTCTTAACATATCATAAAAAAATATTAAATGTGTAGATGAATTTCTAAAAAAGCTTATATAATATTAAATGTCATTAGAATTTAGTGGAATAAATAAAAGAAAAAACAATGTACTTCCTTTAATTGGTTTGCAAAAAAACATGAAGAAAAAAAATAGTGTCCTTTAACTAGTTTACAAAAAAACATGAAGAAAAAAAACAGTGTACTTTCTTTAACTATTATACAAAAAAAACTATTCTAAGAGGGACTTCAAGAACAATAGAGAAATGGAGATCGAGAGTCATCTTATGTCGATATTGTGTCAATCTCGCATCAACACTACACTCCTCCCTATTTCTCTTACACCCAAACAATACCCCAACTTTGAAATTTCAAAAACACATTGCATAGAGACACCAAACCTACAAGTAAAACGAATACATATATCAAAACATGAGTCTTGGACATTTCATCAAACACGTGTCATATATTGAAAAAATGCATCCGACGTTGTAAAACAACCTAAAAATAAAAAATAAACGCGCCGCACATAAACACACTGCATCTACAATCATTTTTCTTACAAAAAAACAATAAAAAGTAAATAAAGTAAAAATTAACAATAAATCTGATAGTTAAAATAGTTGTTAGTAAGGGAGCTCAAAACAAACAAAAAGTAAAAAAATTACCTCAATTAGTGTTAGAAAAAAAAAGACCCATTTCGTTTGTTTACAGTCCTTAAAATAGAGACACATTTCGTGTGTTTATAGTCCTAAAAAACTGTAGCGGCACCATCAGACATCACCGATAGCGGCACCGTCAAACATCAAAGCTGCTGAAAAATAAGAATGACGCATAATAAGGAAAAAATGCAACAGGTGAGTTCGTTTAGATTATACACTATAAACATTGAAATCTATTTCCCGATAAAATCTCCATAAAACCAAAAAAGAATATACCATATAATCTAAACTAGAAAAGAAAAAAAATGCAAAATTATAAAACCATAAAACAAAAAGGATGAGGAGAAAATAGCTGATGTGGAGAAAATCTCTATAGCATAATAGAGGAAATCTATTTCCCGATAAAATCTCCATTACCCCAAAACAAATTTCACTATGATTTCAACAAAAGCAAGAAGGACTTCAAGAACAATAACTAATTTGAGATCAAGGGGAAATAGATTTTAACTATGTGTGTAAACCATTATAAATCTGAATTTTACCTGTGTAAACCATCATAGTTGAAATCACAGTCAGTAGGGTCACAATCTCCAAATCTACAACAACGAACATAAAAATGCAACCCCTAAAAAAACCAAATAAAAAAATACTTAAAAATCAGCTGTCTTTATAGAATGTACCTATTGATAGTGGTTGAAACCTAAACAACACGGCAAGGCGAGGTGGGAGGTAGCTGGCGAGGAATGGGTTAGGGTTGGAGTAGCAGGGCGAGGTGGGATGTAGCTGGCGAGGTGGTGGCAGTGGGAGAGGAACGGGTTGGGGTTGAAGCAGGGGGTGAGGGGGCAGGCAGCTGGGCATGAAACGACTAGGGTTCTTTTTTGTGGAAATGTTCAAACAAATTTGTGAGATAGAAGTAGGAATGTGAAGGGCTAAGTTTTGTGAAATGAGTGCAAGGGAGATCGTGGGTTTTGGATGAGTGAATGGGAGAGTGTGCATTTTGGGGTATATTTATCAAAATAGCCTTTCATTTGAATTGAAGTGAAAGAGGGGGAATTAATTGGTGAGAAAAAAAAGAGGGGGAAACCCAAAATTTGAGGAATAAAATAGGGAGTGCAAAAAAAAATCAGGTTGATGACAGCATGGTTCTATCTTATGACATATATAAGTTTCCTCCTTTATTATATATATATATATATATATATATATATATATATATATATATATATATATTAAATATGTTCCTATTTTTAAATTTTTGTGCCACCGGCACCAAATGCCACCCCTACTCACCCCAAATCGGCGCTCTAGAGGATCTCGATCCCATTTATCAAATCTAATTTTCAAAGGTCCGCACCAGCAGCACCCCATGATACTCCGGTGGATCCAAAACCCATTTATTCAAAAGTCTCTTATTTTCAAAGGTCCGTGCCAGGGGCATCCCCTGCCACCATTACCCACCCTAAATCGGAGCTCTGACGAAGGTCGTTGAAGCTCCGACAATGGTGGTAAGGATGGGATACCGCTAGCATGAACCTTTAAATATAAGGTAATTTTGAAAAAAGAGGGTTTGGATCCACCGGATATATATATATATATATATATATATATATATATATATATATATATATATATATATATATATATATATATATACTGTCTAATATTACCACAGTAAATATTACTGTCTCTTTGTTAAAATGCCACATATATAAAACTATTTCATATTCTAGTGCATACAGTAAAGTTTACTGTTTGTGTAAATTTTTTTCCTTTGGAATTTTATAGAAGTCATGGATCTTGTTTGATAGATCTCGTTGAGCAGATTTCAAAAATAGTAATTTTACGAAAAACGGATTTGTGAATCAAAAGTTATGATCATTTGAAATTTAAGATTTTAATAGGGTTTAAGGGATATAAATTGATGAGGTTAAATTTAGGTTATGATTTGATGTTGGAAATTATGTTGGGATTGAAGATTAAGGGTTGGAAGTAGTATAAATCGAATTTTGGGGAATTTTGGGTTATAGAAAAACAACCATTTTCGTGGCTTTCTGAACTGGCCGAATCGATTCGCCCCCACCGAATCGATTCGCCAGGTTGCAGAAGTCTCAGGTCTTTAGGACCGAATCGATTCGCCCTTAGCGAATCGATTCGGAGGGTTGCAGAATCTCAGGTCCCTTGGACCGAATTGATTCGGATGGGCCGAATTGATTCGCTGTTGGGCCGAATCGATTCGGAGGTGCCGAATCAATTAGGAAACAGAGCATTTTTGAGGAATTTTCTCTTTAGTGAATTCAAACCCTTTTTGGTTGGGTTTATTGATTTGGGGATTTCTCTTATGAAGTAAGATATATCTTTTGGTGACTTAGGGGGTCTCTCACTTAGTATATGATAGTGGGGACTTCTAGGAATAATTGGATAAGAAATATCCATGTTTGTTGTGAAATTTCTAGGCCGACCTTTATGTCAAATCCTTATAAGGATAGGATATTGTTAAGATACAATTTGGGGCCAAATGGAAGAGAGTGGTCGCATACTCTTAAAGAGTGAGGGGTCTCATATCCTTTGAAATGTTTAGACTAAGGAACAATTGATAACTCAATGGGAGTAAGGGTTCCTGAGATTTATTTGAACCATAGGTGAAATTGGGAACGTTTGGAATCGTACTATCGACTAGAATAAGCGGTAACATAAATTTTAGTTAGGATAGTTTACACGTAATTATGGGGATCTGACCATTGATATTCCAATACTTGAAACGAGGTTGGAATAATTTGAGGTTTTAGACTATTAAGTCATGTATGTGCCTATGGTTAAATAGTACTAAAGGAAACTATGTACTTTTGAATATGGATGAAATGTGTAGTGATGGATTCCTACGCCAACTCTTGGGTGATAACCCTAATGTTGAATATATATGTATAGATATATACATATGATTTTGGGAGACTATTCATCATAGGAAAAATGATTGAATATGTTTCAAGTGAGGGGTTGTATTCACATATCGAGGTAAATTTAAAGGAAATTGTGGTGACAGCTTGTATATTGAGGATTATGTATACATATAGCCGGGTTTATATATCATATACATATGAACGAGAATTAGTTTGTATATATAATGATGTAGCGATGTTTGAATATATGTACATATATCTATATATAAATATGAGTATATGGATATATTTATGTTGTGGACATACATGGTATGTATATTTAAACCGTATATGATGGTTTACTATTTTATCATATGATGGGATCATATGGATGTATGTATATTGCGCATGTGAGCGATATATATACTTATGTGGTTAAGCATACCCCACTTATGCTTTCATTAGGAAGTTTTCGCGCAGAGGGTGAGCATCCTGGCATATAGAGCAGGGTGTTGATATTCCCCAGGTCATAGTCGTCCGGTGTGTTATTATACGATATATATAGTTTTGGGATGAGACGTGGTGGGTATGTTTCGTCTCATTGCCAGTTGGAGCTATGACCGCTTCCCGGGACGTCGTGTGTGTGAGTTATCACGAGGTGGGTGTCATTGATCCCCACTAGGTGGTCCCCAGTTGCTACGTGAGCCGGTCACTAGGAAGATGATAGCATTGATGTAGTTTTATCGGCGATATATATAGGCGGGTGGATTATGTGCATGTCCATTGTACATTAGATATGATACGTACACTTGGTCATGGGTATGGATGATTTGTATATGTATATATATGTTGAGCGTAAAATACCTATATATATATATATATTTATATATCCTATTGATGAAAGGATATAGAATCTTTGTACAGTACATCTTGGATGATTATGGTGTACTAGATTGATGGGGGTTGATGTATCACATTTAAGGAATATTTCGGTTACATCATCCCAAGGATATTATTGGAGTTTTAGTAATAGTGGTAGTAATATATTGTATATGTGGCATTATGGATCCCTAGGATCGACATTGTCTAGGAGTAGTGTAACGGGGTGGTTCCTTGTTTGGATTTCGCTTTGCGAGACACCCCACGAATGAAACACAGTGCAGTGTTGAAATTGGAAAAAAGTTCTGTCAATTATGGTATCTACGGCATTATGGACCTCTATGATCAACATTGTCAAAGAGTAGTGTAACGGGGTGGTTCCTTGTTTGGATTTCGCTTTGCGAGGCACCCCACGCACAAAATGTATTACACTGTTGAGAGTAGAGAGAAGTTCTATCGATATTTATGTGTGGCATAATGGATCTCTAGGATCGACGTTGACATGGAGTAATGTAACGGGGTGGTTCCTTATTTGGATTTCTCTTTGTGAGACAACTCACGCACGCAGTGTTGAAATTGGAGGGAAGTTGTGTCAATAATAATTTTGCCTGCTTATTAATTAGAAATTAAATCATATATTTCAACCCAAATGGATATTGGGTAACTTATTAAATTATAATTAGTTAAATTATAAACCGGAATCCACTAAGCCTAATAAGGCTAATATGATTGAAAATAAGCACTTAATTGTGTTTAGAAAAAGGAATGGACTCATGGGTTAAGTTAGGAAGGTAGATCTCGTGGGTATAGGCTAGGCCTATGATAAGTTAGGTTGTCCTAGTAAAATGGGGGTAATTTAACTAAGAGATGAGGACGCGAATAGGTGCGCGCCTTTAGATGAGAGGTGAGTTGGGGCACCACGAGAGTGCGATCCCATTTTAATTATGAAATATGTGCACCGATATTTATTGTGCACAGTTAACACACTTGCTAAATATTTTCACAACTCGAGCTCTGACCCGTTTACTTTTCTCTCCTGCTTGTATATATATATATATATATATTACTACAGGTGTCCTACCGCATGGATACTAGATGACCTTTATCCAGAGTCTTAGGAGCCGTGACAGGTGCGGACTGCTGCGGGACTTTGGTCGTAGTTGCTTCCTACTTTTAAAAATCTAGGTAGGATTCATTGTATATTGGGTTTGTACCCAAGGGATATTTATAGATGTTTATATTTATTCCATTTCAGTTATTGTATTGGCTGTGACCCGACAGCTTATTCGGGTCTACTTTTTGTAGTATATTCTGTTGTAGTTATTTCTTTCATTTTTATTCTAGCATTTCATTTATCTTAGATCTTTCATGCATCTTTCTTTCTTTTATTACTAGTGTTAGTTGGTTATCTGTTACACATTTTATTTAATTTTAACATCTCGTCTATATGATATCGGGTAGTTGGTCCTATATTATATAGTACCGAGAGTTGATGTTGAGATTGGACCATCTGAAACTCCTGATTTAATATTGTATAGGGATGGCCACCCATTATTATTTTAGGCGGGTTGTTACAGATGGTATCAGAGCATCAGGTTCTAGGGTCCTTAGGATCTGTGTGAGTTTTCTGCATTCTTCCGTTAACGTTCTTGAGATAAAGCCCTACAATTAGGACTGTTGTGTTCACCGCGTTGTGTTATTCTGTGAAGTATATTCACTTGATTGGCATTCTGATAACAGTTGCTCTTGTTTCGTTTCAGACGTTGCCTAGATTTTTTGTCTAGGAAAGGATAGTATTAGAAGTACGATACCCATAGCATACTTTGGGTACTCTTTAATCGGGGTATTTGTTTACCCCAATTTCGGAGGAGATCTCTAGCAGTGGTTCAGGGTGTTTTATCAGGGGTTGAGTAAGAAAGGAAAATTTACTCGAACGGTGAATCTTGGACTTAGTAAGGTAAGTCCGAGGAGAGGTATGTAGCGTAGTCTTAAGGGGGTTTAGGTTGAGAAACCCATTAACCTTTGTTAGTAAACCTGATGTTGGTGACTCTTACCGGTGTGAGGAAGGTGTATTTATCCCAATATCAGTAGTATTTCCTTCTGGGAGAGGGATAATGCATTTAGAGACTCAGTTTCGTTTTGTAGGACTGAGGGAGTTTTCGGCAGTCACCATTGCATTTTTTCCTTCAAAATAGTTAGGAAGGATTTATGAGGAAGAAAATTCTATGAGGAGAATTAGGCTTGAGAAGGAGTGGGCAAGTGTGGTCTTTATGCGATATCTTCTAGAATAGTAAAACGTCCTATAAGGAGCTAGTAGAGAGTGGATTTATTGATTTTGGGGGAATGTAAATTGTAAAGGCTATTGCTTCATAGAGGGAATGACTTAGTTTATGGAAAGGTGTTGATGTGATGTAGAGGAATTTCATAACTGAGAGGTTCAGAGTTTAGTGGATTTATTTTGAGCGGAGAATTTAGCTCCTAGTTGTGCTAGTTTTAAGAACTAGGTAGTGGTTAGAAGTGTTGTATGCGTTGAGCCCTTGTGTTTTAAACATAAGGTGTTAGTTTGGCGTGTCGAAAGACATGGAATATAAATTATATCGTATTGTTGTATAGGCCCTCGGGCAGTATCTAAAATATAAAAATCTTTTTATAAAACTTTAGCCCTGGTTCAACTAATCTCAATTCCCGACCTAGCTACACAGTAGTGTATTAGGAGGGTTCCTTGTTTGGATTTAGTTTGCGAGACCTCCCCCGTACGAAGGTAGCTAGTGTCACGAATTGAGGAGAGTTCAACCATTGGGAATTTTCGAACTTATATATATATATATATATTTAGTATGTTGTTATAGATTATAATGCCGAGGGTTATGTTACAATTGGAGGCTAATGGAGCCTGATTATAATTCTACGAGTGGAAACTCATATACAGGGTGTATGGGCGCCCTAGGTAGCTAGTGATTTTTTTAAATTTATATGGTTCGACATGAGAACCAGGAAGGATCGGTATAGTGATACTAAGAGTTGATGTTAGGACTAGATGATATTGAGGTCCTATGTGTATTTTAAATTTTGCGAACGAAATTTTTGTAAGGGGGGAAGATTGTAACACCCCACGATTTTTTGAGACTGAGAAATTAAATTTTGGGAAAATAAAATTTAATTTAAATCGGAGAATTTTAAATTTGGGAATTTAAGTTAAAAAATATAGGATGTTGTAAAGTATTCCGGATGATGATTTTGAGGGTACCATTGATCCCGGAAGGGTCGAGAGAGTCAAAATGACTGTCATTGAGTTATATTTCGGCTCCGAAATATTTTTTATGTCAGTTGACTCGAATTGGAGTAAACGAGTCATCTAAAGTGTGTATTAACATTTAAAATTGGGTTTATTGTTTTAAAGGATTTAAGGCTTACGGTCGAAGCCTTCTCCTTTGAGAAAAGAGAGAAAACGAAAGAAAAGAGAAAGAAGAAAGAAAAGGAGAGAGGGAGAAAAGCTTGGAGATTTCCGGCCAAATCGCGACATCGAGGATGATCCAACCTCTAAAAATCTGAGGCAAGTGATTAATCTTGGTAAAAAAGTTATTTGTGTATTTCATTTCATAATTTGTGGGTTAAAGAAAGGGATTTTTGGGTATAAACATCAAAACCTAAATTTTGGTTCAAATCTTGAAATTTAAGATTTTAATTGGGTTTAAGGGATATAAATTGATGAGGTTAAAATTAGGATGTGATTTGATGTTGGAAATTATGTTGGGATTGAAGATTAAGGGTTGGAAGTAGTATAAATCGAATTTTGGGGAATTTTGTGTTATAGAAAAATAGCTATTTTTGTGGCTTTCTGAACTGGCCGAATCGATTCGCCCCCACCGAATCGATTCGCCAGGTTGCAGAAGTCTCAGGTCTTTAGGACCGAATCGATTCGCCCATAGCGAATCGATTCGGAGGGTTGCAGAATCTCAGGTCTCTTGGACCGAATCAATTCGGATGGGACGAATCGATTCGCTGTTGGGCCGAATCGATTCTGAGGGACCGAATCAATTAGGAAACAGAGCTTTTTTGAGGAATTTTCTCTTTAGTGAATTCAAACCCTTTTTGGTTGGGTTTATTGATTTGGGGCCTTCTCTTATGAAGTAAGAGATATCTTTTGATGACTTAGGGGGTCTCTCACTTAGTATATGATAATGGGTACTTCTAGGAATTATGGGATAAGAAATATCCACGTATGTTGTAAAATTTCTGGGCCGACCTTTATGTCAAATCCTTATAAGGATAGGATATTGTTAAGATACAATTTGGGGCCAAATGGAAGAGAGTGGTCGCATACTCTTAAAGAGTGAGGGGTCTCATATCCTTAGAAATGTTTAGACTAAGGAACAATTGATAACTCAATAGGAGTAAGGGTTCTTAAGATTTATTTGAACCATAGGTGAAATTGGGAACGTTTGGGATCGTACAATCGACTAGAATAAGTGGTAGCATAAATTCTAGTTAGGATAGTTTACAAGTAATTGTGGGGATATGACCATTGAGATTCCAATACTTGAAACGAGGTTGGAATAATTTGAGGTTTTAGACTATTAAGTCATGTATGTGTCTATGGTTAAATAGTACTAAAGGAAACTATGTACTTTTGAATATGGATGAAATGTGTAGTGATGGATTCCTACACCAACTCTTGGGTGATAACCCTAATGTTGAATATACATGTATAGATATATACATATGGTTTTGGGAGACTATTTGTCATAGGAAAAATGATTGAATATGTTTCAAGTGAGGGGTTGTATTCACATATCGAGGTAAATTTAAAGGAAATTGTGGTGACGACTTGTATATTGAGGATTATGTATACTTATAGCCGGGTTTATATATCTTATACATATGAACGACAATTAGTTTGTATATATAATGATGTAGCGATGTGTGAATATATGTACGTATATCTATATAGAAAAATGAATATATGGATATATTTATGTTGTGGACATACATGGTATGGATATTTAAACCGTACATGATGGTTTACTATTTTATCATATGATGGGATCATATGGATGTATGTATATTGCGCATGTGAGCGATATATATACTTATGTGGTTAAGCATTCCCCTCTCATGCTATCATTGGGAAGTTTTCGCGCAGAGATTGAGCATCCTGGCATATAGAGCAGGGTGTGGATATTCCCCAGGTCATAGTCGTCCGGTGTGTTATTATACGATATATATAGTTTTGGGATGAAACGTGGTGGGTATGTTTTGTCTCATTGCCAGTTGGAGCTAAGACTGCTTCCCGGGACGTCATGTGTGCGAGTTATCACGAGGTGGGTGTCGTTGATCCCCACCAGGTGGTCCCCAGTTGCTACGTGAGCCGGGCACTATGAAGATGATAGCATTGATGCAGTTTTATCGGTGATACATATAGCCGGGTGGATTATGTGCATGTCCATTGTACATAAGATATGATACGTACACTTGGTCATTGGTATGGATGATTGGTATATGTATATATATGGTAAGCATAAAATACCTATATATATATATATATATATATATATATATATATATTTATATATCCTATAGATGAAAGGATATAGAATCTTTATAGAGTACATCTTGGATGATTATGGTGTACTAGAGGAATATTTCGGTTACATCACCCCAAGGATATTATTGGAGTTTTAGTAGTAGTGGTAGTATTATATTGTATATATGGCATTATGGATCTCTAGGATCGACGTTGTCTAGGAGTAGTGTAACGGGGTGGTTCCTTGTTTGGATTTTGCTTTGCTAGACACCCCACGCATGAAACGCAGTGCAGTGTTGAAATTGGAGAAAAGTTCTGCCAATTATGGTATGTACGGCATTATGGACCTCTATGATCGACATTGTCAAAGAGTAGTGTAATGGGGTGGTTCCTTGTTTGGATTTCTCTTTGCAAGACACCCCACGCACGAAATGTAGTACATTGTTGAGAGTAGACAAAAGTTCTGTCGATATTTATGTGTAGCATAATAATTCTCCAGGATCGACGTTGACATGGAGTAGGGTAACGGGGTGGTTCCTTATTTGTATTTCTCTTTGCGAGACAACCCACGCACAAAACGCAGCGCAGCGTTGAAATTGGAGGGAAGTTGTGTCAATAATAATTTTGACTGCTTATTAATTAGAAATTAAATCATATATTTCAACCAATATGCATATTGGGTAACTTATTAAATTATAATTACTTAAAGTATAAACCGGAATCCACTAAGCCTAATAAGGCACATATGATTGAAAATCAATACTTAATTGTGTTTAGAAAAAGGGGTGGATTCATGGGTTAAGTTAGGAAGGTAGATCTCGTGGGTATAGGCTAGGCCTATGATAAGTTAGGTTGTCCTAGTAAAATGGGGGTAATTTAACTAAAAGATGAGGACATGAATAGGTGCGCGCCTTTAGATGAGAGGTGAGTTGGGGCTCCACGATAGTGCGATCCCATTTTAATTATGAAATATGTGCACCGATATTTATTATGCACGGTTAACACACTTGCTAAATATTTTCACAACTCGGGCTCCGACCCGTTTACTTTTCTCTCCTGCTTGTATATATATATATATATATATATTACTACAGGTGTCCTACCGCATGTATACCGGATGACCTTTTATCCAGAGTCTTGGGAGCCGTGATAGGTGCGGATTGTTGCGGGACTTTGATGGTAGTCGCTTCCTACTTTTAAAAATCTAGGTAGGATTCATTGTATATCGGGTTTGTACCCAAGGGATATTTATAGATGTTTATATTTATTCCATTGCAGTTATTGCATTGGCTGTGACCTGACACCTTATTCGGGTCTACTTTTTGTAGTATATTCTGTTGTAGTTATTTCTTTCATTTTTATTCTAGAATTTCATTTATCTTTGATCTTTCATGCATCTTTCTTTCATTTATTACTAGTGCTAGTTGGTTATCTGTTACACATTTTATTTAATTTTAACATCTCGCCTATATGGTATCGGGTAGTTACTCCTACATTATATAGTACTGACAGTTGATGTTGAGACTGGACCATCTGAAATTCCTGATTTAATATAGTATAGGGTTGGCCACCCGTTATTATTTTAGTCTGGTTGTTACATTACGGATGGTTAGTTTTCAAAGGGTAAAATTGTGAAAAAAAGTTCCAATTAGTAGTAGGACTTATATGTAAGGAGAAAACATGGTGGGACTATAATGTCTAAAAGAAAGTCTAATAGGATCTAATTGTGAATGCCCCATGTTTTTGTCACTAAATAATTTTTTTTGTGATGAATTTATTTTTCACTAAATGTACCATAATTTAGTCACGAATAGACAAGTCTAACATTTTAGTACGCGGGAACGATGGTGCCAAAAATTTTATGACTATTTGGTGACAAATATTTTTAACTCGCCACCAATTTAACACCATTGACCATCCCATACAATTCGTGACGAAATTAATTTTCCTTACAGAAAGGTAACTTTTAGTGACAAAATTACTTTTGTCCAGATTTTTTTTGTCACTGAAAGGTTGGATAGAATCCCCGGGTTTTGATAATGGCAAAACAAAATATATAATTTCCTTTTTAAACAAATGCGGAAGCGAATATAAGTGATGGTTCAACAAATTAAACAACTAAATTTTAATATCTTCAAAAACGAATTAAAGCATAATTCAAGTCCTAGAATTTGCCTAAGTCATCATTAACAAATATCCAAAGTTAGGCGAAACCATATTAATGCAAGTGACTTGAATAAACCAAATTTTACCCAATATAAAATTAAAGCCCCAATTTAAATTAGTGTGATTGTAAAACTAAATTTTATCTTGAAATTAATCTAGCATGCATTCTAAGTGATATAGAGCAAGATAAAATCAACAGTCACACAACACCGCGATGTACGAGGAAAAACCCACTAACGGAAAAAAATCTCGGGACGGCCCTAGCCTCAAATCCACTAAAAACGGTATTACAAAATACAAGACAAAAGACTTACTTCCTAAACTCGAACCCTCTCAAGCCGTGATGCTTCTTCTTGTATCAACCTCCAATTAGAGGATAACCAACGGAGCTCCACCGTGGTCTCGAAATTCATCGATCGGGCAATTAGGCACACCGTCACCCTAACATGGAGCCTTTCTCCAAATGGGTAGAAATGAAACAAACTTCTCTTCAATTCGGTGTAGAGAAAAACCGGTGCCAAAACAATCTCCAAGCAATTAATATTTATATAGAAACTTGGATAAACAATTGGGTGTAAACTAGAGTGTGTATAAAATTTTTCTTGAAAGAATTACACTCAAAACTTGAACATTTTCCTAAAACTCATTTTGCTCTCAAACTCTCTCTAGGAGATAAACAAGGTTGGAAAACTTGTCTTGGAAAATGTGTTTCCCGCACATAATAAATTATAAAAAAGGTTGGTTGAAAACCAAGTGGAGGAGTGGGGAAAAACTGCAAAAAAACTGCCAAATAATTGTTCCCGCTGGAAGTTCGTTCGAACGAACGTGATTCTCGTTCGAACGAGACTTCTAACGAGTGACCAGCCTGGGCTCGTTAGAGCTTCGTTAGATACCTCGTTAGAACGAGCATTCGTTGCCAAAACAATCTCCAAGCAATTAATATTTATATAGAAACTTGGATAAACAATTGGGTGTAAACTAGAGTGTGTATAAAATTTTTCTTGAAAGAATTACACTCAAAACTGGAACATTTTCCTAAAACTCATTTTGCTCTCAAACTCTCTCTAGGAGATAAACAAGGTTGGAAAAGTTGTCTTGGAAAATTTGTTTCCCGCACATAATAAAGTATAAAAAAGGTTGGTTGAAAACCAAGTGGAGGAGTGGGGAAAAACTGCAAAAAAACTGCCAAATATCTGTTCCCGCTGGAAGTTCGTTCGAACGAACGTGATTCTCGTTCGAACGAGACTTCTAACGAGTGACCAGCCTGGGCTCGTTAGAGGTTCGTTAGATACCTCGTTAGAACGAGCATTCGTTCGAACGACATATCGAACGACTGTCCAGTTAGGGTCGTTGGCAAAACTCGTTCGAACGAACCTGGTTCGAACGACAAAACTCGTTCGAACGAAACTGGTTCGAACGACAAAACTCGTTCGAACGAAATCTGGTTCGAACGAAAAAAACTCGTTCGAACGACATTTCTAATGAACGACCAGAAAGATTGAAAAATTCGATTTTGGCCCAGAAACTTTTATATACTTATTTAAAGTTCTTAATTGATTCTTTCTGAAAATAAAATGCAGTTTTTAATATACCTAACACCCAATACATATTGTTCCAAGCTCCTATATACATATAATTACATTCATACCTTAGGAGCATGGAACCTGAGTTGATGACGTAGAAGCGAAGCACGCAAACCGGAATTTTGATGAAGCTTTAAAATCTTTGCCGCTACGTCTTCAACATACACATCATAGGCTTGAGACTATTACAATAAATACTATCCTATGAATAAATGTTTTTGTCCGGAATTGAGCCAAAACTATATATGGACTCAATTGGAAATTTGTGTCCTTACAAATCTCCCCCTTTGGCTATTCCGGGACAAAAACCAAACAAAAATCCTAAAGGGCCGTCAAGCTCTACTAGACTCAAAACATAACCCGCCCAATCTTGACTCAACCCAAGGATCAAACGCTTTGCCATAGAAAGATGCCGCTTTAGAATAATTCTTGCACACTTAAGCGAACTCATCAAATGCATAGGGAATATCTAAATATTAAATGCAATTAATTAATTACTCCCCCTAAATTAATTCTCCCTTTAAACACATGACCTACTTAGAAAGACGTCTCCCCCTAAGATAAATCTCCCCCAAACTAAGATACAATAATAATAGGATTAGATACCATTTCTCCCCCTATCATCATTCTCCCCCTTTTTGTTCGGGAATAGGCAAAGGATAAAGAACTAATAAACAACATGTGAAAGCTTAAAGTGATAAGATATGAAAGCATATGGGCAATAAAAGCAGGGCAAAGACAAACAAATATCATATATATATACATTAGAAATATACCAATATAGTACTTGCATATATATAGATATAAACACACACATGACACAAAATACAATAAGTTTGCACACTCGTATGGCAAAAATGTGTCATATGGAAACGGAAGTGTAGGGGTGTGAACAAGCAACAATTAAATTTAGACCCAAACACTTAAGAAACGTTCACGGAGTTCTCATTTGATTGCAAACTTCATCACAGTTAAATATAACCTCATGTGACAATAAAAAGATTGAACTCAATGAACAAACATACACAATGCATACAAGCCTAGCATGATGATGATTCTACAAACCAAATAGAGTCATGACATTAAAGACAACTAGGATAAACGGACATTGTGCAAACCGTTGATATACCATCCAATTCTCCCTCAATGAGCATATATATTCTTTTGTTTTTGAATGAATATATCAAACAAACATAGGCCTTGGCAATTGCTTTTTGTTTAATGCCAAATATTCTGTTTTTAGGCCTTTGGATCACGTATTTCTTTTAGATCCAATCAACGGTGGCTTACTATCGCAAAGGATTTAATTCATCCTTTCGGAGCCCTTCCCCGTGCATATATTAATTTATCATGTTTTCATTTTTCACACAAATCTCACATGCAACGGATTTTGACATGCACTAGTCCTCCTAGGTCATAGATATGTAGATGACTAGATTGATAGGAGAACACCTCAAAAATCTCAAATATAACAAGTGACATTAAGATTTCAAAAGAGCTCGTGCATGTGTGAATAGAGGCATATAGAAATAGAATCCATTTAAACAATACAAAATCCAACTACTCCATATAAAACATGGTAAAGAACATTTTAAGGACTGAAAATCTAAACCAAAAGTTCTAGCCACATGGGAGCGTAAACGATAGGATTCAAACACAAATATATGCCACATAAAGTGTGTCAAACTAAAAAACACATAAACAAAATCTTTTTGAGTTTTTTAACATTTTTAATCAAAAATAAATATTTACTCAAAAGGACAAACAAAAATCATTTGTATTTTTCATTAAGCTTAAATGAAATAAATAAAACACAAAAGATAAACAAAAAACTTTTTATATTATGGAGTCGATTCAAACACAAAATATAATACAAAAAGATAAACAAGTCATAATTTCTAGCATGTGATATGAAATAAGGTAAGGACTAGAAAATGACTAAACAAGCATACATTTAGCATATGAATATAGCATGAAGTACAAACGCTAAAGTATGCAAACACTAACACATTTATCCTTTAGATTTAGCAAGGGAGGAGGCATGTGTAAGTAAATGAGAATCAAAATCCCTATTTTTTAAGGCAACCAAGTCGGATTTCCTAACCCAAATTAATGAAGAATTACTATCTTGGGGTGTAGGAACGTTAGCTATCGTGGTTACTTTACTATGGGATTTTCTAGGAATTCGTTTAAGATCTAAACAAAATTTCCTAAGATGACCTTGTCGACCACAATGTGTACAAGTGAGAACATGTCGAAAAGATTTACTTAAGGAGTGATCTTTAAATGTATTCCTAGTTGATTCTCCTAAAACATTGGTTTTGGCATTATGAGTAAATTCATTACAAGTATTGAAGCCTAAACCAAAAGTGTCATTTTTAATTTGGACCGTTCCTAACATTTTATCTAGTTTTTTCGAACGACACTCCAAATCAAATTTGACATTACTAGAATCTTTTAATTTATTTTCCAATTCTAAAATTTTAGATTCTAGTAAAACATTTTGCTCTTCAAAAGCAAGAAGCTCCTTTTTCAAGGATTCCATTAAACCCCTAAGGCTATCTCTCTCGCCTTCTACATAGTTAAGCTTCTCTTGAAGAGTCCTCACATGTGTCCTAAGGTCTTCTATTAAGGCACTTTCATCAATGACCTTGAAACTCTCTCTTAAACTTGCTTCTAACTTCAAATTAGCTCTTTTCAATTTAATAGATTCTTTATATAATTCATGAAAAGCATTTTGAAGTTCACTCTCATCAACCTCTTCTTCATTTTCACTCTCTCTTTCTTATTCACTCTCACTATCATTAAAAACAAGGGAATCATGAACAATGACCTTGGAAGTGGCATGTGCAATCGTGTCATCAATCGATGAGTTCTCATTATCACTCACATGACTAGCCATAAAAGCCACAAAATTTTTCTTAGTTGGGGAATCGGGCTTTTCTTCCTTATCACTATCACTAAGGGTTGCATTATATGAAATAGGTCGCTTACCATCTTTCCTTAGTTTAGTGGGGCACTCATAAGCCCTATGGCCATAACCTTCACAACCAAAACACTTATTAGACTCGTCCCTATCAATATTTTCATTACTAGGTTTAGGGATCTTATCGGCTTTAGAAATCTTCTCGTTTTTATCATGTTTCGAAGATTCAAATTTCTTAAAATCATTTTTAACTTTATCTTTGTTAAATTTAAGAAATTTTCTAAATTTACGAGCAAACAAAGCCATATCTTCCGAGCCACTATCACTATCGCTCTCTACTACTTGTTTGACCTCTTTTCGGGCTTTTAAAGCAACGCCCTTTTCAATTTTCTTTTCATTTTTAGAGGGAAACATATCTAGTTCATAGGTTTGTAAATCACCTACAAGTTCTTCTAATTTCGTAGAGGCTAAAGTGGGTAAAGAATTTAAAACGGTCACTTTAGGAATAAATCTATCGGGTAGGGACCTTAAAATTTTCTTTACAACACGGTCATCAGGTATTTTCTCTCCCAAGTTAAAGGATGAATTAACAATATCAGAAAGTCTAGCCTAAAATTTATCAAAAGTTTCTTTTTCATCCATTTTGATAGTTTCAAATTGAGTGGTGAGGTTTTGGAGTTTAGAAGCTTTAACGACACTTGTTCCTTCATGAGTTAATTGTAAAATATCCCAAGCTTCTTTAGCGGTCTCACACGTCATAATGCGTCGGAATTCATCCGGTGTGACAGCGCTAAACAAGGCATTTAAACCACGAGAATTAAAGTTAGCAAGTTTAAACTCATTTTTAGTCCATCTATCGATGGGTTTGGGAACACGTTCATTTTCAATTAGATGAGTTGGTGGGGAGTACCCGGTAACAACAGACATCCAAACACGTTCATCGATAGATTTAAGTGCCGATTTCATTCACGCTTTCCAATACGCGTAGTTAGAAACATAAAAAATAGGAAATTTTGAAAATGGGGAAAATCCATTTTAGCCAAAAATGAAAGGATCTTAACGAAATAATTTATCGTTTTTGGCTCTGATACCAAGTTGAAAGGTTGGATAGAATCCCCGGGTTTTGATAATGGCAAAACAAAATATATAATTTCCTTTTTAAACAAATGCGGAAGCGAATATAAGTGATGGTTCAACAAATTAAACAACTAAATTTTAATATCTTCAAAAACGAATTAAAGCATAATTCAAGTCCTAGAATTTGCCTAAGTCATCATTAACAAATATCCAAAGTTAGGCGAAACCATATTAATGCAAGTGACTTGAATAAACCAAATTTTACCCAATATAAAATTAAAGTCCCAATTTAGATTAGTGTGATTGTAAAACTAAATTTTATCTTGAAATTAATCTAGCATGCGTTCTAAGTGATATAGAGCAAGATAAAATCAACAGTCACACAACACCGCGATGTACGAGGAAAAACCCACTAACGGGAAAAACCTCGGGACGGCCCTAGCCTCAAATCCACTAAAAATGGTATTACAAAATACAAGTCAAAAGACTTACTTCCTAAACTCGAACCCTCTCAAGCCGTGATGCTTCTTCTTGTATCAACCTCCAATTAGAGGATAACCAACGGAGCTCCACCGTGGTCTCGGAATTCATCGATCGGGCAATTAGGCACACCGTCACCCTAACATGGAGCCTTTCTCCAAATGGGTAGAAATGAAACAAACTTCTCTTCAATTCGGTGTAGAGAAAAACCGGTGCCAAAACAATCTCCAAGCAATTAATATTTATATAGAAACTTGGATAAACAATTGGGTGTAAACTAGAGTGTGTATAAAATTTTTCTTGAAAGAATTACACTCAAAACTTGAACATTTTCCTAAAAATCATTTTGCTCTCAAACTCTCTCTAGGAGATAAACAAGGTTGGAAAAGTTGTCTTGGAAAATGTGTTTCCCGCACATAATAAAGTATAAAAAAGGTTGGTTGAAAACCAAGTGGAGGAGTGGGGAAAAACTGCAAAAAAACTGCCAAATAACTGTTCCCGCTGGAAGTTCGTTCGAACGAACGTGATTCTCATTCGAACGAGACTTCTAACGAGTGACCAGCCTGGGCTCGTTAGAGGTTCGTTAGATACCTCGTTAGAACGAGCATTCGTTCGAACGACATATCGAACGACTGTCCAGTTAGGGTCGTTGGCAAAACTCGTTCGAACGAACCTGGTTCGAACGACAAAACTCGTTCGAACGAAACTGGTTCGAACGACAAAACTCGTTCGAACGAAATCTGGTTCGAACGAAAAAAACTCGTTCGAACGACATTTCTAACGAACGACCAGAAAGATTGAAAAATTCGATTTTGGCCCAGAAACTTTTATATACTTATTTAAAGCTCTTAATTGATTCTTTTCTGAAAATAAAATGCAGTTTTTAATATACCTAACACCCAATACATATTGTTCCAAGCTCCTATATACATATAATTACATTCATACCTTAGGAGCATGGAACCTGAGTTGATGACGTAGAAGCGAGGCACGGAAACTGGTATTTTGATGAAGCTTTAAAATCTTTACCGCTACGTCTTCAACATACACATCATAGGCTTGAGACTATTACAATAAATACTATCCTATGAATAAATGTTTTTGTCCGGAATTGAGCCAAAACTATATATGGACTCAATTGGAAATTTGTGTCCTTACAGTCACTAATAAGACTGTGACACCCCGACTAATTAAACACCGGGTAGCTACTCCTTTATAAAATTAATTCAAAATGCCAAGTTGGCTCAGTTAATAGCATCACTGTCGAAAACGTTTTATTATTACTAACCACCTAGTATTTAAAAAGTAAGTGCCAAATTTTATTAAATCTGATTAACATGCAACAAGAGTAATGAATAACTAAATAACACCATTCACCATACTGAAATAGAACGAATAACCATCACAAAATGTAAATAAACTCTGGAGGAAAAACTCCTCAATACAAATCCCACAACTGATAAGTAAATTGAAATAAATAACTAAAACTGAATACTGAGCAATACATGCTAGAGTCTGAAAACTGAAATGTAAAAATGTCTAATAGAATTGGGAAACATGCCCTACAACTGATAGATGCTGAGACTGGAATCCAAATGAGAGAAGCGTCTACATGCAAATCCCTGTAGCTTCCACAAACAGCTACAGCTCGTCACCTGAATGAGAATCCTATGCTTGGTGTCCTTGTGGCTGGGCACCTAAAATGGTTTTACAAGAAAATATATTTGAAAGCAAATGGGTCAGAGCCCGAAAGTGGAAATCATTTTAAAAACCTGCAAGTGCTTTAAAAACATTTAAAACATTAAATGCAAAGTACATGTTAGGACGTGCACTCACATTAAATTCTCACCTCTCGACTAACTGTGCACTCCTAACGTAAGTACCCATCTATAACTACCCTTTCCACTAGCTAAGTGACAACATAACTAGTTAAACTGCCAAAGGTTCTACCCATATTACTCGGTTCCATTTATCATAACAACGCTCGTAATTAAATAGAGGTTTAACGTAAACTCAGTTACTAAATATGCCATTGATATAACTATCAGCTAACTCATTATATATCTCGAAACAATACCGTAATATTTTTACAACATTAACATGAGGATTTCCATATTTTTAAGGTATATTATTCACATCATAAATATACGATACAAGCACCCCGCAATCTAAGCTATGGTGCACACATACTCTGCTATCTATCCCGGTACATCACGTACATAAGGATCACATATTCCGAATCTCTCAGGAATAGTTTACCGATAACAACATCACAAATAATGGAGGCGAACACAGTCACCATCACATGGGTCACGCACATACCTACGCTCCCATGGTCATGCAGACTTATTAATATCACAATAAGTCCTTCTATGATCTATGTTCATCAAGGTACCAGTCTAAATCCCCCCCGTAGGCACACAAGGATTAGAGGGTCCTAAGCGAACGCAAACCTCCCGTGATAGCAAGTATGGTAGGTATGTCATACACACAAATACTATATCAATACCAAGTATACACGCATCTTAGTAATCACCGTAGTATAATTGTAATAATCTACATCATTATACCATTTACAAACTTATATTTTTCAAGTCTCCCGTTAATATAAAGTTAAATCGCCGACACGTCTCACGCCGTAGTCCCTTATCCTTAAAACCTATCTTGAATAGACTATTAAGTTCCCATAATTCCCACATATGACATCTATACAC
The DNA here is from genome assembly GCA_949130495.1 of Sambucus nigra. Classification (NCBI taxonomy): domain Eukaryota; kingdom Viridiplantae; phylum Streptophyta; class Magnoliopsida; order Dipsacales; family Adoxaceae; genus Sambucus; species Sambucus nigra. Next base: position 401,894,012 of record OX422220.1, read on the forward strand.
CTAAGGTCTTTACTTCTGCCCTAAACCTTATTTCATCGAATTACACAATTTTACACTATTAACCTAAACGTTATCTCGCTTCACGAATTTCAATAATCTAGAATAATTCCTCGAATTGTATTCTAATTAAAGTCCACTATAATAATCACTCCTACTGGTCTCCTTAAGGTTGAGAGTATTCATAAGTTCTCCAAACATATTCTCCGAGGGTTTCCACCATTAAAATCAAATTAAGGAAAATTTTACTCATTCTGGGAAGGTCGATCGATCGACCTATGAATATCGATCGATCGATCTAGTCGATCGATCGACTGATGAATGTCGATCGATCGATCGAACAGGTATGGCTACGGACTGCTTCGTTCTGCAGATTTGAAAACGTCCCAAAACTTATTTCTAACGTGTGATTCTCAAATATAACGTTATAGTAATGTCATATAACAATCCTACAATATTACTAACGTCCACAAATCAATATTTCAACAACTATAGGCTACATATGGATCAATCTTCATCAAAAACCTACTTTTTCTGATTTTTCTCAAGAATAGTCATGAACCTCATCTTAAATCCGTTTTTGGTATTACAAAAGGCAGTAATTCACATAATATGATCGTCCAGTAACATTCTACATGCAACCTATATCCCAAAATTCAAACTAATAACTCCAATCTTATGGGTTTTTCATTATCTTCCAAGAACATACAAAGTTTTTGAATAATCTAACATGGAAGAATCATTCTCTGAAATTTAAATGGAATAAATCACTTGCCTTGGTTTGATTTCGGATTTGGTGTTGATTTGGTGAAGAATCTCTGCAGAATTCCTCTCTCTTTCTCCTTCTCCAAGCTTTCTTCTCCAAAAGGCTATGGTGGCTAGGGTTTGCTTGGGGAGAGTTGGAAGACTAAATGATAACCTAAGTAGCTTATGGGGTTAATAAAGGGTTGGTTGGGTCAATCCCTTATCAGATTACAACTCTCAATTTTCGTCACTTTTAATTACCCAAAAATACCAAATTACTAAAATACCCTTTAATTTACCGGTATGGCCTAAAAATACCCCGGGACCCAAACTATACCCCCGGCTAGTGTTTTCTGACTATCTCGACCCTTCCGAACGCGTTGGCGCACTCAAAATGACCATACGGATTATAGATTTTAAATTCACTTTTATTAATAAAATAATATATCGTGACGCGGCGGTCCCACGCGTCTCAACAAAATTTCTAAAATGCCGTATATAAATCCCACGACAAATTTTCAAATACCAAGTTCATATATAATCATATATGCACATAATCAAATACCAATTCGCATCACATTAGTATTTTTTTTTTTAACCCGGATTAATTTCCAATTAATACGCTAATTAATTAATTAATCCCAAAATAAATATAGTCAAAAATACGGGGTATTACATACTCCCCCCCTAATAACTGAATTTCGTCCCGAAATTCGAAACTAGAAAGTACCTGCTAAAAACAGTTCTGGATAACGCTCGCGCATCTCATCCTCGCGCTCCCATGTGGACTCCTCGACATTGTGATGTCGCCACTGAACACGCACTAACGGGACTATCTTTGACCGCAGTTTCCTCTCGCTTCGGTCCAAAATAGCAATTGGCCCCTCCTCGTAGGAGCTATCCGGCTGGAGATCGATGTCCTCCACAGCAATGTGCGAATGAGCCAAATTATCCCTAAGGTATTTCCTCAGCGAGGAAATATGGAACACGTCGTGAATCCGATGTAAGTGCTCCGGTAGTCCAAGTTTATATGCAACCGGTCCTATCCGCTCAATAATAGGAAACGACCCCACATACCTCGGTGCCAACTTCCCCTTCTTCCCGAATTGCATAATCCCCTTCATCGGAGATACCCTGAGCAAAACCTGGTCCCCTACTTGGAACTCCCTGAAAAATCTCTTCGCATCAGCATAACTCTTTTGCCTGTCTTGAGCTACCCGAATGCGACTCCGAATCAACTCAATCCTTGCCGAAGTATCCTGGATCACTTCCGGCCCAAGTAGTTTGTTGTCCCCCACCTCCAACCAACATGCTGGGGAATGACAAGGTCTACCGTACAATGCCTCAAACGGAGCCATGCCAATCGTGAACTGATAGGAGTTGTTGTAAGCAAACTCCACCAGTGGAAGGTACTGCTCCCATCCACCCCCAAAGTCAATAATACACATGCGTAGCATGTCCTCCAACATCTGGTTGGTGCGCTCTGTCTGCCCATCGGTCTGCGGGTGATAAGCCGTACTCAACCGCAATTCCGTGCCCATGGCCTCCTGGAAACTCTCCCAAAACCTCGAAACAAATATCTTGTCTCTGTCAGACACGATATTCAGGGGCACACCGTGAAGTCTCACAATCTCTGAAATGAAAAGCTGGGCATACTGTCCCGTAGTGTAGTCAGTCCTTATGGGTAAGAAGTGAGCGACCTTGGACAACCTGTCCACAATTACCCAAACGGAGTCGTGACCCCTCTGCGACGTAGGCAACCCCGTGACAAAATCCATGGATATGCTCTCCCACATCCACACCGGAACCTCCAACGGCTGTAGCAATCCTGCTGGTCTCTGATGATCCACTTTTACAAGCTGAAAAGTGGTGCATTTCGAGACAAACTCAGCGATATCTCTCTTCATACCGCTCCACCAATATTTCCGTCTCATGTCTTGGTACATTTTGTCCCCTCCGGGATGTACCGCGAACCGTGAGCCGTGCGACTCAGCCATAACATCGTGCCGTAATTCTTCTCCTTCCGGAACTACCAATCTCCCATTGAAGCGCAATCCCCCGTCTGAGCTAACGGTATAGGATTCGGCTCCCTCTGCAAGTAATTGAACTATCTTCTCCTGACAGAACGAGTCATCGGCCTGTGCCCGTACTACCTTCGTGACAATCTACGGTGTAACGGTCATCACAGACATGAATGATCGGGCCACTGCATCCTGGTGTCCCAATTCCTTCCACTTAGCCTTCCACACCTCTGCCACCTCATCTGCTGGCCTGCGGCTCAACGCGTCTGCTACCACATTAGCCTTACCCGGGTGGTACTGGATGTCGAACTGGTAGTCCTTCACAAACTCAAGCCACCTACGCTGCCGCATGTTCAACTCCTTCTGCGTGAACAGATACTGTAGGGACTTGTGGTCCGTGAACAGTTGAAACTTCTCCCCCAAAAGATAGTGCCTCCAAATCCGTAAGGCAAATACCACTGCTGCCAACTCCAAATCATGCGTGGGGTAATTCTTCTCATGAGGCTTAAGCTTACGGGAAGCATAAGCTATGGCCTGTCTCTCCTGCTGCAAAACACCTCCAATCCCTTGCAAAGACGCATCGGTGTAAACCAAATACTCAACTCCCGGTCTCGGCAATGCTAACACAGGTGCTGAGGTCAATTTGTCCTTCAATTCATCGAATGCCAACTGACAGGCATCACTCCAGATATATGGCACACCCTTACGAGTAAGATGTGTCAAAGGACCTGCTATTTCCGAGAAACCCCGAATAAACCTCCTGTAGTATCCTGCTAAGCCCAAGAAACTACGAATCTCTGTTGGTGTCATGGGCTGTCCCCACTCCCTCACCGTTGACACCTTCCCCGGATCGACAGATATTCCCTGGTCAGAAATAATGTGACCCAAGAACTGGACCTCCTTCAACCAAAACCCGCACTTCTCATATTTTGCATACAACTTGTTCTGACGAAGTGTCTGCAAAACCTGCCTCAAATGCTCGGCGTGCTCCTCCTCTGTCTGAGAGTAAACCAGAATGTCATCAATGAAGACAATGACAAACTGATCTAGGAAATCTCTGAACACCCTGTTCATCAAGTCCATAAACACTGCTGGAGCGTTGGTCAAGCCGAAAGGCATAACCCGAAACTCATAAGAACCATATCTCGACAAGAACGCAGTCTTCGAGACATCCTCCTCCCTGATACGCAACTGATGGTATCCCGATCTCAAATCAATCTTTGAGAAGAAAGAAGCTCCTCTCAACTGGTCGAATAAGTCATCGATTCGAGGCAACGGATACTTATTCCGTATCGTGACCTTATTCAACTCTTGGTAGTCCACACACAATCTCAGTGAACCGTCCCTCTTCTTCACAAACAAAACTGGAGTGCCCCAAGGTGAGGTTCTCCTACGAATAAAGCCCTGCCCTAACAGCTGCTCTATCTGATCCCGTAACTCTCGCATTTCAGACGGAGCCATACGGTACGGTGCACGTGCTATAGGTCTCGTACCCGGTAGCAAATCTATAACGAAGTCTATCTCCCGACTGGGTGGTAAGCCTGGTATCTCCTGAAACACATCTGAATACTCCCTGACAACCGGGATCGAATCCAAAGTTATCACAACCTCCTTAGAGGTATCCTCCTCTATGTAATACAGATGAGTGGTCGATCCTCCCTCTGGGCGAGGCATCGCCACTATAAACATCTCCTGCCCCGGAATGGCAAAAACAATGCTCCCGCTGAAGCAATCAATCATGGCCCTATATGCTACGAGCCAATCCATACCGATTATCACATCGTGAACATGCATGTCTAACACTAACATGTCCGCAGGCAATACCAAACCACCAACCTCTACCCCCACTCCCCGGCATATAAAGAAAATAAGTGACCCACTCCCTAATGGTGAGTCGACACACGTCACTGTGCTCTCTGCCGTAGCTAACAATCCTAAAGCTTTCGCGAAGTGTGTATCAATAAAACAGTGTGTAGCACCCGTATCAAATAACACCCGACCCATAGTGCCATGGATAGGAAACGTACCCTCGATCGCGGGCGGTGCCTGTGGAACTGCATCCTGGTGAACGTTGTAGACACGTCCATACTGTAGCTGCCCCTGCTGAGCTGGGACTGCTGGAATGGGTGGCAATGCTGCCATCTGTGGTGGTGCAGGAAGAGCGGCGGGAAACATAGGTCTCTGTGGCTCCTGGCGAGTACCCTGCTGCTGCTGCTGTGGGGCCCTGCCCCTATCAGGACAATCCTGCTTCTTATGGCCAGTCTTGCCACAAGTAAAGCACTTCCCTGGGAAGTTCCCTCCCCTCTGCCCCTGCTGTCCTCGGCCCTGGTGGCCGTTACCATTCCTCCCTTGGCCCTGCTGGCCCTGATGGAACTGCTGCCCATTCTGCCCCTGTTGGCCCTGCTGGCCGTTTGGACCCTGATGGCCCTGACGGAAACCTCCCTGTCCCTGCCTGTAGTTCCCTGACCGGAACCTCTTATTGTCCCCCTGCTGGGTACCCTGCTCAGTCTGTCTCTGCCCCTGACCGGTCTGTGCCCCGCTGGCACCATGTCCTCCAGTCCTGCCCTGATGGCTAGACTCCCCTGACCGCTTGCCCTCGGCCATATGAAAACGGTGGTCCTGGCAGTGCAATAGTGCAGCGTTAACCACATCAGAGTATGTGGCCAACGATAGGTTCCCTAGCAGATGCTGACGGATCCTCCAATTCAACCCATCAGTGAACTTCTCTATCTTCTTCTTCTCTGTTGGAATCTCGTCTGGAACGATATTCAACAGGTTAGTGAACTCGGCCTCATACTCGGCCACTGTCTTGCTCTCCTGCCTCAGACTCATAAGCTTCCTCCTCATCTCTGTATGAACTGCGGACGGAAAGTATTTGCGGTCGAACCGCACCCAGAACTCCTGTATGGTGAGGGTATCCCTCTCCTCCACGGTGGTAATGGACTCCCACCACTGCAGCGCAGATCCAACTAGCTTGAAAGTAGCTAGAACCTGTTTTTGAACATCAGAGCACTCATGCATCCTCAAGTGCCTCTGTATATCCTTCCTCCATTGGCTCGAGACTACCACAACTGAGCTTCCTGCAAACTCTGGCGGATGCGCTTTCTGAAAAACGTCACGTACACGTTCCCAAGCAGACGGGAATGCATTAACCTGGACGGGCGCGGCAACCGGCGCCTGAGGTGGTGCCTGCTGAATCACGGCAATCGCGGCATTCACCGCTTGAGCTACTATAGCTGCAACCTCAGTGGCGTTCAACATGCCCTGAACTGGAGCGGGCTGGGGTTCGGGCACTGCATTCCTGGGAACTCGTCGTGCACGTCGTGGAGGCATCTGAAATGAGAACAAAGTTTATAAGTCTACAGATAAACTTTAAAATAGCTGAAGAACGAAACGTACACAATAAGAGTACAACAGTCCTAAAATATAGGGCTCTATATCAAAGAAAACGTAGCGGAAACATAATAGCCGTACAGATCCTAAAGGACACTAGAACCTGATGCTCTGATACCACCTGTGACACCCCGACTAATTAAACACCGGGTAGCTACTCCTTTATAAAATTAATTCAAAATGCCAAGTTGGCTCAGTTAATAGCATCACTGTCGAAAACGTTTTATTATTACTAACCACCTAGTATTTAAAAAGTAAGTGCCAAATTTTATTAAATCTGATTAACATGCAACAAGAGTAATGAATAACTAAATAACACCATTCACCATACTGAAATAGAACGAATAACCATCACAAAATGTAAATAAACTCTGGAGGAAAAACTCCTCAATACAAATCCCACAACTGATAAGTAAACTGAAATAAATAACTAAAACTGAATACTGAGCAATACATGCTAGAGTCTGAAAACTGAAATGTAAAAATGTCTAATAGAATTGGGCAACATGCCCTACAACTGATAGATGCTGAGACTGGAATCCAAATGAGAGAAGCGTCTACATGCAAATCCCTATAGCTTCCACAAACAGCTACAGCTCGTCACCTGAATGAGAATCCTATGCTTGGTGTCCTTGTGGCTTGGCACCTAAAATGGTTTTACAAGAAAATATATTTGAAAGCAAATGGGTCAGAGCCCGAAAGTGGAAATCATTTTAAAAACCTGCAAGTGCTTTAAAAACATTTAAAACATTAAATATAAAGTACATGTTAGGACGTGCACTCACATTAAATTCTCACCTCTCGACTAACTGTGCACTCCTAACGTAAGTACCCATCTATAACTACCCTTTCCACTAGCTAAGTGACAACATAACTAGTTAAACTGCCAAAGGTTCTACCCATATTACTCGGTTCCATTTATCATAACAACGCTCGTAATTAAATAGAGGTTTAACGTAAACTCAGTTACTAAATATGCCATTGATATAACTATCAGCTAACTCATTATATATCTCGAAACAATACCGTAATATTTTTACAACATTAACATGAGGATTTCCATATTTTTAAGGTATATTATTCACATCATAAATATACGATACAAGCACCCCGCAATCTAAGCTATGGTGCACACATACTCTGCTATCTATCCCGGTACATCACGTACATAAGGATCACATATTCCGAATCTCTCAGGAATAGTTTACCGATAACAACATCACAAATAATGGAGGCGAACACAGTCACCATCACATGGGTCACGCACATACCTACGCTCCCATGGTCATGCAGACTTATTAATATCACAATAAGTCCTTCTATGATCTATGTTCATCAAGGTACCAGTCTAAATCCCCCCCGTAGGCACACAAGGATTAGAGGGTCCTAAGCGAACGCAAACCTCCCGTGATAGCAAGTATGGTAGGTATGTCATACACACAAATACTATATCAATACCAAGTATACACGCATCTTAGTAATCACCGTAGTATAATTGTAATACTCTACATCATTATACCATTTACAAACTTATATTTTTCAAGTCTCCCGTTAATATAAAGTTAAATCGCCGACACGTCTCACGCCGTAGTCCCTTATCCTTAAAACCTATCTTGAATAGACTATTAAGTTCCCATAATTCCCACATATGACATCTATACACCTAAGGTCTTTACTTCTGCCCTAAACCTTATTTCATCGAATTACACAATTTTACACTATTAACCTAAACGTTATCTCGCTTCACGAATTTCAATAATCTAGAATAATTCCTCGAATTGTATTCTAATTAAAGTCCACTATAATAATCACTCCTACTGGTCTCCTTAAGGTTGAGAGTATTCATAAGTTCTCCAAACATATTCTCCGAGGGTTTCCACCATTAAAATCAAATTAAGGAAAATTTTACTCATTCTGGGAAGGTCGATCGATCGACCTATGAATATCGATCGATCGATCTAGTCGATCGATCGACTGATGAATGTCGATCGATCGATCGAACAGGTATGGCTACGGACTGCTTCGTTCTGCAGATTTGAAAATGTCCCAAAACTTATTTCTAACGTGTGATTCTCAAATATAACGTTATAGTAATGTCATATAACAATCCTACAATATTACTTACGTCCACAAATCAATATTTCAACAACTATAGGCTACATATGGATCAATCTTCATCAAAAACCTAGTTTTTCTGATTTTTCTCAAGAATAGTCATGAACCTCATCTTAAATCCGTTTTTGGTATTACAAAAGGCAGTAATTCACATAATATGATCGTCCAGTAACATTCTACATGCAACCTATATCCCAAAATTCAAACTAATAACTCCAATCTTATGGGTTTTTCATTATCTTCCAAGAACATACAAAGTTTTTGAATAATCTAACATGGAAGAATCATTCTCTGAAATTTAAATTGAATAAATCACTTGCCTTGGTTTGATTTCGGATTTGGTGTTGATTTGGTGAAGAATCTCTGCAGAATTCCTCTCTCTTTCTCCTTCTCCAAGCTTTCTTCTCCAAAAGGCTATGGTGGCTAGGGTTTGCTTTGGGAGAGTTGGAAGACTAAATGATAACCTACGTAGCTTATGGGGTTAATAAAGGGTTGGTTGGGTCAATCCCTTATCAAATTACAACTCTCAATTTTCGTCACTTTTAATTACCCAAAAATACCAAATTACTAAAATACCCTTTAAGTTACCGGTATGGCCTAAAAATACCCCGGGACCCAAACTATACCCCCGGCTAGTGTTTTCTGACTATCTCGACCCTTCCGGACGCGTTGGCGCACTCAAAACGACCATACGGATTATAGATTTTAAATTCACTTTTATTAATAAAATAATATACCGTGACGCGGCGGTCCCACGCGTCTCAACAAAATTTCTAAAATGCCGTATATAAATCCCATGACAAATTTTCAAATACCAAGTTCATATATAATCATATATGCACATAACCAAATACCAATTCGCATCACATTAGTATTTTTTTTTTTAACCCGGATTAATTCCCAATTAATACGCTAATTAATTAATTAATCCCAAAATAAATATAGTAAAAAATACGGGGTATTACAAAGACATTATCTTGTAGTGTTCGTACATCGAGAGATGTCTCTTACACTTGAAAACCCAACCATGTGACATGCATTACCTATAGCATGTATAGTGAATTCCTCGAGGCACGAGAATTCCGACTGAATTTATTAACACAACTGAAAATTAAGAAAATAATTTAATTGAGGCCCAATTCAGCCTAAATCCTAACAAACATACTAAAAATATCATTTATATAAAAAATAAAATTATGTTAAAGAGTTTAATTGTATACTCACGTTCCTCTCTCTTTAGACATATTTTGTGCATTATTTCTAGTTTAATCTTGTAGAAAGGGGCTAACAAGAATATCTTGTCCAAACGCAACTCTATATTTCTCAAGGACATTTAACTTTTCATTGTCTTCATCGAGCCTCAACCATGCACGCCCATAGGACCACATTTCTGAATCATGTATGACTGTTATTCATATTTATCGGCAACCTTTATTTTTTTTAACACTTTTTGGTTGGTATGTTTGAAAAGCCCAAAATTCTAAAGGAACTCATTTATAAATCCAAACATGATAATAATTAAAGGTAGGTGGTTCGGTCAACCTTTTGTAACAACCCGCCCTTTTGGGGACAACTAAATTCCATAATTGGGTGCAAATTGGAAAAACATGAATTTCTGTGGGCTTTTAGGCCTATATAATTTATGCGTACAGGAAAGCATAATTATATTGATATTGGTTGAGTAAATCCTATGAGGTTATTAGGATGGAAATTTGGAGATATCCACTAAATCCTTAGGGGGGAATAAGGTATTTATTATTTATTAAGTGAGGGAATACTTATGGTATAGTACCATAAATTGTGAATGTATGAATATGATTTTGAAAATGTAAAACATGAATGTTTTCAAATTGAAAAAAAGAAATGATTTTCATAAATGATAATTTATATATACACACCTCTCTAAATCGCTATCATAAGGGGAGTTGCGCGCGTGAGGTGAAGTCCCCTGGCTAATTAATGCAAGGGAATATTGTCCTAGGCCATATGAGCGTTTACTATATGTTTTTCTGCGATGGTGGGGTAATTCTGGGTGTGGTTATGACTCTCCCACAGGCATATGGCCGCTTCCTGATGTCTTACGTTATAGGATCCCAGGTTGTCTTGATTGATAGGCCCTGAAAGATGATAGCCATTTAGGGGCGCGCACAGTGGGGAAACCCGAACAAGGGGTCTTAGAAACGTTATATGATATGTAATATAACTATTTTCTATAATGTGGGACATTATTGATGTTAAAGCAATTCATGATAATGAATTGGCTTTAAATACATTTCCTGGATGAAGTAAGGGAAATGGGATAAATGAATTGGTTTTAAATACATTTCCTGGATGGAAGAAGGAAAATGGGAGCATATAAGATGAAAAAGCATTTTTATGATAATAAAATTGGCTTTTAAATACATTTCCTAGATAGAAGAAAGTAAATGGAAAGTTTTGAGATAAAAATGAAAATAAAGTAAACCTTATTCCAGGAGATTTATCCAGATGTGCATTATGAAGATGAACATCGAGTAAATGAATTCTCATTCAGAGAGATATATCCGGAAGTGTAACATGATATGTATCTACAAGATAATTATGATATGTATATTATTATATAGTATGTATATACGTTGTGTATTGAGGGTCTAATGGATCTCAACGATCAACCTAGCCACGTAGTTGTGTATCGGGGGGTTCCTTGTCTAGATTTCGCTTTGCGAGACGTCCCATGCATGAAACAGAGCAAATGTCGGGAGTTGAGAGAGGCCTTGGGCACTAGGGACATATATAGGATGATAATCATTTCGTGTAGGTAGGGTAGTGCATAGACAGTAGCATTATCAGGATGTAAGTTCAATAGAGTTAGTGGCGCTGATATAGGAAGATGTGGGGAAGTAAACCATAAGAAGATTATTTAATTAACCCTGAGAGGAAATGGATTTTCACGGGTTGGGAGGACCCATGTGTGAGTATTACACAGAGGAATGGACACCCTTATTTAGAGAGAGTGTTACGTTTCAGATGTTCAAAATGGATGTGCAGATGTGCACGAGTTAAAAAGGTGTATGGGTACCTTAGTAAGTTGGTTTTATATACTGCCCGAAATGAAAAAGGCTTAATGTGTAAAGTTGAAGTTTATGCAGGGAGGCAGTTACGAATGGATTCGAAGTGTGTTGGATGGAGTGTCGTGAGAGGTACGCGATATTTCAATTGTATAAGGGGCAATAAGAAGTAACGTGCCCAAGGTAAGAGACGAGACTATTGAAAATAGTCAAATCTTAGTAGAGTTTCCTTTTTAAAAGAAATTAGTTGTCCTACTATGGGTGAATGAACACTTGTTAGTAAGAGTATCAACTTTGCGAGATGTTAGAGCCGTAGTTATAGACTCGTTTCTCTTTTTGGTAGCAAGAGAAGCCATCGGAGTAACGCGTCATTGCTATGTGTTAGCAGACCAAAATTTGGATGAGCTTGTGGTGAAGCGAGTACATTGGATTACACTTTGAGGTAGGTGGAATATGGTAAAGGACAATCATGTTATCACCTTTTGATTTTGGGGGTACTAACACGTATTAGAATTTGTCATCCTAGTTTGGTGGTGTAGGTTATATCCGAATTTGAAGCACCTTATACCTTTGACTTACTTAAGTCTACATTGTATAAGTGCTCAACTAGTTTGGAAATAGTGACAAAATTTGTTGTCTATCCTAGAATCCAAAAAGCCTAAGAACCTATCTCTCTTATCCCCTTCTATGATCTATGAAGATACAAACTGAATCACACTACACACAATTAGAAGTGCATACATGTGTTCATATTGTTTAAAATTGAGTGTGTGTTTAATTCCCCTTGAATTGGAGCTTTAATAATTTTTTGGGAATTTTAAATAATTTTTAAACCTTTTAAAACTTTTTTAAACATTTTTTAATAATTGTTTTTATTAATAAAATGGGATAATAAAGTTTTTTGGGTTAACATACTATTTTGCAAACTTCATATTTCACCTGTATTGTTTGGTTGGGTACGATCTCAAAGCGCTAGAGACTTCAGGATGATGTTTTGTAATTAGTTTGATGCGCGTGTGAGAGCCAATTAATAGCCAACACTTGTCATCCTCCGGCCTTATGTATTTGTGTTTCTTATGTGAGAGGGCTGGATGCATTATTGTTGATCGTTGGATCATTTCTTATCAAGGGCCTGCATGCGTTCTTGGTTAATCCCAGTGCATACATATGAACCAATCGCAATGCTTTTAAGCCACCGCTTTTCTATAACCATTGGATCAAGTCAAAAACCTTGAAGACTTGATCTCAGCCTTTGATTTGCCTCGATCATCCAGAATCTTCCCCAGGCACTATATATACCCTTCCCTTCTCTGCCTTAGAGAACTTTTGGGCATTTGTCTTCCAGAGAGAAAAAAATAAGAGAGAGAGAAGAGAGAAGTGAGAGAAGAGATAAAAGAATAGAGAGAAGAGAGAGAAAGAAAAACCTGTTAGCCAAACCCTAACCCTAACCCTAAACAGTTTACCTTCTCTGAAACAAACCTTCATATATTCAAACCCAAACACAACCTGAGTGTTTGAGAGAGAGAGAGAGAGAGTGGTTTGTTCATATCGTTGCTGTAACCTCTTGATTTTTAGATCTTGTACACAACTTAAACATTTGTGTGAAGATCTAGTTTCTTCTTCATAGAAACGTTAGATCTACATACTATATGTTACATTTTCACTAGATATGCATTTTTTTATACTTGATTTAAGAAAATCGTACTAATTTGGTTTTGAAAATGTTTTATAGTTTCTGTTTTTACAAAACTTAACCTGACCTAGTTGAATTCGCACTTGGAAGATTTTCAATCTCATAAATGTTTTCAAAAGAGATTGATTAGGTATTGTCCTATTTTAAAGCGAGATTTCCGTGGAATCTAGGTTATTTTGAAAGGTCAAAAGGTTTTTAGTTTTGTAAGAAAGAAAAATAACAAACTCACTGCATATAGACTTTATATGTAATTTGTATAGGTCTGTTTGTAAATATAAGTGTGTGTGAGTTCATGCATGTGTATAGGAATCACTACACAAACACTTGACACACTACTACACTGGAAGTGTTGTGTTTAAGATCTGAAATCTTTGAGTCGACGTAAAGAAGCGAAAGCAAAGGAAGTTAGCAAACTGGAGAAACATCAACAACAAATCAGATCTATCAGAAGTTAGAAGGACACCAAGGGGGTATATTCCTAAACTTAGAATAGGTTGATTTGTGTGCTTGCATGTTGTATAGTTTGTAACTAATTTTTGTTATTAGTGGATTTTTGTTTTTGTGACTTAGAAGTCACCGTGGATGTTTCCTCTGTTGGGAGAGGTTTTACCACGTTAAAATCGTTGTGTTGATTATCTTCATCTACTCACCTCATTCTTTAAGTGTGCTGAATTTTTGAAACTGCCTTGGTTTTAAAAACTGATTACACAATCTTAATTAATCTCGTACATAAGTTTCTTTGTAAACACATTTTGTTTATAATTTTTATTTTCAAAAGAAAAGGGTTTCTCCAACAAATATTCGGAGATGCTTATACAGTTTAACCTTGTGTTAAACGGCATTAGCGACGTTTTTCAGAATTTTGAGGATGAAATTCAATTGTAAGGGTGGAAGTATGTAACAACCCGTTCTTTTGGGGACAATTAAATTCCATAATTGGGTGCAAATTGGAAAACTGGAGGAATTTATTATAATAGAAATTTTTGTACTTTTCGAGGATTAGATGGTTATCGATGGGTGTCATATTTACTTTTGGGATTAAGTAAATGAATTGGAGTATTTTAATTATATGTCGCCGTTGAGTAAAGCGACAAAAGTTAAGATTTTAATTGGAAAACCCGCATTGAAAGATAATGGGTTAAAATAGTAATTTGCGGTCAAGTACCTCGGATGGAAATTTCGAGTGCGTCGTGAGTCTCGGAATGGCCGAGATAGTCGAAAAAGAGTGTTCGATTGTCGAAATTAAGTTTTGAGGAATTTTGGAGTTAAAAAGGGCTCGTAATTGACTAAACGAGTTGTTTTTGGGTTTAAATGGGTAAAACCCTTATTTCCCCTATATAAAGAGGGTGAGAGGGAGAGAATATAAGGAAAAAGAGAGAGAGGAGGAGAGAAAAGAGGAGAAAAGGGGAGATTTGGGAAAAACTCCGTCGGACTCGGCTCGGGATCGTCGGATTTTATCCATGAGGCAAGTGTTTCTTGCTTTATTTATTTTTAAGCATAAATATCATATCAAAAGTTGTTATTAACAAACCCTAAAGATTTTGGGTTGGGTTTTCGTGGATAAAACGGGTTTTCGGGAATTAAAACGAGTAAACCCCGAATAATTTCTAATTCGAGAAACCATGAAATTCGTAGAAATTAAGGGTTGATTTTGAGTTCTAGGACGTTCAGAACTTATTTCCATGGTTTATATATAGTTGGGTTTTGTTGTATGTGGGTGGAATAACGAATAAAAATCTTGGATATTCGTTAATGGCCGAAACAACTTTTCGGAGAAGAAGCTGCCTGAGACGATCGATCGATCGAGGATAGGGGATCGATCGATCGAACCATCGATCGATCGACCCTTCAGGAAATTGGACAACTTTTTGTAGTGTTAATTGGATGGCATACATTCCAATTATAAATTGATTCGAGGTTAATTATGTAGGAAATAAGAAACCTTTTAGGAGTAAATGTAGTCCTCCAATTGAGGGAATCTATGGGAACCAAGTGAGTGCTTGATGTGAGTGACACTAAAATGATATTTGCGAGGAAAATAAATTAAAGTGAGGAATTAGAGGGTTGGGGTTCCTCAAATAGTGTGGGGACCTCAAAATCTATTATATGGATAAGATGTAGTCCTTGGGTTCGTGGAAATGGAAACCACAACCTCCTTAATTTAAGGGTGTCCGGGGATGAATAACCCTCGAGATATTTTTGTGGGCTTTTAGACCTATATAATTTATGCGTATAGGAAAGCATAATTATATTTATATTGGTTGAGTAAATCCTATGAGGTTATTAGGATGGAAATTTGGAGATATCAACTAAATCCTTAGAGGGGAATAAGGTATTTATTATTTATTAAGTGAGGGAATACTTACGGTATAGTACCATGAATTGTTAATGTACGAATATGATTTTGAAAATGTAAAACATGAATTTTTTCAAATTGAAAAAAAGAAATGATTTTCATAAAATATAATTTATGTATACACACCTCTCTAAATCGCTATCATAAGGGAAGTTGCGCGCGTGAGGTGAAGTCCCCTGGCTAATGATTGCAGGGGAATATTGTCCTAGGCCATATGAGCGATTATTATATGTTTTTCTGCGATGGTGGGGTATTTCTGGGTGTGGTTATGACTCTCCCACAGGCATATGGCCGCTTCCCGACGTCTTGCGTTATAGGATCCCAGGTTGTCTTGATTGATAGGCCCTGGAAGATGATAGCCATTTAGGGGCACGCACAGTGGGGAAACCCGGACGGTGGGTCTTAGAAACGTTATATGATATGTAATATAACTATTTTCAATAATGTGGGACATTATTGATGTTAAAGCAATTCATGATAATGAATTGGCTTTAAATACATTTCCTGGATGGAAGAAGGGAAATGGGATAAATGAATTATTTTAAATACATTTTCTGGATGGAAGAAGGGAAATGGGAGCATATAGGATGAAAAAGCATTTTATGATAATAAAATTGGCTTTTAAATACATTTCCTAGATAGAAGAAAGGAAATGGAATGTTTTGAGATAAAAATGAAAATAAAGTAAACCTCAGTCCGAGAGATATTTCTGGATGTGCGTTATAAAGATGAATATCAAGTAAATGAATTCTCATTCCGGGAGATATATGCGGAAGTTTAACATGATATGTATCTACTAGATAAGTATGATATGTATATTATTACCTAAAACTCTTAATATTGCCTTCTAGTGATCTTTCTCTGGATTACTCGTAAATCGACTTAGATTACTTATTGAGTACGCTATGTTCGGTCATGTACAGTTCATGATATTCATCAAATTGCCGATAATATGCGAGTACTCTAGTTGACATATGCTTTCACCATTATTTCTTGCTAGGTGTAAATTTACATCTACAGGTGTCTTGGTAGGACTGATATCATACTTCTTGAATTTTTCAAGTACTTTCTCTATGTAATGAGATTGAGATAATATAAGTCCATCCGATGTTTTATAAATTTTAATTCCTAATATTACATTGGCGATACCCATATATTTCATGTCAAATCGACTACTTAAGATTTTTTCTGTAGTTTTGACAATTTTCAGGTTACTACCCATGATGAGCATATCATCAACGAACACAATGGCATATCCATTTTTAATGTATTTGAAACAAACATATTTATCACATTCATTAATTTTGAAGTCGTTTGATTACATTGCATTATCAATTTTTTCATGGCAATTCTTGGGTGCCTATTTTAATCTGTAAAGTTATTTAACAAACTTACATACTTTTTCTTCTTGTACGAGAGCCTTGAACCCTTAAGGTTGCTCCATATAAATTTCCTCATCAAGTTCACCATTTAGGAATGCGGATTTTACATCCATTTGATGTATTTCAAGTCCATTAATAGCAGCTATTGCTATTAACATCCGAATGGACATAATTCTTGTTACCGGTGAGTATGTGTCGAAGTAATCCAACCCTTCCTTTTGCCTATACCCTTTAGATACAAGTCTAGTTTATATTTATCAATTGATCCATTCGCCTTCAACTTTTTTTTGAAGATCCATTTATAACCTAACGATTTTGAACCTGGTGGAAGATCCACTAGTTCCCTTGTGTGATTTTGTAATATGGATTCAATTTCACTATTAATTGCTTCTTTCCAATTAGAAGCATCGGGTAAGGATATTGTTTCTTTGTATGATTGAGGTTGATTTTCTAGCAGATATGTTAGAAAATCCAGACAGAAAGAAGTCACGATTCTTTCTCTTTTACTACATCTTGGTTTATCCTCTATTTGTTCAATAGGTTGATGAGTACCACTTGTAGTAGCTTGATTTGTCCTTTTAGAAGGACGAAATTCTTGGGTCATGTTATACGGGAATTAATTTTCAAAAAATGAAGCGTCCCTCGATTCAATAACCGTATTTACATGAATATCCAAAATCTTAGATTTATAAACTAAGAAACGATATGCACTGCTATTAGTAGCATAACCGATGAATATACAGTCAACGGTCTTTGGTCCTATTTTACCTTTTTACGTTTAGGAACCATCACTTTTTCTAAGCACCCCCACACTCGTAAATATTTATAGCAAGGTTTTCGACCTTTCCATAACTCATAAGGTGTCTTATGAGTTTTCTTGTGTGGTACTTTGTTAAGAATATAATTAGCAGATTATAAGACTTCCCCCCCACAAATTCTGTGGAGGTCCTGAACTTATTATCATAGAGTTCATCATTTTCTTCAATGTATGATTTTTGCGTTAAGCAATACCATTCTATTGAGGAGAATATGGAGCGATAGTGTGATGAATAATTCCATTTTCGGAACAAAATTCCTCAAACGGATATTCATATTCACCTCCTCTATCACTCTTAATAGCCTTTATCTTTTTGCTTAATTGATTCTCAACTTCATTTTTATATTGTTTGAATGCATTATTAGCCTCATCATTACTATGTAATAAATATACATAGCAATATTTTGTGCAATCGTCAATAAAATTAATTAAATACTTTTTTCCACCTCTAGTTTGTATAAATTTTAAATCACAAATATCCATGTGAATTAAATCTAGTGGTTCGGTTATCCTTTCAATAGAATGAAAAGGTAATCTAACTAATTTTGATTCCACACAAATATCACATTTATGATTTTTATCAATAATAAATTTTGTCAAAAAATCTATGTTAATTAATCTACGCAAGGTATCAAAATTAACATGTCCTAATCTAGCATGCCAAATATTAGATGACTCAATCATATAAGTAGAACTAGAAATATCATTCATAGGAGATGCCTTAGGCATCAAAGTCATTACATTCCCCTCAGATGGGTAGCCCTTTCCCAAATACACATCACTTTTAGACAACACAAACTTATCAGAAAAAAACACAAGTTTAAACCCATTCTTGCTTAGAAGAGATCCAAAAATTAGATTCTTGCGAATGTCAGGCATGTGCAACACATTGTTAAGAGTAAGCTCCTTTCCCGAAGTTATCTTTAGAATAATCTTTCCTTTTCCCACGACCTTAGAATTTTAAGAGTTTCCCATAAACAGAGTCTCCTCATTTTCCAAAGCCTTATGATTAATGAACATCCATTTGTTTTCACAAATGTTGTGTGTAGCCCTTCCCACCATTTCTTGGTATTTCCTACCAAATTGCATTCAGAAACAACAGCAGAAAGATTCATATCTGCGATACCATTGGAAATGTTCTCACCCTCCTACACATTTGCTTGAGCATTGTTCTTTTTCGCGTTCTTTGGTTTACGACACTCGCTTGAGCGGTGTCCTAGCTTGCCGCAGTTGTAGCATTTTCCTTTCAACTTCCTCATTTTCTTAGATGTTCCTTCCCCATAATGCTTACGTTTGGATTTAGGACTTTGAACCACATGAGCTTTGGACACCATAATGTTCTTCCCACTTTTCTTTTGAGATTCACGATTATTTTCTTCAATCAGCAGTCGCACTACAGTTCTTCAACAGTCATCTCCTTGCGTTTGTGGTTGAGATAATTTTTGAATAAATTCCAAGATGGAGGCTATTTTTCAATTATCGCCACCACTTGAAAAGTTTCACTGACTGACATTCCTTCAGCATGAATGTCATGAAGAATAACCTGAAGTTCTTGAACTTGTGCAATAACTGTCTTGGAGTCAACCATTTTGAAGTCTAGAAAATGGCCCACGATGAATTTCTTCATACCAGCGTCTTCAGTTTTGTACTTCTTCTCCAAAGAATTCCATAATTCTTTTGCGGTTTCATAGTGTTGTAGACGTGATACAACGTCTTGTCCAAGTATGTCAGGATGTAATTACAACACAAGTAATCATAATGTTTCCATGCTTAAATAACAACTTTTTCAGTCCCATCTCCTTCTCTCAAAGGTGGACAATCCTCATACACGAACCTTGCCAATTGAAAATTTGTGAGGTAAAAGTACATCTGTCCTTGCCAACGTTTAAAATTAGCCTCCGTAAATTTTTTCAGTTTCTCCCCACGTGGCATGGTTACGGGGGCAACAACACGTGCATGTGTTACATTCACGGTAGGTGGAATGTTCACGATAGGTGGTGGAACTGTGATTGCATTTTCTGATTCCATTTCTGTTACAAAAACATAATTTTTATCAATGATAGTATAAATTTGTAATGAAATTATCAAAACGGAATACAAAATTCCATACACCAATTTCCTCCAAATATAATTAAGAATAAATGAATTCTAACAATAATTCTAAATAATATTCTCGATGATATAACACACAATTAATCTAAAATATTAAACATTAGTTATTACTAGTTTAAATTAAGAAAAAATATGTGTCAAACTGATTTTAATATTATTAAAAAAATCCCGTACAAAATCGAATACAATTTTTTTAATAAAAAAACTTATACAAACAGATTTTAAAAACTCTAAGAGTTTACAAAATCTGTACAAAACAGATTAAAAAATATATAAATGTAAACTGACACAAGTTTAAAATTTCTGGATTAAATTCTGTAATAAAACAATAATTTATGTCTATTTTTTTGTAAAACAGAATTATTTTACACGAATAAATTTTTTGTAATTAAAGAAAATTCTGTACACATATAAACAGTAGAAAAAGTTAAGTTGTCTTAAGATTGTTATGTCTAATATTTTTTAAAACAAAAGTACAAAATTATGAATTATTACTATAATTACAGAAATAAAATGAAATTACATAAATTAAAAGAACTTACCTGAATTTGCAAAAATTGATAGAAATGAAAAGAATCCGTGCCTTATGAATTTACACAATGTCCTTAAGACAATTTATTCCCTCCAATGTGCTCTGAGGTTGATGAATATTGTCTCCCAAGACAAAACGGATTTTCCAAATTAATTATGTAGCACAACAATAATTAATTTCAGCGAACACAAATCTGTGTTATACTCAACTAGAACATGAATAGGCAATGCATAAAAATTGAGACAGATTTTCATTAGTCTAAAATTGTAGGGGGAAGATTTTTTTATAGTAAAGGTTTTGACTATTGGGAACAGTCAAAACTGAGCCGTACGGACAGACGGACGGCGCGCGCGCACGTGTGTGGGCTTTTGGCCAAGCCCAGCACATGCATAGTGTAGGCCATCTCCCCTTCTAAGATTCGGGATGCCCCAAGGCATTCAAGCCTTAGTCCATACTTGGGGTGTTATTAACTCATCAATTTTCCACTACTCTTCTAATGTGGGACAAGAGATAAAACATACCTAATTCATTAACTTTCATTGCGTTGTGAGTCACTTTGAGGACATATTTATCATTCCTAACTTATTAAAATTGGACATATGAATATACTACGTTAATCTCCTTGCAAAGGAGAATGCATTTGTATATGGTCCCACAATTATCGTGGTGAGGGTCCCACCTAATTTTGAGCTTAAAGTTGCTCACAATTCCGTCTACGAAATTTTGGACAGCTTTTAAGCATTCAATTTAAGTCCAATTTTTTCTAACAAAATTTTATCTGCGTTCAAAGCTCACCCCATTTCAATTTTAAAATATTTGGTATTATTACACATTTTATCCTTGAAGTCTTATGTATATATCTCAAAGTTGCTACACTTTCCAATGGTGTGTATGAGATCGCTTGAATTTCTACCATTTATATAGCAAAATATAGTTGAGACACTACCCAAAATTTAGCAGTCGTAGACCACTTATATATGTAGAATTCAATCCTCTCTTGTCAATCTCATTTATTGTAAGTTGACAAAAGGGTGTGAAATATGGGTAGCCTTCATCTACCTTTAAATAATTATTACACTCCATACAATTTAAATTAAATTAATCAGGTTTAAAGTAAATAAATTACGATTCTATTGTGCCAAATTATTTTTTTTATAAGTGTACGAATCGTTTTATAATGTACAATTCATATGCGAGGTCAAACCCCAAAGAACTATGCAAAATATATGACTTTTTAGTGAATAACTCGATTTTATCTTTAATTGTAATTCCTAATCTAGGTGGAAAAAGTTGGTATTTTTATAAATTAAATTTGCAACTAAAGTAATGAAAAAAAATAAGAATACGTTAAAGCACATATAAGAAATTACTTCAATAAAATATTAATGTGACTAATTTAATGAGATGGTAATTTTAACGACTTAAAATTAATTAATAACGAGAATAGCAATTCATAATCCATTACACGTGGTCACATTCATGTTCGTCAATATCCTAATTTTTCAACAAGATAATTTTACTGTTAAGCATTACGATCATGGGTGATATGTCGTGAAAGTCCTATTTTCATATCATTAACATTAATAAAGTATCACCTCTTTCGTTAAACTATTGTTTAAACTCAATCATTAATTGAAGCCATCAAAGTACAACTTGTAAATAAAATTGCACACTTAATCCAGTGAACACAAATAATAACATGTTTTAATATTTTAATAATAAATATGAACGAGTGAACAAGAGGTAACATTAAACATGAAAAACACATAATTTTTAGGGTGTATCGAGTCACATAAATGCTAACACATGTAATTTGATCTTAACTCTAATGGCAAATTTAGCTTAGAATATTAATACTAAAAACATAATTAAATAAATAAGAACACTTACTTGAACACATGCCAATAAATAAATAAATCTCCAAAAAATAATTTTCAAAGTTCCTTCCCAAAAATTTAAATTAAAAGCATGCCAAAAGAATAAGCAAAGAAGAAAAGAGGCGAAGATTTTGGGGGCGGAAGCTGCCACATGTGCATATCTTTATATCCCTTTTATAGGATAAAAGTGTGTTGTGGAATTGGTTTGGTGTTTAAATTAAAGGGACTCTTTTAATTGGATCTGATGAAATTTTGGAATAATTTGATACAGGTTTGAAATCTTGACAATATCTTTTGGCTTTTCAAGGACACTACTCATAAAGGGACTCATTTACAAAAATCACGAGACTATTTTTTGAACTCCAAAACATCAAAATCTCATTTTTATCCGAACTATAAAGTTGTGAGTCTTTTACATACTTTTTCAAAAAGTTATGACACGACCCCAATGAACACGCAAGTGATTTTATAAAATCCATTTTGTACAGCAGTGTCTACTGTGTCGTGTCACGACATATCCAAGTAATTTTGTCGTTTCAATTCCTTTGCCATCCAAACTTGCGGGGTACTGTGACACCCGCTTAATTAAATTCCGGTTGATTAACCCTTTATCAAATTAAATCAGGATTTAAATATGGTCCATTCTTAGTATCATTGTCACAACATTATTAATTACTAACTACCTAATCTTTAATTAAGCCGATGCCAAATTTTATCTTATGACTTAATCCAAAACTAACAAGTGTAATAAGCATTCAAATAACCAATAAAGTATAAGAGAATGGAATCATGCCACAATTATCTAATAAAAGTGATAGCCGAATGACATCGACTATACAAGCAATCCAACAAAAGCCCAAAGTATGTAAAGTGTAGCTAATACATGCCAACCCAAAAGTAAAGAGTATAAGGCAGGGACAACATGCCGAAAGTACAACCAAGACCATCCCTACCTAGATGATAATGGAACGTGCATCTATAACAAAATCCTCCAACACCCACATGTACCGCAACTACGTACCCTATAAGAAGAACAAGCCTGGCGCCCCTGTTGTAGGACACCTAAAAGGTTTTGAGAATATTTTATAGCCAGGGTTAGAACCCAAAATATTTGAAAATATTTAGCAAGTGAATTTAATTCCAGTAAATTAAAATTCATAAATGTTCTTCATATTTAAGTTAGTGTCGCACACTCTCTTGAGGATACTCACCCCTCGACTAATGTGCAAACCTAATATACCTATACATAACCCATCTAGCTATCCACCCCATAATTAGCCTTGTCATATATATTTATAAATATATATATATCCATATCCTACTTTTCCCATACTCTAACCAAAGTTAGTTTAGTATACGAGTTATAAGTTATTATTCACACTAACTTAATCAAATCATCTCTCATTTGATATCGTATAACAATCTCACAAGTTATATTATTAATACAATTTTCATCATCTATTTACCTGTATATAAATGTATGATATCTACGTAACATCATACTACAACATTCACACATACATGTCGTAGATATATAACTATCCCCCCGAGTAGGCACTCATCGGGTGTTCTCTAAAATGCTATCATCTACGGGTATACTCATCCACCCGGAATACTGACACAGTACGCTCCCTGAATTAGAAAAACAAATCATAACGTATTGGAGGTGGTCATAGTTTCCCCCAGAATGAGACTGAATCATACCCAAAGCATCTCATTCTTGAATTCGAACGACATGACCTGGGGACTATACTCTCCTTGCATTCTCTAGCCAAGGGATTCACCCACATCGCGCAACCTCCCATGATAGCATTAGAGTGGGTATGCTTTTCTATAAATATTATTCATACACAAATATATATATATATACATACATACATATATAGATACATATATATATATATATAGATAGATAGAGAGAGAGAGAGAGAGAGAGAGAGGCTCACCTACATCATGAACTATACATCACATCGTACATCACAACTAATTCCAGGCTCTAGAAAACTTTTTTTTCAAATTTTATATTTTTCCCTTGAAATTAACCTTTCAATCAACCCGTATGAAAATCATTAGGTCAAAATACATTTTGTAGCTATTTTTCAAAAATCCACAAAAAACTGTTGGCGCAGACCCTTATAAATAAGGTATTTTTAGCACTTTTTTGTGGATTTTTTAAAAATAGCTACAAAATGTATTTTGACCTAATGTTTTGCATATGGGTTGTTTGGAAGGTTAATTTCAAGGAAAAAATATAAAATTTGAAAAAAAAAATTTAGGGGCAAGAATTAGGCATGATGCATGGGTGATGTATACAGCATGATGTACTATAGCCTGACTCTCTCTCTCTCTCTCTCTCTCTCTATATATATATATATATATATATATAAGTAATTTTTTTTTAAAATAAAAAGGGTTTTGTTTTTATTGTTTTTAAAGGGAAATAATTTTAAATAATTTAATTTATATATTTTTTAGAAATATTTGTATTTTTTATATTTTATAATTTATATTTTTAAAATATATTATTTATATTTTTAAAATATTTTTTTATTTTTTCTTTAATTTTTATTTTTTATCACGGGGGTAAATTTATCGGCGTGCCCTCGGCACGGGCATCCACTAGTGTGTATATATATATATATATATATATTAAATCCAAGCTACTGGTGCACTACATACGTAACACTAGGCTAAAACATGCAAGTCTACGATCCGACTCAATTTCAATTAATCATGCACTGATTAATTTTATTATCTTGGTGCCACTCTACGAATTATACCCGGACTATCTCGATTGGCCTGAAATTCAAGATTCCTAATTCATTATTCAATTGCTTTCAATTAAGATTACCTACTTAATTTAAAAGGTTTCAAATTACTCAATCATAAACCTCAATTCTCTAATTGGATTTATCCTGTATTAATCCAAGGGTAAATTCTATATATTCAAACCCTAAATTATAACCCCAAAATTCAGATTCATCTAAAATAGGAACATTCATCACAAATTAATAATTAGGTATGAATCAAGGGAGGGGAGAAATTTGTTAGAATCAATCAGGTCGTTCAAGCGACTAGCCATGTTGTTTGAACGACACTGGCTATCATTTAAACGAGACACCGGGTCGTCCGAACGACCCTGGTGTTCTCTCTCCTCTTTCGTTGCCCAGAAAAACCAGTCCGCCATTAAAGCCTTAAAACCTTCGATTCTGTACAGATTATACCCGCAAAACCTTCCAAGATTCATCCTAAATCCACCCATATGATTTTCTCAATCTAACCATATCATCTACACAAATTGGGGAACCAAAATACAATATTATTATCATCTCTACATATTTTTAAATCATAATCATGAAATCCCCAAATTCATATATAGAACTACGTATTATTCAATCCACATCTTATATAATATGAATAAAAAAAAGAAATTAATAAAATGCAAGTTAAACCACTCGCCTTAGGGTTTGTAGAATCAAATCCTTTAATGAAGATGATGGGTTGATTCAAGGGTCTCCTCTCCTGTTCTTGGACTAATCTCCCAAAATCTCCTCTAGTTGCTCTCCTTTTTGGCTCTCCTCAACTTAGTCTTCTAAAAATGAATTAAAGTTCCATCACCATTTCACAATTAGGGTTATTAACTCTAATACCATTTTTGGGCTTATAGGGAATCTAAAAAAGGCCCAGACACTTATTTTGGAACTCAAATGTGTCTAGAAAATGTTTGAAACCCATATTATACCTATGACATCTCATTTCAGACTGTTTCGACCCTACCAGACTCAATAGTGCGCTCAAAATCGCCATCTGGATAATTATTTTTAAAATTTTAGTTTCACCCATTAACTAATTTAAATTCACTCACTATTTAAATGAAACAATTAATTAGTTCTTATCAATTTACGACACTTAGTAATTTAACAATTACCGAATCAATTAATTAAAATAAATGCATAAAATTATGATCTGTTACAGGTCCTATAAAATATAAAAATATATCACATAAGAATATTTAAGGCATAAAAAATATATATTTTATCAGATTATAATTTCGTTCCTTTTAGTACCCATTTTACCATGAGTTCTATAAGTTAAACTGTGTCATTTTAGTGTCTATTTCAATTCCGATTTCAATAAAACTTTAGGGGTGTTGATGTAAAAAACTAGATTTGATCTAATTATTTTAATCACAAATAAAAATAAATAACTGAAATAAGACAATCGATTTTTAAAGTGGTTCAGCCTTGTGAGAATGGCCTACGTCCACTGTTTTTGTATTGCTGATTGTTTGCCCCGAATTCTCGATAATGGATTTACCAAGAAATTCCGAGTCCCCCCTTTCTAATGAGGAGGTTACAATGTATTTATAGCCTTGAGTCTATACAAATGAAAGGACAATGCACTATTATCTAGTAGACATGTACATCTGTATGATAATACTGAGAATTTAATGCGCAGTCATCTCCTTGATTCTCTTGATTTGGATGCGCTGTACGCTAAGCTGCTCGGACCGCTTGAGTTTCTCGGGGCCCTAGAGTTTATCGGGGCTCTTAAGTTGCTCGGTGAGCTAGAAGTTTCTCGGAGTGTATGTGTTGCTCGTAGAACGTATTCGTATTTTCCATATAGATTGACACGTGTCTTCATGTAATTGGTCCATGTCAGGAAATTAAATTTTGTATCAACAGAAGCCCCCATTGTTTTAAAGTTTGATTTTTAAGAAAAGTATGGAATATTCTTCTTGAAAACTAAATAGATTATTGGTTTGTATGGTTTTTAGGAAATCATTCGTTGTATATAACTCCTTTTTGAGTGCACAGTATCAGGCTTCATAAACATTTTGAATTTTCAAGACCGCTTCGATATTTGCGCACCTTTTCCTCTTTTAGCTGCCAAATACGCAAACATTTTCTTTGTAATCATTATCTTTCCCTATTCCCGAGGTAAAGTATTTAAACGCGACAAAAATCCTATTGTCTCTTACTTTTTCAAATCTGTATCTCTGAACTCTGCATTTTCTCTGTCTCGTGCCTTCGTTCTTTCCATCATTTATTGTCACCTGATCCTCCCTTTCTCTGTAATATTTTCTTCCCTTTCTTTTATTTGCTTTGTTCATCATGGTTTATCTTGTCGAGTCACTGGACAAATTTAGGTCTAAATTTTCAATCCCTTCATGGGTGATTGTGGAAAAACTTTCTGAACCCTTTGATTATTTTTCTTTGGCTGAGGGACATTGGTTCCCAAGTATCTTTGTGGACGATGTGGCTTTTCTTTTCCTCCAAATCCCCTATGTTTGGAGTTCTGTCAATATTTCGACGTTGTACCTGCAAAAATAGCTCCAAATACCTGGAGGATAGTTAATGGCGTTCATAGATTGAATCAAATCCATGGAACCCATTTAGAGATCCAAGAGATTATGTATTGTTATATATGGGTCATCAGTGATTCCACATTTTATTTAAAAACTAGGTTTTTGAATAGAGCTTTAGTTGTTAATCTTCCAGATGCCAATAGGGATTATTTTGAGCATGGAGTTGTCATAAAAAATTGGCAACATGATCCATTAAATGGAGATGAATTATATCAAGGTCCCAGGTGTCCCCCTTATGGCAATGGAATAGGCTATTTTTATTTTTTGAAATCTTGTTTTCTTTGTGTTTGATAAAATGAATCACTGATATTTATTTTTCATTTATTACAGTTGAGTATAAAAGAAAATATACCAAAGAAGTTGACGTTAATTTGAAGCATTTAAAACTTATCTGGAGATTGCACCAATCTGTTACAGAGGAGCACATTTGGTCTGCCTCTTACTTATTGCAGTACAAGAGCTACACTTCATCCTTCACTGATCGTCCTCTTCCTGTGGTAGTCAATTTTGACCAAGTACCCAATGCTGAAACTAGTGTGGAAGGTTCCTCTTCCGAGTCGAATATTCCTCTCAGTAACCTAATGAAGAGAAGAAGAGCTCCTGCCTTCTTTGACAAGTTTACCTCTACTGAAGGGAAAGCAAATAAGAATAAAAAGGATATCCCAGAAGAAGGGATAAGAAACTTGATGTACCCCCTCCTATTATTCCTAAGAAAGCTGTTGATAAGCCCCATGTGGCTCCGAGCAAGGTTATTGCTATCTCTCCTCCAAGTGAGGTTATTGTTATATCACCAACAAAGACAACGTCCTTGGTTGAGAATATTCCTATTCCTCCGAGGAGGTTAAAGAAAAGTTCTTCAGAGAGACCTGCTGAACCTTCCTCTCACCCTTCAAATGTTGAAGGTGGTGTTACAACTTTTGTTCCCCCGAGCTCTGATATAGGCATGGTGAAGTCCTAGACTATCCTAGATGTCCAAGGTTTTGAAGATTCCCTTTCTCGTGAGAGAATCACTACTCTTGCTGCTCAACACATTGCCTCAGTAAGTATTTTTTGTTTAATCCCTTTTATCTTTTGATACTATGTTCATGTATTTGACTTAATATTATTTCTTTGTTCACCTGGTGACGTACTTCAATAGGATCTTGAACAAAGATGAAGCTGTTAAGGCTTCAAGCTCCTCGGGAGGTGTTGAGGAAGCTTTTGTTGGTCTGACTCAGTCTTTAAAAGACTCTCACTAAAAATACGAGGAAGATAAGGTTGCTTGGGAGAAGCAACTTAAATCCATTGAGTTGGATAGAGATCAATCTGCGAATGCCTCCAAAGAATTGGAGAAAAAATTAAAAGAGTCTGAGCAGAGGAACAAGGTCTTTGAACAGAGCAACAAGGAGCTAGAAGCTAAGCTCAAATTGGCTGAAGAGGAAGTTGTTAAACTTAAGGATGTTGAACATCAAAAGGTGGATGTGGAGAAAAAATTGAAGGCTGACGAGGAGCTCCTTAAGGAAAGGACCTCCTCGGAGAAGGCAAAGAGGAAGAAGGCGGTTAAGAAATCCTTCAGTGTTAGTTGGGATAAAGGCTGGAACAAGGGCTTAGCTGTGATGTCATCCCAAATGGAGTATGCAGGTGTTAAATACTTTCGGGATGGAATGGTAGTAGCATTGAAAGAGATGAAAATTGTTGAGGATTCTGAACTATTCCAGCAACACACACATGGTCCTCCTCCTTCTCCTGAAGAAGAAGAAGAGGATGAACCTGTTTCAGATGAATCTTCTTTGATGACTGTAGACCAACTTCCCATTATTCAATCATGCTCCGAGCAACCTCAACCAACCAGTACTCCTACCGAGAAACTAATCTTACCCACCGAGCAACCAGTCTCTTCCTCAAAACCTTCTGAGGAAGTTATAGGAAACAAAGAAAAGGTGTAGAGTATTTTGAGTGCTTATTTTGTTATTTTATTGAATGTAACTTCAGCTTTTGTATTTTCCTTTATGATTAAATAAAAATTCAAACTTTTGGTTGTTCATCTTGACTTTTTCTTCTACCTTCTCTGTCTGCATTCTTATTGATTCTTTCTATCTCTTCTCTTTACTAGTTTATGGATATGATGGAGCTCTTATAAGCTCATGACACAGAACTGATGAAAAAATGCAATGACTACCTTAAGGCTCGTCGTACAGATCTGAATGATGCTCAAACCATTAATATCCTGGGTTCAGATGGTTCTGAATGAGCAGTTGAAGCTTACCAGTATCTCAAGTGTTTGCTCGATCGTGCACTCACCAAAAATATGGCCTACTATGAGATGATCGAGGATCTATAAGGAACTATAGAGGAACTCCAGCAGCAATACAAAGAGTCCTCCACACTTTTGCACCAAGGGTACAATAAGAAATATCAATAGTTAAGTTCTGATAAAGGATATGACAAGTTCATCTCTGCCTACGAGAAGAAAGAGAGCATTTTAAAGCTTGAAGTTGAAGAGCACATGCATATCGCCAAGTTGTTGGAGAAAGAGAACATTTCCTTTCAAGAGGAGGTAAAACAACTAAAATATGCTGCATCTTCCTCGGGAGCCTTGGTCCCTATCAATGATGAAGGTTTCTCTTTCCTGGAAGTAGAGAATGCCAACTTAAGAGATGAGTTGGAAACATTAAAAAGAGCTGAACCTTCCACCTCAACTCGAGGACGATCAAGATATTCTTCTCGGGGATGAGCAAGGGATGGTCGGGTTTCTATTGAGGAAGCAAGAACTCAACCAGCTTTGGAGAATCAGGCATTTCAGCTGGTGGCGAAGAAACAAGCTTTGGCAGAGATGTCCAAGAAAATTCTAAACTTCAATGAACAACTTTCTACCCAAAGATCTGCCTTGGAAAATAAAGAACTTTTGGTGAAGAATCTTCACGAGCAACTAGAGAGGTTGACTTATCAATTCCATAAACAACCCAGAGAATTTTGGATGGCTGGTTACAATGAAGCCATCTACCATCTTGATGATCGAATCCAGTGGTAAAATAATGAGGGTTACAAGGAGGAATGGCTGAATGCACTGTGTGTTAAAAGTGGAGCAGGGACATTATTTATTGGATTACTATAACCCTGTACTGCTTGATTTGCCTGTGCCTCCATTTAATCTCGATTTCAGTTGGATTCCATCTCGAGCAATTCCTCAATGTCTGATCTCCAAATATCTCGGCGATTACAGTCTGCATGCAAACTTCGAGATATCTCGCCCAGAACATTTACTTGATCGACCATCTGTAATGAATCTTATAATGCTGAGAGATATAAATTGTATAAATTCTCCTTATGCCCTAGATGATCCTCCTGATGGAGTAGAACCTGTTTCAAAGGCAGAAGGGAAAAAACCAATAGATTAGGATTTTTATGCAATGACTTGTATTTTTTACAGTATATGTAATGAAGAAATTTTTGGTCTTTTGCTATTTTACTTTCTTCTAAGTACTCTAAAAAATGTCTTTGTTTGTGAATCTATGCATATTTTGATATGTCCATTCTGTTTTATTTTTTGATTATAGTGACTTCTTTGATCCTATGCAATGAAATAACTTTCATCCCATTATCCTGCTTAGTTTAACCAACCAAAGTTTATTATAAATTGATTGGCCGACCAACTGGAGTTGGTGGATATTGATTCTCGACCAATCGGAGTTGGAAGAGTTTTGATTCTCGACTAATCGGAGTTGGAGGAGATTATTTCTGACCAACCGAAGTTGGAAGAGATTTGTTCTCGACCAACCGGAGTTGGAAGAGATTTTTTATTTCCCGACCAACCAGAGTTGGAAGAGATTTGATTCCCGACCAACCGAAGTTAGAAGAGATTTGTTCCCGACAAACCGGAGTTGGAAGAGATTTGATTCCCGACTAATCGGAGTTAGAAGAGATTTATTCCCGACCAACCGAAGTTGAAAGATATTTTTTATTTCACGACCAATCGGAGTTGGAAGAGATTTGATTCCTGACTAACCGGAGTTGGAAGAGATTTATTCCCGACCAACCGGAGTTCGAAGAGTTTTGATTCCCGACCAACCGAAGTTGTAGGAGATTGTTCCCGACCAACCGGAGTTGGAAGAGATTTTTTATTTCCCGACCAACCGGAGTTGGAAGAGATTTGATTCCCGACCAACCGGAGTTGGAAGAGATTTATTCCCGACCAATCAGAGTTGGAAGAGATTTTTTATTTCCCGAACAGCCAGAGTTGGAAGAGATTTGATTCCCGACTAACCATAGTTGGAAGAGATTTATTCCCGACCAACCAGAGTTGGAGGAGATTTTTCTGAACTTGATGCATAGTGTGTAGCACTAATACTTTAAAAAATTTCAACATAAAGAGAGAACTGGGTAAAACATTCAACACTTTATTCATACTGAAGAAAACTGCATTACATAGGAATTCCAACTACTGATAATACTTGCGTAAATGCTTGGCATTCCATGTATTCTTATATTCTTCTCCTTCTAAGGTTTCAATCCTGTATGTCCCTGGATGAACAACTTCCATTACTCTGTAGGGTCTGTGCCAGTTAGCTTCCAGTTTGTTGTGCTGTTGAATTACTTTCTTCAGCACATAGTCCCCTTCCTTCAAATCACACTTCTTTACCCTCTTGTTGTAGAACAGAGCAGTTTGTTGTTATTAAGCAACATTCCTGATTGCTGCTTCTTCTCTAACTTCTTCGAGCATAACCAAATCTAATCGCCTCATCAAGTCACTGATAGGAGAATTGAAATTCAGTACTCGGTGTGTGGGAAGACCCAATTCAGCAGTTATAACAACTTTACTCCCAAATGCTATCATGAATGGAGATTCTCTTGTTGCTATTCATGGTGTGCTGTAATAAGCCCACAACACCGAATGCAACTCGTTAATCTAATTGCCCTTTGCATCATCTAGCCATTTCTTCAAACCATTCAACAACGTTATGTTCGTTACCTCAGTTTGCCCGTTGCTTTGGGGATGGCCTGGTGCAAAGTGGATCTTCGATACATTGGACGGATGATAATACGCAACAAACTCCTCGTTATCAAACTGGGTTCCATGATTAGTAATGAACGCATGTGGGAGACCATATCTACATATAATATTCTTCCAAATAAATTGTTAGACTTTCTCATACGTCATATCAATGAGAGACTCAGCCTCCACCCATTTTGTAAAGTAATACACCACGACCACGAGGTATTTAAATCTTCCCTTATTCGTTGGAAGTGGCCCGACTAAGTCTATCCCCCATATGGAGAATGGACAAGGAGACGTGATGGGTGTTAACAACGCCTGGGGAGTTCTTCGAACAGAGGAGAAGCGTTGACATTTATCACATTTTTTGGCATAATCTACACAATCAACTCTCATCATCGACTAATAATACCCTTGCGTTGTTATTCTTTACAAAAGCGTCCGACCTGCTATATGGGCTCCACAAGGTCCTTCATGAATCTCTTCGATCAAATGCTTCACCTCGGAGGGATGGACACATCTTTGTAGCCCTGCTATAATTCCTCGTCTATATAAATTGCCATTGGTCAGTACATAACGAGCAACTTTAAACTTTATTTTCTTGGCTGTAAGTTTATCAACTGTCAGAGCCCCCTCTTCGATGTAGGCCCTGATGGGGTCCATCCAAGATGGTCCCCAATTGAGGGCAATGAAGTTCATCATTAAGTCTTTGTCAATGCTCCGACTAGCTAAGATTTCTATTGGAATTGTTCTTCGTAGCTCGGTGCGTGTGGCTGAGGCTAATCGGGCTAAGGCATCTGCTCTTGCATTTTCCAATCTTAGTATTCTAATCAACTGTATTTCATTAAAGCTTGATACAATTTCTATCGCTTTCGCATGATACTGGATCATTAAATCTCCTTTTGCTACATACACACCCAACATTTGATATACGATCAACTGTGAGTCATTGAATACAACGACCTGCTCTGCTTTCATAGTTTTGGCCAGACTCAGACCTTCAATCATAGCTTCATATTCGGCATCATTATTAGAAGCCTTAAATTGGAAGCGGAGAGCATACTCCACATCAATCTCATCTAGACTGTTTAGAACAATACCTGCTCTGCTTCCTGTAATGCACGAAGAGCCATCTACATACAACTTCCACATAGGTATCTCATTATTAAACTCTTGATAAGATAGAGTTCCTCGATGGAATATTTGATGCTTCCTTTTGTCCTCCTCTAGCACTTCCTGTTGCTCGTTGACCATCTTCTCTTGCTCGTCCACCGATGTATGTTGGCCGGGGTTTAAATTTGATGACCTTGTAACATCCACATGTTGGTCTGCATTCAATTGTTACTTATCAGAAGCATCCTCCTGAGTAAAGTCTGCAATAAAATCTTCTACTGCTTTCCCTTTGAGGGATGATCTAGGATCATAAATTATATCATATTCACCAAGTTCTACTTCCTAATACATCAATCTTCTTAATTTCTCCGTTTTTTGCAGAGCTTGCCTTAACGGCATATCGATGTTTACCACTATAATATGGGCTTGGAAGTATGGCCTCATCCTTTTACTTGCTTCAATCAGTGCTAATGCCAAGTTCTCCAGCTTTGGGTATCTGATTTCTGCTCCTTAGAAAGCTTTGCTGGTATAATAAATTAGTTTTTGTATGCTCTACCCTGATCAATGCCGAGCTCACTGCATTTTCTAAAACTGACAGGTACAAATAAAATCTTTCTCCCATCACTTGTCTGGACAATAATGGAGGTGTCCCTAGATATTTCTTCAATTCTTGAAAAGTCTCTTTGCATTCATCATTCCATTCAAAGGTTTTTCGGAGTGTTTAAAGAATGGTAGGCATCTGTCAGTTGCTCATGACACAAACCTATTAAGTGCTGCAACTCGCCCTGTAAGACTTTACACTTCCCTCTTAGTTGTTAGAGATTTCAGCCCCAATAGAGCTTTGATCTTTTTAGGATTCAACTCAATTCCTCATTGGCTAACAATGTATCCGAGAAACATGCCTTCTCGTACTCCGAATATGCATTTGGTGGCGTTTAACTTCATTTGATATTTCTCTAGGTGATCAAAGGTCTGACCTAAATTGACTAGATGATCAGCAGCTTTCTTGCTCTTTGTCAGCATATCGTCAACATAAACCTCCATGTTATGACTGATTTCCTCCGCAAACACTTTGTTCATCAGCCGCTGATATGTTGCACCTGCATTTTTATGTCCAAAAGGCACAACATTATATTAATAATAAGTTCCCCTTACGGTAATAAAAGAGGTACTCTCCCTGTCCTAAGGCTTCATCTTAATCTGATTGTAACCAGAATAAGCATCCCTGAAACTCAATAATTCGTGCCCCGAGGTAGCATCCACCAGTTGATCGATTCGGAGCAGAGGAAAATAATCCTTTGGGCATGCCTTATTGAGATCGGTGAAGTCTACTCACATCCTCCATTTGTTATTTTTCTTCTTCACCATCACCACATTTGCTAGCCAATCAGGATATTTGACATCTTCGATAAAAGAGGCTTTTTGTAGTTTCTCTACTTCCTCCTGTATAGCTTGGTTCTTCTCAGGACTAAACAGTCTTCGTCGCTGCTTTACTGGCTTGATTTCCTTATTTACATTGAACTCGTGACACAAGAAATTTGGACCTATTCCAAACATGTCTTCATGACTCCACGGATGCACCAATTTGAGTTGTTTGTTCTAGATGCTTGTCATCTAGAATGACATTCTAGGTAGCCTCCATGACCTGTCCTTTCACGAGTTAGGAATCATCTCTAGGGTCTAACGTTTCGTTCTCCACATCATCTATCTCATCCACTTAATATGTAATGGTCTTCTTTCTGTATTCTTCACGTTCCTCCTATTCGGCAGATGAATAGTAGCATTCCTGAGCTACTTTCTGGTCACCTTTCACAATTCCCACCCCAAAATTGGTTGGGAATTTTAAATATTGATGCACAGTAGATGGTACTGCTTCAAACTTTTTTAGTCCTATTCTTCCCATGATGATGTTGTAAGCTGACTGGACGTTTTTATCCATTATAAATAAGCGTACTCTCTCTGTTCGATAAGCAGGCCATGTACCGATAAGCATATCTAACTTGATCATCCCAAGTGGAAAAACCTTCTCGCTAGTAAAACCAAGGAGGGGCCTGTGATATGGCTCCAACTGGGCTAGCTTCAGATTCAAACTATCAAAGCATATATAGAACATGATATCTGTCGAGCTACCATTATCCACCAGTACTCATGAAATCACCACTTCTTTCATTCTTATCTTGATCACCAATGGGTCATCATGAGTATATAGTACACCTGTTAAGTCGTTCTTAGAGAAACCAATGACCAGTTTGTCCTTATTCACCTTCCTCGGGCGATCATCTTCAGTCGTATTTATTCATTGAATGTACGAACAAGCTTGAACTTCATTGAGGTAAGATTTTCTCTCTGCAGTCATATCTCCACCTCTTGTATCTCCACCTGTAATAACATTACATTCAAATGATAAAAAATGGATTGAAAATACCTCACGTTCTGTATATTTTGGTCTTTTGGGGAGATCTGGGTCATCTTGGTCATCTTCTGGGTCTTCTTCATGACTTCTCTTCTTGTCTTCTTTTGCTCGACGAGGAGACCTAGATCTTTGCCTTGCTTGGTCATTTTTCTTTTCACCATTTCAGCGATCAACATATTTTCCCAGCTTTCCTCGTCTGATGAGTGCTTCGATTTCATTCTAGAGGGCTATGCAATTTTTGGTCGTGTCACCATGGTCTTTATGGAACTCGTAATATTTGGATTTATTCCTCTTATCAGGATCTGCCTTCATTTTTTCTGGCCAGTTTAGATCCTCGCTGTTCTTGATCTCCTCCAGAATGTGGTTTATATCTACCTTCAAAGGAGTATAATTTCTAAACTTCTTCAATTGTTCCAAAGATTATTTTGCCTTTGACTGTTTGTTGCCACCATTGTTCTTCTCCTCCTTCTTCTCAACCTTATCAGCCTCAACTTTGGTCTCCTTAGTGTCCATATTCTTCTTCGCAGCCATAGCTTCCTCGGCGTTCATAATCTTGGCTGCCTTTCCCATTACTTCTGCCATGGTTCTAGGCAGATCTTTGGCTAGAGTGTAGTATAATTTATTTGGTAACAGTCCACTCATTAGAGCAATAATTGCTATCTTTTCCTCGTAATCAATAACTTCGAGCTTCTCATTATTGAATTGAGTAATATAATTCCTGGTGCTCTCACCTGCTTTTTGTCTAACAAGTGAGCTACTCATTTAACTGGTTTTGCTCCAAAATAGAAGTTCCCAATAAAGAGCTCGACCAGTTGAAAGAAAGTTATAATATTCCCCCGAGGAAGATTATTGTACCATATTTGAGCAGATCCGGTAAGAGTTCTCGAAAATGACCTGCATCTCATCTCATCTTGCACGGCATAGATATCGGTAGCAGCTTGGTATTATTTTGTATGAAGGACAGGGTCAGTTTTTCCATCATATTTAGGCGTCATAATTGGAGCTTTGAATTTTGATGGTTTGAGAAAGTCCATAATCGCTTGTACAAAGGGTGTCCCTTGAACAAAAGTTCTTTGTAAAGGATTCTTGGCCTTAGACATTTGTCCTAATATGTCTTCCAACCTCTGAATAGAGCCCTTCCATGCGTCATTTACCTCCTCGGGCCTACTTTTTCGAGCAATTAATCGCGTTGAATTTACCTCTTGGGATATTTCATTACGAACAGTTGGCCATGATTGGGCAGAGCCTTCCCTTAGATCAGATGGTCGTGGAAAGTTTCTCGACGCAATCCTAGGAGGACTTATATTCCTCCTAGGGCCCAAACGATCAAAAGGAGAGATCCTACTTAACCTCTCAAGAGCACTGGTTCTTTTCTGGAGATAAAGTGACGTTTTCTTGAGTGTCTGTAGCTCGTACTGATGAAGTTCGACCAGGTTGATAAGAAAGATCATTAGATCTCTCAGTGCGATATGACTCGATACATCTGGATCGAGCTTCTTTGGGGAATAAAGTTTGCCTAGTTCGTGAAGAGGGTAACCGGGTATTTCTTTAGAGGCTTTGTTGTCCTGACTGGGCAGACACTCCACCCTGGACAGCTTGTATGCGTTGTCACATCATTTCTTGCATGTCCGTATGGCCTTGGGCCAAACTAGCCATTATACCATCCAGATCTTTGACATTTGGAGGACTAGATGGAAGATTTGAAGGGATTCCAGCGTTTCGATTACTTGATTCGGGATTATCAACCATTGATGATGAATTATTTTGGTGAAAAATGATAAGTACAGTCGTTTCCCACAGACATCGTCAATCTGTTGATGTAAAAAACTAGATTTGATCTAATTATTTAAATCACAGATAAAAATAAATAACTGAAATAAGACAATCGATTTTTAAAGTGGTTCAGCCTTGTGAGAATGGCCTACGTCCACTATTTTTGTATTGTTGATTGTTTGCTCAGAATTCTCAATAATGGATTTACCAAGGAATTACGAGTCCCCCCTTTCTAATGAGGAGGTTACGATGTATTTATAGCCTCGAGGTTGTACAAATGAAAGGACAATTCGCTGTTATCTAGTAGACATGTACATCTGTATGATAATAATGAGCATTCAATGCGCAGTCGTCTCCTCGATTCTCTTGATTTGGATGCGCTGTACCCTATGTAGCTCGGATCGCCTAATCTTCTTGTCACGCTTAAGTTGCTCGGGGCTCCTAAGTTGCTCGGTGAGCTAGAAGTTTCTCGGAGTGTATGTGTTGCTCGTAGAACGTATTAGTATTTGCCATGTAGATTAACACGTGTCTTCATGTAATTGGTCCATGTAAGCAGATTAAATTTGGTATCAACAAGGGGAATTTATAAAATGATGTAATAAAAATAATTAGAATAAATTTTAGTCGAAACGATGTTAAAAATATGAAATTTATCATTTTTTCTTTTTTTCCATAAATTTGCCATTTTACTAAAATAAACCTAATAAACATATTTTAACCAATAATATGATCCTAATAAAGTGTAAGTAGAAATTTTAGACGTACAAAATATTCAATTTATCAAATTACCCTAAATCTAAACTTTGGTAGTTATCGAGCAAAGATAAACTAAAAATAAATTTCTAACTCACTTTCGTAGGATTTACGATTGCACTTACCAAATGCAACAAGACTTTGAACCCCAAGGTTATCCTAGTGGACGAGTTATAGTCTTATGAGGACTTGCAGTGCATTTACCCATAAAATTCATTTTATGGTTCTTAAAATTTCTCAAATTTTTTCTTCTTCACTAATGCACATATGACTAAACAATGACATAAATAGATAAAACATGCTTAAATGATGGAATACATTTCCTATCCAAAGCTTAAAAATAAGAACATTCATAAGAATATTTCTTTCAAACAATTCTCAAGTGCGTGTCTTATTGAAAACTAAATCACAAACTTAAACTTCAAAGCTTTTGTTATTCAGATACTCTCACAACGATGCTTTGACTTCAGTTTTCACCAAAATTACACTCGATAAACGAAATCACTGAAAAAGGTGTGATGT
The DNA here is from genome assembly GCA_949130495.1 of Sambucus nigra. Lineage (NCBI taxonomy): Eukaryota > Viridiplantae > Streptophyta > Magnoliopsida > Dipsacales > Adoxaceae > Sambucus > Sambucus nigra. The sequence continues at coordinate 401,933,012 of OX422220.1, forward strand.
TTATCATTCTTGGTATGCAGGATTTATAGAGTAAATATATTCAAATTCAAATTCCACACAAATATCTATATATGAAAATGGACAGATGACAGAACAATAATTTCATGAATGAAATGTCTCCTACTAAAAGAGCGAAATACCGCGGATAACTCCCTATTTTACCTTCACTTCAATACCAACTCACCTAGTATCATTAGGTCTTTATTAAGGTCTTAATGTTAGGCTAGGGTGATAGGTTATAAAATGAGGGGCAATTAACTTTCAAACATTTAAACATGTGTTAAGATTGTATTAATACATCAGACGCTTTGAACTTAACTTCTTCATCTTCCTTTTTAATATTTTCATATTTTCCCTTTCATAAAGTCATAATATTGTTTTTAGCATTTTATTTCTTTTCAATGCAGATAAATAACTTTCATCCATTCTTTATATCTCAAACACAAATTTAAACAATGGTAAGGGGATATATATATGTGTGTGTGTGTGTGTGTGCGCGCGCGTGCACACGCGCGCTATACTCTGACATTGGAGTAGGGTAGGTATATTTGGCTAATAAATGAAAAGCTTAATTAGGCTTAACGATTTGACTAGAAAAAAAGTTTAATAATGGTAGGATTAAGCTTTAATATATATTGTAAAAGAGGGCCTAAATCATTTCCTATGTTCATTAGTTAATTCACTTAAGTATTTTAGGAGTTTTATGTTAGTAAATCACGAACATTCTCTTTTAGTGTTCAACCAAGCAAAGACTAATTAGATTAACAAAGAATTATATTTTTCAAAAAGTAAATGTAAATTTGTACAACTCTCACAAAGATGAATGGCTTCAAACTCACAATGGTTAATAAGTCTCCACTTTATTTATCAAACTCTCCTCATTGCTCTTATTTATTCATTCAAGTTTAATCAAGAGTTGTCTTATCGTTCTCAAATGTTTGAGAATTGAAATTCATGGAATTTTTAATACTTAAGATAATAGTCAAACTTTGGAATGTCATGCATCGCATACAACTTACATACAATCTATATCTGAATGTGTCATCATCCAGTGCATTGGAAAAAAGAGAAAAATTATTACATCATCGAAAAGAACCATATTTTTTTATATATTTAAAAAATAATAATAAGGAAAGATAGATTTGGGTTTTTATTATTTTTTCAAAAAAGAATAAAAAAATTGCGATAATTTCTCCAACATAGTGGAAATAGTGTCACATATATAAGAAAAATAATGTTTGACCCTAATACCCCTAAACCTAAAACTTACATTGTCTCTAATGTTATCATAAATGCATATAGACTATAAAAGTAAAGTATAAAGAGGTTGGGATATCATATGCAGGATTAAAATTGTTCGTTATGAAATACCTACACTCATATTTAGAAACCAAACAAGAAAAACAAAACAAAATAATAAAGCGATAAAAAAACTGAAATGAAAACAAATTATTATGTGCGGTGCTAATAAAACCAATCCCTATAAATGGGATCCTCTAAAGGCATAACATCAACTTCTCGGTTTGGCAGATTTAAAAATGGTTTCAACATATGTCCGTTAACTTTAAAACCATCACCATCTTTTTGATTTTCGATCTCAATGGCCCTGTGAGGATAAACTGTACATACTACAAAAGGACCTGACCTTCGAGACTTTAGTTTACCTGTGAATAAATTCAAAGGAGAATTATTGTAATACCTCGTATATTTTATGATATTTATTTATAGGGTTAATTAAATTAAATGTGAATTAATTGAGAATTAATTCGGATAAAATATTAACGAGATGTGAGTTAGTATTTGATTATAATGTGTATATATGGCAATATATGAATATTGGAACTATTGAAATTGTCTTGAGTTTGAAATACGACAATTTGGGAAATTTTGTTGGGACACGCGTGACAGTCGTGTCAGGAATATAATTATTTGAATTAAAAAGTGAATTTTATTTTTATCACCCGTATGGTCATTTTGAGTGTGCCAACGAGTCCGGAAGGGTCGAAATATTCAGAAAACACTAGCCGGGGGTTAAGTTTGGGTCCCGGGGCATTATTGGGCCATACCGGTAACTTATAAGGGCATTTTGGTAATTTCAAAAATTGGGTAATTAAAACCCACGAAAATTAGAGTTAAAAATCTCACTTAGTCTTAACCCACTAAGCCATTTCCAAACCCAATTTAGGTAGTGGGCTATGGGAGAAGTTTAGAAACCTTAAAACTTGGCAAAAACCAACCCCACCTCCATTATCACCTTGAGAAGAACTTGTAGAGAGAGAGAGAAAGAGAAGAATTCTGCAGAAAGAGAGAGAGAGGAATTCAACCACCTTCAATCAACAACAAATCTGAAGAACGATTAAGGCAAGTGGTTTAATTACAATTGATTCAATGCTATGCTTTCCATGTTTAGGAAAATTTTCGAATTTATCTTGGAAGATTGATATAGACCCATGAATTGGAAGATTAAAACTATGAACTATGTTAGGGACTGCATGTAGAAACATTCCGGACGAATTATGAATTAAAATTTTTTACACTCGATGATCTAAAAATGGATTTAAGAAGAGATTTATTAATGTTCTTGAAAGAAATAGTAAACTAGGGTTCTTGATGAAGTTTTGATCCAAACAAAGCCCTTGGTTGATGAATTATTGGTTTTAGAACGTTAACAATGTTGTAGGATGGTTGTATGATGATACTATAACGTTATATTAGAGTTTCATGCATTAAAATGATGTTTTGTGATTATTTGAAAACTGCAAAATGAAGCAGTCCGTAGCCATACCAGGTGCGTTCGATCGATCGATGTTTATCAGTCGATCGATCGACCACCATCGATCGATTGAAGGTAAAGGTCGATCGATCGACCTTCCCAGAATGAGTAAAATTTTCCCTATTTTAAATTTTAATGGTGGTAAACCTTGGAAAATATTATTGGAGACCTTATGATTACCCTTAAACTTAAGGAAGACCAATAGGCATGGTTATGAAATTTGGACCTTAATTAGAATTCAATTTGAGGAATTTTTCTAAATCTAATGGAATCCGATAAGTGATATAATATTTGGGTTAAAAGTGTAAATTTGAATAATTGGATGAAATGAGATTTGGGGCAGAAGTAAGGACCTTAGGAATAATGATGTTATATGTGGGAATAATAGGAAACTTAATAATCTCTTTAAGATAGGATTTAAGTATAAGAAACTATGACGTGAGACGTGTCGACGGTTTAAAATTTTATATTATCGGTAGACTTAATATATATAAAATTGGAATAATGGTATACGGATGTTGAGTATACCTTTATTAATATTAAGATATCTAAGATGTGTGAATGCTTAGCATATAATTTTATGTGTATGACATACCCACCATACTTGCTATCACGAGAGGTTTACGTTCGCTTAGGGCCTTCTTATCCTTGTGTTGCCCGGATTTAGATTGGTACCTCGATGAACATAGGTCAGAGAAGGACTTATTGGGATGTTAATAAGTCTACTGATCGTGGGAGCGTAGGTATTTGCGTGACCCATGTGATGTGACTGTGTTCGCCTCCATTGTTTGTGATGTTGTTATCTGAGAACGATTCCTGAGAGATTCGCAATGCGTGATCCTTATGTACGTGATGTACCGGGATGGATAGCAGAGTATGTGTGCACCGCAGCTTATCCTCCGGGTGCTTGTATTGTATGTTTATGATGTGAATAATATACGGTTAAATGGAAAGGAATTTGCTATGTTAAATTGTGAGTATAGTTATCGTAACGTTATGAAAAGATAAAAGGGGACAGATATCAATAAATGGTTTTGTTAATAATTGGGAATCCGAGAATTAAAGTAGAACTCTCTATTTAATTGTTAAGGTTGGAATTAAAACGTGAACCGAGTAGAAGTGTTAGAAACTCTTTGAAACTAGATAGTTATGAGAAAACACATGAATGGGTACAGGAACATTAGGAGTGCACAGTTAGACGAGAGGTGAGTATTTCATCTGAGAGCACGTCCTAACATGTATTTTGTATTTATTGTTTTAAATGTTATTAAAGCACTTGCTGTTTTCAAAATACTCTCCACTTTCGGGCTATGACCCGTTTGCTTTCAAATCTATTTTTGTAAAAACCATTTCAGGTGCCCAGCCAAAAGGACACCATGCTTAGGATCCTCATTCAGGTGACGAGGTTTAGCTGTTTGTGGAAGTTACAGGACTTTGCTTGTAGACGCTTCATCTATCTTGACTCTATGTTCAGCATTTATCAGTTGTAGGGCATGTCGCCCATTTATTTTAGAGACATTTCATTTATTTCAGTTATTCAGACTTCTGGCATGTAATTAATTCAGGATTCAAACTTGTCATATTATTTTCAGTTGTGGGATTGTGGTGAGGAGTTTTTCCTCCGGACTTATTACTATTTGTTGGTTATTTCATTACTTCGTTATGGCGAATGGATTTATGTTGCTCTTCCATTATTCTTTTATTGCATGTTAATCAGACTAAACTTAAAATTTGGCAACTTACTTTTTAAATACTAGGTGGTTAGTAATCATTAAAATGTTTTCGATAGTGATGCTATTAACTGGACCAACTTGGCATTTTGTATTAATTTAATAAAGGAGTAGATACCCGGTATTTAATTAGTCGGGGTGTCACAGGTGGTATCAGAGCATCAGGTTCTAGTGTCGTTTAGGATCTGTACGGCTTATTATGTTTCCGCTGAGCTTTCTTTGATGTAGAGCCCTATATTTTAGGACTGTTGTATTCTTTTGTATATGATACGTTCTTCAGCTATTTTGAGTTTATAACTGCAAACTTATAGACTTTATTCTTGTTTCAGAATGCCTCCACGACGTGCACAAAGGATTCCCAGGGATGCAACGCCAGAACCATAACCCGCACCAGTTCAGGGCACGATGAATGCTGCCGAGGTTGTAGCCATTGTGGCCCAGGAGGTAAATGCCACACTAGCCGTAGTTCAGCAGGCACCACCTCACGCGCCGGTAGTCGCGCCAGTTCAGGCCCATGCATTCCCGTCTTCTTAGGAACGTGTACGAGATGCTTTTCAGAAAGCACACCCACCGGAGTTCGCAGGTAGCTCCGATGATGTGGTTTCGTGCCATTGGAGGAAGGACATTCATCGGCACCTGAGGATGTATGAGTGCACCGATGTCCAGAAGCAGTAACTAGCTACCTTTAAGCTAGTGGGGTCTGCACTGCAGTGGTGGGAGTCTATTACCACCGTGGAGGAGAGAGATACTCTCACTATTCAGGAGTTTTGGGTGCGGTTCGACCGCAAGTACTTTCCGTCAACTGTTCACACGGAGATGAGAAGGAAGTTGATGAGCGTCAAGAAGGAGGGTAAGACTGTGGCCGAGTATGAGGCCGAATTCACTAATCTTCTTAACATTGTTCCGGATGAGATACCGACAGAGGAGAAGAAGATACAGAAATTTACAGACGGGTTGACTTGGAGGATCCGTCAGCACTTGTTAGGGAACCTATCGTTGGCCACTTACTCTGATGTGGTTAACGCTGCACTATTACACTGCCAAGATCACCGCCTTCACATGGCTGAGGGAAAAAGGTCAGGAGAGTCCAGCCATCAGGGCAGGACTGGGGGAAATGGTGCCAGTGGGGCACAATTGGTTCAGGGGCAGAGACAGGGTGACCAGGGTTCCCAGCAGGGGGATCACCAGAGGTTCCGGTCGGGAAATTTCAGGAACAGACAGGGAGGTTTTCGACAGGGCCATCAGGGTCCGAACGGTCATCAGGGCCAGCAGGGTCAGAATGGCCACAATAGCAGTTTCAGTAGGGCCAACAGGGCCAGTGGAGGAACGGTAACGGCCACCAGGGCCGGGGGCAGCAGGGACAGAGAGGGGGGAACTTCCCGGGGAAGTTTTTCGTTTGTGGCAAGACTGGCCATAAACGCTAGGACTGTCCTGATAGGGGCAGGGGCCCGCAGCAGCTGCAGGGTGCTTGACATGAGCCACAAAGGCCACTTTTTCCACCTGCCCTCCCAGCTCCAGCCCAGGTGCCAGCACTACCAGCCATTCCAGCAGTTCCTGTGCAGCAGGGGCAGTTACAGTATGGACGTGTCTATAACATCCACCAGGCAGCAGCTCCACAGGCACCACCCGCGATTGAGGGTATGCTTGCTATCCATGGTACTATGGGTCGGGTTTTGTTTGATACGAGGGCAACACATTATTTTATAGCTACACATTTTACGAAAGCCTTAGGGTTGTTAGCCACAGCAGAGAGCATAGTGACGTGTGTAGACTCACCATTGGGGAGTGGGTCACTTATTTTCTTTATATGCCGGGGAGTGGGGGTAGAGATTGGTAGTTTGGTATTACCTGCAGACATGTTGGTATTAGATATGCATGTGCACGATGTGATTATCGGTATGGATTGGCTCGCAGACTATAGAGCCATGATTGATTGCTTCGGTGGGAGCATTGTTTTTTCCATTCCGGGGCAAGAGATGTTTGTAGTGGCGATGCCTCGCCCAGAGGGAGGTTCGACCGCTCATTTGTACTACATAGAGGAGGATACCTCTAAGGAGGTTGTGATTCCTTTAGATTCGATCCCAGTTGTCAGGGAGTATTCTGATGTGTTTCAGGAGATACCATGACTACCCCCAGTCGAGAGATAGACTTTATCATAGACTTATTTCCAGATACGAGACCTATAGCACATGCACCGTACCGTATGGCTCCGGCAGAGATGCGAGAGCTACGAGATCAGATTGAATAGTTGTTGGGTCAGGGGTTTATACGGAGGAGTACTTCGTCGTGGGGTGCCCCTGTGTTGTTCGTGAAGAAAAGAGATGGTTCACTGAGACTGTGTGTGGACTACCGAGAGTTGAATAAGGTCACGATACGAAATAAGTATCCGTTGCCTCGAATCGATGACTTATTCGACCATTTGAGAGGATCTTCTTTCTTATCAAAGATTGATTTGCGATCGGAATACCATTAGTTGCGTATCAGGGAAGTGGATGTCTTGAAGACTGCGTTCTTAACGAGATATGGTTCCTACGAGTTTCGGGTTATTCCTTTTGGCTTGACCAACGCTCCAGCAGTGTTTATGGACTTGATGAATAGGGTGTTCATAGAGTTCCTTGATTAGTTCATCATTATCTTCATTGATGATATTCTGGTTTACTCCCAGACAGAGGAGGAGCACGCTGAGCACTTGAGGCAAGTTTTGTAGACATTACGTCAGAATGAGTTGTATGCATAGTATGAGAAGTGCGGGTTTTGGCTGAAGGAGGTCCAGTTTTTGGGACACATTATTTACGACCGGGGGATATCTATTGATCCAGGGAAGGTATCCGCGGTGAGGAAGTGGGAACAGCCCACGACACCGACAGAGATCCGTAGTTTCTTGGGCCTAGCAGGATACTATAGGAGGTATATTTGGGGATTTTCGAAGATAGTGGGTCCTTTGACACATCTGACTCGTAAAGGTGTGCCGTTCATCTGGAGTGATGCCTGTCAGTTGGAATTTGATGAGTTGAAGGACAAGTTGACCTCAGCACCTGTATTAGCATTGCCGAGACCGGGAGTTGAGTATCTAGTTTACACCGATGCGTCCTTACAAGGACTTGGAGGTGTATTACAGCAGGAGAGTCAGGCCATAGCTTATGCTTCCCGTAAGCTTAAGCCTCACGATAAGAATTACCCCACCCATGACTTGGAGTTGGCGGCAGTGGTATTTGCCCTTCGAATTTGGAGACATTATCTTTTGGGGGGAAAGTTTCGATTATTCACAGACCACAAGTCCCGACAGTACCTAATCACGCAGAAGGAGTTGAATATGCGGTAGCGAAGGTGGCTTGAGTTTATGAAGGATTATCAGTTTGAAATCCAATATCACCCGGGAAAGGCTAACGTGGTAGCAGACGCGTTGAGCCGTAGACCAGTAGATGAGGTGGCAGATGTGTGGAAGGCAAAGTGGAAGGAGTTGGGACACCAGGATGCAATGGCCCAATCATTCATGTCGGTGATGACCGTTACACCGCAGATTGTCACGAAGGTAGTAAGGGCACAGGCAAATGACTCGTTCTGTCAGGAGCGGATAGTTCGATTATTGGCAGAGGGAGCCGAATCCTATACCGTTAGCTCAGACGGGGGATTACGTTTCAATGGGAGATTGGTAGTTCTTGAAGGGGAGGAATTGAGACACGAGGTAATGGCAGAGTCGCACGGCTCATGGTTCGCGGTACATCCCGGTGGGGACAAATGTACCAATACATGAGACGACAGTATTGGTGGAGCGGGATGAAGAGAGATATTGCCGTGTTTGTTTCAAAATGCGTCACTTGTCATCTAGTAAAAGTGGATCATCGGAGACCGACAGGACTTCTACAGCCGTTAGAGGTCCCGATGTGGATGTGGGAGAGCATATCCATGGATTTTATCACAGGGTTGCCTACGTCACAGAGAGGTCACGACTCCATCTGGGTAATTGTGGACAGGTTTACCAAAGTCGCTCATTTTCTACCCGTAAGGACAGACTACACTACGGGACAGTATGCCCAGCTCTTTATTATAGAGATAGTGAGACTTCATGGTGTGCCCCTAAATATCGTGTCTGACCGAGATAAGATATTTGTTTCACAGTTTTGGGAATGTCTTCAGGAGGCCATGGGCACGGAATTGCGGTTGAGTATGACGTATCACCCGCAAACCGATGGGCAGACCGAGCATATAAACCAGATGTTGGAGGACATGTTGCGTATGTGCATCATTGATTTTGAGGGTGGATGGGAGCAGTATCTTCCACTGGTGGAGTTTGCTTACAACAACTCCTACCAGTTCACCATTGGCATGGCTCCATTTGAGGCATTGTATGGTAGACCTTGTCGTTCCCCAGCATGTTGGTTAGAAAAGGGGGACAACAAACTACTTGGTCCAGAAGTGATTCAGGATACTTCAGCGAGGATAGAATTGATACGGAGTCGCATTCGGGTAGCTCAGGATCGACAGAAGAGCTATGCTGATGCGAAGAGGTTCTTCAGGGAGTTCCAAGTGGGGGACCAGGTTTTTCTCAGAGTATCTCCTATGATGGGGATTATGAATTTCGGGAAGAAAGGGAAGTTGGCTCCGAGATATGTGGGACCATTTCCTATTTTTGAGCGGATCGGACCGGTTGCATATAAACTTGGGTTACCGGAGCATTTGCATTGGATTCACGATGTATTTCATATTTCCTCTCTAAGGAAATATCTTAGAGACGATTTGGCTCATTCTCATATTGCTTTGGAGGACATCGACCTCCAGCCTGATAGTTCCTACGAGGAGGGGCCGATTGCTATTTTGGACCGAAGTGAGAGGAAACTGTGGTCAAAGATAGTCCCGTTAGTACGTGTTCAGTGGCGACATCATAATGTCGAAGAGTCCACATGGGAGCGCGAGGATGAGATGCGCGAACGCTATCCAGAGTTGTTCTTACCAGGTACTTTCTAGTTCCGAATTTCGGGACGAAATTCTGTTATTAGGGGGGAAGTATGTAATACCCCGTATATTTTATGATATTTATTTATTGGGTTAATTAAATTAAATGTGAATTAATTGAGAATTAATCTGGATAAAATATTAACGAGATGTGAGTTAGTATTTGATTATAATGTGTATATATGGCAATATATGAATATTGGAACTATTGAAATTGTCGTGAGTTTGAAATACGGCAATTTGGGAAATTTTGTTGGGACGCGCGTGACAGTCGCGTCAGGAATATAATTATTTGAATTAAAAAATGAATTTTATTTTTATCACCCGTATGGTCATTTTGAGTCCTCCAACGAGTCCGGAAGGGTCGAAATAGTCAGAAAACACTAGCCGGGGGTTAAGTTTGGGTCCCGGGGCATTATTGGGCCATACCGTTAACTTATAAGGGCATTTTGGTAATTTCGGAAATTGGGTAATTAAAACCCACGAAAATTAGAGTTAAAAATCTGACTTAGTCTTAACCCACTAAACCATTTCCAACCCCAATTTAGGTAGTGGGCTACGGGAGAAGTTTATAAACCTTAAAACTTGGCAAAAACCAACCCCACCTCCATTATCACCTTGAGAAGAACTTGTAGAGGGAGAGAGAAAGAGAAGAATTCTTCAGAAAGAGAGAGAGAGGAATTCAACCACCTTCAATCAACAACATATCTGAAGAATGATTAAGGCAAGTGGTTTAATTACAATTGATTCAATGCTATGCTTTCCATGTTTAGGAAAATTTTCGAATTTATCTTGGAAGATTGATATAAACCCATGAATTGGAAGATTAAAACTATGAACTATGTTAGGGACTGCATGTAGAAACATTCTGGACGAATTATCAATTCAAAATTTTGACCCTTGATGATCTAAAAACGAAATTAAGAAGATATTTATTAATGTTCTTGAAAGAAATAGGAAACTAGGGTTCTTGATGAAGTTTTGATCCAAACAAAGCCCTTGGTTGATGAATTATTGGTTTTAGAACGTTAACAATGTTGTAGGATGGTTGTATGATGACACTATAACGTTATATTAGAGTTTCATGCATTAAAAGGATGTTTTGTGATGATTCGAAAACTGCAAAACGAAGCAGTCCGTAGCCATACCAGGTGCGTTCGATCGATCGATGTTCATCAGTAGATCAATCGACCACCATCGATCGATCGAAGGTAAAGGTCGATCGATCGACCTTCCCAGAATGAGTAAAGTTTTCCCTATTTTAAATTTTAATGGTGGTAACCCTTGGAAAATATTATTGGAGACCTTATGATTACCCTTAAACTTAAGGAAGACCAGTAGGCATGGTTATGAAATTTGGACCTAAATTAGAATTCAATTTGAAGAATTTTTCTAAATCTAATGGAATCCGATAAGTGAGATAATATTTGGGTTAGAAGTGTAAATTTGAATAATTGGATGAAATGAGATTTGGGGCAGAAGTAAGGACCTTAGGAATAATGATGTTATATGTGGGAATAATAGGAAACTTAATAATCTCTTTGAGATAGGATTTAAGTATAAGAAACTATGACGTGAGACGTGTCGACGGTTTAAAATTTTATATTATCGGGAGACTTAATATATATAAAATTGGAATAATGGTATATGGATGTAGAGTATACCTTTATTAATATTAAGATATCTAAGATGTGTGAATGCTTAGCATATAATTTTATGTGTATGACATACCTACCATACTTGCTATCACGGGAGGTTTACGTTCTCTTAGGGCCTTCTTATCCTTGTGTTGCCCGGATTTAGATTGGTACCTCGATGAACATAGGTCAGAGAAGGACTTATTGGGATGTTAATAAGTCTGCTGATCGTGGGAGCGTAGGTATGTGCGTGACCCATGTGATGTGACTGTGTTTGCCTCCATTGTTTGTGATGTTGTTATCTGAGAACGATTCCTGAGAGATTCGGAATGCGTGATCCTTATGTACGTGATGCACCGGGATGGATATCAGAGTATGTGTGCACCGCAGCTTAGCCTCGGGGTGCTTGTATTGTATATTTATGATGTGAATAATATACGATTAAATGGAAAGGAACTTGCTATGTTAAATTGTGAGTATAGTTATCGTAACGTTATGAAAAGATAAAAGGGGACATATATCAATAAATGGTTTTGTTAATAATTGGGAATCCGAGAATTAAAGTAGAACTCTCTATTTAATTGTTAAGGTTGGAATTAGAACGTGAACCGAGTAGAAGTGTTAGAAACTCTTTGAAACTAGATAGTTATGAGAAAACACATGAATGGGTACAGGAACGTTAGGAGTGCACAGTTAGACGAGAGGTGAGTATTTCATGTGAGAGCACGTCCTAACATGTATTTTGCATTTATTGTTTTAAATGTTATTAAAGCACTTGTTGTTTTCAAAATACTATCCACTTTCGGGCTCTGACCCGTTTGCTTTCAAATCTATTTTTGTAAAAACCATTTTAGGTGCCCAGCCACAAGGACACCATGCTTAGGATCCTCATTCAGGTGACAAGCTGTAGCTGTTTGTGGAAGTTACAGGATTTTTCTTGTAGACGCTTCATCTATCTTGACTCTATGTTCAGCATTTATCAGTTGTAGGGCATGTCGCCCATTTCTTTTAGAGACATTTCATTTATTTCAGTTATTCAGACTTCTGGCATGTAATTAATTCAGGATTCAGACTTGTCATTTTATTTTCAGTTGTGGGATTGTGGTGAGGAGTTTTTCCTTCGGACTTATTACTATTTGTTGGTTATTTCATTACTTCGTTATGGTGAATGGATTTATGTTGTTCTTCCATTATTCTTTTATTGCATGTTAATCAGACTAAACTTAAAATTTGGCAACTTACTTTTTAAATACTAGGTGGTTAGTAATCATTAAAATGTTTTCGACAGTGATGCTATTAACTGGACCAACTTGGCATTTTGTATTAATTTAATAAAGGAGTAGCTACCCGGTATTTAATTAGTCGGGGTGTCACAATTATACCTTTTTATAGAGTAAAAAGGTTTATAAAAAATATTTTGATCATGTACCCTTTTCATTCGTTCTTTATACGTATTCGTACAATCGTAACGATCGTTACTAATTTCTTTTAACTCATCAAGTTGGATCTTACTTTGATTACCCGCACGGCCAGGGTCAATATTAAGTTACTTGATCGCCTAAAATATCGAAAGGTGTCGGACTTTACCATTTAAGAGTCGATAAGGGGATATCCCAATGGGAGTCTTATATGTCATATGGTATACCCATAATGGATTAGCTAGCCTTAAATCCCAATCTTTCCTATTTGGGTAATCAATTTCTCTAAAATGTGTTTAATATCCCTATTTGATATCTCTACTTGCCCACTCATTTGAGGAGGACATCTCATTATGAATTACACCGTCTTTCTTTACTACGATCTCAAATGGCTTATTATAAAAGTTATTCCTCCATCACTTATAATGGCACGTGGTGTACCAAAACGTGCAAATATAAAGTCTATTAAGATTCGAAGCACCACTTTGTGATCAATTGTTTTGCACACTATGGCTTCCACCCATTTTGAGTTGTAATCCATTGTCATTTAAATATAGAGGTAGCCATATGAACTGGGAAATGGACCTATAAAATCAATATCCCACGCATAAAAAATCTCAACAATTTGCATAGGATTATGGGATATCATATTTATATGAGTCAAACTACATAATTTCCTACAACTCTCACAAGCTACACCATAGATATGTGAATCATGAAATAAGGAGTGCCAATAAAATCCATATTGTAAAATTTGTGCAGCGGTCTTCTTTGAACTAAACTGTCCTCCAGACGCTTGATCGTGGAAAAATAATAAGATACTTAATTAGTCACTTTCGGGAACACATTTTCTAATGACTAGATTAGAACAATATTTGAATAAGTAACGTTCGTCCCAATAGAAGTACTTCACCTTGGCTAAGAATTTGGACTTATTTTATTTGGAACAGTGTGTAGGAATTAATCCAGTAACAAGATAGCTCACTATGTCAGCATAACAAGGTGATTGAGAAAAATGCATAAGTTGCTTATCAATAAAGGTTCCGGTTATGGGAATGGACTCATCAGTAAATTCTACAATAAGCCTAGATAAATGGTCAGCTATAATATTTTTAAAACCCATTTTTATCATGAATTTCTAAGTCAAATGCTTGTAGCAATATGACCCAACGAATAAATCACGATTGAGCATCATTTTTTACAAAATTTATTTTAGGACGACATGATCTAAGAATACAAGAACTTTAGACCCTAAAAGATAAGATCTTAATTTATCTAAGGAAGATACGATGACCAATAACTCATTCTCAGTAATCGAATAATGGAGTTGGGCATCATTTAGAGTTTTACTAGAATAATAAATCAAATACAAAATTTTTTCAATCATTTTCCCTAACACGACACCTATTGCATAATTAGACGCATTACACATAATCTCAAATGGTATACTTCAGTCCGGTGACCGAATAATAAGTGTTAATGTTAGGGCGGATTATAAGGCCTCAAATACTCGAAGACACACATCATCAAATATAAATGGTGCATCTTTTTCCAGAGGCTTTTATAAAGGTTTTGCAATATTGATAAAATCTTTAATAAATATCCTATAAAAACTTGTGTCATCTAAAAATGAATATATTTCTTTTACTGTGCATAAAGGAGAAATGTTAGAAATTGAATCGACTTTGACGTGTCAGAAATTAAATCAACTTTGGATTTATAATACTCGATCCATTTTTTGGATATAATGTGCCCCAACACAATTCCTTTGTATACGATAAAATGAAATTTCTCACAATTTCACATTAAATTCTTCTCTCTACATCTCTCTAGAACTAGGACAAAATGGTGTAGGCACCCGTAGAATGAAGACCTAAACATTGAAAAATATCCATAAATACTTATAGGAAATGCTTCACCATATTAGGAAAAATAGAAATCATACTCCATTAAAATGTGGCGGGTGTATTGAATAACCCAAAAGGCATGAGTCAATAGGCAAACGTACCAAAAGGAAACATAAATATGGTCTTTTCCTGATCGATGGGGGTATAAAAGAATTTGGTTATAACCAAAGTAACCATCTAAAACTAAGAGTAAGAATAACTATCTAGTCTCTCTAATATTTAATCAATGAAAGGACGAGGAAAGTGATCTTCCCTCATCACTGAGTTTAACTTATGGTAATCGATGCAAACACACAATCCTATTTGAACACGAGGTGGAACTAACTCATTATTTTCATTCATAACTATTGCAACACGAGACTTCTGAGGCCCAACTAGTAGCGGACTCGCCCACTTACTATATGGAATTAGGTAAATCTTACTAGCATCTAAGAGCATCAAAACTTCCATTCTTACCGATTCTTACATCGTGGGATTCAGTCACCTCTGTGGTTCACGTGATATTTTAGAAATTTCTTCTAAGTGAATTATGTGCATAAATACTACGCGAAAAAATCATTTTATATCTGTTATGACCCACCTAATGGCTTCTTTATGCTTGTTCAGGACATTTAATACTTTTTTTTTCTTGAGAGTCATCCAAATTTGAATCTATAATAGGAGGCAGTGTGTCAAATGAACCTAAAAATCCATATTTAAGTGTATCGTGCAAGGATTTTTGGTCCATCTTTAGTGGCTCAACTATTAAAGGAAGTGGTGGTGATGAATATAATGTGAGGGATTGCACTTTTAGTGTGTAATTAGAGATGAAAATTTAAGGTATCGCTATCAAAATCACACCCAAAGTAGCCCAAGTATGACTCACATGGGTCATCACAATGTGTTTGGAGAAAAGTGTCCTTCACTAGACTATCAATATTAGTAATCTCATATATCTAATCATTTACATTTGGTGGATACTTACCTATATAAAAAATATTAAGCTCAATAGTGAGAATTCCAAAGGAAATTTTAATCAATCCATTGGGATAGTTCATAAGAGCATTGGATGTGGCAAATAAAGGTCTCCCTAAAATGGCCGAAATTTTCTCTTTTACATTAACTATGGGTTGAATTTTATGTACAACAAAGTCGATTGGAAATTTAAAGGTATCAACCTTTAAGAGGATTTCCTCAAGTACACCATTAGGAATTTTCATGAAACCATCAACTAATTGGAGTGTATTTGGTGCAGGCTTCAAGTCTTCTAAACCAAATTGCTTTTACATAGAATATGGGAGTAGATTATCACTCTCTCCTAAATTAAACAAAGCGTGATCGATATTATGTTCCCCTATTTTTCATGGTATCGTTAGACATGGGATCCTTGTATTTAACGATAAATTTACATTTAAATACTGAGCTAGCTTGTGTAGCTATGAAGGCTTTCTTAATAACTTTAGTTTTACCCTTTGGGGTAACCAAATCTTTTATAAACTTTTCGTAAGAAGTTACTTATTGAATATCAATGAGGAATGGGATATTTATGTGTACTTGTTTAAATATTTCTAAAATTTCTCCCAATTACACACCCTTTCTTATTATTTTATATCATATGTGGAAATGGTGGTTTACGAACAATTCCCTAACATGAGGGTCAACTATATTAGGAGGGGAAATGGTAGATTTTTCACCAATTATAGGGAACTCATCAACCCAGTTGACTCTTCATTATCATTGTTCACTTATTTTTTTTACCCTTTATACGCATATTAACTTAATTGTTAACCTGTTCAGCCGATCTCAAAACAATGATGACTTAGAGTTTTAAAGGTCCAAAAGATTGATTCGGGTTCGTTCCACTACTAGATGAACCTTTAGGGAGGTATAGGCTGACTAGAAAATTTTCCTTTCTCTCTCTCACCCATTTGATTAGCTAACTGAATGAATTGATCTTCTATTCATGAAATAACTTCCTTTGTGCTTTGAATGTTTTGGGTGGAAAACTATGTCAGTTGCTTAAGAGATTCTTCTAAATATTTTAATTATGATTGGTGTCCAATAATAAGTTGAGTTTATTATAGATTTTCTTGCACGTGTGGACGAAATCTAGGAGCAAATTGAGGACCCATTACTGCAGTTTCTCCCATGTTTGTGATGGGTTTATTTTGTCATTATGAAAAATTCGGGTGATTCTTCTACCCTAGATTATATGGATATCTATATGGATTAATCAGTTTTTTTATAGTTCTTCATAGCATTATCTCGTTCATTTAATTGCTAAATACAACCCATTACAGAAGAACATGCATGTGTTAGATGCAACAAACTCACACACATACAACAACCTCATTTTGCACTTGATATTGTGTTATTAGTCAACCTCAACTCATGCATGACTTCATTTTTACGATATTATTGGGATCATTTAGGTCAAGAAAATCCCAATCTCTAGAGTTTTCAGATAAAATTTTAAGAAAATTACATGCTTGATCGTCCCTAAGGCTTAAAAAAACACTGATTTTCCTACACTATATCATGTTACTAAACTCTTGAATTAATCCATTTTAAAAGTATTGAACAAAATGCAAAGTTTCGAAATTGTAGTAAGGGGGTTTTAAAAGTGAGTGATCTTTCCTTACACTCCTGAAATTTTTCATTTTCTTTTTTAGGGGAGTTTGATATTTCTCTCCAAAGGGCATTAGTTTTCTCCATTAGAAATAACTTGCCTAAAAATTCAGTGACTAGAGCTTTCCACATACTAATGGAATTAGGACAAGGTAATTAAGCCATATTTTTCCTTATCTTTTAGTGATTAGGGGAATACAAGTAGACGAACTGACTCATCTGAGAAATTTTGAAATTTAAATGTTGAATAAATTTCAAGAAAATCTTTTATATGTGAATATGGATCTTCTTTGTTAAATCCGTCAAAGGTGGGAAAAAGTTCAATTATTTGCAGTTATAATTGATTATGTGTCGCAGTCGTGGCAGGCAACATTATGCACGAAGGTGGGTTAGTAAAAGTAGGGGAGAAAATCTCCCGAAGTGTCTTGGATGTGGGTTCTTCTTCATTTAATTATTCGGCCTTATAACTAATGTGTTTGATCAGAAACCCAAGAACACATACACTACCAAAAACCATAATTAAAGCTAATGCATGAATTACTAATATATATATATATATATATATATATATATTTATATATATATATATATATATATATATATATATATATATATATAGAGAGAGAGAGAGAGAGAGAAACTCGTGTGCACACTAAGTTTGCACATCATTTTTTTAAAATAGTAAAAAAAATATTTTTGGGTTGATTTTTTTTGTGTGATATTTAAACATTTCAAACGATCCATGTAAAAAAATCAGCTAAAAAATACCTTTTTTACTATTTTTAAAAAATCGGTCAAACTTTTGCTACTTTTAACCACTTTAAATGCTGTGAAAGTTTGACCGATTTTTTAAAAATAGTAAAAAAAGTTATTTTGAGTTGATTTTTTTACATGGGTCTGTTGAAATGTTTAAATTTCACATAAAAAAATGAACTCAAAAATATATTTTTAATTCTTTAAAAAAATTGGTGTGCGCCAGCACTGTGCAAACTTAGTGTCCACACGAGACTGCCTCTCTCTCTATATATATATATATTTATATGTCCTTGTTTTTTTTTCTTTTTTTTTAAGAAAATAGTAAATTTTGTAATTTTCAGTTTTTTTAAATAGTTAATTTTAGTTTTTAAATGATTAATAAGGGATTCTCTGCCGATGTATTTACCACCGCCTTGTTGATGGATTCTCTAAGTAATGATGAATTAGGTCAATCAGTTCTGAAAAATCTTCATAAGGTTGTGTAACTTCTCCATGGCTTTGAATATGGGGTCATTGGACCTTATAAGCATGCTCAAAATCAAGATTTGGATGATTTGTGTTTACATATAAAAAATAAGGTAAAAGAAGTACCTGATTTGGGATTGAAATTTGGGATTACAGTATAGCTATGGAACCTGGTGGGATCAAATTCCTCCAATAATGTAGAGATGGCGTAAAGGGGCTTCAATCAAATTCCTCTAATATTCAGCCGATAAGAATATTTATATGCACTCTCTGAACAATTTTTATGTTGTATTTATCCTTGATGGAGTAGTAAAAACATGGATCATAATTGATTTTCAAAAGAAAAGTAGTAGAAGGAATATAACCGAAAACAAGCGGGTTATTTATCAAAAAATAGTTTCCCTTCAACAACGCCAAAAACTTGTTGTGTCAAATTAAATTACTCGCAAGTGCACATACCATATTATATTATAGAATGGAATTTAGAGGTCGAACCCAAATGAACTACACAAATTATATGCTTTCTACTGAATAACGGAATTTTATCTTAAATTTTAATTCTAGTCTACGTGGAAAAAGTTGAAGATTTTATAAATTAAATTTACAACTCAAGTAACACGAATTATAGTAATGTTAAAAAAAATGACACTATGCTAAAGAACATGAAAGAAATTACTTCAATAAAATATTAACGTGACTAATTTAATGGGATGGTAATTTTAATGACTTAAAATTAATTAATAACAGGACTAGGGATTCAAAATCCACTACACGTTGTCACATTCATATTTGTCAATACATTTATTTTCGACATGATAATTTGATCGCTAGGCATTACTATCACGGGTGATATGTCATGAAAGTCGGATTTTTATATCATTTACATCAGTAAAGTAGCACATATTTTGTCAAACTAATGTGTAAAGATGAATCAACAATTGAATCCGTCAAAAGACGTGTATCCATTTAATTACATAAACACACGTTGAATCCAACGAAACATAAATAATATACCATTTTTACTTTTTAACAATAAATATGGACGAGTGAATAAGAAGTAACATTAAACATGAAAAGCACATAATTTTGAGGGTGTATTGAGTCACATACATGCACACACATGTAATTTCATCTTAACACTAGTGATAAATTCAGCCTTGCATATTAATGATAAAAATGAAATTAAGTAAATAAGAACACATACTTGAAGACATGCCAATAAATAAATAAGTCTCCAAAAAATAATCTTCAAAGTCTTCTTCCCAAAAATTTAATTAAAAGCATGACAAAAGAGTGACCAAAGAAGAAAAGAGGAGAAGATTTGGGGGGTAGGAGTTATCACATGTTCATTCTTTTTATTTATTTTATATGAATAAAGTGTGTTATCAAATTGGTTTGGGGTTTTTGGGTATGTTTGATTAAATGGGCTCTTTTAAGTGGCTCTAATTAAATCTTGGAAAAACATGATGGAGGTTTGAAATATTGAGATTATCCTTTGGCCTTCTTTGGACATTACTCATAAAAATGACTCCTTGATTTCCTTCTTTTTTTCGTCACGTTTTTATTTTTCACTTCTCATCACCATCTTTAATTGCATTTTTTACCTCCAAAATATCAAAATCTCATTTTCACCTGAACTACAAAGTTGAGGCTCTTTTGAAGACCTTTTTGAAAGCTATGATATAACCCCAATGGATACTCGAGTGATTTTATAAAAAATATTTAGTATAACAATGTCAACCGTGTCATGTCGTTACATATCAAATTAATTTTATCATTTCAATTCATTTATCGTCCAAACTCGCAGGGCGCCTACAAAATATAAAAATATAGAACATCAGAATATTTTAGGCATAAAGAAATATAAATTTTATCAAAGTATAATTTTTCCCTTTTTAGTACCCATTTTACAATTTTTAGACTTTATAAGTTAAAACGTGTCATTTTAGTGTCCATTTCAATTCCGATTTCAATGAAACTTGAGAGGAACCTATAAAATGATATAATAAAAATATTTCTCATAAATGTTAGTCGAAATTGTTTTAAAGTATGAAATTACCATTTTTCCCTTTTTTGCCATAATTTGTCATTGTAGAGTTCTTTTAGTTCAAACTATGGGAAAGCTTTAAAAGTACTAAAATAAACTTAATAAACATGTTTTAGCCTATAATATGATCCTATATAGAGAGCTTAGATGTATAAAATATTCAATCTATCAGGGTCTATAAATAATTTGGTATCTCTAGACACCACATTCTGGGACCCCCCCCCCCCCCCCAATTCTCTCCTCAGGTCCCTAACACCTCCCCATTTCACTATAAACCCTAGGTTATACTCTAAGTACCAATGCAGAGGCCTTCGAGCTCTCCCGAGCCCATTTAACTCCGGTCAACTCTATCGTCAGAGAGAAAACTCAATGAATCTTCGAAGGGCTCCGAATTCTCTTTCCAATGGTCTACCCCATTCGCAAATCGGCACAGCGGTTCAGATGAATGGATCCTTTTACTACTAAAAAATGATCTAGATGCCACCGGGTGCACGCGTCCCCCGATTTGAACCTAATAAACTCCATCGTCAGAGAAAAAGATCAATGAAACCTCAAATGTCATTGAAACCCCTTTTTAATGGTCTTCCCCTTGCACAAAATGACATAACAATTCGGACGAACAATATGATTTCCCCTGAAAATTGATTCGGAGGCCACCGAGCGCTCCCGGGATCCGTTTAACTAATGTCAACTCTTCATCTAGAATGATAATGAATGAAATTTTGAAGTTCACTGAATACCCTTTCCAATAGTCTACCCCGTGTACTAATCAGCCTTACAGTATGGACGAACAACCAGTTTTACTCCAAAAGGTCACCAGGTGCTTTCGGGCCCCTTTTGACCAAAGTAAACCCTCCAAACAGAGCGAAGATCTTTGGAAATTTGTAGTACCTCAAATAACATTTCCAATGGTCTGCCCCATGCTCAATTCTGACTTACGGTTTGCACGAACGATCCATTACGATTTAATAACCTACTAGTAAGAGGACTAACGGGCGCTTCGAGCCCCGTTTGACCCAAAGTCAACTCCTAGACTCGGGAGAGGCCTAAAGTCTCTTAAATATCTCTGAATTACCTTTCTAATGGATTTCCTCGTGTGTTATTTGGATTTACGAATTGTGTTTTACGACCATCTATCCCAAATAATCTGCACGAGACTACCGAATGGCAGGTCCAGTTCCCTGCCAATCGGTTGTTTGTCTAGGGTTATCTATCAATTGGAAGGGCTAGAAATATTATGGTAGGCACTCCCCCTACCCTATATAAGGAGGGCATGAGATCACTTCCAAGTCTAACCTTAGATCCATCAATATCAGTGATCCTAACAACACTCTTCTGCAATCAACAATGTTTCCTTGCGTGAAATTCCTTTCCATATTTCATTCCCATCATTTTCATACTAAATTTAGCAAAAATATCCTTCTCTCTCATCCAACATTCATCTCAATTTGCAAGAACGCTCATTAAGGATCAATATCAAACCTCAAGTCTCCAAAGAAGGTCCAAAGATCCTTCGCTTTCAGATTTCTTTATTTTTGAATTAGTTATATAAATTCTCAATTTGGCTTTTACTTTAGATCATGCACATTAACATCTCATCCTTTATTAGTTATATTTCACATACTTTATTTTATATAAAAAAAAGAAAAAAAAAAGAAAAAGAGGGTCACGCCTATAAATTCCAATTGGATTATTCACCACATTTTCTCAAAACTAAAATACTTTTTCCACACACACACATATAATAAACTCCCATTTGAATCTATGGGATAAATACCACCCTTGTGTTTCATGTGAACTACATGGACTTTGATGCCTTTATAGGCTATATAGGCGTTTGAGGATAAAACCCGAGACTTGAGTCCAATTTTCCTATTTTCACTTTTCTCCTCTCTTATCTATATATTATTCATATATATCATGCTTGTGATTCATACTTGCGCATCTAATATAACAAATGTTATCGTTCCATTATGACGATCAATATTTCGATAATCATATACATCATATTTTCTAATTACTATTTTGGGAACATTCCTTTGGATGACCTCACTCTATCCTTTCCATGATATGAGTCGAATGATTTCGATCTTTATTTATATATACATGCACACACACTTCACAGAGAAATTAAGGAAAATAGTAACATAATCCCATGAGAGACCGAAAGGATGGGATGGGTGCCTAACACCTTTCCATTCCATAAATTAGTCCCCGAACCTCTGAAATAATATTTTCGTAAGCATCAGTTTGTCTTTGATGCCGCTCTCTCGTGGCAGCGACATGCTCTTTTGCCAGTTTTGGGCAAAACAGGCTGGTGACTCCATATCTTTATATCACCCCACATCGATGACGGCCTAAGCACTCCTAGAAAATTGCGTGAGACCTTCTCCCGCCGCTCCAAATGTGCGCGTGTGAGGACCGGACTCTGTTTGCATGGGTGTTATCATATTCTGCTTGTGTGCGTATGCACCTCCCTTTGTGTTCCGTTTTTCTCCTCTATTATTTCTTATATATATCTACCTCGTGTTTATGTCACCTTTCACTCACTTTTCACTTCACACACTTGTAGAAACTCTCCATGTACACTTCAGACTACTTACACATAGGATCACTTATATCCACGTGTTACACAGCAGTTAGAACATCCATGCTTAAGTGTCACAAACACACACCTCCACTTATCACACTTATATATATCCATGCTCAGCCACACTTATCAGACACTGCTAGTAGATCATCCATGCTTAGATTAACTACCACACACTCACTTATAAATACTCACACATCACTCACTCTCACATATCCACGCTTAGTGTAATCTTCATGCTCCATGCAAGATTTAATTTTCATGATGCTTGTACATCCTTCCCTATTAGTATAGTTCTCATCATGCCAAATAAAATACTCTCTCTCTATATATATAATATACTGATCAAGAATCATGCATTTTGCACACTACATTACCAAAAATCATGGATATTGACCAAATTTTATCCCATAACTGGGGGATCACTTTTTATGGGCACTGGTCCGGCAGGTCACAGTTAGCCTAAGAAATATGACTCTCACCTTCCATTCGATAAGTATCTTTAACGTATATCGAACGATTCCCCCTGCCTCGTAACTCTTGATCAAACTCATGATGGGAGGTATCTAAAAGGGAACTCGTTCATGTACGTCGAGTATATCGAATTCACTCTCACATATACTATTCCCACCAGGTATATAGTGCGGCAATTTATGTACACTCAAGTATATTAAATGGCTAATCCAAACTTACCAATTGCCCTCAAAAGCAAGACATATATCGTGGAAGTCATGCCAAGGGGAGAACCTTTCCAGTAACCCAAAAAGTGCATACCCTCATATAGGCAATCAAACCTAGGGCACTCATATTTAGTTTCGCGATTACTACCCGAAACTCTGTCGAAATGATGGGTTGGCATGCCACCCAAATTTTCGCGTGATTTCTTTTTTTTCAAAACGGGACCCTGTCCATGAGCCTATCAACAAGTCAAACCATGTTTTACATATTTTTCAAACCTAGTTTTTCCAGGGTCGGGTCCCGTCCGACATTTCTTTTGCATTTAGGTAAACCTAATACAAGTGAAAACATAATAATAAAATAATAATAATAATAATAACAGCAACAACAACAACAACAACAACAACAACAACAACAATAATAATAATAATAATAATAATAATAATAATAATAATAATAATAATAATAATAATAATAATAATAATAATAATAATAATAATAATAATAATAATGTTGAGACACTTCTCTCATTTTTCCCTCCTTCTTTACCAAAACTGCCAAAAATATTTTTTCCCCTTTTATCAAAATACAAAAAACATTATTCCTCATCGTTTATCAGAATATCAAAAACATTTGTTTTCTTCTTTTCAAAAAATATCAAAAACATTTCCCTCCTTTTTCAATAATAAAAGTTTTCCCTCCTCTCTTTCAAAAATAAATTCGAATCATTTTTCCTCTCTGGTCAATCTCTTACCTCACCCTTGGACTGAGTCCATATTGGCTTCGGTCTTTCGTCGAATCACCCCGAAGCTATGTCAGTTCCTCGATACTTCCTCCGAGTCCAAAATTCACTCTCACTCACTTCCCGTGGAGAACGCCGACCAAGTAACGAATATGAAACTTGATTTGATGGCGGTTCTATTCCAATTTACTTCTAAGATTGACAACCTTCAAACTGAGGTTCATGCGATGTAGCGAAATCGGGTCCCCATCACCGAAGAGCCCAAGTTACTCTTCCCTCATGCTATGGGTCCGCCCTCACCTGAGCCTATTTTGGTCCTGGAAAGAGTATTAGCATGCTCCACATGCCCCTTCTACCAATGGCTAACCTATCAATGACCATTGATCTGGAGGAAGAAGAGTTGAACAAGGTCAAGGAGGACCTTAAGCTATTCACCAAGAAGTTGGGCCAATTTTAAATCTTTAGGAACTACATGTATTACACCCATATGTCTCCTTGCCCTAAAGCAAGGCCACACGAAAAGTTCAATATCCCCAACATTGAGAAGTTCGAGGGCAACAGGCCCCCATTTATGCATCTTCGAAGTTACCATTGATCCATGACTCTCCTAGGTGCCTCCAGGGAAATAATGGCCTATATGTTCCAATAGATTTTGAAGGACAACACTCTTCGTTGGTTCTTATCCATGAAGAATCCAAAATTAGCAGTTAGTAGGATGTTTCCCATGAATTCATGTCACATTATGAGTACAACGAGGAGTTAGAGGTTACACGCCTGATTTAGAACTTCTCAAGAAGAATCACAGGGAAACTGTTAGTAATTTCTTAGCAAGGTGGAGTGAGAAAGAGGACACCATGACCAACTGCCCTTCTGAATAGGAACAAGTTAGTATTATGAAGAAAAACTTCTTACCCCATGTCCGAGTGATGATGGGAGGACAATATTACCCCCACTTTCAATCCCTCCGGTAAGCAAGAGTGGAGATTGAAGAAAGTCTTGCCAAGACAGATGAAGATGCGATTTTCTCAATGCATATGCTATGATATTCCAATCTTAAATTACCAAGTAAAGATGGTCCACAATATATTCCAAATTATAATTTCTTTTTTATTTAGCAATTAAAGTCCACAAATTTTAATTTCTTCAAAAATAAAATTAAGTCAAACAACAAAAAAATATTTGAATTTTTCTTTCAATATCAATTAAACAACATTAATTCAATTCAAGTTAAAATTATGCCAAACAAACTTAAGAATGTATTTTGCCCAATTAATTTTGCCAACTTGAATTAAATTATACTAAAATTACCCAAACTAAAATTAGCACCAAAACAAACCAAAGTTGTGATAAAACCAATTTTTATCTTTTTAAACCTACAGATGCATCTAAGTGAATTTTTGCAGGATAAAAATAAATCACAATCACACTACGCGGCGATGTACGAGGAAAACCCACAACGGGAAAAATCTCGGACGACCCAGCCTACAAGTCCACTATGTATGGTAATTTTACATAAGATACGACAAGAGAAAACTTACAACAATGACTTACCTTTCAAGCCTTGACGGTCCCTCGTTCTTTAACCTCTGCCTATCCAACAACTCCGGAGTCCATCAAAAATTTGGAATCCACTAATGGGGGCTGGCTACCGTCAACCCACACACAGTGCCTTTCACCATATGAGCACGCTTCAGCAAAAACGAACTCCTTTTTGGGTAGAGAAGAAAACCAAACTTTCTCCTTTGATGGGTACAGAAGAACCCAGTGCCAAAAAATCTCTAACCAAAGATATATATATGGAACTTGGATTTAAACTAAGACTTGGGTGTAAATTTTTAATCTTTGAGAAATAAATCTTTAAAGATAATGAACACTCAAAAGGATCTTTTTTGATTAGGAATATTTTCTCTCTATGTCAAAAGAAAACTCCTAAAAGTTCTGAAAAAAAACTGTCCACGTCCCTTTTTAAAATAATTGGAGAAAGTGGGAAGTTTTTAGAGAAAAATGTCAAAACTGACAGAATGTCATTCGAAAGTCATTCGAATGATCCTATTCAAACGATATTACTAATGAGATTTCAAAAACATTTTTGTTCGAACCAAACTTCTAACGGTAAAACAGGTGATATTTCAAAAAATGTCGTTAGAAGTTCGTTTGAATGGCCTGGCAAACTCGTTCGAACGAGATGCCCAGTTCGTTCGAAACGACTTTACAGAAAATCTCAATTTTCATTTTAAGCCCAAAACTTTTAGAAAAAAAAATTAAAATGATTTTCTGATAAAACTAAAAAGTCATTTTGACAAAATCATATAAAAAAACACCCACTAAAATTATCCAAGACTCTCTTTATATATTAAATGCATTCATACATTTTTGATACCTTGGAATCCAAATGTTAATGACGCAAAACTTGGCATGTAAACCGAAGAGGATGAAATATTCAGTATGCTTGGCCCCTACGTCTTCAACTAACTAGTCATAGTCTTCAAAGGATACAACACACAACTATCCTACGACTTAATTAGTTTTTTCAGGAATTAAGCCAACACTACAAATGACTCGATTATAAATTTTCCCTTACAAATCTCCCCCTTTGGCTATTCTGAGATAAAACCCAAAATAAAAACTTCTATGGGCCGTTAAGGTTTTCTAAAGGACACAGACCCGCCCAAAAATAAAAAATAAGAACACTTGACACAACACATGGGATGAAATGCTTTGCCGCTTTAAACAATGCCTCTAAAGATGAAATCCTACACACTTAAACAAACCATTAAATTCATAGGGATTACAACAAGATAAATGACATAATTAAATTACTATACTCCCGCTTAATATATCTAACAATGATATTCCTAGAAAGACGTCTCCCCTTAAGTTGTATCTCCTCTAATTTCAAAGGATTAGATACCATTTCTCCCCCTTTTGTTCAGGAATAGACAAAGGATAAAGAATCATAAAATAACTTATTTCTCCCCAATTAAATAAAAATCTCCATCTAAACAAAACAAGGGATAAGAAAAATGGAAAAACATGTTTATCATGCAATGGTGTAAATAGTGACAAAAACAATAACGCATATTGGCAATAATGAAAATCAACTAATACACAAAACAACAATAGATACCAACAACGATGAAAAAAAAAATGATACTAACTAAAATGTACTAAAGATAAGCATGTGATATTAAGCAAACGTCGTAACAAGATGGATACTAATTGGAACAGGATGCATACATGGATTAGATGCTAAGGCAAAGACTCAAAATAAATAAATACCATACATATATATACACAAATATACCAATATGTCACACGCATATATACATAGGTATTAAACACCACACAAGACATAAAATACATTAAGCCCTCCACACTCATATGGAAGAAATGTGTCTAAATATATGTGGTAAACAAAAGTGAAGGGGTGTGAACTAGAGGCTAAAGGAATATAGACCCAATCACCTAAACATGTTCACGGAGTTCTTATTTGATTGTAAAACTTTATCAAACTTAAATATAGCCTCATCTGACAATATAAAGTGAACTCAATGAATAAACATACACAATGCACACAAGCCTAGAATTTTGATAATTCTACAAACCAGTAGAATCATGAAAAAAATAGCATAACTAGGATACATTGTCATTGTGAAAACCCGTTAATATATCCAACCAAACTTCCTAGTTAATATTGTTTTCCTTTTTATTTTCTTTATGAACATACCGAATAAACAAGGAAGGCCTTGGATAATTTATGCCACATTTTTTTTTGGCCAAATTGCAATGGTGGTTTTTCACATAAAGTAATTTTGTCTTTCACAACCTGATTCCACTGATAAACAACACCGGATAAATATTTTTCTATTTTTTTAAATCCGAGAAGAGATTATTACATGGACAAATCCTCCATAGTCATAACAACATATAGATGATTAATTGATAGGAGAGCATCTCACTTAGCTTAAATATACATGTGAAATTAAATTTCAAATGAGCTCGTGCATGTGTGAATCGAGGCATATAAAAATAAAACTCATTAAGCAAGTTAAACTCAAATTACTCCATGCAATCATGCTAAAGAACACTTTACGGATTGAAAATCTTAACCAAAAGTTCTAGCCACATGGAAGCGGGAATGATATTGGATTCAAACACATGTGTATGCCACATAAAATGTGGAAGACTAAAATACACACAAAAATATCTTTTGGAGTTTTTCAGAAATTTTAAGCAAACAAAAATTCAACGTAAAAGAAAAAAAACAAAAATCTTTTTGTATTTTTCAATTAGACATAATAAATAAAATACAAAAGATGCACAAGTCATAATTCTAGCAATACATATATGATGAAGCAAGGACTAGAAAATGACAAACAAACGTACAATTAGAAACAATCTATCATGAAGCATAAAAACTAGTGTATCCAAATAAAGATAACACATTCAACCTTTAGAGTTATCAAGGGAGGTATCACGTGCAAGAAAATGAGAATAAAAAATCTCATCTTGTAAAGTTGCCAAATCGGATCTCCTAACCCAAACTAGTGAAGGGTAACGCTCTTGGGATTTAGTGACCTTGGTGACTTTACCCTTGGATTTACTATGACCATTTTGAAGATCAAAACAAAACTTCCTAAGGTTACCCTTTCGACCACAATGTGTACAACTAAAGACCCGGCAAAAAGTAGTACCTAAGGATTGACCTTTTAAATTGTTCCTAGAGGATTACCTCAAACACGTGGTTTTGGCTTTATTGTTTGAAGCATTTTGAGTATCAAAGATAATACCACACTTGTCATTTTTATTTGAATGCTTCCTAAGATTTTATCTAATTTTTCCGACATACACTCCAAATGAAATTTGACCTGAATTGAGTCTTTTAATTTTTCTTCAAGTTGCACTATTCAATACTCAAGTAAGCGCCTACTCTCTTCAAACTGAATAAGATCTTTTTTCATAGCCTCCATTAATCCTCTAAGTCTATCTCTCTCACCTTTAATATACTCAATCTTCTCACGAAGAGATCTCTCACGTGCCGTAAGATCTTCTACTAAAACACTCGTCTTATTTTCTTTGGCGCATTCTCTCAAACAATCTTCTAACTTCAAGTTTTCCCTTTTTAATTTTATCGGTTCAACATACAACTCTCGAAAGTCTACTTGAAGTTCACTCTCCTCCTCCTCCTATTCTTCATCCTAACTCTCACTTTTGAATCCACTCTCTATACCATCAAACTCATGGGATTCATAAACAATGGCCTTAGAAGTGTCATGTAAAGGAATATCTTCATGGGAAGATTCACTATCAATTCTCACATGACTTTCCATGAACGCAATAAAGTTACGCTCAATGGGGAAATCGGGTCCCTTTTTCTTTTCACTATCACTAAGGTTGGCATTATATGAAATTGGTAGCTTATCCTCCCTCCTTAGTTTAGTTGGACACTCGAATGCCCTATGGCTGTAAGCCTCACAACCATAACACCTATTTGACTCGTCCCTATTAAGATCTTCATTTCAATTTTTAGAGAATTTTTTATCTTTACTATACTTAGACTTCTCAAATTTCTTATAATCATTCTTAAGTTTATCTTTATTAGTCTTAATAAATTTTCTAAACTTCCTAGCAAACAAAGCCGTATGTTTCGAGTCAGTCTCAAACTCATCATCCGAAACTGAGTTTCCTACTTATGGTCTTTCAAGGCTATGCCCTTATCTTTATTCTTCTCATCCTTGGAGGAAACATGTCAAGTTCATAGGTTTGTAAGTCACCTATGAGCTCTTCGAGTTTCATGGAGTTTAAAGTTTTTGAAGAATTTAAGACGGTCACCTTATCATTAAATCTCTTGGGTAATGACCTTAAAATTTTCTTTATACCACAGTTGTTGGGTATCTTTTCTCTCAAGTTATAAGATGAACTAACAATATCAAACAATCTCGCATAGCGCTCATCAGAAGTCTCACTTTCTATCATTCTAATGGATCGAATTCAGTGGTCAAGTTTTGGAGTTTTGAAGCTTTCATGACACTAGTTCCCTTATGAGTGAGTTGGATAATATCCCATGACTCCTTAGACATTTCACACGTCATAATTCGGCGGAACACATCCGGTGTGACCACACTAAAAAGGGCATTTAAACCATGGGAATTAAAATTAACTAACTTAAGCTCAGTATCACTCCATCTCTCAACAAGTTTAGGTACACGAACCTCTCCTTCTAGGCATGTTGGTGGGGTAAAACCTTTAACTACTGAAAGAGAAACCCGCTCATCGAAGGACTTTAGTGCCGACGTCATATGCGCTTTCCATTACGCGCAGTTGGAACCATAAAAATAAGAAATTTTGCAAATGGTATATTTTCCATTTTTTAAGAGAAATTAAACAAAGGATCTTAACACAATAATTTAGCGTTCCCGCTCTTACACCAATCTAAAGATGCGATTCCCAATTTTAAATTACCAAGTAAAGATTGTCCACAATATATTCAAAATTATAATTTCTTTTTTATTTAGCAATTAAAGTCCACAAATTTTAATTTCTTCAAAATTAAAATTGAGTCAAACAACAATTTTTTTTTTGAAATTTTCTTTTAATCTCAATTAAACAACATTATTTCAATTAAAATTAAAATTATGCCAAACAAACTTAAGCATGTAGTTTGCCAAATTAATTTTTCAACCTGGAATTAAATTAAACTAAAATTAGTACCAAAATAAACCAAAGTTGTATTTTAACTAATTTTTATACACATGCATCTAAGTTAATTTTTGCAAGATAAAAATAAATCACAATCACACTATGCGACGATGTACGAGGAAAACCCACAACGGGAAAAATCTCCTGCGGACAAACTTACAAGTCCACTAAGAATGGTATTTTTACAGAAGACACGACAAGAGAAAACTTACAACAACAACTTGCCTTTCGATCCTTGATGTTCCCTCGTTCTTCAACCTCCGCCTAGTCAATAACTTCGATGTCCACTAAAATCTTGAAATCCACCAATGGGGCACCGTTAACCCACACACGGTGCCTTTCATCGTATGAGCACGCCGCAGTAACAACAAACTCCTTTTGGGGTAAAGAAGAAACCAAAACTTTCTCCTTTGATGGGTAGAGAAGAAACTGGTACCCAACAATCTTCAAGCATATATATATATATGGATCTTGGATTTAAACTAAGAGTTGGATGTAAACTTGTGTTCTTTGACAAATAAATCTTTAAAGACGATGAACACTGAAAACGAACTTTTTGGATTAGGAATATTTTCTCTCTAAGTAAAAATAATACTCTCAAAAGTTGTGATAAAAAAACCGTCCACGTCCCTTTTCAAAAGTAATGGAGAAAGTGGGAAGTTTTTAGAGAAAACTATCAAAATTGACGAAATGTCGTTCGGACGACATTTGAAAGTCATTCGAACGACATTTGAAAGTCGTTCGAACAACCCTTTTCAAACGAGATTACTAACGAGATTTCAGAAACATTTTCGTTCGAACCAAACTTCTAACAAGAAAATAGATGATATCTAAAAAATGCCATTACAACGACCTGGAAAAATCGTTCGAACAAGATGCCTAGTTCGTTCGAATGATTTTACTGAAAATCCTATTTTTCATTTTAAGCCCAAAACTTTTGTAAAAAATATTTAAAATGTTTTTCTGATAAAACTAAAAAGTCATTTTGACAAAAGAATATAAAAGAACACCCACTAAAATTATCCACGACTCTCTCTATATAATAAATGCATTCATAGCTTTTTGAGACCTTGGAATCTAAATGTTGATGACATAAAATTTGGCACGTAAATAGATAAGGATGAAATCTTCACTATGCTAGGACGCTACGTCTTCACCTAAATAGTTATAGGATTGAAAGGATACAACACACAACTATCCTATGACTTAACTAGTTTTGTCCGAAATTAAGCCAACAGTATAAATGACTCGATTGGAAATTTGCCCTTACAACAGAAGTTGAGCCAAAGAAATTATCTGGACAGTTCACCCCTAGAAAGTATGAAAAGACTGCTTATACCATAGTCTCGGCCATCAACCATATTTCACAGCCTACCGCTTCATGGGCACTAGAAAGCCGTACTAACCCAGTCAGAAAAGAATACACCGAGCTCATGTTCCCCTCTTCAAACTCTACCAATCCCTATTGAGCCAAAATCTCATCAAGGCATTGGACCCTCATTCATTACCAAACCAACTTCCCAAAAAATTCAATCCCGACTCTCATTGTGATTTTCACCAAACTTCCATCCATACCACCGATGAGTTCTTCTAGTTTTGATATATAATCGAAGGTCTAATTGATCGTGGTGTTATCGCTTCGCCAAACACTACTCATAGTCCACTTCCAAACTATACAAATGCCATCTTCCTAGAAATTGATCTAGAATTTGATCCATCTACCCAGATTATAGCCAATAAATCACCCATTATACCTGTATATTCACCCATACCCCTTAAAGTTTGCCCATATTTTCTCTTGCACCCTACCTATTTTGCCAACCAGACCTTGTCACTTCTTATAAGAGCATATATTACCTTTCGTACCCACTCTGGAGGAAAGGATATGGAATTTCCAGTGGTACTAAACCTTCTCCTAGATTTTGGGTTGAAATTTCCTTCAGAAATGACCATTGACTACCAAAAATTTAGGGTACTATTCATGAAAGATCGGAGGTGGGCTCGCGAGTTAGATAATTTGGTAGTACCCGTTGATGAAGTCAACTTAGATGGTTTTTTCTAGATTATGGAAGACTTATTATGACAAATCGATGAAATTTGCATGTTCAAGCTACTAGACGCTTTAAAATTATAAGGGTGCTTGGTCCCTTCGCTTCTGCATCTCCCCATTGAGTGGGAGGATCTATACGAAGATGACATTGAGGTTGTAGAATGAATTGACTTCTTATGGAAGGATGACATCATTACCATCGGGTGGAGGGACTGATTCGATAGTTCATATGAAGAGCAAAGCCTAAAAAAGACTAGCCCATTAGTCAGTATATGTGGAATGATATCATTTGAAGATTTTCTCGACGAGATCAACAAAGTGGTCAAAAAACCCGAGATAGATGAAGAAACAGAGTTTTTATTCCCCTTTTATGTGAACCATATGACTAGATGTGGGAGGCATTACAAGATTCTGAACCCTCAATCAACAACGACCGATAAGTAAAAAGGTGTTGAGAAACTCCCAATTTCGAAAATGACCCCCTCGAGGAGAGAAAGATTCTCAATCAATTAAAGAAAACACTTGATAACATTACTCTGTGGGGACTCTTTATATGTTTCTAACTGCACCAAAATGCCTTGATTAAACTATTTAACAGGCCTATAGTCCCTCCTTCTACAACTCTGGAAGAATCCATGAACTTGGTCGGGACTTTAACCTTTACTAGAATACTCTCCTTATCAGAGGAAGAAATCCTTATGTTTGTTTAAATCTCACGTATGCTCTCAATATCTCTGCCAAAGTAGTGGGAAAGATAGTCCCACTTTCACTCATTGATAATAATTTGGCACTTAATGTTTGTCTACTAAAAACCCACAACTACTTGGGATTGAAAGTTAGCGACATTGCTACAATTTTTGCCATGGTGCATGCTTATGACAATACTCGTCGGGAAGGGATGGGATCCATAAAGCTTAAAATAGGGTTGGGCCTATAAATCCCATTTTTAAATTCTAAGCCATCAATATAACAAATTGCTTTAAGATATTGCTCGGTTGACCATGTCTTCACAACATCAAGGGGGTATCTTCCTCTCTCCATTAGAAATCGAAGTTCTTTGCTAAGGGGGAAGTCATCACCAACTTGGGCGATGATGATAACGCTGAGAATGCAATCACCAGTAATACGATTCTTGAGATACAAAACGGGGTGAATGATATGATTTTATTAGGTTCTGAGTTGAACCACTTTCGCTCCCAGTAGGGGATGATTTCAAAGATAGAGCGTGTACAGAGCATATCCCTTACGACAATGCCAATGTGATACATATGTTCAAAAATATACACTTCATGAACGGACTAGGGTTGGGACAACGATAATAGGGAATACTGGAACCCATAGTGTTGAAGAAGGCCTTTCCTCCATATGGCCCCGGTTATTAACCATCATCAAAGGAACTCAGAATGCTTCATTAACCTCAGTTCAAGAGAATGTTAAAAAGTACTAAGACTTTCTCAGGGTATTCCTTGGATGGGATATTCAGAAAAGAGGGTGAAGATTTTCTCTTTTATGGCTTTCCCAAACCGTGGTTATGATCATATGGATAAGAAGATGAATCCAAGAATGGATTTGTTTTTCCAAGATAGATACTCATGGGCCGAAAGTTCCCATAATCATGTGCATACTATTGTGGAGAAGACTACAGCTATTGGCGAAGATTTCGAGAAAAGTGAATCTGAGGATTTGTTCAACTTAAAGACATTAGGGATGACACTCTGCATGATCCACTCAAATATTACATCATCAGATCCATCCATCCTGATCAAAGCTGTTGATGCACCCCTCCTCAACGGGAATATTATACCAGTTCCACCTGCTGAAATGCAACTCAACCGAGATATTTATCCTATTTCTTCTTTTTATTGTTCCTCCTTGTTATGAACACAATGTAACTGAGACCTCCTTTGATGATGTTCTCAACGCTATTTTTTCCCAAAATGATGATTTTGTGTATCTTGTTGTGCCCTATATTAATTGTCTTGATTCTAATAAAACTATTGATGTTGATGATGTTAAAAATGAATAATTTTGAACTGATCTTAATAAGGTTAATAACAAACAACATAACCTCGTTCAAGTTAATGTAGATGAAGCTGTTATTATTAATCTAGGTTCTAGTAGCCAACTACACAAAATTAGGATAGGGTCAACCCTTGACGAGCATGATCATGCACAACTCGAAGAACTACTGAAGGAATTTGTCGACGTCTTCACATGGTCCTACAACCACATGCCCAGTATTGATCCCGAAATAGCTCAGCACGAGATTCCAACGCTCCTCGAATGTAAACCAGTCAAATAGAAACTATGAAAGTTTCACACCGAATGGCCGCTCAAGGTTAAGGAAGAAGTGATCAAAAAATTGAACGTAGGCTTTATTCAAGTGATCGAATATCCCATATAGCTAATTGACATTATGCCCGTGCCAAAATTAGGAGGAAAGGTTCGCATGTGCATTGATTATCGAGATTTGAACAACGCCTCTCCAAAGGATCATTATCCACTACCCAATATCGACATTGTCTTAGATAACACGATCAGTCACGCTCTTAAGTCATTCATTTATGGGTTTACTGGATACAATCCGAAGAAGATGAACCTTAATCGTTAAGAAAAAACTACATTCATCACCACTCGGGGAACCTTTTGTTACACAGTTATATCGTTTGGTCTAAAAATGCAGGGGCTACCTACCAAAGGTCTGACATAACCATCCTGCATGATCTGATAGACAAAGAAGTCGAGGTCTATGTAGATGATATGATTATCAAGTCTAAAACTTGAAAAGGTCATGTTCATGCTCTCCAAAAGTTATTTGAACGACTGCGGTGATACCAGATGCGACTTAGCCCGTAGGAATGTGTTTTTGCCATTAACAGAGGAATGTTTTTAGGATTTATCGTTAGCGAGAAGGGAATTGAAGTTGATCCTGCCAAACTAAAAGCCATACTCGAAATGCCACCACCTCGAACGGAGAACTAAGTTCGGGTATTCCCAGAAAAATTATAGTATATTAGTCGGTTCATTAGCATGTTGACTCCCATTTATGAACCCATCTTCAAACCCCTCAGTAAGGATTCCACCAAAGTATGGAATGAAGTCAGTCAGGAAGCCTTCAATCGAATGAATTAGTAACTAAACCGAGCTTCGGTACTTATGCCACCACAACCTAGTCTACCTCTACTCGCTTTTTACTTTATCCTCCATGGTTGACATGCCTAAGGGAATAACGATGTCCCCCCTCCTAGTCGAAAACCAAGATAAACCAACCCACTGCTACCACATCAAGCTCATCACAAAAGAAGATCCTGATACAGCCGAGTTCTGGAACTATGACATTTGGCGCCTCCTGAACAATGGTAGGTACCCCCAAGATGATAACAAGAAAGATTGATCAACCCTCTACAAGCTGGGTGCCTAGTACATTGTAAGGACATTGTCTGTCACATTTAATTATGTCGTATACCACTACAAGTCAACAAAGAATCGAGGATGCTGACATCTAAAAACTTCGAATTCAAATTAGAAGAGCACTTCAACATTCAAACATCGTCGAGATAATTTTGTCTGACGATATTAAGGTCTGCTGAGTATGGATATTTGCTGAAATAGAACTGAGTGTTCTTGTGGAGCTGCTGACGTTGTTCCATTGCTGATAACGCCGACCGACACCTGCGGTTATTCGCGTGTCAAAATATTTCATTGTAATCCGTGTAAGTTGTGAATTACAAAATTATAGTGAAATAAATGGTTTTGCCCTTCGGAGATTTTTTCCTCATTTGTGACTGTCTTATATGCTTAGATTAATTTTTTTATTAATCTCATTTATTTGCAAGAGTTAAAAATTGTTGGCTGTGGAATTGGAATTTAATTAAATAATTAATTCACTTGAACACATGCGCACTCTCAAATTGGTATCAGCGCCAATTACACAATTATACCGTGTAATTTTTCGCAAAATTTTTTAAGATATCAATTTTCCGAAAAATTGAATTTTGAAAAAGGGAGTGCTCAAAATGGAGAAATTATATAAGAAAATGCCATTTTTTGATGGGACTAATTATTCAGACTGGTAAGCCCGTATGAAATCATCTCTAAAAGCCATAAATGAAAGAGTTTGGATTTTGGTTGAAAGAGGGTGGATACCTCCCTCCATAACCGTTATTAACGTGACCCATTTAAAACCTATGACTGAATGGACTGAGGATGAATTTGAATGATCGACTTTTAACTCTAAAGGGCTAATTGTTTTTTATGGATCCGTCACACCTAACGAGTTCCGGTGGATAATGACATGCACCACGTCGAAAGAGGCATGGGATGTTTTTTAACTTAGTCATGAAGGAACTAATGTTGTGAAAAAATCAAAATTTCAAAACTTAACAACTCAATTTGAAACTATCATCATGCTTGAGTCTGAATGTTTTGATGAATTTTATGCTAGATTATCTGATATTGTAAAAACTAGCTTTAATCTTGGTGAACACATTCCTAATGCACGAGTTGTTCAAAATATTCTAAGACCACTACCTAAGCGTTTTATCCATAAAGTAACTGTGCTAAATTATATGGGTAATTTAAACAAGCTTAAATTAGAGGAATTGGTTAAAGACTTACAAACCTTTGAAATTGACATGTTTCCTAAGTTTGTTAAACCAAAAGATAAAGGAATTTACTTAAAGCCCAGACTATAAAGGGTGAGGTTTTTTTTAAAAGAAAAGAGGCGTGTAAACAGAGAGAGATAGAAACATTTGATTCTGAGGGAGAATTTGATTTAAACAACTTGGTTCTTCTTGCCAAAAATTTAAAAATATTTCTCAAATATAAAAAAGGCAATTTTAAAGATAAAAAGAATTTTGAGAAAAATAAATATGGCAACAAAGAAGAAAAAGATAAAAAGGAAACCCCCAAGAGAGATGAAGAGAGATGCTATGAATGCGACGATAAAGGACATAAGGCTTTTGAGTGTGACACTAGGTTGAAGCATCAAGGCAAGGTTAAAGATGTCCTAAATGCCACATTGAGTGACGACAACGAGGTCGAGTTGGTGGATTCTGGAGATGAATCACCGCATGAATGCAACTTCACCGCATTCATGGCTAGTCATGGAGGTTCTCTTACTACATCTCACGACGATGATGATGCCACCTCACATGGACACCATGATAGTAATGAGAGTGAGGAAGAGGATGATGGAAGTGAGAGAGAGAGTGATCTTATATGCGCCTACGCAAATTTATATGCCGAATCATTTAAAACCAAAAAGCGTAACAAAGAAATAGTTCTTAGGATCATCGCCGTTGAAAATGAATTAGGAGAAACTAGAGAGAGAGAGTCATCATTTAGCACTTCCTTGAGAGAGAGAGAGAGAGAGAGTTAGTTTATGATGAGAGAGATAAAAGTTTTGAGAAAGAAAATAGGGACTTGACTAAACAAGTGGCTAATCTGACGAGAGACCTATGTGCATCCGAAGAGGCTCAAAATATTCTGGAAGCCCTTGTTGCCCAGCTCACTCATGACCTTGAGAGAGCACGAGAAGTCAAGGTTCAAATCAAGTATAGATCTGGTAAGATGGGAAAGATTCTCTTCGCCCTCGCCTTGGGATTTGGTGAAAGACCAGGAATTGGTTTTGATGGTGCTTCCACCTCTCAGATTGCACGTGGACCATCCCCTAAGTTTACGACTACTCCATATGTCTGCCCATCAAAGCCTAAAAGAAGAGTTCAGCTGAGAAAAGAAAACCAAGGTCTGCTAAAACTGTGTTCTTTTGTACGTATTGCAAAAGAAAAGGAAACCTGAGAGAGTATTGCTATAGTTTGGGTCGGACTTCACGTACATATGCTCCACCACATCGTATTGATGATTTTACCATTCTGAGAGAGCGTTTTGAGTTTTTATCCACCACATCATAGAGTTCGATGGAGGAATTTCGACGGATATCTTTGCCGTCAGTGAATGCTTCCCAAATCCTGGCTAGAAACAACAACAATAAGGGTAAACAAAAGGTTACCACTTCTTAGGTACCTAAGAAATAAGTAAAAGACCTTGTTGTTCATATTTCTCTCAAAGCACAAAATACCTCCCAATGATATTTTGACAGTGGTTGCTCCAGGCACATGGCTGGTGATGTATCCTTTTTAACCTCCCTCGAGGATCGAAAGGAAGGCAAGGTCACATTTGGAGATGGGAGAAAATCTATCATAGTAGGATGAGGGACTAGAGAGATACCTAGATTTACTAAGCTAGAGAATGTTCTGTACGTGAAAGGTTTGAAAATTAATTTACATAGTATTAGCCAGTTGTGCGACGCTGACTTTACAGTAAAGTTTGACTAAAATGCTTGTAATGGCTATGATCAAGCCGGTAAACTATTATTGCAAGGGGTGAGGGCTGACGATAACTGCTATGGCATTATACCCAAGTCCTCATTTTTCTACAACAGCACCACGAACACTCCTATGGATCTGTGGCATCAACGTCTAGTTCACGTGAACTTTAGAGATTTAGATCGTCTTGTTAAAAAGAACCTAGTACGTGTCTTTCCGTCCCTTGGAAAGCTAACTTTCACAGATTGTGGACCCTGTCAGTTGGGTAAAGAAGTTCATAGTCCCCATAGGAACTTGCATTCCATTACCACCTCTCATGTGCTTGAGCTGATTCACATGGATCTTATGGGTCCTACTCGTACTGAGAGTCTTGGTGGTAAGAGGTATATCCTCGTGATGGTGGATGATTTCTCCAGATATTCGATTATAGGTTTTCTAAGAGAGAAATCCGATGTTGTAGAGTTTTTAACGAACAAGTGCCATGTCTGGCAAAACAAACATGGAGTCACTATTAATAGGATACGTAGTGACAATGGCACGGAATTTACGAAAGCAAAGATAGATCTTTACTGTGATAGCCTTGGAATTAAACATGAATTTTTGTCTATAAGGAATCCTCAGCAAAATGGGATTATTGAGAGGAAGAATCGGACGATTTAGGAAATGTCTAGATCTATGCTTTTGGGTCCTACGGTTGTTAGGAGATTTTGGGCAGAGGCGGTGTCTAGCACGTGCCACGGGGTGAATAAGGTTTACCTCCATTAAAACACACTTAAGACGCCTTATGAATTATGGTTCGGAAAAAAAACCCAACCTAGCATATTTTCTTGTCCTTGGGAGTAAA
The DNA here is from genome assembly GCA_949130495.1 of Sambucus nigra. Lineage (NCBI taxonomy): Eukaryota > Viridiplantae > Streptophyta > Magnoliopsida > Dipsacales > Adoxaceae > Sambucus > Sambucus nigra. Next base: position 401,973,234 of record OX422220.1, read on the forward strand.
TGCTACCTCCTACGGGATAGAGAGCAATTAGGAAAATTTGACTCCCGAAGCGACGAGGGAATTTTTCTTGGATATTCATCAAACATTAGAGAATACCGAGTTTACAACCTGAGCATCTCCAAGGTTATGGAGTCAAGAAATGTCACCGTGCAAGATGATGAACCTCCGGCGTTTGTTGATCCTAGCCTCCAGTGTGAGGATGAGGGCTTTTATGGCTGCGATTTACTTGTCCCTCACATACACCCGGTGGACCCTACTCCTATGTTAGGGGACACATCTACTGGGGTTCACAAGAGTCATGACCCTACCACTATTGTAGGCGATCCCACCTTAGGGGCTTAAGACTTGTGTTCGCCTAGAGAACGTTATTAGTCATTTTTACTACAGGTCCACAATCGAGCCGAAGAATCATAAAGAAGCACTGAATGATGAACATTCGATATTTGCTATATAGGATGAGTTGCTTCAGTTTAAAAATAACAATGTCTGTGAACTTGTCCCCCTACCTAGTAAGACGAATGTGATAGTTACCAGGTGGATTTTCAAGAATAAAATGGATGAAAATGGTACCATAATAAAAAACAAGGCTAGGTTGGTCACTCAAGGCTACACACAGATAGAGGGTGTAGACTTTGGGGAGACATTTGCTCCTACGGCAAGGCTTGAGTTCGTCTGCTTACTCCTCGCCATCGCATGTCATCTGTGCTTCAACCTATATCAGATGGATGTCAAGAGTGACTTTCTCAATGGAATTCTACAGGTGGAGGTTTATGTGGAACAACCGAAAGGGTTTGAACACCCTAAGCACCCGGAGCATGTCTGTTATCTAAAGAAATTCTTGTATGGTTTGAAGCAAGAACCTCGATCTTGCTATGAGCAGTTTACTTACTATCTCTTAGCCCATGGCTTCAAGAGAGGGGGAGTTGATATGACGTTGTTCATCAGGAGAGATAATGGTGCTATTCTGGTTGCCCAGGTCTATGTGGACGACATAGTCTTTGGATCCACGTGCTCCCAGCATGCTCACCACTTTGAGGAGGAGATGAAAAGTGAATTTGAGATAAGCATGGTACATGAGCTTACTTTCTTCCTTAGTCTCTAGGTTCATCAGCTAGAGGATGGGATGTTCCTTTCCCAATCCAAGTATGTTAGAGACCTAGTGAAGTAATTTGGTTTAGACACCACTAAGCATGCACGTACACCTATGAGTACTTCTACAAAGCTTAGTAAAGACACTTCAGGCAAGGACGTAGAGAAAACCTTGTATCGAAGTATGATAGGTAGTCTTCTCCACTTGACTGCCAATCACCCCGACATAGCCTTTAGTGTTCGAGTATGTGCGCGATATCAGCCATCCCCAAAAGAGTCACACTTACACGCTCTAAAACGTATTATCAAATATGTGAGTGGTAATCTCTCCTATGGTATTTGTTATTCCTTTGATACTGATGACCATCTGTCTGCCTATCCGGATGTCGATTGGGCCGGGGATGTAGATTGTTGTAGGATCACTTCTAGTGGGTGTTTCTACTTTGGTTCTTCTCTTATCTCTTGGATGAGCAAGAAGAAAAACTCCATCACTTTGTCCATTACGGAGGTTGAGTACATCGCCGTCGGGAGTTGTTGCACGCAACTCTTGTGGATGAAGAAAAAGTTGGAGGATTATGGGATTTCATAGGACACCATGACCATCTTCTGTGATAACACGAGTGCGATACACATATCTCGTAATCCGGTCCAACATTTGCGCACAAAGCACATCAGGATACGTGAACACTTTATACATCACATAGTTGAGGAGAAAGTCGTATCCCTGAGTTTCGTACCCACTAAGCTTCAGTTAGCCAATATTTTTACGGAACCTTTAGATGCCCTTAGATTCAAGAGTCTTAGGAAGTCTTTAGGGATTTGCATAGTTAACTAAGGGGATGGACTGTGTCTAGTATAGGATGCATTTTTTTCATGCTTAAATAATTCTGCTCCTACTTCTAGTTTGTATCATTTTTGTATATATGTACATTTGGATCTTTTCTTATTTCTTAAAAAATGAAAATACAAGAATATTTTCTTTTATTTGAGAAAACTAGAAAAACTCAAAAAGATTTTTGAAGTTTGTTTTGCTCCTTTTATGAATGAACACTTAGGATGACCAAGCCACAACTTCATGCCGTATCCATGTGACTGTTTGATAGTGATTTGAGACAATATGTTATGTCATTCATGTGATTTACAAAGTTTGGAGTCTTTGAGTTGCTATAGTGTTGCTACCTACATGTTTGACTCACTTTGTCCTTTATTGCACACATGCACGGATTTGGTTAATGTTTGTTCTTGATAAATCACATGTTCGTTACGTATTTTCATCTCAATTATGTCTATTAAAACGAACCAAATGCGATAAAAAAAGATAACAAAAGGTGTGCATGTTTTTACTATTTTGTCGTAAGTTTGTGTGAATTTTATAAACGGTGAAGGGGTACGAAAGTTACACATATATCCTTTGCGATTAAGCCGCCATTTAAATTGGACCTAAAAAATTGAGGAATTTTAATTATCTGGGGTTTAAAGAGGTTTAAAAGAGCCCGAAAATATTGAAAGGCAATAAAAAGAAATACAAGCCAGTAATGGGCCATTAGGTTTATTCGCCAATTCTCCAATATTTGAGAATTTAGATCACCTCGAAAAGAAAATATATATGAGGGAGTTTGGTTGGAGAATTAAAACGGCTTTGCACATCCTTAAAAAATCTTGAAAAAGCATGAAGTTATTTTGGACGTTATTGGTGTGAAAATCATGTTGACTTTGATTTGCTGATTTTGATTTAAGACGATGTCATCTAAATTCAACAATTTTACACCGAAGGACTATTTTTGATGATCATTCGTTAGGAGTACACTTATGAATATTTCACATATGATATGATTGAGTTGATTTTCCTATCGAATTTTTTCACACCCATTCATTCCGTTTCCATGATTTGGTTGTCTTAGTATAAATTCACGGTGTGTGATTTTTGTAACATCATTTTTTATAAAAATTGAAAAATAAAAAATAGTTGGTTTGTTCTATTTACCATGACACCCTAATTTTCTTTATGTGATTTATTCTTTTCCTTGTCTATTTTGGACAAATAAAAAGGGGGAGAACGAATTATGATATTATGGGGGAGTTTCAGTATGGGGGAGATATGATTGTGCTAACATTAATTATGTTTAGTATGGGTGAGATCTGATTGTGCTAACATTAATTATGTTTATATCATTTCAAACTCAATACATCACGAGTTTTTTTTTCTTTATCTCATGTGTGTAGGTACGAATACTTAAGATCAAATTGTTGCACACCCTGATGAGAAAATCTTGGAGTTTTGAAAAATTGATTGTTGAAGTAAAGTTTGAAAGTTTGTAGACTTGTCATTTTATCTTTCCATGTTTGACTTTGGGAGGGTAGATTTGTATAGGTCATTCTTATGATTAATAATTCGGATTTTTTATTTTGTACCAGCATAGACATAAGGGGAGATTTGTAAGGACATTCTTCGCCACATTTAATTATGTCGTATACTGCTACAAGTCAACAAAGAATCGAGGATGATAACATCTACAAACTCCGGATCCGAATTACAAGAGAACTTCAACATTTAAACATCGTCGAGATAATTTTGTTTGAGGATATTAAGATCTGTTGAGTATGGATTTTTGCTGAAATAGAACTGAGTGTTCTTGTGGAGTTGTTGAGGTTCTTCCAATGCTAACGACGTCGACCGATGCCTGCGGGTATTCGTGGGTTAAAATATTTCATTGTAATCTGTGTAAGTTGTGAATTATAAAATTATAGTGAAATAAATGGTTTTGCCCTTCGGGGATTTTTTCCTTATTTGTGACTGCCTTGCATGCTTAGATTAATTTTTTAATCAATCTCGTCTATTTACAAGAGTTAAAAAATTATTGGGTTTTGAATTGGAATTTAAATAAATAATTAATTCATTTGAACGCACACGCACTCTCATACATTGTATATGATAAAGAACTATTCAAGAGAAACTTCAATGGAACTCATCTACACTACATCACATGGGATGACATTGAAGGGGTGATGTAGAAGATCCACAACGGAGAGTGTGAACCCCACATGAATGGACATATGCTCGCCAAGATTATTATCTGACAGGGCTACGATTGGACTACCATGGATCAAGATTACACCGCCTATGTTCTAAGATGTCTTAAATGCAAATAGTTTTTCAATCTCTAGCACTTGCCTCCATGGGAATTATACAATATGACCTTTCCCCGACCATTCTCCACACGGGCATTGATATCATAGGGAAAGTTACAGTCATAACCTCCAATGGGCACGAGTTCATCTTGGTTTCCACTGGTTACTTTAGCAAATGGGTCGAAGTCGAGTCATACGCAGTGCTGCATGCCAAAAAAGTGGCAAAGTTCATTCGAAAGAACATTATCTATTGATATCGGGTCCCGCACGAGCTAGAGCCAAACAATGGGTTATATTTTGAGGCCAAAGTCACATAATTGGTCGACGAGTATGGGATTCAGAGAAACAAATCTTCTATCTATCGACCACAAACCAACGGTGCAGTTAAAGTCGCCAATAAGAACTTAAAAGAAATCATCAGCAAGATGACCAAACGTTATCGAGATTGGGCTGATCGGATCCCTTATTCCCTCTGGGGCTACCACAATTCAGTTTGAGTATTTACTGGGGCTACCCCTTACTCTCTAGTATACGGCATGGACGTAGTCCTACCCGTTAAGATATAAATACCTTCATTGCGCGTCATGATTGAGAGTAAGGTCAACGAAGAAAACTGGCATCGGAGCCGACTTGACGAGTTATCACTCTTGGACAAAAGGAGACTAAAGGCCCTATACCACATATAGGGGTAACATCATTGGATAGAGCGATCATTTGATAAGAGATACAAGGATTGGTGTGTCCAATAATGGGACTTAGCCCTTAAAGAAATTTTAGAACCCATCTGGGGAAAAATTCAAGTCGAACTGGAGTGGCCCCTACATTGTAAAGAAGATCATGTACGATGGAACCATTATGCTCACTAACCTTAAGGGAGAAGACATGCCCCGTCCAGTTAACCTAGACCGTCTCGAGAAATTCTACCCCTAGTCTGAAATCTCGGTGCGCTCTGACTACTCTTAACTCCCTTCTATTATAAAAAAAGAAAAAAAAATTATTCATTTCCCTCTACTCAGAACTACACGGGGCCTGATCCTCAAAAAATCCTTTTCTCTTTTAGAAAATGAAACTCAAAATTTTTTCAAAACCCCCAGAGGTACATAGACAACTCACATGCTTTACATGGGCACGTCCCCTTTTTTTCAGAAAATGATATTCTTTTCTTACCTCTGAGAAAGACATTTCTTTTTATCATTTATATGAACAAAAGGATTATGGATGCCTTAGAAATTGGTATAAATAGTTCAATTGTAAAACTTATCAAGAGGCATAAAAATATAATCAAATTGATTTTTTATCCCATTTTGGGAAATTTTGATACGATTACAGGAAATATCAGCCTAGGGAGTCAAACAACTACCCCCTCTAACCTTATTATCCTAAAAACAAAGCCAAACCAAACTAATCCTAAAACAAACTCACCACACCTCCCCAAATTTATTTACATAACCAAACACATAACCAAACACATAAAGGCTTCGCACCTAACCAACTTCAAAAATTCCATCAACTTCATAAAAGAACCTACTCGCAGCTACCAGAAGATCCAGCCCCATCATCATCTACATCTTGAGGTCCCCAAACTTATCATGTCTGGATTGTATGCCAAAGATGCTCCATAAAGAAGTAAGCCCAAACCAGCCTAGGGAAAAACACTAGGCCTCCCTCCATGGTGTCAAACATGGCAAATCATCTATGGTCGATCTCTTTGGCTAACATCTTAGTCACCACCCTCCTCCACATCCATTTCATGTAAAACCCAGAATCATGCCATACACTTTCAATAGAATGGGAAGGACATGTCGACGACCGATGACACTCCAATAAAGAGCCCAATTGCATGTGCATGCCTTCCATCAAATCCTAACCCATGTAATGATGCATATATGAGTACCAGATACTCCACACATTTCTGTGATAGCACAAGTATAGGTGCAGTGGTGATCTTATCCTTAAGCTCCTCAAAAGCTCTCTGGCAGTCTGTACATTAAATAAAGTGTACCCCCTTACAAGTGAGATGATTCAATCTCACAATCTTTGAAAACATTCAAATAAACCTCATGTAGTAACTTTCCAAATCCAAGAAAATCCGAACCTCAGTAGGGTTAGTGGGTTGTCCCCACTCTATGAAATCCAAAACTTTTCTATGATCCCTCAAAATCTCAATTACGGTAGTAGAATGGCCCAAGAAATGTACCTCCCGAAGCTAAAACACACACTTAGAGAACTTTGTGTACATATTATATTCCTATAATGTTTGTAAAACCAATTGTAAATGTTATAAATTCTCCTCTTTTGATCGCAAGTATATCAAAATGTGGTACATAAACATAATTACAAACTAGTCTAGAAATACTGGAAATACCCTATTAATTATATCCATGAACATTGTTGGAGATTTTATCATCTCAAATGGCATGACATGTAACTCTTATGGACCATATCACATCATAAAATTCATCTTTGGAATGTCCTCTAGAATTTGTAATTGGTGATACCCAGAGCACAAGTCAATCTTGTAAAATTATAATGAGCACCTCAAATGTTCAAATAAATCATCAATATGCGACAATGGATACTTATTCCGAGTCATGACTTAATTCAACTCCATATAGTATATACATAATCTAATTCGACCATCTCTACTCTTTACAATCAAGACTTGTAAAACCTAATTTTGCAAAACTAATAAATAATCAAAAAATTTGAAAATTCACATTACATAAAGTTTTTGCTATTGTAAACTTGGGTTGAGATAAGCTCAAAACTATAAAAATAATTATTCTTGGGAAACTAACATTTAAAAAATTGAATCGATCCGAAATGATTTTGGATTGATCCGGAGGACTTGACAGTAGCAGTTTAGTTTATATTTTATGTTGTCAAGGTTTCATCAGTTTAGGGTCTTAATTGTGGTGATTTCCCACAGTGTTGGACCATGCTTCTTTCAGCTTTTGGATACCATAGACTTGGGAGGACTCCCCTAAAGGGTTAGGAACATTTAATGTGGGTTGCAGGGTCATTAAAGATGGTTTAAAAAGGGTCACCAACCCCATTACCTCCATTTATGTAGAAAATATTTTTTTATTTAGGGGAAATTCAAATTTATTATTCTCTCTACTTTGTTTGTTCATTTAGAAGCTTCATTTTCCTCCTAATATTCATAAAAACTATAGTATATTTCCATCTTCCATTTGCAAGTATTTAAGAGTGTTGTAGAAGAAGGTTATTTGGTGTAGAAGTGGATTATTAAAAGAATACATTTCCAAAATGTTAGAGCTTGTTGGGAGATTATTCATCATCTTCTTCGAAGTTTAATTATCATCTTAACAGGTAGGGGCTCTACATTATATTTTCAAGTTCAAATACAAGCATATTATATATAATTATATATGTATTATTCACATGATTGTGTATGTTTTTTATCACTACTTATGAATATATGTTGAAGAAAATGTGATAAACAAATTTAATTAGAGATAAAGGTTGAAAGAAGGTTAAATTTCATAATGTTTAAGCAATTATTTCTTGAACAAATCATGTCAAACTTGTTGATTTGATGATAAATGTTATATTGAACTTGTTGAAGAATTACTAAAATGGAGTTAAATTGCTTCTTAAGCTTCATAAACTACCTTTTATTGCTCTGTTAGAGCCAAAAGTGGCTGCTCAAAAAATTGAAATCTATAAATTTAAATGGGGATTTGAAGGAGGTTGTTCCAATAACAGTGGAAAAATCTGGTTATTCTGGAGATATAACATTTCTGTTAAGGTGTGTGTGGATCATCCTCAACACTTAACTATTCAGTTGGACCATCCAGCTTTGAAATCTCCTATTGTCCTGACCATCATTTATGTTAAGTGCTCTGTAGAAGAAAGAAAAGACTTATGGCATCAGTTGCTGGAGGTGTCAAATAAATTTGTAGATTTTCCTCATTTAGTTATTGGTGATTTTAATGTTGTTTCTTCACAAGCTGAAAAGGTAGGGGGTAATGACATAAATTTCCAGGCTGTTAATGATTTCAATGAAGCTATAGATGAATGTGGCCTGAGAGACTTGGGTTATTATGGCTCTAGATTCACCTGGATCAATAATAGAAAGAAGGAGGATCTGATTATGGCTAGATTGGATAGGTGTCTTTATAATTCTTCTTGGGAAGCTTCTTTCCCAAACTCTAGAATTACACACCTCAATAAAGCTTCTTCAGATCATGCCCCTCTTCTTTTATCTGTGAAAACTGCTATGGATACCTGTCCTAGACCTTTCAAGTTTCAAACAATGTGGTGCTCTCACTCAACTTTCATAGATACAGTTAAAAAATCTTGGGATGCAGATTGTCAGGGTTCAGATATGAGGAAATTTTCTCTTAAACTCAGAAGGCTTAAAGAGGATTTGAAGAGTTGGAACAAAGAGGTCTTTAAAGATATTTTTCAATCCCTGAGGAATCTTGAGGATGAAGTTGCTCATCTTGAGATTAATTATGAAATGGACAAGTCAGATTCTAATAGAACAATACTGAGTCAAGCTCAAGCAAAGTTGCTGGAAGCTATTAAAGTGGAAGAAGAATATTGGAGGCAGAAGTCCTCTATTAAATGGCTGAAATTGGGAGATGCCAACACAAAGTTTTTTCATGCTACTGCGAAGGCCAAGCAACAGATTCTTCATATTCATTCTTTAAAATCAAATGATGGTCAGTTTATTGAGGATCCTCAAGAGCTGCAGACTCATATAGTTGATTTTTTCAAAAATCTTTGGTCTCCTGCTTCTCCAGTTCAAATGCATGATGTAACTGAGTTTATTCCTTCATTGATATCTGCTGAGATGAATGCTTCTCTTGAAGAGTTCCTTTCTGAATTGGAGATTTTCACAGCCATATCAGACCTTAGCGAGGAAGCAGCTCCTGGACCTAATGGCTTTGGTGGATCTTTTTACAAAAAGTGTTGGCCAATAATTAAAACTGACTTTATATCTGCTATCTCTTCTTTCTTTGCAGGTACATCTATTCCTCAAAGTTGGTCAAGCACTTCTATTGCCCTTATTCCTAAAGTCAAGTGTCCAAAGTCCTGTGCTGAGCTAAGACCTATTAGTTTATGCAATTTCTCAATGAAGATCATCTCTAAAGTGCTTTCAAACAGATTGGCTAGAGTCCTTCCTTTTATCATCTCTTCTAACCAAAGTGGATTTATTCAAGGGAGAGCTATCCAAGACAATATTCTTCTAGCCAAAGAGATGGTGGAAAAATTAAACAAAAAGGTTCATGGAGGTAATGTTATTATTAAACTGGACATGGAAAAAGCTTATGATAGAGTCAATTGGGGGTTTCTCATTTCAGTGCTCAGGGGCTTTGGTTTTGGGGAAAGATGGATTGATTTTATTTGGAGGATTATATCCTCTAATTGGTTCTCTATTCTTTTCAATGGGCAAAGTTGTGGTTTCTTCAAATCCACTAGAGGATTGAGGCAGGGGGATCCAATTTCTCCAGGTCTTTTTATAATTGCAGTAGATTTCTTGAGCAGAGGGCTGAATGTGCTTATGGAGAAAAGGAAAATTTCTCCTTTCTACTTACCTAGTGGCAGTCCCTTAATTTCTCATTTATCCTTTGCTGATGATCTTATGATATTCTGTAGAGGGGACAAAAAAAGCTTAAGGAATGTTATGGGATTTCTTGCTTATTATTCATCTATATCTGATCAGAATGTCAATTTCAATAAGAGTAGCTTCTCAGTTGATTCCAAGTTCTCTTCTCAGTTCAAATCCAAAGTTGCTGATTGTACTTGTCTGAAGTTTAAAGACCTTCCTATTAAATATCTAGGTTGCCCTATATTTAAAGGTAGAAACAAACTTAAATATTATGACAGCTTGCTTCATACTTTGAGATCTAAATTGGCAGGTTGGCAGTCAAAATTTTTGACTACAGGGGGCAGATTGATTCTTTTAAAACATGTTCTATCATCTATCCCTCTTTTCTTATTGGCTTCTATATCCCCTCCAAAAACCATCTTCACCAGAATTCATAATCTTTTCAATAAGTTTTTCTGGGGTGGTTCTTTTGCTATGGGCTGGAAGTTCCAATGGAAAAAATGGGAAGTGTTATGCAGAGATACTCATGCAGGAGGAATGGGATTCAAGAATTTTAATAGCATTTCTAAAGCTTCATCCATGAGGCTTTTTTGGAAGCTCAAGACAGAGAAATCTCTCTGGTCATCTTTTATGGCCAACAAGTACAAGAACCTAAAGACTGCATCTAGTGGTGGATCTCAGACATGGAAGAGAATTAAAGCAGTTGAAGATGAGTGCTTGGACAACATGATCAAAGAAGATGGTTCTTGGATATGGAAGCCCAGTATTTTCGGTGAATTTTCATTTTCTTCAGCTTATGAGTTGTCTATAGATCATTTTCCTTCATCCAGACTTTTTGAGCAGATATGGGATTCTCATATCCCAATAAAATTATCTATTCTCTCTTGGAAGCTATTGAACCAGTGTGTTCCTATTGACGACTGCATTCAGAAGTTGGGAGTTAGGCTTTGCTCTAGATGCAAATCTTGTTATAATCATGCAGAATCCATTTCTCATTCATTTATTGAATGTCCTATCATCTCTCCTATTTGGAAGTTTTTTGCTGATTTGATGGGTATGTCATTAGACATGTCTTCTATTTCATCTCTTATGCACAGTTGGTGGCTGAAAGCAGGGTCCAAAGATTATCACAAATTCCTCTGTAAGTGCATTCCTACAGTGACTTGTTAGGAGATTTGGAAAAGTAGAAATAATTCTACATATAATAATGTCAATATGGACTCTCAGTATATCCTCTCTCAAGCAATTTATTTCATTTCCAAGATTTGTTCAGGCCTTCATTTTAAAAACTCAATCTCTGAGTTTGATGTTGGAATTAAAGAGATCGTTCAACTAAAGTCATCATATAATTTCAAATTATGCAAGCCTATCAAATGGTCATCTCCCCATTCGAATTGCTTCAAACTCAATATTGATGGTGCTTCTAAAGGCAATCCAGGTCCTAGTGGATGTGGGGGTATTGTTAGAGATGATAAAGGTAGTGCAATTCTTGCATATGCTCATTCGATAGATATTGCTTCCAATTCTTATGCAGAATTATATGGCCTTAGAATGGGGCTGAAGTTATGTATTGAATTTCATATTGAGGAGATCCACATTGAGGTAGATTCAATGTTCGTGGTGAATCTTATCAATAGGAACTGGAACCCCCATGGAGATTAAAGAATTTGGTTTCCGAGATCAAAGAAGACTTGAAGTTCCTTAAATTTTCTTTATCCCATTGTTACAGGGAATCTAATATGGTGGCGGATTATTTATCAAACTTTGGTATTCATTGCAAGAATTCTCAAATCTTCTCTTCTATGGCAGAGCTTCCTCCTTTGGTCAGGGGGGCTATTAGGCTTGACAAGATGGGCTGTCACTACATCAGATCTTCACCTATCAATTTATAGTTTCCCTATTCATTTCTTAATTTTGTAATGGGGTTGTTAATTATCCTCTCATTTATTGCTTTAAAGCTTTTTGTAATGGGTTTGCCACTTTGGAGAGGCTGTTTCTCCTTGATTTATAATAAGGGTGGGAGTTCTTTCCCTCTTATATAAATATATATATATATATATATATATATATATATATATATATATATATATATATATATATATATATATATATATATATATGGGAGAGGTTCACAAGTGGACCAAAAGAATGGACTTTTTAATGGACTTAACAAAAAAGACTAATAAGTCTCGGTTATTGGGTGCCGCTGGCGCGGACCCATTACACCAAGGAATTAAAATTAGTGGGTTATTAGTCTTTTTTGTTAAGTCCATTAAAAAGTCCATTCTTTTGGTCCACTTGTGATCCTTCTCCTATATATATATATATGGGTTTTATGGATATAAAACCTAACATTCATAACATGAACTTATGTAGTTGGGAATATGGGTTAAATATGTTCGAAGTATATTATATTGATCCTTGACACTTGAATATATATATATATATATATATATATATATATATATATATATATATATATATATATATATATATATATATATATATATATATATATATATATATATATATATATATATATATATATATATGATGAAATTTACAGAATACTAATAACATAAAATGATACAAATGTATGTGAAGAAATTCCACAAAGAGTATGACATAAGGAACTAAATGTGAAAGTAGTAAAATGTTTTCGGGTAAAAATATGAAAGGGTGTAATGTTAACACATGTAAATATAAGAAAACAATGAAGAGAAATTAAGTTAAATAAGTTAAATTACAAGTCTTCAAATGACAAAAGTAAAGTTTTAGTACAAAAGTGTAATTTTATGTCAAAGTTGGACTTAACAGAAAATTCACTAAATAAAAAGTAAAGATAAAAAGTTGGATTTAATGTGGTGAAAACTCATGTTTTGCAAATTAAAGATAGAAATAATTTTTTTTAAATAAGTAAAACAAACATTTACTAGTGTGCATGAACAGTCAAAAGTACACGAATTTGAACCCATAAGATTTAGTTCCACACGAAATTATAAATAAAATTGTTTTCAAAAAATAAAATATTGTGTTATAAAATGAAATGAAAAGGGACTTTTGATAAAGTGTGAAACTTGGAAATAAAGTGTGTCGAAACTAGTTTCATCCAGGGTAATTAGCCTTGTCGGCCGATAAAAAAGAAATTGAGAAAAAAGTATTAAAATAGGATAAGAAAGAACGAAAAGAAAAGGGTTATAATTATGAAATAAGTAAAAGGTACTCTGAGGTAACCGGGAATTTTAAAGAGGGTCCAGAGCCTGGGGTGCGTCTTAATGCTTAGTCCAAAGACCACTAAATAACGTCATATTGCGGCATGGTGGACTCTGATAGAATGTCTTATAGCACATATGGTTTGATAACCCGATTACTAAAGTGAAAGGATGAATTTAATCCCAACGCTCATTAATGTAAAGGCAAGTTAATGTGAAAACTTTGAAAATTTTGAAATTACGTTAATGATTCAATTAATGGGATATGAGTAGTATAAAAAGGAAGATCAAATGTGAGTGGTTCCATCGCCCGAGTTGCATGGTCACAATATTAATAGCATGGTTACGATACATTTTGTATGAGAACACTAAATCCAATAAAGGATGATTTCATAATTTCTAAAATACATTATATTTATCTTTTTACATTATACTCTGCTAGTATTTATCCTCCTCGGTGAATGCTCATACCTCGCCTTTTGCAATTGCCCCTTCCCCCTCAATACTTCAGGTAGATGCAACTATAAGGATATCGACAAAGGAATAGAGAGTTGTGCACTCTTGTAGAGCTCTGATTGCTATTTTCTTTTAATACTCAATCTATTTTGGACTATTGTTTTTGCTATTTCATACTTTTAAAAAAGGACTTTAAGTGTGATTATAATAGTGCAGGGAAATGTAGATTTCCTTTAATGGCTATTTATTCAATGAAACTGCAAAACTCTTTTATATAAAGTGATTTGATGAATTTCATAAGTTGGACATCATTTCATTATTTGAATTAAGTGTATTTTACGAGACAAATCAATTAGCAAGTGTTTATTTAAAAACGTTATTTTCTTAAATGAAATCAAAGTAAAAGAAAAAGGGGTTTCACATTTACACACGAAAATTGGATGTCACAACTTGTTATCAGAGAACAGGTTACGTGAGTGTCGAAGAGTGATATTACATACCTCTTTCACTAAGTATTAGTCCCTTACATATTATTTTATGCTAAACTATCATTTATTCTTTTATAATCATGACTCATAGAGGAGCCGCATGCACTAACGACGAATGCACTAGTGAGTTGTGCCAAAGGCAATACAAACACTAGCCAACTTACTCTCTCAGCAACATTAAGATGGAAATAGTGGATCAACAGAGAGAAGTAGGGTTGTCACTATTCTGAAAGAGTTTAGGAAACTTAACCCCTCGGCGTTTAACAATACTATAGGGCCGAAGGCGCTGATTAGTAGTTGTAGTGTGTCACACGCATATTTCAGGTCCTTGACGTATCTCCTAATCACAGGGTTTGAGTGGTGAGTTCATTTCATAGGCTCAAAATTGGTAGATATCACATCAAATCAGTGTGAACGGTACAATTAGTTGGAAATATTTTTGGTTGATATTGCTAGACCACTGCTTTCTAAAGGCTTATTATGACAGGAAAAAGGACGAGTTTCGTAACTTATTCCACGAACAGATTATCATTGGAGAATACGAGATAAAGTGTAAGGAAAAATTTCCAATTGAGTAAATATGTTTATAATTGGATGAATTTTGGACAAAACATTTTGAGCCATAGGTTAGAGTTAGTATTTTCCTTTCAAGACTTTGACGTGTTTAGTTGAAGACGTAGCGACAAAGCTTTAGAGACTACATCATAATGTCCTGTTTCGTGCTTGTTTCCATCTTCAGGTTCCAAGGATCTCTCAGATATGAATGTGTATGTATTTTGAGCCTTGAATGTTTTATTATTGGGTGTTAGAATTTTACAAAATGTTTTAAAACAATTTTTTTAAATAGTTCATTGTTTTGTTAGAAAGAATTAAGATATTGTTCGAGCGAGTTTCCATAGGTTGTCAGAATGATATTCCTTTTTTCTAACGAGATTTAGAATGTCATCTCGTCTGAATGAAGTTTTGTTGGAAGATATTCAAACGAGAATTGGTACTTCATTCGGATGAGAATTCAATTTGTTCGAACGAGTAAGCATGTTTTGGTCTTTTAAACATATCTTTTCAAATATTTAATCCCTATCCTCTCGCAAAAAAAATAGATAAATAGAGATGAAGGATTAGACTTTTGAGAGAGACTTTTGAGAGTTCTTTTGGTAATAAAATTATTCCAAAGACTTTTCATGAACACTCTTTTTCACCCAATAAATTTAGGATCCAAGTTTCATCTTACATATGCATTAAAGTTCCTTTTTTTGGGCATTAAAGTTCATTTCTCTATAGCTTGTGTCAAGATCCTATTTAATGCAGTGGACTTCGTACTTGTTGTGTTATGATGAAGAAACGGTGGATTCCATGTTCCAAAATATAGACAATAGCTGAGCCTGGATCAGTGGATATCAAGGCGTATGTGTACTCGTGAATTATGGAAGCTTACGTGGGTGGAATCCTGTGTTGCACTATGTATGAGTGGGTCAAGATTGAAGATGAGTTAAGACTTGTGTGGATAGATTCATCAAATCATTTGTCATCTTGTGTAATTTTGTGTTATTTAAAATTGTGTGACCGGGACGTCCAAGGGTTTTCTCGTTTTGGATTTTCCTTGTACAGTGTGTTGTGCGATTGGTTTATTTATTTTATCTCCTTGTCACCTAGAAGCATGTTTTAGGTTAAAAAAATAAAATTTAATAAATCAATTTTTTCACAACAAAATGATTTTAATTGGTGCAAAGTTTTATTGTGTTATTCTGTTTAATGTTTTTATTGTTGAAATTGAAAAAAAACATGAAAATATATGTTTTGTTTGTTCGAACCTTCTTTGCCTATTATCACACTTTTTTTTTTTGGGGGGGGGGGGGGGGCTTAAAAATTGGTATATGTGTTAGAAGACTCAATTATTGTGTTTTGATACCGTATTTTTAGGCATGAATTTTGGTGGTTTTGATGGCATTAGAACTGGTATTTGATGGGTCGAACTATGCATACTGATAAAAATACATATGAAATCATCACATAAGGATATAGATGAGTGAGTTTGTTAAGCAATAGTTACAGGGTTGTCTCTAACTTTCACCAGAGATGGAGAAGAAATTCATTTAAAAACCATAGAGTCATAGAGTGAGGTTGAGCATAGGTTAGCAGATTTAAATTCTAGAGGTTTAAATGCTCTGTTTCGTTCGGTCACCCAAAGGGAGTTTCATCATATTATGAAGTGCGAGACATCAAAAAAGGCTTCGGATATACTCTAACTCACCCATGAAGGAACAACAATTGTTAAGAGTTCCAAAACCCAAAAGCTTAGCACACAGTTTAACATGATTAATTTTTAGAGAGTGAGACCTTTGATGAGTTTTACGTTAGACTGTTTGATGTTGTTAACTCATCATTTAACTTGGAATATAAGATACCCGACAATCGATTAATCATGAAAATCTTAAGGTCGTTCCTGAAAAATTTATTCCAAAGGTGATCGTTTTGAATTCTTTGTGTACTCTAAATTCTAGGAAACTTGAAGAGATTTTAGGTAAATTATAAAATTATGAGCTTGATATGTTTACCTTCAAGACTATAGATAAGAACGAAAAGGCATTGCTTTGAAAGTCCTAAAGGATGAAACACCTATTTTGAATGATGAATCTCACATCGAGTCCGATAATTTATTCTTGATAGCTAAGAAATTCATGAAAATTTTTAAATTCCAAAAGCAATCGAAAGTTGCTAAAATGCTTGATAAAAATATGCATAAATAGGCCGATCACTTCCCTGAAAAGCAGAATGATAAATTTCAAAGGGATAAGCTGGAAAGATGCATTGGCTGTGAGGGGCATGTCCCGAGGGTAGCTGAGTGCCTTACTAAATTATGGAAGGAAGGAAAGAAACTGAAAGCATATAGTGCCACCCTTAATGATAATGATTCGAAAGAGGGATCTAATTCCCCCATTGAGAACAATTACACTGCATTCATGGTTGTGAGATTTGATGAGAAATGTTCCTATGAAGATATTTTTAAAAATTATACTTTTGAGGCCATAACTTGTGGATGTCAAGTAAGTGAGAGTGAGGATGAATAAGTGTAGGAGAGTGAACTCCATGTTTCCTTCCGTGAGTTATATGCAGAAACTTTAAAGGTGAAAAAGGCTAACTTGAATTTGGAAGCGAGGTTAAAAGAACGTGTCATAGTGAAATATGATAGTTAATGATGTCGAAAATGGTTCAATAAGAATGATCCATTCCATCAAATATATACTTGACAACATAAAGTATAGGAAGTATAATAAAATCGATACAAAGAGATAGAATGCAAGATATAGAGTGGTTTGGCTATAAAAGTGAGCCTACATACACTCTTGTACCTTATTCTCATTATTCATATGTAGTAATACAAGATTCAGTGACATTAGGAGGCATATAAGAGAGAAGTAAGGCTACATACATCCACATATAAGTTTTATGCTGAGAGGGATGAGGCTTGATAAATTAGGCTATAGAGGGGTTGCGAACATATATACCTCAGGTCACCGGAGTAGATGACTAAGGTCTCAGGTGTGGAGAGAGAGTGAGTGGAGAGTTTAGAAGAGATTTATTGCCAAAGATATCTTACTAAATGAGAAGGTGAGCAATTTATTCATATGAGTTTGGTGTGGGTCACGTCCATGGTGCACGTGACATATGGATAAGTGTTATTGAGGTGAAATTTTTCTAGAAAATAAATACCTGGAAATTACAATGCTAATGTGTCAATGTCAACAGTAGGGCTACACTGATGATGGGGTAAGAAGTCACATCCTGCTAGAGGCATGACAATGGCTTGTTCATATTCTAATGGGATATAGTGTCGCGGCCTGTGTGACACAAGGCCACGGCCTTATGGGCATAGCCTTCTGTGACCCTTCTACTTATTCTTCTGCTATATGAAATTCTTTCCACATGTCATTTATTCATTGGCTGATGGTGCCAAGATTTTAGAGATTTGATGTTGGGGATTTGTTTAGACCCTGATGCTACGACCATGTTTAAGTTACAAACATTTCTTCCATATTGGGGCATGGACTTTTGTGTGTGTGTGTATATATATATATATATATATATATATATATATATTCGTTCTTTCGTAATTCGACTAATTGGGATGACTTGTTCCCGTCTTTCCATGATGTGGACACAATGATTTCACTCCTCTCACACTATTCATGCATATGTACACTTTTCACCCCACATACACTAAACATGTTTTAGGATAAAACCAATAACATTGTTTATAATCCATGAGAGACCAAAATGGAAGAATGGGTGCCTAACACATTCCCATTTTGTAACTTAGTTCCTGGATCGGTAATATATTTGATTTTTTATGCATCAGTTATTCTTTGATACTGTTTCTATGGGGATGGCTATATCTTTTGACTATTTTGAGTAAAATTGGTCGGCTTCACTAAAAAAAGTACTTTTTAAGACTGAACCTTTTGAGACGGCTAAAATTTGGGTCTTTAAAACCCACTTTTTGACACGGGTAAAATTAGTAGTCTTAAAAACTACTCTTTTAAGACCCTTTTGAATCTCGTCTCAAAAAAGTACTATTAAAAGAGACTACAAATTAATAGCCATATTAAAAGATACTCCAAAAAAAGACTATAAATTAGTAATCGTCTCGAAAGGTATACCTTATGAGACGGCTAAAATAAATTTCAATTCCCCCTATGTCAATTTTGACTCTCCCGCTTATTCTATCACCATAGGAGCCGAAGAAAATACAAAAAGAAACGAAAAGACCAATGGTTCTTCTCCTTCTTCTTCTTCTTAATCTGTTCTTATCCTTCTTCTTCACAGACACACCTTCGTCACCCTAGCACTACTCTAACCGCTCTCGCACTAATCCTTCGAGCCCTAGCACCAGCCCTCTCTATCACCCATGTCACTGGTTAATCATATTACAATTTTTTACTCAAGTATTATTTTTTTTGCTAACTATTTTTATTTTTTATGCCATTCTTGTATGTTAAATGGTTTATGTTTTTAATTGAATTGATTGGAAGATTGTATAAGAGGGGGCGAGTATTATCATATTGATTTAGATAGTTGACCAATTACTAATTTTATTGAATCAATAGATATACTATTGGTTTAGCAATTTTATTTCAGTTATGTGTTTAATAGGGGGGATTTAGTTTATTTTATTTGTATTTCAGCTGTGGCAATCAGTGATATATGATTGAAATTAAAATTTATAATATGATTTTTGAGTGATGCATGAAAACAAACTAAATAATCTCGTCGACGAAGGTAATTTTATCCCGGATATTCAAGTCAAAGTATTGTCAAAATAATACAGATAAAGGTCATTTTAATTATTGGTTATTCATTAATATCATTAGTTTTTGTACTCAATTGATTTGTAGTGATAATAGGAGGTTTAGGGTGAGCCAATTGAAAACCCGAATTATCAACTATTTGTTGTAGTATAGTTTTAATATTAATTTATGAAAACAGTTGTATACTTGTTTGTGTGTATTTTAGTTAGAATTATTAATATATTTGTTTGTGTTAATTAATTCATGTCTTAATTTGATTAACTATTCGATTTTGATTTTATTTTGTGATATATGTGATGTAACCAAATTAATTCTAACGATCACCGCTGAAAAAATCACTAATGTTATCCAAGTATCTCATGGGAAACTATGAACCATGGACACGGATACGGGTGTCATGTCCAAAATATCACAGACACAACACACTTAAAAAATAAGTACACGACGACATCTACTATGAACTTCAAAAACAAAAAATAATTGTGAAACTAATATATTAAAATTAATAATGACAGTTAAATCGTAAGTCAAAGATATACATTTCTTATTGTTCTTTAATAACTATATTCCATTAACTTATCTTCTTATTATTCATACACCCTTAAAGATTTAATTTTACATGATGGCACTATAATTTCTTAGTGTTCTTTAATTTTGGTACCTCGTCATGTTCACGAAATGTCTCGTCCATGTTTGTGAAGTCCCCCCCCCCCCCCCTTTTTAAATGCCAAACAAGTTTGACAAGCCACGCGGAGTGTCGTACTAGTGTCAGAGTGTCTGACATGGGTACATCACCTTCGAAGAAGTGTACGTGCTTCTTTGGTTGGAAATGTTCATTTTCTCATAGGACTCGATTTTTTAAATTTACTAGTTTAAGTTCATTTTGAGTGGCAAAAAATACCAATGAATTGGATGGAAATAGTCATGAATAACTCCGAAGGTATCAAAGTAACTTGAGGGAAGGATCATGTCCTCACCAGGATCCTGGTTGCTTAAGTGAACTAGTATACACTTGTTATAGGCTTGAAAATTAGATTTAGGAGTCAAAAACACAAAATAGAAACTTGGTGGCTTAATAAGAGACACGAACACCCTAAGAGGTATTATTGTTTCTTGTGGGACGAGATAGTTTCATCATTGGACATTTAGGTTTATAAATTATCTCACTTGTGCATGTTTTTTTGTGTGTCTAATGGGCTTGTGGAGGCAAAAACTCAAAACATTAATAGAGTGTCCTTAAAAGAGGAATGGACACCCAAGACGCACAAAAGGAACATGTGGGAAGTGTCTTTTTCCTAATCGAACTCAATTTACAAAAAATGACTATTATACACTCGTTTTGTGGTATAAAATGGACTTTAGGGAGCGAAAAGTCAAAGCATCAATCAAGTGTCCCTGAGAGAGGCATGAACACCCCAAGAGGTACAAAAGTAACTTATGGGGAGTTTTTGTATTCTCATCGTACTCTTGATTTTTAAAATTGACTAGTAGATGATTTTTTGATGTTATAAGTCAGTTTTTGAAGTGAAAAGTGAAACAATAGTGAATTTTCTCGAAAATAGGCACAAATAGCCCCAAAGGTATCAAAGTAACTCGAGGGAAGTGATCGTGTCTTCACATGACTCTCAATTTTTGAAAGTGACTAGTGGGAAGGATTTGGGCAAGTCTAGTACATTTCTAGACTATGTTCAACTCTACTTTGCTTTTAGTCATTTTGGACATGTTCTCTTCATTATTATCTTGTTCAAACATGGGGAGGTCGTCATCGTCTACCTAGACAGTGGTGATCGAGTTATTATTCCCCGCATTGGATCGTGCATAAGATTTATACCTAGTGATTGGTTTGAACCGATACTTCGAGAACATATTCACTGCCTTTTTACGCTCTCTTCCCGATGTTAGGTTTCAACTTCAGTGTCTTAGGACTAAGGATGGTGTCGTCAGTTCAATGCACGACATAAACATGGATCATTTTTCTCTTATAGGTATTATCCGGACAGGTAATTTTGTACTCTCACTTAGATGTATGTACTATGTTTAGAAACATGATGCGTGTTCATAACTATCAAGATGCATGTTCACAGATATCCATCACTAAAGACTAGGAGTTTTAAGAAATTTGAGAAGTTTGCTGAAGTCAGTTCACTCATTATAGTTGCACATATTATGTCTTTTGTTTCAAACAAAGTGAGTTTAGGTTTGTTATATGCATTTTTGTAATAGAAATCTCCATATCATATATGTTGTAGAGGATCTAAGTAAAGTTGGATCTCGATCATTATCATTTGGTAGTTTCACTAGGTTGCTCGACGCAATATCATTTTTATTTAAAATTAAAGTAACCATGACCATTAATTAAGATCTAAGCCTACTTAAAATCAAAGCTTGGATCTTCAATTTTTACAAAATTTTCAATGATAATAATGATAATGGGCGTGTCATATGGATAGGTACACTATGAGCTAGTATCTCTTTCAGTTTCTTTTAGCTCCGGAGTAAAGAAAGATGCGTGAAGATTGCGCCATAGACAGAGAGAATTTGTATCCATTGGTATATTGGAGACAAAAAGCACTGAAAATTATATCTTAACCTCCGCAATTTTAGATATTAGAAAATTATATCATTTTCATGTGGCCTTTCGTAAGCATGAAACAACACACGAATGTCTTGCATGCATGCAATATTCTAGAGTCACGATGCATTTATGTGTCACAAGACTAAATATAATACAAATAATTTATGGCATGGACTATACCTTGTATATATATATATATATATATATATATATATATATATATATATATATATATATATATATATATATACATGTATAACTTATAGTATATTTTACTTGCTAATTTTTGAATAATTCCCATGCTAATGCCATAAGGACAACAATGGGATTCATCCAACTTTTATTTTTCTTTTAGAAGTTGAACTAGTTTATAAAAATTGGGATAGTTAGTCTAGAGATGGTCCTCTACCTTACCCTATAATAAAAAATAAAAGAAATATGAATCTGTTGTTGTATTCTAATGTTGATTGTAGTAGACAAATAATCTCCCTCTTGGTTCCTCAATTCACCGTCCATAAATTCTCTCTTCTTGGCTTGATGGTTTAAACTAATCAAATATAATGTTATATTCTTAAGATTCTGATATTTCTTAGTCAACTAAATCATCTTAGAATATACTTAGATAGTCACATATGAGATCTTGGATTATTTCCTTTATTTGGCATAGGTTCATTCTCTAACTGTAGTTTTGTTGAAGAGCTACGAGGCATAAATGATAGACAAAGGATATAATATTGGGGAAGTTATATGTATGATTTAATGTATTGTTAATAACTATGGAGGTGCACCGTGATCCTCAATGATACACCAACATATCCAGAACTAAAGGGAAAAGAAATTTTGTTGCTCATCTTATAATTTGCTCCTCGTCTGCCATTAATAATGCTTCCTTGATTCACTTTTTAAAATAAATAAGTAAATAATGTTGTGTTTGTTCACCTAATGACTATTTATACAATTGACACCCTTTAAAAATGCCCTCAGAGAATGGATCTTTGTTGGCCAAGTTGTGATGTACATTGTTTTTTTTGGCAAATCTAACAATTGTGACCATTAGAGAACTATTTTCAAATCTTGTACCTTCAACATGAACAATGGATGAGTTATTGAGTCCTCTTAAGAAAAGATGAGAAAAAATAAGCTATATGTTTCTGAAGTGGAATGTTGAAAAATAAGCCTCCATGTAGTCTTTCCTTTACAGAATCCTCTTACGGTTACCTTGTTCATCATTTTACCTAAAATTATCTATCTTTATCAGAATTGAAATTTATTATTTTAAATATATGAATTGGAATTTGGGATTATGAGATATAATTTGGGAATGGGAATCGTTTCCTCATTTGCAGGTGATGTCCATTTATATACCATTCCTGTCAAAACACAAGGGGATGAGAAGCTTAAGCTATAAGTATGCTAAGCTTAAGCTACAAGTATGCATTCTCTAGTCTTTATGATCATTATTTGCTTTTGATCATTTATGTTCCTAGTTATAGCCATAGAGATTTTGACCTTCCACATCTCTTTTACATATTAACCTATAAGTAATTTATGTCATTAGTACAAAATTGCTTTTAATTCAACAACCCAAGTCTTTATTATTGATTTGAATTTTTACAGTTGAGCATTGGAGATTATGTTAAGGATGTGAGGCAGTTTCTTGTTGATGCTCCCGAGACTTATTTCTTCACGTGCTTTGATTTATTACTTCATACAAAGGATGGTTCGGTTAATCATCTAGAAGACTACCAATAAATCTCTGAAGTTGTCGATATTACTACTGGTGACTGCTCCTTCGAGATGGTTGCTGGTATGATGACTTCTCTATATGATTGCTTTTATAATTGATGCACATAAATAAAAATAAAAATCTTTTCTCACTTTGTTTCTCTTATTGCATTAGAAAAGAAGTTCATTTGTTACCTTATACATGCAAAAATAGATTTCAGGAAGGAAAAGGGCCTGCCCTTGGTTTTGAGGGCCCTAAGTTAGCTTTAAAGTGGGGCCATTATACTTATTGACAAACCATTTTTGTTTGATTTATAAATATGCACATTAAGCGCATAAATAACTAATAATAATTACTATTACAAATGATGTTGAACAACCCAAAAATGCCACCTCCTGGTTTTGATGCTTCATTAATATCATAATTCAATTCATGATATACTTCAGAATCAATGTTATAGTGATGTATAAATATGATCTTGTCCTGAAGTTATAATTGTGGTTCTAACTTAAATATAGATGTTGCAACATTATATGATAATAGATCTATCAGGGCTCATGTTCATCACAGTAAAGAACTACTTTCGCTTTCTACACTGCACTCCTCATTAGCAACATCACTTGCATTACAGCACGAGGCAAAGAGAACCACATATGCAAATTCTGGAGGTTTGGTATATTTATGTTGTAGCATGTATTTTATGATTTTATTTCCCTTATTTAGATCATCTCGAACAGTGCATCCAAAATAGTTTTTATCATGTTTTTTGAAACTGCTCCAACAGAGATGCCATAATAGGTTTATGGCATTTGGGTGGTTAAAAATGTGGCCATTTTTTCCCAGAATAAGGCTGGCAAGGCGTGGCCAAATGAGTAAAACATTTGGATGCGACAATTGTAACACTACTTATGCAAATCTCTTCCCCAATCTGTTGGATTTGGAAGCAAATTTTATGACTACGCTAAAATATAAGTGAATATTTTTTCTGACGTGGCAACGCATTTTGCCCATTTTTACTGGAGACCCTTTTTAGGGATCTTCTAATTGCGAATATGGAAACAATGTTTTACTTGGAATATATTCTTTAAGCTAAACTTCTCCATGGACAATAATAATATTTTAAGTTAAAATATTAGTTTATAAAGTGCCCAAGATTTCATATTTCCATTGAAAATGTGTGTTATCAAACTCACACATAATTCTTGTTCTTCCAGTGAAAATGCTTTTGCTGCCCTTGTCAATGCCACTGCCCTGCCTACCAAATACACTAAATTTCCTCCCACCCCAGCCCATATTCATCGTTTGTTGGCGTTTCCACGTGACCTGCTGCAACGCATAAAAAACCTTTTGCCATCGAAAATACTACTACATAGCCCGTTGAAAATGTTATTAACATCCCCTAAGGAGTGTTCCTTCAAATGTGTTGGACATCTCACCCCACTATTTATGATAGGAAAACTCCCATTTAAATTGTTTTCAGTACTACCAACTCACCTCATTATTTTTTTATATATTTTCTTTTCTAATTTGGGATGGAAGTATATACACGTATATTTATATTTGATATGGGTAGCTATGCCGTTTCTCTTGTTATTTAATTGTTGTAGTTTTAATATGTAATTTAAGAAGTGTGTTTCCCTGAGTAATTACGCCAACTACTTTGTTTCCCAATTAATCTGCCTCTCGCTGATCGGCATTGCAATATGTTTGATCATGTAAGAAGATCCCACACCTATATAAACTCCTTTAGCAGCCTTGCTAGGAGTAGGGATGAGTATCATTATTGAAACATCACCGACCTATGCATAATCAACAATCGAAACTTGGTGTAAGGACATAAATTTCCAATTGAGTCCTTTGTAGTTTTGGCTCAATTCCAGGCAAAAATGTTTGAGTCATAGGATAGAGTTAATTGATCATCCTTCAAGCCTATGACGTGATTGTTGAAAGATGTAGCGACCAAGAGTATAAAGCTTCATCAAATTGTCGTGTTTAAGGTGCCTGTTTCTACGTCATCAACTTTGTTCCAATGCTCCTAAGGTATGAATGCATTTTAATATATATATATATATATGAGCTTGGAACAATTTATATTGGGTGAATGTTTATTTAAAATTGTTGTTTAATTTCAGAAAGATTTTTTAAAGACTTTAAAATCAAGTTTATAAAGTTTATAGGCTAAAAAACGAATTTTTCAAAATTTCTAGAAGTTCGTTCGAAATGTCGTTCGAACCACAATGTCGTTTGAATGAGTTTGCCAACGAGTTCCCCAAAGGCCACTGGAAAGTTGTTCGAAGTGTTGTTTGAACGAACATGATGTACGAACGAGATTTCCAATGAGATTTCTAACGAATTCACACTGGAACCTCGTTAGAAGCCTCGTCCGAACAAAACTTCGTTCGAACGAAAATGTCGTTCGAACGAGATTTGGCGGGAATAGGTATTTGGAAGTTTTGAGCAGTTTTTCCCACTTTTACCACTTGTTTACCCCACTAATTTTTGACAGAACTTAATAGTGCGGGAACCAACCTTTTTTGTTTATCTTTTTCACCATTCTACATATCCTAGAGAGAGTTTTGAGAGTTCATCTTTCCTAAGAAAAATTTCAAGTTTAAGTGTTCATTTTTCCAAGAAAAATACTTTTAACACTTTGTTTATACCCATATTGTTTATCCAAGCTTCCATACATATATACATTGCTTGGAGTTGGCACCGGTTTTTCATCTCTACCGTTTGAAGAGACGTTTGGGTTTGCTTCTACATCCCACAACGAAGAAGAAGTTTCCATTAATTTACCCACGTGGAGAAAGGCTCCTAGGTTGGGTGACGGTGACCATATAAAGTCCGATCGAAAGATTCCGAGACAGCGGTGGAGCTCCGTAGTTATTCACTAGGCAGAGGTTGATACAAGAAGACGCGTTGGGGCATGAAAGGGATCGAGTCGAGTGTTATAAGTCATCTTTCTTGTATTTGTAAATTCCGTACTTAGTGGATTTGAGGCTAGGGTCGTTCGAGGATTTTTCCCGTTGTGGATTTTTCCTCGTACATCGTGGCGTAGTGGTTTCATTGTTTATTATATCTTGTAAAAACTCACCTAGAACGCATGCTTAGGTAATTCATGATAAAATTTGGTTTTTATCACTACATGTTTAATTTGGTGCTAAATTAAATATTTGGTAATGTTTAGTTAATTTAATTCAAGTCATTTAATTTAATTTGATAAAATTTGTTTGGCCTAATTTGGTAAAATTGTGAAATATGACTTAGGCAAATTTTCTAGGACTTGGGTTAATTCAATTGGTTTAAGTGAAATTTAAGTTGTGTGTGTGTTTAAGTTAATTTCACTTTGTTTAATTTTAATTTGAGAAAAATTAAATTTTGTTAATTTGAGTATTTGAACAGTCATATTTGATTCTGCATCTCATAAAAGGAAATTATTACTTTTTGGAGTAAAAAGAATTTTGTTTGTTTAAAAATCGGGGTTTTCAAATTGGTATTAGAGCCAAAACTATAAATTATTTCGTTAAGATCCTTTAAAATATATTTGATAAAATGGAATTTTCCACATTCTCAAAATTTTCTATTTTCGATGATTCTAATTATGCGTACTGGAAAGCGCAAATGAAATCGGCACTTAAATCTATTGATGAGAGGGTTTGGTTATCTGTAGTCAATTGGTGGTCTCCACCAACTCATTTAGTAGATAATGAACGTGTTCCCAAATCGTCCGATAGATGGAGTGCGAATGAGTTTAAACTTTCAAACTTTAATTACCGAGGTTTAAACACCTTGTTTAGCTCTATCACACCGGATGAATTCCGTCGCATTATAACGTGTGATACCGTTAAAGAAGCGTGGGATATTTTACAACTCAGTCATGAAGGTACTAGTGTCGTTAAAGCTTTGAAACTCCAAAACCTCACCACTCAATTTGAAACTATCAAAATTAACGAAAAATAAACTTTTGATGAATTTTATGATAGACTTTCCGATATTGTTAATCCATCTTTTAACTTGGGAGAGAAAATACCCGACAACGGAGTATTGAAGAAAATTTTAAGATCCCTTCCCGATAGATTTATTCCAAAAGTGACCATTTTAAATTCTTTACCCACTTTAGCCTCTGTGAAATTAGAAGAGCTCGTAGGTGATTTACAAACATATAAACTAGACATGTTTCCCTCTAAAACTGAAAAGAAAATAGAGGGCGTTGCTTCAAAAACCCGAAAAGAAGAAAAACATGTAAGATTTTCAGAGTGTGAAAGTGATAGTGACTCGGAGGATTTGGCAATGTTTGCTAGGAAATTTCTTAAATTTCTTAAATTTAACAAAGATAAATTAAAAAAGATTTTAAGAAATTTGAAAAATCTAGGCATGACAAAGCCGAGAAGATCCATAAAACTTCTAATGAAAATGTAAATAGGGACGAGGCGGAAAAATGTTTTGGTTGTGAAGGGTATGGCCATAGGGAATTTGAGTGCCCCACTAAACTAAGGAGAGAGGGTAATAAACCAATTTCTTTTAATGAAACCCTTAGTGATAGTGATAGTGATAATGAAGAGGGACCCGATTCCACCACTAAGCCCAACTTTGTGGCCTTTATGGCTAGTCTTGTGAGTGATAGTGATAACTCATCTATTGATGAAATTTTAACGCATGACACTTCCAATGTCAAAGTTTATGATTCCCTTATTTTTTATGATAGTGAGAGTGGAGAAGAAAGAGAGAGTGAAAATGAAGAAGATGTTAATGTGAGTGAACTTCAAAATGCTTTTCAAGAATTATACTAAGAATCAATTAAATTAAAAAGAGAAAATTTGAAGTAAGAAGCAAGTTTAAGAGAGCGTGTCAAGGTCGTTGATGAGAGTGCATTAGTGGAAGACCTTAGGACATAAGAGAGAACTCTTCAAGAGAAGCTAGAATATATAGAAGGCAAGAGAGATAGCCTTAGAGGTGTAATGGAATCCTTGAAAAATGAGCTTCTCGAGTTTGAAGAGAGAAATGGTTTGTTAGAGTCTAGAATTTTACAATTAGAAGAACAATTAAAAGACTCTAGTAATTTCAAATTTGATTTGGAGTGTAGGTCCGAAAAACTTGATAAAATCTTAGGCACGGTCCAAAAAAAAATGACACTTGTTGTTTAGGCTTCGATAGTTGTAATGAATCTACTCAAAAAGCCAAAACCAACGTTTTAGGAGAATCGCCTAGGAAAGCCTTTAGAGATCACTCCTTAGGTAAATCTTTTTGCCATGAGTTCAAGTGTTCACATTGTGGTCGAAAAGGTCATCTTAAGAAATTTTGTTTTGATCTTAAAAGATTTTCTAAAAACTCCCAATGTAAGCCAGCCAAGGTAGCCAAGATTCCTACACCCCGACATAGTCACACTTAATTAGTTTGGGTTAGGAGATCTGACTTGGTAGCTTTACAAGATAGGGTATTTGATTCTCATTTACTTTCACATGCTTCCTCCCTTGCAAAATCTAAAGGTTTAATGTGTTAGTTTTACTTGCATACTAGGTTGTGCTTCATATTATATATCATTGCTAGGTGTATGCATGTTTAATCATTTTCTAGTCTATGCCCCATGCCCAATCACATGCTAGAATTATGATTTTTGTTTATCTTTGGTATTATATTTCCTTCATTTTGTTTGCATTAAATGAAAAATACAAAAAGATTTTTGGTTTATCATTTGCATTTTATCCTGTTAGCAATTTAAGATTAATGAAAAATACAAATGACTTTTGTTTGTCTTTTGAATATATATTTTTATCTTTGGTTAAAAAATTTCAAAAAATCAAAAATATTTTTTTTGGAGTGTATTTTAGTTTGACACACTTTATGTGGCATACACTTGTGTTAGAATCCCATATTTTACGCTCCCATGTGGCTAGAACTTTTGGTTTAGATTGCCAATCCTTATTATGTTCTTTACCATGCTTACATGGAGTGGTTGGATATTCTATTGCTTAAATGGATTATATTTTTATAAGCCTCTTTTCACACATGCACAAGCTCATTTGATATTTAATTGTCACATGTTATATTTGAGCTTTGTGAGGTGTTCTCCTATCAATCTAGTCATCTACATATTTCTGACCTAGGAGGACTAGTGCATGTCAAATTCCGTTGCACGTGAGATTTGTGAGATATACAAAATAATATGTTTAAATGTGCACGGGGAAGGGCTCCGAAAGGATTTATTGTCCTTTGCGAATTGTAAGCCACCGTTTGTTTGTACCTAAAAGAAATACGTGGTCCGAAGGCCTAAAAATAGAATTATGGCATTAAAAAGAAAAATAATTGTCAAGGCCTATTTTTGTTTGATATATTCATTCAAATAATATATGCTTATTGAGGGAGATTGGATGGCATATCAACGGTTTGCACAATGTTTGTTTATCCTAGTCGAGCTTTCAATGTCATGACTCTATTGGTTTGTAGATTCATCAATATGCTAGGCTTGTATGCATTGTGTATCTTTGTTCATTGAGTTCAATCTATTTTGTCACATGAGGTTATATTCAAATCTGATGAAATTTGCAATCAATTGAGAACTCTGTGAACATCTTTTAAGTGATTGGGTCTAAATTTAATTGTTGCTAGTTCACACCCCAACACTTCCGTTTCCATATGACACATTTTTGCCATAGAGTGTGAAAAGCTTATCTTATTTTGTGTGATTTGTGTGTTTATATCTATATATGTGTTCTTGAGTCTATTAGGTATATATTATGTATACATGTATTTGATATTTTTATTTAGTTTTTGCCTTGCTTTCTAGTTAATCTATGATTTAATTTATAATTGGTATCTATCTTGTTGCATTTTTTGTTGATATCAAATGCTTAATACTTTATGTATCCTATTGGTATCATTTTCTTGAATCTTGTTTGGTGTCCGTTATTATTTGTTGGATTAGTTATGATTTTGTTGCCCATGTGATTTATTGTTCTCATCACTTTACGCACTATTGCATGTTTAGCTTGTTATGCACTTCTATTCATCCCTTGTTAAGTTTAGGGGAGTATATGATTTAATTGGGGAAGATAAGTTAATTTTTTAATTCTTTAGCCTTTGTGTATTCCTGAACAAAAAGGGGGAGAATGATAGGGGGGAAATGGTAGTATCTAATCATATTATAAGTGTCTCTTAGTTTGGGAGATTTAACTTAGGGGGAGTCGCGACCTTCTTAGGTAGATCACAATTGATAAAGGGGAGAATTAATTTAGGGGGAGTACTTACTTTAATTGTATTAAATATTTTGATATTCCTTATGCGTTTAATGTGTTTGCTTAAGTGTGCAGGAATTATATTCTAACTCGAAACTTTCACCGGCAAAGATTTTGATCCTTGGGTCTTGTGTCAAGTATTAGGTGGGATGTTTTTTGAGTCCAGTGAGCTTGACGACCCTTTAGGATTTTTTGCTTAGTTTTTGTCCCGGAATAGCCAAAGGGGGAGATTTGTAAGGACAAAAATTTCCAATTTAGTCCTTTGTAGTTTTGGCTCAATTTCAGGCAAAAACGTTTGAGTCATAGGATAGAGTTAATTGATCATCCTTCAAGCCTATGACGTGTTTGTTGAGAGATGTAGCGGCCAAGAGTATAAAGCTTCATCAAATTGCCATGTTTAATATGCCTGTTTCTACGTCATCAACTTGGTTCCATTGCTCCTAAGTTATGAATGAGTTTTAATATATATATAGGAGATTGGAACAATTTATATTGGGTGAACGTTTATTTAAAACTGTTGTTTAATTTTAGAAAGATTTTATTAAAACTTTAAAATCAAGTTTATAAAGTTTCTAGGCTAAAAATCCAATTTTTCAAACTTTCTGGAAGTTCGTTCGAAATTTCGTTCGAACGAGTTTGCCAACGAGTTCCCCAAAGGTCACTGGAAAGTCGTTCAAAGTGTCATTCAAACGAACATGATGTTCAAACGATATTTTCAAAGAGATTTCTAATGAGTTCACACTGGAACCTCGTTAGAAGCCTCGTTCGAACAAGACTTCGTTCGAATGAAAATTTCGTTCGAACGAGATTTGGCAGGAACATGTATTTGGTAGTTTTGAGCAGTTTTTACCACTTTTTTCCGCTTGTTTACCCCACTAACTTTTGACAGAACTTAATAATGCGGTAACCAACCTTTTGGTTTAACTTTACCATTCTACATCTCCTAGAGAGAGTTTTGAGAGTTCATCTTTCCTAAGAAAAAGTTCAAGTTTAAGTGTTCATTTTTCAAAGAAAAATCCTTTTAACACTTTGTTTACACCCATATTGTTTATCCAAGCTTCCATACATATATACATTACTTGGAGTTGGCACCGGTTTTTCATCTCTACCATTTGAAGAGACGTTTGGGTTTGCTTCTACATCCTACAAAGAAGAAGAAGTTTGTGTTGATTTTCCCATGTGGAGAAAGACACCTAGGTTGGGTGACGGTGACCATATAAAGTCCGATCGGAAGATTTTGAGATCGCGGTGGAGCTCTGTGGTTATTCTCTAAGCAGAGGCTGATACAAGAAGACGCATCAGGGATTGAAAAGGATCAACTTGAGTGTTGTAAGTCCTCTTTCTTGTATTTGTAAATTCTGTACTTAGTGGATTTGAGGCTAGGGTTATCCGAGGTTTTTTCCTCGTACATTGCGGTGTAGTGGTTTCATTGTTTATTTTATCTTGTGCAAACTCACCTAGAACGCATGTTTAGGTAATTCAAGATAAAATTTGGTTTTTATCACTACATGTTTAATTTGGTGCTAAATTAAATATTTGGTAATGTTTAGTTAATTTAATTCAAGTCATTTAATTTAATTTCATAAAATTGGTTTGGCCTAATTTCGTCAAATTGTGAAATATGACTTAGGCAAATTTTCTAGGACTTGGGTTAAGAGAAATTTAAGTTGTGTGTGTGTTCCATCTTATTTCAGTTGGTTTTAATTTTAATTTGATTAGAAATTAAAATTTGTTAACTTGTTTTTTAATTTGAACCATCATCTTTCGCTTCCGCATAATTAAAAAGGAAATTATCTTTTTGAAGTATAAAAATAATTTTATTTGTTCAAAAGTTGGGGCTTTGAACTTGGGAAAACTATTAACTTTTTGACCAACTAAATTGTCAGATTATAACCTGTTGATATGTTGTCTTATCTCTAGTGACGACAAAAAGCTTCAATGTTTAATACGTGTCCAAAATATCTCTAGAATGTCATGATATATTCTGCACTATTTCCTTTCACTTGTAATAAAAATAAAATCAATATTTAGATCAAAGCATGTTTAAAAGATTTCCCATTAATACATGAATGTTTTGACAATTATTTACACAAAAAAACATTGCCTTTCTTGAGATCCAAAACCATATTTCAATAATTATCATTTTTAATACAATCAATATGATGTTACTATAATAGTGACCAAAAAAGTTCTAACGAATACGGATCCAACACTATAAATTGTCTGCATATAAGTACCTCAAATTTAATAAAAATGCCAGTTAAAATACAACACATAAGGAAATAGGGTGATTGTCAAGAGAGAACAATAAAGGTTTAGACATTTTCAAGGTCAATTTATGACAAATCCCTAACTAGAACGTATAAAGAAAAAATGAATGCTGAGAAAAGCTAGAATAAGGTCTTAATTCTACATGACACAACTCCACATCCTCCCCTTTATTCTATAATTTTTTTTATATCCTTAACGTTGAATCAAGCAAAAATATGGCCAAAATATGAATTATAATAGTTAACTATGGAATGATCCACTACATCGTTTTAATAAGAATAATAAATTGAGAAGTTTTTAACCACAACCGTGTTCATAAATATACTACGAAATACAACTGGGTATGATACAAAATGAGGAAACATTGTGTACACTAAGTTAGTACTTTATACATATATACAAGGAAGAGGAAAAGTAATCTCCTAAGGTGGCATATTCAGTCTTTAAAATATTACGTATCTACGCACTACTGTCGCTACCATCAGATAATTTAGTACTATGTCCAAAGTTGCATCGCGTCTCCCTTACGATTGCACACACATATTATCTCTCTCTTACGATTGCACGCACATATTATCAAAGAACAGATGAAGGAGGTTACATTCTATATCCACTTCTTACACAATAATTTCTCCATCAAGAAATGAAAAATTATAATTATGTAGATGACAAAAACTGTCGTATGAACAGATGAATGAAGAGTCAATATCCACTTATTACGCAATAATCGGGTAATGAATAACTAAAAAGTTACGATTTCCATAGATGAAAATAATAGCTATTATTGCAACTCTGTAGGCATTTTGCATGAATTGTCTAAATAGACAGCCAGGACATAAAGCGAGTAGAATCAAACATCAAAAACTTACTTTGGTGATATCATTAAAGCATTACTACTTATACACAAACTAAAAACAAAAAATAACGAAGATCAATACTCAATCTTTGAATGGTGCAATGGAAAAATAGGTATGAATTTTTCAATAATAGCTCTACTTGATTACATGTCCACAACTCTCGGTGTTGTTCCTTACCTTCGAATTGTTTATCTCTTTCACAATTTTAGTCCAAATATTTTTCGTTTTAATTTAAATGTTTAAGGATTTTGCCTCTTTCACATATTGAGGGACATAGCGTAAGGATATAATTTACGCATCCTTCTTGCTATTTAAAAGATTTTCCCTTTTCTTCCCCAAAACAACTATGTTGTTCCTTAACTGCGACCATTCTTTCTCTATTACTATTTCAGCTACAACTAGTTCCAACATAGTTTTATTTTCTACGATATTCCTCTTTTTATGGATAATTCATATTGTCTCCATAAAATTCTAATCCATTCTATTTAGGTGTCAAATTGTTTTATTCTATGATCTTGTGTAACATCAATTATGAGATTGAGTTATAATATATATTGTTGCCATACATATATTATTACTGAATTTCCACATATTCTCTTTTTTAGACTCTATAATTCAAATTGGCTTTCACTCACCTGTAGAATTTGTGAGTCAAAAGGTTAGGCTGAAATCTTACTTAAAAAAGATCTCCTTTACTTATTTCATTAGTTAAAAAAGATCTCCTTTACTTATTTCATTCTTCATAATGCCTTGTTAGAAGCTCCTCTCTTCGAAACTTATAGTGATTCCAATTGTACGCTAAGTTTATAGAAGTTCTTATCTGACTTATCTATCTCCCTGCCGATGTACGGTTATGGCCAATAATGCTAGATGTGCGATACGCAACTTGGCTTATGGTAAGCTTCTCACAAATAATAAAAATATCTAGTAATTATTTGCATACATATAACTGTATTTGCCTTTATAGAACAATAATTTGAAGCCTTGGTTAGTAATTTTACTCTCCTTTTGCTGGTTATATTTCACTAGAATGTTGATTTTGGAATTGAAATAAAAATAATTATTCAATTATTTTGTTTGAAGTGAGGAATGAGATTGTTTCATAGTATTATCCCTCTAGTGCCTCAACGATCCATACCGATAAGGTAATAATACATTTTTATCATGATGAGAATGAAAATACTACTTATCATGTATATAGAGAGCTATTTTGCCAATTACACATCTTTTATCTTAAAACATATTTATTTTGTTTCTATATATGTATGGTAGGGAGTGCTAGATAGGATACATGCATCAATATTTTCTTCCCTTGGATTATATTGTATACATTTCAATATTTTTTGGGCGAAAAATTCGTCCTTGTCAAGTTACTTGTTTAAACTGTTATGGCTATGTCATCGACAGGATCTTAAAGAGTTAGAGATTTGCAACCAACAAGTTCTATTATAGACGAAGAATGATATGTGAAGTGAAATGTCAAGTTTGTTCAAAATTATTACCCCTTATCATGCTTCCATTACCTCGGCAATTCAGTCTGACTAGGTAATAATAAATAATTCATTCATATTATTACTTACATATATATATATATATATATATATATATATATATATATATATATATATATATATATATATATATATATATATATATATATATATATATATATATATAATTTGAGAGATATTCAGGTGGAAAATTCTCTCGTTTAAAGTTAAATTTTTAATCGTGTGGTGAAAATTTTCTATTGTGGTGAGAATTTATTATGGTGGTGGTCGAAATTTTTTGTTGGTTGGTGTATATTGTTCTTAGAATCAATTTTAATGTTTCAAACATGTTGGCTACCTATGGTTTTCATGAATAAATAAAGGAGACTCTGCCGATTTTTTTAAAAATAGTAGTAGTTAGATATTTATATTGTTTATGATGAGAATATACTATATTGATTCATTTTCCACATTGTATTGTTTATGAATGGGGTATGAATTCTAACATAATTGACACAATATTTTTTCTTACCGGTGACAATTTTTGCAGAACATGAAAATGTTAATCAGTGGTTTTGGAGGTCGTACGCTTTAGTGTTGCGGAATTTCTTTGATAAAACCATTTCGTATTTTGGAGTATAATAAATTATTGTATTTTTATTGTGAAGTCAAATATTTGAACTTAGTGTTATAATTTTTATTTTAATGAATATTTGGAGATGATTGTAATAATTCTAACTATTGTTGAATGAAGATGATTCGTTGTGTTGGTTGAAAAGGATCTTATGTATTACATTTTACGATTATTCGTTGTTTGTGTTTTCTCAATGTAATTAAATTCTATGTTAAACTGTAGCGATGGATTGTATTTTTCACAAAAATATTGGTACAAAAATTTTGAGATTCTTAAGCTCTTTTTGGATGGTTAAAACTGTCTTACAAATATATTAAAGATGGTTATGATGCTGTCTCAAAAAGGTATTCTAAAATAGTGACTTTTTGAGACAAATTAACTCCTGTCTTAGAGTAGTTTTTTTGCGACAGCTCTCGTGCTGTCTCAAAAGGGTCATATAAAATGAAGACATTTTGAGACGTAATTGTTCCTCTCTCAAAAAACTCTTTTGAGATGGCTATGACTTCACAAAAAGTATTTATACCCCCTATCAAAAAGACATCCCCCATCCATCCCAAATAGCGTCCCAAAAAGTATTTGAGAGGGATAAACCATCTTTTGGGACTGTTAGGCCACTGTCTCAAAAGTTAATTTTTTTTGTAGTGCTTCCACATTTTTAATTAATTCACCCCTTGACTAAGACCGCTTTATATTCGTGGAAGGCCGCGAATGGAAAAAAATGAATTATCCTCCTCATCATTATTTTCGCACAAAGTCTTCTTTGGGACGCTCGATTCCCTGAGGGACATAGTGGAGACTCTGTTGGTACCCTTTTATTTTTAGAGGACTAGACTATATTTTTTCATGGGATTTATTTTCCTTTCTATCATTTTCTCCATATTTCTTTGCAGGTGTATATATTTTTACCAATATATTATTGTTACCCTCATGCTCCCATCCTATATATATATACCCTACTCATGTCATTTTATCCATAATTATTCCCTTCTCCATAATGCTCATCTTATCATCACATGTATATACTATATTTTCTATCACATTATTCAAGATTTCTTCATTTGTATATATTTCAAGCTTCTCATTCACTTGTATATATCTTCAATATGCCACTCCGCTTGTTCACATGATTCACCCACTTTATGTCACTTGCAAATACACATGTTTATTCTTACTTGTATAAATTCATGTTCTTATATATATGCTTTACCTCACTTGTATTTATCCCATGTCACTTGTGCACAATTTCACATTATTCTCACTTACACTTACAAATTATTTTGACCTTAACACTTTATCCAATTTGTATCGACTTAGCTCCTTTTCATGTCACTCATATATATTCACATACTCTACTTTATGCTTAGCAGTTGAAAATATTACTCATGGAATAAATAAAACTTTGCATAAAAATACTAATTAAGACTCATGCATTTCGCACACTACATAACGTGAGCACTACATTTTGACCTAAATTTTTCCATGTACGGGGATTCATTTAGTAAAGGTTGTTAGTTATGCAAGGTGCAATTTACATAAGCGATATGACTGCCACCTTCCATTGGCCAAGTACATTCGACGTATATCGAAATGTTGCCCTGTACTGGGATTCATTTAGTGAAGGTTGTTATTTCTGCAACGTGTGAATAACATAAGCTATATGTCTCCCACCTTCCATTGGCCAAGTACATTCGACATATATCGAAATGGTACCCTATCTCGTATTGCTTTACCGAACTCACACAGGGGTATATAGAAGGGAATGCATTCGTGTACATCGAGAATATTAATTTATCTCTCATACAAACCATCATCATGAGGTATATTATGACAATATTAACATACAATTGGGTTTATCAAATGGTTTTCTTACATGTACAGATGAATGATTGCCTTTATAATCAAGGAGTATATTATGGAAGTCATGCCGAATGGGAGAACCCTCACACTAACTTCCTATGCATAAACCTCATATAAGCGTATATACTAGGACACTCGTACTTAAATTTCTAGTTTGAATGTGAAACTCTGCCAAAATTCAGAGTTTTCTTCTCGCCTTAATTTTGTTCTATCTCACCTGTTTTAAAATAGGGCCCTGCTCATAAGTCTTGTAAGAAGTTAAACCATGCCTTGCATCGCGTAGCCCATCATTTTCCCAACTGGGGTCATGCCCATCATTTCAGTTGCACCCTAAGTTGAACATAATACAAGTGAAACTTAATAATAAACAACTACATTAATGGTTTCTCTTTCCTTTTTTTTCTTCAAAAAT
Source organism: Sambucus nigra (assembly GCA_949130495.1). NCBI lineage: Eukaryota > Viridiplantae > Streptophyta > Magnoliopsida > Dipsacales > Adoxaceae > Sambucus > Sambucus nigra. Next base: position 402,011,549 of record OX422220.1, read on the forward strand.
CTACCACACCTATTACTTTTGAATGAAAATAAAAAAGATTTATTTCCTTCCCGGATACTTTTGCACTCCTTGTCTTGGCTTCTTATTGGCATAGATATGCCATCAAGCCACCTCAAAGTTCAACACCCGCATCGTTCACTTTTTCATAGACTAAGCGACGTTATTAGAGATTCCTTATGGAGAACAAGGACCATAATTTCCTTATTCATTTAGACCTACTGATAGTTCTGGAACTGTTGGCATTTCGTCCAAAAATATATTAGGCTAAGCTTAGTTTATCACTAATTTGGTCGGATAACTACGAGAAGACTTAATAACAATTTAATTAACATTAATATCAGGAATACAAATCTATATATATATATATATATATATATATATATAACTGTAGCTTAAATCCTTACTGTTGTGGCACACGTCAATGACATTTAATTCACTCGTCTATGTATATCTATATCTATATCTATACTAACAATATAAAACGTAAGACCGACTTCAATTTTGGCCATCTTCCTACGTATCCATGTGTTATCTCATAACCATCCTTATTCTCTCACATTATTTTTTTAGGGAAGCAAACCAAACTCATGATATCCATCATTTTCTTTTCTCAAACAGTTGGACTGCTAACACATCAGATGAACTTCCATTTAATTTCAATCTAATTTCCTCTGCCATGTATATGATACCCATCCATTTATTTTCTTAAACGGTTGGACTGCTAACGCATAAATTGAACTTCCAATTAATTCCAATCTCATTTCATGTGCAATATATATGTATAAATACATAACCCCAATTCATTTGCATACTTATATCTTGTTTTTTCGAAAACCCAGATATCCTAAATTATGTCTTGCATTTCCCTATCTTCCATTTATGAATCATGATGTTATACTTCTACTTTTTAAAACTAGAGGTTTTTCTTTCTGTGCATATGTTATGTGCTGTGATAGTGACTAATGAACAATGAGGCATTTCAATTCTACTTATAGGTGTGAAGTTTAAGTTCATTAATAGATAGATTCATGTACGAGAAAGTTATGAGCAAAAAACTTTACATTCTCTAGTTTAAGTTCAAAAAACTTTATAATTTCCGTTCTCACCACATCTTTCATAATCGAGTTCAATTTTCTTTGCATTTCCCTAGAGGGCTTCACGTTCTCTAGGTGGATTTTACGGGTACAAATCAAGGGATTTATTCCTTTAAAATTCACAATAGATCAACCAAAATCACCATTGGACTTCCTCAAAATCTCCATAAGCTTCCCTCCTTGCTCTTTATCTAGGCTAGAGGATACAACAATAGGATATGTCTCATCCTCCCCGAAATAAGAATATTTGACGTTGGAATGTAGCCTTTTTAATTTGCGTTTAGGAAATTTAATATCAAGGGAACCTTATATGATTCCCTCAGTGCTAATTCCTCGAATCGCAAGACCTAACTCACATGTCTCACATCGTCCTCAATCTTTCCCTCACCTAGCATCTCCCTCATCCTACTCACCTCATGATCAAAATCGAAACACACTCTCTCGCTCTCACTAGTCGTCACTAAACATTCCTCAAGTGGATCCCTCAAATTATAACACTCAAAATGTTCGTGTCTACCTCTTTAATAAGATTCGTGTTATGTAAATCTCCCCCTTCACCTACTTTCTTGGTGATGCTAAAGATATTCATTTCAAGTGTTATTTTCACAAAGGTAAATGCGTTTTCCTATTACGCATATTAATAAACGCGTTAGTCGTAACTAGGATTGGACGACCAAGACTTACAGGAACATGACGGCTTGATGGGGAGGAGGGATCAGTATCCCAAATAATTATTTCGACATTTATTCACTAGTTACATGAATTTCATATGAACGTGTGTTAATTGAAATAACTACAATACTTGATTTTGAAATATATTAAATGGATGTCAAAATGGATTTACTAAATGGTGAATTTGATGAAAAATTTATATAAAAAAACAAAAATATTTTATTGATCTTGCAATGGGGAAGAAAGTGACTAAGCTTATAAAATCACTCTATGGTTTGAGCAAGCATTAAAAAAGTAGCATGAATTTTTTTCAATGTGATGAAGTCAAATGGTTTTAAGATAAATTAGTGCAACAAATGTGTTTCTCTCAAAAGCCCTCAAAACAGATATGACATTGTCTACTTGTATATAGACAAAATGTTAATGGTAGAAACAATGATGTTACTAATCCTACAAAAACATACGCTAAAGAATATAGTTGAAGTTAGAGATTTAGGCATGGAGGATGTCATTAGAATCAGCATTACTAAAATTTCCAATAGGGTCATTTTGTCAAAATATTGATATTTGAAGTTAAATATTTAAGCATGAAGGATGTCTCATTTTGTCTCAAGATTACTAAAACTATTAAAATTAGTAGAAATGTGTTGAGAACTTCATGATATATATCATGAATACGACATGAGTCCAATGAAAGAACCTATCAATAAAACTCTAATGAATCAATTTAGAATATTCTAATTTCTTCGGAAGTTTAATATATTTATCAATTTAAAAATGGCCTCAGATAGCATGCTCGATGAGTAATCTATGTTAATATAAGAGTAATCCTAGATAAGATCATTAAAAATCCATCATACGAGTACTGAGATATCTAGGGTGGTCTTTAAGGATGAACTACAGAATGTAAGATAACCAATTGTTAAAATATACATAAATAAAATTGGATATCTAACTCCAATAACTCAAAAGTCACAAGTGGATATATTTATACCCTTTGAGGTGGAACATGAATATCAAGATCAACTATGGAATCTGAATTTATTGCTTTAGTTAAAGCCGAAGAAGAATCAAAATGGCTAAAAAAATTCTTAAAGGATATTTTAACCTAACCATAACTGGTTCCATTAATATTAACCCATTATGATAGCCAATCAGCGCTTAGAATGGCATAAAATAGTAACAATAATAGTAGGCCACAACATATACCTCATTGACATGATACCATTAAATAATTGGTTGCAAGTGGCATTTCTCCAATGACTATGTACATGCAATGAAAAATATTAAGGATCCACTAAAAAGGGTATTCCTATAAACCAAGTGAGAACTTCATCAAGGGGAAGGGACTTAAAGCGATAAAAATCTAAAAGAGTTGATACATTGAACCCAAATTAAATGATCGGAGATTCCAAGAATTAGGTTTATCGAGACAGTCACAATAAGGAGAACCAAGAATATTCGAAAAGGGTTGTATGAATTTTGTTGTTATAGTTTTCACAAGAAGATTGCTCAATTTAATACTTCACATCCACTGAACCACTAGTAAATGAGATAGTATATCGCTAGGAAAGATTCAAGGTCAAAAGCTATATTTTGGAATGTTGTTTGCCAAAATGGTTTGGGATAGTAATCATCTTATGAAAATTATGATGCATAGAAGCTAAAGCGCTTTTTTCTAGATGCATTACTTATCGACAAATGGTTTGGGATAGTTATCATATTTTTTATGACACGGTGCGTGACAGAAATTCTCATCAATGTACAAGTAATGCTAAATAAAAGATGAAACTAATTATCATTGGAAAATATTATAAGGATCTTAAAAATGCAGTATATCATCCATATATTAGGCGATACTGTTCCGTCATCAACTCTCAATAACTAAAGATTCTAAATAAAAAAGCATACGAGGAGATATAATTAATCGTGAATTGTATATTATCTTTGATAACAATAAGTAAAGTGACAAGTCTCGAGTAAAAAAAATAAAAAATATATATATCTAGCATTGTAAGAGTTCATCATAACTGAAATATTCATCAGGGTGGTATTGGCCATTCGTCAGCTCTTCAGTAGGCGATGTCAAATTGTGGATGCCGTAGTCTTCCACGCTTATTGGTGTTGTTAGGAGTGGCTGGGTTTCCACAATGTTTATTTGTTCCTCTGATGGTTGGCTGTGTGGCTGCGGTGGTTGCTCCATTTCCCACTGGGTAAAGTCACTAATGAAGACGCTCATGTGGGGTGGTTGTTTATTCAGTTGTGGCTGGGATGGCTGGATATAATCTTGAACGCTTATTGTTGTCGTTGGAAATGAGTAAGACGGCTGGATATAATCTTCAACGCTTATTGTTGCTGTTGGAAATGTGTGGGACAAATCTTCAAGGGTTATTGTTGTTGTTGGAAATGGGTGGGAAGGCTGGGCATAATCTTCAATGCTGATTAGTGATGTTGGTAGTCGCTGAGCATAATCTTGCTCATAATTATTATCTGTTAGATGGTTGGGGGGCTGGGCATCCTCATCTGGATGAATCTTCCTTTTAATCCGGCAAAAAACGTACTTATTGTTATTTGGTAAAACGGACTCAATCATTATCCATTTTTTGTCGTGTTTAGAGGCGTTGTGATGATATCTGAGTTTTCGTTTCTCTAGCCCATTTTTGAACTTGTGGGTATGTTGGCATTTCCAGGTGCCCTTGTCCTTGCCGACTGTACGTTTAATATTTTTAATATTCTTCCCTTTTTCAGCCAACATCTTCAAGGGAGTAAAGAAATACAAGGTGTTCACGTTAGTGCACCCCTCAAATATTGCATGGAGTTCGTCCTCCTCGTAGAGGTTCCTCTCCCTCACAAGATGTTGGAGGACACTATCCGATAGCTGGCCGCAATTGATCTTTTCCGTGAGCATTTGGTATATTTCTTCATCGCTGGGGTGAAAGTGAAACCCCAGTGGAGGTTTGAAAGCCAAACCCAAAGATGATGAACAAGGCTGAAGGGTGTTCATGTTGCTCCTCATGAGTTTCAATAGATGTACGATCAAAACAAACAAAGAAACGAAGAGATGGCTTTGATGGAAAAGCAAGAAAGGGTTTGAGAGTGTCTTCGTGGGTTTATTAGTGAAGTGATTGGTGATTCGCCATTATTTATAGGCACTCTAGAGTTAACTAAGGCACGTTACTTATGATAGAAGAGTTAGTGTTTCTACAGGTAACTATGACCAGAAGCTTATGAGAAGCTCACTGCACCGAGTTCCCAGATGAGAGTGGAATATGTTTGTTCCAAATTATTTCGGACTTCCTATCGTGTGTTTGGGCCAAATCGAATCAAGAAATGCCAATTCAAAAAATTATATTGATTATATTGATTCTCGATCCGATTTTTTAAGAAAATTTAAAAAAAATATGAATTCCGAATAATTGGAAAAAATCTAAAATTCACACAGCTTTGACTACCCCCAAACCCAATTTACGATGTTAAAAATATTATTCCGTTCATTTTTATTCACCCAGAGCCCAGTATAACAAAATCAACCTGCAATATGAGATTAATCATAATTGTATTAATTTAATTTATGAGTCATCATATACTCATTTTAAACTTCGATGAATAATTTAAATTAATTAAACACAATAAATTACCAGTTAATTCACCTGAGTAGATATTAATAGATGAATAAATAATCATGTGATATATGAGGTATTACAGGAGGAGAGAAATGAAACAATTATTTTGGAAAGTGGAACATTCACCAATTATATACTCGTTAATTGGATGTTGAATTTGAATGACCTTGGGTTATTCGAATTATTTGAACGGAAGACTAAGTTCACTTTGCACAGTTTGGGCTTTGGCCCCAAAGTTAATTTCAAAACATTTTAATTGTTTAAACCACAACTAGAAACCATCATTTCAATTAAAACTAAAACATCAAAATTCATCTTTGAAAATTTCACCAATTTAATTAAATTTTAAATGTCAGTTTGTATCTAGAGCATCAATTATAATCTATTAAATTTGATCTATTTCTTGTATTTTATTGCAAACAGACATGTCTTTTTCAAAAATGGGGTTCCTCTACCTTTTTCTTCTCTCTTCCCGATGTCAGGTTCTGAATTAAGTATTTTAGGACTAAGGATGGAACTGTCAGTTCAATGCACGATATAAACTTGAATCATTTTTCTCTTATAGGTATTATCCGTACAGGTAATTTTGTACTCTCACCTAGATTTATATACAATTTTTAAAAACATGACGCATGTTCATAACTATCAAGATGATTGTTCATAGATATCGATCACTAAAGACTAGGAGTTTTAAGAAATTTGAGAAGTTTGCTGAAGTGATTTCACCCTTTATAGTTGCACATATTACGGCTTTTGTTTCAAAGAAAGTGAGTTTAGTTTTGTTTTATGCATTTTGTAATAGCAATCCCCATATCATATATTATGATGTAGATGATCTAAGAAAAGTTAGATCTCGGTCGTTATCATAAGGTAGTTTAACTGGGTTGCTCGGTGCAATATCATTTTTATTTAAATTTCAAGTAACCATGACCATTAATTAAGATCCAAGCCTATTTAAAACGAAAGTTTGGTGCTTCAATTTTTATAAATTTTATAATGATAATAATGATAATGGTTATCTTATATGGATAGTTACACTATGCCCTAGTGTATCTTTTAGCTTCTTTTAGATCCAGATTAAAGAAAGACGCGTGCAGATTGCGCCATAGGTAAAGAGAACTTGCAGCCATGGGTATATTGGAGATAAAGAGCACTGAAAATTATATCTTGACCTCCTCAATTTTAAAAATTAGAAAATTATTTCTTTTTCATGTAGCCCCTCGGAAGCATGGGACGACACACCGATGTCTTGCAGGCATACAATATTCTAGAGTCACGATGCATCTACATGTCTCAAGACTAAACATACTACAAATAATTTATGGCATGCACTATACCTAGTATATATATATATATATATATATATATATAGTAGATTTTACTTGCTATTTTTTGAACAATTCACATACTGATGCCACAAGGACAATAATGGGCTTCATCTAACTTTTATTTTTATTTTAGAAGTTCAACTAGTTTATACAAATTGGGATAATTCGTCTAGAGATAGTCCTCTAGTTTCCCCTATAATAGACGATTCAAAAAATACAATTTTTTTGTTGTATTCTAATGGTGATTGGAGTAGATAAATAATATCCCTCTTGGTTCTTCAATTCACTGTCCACAAATTCCCTCTTACTAGCTTGATGGTTTAAATTGATAAAATATAATGGTATATTCTACAGATTCTGATAGTTGTTAATCAACTAAATCATCTTAGAATATACTTATATAGTCGCATATGATATCTTGGATTAGTTCCATTGTTTGGCATAGGTTCATTCCATAACTGTAGTTTTGTTAAAGAGCTACAAGGCATAAATGATAGCCAAAGGGCATAATTTTGGAAAAATTAAATGTCTAATTTAATGTACCATGGAGGTGCACCGTGATAGGGATGGAAATTTTCCCCAAAAATTCGGGTCCCCACGAATACCAGAAAAAAAATCCCCGAAAACTCCTCGAGAATTCGGGGATCGGGGAGTTAAAAAAATCCTCGAAATTTTTTTGGGTCGATTTCGGGTATAGGCTCAGGTCTCCACGGGTTTACCCGATTTATTAAGATATATATATATATATATATATATATATATATGTATATTATAATAAATATATAAGATTTAACTTGTTTAAAACAACCCTAGTTCACTCTTTTCATTTCATCTCCACACTAACGTCGTCCCTTATCTCATCTCCCACGACCTCCTCCCTGCCTCATCTCCCACACCTCCCATGCCTCCCACGTAGGCGTGCGACCATTGTGTAAGCTCTCTCTCTCCAGTGCGACCACTATGTAAGTTTCCACGTTGTAATCACCTGTGCGACCACTGTGTAAGCTCTCTCTCCCCTCTATTTTCTACTGTTGTTTGTGTAAGATTTCTTGAGACCACTGTGCGATCATAGAAAATGTTTAAGATTTGTTTAGAGAATATTTAAAATCATTGATTGGAGAAAAAGTTGATGACATGCCCTTGTCTCCCAGCCTTGGGTGTAATAGTTTACATTTAACGATTGCCTCATCTCAATTAATGGGTCACCCATATGAATTTTCTTTTCCTAGTAGTGTTAGCGACTAAGATTTGTGTTTAATATTTGTGCTATTGAATAACCTATAGATTCGTTTAATATTTGTTTAATATAATATTTGTTATATTTGTTGCTATAAACTGGTATGTTATGTTGATTCTTTATATTAAAAACTATGCAATTTTTTTATATTAATAAAAAAAGAAACGGGTTCCTCGCGGGGAACCCGATACCCGTTTTAAACGGGGACGGGGATCCCCCAACCCGTTATAATGGGGAACGGAGCGGTGACATGGACTTGTTTTTCTAATAGGGACGAGAATGTGTAGTTAAAACCCGACCCCGAACCAACCTGTTTCCATCCTTACACCGTGAGTCTCAATGATACACCAATATATCTAGAACTAAAGGGAGAATAAATTTTGTTTCTCATTTTATAATTTTCTCCCCATGTGCCTTTAATAATGCTTCCTTGATTCACTTTTTAAAGTAAATAAGTAAATAATGTTGCGTTTGTTCACCTAATGACTATTATTACAGGTGGCATCCTTCAAAAATGTCCGGGGAGAATGGATTTTGATTAGCCAAGTTGTAGTGTTCATTTTTTTTGTCAAATCTAACAATTCTGACCATTAGAGAACTATTTTCAAATTTTTTACCTTCAATATGAACAATGGATGCGTTATCGAGTCCTCTTAAGAAAATATGAGAAAAAAATAAACTATTTGTTATCGAAGTGGAATATTGAAAAATAAGCCTCCATCTAGACTTTCCTTTATAGATTCCTCTTACAGTCACATTGTTCATCATTTTACCTGAAATTATCTATCTTTATCAGAATTAAAATTGATTATTTTAAATATATGAATTGGAATTTAGGATTATGAGATATAATCTCGGAAAGGGAATTGTTTCCTCATGTGCAGGTGATATCCATTTGTATCCCATTCCTATTAAAACATAAGGGGATAAGAAGCTTGAGCTACTAGTATGCGAATCTTGAACTACAAGAATGCATTCTCTAGTCCTTATGATCATTTATGTTCCTAGTTATAGCCATGGAGATTTTGAACTCCCACAACTTTTGTACATATTATCATATAAGTAATTTATGTCATTAGTACAAAATTGCGTTTAATTGAACAACCCAAGTCATTATAATTGATTTGAATTTTTACAGTTGAGCAACGGAGGTTCTATTATGGATGTGAGGCAGTTTCTTATTGATGCTCCAGGACTTGTTTCTTGATGTGCTATGATTTATTACTACGTACAAAGGATGGTTCGGTTCATCATCTGGAAGACTACCAAGAAATCTCTAATGTTCTCAATATTACTATTAGTGACTGCTCCTTAGAGATGGTTGCTGGTATGTTGACATCTCTATATGCCCGCTTTTGTAATTGATGCGCATAACTGAAAATAAAAAAATTCTCATTTTTTTTTCCGCTTATTGCATTAGAAAAGCCATTCATTTATTACCTTATGCATGCAAAAATAGATTTTAGGAAAGAAAAGGGATTGCCCTTGGTTTTGAGGGCCCTAAGTTAGCTTTAAAATGGGGCCATTATACTTGTTGACAAATCATTTTTGTTTGATTTATAAATATGCCCAATAAGTGCACAAATAATTAATAAGAATTACAGTTACAAATGATGTTGAACAACCCAATGTTATAGTGATCTATAAATATGATATTTTTGTGAGGTAATGATTGTGTATCTAACTTAAAAATAACTGTTGCAGCTTTATATGATGATACATCTATCAGGGCTCATGTCCACTGCGGTAGAGAACTACTTTCTCTTTCTACACTGCACTCCTCATTATCTACGTCACTTGCATTACAGCATGAGGCAAAGAGAACCACATCTGCAAATTAAGGAGGTTTGATATATTTATATCGTAGCATGTTTTTTTATGGTTTTATTTCCCTTATTTAGAGCATCTCCAACAGGGCATCCAAAATAGGTTTTTGCATGTTTTTTTAAATTGCTCCACCAGAGCTTCCATAATAGGCTTATGGCATTTGGGTGGTTAAAAATGTGGCCATTTTTTCCAAGAATAAGGCTGCCAAGGCACGGACAAATGCGTACAACATTTGGACGCAACAATTGTAAAGTTACTTATTCGAATCTCTTCCCCAGTTTGCTAGATTTGGAAGCAAAATTTATGATTATGCTAAAATATAAGTGGATATTTTTTCTGATGTGGTAAGGCATTTTTCCCATTTTTGTTGGAGATCCTTTTAGGGCTCGTCTAATTGCGAAGATGGAAACAATGTTTTACTTGGAACATATTTTTTAATTTAAACTTCCTCATGGATAATAATAATACTTCAAGTTAAAATATTAGTATGGAAAGTGACCAAGATTCCATATTTCCATTAAAAATGTGTGTTATTAAATGCACATATAATTCTTGTTGTTCCACTGAAAATCTTTCTACTTCCCCTGCCAATGTCGCTGCCCCTGCCTTTCGAATACACTAAACTCCCTCCCACCCCACCCAGATTCACCGTTTGTAGGCATTTCCACATGACCTGCTATAGCGCATAAAAAACCCATGCCATCGAAAATACTATTGCATAGCCCTTTGAGAATGCTATTGACATCCCCTAAGGAGTGTTCCTTCAAATGTGTTGGACATCTCGCCCCACTGTGTATGATAGGACAACTCCCATTTAAATTATTTACACTACTAACAACTCACCTCATATATTTTTTATACATTTTCTTCTCTAATTTGGGATGGAAGTATATGAATGTATACTTATATTTGAGATGGGTAACTATGTCGTTTCTCTTGTTGGTCAATTGATGTAGTTTTAATACGTAATTTAAGAAGAGCGTTTCACTGAGTAATTCCGCCAATTACTTTGTTTCCCAATTAATCTATCTCTTGTTGATCTGCTTTGCAATCAGTTTGATCACGTAAGAAGATCCCTTAGCTATATTAACTCCTTTAGCAGCCTCGCTAGGAGTAGGGAAGACTATCGGTATTGAAACATCACCGCATATGCATAATCAGTGATCGAAACTTGGTATAATTATTAACTTTTGACCAAATGAATTGTCAGATTATAACCTATTGATATGTTGGCTTATCTCCAATGAGGATAAACACCTTCTATGTTTAAGATGTGTCCAAAATATCTCTAGAAGATTATTATGCACTATTTCCTTTCACTTGTAATAAAAATAAAATTAATCTTCAGATCAAAGCATGTTTTAAAAGAGTTTCCATGTCTACGTGAATGATTTGACAATGGTGTACAAAAAAAAAATACCTTTCTTGATATCCTAAACCATATATTAATAATATTCCTTTCTAACACAATAAATGCGATGTTTTTTTATAAGTAAATGATTCAACTAAAACTACCCGCCTATGGGGGCGAAATCTTGTATACAAGAAGTATACAAAGCAAAGAAGCGAATGGATGAACCCAAAAACAATCAACACAAGCCCCTAGAATTGCCCCAAAAACTAACAAAAAAAGACAAAGATGAATCATATTAGTGTAATAGCGACCCAAAAAGTTCTAACGAATACGAATCCAACACTATAAATTATTTGCATATAAGGAACTCAAATTTAATAAAAATGGCAGTTAAAATACAACACAGAAGGAATTGGGGTGATTGTCAAGAGATAACAAGAAAGGTTTAGACATTTTTATGGTCAATTTACGACAAATCCCTAACTAGAACGTAGAAAGAAAAAATAAATGCCAAGGGAAGCTAGAATAGGGTCTTAATTATACATGATACAACTCCAAATCCTCCCCTTTATTCTATAAAATTTTATTATATCCTTAACATTGAATGAGAGCAAAAGATGGTCAAAACATGAATTATAATATTTTGACTATGGAATGATCCGCTACATCATTTTAATAAGAATAATAAATTGAGGAGTTTCTAACCACAACCGGATTCATAAATATACTATGAAATACAACTGGGTACGATAAAAAATGAGAAAACATTGTCTATAGTGAGTTAGTACTCTATACATATATACAAGGAAGAAGAAAATTAAGCTCCTAGTGTAGGATATTCAGCCTTTAAAATATTCTTTAACTACGTACTACTTTCGCTACCATCAGATAATTGGCTACCACGCCCAAAGTTGCATCGTCTCTCTCTCACGATTTCACACACATATTATCTAAGAACAGATGAAGGGGGTGACATTCTATATCCACTTGATTACATGTCCATAACTCGCGGTGTTAGTCCTTACCTCCGAATTCTTTATCTCTGTCATAATTTTAGTCGAAATATTATCCATTTTAATGTAATTGTTTAAGCATTTTGTCTCTTTCACATATTCAGGGACATAACGTAAGGATATAATCCATCCTTGAATACACTATATTTATAGTGTTTGTGACGAGAATACACTATATTGATTTATTTTGCACATTGAACCGTTTATGAGTGAGATATTAATTCTGACATAGTTGACTATATATATTTTTTGTGCAGGTGACAATTTTTGTAAAACTTTTGGAGGTCATACGCTTTAGTTTTGCGAAATTACTTTGATAAAAGTATTTCATGTTTTGGAGTATAAGAAACAAATGTATTTTTATTGTCAAGTCAAATATTTTAACATAGAGTTGTAATTTTTATTTGGATGAATATTTGGCCATGGTTGTAAGAACTCTAACTATTGTCGAAGGAAAATGATTCGTTGTGTCAGTTGAAAATCATCTTATGTATTACATTTTACGATCATTCCTTGTTTGTGTTGTCTTAAATGCAATTAAATTCTATATTAAATTATAGCGACGGATTTTATTATTCACAAAATATTGATGCAAAAATTTCAAGGTCCCTTGATCTCTTTTTGGATGGTTAAAATTATCCCAAAGATATATTAAAGACGGCTATGTTGTCATCTCAAAAAGGTCTTCTGAAATAGTAACCTTTTGAGACAGATTAATTCTCGTCTCAAAAGAACGTTTTTGTGATAGCTCTCATGCCATCTCCAAAGGGTCATATGAAATGAAGACCTTTTGAGACAGATATGTTCATGTCTCAAAAAACTCTTTTGAGATAGCTATGGAGCACAAAAAGAATTTTTAACCCCTATAAAAATGACACCCCCTAGCCATCCGAAATAGCGTCCCAAAAAGTATGTTAGCCCACCATCTCAAAATTTAATTTTTTTGTTGTGCTTCCACATTTTCAATTAATTCACCCCTTGAATAAAACTGCATTATATTCGTGGAAGCCCGTAGATGGAAAAAAATGAATTATCCTTCTCATCGTTATTTTCACACAAAGCCTTCTATGGGACGCTCGATTCCCGAAGGGACATGGTGAATATTCTGTTGGGACCCTTTTATTTTTACAGGACTAGACTATATTTTTTCGTGGGATTTGTTTTACTTTCTATTATTTTCTCCATATTTCCTTACACTTGTGTATATTTTTACCGATATGTTAGTCTTACTCTCATGTTCCCATGCTATACATATATGCCATACTCGTGTCACTTTATCCATTATTATTCCCTTCTCCATGATGCTTATCTTATAACCACATGTGTATAAAATATTTTCTATCACATTATTCAAGCCTTCTTCATTTGTATATATTTCATACTTCTCCTTCACTTGTATATATCCTCAATATGCCATTCTACTTGTTCACATGATTCACCCACTTTAGTCACTTGGAGATACACATGTTTCTTATCACTTGTATATTTTCACGTTCTTATTTATATGCTTTACGTCACTTGACTTTATCCCATGTCACATGCGCACAATTTCACATTATTCTCATTTACACTTACAAATTATTTTCACCTTAACACTTTATCCCATTTGTATAGACTGAGGTCCTTTTCATGTCACTCATATATATTCATATACTATACTTTATGCTTAGCAGTTGAAAATATTACTCATAGTATAAAAAAAAACTTTGCATAATAAAACTAATTAAGACTCATGCATTTTTCACACTACATCACGTGAATAATACATTTTGACCCAAATTTTTCCCCGTACGGGGATTCATTTACTGAAGGTTGTTAGTTCTTTGAGGTGGGATTAACATAAGCAATATGACTCCCACCTTCCATTTTTCAAGTACATTTGACGTATATCAAAATATTCCTTTGTCTCGTATTTCTTGATCGAACTCACGCGGGAGGTATATAGAAGGGAATGAATTCACATACATCAAGTATATAAAATTCTCTCTCATACGTACCATCATCATAAGGTATATTGTGAGAATATTAACATACAATTGGGTATACCAAATGGCTTTTTTACATGTACAGATGAATGATTTCCCTTATAAGCAAGGGGTATATTATGGAAGTCATGCCAAATGTGAGAACCCTCACACTAACCTCCCATGAATAAACCTCATATAAGTGTATATACAAGGCAGCTTGTACATAGATTTCTAGTTTCAATGTGAAACTCTATCGAAATTCAGAGTCGTCTTATCGCCTTAATTTTGTGCTATCACACACATTTTAAAATAGAACCATTCTCATAAGTCTTGTAACAAGTCAAACCGTGTATTTCAACGCGTACCCCATTATTTTCCATACTATTGTCATGCCCATCATTTTAGTTGCACCCTAAGTTGAACATAATACAAGTGAAACTTAAAAATAAACAACTTCATTGATGGTTTCTCTTTCCTTTTTTTCTTCAAAAAACTACCAAACCTATTACTTTTGACTGAAAATAAAAAAGATTTCTTTACTTCCCAAGTACTACTTCACTCCTTGTCTTGGCTCCTTGTTGGCATAGATCTACCATGAAGCCACCTCGACGTTATACACCCTCCTCATCCACTTTTTCATAAACTGAGCGGACTTATCAGAGATTCCTTATTGAGAACATGGACCATATTTTCATTATTCATCCAGACCTAATGATAGCATTGGAACTATTGGCATTTAGTCCAAAAATACATCGTACGAAGATTAGTTTATCATTAATATGGTCGGATAACTACGAGGAGACTTAATAATAGTTTAATTAACATTAATATCAGGAATACAAATATATATATAACTATACCTTAAATCCTTATTGTTGTGCCACATGTCAACGAAATTTAATTCACTCGCATGTGTATATCTATATCTATACTAATAATATAAAACGGAAGACCAAAGTCAATTATGGCCATCTTCCAATGTACCCATGTGGCATCTCATAACCATCCCCATTCTCTCACATTATTTTTATTAGGAGGCAAACCAAACTCATGATATCCATCCTTTTGTTTTCTCAAATAGTTGGAATGCTAACGCATCAGATGAACTTTCATTTAATTTCAATCTCATTTCCTCTGCTATATATATGATATCCATGCATTTCTTTTCTCAAATGGTTGGACCGATAATGCATCAAATGAACTTCCATTTAATTCCCACCTCATTTCATGTGCTATGTATATGTATGAATACACAACCTCAGTTTGTTTGCAGACCTATATTTGATTTTCGCTAAAAAAAACAATATCCTAAATTATGTCTTGAATTTCCCTATCTTCCATCTATGAATCATGATGTTATACATCTACTTTGAAACACCGAAAGTTTTTCTTTCTGTACACATGTTATGTGCTTCGATAGTGACCAAAGAACTATGAGGCATTTCAATTCTACTTATAGGTGTGAAGTTTAAGGTCATTAATAGATGGATTCATGTTCGAGAAAGTTATGAGAAAAGGTTTCATGTCTCATAAATTTATATATTGTTGTTCAGATCACCATATCTTGGTGACTCAATTTTTTTCCATATTCATTTTCAATTTTCATCAATAAATTAACCCTATGTCTCTAACATTCGTCGATACGATTTTGGTTTTTTTCAATGATTATTTTCAATCTTTTGATACGAGGAAGAAACATATAAAACCCATATCATGTATTCTTACAAAAAAATTACTACATAATGCTAAATTGAAGTTACAACCATGAAAGGGTTATTTGGGCTGGCACGTGTCATTTATGATTGATTTCGATTTATGGCACATACACAACTATTGTTCCATTGTCCTCTGATTATAAAAAAATGTTTGAGTTCAAAAAATTAATTGTTAACAAAATTTTAATATTATTCAAACCCCTAAAACTCCTCACAAAATTATCTGCTAAAATGGTTACAAAAATTATCTAAAACTCCTCATAAAATTTGTTGGATTTTAAGTTTATTTATTATTTGGTTAGTTGTGGATGATTGTTTGTGTTGAAATTTTATAAATTTGGAAAAAGAAGAAATCTTCTAAACTTAGGAGTACTCCTCTACTTTTTGTGTGTGTGTGTAAATTAGAAATATGAATATCAATTAAAACATGCAATTTTTGTAATACATAGGTGGTGGATTACAAAAATTGCATATTTATTTAAGGATTTAACTATTTGAACTGTGAATAAAGGACATTATAAATTACAAAATAAATGATATCTGAACTAAAATTGAAGGATAAGGCTCAAGTAAAAAACATAAAAAAATTATCTATATCTGGCATTGTAAGAGTTCATCATAACTGTAATATTCATGAGGGTGAAATTGGGTGTTCGTCATTTCTTCAGTTCGTGATTAAAAATTGGAGATTCCATAGTCTTCCACACTTATTGGTTGCTCTATTTCCCACTCGATAAAGTCATTAATGAAAGCGTTCATATCCTGAGGTGGTTAATCATTCAGGTTTGGCTGGGATGGTTGGATGTAATCTTCAATGTTTATTCTTATTGATGGAAATGGGTGGGATGGGTGGGCATAATCTTCAAAGCTTATTGTTGTGGTTGGAAATGGGTGGAATGCAGGGATATAATCTTCAAGCTTATTATTGTTGTTGGAACTGGGTGGGATGGTTGGTCATAATCTTCATTGCTTATTGGTGATGTTGGAAATGGATGGGATGGCTGGATATAATATTCAACCCTTATTGGAAGTGGCAGAGCATGGGCATCCTCATCTGGTTGAATCTTCCTTTCAATGTAGCAAATGACATAGTTATTCTTATTTGGAAAAACCAATGCAGTCATTATCCACTTTTTGTCGTGTATCAAGGAGTTGTGATGATACCTGAGTTTTCATTTGTCTCTCCCATTTTTGAACTTATGGGTTTATTGGCATTTCCAGCTACCCTTATCCTTGTTGACTGTACATTTAATATTTTTAATATTTTTCCCTTTATTCACGTAACGCGAGTGAATAAATACAGGGTGTTCACATTAGAGCACCCCTCAAATATTGCATAGAGTTTCTTCTCGTCGTAGAGGTTCCTCTACCTCACAAGATGTTGGAGAACACAATCCGATAGTTGGCCACAAGTGATATTTTAAGAGAGAATTTCGTATATTTATTCATCACTGGGGTGGAAGTGAAACCCCAGTGGAGGTTTGAAAGCCAAACCCATAGATGATGAAGAAGGGTGAAGGGTGTTCATGTTGTTGTTCATGAGTTTCAATAGATGTAGGATAAAAAAATACATAAATGAGAGACATATTTGATTGTAATGAGATGCAAGAAAGGGCTTGAGAGTTGTGGGTTGATCAAGTGAAGTTATCGGTGATTCATGTGATGGTGTATATTTATAGGCACTCAAGGAGTTAAGTGTTTCTGTAGGTAACTGAGGCCATTTCCAGTATAATTTCCACAGGGCTATGGGATCTGATTATCGAGAGGGTTCAAAGGAGGTTAGCAAGATGGAATCATAGTTACCTTTCCAAAGAGAGGAGGTGGATGTTAATCAGAAGTGTTTTATCGAGTTCACCGACGTATTTCTTATCGGTCCTCCCTCTTCCTGCTTCTGTGGGCAACAAACTTGGCAAGATGATGAGGAACTTCTTGTGGAGGGGGAATGATGATCGGTTCAAATACAACCTGGTGAGTTTGGATGTGGTGTGCAGGTCGGTGAAGGAGGGTGGGACGGGGTTGAGAAGTTTATCACATTTCAATCAGGATTTACTGGGCAAGTGGTTGTGGAGGTTTAACAAGGAAGAGGGAAGACTGTGGAAGAAGGTGATGATGATTAGACACGGGGTTGACCAGTTTGGGTGGAGCCCTAGTGTGGGTAGTGGGGCTAATGGGGTTGGTATCTGGAAGAAAGTTACTTGTGGGTGGGATGTTTTCACTAAGTCCACTTCCTTTCATCTCGAGAGAGGAAATTGTATGATGTTTTGGAAGGATAGTTTGGGTGAGGGAGGCTCTCTCGAGGATCTTTTCTCGGGGATGTATCGGATTACGAGACTTAGGGAGGGGAGGTGGAGAATCATATAAGGAGGTTAGGGGATCTTGTGGTTTGGGATGCTAATTTCTGAAGGGGGCTTCGATATTGGGTGTTTGATGAGGCAAAATCATTCTTTGAGGGGTTGTCCTCGGCGCCTATTTCGTCCGGCGGGGATGATGAGTTAAGGTGGTCAAGCTCTCAGGATGGAATTTTCTCATTTAAGAAATATTATCATGTGATTAGGGTCAGTGAGAGAGTCTCCCTTCCATTAAAGGCTATTTGGAAGAACTCGACGCCCCCAAAGGTTAGGTTTTTTGTGTGGACTGCGGCCAGGCAAGACATTTTGACTATTGAGGGGTTGCAGAATCATGGGTGGAGGTTAGCCAGTAGATGTTAGTGGTTCAAGAAGGATGTGGAGACAAGCAATCACCTTCTTCTGAACTGTCACATAACTCGAAGACTTTGGTAACTTATCCTTTATTTAGGCATGATCTCATGGGTTATTCCTCGGGAGGCGAGCGGGGTCTTGGAGGCTTGGGGGAGTCCTAGGGGTTGGCTTGGTCCTAGGGGAGTTTGGAAGATGGCCCCACATTGTATTTTCTGGCGTGTTTAGCAGGAAAGAAATTGTAGATGTTTTGAAAGGGTAGAGTTGGATCCTTCTCATTTGTGCTACTGATTCCCGATCCTTCTTCTCTTGGCATCAGAAAAGGATTGGTACATCGTTTTCTCTTTTCCTTCATTTTTTTTAGGATTTTTGAGTGGTAGGCTAGTCTTTATTTTGGTTCCGTCCTTTTGCTTTACTCATTTTATACTTCCTGTATACGAGTTTTTGCCCCTTTAGGCGGGTTCATTTCTATTGATCCATTGACTTATCAAAACAAACAGTTATATCTTATCTAGTTGGCACATCACCGATATTAGTGGAAATATCTCTTCGTTTAACACCTACAACAATAGAATTCTAATCATATTACATAGCATAATGGTGAAGTTGTCAATGGATAAAATTCAAAAACATCTAAGACGAAGAAAAAAAGTATATTTATAGGCACTGAAAAGGAGTTGTTGTTTCTATAGGTAACTAAGACAGAAGGGTTATGAGAAGAAAGTTAAAAAAAGTGTAAAGTGTAATACTATTACTTACATATTACAATTTTTTTTTTATAATTTGTCATTATATATTTATTAGTGTTAATTGATATGATATTTTAAACATAGCAATCATATTTAATTTTATATAGTATGACTGTTTTTGATAGATATTTAAGATGCATATCTAATAAGTATAGTATTTATGACTGAAGTGTTTCCTCAAAAAAGTTTGGATGCGCATGGTAAAGGAAAATTTGGTCCAACACTTTCCCCCATCTGAAATTGGAAACTTGTTTTTCCACAAAGTAACATAACCCTACCAAAATTGTAGACACACTGTTCACTCAAAATCACACAACACTGATCATTCCCATAAGCACACACAAAAAAAATTCTCACTGGTCGATACTTGAATGAAACCCTTGCTGGTATTAAGATCATATTCCAACAACATTTTGATTACTTTTTATTACTTACTTTATTTTTATCTTAGGCCTGACTATTGTCTTTGTTTGGAATAATATTAAAATTAGAGCTTTAAGACCATATTAGTCCGTAAACAAAATGATGGCCTTTAAATTTTACTGATCGGTTGGATTAACTTTTTTGAGACACTTTGAGTTAATTTAAGTATGTTGTTATTAGTTGATGTGAAGTTTGATATGAATGTGCTAGAATATTACAATGAATAACTTAGGTATGTTAATTTTTCCGAGACAGTTGCACTTAATTTTTAGGGGTTGGTTTGATTAATTTTTTTGTGATATATATGTCACACGCTCAAAATGGAACAATTTGAGATGTTTTCATTAACTAGTCATTTGTTGTGATATTTGTTTAGATTTTAATTTATTGTTTGGATAATCTTCATTTGTAATGGATGGAAAATGAAATTATTTACTAAAAGCAAATGGGATTAGTTTAAATAAATTAAGTTCAATTATATTAGTGAATTCATTGACTTTAAGCATTCACACGTTAATTGAATAATGCAAATTGTTGTTTCAAATAGTTGTATTGAACTTCGTTTATTATGCTATCTTTCTTTGTTAGACATTGTTGTAGGAAAATTCTATGCAATTGCGTATTAAATGGTATTTTTAGTGATTTTGTTTAAAAACACCCGTCATCAATCAAATTCATTAAAATTATTTTATAGCACTAATAGTGTATCTCTTATGCGATTTTGATCTTTCTGGTCTCTCTCTCTCTCTCTCTCTCTCTCCCCCCCTCTCTCTCTCTCTCTCTCTCTCTCTCTCTATCTATCTATCTATCTATCTATCTATCTATCATTTTTACTTAAAGTTCTTATTTTCTTTCTCTCTTCCTCACTACCTAACTCTTAAGGACATCCTCCTACTTTGTCCAATAAAAAATATTTCCCTTCATAATGTGCTATGCCTTGCATTGCCCTAGGTATGTCCTTCTTGTTTTCCACCCCTATCCTACATTCACACCCTACACATTTACAAGATATTTTTTTTCCTAATTCCATTGATAAAGTCATCTTTTCCTTAAAGCTTCAATTTACATGGTGATCATAGTTGTTTATATACGTGTGGAAAAGCATTGGTGAATCTATTGTTGTCAAATTGGGATGGGTATTGCATTTTGAAAACTTATTATAATCAATTATGGAACATTTTATGGTTTAAAACTCGTTTTGTGGCATGATTACATTGTCTAAATGGTAAGATATTGGTCATTGTGTCAAAATCACAACATGAAAGATTTAAGGATAGTTTGATTAGTTCTTCATGTTTTGTTGATTTCTTCATTTTAAATCCCAAGTATATAATTCATGACCCTACAATATCAAAAATCAAAGGTTTTTCAGATTTCATCATTAGAAATCCCAGATTTTTTAGATTCCATCCTTTGGGATATGGATTTTGTATTAGTTTGTAATTTTTTATTTTGTGTTAGTCTCATCTTAATTGTGGTGGCGTTGATGATGACTAATGATATTGAAATGGTTTGATCGTGTTTTTCATTTGTCTATATCAATATGAAATCTTAGATTATCTAAATGTTTTTTTCTGTTATCTATATTTCGTCCATCCATAAATCCATTAGAACACTTATTTGAAATTCATTGAATATGTTTGTAAAGAAAGTGTGCAAGTTAATATTCCAAGACTCTAATATCGTTAATTATCGACCACTCATTGTTCCATTCAATGCAAAACAGTTCAGATGTCATGAGTTGTCATCTGTTTCGTTTGTAACATGTTTCAGGAATTGAGTTTATCAGTTGTGCATATACCACTTTAAACTCTCAGACATTACCTTAGATATTCAATAGTGTGTACTTTGAATCTAGTATACAGTGTTGGTTATGTCCTAGGTAACATTGGACCTAAATTTATATTGATATTTTGAAATTTTTACTTACATTTAGATAGATATTCAATAATTTTTTGAACTTCACACTAATGGTCTTCTTTATTTAATCTTAAGAATGAGATTATTATTATATCAATTCCTAGTTTACACATTATATGTTAGGCTCTGAATGTATGTTTTGGGTAGGATAGTTGTGATGAAATGGTAATTCAATGACGTATTTTGAATAATATTTTTTTATTTTACAGTGATTTGTTAGGTTATAACTTCTCAATGATCCATTAAATTCAAATACTATTTTATTAGCAATTGTACGATGGCCTTTTGCGAGTTTTGTGCCTACAACTTCCATTTGAATTGATGTGAGTAATGTGTTTAAAATTGTGGGCAACACAATATGTTGAGCTTCTAATACAAGAATGACCAATTTGCAAGCTGGATGTAAATCAAGGTGATTAAATGATAAATGATTTGTTGCTAAAATATTAATTCGGTGATTTTATGTTCATTTTTTCCCTGTAGAGTCTGTACTCTCTATGAATATCTTGTTTTCTATAATTAAGTTTAACAATTGCTGAAAAGGTTCCTTAGGTTCACTATTTGTTTGGATGAGTTGTGATGAAAAAAAAATATTCCAGTTGCTAAATTCTTTATTTCAGTATGCAAGACTAATTAAATTTTTTGTTGTTCATAAGATATTAGATTGGTGGGTTTAAGTTGATCACTCATACTTTATCTGAATTATTAAAGTATTCATCTAATATGAAAAATCTAACTGGATACCACCCATATTGATTTATCGTTTGGTGAGATGGGTTATATACTTTCAATTTTCTTTAGCAGCTAATTAAATAGCATATGTTGGATTGAATGGTTTGTCCACCTCTTTGTGTGATAAAATACAATTTTATTGGATTTTGTTATATTTTATTGTTTTTATTTGCAATTAATAGCTTTTTATGCAGGGGTAAAACCATGAAGAGTTAATAGATTCGATGTGATGAAAATTTGTCATAAAATATGTTACGTTATTTTGTTACTCATGTATTATGTGTAATAGTGTTTGTGTCTCTTGATATTAAGAATTACATATTCATACTTTGTTAACTGTTATTTAGTTTAGTAGTCATTCTTTAGACTTCCACAATTTAATCTCACACGACAACTGTTTTTAATTAGGACTGGGTTTTGGTTAAACAATCTTATAATGCAAGTATTGATTGTTTTCATATTTTAGGAAAGTGTCTCTGATGTTGTATTTTTTTTCCCGAATCCCTTCTTTATGAATTTTAAGGGTGTTTGAACTTAAAAATGGATAAGATACAAGTTCAATCTTGCACATGGGAAATTCTTTAAATGTTTGGAAATTTTAGCATAAATATATGATTGTTTTTTATTGCCAAACAAAAATAGAAGCTTTATTCAAAATAATTTTATTTTACACGTAATATCCTTAGTTGTAGGACAAACTGAAGAGCCACCCCGCCCGTTATTATCTATAAGAGGACCCAAAAATGATGGAAGGGATAAAAAATGAATAATGGTGAAAAGCTGAAGCTTAGGGCATGGTATTTGGGGCGAAGTCCTATGAACCCAAATATAATGTGATGTTTGTTGGGATAAAAAGTGAATAATGGGATATCTAAAGACAGACCGGTGGAGTAAAATGGCGATGTTCCGGAATAGCCATAGAGTTCTTAGGACAAAAAATGGACTAATAAATCGGATAGTAAGTGAGGGACCTTGAGGAAGTGCAACTAATCATCGCAAGAGAGGTACGTGAGATATATCCATACCCAACTCAGGAGTATGAAGGTTGAAGAAAGTGGGGCACCTGTTAAGTATGTGTGTATTACTGTCTTCGAGTCCACAGAGTGAGCATTGTGGCAATGACACTCGATGGTAATTAGAAAGTCGATCAGATGACAATAGGGCATCAAGTAGTAAGAACCATAGAAGTGTGTGCACCTTCGATGGAAGGGGACCTTCCACAGCTAAAACCATGGGAGAGTTGGGCGGTGCTGGATGAAGGTTAGTGTACACAACCAGTGGTAAGCGGAGAGAATAGAAAGAAAAAAACATTGGATCAGGACACCAGTAAGGCTCGTCATACATCTGGCCTGGCGGGATGTATATGGCCTAAATGTGCAGTAGAAAGTGAGCAGGCAACCACTGAGCTAGAGTTGGAAAATTTCACTAGGAGTCGGCAATAAAGGATGCAAGCAGCGCATCTAGAACTGTACTGGGAATGTATGAAAACAATGTTGTCATAGTGGCATTTAAGACCCAAATATGATGTCCAAAGGAAATATGGCCTTGCCTCTTCTCCATTTGAGATCTTTTTTTAAAAAAGCAGCAATTGAGAAATCTTAGTCCAGAACCATGTGCAACAGGATTTCATGGTCGCTATAAGGAGAGTAGCTTGAGGGAAATATTTATGGGTAATGGTAGGAGACTAAAGATTCTCTAGGTGGTGTAGAAGCTTCCACAATAACTTGAGCATGAAGGCATTGTTTAAGGTGTGCATGTTTTCAATGCCCAGTCCCCCAATGGTCGGGGTACCGTTATAGTCGACCATGGGACAGTAGGCATTTTGCAGTCCAAATGTGTTCAATTCTGAAAGAAATCTTTAATTTTCTGGGTGAGATCACTTAGAACCAACTTGAAAAGCGGGTAAGAGGACATAAAGTACGAGGTCATGAACATGCCTACAACATTGATGAGCGTGACACATCCCGAAAGGATAAGAAACTATTATACCACACATGGAGTCGACTTTCAAGTTCACTGATAGTCTCGTGGAATAGCTGACGGATAACCTGCCCAGTAAGCTTGGGGAGGCCCAGCTATTTATCATGTCCCTGATATCGATAAATTAGCATCTGTTGGATAGCTCTATAGTGAATAACATGAGGAGTAGAGGGCCCAAAATTCAGAGAAGACTTGGCGTAGTTAATTGCTTGGCTAGAAAGGGCCTAAAAATTGTTGAGTATCTATGTAAATATATCAAGTGTAACTACAGTAAGTTTAGCGAAGAACATGCAGTCATCTGCAAGGCAATTGCTGCTATATGGGGACCCATTCCAGATGTGACAAAAGTAGTCAAACAGTGGTGATTACACTCTCGGTCAACATTACGAAGAAATATAACAAAAGAAAGAATAAAGAAGGTGAGAGGGGGTCTCCTTGTGGAAGTCCATAGTGGGGTAAAATGTTTCTCCGAGGTATCCAGTAATTAAAGTTTGGTACGAGGGAGTGGAGATACAGGTTAAATAAAGTGGATCCACTTCTCAGGAAAGTCGTGCTTTTGTGATCACCTGGTGAATAAAGGGTCATTATAATTGGTCGTAAGCTTTCTGTAAGTCAAGCTTGATTGCACTGCTACCCTTTTTAGATTTGGATGTTCACATGGAATGCATGATCTCATGAGTGAGAAAAATATTGTCTTGGATGTGCCTATTTGCAATGAACGATGTTTGGTAAGGCAAGACAATGTATTGCATAATAGGTCTCATCCGGGCTATAATAATGGAGGAGATAAGTTTGTAGATCACATTACATAATATGATATGACAAAAATGTGTCACTTGCGTAGGGGTTTTGGTTTTTGGAATGAATATAAGAAAATCCCGATTAATCTCAGGTGGCATGTATTGTGTAGGTGGTTTTTGGTTTTTCGAATGAATATACGAAAAGTCAAAGAATCGGAGGATGAGATTGGTGACTGCAAGCCCAACAACCAACCAGTGGATTTGGCAGTGAGGCCATCTAAAGCTAGGCTTTTATTATGGCCCATTCATCGCAGTGCCAGGCGGATATTTTCCACAAAAAACCTTATCAAGGAAGAATAGTGTGTTGGCTTTATCATCATGAGTGGTGCTTCCTCAGTGGCTATTGGTGGGTAGGTAACGGTAACAAGTTGCATATAGAATTGTCGAAATTGAGTTTGGATAGTAGGCACTGTGTAATCCATCCTGTGTCTGGATGAAAAATTGAGTGGATATTATTCTCTCGTCAATTATGAGTGACACAGGCATGAAATTATTTAGTTTTATAATCACCGTTAAGGGACTATTGAACTTTGCTCTTGTTTTACTAGTACCGACGCTCAAGTATGAGGAAACGAGATAATTGCTTCTAGACCAGACCCTCACACGCACAGGAACTCGGATAGGGTTATTGTTCCATCCGACTCCGAGTAACTTGGATATGTTACTATAGGATAGTAATAGTATGAAACATGTTACCAAAATGGTTATGTTTCCATATTGTTGATGTCTCTCGAAAGTAGCACGTTTTATGAAAGAAAACATAGTCCGATGAACCTGGAATCTGTTGTTGCCATTGTATCCTAGAATCATGTGGAATGAAGTATATTGTGACCATTCCATGTAGTATATAAATCATTATGTTGGTTTGGACCTTGTTCACAACGTATCGACAAACAGGGGGCAGTGATCTGAACTACCATTCGAAAGGTGGTTGAAAAGAGTGTGGGGTAGGCTAAAATCTAGGTGCCATTACCAAGCCCTCGATCTAGCCATTCCCGGACATGATGGCCAAAAGAAGTGTTCGCTTTCTAGGTTAACGAGGGTCCAGTAAATCCTAAGTCATATATATTGCATGAATTCATGAAATTAGTAAAAGCATGGCCCCGTCCCATATAAAGTGGCAACCACCAAGCTTCTCATAGGGACCTATAATAGTATTAGAATCACCAAGAAGTAGCGAGGAGTAATGGATTGTAGTTGAGAGTTGTTGAGAGTTGTTGAAGAGAGTTCCATACAACAGTTTAATTACATAGTTGTGGCGACATATAAACTACCATGAAGTCAGAAGGCCCATCGATCGGCTCGTTCTCCACAAGAAGATAGATATAACAAACTAGAATAGAGGTAAGTAAGGGTATCAATCAACATTGAGGGGGTAAAGCTAGAGACAAATTTAATTGTAATTCACTTTTTATTTTCTTTTTGTGCCTTTTTTTTACCTTTTCTAATTCTTTTAGCTTTTCAAATATTAAAATAATTTTTTGGGTGGGAAGAAGTGAAATAACACTAAACTAAAATGAGAGATGAGAATAACTAACTAAAAAGTTACTAAAATGAAAAACAAACTCTAACACTAAAATAAGAGATAAAGTGGGGTAAATAACAGTGAGAACACTCAATGATTGGGACTACACCACAAATTTGAGCTATTCTAACTAATTAATTTAATTATTTGATTTTTTCTAAATTAATATCAAAATTACAAATCAACTCTCGTTGCAAGTGTAATTTAATAGTAATCTTTTAGAAAATTAATTTTAACCCCCCACAACTCTAGATAATAGATCTACACTCCTTTTAATTAATCACCTGCTAGGATCGATTCATTAAAATTTGTATAAATCATAGAAAATGAATTTTAGAGTTGAAATTCAAGGAATAATACCACACTTAAGAAACCCCTATCTCTAGTTCAAATCTAAAATGGGCATTATAACTTAGAATTTGGATTTTCTCTCGAAAATCATTTACCCTCTCTCGGGGCCTATATTTAAGAGTGAGGGATCAAAATTAATAATCAATTGGAATTTTCAAGTAATAAAACTAATTAAATTAAAGTAATCATCAAATAAGGGTTCATCACACCCCTTGAAAGGGGATTTAGCTTAACATGATATCAAACATGATGAACAAATAATCAAGGCTACTAAAATAAAATAAAATAGAATAGAACAATCAAACCAAATTTCTTTGAAAAAGTTGAACTCCACTCTTCCAATTTGAAGTACACAATCCCTCTAATCAAGCTTCCAAGTGATTTGCATTTAAATATCCACTCAATTAAATCTCTCACAAAAATTATCCACGCAAATCTCTAAAAAAATAAAGATAAAAAAATAAAATAAAACCATTTACAAAATGTTGTTTATTCTAATTTATGACTCTCTCTAGAATTCTCTTGGTAGGTGTTCAAATGGTCTTGAGTCTTCATTTATAGTGGACATGGATCAAGGGTAATTTTGGAAATAGGCTAGTAGTGTGCATGTAGGATAGGCGTGTTATGGATTGTGTGAGGTAATGAGAGTGTGAGGGAATGAAAATCAGATTTGGTTATGGGGTATTTTGGGCATTGAGATAAAATTAGTTAGTTGGGGGTAATTTGGGAAAAAGTGGTAAAAGGGGTTTATTAGGCACATGTGGGAGATTGTAAGGACACGAATTTCCAATTAAGTTTTTTGTAGTTCTGGCTCAATTCCAGAAAAAAACATTTAAGTCATAGGATATTGTCAATGTGTATCCATCCAATCCTATGACAAGTTTGAGTTGAAGATGTTGCGGCCTACTTATCAAGAAAACATCATTGTCGGTTCACAAGTGCCTCGTTTCACGTCATCAACTTAGTTCGAGTCTCTCCTAAGGTGTGAATGCATATATATATATATATATATATATATATATATATATGAGGTTGGAACATTTTCTATTGGGTATTTTATTTTAAAATGAAGTTTTGTTTGGTTAATATTAGAACTTTTAATAAAGTTTTGGGCTTAAATTTGAATTATGAACTTTCTAGGATTTTGTTCGATATTGTCGTTCGAACGAGTTTTTCGTTCAAACGAGAATGTCATTCGAACGAGTTTGCCAACGAATTTTCCCTTTGGCCTTTGGAACTTCGTTAGAAAGGTCGTTCGATCAAGACTTCGTTCGAACGAAAATCTTGTTCAAACAATATTTTCGGCGGGAAAATATTTACGCAATTTTCTCCATGTTCCCACTCCTTTTGTCCTACTAACTTTTGCCAGAATTAATATGTGAGGGAACTAACTTTGAAAAACCAATATTTTCATCTTCTACGATCTCTAAGAGAGAGCTTTAAGAGCTTTTTTCCTCTATGAAGGAGTTCATGTTCTGAGTGTCTGTTTTTCAAGAAAATATTTCTTAAACACTTTTGTTTACACCCATAAGAGTTTATTCCAAGTACCATATATATATATATATATATATATATATATGCTTGGAGATGTTTGGCACCATTGGTTCATCTCTACCACAAGAAGGAGAAGTTTAGATTTTGCTTTTATTTCCCATAAAAGAAGAAGTTTAGTTTTGGCTGCGACATTCTCATATGGTGAAAGGCACCGTGTGTGGTTGATGGGTTCATAAAGTTTCATTGGTGAATTCCAAGGCTTTGATTGATTCTGGGATTGTCGGCTATGCAGAGGTAGTTGAAAGAAGACGCATCGGGGCTTGAAGGAGTCGAGTCGAGTGTAGTAAGCCATATGTCTTGTAATTATAATTCTGTACTTACTGGAGTTAAGGCTAGGGCCATCCGAGGTTTTTTCCCGTTGTAGGTTTTTTTTCTCGTACATCGCGGCGTAGTCGTTGTGAATTTATTTTATCTCGCAAAAATCACCTAGAACGCATGCTTAGGGTAAAATGATAAACTTGAGTTTAATTCACAATGTTGTTTAATTTGGTGCTATAATCTAATTTGGATAAAATTTAAGTTAAATTAATTCAAGTCAAAAATTTAATTTGTTAAATTTGGTTTGGCCTAATTTGGTAATATTGAAAATATTGTGTAGGAAAATTTCTAGGACTTTTATTAAATTAATTTTTGGGCTTAAAGTACAAATTCACAAATTTGATTTCTAGTATAATTTTAATTTTGAGAAAATTATAATTTTTTTACTTTAGTTTTAATATTTGAAGAAATTAATTCTTAGTTTAATTTTAATTTGAAAGAAATTAAAATTGGTAGATTGTGTAGTGTTTGTATTTGAACCATCCTATTCCGCACTAAAAGGATGTTTACATGTGACTCGTTTCTCGTCGTCAACTTAGTTCCAATCTCTCCTAAGGTATGAATGCATTCCATATATATATATAGGAGCTTGGAACATTTTATATTGGGTGTAATTTTATTTTAAAATGAAGTTTTGTTTTCAGAAGGTCAATTTTAGAACTTTTAATAAAGTTTTGGGCTTAAAATTGAATTATGAAATTTCTGGGATTTCATTTGATATTGTCGTTCGAACGAGTTTTTCATTCGAACGAGAATATCGTTCGAACGAGTTTTCCAACGACTTTTCCCTTTTGGCCTCTGGAACTTCGTTAGTAGGGTCATCCGAACGACACTTCGTTCGAACGAGATTTTCGGTCAAAAAATATTTTGGCAATTTTCTCCATGTTCCCACTCCTTTTGTGATACTAATTTTTTCCAGAATTAGTATGTGAGGGAACCAACTTTGAAAAAAAAACTTTTTCATCTTCTACAATCTCTAATAGAGAGCTTTAAGAGCTCTATTCCTCTATGAAAGAGTTCATGTTTTGAGTGTTTGTTTTTCAAGAAAATCTTTCTTAAACACTTTTTTTACACCCATAAGAGTTTATTCTAAGTACCGCATATATATATTTGCTTGGAGTTGTTTGGCACCATTGGTTCATCTCTACCACAAGAAGGAGAAGTTTGGATTTTGCTTCTATTTCCCATAAAAGAATAAATTTGGTTTTGGTTGTGACATTCTCATACGGTGAAAGGCACTGTGTGTGGTTGATGGGTTCCTAATGCTTCATTGGTGGATTCCAAGATTCTGGTGGATTTTGGTAATGTCGACTAAGTAGAGGTAGTTGCAAGAAGATGTGTAGGGGCTTGAAGGAGTCGAGTCGAGTCGAGTGTAGTAAGTCATCCGTACTGGAATTGGAATGCCGTACTTAGTCGACTTAAGGCTAGGGTCGTCCGAGATTTTTTCCCTTTGTGGTTTTTTCCTCGTACATCGCGGCGTAGTGGTTGTGAATTTATGTTATCTTGCAAAAATCACCTAGAACGCATGTTTAGGGTAAGTAGATAAAATTGAGTTTAATTCATAATCTTGTTTAAAATGGTGCATGTTTAATTATTTGGGTAAGTTGATTTAATTCAAGCCGGTAATTTGGTTTGAACTAATTTGCAAAGTGAATGTTTATGGTTAGGTAAATTTCTAGGACTTGGGTTGAATTAATTTAGTTTAATTGAAAAATTCATCTGAATTTCAGTTTGAGTTAAGTTTAATTTTAAATTTGAAAGAATTTAAAATTTGTTGTGTTGAACCATCTTTATTCCGCATTGCTAAGGAAATTATATTAGAAAATTTTAAAATTGGGGGTCTATCGTTTCCTCATCAGAGATATGTTTGGCTTGGTTTTATTTGGGTTTGGCTTTGAAGTTTGGAAGCTAAGATCGTGTTGGCTTTGAAGAATGAATTGGGTCTTTGGTTCGAAAGTGGGTATTGTTGGAAAATGGTATAAGCCAGCTCGGATATTATCGGCGGGTTGTGGACGGATTCGGGTCGGGGTACAAGGGTTGTCGGGTTGGATTGTGGGAGGTAAACCCGGGTTGGGTTTTGTGTGGCCAACATGGATTGGGTCGGGTCTGCTCGCCATGGGCCGCGGGTTTTGTGTTGTGAGTTAAATTGACGCTAGCCAGGACCGAAAGGGGGTCGCCGACGGTGGGGTTAAGGGTTTGCGATTCGGGTGGTTTAGGATGACGGGTTTGGACAGAAATCGGGTATGGGTCTGGCTACCATGGGTTAAAGGTTTTGGGTATGAGGATGAGAGAATGAGGAATTAATGGTGGTGGATAGATGAGAGAGATGGTGATGGTGTTTTGTGTTGGGTTGGAGTTTTAATGGAGTAGGCGATGTGTTTGTTAATGGAGGAGAGAGAGTGAGGTGTTGGATGGAGGTTGAAGATAGGAATGAGGGTGATAGGGTGTTGGTGAGGTGTATGGGAAGGTGGGTGTGGGTGAGAGAGTTGGTTGTATGTGATGTAGGGTATATGGTATGAATGTGTGTTAGTGGGTTTAGGATAAGTGTGTGTTTAATTTGGACACCTAAAAAAATAACACTAACCAACTAAAAAAAACTAACAAAATTAAAAATTAAAATCTCAAAAAAAAAAATCCTAATCTATAAATAAAATAAAGACTCAAATAAAAAAGAAACTAAAAAGAAATAAAAATCAATTAAACTAAAAACTAAAATCCTAAATAAATATAAAATCAAATAAAACTAAAAAAATCTAATCCTAATAGAAAATCTAATCCTAATAAAAATAAAAATAAAATAAAATTATACTAATAAAAATAAAATAGAAAAATAGAAAGCTAAACCTAGAAAATACTAAATAAATCTAAAATAAACTCTAAAAATAAAAACGACTCAAACTAAAAATCTAAAAAAATTGAAAAGACACAAACCAAACACACACGGGCTCGGGTGAAGGTTTGGGAACTGGTTTAGGCTCGGCTGAGGTTAAGGGGCAAGGTAATTAGCTCCATTTGACGCGCATTTGCTTTAAATTAAGCATTTGAACTCCGCAAACGACAATCAACCTGTACAATAAACATTTACGCACATGAGCCCATTATTGTCGAGAATTAACAACTAAAATATGTCTATTCGGGGTATAAAATGTACACTTTTGGGTGCTTATTACACCACCCCCAAACAGGGCGTTCGTAGTCTTCAAGCAATAAGATAGAGAGACACAGAAAGATAAGAAACCAAAAGTGTACCACCTTTGTTGGCACTTGTGATTGCACTTAGCTGGTGCAACAAGCCTTTAAACATATAGGTTGCCCTACAGGATGAGTTTTGTCTCATGAGGGTTTGGAGGGAATATACCCACAAAATTATTTTTTTGTAAAAGTTTATTGAAAGATAGTCAATCTCTTATTACACGTAGAATAATCGCACAATCCATCATGAGAGAAATAATTTGAGAAATACAAGCTAGAATGTAAAAATATTCAACTAAGTAAATACACAAGGCACATCCTTCCTAAAACTCAACGTGTGTGTGAATCAGTCAAAACGGGTCGAGTATAACAAGAGTAATTCCTAGATTGCCTTTTCGGAATCAATGCTTCAACTTCAATTTTCACTTGATATATCTCTCTCAAACGAACTCTCGAAATCAGGTTCAGTGTATCGCTCTTATGTGTGAGGAGGCGAGTAAATGTAAGCAAGTTCAAACGTCTCACACACACACATAAGATAGAACGTACATTAAGAAAGAAAATGATCACATCAAAGAATGCTAATCACTATAGTGAGAACGTCGAGTTATTCACCACATTGACATTCATTTGCCCGAATGCCTAGGGAAAAATATGGATGTAAATGGGTGAGGGGGAAATGAAATGAGGTAGGATAGGATATAATGGTGATGGATATGCGATGTGAGAGAGTGTTCAACAAATGACTTTATTTAAAAAACTAACTACAAACTCTTTTTTTTTTCCTTTTTCTTTTATCTCTTTTTTTTTCAATTTTTCTTTTTTTTTCTCTGTGTTTTTTTTTCTGTTTATTTTTTTCTATTTTTTCTATTTTTTTTTCTCTCTCTTTTCAAACCAACAATGAAGACATTTAACATTTTGAATATACACTCTTTTATTTGAAAATGAAGATGATATGGTGATGATAGGTGATGGTGTGGGGAAATATGTGAAAATATGGAAGAGCATGGGAGTGTAATGAGTGAAGTGCATAGATGAAAATCTAGTATTCCGAAAAAATTTCAAGACACATGTTTCTTACAACTCGAAAGTGATGTCGTTCCCAAAATTTAGTGAAGACTAATGAGATCATACAACGATTTAAGTGCAGACCCAAACGAAGTTGAATCAACTTATGACTCGGAGATTACGTAAAACTCTCTGAAAGGGAGAAATGCACAAATCTCACTAGGTAAAGTCTCTACTAGTGATCCTTAAGGTTCTATTGGGAATTATAGTACTCTTCAACTCTAAACCTCCATGACGAGATAAGTGCACAAATTTTTTATTGAGTCTAGAAATTCATGGTGCAAAATGCCTTGTTATGTATTACATAAGCTATTTATAAAAAGATAAATCCTCTAGCCTGATTCCTAGACTTAAAAGATGCATGATAGAAAATTCACGTCAATGAATGAGATGAAAAAAACTGCTTGAAAATTTTAAAAATCTGGTTTAAAAATCAAAATTTTCCAAAAAAGGCACGATTTTGATAAAATTTCCCACCCCCAAACAAAAAAGAACATCGTACTCGATGTTAAGTACACGATTTTGTAAAATTGAGAGCAGAAGGTAGGATAGAGATTACCAGAATCAATCTCTAATGAAGTGGACAAGATGAACCCAAGAATAAACGTGAAGAAAAATTAAGATAAAAAATTTGTATGAGTAACAAAATATGATATAGCATTGTGTGGTGTGACATACCAACCCAAACAGGATGAATATAGTACAAGTAGTACAAAAAACAATAGGCTGCCTCCCGGTAGCGCTAAGTTTAACATCTTCATCCAGACCGAATAGCTCTCACCCTAAAGATAAGATCTATGAAAGTGTTGGGTGGCAGAAAAATCGGCTGATGACAATCACTCCAAAATAATACTGAAGCATCAGTCTAGTTGGAAAAGGCTAAAAATGTTCAATGCACTTGTATGGCTAAGTGCATCATGCAATGCAAAGAATTGGTGGACAATGGGTGGGTGGGTATTAAGGTAAGGGTGAGGGTGAATAGGCACCGGTCACGGGCCTTATTGAGCGAAAAGGCGAGGCAACAAGGGCCCTATAAGCATGGTACTCTAATTGGTGAGGAAGGAGAAATGGTGTGGAAATAGTGATGGGGTGGGGCTCATAGAAATAACACAATCATTCTATGTATGGGCGATGATAATGGTCGTGCAGTAACAAACCAGGGAGATGTCGAGGGGAAAAATCAACACCACAAGAGAGTGATGCGCATATGGTAATAAGATTGGTGTCACGGTGGAGAGTAGCCCCATAAATACTCTTGTGGGTGTGGGATGGTTTTAGGTGAGGATCTAAAAATATGGTTGGGAACATGAAATGTGTAAAATCAAGATCCAAACCAGGTGGTGGGGTGGAAGGGACAATGGGTGGGGTAAAGGGTGGGATAGAGGGTGGAGGAAGATGATCCAACTCAAGCGTGGGCGACACACACTCATTGGGAGGGGTAAAGGAATACTCAAAAGGGAGTTTGTTTTCCAAGGATGGAGTGATCAACTTCTTCATAAGAGTATAATAGGTGAATGTGGTGGGTGGGTGAGATGAGGAACCAAGATCAGAGATAGAGGAAACACTAGAAATATTGCTCTCAAAGGGAGCCATGCATGGTGGGACATCATCCATATCCATATAGGTTGGAACTATCTCGGATTCTATCTTAGAAAAATGGTGAGCACTCATAGCCGGAGCTAACCTATGATAAACTGGT
Organism: Sambucus nigra; assembly: GCA_949130495.1. Lineage (NCBI taxonomy): Eukaryota > Viridiplantae > Streptophyta > Magnoliopsida > Dipsacales > Adoxaceae > Sambucus > Sambucus nigra. The sequence goes on from OX422220.1 coordinate 402,046,386, forward strand.
TCCTCGGGAACACAAGCAATGGGCTCAATAGGTGTAGACTCGGGCATTATTTGGATTTATCGAGAAATTGAATGGGGACCTCAATGGCATGTTCATTTGGACAAAGCGGGATTCAATCAGTATCACTATCTTCAGATAAGTCAACACAAATGTCAACTTTAGGCCCGTACCATGGGATGGTCTCAACGTCTAGATTCTCGGGAGGATAAGGTTGGTCACACTCAAAATCAGTGGCACAAGACGAAGCATCATCACTCCACGTGGGGGAAACAATAGGTTGACTTGGGGTGAAATCGGACTCTCACTCACACTCAAATTCATTAAATCTTTGTTCAAGCCAATGGAGGGCTTCGTTTTGAATTTGAGTGGCTTGATCTTGCTCGACGATAAATTATTTCAAGAGTGCCTCGAGAGAAGATGTGGATGATAGTGGTGGAGTGTTGGTGGTTGGTAGCGGTGGTGGATATGGACACAACTCACTATTAACACGAATATACGTAGAATACTTAAAGGAAGTGTGGGCAATAGGGGCAAGTGCATCATACACGAAAGGATCGCCTTCGTGATGGACAATCAATGGTTGCATAGTGAGGGGACTGATCGAGAATGAGTGAACAAGGTTTCTATGACAACTGTTGGGACGTGTGAGGATCCGCAACATCGGGTTATGATTTGTATTGAGTGGAAGGGTGATCAGGCCTCCACGAATAACTTAGGTACTCACACCACTCGGGATTAGGTATATCATGACAATGGGTCAAGGTGGGTTCCGAAACAGTGTCATATGGATACACATGTTCCACAGTGGGTTCAGATGGATATGGAATGTAAGGGCACTCATGGGACAAGTGATCGGCATAATTACAATGGGTGCACAATAAAGTATGAGACACGTCGATACTTGACACAAAGTGTGATGGAATAGGAGGTGTGTGCATAGATGGTGAAAGAATATCAAAGGTATGCATGAGAGAGCTGTAACCACTAAGTATATCGTAAAGAGACGGCTCGGGATCACTCTCACACGTCTCGAGTGACAATGTAAAATGACCAAAGTAGTCCCGTAAGGGACGTTCTTCGGCCACAAGGAGAAAAATATTTTTTGGATTTTTTAATTTTTTTACAAAAGGAAGGAAAATATTTTTGGATTTTTCTAAAATGAAAGAAATAAAATATTTTTGGATTTTTTTATAAAACTAAAGAAAAATAGACTTTTTGATTTTTTATAACAATGAAAGAAAGAAAATATTTTTGGAGTTTTTATAAAAATAATAGAAGAAAATATTTTTGGATATTTAGGAAGAAAAGATGTGGGAAAATGTATCCTCTTGATTTTGGACAAACCAACTAAAACCGACTACCGAAAAATGAATTAGACACAAGCAAGTCAAGGAGAATTCCTAACTAGCACGTAGCGAATTTTTATCTTTAAATTTAGTGAAAGGGTAGCCAAATTTTGATTAAGTCCACGGGCGATAAAAATCACGGAATTATCTGAGTTATCGCCTTTGTAAAAATATTCTCCTAATAGGCTACCTAGGTGATTGATTTTAAATTTAGTGATGGCTAGGGTAACACACAATTGGTAAGAGACTGAGTCGGATGATTAAATCCCTTCTCGTGAGTGACCGGGTGTAGGTCTCAGTCAATTAATTCATCACACCAATCGAAAACAAATGCGAGAATAAAATCAACTAAGAGCACACAAAAGAATTTACTCGCTAACAGGAGAGGTGCGAGGTTTTAGAAATGTAACTCCCGCGATTTTTAGGCCGTGGGGTGCCGAAAAATTTGAGTCGACCGGGTGGAGATCATGCCAATCTCAGTCAGTCCTGGGAGTCCTACCGACCCAAGGCAGAAAGGGTTCTAAATCCTTGTCTTTGGACGCCCTCTCTCTACCTTGTTAGGTTTCCCAATCAACCTTATCTTCGATTATTATAATTTTAAAAAATGAAAAATAAAATAAAGGTGTCTCTGTGAACCTCAATACAAGCAAGGATAAAATAAACCTAATACAATCCTTCTAAAATAAATAAAAATTGTACTAAAATGCAACAAAATATAGGAAATAAATGAACTATAAAATTGAATCTGCTCCGAATGCTTCACACTCCCAAGAATGGCAACGACGCCATTTGATAACTTCGACTTTTGTGTATATTTTGTTGTTAAAAGTTAAGTTAATTAAAACCTTTATCACCTACACAAAAATATAATAAACTAGAATAGAGGTAAGTAAGGATGTCAATTTATAGTGGGCAATGGAGCAAGGGTAATTTTGGAAATAGGCTAGGGGTGTGCATGTAGGAGAGGTGTGTCATGGATTGTGTGCGGTAATGAGAGTGTGAGGGAATGAAAATTAGATTTGGTTATGGGGTATTTTGGGCATTGGGGTAAAATGAGTTAGTTGGGGGCAATTTGGGAAAAAAGGGTAAAAGGGGTTTATTAGGCACATGTGGGAGATATGTTTTGCTTGGTTTTATTTTGTTTGGCTTTGAATTTTTTCAACTAAGATCATGTTGACTTTGAACAATGAATTGGGTCTTTGGTTAGAAAGTGGGTATTGTTCGAAAATGGTATAAGGCAGCTTCGGTATTGCCGGCGGGTTGCAAACGGATTCAGGTAGGGGTACACGCGTTGTCGGGTTGGATTGTGGGAGGTAAACCTGGGTTAGGTTTTTGCTGGCCGACGTGGATCTCGGAAGTGGGTTGGGTCCTCTCATCGTGGGTTACGAGTTTTGTGTTGTGAGTTAAACCGGCACTGGTCAGGTCCGAAAGGGGGTTGCCGACGGTGGGGTTAAGGGTTTGCGGTTCGGATGGTTTAGGATAACGGGTTTGGATAAAAATTAGGTATGGGGTTGGTTGCCACAGTTGTTTAGTGGTGGTTGTGGGATTATTTATATCCTTGTTTAGTTGCAATGGATGGGTGTGTGCATGTTTCTTTACCTATTTTGCACCATTAATATGTCATTTCTCTAAATCAATAATTATTTCAATTTTAAATTTCACTCTACTATGTGTTACTTTGAGTGGATGTTTAATTACTTGGTTCATTACTTTTATGGTTATTGATGAAGAGGCGCACTTTGTTCGTTCCAACCACGTACAAAGTTTGATTATTGAAGCAAAAAAATGTTGCACAATTGTCAAATTTATGTTCCATTTGCCTAGACTTACTTACAACTTGTTGTTTGTCTTTTATTGGCTATGAAATTGACACATGTCTTAATGGTTCACAATTTTAATTAGAATAAAAGACAACTAAGAACATCACACCAGATGTGAGTTTATATATTAAATTTAAAAACATACTTTGATGTCTTTAAGTAAGTATGTGGTTGATGCGACTCATTTAGTTCGATAGTTTTCACATATAAAATTCATGCAATATTGTATAACATTTAAATACGTTTACATTGTTGTTGTGTTTATTTTCATATGTTGATATCTTATGTTTTTGAATATTTAGGTTTATAATTAGAACTAACACAAAAGTTTCGGTTAGCAAGAAGACGACTCTGTTTAACTATGCAAGTCGTAAGCACGTGACATGGTTTTAAAAATTTAGTCGTGTCCTTAGGCATTAGGATTTTCTTGTCTATTTATATCAAATAAGTATCCATGTATTTTTCAATGTTCCTTTTTACAAAATGATGCCCTCCCCGCCCATTCAGATCGTGACTAATACATATGGATACAGATGATATCCCATTGGTAAAATAAGGTGTAAAGCTCATTTGAAAATTCTTCAATTATCAAAAGATTATTTTAGTAAATTTTTAGGCAAATGCCATCATGGCTTCTGTATAATACAAATAAGAATCCTCAAGTTATCATGTAATTTTTTTTTTATGTTTAAAACAACACTTTTACTTTTTTCAGGTGTTAATTGTTGTCTCTATGTCACGTTATGAAGCCACGTGCCTATACAAAGGAACTAGGGTTATTGCATCCAAGGGAAGGGATATGATATATTGGAAGCCACATTTGCTTTCTCTTTATTGCTACTATGGAACAGTAGCTGGTGTCATAAGAGGATGCTCGAACTAGTGTGTGTCTTCATCTTAGGATCCCTTTTCCTAGATCTAGTTTTCACTTAATAAGTGCTTTTGTTAAATGCCTACAAAATTGGGAGTCGACCTCTCCCTATAGATAAATTAACCATACATGGGTGTGAACTATTCCTATCGAGGTTTTTAACTCTGGCCACCGAAGAAAAAAATGGATGGTCAATGAGCTATTGCTTTTGTAAAATCTCTTCAAAAAAAGGGAAGTACAAGAAATTTTTTATAGGCATGCGAAAATGGTTATACATGGTTAATAAGTATGGTAATTTACTTGACAATGTCCCCTTTGGAAGGTTCCAAACGTAACGTCAAGCTTTGAAATGGTATTCTCATCCTCCATATCAGTCGTACAATATTACCTTTTTAAGCGTTTTCGGCCCCCTATGGTGATTACCGACAATTGATATTAATGGATGATAATATCAAGATTGATTATGAAATCTACAATGAGTGTTTTGCAAACATTCGTAGAAACCATCATTGTTAAAGTTATTTTCTAAGTTAATATAAATAGACATTAATTAATATTCAAATTAACCTTACATATTTTTCACCTTACCATCTACTAAAGTGTCTTATTGATGAGCAACAAAAAATGTGTGCTATGTGTGTACTTACGTCTCCAGTGCAAATTGATCGATCAAGTAATAAACCAGATAAGACGCGGTCAAATCCTTAGGGAATAGGTCGTTAACTACGAATGTAGGGTTGGCTTCATAAATCTAGGCTATTACTCAAAAAAAGAAAGAAAATGATGATAATTTTTTACTTTAAGAAATTTCAAATTACCTAGGAAATTTAGCTATGAAAGTACGAAATTAAACTACTTAAAGTAAAGATTGATTTTTTTTGTTTTAAAACACTTTTGGAAAATGAGGTTGGGATCCAATCTCCAAACGGTAGAGTATCTCCGATAATTATAAAATTGTAGAAATTAAATAATTAATTAAAAGAAAAGTACAAATCGATTCGACGCACCAAATATGTTTGGGCACTAACTCATGTAATAATTGGTACACAAATTAATTAGCGCGAATGATATATTTACGACACATATAATCCATCCTCAAACACTCTCGATGCTTTTAACAAGCTGAGTTAAGGGGTCTACACTAATAGTCCCGATCAATAGATAAAACTAAAAAAACTAATTATTTAATTATGTTGAATTTTACGTTTGAAGTCTAATACTCTAGGTTCGGTTCATGTTTTCCAACCCACAAATAACTTAGGTAAATATGGAATTAAATTCTATACAAATCATATTTATCATTAAAGCATTCATAATTAAATAATAAGAAATAATGGAGAAATTAATACCAATTATGAAGAAATAAAGTAGCAAGAATAAAACTCCACACCAAAAAAGGATTTTTGAAAAAATGCAAGAACTTCAATGAATTTGAAGTGCAAATATGAATTCTCTGTTGTCCAATGAATAATGCTTAATTCCTTATCTAACAAGTGTATACTATGAACATTATAATTCATAAATGACTTATACAAGTGCCAAAGATGGCCAAAGTGGTAAACATTGACCCTAACAACTCTAGCTACAACTTAGGAAACGGTAAAAAAAATCCCACAGAAAATCAAACTATGGGACGAAAGCGACCCATGGGATACCTCAAGGCCAGGCGGACTAGTTTGCTCCAGAAATCGAATCGATTCGGTATTTGGGTATTGCACTTTAACTTGCTTCTTCCTCCGTGGACTTTTCTTCAACTTCAAATTGTCGTAACTTCCTCACTATAACTCGAATCGAGGTTTTGTTTCTTCATATGTACTCATGAACTCGAGATGTTCATTTTTCTTATTGGCTTTTTCTACAGGTTCTTGATATAAATTTACCATTTTGTCCTTGACTTCCCTTTATCGTATCGTTTTCATTGTTTTGGCCATTCTCTTCCGCCCAATTGCTTGATTTACCTATAAATGCATGAGAAATATACGAAATACAAAATACTGTCCAAAAAGCTTAGTTGACGTTTGGGGATCATTTCCCTAGTCTCTAAAAAAAATAATAAATAAATATGATATAAATTCGGGTTAAATGTGATTTTAGGGGCCGTAAAATACTGAAATCAGATTGATAATTTTGGAATATTTATGTAAAATCAAATCCCTTAGCATAGAACGTTGCTACTCCTGAGCAATGTATAATTATCCAAAATAGGTTCTATAAATAACACTTATCAATTATGGGAAAGAATATATTTTTAACGGGCACGCGATTGCATTTAGCATATGTACAAAGTCGTTAAACCCCTAAATTGACCTAGTAGGACGAGTGGTGTCTCGCAACCACAAAATTCATTTTTTACCACATGGTACGACTTGAAGGAAAATCAAAATAATTAAAAATTGTGTAATTTAAATATCATAATAATTATCACAAAAAATATGTCATAAATATCAATTCCTAGCATGTGTGTGCGTGTGAAGCCAAAAATTGACCGTAAACTTCCATCAATTGATCATTACGTTAGTTTCTAAAAATTCGCCTTGATTCAATTTCTCATTGGAAGCACTCACAAACGAATCACTCGGATAGTGGATTTTTCTTTCCGTGTGCATGGAATTAAGAGTAAATATAATGGATAAGAGTTCACGCACACAAATTGATAGACGGAAATTTTATAGTGAAATGATCTGATGAACGGATTATGATATTGAAAAATGGGAAAATGCCTTTCTTTTTTCATACCATTTTGTTCTCTTTATTATATTTTTGTGTTTTTAGCTCCACACACGGTGATCGACTTCATTATTCGGATTCAGTTAGGACTTTTTTAGGTCAAGTTATTTTCGGTAACAATGTAAGTTTTTCGGAATTTTTCAGAGTTGAAAAATTTCTTGTGAAGGTCCGTTGGTACTTTTTCGGGCTTTTGCTCATTTCTCTCCTTTTTTAATTTCATTTTCTTTTTCTTTTTTCCTTTTTTTATTCATTTCAGCATTTTTTTATTTTTTTGACTTAATCTATAACGAAAGGAAATTATAAAAAAATCAATTTTCACAATTCCGAGATAAATTTATTTTTTCGGGTTAACAAACGAAAGGGATATGATTTTTGGCTCAAGTTGGCTTCCAAAATTTGGACAATTTTCTGGAATTTTTATGGATAAAGTTATTTGGTGAAAAACAATGGCCAAACGTTATGTGTCCGTATTACTAATCAAATTATCATATGAGTCTCGAGATTAATTTTTATTTTTACTTTCGAGACATTTTTAGGCGCATTTTAAAAAAAAAATTCTACTTGTTTCCTGTAACCAATCAAAATAATGATTTAGAGATCTAGGACGAATTTATTTAAAATTCTCAAAAATTAAGAATGGCAAAAAAATTCCACATTTATTCATATAAGTCGTCAATTTTCATTCAATTTCCATTTTATATCAATTTCGACTTTATGCATGGAATTTTTACAAATTGAGAGTTGAAACAAAAATTTAATGGTATTTTTATGGATTTTAAATACCAATTTTTACTTACTTTGAAAAAATATTTGTGTCTTTTTGAAAATTTTCCATTTTCTAAAAATTTTCAACATTTAGGGGCATTTTAAAGCCATGAAGTTCCTAAAAGATGCACTTGCACTCCCCCCCTCCCCCCCCCCCCCCCCCCCAAACAAGTTAGAACATGCATTGTCCTCAATGTAAAGGACAAAAATATAATTAAGAAAAGAAGTGGGTTTGAAATATAAAATGAACAATATTTAAAATGCAAGAATGATACTCTATAACACAAACTCATATTTTTATTTAAAATGAGAAAAGATAGTAGACAGTTTCTTGAAAGATATAACAATTACAAATAAAATAAAATATATAATAAGATGCATGCCCAAAATATGCTCAACAAGAGGGACCGAGAGCATTTTGATCCTGGACATAGGGATCCATATAGTATGCAGGAAAGTTGGCCCCCGAGCCTAAGCTAAGACATTAGAGATCATCTTAGAGTCGCATCATCATGTAGGTATCACCACGGTAATCGGCTCTAAATTCATCCCTATCTTGGTGGTATTCTGGGAGAAAACCGTTAAGACAACACTAAATTTTATGCATACAACTATTTATTATCGTCGTTTCATATGCACGCTCATCAAAGTCTACCTCAAAATCCGGTTCTGCCTGATCATAGTCCTCTTTCTCCTCGTGGTTGAAATCCCCTGCTACATCTTCCTCATCTTCTTCGATGTCTCCCTCTTCTTCTCCCCCCCCCCCCTATCTCAATGTCTTTGAAGATTGGTTCGAGATGAGGGCTTGGGTTGCGAATTCTTTCATGCTTTGATCCCCCCGCTTCTAGGCATTGAGATGTGATAAAGTGGACATATAGAACATAAGTTGTGATAAAGAGGATATATAGAAGAGAAGTTGTGGCAGTGGGACAATAAGCCACACTTGTGATTTCATTAAAGTATACATGTGTTAGGCTTATTTTGGACGTCGTGTCGAACAAAAAATAGAGAAAGATATCATGAAGCAAGAATATTGAGGAATCATTCTTCATCGGTAGGATGGTTCCTCATGTTATGAGTTTATCCAACCGGGTACGAGACAAGAGTCACTCTGATGGGAAACTTCCACTACTCCAAGGAGTGTCCAGAGCCTAATGGCTAGAAAGCTCGATGCGGGTGATACCGTTTCAGTGGTAGGGGTAATTGTAGTTCTTGAATTATTTGACCCCCTCTGCTTACATCTTTCGTTTGATAATTTTTTTCAAGAAAGTAATCACCACCCCATCTATGTATGCCTCGTAATTCCCATCGGAGGTGCGAAAGAGAGTCCCATAAAATAATTTGGATATGTGCTCATATATGGGACCTTCGTCATCGGCTTACATATTTTTCCACCTAAACCTTGATAATAGTGAAACAACATTCTCAAGGATGTCGTCTCAACCAATTCGGCTTTCGATGAATAAGGTGCGACGTGTGCCAAAATAGGCGTTACATCAATTCCTTTCTTGTGGAGAACAAAACGTTTCGTTCTCGTTGCCTTCGAGCATTTCAGTGGACTTATATTTCTTCAGGTAGTGTTTGGGAGCCATGTAATAATAGGATGGAACTTAGGAATACGTAGTGAGAATTCTAGGAAAGGAAAGAATATGGAGGTGTGAGGATAAATGGTGGAGGGGGTATTTATAGGTAGAAAAAGGTGGGGAAATGAAAGGTTGGTTTTGGGGCGAGATGAATGGTATTGGAAAATGAAAGGGTTTAATGGTAGAGGGAGTGTTTTTGTTTGTAATTTCATGGGTAGAGGAAAAGGGAAGAGTTTCCGGTGGAGTGAATGTGAAAGGTTGGGAGGAAAAGAAGAAAATAAAGTGGGAAAATTTGGGTTTTGGCTTCAAAAAAGTGAATCGGTTCGCGTGAGGAACTAAACTGTTTTTCTCAAAAACCGAATCGGTTCGAAATTCAGAACTGAATTTTTTTAACCCCTTACCACGAGGGTTTAATTTTTTAGCGAAGCCCTTGCTGAGAGTTTGATTTTTTGAACAAAATGTTTTCACATTTTCACATTTTCCTCATAATTTTCACGTTCCCTTGGGCACAAAGGTGGGTTTCCTAAAAGCCTCTAAGGATTTGACCTAAATTCACCATTTTCGATTGAATATTATCAAAGTTACCATGGACTCATTGGGAACTCTTGAAACGGGCATTGAAAATTAAAAAAAACTCCACTCTTGCTATAACGCAGATGATCGATTCCTAAACACACGACGCACTCACACGACTCCGTTATACAACTAATACCCACCCTATACACAACGGGGGTACGACGACCTCTCTCTAAAACCTAATCATCCCTGTACACGGGGTCCGACAATAAAATTTTCTTCACTTCCCCGATACACTCCTCTAGATATGGCTTTAAGCGCTATCCATTCATTTTGAATGTGCTCCCTGCACCATGTGGGAACACTTCCCTCACAACAAAGAGTCTGGACTATCTTAACCATAACCTTTTGTGAAACAAGTGTAAATGCGATTTGTAAAGGAGCACTTTTTGTCTCGAATGAAACTCTTTTCAATTTATGTTCCGATTATGGAAAAGTTTCATTCGTTCTTTTGTAATTCGGGTTCTCTCATACGCATCATTGAGTATGTTTTCCAACTCATTTAATTGGATCTTTTGCATTTCACCGGCTTTATCCAATTTTAAGTTAAACCTCTTGATTGCCCCAAAATCCTTGTGTTCTAATTCTATGGGGAGGTATCAAGGCTTTCCATACACAAAGAAAAATGGGTACATCCCAAGGGGGTTCTTATAAGAGTTTCGATAAGCCTATATCACATCGAGTAATCAGATGTACCAATCCTAGTGACTGGGATCAATGATATTTTCGAGAATGCTTATACACGCTCGATTAGCTAGCTCAGCTTGTGCATTTGGTTGCTTGTGGTAAGTTCTCCTAACCTTGTGGATAACTCCATACTTCCTCATTGACTTCTCGAATGTCTTATTGCAAAAGTGTGATCTGTTGTCACTAATGACAGCTTTAAGAGCACCAAAATGAGAAAGTATATGTTCATGGATGAACTTTACCACCATCTTATTGTCATTCGTGCAGCTGTAATAAGGATGTAAAGAAATCCAAAAGGGGGAAGAAAGGGTCCCACGAAGTTGATGCCCCAACAGTTGAACATCTCAGTAGAAAGGATAGGGGTCAATGACATCATATCACGTCTAGTAATAGCGTCCATGTTTTGATATCTCTCTCATGATCATCAAAATACGTTCACATCCCGAAAGATAACGGGCTAATAGAGATCGCATTGGAGAATCTTTGCGGCTATCTTCTTCGTGGAAAAAGTGGCCTCCACATGCTTTCGAGTGACAAAACTGGATGACACTTTGGATCTCATCATCCGGTACACACTTCTAGATTATTTGGTCTGCGCGATACTTAAATAGAAGGAATCTTCATAAAATATCACGCACAACCCAGTGAAAAACTTCATATTCTTTTATGAAATCCAATAAGAGGGAACAACCCCCATCACTAGATAGTTCACGATGTACAGAAACCAAGGTAGAGAGGAAGTAGAAAAAAGTTACTTATCCTGAAAATACTCATCTATAGGTACGTGATCTTGAGGTATGTCATACGAGAGCTTAAGCAAGTGGTCGGCTATGAAGTTTTCTAATTCTTTCTTACTTTTGATGGAAAGGTCAAATTCTTGGAATAGCAAGGTCCACCTAATGAGGCACGGTTTTCCATCATTATTGGAAAGGAGGTATTTTAGTTTCACATGGTCAGTAGATCATATAAAGGGTGACCCGATAAGATATTAATGGAATTTATCAAGGGAAAACACTACCGTTAGAAACCCTTTCTCTGTAGTGGAGTAGTTCAATTGGGGTACGGTTAAAGTCCGGATAACATAGTATATGACATGTGCCTTATTATCTCTCATTTGCCCTAAAATCTCCCCAATCTCATAGTCACTCGCATCACACATTAGCTCGATTGAGAGAGTCAAATCCGAAGGTTGCATTATGGGAGCAGAGACGAGCATTCTCTTGCATTTATCAAAGGCCTCTTACCATACTTCACTCCACTCAAATGGGGAATCCTTAATGAGTAAGTTACTTAAGGGTCTAGCTATGGAGCTAAAATCCTCAATAAACTTACGATAGAATCCCACGTGACCCACAAATGAGCGCACGTCTTTTAATAACTTGGGTTGGGGAAGTTAAAAATGATGTCAATTTTTCCCATATCCACTTCTATCCCCTTGGATGATAGTATGTGGCCTAGAATTACTCCTTCGGTAACTTGAAATGGAATTTCTACGAATTCAGTACTAGGTTTTTTTCCACATTCCGGGAAAGTACTTTCTCAACGATTGCAAGATATTGGTCAAAAGAGGGGCCAAAAATGCTAGAGTTGTCCATAAATGCCCCAAGTCCTCTCTCAATGAAGTTACTAAAAAGACTTAACATGCAACTTTGAAAGGTCATTAGTACATTGTAAAATCTAAATGGCATCCTTTTGCAGGAAAAAGTGTTAAAAGGACATGTGAAGGTAGTCTTCTCTTGATCAAGCACGTCCACTTCTATTTGGTTATAATAGGAATAACCGTCTAAAAAATAGTAAAATGGATTTCCCAAAACTCACTCGATCATTTCATCCATAAAATACAAAGGGAAGTGGTCTTTCTTAGTGTCGGCATTAAGTTTCCAATAATTAATGCAAATGCGTCACCCGATAACCGTAAGTTTTGAAATAAGTTCTCCTTTTGTGTTCTAAACCACGGTGATTCCCGACTTCTTAGGAACGACTTAGATTGGACTAACCCGTTTACTATCCGAGAAGGTATAGATGATGCCCGCATCAAAAAACTTTACAATTTCTGTTCTCACCACATCTTTCATAATTGAGTTCAATCTTCTTTGCATTTCCCTAGAGGGCTTCACGTTCTCTAGGTGGATTTTACGGGTACAAATAAAGGGATTTATTCCTTTAAAATTCACAATAGATTAACCAAAATCACCATTGGACTTCCTCAAAATCTCCATAAGCTTCCCCCCTTGCTCTTTATCTAGGCTAGAGGAGACAACAATAGGATATGTCTCATCCTCCCCGAAATAAGAATATTTGACGTTGGAATGTAGCCTTTTTAATTTGCGTTTAGGAAATTTAATATCAAGGGAACCTTATATGATTCCCTCAGTGCTAATTCCTCGAATCGCAAGACCTAACTCACATCTCTCACATCGTCCTCAATCTTTCCCTCACCTAGTATCTCCCTAATCCTACTCATCTCATGATCAAAATCTAAACACACTCTCTCGCTCTCACTAGTCATCACTAAACATTCCTCAAGTGGATCCCTCAAATTATAACACTCAAAATGTTCGTGTCTACCTCTTTAATAAGATTCGTGTCATGTAAATCTCCCCCTTCACCTACTTTCTTGGTGATGCTAAAGATATTCATTTCAAGTGTTATTTTCACAAAGGTAAGTTGCGTTTTCCTATTACGCATATTAATAAACGCGTTATTCGTAACTAGGAATGTGTGACCAAGACTTACAGGAACATGATGGCATGATGGGGAGGAGGGATCAGTATCCCAAATAATTATTTCGACATTTATTCAGTAGTTACATGAATTTCATATGCACGTGTGTTAATTGAAATAACTACAGTACTTGATTTTGAAATATATTAAATGGATGCCAAAATGGATTTACTAAATGGTGAATTTGATGAAAATTTTATATAAAAAAACTGAAATATTTTATTGATCTTGCAATGGGTAAGAAAGTGACTAAGCTTATAAAATCACTCTATGGTTTGAGCAAGCACCAAAAAAGTAGCATGAATTTTTTTCAATGTGATGAAGTAAATGGTTTTAAGATAAATTAGTGCAACAAATGTGTTTCTCTCAAAAGCGCTCAAAACGGACATGACATTGTCTGCTTGTATATAGACAAAATGTTAATGGTAGAAACAATGATGTTACTAATCCTACAAAAACATACGGTAAAGAATATAGTTGAAGTTAGAGATTTAGGCATGGAGGATGTCATTAGAATCAGCATTACTAGAATTTCCAATAGGGTCATTTTGTCACAATATTGATATTTGAAGTTAAATATTAAAGCATGAAGGATGTCTCATTTTGTCTCAAGATTACTAAAACTATTAAAATTAGTAGAAATATGTTGAGAACTTCATGATATATATCACGAATACGACATGAGTCCAATGAAAGAACCTATCAATAAAACTCTAATGAATCAATTTATAATATTCTAATGTCTTAGAAAGTTTAATATTTTATCAATTTAAACATGGCCTCAGATAGCATGCTCGATGAATAATCTATGTTAATATAAGAGTAATCCTAGATAAGATCATTAAAAATCCATCATACGAGTACTGAGATATCTAGGGTGGTCTTTAAGGATGAACTGCACAATGTAAGATAACCAATTGTTAAAATATACATAAATAAAATTGGATATCTAACTCCAATAACTCAAAAGTCACAAGTGGATATATTTATACCCTTTGAGGTGGAACATGAATATCAAGATCAACTATGGAATCTGAATTTATTGCTTTAGTTAAAGCCGAAGAAGAATCAAAATGGCTAAAAAATTCTTAAAGGATATTTTAACCTAACCATAACTGGTTCCACTAATATTAACCCATTATGATAGCCAATCAACGCTTAGAATGGCATAAAATAGTAACAATAATAGTAAGCCACAACATATACCTCGTTGACATGATACCATTAAATAATTGGTTGCAAGTGACATTTCTCCAATGACTATGTAAATGCAATGAAAAATATTAAGGATCCACTAAAAAGGGTATTCCTATAAACCAAGTGAGAACTTCATCAAGGGGAAGGGACTTAAAGCGATAAAAATCTAAAAGAGTTGATACATTGAACCCAAATTAAATGACCGGAGATTCCAAGAATTAGGTTTATCGAGACAGTGACAATAAGGAGAACCAAGAATATTCGAAAAGGGCTATATGAATTTTGTTGTTATAGTTTTCACAAGAAGATTGCTCAATTTAATACATCGCATCCTCTGAACGACTAGTAAATGAGATAGTATATCGCTAGGAAAGATTCAAGGTCAAAAGCTATATTTTGGAATGTTGTTTGCCCAAATGGTTTGGGATAGTTATCATCTTATGAAAATTATGATGCATAGAAGCTAAAGCGCTTTTTTCTAGATGCATTACTTATCGACAAATGTATGGCTACTCCCAAAAAAAATATTTCATTTTACAATCTGAAATTTTTCTCACTTTTTCCTTGAACAAAATCTAAATTTTTTTCCCCAACCTAACTTTTTCCCAATTAATGAATTCAAAGAAATAATTAGGTTTAACTATGTACCTTTATCTAAATAGTAATTAAGCTAGGGGAAAGTTTAGTATAATTAAATTTAATTAGGAAAAGGTATTCATGGTTATGTCATTTTATCCATACAACACCATTTGTGTTTGTGAATGGATATAAATTAATATATGTAATTAATATTTTTGGAGTTTAGGTTCAATGTCGTTGTGATAAATGATTAGTGACGTTTTGTTAGAAACCTTTTGTTCTTGACTAATGTAGAAACCTTTTGTTCTTGAATAATGTAGTTTTCTAGTTCTAAACAGTTCAAGTCTCTGATTTAGGTGTTAATGATGATTGACTATATCATGTAGTGTATTTTTCCTAACAAGTTGTAATTTATTTGTAAATTGATGACTCAGGTTAGAAGCCAATGGTAAAGCTCTAAATGTTTTTAGCGTAGTACCCTGTACCAGTAAGTTTAATTGTAAATATTGTTATTTGAGTTGGTTAATAAAGAAAAAACTAACGTACTTGATTACTCATAACAATTTGATTTTTACAACGACCTTTGGTGTTATTATCAGGTTATATAATATTTTTGAGGTTTGTTATGGAATTGAAATTCGCAAACCAAAATTCTAAAGTTAAAAAAATCGGCCTTTGTACTCAACTCAATGGATATCGAGTCCGTACTCTATCTCTCCCTCTCTCGAATATGATGTGGGGGACAATTCATATTCACCATTTGTCAGTGAATTGTGTTAGTTTTCATATCAAGTCAGATACTGTGTTTGATGAAAAAAATCGGAAACCGCAATTTATATTTTTCCTCACATGTGCAGATTTGACTTATGATAAACAAATTATTTTATGTTTTGTGATTTTCACGAGATTTAGAATAAGTCCTTTTTTTGTTACTTTGTTGAATGATAATTATTTATCCTTTACATCGAATTTTAAATTCTTTTTTGGAACTGTTTTTTTAGCATTTGGGTATGCACACTCTTTGTGTTCATTTACAAAATATGTTCTTCAACTTTTTGCTACATTTCCTTACTCCTGTCCAATCCTTATTTTATAGGGATTGTTTTTTCTATATTTCTTTTTTACATGAATTTTGTTATGAACTTTGATTGTAAAAGGATGCATATTTTCTTTGGTCATCCAATCAGTTATACTAAGCAAAGATTTTGTAATATTAATATTTTTTATGACACGGTGCGTGACCGAAATTCTCATCAATGTACAAGTAATGCTAAATAAATAATGAAACTAATTATCATTGGAAAATATTATAAGGATATTAAAAATGCAGTATATCATCCATATATTAGGCGATACTGTTCCGTCATCATCTCTCAACAACTAAACATTCTAAATAAAAAAGCATACGAGGAGATATAATTAATCGTGAATTGTATATTAACTTTGATAACAATAAGTAAAGTGACAAGTCTCGAGTAAAAAACATAAAATATATATATATCTAGCATTGTAAGAGTTCATCACAACTGAAATATTCATCAGGGTGGTATTGGCCGTTCGTCAGCTCTTCAGTAGGCGATGTCAAATTGTGGATGCCGTAGTCTTCCACGCTTATTGGTGTTGTTAGGAGTGGCTGGGTTTCCACAATGTTTATTTGTTCCTATGATGGTTGGTTGTGTGGCTGCGGTGGTTGCTCCATTTCCCACTGGGTAAAGTCACTAATGAAGGCGCTCATGTGGGGTAGCTGTTTATTCAGTTGTGGCTGGGATGGCTCGATATAATCTTGAACGCTTATTGTTGTCGTTGGAAATGAGTAAGACGGCTGGATATAATCTTCAACGCTTATTGTTGCTATTGGAAATGTGTGGGACGGCTGGATATAATCTTCAAGGGTTATTGTTGTTGTTGGAAATGGGTGGGAAGGCTGGGCATAATCTTCAATGCTTATTAGTGATGTTGGTAGTCGCTGAGCATAATCTTGCTCATCATTATTATCTGTTAGATGGTTGGGGGGCTGGGCATCCTCATCTTGATGAATCTTCCTTTTAATCCGGCAAAAAACGTACTTATTGTTATTTGGTAAAACGAACTCAGTCATTATCCATTTTTTGTCGTGTTTAGAGGCGTTGTGATGATATCTGAGTTTTCGTTTCTCTCGCCCATTTTTGAACTTGTGGGTATGTTGGCATTTCCAGGTGCCCTTGTCCTTGCCGACTGTACGTTTAATATTTTTAATATTCTTCCCTTTCTGAGCCAACATCTTCAATGGTGTAAAGAAATACAGGGTGTTCACGTTAGTGCACCCCTCAAATATTGTCTGGAGTTCATCCTCCTCGTAGAGGTTCCTCTCCCTCACAAGATGTTGGAGGACACTATCCTATAGCTGGCCGCAAGTGATCTTTTCCGAGAGCATTTGGTATATTTCTTCATCGCTGGGGTGGAAGTGAAACCCCAGTGGAGGTTTGAAAGCCAAACCCAAAGATGATGAACAAGGCTGAAGGGTGTTCATGTTGTTCCTCATGAGTTTCAATAGATGTAAGATCAAAAGAAACAAAGAAACGAAGAGATGGCTTTGATGGAAAAGCAAGAAAGGGATTGAGAGTGTCTTCGTGGGTTGATTAGTGAAGTGATTGGTGATTCGCCATTATTTATAGGCACTCTAGGAGTTAACTAAGGCCCGTTACTTATGATATAAGAGTTAGTGTTTCTACAGGTAACTATGACCGGAAGCTTATGAGAAGCTCACTGCACCGAGTTCCCAGATGAGAGTGGAATATGTTTGTTCCAAATTATTTCGGACTTCCAATCGTGTGTTTGGGCCAAATCGAATCACGAAATGCCAATTCAAAAAATTATATTGATTATATTGATTCTCGATCCGATTTTTTTAGAAAATTTAAAAAACATATGAATTCCGAATAATCGGAAAAAATCTAAAATTCACACAGCTTTGACTACCCCGAAACCCAATTTACGATGTTAAAAATATTATTCCGTTCATCTTTATTCCCCCAGAGCCCAGTATAACAAAATCAACCTGCAATATGAGATTAATCATAATTGTATTAATTTAATTTATGAGTCGTCATATACTCATTTTAAACTTCGATGAATAATTTAAACTAATTAAACACAATAAATTACCAATTAATTCACCTGAGTAGATATTAATAGATGAATAAATAATCATGTGATATATGAGGTATTACAGGAGGAGAGAAATGAAAGAATTATTTTGGAAAGTGGAACATTCACCAATTATATACTCGTTAATTGGATGTTGAATTTGAATGACCTTGGGTTATTCGAATTATTTGAACGGAACACTAAGTTCACTTTGCACAGTTTGGGCTTTAGCCCCAAAGTTAATTTCAAAACATTTTAATTGTTTAAACCACAACTAGAAACCATCATTTCAATTAAAACTAAAACATCAAAATTCATCTTTGAAAATTTCACCAATTTAATTAAATTTTAAATGTCAGTTTGTATCTAGAGCATCAATTATAATCAATTAAATTTTATCCATTTCTTGTATTTTATTGCAAACAGACATGTCTTCTTCAAAAATGGGGTTTCGTTCATAAAAATAATAATATTTCCCTTTGTTTACGTGAATTCTCTAAGTAGTTCCTTTAGTACTTCTTCCATAGAGTCATAGCGAGTGTCAGCATTGGTGGTTCGTGGGTCAAATATATTGCAGTGCTTCTTCTGCTTGTTGTAAATTGTTTCACACTAGGACGTAGATTCACATAGTACAATATCCTAAAAATTATGTCAAGGGGATTATTATATTAATGAGAGAGAATCAAAATTTCAACATGATTTTCTTCTACAAACGTGAGTGATTATTATATTCACAAATTATAAGTGTTTTAATTTACATATGTTTTCTTCTCTTGTTTGTAGCCGATTTAGTACAATTATACTATTGGAATGACAATTTTAAGATATAATTTTGATTTTACAATTATTTCATATTTCTCATGTGAATTTTTATTGTTTTACTAAATGATTATAGAATCCCTAAATTATCCTTTTCTTATATTATGTGCTTTTAACATCCAAAAAATCCATAATTTTTATATGTTTTCCTTATGTCCTTAAAATCCAAAATATTAGTTCATACATTTTCATAAATAAAAAAGATACATAATTTATTTTTAT
This sequence comes from Sambucus nigra, assembly GCA_949130495.1. Classification (NCBI taxonomy): domain Eukaryota; kingdom Viridiplantae; phylum Streptophyta; class Magnoliopsida; order Dipsacales; family Adoxaceae; genus Sambucus; species Sambucus nigra. The sequence goes on from OX422220.1 coordinate 402,065,428, forward strand.
TATTTAAAATTTTGAAAAGATTAAATTTAAACTTCATACGCATTTATTGATTTTTTTTAAAGTTTTCCCATTAATTTAGTATGATAACAAAAAATTGTTTTGGGTTCTATATATTCTGACTTCAATATAATAATGACAACTTGATCATTTGAAAATAATGTGACCTCTCCTACTATCACAAAGTTACTTATAACCATTCTATTTCATGAAATCGATGGTGAGAAACCCAAAAGCAGTTAGCGAACTTGATTTCATGAGATAAAAATAGAAAACATTTTTTATATCAATTTTCATTCTTTGGAGGATTTCACACGAAGATTCTCCTCTAGTTCAAAATAAAAAATATAAAATACTACTTCAGCCTCCATAAAAGGATGTACGCAATCTGTCCTTTTATGAATAAACTATATCCTTAATGGATTGAACAACATTCAATTTATGAACTAATTTAGTCTGGGACATTCAAGTTACAGTATCGTCAAATTGATACGGATAAAGGTAATTTTGATTATTGGTCCTTGATTAATATCATTAGTTTTTGTACTCGATTGATTTGTAGTGGTGATAGGAGGTTGATGGTGACCCAATTGAAAACCCAAATTATCAACTCGTTGTTGTAGTATAGTTTTAAGATTAATTTGTGAAAATATGTGTATACTTGTTTGTGTGAGTTTTCATTAGAATTATTGATATATTTGTTTGTGTTAATTAATTCATGTCTTAATTTGATTTACAATTCGATTTTGATTTTATTTTGTGATATATGTGATGGACCCAAATTAATTCAAACATGCATCACCATTGAAAAAATCGCTAATGTTATTCAAGCATCTCATGGAAAACTATAAAGCATGGAAACGGATAGGGGTGTCGTGTTCGACTCGTCACGGACACGACATATTTAAAAAATAAGTACACGACACATCAAAGACACGATGACATCTACTATGAATTTAAAAAAAATTGTGAAACTAATATATTAAAATTAACGTGGTTCAGTATTTCACCATTTAATAATGAAACTTAAATTGTAAGTCAGAGATATACATTTCCCAGTGTTCTTTAATAACTATATTATATTAACTTATCTTCTTATTATTCATACCCCTTAAAGATTTAATTTTACAAGATGATACTAGAATTTCTTAGTGTTCTTTAATTTTGGCACCTCGTCGTGTCCACGAAATGTCTGGCCATGTTCATGAAGTGCCTACCTTTTTTAATGCCAAACAAGTTAGATAAGTCACGCGGAGTGTCGTACATGTGTCGGAGTGTCGGACACAGGTACGTCACCTTCGAAGAAGTGTCCGTGCTTCTTAGTTGGGAAATGTCAATTTTCTCATTGGACTTGATTTTTTAAATTTACAGGTTTACGTTCATTTTGAGTGGCGAAATACATAAACAAATTGGTGTGGAAAGGGTCATGAATAACTCCAATGGTATAAAAGTAACTTGAGGGAAGGATCGTGTTCGCACCGGGATCTTAGTTGCTGAAGTTAACTAGTATACGCTTGCTATAGGGTTGAAAATGAGATTTAGGTGTCAGAAACACAAAATATGAACTTGGTGGCTTAATAAAAGACACGAACACCCTAAGCGGTATTAACGTATCCTGGGGGAAGAGACAGTTTCATTATTGGACCTATGGTTTTAGAAATTATCTCACTTATGTATGTTGTTTTGCATGTTAAAAATGGATATTTGGAGGCAAAAACTCAAAACATTAATAGAGTGTCCTTAAAAGAGGAATAGACACCCAAGACGCACAAAAGGAACATGTGGAAAGTTTCCTTTTCCTAATCGAACTCCATTTGCCAAAATTGACTAGTATACGCTCGTTTTGTGGTATAAAATGGACTTTAGGGAGCGAAAACTCAAAACATCAATCAAGTGGCCACTGAGAGAGGCACGAACACCCTAAGAGGTACAAAATTAACCTGTGGAAAGTTTTTATGTTCTCATCAGACTCTCGGTTTTAGAAAATTACTAGTAGATGATTGTTTTGATGTTATAAGTCAGTTTTTGGAGTGAAAAGTGAAAACAATAGTGAAGTGGCTCGGATTGAGGCACGGATAGCCCCAGAGGTATGAAAGTCACTTGAGGGAAGTGATCTTGTCTTCACATGAATCTCAATTTTAGAAAGTGACTAGTGGGAAGGATTCGGGAAAGTCCAGTAATGTTCTAGACTCTATTCAAGTCTACTTTGGTTTGACTCATTTTGGAAATGTTCTCTTCATTATTAACTTCTTCAAACACGAGGAGGTCTTCATAGTCTACCTAGACAGTGGCGGGCGAGTCATTGTTCCCTGCATTGGATCGTGCATATGATTCGTACCTGGTGATTGGTTTGAACCAAAACTTGGAGACCATATCCGCTACCTTTTTCTTCTCTCTTCCCGATGTCAGGTTCTGAATTAAGTATTTTAGGACTAAGGATGGAACTGTCAGTTCAATGCACGATATAAACTTGAATCATTTTTCTCTTATAGGTATTATCCGTACGGGTAATTTTGTACTCTCACCTAGATTTATATACAATTTTTAAAAACATGACGCATGTTCATAACTATCAAGATGACTGTTCATAGATAGCTATCACTAAAGACTAGGAGTTTTATGAAATTTGAGAAGTTTGCTGAAGTGAGTTCACCCTTTATAGTTGCACATATTACGACTTTTGTTTCAAAGAAACTGAGTTTAGTTTTGTTTTACGCATTTTGTAATAGCAATCCCCATATCATATATTATGATGTAGATGATCTAAGAAAAGTTAGATCTCGGTCGATATCATTTGGTAGTTTAACTGGGTTGCTCGGTGCAATATCATTTTTATTTAAAATTCAAGTAACCATGACCATTAATTAAGATCCAAGCCTATTTAAAACCAAAGTTTGGCGCTTCAATTTTTATAAATTTTATAATGATAATAATGATAATGGTTATGTTATATGGATAGTTACACTATGCCCTAGTGTATCTTTTAGCTTCTTTTAGATCCAGATTAAAGAAAGACGCGTGCAGATTGCGCCATAGGTAAAGAGAACTTGCAGCCATGGGTATATTGGAGATAAAAAGCACTGAAAATTATATCTTGACCTCCTCAATTTTAAAAATTAGAAATTTATTTCTTTTTCATGTGGCCCCTTGGAAGCATGGGATGACACACGGATGTCTTGCAGGCATGCAATATTCTAGAGTCACGATGCATCTACATGTCTCAAGAATAAACATACTACAAATAATTTATGGCATGCACTATACCTAGTGTATATATATATATATATATATATATATATATAGTAGATTTTACTTGCTATTTTTTGAACAATTCACATACTGATGCCACAAGGACAATAATGGGCTTCATCTAACTTTTATTTTTATTTTAGAAGTTGAACTAGTTTATACAAATTGGGATAATTCGTCTACAGATAGTCCTCTAGCTTCCCCTATAATAGACGATTAAAAAAATATAATTTTGTTGTTGTATTCTAATGGTGATTGGAGTAGATAAATAATCTCCCTCTTAGTTCCTCAATTCACTGTCCACAAATTCCCTCTTACTAGGTTGATGGTTTAAATTGATAAAATATAATGGTATATTCTACAGATTATGATAGTTGTTAATCAACTAAATCATCTTAGAATATACTTATATAGTCGCATATGATATCTTGAATTAGTTCCATTGTTTGGCGTAGGTTCATTCCATAACTGTAGTTTTGTTAAAGAGCTACAAGGCATAAATGATAGCCAAAGGGCATAATTTTGGAAAAATTAAATGTCTAATTTAATGTACCATGGAGGTGCACCGTGATAGGGATGGAAATTTTCCCCGAAAATTCGGGTCCCCGCGAAAACCAGAAAAAAAAATTCCCGAAAAATCCCCGAGAATTCGGGGATCGGGGAGTCAAAAAAATCCTCGAAATTTTTTTGGGTCGATTTCGGGTATAGGCTCAGGTCTCCATGGGATTACCCGATATATATATATATATATATATATATATATATATATATATATATATATATATATATATATATATATATATATATATGTATATGTATGTATGTATATTATAGTAAATATATAAGATTTAACTTGTTTAAAACAACCCTAGTTCACTCTTTTCATTTCATCTCCACACCGACGTCGTCCCTTATCTCATCTCCAACGACCTCCTCCCTGCCTCATCTCCCACACCTCCCATGCCTCCCACGCAGGCGTGCGACCATTGTGTAAGCTCTCTCTCTCCTGTGCGACCACTATGTAAGCTCCCACGTTGTAATCACCTGTACGACCACTGTGTAAGCTCTCTCTCTCCTCTATTTTCTACTGTTGTTTGTGTAAGATTTGTTGAGACCACTGTGAGATCATAGAAAATGTTTAAGATTTGTTTAGGTAATATTTAAAATCATTGATTGGAGAAAAATTTGATGACATGCCCTTGTCTCCCAGCCTTGGGTGTAATAGTTTACATTTAACGATTGCCTCATCTCAATTAATGGGTCACCCATATGAATTTTCTTTTCTTAGTAGTGTTATCGACTAAGATTTGTGTTTAATATTTGTGCTATTGAATAACCTACATATTCGTTTAAGATTTGTTTAATGTAATATTTGTTATATTTGTTGCTATAAACTGGTATGTTATGTTGATTCTTTATATTAAAAACAATGCAATTTTTTTTATATTAATAAAAAAAGAAACGGGTTCCTCGCGGGAACCCGATACCCGTTTTAAACGGGGACGGGAATCCCCCAACCCATTATAATGGGGAACGGGGTGGGGACATGTAATGGTTTTTCTAATAGGGACGAGAATGCGGAGTTAAAACCCGACCCCGAACCAACCTGTTGCCATCCTTACACCGTGAGTCTCAATGATACACTAATATATCTAGAACTAAAGGGAGAATAAATTTTGTTTCTCATTTTATAATTTTGTCCCCATGCGCCTTTAATAATTCTTCCTTGATTCACTTTTTAAAATAAATAGGTAAATAATGTTGCGTTTGTTCACCTAATGACTATTATTACAAGTGGCATCCTTAAAAAATGTCCCGAGAGAATGGATTTTGATTAGCCAAGTTGTACTGTTCATTTTTTTTGGCAAATCTAACAATTCTGACCATTAGAGAACTATTTTCAAATTTTGTAACTTCAACATGAACAATGGATGCGTTATCGAGTCCTCTTAAGAAAATATGAGAAAGAAATAAACTATTTGTTATCGAAGTGAAATATTGAAAAATAAGCCTCCATGTAGACTTTCCTTTACAGATTCCTCTTACAGTCACATTGTTCATCATTTTACCTGAAATTATCTATCTTTATCAGAATTAAAATTGATTATTTTAAATATATGAATTGGAATTTAGGATTATGAGATATAATCTCGGAAAGGGAATTGTTTCCTCATGTGCAGGTGATATCCATTTGTATCCCATTCCTATTAAAACATAAGGGGATAAAAAGCTTGAGCTACTAGTATGCGAATCTTGAACTACAAGAATGCATTCTCTAGTCCTTATGATCATTTATGTTCCTAGTTATAGCCATGAAGATTTTGAACTCCCACAACTTTTGTACATATTATCATATAAGTAATATATGTCATTAGTACAAAATTGCGTTTAATTGAACAACCCAAGTCTTTATAATTGATTTGAATTTTTACAGTTGAGCAACGGAGGTTCTATTAAGGATGTGAGGCAGTTTCTTATTGATGCTCCAGGACTTGTTTCTTCACGTGCTATGATTTATTACTACGTACAAAGGAGGGTTCGGTTCATCATCTGGAAGACTACCAAGAAATCTCTAATGTTCTCAATTTACAATTAGTGACTTCTCCTCAGAGATGGTTGATGGTATGTTGACATCTCTATATGCCCGCTTTTGTAATTGATGCGCATAACTGAAAATAAAAAAATTCTCACTTTTTTCGCTTATTGCATTAGAAAAGCCGTTCATTTATTACCTTATGCATGCAAAAATGGATTTTAGGAAAGAAAAGGGATTGCCCTTGGTTTTGAGGGACCTAAGTTAGCATTAAAATGGGGCCATTATACTTGTTGACAAATCATTTTTGTTTGATTTATAAATATGCCCAATAAGCGCACAAATAATTAATAAGAACTACAGTTACAAATGATGTTGAACAACCCAATGTTACAGTGATCTATAAATATGATATTTTCGTGAGGTAATGATTGTGGATCCATCTTAAAAATAACTGTTGAAGTTTTATACGGTGATACATCTATCAGGGCTCATGTCCACTGTGGTAGAGAACTACTTTCGCTTTCTACACTGCACTCCTCATTATCTACGTCACTTGAATTACAGCACGAGGCAAAGAGAACCACATCTGCAAATTCACGAGGTTTGATATATTTATATCGTAGTATGTTTTTTTATTGTTTTATTTCCCATATTTAGAGCATCTCCAACAGGGCATCCAAAATAGGTTTTTGCATGTTTTTTTAAATTTCTCCACCAGAGCTTCCATAATAGGTTTATGGCATTTGGGTGGTTCAAAATGTGGCCATTTTTTCCAAGAATAAGGCTGCCAAGGCACGGCCAAATGAGTACAACATTTGGACGCGACAATTGTAAAGTTACTTATTCGAATCTCTTCCCCAGTTTGATAGATTTGGGAGAAAAATTTATGATTATGCTAAAATAGAAGTGGATATTTTTTCTGATGTGGTAAGGCATTTTTCCCATTTTTGTTGGAGATCCTTTTAGGGCTCGTCTAATTGCGAAGATGGAAACAATGTTTTACTTGGAACATATTTTTTAATTTAAACTTCGTCGTGGATAATAATAATACTTCAAGTTAAAATATTAGTATGGAAAGTGACCAAGATTCCATATTTCCATTAAAAATGTGTGTTATTAAATGCACATATAATTGTTGTTGTTCCACTGGAAATATTTATACTTCCCCTGCCAATGTCGCTGCCCCTGCCTTTCGAATACACTAAACTCCCTCCCACCCCACCCAGATTCACCGTTTGTTGGCGTTTCCACACGACCTGCTATAGCGCATAAAAAACCCATGCCATCGAAAATACTGTTGCATAGACCTTTGAGAATGCTATTGACATCCCCTAAGGAGTGTTCCTTCAAATGTGTTGGACATCTCGCCCCACTGTGTATGATAGGACAACTCCCATTTAAATTATTTACACTACTACCAACTCACCTCATATATTTTTTATACATTTTCTTCTCTAATTTGGGATGGAAGTATATGAATGTATACTTATATTTGAGATGGGTAAATATGTCGTTTCTCTGGTTGGTCAATTGATGTAGTTTTAATACGTAATTTAAGAAGAGAGTATCACTGAGTAATTCCTCCAATTACTTTGTTTCCCAATTAATCTATCTCTTGTTGATCTGCTTTGCAATCAGTTTGATCACGTAAGAAGATCCCTTAGCTATATTAACTCCTTTAGCAGCCTCGCTAGGAGTAGGGAAGACTATCGATATTGAAACATCACCGCCTATGCATAATCAGTGATCAAAACTTGGGATAACTATTAACTTTTGACCAACTGAATTGTCCTATTATAACCTATTGATATGTTGGCTTTTCTCCAATGAGGATAAACACCTTCTATGTTTAAGATGTGTCCAAAATATCTCTAGAAGATTATTATGCACTATTTCCTTTCACTTGTAATAAAAATAAAATCAATCTTCAGATCAAAGCATGTTTTAAAAGAGTTTCCATGTCTACGTGAATGTTTTGACAATGGTGTACACAAAAAAAATTACCTTTCTTGATATCCAAAACCATATATTAATAATATTCCTTTCTAACACAATAAATGCGATGTTTTTTTATAAGTAAATGATTCAACAAAAACTACCCGCCTATGGGGGCGGAATCTTGTATACAAGAAGTATACAAAGCAAAGAAGCGAATGGATGAACCCAAAAATAATCAACACAAGCCCCTAAAATTGCCCCAAAAACTAACAAAAAAAGACAAAGATGAATCATATTAGTGTAATAGCGACCCAAAAAGTTCTAACGAATACGAATCCAACACTATAAATTATTTGCACATAAGGAACTCAAATTTAATAAAAATGCCAGTTAAAATACAACACATAAGGAATTGGGGTGATTGTCAAGAGATAACAAGAAAGGTTTAGACATTTTTATGGTCAATTTACGACAAATCCCTAACTAGAACGTAGAAAGAAAAAATAAATGCCAAGGGAAGCTAGAATAGGGTCTTAATTATACATGATACAACTCCACATCCTCCCCTTTATTCTATTAAATTTTATTATATCCTTAACATTGAATGAGAGCAAAAGATGGTCAAAACATGAATTATAATATTTTGACTATGGAATGATCCGCTACATCATTTTAATAAGAATAATAAATTGAGGAGTTTCTAACCACAACCGGATTCATAAATATACTATGAAATACAACTGGGTACGATACAAAATGAGAAAACATTGTCTATAGTGAGTTAGTACTCTATACATATATACAAGGAAGAAGAAAATTAAGCTCCTACTGTAGGATATTCAGCCTTTAAAATATTCTTTAACTACGTACTACTTTCACTACCATCAGATAATTGGCTACCACGCCCAAAGTTGCATCGTCTCTCTCTCTCACGATTGCACACACATATTATCTAAGAACAGATGAAGGGGGTGACATTCTATATCCACTTGACTACATGTCCATAACTCGCGGTGTTAGTCCTTACCTCCGAATTATTTATCTCTGTCATAATTTTAGTCGAAATATTATCCATTTTAATGTAATTGTTTAAGCATTTTGTCTCTTTCACATATTCAGGGACATAACTTAAGGATATAATCCATCCTTGAATACACTATATTTATATTGTTTGTGACGAGAATGCACTATATTGATTTATTTTGCACATTTAACCATTTATGAGTGGGATATTAATTCTGACATAGTTGACCCTAAATATTTTTTGTGCAGGTGACAATTTTTGTAAAACGTTTGGAGGTTATACGCTTTAGTTTTGCGAAATTACTTTGATAAAAGTATTTCATGTTTTGGAGTATAAGAAATAAATGTATTTTTATTGTCAAGTCAAATATTTTAACATAGAGTTATAATTTTTATTTGGATGAATATTTGGCCATGGTTGTAAGAACTCTAACTATTGTTGAATGAAAATGATTCGTTGTGTCAGTTGAAAATCATCTTATGCATTACATTTTACGATCATTCCTTGTTTGTGTTGTCTTAAATGCAATTAAATTCTATATTAAATTATAGCGACGGATTTTATTATTCACAAAATATTGATGCAAAAATTTCAAGATCCCTTGACCTCTTTTTGGATGGTTAAAATTATCCCAAAGATATATTAAAGACGGCTATGTCGTCGTCTCAAAAAGGTCTTCTGAAATAGTAACCTTTTGAGACAGATTAATTCTCGTCTCAAAAGCATGTTTTTGTGATAGCTCTCATGCCGTCTCTAAAGGGTCTTATGAAATGAAGACCTTTTGAGACAGATACGTTCATGTCTCAAAAAATTCTTTTGAGATAGCTATGGAGCACAAAAAGAATTTTTAACCCCTATAAAAATGACACCCCCTAGCCATCCCAAATAGCGTCCCAAAAAGTATGTTAGCCCACCATCTCAAATTTTTTTTTTTTTGTTGTGCTTCCACCCTTTCAATTAATTCACCCCTTCACTAAAACTGCATTATATTCGTGGAAGACCGCAGATGGAAAAAATGAATTATCCTTCTCATCGTTATTTTCACACAAAGTCTTCTACGGGACGATCAATTCCCGAAGGGACATGGTGAATATTCAGTTGGGACCCTTTCATTTTTACAGGACTAGACTCTATTTTTTTGTGGGATTTATTTTCCTTTCTATTATTTTCTCCATATTTCCTTACACTTGTGTATATTTTTACTGATATGTTAGTCTTACTCTCATGTTCCCATGCTATACATATATGCCATACTCGTGTCACTTTATCCATTATTATTCCCTTCTCCATGATGCTTATCTTATAACCACATGTGTATAAAATATTTTCTATCACATTATTCAAACCTTCTTCGTTTGTATATATTTCATACTTCTCCTTCACTTGTATATATCCTCAATATGCCATTCTACTTGTTCACATGATTCGCCCACTTTAGTCACTTGGAGATACACATGTTTCTTCTCACTTGTATATTTTCACGTTCTTATTTATATGCTTTACGTCACTTGTCTTTATCCCATGTCACTTGCGCACAATTTCACATTATTCTCATTTACACATACAAATTATTTTCACCTTAACACTTTATCCCATTTGTATAGACTTAGCTCCTTTTCATGTCACTCATATATATTCACATACTATACTTTATGCTTAGCAGTTGAAAATATTACTCATAGCATAAATAAAACTTTGCATAATAAAACTAATTAAGACTCATGCATTGTTCACACTACATCACGTGAGTAATACATTTTGACCCAAATTTTTCCCCATACGGGGATTCATTTAGGGAAGGTTGTTAGTTCTTTGAGGTGGGATTAACATAAGCAATATGACTCCCACCTTCCATTTGCCAAGTACTTTTGACGTATATCAAAATATTCCCTTGTCTCGTATTTCTTGATCGAACTCACGCGGGAGGTATATAGAAGGGAAAGAATTCACATACATCGAGTATATCAAATTATCTCTCATACGTACCATCATCATAAGGGATATTGTGAGAATATTAACATACAATTGGGTATACCAAATGGCTTTTTTACATGTACAGATGAATGATTTCCTTTATAAGCAAGGGGTATATTATGGAAGCATGCCAAATGTGAGAACCCTCACACTAACTTCCCATGAATAAACCTCATATAAGTGTATATACTAGGCAGCTCGTACATAGATTTCTAGTTTAAATGTGAAACTGTGTCTAAATTCAGAGTCGTCTTATCGCCTTAATTTTGTGCTATCACACACATTTCAAAATAGAACCATTCTCATAAGTCTTGTAACAAGTCAAACCGTGTATTTCATCGCGTACCCCATTATTTTCCATACTATTGTCATGCCCATCATTTCAGTTGCACCCTAAGTTGAACATAATATAAGTGAAACTTAAAAATAAACAACTACATTGATGGTTTCTCTTTCCTTTTTTTCTTCAAAAAACTACCAAACCTATTACTTTTGACTAAAAATAAAAAAGATTTCTTTCCTTCCCAGGTACTACTGCACTCCTTGTCTTGGCTCCTTGTTGGCATAGATCTACCATGAAGCCACCACGACGTTATACACCCTCCTCATCCACTTTTTCATAAACTGAGCGGACTTATCAGAGATTCCTTGTTGAGAACATGGACCATATTTTCATTATTCAGCCAGACCTAATGATAGCATTGGAACTATTGGCATTTAGTCCAAAAATAGATCGTACGAAGATTAGTTTATCACTAATTTGGTCGGATAACTACGAGGAGACTTAATAATAGTTTAATTAACATTAATATCAGGAATACAAATATATATATAACTATACCTTAAATCCTTTTAGTTGTGTCGCATGTCAACGACATTTAATTCACTCGCATGTGTATATCTATATCTATACTAATAATATAAAACAGAAGACCAAATTCAATTATGGCCATCTTCCAATGTATCCATATGGCATCTCATAACCATCCCTATTCTCTCACATTATTTTTATTCGGAGGCAAACCAAACTCGTGATATCCATCATTTTCTTTTCTCAAACAGTTGGAATGCTAACGCATACGATGAACTTTCATTTAATTTCAATCTCATTTCCTCTGCTATATATGTGATATCTATCCATTTCTTTTCTCAAACGGTTGGACCGGTAATGCATCAAATAAACTTCCATTTAATTCCCATCTCATTTCATGTGATGTGTATATGTATGAATACACAACCTCAGTTTGTTTGCAGACCTATATTTGATTTTCGCTAAAAAAACCAATATCCTAAATTATGTCTTGAATTTCCCTATCTTCCATCTATGAATCATGATGTTATACATCTACTTTTGAAACACCCAAAGTTTTTCTTTCTGTACACATGTTATGTGCTCCGATAGTGACCAAAGAACTATGAGGCATTTCAATTCTACTTATAGGTGTGAAGTTTAAGGTCATTAATAGATGGATTCATGTTCGAGAAAGTTATGAGAAAAGGTTTCATGTCTCATAAATTTACATATTGTTGTTCAGATCACCATATCTTGGTGACTCAAATTTTTTCCATATTCATTTTTAATTTTCATCAATAAATTAACCCCATGTCTCTAACTTTCGTCCATACCATTTTGTTTTTTTTCAATGATTATTTTCAATCTTTTGATACGAGGAAGAAACATATAAAACCCATATCATATATTCTTACAAGAAAATTACTACATAATGCTAAATTGAAGTTACAACCATGAAAGGGTTATTTGGGCTGGCACGTGTCATTTATGACTGATTTCGATTTATGGCACGTACACAACTATTGTTCCATTGTCCTCTGATTATAACAAAATGTTTGAGTTCAAAAAATTAATTGGTAACAAAATTTTAATATTATTCAAACCCCTAAAACTCCTCACAAAATTATCTGCTAAAATGGTTACAAAAATTATCTAAAACTCCTCATAAAATTTGTTGGATTTTAAGTTTATTTAGTATTTGGTTAGTTATGGATGATTGTTTGTGTTAAAATTTTATAAATTTGGAAAAAGAAAAAATCTTCTAAACTTAGGAGTACTCCTCCACTTTTTGTGTGTGTGTGTAAATTAGAAATATGAATATCAATTAAAACATGCAATTTTCGTAATACATAGGTGGTGGATTACAAAAGTTGCATATTTATTTAAGGATTTGACTATTTGAACTGTGATTTAAGGACATTATAAATTACAAAATAAATGCTATTTGAACTACAATTGAAGGATAAGTCTCAAGTAAAAAACATAAAAAAATTATATATATCTGGCATTGTAAGAGGTCATCATAACTGTAATCTTCATGAGGGTGAAATTGGGTGTTCGTCATTTCTTCAGTTGGTGATTAAAAATTGGAGATTCCATAGTCTTCCACTCTTATTGGTTGCTCTATTTCCCACTCGGTAAAGTCATTAATGAAAGCGTTCATATCATGAGGTGGTTGATCATTCAGGTTTGGCTGGGATGGTCGGATGTAATCTTCAACGTTTATTCTTATTGATGGAAATGGGTGGGATGGCTGGGCATAATCTTCAAAGATTATTGTTGTGGTTGGAAATGGGTGGAATGCAGGGATATAATCTTCAATCTTATTATTGTTGTTGGAACTGGGTGGGATGGTTGGTCATAATCTTCATTTCTTATTGGTGATGTTGGAAGTGGATGGGATGGCTGGATATAATCTTCAAACCTTATTGGAAGTGGCAGAGCACGGGCATCCTCATCTGGTTGAATCTTCCTTTCAATGTGGCAAACGGAATTGTTATTCTTATTTGGAAAAACCAACGCAGTCATTATCCACTTTTTGTCGTTTATCAAGGCGTTGTGATGATACCTGAGTTTTCATTTGTCTCGCCCATTTTTGAACTTATGGGTTGGTTGGCATTTCCAACTACCCTTATCCTTGTCGACTGTACATTTAATATTTTTAATATTTTTCCCTTTATTCACATAACGTGAGTGAATAAATACAGGGTATTCACATTAGAGCACCCCTCAAATATTGCATACAGTTCCTTCTCGTCGTAGAGGTTACTCTCCCTCACAAGATGTTGGAGAACACAATCCGATAGTTGGCCACAAGTGATCTTTTAAGAGAGAATTTCGTATATTTCTTCATCACTGGGGTGGAAGTGAAACCACAGTGGAGGTTTGAAAACCAAACCCATAGATGATGAAGAAGGGTGAAGGGTGTTCATGTTGTTGTTCATGAGTTTCAATAGATGTAGGATAAAAAATACATAAATGAGAGACATCTTTGATTGTAATGAAATGTAAGAAAGGGCTTGAGAGTTGTGGGTTGATCAAGTGAAGTTATCGGTGATTCATGTGATGGTGTATATTTATAGGCACTCAAGGAGTTAAGTGTTTCTGTAGGTAACTGAGGCCATTTCCAGTATAATTTCCACAGGGTTGTGGGATCCGATTATCGAGAGGGTTCAAAGGAGGTTAGCAAGTTGGAATCATAGTTACCTTTCCAAAGAGAGGAGGTGGATGTTAATCAAAAGTGTTTTATCGAGTTTACCGACGTATTTCTTATCTGTCCTCCCTCTTCCTTCTTCTGTGGGCAACAGACTTGACAAGATGATGAGGAACTTCTTGTGGAGGTGGAATGATGATCGATTCAAATACAACCTGGTGAGTTGGGATGTGGTGTGCTGGTTGTAGAAGGAGGGTGGGACGGGGGTGAGAAGTTTAGCACACTTCAATCAGGCTTTACTGGGCAAGTGGTTGTGGATGTTTAACAAGGAAGAGGGAAGACTGTGGAAGAAGGTGATGATGATTAGACACGGGGTTGACCAGTTTGGGTGGAGCCCTAGTGTGGGTTGTGGGGCTAATGGGGTTGGTATGTGGAAGAGCGTTACTTATGGGTGGGATGTTTTCACTAAGTCCACTTCCTTTCATCTCGAGAGAGGAAATTGTATGATGTTTTGGAAGGGTAGTTGGGGTGAGGGAGGCTCTCTCGAGGATCTTTTCCCGGGGATGTATCGGATTACGAGACTTAGGGAGGGGACAGTGGAGGATCATATAAGGAGGTTAGGGGATATTGTGGTTTGGGATGCTAATTTCTGAAGGGGTCTTCGATATTAGGTGTTGTATGAGGCAAAATCATTCTTTGAGGGGTTGTCCTCGGCGCCTATTCCGTCCGGCGGGAAAGATGAGTTGAGGTGGTAAAGCTCTCAGGATGGAATTTTCTCATTTAAGAAATATTATCATGTGATTAGGGTCAGTGAGAGATTCTCCCTTCCATAAAAGGCTATTTGTAAGAACCCGACGCCCCCAAAGGTTAGGTTTTTTGTGTGGACTGCGGCCAGGCAAGCCATTTTGACTATTGAGGGGTTGCAGAATCATGGGAGGAGGTTAGCCAGTAGACGTTGGTGGTTCAAGATGGATGTGGAGACAACCAATCACCTTCTTCTGAACTGTCACATAACTCGGAGTCTTTGGTAACTTATCCTTTATTTAGGCATGATCTCATGGGTTATTCCTCGGGAGGCGAACGGGGTCTTGGAGGCTTGGGGGAGTCCTAGGGGTTGGCTTGGTCTTAGGGGCATTTGGAAGATGGCCCCACATAGTATTTTCTGGCGTGTTTAGCAGGAAAGAAATTGTAGATGTTTTGAAGGGGTAAAGTTGGATCCTTCTCATTTGTGCTACTGATTCCCGAGCCTTCTTCTCTTGGCATCAGAAAAGGATCGGTACATCGTTTTCTCTTTTCCTTCATTTTTTTAAGGATTTTTGAGTGGTAGGCTAGTCTTTATTTTTTTTCCGTCCTTTTGCTTTACTCATTTTATACTTCCTGTATACGAGTTTTTGCCCCTTTAGGTGAGTTCATTTCTATTGATCCATTGACTTATCAAAACAAACAGTTATATCTTATCTAGTTGGCACATCACCGATATAAGTGGACGTATCTCTTCGTTTAACACCTCCAACAATAGAATTCTAATCATATTACATAGCATAATGGTGAAACTGTCAATGGATAAAATTCAAAACCATCTAAGAAGGAGAAAAAAAGTATATTTATAGGCACTGAAAAGGAGTTGTTATTTCTATAGGTAACTAAGACAGAAGGTTTATGAGAAGCAAGTTAAAAAAAGTGTAAAGTGTAATACTATTACTTACATATTACAATTTTTTTATAATTTATCATTATATATTTATTAGTGTTAATTGATATGATATTTTAAACATAGCAATCATATTTAATTTTTTATAGTATGACTGTTTTTTATAGATATTTAAGATGCATATCTAATAAGTATAGTATTTATGACTGATCTGTTTCCTCAAAAAAGTTTGGATGCGCATGGTAAAGGAAAATTTGGGCCAACACTTTCCCCCATCTGAAATTGGAAACTTGTTTTTCCCCAAAGTAACATAACCCTCCCAAAATTGTAGACACATTGTTCACTCAAAATCACACAACACTGATCATTCCCATAAGCACACACACAAAAAAATTCTCATTGGTCGATACTTGAATGAAACCCTTGCTGGTTTTAAGATCATATTCCAACAACATTTTGATTATTTTTTATGACTTACTTTATTTTTATCTTAGGACTGACTATTGTCTTTGTTTGGAATAATATTAAAATTAGAGCTTTAAGACCATATTAGTCCGTAAACAAAATGATGGCCTTTAAATTTTACTGATCGGTTGGATTAACTTTTTTGAGACACTTTGAGTTAATTTAAGTATGTTGTTATCAGTTGATGTGAAGTTTCATATGAATGTTCTAGAATATTACAATGAATAATTTAGGTATGTTAATTTTGCCGAGAGAGTTGCACTTAATTTTTAGGGGTTGGTTTGATTAATTTTTTTGTGATATATATGTCACACGATCAAAATGGAACAATTTGAGATGTTTTCATTAATTGGTCATTTGTTGTGATATTTGTTTAGATTTTAATTTATTGTTTGGATACTCTTCATTTGTAATGGATGGAAAGTGAAATTATTTACTAAAAGCAAATGGGATTAGTTTAAATAAATTAAGTTCAATTATATTAGTGAATTCATTGACTTTAAGCATTCACACGTTAATTGAATAATACAAATTGTTGTTTCAAATAGTTGTATTGAACTTCGTTTATTATGCTATCTTTCTTTGTTAGACATTATTGTAGGAAAATTCTATGCAATTGCGTAATAAATGGTATTTTTAGTGATTTTGTTTGAAAACACCCGTCATCAATCAAATTCATTGAAATTATTTTATAGCACTAATAGTGTATCTCTTATGCGATTTTGATTGTTCTGGTCTCTCTATCTCTCTCTCTCTCTCTCTCTCTCTCTCTATATATATATATATATATATATATATATATATATATATCGATCGATCTATCTATCTCTCTCTGTCTCATTTTTACTTAAAGTGCTTATTTTCTTTCTCTCTTCCTCACTACCTAACTCTTAAGGACATCCTCCTACTCTGTCCAATAAAAAATATTTCCCTTCAGAATGTGTTATGCCTTGCATTACCCTAGGTATGTCCTTCTTGTTTTCCACCCCTATCCTACATTCACACCCTACACATTTACAAGATATTTTTTTCCCAATTCCTTTGATAAAGTCATCTTTTCCTTAAAGGTTCAATTTACATGGTGATCATAGTTGTTTATAGACGTGTGGAAAAGCATAGGTGAATCTATTGTTGTCAAATTGGGATGGGTATTTCATTTTGAAAACTTATTATAATCAATTATGGAACATTTTAAGGTTTAAAGCTTGTTTTATGGCATGATTACATTGTCTAAATGGTAAGATATTGGTCATTGTGTCAAAATCACAACATGAAAGATTTAAGGATAGTTTGATTAGTTCTTCATGTTTTGTTGATTTCTTTATTTTAAATCCCAAGTATATAATTCATGACCCTACAATATCAAAAATCAAAGTTTTTCAGATTTCATCATTAGAAATCCCACATTTTTTGGATTTCATCCTTTGGGATATGGATTTTGTATTAGTTTGTAATTTTTTATTTTGTGTTAGTCTCATCTTAATTGTGGTGGCGTTGATGATGACTAATGATGTTGAAATGGTTTGATGGTGTTTTTTATTTGTCTCTATCAATATGAAATCTTAGATTATCTAAATGTTTTTTTCTGTTATCTATATTTCGTCCATCCATAACTCCATTAGAACACTTATTTGAAATTCACTGAATATGTTTGTAAAGAAAGTGTGCAAGTTAATATTCCAAGACTCTAATATCATTAATTATAGACCACTCATTGTTCCATTCAACGCAAAACAGTTCAGATGTCACGAGTTCTCATCTGTTTCGTTTGTAACATGTTTCAGGAATTGAGTTTATCAGTTGTGCATATACCACTTTAAACTCTCAGACATTACCTTAGATATTCAATAGTGTGTACTTTGAATCTAGTATTCAGTGTTGATTATGTCCTAGATAACATTGGACCTAAATTTATATTGATATTGTACAATTTTTACTTACATTTAGATAGATATTCAATAATTTTTTTAACTTCACACTAATGGTCTTCTTTATTTAATCTTAAGAATGAGATTATTATTATATCAATTCCTAGTTTACACATTATATGTTAGGCTCTGAATGCATGTTTTGGGTAGGATAGTTGTGATGAAATTGTAATTCAATGACCTATTTTGAATAATATTTTTTTTATTTTATAGTGATTTGTTGGGTTATAACTTCCCAATGATCCCTTAAATTCAAATACTATTTTATTAGCAATTATACGATGGCCTTTTGGGAGTTTTGTGCCTACAACTTCCATTTGAATTGATGTGAGTAATGTGTTTAAAATTGTGGGCAACACAATATGTTGAGCGTTTAATACAAGAATGACAGATTTGCAAGCTTGATGTCAATCAAGGTGATTAAATGATAAATGATTTGTTGCTAAAATATTAATTCGGTGATTTTATGTTCATTTTTTCCCCGTAGAGTCTGCCCTCTCTATGAATATCTTGTTTTCTATAATTAAGTTTAACAATTGCTGAAAAGGTTTCTTAGCTTCACTATTTGTTTGGATGAGCTGTGATGAAAAAAAAGTATTTCCAGTTGCTAAATTCTTTATTTCACTATGCAAGACTAATTTAATTTTTTATTGTTCATAAGATATTAGATTGGTGGGTTTAAGCTGATCACTCATACTTTATCTGAATTATTAAAGTATTCATCTAATATGAAAAATCTAACTAGATACCACCCATATTGAGTTATCGTTTGGTGAGATGGGTTATATACTTTCAATTTTCTTTAGCAGCTAATTAAATAGCATATGTTGGATTGAATGGTTTGTCCACCTCTTTGTGTGATAAAATACAATTTTATTGGATTTTGTTATATTTTATTGTTTTTATTTGCAATTAATAGCTTTTTATGCAAGGGTAAAACCATGAAGAATTAATAGATTCGATGTGATGAAAATTTGTCATAAAATATGTTATGTTATTTTGTTACTCATGTATTATGTGTAATAGTGTTTGTGTCTCTTGATATTAAGAATTACATATTCATACTTTGTTAACTATTATTTAGTTTAGTAGTCATTCTTTAGACTTCCACAATTTAATCTCACACGACAACTGTTTTTAATTAGGACTGGGTTTTGGTTAAACAATCTTATAATGCAAATATTGATTGTTTTCATATTTTAGGAAAGTGTCTCTGATGTTGTATTATTTTTTTCGAATATTTATGAATTTTAAGGGTGTTTGAACATAAAAATGGATCAGATACAAGTTCAATCTTGCACATGGGAAATTCTTTAAATGTTTGGAAATTTTAGCATAAATATATGCTTGTTTGTTTATTGCCAAACAAAAATAGAATCTTTGTTCAAAATAATTTTATTTTACATGTGATATCCTTAGTTGTAGGACAAACTGACGAGCCACCCCGCCCGTCATTATCTATAAGAGGACCCAAAAATAATGGAAGGGATAAAAAGTGAATAATTGTAAAAAGCTGAAGCTTAGGGCACGGTATTTGGGGCGAAGTCCTATGAACCCAAATATAATGTGATGATTGTTGGGATAAAAAGTGAATAATGGGTGATCTAAAGACAGACTGGTGGAGTAAAATGGCGATGTTCCGGAATAGCCATAGAGTTCTTAGGACGAAAAATGGACTAATAAATTGGATAGTAAGTGAGGGACCTTGAGGTAGTGCAACTAATCATCGCAAGAGAGGTACGGGAGATATATCCATACCCAGCTCAGGAGTATGAAGGTTGAAGAAAGTGGGGCACGTGTTAAGTATGTGTGTATTACTGTCTTCGAGTCCACAGAGTGAGCATTGTGGCAATGACACTCGATGGTAATTAGAAAGTCGATCAGATGACAATAGGGCATCAAGTAGTAAGAACCATAGAAATGTGTGCACCTTCGATGGAAGGGGACCTTCCACAGCTAAAACCATGTGAGAGTTGGGTGGTGATGGATGAAGGTTAGTGTACACAACCAGTGGTAAGCGGAGAGAATAGAAAGAAAAAAACATTGGATCAGGCCACCAGTAAGGCTCGTCATACATCTGGCCTGGCGTGATGTATATGGCCTAAATGTGCGGTAGAAAGTGAGAAGGCAACCACTGAGCTAGAGTTGGAAAATTTCACTAGGAGTCGGTAATAAAGGATGCAAGCAGCGCATCTAGAACTGTACTGGGAATGTACGAAAACAATGTTGTCATAGTGGCATTTAAGACCCAAATATGATGTCCAAAGGAAATATGGCCTTGCCTCATTCTCCATTTGAGATCTTTTTTTAAAAAAGGCAGCAATTGAGAAATCTTAGTCCAGAACCATGAGCAACAGGATTTCCTGGTCGCTATAAGGAGAGTACCTTGAGGGAAATATTTATGGGTAATGGTAGGAGACTAGAGATTCTCTAGGTGGTGTAGAACCTTCCACAGTAACTTGAGCATGGAGGCATCGTTTAAGGTGTGCATGTTTTCAATGCCCAGCCCCCCAATGGTCGGTGTAACATTATAGTCGACCATGGGACAGTAGGCATTTTGCAGTCCAAATGTGTTCAATTCTGAAAGAAAGCTTTAATTTTCTGGGTGAGATCACTTAGAACCAACTTGGTAAGTGGGTAAGAGGACATAAAGTACGAGGTCATGAACATGCCTACAACATTGATGAGCGTGACACATCCCGAAAGGATAAGAAACTATTATACCACACATGGAGTCGACTTTCAAGTGCACTGATAGTCTCGTGGAATAGCTGACGGATAACCTGCCCAGTAAGCTTAGGGAGGCTCAGCTATTTATCATGTCCCTGATATCGAGAAATTCGCATCTGTTGGATAGCTCTATAGTGAATAACATGAGGAGTAGAGGGCCCAAAATTCAGAGAATACTTGGCGTAGTTAATTGCTTGTCTAGAAAGGGCCTAAAAATTGTTGAGTAGCTATGTAAATATATCAAGTGTAACTACAGTAAGTTTAGCGAAGAACATACAGTCATCTGCAAGGCCATTGCTGCTATATGGGGACCCATTCCAGATGTGACAAAAGTAGTCAAACGGTGGTGATTACACTCTCGGTCAACATTATGAAGAAATATAACAAAAGAAAGAATAAAGAAGGTGAGAGGGGGTCGCCTTGTGAAAGTCCATGGTGGGGTAAAATGTTTCTCCGAGGTAGCCAGTAATTAAAGTTTGGTACGAGGGAGTGGAGATACAGGTTAAATAAAGTGGATCCACTTCTCAGGAAAGTCGTGCTTTTGTGATCACCTGGTGAATAAAGGGTCATTATAATTGGTCGTAAGCTTTCTGTAAGTCAAGCTTGATTGCACTGCTACCCTTTTTAGATTTGGATGTTCACATGGAATGCATGATCTCATGAGTGAGAAAAATATTGTCTTGGATGTGCCTATTTGCAATGAACGTTGTTTGGTAAGGCGAGACAATTTATTGCATAATAGGTCTCATCCGGGCTATAATAATGGAGGAGATAAGTTTGTAGATCACATTACATAATATGATATGACGAAAATGTGCCACTTGCGTAGGGGTTTTGGTTTTTGGAATGAATATAAGAAAATCCCGATTAATCTGAGGTGGCATGTATTGTGTAGGGGTTTTGGTTTTTCTAATGAATATACGAAAAGTCAAAGAATCGGAGGATGATATTGGTGACTGCAAGCCCAACAACCAACCAGTGGATTTGGCAGTGAGGCCATCTAAAGCTAAGCTTTTATTATGGCCCATTCATCGCAGTGCCAGGCGGATATTTTCCACAAAAAACCTTATCTAGGAAGACTAGTTTGTTGGCTTTATCATCATGAGTGGTGCTTCCTCAGTGGCTATTGGTGGGTAGGTAATGGTAACAAGTTGCATATAGAATTGTCGGAATTGAGTTTGGATAATAGGCACTGTATAATCCATCCTGTGTCTGGATGAAAAATTGAGTGGATATTATTCTCTCGTCAATTATGAGTGACACGGGCATTAAATTACTTAGTTTTATAATCATCGTTAAGGGACTATTGAACTTTGCTCTTGTTTTACCAGTACCGACGCTCAAGTATGAGTAAACGAGACAATTGCTTCTAGACCAGACCCTCATACGCACATGAAGTCAGATAGGGTTATTGCTCCATCCGACTCTGAGTAACTTGGATATGTTACTATAGGATAATAATAGTATGAAACATGTTACCAAAATGGTTATGTTTCCATATTGTTGATGTCTCTTGAAAGTAGCTCGTTTTATGAGAGAAAACATAGTCCGATGAACCTGGAATCTGTTGTTGCCATTGTATCCTAGAATCATGTGGAATGAAGTATATTGTGACCATTCCATGTAGTATATAAATCATTGTGTTGGTTTGGACCTTGTTCACAACGTATCGACAAACAGGGGGCAGTGATCTGAACTACCATTTGAAAGGTGGTTGAAAAGAGTGTGGGGTAGGCCAACATCTAGGTGCCATTACCAAGCCCTCGATCTAGCCATTCCCGGACAAGATGGCCAAAAGAAGTGTTCGCTTTCTAGGTTAACGAGGGTCCAGTAAATCCTAAGTCATATATATTGCATGAATTCATGAAATTAGTAAAAGCATGGCCCCGTCCCATATAAAGTGGAAACCACCAAGCTTCTCATAGGGACCTATAATAGTATTGAAATCACCAAGAAGTAGTGAGGGGTAATGGATTGTAGTTGAGAGTTGTTGAAGAGAGTTCCATACAACAGTTTAATTACATGGTTGTGGCTACATATAAACTACCATGAAGTCAGAAGGCCCATCGATCGGCTCGTTCTCAACAAGAAGATAGATATAACAAACTAGAATAGAGGTAAGTAAGGGTATCAATCAACATTGAGGGGGTAAAGCTAGAGACAAATTCAATTGTAATTCACTTTTTATTTTCTTTTTGTGCCTTTTTTTTACCTTTTCTAATTCTATTAGCTTTTCAAATATTAAAATAATTTTTTGGGTGGGAAGAAGTGAAATAACACTAAACTAAAATGAGAGATGAGAATAACTAACTAAAAAGTTACTAAAATGAAAAGCAAACTCTAACACTAAAATAAGAGATAAAGTGGGGTAAATAACAGTGAGAACACTCAATGATTGGGACTACACCACAAATTTTAGCTATTCTAACTAATTAATTTAATTATTTGATTTTTTCTAAATTAATATCAAAATTACAAATCAACTCTCGTAGCAAGTGTAATTTAATATTAATCTTTTAGAAAATTAAGTTTAACCCCCCACAACTCTAGATAATAGATCTACACTCCTTTTAATTAATCACCTGCTAGGATCGATTCATTAAAATTTGTATAAATCATAGAAAATGAATTTTAGAGTTGAACTTCAAGGAATAATACCACACTTAAGAAACCCCTATCTCTAGTTCAAATCTAAAATGGGCATTATAACTTAGAATTTGGATTTTCTCTCGAAAATCATTTACCCTCTCTCGGGGAGTATATTTAAGAGTGAGGGATCAAAATTAATAATCAATTAGAATTTTCAAGTAATAAAACTAATTAAATTAAAGTAATCATCAAATAAGGGTTCACCACACCCCTTGAAAGGGGATTTAGCCTAACTTGATATCAAACATGATGAACAAATAATCAAGGCTACTAAAATAAAATAAAAGAGAAAAGATCAATCAAACCAAATTTCTTTGAAAAAGTTGAACTCCACTCTTCCAATTTGAAGTATACAATCCCTCTAATCAAACATCCAAGTGATTTGCATTTATATATCCACTCAATTAAATCTCTCACAAAAATTATCCACGCAAATCTCTAAAAAAATAAAGATAAAAAAATAAAATAAAACCATTTACAAAATGTTGTTTATTCTAATTTATGACTCTCTCTAGAATTCTCTTGGTAGGTGTTCAAATGGTCTTGAGTCTTCATTTATAGTGGGCAATGGAGCAAGGGTAATTTTGGAAATAGGCTAGTAGTGTGCATGTAGGATAGGCGTGTTATGGATTGTGTGAGGTAATGAGAGTGTGAGGGAATGAAAATCAGATTTGGTTATGGGGTATTTTGGGCATTGAGATAAAATTAGTTAGTTGGGGGTAATTTGGGAAAAAGGGGTAAAAGGGGTTTATTCGGCACATGTGGGAGATTGTAAGGACACAAATTTCCAATTAAGTTCTTTGTAGTTCTGGCTCAATTCCAGAAAAAAACATTTAAGTCATAGGATATAGTCAATGTGTATCCATCCAAGCCTATGACAAGTTTGAGTTGAAGATGTTGCGGCCTACTTATCAAGAAAACATCATTGTCGGTTTACATGTGCCTCGTTTCACGTCCTCAACTTATTTCCAGTCTCTCCTAAGGTGTGAATGCATATATATATATGAGGTTGGAACATTTTCTATTTGGTGTAATTTTATTTTAAAATGAAGTTTTATTTTGAGAAGGTTAATATTAGAACTTTTAATAAAGTTTTGGGCTTAAAATTGAATTATGAACTTTCTAGGATTTTGTTCGATATTGTCGTTCGAACGAGCTTTTCGTTCAAACGAGAATGTCATTGGAACGAGTTTGCCAACGACTTTTCCCTTTGGCCTTTGGAACTTCGTTAGAAAGGTCGTTCGATCAAGACTTTGTTCGAACGAAAATCTTGTTCAAACAATATTTTCGGCGGGAAAATATTTACGCAATTTTCTCCATGTTCCCACTCCTTTTGTCCTACTAACTTTTGCCAGAATTAATATGTGAGGGAACTAACTTTGAAAAACCAATATTTTCATCTTCTACGATCTCTAAGAGAGAGCTTTAAGAGCTTTTTTCCTCTATGAAGGAGTTCATGTTCTGAGTGTCTGTTTTTCAAGAAAATATTTCTTAAACACTTTTGTTTACACCCATAAGAGTTTATTCCAAGTACCACATATATATATATATATGCTTGGAGTTGTTTGGCACCATTGGTTCATCTCTACCACAAGAAGGAGAAGTTTGGATTATTCTTTTATTTCCCATAAAAGAAGAAGTTTCGTTTTGGCTGCGACATTCTCATATGGTGAAAGGCACCGTGTGTGGTTGATGGGTTCATAAAGTTTCATTGGTGAATTCCAAGGCTTCGATTGATTCTGGGATTGTCGGCTATGCAGAGGTAGTTGAAAGAAGACGCATCGGGGCTTGAAGGAGTCGAGTCGAGTGTAGTAAGCCATATGTCTTGTAATTGTAATTCTGTACTTACTGGAGTTAAGGCTAGGGCCATCCGAGGTTTTTTCCCGTTGTAGGTTTTTTTCTCGTGCATCGCGGCGTAGTCGTTGTGAATTTATTTTATCTCGTAAAAATCACCTAGAACGCATGCTTAGGGTAATATGATAAACTTGAGTTTAATTCACAATGTTGTTTAATTTGGTGCTATAATCTAATTTGGATAAAATTTAAGTTAAATTAATTGAAGTAAAAAATTTAATTTGTTAAATTTGGTTTGGCCTAATTTGGTAATATTGAAAATATTGTGTAGGAAAATTTCTAGGACTTTTATTAAATTAAATTTTGGGCTTAAAGTACAAATTCACAAATTTGATTTCTAGTATAATTTTAATTTTGAGAAAATTATAATTTTTTTACTTTAGTTTTAATATGTGAAGAAATTAATTCTTAGTTTAATTTTAATTTGAAAGAAATTAAAATTGGTAGATTGTGTAGTGTTTGTATTTGAACCATCCTATTCCTCACTAAAAGGATGTTTACATTTGACTCGTTTCTCGTCATCAACTTAGTTCCAATCTCTCCTAAGGTATGAATGCATTCCATATATATATATAGGAGCTTGGAACATTTTATATTGGGTGTAATTTTATTTTAAAATGAAGTTTTGTTTTCAGAAGGTCAATTTTATAACTTTTAATAAAGTTTTGGGCTTAAAATTGAATTATGAAATTTCTGGGATTTCATTTGATATTGTCGTTCGAACGAGTTTTTCATTCGAACGAGAAATCGTTCGAACGAGTTTTCCAACGACTTTTCCCTTTTGGCCTCTGGAACTTCATTAGTAGGGTCATCCGAACGACACTTCGTTCGAACGAGATTTTCGGCGAAAAAATATTTTGGCAGTTTTCTCCATGTTCCCACTCCTTTTGTGCTACTAACTTTTTCCAGAATTAGTATGTGAGGGAACCAACTTTGAAAAAACAACTTTTTCATCTTCTACAATCTCTAATAGAGAGTCTTAAGAGCTATATTCCTCTATGAAAGAGTTCATGTTTTGAGTGTTTGTTTTTCAAGAAAATCTTTCTTAAACACTTTTTTTACACCCATAAGAGTTTATTCTAAGTACCGCATATATATATTTTCTTGGAGTTGTTTGGCACCATTGGTTCATCTCTACCACAAGAAGGATAAGTTTGGATTTTGCTTCTATTTCCCATAAAAGAATAAATTTGGTTTTGGTTGTGACATTCTCATACGGTGAAAGGCACTGTGTGTGGTTGATGGGTTCCTAATGCTTCATTGGTGGATTCCAAGATTCTGGTGGATTTTGGTAATGTCGACTAAGTAGAGGTAGTTGCAAGAAGATGCGTAGGGTCTTGAAGGAGTCGAGTCGAGTCGAGTGTAGTAAGTCATCCGTACTGGAATTGCAATGCCGTACTTAGTCGACTTAAGGCTAGGGTCGTCCGAGATTTTTTCCCTTTGTGGTTTTTTCCTCATACATCGCGGCGTAGTGGTTGTGAATTTATGTTATCTTGCAAAAATCACCTAGAACGCATGTTTAGGGTAAGTAGATAAAATTGAGTTTCATTCGTAATCTTGTTTAAAATGGTGCATGTTTAATTATTTGGGTAAGTTGATTTAATTCAAGCCGGTAATTTGGTTTGACCTAATTTGCAAAGTAAATGTTTATGGTTAGGTAAATTTCTAGGACTTGGAATGAATTAATTTAGTTTAATTGAAAAATTCAGCTGAATTTCAGTTTGAGTTAAGTTTAATTTTAAATTTGAAAGAATTTAAAATTTGTTGTGTTGAACCATCTTTATTCCGCATTGCTAAGGAAATTATATTAGGAAAATTTAAAATTGGGGGTCTATCGTTTCCTCATCAGAGATATGTTTGGCTTTCTTTTATTTGGGTTTGGCTTTGAAGTTTGGAAGCTAAGATCGTGTTGGCTTTGAAGAATGAATTGGGTCTTTGGTTCGAATGTGGGTATTGTTGGAAAATGGTATAAGCCAGCTCGGGTATTATCGGCAGGTTGTGGACGGATTCGGGTCGGGGTACAAGGGTTGTCGGGTTGGATTGTGGGAGGTAAACCCGGGTTGGGTTTTGGGTGGCCAACATGGATTGGGTTGGGTCTGCTCGCCATGGGCCGCGGGTTTTGTGTTGTGAGTTAAATTGACGCTGGTCAGGACCGAAAGGGGGTCGCCGACGGTGGGGTTAAGGGTTTGCGATTCGGATGGTTTAGGATGACGGGTTTGGACAGAAATCGGGTATGGGTCTGGCTACCATGGGTTAAAGGTTTTGGGTATGAGGATGAGAGAATGAGGAATTAATGGTGGTGTTTGGTTTGGTGGTGGATAGATGAGAGAGATGGTGATGGTGTTTTGTGTTGGGTTGGAGTTTTAATGGAGTAGGCGATGTGTTTGTTAATGGAGGAGAGAGAGTGAGGTGTTGGATGGAGGTTGAAGATAGGAATGAGGGTGATAGGGTGTTGGTGAGGTGTATGGGAAGGTGGGTGTGGGTGAGAGAGTTGGTTGTATGTGATGTAGGGTATATGGTATGAGTGTGTGTTAGTGGGTTTAGGATAAGTGTTTGTTTAATTTGGACACTTAAAAAAATACCACTAACCAACTAAAAAAAACTAACAAAATTAAAAATTAAAATCTCAAAAAATAAAATCCTAATCTATAAATAAAATAAAGACTCAAATAAAAAAGAAACTAAAAAGAAATAAAAATCTATTAAACTAAAAACTAAAATCCTAAGAAAATATAAAATCAAATAAAACTAAAAAAATCTAATCCTAATAAAAATAAAAATAAAATAAAATTATACTAGTAAAAATAAAATAGAAAAATAGAAAGCTAAACCTAGAAAATACTAAATAAACCTAAAATAAACTCTAAAAATAAAAACGACTCAAACTAAAAATCAAAAAAAATTGAAAAGACACAAACTAAACACACACGGGCTCGGGTGAAGGTTTGGGAACTGGTTTAGGCTCGGCTGAGGTTAAGGGGCAAGGTAATTAGCTCCATTTGACGCGCATTTGCTTTAAATTAAGCATTTGAACTCCGCAAACGACAATCAACCTGTACAATAAACATTTGCGCACATGAGCCCATTATTGTCGAGAATTAACAACTAAAATATGTCTATTCGGGGTATAAAATGTACACTTTTGGGTGCTTATTACACCACCCCCAAACAGGGCGTTCCTAGTCTTCAAGCAATAAGATAGAGAGACAGAGAAAGATAAGAAACCAAAAGTGTACCACCTTCGTTGGCACTTGTGATTGCACTTAGCTGGTGCAATAAGCCTTTAAACATATAAGTTTCCCTACAGGATGAGTTTTGTCTCATGAGGGTTTGGAGGGAATATACCCACAAAATTCTTTTTTTGTAAAAGTTTATTGAAATATAGTCAATCGCTTATTACACGTAGAATAATCGCACAATCCATCATGAGAGAAATAATTTGAGAAATACAAGCTAGAATGTAAAAATATTCAACTAAGTAAATACACAAGGCACATCCTTCCTAAAACTCAACGTGTGTGTGAATCAGTCAAAACGGGTCGAGTATAACAAGAGTAATTCCTAGATTGCCTTTTCGAAATCAATGCTTCAACTTCAATTTTCACTTGATATATCTCTCTCAAACGAACTCTCGAAATCAGGTTCAGTGTATCGCTCTTATGTGTGAGGAGGCGAGTAAATGTAAGCAAGTTCAAACGTCTCACACACACACATAAGATAGAACGTACATTAAGAAAGAAAATGATCACATCAAAGAATGCAAATCACTATAGTGAGAACGTCGAGTTATTCACCACATTGACATTCATTTGCCCGAACGCCTAGGGAAAAATATGGATGTAAATGGGTGAGGGGGAAATGAAATGAGGTAGGATAGGATATAATGGTGATGGATATGCGATGTGAGAGAGTGTTCAACAAATGACTTTATTTAAAAAACTAACTAAAAACTCTTTTTTTTTCCTTTTTCTTTTATCTCTTTTTTTTTCAATTTTTCTTTTTTTTTCTCTGTGTTTTTTCTTCTGTTTATTTTTTTCCATTTTTGCAATTTTTTTTCTCTCTCTCTTTTCAAACCAACAATGAAGACAATTAACATTTGGAATCAACACTCTTTTATTTGAAAATGAAGATGATATGGTGATGATAGGTGATGGTGTGGGGAAATATGTGAAAATATGGAAGAGCATGGGAGTGTAATGAGTGAAGTGCATAGATGAAAATCTAGTATTCCGGACAAAATTCAAGACACATGTTTCTTACAACTCGAAAGTGATGTCGTTCCCAAAATTTAGTGAAGACTAATGAGATCATACAACGATTTAAGTGCAGACCCAAATGAAGTTGAATCAACTTATGACTCGGATATTACGTAAAACTCTCTGAAAGGGAGAAATGCACAAATCTCACTAGGTAAAGTCTCTACTAGTGATCCTTAAGGTTCTATTGGGAATTATAGTACTCTTCAACTCTAAACCTCCATGACGTGATAAGTGCACAAATTTTTTATTGAGTCTAGAAATTCGTGGTGCAAAATGCCTTGTTATGTATTACATAAGCTATTTATAAAAAGATAAATCCTCTAGCCTAATTCCTAGACTTAAAAGATGCATGATAGAAAATTCACGTCAATGAATGAGATGAAAGAAACTGCTTGAAAATTTTAAAAATCTGGTTTAAAAATCAAAATTTTCCAAAAAAGGCACGATTTTGATAAAATTTCCCACCCCCAAACAAAAAGGAACATCGTACTCGATGTTAAGTACACGATTTTGTAAAATTGAGAGCAGAAGGTAGGATAGAGATTACCAGAATCAATCTCTAATGAAGTGGAGAAGATGAACCCAAGAATAAACGTGAAGAAAAATTGAGATAAAAAATTTGTACGAGTAACAAAATATGATATAGCATTGTGTGGTGTGACATACCAACCCAGACAGGATGAATATAGTACAAGTAGTACAAGAAACAACAGGCTGCCTCCCGGTAGCGCTATGTTTAACATCTTCATCCAGACCGAATAGCTCTCACCCTAAAGATAAGATCTATGAAAGTGCTGGGTGGCAGAAAAATCGGCTGATGACAATCACTCCAAAATAATACTGAAGCATCAGTCTAGTTGGAAAAGTCTAAAAATGTTCAATGCACTTGTATGGCTAAGTGCATCATGCGATGCAAAGAATTGGTGGACCATGGGTGGGTGGGTATTAAGGTAAGGGTGAGGGTGAATAGGCACCGGCCACGGGCCTTATTGAGCGAAAAGGTGAGGCAACAAGGGCCCTATAAGCATGGTACTCTAATTGGTGAGGAAGGAGAAATGGTGTGGAAATAGTGATGGGGTGGGGCTCATAGAAATAACACAATCATTCTATGTATGGGCGATGATAATGGTCATGCAGTAACAAACCAGGGAGCTGTCGAGGGGAAAAATCAACACCACAAGTGAGTGGTGCGCATATGGTAACAAGATTGGTGTCAAGGTGGAGAGTAGCCCCATAAATACTCTTGTGGGTGTGGGATGGTTTTAGGTGAGGATTTAAAAATATGGTTGGGAACATGAAATGTGTAAAATCAAGATCCAAACCAGGTGGTGGGGTGGAAGGGACAATGGGTGGGGTCAAGGGTGGGATAAAGGGTGGAGGAAGACGATCCAACTCAAGCATGGGCAAGACACACTCATTGGGAGGGGTAAAGGAATACTCAAAAGGTAGTTTGTTTTCCAAGGATGGAGTGGTCAACTTCTTCATAAGAGTATAATAGGTGAATGTGGTGGGTGGGTGAGACGAGGAACCAAGATCAGAGATAGAGGAAACACTAGAAATATCGCTCTCAAAGGGAGCCATGCATGGTGGGACATAATCCATATCCATATAGGTTGGAACTATCTCGGATTCTATCTTAGAAAAATGGTGAGCACTCATAGCCGGAGCTAACCTATGATAAACTGGTTCCCCGGGAACACAAGAAATGGGCTCAATAGGTGTAGACTCGGGCATTATTTGGATTTATCGAGAAATTGAATGGGAACCTCAATGGCATGTTCATTTGG
This sequence comes from Sambucus nigra, assembly GCA_949130495.1. NCBI lineage: Eukaryota > Viridiplantae > Streptophyta > Magnoliopsida > Dipsacales > Adoxaceae > Sambucus > Sambucus nigra. Next base: position 402,096,915 of record OX422220.1, read on the forward strand.
ACAAAGCGGGATTCAATCAGTATCACTATCTTCAGATAAGTCAACACAAATGTCAACTTGAGGACCGTACCATGGGATGGTCTCAACGTCTAGATTCTCGGGAGGATAAGGTTGGTCACACTCAAAATCAGTGGCACAAGACGAAGCATCATCACTCCACGTGGGGGAAACAATAGGTTGACTTGGGGTGAAGTCGGACTCTCACTCACACTCAAATTCATTAAATCTTTGTTCAAGCCATTGGAGGGCTTCGTTTTGAATTTGAGTGGCTTGCTCTTGCTCGACGATGAATTGTTTCAAGAGTTCCTCGAGAGCAGATGTGGATGATAGTGGTGGAGTGTTGGTGGCTGGTGGCGGTGGTGGATATGGACACAACTCACTATTAACATGACTATACGTAGAATACTCAAAGGAAGTGTGGGGAACAGGGGCAAGTGCATCATACACGAAAGGATCGCCTTCGTGATGGACAATCGATGGGTGCATAGTGAGGGGACTGATCGAGAATGGGTGAACAAGGTTTCTATGACAACTGTTGGGACGTGTGAGGATCCGCAACATCGGGTTGTGATTTGTATTGAGTGGAAGGGTGATTAGGCCTCCACGAATAACTTAGGTACTCACACCACTCGGGATTAGGTATATCATGACAATGGGTCAAGGTGGGTTCCGAAACAGTGTCATATGGATACACATGTTCCACAGTGGGTTCAGATGGATATGGAATGTAAGGGCACTCATGGGACAAGTGATCGGCATAATTACAATGGGTGCACAATAAAGTATGAGACACGTCGATACTTGACACAAAGTGTGATGCAATAGGAGGTGTGTGCATAGATGGTGAAAGAATATCAAAGGTATGCATGAGAGAGCTGTAACCACTAAGTATATCGTAAAGAGACGGCTCGGGATCACTCTCACACGTCTCGAGTGACAATGTAAAATGACTAAAGTAGTCCCGTAAGGGACGTTCTTCGGCCACAAGGAGAAAAATATTTTTTGGATTTTTTAATTTTTTTACAAAAGGAAGGAAAATATTTTTGGCTTTTTCTAAAATGAAAGAAATAAAATATTTTTGGATTTTTTTATAAAACTAATGAAAAATAGACTTTTGGATTTTTTATAACAATGAAAGAAAGAAAATATTTTTGGAGTTTTTATAAAAATAATAGAAGAAAATATTTTTGGATATTTAGGAAGAAAAGATGTGGGAAAATGTATGCTCTTGATTTTGGCCGAACCAACTAAAACCGACTACCGAAAAATGAATTAGACACAAGAAAGTCAAGGAGAATTCCTAACTAGCACGTAGCGAATTTTTATCTTTAAATTTAGTGAAAGGGTAGCCAAATTTGGATTAAGTCCACGGGCGATAAAACTCACGGAATTATCTGAGTTGTCGCCTTTGTAAAAATATTCTCCTAATGGGTTACCTAGGTGATTGATTTTAAATTTAGTGATGGCTAGGGTAACACACAATTGGTAAGCGACTGAGTCGGATGATTAAATCCCTTCTTGTGAGTGACCGGGTGTAGGTCTCAGTCAATTAATTCATCACACCAATCGAAAACAAATGCGAGAATAAAATCAACTAAGAGCACACAAAAGAATTTACTCGCTAATAGGAGAGGTGCGAGGTTTTAGAAATGTAACTCCCGCGATTTTTAGGCCGTGGGGTGCCAAAAAATTTGAGTCGACCGGGTGGAGATCATGCCAATCTCAGTCAGTCTTGGGAGTCCTACCGACCCAAGGCAGAAAGGGTTCTAAATCCTTGTCTTTGGACGCCCTCTCTCTACCTTGTTAGGTTTCCCAATCAACCTTATCTTCGATTATTATAATTTTAAAAAATGAAAAATAAAATAAAGGTGTCTCTATGCACCTCAATACAATCAAGGATAAAATAAACCTAATACAATCCTTCTAAAATAAATAAAAATGGTACTAAAATGCAACAAAATATAGGAAATAAATGAACTATAAAATTGAATCCGCTCCGAGTGCTTCACACTCCCAAGAATGGCAACGACGCCATTTGATAACTTTGACTTTTGTGTATATTTTGTTGTTAAAAGCTAAGTTAATTAAAACCTTTATCACCTACACAAAAATATAATAAACTAGAATAGAGGTAAGTAAGGATGTCAATTTATAGCGGGTAATGGAGCAAGGGTAATTTTGGAAATAGGCTTGGGGTGTGCATGTAGGAGAGGTGTGTCATCGATTGTGTGCGGTAATGAGAGTGTGAGGGAATGAAAATTAGATTTGGTTATGGGGTATTTTGGGCATTGGGGTAAAATGAGTTAGTTGGGGGCAATTTGGGAAAAAAGGGTAAAAGGGGTTTATTAGGCACATGTGGGAGATATGTTTTTCTTGGTTTTATTTTGTTTGGCTTTGACTTTTTGCAACTAAGATCATGTTGACTTTGAACAATGAATTGGGTCTTTGGTTAGAAAGTGGGTATAGTTGGAAAATGGAATAAGGCAGCTTTGGTATTGCCGGCGGGTTGCGAACGGATTCAGGTAGGGGTACAAGCGTTGTCGGGTTGGATTGTGGGAGGTAAACCTGGGTTAGGTTTTTGCTGGCCGACGTGGATCTCGGAAGTGGGTAGGGTCCTCTCATCGTGGGTTCAGAGTTTTGTGTTGTGAGTTAAACCGGCACTGGTCAGGGCCGAAAGGGGGTTGCCGACGGCGGGGTTAAGGGTTTGCGGTTCGGATGGTTTAGGATAACAGGTTTGGATAAAAATTAGGTATGGGGTTGGTTGCCACGGTTGTTTAGTGGTGGTTGGGGGATTATTTATATCATTGTTTAGTTGCAAAGGATGGGTGTGTGCATGTTTCTTTACCTATTTTGCACAATTAATATGTCATTTCTCTAAATCAATAATTATTTCAATTTTAAATTTCACTCTACTATGTGTTACTTTGAGTGGATGTTTAATTACTTGGTTAATTACTTTTATGGTTATTGAAGAAGAGGCGCACTTTGTTCGTTCCAACCACGTACAAAGTTTGATTATTGAAGCAAAAAAATGCTGCACAATTGTCAAGCTTAAGTTCCATTTGCCTAGACTTACTTACAACTTGTTGTTTGTCTTTTATTGGCTATGAAATTGACACATGTCTTAATGGTTCACAATTTTAATTAGAATAAAAGACAACTAAGAACATCACACCAGATGTGAGTTTATATATTAAATTTAAAAACATACTTTGATGTCTTTAAGTAAGTATGTGGTTGATGCGACTCATTTAGTTCGATAGTTTTCACATATAAAATTCATGCAATATTGTATAACATTTAAATACGTTTACATTGTTGTTGTTTTTATTTTCATATGTTGATATCTTATGTTTTTGAATATTTAGGTTTATAATTAGAACTAACACAAAAGCTTCGGTTAGCAAGAAGACGACTCTGTTTAACCATGCAAGTCGTAAGCACGTGACATGGTTTTAAAAATTTAGTCGTGTCTTTAGGCATTAGGATTTTCTTGTCTATTTATATCAAATAAGTATCGATGTATTTTTCAATGTTCCTTTTTAGGAAATGATGGCCTCCCCGCCCATTCAGATCGTGACTAATACATATGGATACAGATGATATCCCATTAGTAAAATAAGGTGTAAAGCTCATTTGAAAATTCTTCAATTATCAAAAGATTATTTTAGTAAATTTTTAGGCAAATGCCATCGTGGCTTGTGTATAATACAAATAAGAATCCTCAAGTTATCATGTAAAATTTTTTTTATGTTTAAAACAACACTTTTACTTTTTTCAGGTGTCAATTGTTGTCTCTATGTCACGTTATGAAGCCACGTGTCTATACAAAGGCACTAGGGTTATTGCATCCAAGGTAAGGGATATGATATATTGGAAGCCACATTTGCTTTCTCTTTATTGCTACTATGGAACAGTAGCTAGTGTCATAAGAGGATGCTCGAACTATTGTGTGTCTTCATCTTAGGATCCCTTTTCCTAGATCTAATTTTCACTTAATAAGTGCTTTTGTTAAATGCCTACAAAATTGGGAGTCGACCTCTCCCTATAGATAAATTAACCATACATGGGTATGAACTATTCCTATCGAGGTTTTTAACTCTGGCCACCGAAGAAAAAAATGGACGGTCAATGAGCTATTGCTTTTGTAAAATCTCTTCAAAAAAAGGGAAGTACAAGAAATTTTTTATAGGCATGCGAAAATGGTTATACATGGTTAATAAGTATGGTAATTTACTTGACAATGTCCCCTTTGGAAGGTTCCAAACGTAACGTCAAGCTTTGAAATGGTATTCTCATCCTCCATATCAGTCGTACAATATTACCTTTTTAAGCATTTCGGCCCCCTATGGTGATTACCGACAATTGATATTAATGGATGATAATATCAAGATTGATTATGAACTCTACAATGAGTGTTTTGCAAACATTCGTAGAAACCATCATTGTTAAAGTTATTTTCTAAGTTAATATAAATAGACATTAATTAATATTCAAATTAACCTTACATATTTTTCACCTTACCATCTACTACAGTGTCTTATTGATGAGCAACAAAAAATGTGTGTTATGTGTGTACTTATGTCTCCAGTGCAAATCGATCGATCAAGTAATAAACCAGGTAAGACACGGTCAAATCCTTAGGGAATAGGTCGTTAACTACGAATGTAGGGTTGGCTTCATAAATCTAGGCTATTACTAAAAAAAAAAGAATGAAAATGATGATAATTTTTTACTTTAAGAAATTTAAAATTACCTAGGAAATTTAGCTATGAAAGTACGAAATTAAACTACTTAAAGTAAAGATTGATTTTTTTTGTTTTAAAACACTTTTGGAAAATGAGGTTGGGATCCAATCTCCAAACGGTAGAGTATCTCCGATAAATATAAAAATGTAGAAATTAATTAATTAATTAATTAAAAGAAAAGTACAAATCGATTCGACGCACCAAATATGTTTGGGCACTAACTCATGCAATAATTGGTACACAAATTAATTAGCGCGAATGATATATTTACGACACATATAATCCATCCTCAAACACTCTCGATGATTTTAACAAGCTGAGTTAAGGGGTCTACACTAATAGTCCCGATCAATAGATAAAACTAAAAAAACTAATTATTTAATTATGTTGAATTTTACGTTTGAAGTCTAATACTCTAGGTTCGGTTCATGTTTTCCAACCCACAAATAACTTAGGTAGATATGGAATTAAATTCTATACAAATCATATTTATCATTAAAGCATTCATAATTAAATAATAAGAAATAATGGAGAAATTTATACCAATTATGAAGAAATAAAGTAGCAAGAATAAAATTCCACACCAAAAAAGGATTTTTGAAAAAATGCAAGAACTTCAATTAATTTGATGTGCAAATATGAATTCTCTGTTGTCCAATGAATAATGCTTAATTCCTTACCTAAAAAGGTGTATACTATGAACATTATAATTCATAAATGACTTATACAAGTGCCAAAGATGGCCAAAGTGGTAAACATTGACCCTAACAACTCTAGCTACAACTTAGGAAACGATAAAAAAATCCCACAGAAAATCGAACTATGGGACGAAAGCGACCCATGGGATCCCTCAAGGCCAAGCGGACTAGTTTGCTCCAGAAATCGAATCGTTTCGGTCTTTGGGTATTGCACTTTAACTTGCTTCTTCCTCCGTGGACTTTTCTTCAACTTCAAATTGTCGTAAGTTCCTCACTATAACTCGAATCGAGGTTTTGTTTCTTCATATGTACTCATGAACTGGAGATGTTCATTTTTCTTATTGGCTTTTTCTACAGGTTCTTGCTATAAATTTACCATTTTGTCCTTGACTTCCCTTTATCGTATATTTTTCATTGCTTTGGCCATTCTCTTCCGCCCAATTGCTTGATTTACCTATAAATGCATGAGAAATATACGAAATACAAAATACTTTCCAAAAAGGTTAGTTGACGTTTGGGTATCATTTCCCTAGTCTCTAAAAAAATAATAAATAAATATGATATAAATTCGGGTTAAATGTGATTTTTGGGGCTGTAAAATACTGAAATCAGATTGATAATTTTGGAATATTTATGTAAAATCAAATCCCTTAACATAAAACGTTGCTACTCCTGAGCAATGTATAATTATCCAAAATAGGTTCTATAAATAACACTTATCAATTATGGGATAGAATATCTTTTTAACGGGCACGCGATTGCATTTAGCATATGTACAAAGTCGTTAAACCCCTAAATTGACCTAGTAGGCCGAGTGGTGTCTCGCAACCACAAAATTCATTTTTTACCACATGGTACGACTTGAAGGAAAATCAAAATAATTAAAAATTGTGTAATTTAAATATCATAATAATTATCACAAAAAATATGTCATAAATATCAATTCCTAGCATGTGTGTGCGTGTGAAGCCAAAAATTGACCGTAAACTTCCACCAATTGATCATTACGTTAGTTTCTAAAAATTCGCCTTGATTCAATTTCTGATGGGATGCACTCACAAACGAATCACTCGGATAGTGGATTTTTCTCTCCGTGTGCACGGAATTAAGAGTAAATATAATGGATAAGAGTTCACGCACACAAATTGATAGACGGAAATTTTATAGTGAAATGATCTGATGAACGGATTATGATATTGAAAAATGGGAAAATGTCTTTCTTTTTTCGTACCATTTTGTTCTCTTTATTATATTTTTGTGTTTTTAGCTCCACACACGGTGATCGACTTCATTATTCAGATTCGTCTAGGACTTTTTTAGGTCAAGTTATTTTCGATAACAATGTAAGTTTTTCGGAATTTTTCAGAGTTGAAAAATTTCTTGTGAAGGTCCGTTGGTACTTTTTCGGGCTTTTTCTCATTTCTCTCCTTTTTTAATTTCATTTTCTTTTTCTTTTTTCCTTTTTTTATTCATTTCAGCATTTTTTTATTTTTTTGACTTAATCTATAACGAAAGGAAATTATAAAAAAATCAATTTTCACAATTCCAAGATAAATTTATTTTTTCGGGTTAACAAACGAAAGGGATATGATTTTTGGCTCAAGTTGGCTTCCAAAATTTGGATAATTTTCTGGAATTTTTATGGATAAAGTTATTTGGTGAAAAACAATGGCCTAACGTTATGCGTCCGTATTACTAATCAAATTATCATATGAGTCTCGAGATTAATTTTTATTTTTACTTTTGAGACATTTTTAGGCGCGTTTTCAAAAAAAAAAATCCACTTGTTTCCTGTAACCAATCAAAATAATGATTTAGAGATCTATGACGAATTTATTTAAAATTCTCAAAAATTAAGAATGGCAAAAAAATTTCACATTTATTCATATTAGTCGTCAATTTTCATTCAATTTCCATTTTATATCAATTTCGGCTTTATGCATGGAATTTTTACAAATTGAGAGTTGAAACAAAAATTTAATGGTATTTTTATGGATTTTAAATACCAATTTTTACTTACTTTGAAAAAATATTTTTGTCTTTTTGAAAATTTTCCATTTTCTAAAAAATTTCAATATTTAGGGGCATTTTAAAGCCATGAAGTTCCTAAAAGATGCACTTGCACTCCCCCCCCCCCCCCCCAAACAAGTTAGAACATGCATTGTCCTCAATGTAAAGGACAAAAATATAATTAAGAAAAGAAGTGGGTTTGAAATATAAAATGAACAATATTTAAAATGCAAGAATGATACTCTATAACACAAACTCAAATTTTTATTTAAAATGAGAAAAGATAGTAGACAGTTTCTTGAAAGATATAACAATTACAAATAAAATAAAATATATAATAAGATGCATGCCCAAAATATGCTCAACAAGAGGGACCGAGAGCATTTTGATCCTGGACATAGGGATCCATATAGTATGCAGGCAAGTTGGCCCCCGAGCCTAAGCTAAGACATTAGAGATCATCTTAGAGTCGCATCATCATGTAGGTATCACCACAGTAATCGGCTCTAAATTCATCCTTATCTTGGTGGTATTCTGGGAGAAATCCGTTAAGACAACACTAAATTTTATGCATACAACTATTTATTATCGTCGTTTCATATGCACGCTCATCAAAGTCTTCCTCAAAATCCGGTTCTTCCTGATCATAGTCCGCTTTCTCCTCGTGGTTGAAATCCCCTGCTACATCTTCCTCATCTTCTTCGATGTCTCCCTCTTCTTCTCCCCCCCCCCCCTATCTCAATGTCTTTGAAGATTGGTTCGAGATGAGGGCTTGGGTTGCGAATTCTTTCATGCTTTGATCCCCCCTCTTCTAGGCATTGAGATGTGATAAAGTGGACATATAGAACATAAGTTGTGATAAAGAGGATATATAGAAGAGAAGTTGTGGCAGTGGGACAATAAGCCACACTTGTGATTTCATTAAAGTATACATGTGTTAGGCTTATTTTGGACGTCGTGTCGAACAAAAAATAGAGAAAGATATCATGAAGCAAGAATATTGAGGAATCATTCTTCATCGGTAGGATGGTTCCACATGTGATGAGTTTAGCCAACCGGGTATGAGACAAGAGTCACTCTGATGGGAAACTTCCACTACTCCAAGGAGTGTCCAGAGCCTAATGGCTAGAAAGCTCGATGTGGGTGATACCGTTTCAGTGGTAGGGGTAATTGTAGTTCTTGAATTATTTGACCCCCTCTGCTTACATCTTTCGTTTGATAATTTTTTTCAAGAAAGTAATCACCACCCCATCTATGTATGCCTCGTAATTCCCGTCGGAGGTGCGAAAGAGAGTCCCATAAAATAATTTGGATATGTGCTCATATATGGGACCTTCGTCATCGGCTTACATATTTTTCCACCTAAACCTTGATAACAGTGAAACAACATTCTCGAGGATGTCGTCTCAACCAATTCGGCTTTCGATGAATAAGGTGCGACGTGTGCCAAAATAGGCGTTACATCAATTCCTTTCTTGTGGAGAACAAAACGTTTCGTTCTCATTGCCTTCGAGCATTTCAGTGGACTTATATTTCTTCAGGTAGTGTTTGGGAGCCATGTAATAATAGGGTGGAACTTAGGAATAAGTAGTGAGAATTCTAGGAAAGGAAAGAAAATGGAGGTGTGAGGATAAATGGTGGAGGGGGTATTTATAGGTAGAAAAAGGTGGGGAAATGAAAGGTTGGTTTTGGGGCGAGATGAATGGTATTGGAAAATGAAAGGGATTAATGGTAGAGGGAGTGTTTTTTTTTGTAATTTCATGGGTAGAGGAAAAGGGAAGAGTTTCCGGTGGAGTGAATGTGAAAGGTTGGGAGGAAAAGAAGAAAATAAAGTGGGAAAATTTGGGTTTTGGCTTCAAAAAAGCGAATCAGTTCGCATGAGGAACTAAACTGTTTTGCTCAAAACCGAATCGGTTCGAAATTCAGCATTGAATTTTTTTAACCCCTTACCATGAGGGTTCAATTTTTTAGCGAAGCCCTTGCTGAGAGTTTGATTTTTTGAACAAAATGTTTTCACATTTTCACATTTTCCTCATAATTTTCACGCTCCCTTGGGCACAAAGGTGGGTTTCCTAAAAGGCTCTAAGAATTTGACCTAAATTCACCATTTTCGATTGAATATTATCAAAGTTACCATGGACTCATTGGGAACTCTTGAAACGGGCATTGAAAATAAAAAAAACTCCACTCTTGCTATAACGCAGATGATCGATTCCTAAATACACGACGCACTCACACGACTCCGTTATACAACTAATACCCATCCTATACACAACGGGGGTACGTCGACCTCTCTCTAAAACCTAATCATCCATGTACACGGGGTCCGATAATAAAATTTTCTTCACTTCCCCGATACACTCCTCTAGATATGGCTTTAAGCGCTATCCATTCATTTTGAATGTGCTCCCATTTTTCGTATCTTCCACCTCTATTGCACCATGTGGGAACACTTCCCTCACAACAAAGAGTCTGGACTATCTTAACCATAACCTTTTGTGAAACAAGTGTAAATGAGATTTGTAAAGGAGAACTTTTTGTCTCAAATGAAACTCTTTTCAATTTATGTTCCGATTATGGAAAAGTTTCATTCATTCATTTGTAATTCGGGTGCTCTCATACGCATCATTGAGTATGTTTTCCAACTCATTTAATTGGATCTTTTGCATTTCACCGGCTTTATCCAAGTTGAAGTTAAACCTCTTGATTGCCCCAAAATCCTTGTGTTCTAAATCTCTGGGGAGGTATCAAGGCTTTCCATACACAAAGAAAAATGGGTACATCCCAAGGGGGTTCTTGTAAGAGGTTCGATTAGCCTATATCACATCGAGTAATCAGATGTACCAATCCTAGTGATTGGGATCAATGATATTTTTGAGAATGCTTATACTCGCTCGATTAGCTAGCCCAGCTTGTGCATTTGTTTGCTTGTGGTAAGTTCTCCTAACCTTGTCGATAACTCCATACTTCCTCATTGACTTCTCAAATGTCTTATTGCAAAAGTGTGATCTGTTGTCACTAATGACAGCTTTAGGAGCACCAAAATGAGAAAGTATATGTTCATGGATGAACTTTACCACCACCTTATTGTCATTCGTGCAGCTGTAATAAGGATGTAAAGAAATCCAAAAGGGGGAAGAAAGGGTCCCACGAAGTTGATGCCCCAACAGTTGAACATCTCAGTAGAAAGGATAGGGGTCAATGACATCATATCACGTCTAGTAATAGCGTCCATGTTTTGATATCTCTCTCATGATCATCAAAATACGTTCACATCCCGAAAGATAATGGGCTAATAGAGATCGCATTGGAGAATCTTTGCGGCTATCTTCTTCGTGGAAAAAGTGGCCTCCATATGCTTTCGAGTGACAAAACTGGATGACACTTTGGATCTCATCATCCGGTACACGCTTCTAGATTATTTGGTCTGCGCGATACTTAAATAGAAGGGATCGTCATAAAAAATCAAGCACAACCCAGTGAAAAACTTCATATTCTTTTACGAAATCCAATAAGAGGGAACAACCCCCATCACTAGATAGTTCACGATGTACAGAAACCAAGGTTGAGAGGAAGGAGAAAAATGTTTCTTATCCTGAAAATACTCATCTATAGGTACGCGATCTTGAGGTATGTCATACGAGAGCTTAAACAAGTGGTCGGCTATGAAGTTTTCTAATTCTTTCTTACTTTTGATGGAAAGGTCAAATTCTTGGAATAGCAAGGTCCACCTAATGAGGTGCGGTTTGCCATCATTATTGGAAAGGAGGTATTTTAGTTTCACATGGTCAGTAGATCATATAATGGGTGACCCGATAAGATATTAATGGAATTTATCAAGGGAAAACACTACCGTTAGAAACCCTTTATCTGTAGTGGAGTAGTTCAATTGGGGTACGGTTAAAGTCCGGATAACATTGTATATGACATGTGCCTTATTATCTCTCCTTTGCCCTAAAATCGCCCCAATCTCATAATCACTCGCATCACACATTAGCTCGATTGAGAGAGTCAAATCTGAAGGTTGCATTATGGGAGCAGAGACGAGCATTCTCTTGCATTTATCAAAGGCCTCTTGCCATACTTCACTCCACTCAAATGGGGAATACTTAATGAGTAAGTTACTTAAGGGTCTAGCTGTGGAGCTAAAATCCTCAATAAACCTACGATAGAATCCCACGTGACCCACAAATGAGCGCACGTCTTTTAATAACTTGGGTTGGGGAAGTTAAAAATGATGTCAATTTTTCCCATATCCACTTCTATCCCCTTGGATGATAGTATGTGGCCTAGAATTACTCCTTCCGTAACTTGAAATGGAATTTCTACGAATTCAGTACTAGGTTTTTTTCCACATTCCGGGAAAGTACTTTCTCAACGATTGCAAGACATTGGTCAAAAGAGGGGCCAAAAATGCTAGAGTTGTCCATAAATGCCCCAAGTCCTCTCTCAATGAAGTTACTAAAAAGACTTAACATGCAACTTTGAAAGGTCATTAGTGCATTGTAAAATCTAAATGGCATCCTTTTGCAGGAAAAAGTGTTAAAAGGACATGCGAAGGTAGTCTTCTCTTGATCAAGCACGTCCACTTCTATTTGGTTATAATAGGAATAACCGTCTAAAAAATAGTAAAATGGATTTCCCAAAACTCACTCGATCATTCCATCCATAAAATACAAAGGGAAGTGGTCTTTCTTAGTGTCGGCATTAAGTTTACAATAATTAATGCAAATGCGTCACCCGATAACCGTAAGTTTTGAAATAAGTTCTCCTTTTGTGTTCTAAACCACGGTGATTCCCGACTTCTTAGGAACGACTTAGATTGGACTAACCCGTTTACTATCCGAGAAGGTATAGATGATGCCCGCATCAAAAAACTTTACAATTTCTGTTCTCACCACATCTTTCATAATTGAGTTCAATCTTCTTTGCATTTCCCTAGAGGGCTTCACGTTCTCTAGGTGGATTTTACGGGTACAAATAAAGGGATTTATTCCTTTAAAATTCACAATAGATTAACCAAAATCACCATTGGACTTCCTCAAAATCTCCATAAGCTTCCCCCCTTGCTCTTTATCTAGGCTAGAGGAGACAACAATAGGATATGTCTCATCCTCCCCGAAATAAGAATATTTGACGTTGGAATGTAGCCTTTTTAATTTGCCTTTAGGAAATTTAATATCAAGGGAACCTTATATGATTCCCTCAGTGCTAATTCCTCGAATCGCAAGACCTAACTCACATCTCTCACATCGTCCTCAATCTTTCCCTCACCTAGCATCTCCCTCATCCTACTCATCTCATGATCAAAATCGAAACACACTCTCTCGCTCTCACTAGTCATCACTAAACATTCCTCAAGTGGATCCCTCAAATTATAACACTCAAAATGTTCGTGTCTACCTCTTTAATAAGATTCGTGTCATGTAAATTTCCCCCTTCACCTACTTTCTTGGTGATGCTAAAGATATTCATTTCAAGTGTTATTTTCACAAAGGTAAGTTGCGTTTTCCTATTACGCATATTAATAAACGCGTTAGTCGTAACTAGGAATGGGCGACCAAGACTTACTGGAACATGATGGCTTGATGGGGAGGAGGGATCAGTATCCCAAATAATTATTTTGACATTTATTCACTAGTTACATGAATTTCATATTCACGTGTGTTAATTGAAATAACTACAATACTTGATTTTGAAATATATTAAATGGATGTCAAAATGGATTTACTAAATGGTGAATTTGATGAAAAATTTGTATAAAAAACTGAAATATTTTATTGATCTTGCAATGGGGAAGAAAGTGACTAAGCTTATAAAATCACTCTATGGTTTGAGCAAGCACCAAAAAAGTAGCATGAATTTTTTTCAATGTGATGAAGTCATATGGTTTTAAGATAAATTAGTGCAACAAATGTGTTTCTCTCAAAAGCGCTCAAAACGGATATGACATTGTCTGCTTGTATATAGACAAAATGTTAATGGTAGAAACAATGATGTTACTAATCCTACAAAAACATACGCTAAAGAATATAGTTGAAGTTAGAGATTTAGGCATGGAGGATGTCATTAGAATCAGCATTACTAGAATTTCCAATAGGGTCATTTTGTCACAATATCGATATTTGAAGTTAAATATTTAAGCATGAAGGATGTCTCATTTTGTCTTAAGATTACTAAAACTATTAAAATTAGTAGAAATATGTTGAGAACTTCATGATATATATCACGAATACGACATAAGTCCAATGAAAGAACCTATCAATAAAACTCTAATTAATCAATTTAGAATATTCTAATGTCTTAGGAAGTTTAATATATTTATCAATTTAAACATGGCCTCAGATAGCATGCTCGATGAGTAATCTATGTTAATATAAGAGTAATCCTAGATAAGATCATTAAAAATCCATCATACGAGTACTGAGATATCTAGGGTGGTGTTTAAGGATGAACTGCACAATGTAAGATAACCAATTGTTAAAATATACATAAATAAAATTGGATATCTAACTCCAATAACTCAAAAGTCACAAGTGGATATATTTATACCCTTTGAGGTGGAATGTGAATATCAAGATCAACTATGGAATCTGAATTTATTGCTTTAGTTAAAGCCGAAGAAGAATCAAAATGGCTAAAAAATTCTTAAAGGATATTTTAACCTAACCATAACTGGTTCCACTAATATTAACCCATTATGATATCCAATCAGCGCTTAGAATGGCATAAAATAGTAACAATAATAGTAGGCCACAACATATACCTCATTGACATGATACCATTAAATAATTGGTTGCAAGTGGCATTTCTCCAATGACTATGTAAATGCAATGAAAAATATTAAGGATCCACTAAAAAGGGTATTCCTATAAACCAAGTGAGAACTTCATCAAGGGGAAGGGACTTAAAAGCGATAAAAATCTAAAAGAGTTGATACATTGAACCCAAATTAAATGACCGGAGATTCCAAGAATTAGGTTTATCGAGACAGTCACAATAAGGAGAACCAAGAATATTCGAAAAGGGCTGTATGAATTTTGTTGTTATAGTTTTCACAAGAAGATTGCTCAATTTAACACATCGCATCCACTGAACGACTAGTAAATGAGATAGTATATCGCTAGGAAAGATTCAAGGTCAAAAGCTATATTTTGGAATGTTGTTTGCCCAAATGGTTTGGGATAGTTATCATCTTATGAAAATTATGATGCATAGAAGCTAAAGCGCTTTTTTCTAGATGCATTACTTATCGACAAATGTATGGATACTCCCAAAAAAAATATTTCATTTTACAATCTGAAATTTTTCTCACTTTTTCCTTGAACAAAATCTAAATTTTTTTCCTCAACCTAACTTTTTCCCAATTAATGAATTCAAAGAAATAATTAGGTTTAACTATGTACCTTTATCTAAATAGTAATTAAGCTAGGGGAAAGTTTAGTATAATTAAATTCAATTAGGACAAGGTATTCATGGTTATGTCATTCTATCCATACAACACCATTTGTGTTTGTGAATGGATATAAATTAATATATGTAATTAATATTTTTGGAGTTTAGGTTCAATGTCGTTGTGATAAATGATTAGTGATGTTTTGTTAGAAACCTTTTGTTCTTGACTAATGTAGAAACCTTTTGTTCTTGAATAATGTAGTTTTCTAGTTCTAAACAGTTCAAGTCTCTGATTTAGGTGTTAATGATGATTGACTATATCATGTAGTGTATTTTTCCTATCAAGTTGTAATTTATTTATAAATTGATGACTCAGGTTAGAAGCCAATGGTAAAGCTCTAAATGTTTTTAACGTAGTACCCTATACCAGTATGTTTAATTGTAAATATTGTTATTTGAGTTGGTTAATAAAGAAAAAACTAACGTACTTGATTACTCATAACAATTTGATTTTTACAACGACCTTTGGTGTTATTATCAGGTTATATAATATTTTTGAGGTTTGTTATGGAATTGAAATTCGCAAACCAAAATTCTAAAGTTAAAAAATCGTCCTTTGTACTCAACTCAATGGATATGGAGTCCGTACTCTATCTCTCCCTCTCTCGAATATGATGTGGGGGACAATTCATATTCACCATTTGTCAGTGAATTGTGTTAGTTTTCATATCAAGTCAGATACTCTGTTTGATGAAAAAAATCGGAAACCGCAATTTATATTTTTCCTCACATGTGCAGATTTGACTTATGGTAAACAAATTATTTTATGTTTTGTGATTTGCATGAGATTTAGAATAACTCCTTTTTTTGTTACTTTGTTGAATGATAATTATTTATCCTTTACATCGAATTTTAAATTCTTTTTTGGAACTGTGTTTTTAGCATTTGGGTATGCACACTCTTTGTGTTCATTTACAAAATATGTTCTTCAACTTTTTGCTACATTTCCTTACTCCTGTCCAATCCTTATTTTATATGGATTGTTTTTTCTATATTTCTTTTTTACATGAATTTTGTTATGAACTTTGATTGTAAAAGGATGCATATTTTCTTTGGTCATCCAATCAGTTATACTAAGCAAAGATTTTGTAATATTAATATTTTTTATGACACGGTGCGTGACCGAAATTCTCATCAATGTACAAGTAATGCTAAATAAAAGATGAAACTAATTATCATTGGAAAATATTATAAGGATCTTAAAAATGCAGTATATCATCCATATATTAGGCGATACTGTTCCGTCATCAACTCTCAACAACTAAACATTCTAAATAAAAAAGCATACGAGGAGATATAATTAATCGTGAATTGTATATTAACTTTGATAACAATAAGTAAAGTGACAAGTCTCGAGTAAAAAACATAAAAAATATGTATATCTAGCATTGTAAGAGTTCATCATAACTGAAATATTCATCAGGGTGGTATTGGCCGTTCGTCAGCTCTTCAGTAGGCGATGTCAAATTGTGGATGCCGTAGTCTTCCACGCTTATTGGTGTTGTTAGGAGTGGCTGGGTTTCCACAATGTTTATTTGTTCCTCTGATGGTTGGTTGTGTGGCTGCGGTGGTTGCTCCATTTCCCACTGGGTAAAGTCACTAATGAAGGCGCTCATGTGGGATGGCTGGATATAATCTTGAACGCTTATTGTTGTCGTTGGAAATGAGTAAGACGGCTGGATATAATCTTCAACGCTTATTGTTGCTGTTGGAAATGTGTGGGACGGCTGGATATAATCTTCAAGGGTTATTGTTGTTGTTGGAAATGGGTGGGAAGGCTGGGCATAATCTTCAATGCTGATTAGTGATGTTGGTAGTCGCTGAGCATAATCTTGCTCATCATTATTATCTGTTAGATGGTTGGGGGGCTGGGCATCCTCATCTTGATGAATCTTCCTTTTAATCCGGCAAAAAACGTATTTATTGTTATTTGGTAAAACGAACTCAGTCATTATCCATTTTTTGTCGTGTTTAGAGGCGTTGTGATGATATCTGAGTTTTCGTTTCTCTCGCCCATTTTTGAACTTGTGGGTATGTTGGCATTTCCAGGTGCCCTTGTCCTTGCCGACTGTACGTTTAATATTTTTAATATTCTTCCCTTTCTGAGCCAACATCTTCAAGGGAGTAAAGAAATACAGGGTGTTCACGTTAGTGGACCCCTCAAATATTGCCTGGAGTTCGTCCTCCTCGTAGAGGTTCCTCTCCCTCACAAGATTTTGGAGGACACTATCCGATAGCTGGCCGCAAGTGATCTTTTCCGAGAGAATTTGGTATATTTCTTCATCGCTGGGGTGGAAGTGAAACCCCAGTGGAGGTTTGAAAGCCAAACCCAAAGATGATGAACAAGGCTGAAGGGTGTTCATGTTGCTCCTCATGAGTTTCAATAGATGTACGATCAAAAGAAACAAAGAAACGAAGAGATGGCTTTGATGGAAAAGCAAGAAAGGGTTTGAGAGTGTCTTCGTGGGTTGATTAGTGAAGTGATTGGTGATTCGCCATTATTTATAGGCACTCTAGGAGTTAACTAAGGCCCGTTACTTATGATAGAAGAGTTAGTGTTTCTACAGGTAACTATGACCGGAAGCTTATGAGAAGCTCACTGCACAGAGTTCCCAGATGAGAGTGGAATATGTTTGTTCCAAATTATTTCGGACTTTCAATCGTGTGTTTGGGCCAAATCGAATCACGAAATGCCAATTCAAAAAATTATATTGATTATATTGATTCTCGATCCGATTTTTTTAGAAAATTTAAAAAACATATGAATTCCGAATAATCGGAAAAAATCTAAAATTCACACAGCTTTGACTACCCCGAAACCCAATTTACGATGTTAAAAATATTATTCCGTTCATCTTTATTCCCCCAGAGCCTAGTATAACAAAATCAACCTGCAATATGAGATTAATCATAATTGTATTAATTTAATTTATGAGTCGTCATATACTCATTTTAAACTTCGATGAATAATTTAAACTAATTAAACACAATAAATTACCAATTAATTCACCTGAGTAGATATTAATAGATGAATAAATAATCATGTGATATATGAGGTATTACAGGAGGAGAGAAATGAAAGAATTATTTTGGAAAGTGGAACATTCACCAATTATATACTCGTTAATTGGATGTTGAATTTGAATGACCTTGGGTTATTCGAATTATTTGAACGGAAGACTAAGTTCACTTTGCACAGTTTGGGCTTTGGCCCCAAAGTTAATTTCAAAACATTTTAATTGTTTAAACCACAACTAGAAACCATCATTTCAATTAAAACTAAAACATAAAACTTCATCTTTGAAAATTTCACCAATTTAATTAAATTTTAAATGTGAGTTTGTATCTAGAGCATCAATTATAATCAATTAAATTTGATCTATTTCTTGTATTTTATTGCAAACAGACATGTCTTTTTCAAAAATGGGGTTTCGTTCATAAAAATAATAATATTTCCCTTTGGTTAGGTGAATTCTCTAAGTAGTTCCTTTAGTACTTCTTCCATAGAGTCATAGCGAGTGTCAGCATTGGTGGTTCGTGGCTCAAATATATTGCAGTGCTTCTTCTGCTTGTTGTAAATTGTTTCACACTATGACGTAGATGCACATAGTACACTATCCTAAAAATTATGTCAAGGGGATTATTATATTAATGAGAGAGAATCAAAATTTCAACATGATTTTCTTCTACAAACGTGAGTGATTATTATATTCACAAATTATAAGTGTTTTAATTTACATATGTTTTCTTCTCTTGTTTGTAGCCGATTTAGTACAATTATACTATTGGAATGACAATTTTAAGATATAATTTTGATTTTACAATTATTTCATATTTCTCATGTGAATTTTTATTGTTTTACTAAATGATTACAGAATCCCTAAATTATCCTTTTCTTATATTATGTGCTTTTAACATCCAAAAAATCCATAATTTTTATATGTTTTCCTTATATCCTTAAAATCCAAAATATTAGTTTATACATTTTCATAAATAAAAAAGATACATAATTTATTTTTATTATTTAAAATTTTGAAAAGATTAAATTAAAACTTCATATGCATTTATTAATTTTTTTAAAGTTTTCCCATTAATTTAGTATGATAACAAAAAATTGTTTTGGGTTCTATATATTCTGACTTTAATATAATAATGACAACTTGATCATTTGAAAATAATGTGACCTCTCCTACTATCACAAAGTTACTTATAACCATTATATTTCATGAAATCGATGGTGAGAAACCCAAAAGCAGTTAGCGAACTTGATTTCATGAGATAAAAATAGAAAACATTTTTTATATCAATTTTCATTCTTTGGAGGATTTCACACGAAGATTCTCCTCTAGTTCAAAATAAAAAATATAAAATACTACTTCAGCCTCCGTAAAAGGATGTACGCAATCTGTCCTTTTATGAATAAACTATATCCTTAATGGATTGAACAACATTCAATTTATGAACTAATTTAGTCTGAGACATTCAAGTTATAGTATTGTCAAATTGATAAGGATAAAGGTAATTTTGATTATTGGTCCTTGATTAATATCATTAGTTTTTGTACTCGATTGATTTGTAGTGGTGATAGGAGGTTGATGGTGACCCAATTGAAAACCCAAATTATCAACTGGTTGTTGTAGTATAGTTTTAAGATTAATTTGTGAAAATATTTGTATACTTGTTTGTGTGAGTTTTCGTTAGAATTATTGATATATTTGTTTGTGTTAATTAATTCATGTCTTAATTTTATTTACAATTCGATTTTGATTTTATTTTGTGATATGGACCCTAATTAATTCAAACATGCATCACCATTGAAAAAATCGCTAATGTTATTCAAGCATCTCATGGAAAACTATAAAGCATGGAAACGGATAGGGGTGTCGTGTTCGACTAGTCACGGACACGACATATTTAAAAAATAAGTACACGACACATCAAAGACACGATGACATCTACTATGAATTTCAAAAAAAATTGTGAAACTAATATATTAAAATTAACGTGGTTCAGTATTTCACCTTTTAATAATGACTCTTAAATTGTAAGTCAGAGATATACATTTCCCAGTGTTCTTTAATAACTATATTATATTAACTTATCTTCTTATTCTTCATACCCCTTAAAGATTTAATTTTACAAGATGATACTAGAATTTCTTAGTGTTCTTTAATTTTGGCACCTCGTCGTGTCCACGAAATGTCTGGCCATGTTCATGAAGGGCCTACCTTTTTTAATGCCAAACAAGTCAGCTAAGTCACGCGGAGTGTCGTACAAGTGTCGGAGTGTCCGACACATGTACGTCACCTTCGAAGAAGTGTCTGTGCTTCTTAGTTGGGAAATGTCAATTTTCTCATTGGACTTGATTTTTTAAATTTACAGGTTTACGTTCATTTTGAGTGGCGAAATACATAAACAAATTGGTTTGGAAAGGGTCATGAATAACTCCAATGGTATAAAAGTAACTTGAGGGAAGGATCGTGTCCTCACCGGGATCTTAGTTGCTGAAGTTAACTAGTATACGCTTGCTATAGGGTTGAAAATCAGATTTAGGTGTCAGAAACACAAAATATGAACTTGGTGGCTTAATAAGAGACATGAACACCCTAAGCGGTATTAACGTATCCTGTGGGAAGAGACAGTTTCATTATTGGACCTATGGTTTTAGAAATTATCTCACTTATGTATGTTGTTTTGCATGTTAAAAATGGATATTTGGAGGTAAAAACTCAAAACATTAATAGAGTGTCCTTAAAAGAGGAATGGACACCCAAGACGCACAAAAGGAACATGTGGAAAGTTTCCTTTTCCTAATTGAACTCCATTTGCCAAAATTGACTAGTATACGCTCGTTTTGTGGTATAAAATGGACTTTAGGGAGCGAAAACTCAAAACATCAATCAAGTGGCCACTAAGAGAGGCACGGACACCCTAAGAGGTACAAAATTAACCTGTGGAAAGTTTTTATGTTCTCATCAGACTCTCGATTTTAGAAAATTACTAGTAGATGATTGTTTTGATGTTATAAGTCAGTTTTTGGAGTGAAAAGTGAAAACAATAGTGAAGTGGCTCGGATTGAGGCACGGATAGCCCCAGAGGTATGAAAGTCACTTGAGGGAAGTGATCTTGTCTTCACATGACTCTCGATTTTAGAAAGTGACTAGTGGGAAGGATTCGGGAAAGTCTAGTAATGTTCTAGACTCTATTCAAGTCTACTTTGGTTTGACTCATTTTGGAAATGTTCTCTTCATTATTAACTTCTTCAAACACGAGGAGGTCTTCATAGTCTACCTAGACAGTGGCGGGCGAGTCATTGTTCCCTGCATTGGACCGTGCATATGATTCGTACCTGGTGATTGGTTTGAATCAAAACTTGGAGACCATATCCGCTACCTTTTTCTTCTCTCTTCCCGATGTCAGGTTCTGAATTAAGTATTTTAGGACTAAGGATGGAACTGTCAGTTCAATGCACGATATAAACTTGAATCATTTTTCTCTTATAGGTATTATCCGTACGGGTAATTTTGTACTCTCACCTAGATTTATATACAATTTTTAAAAGCATGACGCATGTTCAGAACTATCAAGATGACTGCTCATAGATAGCTATCACTAAAGACTAGGAGTTTTAAGAAATTTGAGAAGTTTGCTGAAGTGAGTTCACCCTTTATAGTTGCACATATTACGGCTTTTGTTTCAAAGAAAGTGAGTTTAGTTTTGTTTTACGCATTTTGTAATAGCAATCCCCATATCATATATAATGATGTGGATGATCTAAGAAAAGTTAGATATCGGTCGTTATCATTTGGTAGTTTAACTGGGTTGCTCGGTGCAATATCATTTTTATTTAAAATTCAAGTAACCATGACCATTAATTAAGATCCAAGCCTATTTAAAACCAAAGTTTGGTTCTTCAATTTTTATAAATTTTATAATGATAATAATGATAATGGTTATGTTATATGGATAGTTACACTATGCCCTAGTGTATCTTTTAGCTTCTTTTAGATCCAGATTAAAGAAAGACGCGTGCAGATTGCGCCATAGGTAAAGAGAACTTGCAGCCATGGGTATAATGGAGATAAAAAGCACTGAAAATTATATCTTGACCTCCTCAATTTTAAAAATTAGAAATTTCTTTCTTTTTCATGTAGCCCCTTGGAAGCATGGGATGACACACGGATGTCTTGCAGGCATACAATATTCTAGAGTCACGATGCATCTACATGTCTCAAGACTAAACATACTACAAATAATTTATGGCATGCACTATACCTAGTATATATATATATATAGTAGATTTTACTTGCTATTTTTTGAACAATTCACATACTGATGCCACAAGGACAATAATGGGCTTCATCTAACTTTTATTTTTATTTTAGAAGTTGAACTAGTTTATACAAATTGGGATAATTCGTCTAGAGATAGTCCTCTAGCTTCCCCTATAATAGACGATTAAACAAATATAATTTTGTTGTTGTATTCTAATGGTGATTGGAGTAGATAAATAATCTCCCTCTTAGTTCCTCAATTCACTGTCCACAAATTCCCTCTTACTAGCTTGATGGTTTAAATTGATAAAATATAATGGTATATTCTACAGATTCTGATAGTTGTTAATCAACTAAATCATCTTATAATATACTTATATACTCGCATATGATATCTTGAATTAGTTCCATTGTTTGGCGTAGGTTCATTCCATAACTGTAGTTTTGTTAAAGAGCTACAAGGCATAAATGATAGCCAAAGGGCATAATTTTTTAAAAATTAAATGTCTAATTTAATGTACCATGGAGGTGCACCGTGATAGGGATGGAAATTTTCCCCGAAAATTCTGGTCCCCGCGAATACCAGAAATAAAATTCCCGAAAAATCCCCGAGAATTCGGGGATCGGGGAGTTAAAAAAATCCTCGAAATTTTTTTGGGTCGATTTCGGGTATAAGCTCAGGTCTCCATGGGGTTACCCGATTTATATATATATATATATATATATATGTATATTATAATAAATATATAAGATTTAACTTGTTTAAAACAACCCTAGTTCACTCTTTTCATTTCATCTCCACACCGACGTCGTCCCTTATCTCATCTCCCACGACCTCCTCCCTGCCTCATATCCCACACCTCCCATGCCTCCCACGCAGGCGTGCGACCATTGTGTAAGCTCTCTCTCTCTCTTGTGCGACCACTATGTAAGCTACCATGTTGTAATCACCTGTGCGACCACTGTGTAAGCTCTCTCTCTCCTCTATTTTCTACTGTTGTTTGTGTAAGATTTGTTGAGACCACTGTGAGATCATAGAAAATGTTTAATATTTGTTTAGGTAATATTTAAAATCATTGATTGGAGAAAAATTTGATGACATGCCCTTGTCTCCCAGCCTTGGGTGTAATAGTTTACATTTAACGATTGCCTCATCTCAATTAATGGGTCACCCATATGAATTTTCTTTTCTTAGTAGTGTTATCGACTAAGATTTGTGTTTAATATTTGTGCTATTGAATAACCTACAGATTCGTTTAAGATTTGTTTAATGTAATATTTGTTATATTTGTTGCTATAAACTGGTATGTTATGTTGATTCTTTATATTAAAAACAATGCAATTTTTTTATATTAATAAAAAAAGAAACGGGTTCCTCGCGGGGAACCCGATACCCGTTTTAAACGGGGACGGGAATCCCCCAACCCATTATAATGGGGAACGGGGCGGGGACATGGAATGGTTTTTCTAATAGGGACGAGAATGTGGAGTTAAAACCCGACCCCGAACCAACCGGTTGCCATCCTTACACCGTGAGTCTTAATGATACACTAATATATCTAGAACTAAAGGGAGAATAAAATTTGTTTCTCATTTTATAATTTTCTCCCCATGCGCCTTTAATAATGCTTCCTTGATTCACTTTTTAAAATAAATAGGTAAATAATGTTGCGTTTGTTCACCTAATGACTATTATTACAAGTGGCATCCTTAAAAAATGTCCCGAGAGAATGGATTTTGATTAGCCAAGTTGTATTGTTCATTTTTTTTGGCAAATCTAACAATTCTGACCATTACATAACTATTTTCAAATTTTGTAAGTTCAACATGAACAATGGATGCGTTATCGAGTCCTCTTAAGAAAATATGAGAAAAAAATAAACTATTTGTTATCGAAGTGAAATATTGAAAAATAAGCCTCCATGTAGACTTTCCTTTACAGATTCCTCTTACAGTCACATTGTTCGTCATTTTACCTGAAATTATCTATCTTTATCAGAATTAAAATTGATTATTTTAAATATATGAATTGGAATTTAGGATTATGATATATAATCTCGGAAAGGGAATTGTTTCCTCATGTGCAGGTGATATCCATTTGTATCCCATTCCTATTAAAACATAAGGGGATAAGAAGCTTGAGCTACTAGTATGCGAATCTTGAACTACAAGAATGCATTCTCTAGTCCTTATGATAATTTATGTTCCTAGTTATAGCCATGGAGATTTTGAACTCCCACAACTTTTGTACATATTATCATATAAATAATTTATGTCATTAGTACAAAATTGCGTTTAATTGAACAACCCAAGTCTTTATAATTGATTTGAATTTTTACAGTTGAGCAACAGAGGTTCTATTATGGATGTGAGGCAGTTTCTTATTGATGCTCCAGGACTTGTTTCTTCACGTGCTATGATTTATTACTACGTACAAAGGAGGGTTCGGTTCATCATCTGGAAGACTACCAAGAAATCTCTAATGTTCTCAATATTACTATTAGTGACTGCTCCTCAGAGATGGTTGCGGGTATGTTGACATCTCTATATGCCCGCTTTTGTAAAAAAATAAAAAAATTCTCACTTTTTTCGCATATTGCATTAGAAAAGCCGTTCATTTATTACCTTATGCATGCAAAAATGGATTTTAGGAAAGAAAAGGGATTGCCCTTGGTTTTGAGGGCCCTAAGTTAGCTTTAAAATGGGGCCATTATACTTGTTGACAAATCATTTTTGTTTGATTTATAAATATGCCCAATAAGCGCAGAAATAATTAATAAGAATTACAGTTACAAATGATGTTGAACAACCCAATGTTACAGTTATCTGTAAATATGATATTTTCGTGAGGTAATGATTGTGGATCCATCTTAAAAAGAACTGCTGCAGTTTTATACGACGATACATCTATCAGGGCTCATGTCCACTGTGGTAGAGAACTACTTTAGCTTTCTACACTGCACTCCTCATTATCTACGTCACTTGCATTACAGCACGAGGCAAAGAGAACCACATCTGCAAATTCACGAGGTTTGATATATTTATATCGTAGCATGTTTTTTTAATGTTTTATTTCCTTTATTTAGAGCATCTCCAACAGGGCATCCAAAATAGGTTTGTGCATGTTTTTTTAAATTTCTCCACCAGAGCTTCCATAATAGGTTTATGGCATTTGGGAGGTTAAAAATGTGGCCATTTTTTCCAAGAATAAGGCTGCCAAGGCACGCCCAAATGAGTACAACATTTGGACGCGATAATTGTAAAGTTACTTATTCGAATCTCTTCCCCAGTTTGCTAGATTTGGAAGCAAAATTTATGATTATGCTAAAATAGAAGTGGATATTTTTTCTGATGTGGTAAGGCATTTTTCCCATTTTTGTTGGAGATCCTTTTAGGGCTCGTCAAATTGCGAAGATGGAAACAATGTTTTACTTGGAACATATTTTTTAATTTAAACTTCGTCATGGATAATAATAATACTTCAAGTTAAAATATTAGTATGGAAAGTGACCAAGATTCCATATTTCCATTAAAAATGTGTGTTATTAAATGCACATATAATTGTTGTTATTCCACTGAAAATATTTCTACTTCCCCTGCCAATGTCGCTGCCCCTGCCTTTCGAATACACTAAACTCCCTCTCACCCCACCCAGATTCACCGTTTGTTGGCGTTTCCACACGAGCTGCTATATCGCATAAAAAACCCACGCCATCAAAAATACTATTGCATAGCCCTTTGAGAATGCTATTGGCATCCCCTAAGGAGTGTTCCTTCAAATGTGTTGGACATCTCGCCCCAGTGTGTATGATAGGACAACTCCCATTTAAATTATTTACACTACTACCAACTCACCTCATATATTTTTTATACATTTTCTTCTCTAATTTGGGATGGAAGTATATGAATGTATACTTATATTTGAGATGGGTAACTATGTCGTTTCTCTTGTTGGTCAATTGATGTAGTTTTAATACGTAATTTAAGAAGAGCGTTTCACTGAGTAATTCCGCCAATTACTTTGTTTCCCAATTAATCTATCTCTTGTTAATCTGCTTTGCAATCAGTTTGATCACGTAAGAAGATCCCTTAGCTATATTAACTCCTTTATAAGCCTCGCTAGGAGTAGGGAAGACTATCGGTATTGAAACATCACCGCCTATGCATAATCAGTGATCGAAACTTGGGATAACTATTAACTTTTGACCAACTGAATTGTCAGATTATAACCTATTGATATGTTGGCTTATCTCCAATGAGGATAAACACCTTCTATGTTTAAGATGTGTCCAAAATATCTCTAGAAGATTATTATGCACTATTTCCTTTCACTTGTAATAAAAATAAAATCAATCTTCAGATCAAAGCATGTTTTAAAAGAGTTTCCATGTCTACGTGAATGTTTTGACAATGGTGTACACAAAAAAATTACCTTTCTTGATATCCAAAACCATATATTAATAATATTCCTTTCTAACACAATAAATGCGATATTTTTTTATAAGTAAATGATTCAACAAAAACTACCCGCCTATGGGGGCGGAATCTTGTATACAAGAAGTATACAAAGCAAAGAAGCGAATGGATGAACCCAAAAATAATCAACACAAGCCCCTAGAATTGCCCCAAAAACTAATAAAAAAAGACAAAGATGAATCATATTAGTGTAATAGAGACCCAAAAAGTTCTAAAGAATACGAATCCAACACTATAAATTATTTGCATATAAGGAACTCA
The DNA here is from genome assembly GCA_949130495.1 of Sambucus nigra. Classification (NCBI taxonomy): domain Eukaryota; kingdom Viridiplantae; phylum Streptophyta; class Magnoliopsida; order Dipsacales; family Adoxaceae; genus Sambucus; species Sambucus nigra. The sequence continues at coordinate 402,123,837 of OX422220.1, forward strand.
AATTTAATAAAAATGCCAGTTAAAATACAACACATAAGGAATTGGGGTGATTGTCAAGAGATAACAAGAAAGGTTTAGACATTTTATGGTCAATTTACGACAAATCCCTAAGAAGAACGTAGAAAGAAAAAATAAATGCCAAGGGAAGCTAGAATAGGGTCTTAATTATACATGATACAACTCCACATCCTCCCCTTTATTCTATAAAATTTTATTATATCCTTAACATTGAATGAGAGCAAAAGATGGTGAAAACATGAATTATAATATTTTGACTATGGAATGATCCGCTACATCATTTTAATAAGAATAATAAATTGAGGAGTTTCTAACCACAACCGGATTCATAAATATACTATGAAATACAACTGGGTACGATACAAAATGAGAAAACATTGTCTATAGTGAGTTAGTACTCTATACATATATACAAGGAAGAAGAAAATTAAGCTCCTATTGTAGGATATTCAGCCTTTAAAATATTCTTTAACTACGTACTACTTTCGCTACCATCAGATAATTGGCTACCACGCCCAAAGTTGCATCGTCTCTCTTTCACGATTGCACACACATATTATCTAAGAACAGATGAAGGGGGTGACATTTTATATCCACTTGATTACATGTCCATAACTCGCGGTGTTAGTCCTTACCTCCGAATTATTTATCTCGGTCATAATTTTAGTCGAAATATTATCCATTTTAATGTAATTGTTTAAGCATTTTGTCTCTTTCACATATTCAGGGACATAACGTAAGGATATAATCCATCCTTGAATACACTATATTTATATTGTTTGTGACGAGAATGCACTATATTGATTTATTTTGCACATTTAACCGTTTATGAGTGGGATATTAATTCGGACATAGTTGACCCTATATATTTTTTGTGCAGGTGACAATTTTTGTAAAACTTTTGGAGGTCATACGCTTTAGTTTTGCGAAATTACTTTGATAAAAGTATTTCATGTTTTGGAGTATAAGAAATAAATGTATTTTTATTGTCAAGTAAAATATTTTAACATAGAGTTATAATTTTTATTTGGATGAATATTTGGCCATGGTTGTAAGAACTCTAGCTATTGTTGAATGAAAATGATTCGTTGTGTCAGTTGAAAATCATCTTATGCATTACATTTTACGATCATTCCTTGTTTGTGTTGTCTTAAATGCAATTAAATTCTATATTAAATTATAACGACGGATTTTATTATTCACAAAATATTGATGCAAAAATTTCAAGGTCCCTTGACCTCTTTTTGGATGGTTAAAATTATCCCAAAGATATATTAAAGACGGCTATGTTGTCGTCTAAAAAAGGTCCTCTAAAATAGTAACCTTTTGAGACAGATTAATTCTCGTCTCAAAAGCATGTTTTTGTGATAGCTCTCATGCCGTCTCCAAAGGGTCTTATGAAATGAAGACCTTTTGAGACAGATATGTTCATGTCTCAAAAAACTCTTTTGAGATAGCTATGGAGCACAAAAAGAATTTTTAACCCCTATAAAAATGACACCCCCTAGCCATCCCAAATAGCGTCCCAAAAAGTATGTTAGCCCACCATCTCAAAATTTAATTTTTTTGTTGTGCTTCCACATTTTCAATTAATTCACCCCTTGACTAAAACTGCATTATATTCGTGGAAGACCGCAGATGGCAAAAAATGAATTATCCTTCTCATCGTTATTTTCACACAAAGTCTTCTACGGGACGCTCGATTCCCGAAGGGACATGGTGAATATTCAGTTGGGACCCTTTTATTTTTACACGACTAGACTACTATTTTTTCGTGGGATTTATATTCCTTTCTATTATTTTCTCCATATTTCCTTACACTTGTGTATATTTTTACCGATATGTTAGTCTTACTCTCATGTTCCCATGCTATACATATATGCCATACTCGTGTCACTTTATCCATTATTATTCCCTTCTCCATGATGCTTATCTTATAACCACATGTGTATAAAATATTTTCTATCACATTATTCAAGCCTTCTTCGTTTGTATATATTTCATACTTCTCCTTCCCTTGTATATATCCTCAATATGCCATTCTACTTGATCACATGATTCGCCCACTTTAGTCACCTGGAGATACACATGTTTCTTCTCACTTGTATATTTTCACGTTCTTATTTATATGCTTTACGTCACTTGTCTTTATCCCATGTCACTTGCGCACAATTTCACATTATTCTCATTTACACATACAAATTGTTTTCACCTTAACACTTTATCCCATTTGTATAGACTTAGCTCCTTTTCATGTCACTCATATATATTCACATACTATACTTTATGCTTAGCAGTTGAAAATATTACTCATAGCATAAATAAAACTTTCCATAATAAAACTAATTAAGGCTCATGCATTTTTCACACTACATCACGTGAGTAATACATTTTGACCCAAATTTTTCCCCGTACGGGGATTCATTTAGTGAAGGTTGTTAGTTCTTTGAGGTGGGATTAACATAAGCAATATGACTCCCACCTTCCAGTTGCCAAGTACTTTTGACGTATATCAAAATATTCCCTTGTCTCGTATTTCTTGATAGAACTCACGCGGGAGGTATATAGAAGGGAATGAATTCACATACGTCGATTATATCAAATTATCTCTCATACGTACCATCATCATAAGGGATATTGTGAGAATATTAACATACAATTGGGTATACCAAATGGCTTTTTTACATGTACAGATGAATGATTTCCTTTATAAGCAAGGGGTATATTATGGAATTCATGCCAAATGTGAGAACCCTCACACTAACCTCCCATGAATAAACCTCATATAAGTGTTTATACTAGGCAGCTCGTACATAGATTTCTAGTTTCAATGTGAAACTCTGTCGAAATTCAGAGTCGTCTTATCGCCTTAATTTTGTGCTATCACACACATTTTAAAATAGAACCATTCTCATAAGTCTTGTAACAAGTCAAACCGTGTATTTCATCGCGTACCCCATTAATTTCCATACTATTGTCATGCCCATCATTTCAGTTGCACCCTAAGTTGAACATAATACAAGTGAAACTAAAAAATAAACAACTACATTGATGGTTTCTCTTTCCTTTTTTTCTTCCAAAAACTACCAAACCTATTGCTTTTGACTAAAAATAAAAAAGATTTCTTTCCTTCCCAGGTACTACTGCACTCCTTGTCTTGGTTCCTTGTTGGCATAGATCTACCATGAAGCCACCTCGACGTTATACACCCTCCTCATCCACTTTTTCATAAACTGAGCGGACTTATCAGAGATTCCTTATTGAGAACATGGACCATATTTTCATTATTCAGCCAGACCTAATGATAGCATTGGAACTATTGGCATTTAGTCCAAAAATACATCGTACGAAGATTAGTTTATCACTAATTTGGTCGAATAACTACGAGGAGACTTAATAATAGTTTAATTAACATTAATATCAGGAATACAAATATATATATAGCTATACCTTAAATCCTTATTGTTGTGTCGCATGTCAACGACATTTAATTCACTCGCATGTGCTTATCTATATCTATACTAATAATATAAAACAGAAGACCAAATTCAATTATGGCCATCTTCCAATGTATCCATATGGCATCTCATAACCATCCCTATTCTCTCACATTATTTTTATTCGGAGGCAAACCAAACTCGTGATATCCATAATTTTCTTTTCTCAAACAGTTGGAATGCTAACACATCCGATAAACTTTCATTTAATTTCAATCTCATTTCATCTGCTATATATATGATATCTATCCATTTCTTTTCTCAAACGGTTGGACCGGTAATGCATCAAATAAACTTCCATTTAATTCCCATCTCATTTCATGTGCTATGTATATGTATGAATACACAACCTCAGTTTGTTTGCAGACCTATATTGGATTTTCACTAAAAAAACCAATATCCTAAATTATGTCTTGAATTTCCCTATCTTCCATCTATGAATCATGATGTTATACATCTACTTTTGAAACACCGAAAGTTTTTCTTTCTGTACACATGTTATGTGCTCTGATAGTGACCAAAGAACTATGAGGCATTTCAATTCTACTTATAGGTGTGAAGTTTAAGGTCATTAATAGATGGATTCATGTTCCAGAAAGTTATGAGAAAAGGTTTCATGTCTCATAAATTTACATATTGTTGTTCAGATCACCATATCTTGGTGACTCAATTTTTTTCCATATTCATTTTTAATTTTCATCAATAAATTAACCCCATGTCTCTAACTTTCGTCCATATGATTTTGTTTTTTTTCAATGATTATTTTCAATCTTTTGATACAAGGAAGAAACATATAAAACCCATATCATATATTCTTACAAGAAAATTACTACATAATGCTAAATTGAAGTTACAACCATGAAAGGGTTATTTGGGCTGGCACGTGTCATTTATGACTGATTTCGATTTATGGCACGTACACAACTATTGTTCCATTGTCCTCTAATTATAACAAAATGTTTGAGTTCAAAAAATTAATTGTTAACAAAATTTTAATATTATTCAAACCCCTAAAACTCCTCACAAAATTATCTGCTAAAATGGTTACAAAAATTATCTAAAACTCCTCATAAAATTTGTTGGATTTTAAGTTTATTTAGTATTTGGTTAGTTGTGGATGATTGTTTGTGTTAAAATTTTATAAATTTGGAAAAAGAAAAAATCTTCTAAACTTAGGAGTACTCCTCCACTTTTTGTGTGTGTGTGTAAATTAGAAATATGAATATCAATTAAAACATGCAATTTTCATAATACATATGTGGTGTATTACAAAAGTTGCATATTTATTTAAGGATTTAACTATTTGAACTGTGATTTAAGGACATTATAAATTACAAAATAAATGCTATTTGAACTACAATTGAAGGATAAGTCTCAAGTAAAAAACATAAAAAAATTATATATATCTGGCATTGTAAGAGGTCATCATAACTGTAATCTTCATGAGGGTGAAATTGGGTGTTCGTCATTTCTTCAGTTGGTGATTACAAATTGGAGATTCCATAGTCTTCCACTCTTATTGGTTGCTCTATTTCCCACTCGGTAAAGTCATTAATGAAAGCGTTCATATCCTGAGGTGGTTGATCATTCAGGTTTGGCTGGGATGGTTGGATGTAATCTTCAACGTTTATTCTTATTGATGGAAATGGGTGGGATGGCTGGGCATAATCTTCAAAGATTATTGTTGTGGTTGGAAATGGGTGGAATGCAGGGATATAATCTTCAAGCTTATTATTGTTGTTGGAACTGGGTGGGATGGTTGGTCATAATCTTCATTGCTTATTGGTGATGTTGGAAATGGATGGGATGGCTGGATATAATCTTCAACCCTTATTGGAAGTGGCAGAGCATGGGCATCCTCATCTGGTTGAATCTTCCTTTCAATGTGGCAAACGGCATAGTTATTCTTATTTGGAAAAACCAACGCAGTCATTATCCACTTTTTGTCGTGTATCAAGGCGTTGTGATGATACTTGAGTTTTCATTTGTCTCGCCTATTTTTGAACTTATGGGTTTGTTGGCATTTCCAGCTACTCTTATCCTTGTTGACTGTACATTTAATATTTTTAATATTTTTCCCTTTATTCACGTAACGTGAGTGAATAAATAAAGGGTGTTCAGATTAGAGCACCCCTCAAATATTGCATAGAGTTCCTTCTCGTCGTAGAGGTTACTCTCCCTCACAAGATGTTGGAGAACACAATCCGATAGTTGGCCACAAGTGATCTTTTAAGAGAGAATTTCGTATATTTCTTCATCACTGGGGTGGAAGTGAAACCCCAGTGGAGGTTTGAAAGCCAAACCCATAGATGATGAAGAAGGGTGAAGGGTGTTCATGTTGTTGTTCATGAGTTTCAATAGATGTAGGATAAAACATACATAAATGAGAGACATCTTTGATTGTAATGAGATGCAAGAAAGGGCTTGAGAGTTGTGGGTTGATCAAGTGAAGTTATCGGTGATTCATGTGATGGTGTATATTTATAGGCACTCAAGGAGTTATGTGTTTCTGTAGGTAACTGAGGCCATTTCCAGTATAATTTCCACAGGGTTGTGGGATCCGATTATCGAGAGGGTTCAAAGGAGGTTAGCAAGTTGGAATCATAGTTACCTTTCCAAAGAGAGGAGGTGGATGTTAATCAAAAGTGTTTTATCGAGTTTACCGACGTATTTCTTATCGGTCCTCCCTCTCCCTGCTTCTGTGGGCAACAGACTTGACAAGATGATGAGGAAATTCTTGTGGAGGGGGAATGATGATCGATTCAAATACAACCTAGTGAGTTGGGATGTGGTGTGCTGGTCAGTGAAGGAAGGTGGGACGGGGGTGAGAAGTTTAGCACACTTCAATCAGGCTTTACTGGGCAAGTGGTTGTGGAGGTTTAACAAGGAAGAGGGAAGACTGTGGAAGAAGGTGATGATGATTAGACACAGGGTTGACCAGTTTGGGTGGAGCCCTAGTGTGGGTTGTGAGGCTAATGGGGTTGGTATGTGGAAGAACGTTACTTATGGGTGGGATGTTTTCACTAAGTCCACTTCCTTTCATCTCGAGAGACGAAATCGTATGATGTTTTGGAAGGATAGTTGGGGTGAGGGAGGCTCTCTCGAGGATCTTTTCCCGGGGATGTATCGGATTATGAGACTTAGGGAGGGGACAGTGGAGGATCATATAAGGAGGTTAGGGGATATTGTGGTTTGGGATGCTAATTTCTGAAGGGGGCTTCGATATTAGGTGTTGGATGAGGGAAAATCATTCTTTGAGGGGTTGTCCTCGGCGCCTATTCCGTCTGGCGGGGATGATGAGTTGAGGTGGTAAAGCTCTCAGGATGGAATTTTCTCATTTAAGAAATATTATCATGTGATTAGGGTCAGTGAGAGAGTCTCCCTTCCATAAAAGGCTATTTGTAAGAACCCGATGCCCCCAAAGGTTAGGTTTTTTGTGTGGACTGCGGCCAGGCAAGCCATTTTGACTATTGAGGGGTTGCAGAATCATGGGAGGAGGTTAGCCAGTAGATGTTGGTGGTTCAAGAAGGATGTGGAGACAACCAATCACCTTCTTCTGAACTGTCACATAACTCAGAGACTTTGGTACCTTATCCTTTATTTAGGCATGATCTCATGGGTTATTCCTCGGGAGGCGAACGGGGTCTTGGAGGCTTGGGGGAGTCCTAGGGGCGTTTGGAAGATGGCCCCACATTGTATTTTCTGGCGTGTTTAGCAGGAAAGAAATTGTAGATGTTTTGAAGGGGTAAAGTTGGATCCTTCTCATTTGTGCTACTGATTCCCGAGCCTTCTTCTCTTGGCATCAGAAAAGGATCGGTACATCGTTTTCTCTTTTCCTTCAATTTTTTAAGGATTTTTGAGTGGTAGGCTAGTCTTTATTTTGATTCCGTCCTTTTGCTTTACTCATTTTATACTTCCTGTATACGAGTTTTTGCCCCTTTAGGTGAGTTCATTTCTATTGATCCATTGACTTATCAAAACAAACAGTTATATCTTATCTAGTTGGCAGATCACCGATATTAGTGGAAGTATCTCTTCATTTAACACCTCCAACAATAGAATTCTAATCATATTACATAGCATAATGGTGAAACTGTCAATGGATAAAATTCAAACACATCTAAGAAGAAGAAAAAAAGTATATTTATAGGCACTGAAAAGGAGTTGTTGTTTCTATAGGTAACTAAGAGAGAAGGGTTATAAGAAGCAAGTTAAAAAAGTGTAAAGTGTAATACTATTACTTACATATTACAATTTTTTTATAATTTGTCATTATATATTTATTAGTGTTAATTGATATGATATTTTAAACATAGCAATCATATTTAATTTTTTATAGTATGACTGTTTTTGATAGATATTTAAGATGCATATCTAATAAGTATAGTATTTATGACTGATCTGTTTCCTCAAAAAAGTTTGGATGCGCATGGTAAAGGAAAATTTGGGCCAACACTTTCCCCCATCTAAAATTGGAAACTTGTTTTTCCCCAAAGTAACATAACCCTCCCAAAATTGTAGACACACTGTTCACTCAAAATCACACAACACTGATCATTCCCATAAGCACACACACAAAAAAATTCTCACTGGTCGATACTTGAATGAAACCCTTGCTGGTTTTAAGATCATATTCCAACAACATTTTGATTATTTTTTATGACTTACTTTATTTTTATCTTTGGCCTGACTATTGTCTTTGTTTGGAATAATATTAAAATTAGAGCTTTAAGACTATATTAGTCCGTAAACAAAATGATGGCCTTTAAATTTTACTGATCGGTTGGATTAACTTTTTTGAGACACTTTGGGTTAATTTAAGTATGTTGTTATTAGTTGATGTCAAGTTTCATATGAATGTTCTAGAATATTACAATGAATAATTTAGGTATGTTAATTTTACCGAGAGAGTTGCACTTAATTTTTAGGGGTTGGTTTGATTAATTTTTTTGTGATATATATGTCACACGCTCAAAATGGAACAATTTGAGATTTTTTCATTAATTGGTCATTTGTTGTGATATTTGTTTAGATTTTAATTTATTGTTTGGATACTCTTCATTTGTAATGGATGGAAAGTGAAATTATTTACTAAAAGTAAATGGGATTAGTTTAAATAAATTAAGTTCAATTATATTAGTGAATTCATTGACTTTAAGCATTCACACGTTAATTGAATAATACAAATTGTTGTTTCAAATAGTTGTATTGAACTTCGTTTATTATGCTATCTTTCTTTGTTAGACATTATTGTAGGAAATTTCAATGCAATTGCGTAATAAATGGTATTTTTAGTGATTTTGTTTGAAAACACCCGTCATCAATCAAATTCATTGAAATTATTTTATAGCACTAATAGTGTATCTCTTATGCGATTTTGATTGTTCTGGTCTCTCTCTCTCTCTCTCTCTCTCTCTCTCTCTCTCTCTCTCTCTCTCTATCTATCTATCTATCTATCTATCTATCTATCTATCTATCTATCTATCGATCTATCTATCTATCTCTCTCTCATTTTTACTTAAAGTGCTTATTTTCTTTCTCTCTTCCTCACTACCTAACTCTTAAGGACATCCTCCTACTCTGTCCAATAAAAAATATTTCCCTTCAGAATGTGCTATGCCTTGCATTACCCTAGGTATGTCCTTCTTGTTTTCCACCCCTATCCTACATTCACACCCTACACATTTACAAGATATTTTTTTCCCAATTCCATTAATAAAGTAATCTTTTCCTTAAAGCTTCAATTTACATGGTGATCATAGTTGTTTATAGACGTGTGGAAAAGCATAGGTGAATCTATTGTTGTCAAATTGGGATGGGTATTGCATTTTGAAAACTTATTATAATCAATTATGGAACATTTTATGGTTTAAAACTCGTTTTATGGCATGATTACATTGTCTAAATGGTAAGATATTGGTCATTGTGTCAAAATCACAACATGAAAGATTTAAGGATAGTTTGATTAGTTCTTCATGTTTTGTTGATTTCTTCATTTTAAATCCCAAGTATATAATTCATGACCCTACAATATCAAAAATCAAAGGTTTTTCAGATTTCATCATTAGAAATCCCTCATTTTTTGGATTTCATCCTTTGGGATATGGATTTTGTATTAGTTTGTAATTTTTTATTTTGTGTTAGTCTCATCTTAATTATGGTGGCGTTGATGATGACTAATGATATTGAAATGGTTTGATGGTGTTTTTTATTTGTCTATATCAATATGAAATCTTAGATTATCTAAATGTTTTTTTCTGTTATCTATATTTCGTCCATCCATAACTCCATTAGAACACTTATTTGAAATTCACTGAATATGTTTGTAAAGAAAGTGTGCAAGTTAATATTCCAAGACTCTAATATCATTAATTATAGACCACTCATTGTTCCATTCAATGCAAAACAGTTCAAATGTCACGAGTTGTCATCTGTTTTGTTTGTAACATGTTTCAGGAATTGAGTTTATCAGTTGTGCATATACCACTTTAAACTCTCAGACATTACCTTAGATATTCAATAGTGTGTACTTTGAATCTAGTATTCAGTGTTGATTATGTCCTAGCTAACATTGGACCTAAATTTATATTGATATTTTGCAACTTTTACTTACATTTAGATAGATATTCAGTAATTTTTTTCACTTCACACTAATGGTCTTCTTTATTTAATCTTAAGAATGAGATTATTATTATATCAATTCCTAGTTTACACATTATATGTTAGGCTCTGAATGCATGTTTTGGGTAGGATAGTTGTGATGAAATTGTAATTCAATGACCTATTTTGAATAATATTTTTTTCTATTTTATAGTGATTTGTTGGGTTATAACTTCCCAATGATCCATTAAATTCAAATACTATTTTATTAGCAATTGTACGATGGCCTTTTGGGAGTTTTGTGCCTACAACTTCCATTTGAATTGATGTGAGTAATGTGTTTAAAATTGTGGGCAACACAATATGTTGAGATTCTAATACAAGAATGACAGATTTGCAAGCTTGATGTAAATCAAGGTGATTAAATGATAAATGATTTGTTGCTAAAATATTAATTCGGTGATTTTATGTTCATTTTTTCCTCGTAGAATCTGCCCTCTCTATGAATATCTTGTCTTATATAATTAAGTTTAACAATTGCTGAAAAGGTTCCTTAGGTTCACTATTTGTTTGGATGAGCTGTGATGAAAAAAAAAGTATTTCCAGTTGTTAAATTCTTTATTTCACTATGCAAGACTAATTTAATTTTTTATTGTTCATAAGATATTAGATTGGTGGGTTTAAGCTGATCACTCATACTTTATCTGAATTATTAAAGTATTCATCTAATATGAAAAATCTAACTAGATACCACCCATATTGAGTTATCGTTTGGTGAGATGGGTTATATACTTTCAATTTTCTTTAGCAGCTAATTAAATAGCATATGTTTGATTGAATGGTTTGTCCACCTCTTTGTGTGATAAAATACAATTTTATTGGATTTTGTTATATTTTATTGTTTTTATTTGCAATTAATAGCTTTTTATGCAGTGGTAAAACCATGAAGAATTAATAGATTCGATGTGATGAAAATTTGTCATAAAATATGTTATGTTATTTTGTTACTCATGTATAAATGTAATAGTGTTTGTGTCTCTTGATATTAAGAATTACATATTCATACTTTGTTAACTATTATTTAGTTTAGTAGTCATTCTTTAGACTTCCACAATTTAATCTCATACGACAACTGTTTTTAATTAGGACTGGGTTTTGGTTAAACAATCTTATAATGCAAATATTGATTGTTTTCATATTTTAGGAAAGTGTCTCTGATGTTGTATTATTTTTTTCGAATCCCTTCTTTATGAATTTTAAGGTTGTTTGAACATAAAAATGGATCAGATACAAGTTCAATCTTGCACATGGGAAATTCTTTAAATGTTTGGAAATTTTAGCATAAATATATGCTTGTTTTTTTATTGCCAAACAAAAATAGAAGCTTTATTCAAAATAATTTTATTTTACACGTGATATCCTTAGTTGTAGGACAAACTGAAGAGCCATCCCGCCCGTCATTATCTATAAGAGGACCCAAAAATGATGGAAGGGATAAAAAGTGAATAATTGTGAAAAGCTGAAGCTTAGGGCACGGTATTTGGGGCGAAGTCCTATGAACCCAAATATAATGTGATGATTGCTGGGATAAAAAGTGAATAATGGGTGATCTAAAGACAGACTGGTGGAGTAAAATGGCAATGTTCCGGAATAGCCATAGAGTTCTTAGGACGAAAAATGGACTAATAAATTGGATAGTAAGTGAGGGACCTTGAGGTAGTGCAACTAATCATCGCAAGAGAGGTACCGGAGATATATCCATACCCAGATCAGGAGTATGAAGGTTGAAGAAAGTGGGGCACGTGTTAAGTATGTGTGTATTACTGTCTTCGAGTCCACAGAGTGAGCATTGTGGCAATGACACTCGATGGTAATTAGAAAGTCGATCAGATGACAATAGGGCATCGAGTAGTAAGAACCATAAAAATGTGTGCACCTTCGATGGAAGGGGACCTTCCACAGCTAAAACCATGTGAGAGTTGGGCGGTGCTGGATGAAGGTTAGTGTACACAACCAGTGGTAAGCGGAGAGAATAGAAAGAAAAAAACATTGGATCAGGCCACCAGTAAGGCTCGTCATACATCTGGCCTGGCGGGATGTATATGGCCAAAATGTGTGGTAGAAAGTGAGAAGGCAACCACTGAGCTAGAGTTGGAAAATTTCACTAGGAGTCGGTAATAAAGGATGCAAGCAGTGAATCTAGAACTGTACTGGGAATGTATGAAAATAATGTTGTCATAGTGGCATTTAAGACCCAAATATGATGTCCAAAGGAAATATGGCCTTGCCTCATTCTCCATTTGAGATCTTTTTTTAAAAAAGGCAGCAATTGAGAAATCTTAGTCCAGAACCATGAGCAACAGGATTTCCTGGTCGCTATAAGGAGAGTAGCTTGAGGGAAATATTTATGGGTAATGGTAGGAAACTAGAGATTCTCTAGGTGGTGTAGAACCTTCCAAAGTAACTTGAGCATGGAGGCATCGTTTAAGGTGTGCAAGTTTTCAATGCCCAGCCCCCCAATGGTCGGGGTAACGTTATAGTCGCCCATGGGACAGTAGGCATTTTGCAGTCCAAATGTGTTAAATTCTGAAAGAAAGCTTTAATTTTCTGGGTGAGATCACATATAACCAACTTGGTAAGTTGGTAAGAGGACATAAAGTACGAGGTCATGAACATGCCTACAACATTGATGAGCGTGACACATCCCGAAAGGATAAGAAACTATTATACCACACATGGAGTCGACTTTCAAGTTCACTGATAGTCTCGTGGAATAGCTGACGGATAACCTGCCCAATAAGCTTGGGGAGGCCCAGCTATTTATCATGTCCCTGATATCGAGAAATTCGCATCTGTTGGATAGCTCTATAGTGAATAACATGCGGAGAAGAGGGCCCAAAATTCAGAGAAGACTTGGCGTAGGTAATTGCTTGTCTAGAAAGGGCCTAAAAATTATTGAGTATCTATGTAAATATATCAAGTGTAACTACAGTAAGTTTCGCGAAGAACATGCAGTCATCTGCAAGGCCATTGCTGCTATATGGGGACCCATTCCAGATGTGACAAAAGTAGTCAAATGGTGGTGATTACACTCTCGGTCAACATTACGAAGAAATATAACCAAAGAAAGAATAAAGAAGGTGAGAGGGGGTCGCCTTGTGGAAGTCCATGGTGGGGTAAAATGTTTCTCCGAGGTAGCCAGTAATTAAAGTTTGGTACGAGGGAGTGGAGATACAAGTTAAATAAAGTGGATCCACTTCTCAGGAAAGTCGTGCTTTTGTGATCACCTGGTGAATAAAGGGTCATTATAATTGGTCGTAAGCTTTCTTTAAGTCAAGCTTGATTGAACTGCTACCCTTTTTAGATTTGGATGTTCACATGGAATGCATGATCTCATGAGTGAGAAAAATATTGTCTTGGATGTGCCTATTTGCAATGAACGCTGTTTGGTAAGGCGAGACAATGTATTGCATAATAGGTCTCATCCGGGCTATAATAATGGAGGAGATAAGTTTGTAGATCACATTACATAATATGATATGACGAAAATGTGTCACTTGCGTAGGGGTTTTGGTTTTTGGAATGAATATAAGAAAATCCCGATTAATCTCAGGTGGCATGTATTGTGTAGGGGTTTTGGTTTTTCGAATGAATATAAGAAAAGTCAAAGAATCGGAGGATGATATTGGTGACTGCAAGCCCAACAACCAACCAGTGGATTTGGCAGTGAGGCCATCTAAAGCTAGGCTTTTATTATGGCCCATTCATCGCAGTGCCAGGCGGATATTTTCCACAAAAAACCTTATCTAGGAAGAATAGTTTGTTGGCTTTATCATCATAAATGGTTCTTCCTCAGTGGCTATTGGTGGGTAGGTAATGGTAACAAGTTGCATATAGAATTGTCGGAATTGAGTTTGGATAGTAGGCACTGTGTAATCCATCCTGTGTCTAGATGAAAAATTGAGTGGATATTATTCTCTCGTCAATTATGAGTGACACAGGCATGAAATTATTTAGTTTTATAATCACCGTTAAGGGGCTATTGAACTTTGCTCTTGTTTTACCAGTACCGACGCTCAAGTATGAGGCAACGAGATAATTGCTTCTAGACCAGGCCCTCATACGCACAGGAAGTCGGATATGGTTATTGTTCCATCCGACTCCGAGTAACTTGGATATGTTACTATAGGATAGTAATAGTATGAAACATGTTACCAAAATGGTTATGTTTCCATATTGTTGATGTCTCTCGAAAGTAGCTCGTTTTACGAAAGAAAATATAGTCCGATGAACCTGGAATCTTTTTTTGCAATTGTATCCTAGAATCATGTGGAATGAAGTATATTGTGACCATTCCATGTAGTACATAAATCATTGTGTTGGTTTGGACCATGTTCACAACGTATCGAGAAATAGGGGGCAGTGATCTGAACTACCATTCGAAAGGTGGTTGAAAAGAGTGTGGGGTAGGCTAACATCTAGGTGCCATTACCAAGCCCTCGATCTAGCCATTCCAGGACATGATGGCCAAAAGAAGTGTTCGCTTTCTAGGTGAACGAGGGTCCAGTAAATCCTAAGTCATATATATTGCATGAATTCATGAAATTAGTAAAAGCATGGCCCCGTCCCATATAAAGTGGCAACCACCAAGCTTCTCATAGGGACCTATAATAGTATTGAAATCACCAAGAAGTAGCGAGGGTTAATGGATTGTAGTTGAGAGTTGTTGAAGAGAGTTCCATACAAGAGTTTAATTACATGGTTGTGGCGACATATAAACTACCATGAAGTCAGAAGGCCCATCGATCGGCTCGTTCTCCACAAGAAGATAGATATAACAAACTAGAATAGAGGTAAGTAAGGGTATCAATCCACATTGAGGGGGTAAAGCTAGAGACAAATTCAATTGTAATTCACTTTTTATTTTCTTTTTGTGCCTTTTTTTTTACCTTTTCTAATTCTTTTAGCTTTTCAATATTAAAATAATTTTTTGGGTGGGAAGAAGTGAAATAACACTAAACTAAAATGAGAGATGAAAATAACTAACTAAAAAGTGACTGAAATGAAAAACAAAATCTAACACTAAAATAAGAGATAAAGTGGGGTAAATAACAGTGAGAACAATCAATGATTGGGACTACACCACAAATTTTAGCTATTGTAACTAATTAATTTAATTATTTGAATTTTTCTAAATTAATATCAAAATTACAAATCAACTCTCGTTGCAAGTGTAATTTAATAGTAATCTTTTAGAAAATTAAGTTTAACCCCCCACAACTCTAGATAATAGATCTACACTCCTTTTAATTAATCACCTGCTAGGATCGATTCTTTAAAATTTGTATAAATCATAGAAAATGAATTTTAGAGTTGAAATTCAAGGAATAATACCACACTTAAGAAACCCCTATCTCTAGTTCAAATCTAAAATGGGCATTATAACTTAGAATTTGGATTTTCTCTCAAAAATCATTTACCCTCTCTCGGGGCGTATATTTAAGAGTGAGGGATATAAATTAATAATCAATTGGAATTTTCAAGTAATAAAACTAATTAAATTAAAGTAATCATCAAATAAGGGTTCATCACACCCCTTGAAAGGGGACTTAGCCTAACATGATATCAAACATGATGAACAAATAATCAAGGCTACTAAAATAAAATAAAAGAGAATAGAACAATCAAACCAAATATATGTGAAAAAGTTGAACTTTACTCTTCCAATTTGAAGTATACAATCCCTCTAATCAAGCATCCAAGTGATTTTCATTTAAATATCCACTCAATTAAATCTCTCACAAAAATTTTCCACGCAAATCTCTAAAAAAATAAAGATAAAAAAATAAATAAAACCATTTACAAAATGTTGTTTATTCTAATTTATTTTCTACACTAAACTATCTCTGACTCTCTCTAGAATTCTCTTGGTAGGTGTTCAAATGGTCTTGAGTCTTCATTTATAGTGGGCAATGGAGCAAGGGTAATTTTGGAAATAGGCTAGTAGTGTGCATGTAGGATAGGCGTGTTATGGATTGTGTGAGGTAATGAGAGTGTAAGGGAATGAAAATCATATTTGGTTATGGGGTATTTTGGGCATTGGGATAAAATTAGTTAGTTGGGGGTAATTTGGGAAAAAAGGGTAAAAGGGGTTTATTAGGCACATGTGGGAGATTGCAAGGACACAAATTTCCAATTAAGTTCTTTGTAGTTCTGGCTCAATTCCAGAAAAAAACATTTAAGTCATAGGATATAGTCAATGTGTATCCATCCAAGCCTATGACAAGTTTGAGTTGAAGATGTTGCGGCCTACTTATCAAGAGAACATCATTGTCGGTTTACATGTGCCTTGTTTCACGTCATCAACTTAGTTCCAGTCTCTCCTAAGGTGTGAATGCATTATATATATATATATATATATATGAGGTTGGAGCATTTTCTATTGGGTGTAATTTTATTTTAAAATGAAGTTTTGTTTTGAGAAGGTTAATATTAGAACTTTTAATAAAGTTTTGGGCTTAAAATTGAATTATGAACTTTCTAGGATTTTGTTCGATATTGTCGTTCGAACGAGTTTTTCGTTCAAACGAGAATGTTATTCGAACGAGTTTGCCAACGACTTTTCCCTTTGGCCTTTGGAACTTCGTTAGAAAGGTCGTTCGATCAAGACTTCGTTAGAACGAAAATCTTTTTCAAACAAGATTTTCGACGGGAAAATATTTACGCAATTTTCTCCATGTTCCCACTCCTTTTGTCCTACTAACTTTTGCTAGAATTAATATGTGAGGTAACTAACTTTGAAAAACTAATATTTTCATCTTCTATGATCTCTAAGAGAGAGCTTTAAGAGCTTTATTCCTCTATGAAAGAGTTCATGTTCTAAGTGTCTGTTTTTCAAGAAAATATTTCTTAAACACTTTTGTTTACACCCATAAGAGTTTATTCCAAGTACCACACACACACACACACACACACACACACACACACATATATATATATATATATATATATATATATATATATATATATATATATATATATATGTATGCTTGGAGTTGTTTGGCACCATTGGTTCATCTCTACCACAAGAAGGAGAAGTTTGGATTTTGCTTTTATTTCCCATAAAAGAAGAAGTTTAGTTTTGGCTGCGACATTCTCATCTGGTGAAAGGCACCGTGTGTGTTTGATGGGTTCATAAAGTTTCATTGGTGAATTCCAAGGTTTCGATTGTTTCTGGGATTGTCGGGTATGCAGAGGTAGTTGAAAGAAGACGCATCGGGGCTTGAAGGAGTCGAGTTGAGTGTAGTAAGCCATTTGTCTTGTAATTGCAATTCTGTACTTACTGGAGTTAAGGCTAGGGCCATCCGAGGTTTTTTCCCATTGTAGGTTTTTTTCTCGTACATCGCGGCGTAGTCGTTGTGAATTTATTTTATCTCGCAAAAATCACCTAGAACGCATGCTTATGGTAAAATGATAAACTTGAGTTTAGTTCACAATGTTGTTTAAATTGGTACTATAATCTAATTTGGATAAAATTTAAGTTAAATTAATTCAAGTCAAAATTTAATTTGTTAAATTTGCTTTGGCCTAATTTGGTAATATTGAAAATATTGTGTAGGAAAATTTCTAGGACTTTTATTAAATTGATTTTTGGTCTTAAAGTACAAATTCACAAATTTGATTTCTAGTATAATTTTAATTTTGAGAAAATTATAATTTTTTTACTTTAGTTTTAATATGTGAAGAAATTAATTCTTAGTTTAATTTTAATTTGAAAGAAATTAAAATTGGTAGATTGTGTAGTGTTTCTATTTGAACCATCCTATTCCGCACTAAAAGGATGTTTACATGTGACTCGTTTCTCGTCGTCAACTTAGTTCCAATCTCTCCTAAGGTATGAATGCATTCCATATATATATTGGAGCTTGGAAAATTTTATATTGGGTGTAATTTTATTTTAAAATGAAGTTTTGTTTTCAGAAGGTCAATTTTAGAACTTTTAATAAAGTTTTGGGCTGAAAATTGAATTATGAAATTTCTGGGATTTATTTGATATTTTCGTTCGAACGAGTTTTTCATTCAAACGAGAATATCGTTCGAACGAGTTTGCCAACGACTTTTCCCTTTTGGTCTCTGGAACTTCGTTAGTAGGGTCATCCGAACGACACTTCGTTCGAATGAGATTTTCGGCGGAAAAATATTTTGGCAGTTGTCTCCATGTTCCCTCTCCTTTTGTGCTACTAACTTTTTCCAGAATTAATATGTGAGGGAACCAACTTTGAAAAAACAACTTTTTCATCTTCTACGATCTCTAATAGAGAGCTTTAAGAGATCTATTCCTCTATGAAAGATTTCATGTTTTGAGTGTTTGTTTTTCAAGAAAATCTTTCTTAAACATTTTTTTTTACACCCATAAGAGTTTATTCTAACTACCGCATATATATATTTTCTTGGAGCTGTTTGGCACCATTGGTTCATCTCTACCACAAGAAGGAGAAGTTTGGATTTTGCTTCTATTTCCCATAAAAGAAGAAATTTGGTTTTGGCTGGGACATTCTCATACGGTGAAAGGCACTATGTGTGGTTGATGGGTTCCTAATGCTTCATTGGTGGATTCCAAGATTCTAGTGGATTTTGGGAATGTTAACTAAGTAGAGGTAGTTACAAGAAGACGCGTAGGGGCTTGAAGGAGTCGAGTCGAGTGTAGTAAGTCATCCGTACTGGAATTGCAATGCCGTACTTAGTCGACTTAAGGCTAGCGTCGTCCGAGATTTTTTCCCGTTGTGGGTTTTTCCTTGTACATCGCGGCGTAGTGGTTGTGAATTTATGTTATCTTGCAAAAATCACCTAGAACGCATGTTTAGGGTAAGTAGATAAAATTGAGTTTAATTCGTAATCTTGTTTAAAATGGTGCATGTTTAATTATTTGGGTAAGTTGATTTAATTCAAGCCGGTAATTTGGTTTGACCTAATTTGCAACATGGATTGGGTCGGGTCTGCTCGCCATGGGCCGCGGGTTTTGTGTTGTGAGTTAAATTGACGCTGGCCAGGACCAAAAGGGGGTCGCCGACGGTGGGGTTAAGGGTTTGCGATTCGGATGGTTTAGGATGACGGGTTTGGACAGAAATCGGGTATGGGTCTGGCTACCATGGGTTAAAGGTTTTGGGTTTGAGGATGAGAGAATGAGGAATTAATGGTGGTGTTTGGTTTGGTGGTGGATAGATGAGAGAGATGGTGATGGTGTTTTGTGTTGGGTTGGAGTTTTAATGGAGTAGGAGATGTGTTTGTTAATGGAGGAGAGAGAGTGAGGTGTTGGATGGAGGTTGAAGATAGGAATGAGGGTGATAGGGTGTTAGTGAGGTGTATGGGAAGGTGGGTGTGGGTGAGAGAGTTGGTTGTATGTGATGTAGGGTATATGGTATGAGTGTGTGTTAGTGGGTTTAGGATAAGTGTGTGTGTTTAATTTGGACACCTAAAAAAATAACACTAACCAACTAAAAAAAACTAACAAAATTAAAAATTAAAATTTCAAAAAATAAAATCCTAATCTATAAATAAAATAAAGACTCAAATAAAAAAGAAACTTAAAAGAAATAAAAATCTATTAAACTAAAAACTAAAATCCTAAATAAATATAAAATCAAATAAAACTAAAAAAATCTAATCCTAATAAAAAATCTAATCCTGATAAAAATAAAAATAAAATAAAATTATACTAGTAAAAATAAAATAGAAAAATAGAAAACTAAACCTAGAAAATACTAAATAAATCTAAAATAAACTCTAAAAATAAAAACGACTCAAACTAAAAATCTAAAAAAATTGAAAAGACACAAACTAAACACACACGGGCTCGGGTGAAGGTTTGGGAACTGGTTTAGGCTCGGCTGAGGTTAAGGGGCAAGGTAATTAGCTCCATTTGACGCGCATTTGCTTTAAATTAAGCATTTGAACCCCGCAAACGACAATCAACATGTACAATAAACATTTATTCACATACGCCCATTATTGTCGAGAATTAACAACTAAAATATGTCTATTCGGGGTATAAAATGTACACTTTTGGGTTCTTATTACACCACCCCTAAACAGGGCGTTCCTAGTCTTCAAGCAATAAGATAGAGAGACAGAGAAAGATAAGAAACCAAAAGTGTACCACCTTCGTTGGCACTTGCGATTGCACTTAGCTGGTGCAACAAGCCTTTAAACATATAGGTTGCCCTACAGGATGAGTTTTGTCTCATGAGGGTTTGGAGGGAATATACCCACAAAATTCTTTTTTTGTAAAAGTTTATTGAAAGACAGTCAATCGCTAATTACACGTAGAATAATCGCACAATCCATCATGAGAGAAATAATTTTAGAAATACAAGCTAGAATGTAAAAATATTCAACTAAGTAAATACACAAGGCACATCCTTCCTAAAACTCAACGTGTGTGTGAATCAGTCAAAATGGGTCGAGTATCACAAGAGTAATTCCTAGATTGCCTTTTCGGAATCAACTCTTCAACTTCAATTTTCAAGTGATATATCTCTCTCAAACGAACTCTTGAAATTAGGTTCAGTGTATCGCTCTTATGTGTGAGGAGGCGAGTAAATGTAAGCAAGTTCAAACGTCTCACATAGACACATAAGATAGAACGTACATTAAGAAAGAAAATGATCACATCAAAGAATGCTAATCACTATAGTGAGAACGTCGAGTTATTCACCACATTGACTTTCATTTGCCCGAACACCTAGGGAAAAATATGGATGTAAATGGGTGAGGGGGAAATGAATGAGGTAGGATAGGATATAATAGTGATGGATGAGTGATGGATATGCGATGTGAGAGAGTGTTCAACAAATGACTTTATTTAAAAACTAACTACAAACTCTTTTTTTCCCTTTTTCTTTTATCTCTTTTTTTTCAATTTTTCTTTTTTTTTCTCTATGTTTTTTCTTTTGTTATTTTTTTCTTTTTTTGCAATTTTTTGTTTTTTTTGTTTTTCTCTCTCTTTTCAAACCAGCAATGAAGATATTTAACATTTGGAATCTACACTCTTTTATTTGAAAATGAAGATGATATGGTGATGATAGGTGATGGTGTGGGGAAATATGTGAAAATATGGAAGAGCATGGGAGTGTAATGAGTGAAGTGCATATATGACAATCTAGTATTCCGGACGAATTTCAAGACACATGTTTCTTACAACTCGAAAGTGATGTCGTTCCCAAAATTTAGTGAAGACTAATGAGATCATACAACGATTTAGATGCAGACCCAAACGAAGTTGAATCAACTTATGACCCGGAGATTACGTAAAACTCTCTGAAAGGGAGAAATGCACAAATCTCACTAGGTAAAGTCTCTACTAGTGATCCTTAAGGTTCTATTGGGAATTATAGTACTCTTCAACTCTAAACCTCCATGACGTGATAAGTGCACAAATTTTTTATTGAGTCTAGAAATTTATGGTGCAAAATGCCTTGTTATGTATTACATAAGCTATTTATAAAAAGATAAATCCTCTAGGTTGATTCCTAGACTTAAAAGATGCATGATAGAAAATTCATGTCAATGAATGAGATGAAAGAAACTGCATGAAAATTTTAAAAATCTGGTTTAAAAATCAAAATTTTCCAAAAAAGGCACGATTTTGATAAAATTTCCCACCCCCAAACAGAAAGGAACATTGTACTCGATGTTAAGTACACGATTTTGTAAAATTGAGAGCAGAAGGTAGGATAGAGATTACCAGAATCAATCTCTAATGAAGTGGACAAGATGAACCCAGGAATAAATGTGAAGAAAAATTGAGATGAAAAATTTGTACGAGTAACAAAATATGATATAGCATTGGGTGGTGTGACATACCAACCCAAAAAGTATGAATATAGTACAACTAGTACAAGAAACAACAGGCTGCCTCCCGGTAGCGCTAAGTTTAACGTCTTCAGCCAGACCGAATAGTTCTCACCCTAAAGATAAGATCTATGAAAGTGCTGGGTGGAAGAAAAATCGGTTGATGACAATCACTCCCAAATAATACTGAAGCGTTAGTCAAGTTGGAAAAGGCTAAAAATGTTCAATGCACTTGTATGGCTAAGTGCATCATGCGATGCAAAGCATCGGTGGACCATGGGTGGGTGGGTATTAAGGTAAGGGTGAGGGTGAATAGGCACCGGTCACGGGCCTTATTGAGTGAAAAGGTGAGGCAACAAGGGCCCTATAAGCATGGTACTCTAATTGGTGAGGAAGGAGAAATGGTGTGGAAATAGTGATGGAGTGGGGCTCATAGAAATAACACAATCGTTCTATGTATGGGCGATGATAATGGTCGTGCAGTAACAAACCAGGGAGATGTCGAGGGGAAAAATCAACACCAAAAGAGAGTGGTGCGCATATGGTAACACGACTGGTGTCACGGTGGAGAGTAGCCCCATAAATACTCTTGTGGGTGTGGGATGGATTTAGGTGAGGATCTAAAATTATGGTTGGGAACATGAAATGTGTAAAATCAAGATCCAAACCAGGTAGTGGGGTGGAAGGGACAATGGGTGGGGTAAAGGGTGGGATAAAGGGTGGAGGAAGATGATCCAACTCAAGCGTGGGCGACACACACTCATTGGGAGGAGTAAAGGAATACTCACAAGGGAGTTTGTTTTCCAAGGATGGAGTGGTCAACTTCTTCATAAGAGTATAATAGGTGAATGTGGTGGGTGGGTGAGACGAGGAACCAAGATCAGAGATAGAGGAAACACTAGAAATATCGCTCTCAAAGGGATCCATGCATGGTGGGACATCATCCATATCCATATATATTGGAACTATCTCGGATTCTATCTTAGAAAAATGGTGAGCACTCATAGCCGGAGCTAACCTATGATAAACTGGTTCCTCGGGAACACAAGCAGTGGGCTCAATAGGTGTAGACTCGGGCATTATTTGGATTTATCGAGAAATTGAATAGGAACATCAATGGCATGTTCATTTTGACAAAGCGGGATTCAATCACTATCACTATCTTCAGATAAGTCAACACAAATATCAACTTGAGGCCCGTACCATGGGATGGTCTCAACGTCTAGATTCTCGGGAGGATAAGGTTGGTCACACTCAAAACAGTGGCACAAGACGAAGCATCATCACTCCACGTGGGGGAAACAATAGGTTGACTTGGGGTGAAGTCGGACTCTCACTCACACTCAAATTTATTAAATCTTTGTTCAAGCCATTGGAGGGCTTCATTTTGAATTTGAGTGGCTTGCTCTTGCTCGACGATGAATTGTTTCAAGAGTGCCTCGAGAGCAGATGTGGATGATAGTGGTGCAGTGTTGGTGGGTGGTGGCGGTTGTGGATATGGACACAACTCACTATTAACATGACTATACGTAGAATACTCAAAGGAAGTGTGGGGAATAGGGTCAAGTGCATCATACACGAAAGGATCGCCTTCGTGATGGACAATCAATGGGTGCATAGTGAGGGGACTGATCGAGAATGGGTGAACAAGGTTTCTATGACAACTGTTGGAACGTGTGAGGATCCGCAACATCGGGTTGTGATTTGTATTGAGTGGAAGGGTGATCAGGCCTCCACGAATAACTTAGGTACTCACACTACTCGGGATTAGGTATATCATGACAACGGGTCGAGGGGGGTTCCGAAACAGTGTCATATGGATACACATGTTCCACAGTGGATTCAGATGGATATGGAATGTAAGGGCACTCATGGGACAAGTGATCGGCATAATTACAATGGGTGCACAATAAAGTATGAGACACGTCGATACTTGACACAAAGTGTGATGGAATAGGAGGTGTGTGCATAGATGGTGAAATAATATCAAAGGTATGCATGAGAGAGATGTAACCACTAAGTATATCATAAAGAGACGGCTCGGGATCACTCTCACACGTCTCGAGTGACAATGTAAAATGACCAAAGTAGTCCCATAAGGCACGTTCTTCGACCACAAGGAGAAAAATATTTTTTGGATTTTTTAATTTTTTTACAAAAGGAAGGAAAATATTTTTGGATTTTTCTAAAATGAAAGAAATAAAATATTTTTCAATTTTTTTACATAACTGAAGAAAAATAGACTTTTTGGATTTTTTATAACAATGAAAGAAAAAAAATATTTTTGTAGTTTTTATAAAAATAATAGAAGAAAATATTTTTGGATATTTAGGAAGAAAAGATGTGGGAAAATGTATGCTCTTGATTTTGGACGAACCAACTAAAATCGACTACCGAAAAATGAATTGGACATATGCAAGTCAAGGAGAATTCCTAACTAGCACGTAGCGAATTTTTATCTTTAAATTTAGTGAAAGGGTAGCCAAATTTTGATTAAGTCCACGGGCGATAAAAATCACGGAATTATCTAAGTTATCGCCTTTGTAAAAAAATTCTCCTAATGGTCTACCTAGGTGATTGATTTTAAATTTAGTGATGGCTAGGGTAACACATAATTGGTAAGCGACTGAGTCGGATGATTAAATCCCTTCTCGTGAGTGACCGGGTGTAGGTCTCAGTCAATTAATTCATCACACCAATCAAAAACAAATGCGAGAATAAAATCAACTAAGAGCACACAGAGCACACAAAAGAATTTACTCGCTAACAGGAGAGGTGTGAGGTTTTATAAATGTAACTCCCACGATTTTTAGGCCGTGGGGTGCCGAAAAATTTGAGCCGACCGGGGGGAGATCATGCCAATCTCAGTCAGTCCCGGGAGTCCTACCGACCCAAGGCAGAAAGGCTTCTAAATCCTTGTCTTTGGACGCCCTCTCTCTACCTTGTTAGGTTTCCCAATCAACCTTATCTTCGATTATTATAATTTTAAAAAATGAAAAATAAAATAAAGGTGTTTCTATGCCACTCAATACAAGCAAGGATAAAATAAACCTAATACAATCCTTCTAAAATAAATAAAAATGGTACTAAAATGCAACAAAATATAGGAAATAAATGAACTATAAAATTGAATCCGCTCCGAGTGCTTCACACTCCCAAGAATGGCAACGACGCCATTTGATAACTTCGACTTTTGTGTATATTTTGTTGTTAAAAGCCAAGTTAATTAAAACCTTTATCACCTACACAAAAATATAATAAACTAGAATAGAGGTAAGTAAGGATGTCAATTTATAGTGGGCAATGGAGCAAGGGTAATTTTGGAAATAGGCTAGGGGTGTGCATGTAGGAGAGGTGTGTCATGGATGGTGTGCAGTAATGAGAGTGTGAGGGAATGAAAATTAAATTTGGTTATGGGGTATTTTGGGCATTGGGGTAAAATGAGTTATTTGGGGGCAATTTGGGAAAAAAGGGTAAAAGGGGTTTATTAGGCACATGTGGGAGATATGTTTTTCTTGGTTTTATTTTGGTTTGGATTTGAATTTTTGCAACTAAGATCGTGTTGTCTTGGAACAATGAATTGGGTCTTTGGTTAGAAAGTGGGTATAGTTGGAAAATGGTATAAGGCAGCTTCGGTATTGCCGGCGGGTTGCGAACGGATTCAGTTGAAGGTAAAAGCGTTGTCGGGTTGGATTGTGGGAGGTAAACCTGGGTTAGGTTTTTGCTGGCCGATGTGGATCTCGGAAGTGGGTTGGGTCCTCTCATCGTGGGTTACGAGTTTTGTGTTGTGAGTTAAATCGGCAGTGGTCAGGCCCGAAAGGGGGTTGCCGACGGCGGGGTTAAGGGTTTGCGGTTCGGATGGTTTATGATAACGGGTTTGGATAAAAATTAGGTATGGGGTGGGTTGCCACGGTTGTTTAGTGCTGGTTGGGGGATTATTTATATCGTTGTTTAGTTGCAATGGATGGGTGTGTGCATGTTTTTTTACCTATTTTGCACCATTAATATGTCATTTCTCTAAATCAATAATTATTTCAATTTTAAATTTCACTCTATTATGTGTTACTTTGTATGGATGTTTAATTACTTGGTTAATTACTTTTATGGTTATTGATGAAGAGGCGCACTTTGTTCGTTCCAACCACGTACAAAGTTTGATTATTGAAGCAAAAAAATGCTGCACAATTGTCAAGTTTAAGTTCCATTTGCCTAGACTTACTTACAACTTGTTGTTTGTCTTTTATTGGCTATGAAATTGACACATGTCTTAATGGTTCACAATTTTAATTAGAATAAAAGACAACTAAGAACATCACACCAGATGTGAGTTTATATATTAAATTTAAAAACATACTTTGATGTCTTTAAGTAAGTATGTGGTTGATGCGACTCATTTAGTTCGATAGTTTTCACATATAAAATTAATGCAATATTGTATAACATTTAAATACATTTGCATTGATGTTCAGTTTATTTTCATATGTTGATATCTTATGTTTTTGAATATTTAGGTTTATAATTAGAACTAACACAAAAGTTTCGGTTAGAGAGAAGACGACTCTGTTTAACTATGCAAGTCGTAAGCACGTGACATGGTTTTAAAAATTTAGTCGTGTCTTTAGGCATTAGGATTTTCTTGTATATTTATATCCAATAAGTATCCTTGTATTTTTCAATGTTCCTTTTTAGGAAATGATGGCCTCCCTGCCCATTCAGATCGTGACTAATACATATGGATAGAGCTGATATCCCATTGGTAAAATAAGGTGTAAAGCTCATTTGAAAATTCTTCAATTATCAATAGATTATTTTAGTAAATTTTTAGGCAAATGCCATCGTGGCTTGTGTATAATACAAATGAGAATCCTCAAGTTATCATGTAAAATATTTAATATGTTTAAAATAACACTTTTACTTTTTTCAGGTGTCAATTGTTGTCTCTATGTCACGTTATCAAGCCACGTATCTATACAAAGGCACTAGGGTTATTGCATCCTAGGGAAGGGATATGATATATTGGAAACCACATTTGCTTTCTCTTTATTGCTACTATGGAATAGTAGCTGGTGTCATAAGAGGATGCTCGAACTAGTGTGTGTCATCTTAGGATCCCTTTTCCTAGATCTACTTTTAACTTAATAAGTGATTTTGTTAAATGCCTACAAA
Source organism: Sambucus nigra (assembly GCA_949130495.1). Classification (NCBI taxonomy): domain Eukaryota; kingdom Viridiplantae; phylum Streptophyta; class Magnoliopsida; order Dipsacales; family Adoxaceae; genus Sambucus; species Sambucus nigra. The sequence continues at coordinate 402,150,968 of OX422220.1, forward strand.
ATTGGGATTCGACCTCTCCCTATAGATAAATTAACCATACATGGGTGTGTACTATTCCTATCGAGGATTTTAACTCTGGCCACCGAAGAAAAAAATGGACGGTCAATGAGCTATTGCTTTTGTAAAATATCTTCAAAAAAAGGGAAGTACAAGAATTTTTTTATAGGCATGCGAAAATGGTTTTACATGGTTAATAAGTATGGTAATTTACTTAACAATGTCCCCTTTGGAAGGTTCCAAACGTAACGTCAAGCTTTGAAATGGTATTCTCATCCTCCATATCAGTCGTACAATATTACCTTTTTAAGCGTTTTCGGTCCCCTATGGTGATTACCGACAATTGATATTAATGGATGATAATATCAAGATTGATTATGAAATCTACAATGAGAGTTTTGCAAAAATTCGTAGAAACCATCATTGTTAAAGTTATTTTCTAAGTTAATATAAATAGACATTAATTAGTATTGAAATTAACCTTACATATTTTTCACCTTACCATCTACTACAGTGTCTTATTGATGAGCAACAAAAAATGTGTGCTATGTGTGTACTTACGTCTCCAGTGCAAATCGATCGATCAAGTAATAAACCAGATAAGACGGGGTCAAATCCTTAGGGAATAGGTCGTTAACTACTAATGTAGGGTTGGCTTCATAATTCTAGGCTATTACTCAAAAAAAGAAAGAAAATGATGATAATTTTTTACTTTAAGAAATTTCAAATTACCTAGGAAATTAAGCTATGAAAGTACGAAATTAAACTACTTAAAGTAAAGATTGATTTTTTTTTGTTTTAAAACACTTTTGGAAAATGAGGTTGGGATCCAAACTCCAAACAGTAGAGTATCTCCGATAAATATAAAATTGTAGAAATTAATTAATTAATTAAAAGAAAAGTACAAATCGATTCGACGCACAAAATATGTTTGGGCACTAACTCATGCAATAATTGGTACACAAATTAATTAGCGCGAATGATATATTTACGACACATATAATCCATCCTCAAACACACTCGATGCTTTTAACAAGCTGAGTTAAGGGGTCTACACTAATAGTCCCGATCAATAGATAAAACTAAAAAAACTACTTATTTAATTATGTTGAATTTTACGTTAGAAGTCTAAAACTCTAGGTTCGGTTCATGTTTTCCAACCCACAAATAACTTAGGCAGATATGGAATTAAATTCTATACTAATCATATTTATCATTAAAGCATTAATAATTAAATAATAAGAAATAATGGAGAATATTATACCAATTATGAAGAAATAAAGTAGCAAGAATAAAACTCCACACCAAAAAAGGATTTTTGAAAAAATGCTTGAACTTCAATTACTTTGATGTGCAAATATGAATTCTCTGTTGTCCAATGAATAATGCTTAATTCCTTACCTAACAAAGTGTATACTATGAACATTATAACTCATAAAGGACTTATACAAGTGCCATAGATGGCCAAAGTGGTAAACATTGACCCTAACAACTCTTGCTACAACTTAGGAAACGATAAAAAAAATCCCACAGAAAATCGAACTATGGGACGAAAGCGACCCATGGAACCCCTCAAGGCCAAGCGGACTAGTTTGCTCCAGAAATTGAATCGATTCGGTCTTTGGGTATTGCACTTTAACTTGCTTCTTCCTCCGTGGACTTTTCTTCAACTTCAAATTGTCGTAACTTCCTCACTATAACTCAAATCGAGGTTTTGTTTCTTCATATGTACTCATGAACTCGAGATGTTCATTTTTCTTATTGGCTCTTTCTATAGGTTCTTGCGATAAATTTACCATTTTGTCCTTGACTTCCCTTTATCGTATAGTTTTCATTGTTTTGGCCATTCTCTTCCGCCCAATTGCTTGATTTACCTATAAATGCATGAGAAATATACGAAATACAAAATACTTTCCAAAAAGGTTAGTTGACGTTTGGGGATCATTTCCCTAGTCTCTAAAAAAATAATAAATAAATATGATATAAATTCGGGTTAAATGTGATTTTTGGGGCCGTAAAATACTGAAATCAGATTGATAATTTTGGAATATTTATGTAAAATCAAATCCCTTAACATAGAACGTTGCTACTCCAGAGCAATGTATAATTATCCAAAATTGGTTCTATAAATAACACTTATCAATTATGGGATATAATATCTTTTTAACGGGCACGCGATTGCATTTAGCATATGTACAAAGTCGTTAAACCCCTAAATTGACCTAGTAGGACGAGTGGTTTCTCGCAACCACAAAATTCATTTTTTACCACATGGTACGACTTGAAGGAAAATCAAAATAATTAAAAATTGTGTAATTTAAATATCATAATAATTATCACAAAAAATATGTCATAAATATCAATTCCTAGCATGTGTGTGCGTTTGAAGCCAAAAATTGACTGTAAACTTCCATCAATTGATCATTATGTTAGTTTCTAAAAATTAGCCTTGATTCAATTTCTCATGGGATGCACTCACAAACGAATCACTAGGATAGTGGATTTTTCTCTCTGTGTGCACGGAATTAAGAGTAAATATAATGGATAAGAGTTCACGCACACAAATCGATAGACGGAAATTTTATAGTGAAATGATCTGATGAACGGATTATGATTATTGAAAAATGGGAAAATGTCTTTCTTTTTTCATACCATTTTGTTCTCTTTATTATATTTTTGTGTTTTTAGCTCCACACACGGTGATCGACTTCATTATTCGGATTCGGTTAGGACTTTTTTAGGTCAAGTTATTTTCGGTAACAATGTAAGTTTTTCGGAATTTTTCAGAGTTGAAAAATTTCTTGTGAAGGTCCGTTGGTACTTTTTCGGGCTTTTGCTCATTTATCTCCTTTTTTAATTTCATTTTCTTTTTCTTTTAACCTTTTTTTTATTCATTTCAGCATTTTTTTATTTTTTTGACTTAATCTATACCGAAAGGAAATTATAAAAAAATCAATTTTCATAATTCCGAGATAAATTTATTTTTTCGGGTTAACAAATGAAAGGGATATGATTTTTGGCTCAAGTTGGCTTCCAAAATTTGGATAATTTTCTGGAATTTTTATGGATAAAGTTATTTGGTGAAAAACAATGGCCTAACATTATGCGTCCGTATTACTGATCAAATTATCATATGAGTCTCGAGATTAATTTTTATTTTTACTTTCGAGACATTTTTAGGCGCGTTTTCAAAACAAAATTTCCACTTGTTTCCTGTAAGCAATCAAAATAATGATTTAGAGATCTATGACGAATTTATTTAAAATACTCAAAAATGAAGAATGGCAAAAAAATTCCACATTTATTCGTATAAGTCGTCAATTTTAATTCAATTTCCATTTTATATCAATTTCGGCTTTATGCATGGATGTTTTACAAATTGAGAGTTGAAACAAAAATTTAATGGTATTTTTATGGATTTTAAATACCAATTTTTACTTACTTTGAAAAAATATTTTTGTCTTTTTGAAAATTTTCCATTTTCTAAAAATTTGCAATATTTAGGGGCATTTTAAAGCCATGAAGTTTCTAAAAGATGCACTTGCACTCCCCCCCCCCCCCCCCCCCCCCCCCCCCGCAAAAAAAAAAAAAAAAAAAACAAGTTAGAACTTGCATTGTCCTCAATGTAAAGGACAAAAATATAATTAAGAAAGGAAGTGGGTTTGAAGTATAAAATGAACAATATTTAAAATGCAAGAATGATACTCTATAACACAAACTCATATTTTTATTTAAAATGAGAAACGATAGTAGACAGTTTCTTGAATGATATAACAATTACAAATAAAATAAAATATATAATAAGATGCATGCCCAAAAGATGATCAACAAGAGGGACCGAGAGCATTTGGATCCTGGACATAGGGATCCATATAGTATGCAGGCAAGTTGGCCCCCGAGCCTAAGCTAAGACATTAGAGATCATCTTAGAGTCGCATCATCATGTAGGTATCACCACGGTAATCGGCTCTAAATTCATCCCTATCTTGGTGGTATTCTGGGAGAAAACCGTTAAGACAACACTAAATTTTATGCATACAACTATTTATTATCGTCGTTTCATATGCACGCTCATCAAAGTCTTCCTCAAAATTCGGTTCTGCCTGATCATAGTCCTCTTTCTCCTCGTGATTGAAATCCCCTGCTACATCTTCCTCATCTTCTTCGGTGTCTCCCTCTTCTTCTCCCCCCCTATCTCAATGTCTTTGAAGATTGGTTCGAGATGAGGGCTTGGGTTGCGAATTCATTCATGCTTTGATCCCCCGCTTCTAGGCATTGAGATCTGATAAAGTGGACATATAGAACAGAAGTTGTGATAAAGAGGATATATAGAAGAGAAGTTGTGGCAGTGGGACAATAAGCCACACTTGTGATTTCGTTAAAGTATACATGTGTTAGGCTTATTTTGGACGTCGTGTCGAACAAAAAATAGAGAAAGATATCATGAAGCAAGAATATTGAGGAATCATTCTTCATCGGTAGGATGGTTCCACATGCGATGAGGTTAGCCAACCGGATACGAGACAAGAGTCACTCGGATGGGAAACTTCCACTACTCCAAGGAGTGTCCAGAGCCTAATGGCTAGAAAGCTCGATGCGGGTGATACCGTTTCAGTGGTAGGGGTAATTGTAGTTCTTGAATTATTTGACCCCCTCTGCTTACATCTTTCGTTTGATAATTTTTTTCAAGAAAGTAATCACCACCCCATTTATGTATGCCTCGTAATTTTCGTCGGAGGTGCGAAAGAGAGTCCCATAAAATAATTTGGATATATGCTCATATATGGGACCTTCGTCATCGGCTTACATATTTTTCCACCTAAACCTTGATAATAGTGAAACAACATTCTCGAGGATGTCATCTCAACCAATTCGGCTTTCGATGAATAAGGTGCGACATGTGCAAAAATAGGCGTTACATCAATTCCTTTCTTGTGGAGAACAAAACGTTTCCTTCTCGTTGCCTTCGAGCATTTTAGTGGACTTATATTTCTTCAGGTAGTGTTTGGGATCCATGTAATAATAGGATGGCACTTAGGAATAATTAGTGAGAATTCTAGGAAAGGAAAGAATATGGAGGTGTGAGGATAAATGGTGGAGGGGGTATTTATAGGTAGAAAAAGGTGGGGAAATGAAAGGTTGGTTTTGGGGCGAGATGAATGGTATTGGAAAATGAAAGGGTTTAAAGGTAGAGGGAGTGTTTTTTGTTTGTAAAATCATGGGTAGAGGAAAAGGGAAGAGTTTCCGGTGGAGTGAATGTGAAAGGTTGGGAGGAAAAGAAGAAAATAAAGTGGGAAAATTTGGGTTTTTGCTTCAAAAAAGCGAATCGGTTCGCGTGAGGAACTAAACTGTTTTGCTCAAAAACCGAATCGGTTCGAAATTCAGCACTGACTTTTTTTAACCCCTTACCACGAGGGTTCAATTTTTTAGCGAAGCCCTTGCTGAGAGTTTGATTTTTTGAACAAAATGTTTTCACATTTTCACATTTTCCTCATAATTTTCACACTCCCTTGGGCACAAAGGTGGGTTTCCTAAAAGCCTCTAAGGATTTGACCTAAATTCACCATTTTCGATTAAATATCATCAAAGTTACCATGGACTCATTGGGAACTCTTGAAACGGGCATTGAAAATAAAAAAACTCCACTCTTGCTATAATGCAGATGATCGATTCCTAAACACACGACGCACTCACACGACTCCGTTATACAACTAATACCCACCCTATACACAACGGTGGTACGACGACCTCTCTCTAAAACCTAATCATCCCTATACACGGGGTCCGACAATAAAATTTTCTTCACTTCCCCGATACACTCCTCTAGATATGGCTTTAAGCGCTGTCCATTCATTTTGAATGTGCTCCCATTTTTCGGATCTTCCACCTCTATTGCACCATGTGGGAACACTTCCCTCACAACAAAGAGTCTGGACTATCTTAACCATAACATTTTGTGAAACAAGTGTAAATGCGATTTGTAAAGGAGCACTTTTTGTCTCGAATGAAACTCTTTTCAATTTATGTTCCAATTATGGGCAAGTTTCATTCGTTCTTTTGTAATTCGGGTGCTCTCATACGTATCATTGAGTATGTTTTCCAACTCATTTAATTGGATCTTTTGCATTTCACCGGCTTTATCCAAGTTGAAGTTAAACCTCTTGATTGCCCCAAAATCCTTGTGTTCTAAATCTATGAGGAGGTATCAAGGCTTTTCGTACACAAAGAAAAATGGGTACATCCCAAGGGGGTTCTTGTAAGAGGTTCGATAAGCCTATATCACATCGAGTAATCAGATGTACCAATCCTAGTGACTGGGATCAATGATATTTTCAAGAATGCTTATACTCGCTCGATTAGCTAGCTTAGCTTGTGCATTTGTTTGCTTGTGGAAAGTTCTCCTAACCTTGTGGATAACTCCATACTTCCTCATTGACTTCTCGAATGTCTTATTGCAAAAGTGTGATCTGTTGTCACTAATGACAGCTTTAGGAGCACCGAAATGAGAAAGTATATCTTCATGGATGAACTTTACAACCACCTTATTGTCATTCGTGCAGCTGTAATAAGGATGTAAAGAAATCCAAAATGGGGAAGAAAGGGTCCCACGAAGTTGATGCCCCAACAGTTGAACATCTCAGTAGAAAGGATAGGGGTCAATGACATCATATCACATCTAGTAATAGCTTCCATGTTTTGCTATCTCTCGCATGATCATCAAAATACGTTCACATCCCGAAAGATAATGGGCTAATAGAGATCGCATTGGAGAATCTTTGCGGCTATCTTCTTCGTGGAAAAAGTGGCCTCCACATGCTTTCGAGTGATAAAACTGGATGACACTTTGGATCTCATCATCCGATACACGCTTCTAGATTATTTGGTCTGCGCGATACTTAAATAGAATGGATCGTCATAAAATAACATGCACAACCCATTGAAAAACTTCATATTCTTTTACGAAATCCAATAAGAGGGAACAACCCCCATCACTAGATAGTTCACGATGTACGTAAACCAAGGTAGAGAGGAAGTAGAAAAAAGTTGCTTATCCTGAAAATACTCATCTATAGGTATGTGATCTTGAGGTATGTCATACGAGAGCTTAAACAAGTGGTCAGCTATGAAGTTTTCTAATTATTTCTTACTTTTGATGGAAAGGTCAAATTCTTGGAATAGCAAGGTCCACCTAATGAGGCGCGGTTTGCCGTCATTATTGGAAAGTAGGTATTTTAGTTTCACGTGGTCAGTAGATCATATAATGGGTGACCCGATAAGATATGAATTGAATTTATCAAGGGAAAACACTACCGTTAGAAACCCTTTCTCTGTTGTGGAGTAGTTCAATTGGGGTACGATTAAAGTCCGGATAACATAGTATATGACATGTGCCTTATTATCTCTCCTTTGCCCTAAAATCGCCCCAATCTCATAGTCACTCGCATCACACATTAGCTCGATTGAGAGAGTCAAATCTGAAGGTTACATTATGGCAGCGGAGACGAGCATTCTCTTGCATTTATCAAAGGCCTCTTGCCATACTTCACTCCACTCAAATGGGGAATCCTTAATGAGTATGTTACTTAAGGGTCTAGTCTTGGATCTAAAATCCTCAATAAATCTACGATAGAATCCCACGTGACCCATAAATGAGCGAACGTCTTTTAATAACTTGGGTTGGGGAAGTTAAAAATGATGTCAATTTTTCCCATATCCACTTCTATCCCCTGGGATGATAGTATGTGGCCTAGAATTACTCCTTCGGTAACTTGAAATGGAATTTCTACAAATTCAGTACTAGGTTTTTTTCCACATTCCGGGAAAGTACTTTCTCAAGGATTGCAAGACATTGGTCAAAAGAGGGGCTGAAAATGATAGAGTTGTCCATAAACACCCCAAGTCGTCTCTCAATGAAGTTACTAAAAAGACCTAACATGCAACTTTAAAAGGTCATTAGTGCATTGTAAAATCTAAATGGCATCCTTTTGCAGGAAAAAGTGTTAAAAGGACATGCGAAGGTAGTCTTCTCTTGATCAAGCACGTCCACTTCTATTTGGTTATAATAGGAATAACCATCTAAAAAATAGTAAAATGGATTTCCCAAAACTCACTCGATCATTTCATCGATAAAATACAAAGGGAAGTGGTCTTTCTTAGTGTCGGCATTAAGTTTCCAATAATTAATGCAAATTCGTCACCCGATAACCGTAAGTTTTGAAATAAGTTCTCCTTTTGTGTTCTCAACCGCGGTGATTCCCGACTTCTTAGGAACGACTTTGATTGGACTAACCCGTTTACTATCCGAGATGGTATAGATGATGCCCGCATCCAAAAACTTTACAATTTCCGTTCTCACCACATCTTTCATTATCGAGTTCAATCTTCTTTGCATTTCCCTAGAGGGCTTCACGTTCTCTAGGTGGATTTTACGGGTACAAATAAAGGGATTTATTCCTTTAAAATTCACAATAGATCAACAAAAATCACCATTGGACTTCCTTAAAATCTCCATAAGCTTCCCTCTTTGCTCTTTATCTAGGCTAGAGTAGACAGCAATAGGATATGTCTCATCCTCCCCCAAATAAGAATATTTGACGTTGGAATGTAGCCTTTTTAATTTGCGTTAAGGAAATTTAATATCAAGGGAACCTTATATGATTCCCTCAGTGCTAATTCCTTGAATCGCAAGACCTAACTCACATCTCTCACATCGTCCTCAATCTTTCACTCACCTAGCATCTCCCTCATCCTACTCACCTCATGATCAAAATCGAAACACACACTCTCTCTCTCACTAGTCGTCACTAAACTTTCCTCAAGTGGATCCCTCAAATTATAACACTCAAAATGTTCGTGTCTACCTCTTCAATAAGATTCGTGTCATGTAAATCTCCCCCTTCACCTACTTGCTTGGTGATGCTAAAGATATTCATTTCAAGTGTTATTTTCACAAAGGTAAGTTGCGTTTTCCTATTACTCATATTAATAAACGCGTTAGTCGTAACTAGGAATGGGCGACCAAGACTTACAGGAACATGATGGCTTAATGGGGAGGAGGGATCAGTATCCCAAATAATTATTTCGACATTTATTCACTAGTTACATGAATTTCATATGCACGTGCGTTAATTGAAATAACTACAATACTTGATTTTGAAATATATTAAATGGATGTCAAAATGGATTTACTAATGGTGAATTTGATGAAAAATTTATATAAAAAATTGAAATATTTTATTGATCTTGCAATGGGGAAGAAAGTGACTAAGCTTATAAAATCACTCTATGGTTTGAGCAAGCAGCAAAAAAGTAGCATGAATTTTTTTCAATGTGATGAAGTCAAACGGTTTTAAGATAAATTAGTGCAACAAATGTGTTTCTCTCAAAAGCGCTCAAAACGGATATGACATTGTCTGCTTGTATATAGACAAAATGTTAATGGTAGAAACAATGATGTTACTAATCCTACAAAAACATACGCTAAAGAATATAGTTGAAGTTAGAGATTTAGGCATGGAGGATGTCATTAGAATCAGCATTACTAGAATTTCCAATAGGGTCATTTTGTCACAATATTGATATTTGAAGTTAAATATTTAAGCATGAAGGATGTCTCATTTTTTCTCAAGATTACTAAAACTATTAAAATTAGTAGAAATATGTTGAGAAATTCATGATATATATCACGAATACGACATGAGTCCAATGAAAGAACCTATCAATAAAACTCTAATGAATCAATTTAGAATATTCTAATGTCTTAGGAAGTTTAATATATTTATCAATTTAAACATGGCCTCAGATAGCATGCTCGATGAGTAATCTATGTTAATATAAGAGTAATCCTAGATAAGATCATTAAAAATCCATCATACGAGTACTGAGATATCTAGGGTGGTCTTTAAGGATGAACTGCACAATGTAAGATAACCAATTGTTAAAATATACATAAATAAAATTGGATATCTAACTCCAATAACTCAAAAGTCACAAGTGGATATATTTATACCCTTTGAGGTGCAACATGAATATCAAGATCAACTATGGAATCTGAATTTATTGCTTTAGTTAAAGCCGAAGAAGAATCAAAATGGCTAAAAAATTCTTAAAGGATATTTTAACCTAGCCATAACTGGTTCCACTAATATAAAACCCATTATGATAGCCAATCAGTGCTTAGAATGACATAAAATAGTAACAATAATAGTAGGCCACAACATATACCTCATTGACATGATACCATTAAATAATTGGTTGCAAGTGGCATTTCTCAAATGTCTATGTAAATGCAATGAAAAATATTAAGGATACACTAAAAAGGGTATTCCTATAAACCAAGTGAGGAGTTCATCAAGGGGAAGGGACTTAAAGCGATAAAAATCTAAAAGAGTTGATACATTGAAACCAAATTAAATGACCGGAGATTCCAAGAATTAGGTTTATCGAGACAGTCACAATAAGGAGAACCAAGAATATTCGAAAAGGGTTGTATGAATTTTGTTGTTATAGTTTTCACAAGAAGATTGCTCAATTTAATACATCGCATCCACTAAACGGCTAGTAAATGAGATAGTATATCGCTAGGAAAGATTCAAGGTCAAAAGCTATATTTTGGAATGTTGTTTTCCCAAATGGTTTGGGATAGTTATCATCTTATGAAATTATGATGCATAGAAGCTAAAGCGATTTTTTCTAGATGCATTACTTATCGACAAATGTATGGCTACTCCCAAAAAAAATATTTCATTTTACAATCTGAAATTTTTCTCACTTTTTCCTTGAACAAAATCTAAATTTTTTTTCCCCAACCTAACTTTTTCCCAATTAATGAATTCAAAGAAATAATTAGGTTTAACTATGTACCTTTATCTAAATAGTAATTAGGATAGGGGAAAGTTTAGTATAATTAAATTTAATTAGGAAAAGGTATTCATGGTTATGTCATTTTATCCATACAACACCATTTGTGTTTGTGAATGGATATAAATTAATATATGTAATTAATATTTTTGGAGTTTAGGTTCAATGTCGTTGTGATAAATGATTAGTGACGTTTTAGTAGAAACCTTTTGTTCTTGACTAATGTAGAAACCTTTTGTTCTTGACTAATGTAGTTTTCTAGTTCTAAACAGTTCAAGTCTCTGATTTTGGTGTTATTGATGATTGACTATGTCATGTAGTGTATTTTTAACAAGTTGTAATCTATTTATAAATTGATGACTCAGGTTAGCAGCCAATGGTAAAGCTCTAAATGTTTTTAGCATAGTACCGTATACCAGTATGTTTAATTGTAAATAATGTTCTTTGAGTTGGTTAATAAAGAAAAAACTAACATACTTAATTACTCAAAACAATTGGTTTTTTACAACGACCTTTGGTGTTATTATCACGTTATATAATATTTTTGGGGTTTGTTGTGGAATTGAAATTCGCAAACCAAAATTCAAAAATTCAAAAAATCGTCCTTTGTACTCAACTCAATGGATATCGAGTCCGTACTCTATCTCCCCCTCTCTCCAATATGATGTGGGTGACAATTCATATTCACCATTTGTCAGTGAATTGTGTTAGTTTTCATATCAAGTCAGATTCTCTGTTTGATAAAAAAAATCGAAAACCGCAATTTATATGTTTCCTCACATGTGCATATTTGACTTATGGTAAACAAATTATTTTATGTTTTGTGATTTGCATAAGATTTAGAATAACTCCTTTTTTTGTTTCTTTGTTGAATGATAATTATTTATCCTTTACATCGAATTTTAAATTCTGTTTTGGAAATATTTTTTTAGCATTTGGGTATGCACACTCTTTGTGTTCATTTACAAAATATGTTCTTCAACTTTTTGCTACATTTCCTTACTCATGTCCAATCCTTATTTTATACGGATTGTTTTTTCTATATTTGTTTTTTACATGAATTTTGTTATCAACTTTGATTGTAAAAGGATGCATATTTTCTTTGGTCATCAAATCAGTTATACTAAGCAAATATTTTATAATATTAATATTTTTTATGACACGGTGCGTGAACGAAATTCTCATCAATGTACAACTAATGCTAAATACAAGATGAAACTAATTATCATTGGAAAATATTATAAGGATCTTAAAAATGCAGTATATCATCCATATATTAGGCGACACTGTTCCGTCATCAACTCTCAACAACTAAACATTCTAAATAAAAAAGCATACGAGGATATATAATTAATCGTGAATTGTATATTAACTTTGATAACAATAAGTAAAGTGACAAGTCTCGAGTAAAAAACATAAAAAAATATATATATATCTAGCATTGTAAGAGTTCATCATAACTGAAATATTCATCAGGGTGGTATTGGCCATTCGCCAGCTCTTCAGTAGGCGATGTCAAATTGTGGATGTCGTAGTCTTCCACGCTTATTGGTGTTGTTAGGAGTGGCTGGGTTTCCACAATGTTTATTTGTTCCTCTGCTGGTTGGTCATGTGGCTGCGGTGGTTGCTCCATTTCCCACTGGGTAATGTCGCTAATGAAGGCGCTCATCTGGGGTGGCTGTTTATTCAGTTGTGGCTGGGATGGCTGGATATAATCTTGAACGCTTATTGTTGTCGTTGGAAATGAGTAAGATGGCTAGATATAATCTTCAACGCTTATTGTTGCTGTTGGAAATGTGTGGGACGGCTGGATATAATCTTCAAGGGTTATTGTTGTTGTTGGAAATGGGTGGGAAGGCTGGGCATAATCTTCAATGCTGATTGGTGATGTTGGTAGTCGCTGAGCATAATCTTGCTCATCATTATTATCTGTTAGATGGTTGGGGGGCTGGGCATCCTCACCTGGATTAATCTTCCTTTTAATCCAGGAAAAAGCGTACTTATTGTTATTTGGTAAAACGAACTCAGTCATTATCCACTTTTTGTCGTGTTTAGAGGCGTTGTGATGATATCTGAGTTTTCGTTTCTCTCGCCCATTTTTGAACTTGTGGGTTTGTTTGCATTTCTAGGTGCCCTTGTGGGTTAGTGTTTCTACAGGTAACTATGACCGAAAGCTTATGAGAAGCACACTGCACCGAGTTCCCAGATGAGAGTGGAATATGTTTGTTCCAAATTATTTCGGACTTCTTATCGTGTGTTTGGGCCAAATCGAATCAAGAAATGCCAATTCAAAAAATTATATTGATTCTCGATCCGATTTTTTTAGAAAATTTAAAAAACATATGAATTCCGAATAATCGGAAAAAATCTAAAATTCACACAGCTTTGACTACCCCGAAACCCAATTTACGATGTTAAAAATATTATTCCGTTCATCTTTATTCCCCCAGAGCCTAGTATAACAAAATCAACCTGCAATATGAGATTAATCATAATTGTATTAATTTAATTTATGAGTCGTCATATACTCATTTTAAACTTCGATGAATAATTTAAACTAATTAAACACAATAAATTACCAGTTAATTCACCTGAGTAGATATTAATAGATGAATAAATAATCATTTGAATAATCATGTAATATATGAGGTATTATAGGAGGAGAGAAATGAAAGAATTATTTTGGAAAGTAGAACATTCAGCAATTATATTGACGTGATTGACTTTTCATTTCTTTTTAATTTCTTTTATGGTTCCATTCCATGAAAACCCTACCACTTTGTGAATTAATCATCTCAATAACTAAACCCACCTTGAAATTGAGCAATTCAAAGTCTGCAACTAATTTATCTCAGGTCTCTAAAGTTTATCTATATTAGTGCTTCTTCCAAATTGGGCAATGTGCAAGTGACTAATGGGCACATGCTTATGGTCGGTCGTGGTCCACATTATATAAAATCATTAAATACCCCATGGAACTTGCATTATGTAAGATAAATTGGATTTTCACCTAATTAATTAATTTGATGGAAAAGCAAGAAAGGGTTTGAGAGTGTCTTCGTGGGTTGATTAGTGGAGTGATTGGTGATTCGCCATTATTTATAGGCACTGTAGGAGTTAACTAAGGCCCGTTACTTATGATAAAAGAGTTAGTGTTTCTACATGTAACTATGACCGGAAGCTTATGAGAAGCTCATTGCACCGAGTTCCCAGATGAGAGTGGAGTATGTTTGTTCCAAATTAGTTCGGACTTCCTATCGTGTGTTTGGGCCAAATCGAATCACGAAATGCCAATTCAAAAAATTATATTTATTATATTGATTCTCGATTCGATTTTCTTAGAAAATTTAAAAAACATATGAATTCCGAATAATAGGAAAAAATCTAAAATTCACACAACTTTGACTACCCCGAAACCCAATTTACGATGTTAAAAATATTATTCCGTTCATCTTTATTCCCCCAGAGTCCAATATAACAAGTATAACAAAATCAATCTGCAATATGAGATTAATCAAAATTGTATTAATTTAATTTATGAGTCGTCATATACTCATTTTAAACATCGATGGATAATTTAAACTAATTAAACACAATAAATTACCAGTTAATTCACCCAAGTAGATATTAATAGATGAATAAATAATCATGTGATATATGAGGTATTACATGAGGAGAGAAATGAAAGAATTCTTTTGGAAAGTGGAACATTCACCAATTATATACTCGTTAATTGGATGTTGAATTTGAATGACCTTGGGTTATTCGAATTATTTGAACAGAATACTAAGTTCACTTTGCACAGTTTGGGCTTTGGCCCAAAAGTTAATTTCAAAACATTTTAATTGTTTAAACCACAACTGGAAACCATCATTTTAATTAAAACTAAAACATCAAAATTCATCTTTGAAAATTTCAACAATTTAATTAAATTTTAAATGTCAGTTTGTATCTAGAGCATCAATTATAATCAATTAAATTTGATCTTTTTCTTGTATTTTATTGCAAACAGACATGTCTTTTTAAAAAATGGGGTTTCGTTCATAAAAATAATAATATTTCCCTTTGTTTACGTGAATTCTCTAAGTAGTTCCTTTAGTACTTCTTCCATAAGGTCATAGCGAGTGTCAGCATTGGTGGTTCGCGGGTCAAATATATTGCAGTGCTTCTTCTGCTTGTTGTAAATTGTTTCACACTAGGACGTAGATGCACATACTACACTATCCTAAAAATTATGTCAAGGGGATTATTATATTAATGAGAGAGAATCAAAATTTCAACATGATTTTCTTCTACAAACGTGAGTGATTATTATATTCACAAATTATAAGTGTTTTAATTTACATATGTTTTCTTCTCTTGTTTGTAGCTGATTTAGTACAATTATACTATTGGAATGAAAATTTTAAGATATAATTTTGATTTTACAATTATTTCATATTTCTCATGTGAATTTTTATTGTTTTACTAAATGATTACAGAATCCCTAAATTATCCTTTTCTTATATTATGTGCTTTTAACATCCAAAAATTACATAATTTTTATATGTTTTCCTTATATCCTTAAAATCCAAAATATTAGTTTATACATTTTCATAAATAAAAAAGATACATAATTTATTTTTATTATTTAAAATTTTGAAAAGATTACATTAAAAGTTCATACGAATTTATGGATTTTTTTTATAGTTTTCCCATTAATTTAGTATGATAACAAAAAATTGTTTTGGGTTCTATATATTCTGACTTTAATATAATAATGACAACTTGATCATTTGAAATAATGTGACCTCTCCTACTATCACAAAGTTACTTATAACCATTCTATTTCATGAAATCGATGGTGAGAAACCCAAAATCAGTTAGCGAACTTGATTTCATGAGATAAAAATAGAAAACATTTTTTTATATCAATTTTCATTCTTTGGAGGATTTCACACGAAGATTCTCCTCTAGTTCAAAATAAAAAATATAAAATACAACTTCAGCCTCCATAAAAGGATGTACGCAATTTGTCTTTTTATGAATAAACTATATCCTTAATGGATTGATGAAAATTCAATTTATGAACTAATTTAGTCTGGGACATTCAAGTTATAGTATCGTCAAATTGATACGGATAAAGGTAATTTTGATTATTGGTCCTTGATTAATATCATTAGTTTTTGTACTCGATTGATTTGTAGTGGTGATAGGAGGTTGATGGTGACCCAATTGAAAACTCAAATTATCAACTGGTTGTTGTAGTATAGTTTTAAGATTAATTTGTGAAAATATTTGTATACTTGTTTGTGTGAGTTTTCGTTAGAATTATTGATATATTTGTTTGTGTTAATTAATTCATGTCTTAATTTTATTTACAATTCAATTTTGATTTTATTTTGTGATATGGACCCGAATTAATTCAAACATGCATCACCATTGAAAAAATCGCTAATGTTATTCAAGCATCTCATGGAAAACTATAAAGCATGGAAACGGATAGGGGTGTCGTGTTCGACTCGTCACGGACACGACATATTTAAAAAATAAGTACACGACACATCAAAGACACGATGACATCTACTACGAATTTAAAAAAAAATTGTGAAACTAATATATTAAAATTAACATGGTTCAGTATTTCACCATTTAATAATGACACTTAAATTGTAAGTCAGAGATATACATTTCCTAGTGTTCTTTAATAACTATATTATATTAACTTATCTTCTTATTATTCATACCCCTTAAAGATTTAATTTTACAAGATGAGACTAGAATTTCTTAGTGTTCTTTAATTTTGGCACCTCGTCATGTCCACGAAATTTCTCGCCATGTTCGTGAAGTGCCGACCTTTTTTAATGCCAAACAAGTCAGATAAGTCACGCGGAGTGTCGTACAAGTGTCGGAGTGTCCGACACAGGTACGTCACCTTCGAAGAAGTGTCCGTACTTCTTAGTTGGGAAATGTCAATTTTCTCATTAGACTTGAT
Organism: Sambucus nigra; assembly: GCA_949130495.1. Taxonomy (NCBI): domain Eukaryota; kingdom Viridiplantae; phylum Streptophyta; class Magnoliopsida; order Dipsacales; family Adoxaceae; genus Sambucus; species Sambucus nigra. The sequence continues at coordinate 402,167,799 of OX422220.1, forward strand.
TTTTTAAATTTACAGGTTTACGTTCATTTTGAGTGGCGAAATACATAAACGAATTGGTGTGGAAAGGGTCATCAATAACTCCAATGGTATAAAAGTAACTTGAGGGAAGGATCGTGTCCTCACCGAGATCTTAGTTGCTGAAGTTTACTAGTATACGCTTGCTATAGGGTTGAAAATGAGATTTAGGTGTCAGAAACACAAAATATGAACTTGGTGGCTTAATAAGAGACACGAACACCCTAAGCGGTATTAACGTATCCTATGGGAAGAGACAGTTTCATTATTGGACCTATGGTTTTAGAAATTATCTCACTTATGTATGTTGTTTTGCATGTTAAAAATGGATATTTGGAGGCAAAAACTCAAAACATTAATAGAGTGTCCTTAAAAGAGGAATGGACACCCAAGATGCACAAAAGGAACATGTGGAAAGTTTCCTTTTCCTAATCGAACTCCATTTGCCAAAATTGACTAGTATACGCTCGTTTTGTGGTATAAAATGGACTTTAGGGAGCGAAAACTCAAAACATCAATCAAGTGGCCACTGAGAGAGGCACAAACACCCTAAGAGGTACAAAATTAACCTGTGGAAAGTTTTTATGTTCTCATCGGACTCTCAATTTTAGAAAATTACTAGTAGATGATTGTTTTGATGTTATAAGTCAGTTTTTGGAGTGAAAAGTGAAAACAACAGTGAAGTGGCTCGGATTGAGGCACGGATAGCCCCAGAGGTATAAAAGTCACTTGAGGGAAGTGATCTTGTCTTCACATGACTCTCGATTTTAGAAATTGACTAGTGGGAAGGATTCGGGAAAGTCTAGTACTGTTCTAGACTCTGTTCAAGTCTACTTTGGTTTGACTCATTTTGGAAATGTTCTCTTCATTATTAACTTCTTCAAACACGAGGAGGTCTTCATAGTCTACCTAGACAGTGGCGGGCGAGTCATTGTTCCCTGCATATGATTCGTACCTGGTGATTGGTTTGAACGAAAACTTGGTGACCATATCCGCTACCATTTTCTTCTCTCTTCCCGATGTCAGGTTCTGAATTAAGTATTTTAGGACTAAGGATGGAACTATCAGTTCAATGCACGATATAAACTTGAATCATTTTTCTCTTATAGGTATTATCCGTACGGGTAATTTTGTACTCTCACCTAGATTTATATACAATTTTTAAAAACATGACGCATGTTCATAACTATCAAGATGACTGTTCATAGATAGCTATCACTAAAGACTAGGAGTTCTATGAAATTTGAGAAGTTTGCTGAAGTGAGTTCACCCTTTATAGTTGCACATATTATGGCTTTTGTTTCAAAGAAAGTGAGTTTAGTTTTGTTTTACGCATTTTGCAATTGCAATCCCCATATCATATATTATGATGTAGTTGATCTAAGAAAAGTTAGATCTCGGTCGTTATCATTTGGTAGTTTAACTGGGTTGCTCGGTGCAATATCATTTTTATTTAAAATTCAAATAACCATGACCATTAATTAAGATCCTGTAACACCCCGCCTAATAAGATACCGGGCGATCACTCCAATATTAAATTAAAACAGGAGTCTCATATAGATCATTCTTAGCATCACTGTCGAAAATCCATTTAATTACTAATAACCTATTAGGCCGGTGTCAAAATTTTAACTTTACTACTCTTTTTAACAACAATAATTAAAACATCCACACAGTTTATGCGTAAATGAATAAAAGTAACCGAACACTCGGTCAAAATATACAACCATATCGAATGATGTACTGAAAGAATAAATAAATACAATTGGACCATTGGCCCGAATGTTTATACAATACCTCCTATCTAGATTACAAGAATGGAAGCGTCCACTGAAAATCCTGCACGCATCCACAGCTGCTGCAGCTGACGTCTGACTCGAAAGAATTTCCATCCAGGCGTCCCTTTGTCTGGACACCTATATATATATATAATATATAGAAAGAAAGGAGAGTAGATAAACGGGTCAGAGTCCAAGTTTTGAAAATATTTTGCAAGTGAATAAATGCCTTATTATTTTGAAAAATAGTTTTATCTCATATTTAAATTTGGTATCGCACTCCCATGAGATACCCCTCACCTCTCCACTAACAGTGCACTCCTAACGCATCCCTCTAAACATCCTAGTCAAGCTACCTGGCTAAACTAGTCTATCACCCAACCACTATCTACCCTAGATAGTCCAATAAATGTACTAAGGGCTAAACTTCACCCTAGTCTCAACGCTATGCCATGTTCGTGCGTGGGGTGTCTCGCAAAGCGAAATCCAAACAAGGAACCCCGCCGATACACTACTATGTGGCAAGGTCGATCGTCGAGATCCGCCAGTCCCTCAGTACATAATATATATATAAATATATATATATCAACAAACGCTCACATGGCCTATAGGACTATATCCACCCTGTGTTAATTTGTCAGGGGGCTTCACCATACGCACGCAACTTCCCTTATGATAGCGATTTAGAGAGGTGTGTAATCAATATTTTATTAATTATGAAAAACATTTCTCTTTCCATTTTGAAAATATTCATATTTTATTTTCAAAATCATTTACAACATATCATATATACTTTAATCACATAGTATATACATATACAATATATTCATCCTCGAATGTACATAAATTTCCATATTTGCCAACTATATATAGCGATGACCATTAATCCCAAAGATTCCCTCGAGGAATCATAACCATGCTTTCATATAAGCATGATACTAAACCCAAAGTATTTCCTAACTTTGTTCAATACTAATTACCTCAATCATCTCTTAAAGGTGTATTTATCCTCAAAACCCTTATTTAGGAATCCCCATAAAAATCCCAAATGGTAATTCAACTCCCCGTACTCTTAAAGGGAGAAAACTAGAAATTCTGACCTAAGCGAATCGATTCGCCCCTTTAGCGAATCGATTCGGGTGGGCAAATCGATTCGGTTCCCAATCTGAATCGATTCGGAAAGTATTCTGCAAATAGGTCTGTAAATGGCGAATCGATTCGGTCTGTACCCGAATCGATTTGGCCCATTGCAGAAACCCAATTTCCTTTAGGCGAATCGATTCGGGCTGTACCCGAATCAATTCAGTTAGTTCGAGGGGTACAGTTTAGGCGATTTTTCAATCTCCAAAATACCCAAAATTCAATTCAATATCCATTTAAATCCTAACTTGGTTTTATTACTACAAACCCAAAGTTTTTATATCTCCTCAAATTCTTTAGAGGTCCTAAAAATTCTTTTGAGACCCCTAATATCTATCTCCAATAAGTTCTAACTAATGATTTCAATCTCGGACAGCTTTCCGTAGAAAAATCACTATAAATCCAAAAAAAATTATAAAAATACGCGGTTGGCCCCCAGCCGACCGTGTCGAAAAGATCTAAAATTTTTATTTTTGGACCAAGAGCCGAACCGATTCGTATCAGGCCGAATCGATTCGGTTAACACGCAGGCCACTATTCATCATCTTCAAAAATTTTCCAAACCTCCATTATTCTCCATTTTTGTTGTTTCTAAGATCATCCAACAACTCAATAAACATCTAATCTATGTTTTACAACTAACACATCAATTTATTTGGGGTATTAAACTATTTCTCTTAGATTTAAACCCTAAAACCATAAAAGCCCCAACTTATTATTTTAACCCATTTCAATCCAATTCTTCACTCCATTTACATGGATTTAACACTAGAAATCATTAAGAGTTTACATTACATCAATATGTAAACTCATATCTAAGTTTTCCCAATTTTATTTTAAGGGTTCTAACCCGAAATCATATTTTTACCAACTGTGATATGAGATTAATGCACAAAAGTATATAAAGCAAGTAAACACTTGCCTCGTGGATATAATCCGATGACCTCGAGTCGAATCCGGCGGAGTTTGACCCAAATCTTCCTTTTTATCCTCCTTTCTTCCTCCTTTCTCTCTTCTCTCTCTTTTCTTTCTTTCTTTCCTCTCTTCTCTCCCTCTCTTCCTCCTTTTATAAGGAGAAAAGGGTTTTAACCCCTTAAAACCCAAAAACGACTCGTTTACCCAATTACGAGTTACTTTTACCTCTAATATTACCCGAAACTCAATTTCGACAATCGAACACTCTTTTTCGACTATCTCGGACATTCCGAGACTCATGGTGCAGTCAAAATTTCCATCTGAGGTACTTGACCGCAAATCACTATTCTAACCCATAAAAGTAAATGCGGGTTTTCCAATTTAAAATCTGACCTTTTTGTCAATTTTCTCCAGGGCGACATAAAATTAAATTACTTCGACCTATATAGTCCCAAAAGAAATTACGATACCCATCGAAAATCATTAAATCCTCGAAAATCCCAAAAATCACTATTTCGGGAAATTCCTCAATTATCGAATTTATATTTAATTACGGAATTTAATTGCTTCCAAAAAGGCGGGTTGCTACAGATCCAAGCTTATTTAAAACCAAAGATTGGCGCTTCAATTTTTATGAATTTTATAATGATAATAATGATAATGGTTATGTTATATGGATAGGTACACTATGCCCTAGTGTATCTTTTAGCTTCTTTTAGATCCAGATTAAAAAAAGACGCGTGCAGATTGCGCCATAGGTAAAGAGAACTTGCAGCCATGGGTATATTGGAGATAAAAAACACTGAAAATTATATCTTGACCTCCTCAATTTTAAAAATTAGAAAATTATTTCTTTTTCATGTAGCCCCTCGGAAGCATGGGACGACACATGGATGTCTTGCAGGCATGCAATATTCTAGAGTCACGATGCATGTACATGTCTCAAGACTAAACATACCACAAATAATTTATGGCGTGCACTATACCTAGTATATATATATAGTAGATTTTACTTGCTATTTTTTGAACAATTCACATACTGAGGCCACAAGGACAATAATGGGCTTCATCTAACTTTTATATTTATTTTAGAAGTTGAACTAGTTTATACAAATTGGGATAATTCGTCTACAGATAGTCCTCTAGCTTCCCCTATAATAGACGATTAAAAAATATAATTTTGTTGTTGTATTCTAATGGTGATTGGAGTAGATAAATAATCTCCCTCTTGGTTCCTCAATTCAGTGTCCACAAATTCCCTCTTACTAGCTTGATGGTTTTAATTGATAAAATATAATGGTATATTCTACAGATTCTGATAGTTGTTACTCAACTAAATCATCTTAGAATATACTTATATAGTCGCATATGATATCTTAGATTAGTTCCATTGTTTGGCGTAGGTTCATTCCATAACTGTAGTTTTGTTAAAGAGCTACAAGGCATAAATGATAGCCAAAGGGCATAATTTTGGAAAAATTAAATGTCTAATTTAATGTACCATGGAGGTGCACCATGATAGGGATGGAAATTTTCCCCGAAAATTCGGGTCCCCGCGAATACTAGAAAAAAATCCCCGAAAAATAGCCTAGAATTCGGGGATCGGGGAGTTAAAAAAATCCTCGAAATTTTTTTGGGTCGATTTCGGGTATAGGCTCAGGTCTCCATGGGGTTACCCGATTTATATATATATATATATATATATATATATATATATATATATATATATATATATATATATATATATATATATATATGTATATTATAATAAATATATAAGATTTAACTTGTTTAAAACAACCCTAGTTCACTCTTTTCATTTCATCTCCACACCGACGTCGTCCCTTATCTCATCTCCCACGACCTCCTCCCTGCCTCATCTCCCACACCTCCCATGCCTCCCACGCAGGCGTGCGACCATTTTGTAAGCTCTCTCTCTCCTGTGCGACCACTATGTAAGCTCCCAGGTTGTAATCGCCTGTGCGACCACTGTGTAATCTCTCTCTCTCCTCTATTTTCTACTGTTGTTTGTGTAAGATTTGTTGAGACCACTGTGCGTTCATAGAAAATTTTTAAGATTTGTTAAGAGAATATTTAAAATCATTGATTGGAGAAAAATTTGATGACATGCCCTTGTCTCCCAGCCTCGGGTGTAATAGTTTACATTTAACGATTGCCTCATCTCAATTAATGGGTCATCCATTGAATTTTCTTTTCTTAGTAGTGTTATCGACTAAGATTTGTGTTTAATATTTGTGCTATTGAATAACCTACAGATTTGTTTAAGATTTGTTTAATGTAATATTTGTTATATTTGTTGTTATAAACTGGTATGTTATGTTGATTCTTTATATTAAAAACAATGCAATTTTTTTATATTAATAAAAAAGAAACGGGTTCCTCGCGGGGAACCCGATACCCGTTTTAAATGGGGACGGGGATCCCCCAACCCGTTATAATGGGGAACAGGGTGGGGACATGGAATGGTTTTTCTAATAGGGACGAGAATGTGGAGTTAAAACCCGACCCCGAACCAACCTATTGCCATCCTTACACCGTGAGTCTCAATGATACACCAATATATCTAGAACTAAAGGGAGAATAAATTTTGTTTCTCATTTTATAATTTTCTCCCCATGTGCCTTTAATAATGCTTCCTTGATTCACTTTTTAAAATAAATAAGTAAATAATGTTGCGTTTGTTCACCTAATGACTATTATTACAAGTGGCATCCTTCAAAAATGTCCCGAGAGAATGTATTTTGATTAGCCAAGTTGTACTGTTCATTTTTTTTTTGGCAAATCTAACTGTTAACGCAATAATTCTCCATCTACGATGACCAATCAGAAAACGACACATGTCATCCTACGTGGCAATATTCGACACCCGAGGAGAGTTGGTCGACATCCGAGGAGAGTTGGTCGGCACCCGAGGAGTGTTAGTCGGCACCCGAGGAGAGTTGGTTGGCATACCAACCAGGAAGATGAAAGGATAACTACGCATTTAATGAGCATTAATGTACATTTATACTGTAGATGACAACACATAGCATACCAAGCAATTCAACAATTAGATTCGTTGAATGTAGACATAATGTATAAATTTCTACATACAATGAATCTCTTTATCTCCCATCACTATAAATATATGTATTCCCTTAGACAAAGGAGGAAAACCAAGAACCGAGAGAGACCATACACAAGACACACACCCTCTCTCTCTCTACACCATATTGTGCTATTGTAAACCCCTCGGAATAAAATAACAGTGGACGTAGGCTTTATTCATAGCCGAACCACTTTAAAAACCTTTGTCTGTTATGTGTTTGATGGGAATGTTTATCTTCATCTTCATCATTTATCTGCTGTTGACGCCACTAAAATGGCAGTGGCCATTTTCTGTCTTCAACAGATTGGCGCCGTCTGTGGGAACGGGTTACAACCATTGTTCTCCATCAAAAGCTAAGTTTTTATTTTCACTACGTATAATCAATTATACATGCATCTTTTTATTCAATCATGATTTTTATGTTTATATACGTAAATTAATTGTCCAATTTTTATCTGCAAAATGTTGCATATCGTGATTTTTAAATCATAACTGCTAGATTAAGTCTTATTTAGATATCTGAAAAATAGTAGATTTCATAAATCATAAATTTTTGCTTGATTCCCAAGTTTTAATTTTATATCATTGAATAAATATTTTAAATGATTAAATATACAAATATATACGATGATGATAAGATTTGATAATTTTCTTTGTTGATTTTGAAATAATTTGGGAAAGATCTTTGATGACTATTCAAATTCCCAATATATTTTTGTTGAAATCATGATTCTCATATGTTTATGTCCATAAACTTAGAGATCAAATCAATTATATATTGTGCATACATTTTTTAATTCAATCATGATTTTATATTCACAAATTGTTGAATCTAATTTTACAAATCAGCACAAATGTACATTTCATAATCACAATGTTTGAGAAATTTGTTTACATATTATATTATTTATTCTTTAAGGAGGTAAAATAATTTCTCTATATTCATAAATCTCTTTTATATGAGTATATACAAATTTGATTCATTTGGAAATCTTTTAATTTAGTCATAATTTTTATATGCACTGACTGTGTGATCGATTTCAATTTGGGGATCTGGTGAATTTTATAATCATAAATATTATACAAATCCTTGCATCTATGGATCCACTTGAAGATTTTCTGAACAAATATGTTAGGATAGTGATAAGCATTAAGAACGATTATGTATTTTCCATTCTGATATTAACATGAATTGAATCTGACCCATTTTCTCTCTCTTTAAGAAAACTATGTTCTCTGCATAAATAATCATATTATGTAATTGTGTTGATACGATCAATTTTATCCATATATGAATAATCAATTATATGTTGTACATACATACATACATACATCTTTTGATTCAGTCATGCTTTTTATGATTATAAACATAAATTAGTTGTCCAATTTTTCATTTATCAAATCTGCAAAATATTGCAAATCAAAATTTTATTAAATTCGTGGATCGGTTTTTATTTCAAATATGAATAAATGAAAATTTCATAATCACAAGTCCATTAAAGATTTTTATGGAGACACGTTTATGTACATCATATTTTTATGAGAACACGAGATATTTTGATTGTTATCTCTCATATTATTATCTGGAAATTTAAATTGTCCAATATTGAAGCCGATGAACACTATATATTGGTCGGCTAAATAATTATTCTAATCGTAATTTTTATATGATTCAGCCTCAATAGGTGCTCAGGAAAAATTATCTACCCGGTACAATTCTTGGATGCTCATCAACAGCACATAAAGACCTTAAAAGGTCAATACCGAACAAAAACAACGCAGCTAGACTGCACAAAACACAGCAGCAAGACTGCAAACAACAATTCAATTGACACCATTAGATTCATTTCATACTTGCCCCAATACTGGGCATAGAGCTTCATACTTGACTTAATCGAGTTAAGATAAGAGATACATGTAGGCCTTTCTAATTAAGAAATCAAACATCTAATCCTAAAACACTCGTACTGAGCTAAAGAACACATGTAGAAATTCCCAAGTTGGAATTCAAACAGATTCTTCAAAAGCCGACAAGAGTCATATGATGGAAGAAATGTTGAAATTCATAATTGAAATGTCAACATATATTCTTCTTAAACACTTGAACTGAGTTAAATAATATAAGCCAGAAAATGCAAACATGCAAAGATCTCAGGGAGTCATTTCATGGAATATTTCCTCGGCCTTATTTTTCCAGCAAGACTAACATATTTCAAGGGCAATAAAGTACTCAAAGTTCATATTCCACACTTGGGGGGTTTCTATTACAAATTCAGTTGTCATTCGGTGGCACATTATCATAACATCATGCAGTCGAGTATCAAATTCAACTCCACAAACTTACACAGAGGCATATTGAAGTTCAGGAGTCAAATTCAGCATCTACAGCATTGAGATCTTTACTACTACTGTCCTGACCAATAATGAAGAAGAAGAAGTATGAAAATGTTTCCAAGTCCACCATTAGCTTGACACTAATAAGATTTAAGAGTTGGGTTCAAAAGCTAGTATGTTACTCGACAAATTATTTAGAGGAGCATAATCAGAAAAATTAAGCACGTAAAGTTAGCATTCAGTTGATCGACACAGGAGGCAGTTGGTCAGCTGGAAAACTAATCAACATACTTGAAGATAATGATAAGCTACAAGCTGCATACTATGGCATGGCTGCATCCAAATTCCCAGGGGTGATACATAGCACACGTTCACTTGATGAACGGAGTTCCTCTAAAGAAAGATTAGCAACCATCGATCAACTTTCATCATATGTCATCCAGGAGATAATGCACTTTATGCTTAACAAATCAAGAAGGTAGATCAAGATTTTCACGAGCACCGAGCAACACTGCATAATAAATCCTCCATCCTTTCAAGTAAACCATCAAGCATGGAGCATTGGGGGCTTCTCTTAACGCAAAAATTCTCCATCTACGATGACCAATCAGAAAAGGACACATGTCATCCTACGTGGCAATATTCGACACCCGAGGAGAGTTGGTCGACATTCGAGGAGAGTTGGCTGGAACCCGAGGTGTGTTAGTCGGCACCCGAGGAGAGTTGGTCGGCATACCAACTGGGAAGATCAAAGGATAACTACGCATTTAATGAGAATTAATGTACATTTATACTATAGATGACAACACATAGCATACCAAGCAATTCAACAATTAGATTCGTTGAATGTAGACATAATGTATAAATGTCTATGTACAATGAATCTCTTTATCTCCCATCACTATAAATATATGTATTCCCATAGCCAAAGGAGGAAAACCAAGAACCGAGAGAGACCATACACAAGACACACACCCTCTCTCTCTACACCATATTTTGCTATTGTAAACCCCTGGGAATAAAATAACAGTGGACGTAGGCTTTATTCATAGTCGAACCACTTTAAAAACCTTTGTCTGGTATGTGTTTGATGGGAATGTTTATCTTCATATTCAATCTCATCTTCATCATTTATCTAGCGTCAACACTAACAATTCTGACCATTAGAGAACTATTTTCAAATTTTGTACCTTCAACATGAACAATGGATGCGTTATCGAGTATTGAACAATAAACTATTTGTTATCGAAGTGGAATATTGAAAAATAAGCCTCCATGTAGACTTTCCTTTACAGATTTCTCTTACAGTCACATTGTTCATCATTTTACCTGAAATTATCTATCTTTATCACAATTAAAATTGATTATTTTAAATATAGGAATTGGAATTTAGTATTATGAGATATAATCTCGGAAAGGGAATTGTTTCCTCATGTGCAGGTGATATCCATTTGTATCCCATTCCTATTAAAACATAAGGGGATAAGAAGCTTGAGCTACTACTATGCGAATCTTGAACTACAAGAATTCATTCTCTAGTCCTTATGATCATTTATCTTCCTAGTTATGGAGATTTTGAAATCCCACAAATTTTGTACATATTATCATATAAGTAATTTATGTCATTAGTACAAAATTGCGTTTAATTGAACAACCCAAGTCTTTATAATTGATTTGAATTTTTACAGTTGAGCAACGGAGGTTCTATTATGGATGTGATGCAGTTTCTTATTGATGCTACAGGACTTGTTTCTTCACGTCCTATGATTTATTACTACGTACAAAGGATGGTTCGGTTCATCATCTGGAAGACTACGAAGAAATCTCTAATGTTCTCAATATTACTATTAGTGACTGCTCCTTAGAGATGGTTGCTGGTATGTTGACATCTCTATATGCCCGCTTTTGTAATTGATGCGCATAACTGAAAATAAAAAAATTCTCACTTTTTTTTCGCTTATTGCATTAGAAAAGCCGTTCATTTATTACCTTATGCATGCAAAAATGGATTTTAGGAAAGAAAAGGGATTGCCCTTGGTTTGAGGGCCCTAAGTTAGCTTTAAAATGGGGTCATTATACTTGTTGACAAATCATTTTTGTTTGATTCATAAATATGCCCAATAAGCGCACAAATAATTAATAAGAATTACAGTTGCAAATGATGTTGAACAACCCAATGTTACAGTGATCTATAAATATGATATTTTCGTGAGGTAATGATTGTGGATCCAACTTAAAAATAACCGTTGCAGTTTTATATGATGATACATCTAACAGGGCTCATGTCCACTGCGGTAGAGAACTACTTTCGCTTTCTACACTGTACTCCTCATTATCTACGTCACTTGCATTACAACACAAGGCAAAGAGAACCACATCTGCAAATTCAGGAGGTTTGATATATTTATATCGTAGCATGTTTTTTTATGGTTTTATTTCCCTTATTTAGAGCATCTTCAACAGGGCATCCAAAATAGGTTTTTGCATGTTTGTTTAAATTGCTCCACCAGAGCTTCCATAATAGGTTAATGGCATTTGGGTGGTTAAAAATGTGGCCATTTTTTCCAAGAATAAGGCTGCCAAGGCACGGCCAAATAAGTACAACATTTGGACGCGGCAATTGTAAAGTTACTTATTTGAATCTCTTCCCCAGTTTGCTAGATTTGGAAGAAAAATTTATGATTATGCTAAAATAGAAGTGAATATTTTTTCTGATGTGGTAAGGCATTTTCCCCATTTTTGTTGGAGATCCTTTTAGGGCTCGTCTAATTGCGAAGATGGAAACAATGTTTTACTTGGAACATATTTTTTAATTTAAACTTCGTCATGGATAATAATAATACTTCAAGTTAAAATATTAGTATGGAAAGTGACCAAGATGCCATATTTCCATTAAAAATGTGTGTTATTAAATGCACACATAATTGTTGTTGTTCCACTGAAAATCTTTTTACTTCCCCTGCCAATGTCGCTGCCCCTGCCTTTCGAATACACTAAACTCCCTTCCACCCCACCCAGATTCACCGTTTGTTGGCGTTTCCACACGACCTGCTATAGCGCATAAAAAACCCATGCCATCGAAAATACTATTGAATAGCCATTTGAGAATGCTATTGACATCCCCTAAGGAGTGTTCCTTCAAATGTGTTGGACATCTCTCCCCACTGTGTATGATAGGACAACTCCCATTTAAATTATTTACACTACTACCAACTCACCTCATATATTTTTTACACATTTTCTACACATTTTCTTCTCTAATTTGGGATGGAAGTATATGAATGTATACTTATATTTGAGATGGGTAACTATGTTGTTTCTCTTGTTGGTCAATTGATGTAGTTTTAATACGTAATTTAAGAAGAGCGTTTCACTGATTAATTTCGCCAATTACTTTGTTTCCCAATTAATATATCTCTTGTTGATCTGCTTTGCAATCAGTTTGATCACGTAAGAAGATCCCTTAGCTATATTAACTCCTTTAGCAGCCTCGCTAGGAGTAGGGAAGACTATTGGTATTGAAACATCACCGCCTATGCATAATCAGTGACCGAAACTTGGGATAACTATTAACTTTTGACCAACTGAATTGTCAGATTATAACCTATTGATATGTTGGCTTATCTCCAATGAGGATAAACACCTTCTATGTTTAAGATGTGTCCAAAATATCTCTAGAAGATTATTATGCACTATTTCCTTTCTCTTGTAATAAAAATAAAATCAATCTTCAGATCAAAGCATGTTTTAAAAGAGTTTCCATGTCTACGTGAATGTTTTGACAATGGTGTACACAAAAATAATTACCTTTCTTGATATCCAAAAACATATATTAATAATATTCCTTTCAAACACAATCAATGCGATGTTTTTTTATAAGTAAATGATTCAACAAAAACTACCCGCCTATGGGGGCGAAATCTTGTATACAAGAAGTATACAAAGCAAAGAAGCGAATGGTTGAACCCAAAAACAATCAACACAAGCCCCTAGAATTGCCCCAAAAACTAACAAAAAAAGACAAAGATGAATCATATTAGTGTAATAGCGACCCAAAAAGTTCTAACGAATACGAATCGAACACTATAAATTGTTTGCATATAAGGATCTCAAATTTAATAAAAATGCCAGTTAAAATACAACACAGAAGGAATTGGGTTGATTGTCAAGAGATAACAAGAAAGGTTTAGACATTTTTATGGTCAATTTACGACAAATCCCTAACTAGAACGTAGAAAGAAAAAATAAATGCCAAGGGAACCTAGAATAGGGTCTTAATTATACATGATACAACTCCACATCCTCCCCTTTATTCTATAAAATTTTATTATATCCTTAACATTGAATGAGAGCAAAAGATGGTCAAAGCATGAATTATAATATTTTGACTATGGAATGATCCGCTACATCATTTTAATAAGAATAATAAATTGAGGAGTTTCTAACCACAACCGGATTCATAAATATACTATGAAATACAACTGGGTACGATACAAAATGAGAAAGCATTGTCTATAGTGAGTTAGTACTCTATACATATATACAAGGAAGAAGAAAATTAAGCTCCTAGTGTAGAATATTCAGTCTTTAAAATATTCCGTAACTACGTACTACTTTTGCTACCATCAGATAATTGGCTACCACGCCCAAAGTTGCATCGTCTCTCTCTCACGATTGCACACACATATTATCTAAGAACAGATGAAGGGGGTGACATTCTATATCCACTTGATTACATGTCCATAACTCGCGGTGTTGGTCCTTACCTCCGAATTATTTATCTCTGTCATAATTTTAGTCGAAATATTATCCATTTTAATGTAATTGTTTAAGCATTTTGTCTCTTTCACATATTCAGGGACATAACGTAAGGATATAATCCATCCTTGAATACACTATATTTATATTGTTTGTGACGAAAATACACTATATTGATTTAGTTTACACATTGAACTGTTTATGAGTGGGATATTAATTTTGACATAGTTGACCCTATATATTTTTTGTGCAGGTGACAATTTTTGTAAAACATTTGGAGGTCATACGCTTTAGTGTTGCGAAATTACTTTGATAAAAGCATTTCATGTTTTGGAGTATAAGAAATTAATGTATTTTTATTGTTAAGTCAAATATTTTAACATAGAGTTATAATTTTTATTTGGATGAATATTTGGTCATGGTTGTAAGAACTCTACCTATTGTTGAATGAAAATGATTCGTTGTGTCAGTTGAAAATCATCGGATGGATTACATTTTACGATCATTCCTTGTTTACGTTGTCTTAAATGCAATTAAATCCTGTATTAAAATATAGCGACGGATTTTGTTATTCACAAAATATTGATGCAAAAATTTCAAGGTCCCTTGACCTCTTTTTGGATGGTTAAAATTTTCCCAAAGATATATTAAAGACGGCTATGTTGTCGTCTCAAAAAGGTCTTCTAAAATAGTAACCTTTTAAGACAGATTAATTCTCGTCTAAAAAGCACGTTTTTGTGATAGCTCTCGTGCCGTCTCAAATGGGTCATATGAAATGAAGACCTTTTGAGACAGATATGTTCATGTCTCAAAAAACTCTTTTGAGATAGCTATGGAGCACAAAAAGAATTTTTAACCCCCATAAAAATGACACCCCCTAGCCATCCCAAATAGCGTCCCAAAAAGTATGTTAGCCCACCATCTAAAAATTTAATTTTTTTGTTGTGCTTCCACATTTTCAATTAATTCACCCCTTGACTAAAACTGCATTATATTCGTGGAAGCCCGCAGATGGCAAAAAATTAATTATCCTTCTCATCGTTATTTTCACACAAAGTCTTCTACGGGACGCTCGATTCCCGAAGGGACATGGTGAATATTCAATTGGGATCCTTTTATTTTTAGAGGACTAGACTCTATTTTTTCGTGGGATTTATTTTCCTTTCTATTATTTTCTCCATATTTCCTTACACTTGCATATATTTTTAACGATATGTTAGTCTTACTCTCATGTTCCCATGCTACACATATATGCCATACTCGTGTCACTTTATCCATTATTATTCCCTTCTCCATGATGCTTATCTTATAACCACATGTGTATAAAATATTTTCTATCACATTATTCAAGCCTTCTTCCTTTGTATATATTTCATACTTCTCCTTCACTTGTATATATCCTCAATATGCCATTCTACTTGTTCACATGATTCGCCCACTTTAGTCACTTGGAGATTCACATGTTTCTTCTCACTTGTATATTTTCACGTTCTTATTTATATGCTTTACGTCACTTGTCTTTATCCCATGTCACTTGCGCACAATTTCACATTATTCTCATTTACACATACAAATTATTTTCACCTTAACACTTTATCCCATTTGTATAGACTTAGCTCCTTTTCATGTCACTCATATATATTCACATACTATACTTTATGCTTAGCAGTTGAAAATATTACTCATAGCATAAATAAAACTTTGCATAATAAAACTAATTAAGACACATGCATTTTTCACACTACATCACGTGAGTAATACATTTTGACCCAATTTTTTCCCTGTACGGGGATTCATTTAGTGAAGGTTGTTAGTTCTTTGAGGTGGGATTAACATAAGCAATATGACTCCCACCTTCTATTTGCCAAGTACATTTGACGTATATCAAAATATTCCCTTGTCTCGTATTTCTTGATCGAACTCACGCGGGAGATATATAGAAGGGAATGAATTCACATACATCGAGTATATCAAATTATCTCTCATACATACCATCATCATAAGGAATATTGTGAGAATATTAACGTACAATTGGGTATACCAACTGGCTTTTTTACATGTACAGGTGATTGATATCCCTTATAAGAAAGGGGTATATTATGGAAGTCATGCCAAATGTGAGAACCCTCACACTAACCTCCCATGAATAAACCTCATATAAGTGTATATACTAGGCAACTCGTACATATATTTCTAGTTTCAATGTGAAACTCTGTCGAAATTCAGAGTCGTCTTATCGCCTTAATTTTGTGCTATCACACACATTTTAAAATGAAACCATTCTCATAAGTCTTGTAACAAATCAAACCGTGTATTTCATCGCGTACCCCATTATTTTCCATACTATTGCATGCCCATCATTTCAGTTGCACCCTAAGTTGAACATAATACAAGTAAAACTTAAAAATAAACAACTACATTGATGGTTTCTCTTTCCTTTTTTTCATCAAAAAACTACCAAACCTATTACTTTTGACTGAAAATAAAAAAGATTTATTTCCTTCCCAGGTACTACTGCACTCCTTGTCTTGGCTCCTTGTTGGCATAGATCTACCATGAAGCCACCTCAACGTTATACACCCTCCTCATCCACTTTTTCATAAACTGAGCAGACTTATCAGAGATTCCTTATTGAGAACATGGACCATACTTTCATTATTCAGCCAAACCTAATGATAGCATTGGAACAATTGGCATTTAGTCCAAAAATACATCGTATGAAGATTAGTTTATCACTAATTTGGTCGGATAACTATGAGGAGACTTAATAATAGTTTAATTAACATTAATATCATGAATGCAAATATATATATAACTATACCTTAAATCCTTATTGTTGTGCCACATATCGACGACATTTAATTAACTCGCATGTGTATATCTATATCTATACTAATAATATAAAACAGAAGACCAAATTCAATTATGGACCTCTTCCAATGTATCCATGTGGCATCTCATAACCATCCATATTCTCTCACATTATTTTTATTAGGAGGCAAACCAAACTCGTGATATCCATCATTTTCTTTTCTCAAACAGTTGGAATGCTAACGCATCACATGAAACTTCATTTAATTCCAATCTCATTTCCTATGCTATATATATGATATCCATCCATTTCTTTTCTCAAATGGTTGGACCGGTAATGCATCAAATGAACTTCCATTTAATTCCCATCTCATTTAATGTGCTATGTATATGTATGAATACACAACCTCAGTTTGTTTGCAGACCTATATTTGATTTTCGCTAAAAAAACCAATATCCTAAATTATGTCTTGAATTTCCCTATCTTCCATATATGAATCATGATGTTATAAATCTACTTTTGAAACACCGAAAGTTTTTCTTTCTGTACACATGTTATGTGCTGCGATAGTGACCAAAGAACTATGAGGCATTTCAATTCTACTTATAGGTGTGAAGTTTAAGGTCATTAATAGATGGATTCATGTTCGAGAAAGTTATGAGAAAAGGTTTCATGTCTCATAAATTTATATATTGTTGTTCAGATCACCATATCTTGGTGACTCAATTTTTTTCCATATTCATTTTCAATTTTCATCAATAAATTAACCCCATGTCTCTAACTTTCGTCCATACGCTTTTGGTTTTTTTCAATGATTATTTTCAATCTTTGGATACGAGGAAGAAACATATAAAACCCATATCATATATTCTTCCAAGAAAATTATTACATAATGCTAAATTGAAGTTACAACCATGAAAGGGTTATTGGGGCTGACACGTGTCATTTATGACTGATTTCGATTTATGGCACATACACAACTATTGTTCCATTGTCCTCTGATTATAACAAAATGTTTGAGTTCAAAAAATTTATTGTTAACAAAATTTTAATATTATTCAAACCCCTAAAACTCCTCACAAAATTATCTGCTAAAATGGTTACAAAAATTATCTAAAACTCCTCATAAAATTTGTTGGATTTTAAGTTTATTTAGTATTTGGTTAGTTGTGGATGATTGTTTGTGTTAAAATTTTATAAATTTGGAAAAAGAAAAAATCTTCTAAACTTAGGAGAACTCCTCCACTTTTTGTGTGTGTGTGTAAATTAGAAATATGAATATCAATTAAAACATGCAATTTTCGTAATACATAGGTGGTGGATTACAAAAATTGCATATTTATTTAAGGATTTAACTATTTGAACTGTGATTTAAGGACATTATAAATTACAAAATAAATGCTATTTGAACTACAATTGAAGGATAAGTCTCAAGTAAAAAACATAAAAAAATTATATATATCTGGCATTGTAAATGTTCATCATAACTGTAATATTCATGAGGGTGAAATTGGGTGTTCGTCATTTCTTCAGTTGGTGATTCCAAATTGGAGATTCCATAGTCTTCCACACTTATTGGTTGCTCTATTTCCCACTCGGTAAAGTCATTAATGAAAGAGTTCATATCCTGAGGTGGTTGATCATTCAGGTTCGGATGGGATGGTTGGATGTAATCTTCAATGTTTATTCTTATTGATGGAAATGGGTGAGATGGCTGGGTACAATCTTCAAAGCTTATTATTGTGGTTGGAAATGGGTGGAATGCAGGGATATAATCTTTAAGCTTATTATTGTTGTTAAAACTGGGTGGGATGGTTGGTCATAATCTTCATTGCTTATTGGTGATGTTGGAAATGGATGGGATGGCTGGATATAATCTTCAACCCTTATTGGAAGTGGCAGAGCATGGGCATCCTCATCTGGTTGAATCTTCCTTTCAATGTGGCAAACGGCATAGTTATTCTTATTTGGAAAAACCAACGCAGTCATTATCCACTTTTTGTCGTGTATCAAGGCGTTGTGATGATACCTGAGTTTTCATTTGTCTCGCCCATTTTTGAACTTATGGGTTTGTTGGCATTTCCAGCTACCCATATCCTTGTCGACTGTACATTTAATATTTTTTAATATTTTTCCCTTTATTCACGTAACGTGAGTGAATAAATACAGGGTGTTCACATTAGAGCACCCCTCAAATATTGCATAGAGTTCCTTCTCGTAGTAGAGGTTCCTCTCCCTCACAAGATGTTGGAGAACACAATCCGATAGTTGGCCACAAGTGATCTTTTAAGAGAGAATTTCGTATATTTATTCATCACTGGGGTGGAAGTGAAACCCCAGTGGAGGTTTGAAAGCCAAACCCATAGATGATGAAGAAGGGTGAAGGGTGTTCATGTTGTTGTTCATGAGTTTCAATAGGTGTAGGACAAAAAAAACACATAAATGAGAGACATCTTTGATTGTAATGAGATGCAAGAAAGGGCTTGAGAGTTGTGGGTTGATCAAGTGAAGTTATCGGTGATTCATGTGATGGTGTATATTTATAGGCAGTCAAGGAGTTAAGTGTTTCTCTAGGTTACTGAGGCCATTTCCAGTATAATTTCCACAGGGTTGTGGGATCCGATTATCGAGAGGGTTCAAAGGAGATTAGCAAGTTGGAATCATAGTTACCTTTCCAAAGAGAGGAGGTGGATGTTAATCGTAAGTGTTTTATCGAGTTTACCAACGTATTTCTTATCGGTCCTCCCTCTTCCTGCTTCTGTGGGCAACAGACTTGACAAGATGATGAGGAACTTCTTGTGGAGGGGGAATGATGATCGGTTCAAATACAAACTGGTGAGTTGGGATGTGATGTGCAGGTCGGTGAAGGAGGGTGGGACGGGGGTGAGAAGTTTAGCACACTTCAATCAGGCTTTACTGGGCAAGTGGTTGGGGAGGTTTAACAAGGAAGAGGGAAGACTGTGGAAGAAGGTGATGATGATTAGACACGGGGTTGAGAAGTTTGGGTGGAGCCATACTATGGGTAGTGGGGCTAATGGGGTTACTTGTGGCTGGGATGTTTTCACTAAGTCCACTTCCTTTCATCTCGAGAGAGGAAATTGTATGATTTTTTGGAAGGATAGTTGGGGTGAGGGAGGCTCTCTCGAGGATCTTTTCCCGGGGATGTATCGGATTACGAGACTTAGGGAGGGGATAGTGGAGGATCATATAAGGAGGTTAGGGGATCTTGTGGTTTGGGATGCTAATTTCTGAAGGGGACTTCGATATTGGGTGTTTGATGAGGCAAAATCATTCTTTGAGGGGTTGTCCTCGGTGCCTATTCAGTCCGGCGGGGATGATGAGTTGAGGTGGTCAAGCTCTCAGGATGGAATTTTCTCATTTAAGAAATATTATCATGTGATTAGGGTCAGTGAGAGAGTCTCCCTTCCATAAAAGGCTATTTGGAAGAATTCGACGCCCCCAAAGGTTAGTTTTTTTGTGTGGACTGCGGCCAGGCAAGCCATTTTGACTATTGAGGGGTTGCAGAATCATGGGAGGAGTTTAGCTAGTAGATGTTGGTGGTTCAAGAAGGATGTGGAGACAACCAATCACCGTCTTCTGAACTATCACATAACTCGGAGACTTTGGTAACTTATCCTTTATTTAGGCATGATCTCATGGGTTATTCCTCCGGAGGCAAGCGGGGTCTTGGAGGCTTAAGGGAGTCCTAGGGATTGGCTTGCTCCTAGGGGCGTTTGGAAGATGGCCCCACATTGTATTTTCTGGCGTATTTAGCAGGAAAGAAATTGTAGATGTTTTGAAGGGGTAGAGTTGGATCCTTCTCATTTGTGCTACTGATTCCCGAGCCTTCTTCTCTTGGCATCAGAAAAGGATCGGTACATCATTTTCTCTTTTCCTTCATTTTTTTAAGGATTTTTGAGTGGTAGGCTAATCTTTGTTTTGGTTCCGTCCTTTTGCTTTACTCATTTTATACTTCCTGTATACGAGTTTTTGCCCCTTTAGGCGGGTTCATTTCTATTGATCCATTGACTTATCAAAACAAACAGTTATATCTTATCTAGTTGGCACATCACCGATATTAGTGGAAGTATCTCTTTGTTTAACACCTCCAACAATAGAATTCTAATCATATTACATAGCATAATGGTGAAACTGTTAATGGATAAAATTCAAAAACATCTAAGAAGAAGAAAAAAAGTATATTTATAGGCACTGAAAAGGAGGTTTTGTTTCTATAGGTAACTAAGACAGAATGGTTATGAGAAGCAAGTTAAAAAAAGTGTAAAGTCTAATACTATTACTTACATATTACATTTTTTTTTTAAATTTGTCATTATATATTTATTAGTGTTAATTGATATGATATTTTAAACATAGCAATCATATTTAATTTTATATAGTATGACTGTTTTTGATAGATATTTAAGATGCATATCTAATAAGTGTAGTATTTATGACTGATTTGTTTCCTCAAAAAAGTTTGGATGCGCATGGTAAAGGAAAATTTGGGCCAACACCTTCCCCCATCTGAAATTGGAAACTTGTTTTTCCCCAAAGTAACATAACCCTCCCAAAATTGTAGACACACTGTTAACTCAAAATCATACAACACGGATCATTCCCATAAGCACACATAAAAAAAATTCTCACTGGTCGATACTTAAATGAAACCCTTGCTGGTTTTAAGATCATATTCCAACAACATTTTGTTTATTTTTTATGACTTACTTTATTTTTATCTTAGGCCTGACTATTGTCTTTGTTTGGAATAATATTAAAATTAGAGCTTTAAGACCATATTAGTCCGTAAACAAAATGATGGCCTTTAAATTTTACCGATCGGTTGGATTAACTTTTTTGAGACACTTTGAGTTAATTTAAGTATGTTGTTATTAGTTGATGTGAAGTTTCATATGAATGTGCTAGAATATTACAATGAATAATTTAGGTATGTTTATTTTGCCGAGACAGTTGCACTTAATTTTTAGGGGTTGGTTTGATTAATTCTTTTGTGATATATATGTTACACGCTCAAAATGGAACAATTTGAGATGTTTTCATTAATTGGTCATTTGTTGTGATATTTGTTTAGATTTTATTTTATTGTTTGGATACTCTTCATTTGTAATGGATGGAAAGTGAAATTATTTACTAAAAGCAAATGGGATTAGTTTAAATAAATTAAGTTCAATTATATTAGTGAATTCATTGACTTTGAGCATTCACACGTTAATTGAATAATGCAAATTGTTGTTTCAAATAGTTGTATTGAACTTCGTTTATTATGCTATCTTTCTTTGTTAGACATTATTGTAGGAAAATTCTATGCAATTGCATATTAAATGGTATTTTTAGTGATTTTGTTTTAAAACACCCGTCATCAATCAAATTCATTGAAATCATTTTATAGCACTAATAGTGTATCTCTTATGCGATTTTGATTGTTCTGGTCTCTCTCTCTCTCTCTCTCTCTCTCTCTCTCTCTCTCTCTCTATATATATATATATATATATATATCTATCTATCTATCTATCTATCTATCTCTCTCTCATTTTTACTTAGAGTGCTTATTTTCTTTCTCTCTTCCTCACTACCTAACTCTTAAGGACATCCTCCTACTTTGTCCAATAAAAAATATTTCCCTTCGGAATGTGCTATGACTTGCATTACCCTATGTATGTCCTTTTTATTTTCCATCCCTATCCTACATTCACACCCTACACATTTACAATATATTTTTTTTCCTGATTCCATTGATAAAGTCATCTTTTCCTTAAAGCTTCGATTTACATGGTGATCATAGTTGTTTATATACGTGTGGAAAAGCATAGGTGAATCTATTTTTGTCAAATTGGGATGGGTATTGCATTTTGAAAACTTATTATAATCAATTATGGAACATTTTATCATTTAAAACTCGTTTTATGGCATGATTACATTGTCTAAATGGTAAGATATTGGTCATTGTGTCAAAATAACAACATGAAAGATTTAAGGATAGTTTGATTAGTTTTTCATGTTTTGTTGATTTCTTCATTTCAAATCCCAAGTATATAATTCATGACCCTACAATATCAAAAATCAAAGGTTTTTCAGATTTCATCATTAGAAATCCCACATTTTTTAGATTTCATCCTTTGGGATATGGATTTTGTATTAGTTTGTAATTTTTTATTTTGTGTTAGTCTCATCTTAATTGTGGTGGCGTTGATGATGGCTAATGATATTGAAATGGTTTGATGGTGTTTTTCATTTGTCTCTATCAATATGAAATCTTAGATTATCTAAATGTTTTTTTATGTTATCCATATTTCGTCCATCCATAACTCCATTAGAACACTTATTTGAAATTCACTGAATATGTTTGTAAAGAAAGTGTGCAAGTTAATATTCCAAGACTCTAATATCATTAATTATCGACCACTCATTGTTCCATTCAACGCAAAACAGTTCAGATGTCACGAGTTGTCATATGTTTCATTTCTAACATGTTTCAGGAATTGAGTTTATCAGTTGTGCATATACCACTTTAAACTCTCAGACATTACCTTGGATATTCAATAGTGTGTACTTTGAATCTAGTATACAGTGTTGGTTATGTCCTAGCTAACATTGGACCTAAATTTATATTGATATTTTGCAATTTTTTCTTACATTTAGATAGATATTCAATAATTTTTTGAACTTCACACTAATGGTCTTCTTTATTTAATCTTAAGAATGAGATTATTATTATATCAATTCCTAGTTTACACATTATATGTTAGGCTCTGAATGTATGTTTTGGGTAGGATAGTTGTGATGAAATGGTAAATCAATGACCTATTTTGAATAATATTTTTTTATTTTATAGTGATTTGTTGGGTTATAACTTCTCAATGATCCATTAAATTCAAATACTATTTTATTAGCAGTTGTACGATGGCCTTTTAGGAGTTTTGTGCCTACAACTTCCATTTGAATTGATGTGAGTAATGTGTTTAAAATTGTGGGCAACACAATATGTTGAGCTTCTAATACAAGAATGACATATTTGCAAGCTTGATGTAAATCAAGGTGATTAAATGATAAATGATTTGTTGCTAAAATATTAATTCGGTGATATTATGTTCATTTTTTCCCCGTAGAGTCTGCACTCTCTATGAATATCTTGTTTTCTATAATTAAGTTTAACAATTGTTGAAAAGGTTCCTTAGGTTCACTATTTGTTTGGATGAGTTGTGATGAAAAAAAAGTATTTCCAGTTGCTAAATTATTTATTTCACTATGCAAGACTAATTTAATTTTTTATTGTCCATAAGATATTAGATTGGTGGGTTTAAGTTGATCACTCATACTTTATCTGAATTATTAAAGTATTCATCTAATATGAAAAATCTAACTGGATACCACCCAGATTGTGTTATCGTTTGGTGAGATGGGTTATATACTTTCAATTTTCTTTAGCAGCTAATTAAATAGCATCTGTTGGATTGAATGGTTTGTCCACCTCTTTGTGTGATAAAATACAATTTTATTGGATTTTGTTATATTTTATTATTTTTATTTGCAATTAATAGCTTTTTATGCAGGGGTACAACCATGAAGAGTTAATAGATTCGATGTGATGAAAATTTGTCATAAAATATGTTATGTTATTTTGTTACTCATGTATTATGTGTAATAGTGTTTGTGTCTCTTGATATTAAGAATTACATATTCATACTTTTTTAACTGTTATTTAGTTTAGTAGTCATTCTTTAGACTTCCACAATTTAATCTCACACGACAACTGTTTTTAATTAGGACTGGGTTTTGGTTAAACAATCTTATAATGCAAATATTGATTATTTTCATATTTTAGGAAAGTGTCTCTGATGTTGTATTTTTCTTTTCGAATCCATTCTTTATGAATTTTAAGGGTGTTTGAACTTAAAAATGGATCAGATACAAGTTCAATCTTGCACATGGGAAATTCTTTAAATGTTTGGAAATTTTAGCATAAATACATGCTTGTTTTTTTATTGCCAAACAAAAATAGAAGCTTTATTCAAAATAATTTTATTTTACACGTGATATCCTTAGTTGTAGGACAAACTGAAGAGCCACCCCGCCCGTGATTATCTATAAGAGGACCCAAAAATGACGGAAGGGATAAAAAGTTAATAATGGTGTAAAGCTGAAGCTTAGGGCACGGTATTTGGGCCGAAGTCCTATGAACCCAAATATAATGTGATGTTTGTTAGGATAAAAAGTGAAAAATGGGTGATCTAAAGACAGACTTGTGGAGTAAAATGGCGATGTTCCGGAATAGCCGTAGAGTTCTTAGGACAAAAAATGGACTAATAAATTTGATAGTAAGTGAGGGACCTTGAGGCAGTGCAACTAATCATCGCAAGAGAGGTACGGGAGATATATCCACACCCAGCTCAGGAGTATGAAGGTTGAAGAAAGTGGGGCACGTGTTAAGTATGTGTGTATTACTGTCTTCGAGTCCACAGAGTGAGCATTGTGGCAATGACACTCGATGGTAATTAGAAAGTCGATCAGATGATTATAGGGCATCAAGTAGTAAGAGCCATAAAAATGTGTGCACCTTCGATGTAAGGGGACCTTCCACAGCTAAAACCATGGGAGAGTTGGGCGGTGATGGATGAAGGTTAGTGTACACAACCAGTGGTAAGCGGAGAGAATAGAAAGAAAAAACATTGGATCAGGCCACCAATAAGGCTCGTCATACATCTGGCCTGGCGGGATGTATATGGCCTAAATGTGCGGTAGAAAGTGAGCATGTAATCACTGAGCTAGAGTTGGAAAATTTCACTAGGAGTCGACAATAAAGGATGCAAGCAGCGCATCAAGAACTGTAATGGGAATGTATCAAAACATTGTTGTCATAGTGGCATTTAAGACCGAAATATGATGTCCAAAGGAAATATGGCCTTGCCTCATTCTCCATTTGAGATCTTTTTTTAAAAAAGGCAGTAATTGAGAAGTCTTAGTCCAGAACCATGAGCAATAGGATATCCTGGTCGCTATAAGGAGAGTAGCTTGAGGGAAATATTTATGGGTAATGGTAGGAGACTAGAGATTCTCTAGGTGGTGTAGAACCTTCCACGGTAACTTGAGCATGGAGGCATCGTTTAAGGTTTGCAAGTTTTCAATGCCCAGCCCCCCAATGGTCGAGGTAACGTTATAGTCGACCATGGGACAGTAGGCATTTTGTAGTCCAAATGTGTTCAATTCTGAAAGAAAGCTTTAATTTTCTAGGTGAGATCACTTAGAAGCGGGTAAGAGGACATAAAGTACGAGGTCATGAACATTCCTACAACATTGATGAGTGTGACACATCCCGCAAAGGATAAGAAACTATTATACCACACATGGAGTCGACTTTTAAGTGCACTGATTGTCTCGTGGAATAGCTGACGGATAACCTGCCCAGTAAGCTTGGGGAGGCCTAGCTATTTATCATGTCCCTGATATCGAGAAATTCGCATCTGTTGGATAGCTCTATAGTGAATAACATGCGGAGTAGAGGGCCCAAAATTCAGAGAAGACTTGGCGTAGTTAATTGCTTTTCTAGAAAAGGCCTAAAAATTGTTGAGTATCTATGTAAATGTATCAAGTGTAACTACAGTAAGTTTCGCGAAGAACATGCAGTCATCTGCAAGGCCATTGCTCCTATATGGGGACCCATTCCAGATGTGACAAAAGTAGTCAAACGGTGGTGATTACACTCTCGGTCAACATTACGAAGAAATATAACCAAAGAAAGAATAAAGAAGGTGAGAGGGGGTCGCCTTGTGGAAGGCCATGGTGGGGTAAAATGTTTCTCCGAGGTAGCCAGTAATTAAAGTTTGGTACGAGGGAGTGGAGATACAGGTTAAATAAAGTGGATCCACTTCTCAGGAAAGTCGTGCTTTTGTGATCACCTGGTGAATAAAGGGTCATTATAATTGGTCGTAAGCTTTCTATAAGTCAAGCTTGATTGCACTGCTACCCTTTTTAGATTTGGATGTTCACATGGAATGCATGATCTCATGAGTGAGAAAAATATTGTCTTTGATGTGCCTATTTTCAATGAACGCTGTTTGGTAAGGCGAGACAATGTATTGCATAATAGGTGTCATTCGGGCTATAATAATGGAGGAGATAAGTTTGTAGATCACATTACATAATATGATATGACAAAAATGTGTCACTTGCGTAGGGGTTTTGGTTTTTGGAATGAATATAAGAAAATCCCGATTAATCTCAGGTGGCATGTATTGTGTAGGGGTTTTGGTTTTTCGAATGAATATAAGAAAAGTCAAAGAATTGGAGGATGAGATTGGTGACTTCAAGCCAAACAACCAACCAGTGGATTTGGCAGTGAGGCCATCTAAAGCGAGGCTTTTATTATGGCCCATTCATCGTGGTGCCAGGCGGATATTTTCCACAAAAAACCTTATCTAGGAAGAATAGTTTGTTGGCTTTATCATCATGAATGGTGCTTCCTCAGTGGCTATTGGTGGGTAGGTAATGGTAACAAGTTGCATATAGAATTGTCGGAATTGAGTTTGGATAGTAGGCACTATGTAATCCATCCGGTGTCTGGATGAAAAATTAAGTGGATATTATTCTCTCGTCAATTATGAGTGACACAGGCATGAAATTATTTAGTTTTATAATCACCGTTAAGGGACTATTGAACTTTGCTCTTATTTTACCAGTACCGACGCTCAAGTATGAGGCAACGAGATAATTGCTTCTAGACCAGGCCCTCATACGCACAGGAAGTCGGATATGGTTATTATTCCATCCGACTCCGAGTAACTTGGATATTTTACTATAGGATAGTAATAGTATGAAACATGTTACCAAAATGGTTATGTTTCCATATTGTTGATGTCTCTCGAAAGTAGCTCGTTTTACGAAAGAAAACATAGTCCGGTGAACCTGGAATCTGTTGTTGCCATTGGTATCCAAGAATCATGTGGAATGAAGTATATTGTGACCATTCCATGTAGTATATAAATCATTGTGTTGGTTTGGACCTTGTTCACAACGTATCGAGAAACAGGGGCAGTGATCTGAACTACCATTCGAAAGTTGGTTGAAAAGAGTGTGGGGTAGGCTAACATCTAGGTGCCATTACCAAGCCCTCGATCTAGCCATTCCAGGACATGATGGCCAAAAGAAGTGTTCGCTTTCTAGGTTAACGAGGGTCCAGTAAATCATAAGTCATATATATTGCATGAATTCATGAAATTAGTAAAAGCATGGCCCCGTCCCATATAAAGTGGCAACCACCAAGCTTCTCATAGGGACCTATAATAGTATTGAAATCACCAAGAAGTAGCGAGGAGTAATGGATTGTAGTTGAGAGTTGTTGAAGAGAGTTCCATACAAGAGTTTAATTACATGGTTGTGGCGACATATAAACTACAATGAAGTCAGAAGGCCCATCGATCGTCTCGTTCTCCACAAGAAGATAGATGAACCTAGGTGAAACTGCCAATTCATGTACCATGATGAGGCGATCTTGCCACAAAATCAAGATGCCTCCCGATTGGCCAAAGGCTAGGGAGACTATATTGTTTTGAAAAGGAAACCTCCTAATTTTTTAAATACACTAATGCACATCTAAGTGAGTATCAAGGACCACCAAGATATGTGGGTGATGAAGCCAAATGAGATGGATGACCTCAGGATAAAAGGACAACCCCCCAACTCCTCTAGCATTCCATATTAAGATTTGCATGAGGTGTAATAGTATAGTGGATGTCCTCAACCTCTAGTCCAGCATAAGGTAAACATACTCGTTTTGTCCTAGGGGACTCATCATCGTCATCCCTCGTTTGGTATTTGATGCCCGTGGAAGGTGTAGCACGACTCCCCCTCTCTCTCGAACCAGTCGCGGTGTTGTCTGATCTCTAAGTGTATGTTGTGGTTCAATAACTGGTAATGTTATATTTATGGCATTGTATATTGGGGTGGGAGCAGAAGGTCATTTAGCCCGCATTGAATAGGGGGATGGCTTCTGTGGTTGATAACTTGAACTTTTGGGTGTCGTCGTTGTTTGAAGCCAAGTTAATCAAAACCTTAAAATATGTACACAGAAATATAACAAACTAGAATAGAGGTAAGTAAGGGTATCAATCCACATTAAGGGGTTAAAGCTAGAGACAAATTCAATTGTAATTAACTTTTTATTTTCTTTTTGTGCCTTTTTTTTACCTTTTCAAATTCTTTTAGCTTTTCAAATATTAAAAAAAAATTTGGGTGGGAATAAGTGAAATAACACTAAACTAAAATGAGAGATGAAAATAACTAACTAAAAAGTGACTAAAATGAAAAACGAAGTCTAACACTAAAATAAGAGATAAAGTGGGGTAAATAATAGTGAGAACAATCAAGGAGTGGGACTACACCACAAATTTTAGCTATTCTAACTAATTAATTTAATTATTTGAATTTTTCTAAATTAATATCAAAATTACAAATCATCTCTCGTTGCAAGTGTAATTTAATAGTAATCTTTTAGAAAATTAAGTTTAACCCCCCACAACTCTAGATAATAGATCTACACTCCTTTTAATTAATCACCTGCTAGGATCGATTCATTAAAATTTGAATAAATCATAGAAAATGAATTTTAGAGTTGAAATTCAAGGAATAATACCACACTTAAGAAACCCCTATCTCTAGTTCAAATCTAAAATGGGCATTATAACTTAGAATTTGGATTTTCTCTCGAAAATCATTTACCCTCTCTCGGGGTGCATATTTAAGAGTGAGGGATCAAAATTAATAATCAATTGGAATTTTCAAGTAATAAAACTAATTAAATTAAAGTAATCATCAAATAAGGGTTAATCGCACCCCTTGAAAGGGGATTTAGCCTAACATGATATCAAACATGATGAACAAATAATCAAGGCTACTAAAATAAAATAAAAGAGAATAGAACAATCAAACCAAATTTCTTTGAAAAAGTTGAACTCCACTCTTCCAATTTTAAGTATACAATACCTCTAATAAAGCATCCAAGTGATTTGCATTTAAATATCCACTCAATTAAATCTCTCACAAAAATTATCCACGCAAATCTCTAAAAAAATAATGATAAAAAAAAAATAAAACCATTTACAAAATGTTGTTTATTCTAATTTATTTTCTACACTAAACTATCTCTGACTCTCTCTAGAATTCATTTGGTAGGTCTTCAAATGGTCTTGAGTCTTCATTTATAGTGGGCAATGGAGCAAGGGTAATTTTGGAAATAGGCTAGTAGTGCGCATGTAGGATAGGCGAGTTATGGATTGTGTGAGGTAATGAGAGTGTGAGGGAATGAAAATCAGATTTGGTTATGGGGTATTTTGGGAATTTGGGATAAAATTAGTTAGTTGGGGGTAATTTGGGAAAAAGGGGTAAAAGGGGTTTATTAGGCACATGTGGGAGATTGTAAGGACACAAATTTCCAATTAAGTTCTTTGTAGTTCTGGCTCACTTCCAGAAAAAAAAAACATTTATGTCATAGGATATAGTCAATGTGTATCCATCCAGGCCTATGACAAGTTTGAGTTGAAGACGTTGCGGCCTACTTATCAAGAGAACATCATTGTCGGTTTACAGTGCCTCGTTTCACGTCTTCAACTTAGTTCCAGTCTCTCCTAAGGTGTGGATGCATTATATATATATATATATATGATGTTGGAACATTTTCTATTGGGTGTAATTTTATTTTAAAATGAAGTTTTGTTTTCAGAAGGTTAATATTCGAACTTTTAATAAAGTTTTGGGCTTAAAATTGAATTATGAACTTTCTAGGATTTTGTTCGATATTGTCGTTCGAACGAGTTTTTCGTTCAAATGAGAATGTCATTCGAACGAGTTTGCCAACGACTTTTGCCTTTGGTCTTTGGAACTTCGTTAGAAAGGTCGTTCGATCAAGACTTCGTTCGAACGAAAATCTTGTTCAAACAAGATTTCGGGAAAATATTTACGCAATTTTCTCCATGTTCCCACTCCTTTTGTCCTACTAACTTTTGCCAGAATTAATATGTGAGGGAACTAACTTTGAAAAACCAATATTTTCATCTTCTATGATCTCTAAGAGAGAGCTTTAAGAGCTTTATTCCTCTATGAAAGAGTTCATGTTCTGAGTGTCTGTTTTTCAAGAAAATATTTCTTAAACACTTTTGTTTACACCCATAAGAGTTTATTACAAGTACCACACACACACACATATATATATATATATATATATATATATATGCTTGGAGTTGTTTGGCACCATTGGTTCATCTCTACCACAAGAAGTAGAAGTTTGAATTTTGCTTTTATTTCCCATAAAAGAAGAAGTTTGGTTTTGGCTGCGGCATTCTCATATGGTGAAAGGCACCATGTGTGGTTGATGGGTTCATAAAGTTTCATTGGTGAATTCCAAGGTTTCGATTGATTCTGGGATTGTCGGCTATGCAGAGGTAGTTGAAAGAAGACGCATCGGGGCTTGAAGGAGTCGAGTCGAGTGTAGTAAGCCATATGTCTTGTAATTGTAATTCTGTACTTACTGGAGTTAAGGCTAGGGTCATCCGAGGTTTTTTCCCGTTGTAGGTTTTTTTCTCGTACATCGCGGCGTAGTCGTTGTGAATTTATTTTATCTCACAAAAATCACCTAGAACGCATTCTTAGGGTAAAATGATAAACTTGAGTTTAATTCACAATGTTGTTTAAATTGGTGCTATAATCTAATTTGGATAAAATTTAAGTTCAATTAATTCAAGTCAAAAATATAATTTGTTAAATTTGGTTTGGCCTAATTTGGTAATATTGAAAATATTGTGTAGGAAAATTTCTAAGACTTTTATTAAATTAATTTTTGGGCTTAAAGTACAAATTCACAAATTTGATTTCTAGTATAATTTTAATTTTGAGAAAATTATAATTTTTTTACTTTAGTTTTAATATGTGAAGAAATTAATTCTTAGTTTAATTTTAATTTGAAAGAAATTAAAATTGGTAGATTGTGTAGTGTTTGTATTTGAACCATCCTATTCCGCACTAAAAGGATGTTTACATGTGACTCGTTTCTCGTCGTCAACTTAGTTCCAATCTCTCCTAAGGTATGAATGCATTACATATATATATATATATATATATATATATATATATATAGGATCTTGGAACATTTTCTATTGGGTGTAATTTTATTATAAAATGAAGTTTTGTTTTCAGAAGGTTAATTTTAGAACTTTTAATAAAGTTTTGGGCTTAAAATTGAATTATGAAATTTCTGGGATTTCATTTGATATTGTCGTTCGAACGAGTTTTTCATTCGAACGAGAATATCATTCGAACGAGTTTGCCAACGACTTTTCCCTTTTGGCCTCTGGAACTTCGTTAGTAGGGTCATCCGAACGACACTTCGTTCGAACGAGATTTTCAGCGGAAAAATATTTTGGCAGTTTCCTCCATGTTCCCACTCCTTTTGTGCTACTAACTTTTTCCAGAATTAATATGTGAGGGAACCAACTTTGAAAAAATAACTTTTTCATCTTCTATGATCTCTAATAGAGAGCTTTAAGATCTCTATTCCTCTATGAAAGAGTTCATGTTTTGAGTGTTTGTTTTTCAAGAAAATCTTTCTTAAACACTTTTTTTTTACACCCATAAGAGTTTATTCTAAGTACCGCATATATATATTTGCTTGGAATTGTTTGGCACCATTGGTTTATCTCTACCACAAGAAGGAGAAGTTTGGATTTTGCTTCTATTTCCCATAAAATAAGAAATTTGGTTTTGGCTGTGACATTCTCATACGGTGAAAGGCGCTGTGTGTGGTTGATGGGTTCCTAATGCTTCATTGGTGGATTCCAAGATTCTGGTGGATTTTGGGATTGTCGACTAAGTAGAGGTAGTTGAAAGAAGACGTGTAGGGGCTTGAAGGAGTCAATTCGAGTGTAGTAAGTCATCCGTACTGGAATTGCAATGCCGTACTTAGTCGACTTAAGGCTAGGGTCATCCGAGATTTTTTCCCGTTGTGGGTTTTTCCTTGTACATCACGGCGTAGTGGTCGTGAATTTATGTTATCTTGCAAAAATCACCTAGAACGCATGTTTAGGGTAAGTAGATAAAATTGAGTTTAATTCGTAATCTTGTTTAAAATGGTGCATGTTTAATTATTTGGGTAAGTTGATTTAATTCAAGTTGGTAATTTGGTTTGACCTAATTTGCAAAGTGAATGTTTATGGTTAGGTAAATTTCTAGGGCTTGGGTTGAATTAATTTAGTTTAAGTGAAAAATTCATCTGAATTTTAGTTTGAGTTAAGTTTAATTTTAAATTTGAAAGAATTTAAAATTTGTTGTGTTGAACCATCTTTATTCCGCATTGCTAAGGAAATTATATTAGGAAAATTTAAATTGGGGGTCTATCGTTTCCTCATCAGAGATATGTTTGGCTTGGTTTTATTTGGGTTTGGCTTTGAAGTTTGGAAGCTAAGATCGTGCTGGCTTTGAAGAATGAATTGGGTCTTTGGTTCGAAAGTGGGTATTGTTGGAAAATGGTATAAGCCAGCTCGGGTATTGTCGACGGGTTGTGGACGGATTCGGGTCGGGGTACAAGGGTTGTCGGGTTGGATTGTGGGAGGTAAACCCGGGTTGGGTTTTGTGTGGCCAACATGGATTGGGTCGGGTCTGCTCGCCATGGGCCGTGGGTTTTGTGTTGTGAGTTAAATTGACGTTGACAGGACCGAAAGGGGGTCGCCGACGGTGGGGTTAAGGGTTTGCGATTCGAATGGTTTAGGATGACGGGTTTGGACAGAAATCGGGTATGGGTCTGACTACCATGGGTTAAAGGTTTTGGGTATGAGTATGAGAGAATGAGGAATTAATGGTGGTGTTTGGTTTGGTGGTGGATAGATGAGAGAGATGGTGATGGTGTTTTGTGTTGGGTTGGAGTTTTAATGGAGTAGGAGATGTGTTTGTTAATGGAGGAGAGAGAGTGAGGTGTTGGATGGAGGTTGAAGATAGGAATGAGGGTGATAGGGTGTTGGTGAGGTGTATGGGAAGGTGGGTGTGGGCGAGAGAGTTGGTTGTATGTGATGTAGGGTATATGGTATGAGTGTGTGTTAGTGGGTTTAGGATAAGTGTGTGTGTTTAATTTGGACACCTAAAAAAATAACACTAACCAACTAAAAAAAACTAAAAAAAGTAAAAAATTAAAATCTCAAAAAATAAAATCCTAATCTATAAATAAAATGAAGACTCAAATAAAAAAGAAACTAAAAAGAAATAAAAATCTATTAAACTAAAATCCTAAATAAATATAAAATCAAATAAAACTAAAAAAATCTAATCCTAATAAAAATAAAAATAAAATAAAATTATACTAGTAAAAATAAAATAGAAAAATAGAAAACTAAACCTAGAAAATACTAAATAAATCTAAAATAAACTCTAAAAATAAAAACGACTCAAACTAAAAATCTAAAAAAATTGAAAAGACACAAACTAAACACACACGGGCTCGGGTGAAGGTTTGGGAACTGGTTTAGGCTCGGCTGAGGTTAAGGGGCAAGGTAATTAGCTCCAATTAACGCGCATTTTCTTTAAATTAAGCATTTGAACTCCGCAAACGACAATCAACCTGTACAATAAACATTTACGCACATAAGCCCATTATTGTCGAGAATTAACAACTAAAATATGTCTATTCGGGGTATAAAATGTATACTTTTGGGTGCTTATTACACCACCCCCAAACAGGGCGTTCCTAGCCTTCAAGCAATAAGATAGAGAGACAGAGAAAGATAAGAAACCAAAAGTGTACCACCTTCGTTGGCACTTGCGATTGCGCTTAGCTGGTGCAACAAGCCTTTAAACATATAGGTTGCCCTACAGGATGAGTTTTGTCTCATGAGGGTTTGGAGGGAATATACCCACAAAATTCTTTTTTCGTAAAAGTTTCTTGAAAGATAGTCAATCGCTTATTACACGTAGAATAATCGCACAATCCATCATGAGAGAAATAATTTGAGAAATACAAGCTAGAATGTAAAAATTCAAGTAAGTAAATACACAAGGCACATCCTTCCTAAAACTCAACGTGTGTGTGAATCAGTCAAAACGGGTCGAGTATAACAAGAGTAATTCCTAGACTGCCTTTTCGGAATCAACGCTTCAACTTCAATTTTCACTTGATATATCTCTCTCAAATGAACTCTCGAAATTAGGATCAGTGTATCGCTCTTATGTGTGAGGAGGCGAGTAAATGTAAGAAAGTTCAAACGTCTCTCACACACACATAAGATAGAACATACATTAAGAAAGAAAATGATCACATCAAAGAATGCTAATCACTATAGTGAGAACGTCGAGTTATTCACCACATTGACTTTCATTTTCCCGAACACCTAGGAAAAAATATGGATGTAAATGGGTGAGGGGGAAATGAAATGAGGTAGGATAGGATATAATGGTGATGGATGAGTGATGGATATGCGATGTGAGAGAGTGCTCAACAAATGACTTTATTTAAAAAACTAACTACAAACTCTTTTTTTTTCCTTTTTCTTTTATCTCTTTTTTTTTCAATTTTTCTTTTTTTTTCTCTATGTTTTTTCTTGTGTTTATTTTTTTCTATTTTTGCTATTTTTTGTTTTTTTTTTGTTTTTCTCTCTCTTTTCAAACCAACAATGAAGAAATTTAACATTTGGAATCTACACTCTTTTATTTGAAAATGAAGATGATATGGTGATGATAGGTGATGGTCTGGGGAAATATGTGAAAATATGGAAGAGCATGGGAGTGTAATGAGTGAAGTGCATAGATGAAAATCTAGTATTCCGGACAAATTTCAAGACACATGTTTCTTACAACTCGAAAGTGATGTCGTTCCCAAAATTTAGTGAAGACTAATGAGATCATACAATGATTTAAGTGCAGACCCAAACGAAGTTGAATCAACTTATGACTCGGAGATTACGTAAAACTCTCTGAAAGGGAGAAATGCACAAATCTCACTAGCTAAAGTCTCTACTAGTGATCCTTAAGGTTCTATTGGGAATTATCGTACTCTTCAACTCTAAACCTCCATGACGTGATAAGTGCACAAATTTTTTATTGAGTCTAGAAATTCATGGTGCAAAATGCCTTGTTATGTA
Organism: Sambucus nigra; assembly: GCA_949130495.1. Lineage (NCBI taxonomy): Eukaryota > Viridiplantae > Streptophyta > Magnoliopsida > Dipsacales > Adoxaceae > Sambucus > Sambucus nigra. Next base: position 402,203,787 of record OX422220.1, read on the forward strand.
TTACATAAGCTATTTATAAAAAGATAAATCCTCTAGCCTGATTCCTAGACTTAAAAGATGCATGACAGAAAATTCACGTCAATGAATGAAATGAAAGAAACTGCTTGAAAATTTTAAAAATCTGGTTTAAAAATCAAAATTTTCCAAAAAAGGCACGATTTTGATAAAATTTCCCACCCCTAAACAAAAAGGAACATCGTACTCGATGTTAAGTACATGATTTTGTAAAATTGAGAGTAGAAGGTAGGATAGAGATTACCAGAATCAATCTCTAATGAAGTGGACAAGATGAACCCAAGAATAAACGTGAAGAAAAATTGAGATAAAAAATTTGTACGAGTAACAAAATATGATATAGCATTGGGTGGTGTGACATACCAACCCAAACAGGATGAATATAGTACAAGAAACAATAGGCTGCCTCCCGGTAGCGCTACGTTTAACATCTTCAGCCAGACCGAATAGTTCTCACCCTAAAGATAACATCTATGAAAGTGATGGGTGGCAGAAAAATCGGCTGATGACAATCACTCGCAAATAACACTGAAGCGCCAGTCTAGTTGGAAAAGGCTAAAAATGTTCAATGCACTTGTATGGCTAAGTGCATCATGCGATGCAAAGCATCGGTGGACCATGGGTGGGTTGCAATACCCCAAATTTTTTAGGATATTTAATTAAATTAAATTGGTGATCTAGGATTGAATTAAATCTATGATTTGGAATTTATTTGATTCGGTGATTTGGAATTTATTTAATTTAGAGAAATTATATAATTCAGTGATTGAGAGTAAATCAATTCAATTTAAGTTTAATTTCACGCGTTCGATATTTTGAGGTGGAATTAAAATAATTTTTTTAAAGTGACTCGGATGGTGATTTTGAGGTTACGGTTTGTTCCGAAAGGGTCAAAATAGTCAAAAAAGTGTACTCGGGTGTACAGTTTGGGTCCCGGGATGATTTTGGACCAACCCGGCATCGTTTAAGGGTATTTTGGTCATTCGAAAGTTGGAGGTTTAGAGAACTCCGAAAATATTAAGTGTATATCTTCCATTAGAGATAAGGGGCTAGGGTTAACACAATCACAATAGAAGAGAGACCATTGAAGAGAAAGAGGAAGAGAAAGCCAAAGCTTCCTACACAGTTTTTCGCCCCGAACGCAACGGAATGGAGATCGGAGCGAGGGGAGAACAACCACACCATCATATTAATGAAATTATGACGTTCTATTGAGAGGCAAGTATTTAAATAGTAATTTATATTAAGCATGTTATACTACCGATGTAGATTAGGGTTTGATTTCATGCTTTTGGATGTTTATATGAATTTGGGAGGGTTTAATTCATAAACTAGAGTGGGAATGGATGTAAAGATGTTCCTTAATGATGATAATATGAAATTAGTGGGTTTGGATTGATTAATAAGGGAGAAATCTGAGTTCTTGATTTATAAAGTTGATGAATATGAGAAAAAATTGGGGTTTTATGTTAATTAAAGGAGAATTTGATTTTTTGGTTGAATCTTTGATGTTTTGTGTAAATTTTCATTGGAAATTTATCTCTATATGAAGATAAACTGATATTAGAGTTTATTTGATGATTAATATTGAATCTTGATGGGTTCTTGATTGAAGAACATGAATCTTGAATGACTTAGGGTTTAATTGATGAACACAATATGTCAATCTGCCTGAATTTTTGATGTAACTTTAAACGTATGCCATTTTAGTTTTACATATAATTAATGTGATATCCATACATTTTTGGAAAGGTCTATGTCTTGGATTTCTAATGAGCTTTGAATCAGGTCAATCGGAGTCCTGTAGAGGGAGAAATCGATGTGTTACTATAGGGTGTTTGATCTGCCAGCATAGTAACTGCCAGAATTTTTGACGTAACTTTTAACGTATGCCATTTAAATTATACTTAGAATTAGAGTGAGATATATACATGCTTGGCAATATCTATGTCTTATCTTTCAAATGATCTTTGAATCAGGCCAATCGGAGTTCTGTAGAGGGAGTAATCGATATTTTACTACAGGGTGTTTAATCTGCCAGAAAATTTTCTAATCGATTCGGTTGATCAGTTTAGGCCAAAAATTTCCTTTTCTTTAGGACCTTTGGAAATCGTTTGGAATTAATTTGTGGGATTTAATTTCTAATATAAGGGAATTATATTGAAACATCAGTAGTCCTAGTTTAGGTTTTAGGCGTTGTCTACGAGGGAAGTTTAAGGGCTAAATTAATTTGGATTAATAGAGAGCAAAAATCTAAATTGAAGGATAGTTTGAGTTAAGAGAATTTGAGAGGAACGGGGACTTAGACCATTAGGGGGTAGAGAGTTTACCTTACGATATTGTATGTGGAATAAAGGATACCCTTCGAGTGGTGAGAAATACTCGAAAATGTATGGTAATAAGCGAAGTTATAAATTATTGAATACGTAGAATATTCGGGATATAAATATACTATATATAAGGCTTGTGATATGGGATGTGTGTGTGCCCTATTGTTATTATAAATATATATATATATATAGGTGTAGTGAATACCTATCCTTATTATATGGTTGTGTGGATACCTCGTTGATGTTATATTTATATAAGTGGAATGTGTACCTATATTATTGTTTATTATGTGTATGACATACCTACCATACTTGCTATCACGGGAGGTTGGCATTCGAAAGAGGACAATCTTATCCTGTGTTGCCTTCGGGGGCATTTAAGATTTGGTACCTCAAGAACATAGGACTGTGAATGGCTTATCTGTGAGTCGATAAGTCTTCTGACTGTGGGAGCGTATGTATGTGCGTGACCCATGGATATGTGAACTATGTTCGCCTCCAATATGTGTGATTTGTTATATATGGTTCGTGAGAGAAGACGAATCAATAGTCCCTTGTACAACAAGTGAAGTACCCGGACATGATAGCAGAGTATGCATGCACCGCAGCTGTGCCTAGGGGTGCCTTACTAGTATAGATATAATGGATGATAAATATATATACCTTTGAAATGTTTTACAGTATGCACCGCAGCTAGGTCTGGGAGGTGTCGTGTTATATATATATATATATATTAAAAAGTGTGCATATATATATATATACTTCTTATGTTATCTACTGTGTAAAATTAATGGATGAGAAAGATAGTGAAATCTTATTTGACTTAAGTATGTGAACACTAAATCCTAAAATTTGAAAAGCCTTGCTCATATTAAAGAGAAATGGATATATATTTAATAAATGTATTTGCATGGAAATACGGGTAGACGCTATGAGTTATGGGTAGCAGACTTATGATTTCAAACCAGTTAGTTGTGTGTATCTAAACTAAATGTAATCTGAATATTGGGGTCGAGGTAACATTTCGGACCAATACATATGGAATAACTATTGGGGTTGGGGTAACATTACGAACCAATAGCCCTTGATGTGTGATACAAGGATATAATAGCAGAGCGTGTACTTACATTATATATGGTTTGTAAAATATATATATACTACATGAATAATCTACTTATGTGTGCTAGTAGAGAGACGAAATAGTATGTATCTAAAGAACGATTAATCTACTAAAGAGTAATTAGTAGGGATCTTAGATAGGGTATATCTATATAATGATGAAGCTACTAATGTGTGAATAGTAGGAAGATAGTTAGTGAATATCTAAAATAAAGTTTAAGTAGAGAAACTTAAATGGTAAAGTTTGAACAATAACCTACATAGAAAGGGTAACTGGGGTTTAATAATAACATAAGAGATATGCTAATTATTAAGGTTATTCGATAGCGTAATGTATAGGCGGTACGAAGGAGCTATATTGATTTGGGTTTATTAGATAATGGTTGCCTAGTTAGATTGGCTAGGATTGACTCGGTGGGGTTAAGTAGCAAACGTTAGGTGTGCATTATAGATAAGAGATGAGGAACTTAAGGGAGTGTTCGCCACCTAACATGTGTATCTAATAACTGTTCATTTAAATTGTTATTTAAGTACTTGCTAATTGTTTTTAAATGATTTTTACTTGGGCTCTGACCCGTACTTGCAAAACCTTTTTTCAAAACCTTTTAGGTGTCCAGCCACAGGGACGCCAAGCAGGATGATCTATTCTAGGGATGCGTAGCTGCAGCACTTGTGGATGCTTGCAGGATTTTGACTTAGACGATTCAGTTACTTCACTCCTAGTGTAGGGTGCAGGGTAGTACTTTATTCGGGCATGTTGCCCACAGTTATTTCATTTATGATAGCCAGACCTTGTACTCAGACTCTTATTCAGGTTGGACTATATGTTGGATTTTATAACCGATGGTTTATTCAGTATTATTTCATTCTAGTATTTTATATTGTGGATGGATTTAAATTACTTTTGCATGAGATGTATTTATGTAATAATTTTTTGTTGTTGATTGTTTAATAAAAAGATTAAAATTTTGACATCGGCTTTTTGAATACTAGGTGGTTATTAATGTTTTAAAAAGTTTTCGACAGTGTTGCTAAGAATGAACCAAATGAGAAACCTGTTTTAATTGGATATAGGACTGATCACCCGGTATTAAATTAGGCAGGGTGTCACAGATGGTATCAGAGCATGAGGTTCTAGGTCCTTAGGATTTGTGCGACTTTTCACGTTTCAGCATAGCGTTCTTTGATATAGAGCCTTATGATAGGATTGTTGTATTTTTCGATGTATGAGATTACGTTCTCCTACCGTTATATATAGTTGATGTGATTCGTATACGAGATCGGTTGGGCTTCATACACTAAACATTATAAGCGACTAGTGAGGGCCGTTAAAAGGACTAAAGACCTATAGTATTCTGGGAATGGTGATTGAGATGGAAGTCATTATGATTATTGTTCAAGATGGTGACAATAGGAAAATCACTCGGGAGGAGAAGTTTTCCCAAGAACTTTTATAGATAATGTTGGTGCAAATTTTAGACTCATCCAGTGTTGTCGATAAGAGGTGGGGGAAAAATAGAGGGACTCTTTGGGAGAGTCATATATAAAAAAAAGGGGAGAGTAATAGGCCAATTGAAGGATAAAATCCAAAGGCAATTGTGTAGGGCGGAGTGTAGCAACACCCGAGATTAAAATTTTGAGCGGAAAGTTTTGAGCTCTTAGGGGCAGTATAAAGTGACGAGAGTTAGTCACCACATATAAGGAGTATATGGGATTAAACAAGAAATTTAAGTGAGATTTGACTGATAGATATTCCATCTGCTATTTGAACATAGATGCGAATTAAGTTTTAAAACTTATCACAAGTGAGCGAGTTATAGGCCGATTGTGAGAAATGAGCTGACTTTTTAAGGGAACTTTACTCGACGAACGGGAATAGGAAGAAAATAAAGGTTCTTTATGTTGATAATGTACTCATGAGTATAATACAAAAGGATGGATGTGAAATCTGGTTAAGATTAATAGTTTTGAGGTCGTCAAAAGTCGTATGTTTACGAGTTTCCATTAACGCTTCCATGAGAAGGGAGCTAAGAGGGTTAAAGAATCTACACGAAGAGTAAGATTGGATTTAACGGTGATATTGAAACACCACAGGAGGGTACACCCATTAGGGGACCCATTTATATGATTCAGATCTGCTGAATTCCTGCTGAGTGACGGTGGATTCCATTAGGCCCTTCAAGGCTAGCAATGAGTCTATAGGTCCAGCGGAGCTAAAGGGACTACGGGGGTAGCAAATAAGGCTAAGATTATCAGGTATGAGAGAAGGACACACCGGCATGGTCAGTGCTGCTAGAGATAGGGTATGGTATAGAAAGGTGTATTATGTGTGAAGAGTTCGACCACCTATATTGAACTTGTCCATAGTGAGAAAGTGAGACTACTCGGACTTGAAAAGTATATAGGAATGGTGTCAGTAAGGCACAAAAATCGTCTGAGTGAGATTTTCGATAGAGTAATTGGGCTAAGAGAATGCACTAAGAGGACCTTTATATTATGTATTAGTTTACTGCTTTTGAGAGTTATGAAAATAGGGTGGACTACTTACGAGAGTTGACTGGTTAGCAATGGGTTGAGCGATCATAGATTGTGATAGTGAGATCTCGTGTTCGTTGTCCCAGAGTATGATTTATTTTGTGAGGTATCACCTGAAAGAGGGTTGATACTATATATATGCGTATATATATTATATATATTGTGTAGTAGACTTTTGTGTGTATGTTGTCTAGTAATAATTATTCCCGGTGCGCAGGGACTGTTACTGATGTGATTCAGGGTAGAAAGGCTTATTGTCGAGCAGAGAGATATAGCTCGTGACTTTTTAGCACTAAGAAACTGGTGATAGTAAAGGCATCGTGATATATGTTATCTTGTGTAGCATGCGAGTGGACGATTATACTTTTATGTCAAAAGACGGGTATTTGAGGGTACGTAATACGGACTGAGGGCTTAACAGATCTCAATGACCGATAATGCTAGGTAGTAGTGTATCGGGAGGGTTCCTTGTTTGGATTTCGCTTTGCGAGACATCCCACGCATGAAGCTTAGCACAATGTTGGGACGTGGGGAGACGATTAGCCACTAAGACATGGGTTTAGTACCTTGAGTATTTTTTTTATTTATAAAGTGATATCTAAAGGATAGTAACTATACGATAATGAGAGGCTAGTGGAGCCAGGTAGCATCGATGAAGTTATGCATATTTATAGGTTGCTTAGGCGCCTTGGTTGGTGGAGATGTTTATATAACCCTCAATTGGGAGGGGTAGATATATATGTAGTGATCTTTAGAGTCTATGTTTAAGGTAGTGTCGAAACCTAGGAGTTCTAGACTTATTTGAATTTCGAGGACGAAATTCCTTTGTAAGGGGGAAAGTATGTAATACCCCATATTTCTGAGGATATTTAATTAAATTAAATTGGTGATGTAGGATTTAATTAAATCGATGATTTGGAATTTATTTGATTCGATGATTTGGAATTTATTTAATTTAGAGAAATTATATAATTCATTGATTGAGAGTAAATCGGTTCAATTTAAGTTTAATTTCACGCGTTCGATATTTTGAGGTGGAATTAAAATAATTTTTTTAAAGTGACTCGGATGATGATTTTTAGGTTACGGTTGGTTCCGAAAGGGTCAAGATAGTCGAAAAACTGTACTCGGGTGTACAGTTTGGGTCCCGGGATGATTTTGGACCAACCCGGCATCGTTTAAGGGTATTTCGGTCATTCGGAAGTTGGAGGTTTAGAGAACTCCGAAAATACTAAGTGTATATCTTCCATTAGAGATAAGGGGCTAGGGTTAACACAATCACAATAGAAGAGAGGCCATTGAAGAGAAAGAGGAAGAGAAAGCCAAAGCTTCCTACACAGTTTTTCTCCGAGAACGCAATGGAATCGAGATCAGAGCGAGGCGAGAACAACCACACCATCATATTAATGAAATCCAGACCTACTATTGAGAGGCAAGTATTTAAATAGGAATTTATATTAAGCATGTTATACTACCCATGTAGATTAGGGTTTGATTTCATGCTTTTGGATGTTTTATATGAATTTGGGAGGGTTTAATTCATAAACTAGAGTGGGAATGCATATAGAGATGTTCCTTAATGATGATAATATGAAATTAGTGGGTTTGGGTTGATTAATAAGAGATAAATCTGAGTTCTTGATTTATAAAGTTGATGAATATGAGAAAAAATTGGGGTTTTATGTTAATTAAAGGAGAATTTGATTTTTAGGTTGAATCTTTGATGTTTTGTGTAAATTTTCATTGAAAATTTATCTCTATATGAAGATAAACTGATATTAGAGTATATTTGATGATTAAGATTGAATCTTGATGGGTTCTTGATTGAAGAACATGAATCTTGAATGACTTAGGGTTTAATTGATGAACACAATATGTCAATCTGCCAGAATTTTTGATGTAACTTTAAACGTATTCCATTTTAGTTTTACTTATAATTAAAGTGCTATCCATAAATTTTTGGAATGGTCTATGTCTTGGATTTCTAATGAGCATTGAATCAGGTCAATCGGAGTCCCGTAGAGGGAGAAATCGATGTTTTACTGTAGGGTGTTTGATCTGCCAGCATAGTAACTGCCAGAATTTTTGACGTAACTTTAAACGTATGCCATTTAAATTATACTTAGAATTATAGTGAGATACATACATTCTTGGAAATATCTATGTCTTATCTTTCAAATGATCTTTGAATCAGGTCAATCGGAGTTCTGTAGAGGGAGTAATCGATATTTTACTACAGGGTGTTTAATCTGCCAGAAAATTTTCTAATCGATTTGGTTGATCAGTTTTGGCCAGAAATTTCCTTTTCTTTAGGACCTTTGGAAATCGTTTGGAATTAATTTGTGGTATTTAATTTCTAATATAAGGGAATTATATTGAAACACCAGTAGTCCTAGTTTGGGTTTTAGGCGTTCCCTACGAGGGAAGTTTAAGGGCTAAATTAATTTGGATTAATAGAGAGCAAAAATCTAAATTAAAGGATAGTTTGAGTTAAGAGGATTTGAGAGGAACGGGGGCTTAGACCATTAGGGGGTAGAGAGTTTACCTTACGATATTGTATATGGAATAAAGGATACCCTTCGATTGGTGAGAAATACTCGGAAATGTATGGTAATAAGCCAAGTTATAAATTATGGAATAGGTAGAATATTCGGGATATAAATATACTATATATAAGGCTTGTGATATGGGATGTGTGTGTGCCCTATTGTTATTATAAATATATATATATAGGTGTAGTGAATACCTATCATTATTATATGGTTGTGTGAATATCTCGTTTATGTTATATTTATATAAGTTGAATGTGTACCTATATTATTGTTTATTATGTGTATGACATACCTACCATACTTGCTATCACGGGAGGTTGGCGTTCGAAAGAGGACAATCTTATCCCGTGTTGCCTTCGGGGGGATTTTAGATTTGGTACCTCAAGAACATAGGACTTTGAATGGCTTATCTGTGAGTCGATAAGTCTGCTGACTGTGGGAGCGTATGTATGTGCATGACCCATGGATATGTGAACTATGTTCGCCTCCAATATGTGTGATTTTATATATATGGTTCGTGAGAGAAGACGAATCAATAGTCCGTTGTACAACAAGAGATGTACCCGGACATGATAGCAGAGTATTCATGCACCGCAGCTCTGCCTAGGGGTGCCTTACTAGTATAGATATAATGGATGGTAAATATATATACCTTTGAGATGTTTTACAGTATGCACCGCAACTAGGTCTGGGAGGTGCCGTGTTATATATATATATTAAAAAGTGTGCATATATATATATATATATATATATATATATATATATATATATATATATATATATATATATATATATATATATATACTTGTTATGTTATCTACTGTGTAAAATTAATGGATGAGAAAGATAGTGAAATCTTATTTGACTTAAGTATGTGAACACTAAATCCTAAAATTTGAAAAGTCTTGCTCATATTAAAGAGAAATGGATATATATTTAATAAATGTATTTGCATGGAAATACGGGTAGACGTTATGAGTTATGGGTAGCAGACTTATGATTTCAAACCAGTTAGTTGTGTGTATCTAAACTAAAAGTAATCTGAATATTGGGGTCGAGGTAACATTCTGGACCAATACATATGGAATAATTATTGGGGTCGGGGTAACATTACGAACCAATAGCCCTTGATGTGTGATACAAGGATATAATAGCAGAGCGTGTACTTACATTATATATGGTGTGTAAAATATATATACTACATGAATAATCTACTTATGTGTGCTAGTAGAGAGACGAGATAGTAGTATCTAAAGAACGATTAATCTACTAAAGAGTAATTAGTAGGGAGCTTAGATAGGGTATATCTATATAATGATGAAGCTACTAATGTGTGAATAGTAGGAAGATAGTTAGTGAATATCTAAAATAAAGTTTAAGTAGAGAAACTTAAATGGTAAAGTTTGAACAATAACCTACATAGAAAGGGTAACTGGGGTTTAATAATAACATAAGAGATATGCTAATTATTAAGGGTATTCGATAGCGTACTGTATGGGCGGTACGGAGGAGCTATATTGATTTGGGTTTATTAGATAATGGCTTCCTAGTTAGATTGGCTAGAATTGACTAGGTGGGGTTAAGTAGCAAACGTTAGGTGCGCATTATAGATGAGAGATGAGGAACTCAAGGGAGTGTTCACGACCTAACATGTGTATCTAATAACTGTTCATTTAAATTGTTATTTAAGTACTTGTTAATTGTTTTTAAATGATTTTTACTTGGGCTCTGACCCTTACTTGCAAAACCTTTTTTCAAAACCTTTTAGGTGTCCAGCCACAGGGACGCCAAGTAGGATGATCTATTCTAGGGATGCGTAGCTGCAGCACTTGTGGATGCTTGCAGGATTTTGACTTAGACGATTCAGTTACTTCACTCCTAGTGTAGGGTGCAGGGCAGTACTTTATTCGGGCATGTTGCCCACAGTTATTTCATTTATGATAGTCAGACCTTGTATTCAGACTCTTATTCAGGTTGGACCATATGTTGGATTTTATAACCGATGGTTTATTTGGTATTATTTCATTCTAGTCTTTTATATTGTGGATGGATTTATATTACTTTTGCATGAGATGTATTTATGTAATAATGTTTTGTTGTTGATTGTTTAATAAAAAGATTAAAATTTTGACATCGGCTTTTTGAATACTAGGTGGTTAGTAATGTTTTAAAAAGTTTTAGACAGTGGTGCTAAGAATGAACCAAATGAGAAACCTGTTTTAATTGGATATAGGACTGATCACCCGGTATTAAATTAGGCAGGGTGTCACATGGGTGGGTATTAAGGTAGGGGTGAGGGTGAATAGGCACCGGTCACGGGCCTTATTGAGAGAAAAGGTGAGGCAACAAGGGCCCTATAAGCATGGTACTCTAATTGGTGAGGAAGGAGAAATGGTGTGTAAATAGTGATGGGGTGGGGCTCATAGAAATAACACAATCGTTCTATGTATGGGCGATGATAATGGTCGTACAGTAACAAACCAAGGAGCTGTCGAGGGGAAAAATCAACACCACAAGAGAGTGGTACGCATATGGTAACAAGATTGGTGTCACGGTGGAGAGTAGCCCCATAAATACTCTTGTGGGTGTGGGATGGTTTTAGGTGAGGATCTAAAAATATGGTTGGGAACATGAAATGTGTAAAATCAAGATCCAAACCAGGTGGTGGGGTGGAAGGGACAATGGGTGGGGTAAAGGGTAGGATAAAGAGTGGAGGAAGATGATCCAACTCAAGCGTGGGCGACACACACTCATTGGGAGGAGTAAAGGAATAATCACAAGGGAGTTTGTTTTCCAAGGATGCAGTGGTCAACTTCTTCATAAGAGTATAATAGGTGAATGTGGTGGGTGGGTGAGACGAGGAACCAAGATCAGAGATAGAGGAAACACTAGAAATATCGCACTCAAAGGGAGCCATGCATGGAGGGACATCATCCATATCCATATAGGTTGGAACTATCTCAGATTCTATCTTAGAAAAATGGTGAGCACTCATAGCCGGAGCTAACCTATGATAAATTGGTTCCTCGGGAACATAAGCAGTGGGCTCAATAAGTGTAGACTCGAGCATTATTTGGATTTATCGAGAAATTGAATGGGAACCTCAATGGCATGTTCATTTGGACAAAGCGGGATTCAATCAGTATCACTATCTTCAGATAAGTCAAGACAAATGTCAACTTGAGGCCCGTACCATGGGATGGTCTCAACGTCTAGATTCTCGGGAGGATAAGGTTGGTCACACTCAAAATCAGTGGCACAAGACAAAGCATCATCACTCCACGCAGGGGAAATAATAGGTTGACTTGGGGTGAAGTCGGACTCTCACTCACACTCAAATTCATTAAATCTTTGTTCAAGCCATTGAAGGGCTTCATTAAGAATTTGAGTGGCTTGCTCTTGCTCGACGATGAATTGTTTCAAGAGTGCCTCGAGAGAAAATGTGGATGATAGTGGTGGAGTGTTGGTGGGTGGTGGTGGTGGTGGTGGTGGATATGGACACAACTCACTATTAACACGACTATACGTAGAATACTCAAAGGAAGTGTGGGGAACAGGGTCAAGTGCATCATACACGAAAGGATCACCTTCGTGATGGACAATCAATGGGTGCATAGTGAAGGGACTGATCGAGAATGGGTGAACAAGGTTTCTATGACAACTGTTGGAACATGTGAGGATCCGCAACATCTGGTTGTGATTTGTATTGAGTGGAAGGGTGATCAGGCCTCCACGAATAACTTAGGTACTCACACCACTCGGGATTAGGTATATCATGGCAATGGGTCGAGGTAGGTTATGAAACAGTGTCATATGGATACACATGTTCCATAGTGGTTTCAGATGGATATGGAATGTAAGGGCACTCATGGGACAAGTGATCAGCATAATTACAATGGGTGCACAATAAAGTATGAGACACGTCGACACTTGACACAAAGTGTGATGGAATAGGAGGTGTGTGCATTGATGGTGAAAGAATATCAAAGGTATGCATGAGAGAGCTGTAACCACTAAGTATATCGTAAAGAGACGGCTCGGGATCACTCTCACACGTCTCAAGTCACAATGTAAAATAACCAAAGTAGTCCCGTAAGGGATGTTCTTCGGCCACAAGGAGAAAAATATTTTTTGGATTTTTTAATTTTTTTACAAAAGGAAGGAAAATATTTTTGTATTTTTCTAAAATGAAAGAAATAAAATATTTTTGGATTTTTTTATAAAACTAAAGAAAAATAGACTTTTGGATTTTTTATAACAATGAAAGAAAGAAAATATTTTTGGAGTTTTTATAAAAATAATAGAAGAAAATATTTTTGGATATTTAGGAAGAAAAGATGTGGGAAAATGTATGCTCTTGATTTTGGACGAACCAACGAAAACCACGTAGCGAATTTTTATCTTTAAATTTAGTGAAAGGGTAGCCAAATTTTGATTAAGTCCACGGGCGATAAAATCACGGAATTATCTGAGTTATCGCCTTTGTAAAAATATTCTCCTAATGGGCTACCTAGGTGATTGATTTTAAATTTAGTGATGGCTAGGGTAACACACAATTGGTAAGCGACTGAGTCGGATGATTAAATCCCTTCTCGTGAGTGACCCGGTGTAGGTCTCAGTCAATTAATTCATCACACCAATCGAAAACAAATGCGAGAATAAAATCAACTAAGAGGACACAGAGCACACAAAAGAATTTACTTGCTAACAGGAGAGGTGTGAGGTTTTAGAAATGTAACTCCCGCTATTTTTAGGCCGTGGGGTGCCGAAAAATTTGAGTCAACCGGGGGGAGATCATGCCAATCTCAGTCAGTCCCGGGAGTCCTACCGACCCAAGGCAGAAAGGCTTCTAAATCCTTGTCTTTGGACGCCCTCTCTCTACCTTGTTAGGTTTCCCAATCAACCTTATTTTCGATTATTATAATTTTAAAAAATGAAAAATAAAATAAAGGTTTCTCTATGCACCTCAATACAAGCAAGGATAAAATAAACCTAATACAATCCTTCTAAAATAAATAAAAATGGTACTAAAATGTAATAAAATATAGGAAATAAATGAACTATAAAATTGAATCCGCTTCGAGTGCTTCACACTCCCAAGAATGGCAACGATGCCATTTGATAACTTCGACTTTTGTGTATATTTTGTTGTTAAAAGCCAAGTTAATTAAAACCCTTATCACCTACACAAAAATATAATAAACTAGAATAGAGGTAAGTAAGGATTTCAATTTATAGTGGGCAATGGAGCAAGGGTAATTTTGGAAATAGGCTAGGGGTGTGCATGTAGGAGAGGTGTGTCATAGATTGTGTGCGATAATGAGAGTGTGAGGGAATGAAAATTAGATTTGGTTATGGGGTATTTTGGGCATTGGGGTAAAATGAGTTAGTTGGGGGCAATTTGGGAAAAAAGGGTAAAAGGGGTTTATGAGGCACATGTGGGAGATATGTTTTGCTTGGTTTTATTTTGGTTTGGCTTTGAATTTTTGCAACTAAGATCGTGTTGTCTTTGAACAATGAATTGGGTCTTTGGTTAGAAAGTGGGTATAGTTGGAAAATGGTGTAAGGCAGCTTCGGTATTGTCGGTGGGTTGCAAACGGATTCAGGTAGGGGTACAAACGTTGTCGGGTTGGATTGTGGGAGGTAAACCTGGGTAAGGTTTTTGCTGGCCGACGTGGATCTCGGAAGTGGGTTGGGTCCTCTCATCGTGGGTTACGAGTTTGTGTTGTGAGTTAAACCGGCACTGGTCAGGGCCGAAAGGGGGTTGCCAACGGCGGGGTTAAGGGTTTGCGGTTCGGATGGTTTAGGATAACGGGTTTTGATAAAAATTAGGTATGGGGTTGGTTGCGACGGGATTTAAGTGGTGGTTGGGGGATTATTTATATCGTTGTTTAGTTGCAATGGATGGGTGTGTGCATGTTTCTTTACCTATTTTGCACCATTAATATGTCATTTCTCTAAATCAGTAATTATTTCAATTTTAAATTTCACTCTGTTATGTGTTACTTTGAATGGATGTTTAATTACTTGGTTAATTACTTTTATGGTTATTGATGAAGAGGTGCACTTTTTTCGTTCCAACCAAGTACAAAGTTTGATTATTGAAGCAAAAAAATGTTGCACAATTGTCAAGTTTAAGTTCCATTTGCCTAGACTTACTTACAACTTGTTGTTTGTCTTATATTGGCTATGAAATTGACACATGTCTTAATGGTTCACAATTTTAATTAGAATAAAATACAACTAAGAACATCACACTAGATGTGAGGTTATATATCAAATTTAAAAACATACTTTGATGTCTTTAAGTTAGTATGTGGTTGATGCGACTCATTTAGTTCGATAGTTTTCACATATAAAATTCATGCAATATTGTATAACATTTAAATACGTTTGCATTGATGTTGTGTTTATTTTCATATGTTGATATCTTATGTTTTTGAATATTTAGGTTTATAATGAGAACTACCACAAATTTTTCAGTTAGCAAGGAGACGACTCTGTTTAACTATGCAAGTCGTAAGAACGTGACATGGTTTTAAAAATTTAGTTGTGTCTTTAGGCATTAGGATTTGCTTGTCTATTTATATCCAATAAGTATCCTTGTGTTTTACAATGTTCCCTTTTAGGAAATGATGGCCTCCCCGCCCATTCAGACCGTGACTAATACATATGGATACAGATGATATCCCATTGGTAAAATAAGGTGTAAACCTCATTTGAAAATTCTTCAATTATCAAAAGATTATTTTAATAGATTTTTAGGCAAATGCCATCGTGGCTTGTGTATAATACAAATAAGAATCCTCAAGTTATCATGTAAAAGATTTAATATGTTTAAAACAACACTTTTACTTTTTTCAGGTGTCAATTGTTGTCTCTATGTCACGTTATGAAGCCACATGTCTATACAAAGGCACTAGGGTTATTGCATCCAAGGGAAGGGATATGATATATTGGAAGCCACATTTTCTTTCTCTTTATTGCTACTATGGAATAGTAGCTGGTGTCATAAGAGGATGCTCGAACTAGTGTGTGTCTTCATCTTAGGATCCCTTTCCCTAGATGTAATTTTCACTTAATAAGTGCTTTTGTTAAATGCCTACAAAATTGGGAGTCGACCTCTCCCTATAGATAAATTAACCATAGATGGGTGTGAATTATTCCTATCGAGGATTTTAACTCTGGCCACCGAAGAAAAAAATGGACGGTCACTGAGCTATTGCTTTTGTAAAATCTCTTCAAAAAAAGTGAAGTACAAGAAATTTTTTATAGGCATGCGAAAATGGTTATACATGGTTAATAAGTATGGTGATTTACTTGACAATGTCCCCTTTGGAAGGTTCCAAACGTAACGTCAAGCTTTGAAATGGTATTCTCATCCTCCATATCAGTCGTACAATATTACCTTTTTAAGCGTTTTCGGTCCCCTATGGTGATTACCGACAATTGATATTAATGGATGATAATATCAAGATTGATTATGAAATCTACAATGAAAGTTTTGCAAACATTCGTAGAAACCATCATTGTTAAAGTTATTTTCTAAGTTAATATCAATAGACATTAATTAGTATTCAAATTAACCTTGCATATTTTTCACCTTACCATCTACTACAGTGTCTTATTGATGAGCAACAAAAAATGTGTGCTATGTGTGTACTTACGTCTCCAGTGCAAATTGATCGATCAAGTAATAAACCAGATAAGACGGTGTCAAATCCTTAGGGAATAGGTCGTTAACTACGAATGTAGGGTTGGCTTCATAAATCTAGGCCATTACTCAAAAAAAGAAAGAAAATGATGATAATTTTTTACTATAAGAAATTTCAAATTACCTAGGAAATTAAGCTATGAAAGTACGAAATTTAACTACTTAAAGTAAAGATTGATTTTTTTTGTTTTAAAACCCTTTGGAAAATGAGGTTGGGATCCAATCTCCAAACGGTAGAGTATCTCCGATAAATATAAAATTGTAGAAATTAATTAATTAATTAAAAGAAAAGTACAAATCGATTCGACGCACCAAATATGTTTGGGCACTAACTCATGCAATAATTGGTACACAAATTAATTAGCGCGAATGATATATTTACGACACATATAATCCATCATCAAACACTCTCGATGCTTTTAAAAAGCTGAGTTAAGGGGTCTACACTAATAGTCCCGATCAATAGATAAAACTAAACAAACTAATTAATTAATTATGTTGAATTTTACATTTGAAGTCTAATACTCTAGGTTCGGTTCATCTTTTCCAACCCACAAATAACTTAGGTAGATATGTAATTAAATTCTATACTAATCATATTTATCATTAAAGCATTCATAATTAAATAATAAGAAATAATGGAGAAATTTATACCAATTATGAAGAAATAAAGTAACAAGAATAAAACTCCACACCAAAAAAGATTTTTGAAAAAATGCAAGAGCTTCAATTAATTTGATGTGCAAATTTGAATTCTCTGTTGTCCAATGAATAATGCTTAATTCCTTACCTAACAAAGTGTATACCATGAACATTATAACTCATAAATGACTTATACAAGTGCCAAAGATGGCCAAAGTGGTAAACATTGACCCTAACAACTCTACCTACAACTTGGGAAACGATAAAAAAAATCCCACAGAAAATTGAACTATGGGACGAAAACGACCCATGGGATCCCTCAAGGCCAAGAGGACTAGTTTGCCCGAGAAATCGAATCGATTCGGTCTTTGGGTATTGCACTTTAACTTGCTTCTTCCTCCGTGGACTTTTCTTCAACTTCAAATTGTCGTAACTTCCTCACTATAACTCGAATCGAGGTTCTGTTTCTTCATATGTACTCATGAACTCGAGATGTTCATTTTTCTTATTGGCTCTTTCTACAGGTTCTTGCTATAAATTTACCATTTTGTCCTTGACTTCCCTTTATCGTATAGTTTTCATTGTTTTGGACATTCTCTTTCGCCCAATTGCTTGATTTACCTATAAATGCATGAGAAATATACGAAATACAAAATACTTTCCAAAAAGGTTAGTTGACGTTTGGGGATCATTTCCCTAGTCTCTAAAAAAATAATAAATAAATATGATATAAATTTAGGTTAAATGTGAGTTTTGGGGCCGTAAAATACTGAAATCAGATTGATAATTTTGGAATATTTATGTAAAATCAAATCCCTTAACATAGAACGTTGCTACTCCTGAGCAATGTATAATTATACAAAATAGGTTCTATAAATAACACTTATCAATTATGGGATAGAATATCTTTTTAACGGGCACGCGATTGCATTTAGCATATGTACAAAGTCGTTAAACCACTAAATTGACCTAGTAGGACGAGTGGTGTCTCGCAACCACAAAATTCATTTTTTACTAGATGGTACGACTTGAAGGAAAATCAAAATAATTAAAAATTGTGTAATTTAAATATCATAATAATTATCACAAAAAATATGTCATAAATATCAATTCCTAGCATGTGTGTGCGTGTGAAGCCAAAAATTGACTGTAAACTTCCATCAATTGATCATTACGTTAATTTCTAAAAATTCGCCTTGATTCAATTTCTCATGGGATGCACTCACAAACGAATCACTCGGATAGTGGATTTTTCTCTCCGTGTGCACGGAATTAAGAGTAAATATAATGGATAAGAGTTCACGCACACAAATTGATAGACGGAAATTTTATAGTGAAATGATCTGATGAACGGATTATGATTATTGAAAAATGGGAAAATGTCTTTCTTTTTTCGTACCATTTTGTTATCTTTATTATATTTTTGTGTTTTTAGCTCCACACACGGTGATCGACTTCATTATTCAGATTCGGTTAGGACTTTTTTAGGTCAAGTTTTTTTCGGTAACAATGTAAGTATTTCAGAATTTTTCAGAGTTGAAAAATTTCTTGTGAAGGTCCGTTGGTACTTTTTCGGGATTTTTCTTATTTCTCTCCTTTTTTAATTTCATTTGCTTCTTCTTTTTTCCTTTTTTTTATTCATTTCAACATTTTTTTATTATTTTGACTTAATCTATACCGAAAGGAAATTATAAAAAAATCAATTTTCACAATTCCGAGATAAATTTATTTTTTCGGGTTAACAAACGAAAGGGATATGATTTTTGGATCAAGTTGGCTTCCAAAATTTGGATAATTTTCTGGAATTTTTATGGATAAAGTTATTTGGTGAAAAACAATGGCCTAACGTTATCCGTCCGTATTACTAATCAAATTGTCATATGCGTCTCGAGATTAATTTTTATTTTTACTTTCGAGACATTTTAGGGGCGTTTTCAAAACAAAATTTCCACTTTTTTCCTGTAACCAATCAAAATAATGATTTAGAGATCTATGACAAATTTATTTAAAATACTCAAAAATGAAGAATGGCAAAAAAATTCCACATTTTTTCGTATAAGTCGTCAATTTTCATTCAATTTCCATTTTATATCAATTTCGGCTTTATGCATGGAATTTTTACAAATTGAGAGCTGAAAATATTTTTGTCATTTTGAAAATTTTCCATTTTCTAAAAATTTTCAATATTTAGGGGCATTTTAAAGCCATGAAGTTTCTAAAAGATGCACTTGCACTCCCCCCTCCCCCCCCCCCCCCCCAAACAAGTTAGAACTTGCATTGTCCTCAATGTAAAGGACAAAAATATAATTAAGAAAAGAAGTGGGTTTGAAATATAAAATGAACAATATTTAAAATGCAAGAATGATACTCTATAACACAAACTCATATTTTTATTTAAAATGAGAAAAGATAGTAGACAGTTTCTTGAAAGATATAACAATTACAAATAAAATAAAATATATAATAAGATGCATGCCCAAAAGATGCTCTACAAGAGGGACCGAGAGCATTTGGATCCTGGACATAGGGATCCATATACTATGCAGGCAAGTTGGCCCCCGAGCCTAAGCTAAGCCATTAGAGATCATCTTAGAGTCACATCATCATGTAGGTATCACCACGGTAATCGGCTCTAAATTCATCCCTATCTTGGTGGTATTCTGGGAGAAAACCGTTAAGACAACACTAAATTTTATGCATACAACTATTTATTATCGTTGTTTTATATGCACGCTTATCAAAGTCTTCCTCAAAATCCGGTTCTACCTGATAATAGTCCTCTTTCTCCTCGTGGTTGAAATACCCTGCTACATCTTCCTCATCTTCTTCGGTGTCTCCCTCTTCTTCTCCCCCCCCCCCCCCCCCATCTCAATGTCTTTGAAGATTGGTTCGAGATGAGGGCTTGGGTTGGGAATTCCTTCATGCTTTGTTCCCGCGCTTCTAGGCATTGAGATGTGATAAAGTGGACATATAGAACAGAAGTTGTGATAAAGAGGATATATAGAAGAGAAGTTGTGGCAGTGGGACAATAAGCCACACTTGTGATTTCATTAAAGTATACATGTGTTAGGATTATTTTGGACGTCGTGTCGAACAAAAAATAGAGAAAGATATCATGAATCAATAATATTGAGGAATCATTCTTCATCGGTAGGATGGTTCCGCATGTGATGAGGTTAGCCAACCGGGTACGAGACAAGAGTCACTCGGATCGGAAACTTCCACTACTCCAAGGAGTGTCCAGAGCCTAATGGCTAGAAAGCTCGATGAGGGTGATACCGTTTCAGTGGTAGGGGTAATTGTAGTTCTTGAATTATTTCACCCCCTCTGCTTACATCTTTCATTTGATAATTTTTTTCAATAAAGTAATCACCACCCCATCTATGTATGCCTCGTAATTCCCGTCGGAGGTGAGAAAGAGAGTCCCATAAAATAATTTGGATATGTGCTCATATATGGGACCTTCGTCATCGGCTTACATATTTTTCCACCTAAACCTTGATAACAGTGAAACAACATTCTCGAGGATGTCGTCTCAACCAATTAGGCTTTCGATGAATAAGGTGTGACGTGTGCCAAAATAGGCGTTACATCAATTCCTTTCTTGTGGAGAACAAAATGTTTCCTTCTCGTTTCCTTCGAGCATTTCAGTGGACTTATATTTCTTCAGGTAGTGTTTGGGAGCCATGTAATAATAGGATGGAACTTAGGAATAAGTAGTGAGAATTCTAGGAAAGGAAAGAATATGGAGGTGTGAGGATAAATGGTGGAGGGGGTATTTATAGGTAGAAAAAGGTAGGGAAATGAAAGGTTGGTTTTGGGGTGGGATGAATGGTATTGGAAAATGAAAGGGTTTAAAGGTAGAGGGAGTGTTTTTGTTTGTAATTTCATGGGTAGAGGAAAATGGAAGAGTTTCCGGTGGAGTGAATGTGAAAGGTTGGGAGGAAAAGAAGAAAATAAAGTGGGCAAATTTGGGTTTTTGCTTCAAAAAAGCGCATCGGTTCGCGTGAGGAACTAAACTGTTTTGCTCAAAAACCGAATTGGTTCGAAATTCAGCACTGACTTTTTTTAACCCCTTACCACGAGGGTTCAATTTTTTAGCAAATCCCTTGTTGAGAGTTTGATTTTTTGAACAAAATGTTTTCACATTTTCACATTTTCCTCATAATTTTCACGCTCCCTTGGGCACAAAGGTGGGTTTCCTAAAATCCTCTAAGGATTTGACCTAAATTCACCATTTTCGATTGAATATCATCAAAGTTACCATGGACTCATTAGGAACTCTTGAAACGGGCATTGAAAATAAAAAAAAACTCCACTCTTGCTATAACACAGATGATCGATTCCTAAACACACGACGCGCTCACACGACTCCGTTATACAACTAATACCCACCCTATACACAACGGGGGTACGACGACCTCTCTCTAAAACCTAATCATCCCTGTACACGGGGTCCGACAATAAAATTTTCTTCACTTCCCCGATACACTCCTCTAGATATGGCTTTAAGCGCTGTCCATTCATTTTGAATGTGCTCCCATTTTTTGGATCTTCCACCTCTATTGCACCATGTGGGAACACTTCCCTCACAACAAAGAGTCTGGACTATCTTAACCATAACATTTTGTGAAGAAAGTGTAAATGCGATTTGTAAAGGAGCACTTTTTGTCTCGAATGAAACTCTTTTCAATTTATGTTCCGATTATGGACAAGTTTCATTCGTTCTTTTGTAATTCGGGTGCTCTCATACGTATCATTGAGTATGTTTTCCAACTCATTTAATTGGATTTTTTCCATTTCACCGGCTTTATCCAAGTTGAAGTTAAACCTCTTGATTGCCCCAAAATCCTTGTGTTCTAAATCTATGGGGAGGTATCAAGTCTTTCCATACACAAAGAAAAATGGGTACATCCCGAGGGGGTTCTTGTAAGAGGTTCGATAAGCCTATATCACATCGAGTAATCAGATGTACCAATCCTAGTGACTGGGATCAATGATATTTTCGAGAATGCTTATACTCGCTCGATTAGCTAGCTTAGCTTGTGCATTTGTTTGCTTGTGGTAAGTTCTCCTAACCTTGTGGATAACTCCATACTTCCTCATTGACTTCTCGAATTTCTTATTGCAAAAGTGTGATCTGTTGTCACTAATGACAACTTTAGGAGCACCAAAATGAGAAAGTATATGTTCATGGATGAACTTTACCACCACCTTATTGTCATTCGTGCAGTTGTAATAAGGATGTAAAGAAATCAAAAAGGGGGAAGAAAGGGTCCCACGAAGTTGATGCCCCAACAGTTGAACATCTCAGTAGAAAGGACAGGGGTCAATGACATCATATCACGTCTAGTAATAGCGTCCATGTTTTGATATCTCTCGCATGATCATCAAAATACGTTCACATCCTAAAAGATAATGGGCTAATAGAGATCGCATTGGAGAATCTTTGCGGCTGTCTTCTTCGTGGAAAAAGTGGCCTCCACATACTTTCGAGTGACAAAACTGGATGACACTTTGGATCTCATCATCCAGTACACGCTTCTAGATTATTTGGTCTGCGTGATACTTAAATAGACGGGATCGTCAGAAAATAACATGCACAACCCAATGAAAAACTTCATATTCTTTTACGAAATCCAATAAGAGGGAACAACCCCCATCACTAGATAGTTCACGATGTACAGAAACCAAGGTAGAGAGGAAGTAGAGAAAAGTTGCTTATCCTGAAAATACTCATCTATAGGTACGCGATCTTGAGGTATGTCATACGAGAGCTTAAACAAGTGGTCGGCTATGAAGTTTTCTAATTCTTTCTTACTTTTGATGGAAAGGTCAAATTCTTGGAATAGCAAGGTCCACCTAATGAGACGCGGTTTGCCATCATTATTGGAAAGGAGGTATTTTAGTTTCACGTGGTCAATAGATCATATAATGGGTGACCCGATAAGATATGAATGGAATTTATCAAGGGAAAACACTACCGTTAGAAACCCTTTCTCTATGGTGGAGTAGTTCAATTGGGGTACGGTTAAAGTCCGGATAACATAGTATATGACATATGCCTTATTATCTCTCCTTTGCCCTAAAATCTCCCCAATCTCATAGTCACTCGCATGACACATTAGCTCGATTGAGAGAGTCAAATCTGAAGGTTGCATTATGGGAGCGGAGACGAGCATTCTCTTGCATTTATAAAAGACCTCTTACCATACTTCACTCCACTCAAATGGGGAATCCTTAATGAGTAAGTTACTTAAGGGTCTAGCTGTGGAGCTAAAATCCTCAATAAACCTACGATAGAATCCCACGTGACCCACAAATGAGCGCACGTCTTTTAAAAACTTGGGTTGGGGAAGTTAAAAATGATGTCAATTTTTCCCATATCCACTTCTATCCCCTTGGATGATAGTATGTGGCCTAGAATTACTCCTTCGGTAACTTGAAATGGAATTTCTACGAATTCAGTACTAGGTTTTTTTCCACATTCCGGGAAAGTACTTTCTCAAGGATTGCAAGACATTGGTCAAAACAGGGGCCAAAAATGCTAGAGTTGTCCATAAACACCCCAAGTCCTCTCTCAATGAAGTTACTAAAAAGACTTAACATGCAACATTGAAAGGTCATTAGTGCATTGTAAAATCTAAATGGCATCCTTTTGCAGGAAAAGGTGTTAAAAGGACATGCAAAGGTAGTCTTCTCTTGATCAAGCACGTCCACCTCTATTTGGTTATAATAGGAATAACCGTCTAAAAAATAGTAAAATGGATTTCCCAAAACTCACTCGATCATTTCATCCATAAAATACAAAGGGAAGTGGTCTTTCTTAGTGTCGGCATTAAGTTTCCAATAATTAATGCAAATGTGTCACCCGATAACCGTAAGTTTTGAAATAAGTTCTCCTTTTGTGTTCTCAACCATGGTGATTCCCGACTTCTTAGGAACGACTTAGATTGGACTAACCCGTTTACTATCCGAGATGGTATAGATGATGCATGCATCCAAAAACTTTACAATTTCTGTTCTCACCACATCTTTCATAATCGAGTTCAATCTTCTTTGCATTTCCCTAGAGGGCTTCACGTTCTCTAGGTGGATTTTACGGGTACAAATCAAGGGATTTATTCCTTTAAAATTCACAATAGATCAACCAAAATCACCATTGGACTTCCTCAAAATCTCCATAAGCTTCCCTCCTTGCTCTTTATCTAGGCTATAGGAGACAACAATAGGATATGTCTCATCCTCCCCCAAATAAGAATATTTGACGTTGGAATGTAGCCTTTTTAATTTGCGTTTAGGAAATTTAATATCAAGGGAACCTTATATGATTACCTCAGTGCTAATTCCTCGAATTGCAAGACCTAACTCACATCTATCACATCGTCCTCAATCTTTCCCTCACCTAGCATCTCCCTCATCCTACTCACCTCATGATCAAAATCGAAACACACTCTCTCGCTCTCACTAGTAGTCACTAAACATTCCTCAAGTGGATCCCTCAAATTATAACACTCAAAATGTTCGTGTCTACCTCTTTAATAAGATTCGTGTCATGTAAATCTCCCCCTTCACCTACTTGCTTGGTGATGCTAAAGATATTCATTTCAAGTGTTATTTTCACAAAGGTAAGTTGCGTTTTCCTATTACGCATATTAATAAACACGTTAGTCGTAACTAAGAATGGGCGACCAAGACTTACAGGAACATGATGGCTTGATGGGGAGGAGGGATCAGTATCCCAAATAATTATTTCGACATTTATTCACTAGTTACATGAATTTCATATGCACGTGTGTTAATTGAAATAACTACAATACTTGATTTTGAAATATATTAAATGGATGTCAAAATGGATTTACTAAATGGTGAATTTGATGAAAAATTTATATAAAAAAACTGAAATATTTTATTGATCTTGCAATGGGGAAGAAAGTGACAAAGCTTATAAAATCACTCTATGGTTTGAGCAAGCACCAAAAAAGTAGCATGAATTTTTTTCAATGTGATGAAGTCAAATGGTTTTAAGGTAAATTAGTGCAACAAATGTGTTTCTCTCAAAAGCGCTCAAAACGGATATGGCATTGTCTGCTTGTATATAAACAAAATGTTAATGGTAGAAACAATGATGTTACTAATCCTACAAAAACATACGCTAAAGAATATAGTTGAAGTTAGAGATTTAGGCATGGAGGATGTAATTAGAATCAACATTACTAGAATTTCCAATAGGGTCATTTTGTCACAATATTGATATTTGAAGTTAAATATTTAAGATTGAAGGATGTCTCATTTTGTCTCAAGATTACTAAAACTATTAAAATTAGTAGAAATATGTTGAGAACTTCATGATATATATCATGAATACGACATGAGTCCAATGAAAGAACCTATCAATAAAACTCTAATGAACCAATTTAGAATATTCTAATGTCTTAGGAAGTTTAATATATTTATCAATTTAAACATGGCCTCAGATAGCATGCTCGATGAGTAATCTATGTTAATATAAGAGTAATCCTAGATAAGATCAATAAAAATCCATCATACGAGTTCTGAGATATCTAGGGTGGTCTTTAAGGATGAACTGCACAATGCAAGATAACCAATTGTTAAAATATACATAAATAAAATTGGATATCTAACTCCAATAACTCAAAAGTCACAAGTGGATATATTTATACCCTTTGAGGTGAAACAAGAATATCAAGATCAACTATGGAATCTGAATTTATTGCTTTAGTTAAAGCCGAAGAAGAATCAAAATGGCTAAAAAACTCTTAAAGGATATTATAACCTAACCATAACTGGTTCCACTAATATTAACCCATTATGATAGCCAATCAGCGCTTAGAATGGCATAAAATAGTAACAATAATAGTAGGCCACAACATATACCTCATTGACATGATACCATTAAATAATTGGTTGCAAGTGGCATTTCTCCAATGACTATGTAAATGCAATGAAAAATATTAAGGATCCACTAAAAAGGGTATTCCTATAAACCAAGTGAGAACTTCATCAAGGGGAAGGGACTTAAAGCGATAAAAATCTAAAAGAGTTGATACATTGAACCCAAATTAAATGACGGGAGATTCCAAGAATTAGGTTTATCGAGACAGTCACAATAAGGAGAACCAAGAATATTCGAAAAGGGCTGTTTGAATTTTGTTGTTATAGTTTTCACAAGAAGATTGCTCAATTTAATACATCACATCCACTGAACGACTAGTAAATGAGATAGTATATCGCTAGGAAAGATTCAAGGTCAAAAGCTATATTTTGGAATATTGTTTGCCCAAATGGTTTGGGATAGTTATCATCTTATGAAAATTATGATGCATAGAAGCTAAAGCGCTTTTTTCTAGATGCATTACTTATCGACAAATGTATGGCTACTCCCAAAAAAAATATTTCATTTTACAATCTGAAATTTTTCTCACTTTTTCCTTGAACAAAATCTAAATTTTTTCCCCCAACCTAACTTTTTCCCAATTAATGAATTCAAAGAAATAATTAGGTTTAACTATGTACCTTTATCTAAATAGTAGTTAAGCTAGGGGAAAGTTTAGTATAATTAAATTTAATTATGAAAAGGTATTCATGGTTATGTCATTTTATCCATACAACACCATTTGTGTTTGTGAATGGATATAAATTAATATATGTAATTAATATTTTTGGAGTTTAGGTTCAATGTCGTTGTGATAAATGATTAGTGACGTTTTGTTAGAAACTTTTTGTTCTTGACTAATGTAGAAACCTTTTGTTCTTGACTAATGTAGTTTTCTAGTTCTAAACAGTTCAAGTCTCTGATTTGAGTGTTATTGATGATTGACTATGTCATGTAGTGCATTTTTAACAAGTTGTAATCTATTTATAAATTGATGACTCAGGTTAGCAGCCAATGGTAAAGCTCTAAATGTTTTTAGCGTAGTACCCTATACCAGTATGTTTAATTGTAAATAATGTTCTTTAAGTTGGTTAATAAAGAAAAAACTAACATACTTGATTACTCATAACAATTGGTTTTTTACAACGACCTTTGGTGTTATTATCAGGTTATATAATATTTTTGGGGTTTGTTGTGGAATTGAAATTCGCAAACAAAAATTCTAAAATTCAAAAAATCGTCCTTTGTACTCAACTCAATGGATATCGAGTCCGTACTCTATCTCTCCCTCTCTCCAATATGATGTGGGTGACAATTCATATTCACCATTTGTCAGTGAATTGTGTTAGTTTTCATATCAAATCAGATACTCCGTTTGATGAAAAAAATTGAAAACCGCAATTTAGATTTTTCCTCACATGTGCAGATTTGACTTATGGTAAACAAATTATTTTATGTTTTGTGATTTGCATAAGATTTAGAATAACTCCTTTTTTTGTTACATTGTTGAATGATAATTATTTATCCTTTTCATAAGATTTTATAATATTAATATTTTATAATTATCATTGGAAAATATTATAAGGATCTTAAAAATGCAGTATATCATCCATATATAACGCGATACTGTTCCCTCATCAACTTTCAACAACTAAACATTTTAAATAAAAAAGCATACTAGGAGATATACTTAATCGTGAATTGTATATTAACTTTGATAACAATAAGTAAAGTGACAAGTCTCGAGTAAAAAACATAAAAAATATATATATCTAGCATTGTAAGAGTTCATCATAACTGAAATATTCATCAGGGTGGTATTGGCCGTTCGTCAGCTCTTCAGTAGGCGATGTCAAATTGTGGATGCCGTAGTCTTCCACGCTTATTGGTGTTGTTAGGAGTGGCTGGGTTTCCACAATGTTTATTTGTTCCTCTGATGGTTGGTTGTGTGGCTGCGGTGGTTGCTCCATTTCCCACTGGGTAAAGTCACTAATGAAGGCGCTCATGTGGGGTGCCTGTTTATTCAGTTGTGGCTGGGATGGCTGGATATAATCTTGAACGCTTATTGTTGTCGTTGGAAATGAGTAAGACGGCTGGATATAATCTTCAACGCTTATTGTTGCTGTTGGAAATGTGTGGGAAGGCTGGATATAATCTTCAAGGGTTATTGTTGTTGTTGGAAATGGGTGGGAAGGCTGGGCATAATCTTCAATGCTGATTAGTGATGTTGGCAGTCGCTGAGCATAATCTTACTCATCATAATTATCTGTTAGATGGTTGGGGGACTGGGCATCCTCATCCTGATGAATCTTCCTTTTAATCCGGTAAAAAACGTATTTATTGTTATTTGGTAAAACGAACTCAGTCATTATCCATTTTTTGTCGTGTTTAGAGGCGTTGTGATGATATCTGAGTTTTCGTTTCTCTCGCCCATTTTTGAACTTGTGGGTATGTTTGCATTTCCAGGTGCCCTTGTCCTTGCCGACTGTACGTTTAATATTTTTAATATTCTTCCCTTTCTGAGCCAACATCTTCAAGGGAGTAAAGAAATACAGGGTGTTCACGTTAGTGGACCCCTCAAATATTGCCTGGAGTTCGTCCTCCTCGTAGAGGTTCCTCTCCCTCACAAGATTTTGGAGGACACTATCCGATAGCTGGCCGCAAGTGATCTTTTCCGAGAGAATTTGGTATATTTCTTCATCGCTGGGGTGGAAGTGAAACCCCAGTGGAGGTTTGAAAGCCAAACCCAAAGATGATGAACAAGGCTGAAGGGTGTTCATGTTGCTCCTCATGAGTTTCAATAGATGTACGATCAAAAGAAACAAAGAAACGAAGAGATGGCTTTGATGGAAAAGCAAGAAAGGGTTTGAGAGTGTCTTCGTGGGTTGATTAGTGAAGTGATTGGTGATTTGCCATTATTTATAGGCACTCTAGGAGTTAACTAAGGCCCATTACTTATGATAGAAGAGTTAGTGTTTCTACAGGTAACTATGACCGGAAGCTTATGAGAAGCTCACTACACCGAGTTCCCAGATGAGAGTGGAATATGTTTGTTCCAAATTATTTCGGACTTCCAATCGTGTGTTTGGGCCAAATCGAATCACGAAATGCCAATTCAAAAAATTATATTGATTATATTGATTCTCGATCCGATTTTTTTAGAAAATTTAAAAAACATATGAATTCCGAATAATCGGAAAAAATCTAAAATTCACACAGCTTTGACTACCCCGAAACCCAATTTACGATGTTAAAAATATTATTACGTTCATCTTTATTCCCCCAGAGGCCAGTATAACAAAATCAACCTGCAATATGAGATTAATCATAATTGTATTAATTTAATTTATGAGTCGTCATATACTCATTTTAAACTTTGATGAATAATTTAAACTAATTAAACACAATAAATTACGAGTTAATTCACCCAAGTAGATATTAATAGATGAATTAATAATCATTTGAATAATCATGTAATATATGAGGTATTACAGGAGGAGAGAAATGAAAGAATTATTTTGGAGAGTGGAACATTCACCAATGTTAATTGAGGTGATTGACTTTTCATTTCTTTTTAATTTCTTTTATGGTTCCATTCCAGGAAAACCCTACAACTTTCTGAATTAATCATCTTAATAGCTAAACCCACCTTGAAATTGAGCAATTCAAAGTGTGCAACTAATTTATCTCATGTCTCTAAAATTTATCTATGTTAGTGCTTCTTCCAAATTGGGCAATGTGCAAGTGATTAATGGGCACATGCTTATGGTCGGTCGTGGTCTATATTATATAAAATCATTAAATACCCCATGGAACTTCCATTATGTTAGATAAATTGGATTTGCACCTAATTAATTAATTTTACTAAATTTGATTTTGGAAACTTGGAGCCTTAACTAATATGGGAGCCACAACATAAAAATATCAGGTCAAGTTAACTACGAGTTCTCCTCTAAAAGGTGAACAAAATTGTATATTCATTTGATCGAAACAAATAATAAATGAATGACAATTTTGGCTTCAAATAATCCCTTTTGCTCATGAACTAGTTGGTGTAGTTAGTGTAGAAACTTTGCCCCGCATAAAAAAAGGATGAAGAAATGGTAAGAATATATATATATATATATATATATACTGTTTAATTGCATCTTGAATTTAAATGACATTGGGCTATTCGAATTATTTGAACGGAAGACTAAGTTCACTTTGCACGATTTGGGCTTTGGCCCCAAAGCCCAGAAGCATTCATCGTCGCTCCCCTCCCCCCCCCCCCCCCCCCCCCCCAGCCTGTTCCCATGTTCTGGTCTAGAACTATGGTTTGCAAATCTTTATTAAGCCAATATTTTTTTTTAATATTTTTGGCTTTCTTCTTGAATTATGGGCTCAAAATATGGGTTAAAATTAATTTCAAAACATTTCCATTGTTTAAACCACAATTTGAAGATATCGTCATTTTAATTAAAACTAAAACAACAAAAGTCATCTTTGAAAATTTCACTAATTTAATGAAACTTTAAATGTCAGTTTGTATCTAGAGCATCAATTATAATCAATTAAATTTGATATATTTCTTGTATTTTATTTGTAACTATACAAGTCTTTTTCAAAAATGCGGCGTGGATCATATAAATAATAATATTTCCCTTTGTTTAGGTGAATTATCTAAGTGGTTCCTTTTGTACTTCTGTCAGAGGGTCATAGCGAGTGTCACCATTGGTGGTTCGTGAGGCAAATACATTGTAGTGCTTCTTCTGCTTGTTGTAAATTGTTTCACACTAGGTGACAGATGCACATAATACACTATCGTAAAAATTATGTCAAGGGGATTATTGTATTAATGAGAGAGAATCAAAATTTCAACATGATTTTCTTCTACAAATGTGGGTGATTATTATATTCACGAATTATAAGTGTTTTCATTTACATGTGTTTTCTTCTCTTGTTTCTAGCCGATTTAGTACAATTATACTATTGGAATGATAATTTTAAGATATAATTTTGATTTTACAATTATTTCATATTTCTCATGTGAATTTTTATTGTTTTACTAAATGATTATAGGATCCTTAAATTATTCTTTCCTTAGATTATGTGCTTTTAACATCCAAAAATTCCTTCATTGTTATATGTTTTCGTTATATCCTTAAAATTCAAAATATTAGTTTATACATTTTCATAAATAAAAAAGATACATTAATTATTTTTATTATTTAAAATTTTAAAAAGATTAAAATTAAAATTTCATACAAATTTATGGATTTTTTTTATACTTTTCCCATTAATTTAGGATGATAAAAAAAATGGTTTTTGGTTCTGTATATTCTGACATTAATATAATAATGACAACTTCAACATTTGAAAATAATGTGACCTCTCCTACTATCACAAAGTTACTCATAACCATTCCATTTCATGAAATCGATGGTGAGAATTCCAAAAGAAATTAGCGGACTTGATTTCATGAGATAAAATAGAAAATATTTTTTATATCAATTTTCATTCTTTAGAGGCTTTCACATGAAGATTCTCCTCTAGTTCATAATAAAAAATATAAAATATAACTTCAGCCTCCATAAAAGGATGAACGCAATCTGTCTTCTTATGAATAAACCATATCCTTAATGGATTGAACAGCATTCAAGTTATGAGCTAATTTAGTCTGGGACATTCAAGTTATAGTATCGTCAAATTGATACGGCGAAAAATTCAAAACTTTTCAAGTTACTTGTTTAAAGTGTTATGGTTATGCCATCGACAGGAGCTTGAAGAGTTAGAGATTCACAACTAATAAGTTCTATTATAGAGGATGAATGATATGTGAAGTGTGACATGCAAAGTTTGTTCCAAAGTATTAACCCTCTCATGCTTCCATTATCTCGACGATTCAGTCCGACTAGGTAAAATTCATATAATTACTTTATATATATATATATATATATATATATATATATATATATATATATATACACACACACACACACACACACACTAGGGTATGCCCATGCCTGAAGGCACGTTGATAGTTTAAAAAATCATAAAGTCGTGCCTTGGTGTGATGGCAAGTGCCCTCTCCAAAGCTACGGCTGGTCTCGAGAGCGAAACATGGGAGCAACTTCTTCATATATTCCCGTACCGAAAGGCACGACAAAAATTCCAAAGTATATAATTTCAAAATGACGAAAATTTTCAAAGTACGTGATTGCAAAACGGTGAAAATTTCGTTGCCGAACAAAATTTCCAAAGTACGTAATGTTTTTTAACTCCAAAAAAAATAAAAGAACATAATGTTTATAGAATATAATTGAAAATTGTTTTGGAGATGTTTACCGTTTTTCTATTAAAAATGCTAAAAAAAACAATTTTTAATAAATAAACTAAAAAAAACATTTTGGGATTGTCACTATTTTTTCTGTTAAAAAATTAAAAACAACAGAGAGAAAATAAAAATAAAAACACTTTTTAATTATTATTTTCGGATAAACTATTTGTATCTCCAAATAATAATAATAAAAATTTTCTTTTTCAAATTTTTTAACACCCATTTTGTTATTTTTCAATAAAGAGGGGTAATTCATAATATTTTCCCTAGGGTGGGGTGATAAAATATTTGCTCTATTTAATGCCAAGATATATTTTATTCATTTTCTTCAGTATTTTTCTTTGTTTCAATCTTTGTGTTAGTTTTAGCTCCTTTTGTGCCATTATAAAGGCCACATCTGGCCAAAATACAAAAATGAGCTATATCTCTATGCAATGAGAGTTATGGGGGCCTGATCACCTTGAGAAGCCAAACTTAGTCTTCCATTTTTTGTGGTCGGCGTGTATACTATGTGTGGGGCGAAAAAAATAATATATATAATTTACCCTCTTTAATTTTGATAACAAAATGTGGTCAACGTGTATACAGATAACAGGTCTACTATCACTGCAGTCAGTTTTAACAGTACCACTTTATGATTGTGAGCCTCAAGAATGGAATTGTGAGGCTCGAGGAAAATCTATTAATATTTACACCACCAATATTTTTAATATAAATTGATAAACATCATATGTGACATTCATTTTTATTCACAATTGCAAAATTGCAACTACACACAATGATACAACCATAAATTTTTCAAACTAAAACAAATTTAAACAAAGTCTTTAGAAAGAATGAAGAAGATACAACAATCACCCACATAATACTCAATAAAAGATTTACTCTTGGTAAATAAAAATGACAATTCTTTATTGGCTCTTTCAAAATCTGGAGATGACAAATGTGAATACCACAAAATAGCAAAAAAATCATTTTCAGATTTCAAATGCTAATACCTATTACAAAAGAAAGAAAATATATTTCAAATTTAGAAAAAAAAAATAAATAATGTATTACCATCACTCAAATCATTCACACACCCACCAAAAATAACTAAACAACATTACTACTAAAAATCCATATGGGACATCATATAAAAAAATTGCCAAGGTGTGAACTATAGTTATATTCAATACACAAATCCATTATTGAAAGAGAGAAGACATAAAAGTATACACATTAAACTTGATCTAAAAGTTTAGGAGTTTTCTATGAATTGAAACTCCCAAATAAAACAAAAGAAAGTACAGATAACACACACAAACCTACCATTGAGGGGTATTGAACATTAAACCAACAACTGTAAATTAGATCTGCAAACAGGATAAAACAACACAATTAGAAATGTAAAAAAATGCAACTAAGAACACAATAAAATACAAAACCAAACCCCAATACAAAATATATTAGCACAAATCAACTAACAAATCTTCTCTCAATTACCTATGTTATAATACTCTCTCTCTCTCTCTCTCTCTCTCTCTCTCTCTCTCTGACCTCACCTTACCCATCTTCTCTCCCACTATTTCTGAGATTGAAAATGGTGGAGAACTAATATATTTGCTAAGAAGATTGAAGAAAAACAAACATGAAGTTAAAAAAAACCTTTGTTTCTTTTCCTATTCTTCTTTTACTATTACATTGGTTGTTACTCTTTTGGGTATGCTAAGGTGGTTGAAAAAGTTGAATTCAACAATGAAGCATCGATATTACTTTCAATAAAATCCGGCCTCATTGATCCATTAAACCAGCTTGTAAATTGGGCATTGTCAAACAATGTAAAAAATAATTCAGCTCATTGTAACTCGACTGGATTGGGTTGCAACTCCCATGGTATGGTTGAAAGGCTCGATCTCTCCCATATGAATCTCAGTGGCATTATACCCAACAACGTCCAAAATCTACATAGCCTCAGTTCTCTCAACTTATGCTGTAACTCATTCTCATCACCAACCCTATCATCTATTTCTAATCTAACTACACTGACCACAATTGATCTCAGTCAAAAGATAACAACAAATGAAATAAACTTAAATTCAATACAAAATATAAGTCAATTAACACATCTTTGTCCATGTGGCATAGCATTAAGCACATAGGCAGCGACCTTGTCAAGAAACTGAGCACTGATCCTGAACCAAAGCATTTTTTGCGAAAATTTCAGGATATACAACAATACCAACGAGCTTCAGAATTAAACGGATAAGAGATATAACAAAGATATAAAAAAATTTCAGATTATAGGTTTATTTCTAGAGCATCAAATCTCAATCGTCCATTTCCATATCTTAAAATTGTAGGTTTATTACACTACATTGAAACATAAGTCCTACCATTCTACAACTTTGTTACATAAATAAAGACATCTCAGGACTCGGAATAAAGGAGAAAATAATGTTACCAAAGATCTTTAACAATGATACCCACAAAAAAACTCGAGTATCATAGTTTCCCAAATTTAAAGCTCGAGTATCATATGTGTGCAACTAGTTGCTGACTTAGAGTGTCTGCTGCTGGAATTTAAAAAAAAAACTCAGTACAGGTTGGAATTCTCAGTACAGCTTGAGTATCGTATGTGTGCCACTGGTTTCGGATTCTCAGTATGGGGTGAAAAAAAACTCAGTATCGGTTGGAATTTTAAAAAAAACTCAGTACCGGGTATAAATTAGCACCACTTGAAAACTCGGATAAAATTTGTGTTTCAATACCAACTATCAGATGCAATTTGTGTTTCAATACCAACTATTGAAAGATGTGTGTGTGTGTGTGTGTGTGTGTGTGTGTGTGTGTGTGTGTGTGAGAGAGAGAGAGAGAGAGAGAGAGAGAGAGAGATAACACATGTAAAAGGATAGATGGAGCATATATGGAGGAACGACGGGCGCCTGGGGTTCCGTCGAGGTGGGGATGGGAGGTGAGGTGTTGGAGATACAAATACCGAGTTAGGGGGGTGAGGTGCCAGGGTTTCTGAAATGTGATTTGTCTTCGGTGGAGGAGTGGGTGGGTGGATGAGAGTTTTTTCATTGATGCATTTGTGAGAGAAGAAAGACATGGGGAATGAGGTAACTGTGGTAGGACAAAAGTAAAATAATAGGCGTGTGTTTGGGAGATGATGAAAATTTCTATTATACCCCTCTTTTTGAATTTTGAAAAAAGGGGGGAGCAAATTAGCGTGTGTCAAACGAGGGGGAACCCAAAAATTTCAAGGGTAAAATAGAGAGTGCAAAAAAACCTAATTTAGATGACATCATCAACTAAGCTTATGACATACATAAGTTTTCCACTTTATTATATAGATGTGTGTGTGTGTGTGTGTGTGTGTGTTGAGAGATATATAGGTGGAAAATTCTCTCGTTTAAAGTTAAATTTTCAGTTGTGGTGTTGAAAATTTTATATGGTGATCAGAATTTATTATGGTGGTGGTCAAACAAATATTTTTGTTGGTGTATATTATTCCTAGAATCAATTTTAATGTTTAAAACAGGTTGGCTACCTGTGGTTTTCATGAATAAACAAACAAGACTCAATCGGTATTTTTAAAAAATAATAGTAGTTAAATATTTATATTATTTATGATGAGAATACACTATATTGATTCATTTGGCACATTGAATTGTTTATGAGTGGGGTATTAATTATGACATAGTTGACCCTATATTTTTTTTGTGCAGGTGAAATTTTTTGTAAAACATGCAAATGTTAATCAGTGGTTTTGGAGGTCGTACGTTTTAGTGTGCGGAATTACTTTGATAAAAGAATTTCATGTTTTGGAGTATAAGAAATTAATGTATTTTTATTGTCAAGTCAAATATTTGAACTTAGTGTTATAATTTTTATTTGGATGAATATTTGGTGATGGTTGTAAGAACTCTAACTATTGTTGAATGAAAATTATTCTTTGTGTCGGTTGAAAAGCATCTTACACATTACATTTTACGATTATTCATTGTTTGTGTTGTCTTAAATGTAATAAATTATATATTAAATTGTAGAGATGGATTTTATTATTCACAAAATATTGATGCAAAAATTTCAAGGTCCTTTCGCCTCTTTTTGGATGGTTAAAATTGTCGCAAAATATATATTAAACACTGCTATGTTGCCATATCAAAAAGGCCTTCCAAAATAGTAATCTTTTGAGACAGATTAATACCCGTATCAAAAGTACATTTTTGTGATAGCTCTCGTGTCACCTCAAAAGGGTCATATAAAATGAAGACCTTTTGAGACAGATATGTTCCTGTCTCAAAAAACTCTTTTGAGACAGCTATGGCGTCAAAAAAAGGATTTTTAACCCCAATAAAAATGACACCCCCCAGCCATCCCAAATAGCGTCCCAAAATGTATTTGAGACGGATAAACAATCTTTTGGGACTGTTAGCCCAGTGTCTCAAAATTTAATCTTTTTTGTAGTGCTTCCACATTTTACATTAATTCACCCCTTGACTAAAACCGCTTTATATTCGTGGAAGCCCGCAAATGGTGAAAAATGAATTATCATTCTCATCGTTATTTTCACAGAAAGTCTTCTACGGGACGCTCAATTCCCGAAGGGACATGGTGAAGACTTCGTTGGGACCCTTTTATTTTAAGAGGACTAGACTCTAATTTTTCATGGGATTTATTTTCCTTTCTATCATTTTCTCCATATTTACTTACACGTGTATACATTGTTACTGATATATTAGTCTTACCCTCATGTTCCCATGCTGTACATATATGCCATACTCGTGTCACTTTATCCATTCTTATTCTCTTCTCCATGATGCTTATCTTATTATCACATGTGTATAGAATATTTTCTATCACATTATTCAAGCCTTCTTCATTTGTATATATTTCATACTTCTCCTTCACTTGTATATATCTTCAATATGTCACTCTACTTGTTCACATGATTCGACCACTTCATGAACTACACCAAAATGGGTAAATTGGCACCCTTTCAGCGGCTAACCTTGTCACGATCATTGACCGTGATAGAAAAACACGCATTTTTTTGTCACGGTCAATGACCATGACAAGGCTGTGACAAATGCTTGTCACGGTCAATGACTATGATAATCTTTATAATATTGTCACGGTCAAGGACCGTGACACGTCTGTGACAAATGTCCTAGTAAAAAATTATTTCCCCTTCTTTTCCCCCGCCGATTCTTCCCTCCTTTTTTCTCTCTCTCTCTTCCATTTATATATATATATATATATATATATATATATATATATATATATATATTTTTTTGTGTGTGTGTGTGTATATATATATATGTATGTGTGTGTGTGTGTATATATATGTGTGTGTGTGTGTGTGTGTGGTGGGTGGACCAGAGTGGGGGGGCTATTATGTGTGTGTGCGTGTGTGTGTAGTGGTGGGTGTGGTGGGTGGGGGGAGGGATGGGTGTGTGTGTGTGGTGGGGTAGGGGTGGGGGGCTGCGCGTGTGTGTGTGTGTGTGAATGTGCGCGGGTGTGTGTGTATGTGCGCGGGTGTGTATATGTGTGTGTAGTGTGCGTGTATGTGCATGTTTATGCGTAATGTCCCTTGTAAACGAATTGATTGGTTATTAAGTTTTTTAGTAAATTAATATATGATTGCCCCTCATTATAAATTAGTAAATTAATATATGATTAATTATGAAAGTAGGATTGCCCCTCATTGTAAATTAGTAAATTAATAATTGTATACTTGAATGGTTAGTTTAATTTATGAAAACAATTAATTTAGTAGATAAATTAGAAGGAGTATGGGATACACATTTGTTGTTGACATTGATGTTGGATTATAGTGGATCGATGTTGGGTTGGTTAGTTTTAAAAGTGGTATGACCACTAGATTATTGTCCATATGGAGGTGGGATTTTTCAACTTTTTTTGAAAATTACTTTGTATATCGTAAAAAATATATATATAGTATGATAATTAAATGAAACATACTTGAAATTACATATGTGCATGTATGTGTGTGTGTGTGTGTGTGTGTGTGCATGTGTGTGGTGGGTGGGGGTGGGGAGGGGGTGGGGCAGGGGGGAAGGGGGGCAAGGGGTTGTTGTGTGTGTGCATGTGTAGTGTTGTGTGTGAGGGTGTGTGTGTGTGTGTATGTGTGTGTGTGTGTATGTGTGTGTAGTGTGCGTGTATGTGCGTGTTTGTACGTAATGTCCCTTGTAAACGACTTGATTGGTTATTAAGTTTTTTAGTAAATTAATATATGATTGCCCCTCATTGTAAATTAGTAAATTAATGTATGATTAATTATGAAAGTAGGATTGCCCTTCATTGTAAATTAGTAAATTAATAATTGTATACTTTAATTGTTAGTTTAATTGATGAAAATAATTAATTGATTAGATGAATTAGAAGGAGTAAGGGATACACATTTGTTGTTGACATTGATGTTGGATTATAGTGGATCGATTTTGGGTTGATTAGCTTTAAAAGTGGCATGACCACTAGATTATTGTCCATATGGGGGTGTGATTTTTCTTTTTTTTTAAATTACTTTGTATATCGAACAGTATATATATAGTATGATAATTAAATGAAACACATTTGAAATTACATATGTGCATGTGTGTGTGTACGTGTGTGTGGTGGGTGGGGGTGGGGGGGGGGGGGCAGGGTTGGGGGAAGGGGGTGCAGCGTGGGGGGCTATTGTGTGTGTGTGTATGTGTGTGGTGTGTGCGTGTAGTGTTGTGTGTGGTTGGAGGGGGTGGGGCAGGGGTGGGGGCGGGGGCGGGGGAATGGGCAGGGATGGGTGGGTGGGTGGTGGGGTAGGGCTGGGGGGCTGCGTGTGTGTGTGAATGTGCGCGGGTGTGTGTGTTTGTGCGTGTGTGTGTGTGAATGTGCGTGTGTGTGTGTGTGTGGTGTTTGACAGTAACAATTCATTTTTATTTGTAGTAATTGTACATATTTGCATGTCTTCTTTTAATTCATTTTGATACGTACTAATAATATTTTTTTACATCAAATGTCTCCTTCAGTTATTAAGGCGAGGATGATGATGCTTGTTATGATGATGTCATCTGGGCTCGGTGGTAGCAGAGGCGAAGAGGGATCCTCGGCCACTTGGCTCCCCAAATATGGCAAATTGGGGATGGCCATCGAGAACAAGTCGGGGCTATTAGCGAGATCCCTTGAACTGGTAAATATGATCATCGGCCTGGGGTACATTAGTTGGAAGAAGGTTCCATATAAGCTCAAGTTAGCTATTGGGGTGGCACTACAAGTAATGTATTTATATTTATATATATATTTATATTCTTATGAATATCTGAATTTCGATTTCAATTTCATTTTATATTTATATTTATATTTATTTGCAACTAACATTATATTTGTTGGACAGGAACAATTCAGCCTGGATCTAAAGCTACGCGATTTCGTCTTGGTGTAGTTGAGGGAGCAACACAAGATGTGGAAGAAAAATATGCGGACTTGGTACTTTGGGAAGACATGAGAGTCCATTATCCAAAGGCGTGAATCCATCCCGTTGAAGGGGCAGATCTCATTGGCACAATGGCAAAAGTTCGTTGACAATGAGATCGGGGAGCGACAATTGGCATCTTGCCAATCGGGGAGGGAAAATCGGGCAAAAAAGACGAACGTGCACTACTCCGACCGGACGTCTTACGCCGAGGTGGAGCATATGACGATGGTAAGATTTAATTTTTCTATAACTAAAAAAATAAATTATTCTGCATTATTTTACTTTGCAGGGCCGATACTAATTTTACATTATTTTATTTCAGTGGACAAAGAGTGGCCCTTATGGTAGGCCACATAGGCTCGATACTTATGTGGCTCTTCGGACGAAGAAGGGGAAGGACCAGGAGGTATCCCCGAGCGTCGCGACCACGATTGTAAGTAATCCGACAGTTTACTTTTTGTTAATTACGTTATAATTTATTAATTTACTTATTTTACTAATCATATGCTTTTTGTCGATTTAGGCAAAGCTTAAGGAAGTGCATGAGTCGCAGTCTGATGCTGACAAGGCATCTTTGTCCACAGACGCTCTCAGCCAAGTGCTTGGCTCTGATCGAAAGGGGAGGAGAAGGGGGTGAGTTCGCGGGTGGCCAAATCTAGGATCATCGGATTGGAGACGAGCGACACCGGGTTGGCCCGAATGGTGGACTCGCATGATGCGAAGCTGTCCCATTTGGAGGCGACGGTCCAAAATATGTTCTCATTCATGAAGCGTTCGTTGGGCGGTGGAAAATACAAGGGGAAAGGGAAGCAGAAGGTGGTGGGGGAGGAGGTACGGGAGGATAAGGTGCAGGATGATGAGGATGTGGACCTCGCTGATACGCGCGGACTTTGATGATCTACTTTCCTATTCGGCTCCCTTCAATCGATCGATGACAACACTTGGTTGGCCGAGCGTGTTTATACTAGACATGTTTGATGGCCAGCGGATAGGGCGGGGGTTGAGGGACCCGAATATTTTCCAGGGTGGACTAGTTCATGGACGTGAGCTTCAAGACATCAAGTCCAAGGCTCTCATCACCCATGTGATACCCGGGAAGGAGAACTCCCCGTTGTGGTTGCGCGAATAATGTGGCACGATGTATATCAGTGGGTGTGTCAATTCGTATATCATGTGGCCTACTCACCTCCTCGGATTTAACCTTACCCAAGACATGTAGTGACATTATTTGAATTGAATTGTATTATTTTTAAGTTGGTACATTTGAATTGTTTTTAAGTTGGTACATTTGAATTATATTTGGATTATATCGTGATGCATATTGCTTTTATTTTGAATGTATATTTGCATTATCTCTAGTTTATTTTGATATATGAAGTTTGAATAGGTACAATGTTGCTATAACAGGTACAAATATACTGTTGGGCAGTGGCAGTGGCCATACTGCCCAATATATTTTTTTTCAATTATATCCAGATTTTTCACGGTCATTGACCGTGATAATTTTTTATTATATGTCACGGGTTTTTCACGGTCCTTAACCGTGACAATTCTAACGAACTTATCACGGTCAATGAATGTGACAAGTCCGTGACAAAAAAGTTATCTCGCCCAGAATTGTCACGGTCATTGACCTTGCAAGTTGAACTTGTCAAGGTCAATGCCCATGACAATTCGACAGATTTGGTGTAGTTATGTCACTTGCAAATGTACATGTTTCTTCTCACTTGTATATTTTCACGTTCTTATTTATATGCTTTACATCACTTGTCTTTATCCCATGCCACATGCGCACAATTTCA
The DNA here is from genome assembly GCA_949130495.1 of Sambucus nigra. NCBI lineage: Eukaryota > Viridiplantae > Streptophyta > Magnoliopsida > Dipsacales > Adoxaceae > Sambucus > Sambucus nigra. The sequence goes on from OX422220.1 coordinate 402,245,170, forward strand.
CAATATCCTCATTTACACATAGAAATTATTTTCACCTTAACACTTTATCCCATTTGTATACACTTAGCTCCTTTTCATATCATTCATATATATTCACATACTATGCTTTATGCTTAGCAGTTTAAAATATTACTCATAGCATAAATAAAACTTTGCATTATAATACAAATTAAGACTCATGCATTTTTCACACTACATCAAGTGAGCACTACATTTTGACCTAAATTTTTCCCCGTACGGGGATTCATTTAGTGAAAGTTGTTAGTTCTTTGAGTTGGGATTAACATAAGAGATATGACTCCCACCTTCCATTGGCCAAATACATTTGAAGTATATCAAAATATTCCCTTGTCTCGTATTGCTTGACCGAACTCACGCTGGCGATATATTGAAGGGAAAGAATTCACATACATCGAGTATATCAAATTCTCTCTCATACGTACCATCATCATAAGGTATATTGTGAGAATATTAACATACAATTGGGTATATCAAATGGCTTTTTTAGATGTACAGATGAATGATTTCCCTTATAAGCAAGCGGTATATTATGGAAGTCATGCCAAATGTGAGAACCCTCACACTAACCTCCCATGCATAAACCTCATATAAGTGTATATATTAGGGCGCTCGCTCATAGATTTCTTGTTTCAATGTGAAACTCTATCGAAATTCAGATTCATCTTATCGCCTTAATTTTATTCTATCACACCCATTTTAAAATAGAACAATTCTCATAAGTCTTGTAACAAGTCAAACCGTGTCTTTCATCGTGTACCCCACCATTTTCCATACTATGGTCATGGCCATCATTTCAGTTGCACCCTAAGTTGAAAATAATACAAGTGAAACTTAAAAATAAACAACTACATTGATGATTTCTCTTTCCTTTTTTTCTTCAAAAACCTACCAAACCTATTACTTTTGAATGAAAATAAAAAAGATTTCTTTCCTTTCCAGGTACTACTTCACTCCTTGTCTTGGCTTCTTGTTGGCATAGATCTACCATGAAGCTACCTCGACATTATACACCATCCTCATCCACTTTTTCAAAAACTGAACAGTCTTATAAGATATTCCTTATGGAGAAAATGGACCATAATTGCCTTATTCAGCCAAACCTAATGATAGTATTGGTGAGAACGTGTGTGCTTGCGTTCAAATGATCAAATTATATATAAAACCCTTTTAACCCAAACAAACCCTAAACATGCAGTAGTATGTGATTGAATAAATTGATAATCTACGCAAGAACATTCAAACACATGCAATTAAGGAAAAAATCCCCCACAGGGGAAAAAACCATTTATTTTCACTATAATTTGTAAGAAAACGGCTTACAATCGGATTACAATGAAAATACAAGTTGACTAAGAATAACCCTCGGGTATCGGATTCTATAGTCGCGGCTGGAATTATCCCTTTCCAGTAGGGCTGCAATGAAGAAGAAAAACGGTCTCCTCCACAAGGGTTGAACAAACCAAAGTTGTGTTCTTGGGTTGCAAAAGGATTCACAAATATTTGGCAAGGATGTGTGAATCAAAACATGAGTCTTGGGACTCAAAAATATGAAGACTAGAGGTATTTGGACTCTCAAATTCGTCTTCTAAAGTCTTACAAAACAACTCCCCCGAAGTTGGTATTTATAGGGAAAATCATGAAGAGACCCACGATTTTAAAATGATGAAATTCTATCCAGCGTACAGGTACCCCGAACCGGTTCGGGTACCCCTGCGAACCGGTTCGCCCCCCCGAACCGGTTTCGGGTTGGGTTCGGGAAAGTGTTCTGGGAACAGGTCTTGAACACTTAGAAAAATTCCCATAAATTTTAATGAAATATATCCACTTTCAACGGGCCATAACTTGGTCACCGTAGCTCAGATTGAGGTACCGTTTCTTCCAGTATCTTTGTTGTGGCAAGCTTTTCAACTTTCCAGTTAACCGGTCCTTCGGACAATGGCTGTAAAATTACCAATTTGCCCTTGAACATCCCTATCATGCCTTATTTCACTGATTTGACTTCACTTGCGTACCACTTGCATTACGAGCCTATAATCAAGGAACGTGAAGTCGTTGATGCAGATGAGGGGCACATTCATGGAGATAATGCATGCGTGATTCCTGGAATTCGGATAGAGGCCGTCATGTGAGATCGTGAGGTGACGTGCCAAATGTAGCGGCGTACGACATAAATAAATGAAATATTTCGGACATGAGAAAAATGTCCTTACAAATCTCCCCCTATGTCTATGCCGGTACATACATAAAAAATCCGAATTATCAAATATGAAATTCCCTATACAAATCTACCCTCCCATGAACCCAAAACTGGAAAAGGTACAAATGAATAGTCTTCATCGTTTGTTCTTCAAATCTTCAGGAATCACAGATCTTTTCTCATCAGGGTGTGCAGTTCAAAGATTATCAATGTAGTACCTACACACATGAGACAAAGCAAAATACCAAGTGACATATCGAGTTTGAAATGATGAGATAAAAATATATATCAATTTAAGAGCAAACTCAAATTTCCAATCTCCCCCATAATTCATTTTTATGATGTCCCCAAATAGACAAAATGAGAGAAACAAATCAAATAAGCAAGAGTGGGGTGTCACTAGGATGAAACCACACCATAAATGAACACAAAGCAACCAAGTCGATGATAGCGTAAATGAAGTGGTGTGATCAAATTCGATAGGAAAATCAATGCATACAAACATGGCATATGTGCACGATGAATATTGGATATTCCTAGCGAATGAACTCAAATGCTTCCTTTGGTGTAAAATAGTGACAATATAAGGTATTGACTCAATCAGATCAACAAATCAAAGCTCAAAGTGATTTTCACACCAATAACGTCCACAACGATTTTATGCTTTTTCAGGACTTTCAAGGAAGTGTAAACCCGTTTAAAAATTCTCCAACCAAACTCCCTCAAATATAATTTTGAATAGAGGCATTCTAAATTCTCAAACTTTGGAGAATTGATGGTGAAACCTAAGTGGCCCATATTTGGCATGAATTGCTTTTTATTGCCTGCAAATTTTTTTTGGGCTCTTTTATCCTCTTTGGACCTCGGATATTAAAATTCCTCCATTTTTTAGGTCCTTTTTAACGGTGGCTTTTGCGCAAAGGATAGATGATTACCTTTCGCAGCCCCTCCCCGTTATTCAAAAACACACAGTCTCACCAAAACGGTTTTTACATGCATTCCAATCTTGTCAAGTTTTATCGAATTTTATACATTGTATAGACACGATTGAGATGAAAACACTCAAGCCAACATGAGATTGACAAGTGAAACTATCAAATATAGCCGTGCATGTGTGAAATAAAGGATATAGGAGTCAAACATGTAGGAAGATATCACGAATTACATCTCAAAGACTCCATTCAATGTAAAGCACATGGATGAAATGATGTAGCCTCTCAAATCTCTATCAAACAGTCACATGGATATATGGAATGAAGTTGTGACTTGGCTATCTTAAATGCTCATCCAAAAAAAAATACAAAAATCTTTTTGGTCTTTGAAATTTTTTATCAAAATAAAATCTTTTTGTGCTTTTCTTAAACAAAATAAAGAAAATCTTTTTGTATCTTTCAAAAGAAATATAAAAACCAAAAAGAATAAAACAAAGCTGTACAACTAAGCAATGGTACATATAAAACAGACTAGCAATAGGAAGCATATGATATCAACATGCAGAAGCATCCTATTCTAGACATAGACCAACCCCTCAATCAACTGTGAAAATCCCCAGAGACTTCCTAAGACTCTCAAATATAATGGCATCTAAAGGCTTCATGAAAATATCGGCTAACTGACGGTCGGTAGGAACAAAACTCAGGGATACGACTTTCTCTTCAACTAACTGACGTATAAAGTGCTCACGTATCCTGATGTGTTTTGTGCGCGAATGCTGAACTGGATTGCGGGATATGTGTATCGCGCTCGTGTTATCACAGGAAATGGTCATGGTGTCATGTGATATCCCATAATCCTCCAGCATTTGCTTCATCCACAAGAGTTGTGTGCAACAACTCCCGACGGCTATGTACTCAGCCTCCGCAGTGGAGAAGGAGATGGAGTTTTGCTTCTTTCTCAGCCAGGAGACAAGAGCATATCCAAAATAGAAACACCCACCAGAAGTGCTCCTACATCCATCTACATCCCCAGCCCAATCGGCATCCGAATAGGCGGACAGACGGTCATCGGTATCAAAGGAATACCAAATCTCGTATGAGAGAGTCCCACTTACGTATTTAATAATACGTTTAAGAGCAAGTAAATGTGACTCTTTTGGGGATGCCTGATATCGCGCACAGACTCCAACACTAAAGGCGATGTCGGGACGACTGTCAGTCAAGTAGAGAAGACTACCTATCATACTCCGATATAAGGTTTGCTCTACGTCCTTGCCTGAAGTGTCCTTACTAAGCTTGGTAGTGGTACTCATAGGTGTACGTGCATGCTTAGCAGAGTCTAAACCAAATTTCTTCACTAGGTCTCTAGCATACTTGGATTGGGAGATGAACATCCCATCCTCTAGCTGATGTAAGCTCACCAACCATGTTCATTTCAAACTCACTTTTCATCTCCTCCTCAAAGTGGTGAGCATGCTGGGAGCATGTGGATCCAAAGACTATGTCATCCACATAGACCTGGGCAACCAAAATAGCACCGTCATCTCTACTTACAAACAACGTCATATCTACTCCCCCTCTCTTGAAGCCACGAGCTAAGAGATAGGAAGTAAGCCTCTCGTACCAAGCACGGGGTGCTTGCTTCAAACCATACAAGGCTTTCCTCAGATAGTAGACGTGCTCAAGGTGTTGAGGGTCTTCAAACCCTTTTGGTTGTTCCACATAAACCTCCTCCTGTAGAATGCCACTCAGGAAGGCACTCTTGACATCCATCTGATACACCTTGAAGCGCAGATGACATGCGATGGCGAGCAGAAGGCGGACGGACTCAAGCCTCGCAACAGGAGAAAATGTCTCCCCAAAGTCTACACCCTCTATCTGTGTGTAGCCTTGAGCGACCAACCTAGCCTTATTTCTGATTATGGTACCATATTCATCCATTTTATTCTTAAAAATCCACCGGGTACCTATCACATTAGTCTCACTAGGTCGGGGGACTAATTCCCAGACATTATTCTTTTTAAACTGAAGTAACTCATCCTGCATAGCAGATATCCAGTGTTCATCCTTGAGTGCTTCTTTATGGTTCTTGGGCTCGACTTTGGACGTGTAGCAAAGATGGCTAACAACGTTCTCTAGCTGAGTACGAGTCTTGACCCCTAGAGTGGGATCACCAACAATGGCAGAAGGGTCATGACTATTACGAACCCAAGTAGGTGTGTCCCCTAACATAGGAGTAGGGTCCACAGAGTGTGAGAGAGGAACAGGTAAATCACTGTCAGAACAATCCTCATCCTCACACTGAAGGTTAGGATCAATAACCGTTGAAGGTTCGTCATCTTGCATGGTAACGTTTATTGATTCCATAACCCTAGAGCTCTTCAGGTTAAATACCCGGTATGCTCTACTATTCGATGAATATCCTAGAAATATTCCCTCGTCGCTCCGAGAGTCGAACTTTCCTAATTGCTCTCTATCCCGTAGGATGTAGCATTTACTCCTAAAAACACGAAAATATGCCAGTTTGGGCTTCTTGCCGGTCCACAACTCATAAGGAATGTGAAGTGTGTGTGGACGCAAATACACCCTATTCACCGTGTGGCATGCAGTAGACACTGCCTCTGCCCAAAATCTCCTAGAAACTTTACGACCTAGAAGCATAGATCTAGCCATCTCTTGGATCGTTCTATTCTTTCTCTCAACAATCCCATTTTTCTGAGGAGTTCTCACAGCAGAAAACTCATGTTTGATTCCAAGGCTATCACAGTTCAAATCTACCTTTGCTTCCTTAAATTCAGTGCCGTTGTCACTACATATTCTGTTAATAGTGATACCGTGTTGATTTTGCAGTACACGACACTTGGTCGTTAAAAATTCTACAACATCGGATTTCTCTCTCAAAAAACCTACAATGGAGTATCTGGAGAAATCATCTACCATCACGAGGATGTACCTCTTACCACCTAGACTCTCAGTACGAGTAGGACCCATAAGATCCATGTGAATCAACTCCAGAACACGAGAGGTGGTAAAGGAATGCAACTTCCTATAAGGACTACGAATTTGTTTTCCCAACTGACAGGGTCCACAAATGGTCGAAGTTGACTTTCCAAGAGATGGTAAGCCACGTACTAGGTCCTTTTTTATCTAAACGATTAAGATCTATAACGTTCACGTGACCTTGACGTTGGTGCCACAGATCCATAGGAGTGATCGTGGCGCTGTTGCAGACAAGTGAGGATGTGGGCTCAGTCCCATAGCAATTATCCTCGGTCCTCACCCCTTGCATCAAAATTTTACCGGCTTGATTGTAGACTTTACACGCGTCCCAGTCAAACTTTACTGCAAAGTCAGTGTCGCACAGCTGGCTAATGCTGAGAAGGTTTGCTTTCAAACCTTTGACGTACAACACATTTTCTAGCTTAGGAAATCCAGGTAGCTCGACAGTACCACGTCCTATAATGCTAGACTTGCTCCCATCTCCAAAGGTGACTCTGCCATCCTGATAGTCCTCGAGAGTAGTAAAATATTAGGCATCACTTGTCATGTGTCTGGAGCACCCACTATCAAAATACCACTGAGGGGTATTATGTGCTTTGAGAGCAACATGAACAACAAAGGCCTTTTTATCTTTCTTAGGTATCCAAGCAAAGCTGAACTTTTGTTTGCCTTTGTTGTTGTTGGTTTTAGCAAAAATGTGAGAAGTATTTACTAACGGCAAAGACATCCGTCGGAATTCTTCCATTAAACTCTGAGTTGTGGCAGCTAAGAACTCAACACGCTCTTTCAGACTAGAAAAGTCATCAGTATGACGTGGTGGAGCAGTAGTACGCCGTGTCGGACCCATGCTATAACAATACTCCCTAAGGTTCCCTTTTCTTTTGTAATAAGTACAAAAGAGCACAGTCAAAGGCGGACCTTGGTTTGCTTTTCTTGGTCGAACTCTCCTACGAGGTTTTTGACGGTGACCATAAGGAGTTGTAGTAAACTCAGGAACTGGTCCAGGTGTAATTTGGGACGTGGAGGCACTATCATAACCAATTCCTTGTCGATCACCAAAACCTAAAGCGGGGCCGAGGAGCATCTTTCCCATCTTCCCAGATCTGTCCTCGATTTGTACCTTGACTTCCCGTGCTTTCTCAAGATCATGAGTCAGCTGGGCAACAAGGGCTTCAAGTTTCTTCCGAGTCTCCACGGAGGAATGGAGCTGACTCATAAGACTAGCCACTTGCTTAATCAAGTCCCCTCTCTCTTTCTCTAAAGGACTCTCTTTCTCTCTAAACAAATTCTCATTATCGACACATGTAGATTCTCTCTCTCTCAGGGCGGTGCAGGTGGAGAACTCTCTTTCTCTCGCTTTCCTTAAATCTTCCTCTAAGCAGGTGATCTTAAGAACTAACGCTTTGTTACGCTTTTTAGTTTTAAAAGACTCAGAATATAACTCAGCGTAGGCGCGTTGAATATCACTCTCGCTCTCACTTGTGTCATCCTCCCCCTCACTCACATCGATCTCACTGTCGAGGTGTCCCTGTGAAGCATCATCCTCAACGTCGTGAGGAGAACTAGGAGTGCTCACTTGGCTGGCCATGAATGCGGTGAAGTTACACTCATGCGATGACTCATCTCCTGAATCCACCGTCTCGACCTCACTGTCGTCACTAAGGGTAGCATTAAGGACAACTTTCCCTTTCTCTCTATTCAGGCGATTGGCACACTCAAAAGCTCTATGACCCCTACCATCGCACTCAAAACATCTATCACTTTCTTTTAGAAGAGGATTTTTGCAATCTTTTTCATTTTTCTTTTCAAACTTATTTTTCTCAAATTTCTTTTTATCTTTAAAATTGCCATTTTTCTTAAATTTGAGAATCCTCTTGAAATTTTTTGCGAAAAGAGCCAAATCATCTAAGTCAAAATCGCATTCAGAATCTGACGTGTCAGTCTCTCTCTTCCTAGATGACTCTACCCTCTTTCTAGCTGACCCCTCACTCCTTCTCTCTTGGGCTTTAAGAGCAATTCCCTTATCCTTAGATTTAGCATTTTTAGGGAACATATCAATTTCATAAGTTTGCAAATCTCCTACAAGTTCTTATAATTTTAGCGTATTTAAATTGCCCATAGAATTTAGCACAGTGACTTTAGGGATAAAACGCTTAGGCAAAAGAACGAAGAATCTTTTTAACAACTCTAGCATTCAGAATATGTTCACCAAGATTAAAGCTAGTATTCACAATGTCAGAAAGTCTAGCATAAAATTCATCAAAGCATTCAGATTCATGCATGGTGATTGTTTCAAATTGAGTTGTCAAATTTTGCAGCTTAGACTCTTTCACAGCATTAGTTCCTTCATGGGTAAGTTGTAAAACATCCCACGCCTCTTTTGATGTGGTACACGTCATTATGCGTTTGAACGCATCAGGTGTAACAGACCCAGAAATAACACTTAGACCCTTAGAATTAAAAGATGACCATTTAAATTCTTCATCAGTCCAAGAAGTGTCAGGTTTCAAGTTGGTCACATTATCAACAGTCACGGTGGGAGGAGTCCACCCTCGTTCAACCAAAATCCAGACTTGTTCATCAATGGCTTTTAAAGCCGACCTCATACGGGCTTTCCAATAAGCATAATTTGTCCCGTCAAAAATAGGCATTTTATAATATGACTTCTTCATTTGCACACACACTTTTTTTTTTTAAATCAATATTTTCAGAAAATTGATATTTTAGAAAAAATTTGCGAAAAATGGAATACGCGATAAATTAGCGTAACCTGCTCTGATACCAATTTGAGAACGTGTGTGCTTGCGTTCAAATGATCAAATTATATATAAAACCCTTTTAACCCAAACAAACCCTAAACATGAAGCAGTATGTGATTGAATAAATTGATAATCTATGCAAGAACATTCAAACACATGCAATTAAGGAAAAAATCCCCCACGGGGGCAAAAACCATTTATTTTCACTATAATTTGTAAGAAAATGGCTTACAATCGGATTACAATGAAAATATAAGTTGACTAAGAATTACCCTCGGGTATCGGATTCTGTAGTCGCGGCTGGAATTATCCCTTTCCAGTAGGGCTGCAATGAAGAAGAAGAACGGTCTCCTCCACAAGGGTTGAACAAACCAAAGTTGTGTTCTTGGGTTGCAAAAGGATTCACAAATATTTGGCAAGGATGTGTGAATAAAAACATGAGTCTTGGGACTCAAAAATATGAAGACTAGAGGTATTTGGACTCTCAAATTCGTCTTCTAAAGTCTTGCAAAACAAATCCCCCGAAGTTGGTATTTATAGGGAAAACCATGAAGAGACCCACGATTTTAAAATGCTGAAATTCTATCCAGCGTACAGGTACCCCGAACCGGTTCGGGTACCCCGGCGAACCGGTTCGCCCCCCGAACTGGTTTCGGTTTGGGTTTGGGAAAGTGTGCTGGGAACAGGTCTTGAACACTTAGAAAAATTCCCAGAAATTTTAATGAAATATCTCCACTTTCAACGGGCCATAACTTGTTCACCGTAGCTCGGATTGAGGTGCCGTTTCTTCTAATATCTTTGTTGCGGCAATCTCTTCAACTTTACAGTTGACCGGTCCTCCGGACGGTGGCTGTAAAATTACCAATTTTCCCTTGAACATCCCTATCATGCCTTATTTCACTGATTTGACTTCACTTGCGTACCACTTGCATTACGAGCCTAGAATCAAGGAACGTGAAGTCGTTGATGCAGATGAGGGACACATTCATGGAGATAATGCATGCGTGATTCATGGAATTCGGATAGAGGCCGTCATGTGAGATCGTGAGGTGACGTGCCAAATGTAGCGGCGTACGACATAAATAAATGAAATATTTCGGACATGAGAAAAATGTCCTTACAATTGGAACTATTTGCATTTAGTCCAAAAATACATCGTACAAAGATTAGTTTATCACTAATTTGGTCGGATAACTACAAGGAGACTTAATAATAGTTTAATTAACATTAATATTAGGAATACATACATACATACATATATACATACATACATATATATATATATATATATATATATATATAACTGTACCATAAATCCTTATTGTTTTGCCACATGTCAACGACATTTAATTCACTCGTATGTGTATATCTATATCTATACTAATAATATAAAACGGAAGACTGAATTCAATTATGGACATCTTCTAACGTATCCATGTGGCATCTCATACCCATCCCTATTCTCTCACATTATTTTTATCGGGAGGCTAACCAAACTCATGATATCCATCATTTTCTTTTCTTAAACAGTTGGACTACTAACACATCAGATGAACTTTCATTTAATTTCAATGTCATTTCCTCTGCTATCTATATGATATCCATCCATTTATTTTCTCAAACAGTTGGACTGGTAATGCATCAAATGATGTTCCATTTAATTCCCATCTCATTTCATATGCTATATATATGTATGAATACATAACCTCAGTTTGTTTGCAGACTTATATATGATTTTTGCTGAAAACCCCAATATCCTAAATTATGTCTTGAATTTCCCTATCTTCCATCTATGAATCATGATGTTATACATCTACTTTTGAAACACCGAAGGTTTTTCTTTCTGTACATATGTCATGTGCTGTGATAGTGACCAAAGAACAATGAGGTATTTCAATTCTACATATAGGTGTGAAGTTTAAGGTCATTAATAGACGGATTCATGTTCAAGAAAGTTATGAGCAAAGGTTTCATGTCTCATAAATTTATATATTGTTGTTCAAACCACCATATCTTGGTGACTTAGTTTTTTTCCATATTCATTTTCAATTTTAATCAATAAATTAACCCCATGTCTTTAACTTTTGTCCATACGATTTTGGTTTTTTTCAATGATTATTTTCAATCTTTTGATACAAGGAAGAAACATATAAAACCCATATCATATATTCTTACAAGAAAATTACTACACAATACTAAATTAAAGGTAAAACCATGAAAGGGTTATTTGGGTTGACACATGTCATTTATGACTGATTTTGATTTGTGGCACATACACAACTATTGTTCCATTTTCCTATGATTATAAAAAAATGTTTGAGTTCAAAAAATTAATTGTTGACAAAATTTTAGTATTATTCAAACCCCTAAAACTCCTCACAAAATTATCTACTGAAATGGTTACAAAATTTATCTAAAACTCCTTATAAAATTTGTTGGATTTTAAGTTTATTTAGTATTTGGTTAGTTATGAATGAGTGTTAGTGTTAAAATTTGTAAATTTGGGAAAATAAAAAATCTTCTAAAGTTAGGAGTACTCCTTCACTTTTTTTTTTGTGCGTAAATTAGAAATTTGAATATCAATTAAAACATGCAATTTTCGTAATACATAGGTGGTGGATTACAAAAATTGCATATTTATTTAAGTATTTAACTATTTGAACTATGATTTAAGGACATTATATATTACAAAATAAATGCTATTTCAACTATAATTGAAGGATAAGTTTCAAGTAAAAAACATAAAAAAAAATTACATATATCTAGCATTGTAAGAGTTCATCATAACTGTAATATTCATGAAGGTGATATTGGTCGTTCGTCATTTCTTCAGTAGGCAATTCCAAATTGGAGATGCCATAGTCTTCCACACTTATTGGTTGCTCTATTTCCCACTCGGTAATGTCATTAATGAAAGTGTTCATATCCTGAGGTGGATGATCATTCAGGTTTGGCTGGGATGGTTGGATATAATCTTCAACGTTTATTCTTATTGATGGAAATGGGTGGTATGGATGGGCATAATCTTCAAGCTTATTGTTGTGGTTGGAAATTGGTGGAATGTAGGGATATAATCCTCAAGCTTATTATTGTTGTTGGAACTGGGTGGGATGGTTGGTCATAATCTTATTTGCTTATTGGTGATGTTGGAAATGGATGGGATGGATGGATATAATCTTCAACCCTTACTGGAAGTGGCGGAGCATGGACATCCTCATCTGGATGAATCTTCCTTTCCATGTGGCAAACGGCGTAGTTATTCTTATTTGGCAAAACCAACGCAGTCATTATCCACTTTTTGTCGTGTTTCGAGGCGTTGTGATGGTATCTGAGTTTTCATTTCTCTCGCCCATTTTTTAACTTGTAGGTTTGTTGGCATTTCCAGCTACCCTTATCCTTGTCGACTGTACATTTAATATTTTTAATATTTTTCCCTTTATTCACTTAATGTGAGTGAATAAATACAGGGTGTTCACGTTAGAGCACCCCACAAATATTTCATAGAGTTCCTTATCGTCATAGAGGTTCCTCTCCCTCATAAGATGTTGGAGAACACAATCCGATAGTTTACCAGAAGTGATCTTTTAAGAGAGCATTTCGTATATTTCTTCATCACTGGGGTGGAAGTGAAACCCCAGTGGAGGTTTGAATTATGATGTAAGGACATTATATATTACACAATAAATGCCATTTGAACTATAATTGAAGGATAAGTCTCAAGTAAAAAACATAAAAAACTATATATATCTAGCACTGTAAGAGTTCATCATAACTGTAATATTCATCAGGGTGATATTGACCATTCGTCATTTCTTCACTAGTCGATTCCAAATTGGGGATGCCATAGTCTTGCACACTTATTGGCTGCTCTATTTCCCACTCGGTAAAGTCACTAATGAAAGCGTTTATATCCTGAGGTGGTTGATCATTTAGGTGTGGCTGGGATGGCTGTATATAATCTTTAACGTTTATTCTTGTTGATGGAAATGGGTAGGATGGTTGGGCATAATCTTCAAAGCTTATTGTTGTGGTTAGAAATGGGTGGAATCGCGGGATATAATCTTTAATGCTTATTGTTTTTGTTGAAACTAGGTGGGATGGTTGGGCATAATTTTCATTGCTTATTGGTGATGTTGGAAATGGATGGGATGGCTGGATTTAATCTTCAACCCTTATTGGAAGTGACTGAGTTTGGGCATCCTCATCTGCATGAATCTTCCGTTTAATCTGGAAAACGGAGTAGTTATTATTATTTGGCAAAACCAACGTTGTCATTATCCACTTTTTGTCATGTTTCGAAACATTTTGATGAAATCTGAGTTTTCATTTCTGTTGCCCATTTTTGAACTTGTGGGTTTGTTGGCATTTCCAACTACCCTTATCCTTGCCAACTGTACATTTAATATTTTTTCCTTTATTCACTCAAGGGAGTGAAGAAATACAGGGTGTTCATGTTAGTGCACCCCTCAAATACTGCATAAGGTTACTCCTTGTCGTAGAGGTTCCTCTCCCTCACAAGATGTTGGAGGACATTATCCGATAGTTGGCCGCAAGCGATCTTTTCAGACAGTATTTCGTATATTTCTTCATCACTGGGGTGGAAGTGAAACCCCAGTGGAGGTATAAAAGCGAAAACCATAGATGATGAAGATGGGTGAAGGGTGTTCATGTTGATGTTCATGAGTTTCAATAGATGTAGGATAAAAAAACAAAGAAATAAAGATACACATTTGGTTGTAATGAGACGCAATAAAGGGCTTGAGAGTTATGGGTTGATCAAGTGAAGTTATCGGTGATTCACGTAATGGTGTATATTTATAGTCACTCAAAGTGTTAAGTGTTTCTGTAGCTAACTGAGGCCATTTCCAGTATAATTTCAACGGGGATGTGGGATCTGATTATCGAGAGTGTTCAAAGGAGGTTAGCAGGTTTGAAGCATAGTTACCTTTCCAAAGAGAGGAAGTTGCCGTTGATCAGAAGTGTTTTATCGAGTTGACCGACGTATTTCTTATCGATCCGCCCTCTTCCTCCTTATGTGGGAAACAATCTTCACAAGATGATGAGGAACTTCTTGTGGAGGGGGAATGATGATCAGTTCAAATACAACCTGGTGAGTTGGGATGAGGTGTGAAGGGCGGTGAAGGAGGGTGGGGCGGGGGTGAGAAGTTTAGAAAACATCAATTAGGCTTTACTGGGCAGTGGTTGTGGAGGTTTAACAAGGAAGAGGGAATACTGTTGAAGAAGGTGATGATGATTAGACACGGGGTTGACCAGTTTGGGTGGAGCCCTAGTGTGGGGAGTGTGTCTCATGGGGATGGTGTCGAAGAACGTTACTTGTGGGTGGGATGTTTTCTCTAAGTCCATTCCTTTCATCTCGGGAGAGGAAATTATATCAGTTTTTGGAAGGATAGTTGGGGTGAGGGAGGCTCTCTTCAGTGAAAGGCTATTTGGAAGAACTCGACGCCCCCAAAGGTTAGGTTTTTTGTGTGGATTGCAGCCAGGAAAGCCATTTTGACTATTTAGGGGTTGCCGAATCGTGGGAGGAGGTTAGCCAGTAGATGTTGGTGGTGCAAGAAGGATGTGGAGACAACCAATCACCTTCTTCTAAACTGTCACATAACCTGGGGACTTTGGTAACTGATCCTTTCTTTAGGCATGATCTCATGGGTTATTCCTCGGGAAGCGAGTGGGTTATTGGCGGCTTGGGGGAGTCCTATGGGTTGGCTTGGTCCTAGGGGCGTTTGGAAGATGGCCCCCCATTGTATTCTCTAGCATGTTTGGCAGGAAAGAAATCATAGATGTTTTGAGGGGGTAGAGTTGAATCCTTATCATTTGCGGTACTGATTCCTGAGCCTTCTTCTCTTGGCATCGAAAAAGGATCGATACATCGTTGTCTCTTTACCTTGATTTTTTTGAGGATTTTTTTAGTGGTAGCCTAGTCTTTGTTTTGGTTTTGTCCTTTTCTTTACACTTTGTATACTTACTGTATATGAGTTTTTGCCCCTTTAGGCAGGTTCGTTTCTATTGATCCACTGACTTATAAAAAATATTTATATCTTATCTAGTTGGCACATCACCGATATTAGTGGAAGTATCTCTTCGTTTAACACCTCCAACAATAGAATTCTACTCATATTACATGGCATAATGGTGAAACTGTCATTGGATAAAATTCAAAAACATCTAACAAGAAGAAAAAACATATATTTATAGGCACTAAAAAGGAGTTGTTGTTTCTGTAGGTAACTAAGACGGGAGGGTTATGAGAAGCAAGTTAAAAAAAGTGTAAAGTGTAATACTATTACTTACATATGACAATTTTTTTCATAATTTGTCATTATATATTTATTAGTGTTAATTTATATGATATTTTAAACATAGCAATCATATTTAATTTTACATAATATGACTGTTTTTTATAGGTATTTAAGATGCGTATCTAATAAGTATAGTAATTGTGACCGATTGTTTTCCTCAAAAAAGTTTGGATGCGCATGGTAAAGGAAAATTTGGGCCAACACTTTCGTCCATCTGAAATTGGAAACTTATTTTTCCCCAAAGTAACCAAACCCTCCCAAAATTGTAGACACACTCCTCACTCAAAATCACACAACACTCATCATTCCCACACGGACACAAACAAAAAATTATCACTAGTCAATAATTGAATGAAACCCTCGCTAGTTTTAAGAGCATATTCCAACAATATTTTGATTATTTTTCTTATGACCTCCTTTATTTTTATCTTAGGCCTGAATATTGTCTTTGTTTGGAATAATATTAAAATTACAGCTTTAAGTCCATATTATTCCGTAAACAAAATACTGGCCTTTAAATTTTAGTGATCGTTTGGATTAACTTTATTGAAACACTTTGAGTTAATTTAGGTATGTTGTTATTAGTTGATGTGAAGTTTCATATGAATGTGCTAGAATATTACAATGAATAATTTAGGTATGTTAATTTTGCCGAGACAGTTGGAGTTAATTTTTAGGGGTTGTTTTGATTAATTTTTTTTGTGATATGTATGTTGCATGCTCAAAAAGGAACAATTAGAGATGTTTTCATTAATTGGTCATTTGTTGTGATATTTGTTTATATTTTATTTTGTTGTTTGAATTGATTACTTGACTCTTAATTTGTAATGGATGGAAAGTAAAATTATTTACTAAAAGCAAATGGGGAGAGTTTAAATAAATTAAGTTCAATTATATTAGTGAATTCATTGACTTTAAGCATTCACACTTTAATTGAATAATGCAAATTGTTGTTTCAAATAGTTGTATTGAACTTCATTTATTATTCTATCTTTCTTTGTTAGACATTATTGTAGGAAATTTCTATGCAATTGCGTAGGAAATGTTAGTTTTAGTGATCTTGTTTGAAAACACCCGTCATCAATCAAACTCATTGAAATTATTTTATAGCACTAATAGTATATCTCTTATGCGATTTTGGTTGTTCTGGTCTCTCAGTCTCTCAGTCTCACACACACACACACACACACACTCTCTCTCTCTCTCTCTATCTCCCTCTCTCTCTCTCATATTTCTACTTAGAGTGCTTATTTTCTCTCTCTTCCTCACTCCCTAACTCTTAAAGATATCCTCCTACTTTGTCCAACAAAAAATATTTCCCTTCAGAATGTGTTATGCCTTGCATTCCCCGAGGTATATCCACCTTGTTTTCCACCCCTATCCTACATTCACATCCTACACATTCACAAGATATTGTTTTTCCTAATTTCACTGATATAGTCAGCTTTTCCTTAAAGCTTCAATTTACTGTGACAACCCGCCTAATAAGATACTGGGCGATCACTCATATATCAAATTTTAACTGGAGTCTCATATGGATCATTCATAGCATCACTGTCGAAAATCCATTTAATTACTAATAACCTATTAGGCTGGCGTCAAAAACTTTTATTTACCTACTCTTTTTAAACAATTAGAAATAAAATAAGCACACAGTTTGCGTAAATAAAACTGAAATCAAATAAAATAACCAAACACTCGGTCAAAATATACAACCATATCTAATGTTGCTAAAAGAATAACTAAATGCAATTGAGCCATTTGCTCGAACATTTATACAGTACCTCCTATCTAGAGTAGAAGGGTAGAAGCGTCTATCGAGAACCTGAACGCATCCACAGTTACTGCAGCAGATGTCTGACTCGAAGGAAGTGTCATACAGGCATCCCTGTCTGGACACCTATATATATATATATATATATATATATATATATATATATATATATATATATATATATATATATATATATATATATATGTATATAACAAGAGATGAAAAGTAGATAAACGATTCAGAGCCCGAGTTTGAAAATATTTTGTAAGTTTATAAATGCTATATTTTTAGAAAACTAGATTTTATCTCATATTTAAATTGGTATCGCACTCCCATGAGATACCCCTCACCTCTCCTCTAATAGTGCACACCTAAAGCACTTAACTTTCTAGTTAAGCCACCCTCCCTAACTAATCTGATACCCCCATCTACTAGAACCCTCTACAACCCGAGCACTAAGGGCTAAACTTCTCTCCATTCTCAATACTGCGCTAAGTTCGTGCGTGGGGTGTCTCGCAAAGCGAAATCCAAACAAGGAACCCCCCCGTTACACTACTACTTAGCAAGGTTAATGGCAGAGATCCATTAGGACCATAGCGCCAAACTAATGTATGAATACATACTTATATATTTATATACATATCACATTCATACTTGTATATACCTTACAATATACATCCGAATAATATCTCTCGGACTGAGGTTTACCAATTTAATTTTATCTTTATAATACACATCCAGATCTATCTCCCGAACTGAGGATTCATATATAAAGTATTTATCAATACTATTCATTTTCATCTCAAAACTTTCCATTTCTTTCTTATATCAAGGAAATGTATTTAAAAGCCAACTCATTGGCACAAATTGCTTTAACATATCATATACTTTTAAGAAGCCAGTTTTATTAAAACAAAAATGCTTTTCCATTTTAAAACATCCCATTTCTCTTCTTCCATCCAGGAAATGTAATTAAAAGCCATTTTTATTATCATAAAAATTCTTTTACCATAACATATGCTTCCAGTTGCATTCTTCCATCCGGGAAGTGTTACCGAAGCCAAAACATTTATACCATTTCGATTCTTATATCCAGGAAATGTAATTAAAGACAATTTATTATCATAAATTGCTTTAACAAATCTAAGACCGCCCGTCCGGGTTTCCCCACTGTGCGCGCCCCTAAATGCCTATCATCTTCCAGGGACTATCAAACAAGACAACCTAGGAACCTAACACATCGTCGGGAAGCAGCCATATGCCTACGGGATAGTCATGACCACACCCAGAATCACCTAACCAGCATAGAAAAAATATAATCGCTCATACGGCCTATAGGACTATATCCACCCTGCATTCATTAGCCAAGCGGCTTCACCATATGCACCCAACTTCCCTTATGATAGCGATTTAGAGAGGTGTGTATCCATATTTATTAATTATGAAAATCATTTATCTTTCCATTTTGAAAATATTCATATTTACATTTTCAAAATCATTTACATCATATCATATATATATACTTTAATCACATAGTATATATATATATATATATATATATATATATATATATACCATATATTCATCCTCGAATATATACATATGGCCATAATTGCCAACTACATCTAGCGATGACCATTAATCCCAAAGATTCTCTCAAAGAATCATAATCATGCATTTATATAAGTATGATACTAAACCCAATTATTTCCTCACTTTTATAAATAATACATACCTTAATCAAATTTAACGATTTATTGGATAACTCCAATTATGCCATTTCACACTAAGTGAATATATATCTATATTCCCAATTTATCCAAACTATCTCATAGGATATACTCAATTCCACGATCGATTATAATCATGCTTCCTATACGCATAATTATACAGGCTTAATTGCCCACTAAAATATCCTAGGGATTTATCTCTCCCGAATAACCTCAAATTCGGTGGGTTATGGATTACATTTCTAAGAACCCAAGGACTACATCTTGTCCCTATAATCATCTAGAGGTCCCCACCCTAACTTAGGAACCCTAAACCTTCAATTCTTACAATTATTTTATTTTCCTCGAGAATATAGTTTAAGGTATATACATATAAAACCCTCACTTAACCCTCCTAAATTCCCTTAGTTATAGGACCATATAGTACAAAAAGGTCCCTTATTTTATCACATAATTAACCTCGAAGCAAGGTGAAATGGAATCTATCCCATCCAACTCACCCTAGAAAAATTGCCAACTTTTAGCAAGGGTCGATCGATCGACCCTTGGCCTTCGATCGATCGATGGCTTCGATCGATCGACCCTTGGCCTTCGATCGATCGATGGCTTCGATCGATCGATCCCCCATGATCGATCGATCGATCATGGTGGGTAGCTTCTTCTCCGAGAAGCTGTTTTAGCCATTAAAGCTTTTCCCAAGCTTTTTTCTCCTCAATCACCGCCTTACAACCTCAACCAACAACAACTACACTTATAATATGGGTTCTAAACGTCCTAGAACCCGGAATCACCAATTAATTTAGGTTAAAACCTAAGTTTCTCTAATTATGAAATTTTAGGGGTTTATTCGTTTTAACTCCCGAAAACCCATTTTATCCACGAAAACCCAACCCAAAAACTTTAGGGTTCGTTATACCAAAAATGATATGAGATATTTATGCTCAAAAATAAATAAAGTAAGTAAACACTTGCCTCGTGGACAAAATCCAACGATCTCGAGCCGAATCCCGCGGAGTTTGGACGGAGTCTCCCCTTTTCTCCTCTTTTCTTCCTCCTCTCTCTCTTCTCTCTCTTTTCTTTCTTCTCTTTCTCTTCTCTCCCTCTCTCCCTCTTTATAAAGAAAGAAAAAGGGTTTAAACCCTTAAAACCCCAAAACGACTCGTTTACTCAATTACGAGCCCTTTTAACTCTAAAATTCACCGAAACTCAATTTCCATAATCGGACACTCTTTTTCGACTATCTCGGACATTCAAAGACTCACGGCGCAGTCGAAATTTCCATCCAAGTTACTTGATCGCAAATCACTATTCTAACCCATAATACTTAATGCAAGTTTTCTTAATTAAAATATGACCTTCTATCACTTTACTCAATGGCAACATATAATTAGAACACTACAATTAAATTACTTAACACCAAAAGTAAATATATTATCCATCAAAAATCATCTAATGCTCGAAAATCCCAAAAATCACTACTCCGAGAGATTCTCCAAATTCCCAATTTATACCCAATTATGGGATTTACTTGTCTCCAAAAGGACGGGTTGTTACATACTCCCCCCTTACAACGAAATTTCGTCCTCGAAATTCGAATGCAACCTATATCACAAAACTAGGATCACAAATCCGATTACATCTTAGTACCCACCACAATCTAAAGGTGCTAACATGATAGTCCTTTACCATATTCCACCCACCTCAAGGTTTACTCAAAATACTAGCTTTACCATAAGCTCATCTAAATTTCTATCTGCTAATGCACAACATCTACGCATTACTCTAATGGCTTCTTTGGTACCATCAAAGTTTCAACTTTATATACTACGCCCCTTCTATTTCAGACGGTATATAAACCAACCCACTAAGGTGCCCATACACCTTTCTAACCTGTGCACATCTACACATCCATTATGAATGTCTGATATGTAACACTCTCTTGCAATAAGGGTTTTCTTTCATCGGTGTAATACTCACACATGGGTCTTCCCAACCCGCGAAATTCAATTCTCCTATCCTCGGCGCCACTAACTCTCTCGAACTTACATCCTAATAATATTACGATCTATGCGTTACCCTACCTACGCAAAATGAGTATAATCCTAAATATGTCCCTAGTGACCAAGGCCTCTCTCAACTTCTGACATTTTCTTGGTTTCATGCGTGGGATGTCTCGCAAAAAGCGAAATCCAAACAAGGAACCCTCCCATTACACTACTCCCTCACGTTGTCGGTCATCGAGATATAGCGACCTAAGGCACACCAGCGGGATGTCCTAAATCCTACCACGATAACCTACGAACGCATTCCTACTATTATATCCTTCCGCCAATACGAAAGGAATTTAACTAATCGAAGTGCCAACTCTTTATAAAAGCACTACGAACATCATACCCAAATCATATCTTCTTCAAAATTTTCCTTTTCATTAAGGCCTGGCTATAATCCTCGAGTCAATTTCTTTAAGTCCTACCTCACCCACCTACTTGTGGTGAGAGGACCACTTTAGTGCTTTTCCAAAGCACAATATTTCCATAAGTATACCATTATCATACGGCTCATAGTCTATGCTGGTTCATCCACAGTTTAAGACTTTTCCACGAAACCAATATCCTTGCATCCTGTAACATCTCTCCACTCCCGATGCCGTTAATATTCATGTGTGGAGTGTCTCGCAAAGCAAAATCCAAATAAGGAACCCCTCCACACACTCCTACTTAACTTTGTCGGTCATGGAGGTCCGTTATTTTGAACATGCAACAGGGAAAAACCTATCCCCTTTCAACAAAAGGTGGTCTGAACTCCCATCTCTAACTAAGAGTCACCCCGCCTAGCGCTCGTACTAATATTCAGTCCTCTTGCAAACCAAGGATGAGCTTAACCTTACAGCTCGACAATAATCCTGCGGCCTTAAAGCGTATCTATAAGGTCACCACGCACTCACATCATAATAATGAAACCTTTGCTCATCGAAGTTCCATTTACCCATATCAATAAAGGCGAACTCAACCTGTATCCAGGTGAGATATCGCAACAACAACTTGTTCCCTCCAGGAACTGCGGACACGATAGTCTTGTCATCATTAGCCTGCTATCGCTCCGATCAACCCATAACATCATACAATATATACAAAATATAAACACGCACCACTATGACGAGTGAAAGAAAATAAAATTCCGCTACTGCGGAAAACACATAAGCCTACATTATTATGTTATCGAGACAGCCACAAACTCAAATTTCACACACGAGTCTAGGGCCAACGAACGCCACAACTTCATCTAGTCACGACGCTTACCAAAGTTTCTTAACTCTATGCCCCAACTAGGCACCCTAACCTTGTCCTTTATTCCTACCGAGAAGGGACTAACCGTGTGGCTCCACACTCCACATTACTATTTTCATCACTGGCCTTCTTGACCATGATAAAGTTGTCAACACCATCTGACTCTATAACCTCGCTCCTTACAATCACCTTGCTAATCCTCTTAACTTCTTCGTTAAAAGGAAGCTCCACTACTAGTTTCAACAATCTTATTTCCACAAATCTCCCCATGTGGATGTCCACCAATGGGGTCCTCAAACATACCCCGTATCCATAAGTGTTAGCAACACTTCTCTTAGTGATCCTATCCTTTCTGGAAAGGACACATTATTCATTGCACCTACCTTACCTCGGTACATGGTTTGCTCTTCCATAATACTTTTTATTCACTGTCGGCATCTGACCGATCCTTATGTGACTAATTCAGAAACTGCATTATCCTCCTACTTCTGCTTAATCATGGGGACTTACGGTTAAAACTATCCGTAAGATCCCTTTCGAACCCTTAGCTTCATAGGGAAATTAACTTGAGTACCACTCTTTATTATAGCAGTACTTGGATGCTTATAACTACTATACTTTAGTAGTCGTTGCACCCATCCTTAATAATTTCCATAAGGGGAGTGACCTCTATTACGGTCCTCACCCCCTAACTTCTATCAGTCGCCTTAGCTAAGACTCACCTCTTGCAATCCTCCTCAAGGCCCTCCTTTGTCGCCCTTCCTTGATCGACACACGATCCTAGAATGAACACGTAAAAGATTACTATAATCTTCTAACATAGCAGGAGAACGGAATCTCACAAGAGAAATCAACAATCCTAATCCAGAGGCTCTATATCAAATCGAGAGAAATATTGAAAGCGTAGTACGCCCGCACAGATTCCTAAGGACAGTAGAACCTGATGCTCTGATACCATTTGTGACAACCCGCCTAATAAGATACCGTCTGACTGGAAGGCAGTGTCATCCAGGCATCCCTGTGTCTGGACACCTATATATATATACAACAAGAGAGGAAAAGTAGATAAACGGTTTAGAGCCCGAGTTTGAAATATTTTGCAAGTTTATAAATGCTTTATTTTTAGAAAAATAGATTTTATCTCATATTTAAATTGGTATCGAACTCCCATGTGATACCCCTCACCTCTCCTCTAATGGTGCACACCTAACGCACTTAGCTTTCTAGTTAAGCTACCTTGCCTAACTAATCTGATACCCCCGTCTACTAGAACCCTCTACAACCCGAGCACTAAGGGCTAAACTACTCTCCATTCTCAACACTGCACTAAGTTCGTGCATGGGGTGTCTCGCGAAGCGAAATCCAAATAAGGAACCCCCCCGATACACTACTACTTGGCAGGGTTAATGGCAGAGATCCATTAGGCCCATAGCGCCAAACTAAAGTATGAATACATACTTATATATTTATATAAATATCACATTCATACTTGTATATACCTTACAATATACATCCGAATAATATCTCCCAGACTGAGGTTTACCAATTTAATTTTATCTTTATAATACACATCGGGATCTATCTCTCGGACTGAGGATTCGTGTACTATTCATTTTCATCTCAAAACTTTCGATTTCCTTTCTTATATCCCGGAAATGTATTTAAAATCCAACTCATTAGCATGAATTGATTTAACATATCATATACTTTTTAAAAGCTAGTTTTATTAATATAAAAATGCTTTTCCATTTTAAAACATCCCATTTTCCTTCTTCCATGCAGGAAATGTAATTAAAAGACATTTTTATTATAATAAAAATGATTTTACCATAACGTATGCTTCCACTTCCCTTCTTCCATTCGGGAAATGTTATCGAAGCCACCACATTTATCCCACTTCCCTTCTTATATCCAGGAAATGTAATTAAAGCCAATTTATTATCATAAATTGCTTTAACAAATCTAAGACCGCCCGTCTAGGTTTCCCCACTGTGCGCGCCCCTAAATGGCTATCATTTTCTGGGGCCTATCAAACAAGACAACCTGGGAACCTAACACATTGTCGGGAAGCAGCCATATGCCTGCGGGATAGTCATGACCACACCCAAAATCACCTAATTAGCGTAGAAAAATATAATCTCTCATATGGTCTATAAGACTATATCCACCCAGCATTCATTAGTCAGGGGCTCTCACCATACGCACGCAACATCCCTTATGATAGCGATTTAGAGATGTGTGTATCCATATTTATTAATTATGAAAATCATTTACATCATATCTTATATATATACTTTAATCACATAGTTAATGTATATATATATATATATATATATATATATATATATATATATATATATATATATATATATTTATATATATATATATATATACATATGGCCATAATTGCCAACTACATCTAGTGATGACCATTAATCCCAAAGATTCTCTCAAAGAATCATAATCATGCATTTATATAAGCATGATACTAAACCCAATTATTTCCTCACTTTTATAAATAATACATACCTTAATCACATTTAGGGATTTATTGGATAACTCCAATCATACCATTTCACACTAAGTGAATATATATCTATATTCCCAATTTATCCTAACTATCTCGTAGGATATACGCAATTCCACCATTGATTATAATCATGCTTCCTATACGCATAATTATACAGGCCTAACTGCCCACTAAAATATCCTAGGGATTTATCTCTCCCGAACAACCTCAAATTCGATGGGTTATGGATTACATTTCCAAGAACCCAAGGACTACATCTTGTCCCTATAATCATCTAGAGGTCCCCACCCTAACATAGGATGCCTAAACCTTCAATTCTTACAATTATTCTATTTTCCTCGAGAATATAGTTTAAGGGTTATACATTTAAAACCCATACTTAACCCTCCTAAATTCCTTTAGTTAGAGGACCATATAGTCCTAAAAGGTCCCTTATTTTATCACGTAACTAAACTTGAAGAAAGGTGAAATGGAATCTATCCCATCCAAATCAGCCTAGAAAAATTGCCAACTTTTAGTAGGAGTCGATTGATCGACCCTTGGCCGTCGATCAATCAATGGCTTCGATCGATCGATCCCCCATGACCGATGGATCGATCATGGCGGGCAACTTCTTCTTCGAGAAGCTATTTCAGCCATTAAAGCTTCTCCCAAGCTTTTCTCTCCTCAACCAATGACTTACAACCTCAACCAACAACAACTACACATATAATACGGGTTCTAAACATCCTAGAACCCGGAATCACCAATTTATTTAGGTTAAAACCTAAGTTTCTCAAATTATGAAATTTTAGGGGTTTATTCGTTTTAACTCTTGAAAACTCGTTTTATCCACGAAAACCCAACCCAAAATCTTTAAGGTTTGCTATATCAACAATGATATGAGATATTTATGCTAAAAAATTAATAAAGCAAGTAAACACTTGCCTCGTGGATAAAATCTGACGACCTGGAGCCGAATCTCGCAGAGTTTGGTCGGAGTCTCCCCGTCTCTTCCTCCTCTCTCTCTTCTCTCTCTTTTCTTTCTTCTCTTTATCTTTTCTCCCTCTCTCCTTCTTTATAAAGAAAGATAAATGGTTTAAACCCTTAAAACCCCAAAACGACTCGTTTACTCAATTACGAGCCCTTTAAACTCCAAAATTCCTCGAAACTCAATTTCGATAATCGGACACTCTTTTTCGACTATCTCGGACATTCCGAGACTCACGGCATAGTTAAAATTTCCATCTGAGGTACTTGACTGCAAATCACTATTCTAACCCATAATACTTAATGCGGGTTTTCTTAATTAAAATCTGACCTTCTGTCACTTTACTCAATGGCGATATATAATTAGAATACTCCAATTCATTTACTTAACACTAAAAGTAAATATACTATCCATCGAAAATCATCTAATCCTCGAAAATCCAAAAAATCACTACTCCGAGAGATTCTCCAAAAACCTAATTTATACCCAATTATGGGATTTAACTATCTCTGAAAAGCCGGGTTGTTACATTTACATGGTGATCATAGTTGTTTATATACTTATGGAAAGCACAGGTGAATCTATTGTTGTCAAATTGGGATGGGTATTGCATTTTAAAAACTATTTATAATAATTTATGAAACATTTTATGGTTTAAAACTCATTTCATGGCATGATTACATTGCCTAAATGGTAAGATATAGGTCATTGTGCCAAAATCACAACATGAAATATTTAAGGATAGTTTGATTAGTTCTTTATGTTTTGTTAATTTTTTCATTTTAAATCACAGGTATATAATTCATGACCTTACAATATCAAAAATCAAAGGTTTTTCATATTTCATCATTAGAAATCCCACATTATTTAGATTTCATCCTTTGGGATATGGATTTTGTATTAGTTTGTAATTTTTTTATTTTGTGTTAGTATCATCTTAATTGTGGTGGCGTTGATGATGACTAATGATATTGAAATGGTTTGATGATGTTTTTCATTTGTCTCTATCAATATCAAATCTTAGATTATCTAAATGTTTTTTCAGTTATCTATATTTCGTCCATCCATAACTCCATTACACCACTTATTTGAAATTCACTGAATATTTTTGTAAAGAAAGTGTGCAAGTATTCCAAGACTCTAATATCATTAATTATTGACCACTCATTGTTCCATTCAACGCAAAACAGTTCAGATGTCACGAGTTGCCATCTGTTTCGTTTCTAACATGTTTCAGGAATTGAGTTTATCAGTTGTGCATATACCATTTTAAACTCTCACACATTACCTTAGATATTAAATAGTGTGAACTTTGAATCTAGCATACAGTGTTGGTTTTGGCTTAGCTAACATTGGACCTAAATTTAGATTGTTATTTTGTAATTTTTACTTACATTTATGCACTGATTTTTTGAACTTCACACTAATGGTCTTCTTTATTTAATCTTAAGAATGAGATTATTATTATATCATTTCCTAGTTTACACATTATATGTTAGGCTTCGAATGTATGTTTTGGGTAGGATAGTTGTGATCAAATTGTAATTCAATGACCTATTTTGAATAATATTTTTTTGTTTTATAGTGATTTGTTGGGTTATAACTTCTTAATGATCCATTAAATTCGAATACTCTTTTATTAGCAATTGTACGACGGCCTTTTGGGAGTTTTGTGCTAACAACTTCCATTTGAATTGAAGTGAGTAATGTGTTTAAAATTGTGGGCTACACAATATGTTGACATTCTAATACTAGAATGACAGATTTGCAAGCTTTATGTAAATCAAGGTGATTAAATGATAAATGATTTGTTGCTAAAATATTAATTTGTTGATTTTATGTTCATTTTTTTCTCGTAGAGTCTGCACTCTGTATGAATATCATGTTTTCTATAATTAAGTTTAACAATTGCTGAAAAGGTTCCTTATGTTCATTATTTGTTTGGATGAGATGTGATGAAATAAAAGTATTTCTAATTGCTAAAGTCTTTATTTCACTATGCAAGGTTAATTTAATTTTTCATTGTTCATAAGATATTAAATTGGTGGGGTATAAGTTGATCACTTATACTCTATCTGAATTATTAAAGTATTCGTCTAATATGAAAAATCTACCTGGATACCACCCATATAGTGTTATCGTTTGGCGAGATGCGTTATATACTTTCAATTTTCTTTAGCACCTAATTAAATAGCATATGTTGGAGTGAATGGTTTGTCCACCTCTTTGTGTGATAAAATACAATTTTATTGGATTTTGTTACATTTTATTATTTTTATTTGTAATTAATAGCTTTTTATATAGGGGTAAAACCAGGAAGAGTTAATAGATTTGGTACAATGAAAATTTGTCTCTTGAAAATTTGTCTCAAGTATTATGTGTAATAGTGTTCGTGTCTCTTGATATTTAAAATTACATATTCATACTTTGTTAGTTGTTATTCAGTTTAGTAGTCACTTCTTAGACTTCCACAATTTAATCTCATATGACAATTGTTTTTAAATATATGGGTTTTAGTTAAACAATCTTATAATGCAATCATGTTTTAGGAAAATGTCTCTGATGTTGTATTTTTTTTCAAATCACTTCTTTATGAATTTTAAGGGTGTTTGAACTTAAAAATGGATCAGATACAAGTACAATCTTGCACATGAGAAATTCTTTAAATGATAAAATTTAAATGTTTGGAAATTTTAGTATAAATATATGCTTGTTATTTCATTACCAAACAAAAATAGAAGCTTTATTCAAAATAAAGTTATTTTACACGTGATATCCTTAACTGCAGGACAAACTGAAGAGCCTCCCCGCCCATCACTATCTATAAGAGAGGACCCAAAAATGATGGAAGGTAAGTATATAAACAGGAGAAGAAAAGATGTCTCACCACATTAGCAGCTAGCTTCTCGAAAGCAAAAAGACAAGGTAACATGAGTGAACCTAAGGAATCCATCCTTCACCGCCTGAATCAGGTCCCTGTGAGGTGGAACTTGCACTATATTCATGTTAAGCATGTAATAAATAAGGTGATAGTTAGTTTCAAGTTCAATACTATGAATCCCCATATGAGAATCTAGGTCTAACCCAATTTAATGGTCCAACATTCTGTAAGGACCAAAAATGCATAGCCATTATTATGTGAGTAGGTAATGATAAAGTGTCCTTAAGTTTTATGCAAGTTAATGCCTTTAGACACAGGTCTAGTGTCATGATTTTGGCCTGATCAGTGTTGCATTTAATAAAGTGGGGCGGAGGTTCGGTCCAAGCGATGGTGAAAAGCTGAAGATTAGGGCACGATGTTTGGGGCGAATTCCTGTGAACCCAAATATAATGTGATGTTTCTTGGGAAAAAAGTGAATCATGGGTGATCTAAAGACAGGCTCGTGGTGTAAAATGGTGATGTTCCGGAATAGCCATAGAGTTCTTTGGAAGAAAAATGGACTAATAAATTGGATAGTAAGTGAGGGAGGTTGAGGCAACACAACTAATCATCACAAGAGAGGGACGAGAGATATATCCACACCCAGCTCTCGAGTATGAAGGTTGAAGAAAGTGGGGCACATGTTAAGTATGTGAGTATTACTGTCTTCAAGTCCACAAAGTGAGAATTACGGTGATGGCACTCGATGGTAATTATAAAGTTGATCAGATGATGAGAGGAAATCAAGTAGTAAGAACCATAGAAATGTGTGCACCTTTGGTGGAAAGGGCCCCTTCCATAGCTAAAACCATGGGAGAGTTGGGCGGTGTTGGATGTAGGTTAGTGTACAGAACCAGTAATAAGTGGAGGTAATAGAAAAAACACTCGCTAGATCAGGCCACCAGTAAGGCTAGTCATATATATGACCTAGTAGGATGTATATGGCCTGAATGTGCGGTAGAAAGTGAGCGGGCAACCACTGAGCCAGAGTTGGAAAATTTCACTAGTATTCGGCAATAAAGGATGCAAGCGGTGCATCCAGAACTATACTGGGAATGTATGGAAATAGTGTTGTCACAATGGAATTTAAGACCCAAATATGATGTCCAAAGGAAAATGGCCTTGTCTCATTTGCCACTTGAGTCCTTTTTCAAAAAGAGGTAGCAATTGAGAAATCTTTGTTCAGAACCATGAGCCACGTGATTTCTTGGTCGCTGTAAGGAGAGTAGCGTGAGGGAAATATTTATGGGTAATGGTAGGATACCAGAGATTCTCTAGGTGGTGTAGAACCTTCCACAGTAACTTGAGCATGGAGGCATCGTTTAAAGTGTGTAAGTTTTTAATTCCCAGCCCCCAACGTCCGGGGTAATGTTATAGTCGACCATGGGACAATAAGCATTTTATGGTCCAAATGTGTTGAATTCTGAAAGAAAGCTTTAATTTTCTGGGTGAGGGCACTTAGAATCGACTTGGGAAGTGGGTAAGAGGACATGAAGTACGAGGGCATGAACATGCCTACAACATTGATGAGTGTCACACATCCCATAGAGGATAAGAAATTATTATACCACACATGGAGTCAAATTTCTAGTGCACTGATAGTCTCGTGGAATAGCTGACGCGTAACTCGCCCAGTAAGCATGGAGAGGCCCAGGTATTTATCATGTCCCTGATATTGAGAAATTCGCATCTGTTGGATAGCTCTATGGTGAATAACATGCGGAGTAGAGGGCCGAAAATTTAGAGAAGACTTGGCATAGTTAATGGCTTGGCAATAAAGGGCCTAAAAATGGTGGAGTATATATGTAAATCTATCAAGTGTAGCTACAGTAAGTTGAACGATGAACATGCAGTCATTTGCAAGGCCAGTGCTGGTATATGGGGACCCATCCGAAATGTGACAAAAGTAGTCAGACGGTGGTGATTACACTCTCGATCAATAGTACGAAGCAATATGTCCAAAGAAAGAATAAATAAGTAAGGTGAGAAGGGGTCTTCTTGTCGAAGGCCATGGTGGGGTAAAATGTTTCTCAGAGGTTGCCATTAATTAAAGTTTGGTACGAGGGAGTGGAGATACTGGTTAAATAAAGTGGATTCACTTGTTAGGAAAGTCATGCTTTTCTGAGCACTCGGTGAATAAAGGGTCATTCTAATTGGTTGTAAACTTTCTGTAAGTCAATCTTGATTGAACAACTACCCGTTTTAGATTTGGACGTTCGTATGATTTTATGAGTCAAAGAAATATTGTCTTGGATGTGTCGACTCGCAATGGAGGAGATAAGTTTGTAGATCACGTTACACAAGATGATATGACGAAAATGCATCACTTGCGTAGGGGTTTTGGTTTTCAAAATGAATATAAGAAAAGTCCTATTATTCTCAGGTGGCATGTATCATGTGTCAAAGAATCATAGGATGATATTGGTGACCGCAAGCCCAACAACCAACTAGTGGAATCGGCAGTGAGGCCATCTAAACCTAGGCTTTAGTACGGCCCATTCATTGCAGTGCCAGGCAGATATTCTCCTCAGAAACCTTATCTAGGAAGAATAGTTTGTTGGTTTTATCATCACGAATGGTGCTTCCTCAGTGGCTATTGGTGGGTTGGTAATGGTAAGAAGTTACATATAGAATTGTCGGAACTGAGTTTGGATATTAGGCACTATGTGAATCCATCCTGTGTCCGGATGAAAAATTAAGTGGATATCATTCTCTCATCAATAATGAGCGACACATGCATGAAAGTATTTAGTGTTATAATCACCGTTAAGGGACCATTGAACTTTTCTCCTATTTTGCCAGTACCGACGGTCAAGCATGAGGCAGGGAGATATTTTCTCCTAGACCAGGCCCTCATACGCAAAGGCAGTCGGATTTTATTATTGTTCCATTCAAATTCGAGTAACTTGGATATGTTACTATAGGATAGTAATAGTATGAAACATGTTACCAAAATGGTTAGGTTTCCATGTTGTTGCTACCGCTTGAAAGTAGCTCATTTTACAAAAGAAAACATAGTCCGACGAACATGGAATCTGTCGTTGTCATTGCTACCCTAGCATCACGTGGAATGAAGTATATTGTTACCATTCCTTGTAGTATATAAATCATTGTGCTCGTTTGGACCATGTTCGCAACATATCGAGAAGCAGCGGCAGTGATCTGAACTACCATTCGAAAGGTGGGTGAAAAGAGTGTGGGGGTAGGCCAATATCTAGGTGCAATTACCAAGCCCTCGATCTAGCCATTCCCGGACATGATAACCAAAAGAATTGTTCTCTTTCTAGGTTAACGAGGGTCCAGTAAATCCTAGGTCATATATATTGCATGAATGCATGAAATTAGTAAAAGCATGGCCCCGTCCCATTGTGAAGGGGAAACCACCAAGCTTCTCATGGGGACCTATAATAGTATTAAAATCACCAAGAAGTAGCTAGGGGTAGGATTGTAGTTGATAGTTATTGAAGAGAGTTCCATAAAAGAGTTTAATTATGTGGTTGTGGTGACATATATACTACAATGAACTCAGAAGGGTCGTTCTCTACAAGAGGATGGATGAACCTAGGTGAAAGAACCAATTCATGTACCGTGATGAGGCGATCTAACCACAAAATCAAGATGCCTCCCGATGGGACCAAGTCTATGGAGACTATGTTATTTATAAAAGGCAACCTCCTAATTTTTGAAATATACTAATGCACATCTAAGTGAGTATCAAGGACCACCAACATATGAGGGTGTAGAAGCCAAATGAGATGGATGACCTCAGGATAAAAGGACACCCCCCAACTACTCTAGCATTCCATATTAAGATTTTCATGAGGTGTAACAGTATAGTGGATGTCCTCAACCTCCGGTCTAGCACAATGTAAACATACTTATTTTGCCGTAAGGGACTCATCATCAGTCATCCCTTATTTTGTAATACCCTGTAATTTTAAATGACTTTTAAAATGGGTTATATTTTAAATTAATGGATTAATTAGATTTTATTATTAATAAATTCATTTGGGTTTATCCGGACGGTGGATATTAAAATGGATGATTCTGAATATTACTTAAAGATATTTAGGTAATATATGAAATGTGATGTCATTGATATGACTGTATGATATAAATTCAATAATTTATATTTTTAGTCAGACGTGGTATGGGACGTGTCGGGACTAGTTTATTAAATTAAAAAGGAAATTTATTTTTCTATTGATCTAATAGCCATTTCGAGTGCGTAGTTGTGTCCGGAAGGTTCGAAATAGTCAGAAAAGTCTATTTGGATGTTAATTTTGAGTCTCGGGTCATTTGGAAATGAATAGACAACCCGAAAGGGCATTTTGGTCATTTTTCTAGGAGGGATGAATAGTGATTAAGGATTTGGAACTATTATAAGTATTGGTAGATTAAGTGTATGGGTGTTATTCATCTCCTCTTCACAAATAAGAGCAGCCATCTTCCTAGAGAGAGTGTAATAGTGCTTGGGAAGGGAAAAGCCACTTAGGAAGGAGAAAAACAAGAACCAAGGTTCACCACCACCAACCACCACCGGAGTTTGACCGGAGAAGGGACAACCAACTGAAATATACTACACCAAAGGATCAGACCTACAAGAAAGGCAAGTGTTTGATAATGGCAATTTAAGTTTGTATATTGTCCATGTTAGAATAATATGAAAAGAGAAGATTATGATTGTTTGGAAGAAATAATGGAGTATTAAATGGATTTCTGGAAACCTGAAATAATATAGGAAGTAAACATATATTGTAGGATGATATTAATCCACGAAATGATCATGAATATGTTGAAGAAATATCTGAAATACCATTGTTGTGTTCTTGAAGATGATATATTGATAAATTCTGGAAATAAGGAGATAAACATATTTTTTATCCAATCCCTTGATGATACTAAGATGTTTAGAGTATTGGAAATCGTTCATATATGTTGATATATCATGTAGAAATAATCATAACTCATTTTGGAGGTTAATATGAAGGTTTGAATGTGTAAAAATGGAGTTTGGGATTTTGGGAGAGATAATGAATAGTAACCCGAAGCCTTTGGGGTCATTTTCGGCCAAGAAGATAAATGATTTAGCTTTCGGCCAAAACACGAAAGTTGTAGATCTTTTCGATACGGTCGCGTGAACGCTGACCACATATCTTTCTGATTTTTGTACGATTTGATATGATTTTTACAAGATGACAGCTCCGGGTTGAAATCATGAACTCGGAAATCAAATCGGGAATTGGAAAAATTACGGCTACAATTAATGTCGTAGATGTTCGGGATAATTTTTGGGGTAGTTTAGGAACCCCCAAAATGAATTTGGGTTGCTAGATTTATTTGTTAAATTCCAAATAGGTATGTATGAGGAATTATGATAGGACCAGTAGGGGTGATTTGATATAACACCTGGGTATCCTTAAGTTTACAAGAGGGTTTCATCCTAACTGAAAGAATATGTGTTTATAAGAGATTTGAAACTATCGGTTTTAACCTTAAATAAAAAAAAAGAGAACTAAACTCGTAGTAGTTCGGGGGAATGATGTGATGTTATGGACCAGTAGGATATTAGTGACTTCTTACTGAATATATGTTGAGGAAAACCCTATTTGAATCTTATGAGATGGGAGCTTAGAATACATTTGGTTGAAAGAGGTTATGAGGTTATCCCGATCGTATAGTATAAGTTTTCGGACCTCCTCAATTGACAAAGTTAAGTAGTAGTGTATTGGAGGGGTTTCTTGTTTGGATTTCGCTTGGCGAGACGCTCCGCGCATGAACCTTAACGATGTCGGTAGTGGAGAGATGTTATAGGATGCGAGGATAATTAATGAAGTATAGATATGATATTTTAAAAGATATATAATGATACGTATGGGAAATATCTTAGGGTAGTGATAATTACCTTATTGATATTATATTATAGGTATGATAATACCTATTTGATTGATTGATGATTATGTGTATGACATACCTAGCTTACTTGCTATCGGTGGGAGGTTTACACGTGAGGGAAGTCATATCCTGATGAATCCATGGGATCTTTGATTTGTCGCTCGGGAACATAGGTTTATGAAAGACTTATCGGGGAGTTGATAAGTCCACTGATTGTGGGTGCGTAGGTATGTGCGTGACCCATGGATACGAGAACTATGTTCGCCTCCAATTTGTTTGTTGTTGTTTGTGGTTCGTGGAATCTTACCGAACCTGTAGTCCCCTATTCGGCGACCTGCGATGATGGGATATGATAGCAGCGTAATGCATTGCACCGCAGCTGTGACTCGGGATGCCGTATTATATATGAATATATATATAATGAATTAAATGATTAAATGGATATATTGTGGTTAGATCTATCTACGGTGATAATTGTAGATACCGGTGAATAAAATATGTTAATGGAATTTAGTTAATAAATGTTTATGCCTTTAGAATTGGAAAAGCTTAACTCATGTTAATGAGAAACGATTCAGATTAATGAATAATGATTCATGTTAATGAGAAACTAAATCATAAAGGAGAAATGTAAATGGATAATAATGTGACGTATGGTATGGGACATACGAGGATTATGATATGGGAATTGAATTATAATATGGAGACTAGAAAAGAGGAACCATTAACTAGGAAGTTAATAGGAAACGTTAAGTGTGCACTCTAGTTGAGAGCTGAGTATTGCAAGTGAGAGTTGGATCTAACATGTACATAATAAATGCTTTATTGCACTTGTTAAATACTTGCTGTTTTAAAAATACTCTACACATTCGGGCTCTGACCCGTTTCCTTGCATATTTTCTCTTCTATTGTATCTCTATATCAGGTGTCCAACAACAGGGACGCCAACCATAGTTGATTGCAACGAGCTATGGAGCTATGGAAGTTTTGCTTAGACGCTTATCATCTTTTTGATTCACAGTATTCTTAGATAGGGCATGTCGCCCAAAGGACTCAGTTATCATTTTCTATCAGAGTTAAATGCTATTGTATTTGTGTCCTTTTAATACATTTTGGACTATTGGGATTCTTGTAAAGGAATTATATTATTTGGGAATGTTTATTCCATTTGCATTTAAATTCTTTTGAGTTATTTATTTAGTGATCTGTGTTATAGAATAAAATGTGTAGTGTTATTCTTAACTTAAAAATGGTTTTGTTGAATTTTAAATTTGAAAAGTTTTTTTAACATCAGCTTATTTGAGTATTGGGTGAGTTGTAAATGTTTTTTACAGTGATGCTAAGAATGAGCCAACTGTATATTCTGTTTTAATTTGGTATGGGACTGGCCACCCGGTATTTAATTAGGCGGGGTGTTACATGTAGTATCAGAGCATCAGGTTCTAGTGTCCTTTAGGATCTGTACGGCTTACTGTGTCTTCAGCTTAGCGTTCTTTGATGTAGAGCCCTATGAGTAGGATTATTTATTTTCTATTTACGCCTACAAAGGTACGATGACTACTGTTGAAGTTGCTGTAATTATCGCTCTGGCAGTCAATGCTGCTGTAGCTGCTATTCAGCAGGCTCCCGCACCGGCACCGGTTGTGCCACCCGCGCAAGGGCAAGTGTTTCCTACTGCATGGGAACGAGCGAGGGATGCCTTTCAGAAAGCGCACCCACCTGAGTTTCAGGGAGGATCAGATGTTGTGACTGCTAGCCAATGGGAGGGAGATATCCAACGGCACATGAGAATGATTGCATGTACTGAGGTTCAATGTCAAATACTAGCCACATTCAAGCTAGTAGGGGCAGCTTTGCAATGGTGGGAAGCTACGACCACTATGGAGGAGAGGGACATAATGACTATCCAAGACTTTTGGATATGTATTGATGGGAAGTATTCTCCTTCCGCCATCCAGACAGAGATGAGACGAAAGCTACTTGATATGAAATAGGGAGAGAAAACTGTGGCGAAATATGAGAAGAGTTTTCGAGGTTAACTAATTTGATACCAGCTGAAGTACTCACTGAGGATAGGAGAGTCCTAATGTTCACTGATGGGTGGAACTATAAAATTTGATGACATTTATTGAGGAATCTTTCATTTGTACGTATGGCAGATGAGGGCCATTGGACGGATAACGGAGATCGTACTTAGGAGGTTATGAAGTATGTTCGAGTTGGATGACCGTAGTCGAGGTCACCCCTATTATGGAAAAATTGAGGAGAGTCATTAGTAGAAGTTCTTGAAATGCGGGAATTATGTGTGTTACCCAACGAAGGCAATATATTAAAAGGCTTGGGCATATAGTGGAGTGTGGTTTACTAGAACTAAAAATTTGGGGTAAAATTTTTCTTGACTCATCGGAGCAAAGTTATAATATTGGGATTCAACAACCATCACCCGCAAATGAGGGTATGTTTCCTATCTAAGGAAGTTTGAGGTGTATTGATTTTTGTAGTGATTGATATTGTGAGGGCAAAAAGG
The DNA here is from genome assembly GCA_949130495.1 of Sambucus nigra. NCBI lineage: Eukaryota > Viridiplantae > Streptophyta > Magnoliopsida > Dipsacales > Adoxaceae > Sambucus > Sambucus nigra. Next base: position 402,282,032 of record OX422220.1, read on the forward strand.
GTTGTTAAACATAGCATATAGCATCGTTATTTACGTAGACTCACTGAGGGGTGTGGGACACCTTTATATTACATGTTATCACGTGGGTTTGATTTTTATCATGGGATTACTTACCTTGAGCATGTCCGAGTGTGATTTGACTATCGACGTGCATTGACTTGTGATATATGAGAGCATATGTCTGCATCTTGTCTTCTATAAGAGAGTAGATGCGTAGACTCTATTTGAAATCGATAAAACCTAATTTTTGTTTAAATCCATAAACCTAATATTTTTTATATATAAACAAAAATTTTATACATTATTGACTAAGGACCTTAGGAGTTTCGATGACCGACTACTTTAGGAAGTAGTGTATCGGGGTGGTTCCTTGTTTGGATTTCGCTTGCGAGACACCCCACACACGAAACTAATAACCGTTGGGAGTCGAAATAAGTTAGGTCTTTAGTATATGAGTTTATAACCTTTGCGACAAATATAATATTGAAAGCGGTACGAGAGGGTGTATGGGCGCTCTGGATGATTGGATTGTAGTATTTTTCATAATTGTGAAAAAGGTAAGTAATTGAGACTTCGGGATTTATTTGTTCACTAGGAGAGGATCATTTTTTCCTAAAGTTGGTCACGAGGACAGTATAGGGAAGATTAGGTAAAGTCTAAATTTGATTCAGTTGAAATTCTATGGTGAGGCTTGGCGTATAACATCGATAGGGACTTTGTTAATGTACTGTATGGGCGGTACATCTTGGATTTCTTGTGATGTGAGATTTATACTCGGAGTTGACCTTACCGGTATGACTTATATTCCTGAATTTTGGGACGAAATTTTGTTATAAGGGGGGGATTATGTAATACCCCGTAATTTTAAATGACTTTTAAAATGGGTTATATTTTAAATTAATGGATTAATTAGATTTTATTATTAATTAATTCATTCGGGTTTATCCGGACGGTGGATATTAAAATGGATGATTATGAATATTACTTAAAGATATTTAGGTAATATATGAAATGTGATGTCATTGATATGACTGTATGATATAAATTCGGTAATTTATATTTTTAGTCAGACGCGGTATGGGACGTGTTGGGACTAGTTTATTAAATTAAAAAGGAAATTTATTTTTCTATTGATCTAATAGTCATTTTGACTGCGTAGTTGTGTCCGAAAGGTTCGAAATAGTAAGAAAAGTCTATTTGGATGTTAATTTTGAGTCTCGGGTCATTTGGAAATGAATAGACAACCCGAAAGGGCATTTGGGTCATTTTTCTAGGGGGGATGAATAGTGATTACGGATTTGTAACTATTATAAGTATTGGTAGATTAAGTGTATGGGGGTTATTCATCTCTTCTTCACAAATAAGAGCAGCCATCTTCCTAGAGAGAGTGTAAGAGTGCTTGGGAAGGGAAAAACCACTTGGGAAGGAGAAGAACAAGAACCAAGGTTCACCACCACTAACCACCACCGGAGTTTGACCGGAGAAGGGACAACCAACTGAAATATACTACACCAAAGGATCAGACCTACAAGAAAGGCAAGTGTTTGATAATGGCAATTTAAGTTTGTATATTGTCCATGTTAGAATAATATGAAAAGAGAAGATTATGATTGTTTGGAAGAAATAATGGAGTATTAAATGGATTTCTGGAAAACTGAAATAATATAGCAAGTAAATATATATTGTAGGATGATATTAATCCACGAAATGATCATGAATATGTTGAAGAAAAATCTGAAATACCATTGATGAGTTCTTGAAGATGATATATTGATAAATTCTAGAAATAAGGAGATAAACATATTTTTTATCGAATCCCTTGATGATACTAAGATGTTTAGAGTATTGGAAATCATTCATATATGTTGATATATCATGTAGAAATAATCATACCTCATTTTGGAGGTTAATATGAAGGTTTGAATGTGTAAAAATGGAGAAAAATGGAGTTTGGGATTTTGGGAGAGATAATGAATTGTAATCTGTAGCCTTTGGGGTCATTTTCGGCCAAGAAGATAAATGATTTAGCTTTCGGCCAAAACACAAAAGTTGTAGATCTTTTCGATACGGTCGTGTGGGCGCTGACCACTTATTTTTTTGATTTTGTACGATTTGATATGATTTTTACAAGATGACAGCTCCGGGTTGAAATCATCAACTCGGAAATCAAATCGGGAATTGGAAAAATTACGGCTACAATTAATGTCGTAGATGTTCGGGATAATTTTTGGGGTAGTTTAGGAACCCCGAAAATGAATTTGGGTTGCTAGATTTATTTGTTAAATTCCAAATAGGGATGTATGAGGAATTATGATAGGACCAGTAGGGGTGACTTGATATAACACCTGGGTATCCTTAAGTTTACAAGAGGGTTTCATCCTAAGTGAAAGAATATGTGTTTATAAGAGATTTGAAACTATCGGTTTTAACCTTAAATAAATAAAAAAAAGAACTAAACTCGTAGTAGTTCGGGGGAATGATGTTATGGACCAGTAGGATATTAGTGACTTCTTACTGAATATATGTTGAGGAAAATACTATTTGAATCTTATGAGATGGGAGCTTAGAATACATTTGGTTGAAAGAGGTTATGAGGTTATCCCGATCTCATAGTTTAAGTTTTCGGACCTCCTCGATTGACAAAGTTAAGTAGTAGTGTATTGAAGGGGTTCCTTGTTTGGATTTCACTTTGCGAGACGCTCCGCGCATGAACCTTAACGACGTCGGTAGTGGAGAGATGTTATAGGATGCGAGGATAATTAATGAAGTATAGATATGATATTTTAAAAGAGATATAATGATACGTATGGGAAATATCTTAGGGTAGTGATAATTACCTTATTGATATTATATTATAGGTATGATAATACCTATTTGATTGATTGATGATTATGTGTATGACATACCTAGCTTACTTGCTATCGGTGGGAGGTTTACGCGTGAGGGCAGTCATATCTTGATGAATCCATGGGATCTTTGATTTGTCGCTCGAGAACATAGGTCTATGAAAGACTTATCGGGGAGTTGATAAGTCCGCTGACTGTGGGTGCGTAGGTATGTGCGTGACCCATGGATACGAGAACTATGTTCGCCTCCAATTTGTTTGTTGTTGTTTGTGGTTCGTGGAATCTTACCGAACCTGTAGACCCCTATTCGGCGACCTGCGATGATGGGACATGATAGCAGAGCAATGCATTCCACCGCAGCTGTGACTCGGGGTGCCGTATTATATATGAATATATATATATAATGAATTAAATGATTAAATGGATATATTGTGGTTAGATCTATCTACGGTGATAATTGTAGATACCAGTGAATAAAATATGTTAATGGAATTTAGTTAATAAATGTTTATGCTTTTAGAATTGGAAAAGCTTAACTCATGTTAATGAGAAACGATTCAGATTAATGAATAATGATTCATGTTAATGAGAAACTAAATCATAAAGGAGAAATGTAAATGGATAATAATGTGACGTATGGTATGGGACATACGGGGATTATGATATGGGAATGGAATTATAATATGGAGACTAGAAAAGAGGAACCATTAACTAGGAAGTTAATAGGAAACGTTAAGTGTGCACTCTAGTTGAGAGGTGAGTATTGCAAGTGAGAGTTGGATCTAACATGTACATAATAAATGCATTATTGCACTTGTTAAATACTTGCTGTTTTAAAAATACTCTACACATTCGGGCTCTGACCCGTTTCCTTGCATATTTTCTCTTCTATTGTATCTCTATATCAGGTGTCCAGCAACAGGGACGCCAACCATAGTTGATTGCGACAAGCTATGGAGCTATGGAAGTTTTGCTTAGACGCTTATCATCTTTTTGATTCACATTATTCTTAGATAGGGCTTGTCGCCCAAAGGACTCAGTTATCATTTTCTATCAGAGTTAAATACTATTGTATTTGTGTCCTTTTAATACATTTTGGATTATTGGGATTCTTGTAAAGGAATTATATTATATGGGAATGTTTATTCCAGTTGCATTTAAATTCTTTTGAGTTATTTATTTAGTGATCTGTGTTATAGAATAAAACGTGTAGTGTTATTCTTAACTTAAAAATGGTTTTGTTGAAATTTAAATTTGAAAAGTTTTTTTAACATCAGCTTATTTGAGTATTGGGTGAGTTGTAAATGTTTTCGACAGTGATGCTAAGAATGAGCCAACTGTATATTCTGTTTTAATTTGGTATGGGACTGGCCACCCGGTATTTAATTAGGCGGGGTGTTACATATTTGGTATTTGATGCCCATGGAAGGTGTAGCACAACTCCCCCTCTCTCTCGAACCAGTATCGGTGTTGTGAGACCTCTAAATGTATTTTGTGGTTCAATAACAGGTAATATAGTATTTGTGTCATTGTATAGTGGGGTTAGAGAAGAAGGTCGTTTATCTCGCGTTGAATAGGGGGATGGCTTGTGTGGTTGATGACTTGAACTTTTGTGTGTCGTCGTTGTTTGAAGCCAAGTTAATCAAAACCTCAAAATACCTACATAAAAATATTACAAAATAGAATAGAGGTAAGCAAGGGTATCAATCCACATCAAGGGGCTAAAGCTAGAGACAAATTCAATTGTAATTCACTTTTTTATTTTCTTTTTGTGCCTTTTTTTAGCTTTTCAAATATTAAAAAAAAATTGGGTGAGAAGAAGTGAAATAACACTAAACTAAAAGGAGAGATGAAAACAACTAACCAAAAAGTGACTAAAATGAAAAACAAAGTCTAACACTAAAATAAGAGATAAAGTGGGGTAAATAATAGTGAGAACAATCAAGGAGTGGGACTACACCACAAATTTTAGCTATTCTAACAAATTAATTTAATTATTTGATTTTTTTCAAATTAATATCAAAATTACAAATCAACTCTCGTTGCTCGTGTAATTTTAATAGTAATCTTTTAGAAAATTAAGTTTAACCCCCCCCCCCCCCCCCAACTCTAGAAAATCGATCTATAGTCCTTTTAATTAATCACCCGCTAGGATCGATCCATTAAAATTTGTATAAATCATAGAAAATGAATGTTAGAGTTGAAATTCAAGGAATAATACCACACTTAAGAAACCCCTATCTCTAGTTCGAATCTAAAATGGGCATTGTAACTTAGAATTTTGATTTTGTCTCGAAAATCATTTACCCTCTCTCGAGGCGTAAATTTAAGGGTGAGGGATCAAAATTAATATTCAAAGAGAATTTTCAAATAATAAAACTAATTAAATTAAAATAATCATCAAATAAGGGTTCACCCCACCCCTTGAAAGGGGATTCAGTCTAACATGATATCAAACATGATGAAGAAATAATCAAGGCTACTAAAATAAAATAGAAGAGAATAGAACAATCAAACCAAATTTCTTTAAGAAAATTGAACTCCACTCTTCCAATTTGAAGCATACGATCCCTCTAATTGAGCATCCAAGTGATTTGCAATTAAATATCCACTCAATTAAATCTCCCACAAAAATTATCCTCATAAATCTATAAAAAAATAAAATAAAACTATTTACAAAATGTTGTTTATCCTAATTTATTTTCTACACTAAACTATCTCTAACACTCTCTAGAATTCTCTTGGTACGTCTTCAAATGGTCTTAAGTCTTCATTTATAGTGGGTAATTAAGCGAGGGTAATTTTAGAAATAGGCTAGGGGTGTGCATGTGAGAGAGGTGTGTCATGGATTGTGTGAGGTAATGAGAGTGTGCGGGAATGAAAATCAGATTTGGTTATGGGGTATTTTGGGCATTGGGGTAAAACGAGTTAGTTGGTGGTAATTTGGAAAAAAGGGTTAAAAGGGGTTTATTAGGCACATGTGGGAGATTGTAAGGACAAATATTTCTAATTAAGTCTTTTGTAGTTTTGGCTCAATTCCAGACAAAAACATTTAAGTCATAGGATATAGTCCATGTTTATCCATCCAAGCCTAAGACAAGTTTGAGTTGAAGATGTTACGGCCTACTTATCAATAGAACATCATTGTCGGTTTACATGTGCCTCGTTTCACGTCATTGACCTAGTTCCAATCTCTCCTAAGGTATGAATGCATTATATATATATATAGGATCTTGGAACATTTTCTACTGGGTGCAATTTTATTTTAAAATGTAGTTTTGTTTTCCAAAGGTTAATTTTAGAACTTTTAATAAAGTTTTGGGCTTAAAATTGAATTATGAATATTCTGGGATTTCGTTCGATATTGTCGTTCGAATGAGTTTTTCGTTCGAACGAGAATGTCGTTCGAACGAGTTTGCCAACGAATTTTTTGTTTTGGCCTCTAGAACTTCGTTAGAAGGGTCGTTCGAACGAGACTTCGTTCGAACGAGACTTCGTTCGAACGAAAATTTTGTTTGAACGAGATTTTTGAAGAGAACAAACTTTGAAAAATCAACTTTTTCATCTTCTACAATCTCTAATAGAGAGCTTTAATAAATTTATTCCTCTATGAAAGAGTTCATGTTTTAAGTGTTTGTTTTTCCAGAAAATCTTTCTTAAACACTTTTGTTTACACCCATAAGAGTTTATTCCAAGTACCACATATATATTTTATTGGATTTGTTTGGAACCATTGGTTCATCTCTACCACAAGAGAGAAAAGTTTCGATTTTGGTTCTATTTTCCATAAAAGAAGAAGTTTGGTTTTGGCTGCGGCATTCTCATACAGTGAAAGACACCATGTGTGGTTGATGGGATCCTAAAGCTTCATTGGTGGATTCTAAGATTCCGGTGGATTTCAGGATTATCGGCTAAGAAGAGGTAGTTGAAAGAAGACGCATAGGGGCTTAAAGGAATCGAGTCGAGTGTAGTAAGTCATCTGTCTTGTAATTGTAATTTCGTACTTAGTGGACTTAAGCCTAGGGTCATCCGAGGTTTTTTTCCGTTGTGGGTTTTTCCTCGTACATCGCGGCGTAGTGGTTGTGAATTTATTTTACCTTGCAAAAATCACCTCGAGCGCATGCTTAGGGTAAAAAGATAAAATTGAGCTTAATTTGCAATCTTATTTAAATTGGCGCTATAATCTAATTTGGATAAAATTTACGTTAATTTAATTCAAGTAAAAAATTTAATTTGTTAAATTTGGTTTGGACTAATTTGGTAATACTGAAAATATTATGTAGGCAAATTTCTAGGACTTGTATTAAATTGATTGTTGGGCTTAAAGTAAAAATTCACAAATTTGATTTTTATTATAATTTTAATTTTGAGAAAATTAAAATTTGTTTTACTTTAGTTTTAATTTGTGAAGAAATTAATTTTTAGTTTAATTTTAATTTGAAAGAAATTAAAATTGGTAGATTGTGTAGTGTTTGTATTTGAAACATCATATTCTGCACTAAAAGAATGTTTACATATGCCTCATTTCACATCATCAACTTAGTTCCAATCTCTCCTAAGGTATGAATGAATTACATATATATAGGAGCTTGGAAAATTTTCTATTGGATGTAATTTTATTTTAAAATGAAGTTTTGTTTTCATAAGGTTAATTTTAGAACTTTTAATAAAGTTTTGGGTTAAAAATTGAATTATGAGCTTTCTAGGATTTCGTTCGATATTGTCGTTCGAACGAGTTTTTCGTTCGAACGAGAATAACGTTCGAACGATTTTGCCAACGTCTTTTCCCTTTTGGCCTCTAAAACTTCATTAGAAGGGTCGTTTTAACGACACTTCGTTCGAACGAGATTTCTGGCGGGAAAATATTTTGGCAGTTTTCTCCATTTTCCCACTCCTTTTGTCCCACTAACTTTTATCTGAATTAATATGTGCGGGAACCAACTTTGAAAAACTAATTTTTTTCATCTTCTACGATCTCTAAGAGAGAGCTTTAAGAGCTTTATTCCTCTATGAAAGAGTTCATGTTTTGAGTGTTTGTCTTTCAAGAAATTATTTTTTAAACACTTTTGGTTACACCCATAAGAGTTTATTTCAAGTACCACACACACACACACACACACACACACACACACATATATATATATATATATATATTTGATTGGAGTTGTTTGGCACCAATTGTTCATCTCTACCACAAGAAGGAGAAGTTTGGATTTTGCTTCTATTTCCCATAAAAGAAGAACTTTGGTTTTGGCTGCGACATTCTCATATGGTGAAATGAACCGTGTGTGGTTGATGGGTTCCTAAAGCTTCATTGGTGGATTTCAAGGTTCTGGTGGATTCCAGGATTATCGTCTAAGTAGAGGTAGTTGCAAGAAGACGTGTCGGGGCTTGATGGAGACGAGTCCAGTGTAGTAAGTCATCTGTCTTGTAATTGTAATTCAATACTTAGTGGACTTAAGGATAGGGCCATCCGAGGTTTTTTCCCCGTGTGGGTTTTTCCTCGTACATCGCGGTGTAGGGATTGTGAATTTATTTTATCTTGCAAAAATCATCTAGATCGAATGCTTAGGGTAAAAAGATAAAATTGAGTTTAATTCATATTCTTGTTTAAAAAGGTGCATGTTTAATTATTTGGGTAAGTTGATTTAATGCAAGTCGGTAATTTGATTTGACCTAATTCACAAAATGAATGTTTATTATTAGGCAAATTTCTAGGACTTTGGTTGAATTAATTTAGCTTAAGTGAAAAATTCATTTGAATTTCACTTTGAGTTAAGTTTAATTTTAAATTTGAAAGAATTTAAAATTTGTTGTGTTGAACCATCTTTATTCCGCATTCCTAAGGAAATTATATTAGGAGAATTTAAAATTGGGGGTCTATCGTTTCCTCATCAGAGATATGTTTGGATTGGTTTTATTTTGGTTTGGCTTTGAATTTTTGCAGCTAAGATCGTGTTAGATTTGAAGAATGAATTGGGTCTTCGCTTTGAAAGTGGGTATGGTTGGACAATGGTATAAGGCAGCTTGGTTATTGTCGGCGAGTTGCGGACGGATTCGGGTAAGGGTACAATGGTAGCCGGTTGGATTGTGGGTGGTAAACCTGGTTTGGATTTTGGCTGTCCTGTGTGGATCTCGGCAGGGGGTCGGGTTCGCTGGCCATGGGTCGCGAGTTTTGTGTTGTGAGTTAAACCGGCACTGGTCAGGGCCGAAAGGCGGTCGCCGCCGGCGGCGGGGTTAAGGGTTTGCGGTTCAGATGGTTTTGGATGACAGGTTTGGACAGAAATCGGGTATGGGGTTGGTTGCCATGGGTTAAAGGTTTTGGGTATGAGGATAAGAAAGAGATAGGAATTAATGGTGGTATTTGGTTTGGCGGTGGATAGATGAGAGAGATGGTGATGGTGTTTTGTGTTGGGTTGGGTTGGAGTTTTAATGGAGTAGGAGATGTGTTTGTTAATGGAGGAGAGAGAGTGAGGCGTTGGAGGTTGAAGATAGGAGTGAGGGTGATAAGGTGTTGGTGAGGTGTATGGGAAGGTGGGTGTAAGAGAGAGAGTTGGTTGTGTGTGATGTAGGGTAGATTGTATGAGGGTGTGTTAATGGCTTTAGGATAAGTGTGTGTTTAATTTGGACACCTAAAAAAATAGCACTAACTAACTAAAAAAAACTAACAAAATTAAAAATTAAAATCTAAAAAAATAAAATCATAATCTATAAATAAAATAAAAACACAAATAAAAAAGAAACTAAAAGGAAATAAAAATCTATTAAACTAAAAACTAAAATCCTAAATAAATGTAAAATCAAATAAAACTAAAAAATAAATGAAATCCTAAGAAAATCTAATCCAAATAAAAATTAAAAATAAATAAAAATCAAAATAAAATAAAATTATACTAATAGAAATAAAATAGAAAAAAAACTAGAAAATACTAAATAAATCTAAAATAAACTCTACAAATAAAAACAACTCAAACTAAAAATTAAAAATAATTGAAAAGGCACAAACTAAACACATACGGGCTCGGGTGAAGGTTTGGGGACATGTTTAGGTTCGGGTGAGGTTACGGGGCAAGGTAATTAGCTCCATTTGATGTGCATTTGCTTTAAATTAAGCATTTGAACTCCGCAAATGGCAATCAACCTGCACAATAAACATTTGTGCGCATAAGACCATTATTGTCGAGAATTAACAACTAAAATATGTCTATTCGGGGTATAAAATGTACACTTTTGGGTGCTTATTACACCACCCCCAAACAGAGTGCTGCTAGTCCTCGAGCAATAAGCTAGAGAGAAAGAGAAAGATAAGAAACCAAAAGTGTACCACTTTCGCGGGCACTTGTGATTGTACTTAGATGGCTCAACAAGCCTTTAAACCTATAGGTTACCCTACAGGACAAGTTGTGTCTCGTGAGGGTTTGCAGAGAATATACCCACAAAATTCTTTATTTGCAAAAGTTTATTGAAAGGCAGTCAATCTCTTATTAGACGTAGAATAATCGCACAATCCATCATAAGAGAAATAACTTGAGAAATACAAGCTAGAATGTAAAAATATATAGCTAAGTAAATACACAAGACACATCCTTCCTTGAACTCAACGTGTGTGTGTGAATCGGTCAAAATGGGTCGAGTATAACAAGTGTAATTCCTAGATTGCCTTTTAGGAATCAATGCTTCAACTTCAATTGTCACTGGATATATCTCTCTCAAACGAACTCGCGAGATTAGGGTCAGTGTATCGCTCTTGTGTGTGAGGAGGTGAGTAAATGTCAGCAAGTTCAAACGTCACACACACACATAAGATAGAACGTACATTAAGAAAGAAAATGATCTCATGAAAGAATGCTAATCACTATAGTGAGAATGTCAAGTTATTCACCACGTTGACTTTCATTTTCCTTAACACCTAGGGAAAAATATGGATGTAAATGGGTGAGGGGGAAATGAAATAAGGTAGTATGGTATGAGGTAGGATAGGATATAATGGTGATGGATGAGTGATGGATATGAGATGTGAGAGAGTGTTCAACAAATGTATTTATTTAAAAAACTAACTACCAACTCTTTTTTTTTCCTTTCTCTATCTTTTTTTTTCAATTTTTCTTTTCTTTTTCTGTATGTTTTTTTCTTCTCCTTATTTTCTTTCTATTTTTTCTATTTTTCTTTGTTTTTCTCTCTCTTTTCAACCCAACAATGAAGATATTTAACATTTGGAATCTACACTCTTTTATTTGAAATTGAAAGACGACATGGAGATGATAGGTGATGGTGTGGGGAAATATGTGAAAATATGGAAGAGCATGGGAGTGTAATGAGTGAATTGCATAGGTGAAAATCTAGTATTCGGGACAAATTTCAAGACACATGTTTCTTACAACTTGAAAGTGATGTGGTTCTAAGTGATCAATCCAAAATTTAGTGAAGAATAATGAGATCATACAACGATTTAAGTGCGGACCCAAACGAAGTTGTATCAACTTATGACTCAGAGATTGCGTAAAACTCTCTGAAAGGGTGAAATGCACAAATCTCACAAGCTAAGGTCTCTATTAGTGATCCTTAATGTTCATTTGGGAATTATAGTACTCTTCAACTCTAAACCGCAATGACGTGATAAGTGCACAAATTTTTTGTTGAGTCTAGAAATTCATGGTGCAAAATACCTTGTTATGTATTACATAATCTATTTATAAAAAGATAAATCATCTAGTCTGATTCCTAGACTTCAAAGATGGATGATAGAAAATTAACGTCAATGAATGAGATGAAAGAAACTGCATGAAAATTTTAAAAATCGGGTTTAAAAATAAAAATTTTCCAAAAGAGGCACGATTTTGATAAAATTTCCCACCCCAAACAAAAAGGAACATCGTCCTCAATGTTAAGTAAATGATTTTGTAAAATTGAGAGCAGAAGGTAGGAAAGAGATTACCAGAATCAACCACTAATGAAGTTGACAAGATGAATCCAAGAATAAACCTGAAGAAAAATTGAGATAAAAATTTGTATGAGTCAAAAACTATGATATAGCATTGGGTGGTGTGATACACAACCCCCAAACAGGATGAATATAGTACAAGAAACAATGGGTTGCCTCCCGATAGCGCTAAGTTTAACGTCTTCAGCTAGATTTAACAGTTCTCACCCTAAAGATAAGATCTATGAAAGTGTTGGGCGTCAGAAAAATCGGGTGATGAAAATCACCCCCCAACAAGACTGAAGCATCAGTCTAGTTGGGTAAAGGCTAAAAATGGTCAATGCACTTGTATGGCAAAGTGCATCACGCAATGCAAAGCATCGGTGAACCATGGGTGGGTGGGTATTAAGGTAAGGGTGAGGGTGAATAGGCACCGGTCATGGGACTTATTGAGCCAAAAAATGAGGGAAACAAGAGGGACCGGGAGCATTTGGATCCTGGACACAGGGATCCATATAGTATGCAAGCAAGTTGACCCCCGAGTCTAAGCTAAGACGTTAGAGATCATCTTAGTCGCATCATCATCATGTAGGCATCACAACGGTAATCGGCTCTAAATTCATCCCTATCATAGTGGTATTCTGGGAGAAAAACGTCAAGACAACACTCAATTTTATGCATACAACTATTTATTATCGTCGTTTCATATGCACGCTCGTCAAAGTCTTCCTTAAAATCTGGTTCTGCAAGATCATAGTCCTCTTTCTTCTCGTGGTTGAAATCACCATCAACATCTTCTTCACCTTCTTCAGTGTCTTCCTCTTCTTCTCCTCCCCCCCCCCCCCCACCCCCCATCTTAATGTCTTTGAAAATTGGTTTAAGATGAGGGCTTGGGTTGCGGGCTTCTTTCATGCATTAACCCCCCGCTTATAGTCTTTGAGATGTGATAAAGCGGACATATAGAAGAGAAGTTGTGGAGGTGGGACAATAAGCCACACTTGTGAGTTCATCGAAGTATACACGTGCTAGGCTTATCTTGGACGTCGTGTCAAACAAAAAATAGAGAAAGATATCATGACGCAAGAAGATTGAGGAATAATTCTTCATCAGTAGGATGGTTCCACATGTGATGAGGTTAGCCAACCGTGTAGGAGGAAAGAGTCACTTAGATGGGAAACTTTCACTAGTCCAAGGAGTGTCCAGAGCCTAACGGCTAGAAAGCTCGATGCAGGTGATATCATTTAAGTGGTAGGGCTAATTGTAGTTCTTGAAGTATTTGACCCCCTCTACTTACATCTTTCATTTGATAATTTTTTTCAAGAAAGGAATCACCACCCCATCTGTGTATGCCTCGTAATTCCCGTCGGAGGTGCGAAAGAGAGTCCCATAAAATAATTTGGATATCTGCTCATATATGGGACATTCATCATCGGCTTTCAATTTTTTCCACCTGAACCTTGATAAGAGTGACACAACATTCTCAAGGATGTCATCTCAAACAATTTTCCTTTCGATGAATAAGGTGCAACGTGTGCCAAAATAGGCGTTACATCAATTCCTTTCTTATCAAGAACAGAAAGTTTCGTGCTCCTCGCCTTCGAGCATTTTAGTTGACTTATATTTCTTCAGGTATTGTTTGGGAGCCATGTAATAATATGATGCAACTTAGGAATAAGTAGTGAGAATTCTAGGAAAGGAAAGAATATGGAGGTGTGAGGATGAATGGTGGAGGGGGTATTTATAGGTAGAAAAAGGTGGGAAAATGAAAGGTTAGTTTTGGGGGGAAATGAATGGTATTGGAAAATGAAAGGTTTTAAAGGTATAGGGAGTGTTTTTGTTTGTAATTTCATGGGTGGAGGAAAAGGGAAAAGTTTTCGGTGGAGTGAATGTGAATGTGAATGGTTGGGAGGAAAAAAGAAAATAAAGTGGGAAAATTCAAGTTTTTGTTTCAGAAAAGCGAATCTATTCACGTCAGGAACTAAACATTTTTCCTCAAAAACGGAATGAGTTCGAAATTCAGCACTGACTTTTTTGAACCCCTTCCCACGAGGGTTCAATTTTTGAGTGAACCCTTGCAGAGGGTTTGATTTTATGAAAAAAATGTTTTCACATTTTTGCATTTTCCTCACAATTTTCACGCTCCCTCGGGCACAGAGATTGATTTCCTAAAAGCCTCTAAGGATTTGACCTAAATTCACCCTTTTCGACTGAATATCATCAAAGTTACCAAGGACTCATTGGGAACTCTCGAAACGGGCATTGAAAATAAAAAGAAGTCCACTCTCATTGTAACGCACATGATCGATTCCTAAACACACAACGCACTCATACGACTCGGTTATACAACTAATACTCACCCTATACGCAACGGGGGTACGACGACCTCTCTCTAAAATCTACTCATCCCTGTACATGGGGTCCGACAATAAAATTATCTTCACCTCCCCGATACACTCCTCTAGATATAGCTTTAAGCATTGTCCATTCATTTTGAATGTGCTCCAATTTTTCGAATTTTCCACCGCTATTGCACCATGTGGGAACACTTCCCTCAGAACAAAGAGTCTGGACTATCTTAACCATAACATTTCGTGAAACAAGTGTAAATGTGATTTGTAAAGGAGCACTTTTTGTCCCGAATGAAACTCTTTGCAATGTATGTTTCGATCAGGGGCAAGTTTCATCCGTTCTTTTGTAATTCGGGTGCCCTCATACGTTGCCTAGAGTATTTTTTCCAACTCATTTAATTGGATCTTTTTCATTTCACCAGCTTTTTCCAAGTTGAAGTTAAAACTCTTGATTGCCCAAAACTCCTTGTGTTCTAAATCTACGAGGAGGTATCAAGGATTTCCGTACACAAAGAAAAATGGGGAAATCCCGAGGGGGTTCTTGTAAGAGGTTCGATAAGCCTATATCACATCGAGTAATCGGAAGTACCAATCCTAATGACTGGGATCAACGATATTTTCGAGAATGCTTTTACTCACTCGATTAGCTAGCTTAGCTTGTGCATTTTTTTCTTGTGGTAAGTTTTCCTAACCTTATGGATAACTCCATACTTCCTCATTGACTTCTCGGATTACTTATTGCAAAAGTGCGATCTGTTGTCACTAATGACAGCTTTAGGAGCACCGAAATGAGAAAGTATTTGTTCATGGATGAACTTTGCCACCACCTTATTGTCATTCGTGCAACCGTAATAAGTATGTATAAAAATCCAAAAGAGGGAAGAAAGGGTCCCATGAAGTTGATACCCTAACAGTTTAACATCTCAGTAGAAAGGAGAGGGGTCAACGACATCATATCACGTCTAGTTAAAGCGTCCATGTTTTGACGTCTCTCGCATGATCATCAAAATACATTCACATCTCGAAAGATAATGGGCTAATAGAGATTGCATTGGATAATCTTTCCATCTATCTTCTTCATGAAAAACTGGCCTCCATATGCTTTCGAGTGACAATACTGGATGACACTTTGGATCTCATTGTCCAGTACATGCTTCTAGATTATTCGGACTGCGCGATCCATAAATAGAAGGGATCGTCATAAAATAGCATGCACATATGTTAATTGAAATAACTACAATACTTGATTTTGAAATATATTAAATGGATGTCAAAATAGCATTCTTAAATGGTGAATTTGAAGAAAAATGTATATAAAAAACTGAAATATTTCATTAATCTTGCAACGGGGAAGAAAGTGCCTAAGCTTGTAAAATCACTCTATGGTTTGAGCAAGCACAAAAAAAGTAGCATGGATTTTTTTCAATGTGATGAAGTCAAATGGTTTTAAGATAAATTCAAGCAACAAATCTGTTTCTCTTAAAAGCGTTCAAAACGGATATGACATTGTCTGCATGTATATAGACAAAATGGTAATGGTAGAAACAATAATGTTATTAATCCTACAAAACATACGCTAAAGAATATAGTTGAAGTTAGAGATTTAGGCATGGAGGATGTCATTGGAATCAACATTACTACAATCTCCAATAGAGTCATTTTATCACAATATTGATTGTTGAGAACTTCATGATATATATCACGAATACTACATGAGTCTAATGAAAACACTTATAAATAAAACTCTAATGAATCAATTTAGAATATTCTAATGTATTAGGATGTTTAATATATTTATCAATTTGAACTTGGACTCATATAGCATGCTCGATGAGTAATCTATGCTAATATAAGAGTAATCCTAGATGAGATCATTAAAAATCCATCATACGAGTACTGACATATCTAGGGTGTTCTTTAAGGATGAACTGCACAATGTAAGATAACCAATTGTTAAAATATACATAAATAAAATTGGATATCTAACTCCAATAACTCAAAAGTCATAATTGGATATATTTATACTCTTTGAGGTGGAACATGAATATCAAGATCCACTATGGAATCTGAATTTATTGCTTTAGTTAAAGCCGAAGAAGAAGAAAAATGGCTAAAAAATTCTTAAAGGTTATTTTAACCTAACTATAACTGGTGCCACTAATATTAACCCATTATGATATCCAATCAACGCTTAGAATGGCACAAAATAGTAACAATAATAGTACGCCACAACATATACATCATCGACATGATACCAATAAATAATTGATTGCAAGTGGCGTTTCTCCAATGACTATGTAAATGAAATGAAAAATATTAAGGATCGACTAAAAAGGGTATTCCTATAAACCAAGTGAGGACTTCATCATGGGGAAGGGACTTAAAGCGATAAAAATCTAAAAGAGTTGATACATTGAACCCAAATTAAATGAACGAAGATTCCAAGAATTAGGTTTAACGAGACAGTCACAATAAGGAGAACCAAGAATATTCGAAAAGGGATGTTTGAATTTTGTTGTCATAGTTTTCACAAGAAGGTTTCTCAATTTAATACATCGCATCCACTGAGCAGCTAGTAAATGAGACAGTATCTCGCTAGGAAAGATTCACGGTCCAAAGCAATCTTTTGGAATGTTGTTTGCCCAAATGGTTTGGGATAATTATCATCTTATGAAAATTATGATGCATAGAAGCTAAAGATCTTTTTTCTATATCCATTACTTATCGACAAATGTATGGCTACTCCCAAAAAAAATATTTCATTTTACAATCTGAAATTTTCCTCACTTTTTCCTTGAACAAAGTCTAAATTTTTTTCCCCAACCTAACTTTTTCCCAATTAATGAATTCAAAGAAATAATTAGGTTTAACTATGTACCTTTATCTAAATAGTAATTAAGCTAGGGGAAAGTTTAGTATAATTAAATTTAATTAGGAAAAGGTATTCATGGTTATGTCATTTTATCCATACAACACCATTTGTGTTTGTGAATGGATATAAATTAATATATGTAATTAATATTTTTGGAGTTTAGGTTCAATGTCGTTGTGATAAATGATTAGTGACGTTTTGTTAGAAACCTTTTGTTCTTGACTAATGTAGAAACCTTTTGTTCTTGAATAATGCAGTTTTCTAGTTCTAAACATTTCAAGTCTCTGATTTAGGTGTTAATGATGATTGACTATATCATGTAGTGTATTTTTCCTATCAAGTTGTAATTTATTTATAAATTGATGACTCAGGTTAGAAGCCAATGGTAAAGCTCTAAATGTTTTTAGCGTAGTACCCTATACCAGTATGTTTAATTGTAAATATTGTTATTTGAGTTGGTTAATAAAGAAAAAACTAACGTACTTGATTACTCATAACAATTTGATTTTTACAACGACCTTTGGTGTTATTATCAGGTTATATAATATTTTTGAGGTTTGTTATGGAATTGAAATTCGCAAACCAAAATTCTAAAGTTAAAAAAATCGTCCTTTGTACTCAACTCAATGGATATTGAGTCCGTACTCTATCTCTCCCTCTCTCGAATATGATGTGGGGGACAATTCATATTCACCATTTGTCAGTGAATTGTGTTAGTTTTCATATAAGGTCAGATACTCTGTTTGATGAAAAAACTCGGAAACCGCAATTTATATTTTTCCTCACATGTGCAGATTTGACTTATGGTAAACAAATTATTTTATGTTTTGTGATTTGCATGAGATTTAGAATAACTCCTTTTTTTGCTACTTTGTTGAATGATAATTATTTATCCTTTACATCGAATTTTAAATTCTTTTTTGGAACTGTTTTTTTAGCATTTGGGTATGCACACTCTTTGTGTTCATTTACAAAATATGTTCTTCAACTTTTTGCTACATTTCCTTACTCCTGTCCAATCCTTATTTTATATGGATTGTTTTTTCTATATTTCTTTTTTACATGAATTTTGTTATGAACTTTGATTGTAAAAGGATGCATATTTTCTTTGGTCATCCAATCAGTTATACTAAGCAAAGATTTTGTAATATTAATATTTTTTATGACACGGTGCGTGACCGAAATTCTCAACAATGTACAAGTAATGCTAAATAAAAGATGAAACTAATTATCATTGGAAAATATTATAAGGATCTTAAAAATGCAGTATATCATCCATATCTTAGGCGATACTGTTCCGTCATCAACTCTCAACAACTAAACATTCTAAATAAAAAAGCATACGAGGAGATATAATTAATCGTGAATTGTATATTAACTTTTATAACAATAAGTAAAGTGACAAGTCTCGAGTAAAAAACATAAAAAATATATATATCTAGCATTGTAAGAGTTCATCATAACTGAAATATTCATCAGGGTGGTATTGGCCGTTCGTCAGCTCTTCAGTAGGCGATGTCAAATTGTGGATGCCGTAGTCTTCCACGCTTATTGGTGTTGTTAGGAGTGGCTGGGTTTCCACAATGTTTATTTGTTCCTCTGATGGTTGGTTGTGTGGCTGCGGTGGTTGCTCCATTTCCCACTGGGTAAAGTCACTAATGAAGGCGCTCATGTGGGGTGGCTGTTTATTCAGTTGTGGCTGGGATGGCTGGATATAATCTTGAACGCTTATTGTTGTCGTTGGAAATGAGTAAGACGGCTGGATATAATCTTCAACGCTTATTGTTGCTGTTGGAAATGTGTGGGAAGGCTGGATATAATCTTCAAGGGTTATTGTTGTTGTTGGAAATGGGTGGGAAGGCTGGGCATAATCTTCAATGCTGATTAGTGATGTTGGTAGTCGCTGAGCATAATCTTGCTCATCATTATTATCTGTTAGATGGTTGGGGGGCTGGGCATCCTCATCTTGATGAATCTTCCTTTTAATCCGGCAAAAAACGTACTTATTGTTATTTGGTAAAACGAACTCAGTCATTATCCATTTTTTGTCGTGTTTAGAGGCGTTGTGATGATATCTGAGTTTTCGTTTCTCTCGCCCATTTTTGAACTTGTGGGTATGTTGGCATTTCCAGGTGCCCTTGTCCTTGCCGACTGTACGTTTAATATTTTTAATATTCTTCCCTTTCTGAGCCAACATCTTCAAGGGAGTAAAGAAATACAGGGTGTTCACGTTAGTGCACCCCTCAAATATTGCCTGGAGTTCGTCCTCCTCGTAGAGGTTCCTCTCCCTCACAAGATGTTGGAGGACACTATCCGATAGCTGGCCGCAAGTGATCTTTTCCGAGAGAATTTGGTATATTTCTTCATCGCTGGGGTGGAAGTGAAACCCCAGTGGAGGTTTGAAAGCCAAACCCAAAGATGACGAACAAGGCTGAAGGGTGTTCATGTTGCTCCTCATGAGTTTCAATAGATGTACGATCAAAAGAAACAAAGAAACGAAGAGATGGCTTTGATGGAAAAGCAAGAAAGGGTTTGAGAGTGTCTTCGTGGGTTGATTAGTGAAGTGATTGGTGATTCGCCATTATTTATAGGCACTCTAGGAGTTAACTAAGGCCCGTTACTTATGATAGAAGAGTTAGTGTTTCTACAGGTAACTATGACCGGAAGCTTATGAGAAGCTCACTGCACCGAGTTCCCAGATGAGAGTGAAATATGTTTGTTCCAAATTATTTAGGACTTCCAATCGTGTGTTTGGGCCAAATCGAATCACGAAATGCCAATTCAAAAAATTATATTGATTATATTGATTCTCGATCCGATTTTTTTAGAAAATTTAAAAAACATATGATTTCCGAATAATCGGAAAAAATCTAAAATTCACACAGCTTTGACTACCCCGAAACCCAATTTACGATGTTAAAAATATTATTCCGTTCATCTTTATTCCCCCAGAGCCCAGTATAACAAAATCAACGT
Organism: Sambucus nigra; assembly: GCA_949130495.1. Lineage (NCBI taxonomy): Eukaryota > Viridiplantae > Streptophyta > Magnoliopsida > Dipsacales > Adoxaceae > Sambucus > Sambucus nigra. Next base: position 402,301,994 of record OX422220.1, read on the forward strand.
GCAATATGAGATTAATCATAATTGTATTAATTTAATTTATGAGTCGTCGTATACTCATTTTAAACTTTGATGAATAATTTAAACTAATTAAACACAATAAATTACGAGTTAATTCACCCAAGTAGATATTAATAGATGAATAAATAATCATTTTAATAATCATGTAATATATGAGGTATTACAGGAGGAGAGAAATGAAGAATTATTTTGGAGAGTGGAACATTCACCAATGTTAATTGAGATGATTGACTTTTCATTTCTTTTAAATTTTTTTATGGTTCCATTCCAGGAAAACCCTACAACTTTCTGAATTAATCATCTTAATAATTAAACCCACCTTGAAATTGAGCAATTCAAAGTGTGCAACTAATTTATCTCATGTCTCTAAAATTTATCTATGTTAGTGCTTCTTCCAAATTGGGCAATGTGCAAGTGACTAATGGGCACATGCTTATGGTCAGTCGTGGTCTATATTATATAAAATCATTAAATACCCCATGGAACTTCCATTATGTTAGATAAATTGGATTTGCACCTAATTAATTAATTTTACTAAATTTGATTTTGGAAACTTGGAGCCTTAACTAATATGGGAGCCACAACATAAAAACATCAGGTCAAGTTAACTACGAGTTCTCCTCTAAAAGGTGAACAAAACTGTATATTCATTTGATCGAAACAAATAATAAATGAATGACAGTTTTGGCTTCAAATAATCCCTTTTGCTCATGAACTAGTTGGTGTAGTTAGTGTAGAAACTTTGCCCCGCATAAAAAAAGGATGAAGAAATGGTAAGAATATATATATATATATATATATATATATATATACTGTTTAATAGGATCTTGAATTTAAATGACATTGGGTTATTCGAATTATTTGAACGGAAGACTAAGTTCACTTTGCACGATTTGGGCTTTGGCCCCAAAGCCCAGAAGCATGCATCGTCGCTCCCCCCCCCCCCCCCCCCCCCCCCCCAGCCTGTTCCCATGTTCTGGTCTAGAACTATGGTTTGCAAATCTTTATTAAGCCAATATTTTTTTTTATATTTTGGGCTTTCTTCTTGAATTATTGGCTCAAAATATGGGTTAAAATTAATTTCAAAACATTTCCATTGTTTAAACCACAATTGGAAGATATCGTCATTTTAATTAAAACTAAAACAACAAAAGTCATCTTTGAAAATTTCACTAATTTAATGAAACTTTAAATGTCAGTTTGTATCTAGAGCATCAATTATAATCAATTAAATTTGATATGTTTCTTGTATTTTATTTGTAAATATACATGTCTTTTTCAAAAATGCGGCTTGGATCATATAAATAATAATATTTCCCTTTGTTTAGGTGAATTCTCTAAGTGGTTCCTTTTGTACTTCTGTCAGAGGGTCATAGCGAGTGTCACCATTGTAAATTGTTTCACACTAGGTGGCAGATACACATAATACACTATCGTAAAAATTATGTCAAGGGGATTATTGTATTAATGAGAGAGAATCAAAATTTCAACATGATTTTCTTCTACAAATGTGGGTGATTATTATATTCAAGAATTATAAGTGTTTTCATTTACATGTGTTTTCTTCTCTTGTTTCTAGCCGATTTAGTACAATTATACTATTGGAATGATAATTTTAAGATATAATTTTGATCTTACAATTATTTCATATTTCTCATGTGAATTTATATTGTTTTACTAAATGATTATAGGATCCTTAAATTATTCTTTCCTTAGATTATGTGCTTTTAACATCCAAAAATTCCTTCATTGTTATATGTTTTCCTTATATCCTTAAAATTCAAAATATTAGTTTATACATTTTCATAAATAAAAAAGATACATTATTTATTTTTATTATTTAAAATTTTAAAAAGATTAAAATTAAAATTTCATACAAATTTATGGATTTTTTTATACTTTTCCCATTAATTTAGGATGATAAAAAAAATGGTTTTTGGTTCTGTATATTCTGACATTAATATAATAATGACAACTTCATCATTTGAAAATAATGTGACCTCTCCTACTATCACAAAGTTACTCATAACCATTCCATTTCATGAAATCGATGGTGAGAATCCCAAAAGCAATTAGCGGACTTGATTTCATGAGATAAAATAGAAAATATTTTTTATATCAATTTTCATTCTTTAGAGGCTTTCACATGAAGATTCTCCTCTAGTTCATAATAAAAAATATAAAATATAACTTCAGCCTCCATAAAAGGATGAACGCAATCTGTCTTCTTATGAATAAACCATATCCTTAATGGATTGAACAACATTCAAGTTATGAGCTAATTTAGTCTGGGACATTCAAGTTATAGTATCGTCAAATTGATACGGCGAAAAATTCAAAACTTTTCAAGTTACTTGTTTAAAGTGTTATGGTTATGCCATCGACAGGAGCTTGAAGAGTTAGAGATTCACAACTAATAAGTTCTATTATAGAGGATGAATGATAGGTGAAGTGTGACATGCAAAGTTTGTTCCAAAGTATTAACCCTCTCATGCTTCCATTATCTCGACGATTCAGTCCGACTAGGTAAAATTCATATAATTACTTTATATATATATATATATATATACACACACACACACACACACACACACTAGGGTATGCCCATGCCTGAAGGTACGTTGATAGTTTTAAAAATCATAAAGTCGTGCCTTGGTGTGATGGCAAGTGCCCTCTCCAAAGCTACGGCTGGTCTCGAGAGCGAAACATGGGAGCAACTTCTTCATATATTCCCGTACCGAAAGGCACGACAAAAATTCCAAAGTATATAATTTCAAAATGACGAAAATTTTCAAAGTACATGATTGCAAAACGGTGAAAATTTCGTTGCCGAACAAAATTTCCAAAGTACGTAATGTTTTTTAACTCCAAAAAAAATAAAAGAACATAATGTTTATAGAATATAATTGAAAATTGTTTTGGAGATGTTTACCGTTTTTCTATTAAAAATGCTAAAAAAAACAATTTTTAATAAATAAACTAAAAAAAACATTTTGGGATTGTCACTATTTTTTCTGTTAAAAAATTAAAAACAACAAAGAGAAAATAAAAATAAAAACAATTTTTAATTATTATTTTCGGATAAACTATTTGTATCTCCAAATAATAATAATAAAAATTTTCTTTTTCAAATTTTGTAACACCCATTTTGTTATTTTTCAATAAAGAGGGGTAATTCATAATATTTTCCCTGGGGTGGGGTGATAAAATATTTGCTTTATTTAATGCCAAGATATATTTTCTTCATTTTCTTCAGTATTTTTCTTTGTTTAAATCTTTGTGTTAGTTTTAGCTCCTTTTGTGCAATTATAAAGGCCACATCTGGCCAAAATATAAAAATGAGCTATATCTCTATGCAATGAGAGTTATGGGGGCCTGATCACCTTGAGAAGCCAAACTAAGTCTTCCATTTTTTGTGGTCGGCGTGTATACTATGTGTGGGGCGAAAAAAATAATATATATAATTTACCCTCTTTAATTTTGATAACAAAATGTGGTCAACGTGTATACAGATAACAGGTGTACTATCACTGCAGTCAGTTTTAACAGTACCACTTTATGATTGTGAGCCTCAAGAATGGAATTGTGAGGCTCGAGGAAAATCTATTAATATTTACACCACCAATATTTTTAATATAAATTGATAAACATCATATGTGACATTCATTTTTATTCACAATTGCAAAATTGCAACTACACACAATGATACAACCATAAATTTTTCGAACTAAAACAAATTTAAACAAAGTCTTTAGAAAGAATGAAGAAGATACAACAATCACCCACATAATACTCAATAAAAGATTTACTCTTGGTAAATAAAAATGACAATTCTTTATTGGCTCTTTCAAAATCTGGAGATGACAAATGTAAATACCACAAAATAGCAAAAAAATCATTTTCAGATTTCAAATGCTAATACCTATTACAAAAGAAAGAAAATATATTTCAAATTTAGAAAACGAAAAAAAATAATGTATTACCATCACTCAAATCATTCACGCACCCACCAAAAATAACTAAACAACATTACTACTAAAAATCCATATGGGACATCATATAACAAAAATCGCCAAGGTGTGAACTATAGTTATATTCAATACACAAATCCATTATTGAAAGAGAGAAGACATAAAAGTATACACATTAAACTTAATCCAAAAGTTTAGGAGTTTTCTATGAATTGAAACTCCCAAATAAAACAAAAGAAAGTACAGATAACACACACAAACCTACCATTGAGGGGTATTGAACATTAAACCAACAACTGTAAATTAGATCTGCAAACAGGACAAAACAACACAATTAGAAATGTAAAAAAATGCAACTAAGAACACAATAAAATACAAAACCAAACCCCAATACAAAATATATTAGCACAAATCAACTAACAAATCTTCTCTCAATTACCTATGTTATAATACTCTCTCTCTCTCTCTCTCTCTCTCTCTCTCTCTGACCTCACCTGACCCATCTTTTCTCCCACTATTTCTGAGATTGAAAATGGTGGAGAACTAATATATTTGCTAAGAAGATTGAAGAAAAACAAACATGAAGTTAAAAAAAACCTTTGTTTCTTTTCCTATTCTTCTTTTACTATTACATTGGTTGTTACTCTTTTGGGTATGCTAAGGTGGTTGAAAAAGTTGAATTCAACAATGAAGCATCGATATTACTTTCAATAAAATCCGGCCTCATTGATCCATTAAACCAGCTTGTAAATTGGGCATTGTCAAACAATGTAAAAAATAATTCAGCTCATTGTAACTCGACTGGATTGGGTTGCAACTCCCATGGTATGGTTGAAAGGCTCGATCTCTCCCATATGAATCTCAGTGGTATTATACCCAACAACGTCCAAAATCTACATAGCCTCAGTTCTCTCAACTTATGCTGTAACTCATTCTCATCACCAAGCCTATCATCTATTTCTAATCTAACTACACTGACCACAATTGATCTCAGTCAAAAGACAACAACAAATGAAATAAACTTAAATTCAATACAAAATATAAGTCAATTAACACATCTTTGTCCATGTGGCATAGCATCAAGCACATAGGCAGCGACCATGTCAAGAAACTGAGCACTGATCCTGAAGCAAAGCATTTTTTGCGAAAATTTCAGGATATACAACAATACCAACGAGCTTTAGAATTAAACGGATAAGAGATATAACAAAGATATAAAACAATTTCAGATTATAGGTTTATTTCCAGAGCATCAAATCTCAATCGTCCATTTCCATATCTTAAAATTGTAGGTTTATTACACTACATTGAAACATAAGTCCTGCCATTCTACAACTTTGTTACATAAATAAAGACATCTCAGGACTCGAAATAAAGGAGAAAATAATGTTACCAAAGATCTTTAACAATGATACCCACAAAAAAACTCGAGTATCGTAGTTTCCCAAATTTAAAGCTCGAGTATCATATGTGTGCAACTGGTTGCTGACTTAGAGTGTCTGCTGCTGGAATTTAAAAAAAAAAACTCAGTACATTTTGGAATTCTCAGTACAGCTCGAGTATCGTATGTGTGCAACTGGTTTCGGATTCTCAGTATGGGGTGAAAAAAAACTCAGTATCGGTTGGAATTTAAAAAAAAAACTCAGTACCGGGTATAAATTAGCACCACTTGAAAACTCAGATAAAATTTGTGTTTCAATACCAACTATTAGATGCAATTTGTGTTTCAATACCAACTATTGAAAGATGTGTGTGTGTGTGTGTGTGTGTGTGTGTGTGTGTGTGAGAGAGAGAGAGAGAGAGAGAGAGAGAGAGAACACATGTAAAAGGATAGATGGAGCATATATGGAGGAACGACGGGCGCCTGGGGTTCCGTCGAGGTGGGGATGGGAGGTGAGGTGTTGGAGATACAAATACCGAGTTAGGGGGGTGAGGTGCCAGGGTTTCTGAAACGTGATTTGTTTTCGGTGGAGGAGTGGGTGGATGAGAGTTTTTTCATTGATGCATTTGTGAGAGAAGAAAGACATGGGGAATGAGGTAACTGAGGTAGGACAAAAGTAAAATAATAGGCGTGTGTTTGGGAGATGATGAAAATTTCTATTATACCCCTCTTTTTGAATTTTGAAAAAAAGGGGGAGCAAATTAGCGTGTGTCAAACGAGGGGGAACCCAAAAATTTCAAGGGTAAAATAGAGAGTGCAAAAAAACCTAATTTAGATGACATCATCAACTAAGCTTATGACATACATAAGTTTTCCACTTTATTATATAGATGTGTGTGTGTGTGTGTGTGTGTGTGTGTGTGTTGAGAGATATACAGGTGGAAAATTCTCTCGTTTAAAGTTAAATTTTCAGTTGTGGTGCTTAAAATTTTCTATGGTGGTCAGAATTTATTATGGTGGTGGTCAAACAAATATTTTTGTTGGTGTATATTATTCCTAGAATCAATTTTAATGTTTAAAACAGGTTGGCTCCCTGTGGTTTTCATGAATAAACAAACAAGACTCAATTGGTATTTTTAAAAAATAATAGTAGTTAAATATTTATTTTATTTATGATGAGAATACACTATATTGATTCATTTGGCACATTGAATTGTTTATGAGTGGGGTATTAATTATGACATAGTTGACCCTATATCTTTTTTGTGCAGGTGAATTTTTTTGTAAAACATGCAAATGTTAATCAGTGGTTTTGGAGGTCGTACGTTTTAGTGTGCGGAATTACTTTGATAAAAGCATTTCATGTTTTGGAGTATAAGAAATTAATGTATTTTTATTGTCAAGTCAAATATTTGAACTTAGTGTTATAATTTTTATTTGGATGAATATTTGGTGATGGTTGTAAGAACTCTAACTATTGTTGAATGAAAATTATTCTTTGTGTCGGTTGAAAAGCATCTTACGCATTACATTTTACGATTATTCATTGTTTGTGTTGTCTTAAATGTAATAAATTATATATTAAATTGTAGAGATGGATTTTATTATTCACAAAATATTGATGCAAAAATTTCAAGGTCCTTTCGCCTCTTTTTGGATGGTTAAAATTGTCGCAAAATATATATTAAAGACTGCTATGTTTCCATATCAAAAAGGCCTTTCAAAATAGTAATCTTTTGAGACAGATTAATACCCATCTCAAAAGTACATTTTTGTGATAGCTCTCGTGCCGTCTCAAAAGGGACATCTAAAATGAAGACCTTTTGAGACAGATATGTTCCTGTCTCAAAAAACTCTTTTGAGACAGCTATGGCGTCAAAAAAAGGATTTTTAACCCCAATAAAAATGACACCCCCTAGCCATCCCAAATAGCGTCCCAAAATGTTTTTGAGACGGATAAACAATCTTTTGGGACTGTTAGCCCAGTGTCTCAAAATTTAATCTTTTTTGTAGTGCTTCCACATTTTACATTAATTCACCCCTTGACTAAAACCGCTTTATATTCGTGGAAGCCCGCAAATGGTGAAAAATGAATTATCATTCTCATTGTTATTTTCACAGAAAGTCTTCTACGGGACGCTCGATTCCCGAAGGGACATGGTGAAGACTTCGTTGGGACCCTTTTATTTTAAGAGGACTAGACTCTATTTTTTCATGGGATTTATTTTCCTTTCTATCATTTTCTCCATATTTCCTTACACGTGTATACATTGTTACCGATATATTAGTCTTACCCTCATGTTCCCATGCTGTACATATATGTCATACTCGTGTCACTTTATCCATTCTTATTCTCTTCTCCATGATGCTTATCTTATTATCACATGTGTATAGAATATTTTCTATCACATTATTCAAGCCTTCTTCATTTGTATATATTTCATACTTCTCCTTCACTTGTATATATCTTCAATATGTCACTCTACTTGTTCACATGATTCGACCACTTCATGAACTACACCAAAATGGGTAAATTGGCACCCTTTCAGCGGCTAACCTTGTCACGATCATTGACCGTGACAGAAAAACACGCATTTTTTTATCACGGTCAATGACCATGACAAGGCTGTGACAAATGCTTGTCACGGTCAATGACTATGATAATCTTTATAATATTGTCACGGTCAAGGACCGTGACACGTCTGTGACAAATGTCCTAGTAAAAAATCATGTCCCCTTCTTTTCCCCCACCGATTCTTCCTTCCTTTTTTCTCTCTCTCTACTTTCAGTTTACTCTCTCTCTCTCTCTTCCATTTATATATATATATATATTTGTGTGTGTGTGTGTGTGTATATATATATATATGTATGTGTGTGTGTGTGTATATATATATATATGTGTGTGTGTGTGTGTGTGTGGTGGGTGGGCCAGGGTGGGGGGGCTATTGTGTGTGTGTGCGTGTGTGTGTAGTGGTGGGTATGGTGGGTGGGGGGAGGGATGTGTGTGTGTGTGTGGTGGGGTAGGGGTGGGGGGCTGCGCGTGTGTGTGTGTGTGTGAATGTGCGCGGGTGTGTGTGTATGTGCGCGAGTGTGTATATGTGTGTGTAGTGTGCGTGTATGTGCATGTTTGTGCGTAATGTCCCTTGTAAACGAATTGATTGGTTATTAAGTTTTTTAGTAAATTAATATATGATTGCCCCTCATTATAAATTAGCAAATTAATATATGATTAATTATGAAAGTAGGATTGCCCCTCATTGTAAATTAGTAAATTAATAATTGTATACTTGAATGGTTAGTTTAATTTACGAAAACAATTAATTTAGTAGATAAATTAGAAGGAGTATGGGATACACATTTGTTGTTGACATTGATGTTGGATTATAGTGGATCGATGTTGGGTTGGTTAGTTTTAAAAGTGGTATGACCACTAGATTATTGTCCATATGGAGGTGGGATTTTTCAACTTTTTTTGAAAATTACTTTGTATATCGAAAAATATATATATATAGTATGATAATTAAATGAAACATACTTGAAATTACATATGTGCATGTATGTGTGTGTGTGTGTGTGTGTGCATGTGTGTGGTGGGTGGGGGTGGGGAGGGGGTGGGGCAGGGGGGAAGGGGGGCAAGGGGTTGTTGTGTGTGTGAGTGGTGTGTGTGCATGTGTAGTGTTGTGTGTGAGGGTGTGTGTGTGTGTGTGTATGTGCGTGTGTGTGTATATGTGTGTGTAGTGTGCGTGTATGTGCGCGTTTGTACGTAATGTCCCTTGTAAACGACTTGATTGGTTATTAAGTTTTTTAGTAAATTAATATATGATTGCCCCTCATTGTAAATTAGTAAATTAATTTATGATTAATTATGAAAGTAGGATTGCCCTTCATTGTAAATTAGTAAATTAATAATTGTATACTTTAATTGTTAGTTTAATTGATGAAAATAATTAATTGATTAGATGAATTAGAAGGAGTACGGGATACACATTTGTTGTTAACATTGATGTTGGATTATAGTGGATCGATGTTGGGTTGGTTAGCTTTAAAAGTGGCATGACCACTAGATTATTGTCCATATGGGGGTGTGATTTTTCATTTTTTTAAATTACTTTGTATATCGAACAATATATATATAGTATGATAATTAAATGAAACATATTTGAAATTACATATGTGTGTGTGTGTGTGTGTGTGTTCGTGTGTGTGGTGGGTGGGGGTGGGGGTGGGGCAGGGTGGGGGGAAGGGGGTGCAGGGTGGGGGGCTATTGTGTGTGTGTATGTGTGTGTGGTGTGTGCGTGTAGTGTTGTGTGTGGTTGGTGGGGGTGGGGAGGGGGTGGGGCAGGGGTGGGGGCGGGGGCGGGGGAATGGGCAGGGATGGGTGGGTGGGTGGTGGGGTAGGGCTGGGGGGCTGCGTGTGTGTGTGAATGTGCGCGGGTGTGTGTGTTTGTGCGTGTGTGTGTGTGTGAATGTGTGTGTGTGTGTGTGTGTGGTGTTTGACAGTAACAATTCATTTTTATTTGTAGTAATTGTACATATTTGCATGTCTTCTTTTAATTCATTTTGATACGTACTAATATTATTTTTTTACATCAAATGTCTCCTTCAGTTATTAAGGCGAGGATGATGATGCTTGTTATGAGGATGTCATCTGGGCTCGGTGGTAGAGGAGGCGAAGAGGGATCCTCGACCACTAGGCTCCCAAAATATGGCAAATTGGGGATGGCCATCGAGAACAAGTCGGGGCTATTAGCGAGATCCCTTGAACTGGTAAATATGATCATCGGCCTGGGGTAAATTAGTTGGAAGAAGGTTCCATATAAGCTCAAGTTAGCTGTTTGGGTGGCACTACAAGTAATGTATTTATATTTATATATATATTTATATTCTTATGAATATTTGAATTTCGATTTCAATTTCATTTTATATTTATTTGCAACTAACATTATATTTGTTGGACAGGAACAATTCAGCCTGGATCTAAAGCTACGCGATTTCGTCTTGGTGTAGTTGAGGGAGCAACACAAGATGTGGAAGAAAAATATGCGGACTTGGTACTTTGGGAAGACATGAGAGTCCATTATCCAAAGGCGTGAATCCATCCCGTTGAAGGGGCAGATCTCATTGGCACAATGGCAAAAGTTCGTTGACAATGAGATCGGGGAGCGACAATTGGAATCTTGCCAATCGGGGAGGGAAAATCGGGCAAAAAAGACGAACGTGCACTACTCCGACCGGACGTCTTACGCCGAGGTGGAGCATATGATGATGGTAAGATTTAATTTTTCTATAACTACAAAAATAAATTATTCTGCATTATTTTACTTTGCAGGGCCGATACTAATTTTACATTATTTTATTTCAGTGGACAAAGAGTGGCCCTTAGGGTAGGCCACATAGGCTCGATACTTATGTGGCTCTTCGGACGAAGAAGGGGAAGGACCAGGAGGTATCCCCGAGCGTCGCGACCACGATTGTAAGTAATCCGACAGTTTACTTTTTGTTAATTACGTTATAATTTTTTAATTTACATATTTTACTAATCATATGCTTTTTGTCGTTTTAGGCAAAGCTTAAGGAAGTGCATGAGTCGCAGTCTGATGCTGACAAGGCATCTTTGTCCACAGACGCTCTCAGCCAAGTGCTTGGCTCTGATCGAAAGGGGAGGAGAAGGGGGTGAGTTCGCGGGTGGCCAAATCTAGGATCATCGGATTGGAGACGAGCGACACCGGGTTGGCCCGAATGGTGGACTCGCATGACGCGAAGCTGTCCCATTTGGAGGCGACGGTCCAAAATATGTTCTCATTCATGAAGCGTTCGTTGGGCGGTGGAAAATACAAGGGGAAAGGGAAGGAGAAGGTGGTGGGGGAGGAGGTACGGGAGGATAAGGTGCAGGATGACGAGGATGTGGACCTCGCTGATACGCGCGGACTTTGATGATCTACTTTCCTATTCGGCTCCCTTCAATCGATCGATGACGACACTTGGTTGGCCGAGCGTGTTTATACTAGACATGTTTGATGGCCAGCGGATAGGGCGGGGGTTGAGGGACCCGAATATTTTCCAGGGTGGACTAGTTCATGCACGTGAGCTTCAAGACATCGAGTCCAAGGCTCTCATCACCCATGTGATACCCGAGAAGGAGAACTCCCCGTTGTGGTTGCGCGAATAATGTGGCACGATGTATATCAGTGGGTGTGTCAATTCGTATATCGTGTGGCCTACTCACCTCCTCGGATTTAACCTTACCCAAGACATGTAGTGACATTATTTGAATTGAATTGTATTATTTTTATGTTGGTACATTTGAATTGTTTTTAAGTTGGTACATTTGAATTATATTTGGATTATATCATGATGCATATTGCTTTTATTTTGAATGTATATTTGCATTATTTCTAGTTTATTTTGATATATGAAGTTTGAACAGGTACAATGTTGCTATAACAGGCACAAATAAACTGCTGGGCAGTGGCAGTGGCCATACTGCCCAATATATTTTTTTTCAATTATGTCCAAATTTTTCACGGTCATTGACCGTGATAATTTTTTATTATATGTCACGGGTTTTTCACGGTCCTTAACCGTGACAATTCTAACGAACTTATCACGGTCAATGAATGTGACAAGTCCGTGACAAAAAAAGTTATCTCGCCCAGAATTGTCACGGTCATTGACCTTGACAAGTTGAACTTGTCAAGGTCAATGCCCATGACAATTCGACAGATTTGGTGTAGTTATGTCACTTGCAAATGTACATGTTTCTTCTCACTTGTATATTTTCACGTTCTTATTTATATGCTTTACATCACTTGTCTTTATCCCATGCCACATGCGCACAATTTCACATTATCCTCATTTACACATAGAAATTATTTTCACCTTAACACTTTATCCCATTTGTATACACTTAGCTCCTTTTCATGTCATTCATATATATTCACATACTATACTTTATGCTTAGCAGTTTAAAATATTACTCATAGCATAAATAAAAATTTGCATTATAATACAAATTAAGACTCATGCATTTTTCACACTACATCAAGTGAGCACTACATTTTGACCTAAATTTTTCCCCGTACGGGGATTCATTTAGTGAAAGTTGTTAGTTCTTTGAGTTGGGATTAACATAAGCGATATGACTCCCACCTTCCATTGGCCAAATACATTTGAAGTATATCAAAATATTCCCTTGTCTCGTATTGCTTGACCGAACTCACGCTGGCGGTATATTGAAGGGAATGAATTCACATACATCGAGTATATCAAATTCTCTCTCATACGTACCATCATCATAAGGTATATTGTGAGAATATTAACATACAATTGGGTATATCAAATGGCTTTTTTAGATGTACAGATGAATGATTTCCCTTATAAGCAAGCGGTATATTATGGAAATCATGCCAAATGTGAGAACCCTCACACTAACCTCCCATGCATAAACCTCATATAAGTGTATATATTAGGGCGCTCGCTCATAGATTTCTTGTTTCAATGTGAAACTCTATCGAAATTCAGATTCATCTTATCGCCTTAATTTTATTCTATCACACCCATTTTAAAATAGAACAATGCTCATAAGTCTTGTAACAAGTCAAACCGTGTCTTTCATCGTGTACCCCATCATTTTCCATACTATGGTCATGGCCATCATTTCAGTTGCACCCTAAGTTGAAAATAATACAAGTGAAACTTAAAAATAAACAACTACATTGATGATTTCTCTTTCCTTTTTTTCTTCAAAAACCTACCAAACCTATTACTTTTGAATGAAAATAAAAAAGATTTCTTTCCTTTCCAGGTACTACTGCACTCCTTGTCTTGGCTTCTTGTTGGAATAGATCTACCATGAAGCTACCTCGACATTATACACCATCCTCATCCACTTTTTCATAAACTGAGCAGTCTTATAAGATATTCCTTATGGAGAAAATGGACCATAATTGCCTTATTCAGCCAAACCTAATGATAGTATTGGTGAGAACGTGTGTGCTTGCGTTCAAATGATCAAATTATATATAAAACCCTTTTAACCCAAACAAACCCTAAACATGCAGCAGTATGTGATTGAATAAATTGATAATCTACGCAAGAACATTCAAACACATGCAATTAAGGAAAAAATCCCCCACAGGGGCAAAAACCATTTATTTTCACTATAATTTGTAAGAAAACGGCTTACAATCGGATTACAATGAAAATACAAGTTGACTAAGAGTTACCGTCGGTTATTGGATTCTGTAGTCGCGGCTGGAATTATCCCTTTCCAGTAGGGCTGCAATGAAGAAGAAGAACGGTCTCCTCCACAAGGGTTGAACAAACCAAAGTTGTGTTCTTGGGTTGCAAAAGGATTCACAAATATTTGGCAAGGATGTGTGAATCAAAACATGAGTCTTGGGACTCAAAAATATGAAGACTAGAGGTATTTGGACTCTCAAATTCGTGTTCTAAAGTCTTGCAAAACAACTCCCCCGAAGTTGGTATTTATAGGGAAAACCATGAAGAGACCCACGATTTTAAAATGCTGAAATTCTATCCAGCGTACAGGTACCCCGAACCGGTTCGGGTACCCCTGCGAACCGGTTCGCCCCCCCCGAACCGGTTTCGGGTTGGGTTCGGGAAAGTGTGCTGGGAACAGGTCTTGAACACTTAGAAAAATTCCCATAAATTTTAATGAAATATCTCCACTTTCAACGGGCCATAACTTGTTCACCGTAGCTCGGATTGAGGTGACGTTTCTTCCAGTATCTTTGTTGCGGCAAGCTCTTCAACTTTCCAGTTAACCGGTCCTTCGGACGGTGGCTGTAAAATTACCAATTTCCCCTTGAACATCCCTATCATGCCTTATTTCACTGATTTGACTTCACTTGCGTACCACTTGCATTACGAGCCTATAATCAAGGAACGTGAAGTCGTTGATGCAGATGAGGGGCACATTCATGGAGATAATGCATGCGTGATTCCTGGAATTCGGATAGAGGCCGTCATGTGAGATCGTGAGGTGACGTGCCAAATGTAGCGGCGTACGACATAAATAAATGAAATATTTCGGACATGAGAAAAATGTCCTTACAAATCTCCCCCAATGTCTATGCCGGTACATACATAAAAAATCCGAATTATCAAATATGAAATTGCCTATACAAATCTACCATCCCATGAACCCAAAACTGGAAAAGGTACAAATGAATAGTCTTCATCGTTTGTTCTTCAAATCTTCAGGAATCACAGATCTTTTCTCATCAGGGTGTGCAGTTCAAAGATTATCAATGTAGTACCTACACACATGAGACAACGCAAAATACCAAGTGACATATCGAGTTTGAAATGATGAGATAAAAATATATATGAATTTAAGAGCAAACTCAAATTTCAAATCTCACCCATAATTCATTTTTATGATGTCCCCAAATAGACAAAATGAGAGAAACAAATCAAATAAGCAAGAGTGGGGTGTCACTAGGATGAAACCACACCATAAATGAACACAAAGCAACCAAGTCGATGATAGCGTAAATGAAGTGGTGTGATCAAATTCGATAGCAAAATCAATGCATACAAACATGACATATGTGCACAATGAATATTGGATATTCCTAGCGAATGAACTCAAATGCTTCCTTTGGTGTAAAATAGTGACAATATAAGGTATTGACTCAATCAGATCAACAAATCAAAGCTCAAAGTGATTTTCACACCAATAACGTCCACAACGATTTTATGCTTTTTCAGGACTTTCAAGGAAGTGCAAACCCGTTTAAAAATTCTCCAACCAAACTCCCTCAGATATAATTTTGAATAGAGGCATTCTAAATTCTCAAACTTTGGAGAATTGATGGTGAAACCTAAGTGGCCCATATTTGGCATGAATTGCTTTTTATTGCCTGTAATATTTTTTTTGGGCTCTTTTATCCTCTTTGGACCTCGGATATTAAAATTCCTCCATTTTTTAGGTCCTTTTTAACGGTGGCTTTTGCGCAAAGGATAGATGATTACCTTTCGCAGCCCCTCCCCGTTATTCAAAAACACACAGTCTCACCAAAACGGTTTTTACATGCATTCCAATCTTGTCAAGTTTTATCGAATTTTATACATTGTATAGACACGATTGAGATGAAAACACTCAAGCCAACATGAGATTGACAAGTGCAACTATCAAATATAGCCGTACATGTGTGCAATAAAGGATATATGAGTCAAACATGTAGGAAGATATCACGAATTACATCTCAAAGACTCCATTCAATGTAAAGCACATGGATGAAATGATGTAGCCTCTCAAATCTCTATCAAACAGTCACATGGATATATGGAATGAAGTTGTGACTTGGCTATCTTAAATGCTCATCCAAAAAAAAATACAAAAATCTTTTTGGTCTTTGAAAATTTTTATCAAAATAAAATCTTTTTGTGCTTTTCTTAAACAAAATAAAGAATTTTTTTTGTGTTTTTCAAAATAAATATAAAAACCAAAAAGAATAAAACAAAGCTGTATAACTAAGCATTGGTACATATAAAACAGACTAGCAATAGGAAGCATATGATATCAACATGCAGAAGCATCCTATTCTAGACATAGACCAACCCCTCAATCAACTGTGCAAATCCCCAAAGACTTCCTAAGACTCTCAAATATAAGGGCATCTAAAGGTTTCGTGAAAATATCGGCTAACTGACGGTCGGTAGGAACAAAACTCAGGGATACGACTTTCTCTTCAACTAATTGATGTATAAAGTGCTCACGTATCCTGATGTGTTTTGTGCGTGAGTGCTGAACTGGATTGCGGGATATGTGTATCGTGCTCGTGTTATCACAGGAAATGGTCATGGTGTCCTGTGATATCCCATAATCCTCCAGCATTTGCTTCATCCACAAGAGTTGTGTGCAACAACTCCCGACGGCTATGTACTCAGCCTCCGCAATGGACAAGCAGATGGAATTTTGCTTCTTTCTCAGCCAGGAGATAAGAGCAGATCCAAAATAGAAACACCCACCAGAAGTGCTCCTACATCCATCTACATCCCCAGCCCAATCGGCATCCGAATAGGCGGACAGACGGTCATCGGTATCAAAGGAATACCAAATCCCGTATGAGAGAGTCCCACTTACGTATTTAATAATACGTTTTAGAGCAAGTAAATGTGACTCTTTTGGGGATGCCTGATATCGTGCACAGACTCCAACACTAAAGGCGATGTCGGGACGACTGGCAGTCAAGTAGAGAAGACTACCTATCATACTCCGATATAAGGTTTTCTCTACGTCCTTGCCTGAAGTGTCCTTACTAAGCTTGGTAGTGGTACTCATAGGTGTACGTGCATGCTTAGCGGAGTCTAAACCAAATTTCTTCACTAGGTCTCTAGCATACTTGGATTGGGAGATGAACATTCCATCCTCTAGCTGACGAACCTGGAGACCAAGGAAGAATGTAAGCTCACCAACCATGCTCATTTCAAACTCACTTTTCATCTCCTCCTCAAAGTGGTGAGCATGCTGGGAGCATGTGGATCCAAAGACTATGTCGTCCACATAGACCGGGGCAACCAAAATAGCACCGTCATCTCTCCTGACAAACAACGTCATATCTACTCCCCCTCTCTTGAAGCCACGAGCTAAGAGATAGGAAGTAAGCCTCTCGTACCAAGCATGGGGTGCTTGCTTCAAACCATACAAGGCTTTCCTCAGATAGTAGACGTGCTCAGGGTGCTGAGGGTCTTCATACCCTTTTGGTTGTTCCACATAAACCTCCTCCTGTAGAATGCCATTCAGAAAGGCACGCTTGACATCCATCTGATACACCTTGAAGCGCAGATGACATGCGATGGCGAGCAGAAGGCGGACGGACTCAAGCCTCGCAACAGGAGCAAATGTCTCCCCAAAGTCTACACCCTCTATCTGTGTGTAGCCTTGAGCGACCAACCTAGCCTTATTTCTAATTATGGTACCATATTCATCCATTTTATTCTTAAAAATCCACCGGGTACCTATCACATTAGTCTCACTAGGTCGGGGGACTAATTCCCAGACATTATTCTTTTTAAACTGAAGCAACTCATCCTGCATAGCAGATATCCAGTGTTCATCCTTGAGTGCTTCTTTATGGTTCTTGGGCTCGACTTTGGACGTGTAGCAAAGATGGCTAACAACGTTCTCTAGCTGAGTACGAGTCTTGACCCCTAGAGTGGGATCACCAACAATGGCAGAAGGGTCATGACTCTTGTGAACCCAAGTAGGTGTGTCCCCTAACACAGGAGTAGGGTCCACAGAGTGTGAGAGAGGAACAGGTAAATCACTATCAGAACAATCCTCATCCTCACACTGAAGGTTAGGATCAATAACCGTTGAAGGTTCGTCATCTTGCACGGTAATGTTTATTGATTCCATAACCCTAGAGCTCTTTAGGTTAAATACCCGGTATGCTCTACTATTCGATGAATATCCTAGAAATATTCCCTCGTCGCTCGGAGAGTCAAACTTTTCTAGTTGCTCTCTATCCCGTAGGATGTAGCATTTACTCCTAAAAACACGAAAATATGCCAGGTTGTGCTTCTTGCCGGTCCACAACTCATAAGGAGTGTGAAGTGTGTGTGGACGCAAATACACCCTATTCACCGTGTGGCATGCAGTAGACACTGCCTCTGCCCAAAATCTCCTAGAAACTTTACGATCTAGAAGCATAGATCTAGCCATCTATTGGATCGTTCTATTCTTTCTCTCAACAATCCCATTTTGCTGAGGAGTTCTCACAGCAGAAAACTCATGTTTGATTCCAAGGCTATCACAGTACAAATCTACCTTTTCTTCCTTAAATTCAGTGCCGTTGTCACTACGTATTCTGTTAATAGTGACACCGTGTTGATTTTGCAGGACACGGCACTTGGTCGTTAAAAATTCCACAGCATCGGATTTCTGTCTCAAAAAACCTACAATGGAGTATCTGGAGAAATCATCTACCATCACGAGGATGTACCTCTTACCACCTAGACTCTCAGTACGAGTAGGACCCATAAGATCCATGTGAATCAACTCCAGAACACGAGAGGTGGTAACGGAATGCAACTTCCTATGAGGACTACGAATTTGTTTTCCCAACTGACAGGGTCCACAAATGGTCGAAGTTGACTTTCCAAGAGATGGTAAGCCACGTACTAGGTCCTTTTTAGCTAAACGATTAAGATCTATAACGTTCACGTGACCTAGACGTTGGTGCCACAGATCCATAGCAGTGATCGTGGCGCTGTTGCAGACAAGTGAGGATGTGGGCTCAGTCCCATAGCAATTATCCTCGGTCCTCACCCCTTGCATCAAAATTTTACCGGCTTGATTGTAGACTTTACACGCGTCCCGGTCAAACTTTACTGCAAAGTCAGTGTCGCACAGCTGGCTAATGCTGAGAAGGTTTGCTTTCAAACCTTTGACGTACAACACATTTTCTAGCTTAGGAAATCCAGGTAACTCGACAGTACCACGTCCTATAATGCTAGACTTGCTCCCATCTCCAAAGGTGACTCTGCCATCCTGATAGTCCTCAAAAGTCGTAAAATATGAGGCATCACTTGTCATGTGTCTGGAGCACCCACTATCAAAATACCACTGAGAGGTATTATGTGCTTTGAGAGCAACATGAACAACAAAGGCCTTTTTATCTTTCTTAGGTATCCAAGCAAAGTTGACCTTTTGTTTGCCTTTGTTGTTGTTGGTTTTAGTTGAAATGTGAGAAGTATTTACTAACGGCAAAGACATCCGTCGGAATTCTTCCATTAAACTCTGAGTTGTGGCAACTAAGAACTCAACACGCTCTTTCAGACTAGAAAAGTCATCAGTATGACGTGGTGGAGTAGTAGTACGCCGTGTTCGACCCATGCTATAGCAATACTCCCTAAGGTGCCCTTTTCTTTTGCAATAAGTACAAAAGAGCACAATCAAAGGCGGACCTTGGTTTGCTTTTCTTGGTCGAACTCTCGTACGAGGTTTTTGACGGTGACCATAAGGAGTTGTAGTAAACTCAGGAACTGGTCCAGGTGCAATTTGGGACGTGGAGGCACCATCATAACCAATTCCTTGTCGATCACCAAAACCTAAAGCGGGGCTGAGGAGCATCTTTCCCATCTTCCCAGATCTGTCCTCGATTTGTACCTTGACTTCCCGTGCTTTCTCAAGATCATGAGTCAGCTGGGCAACAAAGGCTTCAAGTTTCTTCCGAGTCTCCACGGAGGAATGGAGCTGACTCGTAAGACTAGCCACTTGCTTAATCAATTCCCATCTCTCTTTCTCTAAAGCACTCTCTTTCTCTCTAAACAAATTCTCATTCTCGACACATGTATATTCTCTCTCTCTCAGGGCGGTGCAGGTTGAGAACTCTCTTTCTCTCGCTTTCCTTAAATCTTCCTCTAAGAAGGTGATCTTAAGAACTAACCCTTTGTTACGGTTTTTAGTTTTAAAGACTCAGAATATAACTCAACGTAGGCGCGTTGAATATCACTCTCGCTCTCACTTGTGTCATCCTCCCCCTCACTCACATCGATCTCACTGTCGAGGTGTCCCTGTGAAGCATCATCCTCAACGTCGTGAGGAGAACTAGGAGTGCTCACTTGGCTGGCCATGAATGCGGTGAAGTTACACTCATGCGGTGACTCATCTCCTGAATCCACCGTCTCGACCTCACTGTCGTCACTAAGGGTAGCATTAAGGACAGCTTTCCCTTTCTCTCTATTCAGACGATTGGCACACTCAAAAGCTCTATGACCCCTACCATCGCACTCAAAACATCTCTCACTTTCTTTCAGAAGAGGATTTTTGGAATCTTTTTCATTTTTCTTTTCAAACTTATTTTTCTCAAATTTCTTTTTATCTTTAAAATTGCCATTTTTCTTAAATTTGAGAATCCTCTTGAAATTTTTTGCGAAAAGAGCCAAATCATCTAAGTCAAAATCGCATTCAGAATCTGATGTGTCAGTCTCTCTCTTCCTAGATGACTCTACCCTCTTTCTAGCTGACCCCTCACTCCTTCTCTCTTGGGCTTTAAGAGCAATTCCCTTATCTTTAGATTTAGCATTTTTAGGGAACATATCAATTTCATAAGTTTGCAAATCTAGTACAAGTTCTTACACTTTTAGCGTATTTAAATTGCCCATAGAATTTAGCACAGTGACTTTAGGGATAAAACGCTTAGGCAAAGAACGAAGAATCTTTTTAACAACTCTAGCATTCGAAATATGTTCACCAAGATTAAAGCTAGTATTCACAATGTCAGAAAGTCTAGCATAAAATTCATCAAAGCATTCAGATTCATGCATGGTGATTGTTTCAAATTGAGTTGTCAAATTTTGCAGCTTAGACTCTTTCACAGCATTAGTTCCTTCATGGGTAAGTTGTAAAACATCCCATGCCTCTTTTGACGTGGTACACATCATTATGCATTTGAACTCATCAGGTGTAACAGACCCAGAAATAGCACTTAGACCCTTAGAATTAAAAGATGACCATTTAAATTCTTCATCAGTACAAGAAGTGTCAGGTTTCAAGTTGGTCACATTATCAACATTCACGGTGGGAGGAGTCCACCCTCGTTCAACCAAAATCCAGACATGTTCATCAATGGCTTTTAAAGCCAACCTCATACGGGCTTTCCAATAAGCATAATTTGTCCCGTCAAAAATAGGCATTTTATAATATGACTTCTTCATTTGAACACACACGTTTTTTTTTTTTTTTTTTTTAAATCAATCTTTTCAGAAAATTGATATTTTAGAAAAAATTTGCAGAAAAAGGAATACGCGATAAATTAGCGTAACCTGCTCTGATACCAATTTGAGAACGTGTGTGCTTGCGTTCAAATGATCAAATTATATATAAAACCCTTTTAACCCAAACAAACCCTAAACATGCAGCAATATGTGATTGAATAAATTGATAATCTACGCAAGAACATTCAAACACATGCAATTAAGGAAAAAATCCCCCACAGGGGCAAAAACCATTTATTTTCACTATAATTTGTAAGAAAACGGTTTACAATCGGATTACAATAAAAATACAAGTTGACAAAGAATTACCCTCGGGTATCGGATTCTGTAGTCGCGGCTGGAATTATCCCTTTCCAGTAGGGCTGCAATGAAGAAGAAGAACGGTCTCCTCCACAAGGGTTGAACAAACCAAAGTTGTGTTCTTGGGTTGCAAAAGGATTCACAAATATTTGGCAAGGATGTGTGAATCAAAACATGAGTCTTGGGACTCAAAAATATGAAGACTAGAGGTATTTGGACTCTCAAATTCCTCATCTAAAGTCTTGCAAAACAACTCCCCCGAAGTTGGTATTTATAGGGAAAACCATGAAGAGACCCACGATTTTAAAATGCTGAAATTCTATCCAGCGTACAGGTACCCCAAACCGGTTCGGGTACCCCTGCGAACCGGTTCGCCCCCCCGAACCGATTTCGGTTTGGGTTCGGGAAAGTGTGCTGGGAACAGGTCTTGAACACTTAGAAAAATTCCCATAAATTTTAATGAAATATCTCCACTTTCAACGGGCCATAACTTGTTCACTGTAGCTCGGATTGTGGTGCCATTTCTTCTAATATCTTTGTTGCGGCAAGCTCTTCAACTTTCCAGTTGACCGGTCCTCCTGACGGTGGCTGTAAAATTACCTATTTGCCCTTGAACATCCCTATCATGCCTTATTTCACTGATTTGACTTCACTTGCATACCACTTACATTACGAGCCTAGAATCAAGGAACGTGAAGTCGTTGATGCAGATGAGGGGCACATTCATGGAGATAATGTATGCGTGATTCCTGGAATTCGGATAGAGGCCGTCATGTGAGATCGTGAGGTGACGTGCCAAATGTAGTGGCGTACGACATAAATAAATGAAATATTTCGGACATGAGAAAAATGTCCTTACAATTGGAACTATTTGCATTTAGTCCAAAAATACATCGTACAAAGATTATTTTGTCACTAATTTGGTCGGATAACTACAAGGAGACTTAATAATAGTTTAATTAACATTAATATTAGGAATACATATATATATATATATATATATATATATATATATATATATATATATATATATAACTTCACCATAAATCCTTATTGTTTTGCCACATGTCAACGACATTTAATTCACTCGTCTGTGTATATCTATATCTATACTAATAATATAAAACGGAAGACTGAATTCAATTATGGCCATCTTCTAACGTATCCATGTGGCATCTCATACCCATCCCTATTCTCTCACATTATTTTTATCGGGAGGCTAACCAAACTCATGATATCCATCATTTTCTTTTCTTAAACAGTTGGACTACTAACACATCAGATGAACTTTCATTTAATTTCAATGTCATTTCCTCTGCTATCTATATGATATCCATCCATTTATTTTCTCAAACGGTTGGACTGGTAATGCATCAAATGATGTTCCATTTAATTCCCATCTCATTTCATATGCTATATATATGTATGAATACATAACCTCAGTTTGTTTGCAGACTTATATATGATTTTTGCTGAAAACCCCAATATCCTAAATTATGTCTTGAATTTCCCTATCTTCCATCTATGAATCATGATGTTATACATCTACTTTTGAAACACCGAAGGTTTTTCTTTCTGTACATATGTCATGTGTTGTGATAGTGACCAAAGAACAATGAGGTATTTCAATTCTACATATAGGTGTGAAGTTTAAGGTCATTAATAGACGGATTCATGTTCAAGAAAGTTATGAGCAAAGGTTTCATGTCTCATAAATTTATATATTGTTGTTCAGACCACCATATCTTGGTGACTTAGTTTTTTTCCATATTCATTTTCAATTTTAATCAATAAATTAACCCCATGTCTTTAACTTTTGTCCATACGATTTTGGTTTTTTTCAATGATTATTTTCAATCTTTTGATACAAGGAAGAAACATATAAAACCCATATCATATATTCTTACAAGAAAATTACTACACAATACTAAATTAAAGGTAAAACCATGAAAGGGTTATTTGGGTTGACACATGTCATTTATGACTGATTTCGATTTGTGGCACATACACAACTATTGTTCCATTTTCCTATGATTATAAAAAAAATGTTTGAGTTCAAAAAATTAATTGTTGACAAAATTTTAGTATTATTCAAACCCCTAAAACTCCTCACAAAATTATCTACTGAAATGGTTACAAAATTTATCTAAAACTCCTCATAAAATTTGTTGGATTTTAAGTTTATTTAGTATTTGGTTAGTTATGAATGAGTGTTAGTGTTAAAATTTGTAAATTTGGAAAAATAAAAAATCTTCTAAAGTTAGGAGTACTCCTTCACTTTTTTTTTTGTGCGTAAATTAGAAATTTGAATATCAATTAAAACATGCAATTTTCGTAATACATAGGTGGTGGATTACAAAAATTGCATATTTATTTAAGTATTTAACTATTTGAACTATGATTTAAGGACATTATATATTACAAAATAAATGCTATTTCAACTATAATTGAAGGATAAGTTTCAAGTAAAAAATATAAAAAAAATTACATATATCTAGCATTGTAAGAGTTCATCATAACTGTAATATTCATGAAGGTGATATTGGTCGTTCGTCATTTCTTCAGTAGGCAATTCCAAATTGGAGATGCCATAGTCTTCCACACTTATTGGTTGTTCTATTTCCCACTCGGTAATGTCATTAATGAAAGTGTTCATATCCTGAGGTGGATGATCATTCAGGTTTGGCTGGGATGGTTGGATATAATCTTCAACGTTTATTCTTATTGATGGAAATGGGTGGTATGGATGGGCATAATCTTCAAGCTTATTGTTGTGGTTGGAAATTGGTGGAATGTAGGGATATAATCCTCAAGCTTATTATTGTTGTTGGAACTGGGTGGGATGGTTGGTCATAATCTTATTTGCTTATTGGTGATGTTGGAAATGGATGGGATGGCTGGATATAATCTTCAACCCTTACTGGAAGTGGCGGAGCATGGACATCCTCATCTGGATGAATCTTCCTTTCCATGTGGCAAACGATGTAGTTATTCTTATTTGGCAAAACCAACGCAGTCATTGTCCACTTTTTGTCGTGTTTCGAGGCGTTGTGATGGTATCTGAGTTTTCATTTCTCTCGCCCATTTTTTAACTTGTAGGTTTGTTGGCATTTCTAGCTACCCTTATCCTTGTCGACTGTACATTTAATATTTTTAATATTTTTCCCTTTATCCACTTAATGTGAGTGAATAAATACAGGGTGTTCACGTTAGAGCACCCCTCAAATATTTCATAGAGTTCCTTATCGTCGTAGAGGTCCCTCTCCCTCACAAGATGTTGGAGAACACAATCCGATAGTTTACCAGAAGTGATCTTTTAAGAGAGCATTTCGTATATTTCTTCATCACTGGGGTGGAAGTGAAACCCTAGTGGAGGTTTGAATTATGATGTAAGGACATTATATATTACACAATAAATGCCATTTGAACTATAATTGAAGGATAAGTCTCAAGTAAAAAACATAAAAAACTATATATATCTAGCACTGTAAGAGTTCATCATAACTGTAATATTCATCAGGGTGATATTGACCGTTCGTCATTTCTTCAGTAGGCGATTCCAAATTGGGGATGCCATAGTCTTGCACACTTATTGGTTGCTTTATTTCCCACTCGGTAAAGTCACTAATGAAAGCGTTTATATCCTGAGGTGGTTGATCATTTAGGTGTGGCTGGGATGGCTGTATATAATCTTTAACGTTTATTCTTGTTGATGGAAATGGGTAGGATGGCTGGGCATAATCTTCAAAGCTTATTGTTGTGGTTAGAAATGGGTGGAATCGCGGGATATAATCTTTAATGCTTATTGTTTTTTTGAAACTAGGTGGGATGGTTGGGCATAATTTTCATTGCTTATTGGTGATGTTGGAAATGGATGGGATGGCTGGATATAATCTTCAACCCTTATTGGAAGTGACTGAGTTTGGGCATCCTCATCTGGATGAATCTTCCGTTCAATCTGGAAAACGGAGTAGTTATTATTATTTGGCAAAACTGTAAGGACACAAATTTCCAATTGAGTCCATATATAGTTTTGGCTCAATTCCGGACAAAAACATTTATTCATAGGATAGTATTTATTGTAATATGATCAAGCCTATGAAGTGTATGTTGAAGACGTAGCGGCAAAGAATTTAAAGCTTCATCAAAATGCCGGTTTGTGTGCCTCGTTTCTACGTTATCAACTAAGGTTCCATGCTCCCAAGGTATGAATGTAATTATATTAATATAGGAGCTTCGAACAATTTGTATTGGGTGTTAGGAGAAATAAAAACTGCATTTTAATTTTAGAAAGAATCAATTAGAAACTTTAAAATAAGTTTATAAAAGTTTATAAAAGTTTCTGGGCTAAAAATCGAATTTTTCAATCTTTCTGGTCGTTCGTTAGAAATGTCGTTCGAACGAGTTTTTTCGTTCGAACCAGGTTTCGTTCGAACGAGTTTTGTCGTTCGAACCAAGTTCGTTCGAACGAGTTTTGTCGTTCGAACCAAGTTCGTTCGAACGAGTTTTCCAACGACCCTAAACTGGTCAGTCGTTCGATATGTCGTTCGAACGAGTTCTTCGTTCTAACGAGGTATCTAATGAGATTCTAACGAGCCCAGGCTGGTCGCTCGTTAGAAGTCTCGTTCGAACAAGAGTCAAGTTCGTTCGAACGAGACGCCAGGGCAGGAACAGTTTTGAGCAGTTTTTGGCAGTTTTCTCCACTTGGTTTTTAACCAACTTTTTCATACATTATTATGTGCGGGAAACACATTTTCCAAGACAACTTTTCCATTCCATATCCATCTCTTAGAGAGAGTTTGAGAGATAATTTATTTAGGGAAAATGTTCATGTTTTGCGTGTTAGTTTTCAAAGAAAAATTCATACACACTCTAGTTTACACCCAATTGTGTTTATCCAAGTTTCTATATTTATATCAATTGCTTGGAGTTTTTGGCACCGGTTTTTTCTACCGAATTCAAGAGACGTTTCGGGTTTGCTTCTACACCCCATCACAAAGAAGACCTTTGTTGAGATTCTACCCACATGGAGAAAGGCTCCATGCTTGGGTGACGGTGACCATATAAAGTCCCATCGGTGGATTCCGAGACCGCGGTGGTGTTCCGAGGTTGTTCGCTAGGAAGAGGTTTCTACAAGGAGGTGCATCGGGGCTTGAGAGGGTTCGAGTCGAGTGTTGTAAGTCTCTTGGCTTGTAATTGTAATTCCATATCTAGTGGACTTGTGGCTAGGGCCGTCCGAGGTTGTTTCCCGTCTTGGGTTTTTCCTTGTACATCTCGGCGTAGTGTGACATTGTTTATTTTATCTTGCATCATAATTTAGAACGCATGCTTAGAATTAATTCAAGGTAAAATTTGGTTTATTATCACACTATATTTAATTTGGGACTTAAATTATATATTGGGTAAATTTGGTTTATTCAAGTCATGTACTAAAATTGGTTTCGCCTAACTTTGGATATAATTTGGTAATTATGACTTAGGCAAATTCTAGGACTTGAATTTTGCTTTAATTCGTTTTTGAGAAAACAAAATTTGTCTTTGTTTATTTGTGAACCATCATTCAACGCTTCCGCATTTGTTTAAAAGGAAATTATATTTTAATTTGCGTTTTGTAAAATCCGGGGATTCCATACTCTTTCAAAAACCAACGTTGTCATTATCCACTTTTTGTCATGTTTCGAAACATTTTGATGATATCTGAGTTTTCATTTCTGTTGCCCATTTTTGAACTTGTGGTTTTGTTGGCATTTCCAACTACCCTTATCCTTGCCAACTGTACATTTAATATTTTTTCCTTTATTCACTCAAGGGAGTGAAGAAATACAGGGTGTTCATGTTAGTGCACCCCTCAAATACTGCATAAGGTTACTCCTCGTCGTAGAGGTTCCTCTCCCTCACAAGATGTTGGAGGACACTATCCGATAGTAGGCCGCAATCGATCTTTTCAGACAGTATTTCGTATATTTCATCATCACTGGGGTGGAAGTGAAACCCCAGTGGAGGTATAAAAGCGAAAACCATAGATGATGAAGATGGGTGAAGGGTGTTCATGTTGATGTTCATGAGTTTCAATAGATGTAGGATAAAAAACAAATAAATAAAGATACACATTTGGTTGTAATGAGACGCAATAAAGGGCTTGAGAGTTATGGGTTGATCAAGTGAAGTTATCATTGATTCACGTAATGGTGTATATTTATAGTCACTCAAAGTGTTAAGTGTTTCTGTAGCTAACTGAGGCCATTTCCAGTATAATTTCAACGGGGATGTGGGATCTGATTATCGAGAGTGTTCAAAGGAGGTTAGCAGGTTTGAAGCATAGTTACCTTTCCAAAGAGAGGAGGTTGCCGTTGATCAGAAGTGTTTTATCGAGTTGACCGACGTATTTCTTATCGATCCGCCCTCTTCCTCCTTATGTGGGAAACAATCTTCACAAGATGATGAGGAACTTCTTGTGGAGGGGGAATGATGATCAGTTCAAATACAACCTGGTGAGTTGGGATGAGGTGTGCAGGGCGGTGAAGGAGGGTGGGGCGGGGGTGAGAAGTTTAGAAAACATCAATTAGGCTTTACTGGGCAGTGGTTGTGGAGGTTTAACAAGGAAGAGGGAATACTGTGGAAGAAGGTGATGATGATTAGACACGGGGTTGACCAGTTTGGGTGGAGCCCTAGTGTGGGGAGTGTGTCTCATGGGGATGGTGTCGAAGAACGTTACTTGTGGGTGGGATGTTTTCTCTAAGTCCATTCCTTTCATCTCGGGAGAGGAAATTGTATCAGTTTTTGGAAGGATAGTTGGGGTGAGGGAGGCTCTCTTCAGTGAAAGGCTATTTGGAAGAACCCGACACCCCCAAAGGTTAGGTTTTTTGTGTGGATTGCAGCCAGGAAAGCCATTTTGACTATTTAGGGGTTGCCGAATCGTGGGAGGAGGTTAGCCAGTAGATGTTGGTGGTGCAAGAAGGATGTGGAGACAACCAATCACCTTCTTCTAAACTGTCACATAACCTGGGGACTTTGGTAATTGATCCTTTCTTTAGGCATGATCTCATGGGTTATTCCTCGGGAGGCGAGTGGGTTATTGGCGGCTTGGGGGAGTCCTATGGGTTGGCTTGGTCCTAGGGGCGTTTGGAAGATGGCCCCCCATTGTATTCTCTAGCATGTTTGGCAGGAAAGAAATCATAGATGTTTTGAGGGGGTAGAGTTGAATCCTTATCATTTGCGGTACTGATTCCTGAGCCTTCTTCTCTTGGCATCGAAAAAGGATCGATACATCGTTGTCTCTTTTCCTTGATTTTTTGGAGGATTTTTTTAGTGGTAGCCTAGTCTTTGTTTTGGTTTTGTCCTTTTCTTTACACTTTGTATACTTACTGTATATGAGTTTTTGCCCCTTTAGGCAGGTTCGTTTCTATTGATCCACTGACTTATAAAAAATAGTTATATCTTATCTAGTTGGCACATCACCGATATTAGTGGAAGTATCTCTTCGTTTAACACCTCTAACAACATAATTCTACTCATATTACATGGCATAATGGTGAAACTGTCATTGGATAAAATTCAAAAACATCTAACAAGAAGAAAAAACATATATTTATAGGCACTAAAAAGGAGTTGTTGTTTCTGTAGGTAACTAAGACGGGAGGGTTATGAGAAGCAAGTTAAAAAAAGTGTAAAGTGTAATACTATTACTTACATATGACAATTTTTTTCATAATTTGTCATTATATATTTATTAGTGTTAATTTATATGATATTTTAAACATAGCAATCATATTTAATTTTACATAATATGACTGTTTTTTTTATAGGTATTTAAGATGCGTATCTAATAAGTATAGTAATTGTGACCGATTGTTTTCCTCAAAAAAGTTTGGATGCGCATGGTAAAGGAAAATTTGGGCCAACACTTTCCTCCATCTGAAATTGGAAACTTATTTTTCCCCAAAGTAACCAAACCCTCCCAAAATTGTAGTCACACTCCTCACTCAAAATCACACAACACTCATCATTCCGACACGGACACAAACAAAAAATTATCACTAGTCAATACTTGAATGAAACCCTCGCTAGTTTAAAGAGCATATTCCAACAATATTTTGATTATTTTTCTTATGACCTCCTTTATTTTTATCTTAGGCCTGAATATTGTCTTTGTTTGGAATAATATTAAAATTACAGCTTTAAGTCCATATTATTCCATAAACAAAATACTGGCCTTTAAATTTTAGTGATCGTTTGGATTAACTTTATTGAGACACTTTGAGTTAATTTAGGTATATTGTTATTAGTTGATGTGAAGTTTCATATGAATGTGCTAGAATATTACAATGAATAATTTAGGTATGTTAATTTTGCCGAGACAGTTGGAGTTAATTTTTAGGGGTTGGTTTCATTAATTTTTTTTGTGATATGTATGTTACACGCTCAAAAAGGAACAATTAGAGATGTTTTCATTACTTGGTCATTTGTTGTGATATTTGTTTATATTTTATTTTGTTGTTTGAATTGATTACTTGACTCTTAATTTGTAATGGATGGAAAGTAAAATTATTTACTAAAAGCAAATGGGATTAGTTTAAATAAATTAAGTTCAATTATATTAGTGAATTCATTGACTTTAAGCATTCACACGTTAATTGAATAATGCAAATTGTTGTTTCAAATAGTTGTATTGAACTTCATTTATTATTCTATCTTTCTTTGTTAGACATTATTGTAGGAAATTTCTATGCAATTGCGTAGTAAATGTTAGTTTTAGTGATCTTGTTTGAAAACACCCGTCATCAATCAAACTCGTTGAAATTATTTTATAGCACTAATAGTATATCTCTTATGCGATTTTGGTTGTTCTGGTCTCTCAGTCTCTCTCTCTCTCTCACACACACACACACACACTCTCTCTCTCTCTCTCTCTCTCTATCTCTCTCTCTCTCTCTCTCTCTTATTTCTACTTAGAGTGCTTATTTTCTCTCTCTTCCTCACTCCCTAACTCTAAAAGATATCCTCCTACTTTGTCCAACAAAAAATATTTCCCTTCAGAATGTGTTATGCCTTGCATTCCCCGAGGTATATCCACCTTGTTTTCCACACCTATCCTACATTCACATCCTACACATTCACAAGATATTGTTTTTCCTAATTCCACTGATATAGTCAGCTTTTCCTTAAAGCTTCAATTTACTGTGACAACCCGCCTAATAAGATACAGGGCGATCACTCCTATATCAAATTTTAACAGGAGTCTCATATGGATCATTCATAGCATCACAGTCGAAAATCCATTTAATTACTAATAACCTATTAGGCTGGCGTCAAAAACTTTTATTTACCTACTCTTTTTAAACAATTAGAAATAAAACAACCACACAGTTTGCGTAAATAAAACTGAAATGAAATAAAATAACCAAACACTCGGTCAAAATATACAACCATATCGAATGTTGCTAAAAGAATAACTAAATGCAATTGAGCCATTTGCTCGAACATTTATACAGTACCTCCTATCTAGAGTAGAAGGGTAGAAGCGTCTATCGAGAACCTGAACGCATCCACAGTTGTTGCAGCAGGCGTCTGACTCGAAGGAAGTGTCATACAGGCGTCCCTGTGTCTGGACACCTATATATATATATGTATATAACAAGAGAGGAAAAGTAGATAAACGAGTCAGAGCCCGAGTTTGAAAATATTTAGTAAGTTTATAAATGCTTTATTTTTAGAAAACTAGATTTTATCTCATATTTAAATTGGTATCACACTCCCATGAGATACCCCTCACCTCTCCTCTAATAGTGCACACCTAAAGCACTTAACTTTCTAGTTAAGCTACCCTCCCTAACTAATCTGATACCCCCATCTACTAGAACCCTCTACAACCCGAGCACTAAGGGCTAAACTTCTCTCCATTCTCAATACTGCGCTAAGTTCGTGCGTGGGGTGTCTCGCAAAGAGAAATCCAAACAAGGAACCCCCCCGTTACACTACTACTTAGCAAGGTTAATGGCAGAGATCCATTAGGACCATAGAGCCAAACTAATGTATGAATACATACTTATATATTTATATACATATCACATTCATACTTGTATATACCTTACAATATACATCCGAATAATATCTCCCGGACTGAGGTTTACCAATTTAATTTTATCTTTATAATACACATCCAGATCTATCTCCCGGACTGAGGATTCATATATAAAGTATTTATCAATACTATTCATTTTCATCTCAAAACTTTCCATTTCTTTCTTATATCAAGGAAATGTATTTAAAAGCCAACTCATTAGCACGAATTGCTTTAACATATCATATACTTTTAAGAAGCCAGTTTTATTAAAATAAAAATGCTTTTCCATTTTAAAACATCCCATTTCTCTTCTTCCATCCAGGAAATGTAATTAAAAGCCATTTTTATTATCATAAAAATGCTTTTACCATAACATATGCTTCCAGTTCCATTCTTCCATCCGGGAAGTGTTACCGAAGTCACAACATTTATACCATTTCGATTCTTATATCCAGTAAATGTAATTAAAGACAATTTATTATCATAAATTGCTTTAACAAATCTAAGACCGCCCGTCCGGGTTTCCCCACTGTGCGCGCCCCTAAATGCCTATCATCTTCCAGGGACTATCAAACAAGACAACCTAGGAACCTAACACATCGTCGGGAAGCAGCCATATGCCTGTGGGATAGTCATGACCACACCCAGAATCACCTAACCAGCATAGAAAAAATATAATCGCTCATATGGCCTATAGGACTACATCCACCCTGCATTCATTAGCCAAGGGGCTTCACCATATGCACCCAACTTCCCTTATGATAGCGATTTAGAGAGGTGTGTATCCATATTTATTAATTATGAAAATCATTTATCTTTCCATTTTGAAAATATTCATATTTACATTTTCAAAATCATTTACATCATATCATATATATATACTTTAATCACATAGTATATATATATATATATATATTCATCCTCGAATATATACATATGGCCATAATTGCCAACTACATCTAGCGATGACCATTAATCCCAAAGATTCTCTCAAAGAATCATAATCATGCATTTATATAAGTATGATACTAAACCCAATTATTTCCTCACTTTTATAAATAATACATACCTTAATCAAATTTAACGATTTATTGGATAACTCCAATTATGCCATTTCACACTAAGTGAATATATATCTATATTCCCAATTTATCCTAACTATGTCATAGGATATACTCAATTCCACGATCGATTATAATCATGCTTCCTATACGCATAATTATACAGGCCTAATTGCCCACTAAAATATCCTAGGGATTTATCTCTCCCGAATAACCTCAAATTCGGTGGGTTATGGATTACATTTCCAAGAACCCAAGGACTACATCTTGTCCCTATAATCATCTAGAGGTTCCCACCCTAACTTAGGAACCATAAGCCTTCAATTCTTACAATTATTCTATTTTCCTCGAGCATATAGTTTAAGGTATATACATATAAAACCCTCACTTAACCCTCCTAAATTCCCTTAGTTAGAGGACCATATAGTCCAAAAAGGTCCCTTATTTTATCACATAATTAACCTCGAAGCAAGGTGAAATGGAATCTATCCCATCCAACTCACCCTAGAAAAATTGCCAACTTTTAGCAAGGGTCGATCGATCGACCCTTGGCCTTCGATCGATCGATGGCTTCGATCGATCGAACCCCCATGATCGATCGATCGATCATGGTGGGCAGCTTCTTCTCCGAGAAGCTGTTTCATCCATTAAAGCTTTTCCCAAGCTTTTTTCTCCTCAATCACCGCCTTACAACCTCAACCAACAACAACTACACTTATAATACGGGTTCTAAACGTCCTAGAACCCGGAATCACCAATTAATTTAGGTTAAAACCTAAGTTTCTCTAATTATGAAATTTTAGGGGTTTATTCGTTTTAACTCCCGAAAACCCATTTTATCCACGAAACCCAACCCAAAAACTTTAGGGTTCGTTATACTAACAATGATATGAGATATTTATGGTCAAAAATAAATAAAGCAAGTAAACACTTGCCTTGTGGACAAAATCCAATGATCTCGAGCCGAATCCCGCGGAGTTTGGCCGGAGTCTCCCCTTGTCTCCTCTTTTCTTCCTCCTCTCTCTCTTCTCTCTCTTTTCTTTCTTCTCTTTCTCTTCTCTCCCTCTCTCCCTCTTTATAAAGAAAGAAAAAGGGTTTAAACCCTTAAAACCCCAAAACGACTCGTTTACTCAATTACGAGCCCTTTTAACTCTAAAATTCCCCGAAACTCAATTTCGATAATCGAACACTCTTTTTCGACTATCTCGGACATTCCAAGACTCACGGCGCAGTCGAAATTTCCATCCAAGTACTTGATCGCAAATCACTATTCTAACCCATAATACTTATTGCAAGTTTTCTTAATTAAAATATGACCTTCTATCACTTTACTCAATGGCGACATATAATTAGAACACTCCAATTCAATTACTTAACACCAAAAGTAAATATACTATCCATCAAAAATCATCTAATGCTCGAAAATCCCAAAAATCACTACTCCGAGAGATTCTCCAAATTCCCAATTTATACCCAATTATGGGATTTACTTGTCTCCAAAAGGACGGGTTGTTACATACTCCCCCCTTACAATGGAATTTCGTCCTCGAAATTCGAATACAACCTATATCATAAAACTAGGATCACAAATCTGATTACGTCTTAGTACCCCCCACAATCAAAAGGTGCTAACATGATAGTCCTTTACCATATTCCACCCACCTCAAGGTTTACTCAAAATACTAGCTTTACCATAAGCTCATCTAAATTTCTATCTGCTAATGCACAACATCTACGCGTTACTCCAATGGCTTCTTTGGTACCATCAAAGCTTCAACTTTATATACTACGCCCCTTCTATTTCAGACGGTATATAAACCAACCCACTAAGGTGCCCATACACCTTTCTAACCTGTTCACATCTACACATCCATTATGAATGTCTGATATGTAACAATCTCTTGTAATAAGGGTTTTCTTTCATCGGTGTAATACTCACACATGGGTCTTCCCAACCCGCGAAATTCAATTCTCCTATCCTCGGCGCCACTAACTCTCTCGAACTTACATTATAATAATATTATGATCTATGCGTTACCCTACCTACGCAAAATGAGTATAATCCTAAATATGTCCCTAGTGACCAAGGCCTCTCTCAACTTCTGATATTTGCTTGGTTTCATGCGTGGGATGTCTTGTAAAAGAGAAATCCAAACACGGAACCCTCCCATTACACTACTCCCTCACGTTGTCGGTTATCGAGATATAGCGACCTAAGGCACACCAGCGAGACGTCCTAAATCCTACCACGATAACCTACGAACGCATTCCTACTATTCTATCCTTCCGCCCATACGAAAGGCATTTAACTAATCGAAGTGCCAACTCTCTATAAAAGAACTACGAACATCATACCCAAATCATATCTTCTTCAAAATTTTCCTTTTCATTAAGGCCTGGCTATAATCCTCGAGTCAATTTCTTTAAGTCCTACCTCACCCACCTACTTGTGGTGAGAGGACCACTTTAGTGCTTTTCCAAAGAACAATATTTCCATAAGTATACCATTATCATACGGCTCATAGTCTATACTGGTTCATCCACAGTTTAAGACTTTTCCACGAAACCAATATCCTTGCATCCTGTAACATCTCTCCACTCCCGATGCCGTTAAGATTCATGTGTGGAGTGTCTCGCAAAGCAAAATCCAAATAAGTAACCCCTCCACACACTCCTACTTAACTTTGTCGGTCATGGAGGTCCGTTATTTTGAACATGCAACAGGGAAAAACCTATCCCCTTTCAACAAAAGGTGGTCTGAACTCCCATCTCTAACTAAGAGTCACCCCGCCTAGCGCTCGTACTAATATTCAGTCCTCTTGCAAACCAAGGATGAGCTTAACCTTACAGCTCGTCAATAATCCTGCGGCCTTAAAGCATATCTATAAGGTCACCACGCACTCACATCATAATAATGAAACCTTTGCTCATCGAAGTTCCATTTACCCATATCAATAAAGGCAAACTCAACCTGTATCCAGGTGAGATATCGCAACAACAACTTGTTCCCTCCAGTAACTGCGGACACGATAGTCTTGTCATCATTAGCCTGCTATCGCTCCGATCAACCCATAACATCATACAATATATACAAGATATAAACACGTACCTCTATGACGAGTGAAAGAAAATAAAATTCCGCTACCGCGGAAAACACATAAGCCTACATTATTATGTTATCGAGACCGCCACAAACTCAAATTTCACAGACGAGTCTAGGGCCAACGAACGCCACAACTTCATCTAGTCACGACGCTTACCAAAGTTTCTTAACTCTATGCCCCAACTAGGCACCCTAACCTTGTCCTTTATTCCTACCGAGAAGGGACTAACCGTGTGGCTCCGCACTCCACATTACTATTTTCATCACTGGCCTTCTTGACCATGATAAAGTTGTCAACACCATCTGACTCTATAACCTCGCTCCTTACAATCACCTTGCTAATCCTCTTAACTTCTTCGTTAAAAGGAAGATCCACTACCAGTTTCAACAATCTTATTTCCACAAATCTCCCCATGTGGATGTCCACCAATGGGGTCCTCAAACATACCCCGTATCCATAAGTGTTAGCGACACTTCTCTTAGTGAGCCTATCCTTTCTGGAAAGGACACATTATTCATTGCACCTACCTTACCTCGGTGCATGGTTTGCTCTTCCATAATACTTTTTATTCACTGTCGGCATCTGACCGATCCTTATGTGAATAATTAAGAAACTGCATTATCCTCCTACTTCTGCTGAATCATGGGGACTTACGGTTAAAACTATCCGTAAGATCCCTTTAGAACCCTTAGCTTCATAGGGAAATTAACTTGAGTACCACTCTTTATTATAGCAGTACTTGGATGCTTATAACTACTATACTTTAGTAGTCGTTGCACCCATCCTTAATAATTTCCATAAGGGGAGTGACATCTATTACGGTCCTCACCCCCCAACTTCTATCAGTCGCCTTAGCTATGACTCACCTCCTGCTATTGTGACACCCCGAGTAATTAAATACCGGGTAGCTACTCCTTTATTAAATTAATTCAAAATGCCAAGTTGGTCCAGTTAATAACATCACTATCGAAAACGTTTTAATGATTACTAACCACCTAGTATTTAAAAAGTAAGTGCCAAATTTTATTTAAAGTCTGATTAACATGCAACAAGTGTAATGAAGAAATAAATAACACCATTCACCATACTGAAGTAAAACGAATAACCATCACATAGTGTAAATAAAGTCTGGAGGAAAACTCCTCACTACAAATCCCACAACTGAAAAGTAAACTGAATACTGAAACAATACATGCTAAAGTCTGAAAACTGAAATGTAAAAGATGCTCTGATAGAAATGGGCAACATGCCCTACAACTGATAGATAGTGACTCTGGAGTCCAAAAGATAGAAGCGTCTACAAGCAAATCCCTGTAGCTTCCACAACCAGCTACAGCTCGTCTCCTGAATGAGTATCCTATGCTTGGTGTCCTTGTGGCTGGGCACCTAAAATGGTTTTACAAGAAAAAGATTTGAAAAGCAAACGGGTCAGAGCCCAAATGTGGAGTTATATTTTAAAAACATGCAAGTGCTTTAAAAACATTTAAAACATTAAATGCAAAGTACATGTTAGGACGTGCACTCACATGATATTCTCACCTCTCGTCTAACTGTGCACTCCTAACGTAAGTACCCATCTATAACAACACAACAACTAGCTAAGTGCCATCATATCTAGCTAGACTGTCATAGGTCCTACCCATATTACTCGGTTCTATTAACATTATAACTCTCGTAATTGAGTAGGGGTTTAACGTAAACTCAAATGCTCAATATACAATATATATATATATATATATATCACTATCAGTTAACTCACTATATTTCTCGAAGCAATACCGTAATTATATTCACAACAATAACGTGAAGGTTCCCATTAATTAAGTGTATATTATTCGCATCGTAAATATACAATATAAGAACCCCGAGAACTAAGCTGCGGTGCACACATACTCTGCTATCCATCCCGGTACATCACGTACATAAGGATTACATATTCCGAATCTCTCAGGAATAGTTCACAGATAACAACATCACAAACAATGGAGGCGAACACAGTCACATCACATAGGTCACGCACATACCTACGCTCCCACAATCAGCGGACTTAT
The DNA here is from genome assembly GCA_949130495.1 of Sambucus nigra. NCBI lineage: Eukaryota > Viridiplantae > Streptophyta > Magnoliopsida > Dipsacales > Adoxaceae > Sambucus > Sambucus nigra. Next base: position 402,339,693 of record OX422220.1, read on the forward strand.
TAATATCCCAATAAGTCTTTTTATGACCTATGTTCATCGAGGTAACCAGTCTAAATCCGGGAAACACAAGGATTAAAGGGCCCTAAGCGAACACAAACCTCCCGTGATAGCAAGTATGGTAGGTATGTCATACACACAAATCATATACCAATACTAAGTAAACACACATCTTAGTAATCCCGTAGTTTAATCGTAGTACATATCGCATTCTCGTACCAACTTATAGTATCTACAACTCATATTATTCCGGTTTATCATTATACGCGCCATAATCTATTCTCACGTCGTAGTAGACACTCACGTCTCAACCCAAATGGTTCATTGAATTAAATCTCTCGTATATAAATTTACTCCTCGTAATAACCCAAAAGTCCCAATTCTATCCTTACATTATCAAAGGAAGGTTATCTATATCCTCGAACAAGTTTACGGGACTCCAAAAATCAAAACAGTTCAAAAAGGACCAAACTGTCAACTCGTTAGAAGTCTCGTTCGAACGAGACTATTCGAACGAGATCCCTCTGTCAACTCGTTAGAAGTATCGTTCGAACGAGGCTGTTCGAACGAGATCCAGTTCGTTCGAACGAACTTTCCCTTCTAACGAGATCTCGTTCGAACGAAGTTATCGAACGAGGCTCCCTTTCGTTAGAACGACTGGTCATTTCGTTAGGAGCTCGTTCGAACGAGTTCGTTCGAACGACCTGGGTAGGGGCTTCTAACGACCTGCCAGATTCGTCCCAGATTTGCCCAATCTCGTTTTTTCACCATTTTTAACACCTCAAGTCTTCTCCAAAGTTCGTTCTAACAGTGTTTTAAGTCCTCTAATCATACTAAAACATGCTAAGGTCATATACTAACATCTTTTAAGGCATTAATGCATCCTAAACATCATTAAATCACAAGATTTTATACTTTTCCCCAATTTTATCAAGAACATGAACCCTAGATTTATATCATCATCAAATCCCAGAATTAAATTCGTTTTTGTTTCTTCTAATCAAAATTACCATGGGAATAATAATCTACCTATCATTATACATGCAATTCTCTTCAAAATTTTCAAGTTCTAAACTCCAAACTACATGGGTTTTCATTCAACTTTCAAGAACAATTAAAATTCTCCAATTTCTAACATGGAAAAGACATTATCTGAAATTAAATGGAATAAACTCACTTGCCTTGGTTGTCTCTGAGTTTGGTGTAGGTTTGATGAAGCTTTTCTGCAGAATTTCTTCTCTCCAAGCTTCTTCTCCAATGGTGGCTTAAGGTGGCTAGGGTTTGATTTGGGAAACTTAGAAAACTCTTCTAATACCCTACGTATCCTTCTAGGTTAATATGGTTTGGTTAATGGGCTTAGTGGGTTAAATCCACATCAGATTAAAACTCCCAATTTTCGTCACTTTTAATTCCTCAAAATGTAAAATTACCAAAATACCCTTTAAGTTGCCGGTATGGCCTAAAAATATCCCGAGACCCAAACTACACCCCCGACTAGTGTTTTCTGACTATCTCGACCCTTGCGGACGCGTTGGCGCACTCAAAACGACCATACAGTTAATAGATTTTAAATTCATTTTTATAATTAAAATAATATACCATGACGCGGCGGTCACACGCGTCTCAACAAAATTTCTAAAATGTCGTATATCAATCTCACGACAAATTTTATAATACCAAATACATATATCAAAACATGTATGCACATAATCAAATACCAACTCGCATCTCGTTAGTATTTATAACCCGGATTAATTTCCAATTAATACGCATTTAATTAATTAATCCCCAAAAATAAATATAGCCAAAAGTACGGGGTATTACAGCTATCCTCCTCAAGGCCCTCCTTGGTCGCCCTTCCTTGATCGACACACGATCCTAGAATGAACACGTAAAAGATTACTATAATCTTCTAACATAGCAGGAGAACGGAATCTCACAAGAGAAATCAACAATCCTAATCCAGAGGCTCTATATAAAATCGAGAGAAATATTGAAAGCGTAGTACGTCCGCACAGATTCCTAAGGACAGTAGAACCTGATGTTCTGATACCATTTGTGACAACCCGCCTAATAAGATACTGGGTGATCACTCCTATATCAAATTTTAACAGGAGTCTCATATGGATCATTCTTAGTATCACTGTCGAAAATCCATTTAATTACTAATAACCTATTTGGTTGGCGTAAAAAACTTTTATTTAACTAATCTTTTTGAACAATTACAAATAAAACAACCACACAGTTTGCGTAAATGAAACTGAAATGAAATAAAATAACCGAACACTCGATCAAAATATACAACTATATCGAATGTTTCTAAAAGAATAACTAAATGCAATTGATCCATTGGCTCGAATGTTTATAAAGTACCTCCTATCTAGAATACAAGGGTAGAAGCGTCTACCGAGAACCTGCACGCATCCACAGCTGCTGCAGCAGACGTCTGACTCGAAGGAAGTGTCATCCAGGCATCCCTGTGTCTGGACGCCTATATATATATATAACAAGAGAGGAAAAGTAGATAAACGGTTTAGAGCCCGAGTTTGAAATATTTTGCAAGTTTATAAATGCTTTATTTTTAGAAAAATAGATTTTATCTCATATTTAAATTGGTATCGCACTCCCATGTGATACCCCTTACCTCTCCTCTAATGGTGCACACCTAACGCACTTAGCTTTCTAGTTAAGCTTCCCTGCCTAACTAATCTGATACCCCCGTATACTAGAACCCTCTACAACCCGAGCACTAAGGGCTAAACTACTCTCCATTCTCAACACTGCACTAAGTTCGTGCATGGGGTGTCTCGCGAAGCGAAATCCAAACAAGGAACCCCCCCATACACTAATACTTGGCAGGGTTAATGGCAGAGATCCATTAGGCCCATAGCGCCAAACTAAAGTATGAATACATACTTATATATTTATATAAATATCACATTCATACTTGTATATACCTTACAATATACATCCGAATAATATCTCCCAGACTGAGGTTTACCAATTTAATTTTATCTTTATAATACACATCGGGATCTATCTCTCGGACTGAGGATTCGTGTATAAAGTATTTATCAATACTATTCATTTTCATCTCAAAACTTTCGATTTCCTTTCTTATATCCAGGAAATGTATTTAAAAGCCAACTCATTAGCATGAATTGCTTTAACATATCATACACTTTTTAAAAGCCAGTTTTATTAATATAAAAATGCTTTTCCATTTTAAAACATCCCATTTTGCTTCTTCCATGCAGGAAATGTAATTAAAAGACATTTTTATTATAATAAAAATGATTTTACCATAACATATGCTTCCACTTCCCTTCTTCCATTCGGGAAATGTTATCGAAGCCACAACATTTATCCCACTTCCCTTCTTATATCCAGGAAATGTAATTAAAGCCAATTTATTATCATAAATTGCTTTAACAAATCTAAGACCGCCCGTCCAGGTTTCCCCACTGTGCGCGCCCCTAAATGGCTATCATTTTCCGGGGCCTATCAAACAAGACAACCTGGGAACCTAACACATTGTCGGGAAGCAGCCATATGCCTGCGGGATAGTCATGACCACACCCAGAATCACCTAATTAGCGTAGAAAAAATATAATCTCTCATATGGTCTATAAGACTATATCCACCCAGCATTCATTAGTCAGGGGCTCTCACCATACGCACGCAACTTCCCTTATGATAGAGATTTAGAGATGTGTGTATCCATATTTATTAATTATGAAAATCATTTACATCATATCTTATATATATACTTTAATCACATAGTTAATGTATATATATATATATACATACATATGTCCATAATTGCCAACTACATCTAGTGATGACCATTAATCCCAAAGATTCTCTCAAAGAATCATAATAATGCATTTATATAAGCATGATACTAAACCCAATTATTTCCTCACTTTTATAAATAATACATACCTTAATCACATTTAGGGATTTATTGGATAACTCCAATTATACCATTTCACACTAAGTGAATATATATCTATATTCCCAATTTATCCTAACTATCTCATAGGATATACGCAATTCCACCATCGATTATAATCATGCTTCCTATACGCATAATTATACAGGCCTAACTGCCCACTAAAATATCCTAGGGATTTATCTCTCCCGAACAACCTCAAATTCGGTGGGTTATGGATTACATTTCCAAGAACCCAAGGACTACATCTTGTCCCTATAATCATCTAGAGGTCCCCACCCTAACATAGGATGCCTAAACCTTCAATTCTTACAATTATTCTATTTTCCTCGAGAATATAATTTAAGGGTTATACATTTAAAACCCATACTTAACCCTCCTAAATTCCTTTAGTTAGAGGACCATATAGTCCTAAAAGGTCCCTTATTTTATCACGTAATTAAACTTGAAGAAAGGTGAAATGGAATCTATCCCATCCAAATCAGCCTAGAAAAATTGCCAACTTTTAGTAGGAGTCGATTGATCGACCCTTGTCCGTCGATCGATCAATGGCTTCGATCGATCGATCCCCCATGACCAATCGATCGATCATGGCGGGAAATTTCTTCTTCGAGAAGCTATTTCAACCATTAAAGCTTCTCCCAAGCTTTTGTCTCCTCAAACAATGACTTAGAACCTCAACCAACAACAACTACACATATAATACGGGTTCTAAACATCCTAGAACCCGGAATCACCAATTTATTTAGGTTAAAACCTAAGTTTCTCCAATTATGAAATTTTAGGGGTTTATTCATTTTAACTCTCGAAAACTCGTTTTATCCACGAAAACCCAACCCAAAATCTTTAAGGTTTGCTATATCAACAATGATATGAGATATTTATGCTCAAAAATGAATAAAGCAAGTAAACACTTGCCTCGTGGATAAAATCTGACGACCTGGAGCCGAATCTCGCAGAGTTTGGTCGGAGTCTCCCCGTCTCTTCCTCCTCTCTCTCTTCTCTCTCTTTTCTTTCTTCTCTTTATCTTTTCTCCCTCTCTCCCTCTTCATAAAGAAAGAAAAATGGTTTAAACCCTTAAAACCCCAAAACGACTTGTTTACTCAATTACGAGCCCTTTAAACTCCAAAATTCCTCGAAACTCAATTTCGATAATCGGACACTCTTTTTCGACTATCTCGGACATTCCGAGACTCACGGCATAGTTGAAATTTCCATCCGAGGTACTTGACCGCAAATCACTATTCTAACCCATAATACTTAATGCGGGTTTTCTTAAATAAAATCTGACCATCTGTCACTTTACTCAATGGCGATATATAATTAGAATACTCCAATTCATTTACTTAACACTAAAAGTAAATATACTATCCATCGAAAATCATCTAATCCTCGAAAATCCCAAAAATCACTACTCCGAGAGATTCTCCAAATTCCTAATTTATACCCAATTATGGGATTTAACTATCTCTGAAAAGATGGGTTGTTACATTTACATGGTGATCATAGTTGTTTATATACTTATGGAAAGCACAGGTGAATCTATTGTTGTCAAATTGGGATGGGTATTGCATTTTAAAAACTTATTATAATAATTTATGAAACATTTTATGGTTTAAAACTCATTTCATCGCATGATTACATTGCCTAAATGGTAAGATATAGGTCATTGTGTCAAAATCACAACATGAAATATTTAAGGATAGTTTGATTAGTTCTTTTTGTTTTGTTAATTTCTCCATTTTAAATCACAGGTATATAATTCATGACCTTACAATATCAAAAATCAAAGGTTTTTCAGATTTCATCATTAGAAATCCCACATTATTTAGATTTCATCCTTTGGGATATGGATTTTGTATTAGTTTGTAATTTTTTTATTTTGTGTTAGTATCATCTTAATTGTGGTGGCGTTGATGATGACTAATGATATTGAAATGGTTTGATGATGTTTTTCATTTGTCTCTATCAATATCAAATCTAAGATTATCTAAATGTTTTTTCAGTTATTTATATTTCGTCCATCCATAACTCCATTAGACCACTTATTTGAAATGCACTGAATATTTTTGTAAAGAAAGTGTGCAAGTATTCTAAGACTCTAATATCATTAATTATTGACCACTCATTGTTCCATTCAATGCAAAACAGTTCAGATGTCACGAGTTGCCATCTGTTTTTTACTAACATGTTTCAGGAATTGAGTTTATCAGTTGTGCATATACCATTTTAAACTCTCACACATTACCTTAGATATTAAATAGTGTGATCTTTGAATCTAGCATACAGTGTTGGTTTTGGCTTAGATAACATTGGACCTAAATTTAGATTGTTATTTTGTAAGTTTTACTTACATTTATGCACTGATTTTTTGAACTTCACACTAATGGTCTTCTTTATTTAATCTTAAGAATGAGATTATTATTATATCATTTCCTAGTTTACACATTATATGTTAGGCCTCGAATGTATGTTTTGGGTAGGATAGTTGTGATGAAATCGTAATTCAATGACCTATTTTGAATAATATTTTTTTGTTTTATAGTGATTTGTTGGGTTATAACTTCTTAATGATCCATTAAATTAAAATACTCTTTTATTAGCAATTGTACGACGGCCTTTTGGGAGTTTTGTGCTAACAACTTCCATTTGAATTGATGTGAGTAATGTGTTTAAAATTGTGGGCTACAGAATATGTTGACATTGTAATACTAGAATGACAGATTTGCAAGCTTTATGTAAATCAAGGTGATTAAATGATAAATGATTTGTTGCTAAAATATTAATTTGGTGATTTTATGTTCATTTTTTTCTCGTAGAGTCTGCACTCTGTATGAATATCATGTTTTCTATAATTAAGTTAAACAATTGCTGAAAAGGTTCCTTATGTTCATTATTTGTTTGGATGAGATGTGATGAAATAAAAGTATTTCTAGTTGCTAAAGTCTTTATTTCACTATGCAAGGCTAATTTAATTTTTCATTGTTCATAAGATATTAAATTGGTGGGGTTTAAGTTGATCACTTATACTCTATCTGAATTATTAAAGTATTCGTCTAATATGAAAAATCTACCTGGATACCACCCATATAGTGTTATCGTTTGGTGAGATGCGTTATATACTTTCAATTTTCTTTAGCACCTAATTAAATAGCATATGTTGGATTGAATGGTTTGTCCACCACTTTGTGTGATAAAATACAATTTTATTGGATTTTGTTACATTTTATTATTTTTATTTGTAATTAATAGCTTTTTATGTAAGGGTAAAACCAGGAAGAGTTAATAGATTTGGTACAATGAAAATTTGTCATAAAATATGTTATGCTATTTTGTTACTCAAGTATTATGTGTAATAGTGTTTGTGTCTCTTGATATTTAGAATTACATATTCATACTTTGTTAGTTGTTATTCAGTTTAGTAGTCACTCCTTAGACTTCCACAATTTAATCTCATATGACAATTGTTTTTAAATATATGGGTTTTAGTTAAACAATCTTATAATGCAATCATGTTTTAGGAAAATGTCTCTGATGTTGTATTTTTTTTCAAATCACTTCTTTATGAATTTTAAGGGTGTTTGAACTTAAAAATGGATCAGACACAAGTACAATCTTGCACATGAGAAATTCTTTAAATGATAAAATTTAAATGTTTGGAAATTTTAGTATAAATATATGCTTGTTATTTCATTACCAAACAAAAATAGACGCTTTATTCAAAATAAAATTATTTTACACGTGATATCCTTAACTGCAGGACAAACTGAAGAGCCTCCCCGCCCATCACTATCTATAAGAGAGGACCCAAAAATGATGGAAGGTAAGTATATAAACATGAGAAGAAAAGATGTCTCACCACATTAGCAGCTAGCTTATCGAAAGCAAAAAGACAAGGTAACATGCGTGAACCTAAGGAATCCATCCTTCACCACCTGAATCAAATCCCTGTGAGGTGGAACTTGCACTATATTCATGTTAAGCATGTAATAAACAAGGTGATAGTTAGTTTCAAGTTCAATACTATGAATCCCCATATGAGAATCTAGGTCTAACCCAATTTAATGGTCCAACATTCTGTAAGGAACAAAAATGCATAGCCATTATTGTGTGAGTAGGTAACGATAAAGTGTCCTTAAGTTTTATGCAAGATAATGCCTTTAGACACAGGTCTAGTGTCATGATTTTGGCCCGATCAGTGTTGCATTTAATAAAGTGGGGCAGAGGTTCGGTCCAAGCGATGGTGAAAAGCTGAAGATTAGGGCACGATGTTTGGGGAGAATTCCTGTGAACCCAAATATAATGTGATGTTCCTTGGGAAAAAAGTGAATCATGGGTGATCTAAAGACAGGCTCGTGGTGTAAAATGGTGATGTTCCGGAATAGCCATAGAGTTCTTTGGAAGAAAAATGGACAAATAAATTGGATAGTAAGTGAGGGAGGTTGAGGCAACACAACTAATCATCACAAGAGAGGGACGAGAGATATATCCACACCCAGCTCTCGAGTATGAAGGTTGAAGAAAGTGGGGCACATGTTAAGTATATGAGTATTACTGTCTTCAAGTCCACAAAGTGAGAATTACGGTGATGGCACTCGATGGTAATTAGAAAGTTGATCAGATGATGAGAGGAAATCAAGTAGTAAGAACCATAGAAATGTGTGCACCTTTGGTGGAAAGGGCCCCTTCCATAGCTAAAACCATGGGAGAGTTGGGCGGTGCTGGATGTAGGTTAGTGTACAGAACCAGCAATAAGTGGAGCTAATAGAAAAAACACTCGCTAGATCAGGCCACCAGTAAGGCTAGTCATATATATAACCTGGTAGGATGTATATGGCCTGAATGTGTGGTAGAAAGTGAGCGGGCAACCACTGAGCCAGAGTTGGAAAATTTCACTAGTATTCGGCAATAAAGGATGCAAGCGGTGCATCCAGAACTATACTGGGAATGTATGGAAATAGTGTTGTCACAATGGAATTTAAGACCCAAATATGATGTCCAAAGGAAAATGGCCTTGTCTCATTTGCCACTTGAGTCCTTTTTCAAAAAGAGGTAGCAATTGAGAAATCTTTGTTCAGAACCATGAGCCACGTGATTTCTTGGTCGCTGTAAGGAGAGTAGCGTGAGGGAAATATTTATGGGTAATGGTAGGATACCAGAGATTCTCTAGGTGGTGTAGAACCTTCCACAGTAACTTGAGCATGGAGGCATCGTTTAAAGTGTGTAAGTTTTTAATTCCCAGCCCCCAACGTCCGGGGTAATGTTATAGTCGACAATGGGACAATAAGCATTTTGTGGTCCAAATGTGTTGAATTCTGAAAGAAAGCTTTAATTTTCTGGGTGAGGGCACTTAGAATCGACTTGGGAAGTGGGTAAGAGGACATGAAGTACGAGGGCATGAACATGCCTACAACATTGACGAGTGTCACACATCCCATAGAGGATAAGAAATTATTATACCACACATGGAGTCAAATTTTTAGTGCACTGATAGTCTCGTGGAATAGCTGACGCGTAACTCGCCCAGTAAGCATGGAGAGGCCCAGGTATTTATCATGTCCCTGATATTGAGAAATTCGCATCTGTTGGATAGCTCTATGGTGAATAACATGCGGAGTAGAGGGCCAAAAATTTAGAGAAGACTTGTCATAGTTAATGGCTTGGCAATAAAGGGCCTAAAAATGGTGGAGTATATATGTAAATCTATCAAGTGTAGCCAGTGCTGGTATATGGGGACCCATCCGAGATGTGACAAAAGTAGTCAGACGGTGGTGATTACACTCTCGATCAATAGTACGAAGCAATATGTCCAAAGAAAGAATAAATAAGTAAGGTGAGAAGGGGTCGTCTTGTCGAAGGCCATGGTGGGGTAAAATGTTTCTCAGAGGTTGCCATTAATTAAAGTTTGGTACGAGGGAGTGGAGATACTGGTTAAATAAAGTGGATTCACTTCTCAGGAAAGTCATGCTTTTCTGAGCACTCGGTGAATAAAGGGTCATTCTAATTGGTTGTAAGCTTTCTGTAAGTCAATCTTGATTGAACAACTACCCGTTTTAGATTTGGACGTTCGTATGATTTTATGAGTCAGAAAAATATTGTTTGGATGTGTCGATTCGCAATGGAGGAGATAAGTTTGTAGATCACGTTACACAAGATGATATGACGAAAATGCATCACTTGCGTAGGGGGTTTTGGTTTTCAAAATGAATATACGAAAAGTCCTATTATTCTCAGGTGGCATGTATCATGTGTCAAAGAATCATAGAATGATATTGGTGACCGCAAGCCCAACAACCAACTAGTGGAATCGGCAGTGAGGCCATCTAAACCTAGGCTTTAGTACGGCCCATTCATTGCAGTTCCAGGCGGATATTCTCCTCAAAAACCTTATCTAGGAAGAATAGTTTGTTGGCTTTATCATCAGGAATGGTGCTTCCTCAGTGGCTATTGGTGGGTTGGTAATGGTAAGAAGTTGCATATAGAATTGCCGGAACTGAGTTTGGATATTAGGCAATATGTGAATCCATCCTGTGTCCGGATGAAAAATTAAGTGGATATCATTCTCTCATCAATAATGAGCGACACATGCATGAAAGTATTTAGTGTTATAATCACCGTTAAGGGACCATTGAACTTTTCTCCTATTTTGCCAGTACCGACGGTCAAGCATGAGGCAGCGAGATATTTTCTCCTAGACCAGGCCCTCATACGCAAAGGAAGTTGGATTTTGTTATTTTTCCATTCAAATTCGAGTAACTTGGATATGTTACTATAGGATAGTAATAGTATGAAACATGTTACCAAAATGGTTAGGTTTCCATGTTGTTGCTGCCGCTCGAAAGTAGCTCATTTTACAAAAGAAAACATAGTCCGACGAACATGGAATCTGTCGTTGTCATTGCTACCCTAGCATCACGTGGAATGAAGTATATTGTTACCATTCCTTGTAGTATATAAATCATTGTGCTGGTTTGGACCATGTTCGCAACATATCGAGAAGCAGCGGCAGTGATCTGAACTACCATTCGAAAGGTGGGTGAAAAGAGTGTGGGGGTAGGCCAATATCAAGGTGCAATTACCAAGCCCTCGATCTAGCCATTCTCGGACATGATAACCAAAAGAATTGTTCGCTTTCTAGGTTAAAGAGGGTCCAGTAAATCCTAGGTCATATATATTGAATGAATGCATGAAATTAGTAAAAGCATGGCCCCGTCCCATTATGAAGGGGAAACCACCAAGCTTCTCATGGGGACCTATAATAGTATTAAAATCACCAAGAAGTAGCTAGGGGTAGGATTGTAGTTGATAGTTGTTGAAGAGAGTTCCATAAAAGAGTTTAATTATGTGGTTGTGGTGACATATATACTGCTATGAACTCAGAAGGCCCAGCGATCGGGTCGTTCTCTACAAGAGGATGGATGAACCTAGGTGAAAGAACCAATTCATGTACCATGATGAGGCGATCTAACCACAAAATTAAGATGCCTCCCGATGGGACCAAGTCTATGGAGACTATGTTATTTATAAAAGGCAACCTCCTAATTTTTGAAATATACTAATGCACATCTAAGTGAGTATCAAGGACCACCAACATATGAGGGTGAAGAAGCCAAATGAGATGGATGACCTCAGGATAAAAGGACACCCCCCAACTACTCTAGCATTCCATATTAAGATTTTCATGAGGTGTAACGGTATAGTGGATGTCCTCAAACTCCGGTCTAGCACAATGTAAACATACTTGTTTTGCCGTAAGGGACTCATCATCAGTCATCCCTTATTTTGTAATACCCCGTAATTTTAAATGACTTTTAAAATGGGCTATATTTTAAATTAATGGATTAATTAGATTTTATTATTAATTAATTCATTCGGGTTTATCCGGACGGTGGATATTAAAATGGATGATTCTGAATATTACTTAAAGATATGTAGGTAATATATGAAATATGATGTCATTGATATGACTGTATGATATAAATTCGATAATTTATATTTTTAGTCAGACGCGGTATGGGACGTGTCGGGACTAGTTTATTAAATTAAAAAGGAAATTTATTTTTCTATTGATCTAATAGTCATTTCGACTGTGTAGTTGTGTCCGTAAGGTTCGAAATAGTCAGAAAAGTCTATTTGGATGTTAATTTTGAGTCTCGGGTCATTTGGAAATGAATAGACAACCCGAAAGGGCATTTTGGTCATTTTTCTAGGGGGATGAATAGTGATTACGGATTTGGAACTATTATAAGTATTGGTAGATTAAGTCTATGGGGGTTATTCATCTCCTCTTCACAAATAAGAGCAGCCATCTTCCTAGAGAGAGTGTAAGAGTGCTTGGGAAGGGAAAAGCCACTTGGGAAGGAGAAGAACAAGAACCAAGGTTCACCACCACCAACCACCACCGGAGTTTGATCGGAGAAGGGACAACCAACTGAAATATACTACACCAAAGGATCAGACCTACAATAAAGGCAAGTGTTTGATAATGGCAATTTAAGTTTGTATATTGTCCATGTTAGAATAATATGAAAAGAGAAGATTATGATTGTTTGGAAGAAATAATGGAGTATTAAATGGATTTCTGGAAAACTGAAATAATATAGGAAGTAAACATATATTGTAGGATGATATTAATCCACGAAATGATCATGAATATGTTGAAGAAAAATCTGAAATACCATTGATGAGTTCTTGAAGATGATATATTGATAAATTCTGGAAATAAGGAGATAAACATATTTTTTATCCAATCCCGTGAAGATACCAAGATGTTTAGAGTATTGGAAATCGTTCATATATGTTGATATATCATGTAGAAATAATCATAACTCATTTTGGAGGTTAATATGAAGGTTTGAATGTGTAAAAATAGAGAAAAATGGAGTTTGGGATTTTGGGAGAGATAATGAATAGTAACCCGTAGCCTTTGGGGTCATTTTCGGCCAAGAAGATAAATGATTTAGCTTTCGGCCAAAACACGAAAGTTGTAGATCGTTTCGATACGGTCGTGTGGGAACTGACCACATATTTTTCTGATTTTTCTACGATTTGATATGATTTTTACAAGATGATAGCTCCGGGTTGAAATCATCAACTCGGAAATCAAATCGGGAATTGGAAAAATTACGGCTACAATTAATGTCGTAGATGTTCGGGATAATTTTTGGGGTAGTTTAGGAACCCCGAAAATGAGTTTGGGTTGCTAGATTTATTTGTTAAATTCCAAATAGGGATGTATGAGGAATTATGATAGGACCAGTAGGGGTGATTTGATATAACACCTGGGTATTCTTAAGTTTACAAGAGGGTTTCATCCTAAGTGAAAGAATATGTGTTTATAAGAGATTTGAAACTATCGGTTTTAACCTTAAATAAAAAAAAAAAAGAGAACTAAACTCGTAGTAGTTCGGGGGAATGATGTTATGGACCAGTAGGATATTAATGACTTCTTACTTAACATATGTTGATGAAAATCCTATTTGAATCTTATGAGATGGGAGCTTAGAATACATTTGGTTGAAAGAGGTTATGAGGTTATCCCGATCGCATAGTTTAAGTTTTCGGACCTCCTCGATTGACAAAGTTAAGTAGTAGTGTATTGGAGGGGTTCCTTGTTTGGATTTTGCTTTGCGAGACGCTCCGCGCATGAACCTTAACGATGTCGGTAGTGGAGAGATGTTATAGGATGCGAGGATAATTAATGAAGTATAGATATGATATTTTAAAAGAGATATAATGATACGTATGGGAAATATCTTAGGGTAGTGATAATTACCTTATTGATATTATATTATAGGTATGATAATACCTATTTGATTGATTGATGATTATGTGTATGACATACCTAGCTTACTTGCTATCGGTGGGAGGTTTACGCGTGAGGGCAGTCATATCCTGATGAATCCATGGGATCTTTGATTTGTCGCTCGAGAACATAGGTCTATGAAAGACTTATCGGGGAGTTGATAAGTCCGCTGACTGTGGGTGCGTAGGTATGTGCGTGACCCATGGATACGAGAACTATGTTCGCCTCCAATTTGTTTGTAGTTCGTGGAATCTTACCGAACCTGTAGTCCCCTATTCGGCGACCTGCGATGATGGGACATGATAGCAGAGTAATGCATTGCACCGCAGCTGTGACTTGGGATGCCGTATTATATATGAATATATATATAATGAATTAAATGATTAAATGGATATATTGTGGTTAGATCTATCTACGGTGATAATTGTAGATACCGGTGAATAAAATATGTTAATGGAATTTAGTTAATAAATGTTTATGATTTTAGAATTGGAAAAGCTTAACTCATGTTAATGAGAAACGATTCAGATTAATGAATAATGATTCATGTTAATGAGAAACTAAATCATAAAGGAGAAATGTAAATGGATAATAATGTGACGTATGGTATGGGACATACGGGGATTATGATATGGGAATGGAATTATAATATGGAGACTAGAAAAGAGGAACCATTAACTAGGAAGTTAACAGGAAACGTTAAGTGTGCACTCTAGTTGAGAGGTGAGTATTGCAAGTGAGAGTTGGATCTAACATGTACATAATAAATGCTTTATTGCACTTGTTAAATACTTGCTGTTTTAAAAATACTCTACACATTCGGGCTCTGACCCGTTTCCTTGCATATTTTCTCTTCTATTGTATCTCTATATCAGGTGTCCAACAATAGGGACGCCAACCATAGTTGATTGCGACGAGCTATGGAGCTATGGAAGTTTTGCTTAGATGCTTATCATCTTTTTGATTCACAGTATTCTTAGATAGGGCATGTCGCCCAAATGACTCAGTTATCATTTTCTATCAGAGTTAAATACTATTGTATTTGTGTCCTTTTAATACATTTTGGATTATTGGGATTCTTGTAAAGGAATTCTATTATTTGGGAATGTTTATTCCAGTTGCATTTAAATTCTTTTGAGTTATTTATTTAGTGATCCGTGTTATAGAATAAAACGTGTAGTGTTATTCTTAACTTAAAAATGGTTTTGTTGAAATTTAAATTTGAAAAGTTTTTTTAACATCAGCTTATTTGAGTATTGGGTGAGTTGTAAATGTTTTCGACAGTGATGCTAAGAATGAGCCAACTGTATATTCTGTTTTAATTTGGTATGGGACTGGCCACCCGGTATTTAATTAGGCGGGGTGTTACATATTTGGTATCAGAGCATCAGGTTCTAGTGTCCTTTAGGATATATACGGCTTACTGTGTCTTCAGCTTAGCGTTCTTTGATGTAGAGCCCTATGAGTAGGATTATTTCTTTTCTATTTACGCCTACAAAGGTACGATGACTACGGTTGAAGTTGCTGCAATTATCGCTCTGGCAGTCAATGCTGCTGTAGCTGCTATTCAGCAGGCTCCCGCACCGGCACCGGTTGTGCCACCCGCGCAAGGGCAAATGTTTCCTACTGCATGGGAACGAGCGAGGGATGCCTTTCAGAAAGCGCACCCACCTGAGTTTCAGGGAGGATCAGATGTTGTGACTGCTAGCCAATGGGAGGGAGATATCCAACGGCACATGAGAATGATTGCATGTGCTGAGGTTCAATGTCAAATACTAGCCACATTCAAGCTAGTAGGGGCAGCTTTGCAATGGTGGGAAGCTACGACCACTATGGAGGAGAGGGACATAATGACTATCTAAGACTTTTGGATATGGATTGATGGGAAGTATTCTCCTTCCGCCATCCAGACAGAGATGAGACGAAAGCTACTTGATTTGAAATAGGGAGAGAAAACTGTGGCGAAATATGAGAAGAGTTTCCGAGGTTAACTAATTTGATACCAGCTGAAGTACTCACTGAGGATAGGAGAGTCCTAATGTTCACTGATGGGTGGAACTATAAAATTCGACAACATTTATTAAGGAATCTTTCATTCGTACGTATGGCAGATGAGGGCCATTGGATGGATAGCAGAGATCGTACTTAGGAGGTTATGAAGTATGTTCGAGTAGGATGACCGTAGTCGAGGTCACCCCTATTATGGAAAAATTGAGGAGAGTCATTATTAGAAGTTCTTAAAATGCGGGAATTATGTGTGTTACCCAACGAAGGCAATATATTAAAAGGCTTGGGCATATAGTGGAGTGTGGTTAACTAGAACTGAAAATTTGGGGTAAAATTTTTCTTGACTCATCGGAGCAAAGTTATAATATTGGGATTCAACAACCATCACCCGCAAATGAGGGTATGTTTCCTATATAAGGAAGTTTGAGGCGTATTGAATTTTGTAGTGATTGATATTGTGAGGGCAAAAAGGGTTGTTAAGCATAGCCTATAGCATCGTTATTTACGTAGACTCACTAAGGGGTGTGGGACACCTTTATATTACATGTTATCACGTGGGTTTGATTTTTATCATGGGATTACTTACCTTGAGCATGTCCGAGTGTGATTTGACTATCGACGTGCATTGACTTGTGATATATGAGAGCATATGTCTGCATCTTGTCTTCTATAAGAGAGTAGATGCGTAGACTCTATTTGAAATCGATAAAACCTAATTTTTGTTTAAATCCATAAACCTAATATTTTTTATATATAAACAAAATTTTTATACATTATTGACTAAGGACCTTAGGAGTTTCGATGACTGACTACTTTAGGAAGTAGTGTATCGGGGTGGTTCCTTGTTTGGATTTCTCTTGCGAGACACCCCACGCACGAAACTAATAACCGTTGGGAGTCGAAATAAGTTAGGTCTTTAGTATATGAGTTTATAACCTTTGCAACAAATATAATATTGAAAGCGGTACGAGAGGGTGTATGGGCGCCCTGGATGATTGGATTGTAGTATTTTTCATAATTGTGAAAAAGGTAAGTAATTGAGACTTCGGGATTTATTTGTTCACTACGAGAGGATCATTTTTTCCTAAAGTTGGTCACGAGGAGAGTATAGGGAAGATTAGGTGAAGTCTAAATTTGATTCAGTTGAAATTATATGGTGAGGCTTGGCGTATAACATCGATAGGGACTTTGTTAATAAACTGTATGGGCGGTACATCTTGGATTTCTTGCGATGTGAGATTTATACTCGGAGTTGACCTTACCGGTATGACTTATATTCCTGAATTTCGGGACGAAATTCTGTAATAAGGGGGGAAGTATGTAATACCCCGTAATTTTAAATGACTTTTAAAATGGGTTATATTTTAAATTAATGGATTAATTAGATTTTATTATTAATTAATTCATTCGAATTTATCCGGACGGTGGATATTAAAATGGACGATTCTGAATATTACTTAAAGATATTTAGGTAATATATGAAATGTGATGTCATTGATATGACTGTATGATATAAATTCGGTAATTTATATTTTTAGTCAGACGCGGTATGGGACGTGTCGGGACTAGTTTATTAAATTAAAAAGGAAATTTATTTTTCTATTGATCTAATAGTCATTTCGACTGTGTAGTTGTGTCCGTAAGGTTCGAAATAGTCAGAAAAGTCTATTTGGATGTTAATTTTGAGTCTCGGGTCATTTGGAAATGAATAGACAACCCGAAAGGGCATTTTGGTCATTTTTCTAGGGGGATGAATAGTGATTACGGATTTGGAACTATTATAAGTATTGGTAGATTAAGTCTATGGGGGTTATTCATCTCCTCTTCACAAATAAGAGCAGCCATCTTCCTAGAGAGAGTGTAAGAGTGCTTGGGAAGGGAAAAGCCACTTGGGAAGGAGAAGAACAAGAACCAAGGTTCACCACCACCAACCACCACCGGAGTTTGATCGGAGAAGGGACAACCAACTGAAATATACTACACCAAAGGATCAGACCTACAATAAAGGCAAGTGTTTGATAATGGCAATTTAAGTTTGTATATTGTCCATGTTAGAATAATATGAAAAGAGAAGATTATGATTGTTTGGAAGAAATAATGGAGTATTAAATGGATTTCTGGAAAACTGAAATAATATAGGAAGTAAACATATATTGTAGGATGATATTAATCCACGAAATGATCATGAATATGTTGAAGAAAAATCTGAAATACCATTGATGAGTTCTTGAAGATGATATATTGATAAATTCTGGAAATAAGGAGATAAACATATTTTTTATCCAATCCCGTGAAGATACCAAGATGTTTAGAGTATTGGAAATCGTTCATATATGTTGATATATCATGTAGAAATAATCATAACTCATTTTGGAGGTTAATATGAAGGTTTGAATGTGTAAAAATAGAGAAAAATGGAGTTTGGGATTTTGGGAGAGATAATGAATAGTAACCCGTAGCCTTTGGGGTCATTTTCGGCCAAGAAGATAAATGATTTAGCTTTCGGCCAAAACACGAAAGTTGTAGATCGTTTCGATACGGTCGTGTGGGAACTGACCACATATTTTTCTGATTTTTCTACGATTTGATATGATTTTTACAAGATGATAGCTCCGGGTTGAAATCATCAACTCGGAAATCAAATCGGGAATTGGAAAAATTACGGCTACAATTAATGTCGTAGATGTTCGGGATAATTTTTGGGGTAGTTTAGGAACCCCGAAAATGAGTTTGGGTTGCTAGATTTATTTGTTAAATTCCAAATAGGGATGTATGAGGAATTATGATAGGACCAGTAGGGGTGATTTGATATAACACCTGGGTATTCTTAAGTTTACAAGAGGGTTTCATCCTAAGTGAAAGAATATGTGTTTATAAGAGATTTGAAACTATCGGTTTTAACCTTAAATAAAAAAAAAAAAGAGAACTAAACTCGTAGTAGTTCGGGGGAATGATGTTATGGACCAGTAGGATATTAATGACTTCTTACTTAACATATGTTGATGAAAATCCTATTTGAATCTTATGAGATGGGAGCTTAGAATACATTTGGTTGAAAGAGGTTATGAGGTTATCCCGATCGCATAGTTTAAGTTTTCGGACCTCCTCGATTGACAAAGTTAAGTAGTAGTGTATTGGAGGGGTTCCTTGTTTGGATTTCTCTTTGCGAGACGCTCCGCGCATGAACCTTAACGACGTCGGTAGTGGAGAGATGTTATAGGATGCGAGGATAATTAATGAAGTATAGATATGATATTTTAAAAGAGATATAATGATACGTATGGGAAATATCTTAGGGTAGTGATAATTACCTTATTGATATTATATTATAGGTATGATAATACCTATTTGATTGATTGATGATTATGTGTATGACATACCTAGCTTACTTGCTATCGGTGGGAGGTTTACGCGTGAGGGAAGTCATATCCTGATGAATCCATGGGATCTTTGATTTGTCGCTCGAGAACATAGGTCTATGAAAGACTTATCGGGGAGTTGATAAGTCCGCTGACTGTGGGTGCGTAGGTATGTGCGTGACCCATGGATACGAGAACTATGTTCGCCTCCAATTTGTTTGTTGTTGTTTGTGGTTTGTGGAATCTTACCGAACCTGTAGTCCCCTATTCGGTGACTTGCGATGATGGGACATGATAGCAGAGTAATGCATTGCACCGCAGCTGTGACTCGGGGTGCCGTATTATATATGAATATATATCTAATGAATTAAATGATTAAATGGATATATTGTGGTTAGATCTATCTACGGTGATTATTGTAGATACCGGTGAATAAAATATGTTAATGGAATTTAGTTAATAAATGTTTATGCTTTTAGAATTGGAAAAGCTTAACTCATGTTAATGAGAAACGATTCAGATTAATGAATAATGATTCATGTTAATGAGAAACTAAATCATAAAGGAGAAATGTAAATGGATAATAATGTGACGTATGGTATGGGACATACGGGGATTATGATATGGGAATGGAATTATAATATGGAGACTAGAAAAGAGGAACCATTAACTAGGAATTTAATAGGAAACGTTAAGTGTGCACTCTAGTTAAGAGGTGAGTATTGCAAGTGAGAGTTGGATCTAACATGTACATAATAAATGCTTTATTGCACTTGTTAAATACTTGCTGTTTTAAAAATACTCTACACATTCGGGCTCTGACCCGTTTCCTTGCATATTTTCTCTTCTATTGTATCTCTATATCAGGTGTCCAGCAACAGGGACGCCAACCATAGTTGATTGCGACGAGCTATGGAGTTATGGAAGTTTTGATTAGACGCTTATCATCTTTTTGATTCACACTATTCTTAGATAGGGCATGTCGCCCAAAGGACTCTGTTATCATTTTCTGTCAGAGTTAAATACTATTGTATTTGTGTCCTTTTGATACATTTTGGATTATTGGGATTCTTGTAAAGGAATTATATTATATGGGAATGTTTATTTCAGTTGCATTTAAATTCTTTTGAGTTATTTATTTAGTGATCTGTGTTATAGAATAAAACGTGTAGTGTTATTCTTAACTTAAAAATGGTTTTGTTGAAATTTAAATTTGAAAAGTTTTTTTAACATCAGCTTATTTGAGTATTGGGTGAGTTGTAAATGTTTTCGACAGTGATGCTAAGAATGAGCCAACTGTATATTCTGTTTTAATTTGGTATGGGACTGGCCACCCGATATTTAATTAGGTGGGGTGTTACATATTTGGTATTTGATGCCCATGGAAGGTGTAGCACAAATCCCCCTCTCTCTCGAACCAGTAACGGTGTTGTGAGACCTCTAAATATATTTTGTGGTTCAATAACAGGTAATATAGTATTTGTGTCATTGCATAGTGGGGTTAGAGAAGAAGGTCGTTTATCTCGCGTTGAATAGGGGGATGGCTTGTGTGGTTGATGACTTGAACTTTTGTGTGTCGTCGTTGTTTGAAGCCAAGTTAATCAAAACCTCAAAATACCTACATAAAAATATTACAAAATAGAATAGAGGTAAGCAAGGGTATCAATCCACATCAAGGGGCTAAAGCTAGAGACAAATTCAATTGTAATTCACTTTTTTATTTTCTTTTTGTGCCTTTTTTTACTTTTTCTAATTTTTTTAGCTTTTCAAATATTAAAAAAAAAAATTGGGTGAGAAGAAGTGAAATAACACTAAACTAAAAGGAGAGATGAAAACAACTAACCAAAAAGTGACTAAAATGAAAAACAAAGTTAACACTAAAATAAGAGATAAAGTGGGGTAAATAATAGTGAGAACAATCAAGGAGTGGGACTACACCACAAATTTTAGCTATTCTAACAAATTAATTTAATTATTTGATTTTTTTCAAATTAATATCAAAATTACAAATCAACTCTCGTTGCTCGTGTAATTTTAATAGTAATCTTTTAGAAAATTAAGTTTGACCCCCCCCCCCCCCCCCACCACAACTCTAGAAAATAGATCTATAGTCCTTTTAATTAATCACCCGCTAGGATCGATCCATTAAAATTTGTATAAATCATAGAAAATGAATGTTAGAGTTGAAATTCAAGGAATAATACCACACTTAAGAAACCCCTATCTCTAGTTCGAATCTAAAATGGGCATTATAACTTAGAATTTTGATTTTGTCTCGAAAATCATTTACCCTCTCTCGAGGCATAAATTTAAGGGTGAGGGATCAAAATTAATATTCAAAGAGAATTTTCAAATAATCAAACTAATTAAATTAAAATAATCATCAAATAAGGGTTCACCCCACCCCTTGAAAGGGGATTCAGTCTAACATGATATCAAACATGATGAAGAAATAATCAAGGCTACTAAAATAAAATAGAAGAGAATAGAACAATCAAACCAAATTTCTTTAAGAAAGTTGAACTCCACTCTTCCAATTTGAAGCATACAATCCCTCTAATTGAGCATCCAAGTGATTTGCAATTAAATATCCACTCAATTAAATCTCCCACAAAAATTATCCTCATAAATCTATAAAAAAATAAAATAAAACTATTTACAAAATGTTGTTTATCCTAATTTATTTTCTACACTAAACTATCTCTAACTCTCTCTGGAATTCTCTTGGTACGTCTTCAAATGGTCTTGAGTCTTCATTTATAGTGGGTAATTAAGCGAGGGTAGTTTTAGAAATAGGCTAGGGGTGTGCATGTGAGAGAGGTGTGTCATGGATTGTGTGAGGTAATGAGAGTGTGTGGGAATGAAAATCAGATTTGGTTAGGGGGTATTTTGGGCATTGGGGTAAAACGAGTTAGTTGGTGGTAATTTGGAAAAAAGGGTTAAAAGGGGTTTATTAGGCACATGTGGGAGATTGTAAGGACAAATATTTCTAATTAAGTCCTTTGTAGTTTTGGCTCAATTCCAGACAAAAACATTTAAGTCATAGGATATAGTCCATGTTTATCCATCCAAGCCTAAGACAAGTTTGAGTTGAAGATGTTACGGCCTACTTATCAATAGAACATCATTGTCGGTTTACATGTGCCTCGTTTCACGTCATTAACCTAGTTCCAATCTCTCCTAAGGTATGAATGCATTATATATATCTATATATAGGAGCTTGGAACATTTTCTACTGGGTGCAATTTTATTTTAAAATGTAGTTTTGTTTTCCAAAGGTTAATTTTAGAACTTTTAATAAAGTTTTGGGCTTAAAATTGAATTATGAACATTCAGGGATTTCGTTCGATATTGTCGTTCGAATGAGTTTTTCGTTCGAACGAGAATGTCGTTCGAACGAGTTTGCCAACGAATTTTTTGTTTTGACCTCTAGAACTTCGTTAGAAGGGTCGTTCGAACGACACTTCGTTCGAACGAAAATTTTGTTTGAACGAGATTTTTGTAGAGAACAAACTTTGAAAAACCAACTTTTTCATCTTCTACAATCTATAAGAGAGAGCTTTAATAAATTTATTCCTCTATGAAAGAGTTCATGTTTTAAGTGTTTGTTTTTCAAGAAAATCTTTCTTAAACACTTTTGTTTACACCCATAAGAGTTTATTCCAAGTACCACATATATATTTTATTGGATTTGTTTGGAACCATTGGTTCATCTCTACCACAAGAGAGAAAATTTTCAATTTTGGTTGTATTTTCCATAAAAGAAGAAGTTTGGTTTTGGCTGCGGCATTCTCATACAGTGAAAGACACCATGTGTGGTTGATGGGATCCTAAAGCTTCATTGGTGGATTCTAAGATTCCGGTGGATTTCGGGATTATCGGCTAAGAAGAGGTAGTTGAAAGAAGACGCATAGGGGCTTAAAGGAGTCGAGTGTAGTAAGTCATCTGTCTTGTAATTGTAATTTCATACATAGTGGACTTAAGCCTAGGGCCATCCGAGGTTTTTTTCCGTTGTGGGTTTTTCCTCGTACATCGCGGCGTAGTGGTTGTCAATTTATTTTACCTTGCAAAAATCACCTCGAGCGCATGCTTAGGGTAAAAAGATAAAATTGAGCTTAATTTGCAATCTTATTTAAATTGGTGCTATAATCTAATTTGGATAAAATTTACGTTAATTTAATTCAAGTCAAAAATTTAATTTGTTAAATTTGGTTTGGACTAATTTGGTAATACTGAAAATATTATGTAGGCAAATTTCTAGGACTTGTATTAAATTGATTTTTGGGCTTAAAGTAAAAATTCACAAATTTGATTTTTATTATAATTTTAATTTTGAGAAAATTAAAATTTGTTTTACTTTAGTTTTCGTTTGTGAAGAAATTAATTTTTAGTTTAATTTTAATTTGAAAGAAATTAAAACTGGTAGATTGTGTAGTGTTTGTATTTGAAACATCATATTCTGCACTAAAAGAATGTTTACATATGCCTCGTTTCACATCATCAACTTAGTTCCAATCTCTCCTAAGGTATGAATGAATTACATATATATAGGAGCTTGTAACATTTTCTATTGGGTGTAATTTTATTTTAAAATGAAGTTTTGTTTTCATAAGGTTAATTTTAGAACTTTTAATAAAGTTTTGGGCTAAAAATTGAATTATGAGCTTTCTAGGATTTCGTTCGATATTGTCGTTCGAACGAGTTTTTCGTTCGAACGAGAATAATGTTCGAACGATTTTGCCAACGTCTTTTCCCTTTTGGCCTCTAAAACTTCATTAGAAGGGTCGTTTTAACGACACTTCGTTCGAACGAGATTTCTGGCGGGAAAATATTTTGGCAGTTTTCTCCATTTTCCCACTCCTTTTGTCCCACTAACTTTTATCTGAATTAATATGTGCGGGAACCAACTTTGAAAAACTAATTTTTTTCATCTTCTACGATCTCTAAGAGAGAGCTTTAAGAGCTTTATTCCTCTATGAAAGAGTTCATGTTTTTAGTGTTTGTCTTTCAAGAAATTATTTTTTAAACACTTTTGGTTACACCCATAAGAGTTTATTTCAAGTACCACACACACACACACACACACACACACACACACACATATATATATATATATATATATATATATATATATATATATATATATATATATATATATATATATGTATATATATATATTTGATTGGAGTTGTTTGGCACCATTGGTTCATCTCTACCACAAGAAGGAGAAGTTTGGATTTTGCTTCTATTTCCCATAAAAGAAGAACTTTGGTTTTGGCTGCGACATTCTCATATGGTGAAATGAACCGTGTGTGGTTGATGGGTTCCTAAAGCTTCATTGGTGGATTTCAAGGTTCTGGTGGATTCCAGGATTATCGTCTAAGTAGAGGTAGTTGCAAGAAGACGTGTCGGGGCTTGATGGAGTCGAGTCAAGTGTAGTAAGTCATCTGTCTTGTAATTGTTATTCCATACTTAGTGGACTTAAGGCTAGGGCCATCCGAGGTTTTTTCCCCGTGTGGGTTTTTCCTCGTACATCGCGGTGTAGGGATTGTGAATTTATTTTATCTTGCAAAAATCATCTAGATCGAATGCTTAGGGTAAAAAGATAAAATTGAGTTTAATTCACATTCTTGTTTAAAAAGGTGCATGTTTAATTATTTGGGTATGTTGATTTAATGCAAGTCGGTAATTTGGTTTGACCTAATTCACAAAATGAATGTTTATTATTAGGCAAATTTCTAGGACATCGGTTGAATTAATTTAGCTTAAGTGAAAAATTCATTTGAATTTCACTTTGAGTTAAGTTTAATTTTAAATTTGAAAGAATTTAAAATTTGTTGTGTTGAACCATCTTTATTCCGCATTCCTAAGGAAATTATATTAGGAGAATTTAAAATTGGGGTTCTATCGTTTCCTCATCAGAGATATGTTTGGATTGGTTTTATTTTGGTTTGGCTTTGAAATTTTGCAGCTAAGATCGTGTTAGATTTGAAGAATGAATTGGGTCTTCGGTTTGAAAGTGGGTATGGTTGGAAAATGGTATAAGGCAGCTTGGTTATTGTCGGCGAGTTGCGGACGGATTCGGGTAGGGGTACAATGGTAGCCGGTTGGATTGTGGGAGGTAAACCTGGTTTGGATTTTGGCTGTCCTGTGTGGATCTCGGCATGGGGTCGGGTTCGCTGGCCATGGGTCGCGAGTTTTGTGTTGTGAGTTAAACCGGCACTGGTCGGGGCCGAAAGGGTGTCGCCGCCGGCGGCGGGGTTAAGGGTTTGCGGTTCAGATGGTTTTGGATGACAGGTTTTGACAGAAATCGGGTATGGGGTTGGTTGCCATGGGTTAAAGGTTTTGGGTATGAGGATAAGAAAGAGATAGGAATTAATGGTGGTATTTGGTTTGGCGGTGGATAGATGAGAGAGATGGTGATGGTGTTTTGTGTTGGGTTGGGTTGGAGTTTTAATGGAGTAGGAGATGTGTTTGTTAATGGAGGAGAGAGAGTGAGGCGTTGGAGGTTGAAGATAGGAGTGAGGGTGATAAGGTGTTGGTGAGGTGTATGGGAAGGTGGGTGTAAGAGAGAGAGTTGGTTGTGTGTGATGTAGGGTAGATGGTATGAGGGTGTGTTAATGGCTTTAGGATAAGTGTGTGTTTAATTTGGACACCTAAAAAAATAGCACTAACTAACTAAAAAAAACTAACAAAATTAAAAATTAAAATCTAAAAAAATAAAATCATAATCTATAAATAAAATAAAAACACAAATAAAAAAGAAACTAAAAGGAAATAAAAATCTATTAAACTAAAAACTAAAATCCTAAATAAATGTAAAATCAAATAAAACTAAAAAATAAATGAAATCCTAAGAAAATCTAATCCAAATAAAAATTAAAAATAAATAAAAATCAAAATAAAATAAAATTATACTAATAGAAATAAAATAGAAAAATAGAAAAAAAAACTAGAAAATACTAAATAAATCTAAAATAAACTCTAAAAATAAAAACAACTCAAACTAAAAATTAAAAATAATTGAAAAGGCACAAACTAAACACATACGGGCTCGGGTGAAGGTTTGGGGACAGGTTTAGGTTCGGGTGAGGTTATGGGGCAAGGTAATTAGCTCCATTTGATGCGCATTTGCTTTAAATTAAGCATTTGAACTCCGCAAATGGCAATCAACCTGCACAATAAACCTTTGCGCGCATAAGACCATTATTGTCGAGAATTAACAACTAAAATATGTCTATTCGGGGTATAAAATGTACACTTTTGGGTGCTTATTACACCACCCCCAAACAGAGTGCTGCTAGTCCTCGAGCAATAAGCTAGAGAGAAAGAGAAAGATAAGAAACCAAAAGTGTACCACTTTCGCGGGCACTTGTGATTGTACTTAGATGGCGCAACAAGCCTTTAAACCTATAGGTTACCCTACAGGACAAGTTGTGTCCCGTGAGGGTTTGCAGAGAATATACCCACAAAATTCTTTATTTGCAAAAGTTTATTGAAAGGCAGTCAATCTCTTATTAGACGTAGAATAATCGCACAATCCATCATAAGAGAAATAATTTGAGAAATACAAGCTAGAATGTAAAAATATATAGCTAAGTAAATACACAAGACACATCCTTCCTTGAACTCAACGTGTGTGTGTGAATCGGTCAAAATGGGTCGAGTATAACAAGTGTAATTCCTAGATTGCCTTTTAGGAATCAACGCTTCAACTTCAATTCTCACTGGATATATCTCTCTCAAACGAACTCGCGAGATTAGGGTCAGTGTATCGCTCTTGTGTGTGAGGAGGTGAGTAAATGTCAGCAAGTTCAAACGTCACACACACACATAAGATAGAACGTACATTAAGAAAGAAAATGATCTCATGAAAGAATGCTAATCACTATAGTGAGAATGTCAAGTTATTCACCACGTTGACTTTCATTTTCCTTAACACCTAGGGAAAAATATGGATGTAAATGGGTGAGGGGGAAATGAAATAAGGTAGTATGGTATGAGGTAGGATAGGATATAATGGTGATGGATGAGTGATGGATATGAGATGTGAGAGAGTGTTCAACAAATGTCTTTATTTAAAAAACTAACTACCAACTACAAACTCTTTTTTTTTTCCTTTCTCTATCTTTTTTTTTTCAATTTTTCTTTTCTTTTTCTGTATGTTTTTTTCTTCTCCTTATTTTTTTTCTATTTTTTCTATTTTTCTTTGTTTTTCTCTCTCTTTTCAACCCAACAATGAAGATATTTAACATTTGGAATCTACACTCTTTTATTTGAAATTGAAAGACGACATGGAGATGATAGGTGATGGTGTGGGGAAATATGTGAAAATATGGAAGAGCATGGGAGTGTAATGAGTGAATTGCATAGGTGAAAATCTAGTATTCGGGACAAATTTCAAGACACATGTTTCTTACAACTTGAAAGTGATGTGGTTCTAAGTGATCAATCCAAAATTTAGTGAAGAATAATGAGATCATACAACGATTTAAGTGCGGACCCAAACGAAGTTGAATCAACATATGACTCAGAGATTGCGTAAAACTCTCTGAAAGGGTGAAATGCACAAATCTCACAAGTTAAAGTCTCTATTAGTGATCCTTAATGTTCATTTGGGAATTATAGTACTCTTCAACTCTAAACCGCAATGACGTGATAAGTGCACAAATTTTTTGTTGAGTCTAGAAATTCATGGTGCAAAATACCTTGTTATGTATTACATAATCTATTTATAAAAAGATAAATCATCTAGTCTGATTCCTAGACTTCAAAGATGGATGATAGAAAATTAACGTCAATGAATGAGATGAAAGAAACTGCATGAAAATTTTAAAAATCGGGTTTAAAAATCAAAATTTTCCAAAAGAGGCACGATTTTGATAAAATTTCCCACCCACAAACAAAAAGGAACATCGTCCTCAATGTTAAGTAAATGATTTTGTAAAATTGAGAGCAGAAGGTAGGAAAGAGATTACCAGAATCAACCACTAATGAAGTTGACAAGATGAATCCAAGAATAAACCTGAAGAAAAATTGAGATAAAAATTTGTATGAGTCAAAAACTATGATATAGCATTGGGTGGTGTGATACACAACCCCCAAACAGGATGAATGTAGTACAAGAAACAATGGGTTGCCTCCCGATAGCGCTAAGTTTAACGTCTTCAGCTAGATTTAACAGTTCTCACCCTAAAGATAAGATCTATGAAAGTGTTGGGCGTCAGAAAAATCGGGTGATGATAATCACCCCCCAACAAGACTGAAGCATCAGTCTAGTTGGGTAAAGGCTAAAAATGGTCAATGCACTTGTATGGAAAAGTGCATCACGCAATGCAAAGCATCGGTGGACCATGGGTGGGTGGGTATTAAGGTAAGGGTGAGGGTGGATAGGCACCGGTCATGGGACTTATTGAGCCGAAAAATGAGGGAAACAAGGTCCCTATAAGCATGGCGCTCTAATTAGTGAGGAAGGAGAAGTGGTGTGGAAATAGTGATGGGGCGGGGCTCATACAAATAACCCAACCATTCTATGTATGGGCGATGATAATGGTCGTGCAGTAACACACCAGGGAGCTGTAAAGGGGAAAAATCAACACCACAAGAGAGTGGTGGGCATATGGTAACAAGCTCGGTGTCATGGTGGAGAGTAGCACCATAAATACTCTCATGGGTGTGGGATGGTTTTATGTGAGGATCTAAAAATATGGTTTGGAACATGAAATGTGTAAAATCAAGATCCAAACCAGGTGGTGGGGTGGAAGGGACAATGGGTGGGGTAAAGGGTGGAGGAAGATGATCCAACTCAAGCGTGGGAGACACAGACTCATTGGGAGGAGTAAAGGAATACTCAAAAGGGAGTGTGTTTTCTAAGGATGGAGTGGTAAACTTCTGCATAAGAGTATCATCGGTGAATGTGGTGGGTGGATAAGATGAGGCACCAAGATCAGAGATAGAGGAAACACTAGAAATAACGGGCTCAAAGGGAGCCATGCATGGTGGGACATCATCCATATCCGGATAAGTATGAACTATCTCGGAAAAATGGTGAGCACTCGTAGTCGGAGCTAACCTATCATAAAGTGGTTCCTCGGGAACACAAGAAGTGGGCTCAATAGGTGTAGACTTGGGCATTTTTTTGGATTTATCGAGAAAGGGAATGGGAACCTCAGTCGTAGGTTCATTTGTACAAAGCGGGATTTGATCAGTATCACTATCTTCAGATAAGTCAACACAAATGTCAACTTGAGGCTCGGACCATGAGATGGTCTTAAAGTCTAGATTCTCGGGAGGATAGGGTTGGTCACACTCAAAATCAGTGGCACAAGACGATGCATCATCACTCCATGTGGGGGAAACAATAGGTTGACTTGGGGTGAAGTCTGACTCTCACTCACACTAAATTTCATTAGATCTTTGTTCAAGCCGTTGAAGGGATACATTTTGAATTTGAGTGGCTTGCTCTTGCTCGATAAAGAATTGTTGCAAGAGTTCCTCGAGAGAGGATGTGGATGATGGTGGTGGAGTGTTGTTGGGTGGTGGAGGTGGTGGATATGGACACAACTCACTATCAACATGACTATATGGAGAATACGCAAAGAAAGTGTGGGGAACGGGGTCAAGTGAATCATACACGAAATGATCACCTTCATGATGGACAAATGGCTAATAATCATTGGGTGCATAGTGAGGGTACTAATCGAGAATGGGTGCACAAGGTCGCCATAACAACTGTTGGAATGTTTGAGGATTCGTAACATCGGGTTGGGATTCATATTGCGTGGAAGGGTGATCAGGCCTCCACGAATAACTTGGGTACTCACACCACGAGGGATTGGGTATATCATGACAATGGGTCGAGGTGGGTTCTGAAACAGTGTCATATGGATACACATGATCCATGGTGGGTTCAGATGGATATGGAATGTAAGGGAACTCATGAGACATGTGATCGGCATAATTACAATGGGTGCACAACAAAGTATGAGACACGTTGACGCTTAACACCAAGTGTGATGGAATAGGAGGTGTGTGCATAGATGGTGCAATAATATCAACGGTACGCGTGAGACAGATGTGACCACTAAGTATATCGTAAAGAGATGACTCGGGATCACTCTCACACGTGTCTAGTGACAATGGAAAATGACCAAAGTAGTCCCGTAAGAGACATTCTTCGGCCATGAGGAGAAAAATATTTTTTGGATTTTTTATTTTTTTTTCAAAAGGAAAGAAAATATTTTTGCATTTTTCTAAAATGAAAAGAAATAAAATATTTTTGGATTTTTCATAAAAATAAAGAAAGAAAATATTTTTGGATTTTTTTATAACAATGAAAGAAAGAAAATATTTTTGGAGTTTTTATAACAATAATAATAGAAAATATTTTTGGATTTTTTGGAAGAAAGGATGTGGGAAAATATGGACTCTTGATTTTGGATGAACCAACTAAAATCAACTACCGTAAAATGAATTGGACACACGCAAGTCAAGGAGAATTCGTAACTAGCACATAGCCAATTTTTATCCTTAGATTTAGTGAAAGGGTAGCCAAATTTTGACTAAGTTCGCGGGGGATAAAAATCATGGAATTATCTGAGTCATCGCCTTTGCAAAAATATTCTCCTAGTGGCCTACCTAGTTGATTGATTTTAAATTTAGTGATGGATAGGGTAACACACAATTGGTAAGCGAATGAGTCGGGTGATTAAATCCCTTCTCGTGAGTGACCGGGTGTAGGTCTCCGTCAATTAATTCAGCACACCATTCGAAAATAAATGCAAGAATAAAATAAAGTAAGAGAACACAATGCACACAAAAGAATTGACTCGCTAATAGGAGAGGCGCGAGGGTTTAGAAATGTACCTCCCACAGTTTTTAGGCCGTGGGGTGCTGAAAATTTTGAATCGATTGGGGGAAGATCACGCCAATCTCAGCTGGCCCTGTGAGTCCTACCGACCCAAGGTAGAGAGGCTTCTAAATCCTTGCCTTTGGACACCCTCTCTCTACCTTGTTCGGTTTCCCAATCAAGCTTATCTTCGATTACTACAATTTTAAAAAATGAAAAATAAAATAAAGGTGTCTCTATGCACTGCAATACAAGCAAGGATAAAATAAACCTAATACAAGCCTTCTAAAATAAAGAAAAATGGTACTAAAATGCAACAAAATATAGGAAATAAATGAACTACAAAATTGAATCCGCTCTGAGTGCTTCACACTCCTAAAGAATGGCAACGACGCCATTCGATAACTTTGACTTTTGTGTATATTTCATTGTTGAAAGCCAAGTTAATGAAAACCTTTATCACCTACACAAAAATGTAATAAACTAGAATAGAGGTAAGTAAGTATGTCAATTTATAATGGGCAATAGAGCAAGAGTAATTTTGGAAATAAGCTAGGGGTGTTCATGTAGGAGAGGTGTGTCATGCATTGTGTGAGGTAATGAGAGTGTGAGGGAATGAAAATCAGATTTGGCTATGGGGAATTTTGGGCATTGGGGTAAAATGAGTTAGTTGGGGGTAATTTGGGAAAAAGGGGTAAAAGGGGTTTATTAGGCACATGTGGGAGATATGTTTGACTTGGTTTTATTTTGGTTTGGCTTTGAATTTTGGCAGCTAAGATCGTGTTGGCTTTGAAGAATGAATTGGGTCTTTGGTTTGAAAGTGGGTATGATTGGAAAATGGTATAAGCCAGCTCGGATATTGCCGGAGTGTTGAGGACGGATTCGGGTAGGGGTACAAGGGTAGACGGGCTGGATTGTGGGAGGTAAACCCGGGTTAGGTTTTGGCTGGTCGGCGTGGATATCATCAGTGGGTCAGGTTCGCTCACCGTGGGTCACGGGTTTTGTGTTATGAGTTAAACGGGTGTTGGTCAGGGCCGAAAGGGGGTTGCCGATAGCGGGGTTAAGGGTTTGCGGTTCATATGGTTTAAGATGACGGGGTTGGATAGAAATTGGGTATGGGGTTGGTTTCCACGGTTGTTTAGTTGTTAAGTGGTGGTTGGGGGGATGATTTATATCATTTTTTAGTTGCAATGGATGGGGTGTACATGTTTCTTTACCTATTTTGTACCATTAATATGTCATTTCTCTAAATCAATAATTATTTCAATTTTAAATTGCTCTCTGTTCTGTGTTACATTTAATGGATGTTTAATTACTTGGTTAATTACTTTTATGGTTATTGATGAAGAGGTGAACTTTATTCGTGACAAACATGTACATTGTTTGTTTATTGAAGAAAAACAAATGCTCCACAATTGTCAACTTTAAGCTCCATTTGTCTTGCCTTACTTACAACTTGTTGTTTGTCTTTTATTGTTTATGAAATTGACACCTAACTTAATGGGTCACAATTCTAATTTGAATAAAATACAACTGAGAACGTCACACCATATGTGAGTTTATATATTAAATTTAAAAACATACTTTGATGTCTTTAAGTAAGTATTTGGTTGATGCGACCCATTTAGTTCGATAGCTTTCACATATAAAATTCATGCAATACTGTATAACATTTAAATACGTTTGCATTGATGTTGTGTTTATTTTTATATATCGATATCTTATGTTTTTGAAGATATAGGTTTATAATTAGAACTAACACAAAAGTTTCGGTTAACAAGAAGACGGCTCTATTTAACTATGCATGTCGTAAGCACGTGACATGGTTTTAAAAATTTAGTCGTGTCTTTAGGCATGAGGATTTGCTTTTCTATTTATATCGAATAAGTATCCTTGTATTTTTCAATGTTCCATTTTAGGAAAAGATGGCCTCCCCGCCCATTCAGACCGTAACTAATACATATGGATACAAATGATATCGCATTAGAAAAATAAGGTGTAAAGCTAATTTGAAAATTCTTCAATTAGCAAAAGATTACGTTAGTAACTTTTTAGGAAAATACCATGGTGGCGTGTGTATAATACAAATAAGAAACCTCAAATTATCATGTAAAATATTTAATATGTTTAAAACAACACTTTTACTTTTTTTCAGGTTTCAATTTTTGTCTCTATGTCACGTTATGAAGCCACGTGTCTATACGAAGGCACTAGGGTTATTGCATCCAACGGAAGGGATATGATATATTGGAAGCCACATTTTCTTTCTCTTTATTGCTACTGTGGAATAGTAGTTGGTATCATAGGAGGACGCTCGAACTAGTAGGTGTCTTCATCTTAGGATCCCTTTTCCTAGATCTAATTTTCACTTAATAAGTGATTTTGTTAAATGCCTACAAAATTGGGAGTCGACCTCTCCCTATAGATAAATTAACCATACATGGGTGTGAAACTATTCCTATCAGGGATTTTAACTCTGGCCACCTAAGCAAAAAATGGACGATCAATGAGCTATAGCTTTTGTAAAATCCCTTAAAAAAAGGGAAGTACAAGAAAATTTTTATAGGCATGCGAAAATGGTTATACATGGTTAATAAGTGTGGTTATTTACTTGACAATGTCCCCTTTGGAATGTTCCAAACATAACGTCAAGCTTTGAAATGGTATTCTGATCCTCCATATAAGCCGTACCATATTATCTTTTTAATCGTTTTTGGCCCCCTATGGTGAATACCGGAAATTGATATCAATGGATGATAATATCAAGATTGATTTTGAAATCTACAATGAGAGTTTAGCAAACATTAGTAAAAACCATCATTCTTAAAGTTATTTTCTAAGTTAATATCAATAGACATTAATTAGTATTAAAATTAACCTTACATATTTTTCACCTTACCATCTACGCAAGCGATTTATTGATGAGCAACAAAAAATGTGTGCTATGTGTGTACTTACGGCACTAGTGCAAATCGATCGATCAAGTAATAAACCAGATAAGACGGGGTCAAATCCTAAGGGAATAGGTCGTTTACAAATGTAGGGTTGGCTTCTTAATTCTAGGTTATGACTCACAAAAAGAAAGAAAATGATGATAGTTTTTTACTTTAAGAAATTTCAAATTACCTAGGAAATTAAGCTATCAAAGTACGAAATTAAAGTACTAAGTAAAGATTGATTTTTTTTTTTGTTATAAAGCACTTTTGGAAAATGAGGTTGGGATCCAATCCCCAAACGGTAGAGTATCTTTGATAAATATAAAATTGTAGAAATTAATTAAAAGAAATGTACAAATCCATTCGACACACCAAATATGTTTGGGCATTGACTCATGCAATAATTGGTACACATATTAATTAGCACGAATGATATATTTACGACACATATAATCCATCCTCAAACACACTAATAGTCCTGATCAATAGATAAAACTAAAAAAAATATTATTTAATTATGTTGAATTTTACGTTTCAAGTCAAATACCTTAAGTTCGATTCATGTTTTCCAACCCACAAATAACTTAGATAGATATGGAATTAAATTCTATACTAATCATATTTATCATTAAACCATTCATAATTAAATAATAATAAATAATTGAGAAATTTATACCAATTATGAAGAAATAAAGTAGTAAGAATAAAACGTCACACCAAAAAATGATTTTCAAAAAAATGCAAGAACTTCAAATAATTTTATGTGCAAATATGAATTCTCTCTTCTCCAATGAATAATGATTAATTCCTTGCCTAACAAAGTCTATAATATGACAATTAAGACTCCTAAATGACTTATACAAGTGCCAAATATGGCCAAAGTCGTAAACATTGACCCTGACAACTCTAGCTACAACTTAGGAAATGATAAAAAAAATTCCTACAGAAAATCGAACCATGGGACCAAAGTGAACCATGGGATCCCTCAAGGCCAAGAAAATTGGTTTGCTCCAGAAATCGAATCGATTCGGTCTTTGGGTATTGCACTTTAACTTGCTTCTTCCTTTATGTACTTTTTCTTCAACTTCAAATTGTAGTAACTTCCTTACTATAACTCGAATTGAGGTTTTGTTTCTTCATATGTACTCATGAACTCGAGATGTTCAATTTTCTTATTGGCTCTTTCTCCTGGTTTTTGGTATAAATTTACCATTTTATCCTTGACTTTCCTTTATCGTATAGTTTCAATTGTTTTGGCCATTATCTTTCGTCCAATTGCTTGATTTACCTATAAATGCATGAGAAATATACAAAATACGAAATAGTTGCCAAAAAGGTCAATTGCAATAAATATGAGATAAACTCGGGTTAAATGTTATTTTTGGGACTGTAAAATACTCAAATAAGATGTATAAATTTAGTATATTTGTGTAAAATCAAAACACTTAACATAGAACGTTGCTACTCCTGAGTAATGTAAAATTATCCAAAATAGGTTCTATGAATAACACTTATCAATTATGGGATAGAATACCTTTTTCATGGGCACGCGATTGCATTTAGCATATGTACCAAGTCGTTAAACCCCTAAATTGACCTAGTAAGACGAGTGGTATCTCACAACCACAAAATTCATTTTTTACCACATGGTACGACTTGAAGGATAATCAAAATAATTAAAAACCGTGTAATTTAAATATCATAATAATTATCACAAAAAAATATGTCATAAATCTCAATTTATAGAGCGCGCGCGTGTGTGTGAAGCCAAAAATTGACCAATAACTTCCATCAATTGATCATTATGTTACTTTCTAAAAATTTGCTTTAATTCAATTTCTCATGGGATGCACTCACAAACGAATCACTAGGATAGTGGATTTTTCTCTCCGTGTCCATGAAATTAAGAGTAAATATAATGGACAAGAGTTCATGCACACAAATTGATAGACAAAAATTTTATGGTCAAATGATCTCATGAACGGATTTTGATCATTGAAAAATGGGAAAATGTCTTTCTTTTTTCGTACCATTTTGTTCTCTTTATTATATTTTTGTGTTTTCAGCTCCACATGCGGTGATCGATTTCATTATTCAGATTCGGTTAGGACTTTTTCAGGTCAAGGTATTTTCGGTAACAACGTAAGTTTTTCGAAATTTTTCAGGGTTGGAAAATTTTCTTGTGAAGGTCCGTTGGTACTTTTTTGGGCTCTTGCCCATTTTCTCTCCTTTTTTAATTTCATTTTCTTTTTGTTTTTCATATTTTTTTTGTTTTTTCCTTTTTTATTCATTTGAGCATTTTTTTTCTGACATAATCTATATCGAAAGGACTTCGAAATTAAAAAAAAAAATCAATTTTCACAACTCCAAGCTAAATTTATTTTTTCGGGTTAACAAACGAAAGGGATATGATTTTTGGCTCAAGTTGGCTTCCAAAAGTTGGATAATTTTCTGGAATTTTTATGGATAAAGTTATTTGGTGAAAAACAATGTCCTAATGTCATGCGTCCGGATTACTAATCAAATTATCATATGCGTCTCAAGATTAAGTTTTATTTTTACTTTCGAGACATTTTTAGGCGCGTTTTCAAAAAAACAATTCCACTTGTTTCTTGTAACCAATCAAAATAATGATTTAGAGATCTATGACGAATTTATTTAAATTACTCAAAACTGAAGAATGGCAAAAAATTTCCACATTTATTCGTATAAGTCGTCAATTTTCATTGAATTTCCATTTAATATCAATTTCGGCTTTATGCGTTGAATTTTTACAAATTGAGAGTTGAAACAAAAAAATTAATGGTATTTTTATGGATTTTAAATTCCAATTTTTACTTATTTTGAAAAAAATATTTTTGACTTTTTGAAAATTTTCCATTTTCTAAAAATTTTCAATTTTTAGGGGATTTTAAAGTCGTGAAGGTTCTAAAAGATGCACTTGTATTCCCCCCACAAAGTTAAACCTTGCATTGTCCTCAATGTAAAGGGCAGAAATATAATTAAGAAAAGAAGTGGGTTTGAAATATAAAATGAACAATATTTAAAATGCAAGAATGATACTCTATAACACAAACACATACTTTTATTTAAAATGAGTGAAGATAGTAGATAGTTTCTTGAAATATATAACAATTACAAAGAAAATAAAATATATAACAAGATGCATGCCCAGAAGATGCTCAACAAGAGGGACGGGGAGCATTTGGATCCTAGACACAGGGATCCATATAGTATGCAAGCAAGTTGACCCCCGAGTCTAAGCTAAGACGTTAGAGATAATCTTAGTCGCATCATCATCATGTAGGCATCACAACGGTAATCGACTCTAAATTCATCCCTATCATAGTGGTATTCTGGGAGAAAAACGTCAAGACAACACTCAATTTTATGCATACAACTATTTATTATCGTCGTTTCATATGCACGCTCGTCAAAGTCTTCCTTAAAATCTGGTTCTGCAAGATCATAGTCCTCTTTCTTCTCGTGGTTGAAATCACCATCAACATCTTCTTCATCTTCTTCGGTGTCTTCCTCTTCTTCTTCTCCTCCCCCCCCCCCCCCATCTTAATGTCTTTGAAAATTGGTTTAAGATGAGGGCTTGGGTTGCGGGCTTCTTTCATGCATTAACCCCCCGCTTATGGTCTTTGAGATGTGATAAAGCGGACATATAGAAGAGAAGTTGTGGAGGTGGGACAATAAGCCACACTTGTGAGTTCATCGAAGTATACACGTGCTAGGCTTATCTTGGACGTCGTGTCAAACAAAAAATAGAGAAAGATATCATGACGCAAGAAGATTGAGGAATAATTCTTCATCAGTAGGATGGTTCCACATGTGATGAGGTTAGCCAACCGGGTACGAGGAAAGAGTCACTTAGATGGGAAACTTTCACTAGTCCAAGGAGTGTCCAGAGCCTAACGGCTAGAAAGCTCGATGCAGGTGATATCATTTCAGTGGTAGGGCTAATTGTAGTTCTTGAAGTATTTGACCCCCTCT
Organism: Sambucus nigra; assembly: GCA_949130495.1. Taxonomy (NCBI): domain Eukaryota; kingdom Viridiplantae; phylum Streptophyta; class Magnoliopsida; order Dipsacales; family Adoxaceae; genus Sambucus; species Sambucus nigra. The sequence goes on from OX422220.1 coordinate 402,377,599, forward strand.
ACTTACATCTTTCATTTGATAATTTTTTTCAAGAAAGGAATCACCACCCCATCTGTGTATGCCTCGTAATTCACGTCGGAGGTGCGAAAGAGAGTCCCATAAAATAATTTGGATATGTGCTCATAAATGGGACATTCATCATCGGCTTTCAATTTTTTCCACCTGAACCTTGATAAGAGTGACACAAAATTCTCAAGGATGTCGTCTCAAACAATTTGCCTTTCGATGAATAAGGTGCAACGTGTGCCAAAATAGGCGTTACATCAATTCCTTTCTTGTCAAGAACAAAAAGTTTCCTGCTCGTCGCCTTCGAGCATTTTAGTTGACTTATATTTCTTCAGGTATTGTTTGGGAGCCATGTAATAATATGATGCAACTTAGGAATAACTAGTGAGAATTCTAGGAAAGAAAAGAATATGGAGGTGTGAGGATGAATGGTGGAGAGGGTATTTATAGGTAGAAAAAGGTGGGAAAATGAAAGGTTAGTTTTGGGGGGAAATGAATGGTATTGGAAAATGAAAGGGTTTAAAGGTATAGGGAGTGTTTTTGTTTGTAATTTCATGGGTGGAGGAAAAGGGAAAAGTTTTCGGTGGAGTGAATGTGAATGGTTGGAAGGAAAAAATAAAATAAAGTGGGAAAATTCAAGTTTTTGTTTCAGAAAAGCGAATCTATTCACGTCAGGAACTAAACAATTTTCCTCAAAAACGGAATCAGTTCGAAATTCAGCACTGACTTTTTTGAACCCCTTACCACGAGGGTTCAATTTTTGAGTGAAGCCCTTGCAGAGGGTTTGATTTTATGAAAAAAATGTTTTCACATTTTTGCATCTTCCTCACAATTTTCAAGCTCCCTCGGGCACAGAGATTGATTTCCTAAAAGCCTCTAAGGATTTGACCTAAATTCACCCTTTTCGACTGAATATCATCAAAGTTACCAAGGACTCATTGGGAACTCTCGAAACGGGCATTGAAAATAAAAAGAAGTCCACTCTCATTGTAATGCACATGATCGATTCCTAAACACACAACACACTCATACGACTCCTTTATACAACTAATACTCACCCTATACACAACGGGGGTACGACGACCTCTCTCTAAAATCTACTCATCCCTATACATGGGGTCCGACAATAAAATTATCTTCACCTCCCCGATACACTCCTCTAGATATAGCTTTAAGCATTGTCCATTCATTTTGAATGTGCTCCAATTTTTCGAATTTTCCACCGCTATTGCACCATGTGGGAACACTTCCCTCAGAACAAAAAGTCTGGACTATCTTAACCATAACATTTCGTGAAACAAGTGTAAATGTGATTTGTAAATGAGCATTTTTTGTCCCGAATGAAACTCTTTGCAATGTATGTTTCGATCAGGGGCAAGTTTCATCCGTTCTTTTGTAATTCGGGTGCCCTCATACGTTGCCTTGAGTATTTTTTCCAACTCATTTAATTGGATCTTTTGCATTTCACCGGCTTTATCCAAGTTGAAGTTAAAACTCTTGATTGCCCAAAACTCCTTGTGTTCTAAATCTACGAGGAGGTATCAAGGCTTTCCGTACACAAAGAAAAATGGAGAAATCCCGAGGGGGTTCTTGTAAGAGGTTCGATAAGCCTATATCACATCGAGTAATCGGAAGTACCAATCCTAATGACTGGGATCAACGATATTTTCGAGAATGCTTTTACTCACTCGATTAGCTAGCTTAGCTTGTGCATTTTTTTCTTGTGGTAAGTTTTCCTAACCTTATGGATAACTCCATACTTCCTCATTGACTTCTCGGATTACTTATTGCAAAAGTGCGATCTGTTGTCACTAATGACAGCTTTAGGAGCACCAAAATGAGAAAGTATTTGTTCATGGATGAACTTTGCCACCACCTTATTGTCATTCGTGCAACCGTAATAAGGATGTATAAAAATCCAAAAGAGGGAAGAAAGGGTCCCATGAAGTTGATACCCTAACAGTTTAACATCTCAGTAGAAAGGAGAGGGGTCAACGACATCATATCATGTCTAGTAAAAGCGTCCATGTTTTGACGTCTCTCGCATGATCATCAAAATACATTCACATCTCGAAAGATAATGGGCTAATAGGGATTGCATTGGATAATCTTTGCGTCTATCTTCTTCATGAAAAAGTGGCCTCCATATGCTTTCGAGTGACAATACTGGATGACACTTTGGATCTCATTGTCCAGTACATGCTTCTAGATTATTCGGACTGCGCGATCCATAAATAGAAGGGATCGTCATAAAATAGCATGCACATATGTTAATTGAAATAACTACAATACTTGATTTTGAAATATATTAAATGGATGTCAAAATATCTTTCTTAAATGGTGAATTTGAAGAAAATGTATATAAAAAACTGAAATATTTCATTAATCTTGCAACGGGGAAGAAAGTGCCTAAGCTTGTAAAATCACTCTATGGTTTGAGCAAGCACAAAAAAAGTAGCATGGATTTTTTTCAATGTGATGAAGTCAAATGGTTTTAAGATAAATTAAAGCAACAAATCTGTTTCTCTTAAAAGCGCTCAAAACGGATATGACATTGTCTGCATGTATATAAACAAAATGTTAATGGTAGAAACAATAATGTTACTAATCCTACAAAACATACGCTAAAGAATATAGTTGAAGTTAGAGATTTAGGCATGGAGGATGTCATTGGAATCAACATTACTACAATCTCCAATAGAGTCATTTTATCACAATATTGATTGTTGAGAACTTCATGATATATATCACGAATACTACATGAGTCTAATGAAAACACTTATAAATATAACTCTAATGAATCAATTTAGAATATTCTAATGTATTAGGATGTTTAATATATTTATCAATTTGAACTTGGACTCATATAGCATGCTCGATGAGTAATCTATGTTAATATAAGAGTAATCCTAAATGAGATCATTAAAAATCCATCATACGAGTACTGACATATCTAGGGTGTTCTTTGAGGATGAACTGCACAATGTAAGATAACCAATTGTTAAAATATACATAAATAAAATTGGATATCTAACTCCAATAACTCAAAAGTCATAATTGGATATATTTATACTCTTTGAGGTGCAACATGAATATCAAGATCCACTATGGAATCTGAATTTATTGCTTTAGTTAAAGCCGAAGAAGAAGAAAAATGGCTAAAAAATTCTTAAAGGATATTTTAACCTAACCATAACTGGTGCCACTAATATTAACCCATTATGATATCCAATCAACGCTTAGAATGACACAAAATAGTAACAATAATAGTACGCCACAACATATACATCATCGACATGATACCAATAAATAATTGATTGCAAGTGACGTTTCTCCAATGACCATGTAAATGAAATGAAAAATATTCAGGATCGACTAAAAAGGGTATTCCTATAAACCAAGTGAGGACTTCATCATGGGGAAGGGACTTAAATCGATAAAAATAAAAAAGAGTTGATACAATGAACCCAAATTAAATGAACGAAGATTCCAAGAATTAGGTTTAACGAGACAGTCACAATAAGGAGAACCAAGAATATTCGAAAAGGGATGTTTGAATTTTGTTGTCATAGTTTTCACAAGAAGGTTGCTCAATTTAATACATCGCATCCACTGAGCAGCTAGTAAATGAGACAGTATCTCGCTAGGAAAGATTCACGGTCCAAAGCAATCTTTTGGAATGTTGTTTGCCCAAATGGTTTGGGATAATTATCATCTTATGAAAATTATGATGCATAGAAGCTAAAGATATTTTTTCTATATCCATTACTTATCGACAAATGTATGGCTACTCCAAAAAAAATATTTCATTTTACAATCCGAAAATTTTCTCACTTTTGCCTTGAACAAAATTTAAATTTTCTTCCCCAACTTAAATTTTTTCCCAGTTAATGAATTCAAAGAAATAATTAGGTTTAACTATGTACCTTTATCGAAATAGTAATTAAGCTAGGGAAAAGTTTAGTATAATTAGATTTTATTAGGAAACGGTATTCATGGTTATGTCATTTTATCCATACAACGCCATTTGTGTTTGTGGATGGATATAAATTAATATATGTAATTAATATTTTTGGAGTTAAGGTATGACGTCATTGTGATAAATGATTAGTCACGTTTTTTTAGAAACCTTTAGTTCTTGACGAATGTAGAAACCTTTTGTTCTTGACTAATGTAGTTCTCTAGTTCTAAACAGTTGAAGTCTCTGATTTGGGTGTTAGTGATGATTGACTATATCATGTAGTGTATTTTTCCTAACAAGTTGTAATTTATGTATAAATTGATGACTCAGGTTAGCAGCCAATGGTAAAGCTCTAAATTTTTTTAGCATAGTACCCTATACCAGTATGTTTAATTGTAAATAATGTTATTTGAGTTGGTTAATAAAGAAAAAAATAACATATTTGATTACTCATAACAATTTTTTTTTACATAGACCTTTGGTGTTATTATCAGGTTATAAAATATTTTTGGGGTTTGTTGTGGAATTAAAATTCGCAAACCAAAATTCTAAAATTCAACAATCGTGCTTTGTACTCAACTCAATGGATATCGAGTTCGTACTCTATCTCTCCCTCTCTCCAATATGATGTGGGGGACAATTCATATTCACCATTTGTCACTGAATTGTGTTTGTTTTCATATCAAGTCACATACTCTGTTTGATAAAAAAAAATCTAAAAACGCAATTTATATTTTTCCTCACAAATTCTTTTATTTTTTGCGATTTGTATAAGGTTTAGAATAACTCCTTTTTTTGTTACTTTGTTGAATGATAATTATTTATCCTTTACATCGAATTTTAAATTATTTTTTTGGAACTATTTTTTTAGCATTTGGGTATACACACTCTTTGTGTTCATCTACAAAATATGTTCTTCAACTTTTTGCTAAATTTCCTTACTCATATCCAATCCTTATTTTATATGGGTTGTTTTTTGTATATTTCTTTTTTACATGAATTTTGTCATAAACTTTGATTGTAAAAGGATGCAGATTTTCTTTGGTCATCAAATCAGTTATACTAAGCAAAGATTTTATAATATTATTTTTTTTTATAACAGGGTGCGTGACTGAAATTCTCATCATTGTACAAGTAATGCTAAATAAAAGATGAAATTAATTATCATTGCTAAATAAAAGATGAAATTAATTAACCAAATTGCGGTTAGAATGTCACAAAGTAGGCCACGAAATATACATCATCGACATGATACCATTAAATAATTGATTGCAGGTGGAATTTTTCCAAATGACCATGTAAGTGCAAAGAAAAATATTAAGGATCCAGTAAAAATGGTATTCCTATAAACCAAGTGAGAACTTCATCATGGGGAAGGGACTTAAAGCGATAAAAATCTAAATGAGTTGATACAATGAAACCAAATTAAATGACCGAAGATTCCAAGAATTAGGTTCAGCGAGACAATCCCAATAAGGATAACAAAGAATATTCGATATGGGTTGTATGAATTTTGTTGTCACATTTTTCACAAGAAGGTTGCTCAATTCAATACATCGCATCCACTGAATAACTAGTAAATGCGACAGTATCTCGCTTAGAAAGATTCAAGGCCAAAAACTCTCTATTAGAATGTTATTTTCCCAAATGGTTTGGAAAATATATCATCTTATGAAAATTATGATGTATAAAGGCTAAAGTGCTTTTTTTCTAGATCCATTGTTTATCGACAAATGTATGGATTCCCCCCCCCCCCCCCCCCCCCCCCCCAAAAAAAAAAAAAAAAATTTGATTATGTAATTTTAGGACTTAAAATAATATTGATTATGGATTTAGGACAACATACATTTTGTTTCCATTTTTAGTCCCTATTTTCAAATTAAAGGGACACTTGGCATGTTGTGATTGGTTGACGTCTTATGAAAATGGGTTCGCGCCAGTGGCTTTATTAAAAAATAGGGACTAAAACTATAAGTAAAATGTTTGTTGTCCTATCTCCAAAATACATATTACAATATATCCTAAATTTACAACGCTCCCAAAAAAATCATTTTACAATTTGAAATTTTGCTCACTTTTGCCTTGAACAAAATCTAAACTTTTTGCTCCAACCTAAATTTTTTTCCCAATTTATGAATTCTAATAAATAATTAGGTTTAACTATGTACCTGTATCTAAATATTAATTAAGCTAGGAAAAAGTTTAGTATAATTAGATTTAATTAGGAAACGGTATTCATGGTTATGTCATTTTATACATACAACACCATTTGTGTTTGTGAATGGATTTAAATTAATATATGTAATTAATATTTTTGGACTTTAGGTACGATGTTGTTGTGACAAATTATTAGTCACGTTTAATTAGAAACCTTTTGTTCTTGACTAATGTAGTTTTCTAGTTCTAAACAGTTCAAGTCTCTGATTTAGGTGTTAATGATGACTGACTATATCATGTAGTGTATTTTTCCTAACAAGTTGTAATTTATTTATAAATTGATGACTCAGGTTAGAAGCCAATGGTAAAGCTCTAAATGTTTTTAGCGTAGTACCCTATACCAGTATGTTTAATTGTAAATAATGTTATTTGAGTTGGTTAATAAAAAAAAACTAACGTAGTTGATTACTCATAACAATTTGATTTTTACAACGACCTTTGGTGTTATTATCAGGTTAGATAATATTTTTGGGGTTTGTTGTGGAATTGAAATTCGCAAACCAAAATTCCAAAGTTCAAAAAATCGTCCTTTGTACTCAACTCAATGGATATCGAGTCCGTACTCTATCTCTCCCTCTCTCTAATATGATGTGGGGGACAATTCATATTCACCATTTGTCAGTGAATTGTGTTAGTTTTCATATCAAGTCAGATAGTTTGTTTGATAAAAAAATCGGAAACCGCAATTTATATTTTTCCTCACATGTGCAGATTTGACTTATAGTAAACAAATTATTTTGTGTTTTGTGATTTGCATAAGATTTAGAATAGGGGCATTTACGTTTAGATCCTATTAGACGTTCTTATATACATTCTAGTCCCATCATGTTTTTCTCTTACATATAAGTCCTATTCCTAATTTTTTGGAACTTTTTTCCAATTTTACCCTTTTAAAACCAACAATCCGTAACTTCCTTGAGGAAGTTACATAAGTGGTTGAACTTTTTTTTTTAATATTCAAATGATCATAACTTTTGATTCACAAATCCATTTTTCACAAAATTACTATTTTTGAAATCTGCTCGACGAGATCTATCAAACAAGATCCATGAAGGCTATAAAATTCCAAAGAAAAAAATTTACACAAAGAGTAAATTTTACTGCATGCACTAGAATATGAAATAGTTTTATATATGTGACATTTTCACACACAGACAGTAACACTTAATGTGCTAATACTACACAGTATATATATATATATATATATATATATATACGGTGGATCCAAACCCTTTTTTTGCAAAATTACCTTATATTTGAAGGTTTGCGCTAGCGGTATCCAATCCTTACCACCATTATTGGAGCTTCAACGACCTTCGTCAGAGCTCTGATTTGGGGTGGGTAAGGGTGGCATGTGGTGCCACTGGCGCGGACCTTTGAAAATAAGAGACAATTGAATAAGTAGGCTTTGGATCCACCGAAGTATCATGGGGGGCAGCTGGCACGGACCTTTGAAAATAATATTGGATAAATGAGATCGGGATCATCTGGAGCGCCAATTTGGGGTGAATAGGGGTGGTACAGAACTTTAAAAATAAGAGCATATTGGATATATATATATATATATATATATATATATATATATATATATATATATAGTTTGTAAAAATGTCATAAATATTAAACTTTATTGTATACACAAGAAAATGAAATAGTTTTATATTTCTGACATTTTCACAAGCAATAACATTTACTGTGATAATATATTTATGAAATAATTTTATATATATAACATTTTCACAAACGGTAACATTTACTGAGTTAATATTACACAATATATATATAACATTTTCACAAACAGTAACATTTACTGAGTTAATATATATATATATATATATACACGGTAGATCCAAACCTTTTTTTTTTAAATTACCATATTTTTAAAGGTTTACGCTAGCGATATTCAATCCCCACCACTACCCACCCCAATTGTCGACGCTTCAACGACTTTCATCAGCGCTATGATTTAGGTGGGTAGTAGTGGCATAGGGTGCCGCTGGCGCGGACCTCTGAAATTAAAAGAATATTAGATAAATGGAGTTTGGATCTACTGGCACTCCGATTTGGGGTGAGTAGGGGTGACAGTGGGTTAGGTTTATATCTATAACATTTTTACAAACGTTAACATTTACAGTGTTATAACACAGTATATATATATATATATATACGGTGGATCCAAACCTCTTTTTTCTGATATTGTCTTATTTTTAACGACCCGCGCTAGCGGTATCTAATCCCGACCACCACCAACCCCAATTGTCGGAGCTCCAACAACCTTCATCAGAGTTCTGATTTGGGGTGACATGGAGTGCCGCTGGCGCGGACCTTAGGAAATAAGGGAATATTGGATAATGGGGTTTGGATACACCGGCGCTCCAGTTTGAGGTGGGTAGGGGTAGCATTGGATTAGGTTTATATCTGTAATATTTTCACAAATAATAAATGTTACTGTTTGTGAAAATGTTACATCGGCATCCCATGCCACCTCAAATCAGAGCTGTGATGAAGGTTGTTGGAGCTCCGATAAAGGGGGTGGGGATTGGATGCCGCTGGCGCGGACCGTTAAAAATAAGATAATATCTGAAAAAAGAGGTTTGGATCCACCGTATATATATACTGTGTTATAACACAGTAAATTCTAACGTTTGTAAAAATGTTATAGATATAAACCTAACCCACTGTCACCCCTACTCACCCCAAATCGGAGCGCCAGTGGATCCAAACTCCATTTATCTAATATACTTTTAATTTTAGAGGTCCGCGCCAGCGGCACCCTATGCCACTACTACCCACCTAAATCATAGCTCTGATGAAAGTGGTTGAAGCTTCGACAATTGGGGTGGGTAGTTGTGGGGATTGAATGTCGCTAGCGTAAACCTTTAAAAATATGGTAATTTAAAAAAAAAGGTTTGGATCTACCGTGTATATATATATATATATATATATATATATATATATATATATATATATATATATAAAAAAATATATATTAACTCAGTAAATGTTACTGTTTGTGAAAATGTTATATATATATTGTGTAATATTAACTCAGTAAATGTTACTGTTTGTGAAAATGTTATATATATAAAACTATTTCATAAATATATTATCACAGTAAATGTTATTGTTTGTGAAAATGTCAAAAATATAAAACTATTTCATTTTCTGGTGTATGCAATAATGTTTAATATTTATGACATTTTCACAAGCTATATATATATATATATATATATATATATATATATATATATATATATATCGAATATGCTCCTATTTTTAAAGTTCTGTACCACCCCTATTCACCTCAAATTGGCGCTCCAGATGATCCCGATCCCATTTATCCAATCTTATTTTCAAAGGTCCGCGCCAGCGGCCCCCCATGATACTTCGGTGGATCTAAAGCCCATTTATTCAATAGTCTCTTATTTTCAAAGGTCCGCGCCAGCGACACCACATGCCACCCTTACCCACCCCAAATCGGAGCTCTGACGAAGGTCGTTGAAGCTCCAATAATGGTGGTAAGGATTGGATACCGCTAGCGCGAACCTTCAAATATAAGGTAATTTTGAAAAAATAGGGTTTGGATCCACTATATATATATATATATATATATATATATATATATATATATATATATATATACATACTGTGTAGTATTAACTCAGTAAATGTCTGTTTGTGAAAATGTTATATATATATTGTGTAATATTAACTCAGTAAATGTTACTGTTTGTGAAAATGTTATATATATAAAACTATTTAATAAATATATTATCACAGTAAATGTTGTTGTTTGTGAAAATGTCACAAATATAAAACTATTTCATTTTCGGGTGTATACAATAAAGTTTAATATCTATAACATTTTTACAAACTATATATATATATATATATATCCAATATGCTCGTAAATTTTTAAAGTTCTGTGCCACCCCTATTCACCTCAAATTGGCGCTCCAGATGATCCCGATCCCATTGATCCAATCTTATTTTCAAAGGTCCGCGCCAGCGGCACCCCATAATACTCCGGTGGATCCAAAGCCCATTTATTCAAAAGTCTCTTATTTTCAAAGGTCCGCGCCAGCGGCACCACATGCCACCTTACCCACTCCAAATCAGAGCTCTAACGAAGGTTGTTGAAGCTCCAACAATGGTGGTAAGGATTGGATGCCGTTAGCGCGGACCTTTAAATATAAGGTATTTTTGAAAAAAGAGGGTTTGGATCCACCGGATGTGTGTCTATATATATATATATATACTGTGTAGTATTACCACAGTAAATGTTACTGTCTGTTTGTGAAATGTCACATATATAAAACTATTTCATATTGTAGTTCATACAGTAAACTTTACTGTTTGTGTAAATTTTTTTCTTTGGAATTTTATATTCTTCATGGATCTTGTTTGATAGATCTCGTCGAGTAGATTTCAAAAGTAGTAATTTTGCGAAAAACGAATTTGTGAATCAAAAGTTATGATCATTTAAAGATTAAAAAAAAAAGTCCAACCACTTATGTAACTTCCTCAAGGAAGTTACGGATGGTTGGTTTTAAAAGGGTAAAATTGTGAAAAAGTTTCCTAAAAAGTTGGAATAGGAGCTATGGGATTATTAAAAAGTCAATAGGACTTATAAGCTAGTTGACCCAATAAATGGGACCTAGATATAATTTGCCCTTTAGAATAACTCCTTTTTTTGTTACTTTGTTGAATGATAATTATTTATCCTTTACATCGAATTTTAAATTCTTTTTTGGAAATATTTTTTTAGCATTTGGGTATGCACAGTCTTTGTGTTCATTTACAAAATATGTTCTTCAACTTTTTGCTACATTTCCTTACTCATGTCCAATCCTTATTTTATATGGATTGTTTTTTCTATATTTGTTTTTTACATGATTTTTTTTATCAACTTTGATTGTAAAAGGATACATATTTTCTTTGGTCATCAAATCAGTTATAGTAAGCAAAGATTTTATAATATTAATATTTTTTATGACATGGTGCGTGACCGAAATTCTCATCAATGTACAAGTAATGCTAAATAAAAGATGAAACTAATTATCATTGGAAAATATTATAAGGATCTTAAAAATGCAGTATATCATCCATATATTAGGCGATACTGTTCCTTCATCAACTCTCAACAACTAAACATTTTAAATAAAAAAGCATACGAGGAGATATAATTAATCGTGAATTGTATATTAACTTTGATAACAATAAGTAAAGTGACAAGTCTCGAGTAAAAAACATAAAAAATATATATATCTAGCATTGTAAGAGTTCATCATAACTGAAATATTCATCAGGGTGGTATTGGCCGTTCGTCAGCTCTTCAGTAGGCGATGTCAAATTGTGGATGCCGTAGTATTCCACGCTTATTGGTGTTGTTAGGAGTGGCTGGGTTTCCATAATGTTTATTTGTTCCTCTGATGGTTGGTTGTGTGGCTGCGGTGGTTGCTCCATTTCCCACTGGGTAAAGTCACTAATGAAGGCGCTCATTTGGGGTGGCTGTTTATTCAGTTGTGGCTGGGATGGCTGGATATAATCTTGAACGCTTATTGTTGTCGTTGGAAATGAGTAAGACGGCTGGATATAATCTTCAACGCTTATTGTTGCTGTTGGAAATGTGTGGGACGGCTGGATATAATCTTCAAGGGTTATTGTTGTTGTTAGAAATGGGTGGGAAGGCTGGGCATAATCTTCAATGCTGATTAGTGATGTTGGTAGTCGCTGAGCATAATCTTGCTCATCATTATTATCTGTTAGATGGTTGGGGGGCTGGGCATCCTCATCTTGATGAATCTTCCTTTTAATCCGGCAAAAAACGTACTTATTGTTATTTGGTAAAACGAACTCAGTCATTATCCATTTTTTGTCGTGTTTAGAGGCGTTGTGATGATATCTGAGTTTTCGTTTCTCTCGCCCATTTTTGAACTTGTGGGTATGTTGGCATTTCCAGGTGCCCTTGTCTTTGCCGACTGTACGCTTAATATTTTTAATATTCTTCCCTTTCTGAGCCAACATCTTCAAGGGAGTAAAGAAATACAGGGTGTTCACGTTAGTGCACCCCTCAAATATTGCCTGGAGTTCGTCCTCCTCGTAGAGGTTCCTCTCCCTCACAAGATGTTGGAGGACACTATCCGATAGCTGGCCGCAATTGATCTTTTCCGAGAGCATTTGGTATATTTCTTCATGGCTGGGGTGGAAGTGAAACCCCAGTGGAGGTTTGAATGCCAAACCCAAAGATGATGAACAAGGCTGAAGGGTGTTCATGTTTCTCCTCATGAGTTTCAATAGATGTACGATCAAAAGAAACAAAGAAACGAAGAGATGGCTTTGATGGAAAAGCAAGAAAGGGTTTGAGAGTGTCTTCGTGGGTTGATTAGTGAAGTGATTGGTGATTCGCCATTATTTATAGGCACTCTAGGAGTTAACTAAGGCCCGTTACTTATGATAGAAGAGTTAGTGTTTCTACAGGTAACTATGACCGGAAGCTTATGAGAAGCTCACTGCACCGAGTTCCCAGATGAGAGTGGAATATGTTTGTTCCAAATTATTTCGGACTTCCAATCGTGTGTTTGGGCCAAATCGAATCACGAAATGCCAATTCAAAAAATTATATTGATTATATTGATTCTCGATCCCATTTTTTTAGAAAATTTAAAAAACATATGAATTCCGAATAATCGGAAAAAATCTAAAATTCACACAGCTTTGACCACCCCCAAACCCAATTTACGATGTTAAAAATATTATTCCGTTCATCTTTATTCCCCCAGAGCCCAGTATAACAAAATCAACCTGCAATATGAGATTAATCATAATTGTATTAATTTAATTTATGAGTCGTCATATACTCATTTTAAACTTCGATGAATAATTTAAATTAATTAAACACAATAAATTACCAGTTAATTCACCCGAGTAGATATTAATAGATGAATAAATAATCATGTAATATATGAGGTATTACAGGAGGAGAGAAATGAAAGAATTATTTTGGAAAGTGGAACATTCACCAATGTTAATTGATGTGATTGACTTTTCATTTCTTTTTAATTTCTTTTATGGTTCCATTCCAGGAAAACCATACCACTTTGTGAATTAATCATCTCAATAACTAAACCCACCTTGAAATTGAGCAATTCAAAGTCTCCAACTAATTTATCTCAGGTCTCTAAAATTTATCTATGTTAGTGCATCTTCCAAATTGGGCAATGTGCAAGTGACTAACGGGCACATGCTTATGGTCGGTCGTGGTCCATATTATATAAAATCATTTCTTCAATTAAGATGGACTATACTTTTACTAAATACCCCATGGAACTTGCATTACGTTAGATAAAATGGATTTTCACCCAATTAATTAATTTGACCAAATTTGATTTTTGTAAACTTGGAGCCATAATTAATATGGGACCCACAACATAAATGAATGATAGTTTTGGCTTCAAATAATCCCTTTTCCTCATGAACTAGTTGGTGTAGTTAGTGTAGAAACTTTTCCCTGTATAAAAAAAAGGCAGAAGAAATGGTAAGAATATATATATATATATATACTCGTTAATTGGATCTTGAATTTGAATGACCTTGGGTTATTCGAATTATTTGAACGGAAGACTAAGTTCACTTTGCATGGTTTGGGCTTTGGCCCCAAAGCCCAAAAGCATGCATCGTCACCCCCCCCCCCCCCACCCCACGCCAGTTCCCATGTCCTGGTCTAGAACTTTAGTCTGTAAGTCTTTATTAAGCCAATATTATTTTATTTTTATTTTTATTTGGGCTTTCTTCTTGAATTCCGGGCTCAAAATATGGGTTAAAGTTAATATCAAAACATTTTAATTGTTTAAACCACAACTGGAAACCATCATTTTAATTAAAACTAAAACATCAAAATTCATCTTTGAAAATTTCATCAATTTAATTAAATTTTAAATGTCCGTTTGTATCCAGAGCATCAATTATAATCAATTAAATATGATCTATTTCTTGTATTTTATTGCAAACAGACATGTCTTTTTCAAAAATAGGGTTTGGTTCATATAAATAATACTATTTCCCTTTGTTTATGTGAATTCTCTAAGTAGTTCCTTTTGTACTTCTTCCATAGAGTCATAGCGAGTGTCACCATTGGTGGTTCGTGGGTCAAATATATTGCAGTGCTTCTTCTGCTTGTTGTAAATTGTTTCACACTAGGAGGCAGATGCACATAGTACACTATCGTAAATATTTTGTCAAGGGGATTATTATATTAATGAGAGAGAATAAAAATTTCAACATGATTTTCTTCTACAAACGTGAGTGATTATTATATTCACGAATTATAAGTGTTTTAATTTACATATGTTTTATTCTCTTGTTTGTAGCCAATTTAGTACAATTATACTATTGGAATGACAATTTTAAGATATAATTTTGATTTTACAATTATTTCATATTTCTCATGTGAATTTTTATTGTTTTACTAAATGATTACAGAATCCCTAAATTATCCTTTTCTTATATTATGTGCTTTTAACATCGAAAAATTCCATAATTTTTATATGTTTTCTTTATATCCTTAAAATCCAAAATATTAGTTTATTCATTTTCATAAATAAAAAAGATACATAATTTATTTTTATTATTTAAAATTTTAAAAAGATTAAAATTAAAAATTCATACGAATTTATGGATTTTTTTTATAGTTTTCCCATTAATTTAGTATGATAACAAAAAATTATTTTGGGTTCTATATATTTTGACTTTAATATAATAATGACAACTTGATCATTTGAAAATAATGTGACCTATCCTAATATCACCAAGTTACTTATTACCATTCTATTTCATGAAATCGATGGTGAGAAGCCCAAAAGCAGTTAGCGAACTTAATTTCATGAGATAAAAATAGAAAACATTTTTTTATATCAATTTTCATTCTTTGGAGGATTTCACATGAAGATTCTCCTCTAGTTCAAAATAAAAAATAAAAAATACAACTTCAGCCTCCATAAAAGGATGTACGCAATATGTCTTCTTATGAATAAACTATATCCTTAATGGATTGAACAAGATTCAATTTATGAACTAATTTAGTCTGGGACATTCAAGTTATAGTATCGTCAAATTGATACAGATAAAGGTAATTTTTATTATTGGTCCTTGATTAATATCATTAGTTTTTGTACTCGATTGATTTGTAGTGGTGATAGGAGGTTGATGGTGACCCAATTGAAAACCAAAATTATCAACTCGTTGTTGTAGTACAGTTTTAAGATTAATTTGTGAAAATATTTGTATACTTGTTTGTGTGAGTTTTCGTTAGAATTATCGATATATTTGTTTGTGTTAATTAATTCATGTCTTAATTTGATTTACAATTCGATTTTGATTTTATTTTCTGATATATGTGATGGACCCAAATTAATTCAAACATGCATCACCATTGGAAAAATTCCTAATGTTATTCAAGCATCTCATGGAAAACTATAAAGCATGGAAACATATAGGGGTGTCGTGTTCGACTCGTCACGGACACGGCATATTTAAAAAATAAGTACACGACACATCAAAGACACAATGACATATACTATGAATTTTTTAAAAAAAAATGTGAAACTAATATATTAAAACTAACATGGTTCAGTATTTCACCATTTAATAATGACACTTAAATTATAAGTCAGAGATATACATTTCCTAGTGTTCTTTAATAACTATATTATATTAACTTATCTTCTTATTATTCATACCCCCTTAAAGATTTAATTTTACAAGATGATACTAGAACTTCTTAGTGTTCTTTAATTTTGGCACCTCGTCGTGTCCAGGAAATGTCTGGGCCATGTTCGTGAAGTGCCTACCTTTTTTTAATGCCAAACAAGTCTGACAAATCACGCGGAGTGTCGTACAAGTGTCGGAGTTTTAAGAAATTTGAGAAGTTTGTTGAAGTGAGTTCACCCTTTATAGTTGCACATATTATGGCTTTTGTTTCAAAGAAAGTGAGTTTAATTTTATTACACGCATTTTGTAACAACAATCCCCATTACATATATTATGGTGTAGATGATCTAAGAAAAGTTAGAGCTCGGTCGTTATCATTTGGTAGTTTAACTGGGTTGCTCCGCGCAATATCATTTTTATTTAAAATTCAAGTAACCATGACCATTAATTAAGGTCTAAGCCTACTTAAAATCAAAGTTTGGCTCTTCAAATTTTATAAATTTTGTAATGATAATAATGATAATGGTCATGTCATATTGATAGGTACAGTATGCCCTAGTGTATCTTTCAGCTTCTTTTAGATCCGGATTAAAAAAAGAAGCGTGCAGATTGCGCCATAGCCAAAGAGAACTTGTAGCCATGGGTATATTGGAGATAAAAAGCACTGAAAAATATATCTTAACCTCCTCAATTTTAAAAATTAGAAACTTATTTCTTTTTCATGTGGCTCCTCGGAAGCATGGGACGACACACGGATGTCTTGCAGGCATGAAATATTCTAGAGTCACGATGCATCTACATGTCTCAAGACTAAACATACTACAAATAATTTTTGCCATGCACTATACCTAGTATATATATATATAGTAGATTTTACTTGCTAATTTTTGAACAATTCACGTACTAATGCCACAAGGACAACAATGGGCTTCATCTAACTTTTATTTTTCTTTCAGAAGTTGAACTACTTTATACAAATTGGGATAATTCGTCTAGAGATAGTCCTCTAGCTTCCCCTATAATAGACGATTAAAACAAGATAATTTTGTTGTTGTATTCTAATGGTGATTGGAGTAGATAAATAATCTCCCTCTTGGTTCCTCAATTCACTGTCCACAAATTCCCTCTTATTGGCTTGATGGTTTAAATTGATAAAATATAATGGTATATTCTACAGATTTTGATAGTTGTTACTCAACTAAATCAACTTAGAATATACTTAGATAGTCGCATATGATATCTTGGATTAGTTCCTTTGTTTGGAATAGGTTCATTCCATAACTGTAGTTTTTTTAAAGAGCTACAAGGCATAAATGATAGCCAAAGGGCATAATTTTGGGGAAATTAAATATCTAATTTAATGTACCATGGAGGTGCACCGTGATAGGGATGGAAATTTGACCCGAAAATTCGGGTCCCCGCGGATACCCGAAAAAAATCCCCGAAAAATCCCCGAGAATTCGGGGATCGGGGAGTTAAAAAAATCCTCGAAATTTGTTTGGGTCGGTTTCGAGAATAGGCTCAGGACTCCACGGGGTTACCCGATTTATTAAGATATAATAAAATATATATATATATATATATATATATATATATATATATATATATATATATATATATATATATATATATATATATATTATAATAAATATATAAGATATAACTTGTTTAAAACAACCCTAGTTCCCTTTTTTCAATTCATCTCCACACCGACGTCGTCCCTTATCTCATCTCCCACGACCTCCTCCCTGCCTCATCTCCCAAGCCTCCCATGCCTCCCACGCAGGCGTGCGACCATTGTGTAAGCTCTCTCTCTCCCGTGCGACCACTGTGTAAGCTCCCACGCTGTAATCACCTGTGCGACCACTGTGTAAGCTCTCTCTCTCTCTCCCCTTATCTCATCTCCCATGATCGTAGAAAATGTTTTAGATTTGTTTAGAGAACATGGAAAATCATTGATTGGAGAAAACGTTGATGACATGCCCTTGTCTCCCAGCCTTAGGTGTAATAGTTTACATTTAACGATTGCCTCATTTCAATTAATGGGTCACCGATATGAATTTTTTTTTCGTAGCAGTGTTATCGACTAAGATTTGTGCTATCGAATAACCTACATATTTGTTTAAGATTTGTTTAATATAAGATTTGTTAGATTTGTTTCTATAAACTGGTATGTTATGTTAATTCTTTATATTGAAAACAATGCAATTTTTTTATATCAATAAAAAAGAAATGGGTTCCCCGTTTTAAACGGGGACGGGGATCCCCTAACCCGTTATAATGGGGAACGGGGCGGGGACATGGAATGGTTTTTTTAATAGGGACGGGGATGGGGAGTTAAAACCCGACCCCGAACCAACCCGTTGCCATCCTTACACCGTGAGTCTCAATGACACACCAATATATCTAGAACTAAAGGGAGAATAAATTTTGCTTCTCATTTTATAATTTTCTCCCCATGTTCCTTTAATAATTCTTCCTTGATTCACTTTTTAAAATAAATAAGTAAATAATGTTGTGTTTGTTCACCTAATGACTATTATTACAATTGACATCCTTCAAAAATGTCCCGAGAGAATGGATTTTTATTAGCCAAGTTGTACTGTTCATTCTTTTTGGCAAATCTAACAGTTCTGACCATTAGAGAACTATTTTCAAATTTTGTACCTTCAACATGAACAATGGATGAGTTATCGAGTCCTCTTAAGAAAATATGAGAAAAAAATAAACTATTTGTTTCTGAAGTGGAATATTTAAAAATAAGCCTCCATGTAGTCTTTCCTTTACAGATTCCTCTTAAAGTCACATTATTCATCATTTTACCTTAAATTATCTATCTTTATCAGAATTAAAATTGATTATTTTAAATATATGAATTGGAATTTGGGATTATGAGATATAATCTCGGAAAGGGAATTGTTTCCTCATGTGCAGGTGATATCCATTTATATCCCATTCCTATTAAAACATAAGGGGATAAGAAGCTTGAGCTACTAGTATGTGAATCTTGAACTACAAGTATGCATTCTCTAGTCCTTATGATCATTTATGTTCCTAGTTATAGCCATGGAGATTTTGAACTCCCACAGCTTTTGTACATAGTATCATATAAGTAATTTATATCATTAGTACACAATTGCGTTTAATTGAACAACCCAAGTCTTATAATTGATTTGAATTTTTACAGTTGAGCACCGGAGGTTCTATTATGGATGCGAGGCAGTTTCTTATTGATGCTCCAGGACTTGTTTCTTCACGTGCTATGATTTATTACTACATACAATGGAGGGTTCGGTTCATCATCTGGAAGACTACCAAGAAATATCTAATGTTCTCGATATTACTATTAGTGACTGCTCCTCACAGATGGTTACTGGTATATTGACATCTCTATATGCCTGCTTTTGTAAATGATGTGCATAACTGAAAATAAAAAAGTTTTCTCACTTTTTTTTCGCTTATTCCATTAGAAAAGCAGTTCATTTATTACCTTATGCATGCAAAAATGGATTTTAGGAAAGAAAAAGGCTTGCCCTTGGTTTTAAGGGACCTAAGTTAGCTTTAAAATGGGACCATTATACTTATTGACAAATCATTTTTGTTTGATTTATAAATATGCCCAATAAGCGCACAAATAATTAATAAGAATTATAGTTACAAATGATATTGAACAACCCAATATTACAGTGATGTATAAATATGATATTTTCGTGAGGTAATGATTGTGGTTCCAACTTAAAAATAAATGTTGCAGTTTTATATGATGATGCATCTATCAGGGCTCATGTCCACCGTGGTAGAGAAGTACTTTCGCTTTCTACACTGCACTCCTCATTATCTACGTCACTTCCATTTCAACACGAGGCAAAGAGAACCACATCTGCAAATTAAGGAGGTTTGATATATTTATCTCGTAGCATGTTTTTTTATGGTTTTATTTTCCTTATTTAGAGCATCTCCAACAGGGCATCCAAAATAGGTTTTTGCATGTTTTTTTAAATTTCTCCACCAAAGCTTCCATAATAGATTTATGGAATTTGGGTGGTTAAAAATGTGGCCATTTTTTTCAAGAATAAGGCTGCCAAGGCACGACTAAATGAGTACAACATTTGGACCTGACAATTGTAAAGTTACTTATTCGAATTTCATCTCTAGTTTGCTAGATTTGGAAGCAAAATTTATGATTATGCTAAAATAGAAGTGGATATTTTTTCTGACGTGGTAAGGCATTTTTCCCATTTTTGTTAGAGATCCTTTTAGGGCTCGTCTAATTGCGAAGATGGAAACAATGTTTTACTTCGAACATATTTTTTAATTTAAACTTCATCAGGGATAATAATAATATTTTAATTTAAAATATTAGTATGGAAAGTGCCCAAGATTCCATATTTCCATTAAAAATGTGTGTTATCAAATGCACACATATTGTTGTTGTTCCACTGAAAATCTTTCTACTTCCCCTACCAATGCCGCTGCCCCTGCCTTTCGAATACACTAAACTCCCTCCCACCCCACCCAGATTCACCATTTGTTGGCATTTCCACATGACCTGCTATAGCGAATAAAAAACCCATGCCACCGAAAATACTATTGCATAGATCTTTGAGAATGCTATTGACATCCCCTAAGGAGTGTTCCTTCAAATGTGTTGGACATCTCACCCCAATGTTTATGATAGGACAACTCCCATTTAAATTATTTTCACTACTACCAACTCACCTCATATATTTTTTTTACACATTTTCTTCTCTAATTTGGGATGGAAGTATATGCATGTATAATTATATTTGAGATGGCCAGCTATGTCGTTTATTTTGTTGGTCAATTGTTGTAGTTTTAATACGTAATTTAAGAAGAACGTTTCACTGAGTAATTTCGCCAATTACTTTGTTTCCAAATTAATCTATCTTTTGTTTATCTGCTTTGCTATTAGTTTGATCACGTAAGAATATCCCTTAGCTATATTAACTCCTTTAGTAGCCTCCCTAGGAGTAAGGAAGACTATCGGTATTGAAACATCACCGCCCTATGCATAATCAGTGATCGAAACTTGGGACAACTATTAACTTTTGACCAACTGAATTGTCAGATTATAACCTATTGATATGTTGGCTTATCTCTAATGAGGATAAACACCTTCTATGATTAAGATGTGTCCAAAATATCTCTATAAGATCATGATATATTCTGCACTATTTCCTTTCACTTGTAATAAAAATAAAATCAATATTCAGATCAAAGCATGTTTTAAAAGAGTTCCCATGTCTACGTGAATGTTTTGACAATGGTGTACACAAAAAAAAATACCTTTCTTGATATCCAAAACCATATATTAATAATATTCCTTTCTAATACAATCAATACGATGTTTTTTTATAAGTAAATGATTCCACAAAAACTGCCCACCTATGGGGGAGGAATCTTGTATACAGGAAGTATACAAAACAAAGAAGCGAATGGCTGAACCCGAAAATAATCAACACAAGCCCCTAGAATTCCTCCAAAAACTAAAAAAAAAGACAAAGAAGAATCATATTAGTGTAATAGCAACCCAAAAAGTTCTAACGAATACGAATCCATCACTATAAATTGTTTGCATATAAGGAACTCAAATTTAATAAAAATTCCAGTTAACATACAATACAGAAGGAATTGGGGTGATTGTAAAGAGAGAACAAGAAAGGTTTAGACATTTTTATGGTCAATTTACGACAAATCCCTAACTAGAGCATTGAAAGAAAAAATAAATGCTAAGGGAAGCTAGAATAGGGTATTAATTATACATGATACAACTCCAGTCCTCCCCTTTATTCTATAAAATTTTTATTATATCATTAACATTGAATCAGAGCAAAAGATGGTCAAAACATGAATTATAATATTTTGACTAAGGAATGATCAGCTACATCATTTTAATAAGAATAATAAATTGAGGAGTTTATAACCACAACCGGATTCATAAATATACTATGAAATACAACTGGGTACGATACAAAATGAGAAAACATTGTCTATAGTGAGTTAGTACTCTATACATATATACAAGGAAGAAGAAAATTAAGCTCCTAGTGTAGGATATTCAGTCTTTAAAATATTCCGTAACTACGTACTACTTTCGCTACCATCAGATAATTGGGTGTCACGCCCAAAGTTGCATCGTCTCTCTCTCACGATTGCACACACATAATATCTAAGAACAGATGAAGGGGGTGGCATTCTATATCCACTTGATTACATGTCCATAACTCTCGGTGTTGGTCCTTACCTCCAAATTATTTATCTCTGTCATAATTTTAGTCGAAATATTTTCCATTTTAATGTAATTGTTTAAGCAGTTTGTCTCTTTCACATATTCAGGGACATAACGTAAGGATATAATCCATCCTTCTTACTATTTAAAAATATTTTCCCCTTTCTTCCCCAAAACAACCGTGTTGTTCCTTAACTACGACTAGTCTTTCTCTATTACTATTACAGCTACAACTAATTCCAACATAATTCTATTTTCTATGATATTCCTCTTTTTATGGATAATTCAGATTGTATCTGTAATCCATTCTATTCGGGTGTCAAATTATTTTATTCTGTGATCTTGTGTAACATCAATCATGAGATTGAGTTATATTTTCTTGCCATACATATATTATTACTGAATTTCCACTTATTCTTTTTCTAAAGACTCTGTAATTCAAATTGTCTTTCACTTACCAGTAGAATTTGTGTGTCAAAAGGTTAGGCTGAAATCTTAGTTAAAAAAGATCTCCTCTACCTATTTCCTTATTCATAATGCCTTGTTAGAAGCTCCTCTCTTGGAAATTTGTAGTGATTCAATATTTATGTTAAGTTTCTAGAATTTCTTATCTGACTTGTCTCTCTCCCTGCAGATGTAGGGTTATGGCCAAGAATGATGGATGTGAGAAACGCGACCTGGCTTATTGTAAGCTTCTCACAAACAATAAAAAAATATCTAGCAATTGTTTGCATATATATCACTATATTTATCTTTATAGGACATTAATATGAAGCCTTGGTTAGTAATTTTATTCTCCTTTTGTTGGTTATATTTAAATCGGATGTTGATTTTGGATGTGAAATAAAATTAATTATTCAATTATTTTGTTTAAAGTGAGGAATGATATTGTTTAAGAGTATTACCCCTATAGTACCTCAACGATCCATACTGACTAGGTAATAATACATCTTTATCATTATGAGATTGAAAACACTACTTATCATGTATAGAGAGAGCTATTTTTCCAATTATACATATTTTACCTTCAAACATATTTATTTTATTTCTATATATGTATGTGAGGGAGTGTTAGGTAGGATACATGTATCAAGATTTTCTTCCCTAAGGATATATTGTATACATTTTAATATTTTTCCGGCGAAAAATTCTCCCTTGTCGAGTTACATATTTAAAGTGTTATGGCTATGTCATCGACAAAAGCTTGAAGATTTAGAGATTCACAACCAATAAGTTCTATTATAGAGGAAGAATGATATGTGAAGTGTGAAATGCAAAGTTTGTTCCAAATTATTACCCCTCTTCATGCTTCCATTATCTCGATGATTCAGTCCGACTAGGTAAAATTCATATAATTACTTATATATATATGTGTGTGTGTGTGTGTGTGTGTGTGTGTGTCGAGAGATATACAGGTGGCAAATTCTCTCATTTAAAGTTAAATTTTTAGTGGTGGTGGTGGTGAAAATTTGCTATGGTGGTCAGAATTTATTATGGTGGTGGTAAAAAAAATTTGTTTGTTGGTGTATATTATTCTTAGAATCAATTTTAATGTTTAAAACAGGTTGGCTACCTGTGGTTTTCATGAATAAACAAGCGAGACTCTGTCAATATTTTAAAAAAATAATAGTAATTAAATATTTATATTGTTTGTGACGAGAATACACTATATTGATTTATTTTGCACATTGAACTGTTTATGAGTGGGATATTAATTCTGACATAGTTGACCCTATATATTTTTTGTGCAGGTGACAATTTTTGTAAAAGTTTTGGAGGTCGTACGCTTTAGTGTTGCGAAATTACTTTGATAAAAGTATTTCATGTTTTGGAGTATAAGAAATTAATGTATTTTTATTGTCAAGTCAAATATTTAACTTAGTGTTATAATTTTTATTTGGATGAATATTTGGTCATGGTTATAAGAACACTAACTATTGTTGAATGAAAATGATTCGTTGTGTCGGTTGAAAATCATCTTATGCATTACATTTTACTATTATTCGTTGTTTGTGTTGTCTTAAATGTAATTAAATTCTATATTAAATTGTAGCGACAAATTTTATTATTCACAAAATATTGATGCAAAAATTTCAAGGTCCCTTCACCTCTTTTTGGATGGTTAAAATTATCCCAAAAATATATTAAAGACGAATATATTGCCGTCTCAAAAAGGTCTTCCAAAATAGTAACCTTTTGAGACAGATTAATTCTCGTCTCAAAAGCACGTTTTTGTGATAGCTCTCGTGCCGTCTCAAAAGGGTCATATAAAATGAAGATCTTTTGAGACAAATATGTTCATGTCTCAAAAAACTCTTTTAAGATAGCTATGGAGCACAAAAGGAATTTTTAACCCCTATAAAAATGACACCCCCTAGCCATCCCAAATAGCGTCCCAAAAAGTATGTTAGCCCACTGTGTCAAAATTTATTTTTTTTGTAGTGCTTCCACGTTTTCAATTACTTCACCCCTTGACTAAAACTACATTATATTCGTGGAAGCCTGCAGATGGCGAAAAATGAATTATCCTTCTCATCGTTATTTTCACACAAAGTCTTCTACAGGACACTCGAGTCCCGAAGGGACATGGTGAATATTCCGTTGGGAGCCTTTTATTTTTAGAGGAATAAACTCTATTTTTTCATGGGATTTATTTTCCTTTCTATTATTTTCTGCATATTTCCTTACACTTGTATATATTTTTACCGATATATTAGTCTTACCCTCATGTTCCCATGCTATACATAAATCCCATACTCGTGTCACTTTATCCATTATTATTCCCTTCTCCATGATGCCTATCTTATAACCACATGTGTATACAGTATTTTCTATCACATTATTCAAGCCTTCTTCGTTTGTATATATTTCATACTTCTCCTTCACTTGTATATATCTTCAATATGTCACTTTACTTGTTCACATGATTCGCCCACTTCAGTCACTTGGAGATACACATGTTTCTTCTCACTTGTATATTTTCACGTTCTTGTTTATATGCTTTACGTCACTTGTCTTTATCCCATGTCACTTGCGCACAATTTAACATTATTCTCATTTACACTTACAAATTATTTTCACCTTAACACTTTATCCCATTTGTATAGACTTAGCTCCTTGTCATGTCACTCATATATATTCACATACTATACTTTATGCTTAGAAGTTGAAAATATTACTCATATCATAAATAAAATTTTGCATAATAATACTAATTAAGACTAATGCATTTTTCACACTACATCACATCAGTAATACATTTTGACCTAAAATTTTCCCCGTACGGGGATTCATTTAGTGAAGGTTGTTAGTTCTTTGAGGTGGGATAAACATAAGCAATATGACTCCCACCTTCCATTAACCAAGTACATTTGACGTATATCAAAATATTCCCTTGTCTCGTATTGCTTGACCTAACTCACGCGGGAGGTATATAGAAGGGAATGAATTCACATACATCGAGTATATGAAATTCTCTCTCATACGTACCATCATCATAAGGTATATTGTGAGAATATTAACGTACAATTGGGTATATCAAATGGCTTTTTTTCATGTACAGATGAATGATTTCCCTTATAAGCAAGGGGTATATTATGGAAGTCATGTCAAATGTGAGAACCCTCACACTAACCTCCCACGCATAAACCTCATATAAGTGTGTATACAAGGGCGCTCGTACATAGATTTCTAGTTTCAATGTGAAACTCTGTCGAAATTCAGAGTCGTCTTATCACCTTAATTTTGTGCTATCACACCCATTTTAAAATAGAACCATGCTCATAATTCTTGTAACAATTCAAATCGTGTATTTCATCGCGTACCCCATTATTTTCCATACTATTGTCATGCCCATCATTTTAGTTGGACCCCAAGTTGAACATAATACAAGTGAAACTTAAAAATAAAAAACTACATTGATGGTTTCTCTTTCCTTTTTTCCTTCAAAAAACTACCAAACCTATTACTTTTGACTGAAAATAAAAAATATTTATTTCCCTCCCATGGACTACTGCACTCCTTGTCTTGGCTCCTTGTTGGCATAGATCTACCATGAAGCCACCTCGACGTTATACACCATCCTCATCCACTTTTTCATAAACTCAGGGGACTTATCAGAGATTCCTTATTAAGAACATGGACTATAATTTCTTTATTCAGCCAGACCTAATGATAGCATTGGAACTATTAGCATTTAGTCCAAAAATACATCGTACGAAGATTAGTTTATCAGTAATTTGGTCAGATAACTACGAGGAGACTTAATAATAGTTTAATTAACATTAATATCAGGAATACAAATATATATATATATATATATATATATATATATATATATATATATATATATATATATATATATATATATATATATATATATATATATATATAACTGTACCTTAAATCCTTATTGTTGTACCACATGTCAACGACATTTAATTCACTCGCTTGTGTATATCTATATCTATACTAATAATATAAAACAGAAGACCACATTCAATTATGGCCATCTTCCAATGTATCCATGTGGCATCTCATAACCATCCCTATTCTCTCACATTATTTTTATTAGGAGGCAAACCAAACTCATGATATCCATCATTTTATTTTCTCAAACAGTTGGAATGCTAACGCATCAGATGAACTTTCATTTAATTTCAATCTCATTTCCTCTGCTATATATATGATATCCATCTATTTCTTTTCTTAAACAGGTCGTCCGGTAATGCATCAAATGAACTTCCATTTAATTCCCATCTCATTTCATGTGCTATGTATATGTATGAATACACAACCTCAGTTTGTTTGCAGACCTATATTTGATTTTTGCTAAAAAAACCAAATATCCTAAATTATGTCTTGAATTTCCCTATCTTCCATCTATGAATCATGATGTTATACATCTACTTTTGTAACACCGAAGGTTTTTCTTTCTTTACATATGTTTATGTGTTGTGATAGTGACCAAAGAACTATAAGGCATTTCAATTCTACTTATAGGTGTGAAGTTTAAGGTCATTAATAGACGGATTCATGTTCAAGAAAGTTATGAGAAAAGTTTTCATGTCTCATAAATTTATATATTGTTGTTCAGACCACCATATATTGGTGACTCAATTTTTTTCCATATTCATTTTCAATTTTCATCAATAAATTAACCCCATGTCTCTAACTTTCGTCCATATGATTTTTGTTTTTTTCAATGATTATTTTCAATCTTTTGATACGAGGAAGAAACATATAAAACCCATATCATATATTCTTACAAGAAAATTACTACACAATACTAAATTGAAGTTACAACCATGGAAGGGTTATTTGGGCTGAGACGTGTCATTTATGACTGATTTCGATTTGTGGCACATACACAACTATTGTTCCATTGTCCTCTGATTATAACAAAATGTTTGAGTTCAAAAAATTAATTGTGAACAAAATTTTAATATTATTCAAACCCCTAAAACTTCTCACAAAATTCTCTGCTGAAATGGCTACAAAAATGATCTAAAACTCCTCATAAAATTTGTTGGATTTTAAGTTTATTTAGTATTTGGTTAGTCGTGGATGAGTGTTTGTGTTAAAATTTTATAAATTTGGAAAAAGAAAAAATCTTCTAAACTTAGGAGTACTCCTCCACTTTTTTGTGTGTGTGCAAATTAGAAATATGAATATAAATTAAAACATGCAATTTTCGTAATACATAGGTGGTGGATTACAAAAATTGCATATTTATTTAAGGATTTAACTATTTGAACTATGATTTAAGGACATTATATATTACAAAATAAATGCTATTTGAACTATAATTGAAAGATAAGTCTCAAGTAAAAAACAAAAAAAAATTATATATATCTAGCATTATAAGAGTTCATCATAACTGTAATATTCATGAGGGTGATATTGGTCGTTCGTCATTTCTTGAGTAGGCGATTCCAAATTGGAGATGTCATCGTCTTCCACACTTATTGGTTGCTTTATTTCCCACTCGGTAAAGTCATTAATGAAAGCGTTCATATCCTGAGGTGGTTGATCATTCAAGTTTAGCTAGGATGGTTGGATATAATCTTCAACGTTTATTCTTATTGATGGAAATGGGTGGGATGGTTGGGCATAATCTTCAACGCTTATTGTTGTGGTTGGAAATGGGTGGAATGCAGCGATATAATCTTCAAGCTTATTATTGTTGTTGGAACTGGGTGGGAATGGGATGGTTGGTCATGATCTTTATTGCTTATTGGTGATGTTGGAAATGGATGGGATGGCTGGATATAATCTTCAACCCTTATTGGATGTGGTGGAGCATGGGCACCCTCATCTGGATGAATCTTCCTTTTAATGTGGCAAACGGCGTAGTTATTCTTATTTGGCAAAACCAACGCAGTCATTATCCACTTTTTGTCGTGTTTCGAGGCGTTGTGATGATATATGAGTTTTCATTTCTCTCACCCATTTTTGAACTTATGGGTTTGTTGGCATTTCTAGCTACCCTTATCCTTGTCGACTGTACATTTAATATTTTTAATATTTTTCCCTTTTTTCACATAACGTGAGTGAATAAATACAAGGTGTTCATGTTAGAGCACCCCTCAAATATTGCATAGAGTTCCTTCTCGTCGTAGAGGTTCTTCTCCCTCACAAGATGTTGGAGAACACAATCCTATAGTTGGCAATAAGTGATCTTTTAAGAGAGCATTTCGTATATTTCTTCATCACTGGGGTGGAAGTGAAACCCTAGTGGAGGTTTGAAAGCCAAACCCATAGATGATGAAGAAGGGTGAAGGGTGTTCATGTTGTTGTTCATGAGTTTCAATAGATGTAGGATAAAAAAAATAAACCAATGAAGAGACATCTTTGATTGTAATGAGACGCAAGAAAGGGCTTGAGAGTTGTGGGTTGATCAAGTGAAGTTATTGGTGATTCATGTGATGGTGTATATTTATAGGCACTCAAGGAGTTAAGTGTTTCTGTAGGTAACTGAGGCCATTTCCAGTATAATTTCCACAGGGATGTGGGATCCGATTATCAAAAGGGTTCAAAGGAGGTTAGCAAGTTGGAAGAATAGTTACCTTTCCAAAGAGAGGAGGTTGACGTTGATCAGAAGTGTTTTATCGAGTTTACCAACGTATTTCTTGTCGGTCCTCCCTCTTCCTACTTTTGTGGGAAATAGACTTGACAAGATGATGGGGAACTTCTTATGGAGGGGGAATGCTAATCAGTTTAAATACAACATGGTGAGTTGGGATGAGGTGTGCAGGCCGGTGAAGGAGGGTGGGACGGGGGTGAGAAGTTTAGCACACTTCAATCAGGCTTTACTGGGCAAGTGGTTGTGGAGGTTTAACAAGGAAGAGGTAAGATTGTGGAAGAAGGTGATGATGATTAGATACGGGGTTGACCAGTTTGGGTGGAGCCCTAGTGTGTGGAGTGGGGCTAATGGGGTTGGTATGTGGAAGAATGTTACTTGTGGGTGGGATGTTTTCACTAAGTCCACTTCCTTTCATCTCGGGAGAGGAAATTGTATGATGTTTGGGAAGGATAGTTGGGGTGAGGGAGGCTCTCTCGAGGATCTTTTCTCGGGGATGTATCGGATTACGAAAGTTAGGGAGGGGACAGTGGAGGATCATAGAAGGAGGTTAAGGGATCTTGTGGTTTGGGATGATAATTTCTTAAGGGGGCTTTGAGATTGGGAGTTGGATGAGGCAAAATCATTCTTTGAGTGGTTGTCTTCGGCGCCTATTCCGTCCGGCGGGGCTGATGAGTTGAGGTGGTCAAGCTCTCATGATGGAATTTTCTTAGTTAAGAAATATTATCATGTGATTAGGGTTAGTGGTAGAGTCTCCCTTCCATAAAAGGCTATTTGGAAGAACCTGACGCCCCCAAATGTTAGTTTTTTTGTGTGGACTGCGGCCAGACAAGCCATTTTGACTATTGAAGGGTTGCAGAATCATGGGAGGAGGTTAGCCAGTAGATGTTGGTGGTTCAAGAAAGATGTGGAGACAACTAATCACCTTCTTCTGAACTGTGATGTAACCCGGGGACTTTGGTAACTGATCCTTTATTTAGGCATGATCTCATGGGTTATTCCTATGGAGGCGAGAGGGGTCTTGGAGGCTTGGGGGAGTCCTAGGGGTTGGCTTGGTCTTAGGGGCATTTGGAAGATGGCCCCACATTGTATTTTCTGGCGTGTTTAGCAGGAAAGAAATCATAGATGTTTTGAAGGGGTAGAGTTGGATCCTTCTCATTTGCGCTACTGATTCCCGAGACTTCTTCTCTTGGCATCAAAAAAGGATCGGTACATCTTTTTCTCTTTTACTTGATTTTTTGGAGGATTTTTGAGTGGTAGGCTAGTTTTTGTTTTGGTTCCGTCCCTTTGCTTTACTCTTTGTATACTTCCTGTATATGAGTTTTTGCCCCTTTAGGCAGGTTCATTTCTATTTATCCATTGACTTATCAAAACAAATAGTTGTATCTTATCTAGTTGGAACATCACTGATATTAGTGGAAGTATCTCTTCGTTTAACACCTCCAACAATAGAATTCTAATCATATAACATGGCATAATGGTGTAACAACCCAGGTTTTCAAGCGACTATTTTATACTATTTTGCCTAATGGGCTAATCTTATAAAATAGGAAATGTTGGAGTAAATATTATTTCCCGTGACTTAGGGATAATATTTACTATGTTCTGACTATTTACCGTTATGAGAAGGTAAATAGTGTTATATTGTGTATTTTACGTCGTTATATGTAAAACGACGGTTATGACCTATATTTAAATTTGGGTATAATTAATGAATTAAAAATGGAATTGGAACGTAAAAATAGTTCACACTTTCCCGAATGCCAAAATAGGGGGGTGCGGTTGTTTTTAGAATAGTCGAGATAGTCGAAATAAGTGCC
Source organism: Sambucus nigra (assembly GCA_949130495.1). NCBI lineage: Eukaryota > Viridiplantae > Streptophyta > Magnoliopsida > Dipsacales > Adoxaceae > Sambucus > Sambucus nigra. The sequence continues at coordinate 402,408,642 of OX422220.1, forward strand.
CAGTTGTAATTTTTGAGATTTAGACATTTTAAGGGGGTTATGACTCAATTAAGTGGTTACGAGTCATTTTAAGTGGTGTATTAGCAATTAGGATTGGGGGTTTATATTTTGACCCTTATAAATCCCCCACTCCCTTTCTTTTTCTTCATTTGAGTGAGAGAAGCCAAAGAGAGAGAGAGAGAGAGAGAGAAGAGAAAGTAGAGAGAAAGAGAGAGATGGAAGAGTTGGGCCGGAATCCGTCGCTACCGGAGGTGTTCAGAGACTACGAACCTCGAGGCAAGTTTCTTACTTGCTAGATATTGATTTAATGTGATAAATTGCATGTATAATTAGGTTTTGGAGATTTAACCCATAAATGGGTATTTGTTGATTTTGATGATTAAACCCTTAAATCTTAGTTTTAAATTGGATTTGAGGATAAATTATTAGTTGTAAATGGTGTAGGAATGATTTGGTAGAATTAGATGTTGTTTATGTTGGGTAAAAACAAAGAATGGAGGTTTTGGGATTTTAGGGTTTATGTAACTCGTCGCCCAAACTGGGCAAAATCCAAGGACCGAATCGATTCAGCCCTATGGGCGAATCGATTCGGATAAGGAGAGGGATACAGGTCTTGCAGACCGGATCGATTCAGATTTAAAGTGAATTGATTCGGCAATTGCAGAAGGTCAGTTTTTGCTCACCGAATCGATTCGGCTGTCTGGAGAATCGATTCGCAAGGGCGAATCGATTCGGCCCAAGGGGCGAATCGATTCGGTTCCCCTGTTTTTGTGAGATTTTCTTATTTTGAAATTTTTTTTTTTAGCCCTTTTTCTTTTAGGTCCAAGGTTTAGGAACCTTCCTTTGGGAAGTAATGGGGAGTCCTAGAGGGTTGTATTGGGTAGACTAATGTCCTAGGCTAAGAATGGAGATTTAAGTTTACCCGAGGACTAGTTTGGATTAGGTTAATGCCCAACTGATATAGGAGGTTAACCTAAAGATATATTTGAAGTTGAAATATTAATGTTAAGATTTTGAGAGACACTCCATTATGGAGACTTACTTTGAGGGTTTATGAACTATTTGAGGCTATTTTGAGGTTAGTGGCACTTTGGGTCTTAGGTCATTAATAAAATATATGACTTAATAAGAATAGTATGCACCTTCTAAAGCTTGGTGCTTAATGGCTAAATGGATGATTTTTGGAAATGTAAAGTATGAGTTTTCAAAAATGGAAAATGTAATGTTTTTCATAAATGATAATTTATGGATACACACCTCTCTAAATCGCTATCATAAGGGAAGTCGCGCGCGTTGTGGTGAAGCCCCCTGGCTAATGATGCAGGGTGGATATAGTCCCTAGGCCATGTGAGCGTTTTTTAATATTTTTCTGCGCTGGTTAGGAGATTCCGGGTGTGGTCTTGACTATCCCGCAGGCACATGGTCGCTTCCCGACGTTTCGATAGGATCCCAGGTTGTCTTGGAGGCCCTGGAAGATGATAGCCATTTAGGGGCGCGCACAGTGGGGAAACCCGGACGGGCGGTCTTAGAATCGTTATATATATATATATATATATATATATATATATATATATATATATATATATATATATATATATATATATATATATATATATATGAATATAACTATTCTAAATCAAGTTGGACTTGATGTTTGACGGGTGCCATAAAGAGCACAGTAAAATGCCATATAGAGCATGATGAAAGTGCCACAAAGAGCACGATGCAAGGCCATAAAGAGCCTATGATGATGATTATATTCCTGATACGGAAGATATTTTTACAAAGTGAACAATTGAGATAAATGCCTCTAGAGCATAAAAAGTATGATTATATTTCCTGATAAGGAACAAATTCATGAAATGAATTAGTGTATGATGAAATTAATTTGGTAAACACTTGATAAAGTGTTGTACCATTTATATGTATATTCCTAAAGATAGAATTAGGAATTGTGCCAATAGATGATGGATGGGTTTTACTTTTATATTTTCTTTGTGTACCTGTAGATGTGACCTCCCACACTTATGCACACACATGTATTTATTTATTATTTCGTGCTTAGGGTCTAATGGATCTCGACGATCAACCTTGCCTAAGTAGTAGTGTATCGGGGGGGTTCCTTGTTTGGATTTCGCTTTGCGAGACACCCCACACACGAATAGGGCATAGTGTTGAGAATGGGGAAAAGTTAGCCCTTAGTGCTTAGGGTTAACTAGAACATCTCACGATATTGCGTTAGGTTGCTGCTAGATTGAGAGGTGAGGAATATTATTATCTGCGAGAGATTTACGCACTTTCCTGCCATGCTTTTTAGTCACATGGTAATCATATCAAACCCGGCCCTGACCGGTTTCTATATTTCCTTGTTTCTGCATATTCTTTGCCGTTACAGGTGCTCTTCCGCATGGACACCCGTGTTTACATTTCCATTTCCAGTTGTCATGGAGCTACGGCATATTGCGGATGTTGTAGGATACTTGTTGTAGACGCTTCCCTCTATTGTACTCTAGTTATGTTCAGTATATTTTATTCGGGCGTGTTTGCCCAAGGTTTAGCACTCATTCATTATATTGTAAATATTGAATTGTAATACTTAATATATTGTTGTATTGGTCTGTGCACCGACAGCTTATTCGGTGATTGTTTATTGTATTGTCATACTTTATTCTTCGATTTTTGATACCCACTGTTTTTACCAATGGGATTGTTAAGTGTTTCTCTTTTACTTTCAAATTTTTTGTATATGACAATCCGTTTTCTAAAATGATTGGTGGTTATCTCATACTATTATGTTAATCGACAGTGATGCTAAGAATGGACCATCTATGATTCCTGTGATTATTGGAGTATTGGGTTGGCCACCTATTATTTTAGTTGGCGGGTTGTCACAAATGGTGAAACTGTCAATGGATAAAATTCAAAAACATCTAACAAGAAAAAAAAACGTATATTATAGGCACTGAAAAGGAGTTGTTATTTCTTTAGGTAACTAAGAGAGAAGGGTTATGAGAAGCATGTTAAAAAAAGTGTAAAGTGTAATACTATTACTTACATATGACAATTTTTTTTATAATTTGTCATTATATATTTATTAGTGCTAATTTATATGATATTTTAAACATAGCAATCATATTTAATTTTATATAGTATGACTGTTTTTGATAGATATTTAAGATGCATATCTAATAAGTATAGTATTTATGACTGATTTGTTTCCTCAAAAAAGTTTGGATGCGCATGGTAAAGGAAAATTTGGGCCAACACTTTCCCCCATCTGAAATCGGAAACTTGTTGTTCCCCAAAGTAACATAAACCACCCAAAATTGATGACACACTCTTCACTCAAAATCACACAACACTCATCATTACCACAAGCACATAAACAAAAAATTCTCACGGGTCGATACTTGAATGAAACCCTCACTGGTTTTAATATCATATTCCAACAACATTTTGATTATTTTTTTTATGACTTACTTTATTTTTATCTTAGGCCTGACTATTGTCTTTGTTTGGAATAATATTAAAATTAGAGCTTTAAGACCATATTAATCCGTAAACAAAATGCTGGCCTTTAAATTTTACTGATCGGTTGGATTAACTTTATTGAGACACTTGAGTTAATTTAGGTATGTTGTTATTAGTTGATGTGAAGTTTCATATGAATGTGCTAGAATATTACAATGAATAATTTAGGTATGTTAATTTTGCCGAGACAGTTGGACTTAATTTTTAGGGGTTGGCTTGATTAATTTTTTTGTGATATATATGTTACACGCTCAAAAAGGAACAATTAGAGATGTTTTCATTAATTGGTCATTTGTTGTGATATTTGTTTATATTTTATTTTATTGTTTGGATACTCTTAATCTGTAATGGATGGAAAGTAAAATTATTTCCTAAAATCAAATGGGATTAGTTTAAATAAATTAAGTTCAATTATATTAGTGAAGTCATTGACTTTAAGCATTCACACGTTAATTGAATAATGCAAATTGTTGTTTCAAATAGTTGTATTGAACTTCGTTTATTATGATATCTTTCTTTGTTAGACATTATTGTAGGAAAATTCTATGCAATTGCGTATTAAATGGTAGTTTTAGTGATTTTGTTTGAAAACACCCGTCATCAATCAAATTCATTGAAATTATTTTATAGCAATAATAATGTATCTCTTCTGCGATTTTGATTGTTCTGGTCTCTCTCTCTCTCTCTCTCTCTCTCTCTCTCTCTCTCTCTCTTATTTTTACTTAGAGTGCTTATTTTCTCTCTCTCTTTCTCACTCCCTAACTCTTAAGGACATCCTCCTACTTTGCCCAATAAAAAATATTTCCCTTCAGAATGTGCCATGCCTTGCATTCCCCTAGGTATATCCTTTTTATTTTCCACCCCTATCCTACATTCACACCCTACACATTTACAAGACATTTTTTTTCCTAATTCCGCTGATATAGTCGTCTTTTCCTTAAAGCTTCAATTTACATGGTGATCATAGTTGTTTATATACGTGTGGAAAAGCATAGGTGAATCTATTGTTATCAAATTGGGATGGGTATTGCATTTTGAAAACTTCTTATAATCAATTATGGAACATTTTATGGTTTAAAACTCGTTTCATGGCATAATTACATTATCTAAATCGTAAGATATTGGTCATTGTGTCAAAATCACAACATGAAAGATTTAAGGATAGTTTGATTAGTTCTTCATGTTTTGTTGATTTCTTCATTTTAAATCCCTAGTATATAATTCATGACCCTACAATATTAAAAATCAAAGGTTTTTCAGATTTCATTATTAGAAATCCCACATTTTTTAGATTTCATCCTTTGGGATATGGATTTTATATTAGTTTGTAATTTTTTATTTTGTGTTAGCCTCATCTTAATTGTGGTGGCGTTAATGATGACTAATGATATTGAAATGGTTTGGTGGTGTTTTTCATTTTTCTCTATCAATATGAAATCTTAGATTATCTAATTTTTTTTTCTGTTATCTATATTTCGTCCATCCATAACTCCATTAGACCACTTATTTGAAATTCACTGAATATGTTTGTAAAGAAAGTGTGCAAGTTAATATTCCAAGCCTCTAATATCATTAATTATCGACCACTCATTGTTCCATTCGACGCAAAACAATTCAGATGTCACGAGTTGTCATCTGTTTCATTTGTAACATGTTTCAGGAATTGAGTTTATCAGTTGTGCATTTACCACTTTAAACTCTCACACATTGCCTTAGATATTCAATAGTGTGTACTTTGAATCTAGCATACAGTGTTGGTTTTGTCCTTGATAACATTGGACCTAAATTTAGATTGATATTTTGTAATTTTTACTTACATTTATGCACTAATTTTTTGAACTTCACACTAATGGTCTTCTTTATTTAATCTTAAGAATGAGATTATTATTATATCAATTCCTAGTTTACACATTATATGTTAGGCTTTGAATGCATGTTTTGGGTAGGATAGTTGTGTTGAAATGGTAATTCAATGACCTATTTTGAATAATATTTTTTTGTTTTATAGTGATTTGTTGGGTTATAACTTCTTAATGATCCATTAAATTCAAGTACTATTTTATTAGCAATTGTACCATGGCCTTTTAGGAGTTTTGTGCCTACAACTTCCATTTGAATTGATGCAAGTAATGTGTTTAAAATTATGGGCAACACAATATGTTGAGCTTCTAATAATAGAATGACAAATTTGCATGATTTATGTAAATCAAGGTGATTAAATGATAAATGATTTGTTGGTAAAATATTAATTCGGTGATTTTATGTTCATTTTTTTCCCGTAGAGTCTGCACTTTCTATGAATATCTTGTTTTATATAATTAAGTTTAACAATTGCTGAAAAGGTACCTTAGGTTCACTATTTGTTTGGATGAGCTGTGATGAAAAAAAAGTATTTCCAGTTGCTAAATTATTTATTTCACTATGCAAGACTAATTTAATTTTTTATTGTTCATAAGATATTAGATTGGTGGGTTTAAGTTGATCACTTATACTTTATCTGAATTATTAAAGTATTCATCTAATATGAAAAATCTAACTGGATACCACCCATATAGTGTTATCGTTTGGTGAGATGGGTTATATACTTTCAATTTTCTTAGGAGCTAATTAAATAGAATATGTTGGATTGAATGGTTTGTCCACCTCTTTGTGTGATAAAATACAATTTTATTGGATTTTGTTGCATTTTATTATTTTTATTTGCAATTAATAGCTTTTTATGCAAGGGTAAAACCACGAAGAGTTAATAGATTCGGTGTGATGAAAATTTGTCATAAAATATGTTATGTTATTTTGTTACTCATGTATTATGTGTAATAGTGTTTGTGTGTTTTTAATTAGGACTGGGTTTTGGTTAAACAATCTTATAATGCAAATATTGATTATATTCATATTTTAGGAAAGTGTCTCTGATGTTGTATTTTTTTTCAAATCACTTCATTATGAATTTTAAGGGTGTTTGAACTTAAAAATGGATTAGATACAACTTCAATATTGCACATGAGAAATTATTTAAATGATAAAATTTAAATGTTTGGAAATTTTAGCATAAATATATGCTTGTTTTTTTATTGCCAAACAAAAATAGAAGCTTTATTCAAAATAATTTTATTTTACACGTGATATCCTTAGTTGTAGGACAAACTGAAGAGACACCCCGCCCGTCACTATCTATAAGAGGACCCAAAAACGATGGAAGGGAAGTATATAAACAGGAGTAGAACATATGTCTCACCATAGTAGCAGCTAGCTTCTCGAAATCAAAGAGACAAGGTAACATGCGTGAACCTAAGGAATCAATCCTGCACCGCCTGAATCAGGTCCCTGTGAGGTGGAACTTGCATTGTATTCATGTGAAGCATGTAGTAAACAAGTTGGTAGTTAGTTTCAAGGTCTATAATTTTAATCCCCATATGAGAACCTAGGTCTAACCCAATTTTAATGGTCCAACTTTCTGCAAGGACTAAGAATGCATAGCCAATATTTTGTGAGTAGGCAACGATAAAGTGTCCTTAAGTTTTATGCAAGTTAATGCCTTTAGAAGCAAGTTTAGTGCCATGATTTTGGCCCCGTCTGTGTTGCATTTAATAAAATGGGGTGGTCGTTTGGTCCAAGCGATGGTGAAAAGCTTAAGCTTAGGGCACGGTATTTGGGGCGAAGTCCTGTGAACCCAAATATAATGTGATGTTTGTTGGGATAAAAAATGAATAATGGGTGATCTAAAGATAGACCGGTGGTGTAAAATGGAAATGTTTTGGAATAGCCATAGAGTTCTTAGGACTAAAAATGGACTAATAAATTGGATAGTAAGTGAGGGAGGTTGAGGCAGCGCAACTAATTGTCGCAAGAGAGGTACAAGAGATATATCCATACCCAGCTCTGGAGTATGAAGGTTGAAGAAAGTGGGGCACATGTTAAGTATGTGTGTATTACTCTCTTCGAGTCCACAGAGTGAGCATTGTGGCGATGACACTCGATGGTAATTAGAAAGTCGATCAGATGACGAGAGGGCATCAAGTAGTAAGAACTATAGAAATGTGTGTACCTTCGGTGGAAGGGGACCTTTCAACAGCTAAAACCATGGGAGAGTTGGGCGGTGGTGGATGAAGGTTAGTGCAGTGGTAAGTGGAGAGAATAGAAAAAAAACCATTGGATCAGGCCACCAGTAAGGCTCGTCATACATCTGGCCTGGAGGGATGTATATGGCCTAAATGTGCGGTAGAAAGTGAGCAGGCAGCCACTGATCTAGAGTTGGAAAATTTCACTAGGAGTCGGCAATAAAGGATGCAAGCGGCGCATCTAGAACTGTACTGGGAATGTAGGGGAATAATGTTGTCACAGTGGCATTTAAGACCCAAATATGATGTCCGAAGGAAATATGGCCTTGCCTCATTCTCCTTTTGAGTCCTTTTTTAAAAAAAGGAAGCAATTAAGAAATCTTAGTCCATAACCATGAGCAACGAGATTTCCTGGTCGCTGTAAGGAGAGTATCTTGAGGGAAATATTTATGGGTAATGGTAGGAGACCAGAGATTCTCTAGGTGGTTTAAAAGCTTCCATAGTAACTTGAGCATGAAGGCATCGTTTATGGTGTGCAAGTTTTCAATGCCCATCCCCCCAATGGTCGGGGTAACGTTATAGTCGACCATGGGACAGTAGGCATTTTGCAGTTCAAATGTGTTCAATTCTAAAAGAAAGCTTTAATTTTCTGGGTGAGATCACTTAGAACCTACTTGGGAAGCGGGTAAGAGGACATAAAGTACGAGGTCATGAACATGCCTACAACATTGATGAGCGTGACACATCCCGCAGAGGATAAGGAACTATTATACCAGACATGGAGTCAACTTTCAAGTGCACTGATAGTCTCGTGGAATAGCTGACGCATAACCTTCCCAGTAAGCATGGGGAGGCCCAGGTATTTATCATGTCCCTGATATCGATAAATCCTCATCTTTTGGATAGCTCTATGGTGAATAACATGCGGAGTAGAGGGCCCAAAATTCAAAGAAGACTTGGCGTAGTTAATTGCTTGGTTAAAAAGGGCCTAAAATGGTTGAGTATCTATGTAAATATATCAAGTGTAAATATAGTAAGTTTCGCGAAGAACATGCAATCATCTACAAGGCCAGTGCTGCTATATGGGGACCCGTTCAAGATGTGACAAAAGTAGTCAGACGGTGGTGATTACACTCTCGGTCAACATTACAGAGAAATATATCCAAAGAAAGAATAAAGAAGTAAGGTGAGAGGGGGTCGCCTTGTCGAAGGCCATGGTGGGGTAAAATGTTTCTCCGAGGTGGCCATTAATTAAAGTTCGGTACGAGGGAGTGGAGATAAAGGTTAAATAAAGTGGATCCACTTCTCAAGAAAGTCGTGCTTTTGTGAGCACCCGGTGAATAAAGGGTCACTATAATTGGTCGTAAGCTTTTTGTAAGTCAAGCTTGATTGCACAGCTACCCTTTTTAGATTTGGATGTTCGCATGGAATGCATGATCTCATGAGTGAGAAAAATATTGTCTTGGATGTGCCTATTTGCAATGAACGTTGTTTGGTAAGGTAAGACAATGTATTGCATAATATGTCTCATCCGGGCTACAATAATGGAGGAGATAAGTTTGTAGATCACATTGCATAACATGATAGGACGAAAATGTGTCACTTGCGTAAGGGTTTTGGTTTTTGGAATGAATATAAGAAAAGTCCGATTAATCTCAGGTGGCATGTATTGCGTAGGGTTTTTGGTTTTCGAATGAATATAAGAAAAGTCAAAGAATCGTAGGATGAGATTGGTGACCGCAAGACTAACAACCAACCAGTGGATTCGGCAGTGAGGCCATCTAAACCTAGGCTTTTATTGTGGCCCATTCATCGCAGTACCAGGAGGATATTTTCCTCAAAACACCTTATCTAGGAAGAATAGTTTGTTGGATTTATCATCACGAATGGTGCGTCCTCAGTGGCTATTGGTGGGTGGGTAATGGTAACAAGTTGCATATAGAATTGCCGAAACTGAGTTTGGATAGTAGGCACTGTGTGAATCCATCATGTGTCTGGATGAAAAATTGAGTGGATATTATTCTCTCATCAATGATGAGCGACACAGGCATGAAATTATTTAGTTTTATAATCACCGTTAAGGGACCATTGAACTTTGCTCTTATTTTGCCAGTACTGACGCTCAAGCATGAGGCAACGAGATAATTGCTCCTAGACCAGGCCCTCATACGCAAAGGCAGTCGGATTTTATTATTGTTCCATTCAAATTCGAGTAACTTGGATATGTTACTATAGGATAGTAATAGTATGAAACATGTTACCCAAATGGTTATGTTTCCATATTGTTGATGTCACTCGAAAGTAGTTCATTTTATGAAAGAGAACATAGTCCGACGAATCTGGAATCTGTTGTTGCCATTGGTACCCTAGAATCATGTCAAATGAAGTATATTGTGACCATTCCTTGTAGTATATAAATCATTATGTTGGTTTGGACCGTGTTCGCAACGTATCGAGAAACAGGGGGGGTGATCTGAACTACCATTCGAAAGGTGGTTGAAAAGAGTGTGGGGGTAGGCTAACATCTAGGTGCCAATACCAAGCCCTCGATCTAGCCATTCCCGGACATGATGACCAAAAGAAGCGTTCCCTTTATAGGTTAACGAGGCTCCAGTAAATCTTAGGTCATATATATTGCATGAATGCATGAAATTAGTAAAAGCATGGCCCCATCCCATATAAAGGGGCAACCACCAAGCTTCTCCTGGGGACCTATAATAGTATTGAAATCACCGAGAAGTAGCCAGGGGTAATGGATTTTAGTTGAGAGTTGTTGAAGAGTTGAAAGTTGTTGAAGAGAGTTCCATACAAGAGTTTAATTACACGGTTGTGGTGACATATAAACTGCTATGAACTCAGAAGGCCCAGCGATTGGCTCGTTCTCCACAAGAAGATAGATGAACCTAGGTGAAACTGCCAATTCATATACAGTGATGAGGCGATCTAACCACAAAATCAAGATGCCTCCCGATTGGCCCAAGGCTAGGGAGACTATGTTGTTTTGAAAAGGCAACCTCCTAATTTTTGAAATATACTAACGCACATCTAAGTGAGTATCAAGGACCACCAACATATGAGGGTGATGAAGCCAAATGAGATGGATGACCTCAGGATAAAAGGACCCCCCCAACTCCTCTAGCATTCCTTATTAAGATTTGCATGAGGTGTAACGGTATAGTGGATGTCCTCAACCTCCGGTCCAACACAAGGTAAACATACTCATTTTTCCGTAGGGGACTCATCATCAGTCATCCCTCGTTTGGTATTTGATGCCCGTGGATGGTGTAGCACGACTCCCCCCCTCTCTCGAACCAGTCGCGGTGTTGTGGGATCTCTAAGTGTATGTTGTGGTTCAATAACTGGTAATGTATTATTCGTGGCATTGTATAGTGGGGTGGGAGCAGAAGGTCGTTTATCCCGCATTGAATAGGGGGATGGCTTGTGTGGTTGATAACTTGAACTTTTGGGTGTCGTCGTTGTTTGAAGCCAAGTTAATCAAAACCTTAAAATACGTACACAGAAATATAACAAACTAGAATAGAGGTAAGTAAGGGTATAAATCCACATCGAGGGGGTAAAGCTAGAGACAAATTCAATTGTAATTCACTTTTTATTTTTTTTTTGTGCCTTTTTTTACTTTTTCTAATTTTTTTAGCTTTTCAAATATTAAAACAATTTTTTGGGTGAGAAGAAGTGAAATAACACTAAACTAAAATGAGAGATGAAAACCACTAACTAAAAAGTGACTAAAATGAAAAACAAAGTCTAACACTAAAATAACAGATAACTACACCACAAATTTTAGCTATTCTAACTAATTAATTTAATTATTTAAAATTTTCCGAATTAATATCAAAATTACAAATCAACTCTCGTTGCAAGTGTAATTTTAATCGTAATCTTTTTGAAAATTAAGTTTAAAACCCCACAACTCTAGAAAATTGATCTACACTCCATTTAATTAATCACCTGCTAGGATCGATTCATTAAAATTTGTATAAATCATAGAAAATGAATTTTAGAGTTGAAATTCAAGGAATAATACCACACTTAAGAAACCCCTATCTCTAGTTAAAATCTAAAATGGGCAATATAACTTAGAACTTCGATTTTCTCTCGAAAATCATTTACCCTCTCTCGGGGAGTATATTTAAGGGCGAGGGATAAAAATTAATATTCAATTGGAATTTTCAAGTAATCAAACTAATTAAATTAAAGTAATCATCAAATAAGGGTTCACCACACCCTTTGAAAGGGGATTTAGCCTAACACGATATCAAACATGATGAAAAAATAATCATGGTTACTAAAATAAAATAAAAGAGAATAGAACAATCAAACAAAATTTCTTTGAAAAAGTTGAACTCCACTCTTCCAATTTGAAGTATACAATCCCTTTAATTGAGCATCCAAGTGATTTGCATTTAAATATCTACTCAATTAAATCTCTCACAAAAATTGTCCACAAAAATCTATAAAAAAATAAAGATAAAAAATAAAATAAAACCATTTATGAAATGTTGTTTATCCTAATTTATTTTTTACACCAAACTATCTTTAACTCTCTCTAGAATTCTCTTGGTAGGTCTTCAAATGGTCTTGAGTCTTCATTTATAGTGGGCAATGGATCAAGGGTAATTTTGTAATAGGCTAGTGGTGTGCATGTAGCATAGGTGTGTTATGGATTGTGTGAGGTAATGAGAGTGTGAGGGAATGAAAATCAGATTTGGTTATGGGGTATTTTGGGCATTGGGATAAAATTAGTTAGTTGGGGGTAATTTGGGAAAAAGGGGTGAAATGGGTTTATTAGGCACATGTGGGAGATTGTAAGGACACAAATTTCCGATTAAGTTCTTTGTAGTTCTGGCTCAATTCCAGGATAAAACATTTAAGTCATAGGATATAGTCCATGTGTATCCATCCAAGCCTATGACAAGTTTGAGTTGAAGACGTTGCGGCCTACTTATCAAGAGAACATCATCGTCGGTTTACACGTGCCTCGTTTCACACACACACACACACAAACACACACACACACACACACACACACATATATATATATATATATATATATATATATATATATATATATATATATATATATATATATATATATATATAGGAGCTTGGAACATTTTCTATTGGGTGTACTTTTATTTTAAAATGAAGTTTTGTTTTCAGAAGGTTAATATTGGAACTTTTAATAAAGTTTTGGGCTTAAAATTGAATTATGAACTTTCTAGAATTTCGTTCGATATTGTCGTTCGAACGAGTTTTTCATTCGAACGAGAATGTCATTTGAACGAGTTTGCCAATGACATTTCCCTTTGGCCTCTAGAACTTCGTTAGAAGGGTCATTCGAACGAGACTTCGTTCGAACGATGAAAAGGCAAGAGTTTGTGGATCCCCGGATTTTAATAATGTCAAATTAAAATATATAATTTCCTTTTCAATAGATGCGGAAGCATTGAGATGGATTTAACAAATAAACAAGGCCGGGTTTTAATATCTTACAAAACAAATTAAAACAAAATTCAAGTCCTAGAATTTGCCTAAGTCATGATTATTCATTTAACAAAGTTAGGCCAAACCAAATTAATGCAAGTGACTCGAATTACACAATTTTACCCAATATTTAATTTAAGTCCCAAATTAAATATAGTGTGATAATCAAACCGATTTTATCTTGAATTAATCTAGCATGCGTTCTAAGTGATATAGAGCAAGATAAAATAAACAGTCACACTACACCGCGATGTACGAGGAAAAACCCACTAACGGGAAAAAACCTCGGGACGGCCCTAGCCTCAAATCCACTAAAAATGGTATTACAAAATACAAGACAAAAGACTTACTTCCTAAACTCGAACCCTCTCAAGCCGTGACGCTTCTTCTTGTATCGACCTCCAATTAGCGGATAACCAACGGAGCTCCACCGTGGTCTCGGAATACACCGATAGGACTTTAAACGGACACCGCCACCCGAACATGGAGCCTTTCTCCAAACGGGTAGAATATCACCAAAAGTCTTCTTTGTGATGGGGTGTAGAAGCAAACCCGAAACTTCTCTTGAATTCGGTAGAGAAAACCGGTGCCAAAAAAAAACTCCAAGTAAAGATATGTATATATGGAACTTGGATAAACAACTATTGGGTGTAAACTAGAGTGTGTATGAATTTTTCTTTAGAAATTGACACTCAAAAACATGAACATTTTCCCTAAAAAGATTAGCTCTCAAACTCTCTCTAAGAGATGGATATGAAATGGAAAAGTTGTCTTGGAAAATGTGTTTCCCGCACATAATAAAGTATGTAAAAGTTGGTTAAAAACCAAGTGGGGAAAGTGGGAGAAAACTGCAAAAAACTGCTCAAAACTGTTCCCGCCCTGGCGTCTCGTTCGAACGAACTTGACTCTCGTTCGAACGAGACTTCTAACGAGCGACCAACCTGGGCTCGTTAGAATCTCGTTAGATACCTCGTTAGAACGAAAAACTCATTCGAACGACATATCGAACGAATGACCAGGTCGTTGGCAAACTCGTTCGAACGAACTTGGTTCGAACGAAAAAACTCGTTCGAACGAAACTTCTAACGAACGACCAGAAAGTTGGTAAAATTCGATTTTGGCCCATAAACTTTTATAAACTTTTATATACTTAATTTAAAGTTTCAATTTGTTTCTTTCTGAAAATAAAATGCAGTTTTTTATTTCTCCTAACACCCAATACATATTGTTCCAAACTCCTATATAAATATTATTACATTCATACCTTGGGAGTATGGAACCTTAGTTGATGACGTACAAACGAGGCACATAAACTACGGCATTTTGATGATGCTTTATACTCTTTGCCGCTACGTCTTCAACAAACACTTCATAGGTCTTGAATATTACAATTAAATAAAATCCTATGAAATGTTTTTGTCCGGAATTGAGCCAAAACTATAAGAGGACTCAATTGGAAATTTGTGTCCTTACAAATCTCCCCCTTTGGCTATTCCGGGAAAAAAACCAAACAAAAATCTTAAAGGGCCGTCAAGCTCTACTAGACTCAAAACATAACCCGCCCAATCTTGACTCAACCCAAGGATCAAACTCTTTGCCATAGAAAGATGCCGCTTTAGAATAATTCCTGCACACTTAAGCAAACTCATCAAATGCATAGGGAATATCAAAATATTAAATGCAATTAATTAATTACTCCCCCTAAATTAATTCTCCCTTTAAACACATGACCTACTTAGAAAGACGTCTCCCCTAAGATAAATCTCCCCCAAACGAAGATACAATAATAATAGGATTAGATACCATTTCTCCCCCTATCATCATTCTCCCCCTTTTTGTTCGGGAATAGGCAAAGGATAAAGAACTAATAAACCGCATGTGAAAGATTAAAGTGTTAAGACATGAAAGCATATGGGCAATTAAAAGCAAGGCAAAGACAGACAAATATGATATATATATACATTAGAAATATACCAATATAGTACTAGCATATATATAGATATAAACAAACACATGACACAAAATACAATAAGTTTGCACACTCGTAGGGCAAAAATGTGTCATATGGAAACGGAAGTGTAGGGGTGTGAACTACCAACAATTAAATTTAGACCCAAACACTAACGAAACGTTCACGGAGTTCTCATTTGATTGCAAACTTCATCACAGTTAAATATAACCTCATGTGACAATATAAAGATTGAACTCAATGAACAAACATACACAATGCATACAAGCCTAGCATGATGATGATTCTACAAACCAAATAGAGTCATGACATTAAAGACAACTAGGATAAACGGACATTGTGCAAACCGTTGATATACCATCCAAATCTCCCTCAATGAGCATATATATTCTTTTGTTTTTGAATAAATATATCATACAAACATAGGCCTTGGCAATTGCTTTTTGTTTAATGCCAAATATTCTATTTTTAGGCCTTTGGATCACGTATTTCTTTTAGATCCAATCAACGGTGGCTTACTATCGCAAAGGATTTAATTCATCCTTTCGGAGCCCTTCCCCGTGCATATATTTATTTATCATGTTTTCATTTTTCGCACAAATCTCACATGCAACGGATTTTGACATGCACTAGTCCTCCTAGGTCATAGATATGTAGATGACTATATTGATAGGAGAACACCTCAAAAAGCTCAAATATAACATGTGACATTAAGATTTCAAAAGAGCTCGTGCATGTGTGAATAGAGGCATATAGAAATAGAATCCATTTGAACAATACAAAATCCAACTACTCCATATAAAACATGGTAAAGAACATTTTAAGGATTGAAAATCTAAACCAAAAGTTCTAGCCACATGGAAGCGTAAACGATAGAATTCAAACACAAATATATGCCACATAAAGTGTGTCAAACAAAAATACACACAAAAACAAAATCTTTTTGAGTTTTTAGCATTTTTAATCAAAAATAAATATTTACTCAAAAGGACAAACAAAAATCATTTGTATTTTTCATTAAGCTTAAATGAAATAAGTAAAACACAAATGATAAACAAAAATCTTTTTATATTATGCAGTCAATTCAAATACAAAATATAATACAAAAAGATAAACAAGTCATAATTTCTAGCATGTGATATGAAGTAAGGCAATGACTAGAAAATGACTAAACAAGCATACATTTAGCATATGAATATGACATGAAGCACAAACGCTAAAGTATGCAAACACTAACACATTTATCCTTTAGATTTAGCAAGGGAGGAAGAATGTGAAAGTAAATGAGAATCAAAATCCCTATTTTGTAAGGTAACCAAGTCGGATTTCCTAACCCAAATTAATGAAGAATAACAATCTTGGGGTGTAGGAACATTAGCTAATGTGGTTACTTTACAATGGGATTTTCTAGGAATTCGTTTAAGATCAAAACAAAATTTCCTAAGATGACCTTTCCGACCACAATGTGTACAAGTAAGAATATGTCGAAAAGATTTATCTAAGGAGTGATCATTAAATGCATTCCTAGAAGATTCTCCTAAAACATTGGTTTGGACTTTAGGGTTAAAATCATTACAGGAATTGAAGCCTAAACCAAAAGTGTCATTTTTAATTTGGACCGTTCCTAACATTTTATCTAGTTTTTCCGAACGACACTCCAAATCAAATTTGACATTACTAGAATCTTTTAATTTATTTTCCAATTCTAAAATTTTAGATTCTAGTAAAACATTTCGCTCTTCAAAACCAAGAAGCTCCTTTTTCAAGGATTCCATTAAACCCCTAAGGCTATCTCTCTCGACTTCTACATAGTTAAGCTTCTCTTGAAGAGTTCTCTCATGTGTCCTAAGGTCTTCTATTAAGGCACTTTCATCAATGACCTTGACACACTCTCTTAAACTCGCTTCTAACTTCAAATTAGCCTTTTTCAATTTGATAGATTCTTTATATAATTCATGAAAAGCATTTTGAAGTTCACTCTCATCAACCTCTTCTTCATTTTCACTCTCTCTTTCTTCTTCACTCTCACTATCATCAAAACTAAGAGAATCATGTACAATGACCTTGGAAGTGGCATGTGCTATAATTTCATCATTCGATGAGTTCTCATTATCACTCACATGTCTAGCCATAAAAGCCACAAAATTCTTCTTTGTGGGGGAATCGGGCTTTTCTTCCTTATCACTATCACTAAGGGTCGCATTATAAGAAATGGGTCGTTTACCCTCTTTCCTTAGTTTAGTGGGGCACTCAAAAGCCCTATGGCCATAACCTTCACAACCAAAACATTTATTAGACTCGCCCTATCAACATTTTCATTACTAGACTTAGGGATCTTTTCGGCTTTAGAAATCTTCTCGCTTTTATCACGTTTAGAAGATTCAAATTTCTTAAAATCATTTTTAAATTTATCTTTGTTGAATCTAAGAAATTTTCTAAATTTACGAGCAAATAAAGCCATATCTTCCGAGTCACTATCACTCTCGCTCTCTACTACTTGTTTAACCTATTTTCGGGCTTTTAAAGCTACGCCCTTTTCAATTTTCTTTTCATTTTTAGAGGGAAACATGTCCAGTTCATAGGTTTGTAAATCACCTACAAGCTCTTCTAATTTCGTAGAGGCTAAAGTGGGTAAAGAATTTAAAACGGTCACCTTTGGAATAAATCTATCGGGTAGGGACCTTAAAATTTTGTTTACTACACGGTCGTCAGGTATTTTCTCTCCCAAGTTAAAGGATGAATTAACAATGTCAGAAAGTCTAGCATAAAATTTATCAAAAGTTTCATTTTCATCCATTTTGATAGTTTCAAATTGAGTGGTGAGGTTTTGGAGTTTAGAAGCTTTAACGACACTCGTTCCTCCATGAGTTAATTGTAAAATATCCCAAGCTTCTTTAGTGGTCTCACACGTCATAATGCGTCGGAATTCATCCGGTGTGACAGCGCTAAATAAAGCATTTCAACCACGGGAATTAAAATTTGCTAGCTTAAACTCATTTTCGGTCCATCTATCGACGGGTTTGGGAACACGTTCATTTTCAATAAGATGAGTAGGTGGGGAGTACCCGTTAACAGCAGACATCCAAACTCTCTCGTCGATAGATTTTAGTGCCGATCTCATTCGCGCTTTCCAATACGCGTAGTTAGAACCATCAAAAATAGGAAATTTTGAAAATGGGGAAAAATCCATTTTAGCCAAAAATTAAAGAATCTTAACGAAATAATTTATCGTTTTTGGCTCTGATACCAATTTGAAAAGGCAAGAGTTTGTGGATCCCCGGATTTTAATAATGTCAAATTAAAATATATAATTTCCTTTTCAATAGATGCGGAAGCGTTGAGATGGTTTTAACAAATAAACAAGGCCGGGTTTTAATATCTTACAAAACAAATTAAAACAAAATTCAAGTCCTAGAATTTGCCTAAGTCATGATTATTCATTTAACAAAGTTAGGCCAAACCAAATTAATGCAAGTTACTCGAATTACACAATTTTACCCAATATTTAATTTAAGTCCCAAATTAAATATAGTGTGATAATCAAACCGATTTTATCTTGAATTAATCTAGCATGCGTTCTAAGTGATATAGATCAAGATAAAATAAACAGTCACACTACACCGCGATGTACGAGGAAAAACCCACTAACGGGAAAAAACCTCGAGACGGCCCTAGCCTCAAATCCACTAAAAATGGTATTACAAAATACAAGACAAAAGACTTACTTCCTAAACTCGAACCCTCTCAAGCCGTGATGCTTCTTCTTGTATCGACCTCCAATTAGCGGATAACCAACGGAGCTCCACCGTGGTCTCGGAATACACCGATAGGACTTTAAACGGACACCATCACCCGAACATGGAGCCTTTCTCCAAACGGGTAGAATATCACCAAAAGTCTTGTTTGTGATGGGGTGTAGAAGCAAACCCGAAACGTCTCTTGAATTCGGTAGAGAAAACCGGTGCCAAAAAAAAACTCCAAGTAAAGATATGTATATATGGAACTTGGATAAACAACTATTGGGTGTAAACTAGAGTGTGTATGAATTTTTCTTTAGAAATTGACACTCAAAAACATGAACATTTTCCCTAAAAAGATTAGCTCTCAAACTCTCTCTAAGAGATGGATATGAAATGGAAAAGTTGTCTTGGAAAATGTGTTTCCCGCACAAAATAAAGTATGTAAAAGTTGGTTAAAAACCAAGTGGGGAAAGTGGGAGAAAACTGCAAAAAACTGCTCAAAACTGTTCCCGCCCTGGCGTCTCGTTCGAACGAACTTGACTCTCATTCGAACGAGACTTCTAACGAGCGACCAGTCTGGGCTCGTTAGAATCTCGTTAGAACGAAAAACTCGTTCGAACGACATATCGAACGAATGACCAGGTCGTTGGCAAACTCGTTCGAACGAACTTTGTTCGAACGACAAAACTCGTTCGAACGAACTTGGTTCGAACGAAAAAACTCGTTCGAACGAAACTTCTAACGAACGACCAGAAAGTTGGTAAAATTCGATTTTGGCCCATAAACTTTTATAAACTTTTATATACTTAATTTAAAGTTTCAATTTGTTTCTTTCTGAAAATAAAATGCAGTTTTTTATTTCTCCTAACACCCAATACATATTGTTCCAAACTCCTATATAAATATTATTACATTCATACCTTGGGAGTATGGAACCTTAGTTGATGACGTACAAACGAGGCACATAAACTACGGCATTTTGATGATGCTTTATACTCTTTGCCGCTACGTCTTCAACAAACACTTCATAGGTCTTGAATATTACAATTAAATAAAATCCTATGAAATGTTTTTGTCCGGAATTGAGCCAAAACTATAAGAGGACTCAATTGGAAATTTGTGTCCTTACAAACGAAAATCTTGTTCGAACAAGATTTTCGGCGGGAAAATATTTTCGCAATTTTCTCCATGTTCCCACTCCTTTTGTCCTACTAACTTTTTCCAGAATTAATATGTGAGGGAACCAACTTTGAAAAACCAATCTTTTCATCTTCTACGATCTCTAAGAGAGAGCTTTTATTGCTTTATTCCTCTATGAAAGAGTTCATGTTTTGAGTGTTTGTTTTTCAAGAAAATCTTTCTTAAACACTTTTGTTTTCACCAATAAGAGTTTATTCCAAGTACCACATAAATATATTTGCTTGGAGTTTTTTGGCACCATTGGTTCATCTCTACCACAAGAAGGAGAAGTTTGGATTTTGATTTTATTTCCCATAAAAGAAGAAGTTTGGTTTTGGCTGCGGCATTCTCATACGGTGAAAGGCACCGTGTGTGGTTGATGGGTTCATAATGTTCGAGTGTAGTAAGCCATCTGTCTTATAATTGTAATTCCGTACTTAGTGGACTTAAGGCTAGGGCCGTCCGAGGTTTTTTCCGTTGTGGGTTTTTTCTCGTACATCGTGGCGTAGTGGTTGTGAATTTATTTTATCTTGCAAAAATCACCTAGAACGCATGCTTAGGGTAAAAAGATAAACTTGAGTTTAATTCACAATCTTGTTTAAATTGGTGCTATAATCTAATTTGGATAAAATTTAAGTTAATTTAATTAAAGTAAAAAATTTAATTTGTTAAATTTGGTTTGGCCTAATTTGGTAATATTGAAAATATTGTGTAGGCAAATTTCTAGGACTTGTATTAAATTGATTTTTGGGCTTAAAGTACAAATTCACAAATTTGATTTCTTGTATAATTTTAATTTTGACAAAATTATAATTTGTTTTACTTTAGTTTTAATTTGTGAAGAAATTAATTTTTAGTTTAATTTTAATTTGAAAGAAATTAAAATTGGTAGATTGTGTAGTGTTTGTATTTGAACCATCCTATTCCGCACTAAAAGGATGTTTACATGTGCCTCGTTTCACATCATCAACTTAGTTCCAATCTCTCCTAGGGTATGAATGCATTACATATATATATAGGAGCTGGGAACATTTTCTATTGGGTGTAATTTTATTTTAAAATGAAGTTTTGTTTTCAGAAGGTCAATTTTAGAACTTTTAATAAAGGTTTTTGGGCTTAAAATTGAATTATGAAATTTCTGGGATTTCATTTGATATTGTTGTTCGAACGAGAATATCGTTCGAACGAGAATATCGTTCTAACGAGTTTGCCAACGACTTTTCCCTTTTGGCCTCTGGAACTTCGTTAGTAGGGTCGTTCAAACGACACTTCGTTCGAATGAGATTTTCGGCGGAAAAATATTTTGGCAGTTTTCTCCATGTTCCCGCTCCTTTTGTGCTACTAACTTTTTCCAGAATTAATATGTGAGGGAACCAACTTTGAAAAAACAACTTTTTCATCTTCTACGATCTCTAAGAGAGAGCTTTAAGACCTCTATTCCTCTATGAAAGAGTTCATGTTTTGAGTGTTTGTTTTTCAAGAAAATCTTTCTTAAACACTTTTTTTACACCCATGAGAATTTATTCCAAGTACCACATATATATATATATTTGCTTGGAGTTGTTTGGCACCATTGGTTCATCTCTACCACAAGAAGGAGAGTTTTGGATTTTTCTTTTATTTCCCATAAAAGAAGAAATTTGGTTTTGGCTGCGACATTCTCATACGGTGAAAGGTACTGTGTGTGGTTGATGGGTTCCTAATGCTTCATTGGTAGATCCCAAGGTTCCGGTGGATTCTGGAATTGTTGACTAAGTAGAGGTAGTTGCAAGAAGACGCGCCAGGGCTTGAAGGAGTCGAGTTGTAATTCCGTACTTAGTGGACTTAAGGCTAGGGTCGTCCAAGATCCCGTTGTGGGTTTTTCCTCGTACATCGCGGCGTAGTGGTTGTGAATATATGTTATCTTGCAAAAATCACCTAGAACGCATGTTTAGGGTAAAAAGATAAAATTGAGTTTAATTCGTATTCTTGTTTAAAATGGTGCATGTTTAATTATTTGGGTAAGTTGATTTAATTCAAGTCGGTAATTTGGTTTGGCCTAATTTGCAAAGTGAATGTTTATGGTTAGGTAAATTTCAAGGACTTGGGTTGAATTAATTTAGTTTAAGTGAAAAAATCATTTGAATTTCACTTTGAGTTAAGTTTAATTTTAAATTTGAAAGAATTTAAAATTTGTTGTGTTGAACCATCTTTATTCCGCATTGCTAAGGAAATTATATTAGGACAATTTAAAATTGGGGGTCTAGAGTTTCCTCATCAGAGATATGTTTGGCTTGGTTTTATTTTGGTTTGGCTTTGAATTTTGGAAGCTAAGATTGTGTTGGCTTTGAAGAATGAATTGGGTATTTGGTTTAAAAGTGGGTATGGTTGGAAAATTGTATAAGCCAGCTCGGGTATTTTCGACAGGTTGTGGACGGATTAGGGTAGGGGTACAAGGGTAGCCGGGTTGGATTGTGGGAGGTAAAGTCGGGTTGGGTTTTGGCTGGCCAGCATGGATTGGGTCGGGTCCGCTTGCCGTGGGTCGCGGGTTTTGTGTTGTGAATTAAACCAGCGCTGGCCAGGATCGAAAGGGGGTCACCGGCGATTCGGATGGTTTAGGAGGACGGGTTTGAACAGAAATCGGGTATGGGGTTAGTTACCACGGGTTAAAGGTTTTGGGTATGAGGATGAGAGAGAGAGAGAGGAATTAATGGTGGTGTTTGGTTTGGTGGTGGATAGATGAGAGAGATGGTGATGGTGTTTTGTGTTGGGTTGGGTTGGAGTTTTAAAGGAGTAGGAGATGTGTGTGTTAATGGAGGAGAGAGAGTGAGGTGTTGGATGGAGGTTGAATATAGGAGTGAGGGTGATAGGGTGTCGGTGAGGTGTATGGGAAGGTGGGTGTGGGTGAGAGAGTTGGTTGTGTGTGATGTATGGTATATGGTATGAGTGTGTGTTAGTGGGTTTAGGATAAGTGTGTGTGTTTAATTTGGACACCTAAACAAATAACACTAACCAACTAAAAAAAAACTAACAAAATTAAAAATTAAAATCTCAAAAAATAAAATCCTAATCTATAAATAAATAAAGACTCAAATAAAAAAGAAACTTAAAAGAAATAAAAATAAAAATAAAAATCTATTAAACTAAAAACTAAAATCCTAAATAAATATAAAATCAAATAAAACTAAAAAAAATCTTACCCTAATAAAAAATCTAATCCTATTAAAAATAAAAATTAAATAAAATTATACTGATAAAAATAAAATAGAAAACTAAACCTAGAAAATACTAAATAAATCTAAAATAAACTCTAAAAATAAAAACGACTCAAACTAAAAATCTAAAAAAATTGAAAAGGCACAAACTAAACGCACACGGGCTCGGGTGAAGGTCTGGAGACTGGTTTAGGCTCGGGTGAGGTTACGGGGCAAGGTAATTAGCTCCATTTGATGCGCATTTGCTTTAAATTAAGCATTTGAACTCCGCAAACGACAATCAACCTGTACAATAAACATTTACGCGCGTAAGCCCATTATTATCTAGAATTAACAACTAAAATATGTCAATTCGGGGTATAAAATGTACACTTTTGGGTTCTTATTACACCACCCCCAAACAGAGCGTTGCTAGTCCTCGAGCAATAAGATGGAGAGATAGAGAAAGATAAGAAACCAAAAGTGTACCACTTTCGTTGGCACTTGCGATTGCATTTAGCTGGTTGAACAAGCTTTTAAACATATAGGTTGCCCTACATGACGAGTTGTGTCTCGTGAGGGTTTGCAGGGAATATACCCACAAAATTCTTTTTTTGTAAAAGTTTATTGAAAGGCAGTCAATCTCTTATTAGACGTCGAATAATCGCACAATCCATCGTGAGAGAAATAATTTGAGAAATACAAGCTAGAATGTAAAAATATTTAACTAAGTAAATACACAAGGCACATCCTTCCTAAAACTCAACGTGTGTGTGTGAATCGGTCAAAACGGGTCGAGTATAACAAGAGTAATTCCTAGATTGCCTTCTCGGGATCAACACTTCAACTTCAGTTCTCACTGGATATATCTCTCTCAAACGAACTCTCGAAATTAGGTTCAGTATATCGCTCTTGTGTGTGAGGAGGTGAGTAAATGTAAGCAAGTTCAAACGTCTCACACACACATAAGATAGAACGTACATTAAGAAAGAAAATGATCTCATCAAAGAATGATAATCACTATAGTGAGAAAGTCGAGTTATTCACCACATTGACTTTCATTTGCCCGAACACCTAGGGAAAAATATGGATGTAAATGGGTGAGGGGGAAATGAAATGAGGTAGGATAGGATATAATCGTGATGGATGAGTGATGGATATGAGATGTGAGAGAGTGTTCAACAAATGACTTTATTTAAAAAAATAACTACAAACTCTTTTTTTTCCTTTTTCTTTTTTCTCTTTTTTTTTTCTTTTCTTTTTCTCTATGTTTTTTTCTTCTCTTTATTTTTTTCTATTTTTTCTATTTTTTTTGTTTTTCTCTCTCTTTTCAAACCAACAATGAAGACATTTAACATTTGGAATCTACACTCTTTTATTTGAAAATGAAAGATGATATGGAGATGATAGGTGATGGTGTGGGGAAATATGTGAAAATATGGAAGAGCATGGGAGTGTAATGAGTGAAGTGCATAGATGAAAATCTAGTATTCGGGACAAATTTCAAGGCACATGTTTCTTACAACTCGAAAATGATGTCGTTCTCAGTGATCAAGACAAAATTTAGTGAAGAATAATGAGATCATACAACGATTTAAGTGAGGACCCAAACGAAGTTGAATCAACTTATGACTCGGAGATTGCGTAAAACTCTCTGAAAGGGTGAAATGCACAAATCTCACTAGCTAAAGCCTCTACTGGTGATCCTTAAGGTTCTATTGGGAATTATAGTACTCTTCAACTCTAAATCGCCATGATGTGATAAGTGCGCAAATTTTTTGTTAAGTCTAGAAATTCATGGTGCAAAATGCCTTGTTATGTATTACATAAGCTATTTATAAAAAGATAAATCCTCTAACCTGATTCCTAGACTTAAAATATGTGTGATATCAATGAATGAGATGAAAGAAACTGCATGAAAATTTTAAAAATCTGGTTTAAAAAAAAAAATTTCCAAAAAAGGCACGATTATGATAAAATTCCCCACCCCCAAACAAAAAGGAACATCGTCCTCGATGTTAAGTAAACGATTTTGTAAAATTGAGAGCAGAAGGTAGGATAGAGATTACCAGAATCAATCGCTAATGAAGTGGACAAGATGAACCCAAGAATAAACCTGAAGAAAAATTGAGATAAAAAATTTGTACGAGTAACAAAATATGATATAGCATTGGGTGGTGTGACATACCACCCCAAATAGGATGAATATAGAACAAGAAACAACAAGCTGCCTCCCGGTAGTGCAAAGTTTAGCATCATCAGCCAGACCGAATAGTTCTCACCCTAAAGATAAAATCTATGAAAGTGCTGGGTGGAAGAAAAATCAGGTGATGATAATCACTCCCAAACAAGACTGAAGCGTCAGTATAGTTGGGTAAAGGCTAAAAATGGCCAATGCACTTGTATGGCTAAGTGCATCACACGATGCAAAGCATCGGTGGGCCATGGGTGGATGGGTATTAAGGTAAGGGTGAGGGTGAATAGGCACCAGTCACGGGCCTTATTGAGCGAAAAGGTGAGGGCAACAAGGGCCCTATAAGCATGGTGCTCTAATTGGTGAAGGAGGTGAAATGGTGTGGAAAAAGTGATGGGGTGGGCCTCATAGAAATAACACAATCGTTCTATGTATGGGCGATGATAATGGTCGTGCAATAACAAACCAGGGAGCTGTCAAGGGGAAAAATCAACACCACAAGAGAGTGGTGCACATATGGTAACAAGCTCGATGTCACGGTGGAGAGTAGCCTCATAAATACTCTCATGGTGTGGGATGGTTTTAGATGAGGATCTAAAAATAAGGTTGGGAACATGCAATGTGTAAAATCAAAATCCAAACCAGGTGGTGGGGTGGAAGGGGCAATGGGTGGGGTAAAGGGTGGGATAAAGGGTGGAGGAAGATGATCCAACTCAAGCGTGGGAGACACACACTCATTGGGAGGAGTAAAGGAATACTCACAAGGGAATGTGTTTTCCAAGGATGGAGTGGTCAACTTCTGCATAAGAGTATCATTGGTGAATGTGGTGGGTGGGTAAGACGAGGCACCAAGATCAGAGATAGAGGAAACACTAGAAATATCGGGCTCAAAGGGAGCCATGCATGGTGGGACATCATCCATATCCAGATAGGTAGGAACTATCTCGGATTCTATCTCAGAAAAATGGTGAGCACTCATAGCCGGAGCTAACCTATGATAAAGTGGTTCCTCGGGAACACAAGCAGTGGGCTCAATAGGTGTAGACTCGGGCATTTTTTTGGATTTATCGAGAAAGGGAATGGGAACCTCAACGGTATGTTCATTTGGACAAAGCGGGATTCGATCAGTATCACTATATTCAGATAAGTCAAAACAAATGTCAACTTGAGGCCCTGACCATGGGATGGTCTCAACGTCTAGATTCTCGGGAGGATAAGGTTGGTCACACTCAAAATCAGTGGCACAAGATGACGCATCATCACTCCACGTGGGAGAAACAATAGGTTGACTTGGGGTGAAGTCCCACTCTCGCTCATACTCAATTTCATTAAATGTTTGTTCAAGCCGTTGGAGGGATTCATTTTGAATTTGAGTGGATTGCTCTTGATCGATGATGAATTATTGCAAGAGTGCCTCGAGAGCGGATGTGGATGATGGTGGGTGGTGGATATGGACACAACTCACTATTAACATGACTATACGAAGAATAATCAAAGGAAGTGTTGGGAACGGGGTCAAGTGCATCATACACGAAAGGATCACCTTCGTGATGGACAAATGGCTGATAATCAATGGGTGCATAGTGAGGGGACTGATCGAGAATGGGTGAACAAGGTT
Organism: Sambucus nigra; assembly: GCA_949130495.1. Taxonomy (NCBI): domain Eukaryota; kingdom Viridiplantae; phylum Streptophyta; class Magnoliopsida; order Dipsacales; family Adoxaceae; genus Sambucus; species Sambucus nigra. The sequence goes on from OX422220.1 coordinate 402,435,609, forward strand.
GCTATGACAACTGTTGCAACGTGTGAGGATCCGCATCATCGGGTTGGGATTCGTATTGAGTGGAAGGGTGATCAGGCCTCCACGAATAACTTGGGTACTCACACCACTCGGAATTGGATATATCATGAGAATGGGTCTAGGTGGGTTCCGAAACATTGTCATATGGATACACATGTTCCACATTGGGTTCAGATGGATATGGAATGTAAGGGCACTCATGGGACATGTGATCGGCATAATTACAATGGGTGCACAACAAAGTATGAGACACATCGACACTTGACATAAAGTGTGATGGAATATGAGGTGTGTGCATAGATGGTGAAAGAATATCAAAGGTACGCATGAGAGAGCTGTAACCACTAAGTATATCGTAAAGAGACGGCTAGAGATCACTCTCACACGTCTCGAGTGACAATGTAAAATGACGAAAATAATCCCACAAGGGACGTTCTTCGGCCACAACGAGAAAAATATTTTTTGGATTTTATAATTTTTTTTCAAAAGGAAGGAAAATATTTTTGGATTTTTCTAAAATGAAAGAAATAAAATATTTTTGGATTTTTTATAAAACTAAAGAAAAAAAAAGATTTTTGGATTTTTTATAAGAATGACAGAAAGAAAATATTTTTGGAGTTTTTATAAAAATAATAGAAGAAAATATTTTTGGATATTTTGGAAGAAAAGATGTGGGAAAATATGTACTCTTGATTTTGAACGAACCAACTAAAACCGACTACCGGAAAATGAATTGGACACACGCAAGTCAAGGAGAATTCCTAACTAGCACATAGCCAATTTTTATCTTTAAATTTAGTGAAAGGGTAGCCAAATTTTGATTAAGTCCACGGGCGATAAAAATCACGGAATTATCTGAGTGATCGCCTTTGCAAAAATATTCTCCAAGTGGGCTACCCAGGTGATTGATTTTAAATTTAGTGATGGCTAGGGTAACACACAATTGGTAAGCGAGTGAGTCAGGTGATTAAATCCCTTCTCGTGAGTGACCGGGTGTAGGTCTCAGTCAATTAATTCATCACACCAATCGAAAACAAATGCGAGAATAAAATCAACTAAGAGAACATAGAGCACACCAAAGAATTTACTCGCTAACAGGAGAGGTGCGAGGTTTTAGAAATGTAACTCGCACGTTTTTTAGGCCGTGAGGTGACGAAAAATTTGAGTCGACCGGGGGGAGATCATGCTAATCTCAATCATCCCCGGGAGTCCTACCGACCCAAGCCAGAAAGGCTTCTAAATCCTTGTCTTTGGACGCCCTCTCTCTACCTTGTTAAGTTTTCCAATCAACCTTATCATCGATTATTACAATTTTAAAAAATGAAAAATAAAATAAATGTGTCTTTATGCACCGCAATACAAGAAAGGATAAAATAAACCTAATACAAGCCTTCTAAAATAAATAAAAATGGTAGTAAAATGCAACAAAATATAGGAAATAAATGAACTATAAAATTGAATCCGCTCTGAGTGCTTCACACTCCTAAGAATGGCAACGACGCCATTTGATAACTTTGACTTTTGTGTATATTTCGTTGTTAAAAGCCAAGTTAATTAAAACCTTTATCACCTACACAAAAATATAATAAACTAGAATAGAGGTAAGTAAGGATGTCAATTTATAGTGGGCAATGGAGCAAGGGTAATTTTGGAAATAGGCTAGGGGTGTGCATGTAGGAGAGGTGTGTCATGGATTGTGTGAGGTAATGAGAGTGTGAGGGAATGAAAATCAGATTTGGTTATGGGGTATTTTGGGCATTGGGGTAAAATGAGTTAGTTGGGGGTAATTTGGGAAAAAGGGGTAAAAGGGGGTTTATTAGGCACATGTGGGAGATATGTTTTGCTTGGTTTTATTTTGGTTTGCCTTTGAATTTTTGAAACTAAGATCGTGTTGTCTTTGAACAATGAATTTGGTCTTTGGTTAGAAAGTGGGTATAGTTGGAAAATGGTATAAGGCAGCTTGGGTATTGCCGGCGGGTTGTGGACGGATTCAGGTAGGGGTGCAAGGGTAGCCGGGTTGGATTATGGGAGGTAAACCCAGGTTAGGTTTTTCCTAGCCGACGTGGATCTCGAAAGTGGGTCGGGTCCTCTCATTGTGGGTTACGGTTTTGTGTTGTGAGTTAAACCGGCACTGGTTAGGGCCGAAAGGGGGTCGCCGACGGCGGGGTTAAGGGTTTGCGGTTCGGATGGTTTAGGATAACGGGTTTGGATAAAATCAGGTATGGGGTTGATTTCCACGGTTGTTTAGTTGTTTAGTGGTGGTTGGGGGATTATTTATATCGTTTTTAGTTGCAATGGATGGGTATGTGCATGTTTCTTTACCTATTTTGCACCATTAATATGTCATTGCTCTAAATCAATAATTATTTGAATTTTAAATTGCACTCTGTTTTGTGTTACTTTGAATGGATGTTTAATTACTTTTATGGTTATTGATGAAGAGGCGCACTTTATTCGTTCCAACCACGTACATTGTTTGTTTATTGAAGCAAAAAAAATGCTGCACAATTGTCAAGTTTAAGTTCCATTTGCCTAGCCTTACTTACAACTTGTTGTTTGTCTTTTATTGGCTATGAAATTGACACCTAACTTAATGGTTCACAATTTTAATTAGAATAAAATACACCTGAGAACATCACACCAGATGTGAGTTTATATATTAAATTTAAAAACATACTTTGATGTCTTTATGTAAGTATTTGGTTGATGCGACCCATTTAGTTCGATAGTTTTCACATAAAAAATTCATGAAATATTGCATAACATTTAAATACGTTGCATTGATGTTGTGTTTATTTTCATATATTAATATCTTATGTTTTTGAATATTTAGGTTTATAATTAGAACTAACACAAAAGTTTCGGTTAGCAAGAAGACTACTCTGTTTAACTATGCATGTCGTAAGCACGTGACATGGTTTTAAAAATTTAGTCGTGTCTTTAGGCATGAGGATTTTCTTGTCTATTTATATCCAATAAGTATCCTTGTATTTTTCAATGTTCCTTTTTGGGAAACGATGGCCTCCTTGCACATTCAGATCGTGACTAATACATATGGATACAGATGATATCCCACTGGTAAAATAAGGTGTAAAGCTCATTTGAAAATTATTCAATTATCAAAAGATTATTTTAGTAACGTTTCAGGCAAATGCCATCGCGGCTTGTTTATAATACAAATAGGAAACCTCAAGTTATCATGTAAAAGATTTAATATGTTTAAAATAACTCTTTTACTTTTTTCAGATGTCAATTGTTATCTCTATGTCACGTTATGAAGCCACGTATCTATACAAAGGTACTAGGGTTATTGCATCCAAGGGAAGGGATATGATATATTGGAAGCCACATTTTCTTTCTCTTTATTGCTACTGTGGAATAATAGCTGGTATCATAAGAGGACACTCGAACTAGTAGGTGTCTTCATCTTAGGATACCTTTTCCTAGATCTAATTTTCACTTAATAAGTGCTTTTGTTAAATGCCTACAAAATTGGGAGTCGACCTCTCCCTATAGATAAATTAACCATACATGGGTGTGAACTATTCCTATCGGGGATTTTAACTCAGGCCACCTAAGAAAAAAATGGACGGTCAATGATCTATAGCTTTTGTAAAATCTCTTCAAAAAAAGGGAAGTACAAGAAATTTTTTATAGGCATGCGAAAATGGTTATACATGGTTAATAAGTGTTGTAATTTACTTGACAATGTCCCCTTTGGAAGGTTCCAAACGTAACATCAAGCTTTGAAATGGTATTCTCATTCTCCATATCAGTCGTACAATATTACCTTTTTAATCGTTTTCGGTCCCCTATGGTGAATACCAGCAATTGATATCAATGGATGATAATATCAAGATTGATTATGAAATCTACAATGAGAGTTTTGCAAACATTCGTAGAAACCATCATTGTTAAAGTTATTTTCTAAGTTAATATCAATAGACATTATTTAGTATTCAAATTAACCTTACATATTTTTCACCTTACCATCTACTACAGTGTATTATTGATGAGCAACAAAAAATGTGTGCTATGTGTGTACTTACGTCTCCAGTGCAAATCGATCAATAAAGTAATAAACCAGATAAAATGGGGTCAAATCCTTAGGGAATAGGTTATTAACTACGAATGTAGGGTTGGCTTCTTAAATCTAGGCTATAACTCAGAAAAAGAAATAAAATGATGATAATTTTTTACTTTAAGAAATTTCAAATTACCTAGGAAATTAAGCTATGAAAGTACGAAATTAAACTACTTAAAGTAAAGATTGATTTTTTTTGTTCTAAAACACTTTTGGAAAATGAGGTTGGGATCCAATATCCAAACGGTAGAGTATCCCCGATAAATATAAAATTGTAGAAATTAATTAATTAATTAAAAGAAAATTACGAATCGATTCGACGCACCAAATATGTTTGGGCATTAACTCGTGCAATAATTGGTACACAAATTAATTAGCGCGAATGATATATTTACGACACATATAGTCCATCCTCAAACACTCTGGATGCTTTTAACAAACTGAGTTAAGGGGTCTACACTAATAATCCCGATCAATAGATAAAACTAAAAAAACTAATTATTTAATTATGTTGAATTTTATGTTTGAAGTCGAATACTCTAGTTTCGGTTCATGTTTTCCAACCCACAAATAACTTAGGTAGATATGGAATTAAATTATATACTAATCATATTCATCATTAAAGCATTCATATTTAAATAATAAGAAATAATTGAGAAATTTATACCAATTATGAAGAAATAAAGTAGCAAGAATAAAACTTCACACCAAAAAAGAATTTTTGAAAACATGTAAGAACTTCAATTAATTTGATGTGCAAATATGAATTCTCTGTTCTCCAATCAATAATGATTAATTACTTACCTAACAAAGTGTATACTATGAACATTAAGACTCATAAATGACTTATACAAGTGCCAAAGATGGCCAAAGTGGTAAAGATTGACCATAACAACTCTAGTTGGAACTTAGGAAACGATAAAAAAAATCTCACAGAAAATCAAACTATGGGACCAAAGCGAACCATGGGATCCCTCAAGGCCAACCGGACTGGATTGCTCTAGAAATCGAATCGATTCGGTCTTTGGGTATTGCACTTTAACTTGCTTCTTCCTCCGTGGACTTTTCTTCAACTTCAAATTGTCGTAACTTCCTCACTATAACTCGAATTGAGGTTTTGTTTCTTCATATGTACTCATGAACTCGAGATGTTCATTTTTCTTATTGGCTCTTTCTCCAGGTTCTTGCTATAAATTTACCATTTTGTCCTTGACTTCCCTTTATCGTATAGTTTTCATTGTTTTGGCCATTCTCTTCCGCCCAATTGCTTGATTTACCTATAAATGCATGAGAAATATACAAAATACGAAATACTTGCCAAAAAGGTTAGTTGATGTCTGGGGATCATTTCCCTATTCTCTAAAAAAAAAAAAATATGATATAAATTCGGGTTAAATGTGATTTTTGGCATCGTAAAATACTGAAATCAAATGGATAAATTTGGAATATTTATGTAAAATCAAACCCCTTAACATAGAACGTTGCTACTCCTGAGCAATGTAAAATTATCCAAAATAGGTTCTATAAATAACACTAATCAATTATGGGATAGAATTTATTTTTAACGGTCACGCAATTGCATTTAGCATATGTACAAAGTCGTTAAACCCCTAAATTGACCAAGTAGGACGAGTGGTGTCTCGCAACCACAAAATTCATTTTGTACCATATGGTACGACTTGAAGGAAAATCAAAATAATTAAAAACTGTGTAATTTAAATAACATAATAATTATCACAAAAAATATGTCATAAATCTCAATTCCTAGCGTGTGTGTGTGTGTGAAGCCAAAAATTGACCGTAAACTTCCATCAATTGATCATTACGTTAATTTCTAAAAATTCTCTCTCATTCAATTTCTCATGGGATGCACTCATAAATGAATCACTTGGATAGTGGATTTTTCTCTCAGTGTGCACGGAATTAAGAGTAAATATAATGGATAAGAGTTCACGCACACAAATTGATAGACGGAAATTTTATAGTGAAATGATCTCATGAACGGATTATGATCATTGAAAAATGGGAAAATGTCTTTCTTTTTTCATACCCTTTTGTTCTCTTTATTATATTTTTGTGTTTTTAGCTCCACACACGGTGATCGAGTTCATTATTCGGATTCGGTTAGGACTTTTTCAGGTCAAGGTATTTTCAATAACAATGCAAGTTTTTCGGAATTTTTCAGAGTTAAAAATTTTCTTGTGAAGGTCCGTTGGTACTTTTTCATGTTTTTGCTCATTTCTCTCTTTTTTTAATTTCATTTTTCTTTTTTATTTTCTTTTTCTTTTTTCCTTTTTTTATTCATTTGATCATTTTTTTTATTTTTCTGGCTTAATCTATACCGAAAGGAAATTATAAAAAAATCAATTTTCACAACTCCAAGATAAATTTATTTTTTCGGGTTAACAAACGAAAGGGATATGATTTTTGGCTCAAGTTGGCTTCCAAAAGTTGGATAATTTTCTAGAATTTTTATGGATAAAGTTATTTGGTGAAAAACAATGGCCTAACGTTATGCGTCCGTATTACTAATCAAATTATCATATGCGTCTCGAGATTAATTTTTATTTTTACTTTCGAGACATTTTTAGGAGCGTTTTCAAAACAAAATTTGCACTTGTTTCCTATAACCAATCAAAATAATGATTTATAGATCTATGAAGAATTTATTTAAATTACACAAAAATGAAGAATGGCAAAAAAATTCCACATTTATCCGTATAAGTCGGCAAGTTTCATTCAATTTCCATTTTATATCAATTTCGGCTTTATGCATGGAATTTTTACAAATTGAGAGTTGAAACAAAAATTTAATGGTATTTTTATGGATTTTAAATACCAATTTTTACTTATTTTGAAAAAATATTTTTGTCTTTTTGAAAATTTTCCATTTTCTAAAAAATTTCAATTTTTAGCGGCATTTTAAAGTCATGAAGTTTCTAAAAATGCACTTTCACTCCCCCCCCCCCCCCAACAAGTTAGAACTTTCATTGTCCTCAATATAAAGGACAAAAATATAATTAAGAAAAGAAGTGGGTTTGAAATATAAAATGAACAATATTTAAAATGCAAGAATGATACTCTATAACACAAACTCATATTTTTATTTAAAATGAGAAAAGATAGTAGATATTTTCTTGAAAGATATAACAATTACAAATAAAATAAAATATATAATAAGATGCATGCCCAAAAGATGATCAACAAGAGGAACGGAGAGCATTTGGATCCTAGACATAGGGATCCATATAGTATGCAGGCAAGTTGGCCCCCAAGCCTAAGCTGAGACGTTAGAGATCATCTTAGAGTCGCATCATCATGTAGGTATCACAACGATAATCGGCTATAAATTCATCCCTATCTTGGTGGTATTCTGGGAGAAAACCGTCGAGACAACACTAAATTTTATGCATACAACTATTTATTATCGTCGTTTCATATGCACGCTCGTCAAAGTCTTCCTCAAAATCCGGTTCTGCCTAATCATAGTCCTCTTTCTCCTCGTGGTTGAAATCCCCCTCTACAACTTCCTTATCTTCTTCGGTGTCTTCCTCTTCTTCTCCTCCCCCCCCCCCCCCCCCCCCATCTCAATGTCTTTGAAAATTGGTTTGAGATGAGGGTTTGAGTTGCAGGCTTCTTTCATGCTTTGATCCACCTCTTCTAGGCATTGCGATGTGATAACATGGACATATAGAAGAGAAGTTGTGATAAAGCGGACATATAGAAGAGAAGTTGTGGCGGTGGGACAATAAGCCACACTTGTGATTTCATTGAAGTATACATGTGCTAGGCATATTTTGGACGTCTTGTCGAACAAAAAATAGAGAAAGATATCATGACGCAAGAAGATTGAGGAATCATTCTTCATCGGTAGGATGGTTCCACATGTGATGAGGTTAGCCAACCGGGTATGAGACAAGAGTCACTCAGATGGGAAACTTCCACTACTCCAAGGAGTGTCCAGAGCCTAATGGATAGAAAGCTCGATGCGGGTGATACCGTTTCAGTGGTAGGGGTAATTGTAGTTCTTGAAGTATTTGACCCCCTCTACTTACATCTTTCGTTTGATAATTTTTTTCAAGAAAGTAATCACCACCCATCTGTGTATGCCTCGTAATTCCCGCCAGAGGTGCGAAAGAGAATCCCATAAAATAATTTGGATATGTTCTCATATATGGGACCTTCGTCATCGGCTTACATATTTTTCCACCTGAACCTTGATAAGATTGAAACAACATTCTCGAGGATGTCGTCTCAAACAATTCGCCTTTCGATGAATAAGGTGCGACGTGTGCCAAAATAGGCGTTATATCAATTCCTTTTTTGTGGTGAACAAAACGTTTCCTGCTCGTTGCCTTCGAGCATTTCAGTGGAGTTATATTTCTTCAGGTATTGTTTGGGATCCATGTAATAATAGGATGAAAGATAGGAATAAGTAGTGAGAATTCTAGGAAAGGAAAGAATATGGAGGTTTGAGGATGAATGGTGGAGGGGGTATTTATAGGTAGAAAAAGGTGGGGAAATGAAAGGTTAGTTTTGGGGCGAGATGAATGGTATTGGAAAATGAAAGGGTTTAAAGGTAGAGGGAGTGTTTTATTTGTAATTTCATGGGTAGAGGACAAAGGAAGAGTTTCCGGTGGAGTGAATGTGAAAGGTTGGGAGGAAAAGAAGAAAATAAAGTGTCAAAATTCAGGTTTTTTCTTCAAAAAAGCGAATCGGTTCGCGTGAGGAACTAAACAGTTTTGCTCAAAAACCGAATCGGTTCGAAATTCAGCACTGACTTTTTTGAACCCCTTACCATGAGGGTTCAATTTTTTAGCGAAGCCCATGCTGAGAGTTGGATTTTCTGAACAAAATGTTTTCACATTTTCGCATTTTCCTCGTAATTTTCACGCTCCCTTGGGCACAAAGGCGGGTTTCCTAAAAGCCTCTAAGGATTTGACATAAATTCACCATTTTCGACTGAATAGCATCAAAGTTACCATGGACTCATTGGGAACTCTTGAAATGGGCATTGAAAATAAAAAAAAACTCCACTCTTACTATAACGCAGATGATCGATTCCTAAACACACGACGCACTCACACGACTCCGTTATACAACTAATACCCACCCTATACGCAACGGGGGTACGACGAACTCACTCTAAAACCTACTCATCCCTGTACACGGGGTCCGATAATAAATTTTTCTTCACTTCCCCGATACACTCCTCATATGGCTTTAAGCACTGTCCATTCATTTTGAATGTTCTCCCATTTTTCGGATCTTCCACCTCTATTGCACCATGTGGGAACACTTCCCTCACAACAAAGAGTCTGGACTATCTTAACCATAACATTTCATGAAACAAGTGTAAATGTGATTTGTAAAGGAGCACTTTTTATCTCGAATGAAACTCTTTGCAATTGATGTTCCGATCATGTGCAAGTTTCATTCATTCTTTTGTAATTCGGGTGCTCTCATACGTATCATTGTGTATGTTTTCCAACTCATTTAATAGGATCTTTTTCATTTCAGCAGCTTTATCGAAGTTGAAGTTAAACCTCCTGATTATCGTAAAATCCTTGTGTTCTAAATCTACGGGGAGGTATCAAGGCTTTCCATACACAAAGAAAATTGGGGACATCCTGAGGGGGTTCTTGTAAGAGGTTCGATAAGCCTATATCACATCGAGTAATCGGATGTACGAATCCTAATGACTGGGATGAACGATATTTTCGAGAATGCTTATACTCGCTCGATTAGCTAGCTCAGCTTGTGCATTTGTTTGCTTGTGGTAAGTTCTCCTAACCTTATGGATAACTCCATACTTCCTCATTGACTTCTCGAATGACTTATTGCAAAAGTGTGATATGTTGTCACTAATGACAGCTTTAGGAGCACTGAAATGAGAAAGTATATGTTCATGGATGAACTTTACCACCACCTTATTGTCATTCGTGCAACCGTAATAACGATGTAAAGAAATCCAAAAGAGGGAAGAAAGGGTCCCACGAAGTTGATGCCCCAACAGTTGAACATCTCAGTAGAAAGGATAGGGGTCAATGACATCATACACGTCTAGTAATAGCGTCCCTGTTTTGATATCTCTCGCATGATCATCAAAATACGTTCACATCCCGAAAGATAACGGGCTAATAGAGATCGCATTGGAGAATCTTTGCGACTATCTTCTTCATGGAAAAAGTGGCCTCCACATGCTTTCGAGTGACAAAACTGGATGAGACTTTGGATCTCATTATCCGGTACACGCTTCTAGATTATTTAGTCTGCGCGATACATAAATAAAAGGGATCGTCACAAAATAACATGCACAACCCAGTGAAAAACTTCATATTCTTTTACGAAATCCAATCAGAGGGAACAACCCCCATCACTAGATAGTTCACGATGTACAGAAACCAAGGTAGAGAGGAAGTAGAAAAAAGTTGCATATCTTGAAAATACTCATCTATAGGTACACTATCTTGAGGTATGTCATACGAGAGCTTAAACAAGTGGTCGGCTATGAAGCTTTCTAATCCTTTCTTACTTTTGATGGAAAGGTCAAATTCTTGGAATAGAAACGTCCACCTAATGAGGCGCGGCTTGCCATCATTATTGGAAAGGAGGTATTTTAGTTTCGCGTGGTCGGTAGATCATATAATGGGTGATCCGATAAGATATGAATGGAATTTATCAAGGTGAAACACTACCGTTAGAAACTCTTTCTCCGTGGTGGAGTAGTTCAATTGGGGTACGGTTACAGTCCGGCTAACATAGTATATGACATGTTCCTTATTATCTCTCCTTTGCCCTAAAATCGCCCCTTTCGCATAGGCACTCGCATCACACATTAGCTCGATTGAGAGAGTCAAATCTGAAGGTTGCATTATGGGAGCGGAGACGAGCATTCTCTTGCATTTATCAAAGGCCTCTTGCCACACTTCGCTCCACTCAAATGGGGAATCCTTAATGAGTAAGTTACTTAAGGGTCTAGCTGTGGATCTAAAATCCGCAATAAACCTACGATAGAATCCCACGTGACCCACAAATGAGCGCATGTTTTTTAAAAACTTGGGTTGGGGAAGTTAAAAAATGATGTCAATTTTTTCCATATCCACTTCTATCCCCTTGGATAATAGTATGTGGCCTAGAATTACTCCTTCGATAACTTGAAATGGAATTTCTACAAATTCAGTACTAGGTTTTTTTCCACATTCCGGGAAAGTACTTTCTCTAGGTTAGCAAGACATTGGTCAAAAGAGGGGCCAAAAATGCTAGAGTCGTCCATAAACACCCCAAGTCCTCTCTTAGTGAAGTTACTAAAAAGACTTAACATGCAACTTTGAAAGGTAATTAGTGCATTGTATAATCTAAATGGCATCCTTTTGAAGGAAAAAAGTGTTAAAAGGACATGCAAAGGTAGTCTTCTCTTGATCAAGCACGTCCACTTCTATTTGGTTATAATAGGAATAACCGTCTAAAAAAATAGTAAAATGGATTTCCCAAAACTCTCTCGATCATTTCATCCATAAAATACAAAGGGAAGTGGTCTTTCTTAGTGTCGGCATTAAGTTTCCATTAATTAATGCAAATGCGTAACCCGGTAACTGTAAGTTTTGAAATAAGTTCTCCTTCTGCGTTCTCAACCACGGTGATTCCCGACTTCTTAGGAACGACTTAGATTGGACTAACCCGTTTACTATCCGAGATGGTATAGATGATGCCCGCATACAAAAACTTTACACTTTCCGTTCTCACCAGATCTTTCATAATCCAGTTCAATCTTCTTTGCATTTCCCTAGAGAGCTTCACGTTCTCCTCTAGGTGGATTTTACGGGTACAAATCAAGGGATTTATTCCATTAAAATTCACAATAGATCAACCAAAAGCACCATTGGACTTCCTCAAAATCTCCATAAGCTTCCCTCCTTGCTCTTTATCTAGGCTAGAGGAGACAACAATAGGATATGTCTCATCCTCCCCCAAATAAGAATATTTGACGTTGGAATGTTGCCTTTTTAATTTGCATTTAGGAAATTTAATATCAAGGGAACCTTATATGATTCCATCAGTGCTAATTCCTCGAATCGCAAGACCTAACTCACATCTCTCACATCATCCTCAATCTTTCCCTCACTTAGCATCTCCCTCATCCTACTCACCTCATGATCAAAATCGAAACACACTCTCTCGCTCTCACTAGTCGTCACTAAACATTCCTCAAGTGGATCCCTAAAATTATTACACTCAAAATGTTCGTGTCTACCTCTTTAATAAGATTCATGTTATGTAAATCTCCCCCTTTACCTACTTGCTTGGTGATGCTAAAAATATTCATTTCAAGTGTTATTTTCACAAAGGTAAGTTGCGTTTTCCTATTACGCATATTAATAAATGCGTTAGTCGTAACTAGAAATGGGCGACCAAGACTTACAGGAACACGATGGCTTGATGGCGAGGAGGGATCAGTATCCCAAATAATTATTTCGACATTTATTCACTAGTTACATGAATTTCATATGCACGTATGTTAATTGAAATAACTACAATACTTGATTTTGAAATATATTTAATGGATGTCAAAATGGCTTTCCTAAATGGTGAATTTGATAAAACATGTATATAAAAAAACTGAAATATTTTATTGATCTTGCAAGAGGGAAGAAATGGACTAAGCTTCTAAAATGACTCTATGGTTTGAGCAATCACTAAAAAAGTAGCATGAGTTTTTTTCAATGTGATGAAGTCAAATGGTTTTAAGATAAATTAGTGCAACAAATGTGTTTGTCTCAAAAGCGCTCAAAATGGATATGACGTTGTCTGCTTGTATATAGACAAAATGTTAATGGTAGAAACAATGATGTTACTAATCCTACAAAAACATACGCTTAAGAACATAGTTGAAGTTAGAGATTTAGGCAACGAGGATGTCATTGGAATCAACATTACTAGAATTTCCAATAGGGTCATTTTGTCACAATATTGATATTTGAAGTTAAATATTTAAGCATGGAGGATGTCTCATTTTGTCTCAAGATTACTAAAACTATTAAAATTAGTAGAAATATGTTGAGAACTTCATGATATATATCACGAATACGACATGAGTCCAATGAAGGAACCTATCAATAAAACTCTAATGAATAAATTTAGAATGTTCTAATGTCTTAGGAAGTTTAATATATTTATCAATTTAAACATGGCCTCAGATAGCATGCTCGATGAGTAATCCATGTTAATATAAGAGTAATCCTAGATAAGATCATTAAAAATCCATCATACGAGTACTGAGATATCTAGGGTGGTCTTTAAGGATGAACTGCACAATGTAAGATAACCAATTGTAAAAATATACATAAATAAAATTGGATATCTAACTCCAATAACTCAAAAGTCACAAGTGGATATATTTATACTCTTTGAGGTGCAACATGAATATCAAGATCAGCTATGGAATCTGAATTTACTGCTTTAGTTAAAGCCGAAGAAGAAGCAAAATGGCTAATAATTTCTTAAAGGATATTTTAACCTAACCATAACTGGTTCCACTAATATTAACCCATTATGATAGCCAATCAACGCTTAGAATGGCATTAAATAGTAACAATAATAGTAGGCCACATCATATACATCATTGACATGATACCATTAAATAATTTATTGCAAGTGGCATTTGTCCAATGACTATGTAGATGAAATGAAAAATATTAAGGTTCAACTAAAAGGGTATTCCTATAAACCATGTGAGAACTTCATCAAGGGTAATGGACTTAAAGAGATAAAAATATAAAAGAGTAGATACAATGAACCCAAATTAAATGATCGGAGATTCCAAGAATTAGGTTTATCGAGACAGTCACAATAAGGAGAACCAAGAGTATTCGAAAAGGGCTGTATGAATTTTGTTGTCAAAGTTTTCACAAGGAGGTTGCTCAGTTTAATACATCTCATCCAATGAACGGCTAGTAAATGAGACAGTATAACTCTAGGAAAGATTCAAGGTCAAAAGCTATATTTTGGAATGTTATTTGCCCAAATGGTTTGGGATAATTATCATCTTATGAAAATTATGATGCATAAAAGCTAAAGAGATTTTTTCTAGATGCATTACTTATCGACAAATGTATGGCTACTCCCAAAAAAAATATTTCATTTTACAATCTTAAATTTTTCTCACTTTTTCCTTGAACAAAATCTAAATTTTTTTCCCCAACCTAACTTTTTCCCAATTAATGAATTCAAAGAAATAATTAGGTTTAAGTATGTACCTTTATTTAAATAGTAATTAAGCTAGGGGAAAGTTTACTATAATTAGATTTAATTGGGAAAAGGTATTCATGGTTATGTCATTTTATCCATACAACACCATTTGTGTTTGTGAATGGATATAAATTAATATACATAATTAATATTTTTGGAGTTTAGGTTCGATGTCGGTGTGATAAATGATTAGTCACGTTCTATTAGAAACCTTTTGTTCTTGACTAATGTAGAAACCTTTTGTTCTTGACTAATGCAGTTTTCTAGTTCTAAACAGTTCAAGTCTCTGATTTGGGTGTTATTGATAATTGACTATATCATGTAGTGTATTTTTCCTAACAAGTTGTAATTTATTTATAAATTGATGACTCAGGTTAGCAGCCAATGGTAAAGCTCTAAATGTTTTTAGCGTAGTACCCTATACCAATATGTTTAATTGTAAATAATGTAATTTGAGTTGGTTAATAAAGAAAAAAATAACATACTTGATTACTCATAACAATTTGTTTTTTACAACGACCTTTGGTGTTATTATCAGGTTATATAATATTTTTGGGGTTTGTTGTGGAATTGAAATTCGCAAACCAAAATTCAAAAATTCAAAAAATCGTCCTTTGTACTCAACTCAATGGATATCGAGTATGTACTCTATCTCTCCCTCTCTCCAATATGATGTGGGGGACAATTCATATTCACCATTTTTCAGTGAATTGTGTTAGTTTTCATATCAAGTCAGATACTCTGTTTGATAAAAAAAATCGAAACTGCAATTTAGATTTTTCCTCACATGTGCAGATTTGGCTTATGGTAAACAAATTATTTTATGTTTTGTGATTTGCATAAGATTTAGAATAACTCCTTTTTTTGTTACTTTGTTGAATGATAATTATTTATCCTTTACATCGAATTTTAAATTCTTTTTTGGAACTATTTTTTTAGCATTTGGGTATGCACACTCTTTGTGTTCATCTACAAAATATGTTCTTCAACTTTTTGCTACATTTCCTTACTCATATCCAATCCTTATTTTATATGGGTTGTTTTTTGTATATTTCTTTTTTACATGAATTTTGTTATCAACTTTGATTGTAAAAGGATGCATATTTTCTTTGGTCATCAAATCAGTTATACTAAGCAAAGATTTTATTATATTAATATTTTTTATGACAGGGTGCGTGACCGAAATTCTCATCATTGTACAAGTAATGCTAAATAAAAGATGAAATTAATTATCATTGGAAAATATTATAAGGATCTTAAAAATGCAGTATATCGTCCATATATAAGGCGATACTGTTCCGTCATCAACTCTCAACAACTAAACATTCTAAATAAAAAAGCATACGAGGAGATATAATTAATCATGAATTGTATATTAACTTTGATAACAATAAGTAAAGTGACAAGTCTCGAGTAAAAAACATAAAAAATATATATATCTAGCATTGTAAGAGTTCATCATAACTGAAATATTCATCAGGGTGGTATTGGTCGTTCGTCAGCTCTTCAGTAGGCGATGTCAAATTGTTGATGCCGTAGTCTTCCACGCTTATTGGTGTTGTTAGGAGTGGCTGGGTTTCCACAATGTTTATTTGTTCCTCTGATGGTTGGTTGTGTGGATGCGGTGGTTGCTCTATTTCCCACTGGGAAAAGTCACTTATGAAGGCGCTCATATGGGGTGGCTGTTTATTCAGTTGAGGCTGTGATGGCTGGATATAATCTTGAACGCTTATTGTTGTCATTGGAAATGAGTAAGACGGCTGGATATAATCTTCAAGGGTTATTATTGTTGTTGGAAATGGGTGGGAAGGCTAGGCATAATCTTCAATGCTGATTGGTGATGTTGGAAATGGGTGGGATGACGGGATATAATCTTCAACCCCTATTGGTAGTCGCTGAGCATAATCTTGCTCATCATTATTATATGTTAGATGGTTGGGGGGCTGGGAATCCTCATCTGGATGAATCTTCCTTTTAATCCGGCAAAAAGCGTACTTATTGTTATTTGGTAAAACGAAGTCAGTCATTATCCACTTTTTGTCGTGTTTAGAGGCATTATGATGATATCTGAGTTTTCATTTCTCTCGCCCATTTTTGAACTTGTGGGTTTGTTGGCATTTCCAGGTGCCATTGTCCTTGCCGACTGTACGTTTAATATTTATTATTCTTCCCTTTCGGAGCCAAGATCTTCAAGGGAGTAAAGAAATACAGGGTGTTCACGTTAGTGCACCCCTCAAATATTTCATGGAGTTCGTCCTCCTCGTAGAGGTTCCTCTCCCTCACAAGATGTTGGAGGACACTATCCGATAGCTGGCCGCAAGTGATCTTTTCCGAGAGCATTTGGTATATTTCTTCATCGCTGGGGTGGAAGTGAAACCCCAGTGGAGGTTTGAAAGCCAAACCCACAGATGATGAACAATGCTGAAGGGTGTTCATGTTGCTGCTCATGAGTTTCAATAGATGTACGATCAAAACAAACAAAGAAACGAAGAGATGGCTTTGATTGAAAAGCAAGAAAGGGTTTGAGAGTGTCTTCGTGGGTTGATTAGTGAAGTGATTGGTGATTCATGTGATGGCCATTATTTATAGGCACTCTAGGAGTTAACTAAGGCCCGTTACTTAAGATAGAAGAGTTAGTGTTTCTACAGGTAACTATGACCGGAAGCTTATGAGAAGCTCACTGCACCGAGTTCCCAGATGAGAGTGCAATATGTTTGTTCCAAATTATTTCGGACTTCCTATCGTGTATTTGGGCCAAATCGAATCACGAAATGCCTATTCAAAAAATTATATTGATTCTAGATCCGATTTTTTTAGAAAATTTAAAAAAAAATGAATTCCGAATAATAGGAAAAAATCAGAAATTCACACAGCTTTGACTACCCCGAAACCCAATTTACGATGTTAAAAATATTATTACGTTCATCTTTATTCCCCCAGAGCCCAGTATAACAAAATCAACCTGCAATATGAGATTAATCATAATTGTATTAATTTAATTTATGAGTCGTTATATACTCATTTTAAACTTCGATGAATAATTTAAACTAATTAAACACAATAAATTACCAGTTAATTCACCCAAGTAGATATTAATAAATGAATAAATAATCATTTAAATAATCATGTAATATATGAGGTATTACATGAGGAGAGAAATGAAAGTATTATTTTGGAGAGTGGAACATTCACCAATGTTAATTGAGGTGATTGACTTTTCATTTCTTTTTAATTTCTTTTATGGTTCCATTCCAGGAAAATCCTACCACTTTGTGAAGTAATCATCTCAATAACTAAACCCACCTTGAAATTGAGCAATTCAAAGTGTGCAACTAATTTATCTCAGGCCTCTAAAATTTATCTATGTTAGTGCTTCTTCCAAATTAGGCAATGTGCAAGTGACTAATGGGCACATGCTTATGGTCAGTCGTGTTCTATATTATATAAAATCATTAAATACCCCATGGAACTTGCATTATGTTAGATAAATTGGATTTGCACCTAATTAATTAATTTGATTTTGTAAACTTGGAGCCTTAATTAATATGGGACCCACAACATAAAAATATCAGGTCAAGTTAACTATGAGTTCTCCTCTAAAAGGTGAACAAAATTGTATATTCATTTGATTGAAACAAATATTAAATGAATGACAGTTTTGGATTCAAATAATCCCTTTTGCTCATGAACTAGTTGGTGTAGTTAGTGTAGAAACTTTGCCCGGCATAAAAAAAGGCAGAAGAAATGGTAAGAATATATATATATATATATATATATATATATATATATATATATATATATATATATATATATATATATATATATATATATATATATATATGTAAGGACATTTTTATCATGTCCGAAATGTTTCATTTTCTTATGTTGTACGCCGTTACATTTGACACGTCTCTACACGATCGCTCACGACGGCCTCATTCCGAATTCCAGGAATCAAGCATTTATGATCTCCATCATGTGTCCCTTATCTGCCTCAACGACTTCACGTTCCATGATTTTAGGCTCATAATATAAGTGGTACGCAAGAGAAGTCAAAACAGTGCAACAAGGCTTGATAGGGATGTTCGAGGGCAAATTGGTAATTTTACAGCCACCGTCCGGAGGACCGGTCAACTGGAAAGTTGAAGAGCTTGCCACAACAAAGATACTAGAATAAACGACACCTTAATCCGAGCTACGGTGAACAAGTTATGGCTCGTTGAAAATGGAGTTATTTCCAAGAAAAACCTTGGAATTTTTTTAAGTGCTGAAAGCCCCTTTTACCAGCCATTGTCCCCGAACCCAGCCCGAACCGGTTCGGGGGGGAGCGAACCGGTTCGCAGGGTACCCGAACCGGTTTGGGGTCCCTGTACGCTGGATAGAATTTCAGAGTTTTAAAATCGTGGGTCTCTTCATGTATTTCCCTATAAATACCAACTTCGGGGGAGCTATTTCATAAGACTTTGAAAGACGAATTTGAGAGTCCATATACCTCAAGTCTTCACCTTTTTGAGTTTCCAAACTCATGTTTTTCTTCACACATCTTTGTCAATCCTTTGTGAATCAGTTTGCAACCCAAGAACACAACCTTGTGTTTGTTCATACTCTTGTGGAGAAGACCGACCTTCTTCTTCATTGCTTCCCTCCTGGAAAGGGATATTTCCAGCCGCCGACTACAGAACCGACACCCACAGGTATTTCTGTGTCACTGTATTTTTACTGTAATCCGTGTAACCGTTCCTTACAATATTATAATGAAAATAAATGGTTTTGCCCCTTTGGGGGATTTTTCCTCATTTGTGTGTGTTTGAATATTCCTGTTTGATTTTATCATCATCAATCACACCTAGATGCATGTTTAGGAGTTAATTGACAAAAACTGCATTTAATTAACTAATATCTCTATTTTAACGCACGCGCACTCTTTCAAATATATATATATATATACTCGTTAATTGGATCTTGAATTTAAATGACATTGGGTTATTCGAATTATTTGAACGGAAGACTAAATTCACTTTGCACGATTTGGTCTTTGGCCCCAAAGCCCAGAAGCATGCATCGTCGCTCCCCCCCCCCCCCCCCCCCCCAGCCTGTTCCCATGTTCTGGTCTAGAACTATGGTCTGCAAGTCTTTATTAAGCCAATATTATTATTTTTTTTAAATTCTTTGGTCTTTCTTCTTGAATTATGGGCTCAAAATATGGGTTAAAATTAATTTCAAAACATTTCCATTGTTTAAACCACAATTGGAAGACATCGTCATTTTAATTAAAACTAAAACAACAAAATTCATCTTTGAAAATTTCACCAATTTAATGAAACTTTAAATGTCACTTTGTATCTAGAGCATCAATTATAATCAATTAAATTTGATCTATTTCTTGTATTTTATTTGTAAACAGACATGTCTTTTTCAAAAATGCGATTTGGTTCATATAAATAATAATATTTCCCTTTGTTTACGTGAATTCTCTAAGTGGTTCCTTTTGTACTTCTTCCATAGGGTCATAGCGAGTGTCACCATTGGTGGTTCGTGGGGCAAATACATTGCAGTGCTTCTTCTGCTTGTTGTAAATTGTTTCACATTAGGTGGCATATGCACATAATACACTATCGTAAAAATTATGTCAAGGGGATTATTATATTAATGAGAGAGAATCAAAATTTCAACATGATTTTCTTCTACAAACGTGAGTGATTATTATATTCACGAATTATAAGTGTTTTCATTTACATATGTTTTCTTCTCTTGTTTCTAGTCGATTTAGTACAATTATACTATTGGAATGATAATTTTAAGATATAATTTTGATTTTACAATTATTTCATATTTCTCATGTGAATTTTTATTGTTTTACTAAATGATTACGGAATCCTTAAATTATTCTTTCCTTATATTATGTGCTTTTAACATCCAAAAATTCCTTAATTGTTATATGTTTTCCTTATATCGTTAAAATCCAAAATATTAGTTTATACATTTTCATAAATAAATAAGATACATTATTTATTTTTATTATTTAAAATATTAAAAAGATTAAAATTAAAATTTCATACAAATTTATGGATTTTTTTTTATAGTTTTCCCATTAATTTAGGATGATAAAAAAATTGTTTTTGGTTCTATATATTCTGACTTTAATATAATAATGACAACTTCATCATTTGAAAATAATGTGACCTCTCCTACTATCACAAAGTTACTCATAACCATTCTATTTCATGAAATCGACGGTGAGAATCCCAAAAGCAATTAGCGGACTTGATTTCATGCGATAAAATATAATATATTTTTTATATCAATTTTCATTCTTTAGAGGCTTTCACATGAAGATTCTCCTCTAGTTCATAATAAAAAATATAAAATACAACTTCAGCCTCCATGAATGGATGAACGCAATCTGTCTTCTTATGAATAAACCATATCCTTAATGGATTGAACAACATTCAAGTTATGAACTAATTTAGTCTGGGACATTCAAGTTATAGTATCATCAAATTGATACGGCAGAAAATTCATAACTTTTCAAGTTACTTATTTAAAGTGTTATGGTTATGTCATCGACAGGAGCTTGAAGAGTTAGAGATTCACAACCAATAAGTTCTATTATAGAGGACGAATGATATGTGAAGTGTGACATGCAAAGTTTGTTCCAAAGTAGTAACCCTCTCATGCTTCCATTATCTCGGCGATTCAGTCTGACTAGGTAAAATTCATATAATTAGTTATATATATATATACACACACACACACTAGGGTATGCCCATGCCTGAAGGCACGTTGATAATTTAAAAAATCATAAAGTCGTGCCTTGGTGTGATGGCAAGTGCCCTCTCCAAAGCTACGGCTGGTCTCGAGATCGAAACATGGGAGCAACTTCTTCACATATTCCCGTACCGAAAGGCAGGACGAAAATTCCAAAGTATATAATTGCAAAATGACGAAAATTTTCAAAGTACGTAATTACAAAACGGTGAAAATTTCGTTGCCGGACAAAATTTCCAAAGTACGTAATGTTTTTTGACTCCCAAAAAAATAAAAGAACATAATGTTTATAGAATATAATTGAAAATTGTTTTGGAGATGTTTACCGTTTTTCTATTAAAAATGCTAAAAATAACAATTTTTAATAAATAAACTAAAAAAATCATTTTGGGATTGTCACTATTTTTTCTGTTAAAAAATTAAAAACAACAAAGAGAAAATAAAAATAAAAACACTTTTTAATAGTTATTTTCGGATAAACTATTTGTATCTCCAAATAATAATAATAAAAAATTTCTTTTTCAAATTTTTTAACACGCATTTTGTTATTTTTCAATAAAGAGCGGTAATTTATAATATTTTCCCTGGGTGGGGTGATAAAATATTTGCTCTATTTAATGCCAAGATATATTTTCTTCATTATTTTTCTTTGTTTAAATCTTTGTGTTAGTTTTAGCTCCTTTTGGGCAATTATAAAGGCCACATCTGGCCAAAAGACAAAAATGAGCTATATCCCTATGCAATGAGAGTTATGGGGGCCTGATCACCTTGAGAAGCCAAATTAAGTCTTCCATTTTTTGTGATCGACGTGTATACTATGTGTGGGGGGAAAAAATAATATATATAATTTACCCTCTTTAATTTTGATCACAAAATGTGGTCAGCGTGTATACAGATAACAGGTGTACTATCACTGCAGTCAGTTTTAACAGTAGCACTTTATAATTGTGAGGCTCAAGAATGGAATTGTGAGGCTCGAGAAAAATCTATTAATATTTACACCACCAATATTTTTAATATAAATTGATAAACATCATATGTGACATTCATTTTTATTCACAATTGCAAAATTGCAACTACACACAATGATAAAACCATAAATTTTTCGAACTAAAACAAATTTAAACAAAATTCCCTAGAAAGAATGAAGAAGATACAACAATCACCCACATAATACTCAATAAAACATTTACTCTTGGTAAATAAAAATGACAATTCTTTATTGGCTCTATCAAAATCTGGAGATGACAAATGTTAAAACCACAAAATAGCAAAAAAATCATTTTCAGATTTCAAATGCTAATACCTATTACAAAAGAAAGAAAATATATTTCAAATTCAGAAAACATAAAAAATAATGTATTACCATCACTTAAATCATTCACGCACCCACCAAAAATAACTAAACAACATTACTACTAAAAATCCATATGGGACATCATATAAAATAAATCGTCAAGGTGTGAACTATAGTTATATTCAATACACAAATCCATTATTGAAAGAGAGAAGACATAAAAGTATACACATTAAACTTGATCTAAAAGTTTAGGAGTTTTCTTTGAATTGAAACTCCCAAATAAAACAAAATAAAGTACAAAAAACACACACAAACCTACCATTGAGGGGTATTGAACATTGAACCAACAACTGTAAATTAGATCTGCAAACAGGACAAAACAACACAATTAGAAATGTAAAAAAATGCAACAAAGAACACAATAAAATACAAAACCAAACCCCAATACAAAATATATTAGCACAAATCAACCAACAAATCTTCTCTCAATTACCTCTGTTATAATACTCTCTCTCTCTCTCTCTATCTATCTATCTATCTATCTATCTATCTATCTATTTATCTATCTATCTGACCTCAACTGACCCATCTGCTCTCCCACTGTTTCTGAGATTGAAAATGGTGGAGAACTAATATATTTGCTAAGAAGATTGAAGAAAAACAAACATGAAGTTAAAAAAAACATATGTTTCTTTTCATATTCTTCTTTTACTATTACATTGGTTGTTACTTTTTGGGTATGCTAAGGTGGTTGAAAAAGTTGAATTCAACAATGAAGCATCGATATTACTTTCAATAAAATCCGGCCTCATTGATCCATTAAACCAGCTTGTAAATTGGGCATTGTCAAACAATGTAAAAAATAATTCAGCTCATTGTAACTCGACTGGATTAGGTTGCAACTCCCATGGTATGGTTGAGAGGCTCGATCTCTCCCATATAAATCTCAGTGGCATTATACCCAACAACGTCCAAAATCTACATAGCCTCACTTCTCTCAACTTATGTTGTAACTCATTCTCATCACCAACCCTATCATCTATTTCTAATCTCACTACACTGACCACAATTGATCTCAGTTAAAAGACATCAACAATTGAAATAAACTTAAATCGAATACAAAATATAAGTCAATTAACACATCTTTGTCCATGTGGAATATCATCAAGCACATAGGTAGCGACCTTGTCAAGAAACTGAGCACTGATCCTGCACCAAAGCATTTTTTGCAAAAATTCCAGGATATAAAACAATACCAACGAGCTTCAGAATTAAACGGATAAGAGATATAACAAAGATATAAAACAATTTCAGATTGTAGGTTTATTTCCAGAGCATCAAATCTCAATCGTCCATTTCCATATCTTAAAATTGTAGGTTTATTACACTACATTGAAACATAAGTCCTGCCATTCTACAACTTTGTTACATAAATAAACACATCTCAGGACTCGGAATAAAGGAGAAAATAATGTCACCAAAGATCTTAAACAATGATACCCACAAAAAAACTCAAGTATCGTAGTTTCCCAAATTTAAAGCTCGAGTATCATACGTGTGCAACTGGTTGCTGACTTATAGTGTTTGCTGCCGGAATTTAAAAAAAAAAACTCAGTACAAGTTGGAATTCTCAGTACAGTTCGAGTATCGTATGTGTGCAACTGGTTTCGGATTCTCAGTACGGGGTGACAAAAAACTCAGTACCGGTTGGAATTTAAAAAAAAAACTCAGTACCGGGTATAAATTAGCACCACTTGAAAACTCAGATAAAATTTGTGTTTCAATACCAACTATCAGATGCAATTTGTGTTTCAATACCAACTATTGAAAGATGTGTATGTGTGTGTGTGTGTGTGTGTGTGTGTGTGTGTGTGTGTCAGAGAGAGAGAGAGAGAGAGAGAGAGAGAGAGAGAGAGAGAAAACACAGGTAAAAGGATAGAGGGAGCATATATGGAGGAACGACGGGCGCCTGGGGTTACGGCGAGGTGGGAATGGGAGGTGAGGTGTTGGAGATACAAAGACCGAGTTGGGTGGGTGGATGAGAGTTTTTTCATTGATGCATTTGTGAGAGAAGAAAGATATGGGGAATGAGGTAACTGAGGTAGGACAAAAATTAAAATAAGAGGCGTGTGTTTGGGAGATGATGAAAATTTCTATTATACCCCTCTTTTTGAATTTTGAAAAAAGGGGGGAGCAAATTAGAGTGTGTCAAAAGAGGGGGAACCCAAAAATTTCAAGGGTAAAATAGAGAGTGCAAAAAAACCTAATTTAGATGACATCATCAACTAAGCTTATGACATACATAAGTTTTCCACTTTATTATATAGATGTGTGTGTGTGTGTGTGTGTTGAGAGATATACAGGTGAAAAATTCTCTCGTTTAAAGTTAAATTTTCAGTTGTGGTGGTGAAAATTTGCTATGGTGGTCATAATTTATTATGGTGGTGGTCAAACAAATTTGTTTGTTGGTGTATATTATTCCTAGAATCAATTTTAATGTTTAAAACAGGTTGGCTACCTGTGGTTTTCATGAATAAACAAACGAGACTCTATCGATATTTTTAAAAAATAATAGTAGTTAAATATTTATATTGTTTATGATGAGAATACACTATATTGATTCATTATGCACATTGAATTGTTTATGAGTGGGGTATTAATTATGACATAGTTGACCCTATATCTTTTTTGTGCAGGTGACAATTTTTGTAAAACATGCAAATGTTAATCAGTGGTTTTGGAGGTCGTACGTTTTAGTGTGCGGAATTACTTTGATAAAAGAATTTCATGTTTTGGAGTATAAGAAATTAATGTATTTTTATTGTCAAGTCAAATATTTGAACTTAGTGTTATAGTTTTTATTTGGATGAATATTTGGTGATGGTTGTAAGAACTCTAACTATTGTTGAATGACAATTATTCGTTGTGTCGGTTGAAAAGCATCTTACGCATTACATTTTACGATTATTCATTTTTTGTGTTGTTTTAAATGTAATAAATTCTATATTAAATTGTAGAGATGGATTTTATTATTCACAAAATATTGATGCAAAAATTTCAAGGTCCCTTCACCTCTTTTTGGATGGTTAAAATTGTCCCAAAATATATATTAAAGACTGCTATGTTGCCATCTCAAAAAGGCCTTCCAAACTAGTAACCATTTGAGACAGATTAATTCCCGTCTCAAAAGTACATTTTTTGTGATAGCTCTCGTGCCGTCTCAAAAGGGTCATATAAAATGAAGACCTTTTGTGACAGATATGTTCCTGTCTCAAAAAACTCTTTTGAGACAACTATGGCGTCAAAAAAAGGATTTTTAACCCCTATAAAAATGACACCCCCTAGCCATCCCAAATAGCGTCCCAAAACGTATTTGAGACGGATAAACCATCTTTTGGGACTGTTAGCCCAACACCTCAAAATTTAATTTTTTTTGTAGTGCTTCCACATTTTACATTAATTCACCCCTTGACTAAAACCGCTTTATATTCGTGGAAGCCCGCAAATGGTGAAAAATGACTTATCATTCTCATCGTTATTTTCACATAAAGTCTTCTACGGGACGCTTGATTCCCGAAGGGACATGGTGAAGACTCCGTTGGGACCCTTTTGTTTTTAGAGCACTAGACTCTATTTTTTCATGGGATTTATTTTCCTTTCTATCATTTTCTCCATATTTCCTTACACGTGTATATATTTTTACCGATATATTAGTCTTACCCTCATGTTCCCATGCTGTACATATATGCCATACTCGTGTCACTTTATCCATTCTTATTCCCTTCTCCATGATGCTTATCTTATTATCACATGTGTATAGAATATTTTCTATCACATTATTCGAGCCTTCTTCATTTGTATATATTTCATACTTCTCCTTCACTTGTATATACCTTCAATATGTCACTCTACTTGTTCACATGATTCGACCACTTCATGCACTCCACCAAAATGGGTAAATTGGCACCCTTTCAGCGGCTAACCTTGTCACGGTCATTGATCGTGACAAAAAAACACGCATTTTTTGTCACGGTCAATGACCATGACAAGGCCGTGACAAATACTTGTCACGATCAATGAATGCGATAATCTTTATAATATTGTCACGGTCAAGGACCGTGACACGCCCGTGACAAATGTCCTAGTAAAAAAATCTTTTCCCCTTCTTTTTCCCCCACTGATTCTTCCCTCCTTTTTTCTCTCTCTCTACGTTGCTCTCCCTCTCTCTCTACTTTCAGTTTACTTTCTCTCTCTCTCTCTTCCATTTATATATATATGTGTGTGTGTATATATATATATATATATGTGTGTGTGTGTGTGTGCATGTGTGCGTGTGTGTGGTGGGTGGGGCAGGGTGGGGGGGCTATTATGTGTGTGTGTATGGTGTGTGTGCGTGTGTGTGTAGTGGTGGGTGTGGTGGGTGGGGGGAGGGATGGGTGGGTGTGTGGTGGGGTAGGGGTGGGGAGCTGCGTGTGTGTGTGTGTGTGAATGTGCGTGGGTGTGTGTGTATGTGCGCGGGTGTGTATATGTGTGTGTAGTGTGCGTGTATGTGCGTGTTTATGCGTAATGTTCCTTGTAAACGAATTGATTGGTTATTAAGTTTTTTAGTAAATTAATATATGATTGCCCCTCATTGTAAATTAGTACATTAATAATTGTATACTTGAATTGTTAGTTTAATTGATGAAAATAATTAATTTAGTAGATGAATTAGAAGGAGTACGGGATACACATTTGTTGTTGACATTGTTGTTGGATTATAGTGGATCGATGTTGGGTTGGTTAGTTTTAAAAGTGGCATGACCACTAGATTATTGTCCATATGGGGGTGTGATTTTTCATTTTTAAAAATAAAATTACTTTGTATATCGAACAATATATATATAGTATGATAATTAAATGAAACATATTTGAAATTACATATGTGCATGTGTGTGTGTGTGTGGTGGTAGGGGGTGGGGGGTGGGGAGGGGGTTGGGGCAGGGTGGGGGGAAGGGGGGGCAGGGTGGGGGTGCTATTGTGTGTGTGTGTATGGTGTGTGCGTGTAGTGTTGTGTGTGGTTGGTGGGGGTGGGGAGGGGTGGGGGCGGGGGAATGGGCATAGATGGGTGGGTGGGTGGTGGGGTAGGGGTGGGGGTGGGGGGCTGCGTGTGTGTGTGAATGTGCGCGGGTGTGTGTGTTTGTGCGCGTGTGTGTGTGTGTGTGTGGTGTTAGACAGTAACAATTCATTTTTATTTGTAGTAATTGTACATATTTTCATGTCTTCTTTTAATTCATTTTGATACGTACTAATAATATTTTTTTTTACAGCAAATGTCTCCTTTAGTTATTAAGGCGAGGATGATGATGCTTGTTATGATGATGTCATCTGGGCTCGGTGGTAGCGGAGGAGAAGAGGGATCCTTGGCCCCTAGGCTCCCCAAATATGGAAAATTGGGGATGGCCATCGAGAACAAGTCGGGGCTATTAGCGAGATCCCTCGAGCTGGTAAAGACGATCATCGGCCTGGGATACATTAGTTGGAAGAAGGTGCCGTATGAGCTCAAGTTAGCTGTTTGGGTGGTACTATAGGTAATGTATTTATATTTATATTTATATTTATATTCATATGAATATTTGAATTTCGATTTCAATTTCATTTTATATTTATATTTATATTTATTTGCAACTAACGTTGTATTTGTTGGACAGGAACAATTCAGCCTGGATCTAAAGCTATGCGATTCCGTCTTGGAGTAGTTGAGGGAGCAACACAAGATGTGGAAGAAAAATATGCGGACCCGGTACTTTGGAAAGACACGAGAGTCCATTATCCAAAGGCGTGAATCCATCCCGTTGAAGGGGCAGATCTCATTGGCACAATGGCAAAAGTTTGTTGACAATGAGATCGGGGAGCGACAATTGGAATCTCGCCAATCGGGGAGGGAAAACCGGGCAAAAAAGACGGACGTGCACTACTCCGGCCGGACGTCTTACGCTGAGGTGGAGCATAGGATGATGGTAAGATTTAATTTTTCTATAACTACAAAAATATATTATTCTGCATTATTTTAGTTTGCGGGGCCCATACTAATTTTATTTTATTTTATTTCAGGGGACAAAGAGTGGCCCTGGGGGTAGTCCACATAGGCTCGATACTTATGTGGCTCTTCGGACAAAGAAGGGGAAGGACAAGGAGGTGTCCCCGAGTGTCGCCTCCACGATTGTAAGTAATCCGACAGTTTACTTTTTGTTAATTACGTTATAATTTTTTAATTTACTTATTTTACTAATCATGTGCTTTCTGTCGTTTTAGGCAAAGCTTAAGGAAGTGCATGAGTCGCAGTCTGATGCCGACAAGGCATCTTTGTCCACAGACGCTCTCAGCCAAGTGCTTGGATCTGATCGAAAGGGGAGGACAAGGGGGTGAGTTCGCGGGTGGCCAAATCTAGGATCATCGGATTAGAGACGAGAGACACCGGGTTGGCTCAAACGGTGGACTCGCATGACGCGAAGCTGTCCCATTTGGAGGCGACGGTTCAAAATATGTTCTCATTCATGAAGCGTTCATTGGGCGAAGGAAAACACAAGGGGAAAGGGAAGGAGAAGGTGTCGGGGGAGGAGGTACGGGAGGACAAGGTGCAGGATGATGAGGATGTGGACCCCGCTGACACGCGCGGACTTTGATGATCTACTTTTTAATTCGGCTCCCTTCGATCGACCGATGACGACACTTGGTTGGCCGAGCGTGTTAATACTAGACATGTTTGATGGACAGCGGATAGGGAGGGGGTTGTGGGACCCGAATATTATCCACGGTGGACTAGTTCATGGACGTGAGCTTCAAGACATCGAGTCCAAGGTTCTCATCACGCATGTGATACCCGGGAAGGAGAACTCCCCGTTGTGGTTGCGCGAATAATGTGGCACGATGTATATTAGTGGGTGTGTCAATTCGTATATCGTGTGTCCTACTCACCTCCTCAGATTTAACCTTACCCAAGACATGTAGTGACATTATTTGAATTGAATTGTATTATTTTTAAGTTGGTACATTTGAATTATATTTGGATTATATCGTGATGCATATTGTTTTTTTTTTAATGTATATTTGCATTATCTCTAGTTTATTTTGATATATGAAGTTTAAATAGGTACAATGTTGCTATAAAATGTACAAATATACTGCTGGGCAATGGCAGTGGCCATACTGCCCAGTATATTTTTTTTCAATTCTGCCCAGATTTGTCACGATCATTGACCGTGACAATTTTTTATTAAATGTCACGGGTTTGTCCCGGTCCTTAACTGTGACAAATCTTATCACGATCAAGGACCGTGACATGACCATGATAATTCTAACAAACTTATCACGGTCAATGACCGTGACAAGTCCGTGACAAAAAAAGTTATCTCGCCCAGAATTGTAACGGTCATTGACCTTGACAAGTTGAACTTGTCAAGGTCAATGACCATGACAATTCGACAGATTTGGTGTAGTGATGTCACTTGCAGATACACCTGTTTCTTCTCACTTGTATATTTTCACGTTCTTATTTATATGCTTTACATCACTGGTCTTTATCCCAGACCACATGCGCACAATTTCACATTATCCTCATTTACACTTAGAAATTATTTTCACCTTAACACTTTATCCCATTTGTATAGACTTAGCTCCTTTTCATGTCATTCATATATATATTCACATACTATACATTATGCTTAGCAGTTGAAAATATTGCTCATAGCATAAATAAAACTTTGAATTATAATACAAATTAAGACTCATGCATTTTTCACACTACATCAGGTGAGCACTACATTTTGACCTAAATTTTTCCCCGTACGGGGATTCATTTAGCGAAGGTTGTTAGTTCTATGAGGTGGGATTAACATAAGTGATATGACTCCCACCTTCCATTGGCCAAGTACATTTGACGTATATCAAAATATTCCCTTGCCTCGTATTGCTTGACCGAACTCACGTTGGCGGTATATAGAAGGGAATGAATTCACATACATCGAGTATATCAAATTCTCTCCTATACGTACCATCATCATAAGGTATATTGCGAGAATATTAACATACAATTGGGTATATCAAATGGCTTTTTTATATGCACAGATGAATGATTTCCCTTATAAGCAAGAGGTATATTATGGAAGTCATGCCAAATGTGAGAACCCTCACACTAACCTCCCATGCATAAACCTCATATAAGTGTATATACTAGGGCGCTCGCTCATAGATTTCTAGTTTCAATGTGAAACTCTATCGAAATTCAGAGTCATCTTATCGCCTTAATTTTATGCTATCACACCCATTTTAAAATAGAACAATGCTCATAAGTCTTGTAACAAGTCAAACCGTGTCTTTCATCGCGTACCCCATCATTTTCCATACTATGGTCATGGCCATCATTTCAGTTGCACCCTAAGTTGAAAATAATACAAGTGAAACGTAAAAATAAACAACTACATTGATAATTTCTCTTTCCTTTTTTTCTTCAAAAACCTACCAAACCTATTACTTTTGAATGAAAATAAAAAAGATTTCTTTCCTTCCCATGTACTACTGCACTCCTTGTCTTGGCTTCTTGTTGGCATAGATCTACCATGAAGCTACCTCGACGATATACACCATCCTCATCCACTTTTTCATAAACTGAGCGGTCTTATCAGAGATTCCTTATGGAGAAAATGGACCATAATTGCCTTAGTCAGCCAGACCCACTGATAGTATTGGAACTATTGGCATTTAGTCCAAAAATACATCATACAAAGATTAGTTTATCACTAATTTGGTCGGATAACTACAAGGAGACTTAATAATAGTTTAATTAACATTAATATTAGGAATACAAATCTATGCATATATATATATATATATATATAACTGTACCATAAATCCTTATTGTTGTGCCACATGTCAACGACATTTAATTCACTCGTCTGTATATATCTATATCTATACTAATAATATAAAAAGGAAGACCGAATTCAATTATGGCCATCTTCCAACGTATCCATGTGGCATCTCATAACCATCCCTATTCTCTCACATTATGTTTATCGGGAGGCAAACCAAACTCATGATATCCATCATTTTCTTTTCTTAAACAGTTGGACTACTAACGCATCAGATGAACTTTCATTTAATTTCATTGTCATTTCCTCTGCTATTTATATGATATCCATACATTTATTTTCTCAAATGGTTGGACTGGTAATGCATCAAATGAAGTTCCATTTAATTCCCATCTCATTTCATATGCTATGTATATGTATGAATACATAACCTCAGTTTGTTTGCAGACTTATATATGATTTTTGCTGAAAACCCCAATATCCTAAATTATGTCTTGAATTTCACTATCTTCCATCTATGAATCATGATGTTATACATCTACTTTGGAAACACCGAAGGTTTTTCTTTCTGTACATATGTTATGTGCTGTGATAGTGACCAAAGAACAATGAGACATTTCAATTCTACATATAGGTGTGAAGTTTAAGGTCATTAATAGACGGATTCATGTTCAAGAAAGTTATGAAAAAAGGTTTCATGTCTCATAAATTTATATATTGTTGTTCAGACCACCATATCTTGGTGACTTAGTTTTTTTCCATATCCATTTTCAATTTTAATCAATAAATTAACCCCATGTCTCTAACTTTCGTCCTTACGATTTTGGTTTTTTTCAATGATTATTTTCAATCTTTTGGTACGAGGAAGAAACATATAAAACCCATATCATATATTCTTACAAGAAAATTACTACACAATACTAAATTAAAGGTAAAACCATGAAAGGGTTATTTGGGTTGACACATGTAATTTATGACTGATTTTGATTTGTGGCACATACACAACTATTGTTCCATTGTCCTCTGATTATAACAAAATGTTTGAGTTCAAAAAATTAATTGTTGACAAAATTTTAATATTATTCAAACCCCTAAAACTCCTCACAAAATTATCTACTGAAATGGTTACAAAATTTATCTAAAACTCCTCATAAAATTTGTTGGATTTTAAGTTTATTTAGTATTTGGTTAGTTATGAATGAGTGTTTGTGTTAAAATTTGTAAATTTGGAAAAATAAAAAATCTTCTAAACTTAGGAGTACTCCTTCACTTTTTTTTGTGCGTAAATTATAAATTTGAATATCAATTAAAACATGCAATTTTCGTAATACATAGGTGGTGGATTACTAAAATTGCATGTTTATTTAAGGATTTTACTATTTGAATTATGATTTAAGGACATTATATATTACACAATAAATGCCATTTGAACTATAATTGAAGGATAAGTCTCAAGTAAAAAACATAAAAAATTATATATATCTAGCACTGTAAGAGTTCATCATAACTGTAATATTTATCAGGGTGATATTGACCGTTCGTCATTTCTTCAGTATGCGATTCCAAATTGGGGATGCCATAGTCTTGCACACTTTTTGGTTTCTCTATTTCCCACTCGGTAAAGTCACTAATGAAAGCATTCATATCCTGAGGTGGTTGATCATTTAGGTGTGGCTGGGATGGCTGGATATAATCTTTAATGTTTATTCTTGTTGATGGAAATGGGTGGGATGGCTGGGCATAATCTTCAAAGCTTATTGTTGTGGTTGGAAATTGGTGGAATCGCGGGATATAATCTTTAATGCTTATTGTTTTTGTTGAAACTGGGTGGGATGGTTGGGCATAATTTTCATTGCTTATTGGTGATGTTGGAAATGGATGGGATGGCTGGATATAATCTTCGACCCTTATTGG
Source organism: Sambucus nigra (assembly GCA_949130495.1). Taxonomy (NCBI): domain Eukaryota; kingdom Viridiplantae; phylum Streptophyta; class Magnoliopsida; order Dipsacales; family Adoxaceae; genus Sambucus; species Sambucus nigra. The sequence continues at coordinate 402,468,790 of OX422220.1, forward strand.
AAGTGGCTGAGTTTGGGCATCCTCATCTGGATGAATCTTCCTTTTAATCTGGCAAACGGAGTAGTTATTCTTATTTGGCAAAACCAACGTTGTCATTATCCAATTTTTGTCATGTTTCGAAACGTTTTGATGATATATGAGTTTTCATTTCTGTTGCCCATTTTTGAACTTGTGGGTTTGTTGGGATTTCCAACTACCCTTATCCTTGCCGACTGTACATTTAATATTTTTAATATTTTTTTCCTTTATTCACTCAAGGGAGTGAAGAAATACAGGGTGTTCACGTTAGTGCACCCCTCAAATATTGCATAAAGTTCCTCCTCGTCGTAGAGGTTCCTCTCCCTCACAAGATGTTGGAGGACATTATCCGATAGTTGGTCGCAAGTGATCTTTTCAGAGAGTATTTCGTATATTTCTTCATCACTGGGGTGGAAGTGAAACCCCAATGGAGGTATAAAAGCCAAAACCATAGATGATGAAGATGGGTGAAGGGTGTTCATGTTGCTGTTCATGAGTTTCAATAGATGTAGGATAAAAAAAACAAAGATATGAAGAGACATATTTGGTTGTAATGAGACTCAATAAAGGGCTTGAGAGTTATGGGTTGATCAAGTGAAGTTATCGGTGATTCACATGATGGTGTATATTTATAGTCACTCAAAGAGTTAAGTGTTTCTGTAGCTAACTGAGGCCAATTCTAGTATAATTTCCACGGGGATGTGGGATCTGATTATCGAGAGGATTCAAAGGAGGTTAGCAGGTTTGAAGCATAGTTAACTTTACAAAGAGAGGAGGTTTCCGTTGATCAGAAGTGTTTTATCGAGTTGACCGACGTATTTCTTATCGATCCTCCCTCTTCCTGCTTCTGTGGGAAACAAACTTGACAAGATGATGAGGAACTTCTTGTGGAGGGGGAATGATGATCAGTTCAAATACAACCTGGTGAGTTGGGATAAGGTGTGCAGGCCGGTGAAGGAGGGTGGGACGGGGGTGAGAAGTTTAGCAAACTTCAATTAGTCTTTACTGGGCAGTGGTTGTGGAGGTTTAACAAGGAAGAGGGAAGACTGTGGAAGAAGGTGATGATGATTAGACACGGGGTTGACCAGTTTGGGTGGAGCCCTAGTGTGGGGAGTGCGTCTCATGGGGTTGGTGTCGAAGAACGTTACTTGTGGGTGGGATGTTTTCTCTAAGTCCATTCCTTTCATCTCGGGAGAGGAAATTGTATCAGTTTTTAAAAGGATAGTTGGGGTGAGGGAGGATCTCTTCAGTGAAAGGCTATTTGGAAGAACCCGACGCCCCCGAAGGTTAGGTTTTTTATGTGGGCTGCAGCCAGGAAAGCCATTTTGACTATTTAGGGGTTGCAGAATCGTGGGAGGAGGTTAGCCAGTAGATGTTGGTGGTTCAAGAAGGATGTGGAGACAACCAATAACCTTCTTCTAAACTGTCACATAACCTGGGGACTTTGGTAACTGATCCTTTCTTTAGGCATGATCTCATGGGTTATTCCTCGGGAGGCGAGTGGGGTCTTGGCGGCTTGGGGGAGTCCTATGGGTTGGCTTGGTCCTAGGGGCATTTGGAAGATAGCCCCCCATTGTATTCTCTACCATGTTTGGCAGGAAAGAAATCATAGATGTTTTGAGGGGGTAGAGTTGAATCCTTCTCATTTGTGGTACTGATTCCTGAGCCTTCTTCTCTTGGCATCGAAAAAGGATCGATACATCGTTGTCTCTTTTCCTTGATTTTTTGGAGGATTTTTTAGTGGTAGGCTAGTCTTTGTTTTGGTTTTGTCCTTTTCTTTACACTTTGTATACTTACTGTATATGAGTTTTCTCCCCTTTAGGCGGGTTCGTTTCTATTGATCCACTGACTTATAAAAAAATAGTTATATATTATCTAGTTGGCACATCACCGATATTAGTGAAAGTTTCTCTTCGTTTAACACCTCCAAGAATAGAATTCTACTCATATTACATGGCATAATGGTGAAACTGTCATTGGATAAAATTCAAAAACATCTAACAAGAAGAAAAAACGTATATTTATAGGCACTAAAAAGGAGTTGTTGTTTCTGTAGGTAACTAAGATGGGAGGGTTATGAGAAGCAAGTTAAAAAAAGTGTAAAGTGTAATACTATTACTTACATATGACAATTTTTTTCATAATTTGTCATTATATATTTATTAGTGTCAATTTATATGATATTTTAAACATAGCAATCATATTTAATTTTACATAGTATGACTATTTTTTTATAGATATTTAAGATGCGTATCTAATAAGTATAGTAATTGTGACCAATTGTTTTCCTCAAAAAAGTTTGGATGCGCATGGTAAAGGAAAATTTGGGCCAACACTTTCCACCATCGGAAATTGGAAACTTGTTTTTCCCCAAAGTAACCTAACCCTCCCAAAATTGTAGACACACTCGTCACTTAAAATCACACAACACTCATCATTCCCACACGGACAAATTTTTTTTTATCACTAGTCAATACTTGAATGAAACCCTCGCTAGTTTTAAGAGCATATTCCAATAACATTTTGATTATTTTTTTTATGACCTCCTTTATTTTTATCTTAGGCCTGAATATTTTCTTTATTTGGAATAATATTAAAATTAGAGCTTTAAGACCATATTAGTCCGTAAACAAAATGCTGGCCTTTAAATTTTAGTGATCGGTTGGATTAACTTTATTGAGACACTTTGAGTTAATTTAGGTATGTTGTTATTAGTTGATGTGAAGTTTCATATGAATGTGCTAGAAATTACAATGAATAATTTAGGTATGTTAATTTTGCCGAGACAGAAGGAGTTAATTTTTAGGGGTTGGTTTGATTAATTTTTTTGTGATATGTATGTTACACGCTCAAAAGGAACAATTAGAGATGTTTTCATTAATTGGTCATTTGTTGTGATATTTGTTTAGATTTTATTTTATTGTTTGAATTGATTACTTGACTCGTAGTTTGTAATGTATGGAAAGTAAAATTATTTACTAAAAGAAAATGGGATTAATTTAAATAAATTAAGTTCAATTATATTAGTGAATTCATTGACTTTAAGCATTCACACGTTAATTGAATAATGAAAATTGTGGTTTCAAATAGTTGTATTGAACTTCGTTTATTATTCTATCTTTCTTTGTTAGACATTATTGTAAGAAATTTCTATGCAATTGAGTAGTAAATGTTAGTTTTAGTGATCTTGTTTGAAAACACCCGTCATCAATCAAACTCATTGAAATTATTTTATAGCACTAATAGTATATCTCTTATGCGATTTTGGTTGTTCTGGTCTCTCTCTCTCTCTCTCTCTCTCTCTCTCTCTCACACACACACACACACACACACACTCTCTCTCTCTTATTTCTACTTAGAGTGCATATTTTCTCTCTCTTCCTCACTCCCTAACTCTTAAGGATATCATCCTACTTTGTCCAACAAAAAATATTTCCCTTCAGAATGTGTTATGCCTTGCATTCCTCGAGGTATATCCACCTTATTTTCCACCCCTATCCTACATTCACATCCTACACATTCACAAGATATTGTTTTTCCTAATTCCACTGATATAGTCAGCTTTTCCTTAAAGCTTCAATTTACTTTGACAACCCGCCTAAGAAGATACTGGGAGATCACTCATATATCAAATTTTAGCACGAGTCTCATATGGATCATTCTTAGAATCACTGTCAAATCCATTTAATTAATAATAACCTATTAGGCTGGCGTCAAAAACTTTTATTTAACTACTCTTTTGAAACAATTACAAATAAAACAACCACACAGTTTGCGTAAATGAAACTGAAATGATATAAAATAACCGAACACTCGGTCAAAATATACAACCATATCGAATGTTGCTAAAAGAATAACCAGATGCAATTGATCCATTGGCTCGAATATTTATATAGTACCTCCTATATAGAGTAGAAGGGTAGAAGCGTCTATCGAGAACCTGCACGCATCCACAGCTACTGCAGCAGACGTGTGACTCGAAGGAAGTGTCATCCAGGCGTCCCTGTGTCTGGACACCAATATATATATATATATATATATATATATATATATATATATATATATATATATATATATATATGAGAGGAAAAGTAGATAAACGGTTCAGAGCCCGAGTTTGAAAATATTTTGCAAGTGCATAAATGCTTTATTTTTAGAAAAATAGATTTTATCTCATATTTAAATTGGTATCGCACTCCCATGGGATACCCCTCACATCTCCTCTAATAGTAGACACCTAATTCACTTAACTTTCTAGTTACATTACCCTTCCTAACTAATCTGATACCCCCGTCTACTAGAACCCTCTACAACCCGAGCACTAAGGGCTAAACTTCTCTCCATTCTCAACACTGTGCTAAGTTCGTGCGTGGGGTGTCTCGCGAAGCGAAATCAAAACAAGGAACCCCCCCGATACACTACTACTTGGCAGGGTTAATGGCAGAGATCCATTAGGCCCATAGCGCCAAACTAAAGTATGAATACATAATTATATATTTATATACATATCACATTCATACTTGTATATACCTTGCAATATACATCCGGATAATATCTCCCGGACCGAGGTTTACCAATTTAATTTTATCTTTATAATAAACATCGGGATCTATCTCCCGGACTCAGGATTCATATATAAAGTATTTATCAATACTATTCATTTTCATCTCAAAACTTTCCATTTCTTTCTTAAATCCAGGAAATGTATTTAAAAGCCAACTCATTAGCATGAATTGCTTTAACATATCATATACTTTTTAAAAGCTAGTTTTATTAATATAAAAATGCTTTTCCATTTTACAACATCCCATTTCCCTTCTTCCATCCAGGAAATATAATTAAAAGCCATTTTTATTATCATAAAAATGCTTTTACCATAACAAATGCTTCCACTTCCCTTCTTCCATCCGGGAAGTGTTACTGAAGCCACAACATTTATCCCATTTCACTTCTTATATACAGGAAATGTAATTAAAGCCAATTTATTATCATAAATTGCTTTAACAAATCTAAGATCGCCCGTCCGGGTTTCCCCACTGTGCGCGCCCCTAAATGGCTATCATCTTCCAGGGCCTATCAAACAAGACAACCTGGGAACTTAACACATCATCGGGAAGCATCCATATGCCTGCGGGATAGTGATGACCACACCCAGAATCACCTAACCAGCGCAGAAAAAATATAATCGCTCATATGGCCTATAGGACTATATCCACCCTGCATTCATTAGCCAAGGGGCTTCACCATATGCACGCAACTTCCCTTATGATAGCGATTTAGAGAGGTGTGTATCCATATTTATTAATTATGAAAATCATTTATCTTTCCATTTAGAAAATATTCATATTTACATTTTCAAAATCATTTACATCATATCATATATATATACTTTAATCTCATAGTTAGTGTGTATATATATATATATATATTCATCCTCGAATATATACATATGGCCATAATTGCCAACTACATCTAGCGATGACCATTAATCCCATATATTCTCTCAAAGAATCATAATCATGCATTTATATAAGCATGATAATAAACCCAATTATTTCCTCACTTTTATAAATAATACATACCTTAATCACATTTAGGGATTTATTGGATAACTCCAATTATACCATTTCACACTAAGTGAATATATATCTATATTCCCAATTTATCCTAAGTATCTCGTAGGATATACTCAATTTCACCATCGATTAAAATCATGCTTCCTATACGCATAATTATACAGGCCTAATTGCCCACTAAAATATCCTAGGGATTTATCTCTCCCGAATAACCTCAAATTCGGTGGGTTATGGATTACATTTCCAAGAACCCAAGGACTACATCTTGTCCCTATAATCATCTAGAGGTCCCCACCCTAAGTTAGGAACCCTAAACCTTCAATTCTTACAATTATTCTATTTTCCTCGAGAATATAGTTTAAGGTATATACATTTAAAACCCTCACTTAACCCTCCTAAATTCCCTTAGTTAGAGTACCATATAGTCCAAAAAGGTACCTTATTTTATCACATAATTAACCTCGAAGAAAGGTGAAATGGAATCTATCCCATCCAAATCAACCTAGAGAAATTGCCAACTTTCAGCAGGGGTCGGTCGATCGACCCTTGGCATTCGATCGATCGATGGCTTCGATCGATCGATCCCTCATGATCGATCGATCGATCATGGTGGGACACTTCTTCTCCGAGAAGTTGTTTCAACCATTAAAGCTTCTCCCAAGCTTTTGTCTCCTCAATCAACGCCTTACAACCTCAACCAACAACAACTACACATATAATACAGGTTCTAAACGTCCTAGAACCCGGAATCAGCAATTAATTTAGATTAAAACCTAAGTTTCTCCAATTATGAAATTTTAGGTGTTTATTCGTTTTAACTCCCGAAAACCCATTTTATCCACGAAAACCCAACCCAGAATCTTTAGGGTTTGTTATACCAACAATGATATGAGATATTTATGCTCAAAAATAAATAAAGCAAGTAAACCCTTGCCTCGTGGATAAAATCAGACGACCTCGAGCCAAATCCCGCAGAGTTTGGCCGGAGTCTCCCATTTTCACCTCTTTTCTTCCTCCTCTCTCTCTTCTCTCTCTTTTCTTTCTTCTCTTTCTCTTTTCTCCCTCTCTCCCTCTTTATAAAGAAAGAAAAAGGGTTTAAACCCTTAAAACCCCAAAACGACTCGTTTACTCAATTACGAGCCCTTTTAACTCCAAAATTCCCCAAAACTCAATTTCGACAATCGAACACTCTTTTTCGACTATCTCGGACATTCCGAGACTCACGGCGCAGTCGAAATTTCCATCCGAGGTACTTGACCGCAAATCACTATTCTAACCCATAATACTTAATGCGGGTTTTCTTAATTAAAATCTGACCTTCTGTCGCTTTACTCAATGGAGACATATAATTAGAACACTCCAATTCATTTACTTAACACCAAAAGTAAATATACTATCCATAAAAAATCATCTAATCCTCGAAAATCCCAAAAATCACTACTCCGAGAGATTCTCCAAATTCCCAATTTATACCCAATTATGGGATTTACTTGTCTCCAAAAGGACGGGTTGTTACATACTCCCCCCTTACAACGGAATTTCATCCTCGAAATTCGGATACAACCTATATCACAAAACTAGGATCACAAATCCCACTACATCTTAGTACCCCCACAATCAAAAGGTGCTAACACGATAGTCCTTTACCATATTCCACCCACCTCAAGGTTTACTCAAAATACTAGCTTTACCATAAGCTCATCTAAATTTCTATCTGCTAATGCACAACATCTGCGCGTTACTCCAATGGCTTCTCTGGTACCATCAAAGCTTCGACTTTATATACTACGCCCCTTCTATTTCAGGCGGTATATAAACCAACCCACTAAGGTGCCCATACACCTTTCTAACCTGTGCACATCTGCACATACATTATGAACGTCTGATACGTAACACTCTCTCCCAATAAGGGTTTTCTTTCATCGGTGTAATACTCACACATGGGTCTTCCCAACCTGCGAAATTCAATTCTCCTATCCTCGGCGCCACTAACTCTCTCGAACTTACATCCTAATAATATTACGATCTATGCGTTACCCTACCTACGCAAAACGAGTATAATCCTAAATATGTCCCTAGTGCCCAAGGACTCACTCAACTTCTGACATTTGCTTGGTTTCATGCGTGGGACGTCTCGCAAAAGCGAAATCCAAACAAGGAACCCTCCCGTTACACTACTCCCTCACGTTGTCGATCATCGAGATATAGAGACCTAAGGCACACCAACGGGACTCCCCAAATCCTACCACGCTATCCTACAAATGCATTCCTACTATTCTATCCTTTCGCCCATTCAAAAGGAAATCTAACTAATCGAAGTGCCAACTCTCTGTAAAAGCACTACGAACGTTATACCCAAATCATATCTTCTTCAAAATCTGCTTTTTCATTAAGGCCTGGCTATAATCCTCGAGTCAATTTCTCTAAGTCCTACCTCACCCACCTACTTATGGTGAGAGGACCACTTTAGTGCTTTTCCAAAGCACAATATTTCCATAAGTATACCATTATCATATGGCTCATAGTCTATAGTGGTGCATCCACACAATAAGACTTTTCCACGAAACTAATATCCTTGCATCCTATAACATCTCTCCACTCCCAACGCCATTAAGATTCATGTGTGGAGTGTCTTGCAAAGAGAAATCCAAATAAGGAACCCCTCCACACACTCCTACTTAACTTTGTAGGTCATGGATGTCCGTTATTTCGAACATGCAACAGGGAAAGACCTACCACCTTTCAACAAAAGGTGGTCTGAACTCCCATCTCTAACTAAGAGTCACCCCGCCTAGCGCTCGTACTAATATTCAGTCCTCTCGCAAACCAATGATGAGCTTAACCTTACAGCTCAACAATAATCCTGCGGCCTTAAAGCATATCTATAAGGTCGCCACACACTCGCATCATAATAATGAAACCTCTGCTCATCGAAGTTCGATTTACCCATATCAATAAAGGCGAACTCAACCTGTATCCAGGTGAGATATCGCAATAACAACCTGTTCCCTCCGGGAACTGCGAACACGATAGTCTTGCCACCATTAGCCTACTATCGCTCCGATCAACCCATAACATCATACAATATATACAAAATATAAACACCCGCCTCTATGACGAGTGAAAGAAAATAAAATTCCTCTACCGCGAAAAACACATAAGCCTACATTATTATGTTATTGAGACCGCCACAAACTCAAATTGCACACACGAGTCTAGGGCCAACGAACGCCGCAACTTCATCTAGTCACGCCGCTTACCAACGTTTCTTAACTCTATGCCCCATCTAGGCACCCTAAACTTGTCCTTTATTCCTACCGGGAAGGGACTAACCGTGTGGCTCCGTACTCCACATTACTATTTTCATCACTGGCCTTCTTGACCATGATAAAGCTGTCAACACCATCAGACTCTATAACCTCGCTCCTTACAATCACCTTGCTAATCCTCTTAACTTCTTCCTTAAAAGGAAGCTCCACTACCAGTTTCAACAATCTTATTTCCACAAATCTCCCCATGTGGATGTCCACCAGTGGGGTCCTCAAACATACCCCTTCTCCATAAGTGGTAGCAACACTTATCTTAGTGAGCCTATCCTTTCTGTAAAGGACTCATTATTCATTGCACCTACCTCACCTCGGTACAAGGTTCGCTCTTCCATAATATTTTTTATTCACTGTCGACCTCTGACCGATCCTTATGTGAATAATTCAGAAACTGCGTTCTCCACCTACTTCTATTGAATCATGGGGACTAACGGTTAAAACTATCCGTAAGATCCCTTTCGAACCCTTAGCTTCACAGGGGAATTCAACTTGAGTACCACTCTTTATTATAGCAGTACTTGGATGCTTATAACTACTATACTTTAGTAGTCGTTGCACCCGTCCTTAATAATTTCCATAAGGGAAGTGACCTCTATTACGGTCCTCATCCCCCAACTTCTATCAGTCGCCTTAGCTAAGACTCACCCCCTACTTTCCTCCTCAAGGCCCTCCTTGGTCGCCCTTCCTCGATCGGCACACGATCCTAGAATGAACACATAAAAGATTACTATAATCTTCTAACATGGTAGGAGAACGGAATCTCATAAGAGAAATCAACAATCCTAATCCAGAGGCTCTATATCAAATCAAGAGCAACATTGAAAGCGTAGTACGTTCGCACAGATTCCTAAGGATAGTAGAACCTGATGCTCTGATACCATCTGTGACAACCCGCCTAATAAGATACCGGGCGATCACTCCAATATCAAATTTTAACAGGAGTCTCATATGGATCATTCTTAGCATCACTGTAGAAAATCCATTTAATTACTAATTACCTATTAGGCTGCCCTCAAAAACTTTTATTTAACTACTCTTTTTAAACAATTACAAATAAAACAACCACACGGTTTGCGTAAATGAAACTGAAATGAAAGAAATTAACCGAACACTCGGTCAAAATATACAACCATATCGAATGTTTCTAAAAGAATAACTAAATGCAATTGATCCATTGGCTCGAATGTTTATACAGTGCTCCTATCTAGAGTACAAGGGTAGAAGCATCTATCGAGAACCTGCACGCATCCACAGCTGCTGCAGCAGACGTCTGACTCGAAGGAAGTGTCATCCAGGCTTCCCTGTGTCTGGACACCTATCTATATATATATAACAAGAGAGGAAAAGTAGATAAACGGGTCAGAGCCCAAGTTTGAAAATATTTTGCAAGTTTATAAATTCTTTATTTTTAGAAAAATAGATTTTATCTCATATTTAAATTGGTATCGCACTCCCATGAGATACCCCTCACCTCTCCTCTAATAGTGCACACCTAACGTACTTAACTTTCTAGTTAAGCTACCTTGCCAAACTAATGTGATACCCCCGTCTACTAGAACCCTCTACAACCCGAGCACTAAGGGCTAAACTTCTCTCCATTCTCAACACTGCGCTAAGTTCGTGCATGGGGTGTCTCGCGAAGCGAAATCGAAACAAGGAACCCCCCCCCCCCCCCCCCGATACACTACTACTTGGCAGGGTTAATGGCAGAGATCCATTAGGCCCGTAGCGCCAAACTAAAGTATGAATACATAATTATATATTTATATAAATATCACATTCATACTTGTATATACCCTACAATATACATCCGGATAACATCTCCCGAACTGAGGTTTACCAATTTAATTTTATATTGATAATACACATCCGGATCTATCTCCCGGACTGAGGATTCATATATAAAGTATTTATCAATACTATTCATTTTCATCTCAAAACTTTCCATTTCCTTTCTTGTATCGAGGAAATGTATTTAAAAGCCAACTCATTAGCATGAATTGCTTTAACATATCATATACTTTTTAAAAGCCAGTTTTATTAACATAAAAATGCTTTTCCATTTTAAAACATCCCATTTTCCTTCTTCCATCCAGGAAATGTAATTAAAAGACATTTTTATTATCATAAAAATGATTTTACCATAACATATGCTTCCACTTCCCTTCTTCCATTTGGGAAATGTTACTGAAGCCACAACATTTATCCCACTTCCCTTCTTATATCCAGGAAATGTAATTAAAGCTAATTTATTATCATAAATTGCTTTAACAAATCTAAGACCGCCCGTCCGGGTTTCCCCACTGTGCGCGCCCCTAAATGGCTATCATTTTCCAGGGCCTATCAAACAAGACAACCTGGGAACCTAACACATTGTTGGGAAGCATCCATATGCCTGCGGGATAGTCATAACCACACCCAGAATCACCTAACCAGCGTAGAAAAAATATAGTCACTCATATGGCCTATAAGACTATATCCACCCTGCATTCATTAGCCGGGGGCTTCACCATACGCACGCAACTTCCCTTATGATAAAGATTTAGAGAGTTGTGTATCCATATTTATTAATTATGAAAATCATTTATCTTTCCATTTTGAAAATATTCATATTTACATTTTCAAAATCATTTACATCATATCATTTATATATACTTTAATCACATAGTTAGTGTATATATATATATATATATTCATCCTCGAATATATACATATGGACGTAATTTCCAACTACATCTAGCGATGACCATTAATCCCAAAGATTCTCTCAAAGAATCATAATCATGCATTTATATAAGCATGATACTAAACCCAATTATTTCCTCACTTTTATAAATAATACATACCTTAATCACATTTAGGGATTTATTGGATAACTCCAATTATACCATTTCACACTAAGTGAATATATATCTATATTCCCAATTTATCCTAACTATCTCGTATGATATACTCAATTCCACCATCGATTATAATCATGCGTCCTATACGCATACTTATTCAGGCCTAATTGCCCACTAAAATATCCTAGGGATTTATCTCTCCCGAACAACCTCAAATTCGGTGAGTTATGGATTACATTTCCAAGAACCCAATGACTACATCTTGTCCCTTTAATCATATAGAGGTCCCCACCCTAACATAGGATTCCTAAACCTTCAATTCTTACAATTATTCTATTTTCCTCGAGAATACAGTTTAAGGGTTATACATTTAAAACCCTCACTTAACCCTCCTAAATTCCTTTAGTTAGAGGACCATATAGTCCTAAAAGGTCCCTTATTTTATCACATTATTAACCTCGAATAAAGGTGAAATGGAATCTATCCCATCCAAATCAGCCTAGAAAAATTTCCAACTTTCAGCAGGAGTCGATTGATCGGCCCTTGGCCGTCGATCGATCAATGGCTTCGATCGATCGATCGATCATGCGGGCAGCTTCTTCTCCGAGAAGTTGTTTTAGCCATTAAAGCTTCTCCCAAGCTTTTGTCTCCTCAACCAATGCCTTACAACCTCAACCAACAACAAGTACACATATAATACGGGTTCTTAACGTCCTAAAACCCAGAATCACCAATTAATTTAAGTTAAAACCTAAGTTTCTCCAATTATGAAATTTTTGGGGTTTATTCGTTTTAACTCCCGAAAACCTGTTTTATCCACGAAAACCCAACCCAAAATCTTTAAGGTTTGTTATACCAACAATGATATGAGATATTTATGCTCAAAAATAAATAAATCAAGTAAACACTTGCCTCGTGGATAAAATCCGACGACCTTGAGCCGAATCCCGCAGAGTTTGGTCGGAGTCTCCCCTTTTCTTCCTCCTCTCTCTCTTCTCTCTCTTTTCTTTCTTCTCTTTCTCTTTTCTCCCTCTCTCCCTCTTCATAAAGAAAGAAAAACGGTTTAAAACCTTAAAACCCAAAAACGACTCATTTACTCAATTACAAGCCTTTTTAACTCCAAAATTCCTCGAAACTCAATTTCGATAATTGGACACTCTTTTCCGACTATCTCGGACATTCTGAGACTCAAGGTACAGTCAAAATTTCCTTCTGAGGTACTTGATCCCAAATCACTATTCTAACCCATAATACTTAATGCGGGTTTTCTAAATTAAAATCTGACCTTCTGTCGCTTTACTCAATGGCGACATATAATTAGAATACACCAATTCATTTACTTAACACCAAAAGTAAATATACTATCCATCGAAAATCATCTAATCCTCAAAAATCCCGAAAATCACTACTCTAAGAGATTATCCAAATTCCTAATTTATACCCAATTATGGGATTTAACCGTCTCTGAAAGGACGGGTTGTTACATTTACATGGTGATCATAGTTGTTTATATACTTGTGGAAAGGCACAGGTGAATCTATTGTTGTCAAATTGGGATGGGTATTGCATTTTAAAAACTTATTATAATAATTTATGAAACATTTTATGGTTTAAAACTCGTTTCATGGCATGATTACATTGCCTAAATGGTAAGATATAGGTCATTGTGTCAAAATCACAACATGAAATATTTAAGGATTGATTGATTAGTTCTTCATGTTTTATTGATTTCTTCATTTTAAATCCCAGGTATATAATTCATGACCCTACAATATCAAAAATCAAAGGTTTTTCAGATTTCATCATTAGAAATCCCACATTATTTAGATTTCATCCTTTGGGATATGGATTTTGTATTAGTTTGTATTTTTTTTATTTTGTGTTAGTCTCATCTTAATTGTGGTGGCATTGATGATGACTAATGATATTGAAATAGTTTGATGATGTTTTTCATTTGTCTCTATCAATATCAAATCTTAGATTATCTAAATGTTTTTCCATTATCTATATTTCGTCCATCCATAACTCCATTAGACCACTTATTTGAAATTCACTGAATATGTTCGTAAAGAAAGTGTGCAAGTTAATTTTCCAAGACCATAATATCATTAATTATAGACCACTCATTGTTCCATTCAACGCAAAACAGTTCAAATGTCACGAGTTGCCATCTGTTTCATTTGTAACATGTTTCAGGAATTGAGTTTATCAGTTGCGCATATACCATTTTAAACTCTCACACATTACCTTAGATATTAAATAGTGTGTACTTTGAATCTAGCATACAGTGTTGGTTGTGGCTTAGCTAACATTGGACCTAAACTTAGATTGATATTTTGTAATTTTGACTTACATTTATGCACTGATTTTTTGAACTTCACACTAATGGTCTTCTTTATTTAATCTTAAGAATGAGATTATTATTATATCAATTCCAAGTTTACAAATTATATGTTAGGCTTTGAATGTATGTTTTGGGTAGGATAGTTGTGATGAAATCGTAATTCAATGACCTATTTTGAATAATATTTTTTTGTTTTATAGTGATTTGTTGGGTTATAACTTCTTAATGATCCATTAAATTCAAATACTCTTTTATTAGCAATTGTACGATGGACTTTTGGGAGTTTTGTGCTAACAACTTCCATTTGAATTGATGTGAGTAATGTGTTTAAAATTGTGGGCTACACAATATGTTGACATTATAATACTAGAATGACAGATTTGAAAGCTTGATGTAAATCAAGGGGATTAAATGATAAATGATTTGTTGCTAAAATATTAATTTCGTGATTTTATGTTTATTTTTTTCCCGTAGAGTCTTCACTCTCTATGAATATCATGTTTTCTCTAATTAAGTTTAACAATTGCTGAAAAGGTTCCTTAGGTTCATTATTTGTTTGGATGAGATGTGATGAAATAAATGTATTTCTAGTTACTAAAGTCTTTATTTCACTATGCAAGGCTAATTTAATTTTTCATTGTTCATAAGATATTAGATTGGTGGGGTTTAAGTTGATCACTTATACTCTATCTGAATTATTAAAGTATTCATGTAATATGAAAAATCTAACTGGATACCACCCATATAGTGTTATCGTTTGGTGAGATGGGTTATATACTTTCAATTTTATTTAGCACCTAATTAAACAACATATGTTGGAGTGAATGGTTTGTCCACCTCTTTGTGTGATAAAATACAATTTTATTGGATTTTGTTACATTTTATTGTTTTTATTTGTAATTAATAGCTTTTTATGTAGGGGTAAAACCAGGAAGAGTTAATAGATTTGGTACAATGAAAATTTTTCATAAAATATTTTATGTTATTTTGTTACTCAAGTATTATGTGTAATAGTGTCTGTGTCTCTTGATATTTAGAATTACATATCCATACTTTGTTAGTTGTTATTCAGTTTAGTAGTCACTCTTTAGACTTCCACAATTTAATCTCATATGACAATTATTTTTAATTAGGTATGGGTTTTGGTTAAACAATCTTATAATGCAATCATGTTTTAGGAAAATGTCTCTGATGTTGTATTTTTTTTTTCAAATCACTTCTTTATGAATTTTAAGGGTGTTTGAACTTAGAAATGGATCAGATACAAGTAAAATCTTGCACAAGAGAAATTCTTTAAATGATAAAATTTAAATGTTTGGAAATTTTAGTATAAATATATGCTTGTTATTTCATTACCAAACAAAAATAGAAGCTTTATTCAAAATAAAGTTATTTTACACGTGATATCCTTAACTGCAGGACAAACTGAAGAGTCTCCCTGCCCATCACTATCTATAAGAGGAACCAAAAATGATGGAAGGTAAGTATATAAATAGGAGAAGAAAAGATGTCTCACGGCAGTAGCAGCTAGCTTCTCGAAAGCAAAGAGACAAGGTAACATGCGTGAACCTAAGGAATCCATCCTTCACCGCCTGAATCAGGTCCCTGTGAGGTGGAACTTGCACTGTATTCATGTGAAGCATGTAGTAAACAAGTTGATAGTTAGTTTAAAGTTCAATACTATGAATCCCCATATGGGAATCTAGGTCTAACCCAATTTAATGGTCCAACATTCTGCAAGGACCAAGAATGCATAGCCATTATTAGTGTTGTATTTATGCAAGTGTCCTTAAGTTTTATGCAAGTTAATGCCTTTAGATGTAGGTCTAGTGTCATGATTTTGGCCTGGTTAGTGCTGTATTTAATAAAGTGGGGCGGAGGTTCGGTCCAAGCGATGGTGAAGAGCTGAAGATTAGGGCACGATGTTTGGGGCGAATTCCTATGAACCCAAATATAATGTGATGTTTCTTGGGATAAAGAGTGAATCATGGGTGATCTAAAGACAAACTGGTGGTGTAAAATGGTGATGTTCCGGAATAGCCATAGAGTTCTTAGGAAGAAAAATGGACTAATAAATTGGATAGTAAGTGAGGGAGGTTGAGGCAACGCTACTAATCGTCACAAGAGAGGGACGAGAGATATATCCACACCCAGCTCTGGAGTATGAAGGTTGGAAAGTGGGGCACATGTTAAGTATATGAGTATTACTGTCTTCAAGTCCATAAAGTGAGAATTACGGCGATGACACTCGATGGTAATTAGAAAGTGGATCAGATGATGAGAGTGAATCAAGTAGTAAGAACCATAGAAATGTGTGCACCTTCGGTGGAAGGGGCCCCTTCCACAGCTAAA
The DNA here is from genome assembly GCA_949130495.1 of Sambucus nigra. Taxonomy (NCBI): domain Eukaryota; kingdom Viridiplantae; phylum Streptophyta; class Magnoliopsida; order Dipsacales; family Adoxaceae; genus Sambucus; species Sambucus nigra. The sequence continues at coordinate 402,485,249 of OX422220.1, forward strand.
ACCATGGGAGAGTTGGGCGGTGCTCGATGTAGGTTAGTGTACAGAACCAACGATAAGTGGAGCGAATAGAAAAAATACTCGCTAGATCAGGCCACCTATAAGGCTAGTCATATATATGACCTGGCGGGATGTATATGGCCTGAATGTGCGGTAGAAAGTGAGCGGGCAACCACTGAGCCAGAGTTGGAAAATTTCACTAGTATTCGGCAATAAAGGTTGCAAGCGGCGCATCCAGAACTATACTGGGAATGTATGGAAACAATGTTGTCACAGTGGCATTTAAGACCCAAATATGATGTCCAAAGGAAATATGGACTTGTCTCATTCGCCACTTGAGTCCTTTTTCAAAAAGAGGTAGCAATTGAGAAATCTTTGTTCAGAACCATGAGCAACGTGATTTCCTGGTCGCTGTAAGGAGATTAGCTTGAGGGAAATATTTATGGGTAACGGTAGGATACCAGAGATTTCCACAGTAACTTGAGCATGAAGGCATCGTTTAAAGTGTGTATGTTTTTAATGTACAACCCCCAACGTCCGGGGTAATGTTATAGTCGACCATGGGACAGTAAGCATTTTATGGTCCAAATGTGTTGAATTCTGAAAGAAAGCTTTAATTTTCTGGGTGAGGGCACTTAGAATCGACTTGGGAAGCGGGTAAGAGGACATAAAGTATGAGGGCATGAACATGACTACAATATTGACGAGTGTCACACATCCCGTAGAGGATAAGAAATTATTATACCACACATGGAGTTTACTTTCTACTGCACTGATAGTCTCGTGGAATAGCTGACGCGTAACTCGCCCAGTAAGCATGGGGAGACCCAGGTATTTATCATGTCCCTGATATTGAGAAATTCGCATCTGTTGGATATCTCTATGGTGAATAACATGCGGAGTAGAGGGCCCAAAATTCAGAGAATACTTGGCATAGTTAATGGCTTGGCTATAAAGGGCCTAAAAATGGTGGAGTATATATGTAAATCTATCAAGTGTAGCTACAGTAAGTTGCACGAAGAACATGCAGTCATCTGCAAGGCCAGTGCTAGTATATGGGGACCCGTCCGATATGTGACAAAAGTAGTCACACGGTGGTGATTACACTCTCGATTAATAGTACGAAGAAATATGTCCGAAGGCCATGGTGGGGTAAAATGTTTCTCAGAGGTTGCCATTAATTAAAGTTTGGTACGAGGGAGTGGAGATACTGGTTAAATAAAGTGGATCCACTTCTCAGCAAAGTCATTCTTTTGTGAGCACTCGGTGAATAAAGGGTCATTCTAATTGGTCGTAAGATTTTGGTAAGTCAAGCTTGATTGAACAACTACCCTTTTTAGATTTGGACGTTCGTATGATTTTGTGAGTCAGAAAAATATTGTCTTGGATGTGCCGATTTGCAATAGAGGAGATAAGTTTGTAGATCACATTACACAAGATGATAGGACGAAAATGCGCCACTTGCGTAGGGGTTTTGGTTTTCAGAATGAATATAAGAAAAGTCCTATTATTCTCAGGTAGCGTGTATCATGTGTCAAATAATCGTAGGATGAGATTGGTGACCGCAAGCCCAACAACCAACTAGTGGAATCGGTATTGAGGCCATCTAAACCTGGGCTTTAGTACGGCCCATTCATTGCAGTGCCAGGCGGATATTCTCCTCAGAAACCTTATCTAGGGAGAATAGTTTGTTGGCTTTATCCTCACGAATGGTGCTTCCTCAGTGGATATTGGTGGGTTGGTAATGGCAAGAAGTTGCATATAGAATTGCCGAAACTGAGTTTGGATAATAGGCACTATGTGAATCCATCCTATGTCCGGATGAAAAATTAAGTGGATACCATTCTCTCGTCAACGATGAGCGACACATGCATGAAAGTATTTAGTGTTATAATCACCGTCAAGGGACCATTGAACTTTGCTCCTGTTTTGCCAGTACCGACGCTCAAGCATGAGGCAGCGAGATATTTGCTCCTAGACCAGGCCCTCATACGCAAAGGAAGTCGGATTTTGTTATTCTTCCATCCAAATCCAAGTAACTTGGATATGTTAGTATAGGATAGTAATAGTATGAAACATGTTACCAAAATGGTTATGTTTCCATGCTGTTGTTGCCGCTTGAAAGTACCTCATTTTACAAAAGAAAACATAGTCCGACGAACATGGAATCTGTCGTTGTCATTGCTACCCTAGCATCACGTGGAATGAAATATATTGTGCCCATTCCTTGTAGTATATAAATCATTGTGTTGGTTTGGACCGTGTTAACAGCATATCGAGAAGCAGGGGCAGTGATCTGAACTACCGTTCGAAAGGTGGATGAAAAGAGTGTGGGGGTAGGCCAACATCTAGGTGCCATTACCAAGCCCTCGATCTAGCCATTCCCGGACATGATAACCAAAAGAATTGTTCGCTTTCTAGGTTAACGAGGGTCCAGTAAATCCTAGGTCATTTATATTGCATGAATGCATGAAAATAGTAAAAGCATGTCCCCATCCCATTGTGAAGAGGAAACCACCAAGCTTCTCATGGGGACCTATAATAGTATTAAAATCACCGAGAAGTAGCCAGGGGTAATGGATTGTAGTTGATAGTTGTTCAAGAGAGTTCCATAAAAGAGTTTAATTATGTGGTTGTGGTGACATATAAACTTCTATGAACTCAGAAGGCCCAGCGATCGGGTCGTTCTCCACAAGAGGATGGATGAACCTAGGTGAAACAACCAATTCATGTACCGTGATGAGGCGATCTAACAATAAAATCAAGATGCCTCCCGATTGGCCCAAGTCTAGGGAGACTATGTTGTTTTGAAAAGGTAACCTCCTAATTTTTGAAATATACTAATGCACATCTAAGTGAGTATCAAGGACCACCAACATATGAGGGTGAAGAAGACAAATGAGATAGATGACCTCAGGATAAAAGGACACCCCCTAACTACTCTATCATTCCATATTAAGATTTGCATGAGGTGTAACGGTATAGTGGATGTCCTCAACCTCCGGTCTAGCACAATGTAAACATACTTTTTTTGTCGTAGGGGACTTATCATCAGTCATCCCTTGTTTGGTATTTGATGCCCATGGAAGGTGTAGCACGACTACCCCTCTCTCTCGAACCAGTCGTGGTGTTGTGAGACCTCTAAGTGTATGTTGTGGTTCAATAACTGGTAATATAGTATTTGTGGCATTTTATAGTGGTGTTAGAGAAGAAGGTCGTTTAGCTCGCGTTGAATAGGGGGATGGCTTGTGTGGTTGATAACTTGAACTTTTGTGTGTCGTCGTTGTTTGAAGTCAAGTTAATCAAAACCTTAAAATACCTACATAAAAATATTACAAAATAGAATAGAGGTAAGCAAGGGTATCAATCCACATCAAGGGGCTAAAGCTAGAGACAAATTCAATTGTAATTCACTTTTTTATTTTCTTTTTGTACCTTTTTTTACTTTTTCTAATTTTTTTAGCTTTTCAAATATTAAAAAAAAAATGGGTGAGAAGAAGTGAAATAACATTAAACTAAAAGGAGAGATGAAAACAACTAACCAAAAAGTGACTAAAATGAAAAACGAAGTCTAACACTAAAATAAGAGATAAAGTGGGGTAAATAATAGTGAGAACAATCAAGGAGTGGGACTACACCACAAATTTTAGCTGCTCTAACTAATTAATTTAATTATTTCAAATTAATATCAAAATTACAAATCAACTCTCGTTGCTAGTGTAATTTTAATAGTAATCTTTTAGAAAATTAAGTTTAACCCCCCCACAACTCTAGAAAATAGATCTATAGTCCTTTTAATTAATCACCCGCTAGGATCGATCCATTAAAATTTGTATAAATCATAGAAAATGAATGTTAGAGTTGAAATTCAAGGAATAATACCACACTTAAGAAACCCCTATCTCTAGTTCGAATCTAAAATGGGCATTATAACTAAGAATTTTGATTTTCTCTCGAAAATCATTTACCCCCTCACGAGGCGTAAATTTAAGGGTGAGGGATCAAAATTAATATTCAAAGAGAATTTTCAAGTATTCAAACTAATCAAATTAAAATAATCATCAAATAAGGGTTCACCCCACCCCTTGAAAGGGGATTTAGCCTAACGTGATATCAAACATGATGAACAAATAATCAAGGCTACTAAAATAAAATAGAAGAGAATAGAACAATCAAACCAAATTTCTTTAAGAAAGTTGAACTCCACTTTTCCAATTTGAAGCATACAATCCCTCTAATTGAGCATCCAAGAGATTTGCAATTAAATATCCACTCAATTAAATCTCTCACAAAAATTATCTTCACAAATCTATAAAAAAATAAAATAAAACTATTTACAAAATGTTGTTTATCCTAATTTATTTTCTACACTAAACTATCTCTAACCCTCTCTAGAATTCTCTTGGCAGGTCTTCAAATGGTCTTGAGTCTTCATTTATAGTGGGCAATTAAGCGAGGGTAATTTTGGAAATAGGCTAGGGGTGTGCATGTGGGACAGGTGTGTCATGGATTGTGTGAGGTAATGAGAGTGTGCGGGAATGAAAATAAGATTTGGTTATGGGGTATTTTGGGCATTGGGGTAAAACGAGTTAGTTGGTGGTAATTTGGAAAAAAGGGCTAAAAGGGGTTTATTAGGTACATGTGGGAGATTGTAAGGACAAATATTTCCAATTAAGTCCTTTGTAGTTTTGGCTCAATTCCAGACAAAAACATTTAAGTCATAGGATATAGTCCATGTTTATCCATGCAAGCCTATGACAAGTTTGAGTTGAAGATGTTGCGGCCTACTTATCAATAGAACATCATTGTCGGTTTACATGTGCCTCGTTTCACGTCATTAACTTAGTTCCAATCTCTCCTATGGTATGAATGCATTACATATATATATATATATATATATATATATATAGGAGCTTGGAACATTTTCTACTAGGTATAATTTTATTTTAAAATGTAGTTTTGTTTTCAGAAGGCTAATTTTAGAACTTTTAATAAAGATTTGGGCTTAAAATTGAATTATCAACATTCTGGGATTTCGTTCGATATTGTTGTTCGATTGAGTTTTTCGTTCGAACGAGAATGTCGTTTGAACGAGTTTGCCAACATATTTTTTGTTTTGGCCTCTAGAACTTCATTAGAAGGGTCGTTCGAACGAGATTTTTGAAGAGAACCAACTTTGAAAACCCAACTTTTTCATCTTCTATAATATCTAAGAGAGAGATTTAATTGATTTATTCCTCCATGAAAGAGTTCATGTTTTAAGTGTTTGTTTTTCAAGAAAATCTTTCTTAAACACTTTTGTTTACACCCATAAGAGTTTATTCCAAGTACCACATATATATTTGCTTGGAGTTGTTTGGCTCCATTGTTTCATCTCTACCACAAGAGAGAAAAGTTTCAATTTTGGTTGTATTTCCCATAAAAGAATAAGTTTAGTTTTGGCTGCGGCATTCTCATACGGTGAAAGACACCATGTGTGGTTGATGGGATCCTAAAGTTTCATTGGTGGATTCTAAGGTTCCGGTGGATTTTGGGATTATCGGCTAAGCAGAGGTAGTTGAGAGAAGACGCATCGGGGCTTAAAGGAGTCGAGTCGAGTGTAGTAAGTCATATGTCTTGTAATTGTAATTCCGTACTTAGTGGACTTAAGGCTAGGGCCATCCGAGGTTTTTTCCCGTTGTGGGTTTTTCCTCGTACATCGCGGCGTAGTGGTCGTGAATTTATTTTACCTTACAAAAATCACCTAGAGCGCATGCTTAGGGTAAAAAGATAAAATTGAGTTTAATTTGCAATCTTATTTAAATTAGTGCTATAATCTAATTTGGATAAAATTTACGTTAATTTAATTCAAGTCAAAAATTTAATTTGTTAAATTTGGTTTGGACTAATTTGGTAATATTGAAAATATTATGTAGGCAAATTTCTAGGACTTGTATTAAATTGAATTTTTGGGCTTAAAGTAAAAATTCACAAATTTGATTTTTATTATAATTTTAATTTTGAGAAAATTAAAATTTGTTTTACTTTAGTTTTAATTTGTGAAGAAATTAATTTTTAGTTTAATTTTAATTTGAAAGAAATTAAAATTGGTAGATTGTGTAGTGTTTGTATTTGAACCATTCTATTCCGCACTAAAAGAATGTTTACATGTGCCTCGTTTCACATCATCAACTTAGTTCCAATCTCTCCTAAGGTATGAATGAATTACGTATATATAGGAGCTTGGAACATTTTCTATTGGGTGTAATTTTATTTTAAAATGAAGTTTTGTTTTCAGAAGGTTAATTTTAGAACTTTTAATAAAGTTTTGGGCTTAAAATTGAATTATGAGCTTTCTGGGATTTCGTTCGATATTGTCGTTCGAACGAGTTTTTCGTTCGAACGAGAATAACGTTCGAACGAGTTTGCCAACGTCTTTTCCCTTTTGGCCTCTAAAACTTCGTTAGAAGGGTCATTTGAACAACACTTCGTTCGAACGAGATTTCTGGCGGGAAAATATTTTGGTAGTTTTCTCCATGTTCCCACTCCTTTTGTCCAACTAACTTTTGCCTGAATTAATATGTATGGGAACCAACTTTGAAAAACCAACTTTTTCATCTTCTACGATCTCTAAGAGAGAGCTTTAAGTGCTTTATTCCTCTATGAAAGAGTTCATGTTTTGAGTGTTTGTCTTTCAAGAAAATATTTTTTAAACACTTTTGGTTACACCCATAAGAGTTTATTTCAAGTACCACATATATATATATTTGATTGGAGTTGTTTGGCACCATTGGTTCATCTCTACCACAAGAAGGAGAAGTTTGGATTTTGCTTCTATTTCCCATAAAAGCAGAACTTTGGTTTTGGCTGCGACATTCTCATATGGTGAAATGAACCGTGTGTGGTTGATGGGTTCCTAAAGCTTCATTGGTGGATTTCAAGGTTTCGGTGGATTCCGAGATTATCGTTTAAGTAGAGGTAGTTGCAAGAAGACACGTCGGGGCCTGAAGGAGTCGAGTCCAGTGTAGTAAGTCATCTGTCTTGTAATTGTAATTCCATACTTAGTGTACTTAAGGCTAGGGCCGTCCGAGGTTTTTTCACCTTGTGGGTTTTTCCTTGTACATCGCGGTGTAGGGGTTGTGAATTTATTTTATCTTGCAAAAATCACCTAGATCGAATACTTAGGGTAAAAAGATAAAATTGAGTTTAATTCACATTCTTGTTTAAAAAGGTGCATGTTTAATTATTTGGGTAAGTTGATTTAATTCAAGTCGGTAATTTGGTTTGACCTAATTCACAAAATGAATGTTTATTATTAGGCAAATTTCTAGGACTTCGGATGAATTAATTTAGTTTAAGAAAAAAATTCATTTGAATTTCACTTTGAGTTAAGTTTAATTTTAAATTTGAAAGAATTTAAAATTTGTTGTGTTGAACCATCTTTATTCCGCATTCCTATGGAAATTATATTAGGAAAATTTAAAATTGGGGGTCTATCGTTTCCTCATCAGAGATATGGTTGGATTGGTTTTATTTTGGTTTGGCTTTGAATTTTGGCATCTAAGATCGTGTTAGATTTGAAGAATGAATTGGTTCTTTGGTTTGAAAGTGGGTATGGTTAGAAAATGGTATAAGGCAGCTTGGTTATTGTCGGCGGGTTACAGACGGATTCGGGTAAGGGTACAAGGGTAGCCGGTTGGATTGTGGGAGGTAAACCTGGGTTGGATTTTGGTTGTCTAGTGTGGATCTCGGCAGGGGGTCGGGTCCGCTCGTCGTGGGTCACGGGTTTTGTGTTGTGAGTTAAACCGGCACTGGTCAGGGCCGAAAGGGGGTCGCCGGCGGCGGGGTAAAGGGTTTGTGATTCAGATGGTTTTGGATAACGGGTTTGGACAGAAATCGGGTATGGGGTTGGTTGCCATGGGTTAAAGGTTTTGGGTATGAGGATAAGAGAGGGAGAGAGAGGAATTAATGGTGGTATTTGGTTTGGTGGTGGATAGATGAGAGAGATGGTGATGGTGTTTTGTGTTGGGTTGGAGTTTTAATGGAGTAGGGGATGTGTTTGTTAATGGAGGAGAGAGAGTGAGGCATTGGAGGTTGAAGATAGGAGTGAGGGTGATAAGGTGTTGGTGAGGTGTATGGGAAGGTGGGTGTGGGAGAGAAAGTTGGTTGTGTGTGATGTAGGGTATATGGTATGAGTGTGTGTTAGTGGCTTTAGGATAAGTGTGTGTGTTTAATTTGGACACCTAAAAAAATAACACTAACTAACTAAAAAAACCTAACAAAATTAAGATCTAAAAAAATAAAATCATAATCTATAAATAAAATAAAAACACAAATAAAAAAGAAACTAAAAAGAAATAAAAATAAAAATAAAAATCTATTAAACTAAAAACTAAAATCCTAAATAAATGTAAAATCAAATAAAACTAAAAAATAAATGAAATCCTAAAAAAAATCTAATCCTAATAAAAACTAAAAATAAATAAAAATCAAAATAAAATAAAATTATACTAATAGAAATAAAATAGAAAAAAAGAAAAAAAAACCTAGAAAATACTAAATAAATCTAAAATAAACTCTAAAAATAAAAACGACTCAAACTAAAAATCTAAAAAAATTCAAAAGGCACAAACTAAACACATACGGGATCGGGTGAAGGTTTGGGGACAGGTTTAGGCTCGGCTGAGGTTACGGGGCAAGGTAATTAGCTCCATTTGATGCGCATTTGCTTTAAATTAAGCATTTGAACTTCGCAAACGGCAATCAACCTGCACAATAAACATTTACGCGCATAAGACCATTATTTTCGAGAATTAACAACTAAAATATGTCTATTCGGGGTATAAAATGTACACTTTTTAGTGCTTATTACACCACCCCCAAACAGAGTGTTGCTAGTCCTCGAGCAATAAGCTAGAGAGAAAGAGAAAGATAAGAAACCAAAAGTGTACCACTTTCGCGGGCACTTGTGATTGCACTTAGCTGGCGCAGCAAGCCTTTAAACCTATAGGTTGCCCTACAGGACAAGTTGTGTCTCGTGAGGGTTTGCAGAGAATATACCCACAAAATTCTTTATTTGCAAAAGTTTATTGAAAGGCAGTCAATCTCTTATTAGACGTAGAATAATCGTACAATCCATCATAAGAGAAATAATTTGAGAAATACAAGCCATAATGTAAAAATATATAGCTAAGTAAATACAGAAGGCACATCCTTCCTAGAACTCAACGTGTGTGTGTGAATCGGTCAAAATGGGTCGAGTATAACAAGAGTAATTCCTAGATTGCCTTTTAGGAATCAACGCTTCAACTTCAATTCTCACTTGATATATCTCTCTCAAACTAACTCTCGAGATTAGGGTCAGTGTATCACTCTTGTGTGTGAGGAGGTGAGTAAATGTCAGCATGTTCAAACGTCACACACACACATAAGATAGAACATACATTAAGAAAGAAAATGATCTTATGAAAGAATGTTAATCACTATAGTGAGAACGTCAAGTTATTCACCACGTTGACTTTCATTTTCCTTAACACCTAGGGAAAAATATGGATGTAAATGGGTGAGGGGGAAATGAAATAAGGTAGTATGGTATGAGGTAGGATAGGATATAATGGTGATGGATGAGTGATGGATATGCGATGTGAGAGAGTGTTCAACAAATGTCTTTATTTAAAAAACTAACTACCAACTACAAACTCTCTTTTTTTTCTTTTCTCTATCTTTGTTTTTCAATTTTTCTTTTATTTTTCTGTATGTTTTTTTCTTCTCTTTATTTTTTTTCTATTTTTCTATTTTTTTTGTTTTTCTCTCTCTTTTCAACCCAACAATGAAGATATTTAACATTTGGAATCTACACTCTTTTATTTGAAAATGAAAGACGACATGGAGATGATAGGTGATGGTGTGGGGAAATATGTGAAAATATGGAAGAGCATGGGAGTGTAATGAGTGAATTGCATAGGTGAAAATCTAGTATTCGGGACAAATTTCAAGACACATGTTTCTTACAACTTGAAAGTGATGTGGTTCTAAGAGATCAATCCAAATTTTAGTGAACAATAACGAGATCATACAACGATTTAAGTGCGGACCCAAACGAAGTTGAATCAACTTATGACTAGGAGATTGTGTAAAACTCTCCGGAAGGGTGAAATGCACAAATCTCCCAAGCTAAAGTCTCTACTAGTGATCCTTAAGGTTCGTTTGGGAATTATAGTACTCTTCAACTCTAAACCGCAATGACGTGATAAGTGTGCAAATTTTTTGTTGAGTCTAGAAATTCATGGTGAAAAATGCCTTATTATGTATTACATAATCTATTTATAAAAAGATAAATCCTCTAGCCTGATTCCTAGACTTCAAAGATGGATGATAGAAAATTAACGTCAATGAATGAGATGAAAGAAACTGCATGAAAATTTTAAAAATCAGGTTTAAAAATCAAAATTTTCCAAAAGAGGCACGATTTTGATAAAATTCCCTACCCCAAAACAAAAAGGAACATCGTCCTCAATGTTAGGTAAATGATTTTATAAAATTGAGAGCAGAAGGTAGGAAAGTGATTACCAGAATCAACCACTAATGAAGTTGACAAGATGAATCCAAGAATAAACCTGAAGAAAAATTGAGATAAAAAATTTGTATGAGTAAAAAAATATGATATAGCATTGGGTGGTGTGACACACAACCCCCAAACAGGATGAATATAGTACAAGAAACAATGGGTTGCCTCCCGATAGTGCTAAGTTTAACGTCTTCAGCTAGATTGAACAGTTCTCACCCTAAAGATAAGATCTATGAAAGTGTTGGGCGGCAAAAAAAATCGGGTGATGATAATCACCCCCTAACAAGACTGAAGCATCAGTCTAGTTGGGAAAAGGCTAAAAATGGTCGATGCACTTGTATGGCAAAGTGCAACACGCGATGCAAAGCATCGGTGGACCATGTGTGGGTGGGTATTAAGGTAAGGGTGAGGGTGAATAGGCACCGATCACGGGACTTATTGAGACGAAAGATGAGGGAAACAAGGTCCCTATAAGCATGGTGCTCTAATTAGTGAGGAAAGAGAAATGGTGTGGAAATAGTGATGGGGTGGGGCTCATAGAAATAACCCGACCATTCTATGTATGGGAGATGATAATGGTCATGCAGTAACACACCAGGGAGCTGTTAAGGGGAAAAATCAACACCACAAGAGAGTGGTGGGCATATGGTAACAAGCCCGGTGTCACGGTGGAGAGTAGAACCATAAATACTCTCATGGGTGTGGGATGGTTTTATGTGAGGATCTAAAAATATGGTTGGGAACATGAAATGTGTAAAATCAAGATCCAAACCAGGTGGTGAGGTGGAAGGGACAATGGGTGGGGTAAAGGGTGGGATAAAGGGTGGAGGAAGATGATCCAACTCAAGCGTGGGAGACACACACTCATTGGGAGGAGTAAAGGAATACTCAAAAGGGAGTGTGTTTTCTAAGGATGGAGTGGTAAACTTCTACATAAGATTATCATCGGTGAATGTGGTGGGTGGATAAGATGAGGCGCCAAGATCAGAGATAGAGGAAACACTAGAAATATCGGGCTCAAAGGGAGCCATGCATGGTGGGACATCATCCATATCCGGATAGGTAGGAACTATCTCGAAAAAATGGTGAGCACTCATAGTCGGAGCTAACCTATCATAAAGTGGTTCCTCGGGAACACAAGCCATGGTCTCAATCGGTGTAGACTTGGGCATTTTTTTGGATTTATCAAGAAAGGGAATGGGAACCTCAGTCGTAGGTTCATTTGTACAAAGCGGTATTTGATCAGTATCACTATCTTCAGATAAGTCAACACAAATGTCAACTTGAGGCTCGGACCATGGGATGGTCTTAAAGTCTAGATTCTCGGGAGGATAGGTTTGGTCACACTCAAAATCAGTGGCACAAGACGACGCATCATCACTCCACGTGGGGGAAACAATAGGTTGACTTGGGGTGAAGTCCGACTCTCACTCACACTAAATTTCATTAAATCTTTGTTCAAGCCGTTAAAGGGCTACATTTTGCTTTTGAGTGGCTTGCTCTTGCTCGACAAAGAATTGTTGCAAGAGTGCCTCGAGAGAGGATGTGGATGATGGTGGTGGAGTGTTGGTGGGTGGTGGAGGTGGTGGATATGGACACAACTCCCTATCAACATGACTATACGGAGAATACACAAAGCAAGTGTGGGGAACGGGGTCAAGTGCATCATACACGAAAGGATCGCCTTCATGATGGACAAATGGTTGATAATCATTGGGTGCATAGTGAGGGTACTAATCGAGAATGGGTGCACAAGGTCTCCATAACAACTGTTGGAACGTTTGAGGATCCGCAACATCGGGTTGGGATTCATATTGCGTGGAAGGGTGATCAGGCCTCCACGAATAACTTGGGTACTCACACCACTAGGGATTGGGTATATCATGACAATGGACCGAGGTGGGTTCTGAAACAGTGTCATATGGATACACATGTTCCACGGTGGGTTCAGATGGATATGGAATGTAAGGGCACTCATGGGACATGTAATCGGCATAATTACAATGGGTGCACAACAAAGTATGAGACACGTCGACGCTTGACACCAAGTGTGATGTAATAGGAGGTGTGTGCATAGATGGTGCAATAATATTAACGGTACGCGTGAGAGAGGTGTGACCACTAACTATATCGTAAAGAGATGGCTCGGGATCACTCTCACATGTGTCTAGTGACAATGGAAAATGACCAAAGTAGTCTCGTAAGGGACATTCTTCGGCCATGAGGAGAAAAATATTTTTTGGATTTTTTATTTTTTTTCAAAAGGAAAGAAAATATTTTTTCATTTTTCTAAAATGAAAAGAAATAAAATATTTTTGATTTTTTATAAAAATAAAGAAAGAAAATATTTTTGGATTTTTTTATAACAAGGAAAGAAAGAAAATATTTTTGGAGTTTTTATAACAATAATAGAAGAAAATATTTTTTGATTTTTTGGAAGAAAGGATGTGGGAAAATATGGACTCTTGATTTTGGACGAACCAACTAAAATCGACTACCGAAAAATGAATTGGACACACGCAAGTCAAGGAGAATTCGTAACTAGAACATAGCCAATTTTAATCTTTAGATTTAGTGAAATGGTAGCAAAATTTTGACTAAGTTCGCGGGGGATAAAAATCACGGAATTATCTGAGTGATCGCCTTTGCAAAAATATTCTTCTAGTGGGCTGCCTAGTTGATTGATTTTAAATTTAGTGATGGATAGGGTAACACACAATTGGTAAGCGAGTGAGTCGGGTGATTAAATCCCTTCTCATGAGTGATTGGAAAATGGTATAAGCCAGCTCGGGTATTGTCGGTGGGTTGCGGATGGATTCGGGTAGGGGTACAAGGGTAGACGGGTTGGATTGTGGGAGGTAAACCCGGGTTGGGTTTTGGCTGGCCGGCGTGGATATCATCAGTGGGTCAGGTTCCCTCACCGTGGGTCACGGGTTTTGTGTTGTGAGTTAAACCGTTGTTGGTCAGGGCCGAAAGGGGGTCGCCGACAGCGGGGTTAAGGGTTTGCGGTTCAGATGCTTTAAGATGATGGGTTTGGATAGAAATCGGGTATGAGGTTGGTTTCCACGGTTGTTTAGTTGTTAAGTGGTGGTTGGGGGGATGATTTGTATCGTTGTTTAGTTGCAATGGATGGGGGTGTGCATGTTTCTTTACCTATTTTGTACCATTAATATTTCATTTCTCTAAATCAATAATTATTTCAATTTTAAATTGCTCTCTGTTCTGTGTTACTTTGAATGGATGTTTAATTACTTGGTTAATTACTTTTGTGGTTATTGATGTAGAGGCAAACTTTATTCGTGACAAACATGTACATTGTTTGTTTATTGAAGAAAAAAAAATGCTCCACAATTGTCAACTTTAAGTTCCATTTGCCTAGCCTTACTTACAACTTGTTGTTTGTCTTTTATTGTCTATGAAATTGACACCTAACTTAATGGTTCACAATTCTAATTAGAATAAAATACAACTGAGAACGTCACACCATATGTGAGTTTATATATTAATTTTAAAAACATACTTTGATGTCTTTAAGTAAGTATTTGGTTGATGCGACCCATTTAGTTCGATAGTTTTCACATATAAAATTCATGCAATACTGTATAACATTTAAATACGTTTGCCTTGATGTTGTGTTTATTTTTATATATTGATATCTTATGTTTTTGAATATATAGGTTTATAATTAGAACTAACACAAAAGTTTCGGTTAACAAGAAGACGACTCTATTTAACTATGCATGTCGTAAGCACGTGACATGGTTTTAAAAATTTAGTCCTGTCTTTAGGCATGAGGATTTGCTTGTCTATTTATATCCAATAAGTATCCTTGTATTTTTCAATGTTCCTTTTTAGGAAAAGATGGCCTCCCCGCCCATTCAGACCGTGACTAATACATATGGATACATATGATTTCCCCTTGGTAAAATAAGGTGTAAAGCTAATTTGAAAATTCTTCAGTTAGCAAAAGATTACGTTAGTAACTTTTTAGGAAAATACCATGGTGGCTTGTGTATAATACAAATAAGAAACCTCAAATTATCATGTAAAAGATTTAATATGTTTAAAACAACACTTTTACTTTTTTAAGGTGTCAATTTTTGTCTCTATGTCATGTTATGAAGCAACGTGTCTATACAAAGGCACTACGGTTATTGCATCCAAGGGAAGGGATATGATATATTGGAAGCCACATTTGCTTTCTCTTTATTGTTACTGTGGAATAGTAGCTGGTATCATAGTAGGACGCTCGAACTAGTAGGTGTCTTCATCTTAGGATCCCTTTTCCTAGATCTAATTTTCACTTAATAAGTGATTTTGTTAAATGCCTACAAAATTGGGAGTCGACCTCTCCCTATAGATAAATTAACCATACATGGGTGTGAAACTATTCCTATCAGGGATTTTAACTCTGGCCACCTAAGCAAAAAATGGACGGTCAATGAGCTATAGCTTTTGTAAAATCTCTTCAAAAAAATGGAAGTACAAGAAAAATTTTATAGGCATGCGAAAATGGTTACATAGGTTAATAAGTGTGGTAATTTACTTGACAATGTCCCCTTTGAAATGTTCCAAACATAACGTCAAGCTTTGAAATGGATTTCTGATCCTCCATCTAAGCCATACAATATTATCTTTTTAATCGTTTTTGGTCCCCTATGGTGAATACCGGCAATTGATATCAGTGGATGATAATATCAAGATTGATTTTGAAATCTACAATGAGAGTTTTGCAAACATTAGTAGAAACCGTCATTCTTAAAGTTATTTTCTAAGTTAATATCAATAGACATTAATTATTATTCAAATTAACCTTACATATTTTTCACCTTACCATCTACGCAAGCGATTTATTGACGAGCAACAAAAAATGTGTGCTCTGTGTGTACTTACGGCACCAGTTCAAATCGATGGATCAAGTAATAAACCAGATAAGACGGGGTCAAATCCTCAGGGAATAGGTCGTTAACTACGAATGTAGGGTTGGCTTCTTAAATCTAGGCTATGACTCACAAAAAGAAAGAAAATGATGATAATTTTTTACTTTAAGAAATTTCAAATTACCTAGGAAATTAAGCTATGAAAGTACGAAATTAAACTACTAAGTAAAGATTGATTTTTATTTTTTTTAGAGCACTTTTGGAAAATGAGGTTGGGATCCAATCCCCAAATGGTAGAGTATCTTTGATAAATATAAAATTGTAGAAATTAATTAAAAGAAATGTACAAATCCATTCGACACACCAAATATGTTTGGGCATTGACTCATGCAATAATTGGTACACATATGAATTAGCACGAATGATATATTTACGACATATATAATCCATCCTCAAATACACTAATAGTCCTGATCAATAGATAAAACTAAAAAATTAATTATTTAATTATGTTGAATTTTACGTTTCAAGTCGAATACTTTAAGTTCGATTCATGTTTTCCAACCCATAAATAATTTAGATAGATATGTAATTAAATTCTATACTAATCATATTTATCATTAAACCATTCATAATCAAATAATTAGAAATAATTGAGAAATTTATACCAATTATGAAGAAATAAAGTAGTAAGAATAAAACCTCACACCAAAAAACGATTTTCGAAAAAATGCAAGAACTTCAATTAATTTGATGTGCAAATATGAATTCTCTGTTCTCCAATGAATAATGATTAATTCCTTGCCTAACAAAGTCTATAATATGAACATTAAGACTCCTAAATGACTTATACAAGTGCCAAATATGGCCAAAGTCGTAAACATTGACCCTGACAACTCTTACTACAACTTAGGAAATGATAAAAAAAATCCCACAGAAAATCGAACCATGGGACCAAAGTGAACCATGGGATCCCTCAAGGCCAAGCAAATTGGTTTGCTCTAGAAATCGAATCGATTCGGTCTTTGGGTATTGCACTTTAACTTGCTTCTTCCTTTATGCTCTTTTCTTCAACTTCAAATTGTCGTAACTTCCTTACTATAACTCGAATCGAGGTTTTGTTTCTTCATATGTACTCATGAACTCAAGATGTTCAATTTTCTTATTGGGTCATTCTCCTGGTTTTTTCTATAAATTTACCATTTTATCCTTGACTTTCCTTTATCGTATAGTTTCAATTGTTTTGGCAATTCTCTTCCGTCCAATTGCTTGATTTACCTATAAATTCATGAGAAATATACAAAATACAAATTACTTGCCAAAAAGGTCAATTGCAATAAATATGAGATAAACTCGGGTTAAATGTGATTTTTTGGACCGTAAAATACTGAAATCAGATGGATAAATTTGGAATATTTGTGTAAAATCAAACCACTTAACATAGAACGTTGCTACTCCTGAGCAATGTAAAATTATCCAAAATAGGTTCTATAAATAACACTTATCAATTATGGGATAGAATACCTTTTTCACGGGCACGCGATTGAATTTAGCATATGTACCAAGTCGTTAAACCCCTAAATTAACCTAGTAAGACGAGTGGTGTCTCGCAACCACAAAATTCATTTTTTACCACATGGTACGACTTGAAGGAAAATCAAAATAATTAAAAACCATGTAATTTAAATATCATAATAATTATCACAAAAAAATATGTCATAAATCTCAATTCATAGCGCGCGCGCGTGTGTGTCAAGCCAATAATTGACCGTTAACTTCCATCAATTGATCATTATGTTACTTTCTAAAAAATTTCTTTAATTCAATTTCTCATGGGATGCACTCACAAACGAATCACTCGGATAGTGGATGTTTCTCTCCGTGTGCATGAAATTAAGAGTAAATATAATGGACAAGAGTTCACGCACACAAATTGATAGACAAAAATTTTATGGTGAAATGATCTCATGAACGGATTTTGATCATTGATAATGGGAAAATGTCTTTCTTTTTTCGTACCATTTTGTTCTCTTTATTATATTTTTGTGTTTTCAGCTCCACATGCGGTGATCGACTTCATTATTCAAATTCGGTTAGGACTTTTTCAGGTCAAGGTATTTTCGGTAACAACGTAAGTTTTTCGGAATTTTTCAGAGTTGGAAAATTTTCTTGTGAAGTTCCGTTGGTACTTTTTCGGTCTTTTGCTCATTTTCTCTCCTTTTTTAATTTCATTTTCTTTTTGTTTTTCATATTTTTTTTTCCTTTTATTATTCATTTGAGCATTTTTTTCTGACTTAATCTATATCGAAAGGACTTCAAAATTAAAAAAAAAAAAATCAATTTTCATAACTCCAAGCTAAATTTATTTTTTCGGGTTAACAAACGAAAGGGATATGATTTTTGGCTCAAGTTGGCTTCCAAAAGTTGGATAATTTTCTGGAATTTTTATGGATAAAGTTATTTGGTGAAAAATAATGGCCTAATGTCATGCGTCCGAAGTACTAATCAAATTATCATATGCATCTCGAGATTAATTTTTATTTTTACTCTCGAGACATTTTTAGGCGCGTTTTCAAAATAAAAATTCCACTTGTTTCCTGTAACCAATCAAAATAATGATTTAGAGATCTATGACGAATTTATTTAAATTACTCAAAAATGAAGAATGGAAAAAAAATTCCACATTTATTCGTATAAGTCATCAATTTTCATTGAATTTCCATTTAATATCACTTTCAGATTTATGCATTGAATTTTTACAAATTGAGAGTTGAAACAAAAATTTAATGGTATTTTTATGGATTTTAAATTCCAATTTTTACTTATTTTGAAAAAATATTTTGACTTTTTGAAAATTTTCCATTTTCTAAAAATTTTCAATTTTTAGGGGCATTTTAAAGTCGTGAAGTTTCTAAAAGATGCACTTGTACTCCCCCCCCCCCCCCCCCCCCCCCAACAAGTTAAACTTTGCATTGTCCTCAATGTAAAGGGCAGAAATATAATTAAGAAAAGAAGTGGGTTTGAAATATAAAATGAACAATATTTAAAATGCAAGAATGATACTCTATAACACAAACACATATTTTTATTTAAAATGAGAGAAAATAGTATATAGTTTCTTGAAATATATAACACTTACAAATAAAATAAAATATATAATAAGATGCATGCCTAGAAGATGCTCAACAAGAGGGACCTGAAGCATTTGGATCCTGGACATAGGGATCCATATAGTATGCAGGCAAGTTGACCCCCGAGCCTAAGCTAAGACGTTAGAGATCATCTTAGTCACATCATCATCATGTAGGTATCACAACGGGAATCGACTCTAAATTCATCCCTATCATGGTGGTATCCTGGGAGAAAAGCGTCAAGACAACACTCAATTTTATGCATACAACTATTTATTATCGTCGTTTCATATGCACGCTCGTCAAAGTATTCCTCAAAATCCGATTCTGCATGATCATAGTCCTCTTTCTCCACGTGGTTGACATCCCCATCAACATCTTCTTCATCTTCTTCGGTGTCTTCCTCTTCTTCTCCTCCCCCCCCACATCTTAATGTCTTTAAAAATTGGTTTAAGATGAGGCTTGGGTTGCGGGCATCTTTCATGATTTGATCCCCCGCTTATAGGCTTTGAGATGTGATAAAGAGGACATATAGAAGAGAAGTTATGGAGGTGGGACAATAAGCCACACTTGTGATTTCATCAAAGTATACATGTGCTAGGCTTATCTTGGACGTCGTGTCACACAAAAAATAGAGAAAGATATCATGACGCAAGAAGATTGAGGACTAATTCTTCATCGGTAGGATGGTTCCACATGTGATGAGGTTAGCCAACCGAGTACGAGACAAGAGTCACTTAGATGGGACACTTTCACTAGTCCAAGGAGTGTCCAGAGCCTAACGGCTAGAAAGTTCGATGCAGGTGATATCATTTCAGTGGTAGGGTTAATTGTAGTTCTTGAAGTATTTGACCCCCTCTACTTACATCTTTCATTTGATAATTTTTTTCAAGAAAGGAATCACCACCCCATCTGTGTATGCCTCGTAATTCCCGTCGGAGGTGCGAAAGAGAGTCCCATAAAATAATTTGGATATGTGCTATATATGGGACATTCATCATCGGCTTTCAATTTTTTCCACATGAACCTTGATAAGAGTGACACAACATTCTCGAGGATGTCGTCTCAAACAATTCGCCTTTCGATGAATAAGGTGCGGCGTGTGTCAAAATAGGCGTTACATCAATTCCTTTCTTGTCAAGAACAAAAAGTTTCCTGCTCGTCGCCTTCGAGCATTTCAGTGGACTTATATTTCTTCAGGTATTGTTTGGGAGCCATGTAATAATATGTTGGAACTTAGGAATAAGTAGTGAGAATTCTAGGAAAGGAAAGAATATGGAGGTGTGAGGATGAATGGTGGAGGGGGTATTTATAGGTAGAAAAAGGTGGGAAAATGAAAGGTTAGTTTTGGGGGGAAATGAATGGTATTGGAAAATGAAAGGGTTTAAAGGTAGAGGGAGTGTTTTTGTTTGTAATTTCATGGGTGGAGGAAAAGGGAAAAGTTTTCGGTGGAGTGAATGTGAAAGGTTGGGAGGAAAAGAAGAAAATAAAGTGGGAAAATTCAGGTTTTTGTTTCAGAAAAGCGAATCTATTCACTTGAGGAACTAAACAATTTTTCTCAAAAACGGAATCAGTTCGAAATTCAGCACTGACTTTTTTGAACCACTTACCATGAGGGTTCAATTTTTGAGTGAAGCCCTTGCAGAGGGTTTGATTTTTTGAACAAAATGTTTTCACATTTTCGTGTTTTCCTCGCAATTTTCACGCTCCCTCAGGCACATAGGTGGGTTTCCTAAAAGCCTCTAAGGATTTGACCTAAATTCACCCTTTTCGACTGAATATCATCAAAGTTACCAAGGACTCATTGGGAACTCTCAAAACGGGCATTGAAAATAAAAAAACACTCCACTCTCGTTGTAACGCACATGATCGATTCCTAAACACACGACGCACTCACACGACTCCGTTATACAACTAATACTCACCCTATACGCAACGGGGGTACGACGACCTCTCTCTAAAACCTACTCATCCCTGTACATGGGGTCTGACAATAAAATTATCTTCACTTCCTCGATACACTCCTCTAGATATAGCTTTAAGGGTTATCCATTCATTTTGAATGTGCTCCAATTTTTTGGATTTTCCACCGCTATTGCACCATGTGGGAACACTTCCGTCAGAATAAAGAGTCTGGACTATCTTAACCACAACATTTCGTGAAACAAGTGTAAATGTGATTTGTAAAGGAGCACTTTTTGTCCCGAATGAAACTCTTTGCAATGTATGTTTCGATCAGGGGCAAGTTTCATCCGTTCTTTTGTAATTCGGGTGCTCTCATACGTATCATTGAGTATGTTTTCCAACTCATTTAATTGGATCTTTTTCATTTCACCGGCTTTATCCAAGTTGAAGTTAAACCTCTTGATTGCCCAAAACTCCTTGTGTTCTAAATCTACGAGGAGGTATCAAGGCTTTCCATACACAAAGAAAAATGGGTACATCTGGAGGGGCTTCTTGTAAGATGTTCGATAAGCCTATATCACATCGAGTAATCGGAAGTACCAATCCTAATGACTCGAGAATGCTTTTACTCGCTCGATTAGCTAGCTTAGCTTGTTCATTTTTTGCTTGTGGTAAGTTTTTCTAACCTTATGGATAACTCCATACTTCCTTATTGAATTCTCGGATTACTTATTGCAAAAGTGCGATCTGTTGTCACTAATGACAGCTTTAGGAGCACCGAAATGAGAAAGTATATGCTCATGGATGAACTTTACCACCACCTTATTGTCATTCGTGCAACCGTAATAAGGATGCACAGAAATCCAAAAGAGGGAAGAAAGGGTCCCATGAAGTTGATACCCTAATAGTTGAACATCTCAGTAGAAAGGAGAGGGGTCAACGACATCATATCACGTCTAGTAATAGCGTCAATGTTTTGACGTCTCTCGCATGATCATCAAAATATGTTCACGTCCCAAAAGATAATGGACTAATAGAGATTGCATTGGATAATCTTTGCATCTATCTTCTTCATGAAAAAGGGGCCTCCATATGCTTTCGAGTGACAATACTGGATGACACTTTGGATCTCATTGTCCAGTACATGCTTCTAGATTATTCGGACTGCGCGATCCATAAATAGAAGGGATCGTCATAAAATAGCATGCACAACCCAGTGAAAAACTTCATATTCTCTCGCGGAATCCAATCAAAGGGAACAACCCCCATCACTAGATAGTTCACGATGTACAGAAACCAAGGTAAAGAGGAAGTAGAAAAAACGTTTCTTATCCTGAAAATACTCATCTATAGGTACGCGATCTTGAGGTATGTCATACGAGAGCTTAAATAAGTGGTCGGCTATGAAGTTTTCTAATCCTTTCTTATTTTTATGGTAAGGTCAAATTCTTAAAATAGCAAGGTCCACCTAATGAGGCGCGACTTGCCATCATTATTGGAAATGAGGTATTTTAGTTCCGTGTGGTCGGTAGATCATATAATGGGTGATCCGATAAGATATGAATGGAATTTATCAAGGGTGAACACTACGGTTAGAAACTCTTTCTCCATGGTGGAGTAGTTTGATTGGGGTACGGTTAAAGTCTGGCTAACATAGTATATGATATGTGCCTTATTATCTCTCCTTTGCCCTAAAATCTCCCCTATCGCATAGTCACTCGCATCACACATTAGCTCGATTGAGAAAGTCAAATCTGAAGCTTGCATTATGGGAGCGGAGACGAGCATTCTCTTCCATTTCTCAAAGGCCTCTTATCACACTTTGCTCCACTCAAATGGGGAATCCTTAATGAGTAAGTTACTTAAGGGTCTAGCTATGGAGATAAAATCCTCAATAAACCTACAATAGAATACCTCTTGCCCCACAAATGAGCGCACGTCTTTTAATAACTTGGGTTGGGGAAGTTCAAAAATGATGTCAATTTTTGCCATATCCACTTCTATCCCCTTGGATGATATTGTGTGGCCTAGAATTACTCCTTCGGTAACTTGAAATGGAATTTCTACGAATTCCGTACAAGTTTTTTTTTCACATACAGGGAAAGTACTTTCTCAAGGTTAGCAAGACATTGGTCAAAAGAGGGGCCGAAAATGCTAGAGTCGTCTATAAACACCCCAAGTCCTCTCTCAATGATGTTACTAAAAAGACTTAAATGAAACTTTTAAAGGTCATTAGCGCATTGTATAATCTACATGGCATCCTTTTGTAGGAAAAAAGTTTCAAAAGTACATGCGAAGGTAGTCTTCTCTTGATCAAGCACGTCCACTTCTATTTGGTTATAATAGGAATAACCAAGAAAAAAAATAGTAAAATGGATTGCCCAAAACTCTCCCGATCATTTCATCCATAAACTACAAAGGGAAGTGGTCTTTCTTAGTGTCAGCATTAAGTTTCCAATAATTAATGCAAATGCATCACCCGATAGCCGTAAGTTTTGAAATAGATTCTCCTATTGTGTTCTCAACCACGGTGATTCCCGACTTCTTGGGAATGACTTAGATTGGACGAACCCATTTACTATCTGCGATGGTATAGATGATGCCTGCATCCAAAAACTTTACACTTTCCTTTCTCACCACATCTTTCACAATCGAGTTCAACCTTCTTTGCGTTTCCCAAGAGGGCTTCACGTTCTCCTCTAGGTGGATTTTATGTGTAAAAATCAAGGGATTTATTCCTTTCAAATTCACAATAGATCAACCAAAAGCACCATTGGACTTCCTCAAAATCTCCATAAGCTTCCCTTCTTGCTCTTTATCTAGGCTAGAGGAGATAACAATAGGATATGTCTCATCCTCCCCCAAATAAGAATATTTGACGTTGGAATGTAGCCTTTTCAATTTACGTTTAGGAAATTTAATATCAAGGGAACCTTATATGATTCCCTCAGTGCTAATTCCTCTAATCGTAAGACCTAACTCACATCTCTCACATCGTCCTTAATTTTTCCCTCACCTAGCATCTCCCTCATCCTACTCACCTCATGATCAAACTGGAAATACACTCTCTCGCTCTCACTAGTCGTCCCTAAACATTCCTCAAGTGGATCCCTAAAATTATTGCACTCAAAATATTCATGTCTACCTCTTTAATAAGATTCGTTTCATGTCAATCTTCCTCATCACCTACTTGCTTAGTGATTCTAAAGATATTCGTTTCAAGTGTTATTTTGACAAAGGTTAGTTGCGTTTTCCTATTACGCATATTAATCAATGCATTAGCCGTAACTAGTAATGGCACCAAGACTTACAGGAACATGATGGCTTAATGGGTAGGAGGGCTCAGTATCCCAAATACTCATTTCGACATTTATTCACTAGTTACATGAATTTCATATGCACATATGTTAATTGAAATAACTACAATACTTGATTTTGAAATATATAAAATGGATGTAAAAATAGCTTTCTTAAATGGTGAATTTGATGAAAAATGTATATAAAAAACTGAAATATTTTATTAATCTTACAACGGGGAAGAAAGTGCCTTAGCTTGTAAAATCACTCTACGGTTCGAGCAAGCACCAAAAAAGTAGCATGCATTTTTTTCAATGTGATGAAGTCAAATGGTTTTAAGATAAATTCAAGAAACAAATGTGTTTCTCTTAAAAGCGCTCAAAACAGATATGACATTGTCTGCATGTATATAGACAAAATGTTAATGGTAGAAATAATGATGTTACTAATCCTACAAAACATACGCTAAAGAATATAGTTGAAGTTAGAGATTTAGGCATGGAGGATGTCATTTGAATCAACATTACTAGAATTTCCAATAGAGTCATTTTGTCACAATATTGATATTTGAAGTTAAATATTTAAGCATGGAGCATGTCTCATTTTGTCTCAAGATTACTAAAACTATTAAGATTACTAGAAATATGTTGAGAACTTCATGATATATATCACGAATATGATATGAGTCTAATGAAAACACTTATAAATAAAACTCTAATGAATCAATTTAGAATATTCTAATGTCTTAGGAAGTTTAATATATTTATCAATTTGAACTTGGCCTCATATAGCATGCTCGGTGAGTAATCTATGTTAATATAAGAGTAATCCTAGATGAGATCATTACAAATCCATCATACATGTACTGACACATCTAGGGTGTTCTTTAAGGATGAACTGCACAATGTAAGATAACCAATTGTTAAAATATACATAAATAAAATTGGATATCTAACTCCAATAACTCAAAAGTCATAATTGGATATATTTATACTCTTTGAGGTGCAACATGAATATCAAGATCCACTATGGAATCTGAATTTATTGCTTTAGTTAAAGCCGAAGAAGAAGAAAAATGGCTAAAAATTTCTTAAAGGATATTTTAACCTAACCATAACTGGTGCCACTAATATTAACCCATTATGATATCCAATCGACGCTTAGAATGGCACAAAATAGTAACAATAATAGTAGGCCACAACATATACATCATCGACATGATACCAATAAATAATTGATTGCAAGTGGCGTTTCTCCAATGACTTTGTAAATGAAATGAAAAATATTAAGGATCAACTAAAAATGGTATTCCTATAAACCAAGTGAGAACTTCATCAAAGGGAAGGGACTTAAATCGCTAAAAATAAAAAAAAGTTGATACAATGAACCCAAATTAAATGAACAAAGATTCCAAGAATTAGGTTTAACGAGACAGTCACAATAAGGAGAACTAAGAATATTCGAAAAGGGCTGTATGAATTTTGTTGTCATAGTTTTCACAAGAAGGTTGCTCAATTTAATACATCTCATCCACTGAGCAGCTAGTAAATGAGACAGTATCACGCTAGGAAATATTCAAGGTCCAAAGCAATCTTTTGGAATGTTGTTTGCCCAAATGGTTTGGGATAATTATCATCTTATGAAAATTATGATGCAAAGAAGCTAAATATCTTTTTTCTATATCCATTACTTATCGACAAATGCATGGCTACTCCGAAAAAAAAAATCATTTTACAATCTGAAAATTTTCTCACTTTTGCCTTAAACAAAATTTAAATTTTCTTCCCCAACCTAAATTTTTTCCCAGTTAATGAATTCAAAGAAATAATTAGGTTTAACTATGTACCTTTATCCAAATAGTAATTAAGCTAGGGAAAAGTTTAGTATAATTAGATTTAATTAGGAAACGGTATTCATGGTTATGTCATTTATCCATACAACACCATTTGTGTTTTGTGGATGGATATAAATTAATATATGTAATTAATATTTTTGGA
This sequence comes from Sambucus nigra, assembly GCA_949130495.1. NCBI lineage: Eukaryota > Viridiplantae > Streptophyta > Magnoliopsida > Dipsacales > Adoxaceae > Sambucus > Sambucus nigra. Next base: position 402,511,002 of record OX422220.1, read on the forward strand.
GTTTAGGTACGATGTCGTTGTGATAAATGATTAGTCACGTTTTATTAGAAACCTTTAGTTCTTGACGAATGTAGAAACCTTTTGTTCTTGACTAATGTAGTTCTCTAGTTCTAAACATTTCAAGTCTCTGATTTGGGTGTTATTGATGATTGACTATATCATGTAGTGTATTTTTCCTAACAAGTTGTAATTTATGTATAAATTGATGACTCAGGTTAGCAGCCAATGGTAAAGCTCTAAATGTTTTTAGCATAGTACCCTATACCAGTATGTTTAAATGTAAATAATGTTATTTGAGTTGGTTAATAAAGAAAAAAATAACATATTTGATTACTCATAACAATTTGTTTTTTACATAGACCTTTGGTGTTATTATCAGGTTATAAAATATTTTTTGGGTTTGTTGTGGAATTAAAATTCGCAAACCAAAATTCTAAAATTCAACAATCGTCCTTTGTACTCAACTCAATGGATAACGAGTTCGTACTCTATCTCTCCCTCTCTCCAATGTGATGTGGGGGACAATTCATATTCACCATTTGTCACTGAATTGTGTTAGTTTTCATATCAAGTCACATACTCTGTTTGATAAAAAAATCTAAAAACGCAATTTATATTTTTCCTCACAAATTCTTTTATGTTTTGCGATTTGCATAAGGTTTAGAATAACTCCTTTTTTTTTGTTACTTTGTTGAATGATAATTATTTATCCTTTTCATCGAATTTTAAATTATTTTTTGGAACTATTTTTTTAGCATTTGGGTATACACTCTTTGTGTTCATCTACAAAATATGTTCTTCAACTTTTTGCTACATTTCCTTACTCATTTCCAATCCTTATTTTATATGGGTTGCTTTTTGTATATTTCTTTTTTACATGAATTTTGTTATAAACTTTGATTGTAAAAGGATGCATATTTTCTTTGGTCATCAAATCAGTTATACTAAGCAAAGATTTTATAATATTCTTTTTATAACAGGGTGCGTGACCGAAATTCTCATCATTGTACAAAAATGCTAAATAAAAGATGAAATTAATTATCATTGCTAAATAAAAGATGAAATTAATTAACCAAATTGCGGTTAGAATGTCACAAAGTAAGCCACGACATATACACCATCGACATGATACCATTAAATAATTGATTGCAGGTGGAATTTTTCCAAATGACCATGTAAATGCAAAGAAAAATATTAAGGATCCACTAAAAAGGGTATTCCTATAAACCAAGTAAGAACTTCATCAAGGGGAAGGGACTTAAAGCGATAAAAATCTAAATGAGTTGATACAATGAAACCAAATTAAATGACCGAAGATTCCAAGAATTAGGTTCAGCGAGACAATTCCCAATAAGGATAACAAAGAATATTCGAAATGGGTTGTATGAATTTTGTTGTCACAATTTTCACAAGAAGGTTGCTCAATTCAATACATCGCATCCACTGAATATCTAGTAAATGCGACAGTATCTCGTTTGGAAAGATTCAAGGCCAAAAGCTCTCTATTAGAATGTTATTTGCCTAAATGGTTTGGAAAATATATCATCTTATGAAAATTATGATGTATAAAAGCTAAAGTGCTTTTTTCTAGATCTATTGTTTATCGACAAATGTATGGATTCCCCCCCCCCCCCCCCCCCCCGAAAAAAAGTAGATTATGTACTTTTAGGACTAAAAATAATATTGATTATGGATATAGGACAACATACATTTCGTTTTCATTTTTAGTCCCTATTTTCAAATTAAAGGACACGTGGCATGTTGTGATTGGTTGACGTCTTATGAAAATGGGTCCGCGCCAGCGACTTTATTAAAAAATAGGGACACAACTATAAATAAAATGTTTGTTGTCCTATTTCCAAAATACATATTACAATAGGTCCTAAATTTACAACGCCCCCCAAAAAAAATCATTTTACAATTTGAAATTTTGCTCACTTTTGCCTTGAACAAAATCTAAATTTTTTGCTCCAACCTAAATTTTTTTCCCAATTTATGAATTCTAATAAATAATTAGGTTTAACTATGTACCTGTATCTAAATATTAATTAAGCTAGGAAAAAGTTTAGTATAATTAGATTTAATTAGGAAACGATATTCATGGTTATGTCATTTTATACATACAACACCATTTGTGTTTGTGAATGCATTTAAATTAATATATGTAATTAATATTTTTGGACTTTAGGTACGATGTCGTTGTCACAAATTATTAGTCACGTTTAATTAGAAACCTTTTGCTCTTGACTAATGTAGTTTTCTAGCTCAAAACAGTTCAAGCCTCTGATTTAAGTGTTATTAATGATTGACTATATCATGTAGTGTATTTTTCCTAACAAGTTGTAATTTATTTATAAATTGATGACTCACGTTAGCAGCCAATGGTAAAGCTTTAAATGTTTTTAGCGTAGTACCCTATACCAGTATGTTTAATTGTAAATAATGTTATTTGAGTTGGTTAATAAAGAAAAAACTAACGTACTTGATTACTCATAACAATTTGTTTTTTACAACGACCTTTGGTGTTATTATCAGGTTATATAATATTTTTGGGGTTTGTCGTGGAATTGAAATTCGCAAATCAAAATTCTAAAATTCAAAGATTTTATAATATTAATATTTTTTATAACAAGGTGCGTGACCGAAATTCTTATCATTGTACAAGTAATGCTAAATAAAAGATGAAATTAATTATCATTGGCAAATATTATAAGGATCTTAAAAATGCAGTATATCATCCATATATTAGGCGATACTGTTCCGTCATCAACTTTCAACAACTAAACATTCTAAATAAAAAAGCATACGAGGAGATATAATTAATCGTGAATTGTATATTAACTTTGATAACAATAAGTAAAGTGACAAGTCTCGAGTAAAAAACATAAAAAAATATATATATCTAGCATTGTAAGAGTTCATCATAACAGAAATATTTATCAGGGTGGTATTGGTCGTTCGTCAGCTCTTCAGTAGGCGATGTCAAATTGTGGATGCCGTAGTCTTCCACGCTTATTGGTGTTGTTAGGAGTGGCTGGGTTTCCACAATGTTTATTTGTTCCTCTGATGGTTGGTTGTGTGGCTGCGGTGGTTGCTCCATTTCCCACTGGGTAAAGTAACTAATGAAGGCGCTCATGTGGGGTGGCTGTTTATTTAATTGTGGCTGGGATGGCTGGATATAATCTTGAACGCTTATTGTTGTCGTTAGAAATGAGTAAGACGGATGGATATAATCTTCAACGCTTATTGTTGCTGTTGGAAATGTGTGGGACGGCTGGATATAATCTTCAAGGGTTATTGTTGTTGTTGGAAATGGGTGGGAAGGCTGGGCATAATCTTCAATGCTGATTAGTGATGTTGGTAGTCGCTGAGCATAATCTTGCTCATCATTATTATCTGTTAGATGGTTGGGGGGCTGGGCATCCTCATCTTGATGAATCTTCCTTTTAATCCGGCAAAAAAACGTACTTATTGTTATTTGGTAAAACGAACTCAGTCATTATCCATTTTTTGTCGTGTTTAGAGGCGTTGTGATGATATCTGAGTTTTAGTTTCTCTCGCCCATTTTTGAACTTGTGGGTATGTTGGCATTTCCAGGTGCCCTTGTCCTTGCCGACTGTACGTTTAATATTTTTAATATTCTTCCCTTTCTGAGCCTACATCTTCAAGGGAGTAAAGAAATACAGGGTGTTCATGTTAGTGCACCCCTCAAATATTGCCTGGAGTTCGTCCTACTCGTAGAGGTTCCTCTCCCTCACAAGATGTTGGAGGACACTATCCGATAGCTGGCCGCAAGTGATCTTTTTCGAGAGCATTTGGTATATTTCTTCATCGCTGGGGTGGAAGTGAAACCCCAGTGGAGGTTTGAAAGCCAAACCCAAAGATGATGAACAAGGCTGAAGGGTGTTCATGTTGCTCCTCATGAGTTTCAATAGATGTACGATCAAAAGAAACAAAGAAACGAAGAGATGGCTTTGATGGAAAAGCAAGAAAGGGTTTGAGAGTGTCTTCGTGGGTTGATTAGTGAAGTGATTGGTGATTCGCCATTATTTATAGGCACTCTAGGAGTTAACTAAGGCCCGTTACTTATGATAGAAGAGTTAGTGTTTCTACAGGTAACTATGACCGGAAGCTTATGAGAAGCTCACTGCACCGAGTTCCCAGATGAGAGTGGAATATGTTTGTTCCAAATTATTTCGGACTTCCAATCGTGTGTTTGGGCCAAATCGAATCACGAAATGCCAATTCAAAAAATTATATTGATTATATTGATTCTCGATCCCATTTTTTTAGAAATTTTAAAAAACATATGAATTCCGAATAATCGGAAAAAATCTAAAATTCACACAGCTTTGACTACCCCCAAACCCAATTTACGATGTTAAAAATATTATTCCGTTCATCTTTATTCCCCCAGAGCCCAGTATAACAAAATCAACGTGCAATATGAGATTAATCATAATTGTATTAATTTAATTTATGAGTCGTCATATACTCATTTTAAACTTTGATGAATAATTTAAACTAATTAAACACAATAAATTACGAGTTAATTCACCCAAGTAGATATTAATAGATGAATAAATAATCATTTGAATAATCATGTAATATATGAGGTATTACAGGAGGAGAGAAATGAAAGAATTATTTTGGAGAGTGGAACATTCACCAATGTTAATTGAGGTGATTGACTTTTCATTTCTTTTTAATTTCTTTTATGGTTCCATTCCAGGAAAACCCTACAACTTTCTGAATTAATCATCTTAATAACTAAACCCACCTTGAAATTGAGCAATTCAAAGTGTGCAACTAATTTATCTCATGTCTCTAAAATTTATCTATGTTAGTGCTTCTTCCAAATTGGGCAATGTGCAAGTGACTAATGGGCACATGCTTATGGTCGGTCGTGGTCTATATTATATAAAATCATTAAATACCCCATGGAACTTTCATTATGTTAGATAAATTGGATTTGCACCTAATTAATTAATTTTACTAAATTTGATTTTGGAAACTTGGAGCCTTAACTAATATGGGAGCCACAACGTAAAAATATCAGGTCAGGTTAACTACGAGTTCTCCTCTAAAAGGTGAACAAAATTGTATATTCATTTGATCGAAACAAATAATAAATGAATGACAATTTTGGCTTCAAATAATCCCTTTTGCTCATGAACTAGTTGGTGTAGTTAGTGTAGAAACTTTGCCCCGCATAAAAAAAGGATGAAGAAATGGTAAGAATATATATATATATATATATATATATATATATATATATACTGTTTAATTGGATCTTGAATTTAAATGACATTGGGTTATTCGAATTATTTGAACGGAAGACTAAGTTCACTTTGCACGATTTGGGCTTTGGCCCCAAAGCCCAGAAGCATGCATCGTCGCTCCCCCCCCCCCCCCCCCCCCCCAGCCTGTTCCCATGTTCTGGTCTAGAACTATGGTTTGCAAATCTTTATTAAGCCAATATTTTTTTTTAATATTTTGGGCTTTCTTCTTGAATTATGGGCTCAAAATATGGGTTAAAATTAATTTCAAAACATTTCCATTGTTTAAACCACAATTGGAAGATATCGTCATTTTAATTAAAACTAAAACAACAAAAGTCATCTTTGAAAATTTCACTAATTTAATGAAACTTTAAATGTCAGTTTGTATCTAGAGCATCAATTATAATCAATTAAATTTGATATATTTCTTGTATTTTATTTGTAAATATACATGTCTTTTTCAAAAATGCGGCTTGGATCATATAAATAATAATATTTCCCTTTGTTTAGGTGAATTCTCTAAGTGGTTCCTTTTGTACTTCTGTCAGAGGGTCATAGCGAGTGTCACCATTGGTGGTTCGTGAGGCAAATACATTGCAGTGCTTCTTCTGCTTGTTGTAAATTGTTTCACACTAGGTGGCAGATGCACATAATACACTATCGTAAAAATTATTTCAAGGGGATTATTGTATTAATGAGAGAGAATCAAAATTTCAACATGATTTTCTTCTACAAATGTGGGTGATTATTATATTCACGAATTATAAGTGTTTTCATTTACATGTGTTTTCTTCTCTTGTTTCTAGCCGATTTAGTACAATTATACTATTGGAATGATAATTTCAAGATATAATTTTGATTTTACAATTATTTCATATTTCTCATGTGAATTTTTATTGTTTTACTAAATGATTATAGGATCCTTAAATTATTCTTTCCTTAGATTATGTGCTTTTAACATCCAAAAATTCCTTCATTGTTATATGTTTTCCTTACATCCTTAAAATTCAAAATATTGGTTTATACATTTTCATAAATAAAAAAGATACATTATTTATTTTTATTATTTAAAATTTTAAAAAGATTAAAATTAAAATTTCATAAAAATTTATGGATTTTTTTATACTTTTCCCATTAATTTAGGATGATAAAAAAAATGGTTTTTGGTTCTGTATATTCTGACATTAATATAATAATGACAACTTCATCATTTGAAAATAATGTGACCTCTCCTACTATCACAAAGTTACTCATAACCATTCCATTTCATGAAATCGATGGTGAGAATCCCAAAAGCAATTAGCGGACTTGATTTCATGAGATAAAATAGAAAATATTTTTTATATCAATTTTCATTCTTTAGAGCCTTTCACATGAAGATTCCCCTCTAGTTCATAATAAAAAATATAAAATATAACTTCAGCCTCCATAAAAGGATGAACGCAATCTGCCTTCTTATGAATAAACCATATCCTTAATGGATTGAACAACATTCAAGTTATGAGCTAATTTAGTCTGGGACATTCAAGTTATACTATCGTCAAATTGATACAGCGAAAAATTCAAAACTTTTCAAGTTACTTGTTTAAAGTGTTATGGTTATGCCATCAACAGGAGCTTGAAGAGTTAGAGATTCACAACTAATAAGTTCTATTATAGAGGATGAATGATATGTGAAGTGTGACATGCAAAGTTTGTTCCAAAGTATTAACCCTCTCATGCTTCCATTATCTCGACGATTCAGTCCGACTAGGTAAAATTCATATAATTACTTTATATATATATATATATATATATATATATATATATATATATATATATATATACACACACACACACACACTAGGGTATGCCCATGCCTGAAGGCATGTTGATAGTTTTAAAAATCATAAAGTCGTGCCTTGGTGTGATGGCAAGTGCCCTCTCCAAAGCTACGGCTGGTCTCGAGAGCGAAACATGGGAGCAACTTCTTCATATATTCCCGTACCGAAAGGCACGACAAAAATTCCAAAGTATATAATTTCAAAATGACGAAAATTTTCAAAGTACGTGATTGCAAAATGGTGAAAATTTCGTTGCCGAACAAAATTTCCAAAGTACGTAATGTTTTTTAACTCCAAAAAAAATAAAAGAACATAATGTTTATAGAATATAATTGAAAATTGTTTTGGAGATGTTTACCGTTTTTCTATTAAAAATGCTAAAAAAAACAATTTTTAATAAATAAACTAAAAAAAAACATTTTGGGATTGTCACTATTTTTTCTGTTAAAAAATTAAAAACAACAAAGAGAAAGTAAAAATAAAAACACTTTTTAATTATTATTTTCGGATAAACTATTTGTATCTCCAAATAATAATAATAAAAATTTTCTTTTTCAAATTTTTTAACACCCATTTTGTTATTTTTCAATAAAGAGGGGTAATTCATAATATTTTCCCTGGGGTGGGGTGATAAAATATTTGCTCTATTTAATTCCAAGATATATTTTCTTCATTTTCTTCAGTATTTTTCTTTGTTTAAATCTTTGTGTTAGTTTTATCTCCTTTTGTTCAATTATAAAGGCCACATCTGGCCAAAATACAAAAATGAGCTATATCTCTATGCAATGAGAGTTATGGGCGCCTGATCACCTTGAGAAGCCAAACTAAGTCTTCCATTTTTTGTGGTCGGCGTGTATACTATGTGTGGGGCGAAAAAAATAATATATATAATTTACCCTCTTTAATTTTGATAACAAAATGTGGTCAACGTGTATACAGATAACATGTGTACTATCACTGCAGTCAGTTTTAACAGTACCACTTTATGATTGTGAGCCTCAAGAATGGAATTGTGAGGCTCGAGGAAAATCTATTAATATTTACACCACCAATATTTTTAATATAAATTGATAAACATCATATGTGACATTCATTTTTATTCACAATTGCAAAATTGCAACTACACACAATGATACAACTATAAATTTTTCGAACTAAAACAAATTTAAACAAAGTCTTTAGAAAGAATGAAGAAGATACAACAATCACCCACATAATACTCAATAAAAGATTTACTCTTGGTAAATAAAAATGACAATTCTTTATTGGCTCTTTCAAAATCTGGAGATGACAAATGTGAATACCACAAAATAGCAAAAAAATCATTTTCAGATTTCAAATGCTAATACCTATTACAAAAGAAAGAAAATATATTTCAAATTTAGAAAACAAAAAAAAAATAATGTATTACCATCACTCAAATCATTCACGCACCCACCAAAAATAACTAAACAACATTACTACTAAAAATCCATATGGGACATCATATAAAAAAAATCGCCAAGGTGTGAACTATAGTTATATTCAATACACAAATCCATTATTGAAAGAGAGAAGACATAAAAGTATACACATTAAACTTGATCTAAAAGTTTAGGAGTTTTCTATGAATTGAAACTCCCAAATAAAACAAAAGAAAGTACAGATAACACACACAAACCTACCATTGAGGGGTATTGAACATTAAACCAACAACTGTAAATTAGATCTGCAAACAGGACAAAACAACACAATTAGAAATGTAAAAAAATGCAACTAAGAACACAATAAAATACAAAACCAAACCCCAATACAAAATATATTAGCACAAATCAACTAACAAATCTTCTCTCAATTACCTATGTTATAATACTCTCTCTATCTCTCTCTCTGACCTCACCTGACCCATCTTCTCTCCCACTATTTCTGAGATTGAAAATGGTGGAGAACTAATATATTTGCTAAGAAGATTGAAGAAAAACAAACATGAAGTTAAAAAAAACCTTTGTTTCTTTTCCTATTCTTCTTTTACTATTACATTGGTTGTTACTCTTTTGGGTATGCTAAGGTGGTTGAAAAAGTTGAATTCAACAATGAAGCATCGATATTACTTTCAATAAAATCCGGCCTCATTGATCCATTAAACCAGCTTGTAAATTGGGAATTGTCAAACAATGTAAAAAATAATTCAGCTCATTGTAACTCGACTGGATTGGGTTGCAACTCCCATGGTATGGTTGAAAGGCTCGATCTCTCCCATATGAATCTCAGTGGCATTAAACCCAACAACGTCCAAAATCTACATAGCCTCAGTTCTCTCAACTTATGCTGTAACTCATTCTCATCACCAACCCTATCATCTATTTCTAATCTAACTACACTGACCACAATTGATCTCAGTCAAAAGACAACAACAAATGAAATAAACTTAAATTCAATACAAAATATAAGTCAATTAACACATCTTTGTCCATGTGGCATAGCATCAAGCACATAGGCAGCGACCTTGTCCAGAAACTGAGCACTGATCCTGAACCAAAGCATTTTTTGCGAAAATTTCAGGATATACAACAATACCAACGAGCTTCAGAATTAAACGGATAAGAGATATAACAAAGATATAAAACAATTTCAGATTATAGGTTTATTTCCAGAGCATCAAATCTCAATCGTCCATTTCCTTATCTTAAAATTGTAGGTTTATTACACTACATTGAAACATAAGTCCTGCCATTCTACAACTTTGTTACATAGATAAAGACATCTCAGGACTCGGAATAAAGGAGAAAATAATGTTACCAAAGATCTTTAACAATGATACCCACAAAAAAACTCGAGTATCGTAGTTTCCCAAATTTAAAGCTCGAGTATCATATGTGTGCAACTGGTTGCTGACTTAGAGTGTCTGCTGCTGGAATTTAAAAAAAAAAACTCAGTACAGGTTAGAATTCTCAGTACAGCTCGAGTATCGTATGTGTGCAACTGGTTTCGGATTCTCAATATGGAGTGAAAAAAAACTCAGTATCGGTTGGAATTTAAAAAAAAAACTCAGTACCGGGTATAAATTAGCACCACTTGAAAACTCAGATAAAATTTGTGTTTCAATACCAACTATCAGATGCAATTTCTGTTTCAATACCAACTATTGAAAGATGTGTGTGTGTGTGTGTGAGAGAGAGAGAGAGAAAGAGAGAGAGAGAGAGAGAGAGAGAGAGAGAGAGAGAGATAACACATGTAAAAGGATAGATGGAGCATATATGGAGGAACGACAGGCGCCTGGGGTTCCGTCGAGGTGGGGATGGGAGGTGAGGTGTTGGAGATACAAATACCGAGTTAGGGGGGTGAGGTGCCAGGGTTTCTGAAACGTGATTTGTCTTCGGTGGAGGAGTGGGTGGGTGGATGAGAGTTTTTTCATTGATGCATTTGTGAGAGAAGAAAGACATGGGGAATGAGGTAACTGAGGTAGGACAAAAGTAAAATAATAGGCGTGTGTTTGGGAGATGATGAAAATTTCTATTATACCCCTCTTTTTGAATTTTGAAAAAAAGGGGGAGCAAATTAGCGTGTGTCAAACGAGGGGGAACCCAAAAATTTCAAGGGTAAAATAGAGAGTGCAAAAAAACCTAATTTAGATGACATCATCAACTAAGCTTATGACATACATAAGTTTTCCACTTTATTATATAGATGTGTGTGTGTGTGTGTGTGTGTGTGTGTGTGTGTGTGTGTGTGTGTGTGTTGAGAGATATACAGGTGGAAAATTCTCTCGTTTAAAGTTAAATTTTCAGTTGTGGTGTTGAAAATTTTCTATGGTGGTCAGAATTTATTATGGTGGTGGTCAAACAAATATTTTTGTTGGTGTATATTATTCCTAGAATCAATTTTAATGTTTAAAACAGGTTGGCTACCTGTGGTTTTCATGAATAAACAAACAGGACTCAATCGGTATTTTTAAAAAATAATAGTAGTTAAATATTTATATTATTTATGATGAGAATACACTATATTGATTCATTTGGCACATTGAATTGTTTATGAGTGGGGTATTAATTATGACATATTTGACCCTATATCTTTTTTGTGCAGGTGAATTTTTTTGTAAAACATGCAAATGTTAATCAGTGGTTTTGGAGGTCGTACGTTTTAGTGTGCGGAATTACTTTGATAAAAGCATTTCATGTTTTGGAGTATAAGAAATTAATGTATTTTTATTGTCAAGTCAAATATTTGAACTTAGTGTTATAATTTTTATTTGGATGAATATTTGGTGATGGTTGTAAGAACTCTAACTATTGTTGAATGAAAATTATTCTTTGTGTCGGTTGAAAAGCATCTTACGCATTACATTTTACGATTATTCATTGTTTGTGTTGTCTTAAATGTAATAAATTATATATTAAATTGTAGAGATGGATTTTATTATTCACAAAATATTGATGCAAAAATTTCAAGGTCCTTTCGCCTCTTTTTGGATGGTTAAAATTGTCGCAAAATATATATTAAAGACTGCTATGTTGCCATATCAAAAAGGCCTTCCAAAATAGTAATCTTTTGAGACAGATTAATACCCGTGTCAAAAGTACATTTTTGTGATAGCTCCCGTATCGTCTCAAAAGGGTCATATAAAATGAAGACCTTTTGAGACAGATATGTTCCTGTCTCAAAAAACTCTTTTGAGACAGCTATGGCGTCAAAAAAAAGGATTTTTAACCCCAATAAAAATGACACCCCCTAGCCATCCCAAATAGCGTCCCAAAATGTATTTGAGACGGATAAACAATCTTTTGGGACTGTTAGCCCAGTGTCTCAAAATTTAATCTTTTTTGTAGTGCTTCCACATTTTACATTAATTCACCCCTTGACTAAAACTGCTTTATATTCGTGGAAGCCCGCAAATGGTGAAAAATGAATTATCATTCTCATCGTTATTTTCACAGAAAGTCTTCTACGGGACGCTCGATTCCCGAAGGGACATGGTGAAGACTTCGTTGGGACCCTTTTATTTTAAGAGGACTAGACTCTATTTTTTCATGGGATTTATTTTCCTTTCTATCATTTCTCCATATTTCCTTACACGTGTATACATTGTTACTGATATATTAGTCTTACCCTCATGTTCCCATGCTGTACATATATGCCATACTCGTGTCACTTTATCCATTCTTATTATCACATGTGTATAGAATATTTTCTATCACATTATTCAAGCCTTCTTCATTTGTATATATTTCATACTTCTCCTTCACTTGTATATATCTTCAATATGTCACTCTACTTGTTCACATGATTCGACCACTTCATGAACTAGACCAAAATGGATAAATTGGCACCCTTTCAGCGGCAACCTTGTCACGATCATTGACCGTGACAGAAAAACACGCATTTTTTTGTCACGGTCAATGACCATGACAAGGCCGTGACAAATGCTTGTCACGGTCAATGACTATGATAATCTTTATAATATTGTCACGGTCAAGGACCGTGACACGTCTGTGACAAATGTCCTAGTAAAAAATCATTTCCCCTTCTTTTCCCCCGCCGATTCTTCCCTCCTTTTTTCTCTCTCTCTACTTTCAGTTTACTCTCTCTCTCTCTCTCTCTTCCATTTATATATATATATATATATATGTGTGTGTGTGTGTGTGTGTATATATATATATATATGTATGTGTGTGTGTGTGTATATATATATGTGTGTGTGTGTGTGTGTGTGGTGGGTGGGCTAGGGTGGGGGGGCTATTGTGTGTGTGTGTGTGTGTGTGTAGTGGTGGGTGTGGTGGGTGGGAGGAGGGATGGGTGTGTGTGTGTGGTGGGGTAGGGGTGGGGGCTGCGCGTGTGTGTGTGTGTGAATGTGCGTGGGTGTGTGTGTATGTGCGCGGGTGTGTATATGTGTGTGTAGTGTGCGTGTATGTGCATGTTTGTGCGTAATGTCCCTTGTAAACGAATTGATTGGTTATTAAGTTTTTTAGTAAATTAATATATGATTGCCCCTCATTATAAATTAGTAAATTAATATATGATTAATTATGAAAGTAGGATTGCCCCTCATTGTAAATTAGTAAATTAATAATTGTATACTTGAATGGTTAGTTTAATTTATGAAAACAATTAATTTAGTAGATAAATTAGAAGGAGTATGGGATACACATTTGTTGTTGACATTGATGTTGGATTATAGTGGATCGATGCTGGGTTGGTTAGTTTTAAAAGTGGTATGACCACTAGATTATTGTCCATATGGAGGTGGGATTTTTCAACTTTTTTTGAAAATTACTTTGTATATCGAAAGAAATATATATATAGTATGATAATTAAATGAAACATACTTGAAATTACATATGTGCATGTATTTGTGTGTGTGTGTGTGTGCATGTGTGTGGTGGGTGGGGGTGGGGAGGGGGTGGGGCAGGGGGGAAGGGGGGCAAGGGGTTGTTGTGTGTGTGAGTGGTGTGTGTGCATGTGTAGTGTTGTGTGTGAGGGTGGGTGTGTGTGTATGTGTGTGTGTGTGTATATATGTGTGTAGTGTGCGTGTATGTGCGTGTTTGTACGTAATGTCCCTTGTAAACGACTTGATTGGTTATTAAGTTTTTTAGTAAATTAATATATGATTGCCCCTCATTGTAAATTAGTAAATTAATGAATGATTAATTATGAAAGTAGGATTGCCCTTCATTGTAAATTAGTAAATTAATAATTGTATACTTTAATTGTTAGTTTAATTGATGAAAATAATTAATTGATTAGATGAATTAGATGGAGTACGGGATACACATTTGTTGTTGACATTGATGTTGGATTATAGTGGATCGATGTTGGGTTGGTTAGCTTTAAAAGTGGCATGACCACTAGATTATTGTCCATATGGGGGTGTGATTTATCATTTTTTTTAAATTACTTTGTATATCGAACAATATATATATAGTATGATAATTAAATGAAACATATTTGAAATTACATATGTGCATGTGTGTGTGTGCGTGTGTGTGGTGGGTGGGGGTGGGGCAGGGTTGGGGGAAGGGGGTGCAGGGTGGGGGGCTATTGTGTGTGTGTATGTGTGTGTGGTGTGTGCATGTAGTGTTGTGTGTGGTTGGTGGGGGTGGGGAGGGGGAGGGGGTGGGGGCGGGGGCGGGGGAATGTGCAGGGATGGGTGGGTGGGTGGTGGGGTAGGGCTGGGGGGCTGCGTGTGTGCGTGAATGTGCGCGGGTGTGTGTGTTTGTGCGTGTGTGTGTGTGAATGTGCGTGTGTGTGTGTGTGTGGTGTTTGACAGTAACAATTCATTTTTATTTGTAGTAATTGTAAATATTTGCATGTCTTCTTTTAATTCATTTTGATACGTACTAATAATATTTTTTTACATCAAATGTCTCCTTCAGTTATTAAGGCGAGGATGATGATGCTTGTTATGATGATGTCATCTGGGCTCGGTGGTAGCGGAGGCGAAGAGGGATCCTCGGCCACTAGGCTCCCCAAATATGGCAAATTGGGGATGGCCATCGAGAACAAGTCGGGGCTATTAGCGAGATCCCTTAAACTGGTAAATATGATCATCGGCCTGGGGTACATTAGTTGGAAGAAGGTTCCATATAAGCTCAAGTTAGCTGTTTGGGTGGCACTACAAGTAATGTATTTATATTTATATATATATTTATATTCTTATGAATATTTGAATTTCGATTTCAATTTCATTTTATATTTATATTTATATTTATTTGCAACTAACATTATATTTGTTGGACAGGAACAATTTAGCCTGGATCTAAAGCTACGCGATTTCGTCTTGGTGTAGTTGAGGGAGCAACACAAGATGTGGAAGAAAAATATGCGGACTTGGTACTTTGGGAAGACATGAGAGTCCATTATCCAAAGGCGTGAATCCATCCCGTTGAAGGGGCAGATCTCATTGGCACAATGGCAAAAGTTCGTTGACAATGAGATCGGGGAGCGACAATTGGCATCTTGCCAATCGGGGAGGGAAAATCGGGCAAAAAATACGAACGTGCACTACTCCGACCGGACGTCTTACGCCGAGGTGGAGCATATGATGATGGTAAGATTTAATTTTTCGATAACTACAAAAATAAATTATTCTTCATTATTTTACTTTGCAGGGCCGATACTAATTTTACATTATTTTATTTCAGTGGACAAAGAGTGGCCCTTAGGGTAGGCCACATAGGCTCGATACTTATGTGGCTCTTCGGACGAAGAAGGGGAAGGACCAGGAGGTATCCCCGAGCATCGCGACCACGATTATAAGTAATCCGACAATTTACTTTTTGTTAATTACGTTATAATTTTTTAATTTACTTATTTTACTAATCATATGCATTTTGTCGTTTTAGGCAAAGCTTAAGGAAGTGCATGAGTCGCAGTCTGATGCTGACAAGGCATCTTTGTCCATAGACGCTCTCAGCCAAGTGCTTGGCTCTGATCGAAAGGGAAGGAGAAGGGGGTGAGTTCGCGGGTGGACAAATCTAGGATCATCGGATTGGAGACGAGCGACACCGGGTTGGCCCGAATGGTGGACTCGCATGACGCGAAGCTGTCCCATTTGGAGGCGACGGTCCAAAATATGTTCTCATTCATGAAGCGTTCGTTGGGCGGTGGAAAATACAAGGGGAAAGGTAAGGAGAAGGTGGTGGGGGAGGAGGTACGGGAGGATAAGGTGCAGGATGACGAGGATGTGGACCTCGCTGATACGCGCGGACTTTGATGATCTACATTCCTATTCGGCTCCCTTCAATCGATCGATGACGATTCTGGAAGGAGAACTCCCCGTTGTGGTTGCACGAATAATGTGGCACGATGTATATCAGTGGGTGTGTCAATTCGTATATCGTGTGGCCTACTCACCTCCTCGGATTTAACCTTACCCAAGACATGTAGTGACATTATTTGAATTGAATTGTATTATTTTTAAGTTGGTACATTTGAATTGTTTTTAAGTTGGTACATTTGAATTATATTTGGATTATATCGTGATGCATATTGCTTTTATTTTGAATGTATATTTTCATTCTCTAGTTTATTTTGATATATGAAGTTTGAACAGGTACAATGTTGCTATAACAGGTACAAATATACTGCTGGGCAGTGGCAGTGGCCATACTGCCCAATATATTTTTTTTCAATTATGTCCAGATTTTTCACGGTCATTGACCGTGATAATTTTTTATTATATGTCACGGGTTTTTCACGGTCCTTAACCGTGACAATTATAACGAACTTATCACGGTCAATGAATGTGACAAGTCCGTGACAAAAAAAGTTATCTCGCCCAGAATTGTCACGGTCATTGACCTTGACAAGTTGAACTTGTCAAGGTCAATGCCCATGACAATTCGACAGATTTGGTGTAGTTATGTCACTTGCAAATGTACATGTTTCTTCTCACTTGTATATTTTCACGTTCTTATTTATATGCTTTACATCACTTGTCTTTATCCCATGCCACATGCGCACAATTTCACATTATCCTCATTTACACATAGAAATTATTTTCACCTTAACACTTTATCCCATTTGTATACACTTAGCTCCTTTTCATGTCATTGATATATATTCACATACTATACTTTATGCTTAGCAGTTTAAAATATTACTCATAGCATAAATAAAACTTTTCATTATAATACAAATTAAGACTCATGCATTTTTCACACTACATCAAGTGAGCACTACATTTTGACCTAAATTTTTCCCCGTACGGGGATTCATTTAGTGAAAGTTGTTAGTTCTTTGAGTTGGGATTAACATAAGCGATATGACTCCCACCTTCCATTGGCCAAATACATTTGAAGTATATCAAAATATTCCCTTGTCTCGTATTGCTTGACCGAACTCACGCTGGCGGTATATTGAAGGGAATGAATTCACATACATCGAGTATATCAAATTCTCTCTCATACGTACCATCATCATAAGGTATATTGTGAGAATATTAACATACAATTGGGTATATCAAATGGCTTTTTTAGATGTATAGATGAATGATTTCCCTTATAAGCAAGCGGTATATTATGGAAGTCATGCCAAATGTGAGAACCCTCACACTAACCTCCCATGCATAATCCTCATATAAGTGTATATATTAGGGCACTCGCTCATTGATTTCTTGTTTCAATGTGAAACTCTATCGAAATTCAGATTCATCTTATCGCTTTAATTTTATTCTATCACACCCATTTTAAAATAGAACAATGCTCATAAGTCTTGTAACAAGTCAAACAGTGTCTTTCATCGTGTACCCCATCATTTTCCATACTATGGTCATGGCCATCATTTCAATTGCACCCTAAGTTGAAAATAATACAAGTGAAACTTAAAAATAAACAACTACATTGATGATTTCTCTTTCCTTTTTTTCTTCAAAAACCTACCAAACCTATTACTTTTGAATGAAAATAAAAAAGATTTCTTTCCTTTCCAGGTACTACTGCACTCCTTGTCTTGGCTTCTTGTTGGCATAAATCTACCATGAAGCTACCTCGACATTATACACCATCCTCATCCACTTTTTCATAAACTGGGCAGTCTTATAAGATATTCCTTATGGAGAAAATGGACCATAATTGCCTTATTCAGCCAAACCTAATGATAGTATTGGTGAGAACGTGTGTGCTTGCGTTCAAATGATCAAATTATATATAAAAACCTTTTAACCCAAACAAACCCTAAACATGCAGCAGTATGTGATTGAATAAATTGATAATCTACGCAAGAACATTCAAACACATGCAATTAAGGAAACAATCCCCCACAGGTGCAAAAACCATTTATTTTCACTATAATTTGTAAGAAAACGGCTTACAATCGGATTACAATGAAAATACAAGTTCACTAAGAATTACCCTCGGGTATCGGATTCTGTAGTCGCGGCTGGAATTATCCCTTTCCAGTAGGGCTGCAATGAAGAAGAAGAACGGTCTCCTCCACAAGGGTTGAACAAACCAAAGTTGTGTTCTTGGGTTGCAAAAGGATTCACAAATATTTGGCAAGGATGTGTGAATCAAAACATGAGTCTTGGGACTCAAAAATATGAAGACTAGAGGTATTTGGACTCTCAAATTCGTCTTCTAAAGTCTTGCAAAACAACTCCCCCGAAGTTGGTATTTATAGGGAAAACCATGAAGAGACCCACGATTTTAAAATGCTGAAATTCTATCCAGCGTACAGGTACCCCAAACCGGTTCGGGTACCCCTGCGAACCGGTTCGCCCCCCCGAACCGGTTTCGGGTTGGGTTCGGGAAAGTGTGCTGGGAACAGGTCTTGAACACTTAGAAAAATTCCCATAAATTTTAATTAAATATCTCCACTTTCAACGGGTCATAACTTGTTCACCGTAGCTCGGATTGAGGTGCCGTTTCTTCCAGTATCTTTGTTGCGGAAAGCTCTTCAACTTTCCAGTTAACCGGTCCTTTGGACGGTGGCTGTAAAATTACCAATTTGCCCTTGAACATCCCTATCATGCCTTATTTCACTGATTTGACTTCACTTGCGTACCACTTGCATTACGAGCCTAGAATCAAGGAACGTGAAGTGGTTGATGCAGATGAGGAGCACATTCATGGAGATAATGCATGCGTGATTCCTGGAATTTGGATAGAGGCCGTCATGTGAGATCGTGAGGTGACGTGCCAAATGTAGCGGCGTATGACATAAATAAATGAAATATTTCGGACATGAGAAAAATGTCCTTACAAATCTCCCCCTATGTCTATGCCGGTACATACATAAAAAATCCGAATTATCAAATATGAAATTGCCTATACAAATCTACCCTCCCATGAACCCAAAACTGGAAAAGGTACAAATGAATAGTCTTCATCGTTTGTTCTTCAAATCTTCAGGAATCACAGATCTTTTCTCATCAGGGTTTGCAGTTCAAAGATTATCAATGTAGTACCTACACACATGAGACAAAGCAAAATACCAAGTGACATATCGAGTTTGAAATGATGAGATAAAAATATATATCAATTTAAGAGCAAACTCAAATTTCAAATCTCCCCCATAATTCATTTTTATGATGTCCCCAAATAGACAAAATGAGAGAAACAAATCAAATAAGCAAGAGTGGGGTGTCACTAGGATGAAACCACACCATAAATGAACACAAAGCAACCAAGTCGATGATAGCGTAAATGAAGTGGTGTGATCAAATTCGATAGGAAAATCAATGCATACAAACATGACATATGTGCACGATGAATATTGGATATTCCTAGCGAATGAACTCAAATGCTTCCTTTAGTGTAAAATAGTGACAATATAAGGTATTGACTCAATCAGATCAACAAATCAAAGCTCAAAGTGATTTTCACACCAATAACGTCCACAAGGATTTTATGCTTTTTCAGGACTTTCAAGGAAGTGTAAACCCGTTTAAAAATTCTCCAAACAAACTCCCTCAGATATAATTTTGAATAGAGGCATTATAAATTCTGAAACTTTGGAGAATTGATGGTGAAACCTAAGTGGCCCATATTTGGCATGAATTGCTTTTTATTGCCTGTAAATTTTTTTTGGGCTCTTTTATCCTCTTTGGACCTCGGATATTAAAATTCCTCCATTTTTTAGGTCCTTTTTAACGGTGGCTTTTGCGCAAAGGATAGATGATTACCTTTCGCAGCCCCTCACCGTTATTCAAAAACACACAGTCTCACCAAAACGTTTTTTACATGCATTCCAATCTTGTCAAGTTTTATCGCATTTTATACATTGTATAGACCGGATTGAGATGAAAACACTCAAGCCAACATGAGATTAACAAGTGCAACTGTCAAATATAGCCGTGCATGTGTGCAATAAAGGATATAGGAGTCAAACATGTAGGAAGATATCACGAATTACATCTCAAAGACTCCATTCAATGTAAAGCACATGGATGAAATGATGTAGCCTCTCAAATATCTATCAAACAGTCACATGGATATATGGAATGAAGTTGTGACTTGGCTATCTTAAATGCTCATCCAAAAAAAAATACAAAAATCTTTTTGGTCTTTGAAAATTTTTATCAAAATAAAATCTTTTTGTGCTTTTCTTAAACAAAATAAAGAAAATCTTTTTGTATTTTTCAAAATAAATATAAAAACCAAAAAGAATAAAACAAAGCTGTACAACTAAGCAATGGTACATATAAAACAGACTAGCAATAGGAAGCATATGATATCAACATGCAGAAGCATCCTATTCTAGACATAGACCAACCCCTCAATCAACTGTGCAAATCCCCAAAGACTTCCTAAGACTCTCAAATATAAGGGCATCTAAAGGTTTCGTGAAAATATCGGCTAACTGACGGTCGGTAGGAACAAAACTCAGGGATACGACTTTCTCTTCAACTAACTGACGTATAAAGTGCTCACGTATCCTGATGTGTTTTGTGCGCGAATGCTGAACTGGATTGCGGGATATGTGTATCGCGCTCGTGTTATCACAGGAAATGGTCATGGTGTCCTGTGATATCCCATAATCCTCCAGCATTTGCTTCATCCACAAGAGTTGTGTGCAAAAACTCTCGACGGCTATGTACTCAGCCTCCGCAGTGGACAAGGAGATGGAATTTTGCTTCTTTCTCAGCCAGGAGACAAGAGTAGATCCAAAATAGAAACACCCACCAGAAGTGCTCCTACATCCATCTACATCCCCAGCCCAATCGGCATCCGAATAGGCGGACAGACGGTCATCGGTATCAAAGGAATACCAAATCCCGTATGAGAGAGTCCCACTTACGTATTTAATAATACGTTTTAGAGCAAGTAAATGTGACTCTTTTGGGGATGCCTGATATCGCGCACAGACTCCAACACTAAAGGCGATGTCAGGACGAATGGCAGTCAAGTAGAGAAGACTACCTATCATACTCCGATATAAGGTTTGCTCTATGTCCTTGCCTGAAGTGTCCTTACTAAGCTTGGTATTGGTACTAATAGGTGTACGTGCATGCTTAGCGGAGTCTAAACCAAATTTCTTCACTAGGTCTCTAGCATACTTGGATTGGGAGATGAACATCCCAACCTCTAGCTGACGAACCTGGAGACCAAGGAAGAATGTAAGCTCACCAACCATGCTCATTTCAAACTCACTTTTCATCTCCTCCTCAAAGTGGTGAGCATGCTGGGAGCATGTGGATCCAAAGACTATGTCGTCCACATAGACCTGGGCAACCAAAATAGCACCGTCATCTCTCCTGACAAACAACGTCATATCTACTCCCCCTCTCTTGAAACCACGAGCTAAGAGATAGGAAGTAAGCCTCTCGTACCAAGCACGGGGTACTTGCTTCAAACCATACAAGGCTTTCCTCAGATAGTAGACGTGCTCAGGGTGCTGAGGGTCTTCAAACCCTTTTGGTTGTTCCACATAAACCTCCTCCTGTAGAATGCCATTCAGAAAGGCAGTCTTGACATCCATCTGATACACCTTGAAGCGCAGATGACATGCGATGGCGAGCACAAGGCGGACGGACTCAAGCCTCGCAACAGGAGCAAATGTCTCCCCAAAGTCTACACCCTCTATCTATGTGTAGCCTTGAGCGACCAACCTAGCCTTATTTCTGATTATGGTACCATATTCATCCATTTTATTCTTAAAAATCCACCGGGTACCTATCACATTAGTCTCACTAGGTCGGGGGACTAATTCCCAGACATTATTCTTTTTAAACTGAAGCAACTCATCCTGCATAGAAGATATCCAGTGTTCATCCTTGAGTGCTTCTTTATGGTTCTTGGGCTCGACTTTGGACGTGTAGCAAAGATGGCTAACAACGTTCTCTAGCTGAGTACGAGTCTTGACCCCTATAGTGGGATCACCAACAATGGCAGAAGGGTCATGACTCTTGCGAACCCAAGTAGGTGTGTCCCCTAACACAGGAGTAGGGTCCACAGAGTGTGAGAGAGGAACAGGTAAATCACTGTCAGAACAATCCTCATCCTCACACTGAAGGTTAGGATCAATAATCGTTGAAGGTTCGTCATCTTGCACGGTAACGTTTATTGATTCCATAACCCTAGAGCTCTTCAGGTTAAATACCAGATATGCTCTACTATTCGATGAATATCCTAGAAATATGCCCTCATCGCTTCGAGAGTCGAACTTTCCTAATTGCTCTCTATCCCATAGGATGTAGCATTTACTCCTAAAAACACGGAAATATGCCAGGTTAGGCTTCTTGCCGGTCCACAACTCATATGGAGTGTGAAGTGTGTGTGGACGCAAATACACCCTATTCACCGTGTGGCATGCAGTAGACACTGCCTCTGCCCAAAATCTCCTAGAAACTTTACGACCTAAAAGAATAGATATAGCCATCTCTTGGATAGTTCTATTCTTTCTCTCAACAATCCCATTTTGCTGAGGAATTCTCACAGCAGAAAACTCATGTTTGATTCCAAGGCTATCACAGTACAAATCTACCTTTGCTTCCTTAAATTCAGTGCCGTTGTCACTACGTATTCTATTAATAGTGACACCGTGTTGATTTTGCAGGACAAGGCACTTGGTCGTTAAAAATTCTACAACATCGGATTTCTCTCTCAAAAAACCTGCAATGGAATATCTGGAGAAATCATCTACCATCACGAGGATGTACCTCTTACCGCCTAGACTCTCAGTACGAGTAGGACCCATAAGATCCATGTGAATCAACTCCAGAACACGAGAGGTGGTAACGGAATGCAACTTCCTATGAGGACTATGAATTTGTTTTCCCAACTGACAGGGTCCACAAATGGTCGAAGTTGACTTTCCAAGAGATGGTAAGCCACGTACTAGGTACTTTTTAGCTAAACGATTAAGATCTATAACGTTCACGTGACCTAGACGTTGGTGCCACAGATCCATAGGAGTGATCGTGGCACTGTTGCAGACAAGTGAGGATGTGGGCTCAGTCCCATAGCAATTATCCTCGGTCCTCACCCCTTGCATCAAAATTTTACCGGCTTGATTATAGACTTTACACGCGTCCCGATCAAACTTTACTACAAAGTCAGTGTCGCACAGCTGGCTAATGTTGAGAAGGTTTGCTTTCAAACCTTTGACGTACAACACATTTTCTAGCTTAGGAAATCCAGGTAACTCGACAGTACCACGTCCTATAATGCTAGACTTGCTCCCATCTCCAAAGGTGACTCTGCCATCCTGATAGTCCTCAAGAGTGGTAAAATATGAGGCATCACTTGTCATGTGTCTGGAGCACCCACTATCAAAATACCACTGAGAGGTATTATGTGCTTTGAGAGAAACATGAACAACAAAGGCCTTTTTATCTTTCTTAGGTATCCAAGCAAAGCTGACCTTTTGTTTGCCTTTGTTGTTGTTGGTTTTAGCTGAAATGTGAGAAGTATTTACTAACGGCAAAGACATCCGTCGGAATTCTTCCATTAAACTCTGAGTTGTGGAAGCTAAGAACTCAACACGCTCTTTCAGACTAGAAAAGTCATCAGTATGACATGGTGGAGCAGTAGTACACCGTGTCCGACCCATGCTATAGCAATACTCCCTAAGGTGCCCTTTTCTTTTGCAATAAGTACAAAAGAGCACAGTCAAAGGCGGACCTTGGTTTGCTTTTCTTGGTCGAACTCTCCTACGAGGTTTTTGACGGTGACCATAAGGAGTTGTAGTAAACTCAGGAACTGGTCCAGGTGCAATTTGGGACGTGGAGGCACCATCATAACCAATTCCTTGTCGATCACTAAAACCTAAAGCGGGGCCGAGGAGCATCTTTCCCATCTTCCCAGATCTGTCCTCGATTTGTACCTTGACTTCCCGTGCTTTCTCAAGATCATGAGTCAGCTGGGCAACAAGGGCTTCAAGTTTCTTTCGAGTCTCCACGGAGGAATGGAGCTGACTCGTAAGTCTAGCCACTTGCTTAATCAAGTCCCCTCTCTCTTTCTCTCTAAACAAATTATCATTCTCGAAACATGTAGATTCTCTCTCTCTCAGGGTTGTGCAGGTGGAGAACTCTCTTTCTCTCGCTTTCCTTAAATCTTTCTCTAAGCAGGTGATCTTAAGTCCTAACGCTTTGTTACGCTTTTTAGTTTTAAAAGACTCAGAATATAACTCAGCGTATGCGCGTTGAATATCACTCTCACTCTCACTTGTGTCATCCTCCCCCTCACTCACATCGATCTCACAGTCGAGGTGTCCCTGTGAAGCATCATCCTCAACGTCGTGAGGAGAACTAGGAGTGCTCACTTGGCTGGCCATGAATGCGGTGAAGTTACACTCATGCGGTGACTCATCTCCTGAATCCACCGTCTCGACCTCACTGTCGTCACTAAGGGTAGCATTAAGGACAACTTTCCCTTTCTCTCTATTCAGACGATTGGCACACTCAAAAGCTTTATGACCCCTACCATCGCACTCAAAACATCTCTCACTTTCTTTCAGAAGAGGATTTTTGGAATCTTTTTCAGTTTTCTTTTCAAACTTATTTTTCTCAAATTTCTTTTTATCTTTAAAATTGCCATTTTTCTTAAATTTGAGAACCCTCTTGAATTTTTTTGCGAAAAGAGCCAAATCATCTAAATCAAAATCGCATTCAGAATCTGACGTGTCAGTCTCTCTCTTCCTAGATGACTCTACCCTCTTTCTAGCTGACCCCTCACTCTTTCTCTCTTGGGCTTTAAGAGCAATTCCCTTATCTTTAGATTTAGCATTTTTAGGGAACATATCAATTTCATAAGTTTGCAAATCTCCTACAAGTTCTTACAATTTTAGCGTATTTAAATTGCCCAAAGAATTTAGCACAGTGACTTTAGGGATAAAACGCTTAGGCAAAGAACGAAGAATCTTTTTAACAACTCTAGCATTCGGAATATGTTCACCAAGATTAAAGCTAGTATTCACAATGTCAGAAAGTCTAGCATAAAATTCATCAAAGCATTCAGATTCATGCATGGTGATTGTTTCAAATTGAGTTGTCAAATTTTGCAGCTTAGACTCTTTCACAGCATTAGTTCCTTCATGGGTAAGTTGTAAAACATCCCATGCCTCTTTTGACGTGGTACACGTCATTATGCGTTTGAACTCATCAGGTGTAACAGACCCAGAAATAGCACTTAGACCCTTAGAATTAAAAGATGACCATTTAAATTCTTCATCAGTACAAGAAGTGTCAGGTTTCAAGTTGGTCACATTATCAACAGTCACGGTGGGAGGAGTCCACCCTCGTTCAACCAAAATCCAAACATGTTCATCAATGGCTTTTAAAGCCGACCTCATACGGGCTTTCCAATAAGCATAATTTGTCCCGTCAAAAATAGGCATTTTATAATATGACTTCTTCATTTGAACACACACTTTTTTTTTTTTTTTAAATCAATCTTTTCAGAAAATTGATATTTTAGAAAAAATTTGCGAAAAAAGGAATACGCGATAAATTAGCGTAACCTGCTCTGATACCAATTTGAGAACGTGTGTGCTTGCGTTCAAATGATCAAATTATATATAAAACCCTTTTAACCCAAACAAACCCTAAACATGCAGGAGTATGTGATTGAATAAATTGATAATCTACGCAAGAACATTCAAACACATGCAATTAAGGAAAAAATCCCCCACAGGGGCAAAAACCATTTATTTTCACTATAATTTGTAAGAAAACGGCTTACAATCGGATTACAATGAAAATACAAGTTCACTAAGAATTACCCTTGGGTATCGGATTCTGTAGTCGCGGCTGGAATTATCCCTTTCCAGTAGGGCTGCAATGAAGAAGAAGAACGGTCTCCTCCACAAGGGTTGAACAAACCAAAGTTGTGTTCTTGGGTTGCAAAAGGATTCACAAATATTTGGCAAGGATGTGTGAATAAAAACATGAGTCTTGGGACTCAAAAATATGAAGACTAGAGGTATTTGGACTCTCAAATTCATCTTCTAAAGTCTTGCAAAACAACTCCCCCGAAGTTGGTATTTATAGGGAAAACCATGAAGAGACCCACGATTTTAAAATGCTGAAATTCTATCCAGCGTATAGGTACCTCGAACCGGTTCGGGTACCCCTGCGAACCGGTTCGCCCCCCCGAACCGGTTTCGGTTTGGGTTCGGGAAAGTGTGCTGGGAACAGGTCTTGAACACTTAGAAAAATTCCCAGAAATTTTAATGAAATATCTCCACTTTCAAAGGGCCATAACTTGTTCACCGTAGCTCGGATTGAGGTGCCGTTTCTTCTAATATCTTTGTTGCGGCAATCTCTTCAACTTTCCAGCTGGCCGGTCCTCCGGACGGTGGCTCTAAAATTACCAATTTTCCCTTGAACATCCCTATCGTGCCTTATTTCACTGATTTGACTTCACTTGCGTACCACTTGCATTACGAGCCTAGAATCAAGGAACGTGAAGTCGTTGATGCAGATGAGGGGCACATTCATGGAGATAATGCATGCGTGATTCCTGGAATTCGGATAGAGGCCGTCATGTGAGATCGTGAGGTGACGTGTCAAATGTAGCGGCGTACGACATAAATAAATGAAATATTTCGGACATGAGAAAAATGTCCTTACAATTGGAACTATTTTCATTTAGTCCAAAAATACATCGTACAAAGATTAGTTTATCACTAATTTGGTCGGATAACTACAAGGAGACTTAATAATAGTTTAATTAACATTAATATTAGGAATACATACATATATATATATATATATATATATATATATATATATATATATATATATATATATATATATAACTGTACCATAAATCCTTATTGTTTTGCCACATGTCAACGACATTTAATTCACTCGTCTGTGTATATATATATCTATACTAATAATATAAAACGGAAGACTGAATTCAATTATGGCCATCTTCTAACGTATCCATGTGGCATCTCATACCCATCCCTATTCTCTCACATTATTTTTATCGGGAGGCTAACCAAACTCATGATATCCATCATTTTCTTTTCTTAAACAGTTGGACTACTAACACATCAGATGAACTTTCATTTAATTTCAATGTCATTTCCTCTGCTATCTATATGATATCCATCCATTTATTTTCTCAAACGGTTGGACTGGTAATGCATCAAATGATTTAATTCCCATCTCATTTCATATGCTATATATATGTATGAATACATAACCTCAGTTTGTTTGCAGACTTATATACGATTTTTGTTGAAAACCCCAATATCCTAAATTATGTCTTGAATTTCCCTATCTTCCATCTATGAATCATGATGTTATACATCTACTTTTGAAACACCGAAGGTTTTTCTTTCTGTACATATGTCATGTACTGTGATAGTGACCAAAGAACAATGAGGTATTTCAATTCTACATATAGGTGTGAAGTTTAAGGTCATTAATAGACGGATTCATGTTCAAGAAAGTTATGAGCAAAGGTTTCATGTCTTATAAATTTATATATTGTTGTTCAGACCACCATATCTTGGTGACTTAGTTTTTTTCCATATTCATTTTCAATTTTAATCAATAAATTAACCCCATGTCTTTAACTTTTGTCCATACGATTTTGGTTTTTTTCAATGATTATTTTCAATCTTTTGATACAAGGAAGAAACATATAAAACCCATATCATATATTCTTACAAGAAAATTACTACACAATACTAAATTAAAGGTAAAACCATGAAAGGGTTATTTGGGTTGACACATGTCATTTATGACTGATTTCGATTTGTGGCACATACACAACTATTGTTCCATTTTCCTCTGATTATAAAAAAATGTTTGAGTTAAAAAAATTAATTGTTGACAAAATTTTAGTATTATTCAAACCCCTAAAACTCCTCACAAAATTATCTACTGAAATGGTTACATAATTTATCTAAAACTCCTCATAAAATTTGTTGGATTTTAAGTTTATTTAGTATTTGGTTAGTTATGAATGAGTGTTAGTGTTAAAATTTGTAAATTTGGAAAAATAAAAAATCTTCTAAAGTTAGGAGTACTCCTTCACTTTTTTTGTGCGTAAATTAGAAATTTGAATATCAATTAAAACATGCAATTTTCATAATACATAGGTGGTGGATTACAAAAATTGCATATTTATTTAAGTATTTAACTATTTAAACTATGATTTAAGGACATTATATATTACAAAATAAATGCTATTTCAACTATAATTGAAGGATAAGTTTCAAGTAAAAAACATAAAAAAAATTACATATATCTAGCATTGTAAGAGTTCATCATAACTGTAATATTCATGAAGGTGATATTGGTCGTTCGTCATTTCTTCAGTAGGCAATTCCAAATTGGAGATGCCATAGTCTTCCACACTTGTCGGTTGCTCTATTTCCCACTCGGTAATGTCATTAATGAAAGTGTTCATATCCTGAGGTGGATGATCATTCAGGCTTGGCTGGGATGGTTGGATATAATCTTCAACGTTTATTCTTATTGATGGAAATGGGTGGTATGGATGGGCATAATCTTCAAGCTTATTGTTGTGGTTGGAAATTGGTGGAATGTAGGGATATAATCCTCAAGCTTATTATTGTTGTTGGAACTGGGTGGGATGGTTGGTCATATTATTATTTGCTTATTGGTGATGTTGGAAATGGATGGGATGGCTGGATATAATCTTCAGCCCTTACTGGAAGTGGCGGAGCATGGACATCCTCATCTGGACGAATCTTCCTTTCCATGTGGCAAATGGCGTAGTTATTCTTATTTGGCAAAACCAACGCAGTCATTATCCACCTTTTGTCGTGTTTCGAGGCGTTGTGATGGTATCTGAGTTTTCATTTCTCTCGCCCATTTTTTAACTTGTAGGTTTGTTGGCATTTCCAGCTACCCTTATCCTTGTCGACTGTACATTTAATATTTTTAATATTTTTCCCTTTATTCACTTAATGTGAGTGGATAAATACAGGGTGTTCACGTTAGAGCACCCCTCAAATATTTCATAGAGTTCCTTATCGTCGTAGAGGTTCCTCTCCCTCACAAGATGTTGGAGAACACAATCCGATAGTTTACCAGAAGTGATCTTTTAAGAGAGCATTTCGTATATTTCTTCATCACTGGGGTGGAAGTGAAACCCCAGTGGAGGTTTGAATTATGATGTAAGGACATTATATATTACACAATAAATGCCATTTGAACTATAATTGAAGGATAAGTCTCAAGTAAAAAACATAAAAAACTATATATATCTAGCACTGTAAGAGTTCATCATAACTGTAATATTCATCAGGGTGATATTGACCATTCGTCATTTCTTCAGTAGGCGATTCCAAATTGGGGATGCCATAGTCCTGCACACTTATTGGTTGCTCTATTTCCCACTCGGTAAAGTCACTAATGAAAGCGTTTATATCCTGAGGTGGTTGATCATTTAGGTGTGGCTGGGATGGCTGTATATATTCTTTAACGTTTATTCTTGTTGATGGAAATGGGTAGGATGGCTGGGCATAATCTTCAAAGCTTATTGTTGTGGTTAGAAATGGGTGGAATCGCGGGATATAATCTTTAATGCTTATTGTTTTTGTTGAAACTAGGTGGGATGGTTGGGCATAATTTTCATTGCTTATTGGTGATGTTGGAAATGGATGGGATGGCTGGATATAATCTTCAACCCTTATTGGAAGTGACTAAGTTTGGGCATCCTCATCTGGATGAATCTTCCGTTTAATCAGGAAAACGGAGTAGTTATTATTATTTGGCAAAACCAACGTTGTCATTATCCACTTTTTGTCATGTTTCGTAACATTTTGATGATATCTGAGTTTTCATTATTGTTGCCCATTTTTGAACTTGTGGGTTTGTTGGCATTTCCAACTACCCTTATCCTTGCCAACTGTACATTTAATATTTTTTTCTTTATTCACTCAAGGGAGTGAAGAAATACAGGGTGTTCATGTTAGTGCACCCCTCAAATACTGCATAAGGTTACTCCTCGTCGTAGAGGTTCCTCTCCCTCACAAGATGTTGGAGGACACTATCCGATAGTTGGCCGCAAGCGATCTTTTCAGACAGTATTTCGTATATTTCTTCATCACTGGGGTGGAAGTGAAACCCCAGTGGAGGTATAAAAGCGAAAACCATAGATGATGAAGATGGGTGAAGGGTGTTCATGTTGATGTTCATGAGTTTCAATAGATGTAGGATAAAAAAACAAAAAATAAAGATACATATTTGGTCGTAATGAGACGCAATAAAGGGCTTGAGAGTTATGGGTTGATCAAGTGAAGTTATCGGTGATTCACGTAATGGTGTATATTTATAGTCACTCAAAGTGTTAAGTGTTTATGTAGCTAACTGAGGCCATTTCTAGTATAATTTCAATGGGGATGTGGGATCTGATTATCGAGAGTGTTCAAAGGAGGTTAGCAGGTTTGAAGCATAGTTACCTTTCCAAAGAGAGGAGGTTGCCGTTGATCAGAAGTGTTTTATCGAGTTGACCGACGTATTTCTTATCGATCCGCCCTCTTCCTCCTTATGTGGGAAACAATCTTCACAAGATGATGAGGAACTTCTTGTGGAGGGGGAATGATGATCAGTTCAAATACAACCTGGTGAGTTGGGATGAGGTGTGCAGGGCGGTGAAGGAGGGTGGGGCGGGGGTGAGAAGTTTAGAAAACATCAATTAGGCTTTACTGGGCAGTGGTTGTGGAGGTTTAACAAGGAAGAGGGAATACTGTGGAAGAAGGTGATGATGATTAGACACGGGGTTGACCAGTTTGAATGGATCCCTAGTGTGGGGAGTGTGTCTCATGGGTATGGTGTCGAAGAACGTTACTTGTGGGTGGGATGTTTTCTCTAAGTCCATTCCTTTCATCTCGGGAGAGGAAATTGTATCAGTTTTCGGAAGGATAGTTGGGGTGAGGGAGGCTCTCTTCAGTGAAAGGCTATTTGGAAGAACCCGACGCCCCCAAAGGTTAGGTTTTTTGTGTGGATTGCAGCCAGGAAAGCCATTTTGACTATTTAGGGGTTGCCGAATCGTGGGAGGAGGTTATCTAGTAAATGTTGGTGGTGCAAGAAGGATGTGGAGACAACCAATCACCTTCTTCTAAACTGTCACATAACCTGGGGACTTTGGTAACTGATCCTTTCTTTAGGCATGATCTCATGGGTTATTCCTCGGGAGGCGAGTGGGTTATTGGCGGCTTGGGGGAGTCCTATGGGTTGGCTTGGTCCTAGGGGCGTTTGCAAGATGGCCCCCCATTGTATTCTCTAGCATGTTTAGCAGGAAAGAAATCATAGATGTTTTGAGGGGGTAGAGTTGAATCCTTATCATTTGCGGTACTGATTCCTGAGCCTTCTTCTCTTGGCATCGAAAAAGGATCGATACATCGTTGTCTCTTTTCGTTGATTTTTTGGAGGATTTTTTTAGTGGTAGCCTAGTCTTTGTTTTGGTTTTGTCCTTTTCTTTACACTTTGTATACTTACTGTATATGAGTTTTCGCCCCTTTAGGCATGTTCATTTCTATTGATCCACTGACTTATAAAAAATAGTTATATCTTATCTAGTTGGCACATCACCGATATTAGTGGAAGTATCTCTTCGTTTAACACCTCCAACAATAGAATTCTACTCATATTACATGGCATAATGGTGAAACTGTCATTGGTTAAAATTCAAAAACATCTAACAAGAAGAAAAAACATATATTTATAGGCACTAAAAAGGAGTTGTTGTTTCTGTAGGTAACTAAGACGGGAGGGTTATGAGAAGCAAGTTAAAAAAAGTGTAAAGTGTAATACTATTACTTACATATGACAATTTTTTTCATAATTTGTCATTATATATTTATTAGTGTTAATTTATATGATATTTTAAACATAGCAATCATATTTAATTTTACATAATATGACTGTTTTTTTATAGGTATTTAAGATCCGTATCTAATAAGTATAGTAATTGTGACCGATTGTTTTCCTTAAAAAAGTTTGGATGCGCATGGTAAAGGAAAATTTGGGCCAACACTTTCCTCCATCTGAAACTGGAAACTTATTTTTCCCCAAAGTAACCAAACCCTCCCAAAATTGTAGACACACTCCTCACTCAAAATCACACAACACTCATCATTCCCACACGGACACAAGCAAAAAATTATCACTAGTCAATACTTGAATGAAACCCTCGCTAGTTTTAAGAGCATATTCCAACAATATTTTGATTATTTTTCTTATGACCTCCTTTATTTTTATCTTAGGCCTGAATATTGTCTTTGTTTGGAATAATATTAAAATTACAGCTTTAAGTCCATATTATTCCGTAAACAAAATACTGGCCTTTAAATTTTAGTGATCGTTTGGATTAACTTTATTGAGACAATTTGAGTTAATTTAGGTATGTTGTTATTAGTTGATGTGAAGTTTCATATGAATGTGCTAGAATATTACAATGAATAATTTAGGTATGTTAATTTTGCCGAGACAGTTGGAGTTAATTTTTAGGGGTTGGTTTGATAAATTTTTTTTGTGATATGTATGTTACACGCTCAAAAAGGAACAATTAGAGATGTTTTCATTAATTGGTCATTTGTTGTGATATCTGTTTATATTTTATTTTGTTGTTTGAATTGATTACTTGACTCTTAATTTGTAATGGATGGAAAGTAAAATTATTTACTAAAAGCAAATGGGATTAGTTTAAATAAATTAAGTTCAATTATATTAGTGAATTCATTGACTTTAAGCATTCACACGTTAATTGAATAATGCAAATTGTTGTTTCAAATAGTTGTATTGAACTTCATTTATTATTCTATCTTTCTTTGTTAGACATTATTGTAGGAAATTTCTATGCAATTGCGTAGTAAATGTTAGTTTTAGTGATCTTGTTTGAAAACACCCGTCATCAATCAAACTCATTGAAATTATTTTATAGCACTAATAGTATATCTCTTATGCGATTTTGGTTGTTCTGGTCTCTCAGTCTCTCTCTCTCTCTCTCTATCTCTCTCTCTCTCTCTTATTTCTACTTAGAGTGCTTATTTTCTCTCTCTTCCTCACTCCCTGACTCTTAAAGATATCCTCCTACTTTGTCCAACAAAAAATATTTCCCTTCAGAATGTGTTATGCCTTGCATTCCCCGAGGTATATCCACCTTGTTTTCCACCCCTATCCTACATTCACATCCTACACATTCACAAGATATTGTTTTTCCTAATTCCACTGATATAGTCAGCTTTTCCTTAAAGCTTCAATTTACTGTGACAACCCGCCTAATAAGATACTGGGCGATCACTCCTATACCAAATTTTAACAGGAGTCTCATATGGATCATTCATAGCATCACTATCGAAAATCCATTTAATTACTAATAACCTATTAGGCTGGCGTCAAAAACTTTTATTTACCTACTCTTTTTAAACAATTAGAAATAAAACAACCACACAGTTTGCGTAAATAAAACTGAAATGAAATAAAATAACCAAACACTCGGTCAAAATATACAACCATATCGAATGTTGCTAAAAGAATAACTAAATGCAATTGAGCCATTTCCTCGAACATTTATACAGTACCTCCTATCTAGAGTAGAAGGGTAGAAGCGTCTATCGAGAACCTGAACGCATCCACAGTTACTGCAGCAGACGTCTGACTCGAAGGAAGTGTCATAGAGGCGTCCCTGTGTCTGGACACCTATATATATATATATATATATATGTATGTATATAACAAGAGAGGAAAAGTAGATAAACGAGTCAGAGCCCGAGTTTGAAAATATTTTGTAAGTTTATAAATGCTTTATTTTTAGAAAACTAGATTTTATCTCATATTTTAATTTGTATCGCACTCCCATGAGATACCCCTCACCTCTCCTCTAATAGTGCACACCTAAAGCACTTAACTTTCTAGTTAAGCTACCCTCCCTAACTAATCTTATACCCCCATCTACTAGAACCCTCTACAACCCGAGCACTAAGGGCTAAACTTCTCTCCATTCTCAATACTGCGCTAAGTTCGTGCCTGGGGTGTCTCGCAAAGCGAAATCCAAACAAGGAACCCCCCCGTTACACTACTACATAGCAAGGTTAATGGAAGAGATCCACTAGGACCATAGCGCCAAACTAATGTATGAATACATACTTATATATTTATATACATATCACATTCATACTTGCATATACCTTACAATATACATCCGAATAATATCTCCCGGACTGAGGTTTACCAATTTAATTTTATCTTTATAATACACATCCAGATCTATCTCCCGGACTGAGGATTCATATATAAAGTATTTATCAATACTATTCATTTTCATCTCAACACTTTCCATTTCTTTCTTATATCAAGGAAATGTATTTAAAAGCCAACTCATTGGCACGAATTGCTTTAACATATCATATACTTTTAAGAAGCCAGTTTTATTAAAATAAAAATCTTTTCCATTTTAAAACATCCCATTTCTCTTCTTCCATCCAGGAAATGTAATTAAAAGCCATTTTTATTATCATAAAAATGCTTTTACCATAACATATGCTTCCAGTTCCATTCTTCCATCCGGGAAGTGTCACCGAAGCCACAACATTTATACCATTTCGATTCTTATATCCAGGAAATGTAATTAAAGACAATTTATTATCATAAATTGCTTTAACAAATCTAAGACCGCCCGTCCGGGTTTCCCCACTGTGCGCGCCCCTAAATGCATATCATCTTCCAGGGACTATCAAACAAGACAACCTAGGAACCTAACACATCGTCGGGAAGCAGCCATATGCCTGCGGGATAGTCATGACCACACCCAGAATCACCTAACCTGCATAGAAAAAATATAATCGCTCATACGGCCTATAGGACTATATCCACCCTGCATTCATTAGCCAAGGGGCTTCACCATATGCACCCAACTTCCCTTATGATAGCGATTTAGAGAGGTGTGTATCCATATTTATTAATTATGAAAATCATTTATCTTTCCATTTTGAAAATATTCATATTTACATTTTCAAAATCATTTATATCATATCATATATATATACTTTAATCACATAGTATATATATATATATATATATATATATATATATATATATATATATATATACCATATATTCATCCTCGAATATATACATATGGCCATAATTGCCAACTACATCTAGCGATGACCATTAATTCCAAAGATTCTCTCAAAGAATCATAATCATGCATTTATATAAGTATGATACTAAACCCAATTATTTCCTCACTTTTATAAATAATACATACCTTAATCAAATTTAACGATTTATTGGATAACTCTAATTATGCCATTTCACACTAAGTGAATATATATCTATATTCCCAATTTATCCTAACTATCTCATAGGATATACTCAATTCCACGATCGATTATAATCATGCTTCCTATACGCATAATTATACAGGCCTAATTGCCCACTAAAATATCCTAGGGATTTATCTCTCCCGAATAACCTCAAATTCGGTGGGTTATGGATTACATTTCCAAGAACCCAAGGACTACATCTTGTCCCTATAATCATCTAGAGGTCCCCACCCTAACTTAGGAACCCTAAACCTTCAATTCTTACAATTATTCTTTTTCCTCGAGAATATAGTTTAAGGTATATACATATAAAACCCTCACTTAACCCTCCTAAATTCCCTTAGTTAGAGGACCATATAGTCCAAAAAGGTCCCTTATTTTATCACATAATCAACCTCGAAGCAAGGTGAAATGGAATCTATCCCATCCAACTCACCCTAGAAAAATTGCCAACTTTTAGCAAGGGTCGATCGATCGACCCTTGGCCTTCGATCGATCGATGGCTTTGATCGATCGATCCCCCATGATCAATCGATCGATCGTGGTGGGCAACTTCTTCTCCGAGAAGCTGTTTCAACCATTAAAGCTTTTCCCAAGCTTTTTTCTCCTCAATCACCACCTTACAACCTCAACCAACAACAACTACACTTATAATACGGGTTCTAAACGTCCTAGAACCCGGAATCACCAATTAATTTTGGTTAAAACCTATGTTTCTCTAATTATGAAATTTTAGGGGTTTATTCGTTTTAACTCTCGAAAACCCATTTTATCCACGAAAACCCAACCCAAAAACTTTAGGGTTCGTTATACCAACAATGATATGAGATATTTATGCTCAAAAATAAATAAAGCAAGTAAACACTTGCCTCGTGGACAAAATCCAACGATCTCGAGCCGAATCCCGCGGAGTTTGGCCGGAGTCTCCCCTTTTCTCCTCTTTTCTTCCTCCTCTCTCTCTTCTCTCTCTTTTCTTTCTTCTCTTTCTCTTCTCTCCCTCTCTCCCTTTTATAAAGAAAGAAAAAGGGTTTAAACCCTTAAACCCCCAAAACGACTCGTTTACTCAATTACGAGCCCTTTTAACTCTAAAATTCCTCGAAACTCAATTTCGATAATCGGACACTCTTTTTCGACTATCTCGGACATTCCAAGACTCACGGCGCAGTCGAAATTTCCATCCAAGTTACTTGATCGCAAATCACTATTCTAACCCATAATACTTAATGCGAGTTTTCTTAATTAAAATATGACCTTCTATCACTTTACTCAATGGCGACATATAATTAGAACACTCCAATTCAATTACTTAACACCAAAAGTAAATATACTATCCATCAAAAATCATCTAATGCTCGAAAATCCCAAAAATCACTACTCCGAGAGATTATCCAAATTCCCAATTTATACCCAATTATGGGATTTACTTGTCTTTAAAAGGAAGGGTTGTTACATACTCCCCCCTTACAACGGAATTTCATCCTCGAAATTCGAATACAACCTATATCACAAAACTAGGATCACAAATCCGATTACGTCTTAGTACCCCCCACAATCAAAAGGTGCTAACATGATAGTCCTTTACCATATTCCACCCACCTCAAGGTTTACTCAAAATACTAGCTTTACCATAAGCTCATCTAAATTTCTATCTGCTAATGCACAACATCTACGCGTTACTCCAATGGCTTCTTTGGTACCATCAAAGCTTCAACTTTATATACTACGCCCCTTCTATTTCAGACGGTATATAAACCAACCCACTAAGGTGCCCATACACCTTTCTAACCTGTGAACATCTACACATCCATTATGAATGTTTGATATGTAACACTCTCTTGCAATAAGGTTTTTCTTTCATCGGTGTAATACTCACACATGGGTCATCCCAACCCGCGAAATTCAATTATCCTATCCTCGGCGCCACTAACTCTCTCGAACTTACATCCTAATAATATTACGATCTATGCGTTACCCTACCTACGCAAAATGAGTATAATCCTAAATATGTCCCTAGTGACCAAGGCCTCTCTCGACTTCTGACATTTGCTTGGTTTCATGCGTGGGATATCTCGCAAAAGCGAAATCCAAACAAGGAACCCTCCCATTACACTACTCCCTCACGTTGTCGGTCATCGAGATATAGCGACCTAAGGCACACCAGCGGGACGTCCTAAATCCTACCACGATAACCTACGAACGCATTCCTACTATTCTATCATTCCGCCCATACGAAAGGAATTTAACTAATCGAAGTGCCAACTCTCTATAAAAGCACTACGAACATCATACCCAAATCATATCTTCTTCAAAATTTTCCTTTTCATTAAGGCCTGGATATAATCCTCGAGTCAATTTCTTTAAGTCCTACCTCACCCACCTACTTGTTGTGAGAGGACCACTTTAGTGCTTTTCCAAAGCACAATATTTCCATAAGTATACCATTATCATACGGCTCATAGTCTATACTGGTTCATCCACAGTTTAAGACTTTTCCACGAAACCAATATCCTTGCATCCTGTAACATCTCTCCACTCCCGATGCCGTTAAGATTCATGTGTGGAGTGTCTCGCAAAGCAAAATCCAAATAAGGAACCCCTACACACACTCCTACTTAACTTTGTCGGTCATGGAGGTCCGTTATTTTGAACATGCAACAGGGAAAAACCAACAAAAGGTGGTCTGAACTCCCATCTCTAACTAAGAGTCACCCCGCCTAGTGCTCATACTAATATTCAGTCCTCTTGCAAACCAAGGATGAGCTTAACCTTACAGCTCGACAATAATCCTGCGGCCTTAAAGCATATCTATAAGGTCACCACGCACTCACATCATAATAATGAAACCTTTGCTCATCGAAGTTCCATTTACCCATATCAATAAAGGCGAACTCAACCTGTATCCAGGTGAGATATCGCAACAACAACTTGTTCCCTCCAGGAACTGCGGACACGATAGTCTTGTCATCATTAGCCTGCTATCGCTCCGATCAACCCATAACATCATACAATATATACAAAATATAAACACGCGCCTCTATGACGAGTGAAAGAAAATAAAATTCCGCTACCGCGGAAAACACATAAGCCTACATTATTATGTTATCGAGACCGCCACAAACTAAAATTTCACACACGAGTCTAGGGCCAACGAACGCCACAACTTCATCTAGTCACGACGCTTACCAAAGTTTCTTAACTCTATGCCCCAACTAGGCACCCTAACCTTGTCCTTTATTCCTACCGAGAAGGGACTAACCGTGTGGCTCCACACTCCACATTACTATTTTCATCACTGGCCTTCTTGACCATGATAAAGTTGTCAACACCATCTGACTCTATAACCTCGCTCCTTACAATAACCTTGCTAATCCTCTTAACTTCTTCGTTAAAAGGAAGCTACACTATCAACAATCTTATTTCCACTTATCTCCCCATGTGGATGTCCACCAATGGGGTCCTCAAACATACCCCGTATCCATAAGTGTTAGCGACACTTCTCTTAGTGAGCCTATCCTTTCTGGAAAGGACACATTATTCATTGCACCTACCTTACCTCGGTACATGGTTTTCTCTTCCATAATACTTTTTATTCACTGTCGGCATCTGACCGATCCTTATGTGAATAATTCAGAAACTGCATTATCCTCCTACTTCTGCTGAATCATGGGGACTTACGGTTAAAACTATCCGTAATATCCCTTTCGAACCCTTAGCTTCATAGGGAAATTAACTTGAGTACCACTCTTTATTATAGCAGTACTTGGGTGCTTATAACTACTATACTTTAGTAGTCGTTGCACCCATCCTTAATAATTTCCATAAGGGGAGTGACCTCTATTACGGTCCTCACCCCCCAACTTCTATCAGTCGCCTTAGCTAAGACTCACCTCCTGCTATCCTCCTCATGGCCCTCCTTGGTCGCCCTTCCATGATCGACACATGATCCTAGAATGAACACGTAAAAGATTACTATAATCTTCTAACATAGCAGGAGAACGGAATCTCACAAGAGAAATCAACAATCCTAATCCAGAGGCTCTATATCAAATCGAGAGAAATATTGAAAGCGTAGTACGTCCGCACAGATTCCTAAGGACAGTAGAACCTGATGCTCTGATACCATTTGTGACAACCCGCCTAATAAGATACCGGGTGATCACTCATGTATCAAATATTAACAGGAGTCTCATATGGATCATTCTTAGCATCACTGTAGAAAATCCATTTAATTACTAATAACCTTTTTGGTTGGCGTAAAAAACTTTTATTTAACTAATCTTTTCAAACAATTACAAATAAAACAACCACACAGTTTGCGTAAATGAAACTGAAATGAAATAATATAACCGAACACTCGATCAAAATATTAACTATATCGAATGTTTATAAAAGAATAACTAAATGCAATTGATCCATTGGCTCGAATGTTTATAAAGTACCTCCTATCTAGAATACAAGGGTAGAAGCGTCTACCGAGAACCTGCACGCATCCACAGCTGCTGCAGCAGACGTCTGACTCGAAGTCAGTGTCATCCAGGCATCCCTGTGTCTGGACACCTATATATATATATATAACAAGAGAGGAAAAGTAGATAAACGGTTTAGAGCCCGAGTTTGAAATATTTTGCAAGTTTATAAATGCTTTATTTTTAGAAAAATAGATTTTATCTCATATTTAAATTGGTATCGCACTCCCATGTGATACCCCTCACCTCTCCTCTAATGGTGCACACCTAACGCACTTAGCTTTCTAGTTAAGCTACCCTGCCTAACTAATCTGATACCACCGTCTACTAGAACCTTCTACAACCCGAGCACTAAGGGCTAAACTACTCTCCATTCTCAACACTGCACTAAGTTCGTGCATGGGGTGTCTCGCGAAGCGAAATCCAAACAAGGAACCCCCCCGATACACTACTACTTGGCAGGGTTAATGGCAGAGATCCATTAGGCCCATAGCGCCAAACTAAAGTATGAATACATATTTATATATTTATATTAATATCACATTCATACTTGTATATACCTTACAATATACATCCGAATAATATCACCCAGACTAAGGTTTACCAATTTAATTTTATCTTTATAATACACATCGGGATCTATCTCTCGGACTGAGGATTCGTGTATAAAGTATTTATCAATACTATTCATTTTCATCTCAAAACTTTCGATTTCCTTTCTTATATCCAGGAAATGTATTTAAAAGCCAACTCATTAGCATGAATTGCTTTAACATATCATATACTTTTTAAAAGCCAGTTTTATTAATATAAAAATGCT
Source organism: Sambucus nigra (assembly GCA_949130495.1). NCBI lineage: Eukaryota > Viridiplantae > Streptophyta > Magnoliopsida > Dipsacales > Adoxaceae > Sambucus > Sambucus nigra. Next base: position 402,551,569 of record OX422220.1, read on the forward strand.
TTTCCATTTTAAAACATCCCATTTTCCTTCTTTCATGCAGGAAATGTAATTAAAAGACATTTTTATTATAATAAAAATGATTTTACCATAACATATGCTTCCACTTCCCTTCTTCCATTCGGGAAATGTTATCGAAGCCACAACATTTATCCCACTTCCCTTCTTATATCCAGGAAATGTAATTAAAGCCAATTTATTATCATAAATTTCTTTAACAAATCTAAGACCGCCCGTCCAGGTTTCCCCACTGTGCGCGCCCCTAAATGGCTATCATTTTCCGGGGCCTATCAAACAAGACAACCTAGGAACCTAACACATTGTCGGGAAGCAACCATATGCCTGCGGGATAGTCATGACCACACCCAGAATCACCTAATTAGCGTAGAAAAAATATAATCTCTCATATGGTCTATAAGACTATATCCACCCAGCATTCATTAGTCAGGGGCTCTCACCATACGCACGCAACTTCCCTTATGATAGCGATTTAGAGATGTGTGTATCCATATTTATTAATTATGAAAATCATTTACATCATATCTTATATATATACTTTAATCACATAGTTAATATATATATATATATATATATATATACATATGGCCATAATTAACAACTACATCTAGTGATGACCATTAATCCCAAAGATTCTCTCAAAGAATAATAATCATGCATTTATATAAGCATGATACTAAACCCAATTATTTCCTCACTTTTATAAATAATACATACCTTAATCACATTTAGGGATTTATTGGATAACTCCATTTATACCATTTCACACTAAGTGAATATATATCTATATACCCAATTTATCCTAACTATCTCGTAGGATATACGCAATTCCATCATCGATTATAATCATACTTCCTATACGCATAATTATACAGGCCTAACTGGTCACTAAAATATCCTAGGGATTTATCTCTCCCGAACAACCTAAAATTCGGTGGGTTATGGATTACATTTCCAAGAACCCAAGGACTACATCTTGTCCCTATAATCATCTAGAGGTCCCCACCCTAACATAGGATGCCTAAACCTTCAATTCTTACAATTATTCTATTTTCCTCGAGAATATAGTTTAAGGGTTATACATTTAAAACCCATACTTAACCCTCCTAAATTCCTTTAGTTAGAGGACCATATAGTCCTAAAAGGTCCCTTATTTTATCACGTAATTAAACTTGAAGAAAGGTGAAATGGAATCTATCCCATCCAAATCAGCCTTGAAAAATTGCCAACTTTTAGTAGGAGTCGATTGATCGACCCTTGGCCGTCGATCGATCAATGGCTTCGATCGATCGATCCCCCATGACCGATCGATTGATCATGGCGGGCAACTTCTTCTTCGAGAAGCTATTTCAGCCATTAAAGCTTCTCCCAAGCTTTTGTCTCCTCAACCAGTGACTTACAACCTCAACCAACAACAACTACACATATAATACGGGTTCTAAACATCCTAGAACCCGGAATCACCAATTTATTTAGGTTAAAACCTAAGTTTCACCAATTATGAAATTTTTGGGGGTTTATTCGTTTTAACTCTCGAAAACTCGTTTATCCACGAAAACCTAACCCAAAATCTTTAAGGTTTGCTATATCAACAATGATATGAGATATTTATGCTCAAAAATGAATAAAGCAAGTAAACACTTGCCTCGTGGATAAAATCTGACGACCTGGAGCCGAATCTCACAGAGTTTGGTCGGAGTCTCCCCGTCTCTTCCTCCTCTCTCTCTTCTCTCTCTTTTCTTTCTTCTCTTTATCTTTTCTCCCTCTCTCCCTCTTCATAAAGAAAGAAAAATGGTTTAAACCCTTTAAACCCCAAAACGACTCGTTTACTCAATTACGAACCCTTTAAACTCCAAAATTCCTCGAAACTCAATTTCGATAATCGGACACTCTTTTTCGACTATCTCGGACATTCTGAGAGTCACGGCATAGTTGAAATTTCCATCCGAGGTACTTGACTGCAAATCACTATTCTAACCCATAATACTTAATGCGGGTTTTCTTAATTAAAATCTGACCTTCTGTCACTTTACTCAATGGCGATATATAATTAGAATACTCCAAAATATTTACTTAACACTAAAAGTAAATATACTATCCATCGAAAATCATCTAATCCTCGAAAATCCCAAAAATCACTACTCCGAGAGATTCTCCAAATTCCTAATTTATACCCAATTATGGGATTTAACTATCTCTGAAAAGACGGGTTGTTACATTTACATGGTGATCATAGTTGTTTATATACTTATGGAAAGCACAGGTGAATCTATTGTTGTCAAATTGGGATGGGTATTGCATTTTAAAAACTTATTATAATAATTTATGAAACATTTTATGGTTTAAAACTCATTTCATGGCATGATTACATTGCCTAAATGGTAAGATATAGGTCATTGTGTCAAAATCACAACATGAAATATTTAAGAATACTTTGATTAGTTCTTTATGTTTTGTTAATTTCTTCATTTTAAATCACAGGTATATAATTCATGACCTTACAATATCAAAAATCAAAGGTTTTTCAGATTTCATCATTAGAAATCCCACATTATTTAGATTTCATCCTTTGGGATATGGATTTTGTATTAGTTTGTAATTTTTTTATTTTGTGTTAGTATCATCTTAATTGTGGTGGCATTGATGATGACTAATGATATTGAAATGGTTTGATGATGTTTTTCATTTGTCTCTATCAATATCAAATCTAAGATTATCTAAATGTTTTTTCAGTTATCTATATTTCGTCCATCCATAACTCCATTAGACCACTTATTTGAAATTTATTGAATATTTTTGTAAAGAAAGTGTGCAAGTATTCCAAGACTCTAATATCATTAATTATTGACCACTCATTGTTCCATTCAACGCAAAACAGTTCAGATGTCACGAGTTGTCATCTGTTTCGTTTGTAACATGTTTCAGGAATTGAGTTTATCAGTTGTGCATATACCATTTTAAACTCTCACACATTACCTTAGATATTAAATAGTGTTAACCTTGAATCTAGCATACAGTGTTGGTTTTGGCTTAGCTAACATTGGACCTAAATTTAGATTGTTATTTTGTAATTTTTACTTACATTTATGCACTGATTTTTTGAACTTCACACTAATGGTCTTCTTTATTTAATCTTAAGAATGAGATTATTATTATATCATTTCCTAGTTTACACATTATATGTTAGGCTTCGAATGTATGTTTTGGGTAGGATAGTTGTGATGAAATCGTAATTCAATGACCTATTTTGAATAATATTTTTTTTTTATAGTGATTTGTTGGGTTATAACTTTTTAATGATCGATTAAATTCAAATACTCTTTTATTAGCAATTGTACGACGGCCTTTTGGGAGTTTTGTGCTAACAACTTCCATTTGAATTCATGTGAGTAATGTGTTTAAAATTGTGGGCTACAAAATATGTTGACATTCTAATACTAGAATGACAGATTTGCAAGCTTTATGTAAATCAAGGTGATTAAATGATAAATGATTTGTTGCTAAAATATTAATTTGGTGATTTTATGTTCATTTTTTTCTCGTAGAGTCTGCACTCTGCATGAATATCATGTTTTCTATAATTAAGTTTAACAATTTCTGAAAAGGTTCCTTATGTTCATTATTTGTTTGGATGAGATGTGATTAAATAAAAGTATTTCTAGTTGCTAAAGTCTTTTTTTCACTATGCAAGGCTAATTTAATTTTTCATTGTTCATAAGATATTAAATTGGTGGGGTTTAAGTTGATCACTTATACTCTATCTGAATTGTTAAAGTATTCGTCTAATATGAAAAATCTACCTGGATACCACCCATATAGTGTTATCGTTTGGTGAGATGCGTTATATACTTTCAATTTTCTTTAGCACCTAATTAAATAGCATATGTTGGAGTGAATGGTTTGTCCACCTCTTTGTGTGATAAAATACAATTTTATTGGATTTTGTTACATTTTATTATTTTTATTTGTAATTAATAGCTTTTTATGTAGGGGTAAAACCAGGAAGAGTTAATAGATTTGGTACAATGAAAATTTGTCATAAAATATGTTATGCTATTTTGTTACTCAAGTATTATGTGTAATAGTGTTTGTCTCTCTTGATATTTAGAATTACATATTCATACTTTGTTAGTTGTTATTCAGTTTAGTAGTCACTCCTTAGACTTCCACAATTTAATCTCATATGACAATTGTTTTTAAATATATGGGTTTTAGTTAAACAATCTTATAATGCAATCATGTTTTAGGAAAATGTCTCTGATGTTGTATTTTTTTTCAAATCACTTCTTTATGAATTTTAAGGGTGTTTGAACTTAAAAATGGATCAGATACAAGTACAATCTTGCACATGAGAAATTCTTTAAATGATAAAATTTAAATGTTTGGAAATTTTAGTATAAATATATGCTTGTTATTTCATTACCAAACAAAAATAGAAGCTTTATTCAAAATAAAGTTATTTTACACGTGATATCCTTAACTGCAGTATAAACTGAAGAGCCCCCCCGCCCATCACTATCTATAAGAGAGGACCCAAAAATGATGGATGGTAAGTATATAAACGGAGAAGAAAAGATGTCTCACCACATTAGCAGCTAGCTTCTCGAAAGCAAAAAGACAAGGTAATATGCGTGAACCTAAGGAATCCATCCTTCACCGCCTGAATCAGGTCCCTGTGAGGTGGAACTTGCACTATATTCATGTTAAGCATGTAATAAACAAGGTGATAGTTAGTTTCAAGTTCAATACTATGAATCCCCATATGAGAATCTAGGTCTAACCCAATTTAATGGTCCAACATTCTGTAAGGACCAAAAATGCATAGCCATTATTGTGTGAGTAGGTAACGATAAAGTGTCCTTAAGTTTTATGCAAGTTAATGCCTTTAGACACAGGTCTAGTGTCATGATTTTGGCCCGATCTGTGTTGCATTTAATAAAGTGGGGCGGAGGTTCGGTCCAAGCGATGGTGAAAAGCTGAAGATTAGGGCACGATGTTTGGGGCGAATTCCTGTGAACCCAAATATAGTGTGATGTTTCTTGGGAAAAAAGTGAATCATGGGTGATCTAAAGACAGGCTCGTGGTGTAAAATGGTGATGTTCCGGAATAGCCATAGAGTTCTTTGGAAGAAAAATGGACTAATAAATTGGATAGTAAGTGAGGGAGGTTGAGGCAACACAACTAATCATCACAAGAGAGGGACGAGAGATATATCCACACCCAGCTCTCGAGTATGAAGGTTGAAGAAAGTGGGGTACATGTTAAGTACGTGAGTATTACTGTCTTCAAGTCCACAAAGTGAGAATTACGGTGATGGCACTCGATGGTAATTAGAAAGTTGATCAGATGATGAGAGGAAATCAAGTAGTAAGAACCATAGAAATGTGTGCACCTTTGGTGGAAAGGGCCCCTTCCATAGCTAAAACCATGGGAGAGTTGGGCGGTGCTGGATGTAGGTTAGTGTACAGAACCAGCAATAAGTGGAGCTAATAGAAAAAACACTCGCTAGATCAGGCCACCAGTAAGGCTAGTCATATATATGACCTGGTAGGATGTATATGGCCTGAATGTGCGGTAGAAAGTGAGCGGGCAACCACTGAGCCAGAGTTGGAAAATTTCACTAGTATTCGGCAATAAAGGATGCAAGCGGTGCATCCAGAACTATACTGGGAATGTATGGAAATAGTGTTGTCACAATGGAATTTAAGACCCAAATATGATGTCCAAAGGAAAATGGCCTTGTCTCATTTGCCACTTGAGTCCTTTTTCAAAAAGAGGTAGCAATTGAGAAATCTTTGTTCAGAACCATGAGCCACGTGATTTCTTGGTCGCTGTAAGGAGAGTAGTGTGAGGGAAATATTTATGGGTAATGGTAGGATACCAGAGATTCTCTAGGTGGTGTAGAACCTTCCACAGTAACTTGAGCATGGAGGCATCATTTAAAGTGTGTAAGTTTTTAATTCCCAGCCCCCAACGTCCGGGGTAATGTTATAGTCGACCATGGGACAATAAGCATTTTGTGGTCCAAATGTGTTGAATTCTGAAAGAAAGCTTTAATTTTCTGGGTGAGGGCACTTAGAATCGACTTGGGAAGTGGGTAAGAGGACATGAAGTACGAGGGCATGAACATGACTACAACATTGACGAGTGTCACACATCCCATAGAGGATAAGAAATTATTATACCATACATGGAGTCAAATTTCTAGTGCACTGATAGTTTCGTGGAATAGCTGACGCGTAACTCGCCCAGTAAGCATGGAGAGGCCCAGGTATTTATGATGTCCCTGATATTGAGAAATTCGCATCTGTTGGATAGCTCTATGGTGAATAACATGCGGAGTAGAGGGCTGAAAATTTAGAGAAGACTTGGCATAGTTAATGGCTTGGCAATAAAGGGCCTAAAACTGGTGGAGTATATATGTAAATCTATCAAGTGTAGCTACAGTAAGTTGAACGAAGAACATGCAGTCATCTGCAAGGCCAGTGCTGGTATATGGGGACCCATCCGAGATGTGACACAAGTAGTCAGACGGTGGTGATTACACTCTCGATCAAAAGTAAAAAGCAATATGTCCAAAGAAAGAATAAATAAGTAAGGTGAGAAGGGGTCGTCTTGTCGAAGGCCATGGTGGGGTAAAATTTTTCTCAGAGGTTGCCATTAATTAAAGTTTGGTACGAGGGAGTGGAGATACTGGTTAAATAAAGTGGATTCACTTCTCAGCACTCGGTGAATAAAGGGTCATTCTAATTGGTTGTAAGCTTTCTGTAAGTCAATCTTGATTGAACAACTACCCGTTTTAGATTTGGACGTTCGTATGATTTTATGAGTCGGAAAAATATTGTCTTGGATGTGTCGATTCGCAATGGAGGAGATAAGTTTGTAGATCACGTTACACAAGATGATATGACGAAAATGCATCACTTGCGTAGGGGTTTTGGTTTTCAAAATGAATATAAGAAAAGTCCTATTATTCTCAGGTGGCATGTATCATGTGTCAAAGAATCATAGGATGATATTGGTGACCGCAAGCCCAACAACCAACTAGTGGAATCGGCAGTGAGGCCATCTAAACCTAGGCTTTAGTACGGCCCATTCATTGCAGTGCCAGGCGGATATTCTCCTCAGAAACCTTATCTAGGAATAATAGTTTGTTGGCTTTATCATCACGAATGGTGCTTCCTCAGTGGCTATTGGTGGGTTGGTAATGGTAAGAAGTTGCATATAGAATTGCCGGAACTGAGTTTGGATATTAGGTACTATGTGAATCCATCCTGTGTCCGGATCAAAAATTTAGTGGATATCATTCTCTCATCAATAATGAGCGACACATGCATGAAAGTATTTAGTGTTATAATCACCGTTAAGGGACCATTGAACTTTTATCCTATTTTGCCAGTACCGACGGTTAAGCATGAGGCAGCGAGATATTTTCTCCTAGACCAGGCCCTCATACGCAAAGGAAGTCGGATTTTGTTATTGTTCCATTCAAATTCGAGTAACTTGGATATGTTACTATAGGATAGTAATAGTATGAAACTTGTTACCAAATTGGTTAGGTTTCCATGTTGTTGCTGCCGCTCGAAAGTAGCTCATTTTACAAAAGAAAACATAGTCCGACGAACATGGAATCTGTCGTTGTCATTGCTACCCTAGCATCACGTGGAATGAAGTATATTGTTCCCATTCCTTGTAGTATATAAATCATTGTGCTGGTTTGGACCATGTTCGCAACATATCGAGAAGCAGCGGCAGTAATCTGAACTACCATTCGAAAGGTGGGTGAAAAGAGTGTGGGGGTAGGCCAATATCTAGGTGCAATTACCAAGCCCTCGATCTAGCCATTCCCGGACATGATAACCAAAAGAATTGTTCGCTTTCTAGGTTAACAAGGGTCCATTAAATCCTAGGTCAAATATATTGCATGAATGCATGAAATTAGTAAAAGCATGGCCCTGTCCCATTGTGAAGGGGAAACCACCAAGCTTCTCATGGGGACCTATAATAGTATTAAAATCACCAAGAAGTAGCTAGGGGTAGGATTGTAGTTGATAGTTGTTGAAGAGAGTTCCATAAAAGAGTTTAATTATGTGGTTGTGGTGACATATATACTGCTATGAACTCAGAAGGCCTAGCGATCGGGTCGTTCTCTACAAGAGGATGGATGAACCTAGGTGAAAGAACCAATTCCTGTACCGTGATGAGGCGATCTAACCACAAAATCAAGATGCCTCCCGATGGGACCAAGTCTATGGAGACTATGTTATTTATAAAAGGCAACCTCCTAATTTTTGAAATATACTAATGAACATCTAAGTGAGTATCAAGGACCACCAACATATGAGGGTGAAGAAGCCAAATGAGATGGATGACCTCAGGAGAAAAGGACACCCTCCAACTACTCTAGCATTCCATATTAAGATTTTCATGAGGTGTAACGGTATAGTGGATGTCCTCAACCTCCGGTCTAGCACAATGTAAAAATACTTGTTTTGCCGTAAGGGACTCATCATCAGTCATCCCTTATTTTGTAATACCCCGTAATTTTAAATGACTTTTAAAATGGGTTATATTTTAAATTAATGGATTAATTAGATTTTATTATTAATTAATTCATTCGGGTTTATCCGGACGGTGGATATTAAAATGGATGATTCTAAATATTACTTAAAGATATTTAGGTAATATATGAAATGTGATGTCATTGATATGACTGTATGATATAAATTCGATAATTTATATTTTTAGTCAGACGCGGTATCGGACGTGTCGGGACTAGTTTATTAAATTAAAAAGGAAATTTATTTTGCTATTGATCTAATAGTCATTTCGACTGCGTAGTTGTGTCAGGAAGGTTCGAAATAGTCAGAAAAGTCTATTTGGATGTTAATTTTGAGTCTCGGGTCATTTGGAAATGAATAGACAACCCGAAAGGGCATTTTGGTCATTCTTGTAGGAGGGATGAATAGTGATTACGGATTTGGAACTATTATAAGTATTGGTAGATTAAGTGTATGGGGGTTATTCATCTCTTATTCACAAATAAGAGCAGCCATCTTCCTAGAGAGAGTGTAAGAGTGCTTGGGAAGGGAAAAGCCACTTGGGAAGGAGAAGAACAAGAACCAAGGTTCACCACCACCAACCACCACCGGAGTTTGACCGGAGAAGGGACAACCAACTGAAATATACTACACCAAAGGGTCAGACCTACAAGAAAGGCAAGTGTTTGATAATGGCAATTTAAGTTTGTATATTGTCCATGTTAGAATAATATGAAAAGAGAAGATTATGATTGTTTGGAAGAAATAATGGAGTATTAAATGGATTTATGGAAAACTGAAATAATATAGGAAGTAAACATATATTGTAGGATGATATTAATCCATGAAATGATCATGAATATGTTGAAGAAAAATCTGAAATACCATTGATGTGTTCTTGAAGATGATATATTGATAAATTCTGGAAATAAGGAGATAAACATATTTTTTATCCAATCCCTTGATGATACTAAGATGTTTAGAGTATTGGAAATCGTTCATATATGTTGATATATCATGTAGAAATAATCATAACTCAATTTGGAGGTTAATATGAAGGTTTGAAAGTGTAAAAATGGAGAAAAATGGAGTTTGGGATTTTGGGAGAGATAATGAATAGTAACCCTTAGCCTTTGGGGTCATTTTCGGCCAAGAAGATAAATGATTTAGCTTCCGGCCAAAACATGAAAGTTGTAGATCTTTTCGATACGGTCGCGTGGGCACTGACTGCGTATTTTTTTGAATTTTCTACGATTTGATATGATTTTTACAAAATGATAGCTCCGGGTTGAAATCATGAACTCCGAAATCAAATCGGGAATTGGAAAAATTACGGCTACAATTAATGTCGTAGATGTTCGGGATAATTTTTGGGGTAGCTTAGAAACCCCGAAAATGAATTTGGGTTGCTAGATTTATTTGTTAAATTCCAAATAGGGATGTATGAGGAATTATGATAGGACCAGTAGGGGTGATTTGATATAACACCTGGGTATCCTTAAGTTTGCAAGAGGGTTTCATCCTAAGTGAAAGAATATGTGTTTATAAGAGATTTGAAACTATCGGTTTTAACCTTAAATAAAAAAAAAAAAGAACTAAACTCGTAGTAGTTCGGGGGAATGATGTTATGGACCAGTAGGATATTAGTGACTTCTTACTGAATATATGTTACGGAAAATCCTATTTGAATCTTATGAGATGGGAGCTTAGAATACATTTGGTTGAAAGAGGTTATGAGGTTATCCCGATCGCATAGTTTAAGTTTTCGGACCTCCTCGATTGACAAAGTTAAGTAGTAGTGTATTGGAGGGGTTCCTTGTTTGGATTTCTCTTTGCGAGACGCTCCGCGCATGAACCTTAACGATGTCGGCAGTGGAGAGATGTTATAGGATGCGAGGATAATTAATGAAGTATAGATATGATATTTTAAAAGAGATATAATGATACGTATGGGAAATATCTTAGGGTAGTGATAATTACCTTATTGATATTATATTATAGGTATGATAATACCTATTTGATTGATTGATAATTATGTGTATGACATACCTAGCTTATTTGCTATCGGTGGGAGGTTTACGCGTGAGGGCAGTCATATCCTGATGAATCCATGGGATCTTTGATTTGTCGCTCGAGAACATAGGTCTATGAAAGACTTATCGGGGAGTTGATAAGTACGCTGACTGTGGGTGCGTAGGTATGTGCGTGACCCATGGATACGAGAACTATGTTCGCCTCCAATTTGTTTGTTGTTGTTTGTGGTTCGTGGAATCTTATTGAACCTGTAGTCCCCTATTCAGCGACCTGCGATGATGGGACATGATAGCAGAGTAATGCATTGCACCGCACCTGTGACTCGGGATGCCGTATTATATATGAATATATATATATAATGAATTAAATGATTAAATGGATATATTGTGGTTAGATCTATCTACGGTGATAATTGTAGATACCAGTGAATAAAATATGTTAATGGAATTTAGTTAATAAATGTTTATGCTTTTAGAATTGGAAAAGCTTAACTCATGTTAATGAGAAACGATTCAGATTAATGAATAATGATTCATGTTAATGAGAAACTAAATCATAAAGGAGAAATGTAAATGGATAATAATGTGATGTATGGTATGGGACACACGGGGATTATGATATGGGAATGGAATTATAATATGGAGACTAGAAAAGAGGAACCATTAACTAGGAAGTTAATAGGAAACGTTAAGTGTGCACTCTAGTTGAGAGGTGAGTATTGCAAGTGAGAGTTGGATCTAACATGTACATAATAAATACTTTATTGCACTTGTTAAATACTTGCTGTTTTAAAAATACTCTACACATTCGGGCTCTGACCCGTTTCCTTGCATATTTTCTCTTCTATTATATCTCTATATCAGGTGTCCAGCAACAGGGACGCCAACCATAGTTGATTGCGACGAGCTATGGAGCTATGGAAGTTTTGCTTAGACGCTTATCATCTTTTTGATTCACAGTATTCTTAGATAGGGCATGTCGCCCAAAGGACTCAGTTATCATTTTCTATCAGAGTTAAATACTATTGTATTTGTGTCCTTTTAATACATTTTGGATTATTGGGATTCTTGTAAAGGAATTATATTATTTGGGAATGTTTATTCCAGTTGCATTTAAATTCTTTTGAGTTATTTATTTAGTGATCTGTGTTATAGAATAAAACGTGTAGTGTTATTCTTAACTTAAAAATGGTTTTGTTGAAATTTAAATTTGAAAAGTTTTTTTAACATCAGCTTATTTGAGTATTGGGTGAGTTGTAAATGTTTTCGACAGTGATGAGAATGAGCCAACTGTATATTCTATTTTAATTTGGTATGGGACTGGCCACCCGGTATTTAATTAGGCGGGGTGTTACAGGTAGTATCAGAGTATCAGGTTCTAGTGTCCTTTAGGATCTGTACGGCTTACTATGTCTTCAGCTTAGCATTCTTTGATGTAGAGCCCTATGCGTAGGATTATTTCTTTTCTATTTACGCCTACAAAGGTACGATGACTACGGTTGAAGTTGCTGCAATTATCACTCTGGCAGTCAATGCTATTGTAGCTGCTATTCAGCAGGCTCCCGCACCGGCACCGGTTGTGCCACCCGCACAAGGGCAAGTGTTTCCTACTGCATGGGAACGAGCGAGGGATGCCTTTCAGAAAGCGCATCCACCTGAGTTTTAGGGAGGATCAGATGTTGTGACTGCTAGCCAATGGGAGGGAGATATCCAACGGCACATGAGAATGATTGCATGTACTGAGGTTCAATGTCAAATACTAGCCACATTCAAGCTAGTAGGGGCAGCTTTGCAATGGTGGGAAGCTACGACCACTATGGAGGAGAGGGACATAATGACTATCCAAGACTTTTGGATATGGATTGATGGGAAGTATTCTCCTTCCGCCATCCAGACAGAGAAGAGACGAAAGATACTTGATTTGAAATAGGGCGAGAAAAATGTGGCAAAATATGAGAAGAGTTTCCGAGGTTAACTAATTTGATACCAGCTGAAGTACTCACTGAGGATAGGAGAGTCCTAATGTTCACTGATGGGTGGAACTATAAAATTCGAAAACATTTATTGAGGAATCTTTCATTCGTACGTATGGAAGATGAGGGCCATTGGACGGATAGCGGAGATCGTACTTAGGAAGTTATGAAGTATGTTCGAGTAGGATGACCGTAGTCGAGGTCACCCCTATTATGGAAAAATTGAGGAGAGTCATTAGTAGAAGTTCTTGAAATGCGGGAATTATGTGTGTTACCCAACGAAGGCAATATATTAAAAGGCTTGGGCATATAGTGGAGTGTGGTTAACTAGAACTGAAAATTTGGGGTAAAATTTTTCTTGACTCATCGGAGCAAAGTTATAATATTGGGATTCAACAACCATCACCCGCAAATGAGGGTATGTTTCCTATCTAAGGAAGTTTGAGGCTATTGATTTTTGTAGTGATTGATATTGTGAGGGAAAAAAGGGTTGTTAAACATAGCCTATAACATCGTTATTTACGTAGACTCACTGAGGGGTGTGGGACACCTTTATATTACATGTTATCACGTGGGTTTGATTTTTATCATGGGATTACTTACCTTGAGCATGTCCGAGTGTGATTTGTCTATCGACGTGCATTGACTTGTGATATATGAGAGCATATGTCTGCATCTTGTCTTCTATAAGAGAGTAGATGCGTAGACTCTATTTGAAATCGATAAAACCTAATTTTTGTTTAAATCCATAAACCTAATATTTTTTATATATAAACAAAATTTTTATACATTATTGACTAAGGACCTTAGGAGTTTCGATGACCGACTACTTTAGGAAGTAGTGTATCGGGGTGGTTCCTTGTTTGGATTTCGCTTGCGAGACACCCCACGCACGAAACTAATAACCGTTGGGAGTCGAAATAAGTTAGGTCTTTAGTATATGAGTTTATAACCTTTGCGACAAATATAATATTGAAAGCGGTACGAGAGGGTGTATGGGCGCCCTGGATGATTGGATTGTAGTATTTTTCATAATTGTGAAAAAGGTAAGTAATTGAGACTTCGGGATTTATTTGTTCACTACAAGAGGATCATTTTTTCCTAAAGTTGGTCACGAGGACAGTATAGGGAAGATTAGGTAAAGTCTAAATTTGATTCAGTTGAAATTATATGGTGAGGCTTGGCGTATAACATCGATAGGGACTTTGTTAATGTACTGTATGGGCGGTACATCTTGGATTTCTTGCGATGTGAGATTTATACTCGGAGTTGACCTTACCGGTATGACTTATATTCCTGAATTTCGGGACGAAATTCTGTTATAAGGGGGGAAGTATGTACTTCCCCGTAATTTTAAATGACTTTTAAAATGGGTTATATTTTAAATTAATGGATTAATTAGATTTTATTATTAATTAATTCATTCGGGTTTATCCGGACGGTGGATATTAAAATGGATGATTCTGAATATTACTTAAAGATATTTAGGTAATATATGAAATGTGATGTCATTGATATGACTGTATGATATAAATTCGGTAATTTATATTTTTAGTCAGACGCGGTATGGGACGTGTCGGGACTAGTTTATTAAATTAAAAAGGAAATTTATTTTTCTATTGATCTAATAGTCATTTCGACTGCGTAGTTGTGTCCGGAAGGTTCGAAATAGTCAGAAAAGTCTATTTGGATGTTAATTTTGAGTCTCGGGTCATTTGGAAATGAATAGACAACCCGAAAGGGCATTTTGGTCATTTTTCTAGAGGGGATGAATAGTGATTACGGATTTGGAACTATTATAAGTATTGGTAGATTAAGTGTATGGGGATTATTCATCTCCTCTTCACAAATAAGAGCAGCCATCTTCCTAGAGAGAGTGTAAGAGTGCTTGGGAAGGGAAAAGCCACTTGGGAAGGAGAAGAACAAGAACCAAGGTTCACCACCACCAACCACCACCGGAGTTTGACTGGAAAAGGGACAACCAACTGAAATATACTACACCAAAGGATCAGACCTACAAGATAGGCAAGTGTTTGATAATGGAAATTTAAGTTTGTATATTGTCCATGTTAGAATAATATGAAAAGAGAAGATTATGATTGTTTGGAAGAAATAATGGAGTATTAAATGGATTTCTGGAAAACTGAAATAATATAGGAAGTAAACATATATTGTAGGATGATATTAATCCACGAAATGATCATGAATATGTTGAAGAAAAATCTGAAATACCATTGATGAGTTCTTGAAGATGATATATTGATAAATTCTGGAAATAAGGAGATAAACATATTGTTTATCCAATCCCTTGATGATACTAAGATGTTTAGAGTATTGGAAATCGTTCATATATGTTGATATATCATGTAGAAATAATCATAACTCATTTTGGAGGTTAATATGAAGGTTTGAATGTGTAAAAATGGAGAAAAATGGAGTTTGGGATTTTGGGAGAGATAATGAATAGTAACCCGTAGCCTTTGGGGTCATTTTCGACCAAGAAGATAAATTATTTAGCTTTCGTCCAAAACACGAAAGTTGTAGATCTTTTCGATACGGTCGTGTGGGCATTGACCACGTATTTTTCTCATTTTTCTACGATTTGATATGATTTTTACAAGATGACAGCTCCGGGTTGAAATCATCAACTCCGAAATCAAATCGGGAATTGGAAAAATTACGGCTACAATTAATGTCGTAGATGTTCGGGATAATTTTTGGGGTAGTTTAGAAACCCCGAAAATGAATTTGGTTTTCTAGATTTATTTGTTAAATTCCAAATAGGGATGTATGAGGAATTATGATAGGACCAGTAGGGGTGATTTGATATAACACCTGGGTATCCTTAAGTTTACAAGAGGGTTTCATCCTAAGTGAAAGAATATGTGTTTATAAGAGATTTGAAACTATCGGTTTTAACATTAAATAATAAAAAAAAGAGAACTAAACTCGTAGTAGTTCGGGGGAATGATGTTATGGACCAGTAGGATATTAGTGACTTCTTACTGAATATATGTTGAGGAAAATCCTATTTGAATCTTATGAGATGGGAGCTTAGAATACATTTGGTTGAAAGAGGTTATGAGGTTATCCCGATCGCATAGTTTAAGTTTTCGGACCTCCACGATTGACAAAGTTAAGTAGTAGTGTATTGGAGGGGTTCCTTATTTGGATTTCGCTTTGCGAGACGCTCCGCGCATGAACCTTAACGACTACGGTAGTGGAGAGATGTTATAGGATGCGAGGATAATTAATGAAGTATAGATATGATATTTTAAAAGAGATATAATGATACGTATGTGAAATATCTTAGGGTAGTGATAATTACCTTATTGATATTATATTATAGGTATGATAATACCTATTTGATTGATTGATGATTATGTGTATGACATACCTAGCTTACTTGCTATCGGTGGGAGGTTTACGCGTGAGGGCAGTCATATCCTGATGAATCCATGGGATCTTTGATTTGTCGCTCGAGAACATAGGTCTATGAAAGACTTATCGGGGAGTTGATAAGTCCGCTGACTGTGGGTGCGTAGGTATGTGCGTGACCCATGGATACGAGAACTATGTTCGCCTCCAATTGTGGTTCGTGGAATCTTACCGAACCTGTAGTCCCCTATTCGGCGACCTGCGATGATGGGACATGATAGCAGAGTAATGCATTGCACCACAGCTGTGACTCGGGGTGCCGTATTATATATGAATATATATATATATAATGAATTAAATGATTAAATAGATATATTGTGGTTAGATCTATCTAGGGTGATAATTTTAGATACCAGTGAATAAAATATGTTAATGGAATTTAGTTAATAAATGTTTATGCTTTTAGAATTGGAAAAGCTTAACTCATGTTAATGAGAAACGATTCAGATTAATGAATAATGATTCATGTTAATGACAAACTAAATCATAAAGGAGAAATGTAAATGGATAATAATGTGACGTATGGTATGGGACATACGGGGATTATGATATGGGAATGGAATTATAATATGGAGACTAGAAAAGAGGAACCATTAGCTAGGAAGTTAATAGGAAACGTTAAGTGTGCACTCTAATTGAGAGGTGAGTATTGCAAGTGAGAGTTGGATCTAACATGTAAATAATAAATGCTTTATTGCACTTGTTAAATACTTGATGTTTTAAAAATACTCTACACATTCGTTCTCTGACCCGTTTCCTTGCGTATTTTCTCTTCTATTGTATCTCTATATCAGGTGTCCAGCAACAGGGACGCCAACCATAGTTGATTGCGACGAGCTATGGAGCTATGGAAGTTTTGCTTAGACGCTTATCATCTTTTTGATTCACAGTATTCTTAGATAGGGCATGTCGCCCAAAGGACTCAGTTATCATTTTCTATCAGAGTTAAATACTATTGTATTTGTGTCCTTTTAATACATTTTGGATTATTGGGATTCTTGTAAAGGAATTATATTATATGGGAATGTTTATTCCAGTTTCATTTAAATTCTTTTGAGTTATTTATTTAGTGATCTGTGTTATAGAATAAAACGTGTAGTGTTATTCTTAACTTAAAAATGGTTTTGTTGAAATTTAAATTTGAAAAGTTTTTTTAACATCAGCTTATTTGAGTATTGGGTGAGTTGTAAATGTTTTCGACAGTGATGCTAAGAATGAGCCAACTGTATATTCTGTTTTAATTTGGTATGGGACTGGCCACCCGGTATTTAATTAGGCGGGGTGTTACATATTTGGTATTTGATGCCCATGGAAGGTGTAGCACAACTCCCCCTCTCTCTCGAACCAGTAGCGGTGTTGTGAGACCTCTAAATGTATTTTGTGGTTCAATAACATGTAATATAGTATTTGTGTCATTGTATAGCGGGGTTAGAGAAGAAGGTCGTTTATCTCGCGTTGAATAGGGGGATGGCTTGTGTGGTTGATGACTTGAACTTTTGTGTGTCGTCGTTGTTTGAAGCCAAGTTAATCAAAACCTCAAAATACCTACATAAAAATATTACAAAATAGAATAGAGGTAAGCAAGGGTATCAATCCACATCAAGGGGCTAAAGCTAGAGACAAATTCAATTGTAATTCACTTTTTTATTTTCTTTTTGTGCCTTTTTTTACTTTTTCTAATTTTTTTAGCTTTTAAAATATTAAAAAAAAAAATTGGGCGAGAAGAAGTGAAATAACACTAAACTAAAAGGAGAGATGAAAACAACTAACCAAAAAGTGAATAAAATGAAAAACAAAGTCTAACACTAAAATAAGAGATAATGTGGGGTAAATAATAGTGAGAACAATCAAGGAGTGGGACTACACCACAAATTTTAGCTATTCTAACAAATTAATTTAATTATTTGATTTTTTTCAAATTAATATCAAAATTACAAATCAACTCTCGTTGCTCGTGTAATTTTAATAGTAATCTTTTAGAAAATTAAGTTTAACCCCCCCCCCCCCCCCCAACAACTCTAGAAAATAGATCTATAGTCCTTTTAATTAATCACCCGCTAGGATCGATCCATTAAAATTTGTATAAATCATAGAAAATGAATGTTAGAGTTGAAATTCAAGGAATAATACCACACTTAAGAAACCCCTATCTCTAGTTCGAATCTAAAATGGGCATTATAACTTAGAATTTTGATTTTGTCTCGAAAATCATTTACCCTCTCTCGAGGGGTAAATTTAAGGGTGAGGGATCAAAATTAATATTCGAAGTGAATTTTCAAATAATCAAACTAATTAAATTAAAATAATCATCAAATAAGGGTTCACCCCACCCCTTGAAAGGGGATTCAGTCTAACATGATATCAAACATGATGAAGAAATAATCAAGGCTACTCAAATAAAATAGAAGAGAATAGAACAATCAAACCAAATTTCTTTAAGAAAGTTGAACTCCACTCTTCCAATTTGAAGCATACAATCCCTCTAATTGAGCATCCAAGTGATTTGCAATTAAATATCCACTCAATTAAATCTCCCACAAAAATTATCCTCATAAATCTATAAAAAAATAAAATAAAACTATTTACAAAATGTTGTTTATCCTAATTTATTTTCTACACTAAACTATCTCTAACTCTCTCTAGAATTCTCTTGGTACGTCTTCAAATGGTCTCGAGTCTTCATTTATAGTGGGTAATTAAGCGAGGGTAATTTTAGAAATAGGCTAGGGGTGTGCATGTGAGAGAGGTGTGTCATGGATTGTGTGAGGTAATGAGAGTGTGCGGGAATGAAAATCAGATTTGGTTATGGGGTATTTTGGGCATTGGGGTAAAACGAGTTAGTTGGTGGTAATTTGGAAAAAAGGGTTAAAAGGGGTTTATTAGGCACATGTGGGAGATTGTAAGGACAAATATTTCTAATTAAGTCCTTTGTAGTTTTGGCTCAATTCCAGACAAAAACATTTAAGTCATAGGATATAGTCCATGTTTATCCATCCAAGCCTAAGACAAGTTTGAGTTGAAGATGTTACGGCCTACTTATCAATAGAACATCATTGTTGGTTTACATGTGCCTCGTTTCACGTCATTAACCTAGTTCCAATCTCTCCTAAGGTATGAATGCATTATATATATATATATATATATATATATATATATATATATATATAGGAGCTTGGAACATTTTCTACTGGGTGCAATTTTATTTTAAAATGTAGTTTTGTTTTCCAAAGGTTAATTTTAGAACTTTTAATAAAGTTTTGGGCTTAAAATTGAATTATGAACATTCTGGGATTTCGTTCGATATTGTCGTTCGAATGAGTTTTTCGTTCGAACGAGAATGTCGTTCGAACGAGTTTGCCAACGAATTTTTTGTTTTGGCCTCTAGAACTTCGTTAGAAGGGTCGTTCGAACGAGACTTCGTTCGAACGAAAATTTTGTTTGAACGAGATTTTTGAAGAGAACAAACTTTGAAAAACCAACTTTTTCATCTTCTGCAATCTCTAAGAGAGAGCTTTAATAAATTTATTCCTCTATGAAAGAGTTCATGTTTTAAGTGTTTGTTTTTCAAGAAAATCTTTCTTAAACACTTTTGTTTACACCCATAAGAGTTTATTCCAAGTACCACATAAATATTTTATTGGATTTGTTTGGAACCATTGGTTCATCTCTACCACAAGAGAGAAAAGTTTCAATTTTGGTTGTATTTTCCATAAAAGAAGAAGTTTGGTTTTGGCTGCGGCATTCTCATACAGTGAAAGACACCATGTGTGGTTGATGGGATCCTAAAGCTTCATTGGTGGATTCTAAGATTCCGGTGGATTTCGGGATTATCGGCTAAGAAGAGGTAGTTGAAAGAAGACGCATAGGGGCTTAAAGGAGTCGAGTCGAGTGTAGTAAGTCATCTGTCTTGTAATTGTAATTTCGTACTTAGTGGACTTAAGCCTAGGGCCATCCGAGGTTTTTTTTCGTTGTGGGTTTTTCCTCGTACATCGCGGCGTAGTGGTTGTGAATTTATTTTACCTTGCAAAAATCACCTCGAGCGCATGCTTAGGGTAAAAAGATAAAATTGAGCTTAATTTGCAATCTTATTTAAATTGGTGCTATAATCTAATTTGGATAAAATTTACGTTAATTTAATTCAAGTCAAAAATTTAATTTGTTAAATTTGGTTTGGACTAATTTGGTAATATTGAAAATATTATGTAGGCAAATTTCTAGGACTTGTATTAAATTGATTTTTGGGCTTAAAGTAAAAATTCACAAATTTGATTTTTATTATAATTTTAATTTTGAGAAAATTAAAATTTGTTTTACTTTAGTTTTAATTTGTGAAGAAATTAATTTTTAGTTTAATTTTAATTTGAAAGAAATTAAAATTGGTAGATTGTGTAGTGTTTGTATTTGAAACATCATATTCTGCACTAAAAGAATGTTTACATATGCCTCGTTTCACATCATCAACTTAGTTCCAATCTCTCCTAAGGTATGAATGAATTACATATATATAGGAGCTTGGAACATTTTCTATTAGGTGAAATTTTATTTTAAAATGAAGTTTTGTTTTCATAAGGTTAATTTTAGAACTTTTAATAAAGTTTTGGGCTAAAAATTGAATTATGAGATTTCTAGGATTTCGTTCGATATTGTTGTTCGAACGAGTTTTTCGTTCGAACGAGAATAACGTTCGAACGATTTTGCCAACGTCTTTTCCCTTTTGGTCTCTAAAACTTCATTAGAAGGGTCGTTTTAACGACACTTCGTCCGAACGAGATTTCTGGCGGGAAAATATTTTGGCAGTTTTCTCCATTTTCCCACTCCTTTTGTCCCACTAACTTTTATCTGAATTAATATGTGAGGGAACCAACTTTGAAAAACTAATTTTTTTCATCTTCTACGATCTCTAAGAGAGAGCTTTAAGAGCTTTATTCCTCTATGAAAGAGTTCATGTTTTGAGTGTTTGTCTTTCAAGAAATTATTTTTTAAACACTTTTGGTTACACCCATAAGAGTTTATTTCAAGTACCACACACACACACACACACATATATATATATATATATATTTGATTGGAGTTGTTTGGCACCATTGGTTCATCTCTACCACAAGAAGGAGAAGTTTGGATTTTGCTTCTATTTCCCATAAAAGAAGAACTTTGGTTTTGGCTGCGACATTCTCATATGGTGAAATGAACCGTGTGTGGTTGATGGGTTCCTAAAGCTTCATTGGTGGATTTCAAGGTTCTGGTGGATTCGAGGATTATCGTCTAAGTAGAGGTAGTTGCAAGAAGACGTGTCGGGGCTTGATGGAGTCGAGTCCAGTGTAGTAAGTCATCTGTCTTGTAATTGTAATTCCATACTTAGTGGACTTAAGGCTAGGGCCATCCGAGGTTTTTTCCCCGTGTGGGTTTTTCCTCGTACATCGCGGTGTAGGGATTGTGAATTTATTTTATCTTGCAAAAATCATCTAGATCGAATGCTTAAAATTGAGTTTAATTCACATTCTTGTTTAAAAAGGTGCATGTTTAATTATTTGGGTAAGTTGATTTAATGCAAGTCGGTAATTTGGTTTGACCTAATTCACAAAAAGAATGTTTATTATTGGGCAAATTTCTAGGACTTCGGTTGAATTAATTTATCTTAAGTGAAAAATTCATTTGAATTTCACTTTGAGTTAAGTTTAATTTTAAATTTGAAAGAATTTAAAATTTGTTGTGTTGAACCATCTTTATTCCGCATTCCTAAGGAAATTATATTAGGAGAATTTAAAATTGGGGGTCTATCGTTTCCTCATCAGAGATATGTTTGGATTGGTTTTATTTTGGTTTGGCTTTGAATTTTTGCAGCTAAGATCGTGTTAGATTTGAAGAATGAATTGGGTCTTCGGTTTGAAAGTGGGTATGGTTGGAAAATGGTATAAGGCAGCTTGGTTATTGTCGGCGAGTTGCGGACGGATTCGGGTAGGGGTACAATGGTAGCCAGTTGGATTGTGGGAGGTAAACCTGGTTTGGATTTTGGCTGTCCTGTGTGGATCTCGGCAGGGGGTCGAGTTCGCTGGCCATGGGTCGCGAGTTTTGTGTTGTGAGTTAAACCGGCACTGGTCAGGGCCGAAAGGGGGTCGCCGGCGGCGGCGGGGTTAAGGGTTTGCGATTCAGATGGTTTTGGATGACAGGTTTGGACAGAAATCGGGTATGGGGTTGGTTGCCATGGGTTAAAAGTTTTGGGTATGAGGATAAGAAAGAGATAGGAATTAATGGTGGTATTTGGTTTGGCGGTGGATAGATGAGAGAGATGGTGATGGTGTTTTGTGTTGGGTTGGGTTGGAGTTTTAATGGAGTAGGAGATGTGTTTGTTAATGGAGGAGAGAGAGTGAGGCGTTGGAGGTTGAAGATAGGAGTGAGGGTGATAAGGTGTTAGTGAGGTGTATGGGAAGGTGGGTGTAAGAGAGAGAGTTGGTTGTGTGTGATGTAGGGTAGATGGTATGAGGGTGTGTTATGGCTTTAGGATAAGTGTGTGTTTAATTTGGACACCTAAAAAAATAGCACTAACTAACTAAAAAAAACTAACAAAATTAAAAATTAAAATCTAAAAAAATAAAATCATAATCTATAAATAAAATAAAAACACAAATAAAAAAGAAACTAAAAGGAAATAAAAATCTATTAAACTAAAAACTAAAATCGTAAATAAATGTAAAATCAAATAAAACTAAAAAATAAATGAAATCCTAAGAAAATCTAATCCAAATAAAAATTAAAAATAAATAAAAATCAAAATAAAATAAAATTATACTAATAGAAATAAAATAGAAAAATAGAAAAAAAAACTAGAAAATACTAAATAAATCTAAAATAAACTCTAAAAATAAAAACAACTCAAACTAAAAATTAAAAATAATTGAAAAGGCACAAACTAAACACATACGGGCTTGGGTGAAGGTTTGGGGACAGGTTTAGGTTCGGGTGAGGTTACGAGGCAAGGTAATTAGCTCCATTTGATGCGCATTTGCTTTAAATTAAGCATTTGAACTCCGCAAATGGCAATCAATCTGCACAATAAACATTTGCGCGCATAAGACCATTATTGTCGAGAATTAACAACTAAAATATGTCTATTCGGGGTATAAAATGTACACTTTTGGGTGCTTATTACACCACCCCCAAATAGAGTGCTGCTAGTCCTCGAGCAATAAGCTAGAGAGAAAGAGAAAGATAAGAAACCAAAAGTGTACCACTTTCGCGGGCACTTGTGATTGTACTTATATGGCGCAACAAGCCTTTAAACCTATATGTTACCCTACAGGACAAGTTGTGTCTCGTGAGAGTTTGCAGAGAATATACCCACAAAATTCTTTATTTGCAAAAGTTTATTGAAAGGTAGTCGATCTCTTATTAGACGTAGAATAATCGCACAATCCATCATAAGAGAAATAATTTGAGAAATACAAGCTAGAATGTAAAAATATATAGCTAAGTAAATACACAAGACACATCCTTCCTTGAACTCAACGTGTGTGTGTGAATCGGTCAAAATGGGTCGAGTATAACAAGTGTAATTCCTAGATTGCCTTTTAGGAATCAACGCTTCAACTTCAATTCTCACTAGATATATCTCTCTCAAACGAACTCGCGAGATTAGGGTCAGTGTATCGCTCTTGTGTGTGAGGAGGTGAGTAAATGTCAGCAAGTTCAAACGTCACACACACACATAAGATAGAACGTACATTAAGAAAGAAAATGATCTCATGAAAGAATGCTAATCACTATAGTGAGAATGTCAAGTTATTCACCACGTTGACTTTCATTTTCCTTAACACCTAGGGAAAAATATGGATGTAAATGGGTGAGGGGGAAATGAAATAAGGTAGTATGGTATGAGGTAGGATAGGATATAATGGTGATGGATGAGTGATGGATATGAGATTTGAGAGAGTGTTAAACAAATGTCTTTATTTAAAAAACTAACTACCAACTACAAACTCTTTTTTTTTCCTTTCTCTATCTTTTTTTTTTCAATTTTTCTTTTCTTTTTCTGTATGTTTTTTTCTTCTCCTTATTTTTTTTCTATTTTTTCTATTTTTCTTTGTTTTTCTCTCTCTTTTCAACCCAACAATGAAGATATTTAACATTTGGAATCTACACTCTTTTATTTGAAATTGAAAGACGACATGGAGATGATAGGTGATGGTGTGGGGAAATATGTGAAAATATGGAAGAGCATGGGAGTGTAATGAGTGAATTGCATAGGTGAAAATCTAGTATTCGGGACAAATTTCAAGACACATGTTTCTTACAACTTGAAAGTGATGTGGTTCTAAGTGATCAATCCAAAATTTAGTGAAGAATAATGAGATCATACAACGATTTAAGTGCGGACCCAAACGAAGTTGAATCAACTTATGACTCAGAGATTGCGTAAAACTATCTGAAAGGTTGAAATGCACAAATCTCACAAGCTAAAGTCTCTATTAGTGATCCTTAATGTTCATTTGGGAATTATAGTACTCTTCAACTCTAAACCGCAATGACGTGATAAGTGCACAAATTTTTTGTTGAGACTAGAAATTCATGGTGCAAAATACCTTGTTATGTATTACATAATCTATTTATAAAAAGATAAATCATCTAGTCTGATTCCTAGACTTCAAAGATGGATGATAGAAAATTAACGTCAATGAATGAGATGAAAGAAACTGCATGAAAATTTTAAAAATCGGGTTTAAAAATCAAAATTTTCCAAAAGAGGCACGATTTTGATAAAATTTCCCACCCCCAAACAAAAAGGAACATCGTCCTCAATGTTAAGTAAATGATTTTGTAAAATTGGGAGCAGAAGGTAGGAAAGAGATTACCAGAATCAACCACTAATGAAGTTGACAAGATGAATCCAAGAATAAACCTGAAGAAAAATTGAGATAAAAATTTGTATGAGTCAAAAAGTATGATATAGCATTGGGTGGTGTGATACACAACCCCCAAACAGGATGAATATAGTACAAGAAACAATGGGTTGCCTCCCGATAGCGCTAGGTTTAACGTCTTCAGCTAGATTTAACAGTTCTCACCCTAAACATAAGATCTATGAAAGTTTTGGGCGTCAGAAAAATCGGGTGATGATAATCACCCCCCAACAAGACTGAAGCATCAGTCTAGTTGGGTAAAGGCTAAAAATTGTCAATGCACTTGTATGGCAAAGTGCATCACGCAATGCAAAGCATCAGTGGACCATGGGTGGGTGGGTATTAAGGTAAGGGTGAGGGTGAATAGGCACCGGTCATGGGACTTATTGAGCCGAAAAATGAGGGAAACAAGGTCCCTATAAGCATGGCGCTCTAATTAGTGAGGAAGGAGAAGTGGTGTGGAAATAGTGATGGGGCGGGGCTCATACGAATAACCCAACCATTCTATGTATGGGCGATGATAATGGTCGTGCAGTAACACACCAGGGAGCTATAAAGGGGAAAAATCAACACCACAAGAGAGTGGTGGGCATATGGTAACAAGCTCGGTGTCATGGTGGAGAGTAGCACCATAAATACTCTCATGGGTGTGGGATGGTTTTATGTGAGGATCTAAAAATATGGTTGGGAACATGAAATGTGTAAAATCAAGATCCAAACCAGGTGGTGGGGTGGAAGGGAACATGGGTGGGGTAAAGGGTGGGGTAAAGGGTGGAGGAAGATGATCCAACTCAAGCGTGGGAGACACAGACTCATTGGGAGGAGTAAAGGAATACTCAAAAGGGAGTGTGTTTTCTAAGGATGGAGTGGTAAACTTTTGCATAAGAGTATCATCGGTCAATGTGGTGGGTGGATAAGATGAGGCACCAAGATCAGAGATAGAGGAAACACTATAAATAACGGGCTCAAAGGGAGCCATGCATGGTGGGACATCATCCATATCCGGATAAGTAGGAACTATCTCGGAAAAATGGTGAGCACTCGTAGTCGGAGCTAACCTATCATAAAGTGGTTCCTCGGGAACACAAGAAGTGGGCTCAATAGGTGTAGACTTGGGCATTTTTTTGGATTTATCGAGAAAGGGAATGGGAACCTCAGTCGTAGGTTCATTTGTACAAAGCGGGATTTGATCAGTATCACTATCTTCAGATAAGTCAACACAAATGTCAACTTGAGGCTCGGACCATGAGATGGTCTTAAAGTCTAGATTCTTGGGAGGATAGGGTTGGTCACACTCAAAATCAGTGGCGCAAGACGATGCATCATCACTCCATGTGGGGGAAACAATAGGTTGACTTGGGGTGAAGTCTGACTCTCGCTCACACTAAATTTCATTAGATCTTTGTTCAAGCCGTTGAAGGGATACGTTTTGAATTTGAGTGGATTGCTCTTGCTCGATAAAGAATTGTTGCAAGAGTTCCTTGAGAGAGGATGTGGATGATGGTGGTGGAGTGTTGTTGGGTGGTGGAGGTGGTGGATATGGACACAACTCACTATCAACATGACTATATGGAGAATACGCAAAGCAAGTGTGGGGAACGGGGTCAAGTGCATCATACACGAAATGATCACCTTCATGATGGACAAATGGCTGATAATCATTGGGTGCATAGTGAGGGTACTAATAGAGAATGGGTGCACAAGGTCGCCATAACAACTGTTGGAATGTTTGAGGATTCGTAACATCGGGTTGGGATTCATATTGCGTGGAAGGGTGATCAGGCCTCCACGAATAACTTGGGTACTCACACCACTCGGGAGTGGGTATATCATGACAATGGGCCGAGGTGGGTTCTGAAACAGTGTCATATGGGTACACATGATCCACGGTGGGTTCAGATGGATATGGAATGTAAGGGAACTCATGGGACATGTGATCGGCATAATTACAATGGGTGCACAACAAAGTATGAGACACGTTGACGCTTGACACTAAGTGTGATGGAATAGGAGGTGTGTGCATAGATGGTGCAATAATATAAACGGTACGCGTGAGACAGATGTGACCACTAAGTATATCGTAAAGAGACGACTCGGGATCACTCTCACACATGTCTAGTGACAATGGAAAATGACCAAAGTAGTCCCGTAAGAGACATTCTTCGGGCATGAGGAGAAAAATATTTTTTGGATTTTTTATTTTTTTTTCAAAAGGAAAGAAAATATTTTTGCATTTTTCTAAAATGAAAAGAAATAAAATATTTTTGGATTTTTCATAAAAATAAAGATAGAAAATATTTTTTAATTTTTTTATAACAATGAAAGAAAGAAAATATTTTTGGAGTTTTTATAACAATAATAGTAGAAAATATTTTTGGATTTTTTGGAAGAAAGGATGTGGGAAAATATGGACTCTTGATTTTGGACGAACCAACTAAAATCAACTACCGTAAAATGAATTGGACACACGCAAGTCAAGGAGAATTCGTAACTAGCACATAGCCAATTTTTGTCCTTAGATTTAGTGAAAGGGTAGCCAAATTTTGACTAAGTTCGCGGGGGATAAAAATCATGGAATTATCTGAGTCATCGCCTTTGCAAAAATATTCTCCTAGTGGGCTACCTAGTTGATTGATTTTAAATTTAGTGATGGATAGGGTAACACACAATTGGTAAGCGAATGAGTCGGGTGATTAAATCCCTTCTCGTGAGTGACCGGGTGTAGGTCTCCGTCAATTAATTCAGCACACCATTCGAAAGTAAATGCAAGAATAAAATAAAGTAAGAGAACACAAAGCACACAAAAGAATTGACTCGCTAATAGGAGAGGCGCGAGGGTTTAGAAATGTACCTCCCACAGTTTTTAGGCCGTGGGGTGCTAAAAATTTTGAATCGATTGGGGGAAGATCACGCCAATCTCAGCTGGCCCTGTGAGTCCTACCGACCCAAGGTAGAGAGGCTTCTAAATCCTTGCCTTTGGACACCCTCTCTCTACCTTGTTCGGTTTCCCAATCAAGCTTATCTTCGATTACTACAATTTTAAAAAATGAAAAATAAAATAAAGGTGTCTCTATGCACTGCAATACAAGCAAGGATAAAATAAACCTAATACAAGCCTTCTAAAATCTAGAAAAATGGTACTAAAATGCAAGAAAATATAGGAAATAAATGAACTACAAAATTGAATCCGCTCTGAGTGCTTCACACTCCTAAAGAATGGCAACGACGCCATTCGATAACTTTGACTTTTGTGTATATTTCATTGTTGAAAGCCAAGTTAATGAAAACCTTTATCACCTACACAAAAATGTAATAAACTAGAATAGAGGTAAGTAAGTATGTCAATTTATAATGGGCAATAGAGCAAGAGTAATTTTGGAAATAAGCTAGGGGTGTTCATGTAGGAGAGGTGTGTCATGCATTGTGTGAGGTAATGAGAGTGTGAGGGAATGAAAATCAGATTTGGCTATGGGAAATTTTGGGCATTGGGGTAAAATGAGTTAGTTGGGGGTAATTTGGGAAAAAGGGGTAAAAGGGGTTTATTAGGCACATGTGGGAGATATGTTTGACTTGGTTTTATTTTTGTTTGGCTTTGAATTTTGGCAGCTAAGATCGTGTTGGCTTTGAAGAATGAATTGGGTCTTTGGTTTGAAAGTGGGTATGATTGGAAAATGTTATAAGCCAGCTCGGATATTGCCGGAGTGTTGCGGATGGATTCGGGTAGGGGTACAAGGGTAGACGGGCTGGATTGTGGGAGGTAAACCCGGGTTAGGTTTTGGCTGGTCGGCGTGGATATCATCAGTGGGTCAGGTTCGCTCACCGTGGGTCACGACTTTTGTGTTATGAGTTAAACGGGTGTTGGTCAGGGCCGAAAGGGGGTCGCCGATAGCGGGGTTAAGGGTTTGCGGTTCATATGGTTTAAGATGACGGGGTTGGATAGAAATCGGGTATGGGGTTGGTTTCCACGGTTGTTTAGTTATTAAGTGGTGGTTGGGGGGATGATTTATATCGTTGTTTAGTTGCAATGGATGGGGTGTGCATGTTTCTTTACCTATTTTGTACCATTAATATGTCATTTCTCTAAATCAATAATTATTTCAATTTTAAATTGCTCTCTGTTCTGTGTTACTTTGAATGGATGTTTAATTACTTGGTTAATTACTTTTGTGGTTATTGATGAAGAGGTGAACTTTATTCGTGACAAACATGTACATTGTTTGTTTATTGAAGAAAAACAAATGCTCCACAATTGTCAACTTTAAGTTCCATTTGTCTTGCCTTACTTACAACTTGTTGTTTGTCTTTTATTGCTTATGAAATTGACACCTAACTTAATGGTTCACAATTCTAATTAGAATAAAATACAACTGAGAACGTCACACCATATGTGAGTTTATATATTAAATTTAAAAACAGACTTTGATGTCTTTAAGTAAGTATTTGGTTGATGCGACCCATTTAGTTCAATAGCTTTCACATATAAAATTCATGCAATACTGCATAACATTTAAATACATTTGCATTGATGTTGTGTTTATTTTTATATATTGATATCTTATGTTTTTGAATATATAGGTTTATAATTAGAACTAACACAAAAGTTTCGGTTAACAAGAAGACGGCTCTATTTAACTATGCATGTCGTAAGCACGTGACATGGTTTTAAAAATTTTGTCGTGTCTTTAGGCATGAGGATTTGCTTTTCTATTTATATCCAATAAGTATCCTTGTATTTTTCAATGTTCCTTTTTAGGAAAAGATGGCCTCCCCGCCCATTCAGACCGTGACTAATACATATGGATACAAATGATATCACATTAGAAAAATAAGGTGTAAAGCTAATTTGAAAATTCTTCAATTAGCAAAAGATTACGTTAGTAAATTTTTAGGAAAATACCATGGTGGCGTGTGTATAATACAAATAAGAAACCTCAAATTATCATGTAAAATATTTAATATGTTTAAAACAACACTTTTACTTTTTTTCAGGTTTCAATTTTTGTCTCTATGTCACATTATGAAGCCACGTGTCTATACGAAGGCACTAGGGTTATTGCATCCAAGGGAAGGGATATGATATATTGGAAGCCACATTTGCTTTCTCTTTATTGCTACTGTGGAATAGTAGCTGGTATCATAGGAGGACGCTCGAACTAGTAGGTGTCTTCATCTTAGGATCCCTTTTCCTAGATCTAATTTTCACTTAATAAGTGATTTTGTTAAATGCCTACAAAATTGGGAGTCGACCTCTCCCTATAGATAAATTAACCATACATGGGTGTGAAACTATTCCTATCAGGGATTTTAACTCTGGGCACCTAAGCAAAAAATGGACGATCAATGAGCTATAGCTTTTGTAAAATCCCTTAAAAAAAGGGAAGTACAAGAAAAATTTTATAGGCATGCGAAAATGGTTATACATGGTTAATAAGTGTGGTTATTTACTTGACAATGTCCCCTTTGGAATGTTCCAAACATAACGTCAAGCTTTGAAATGGCATTCTGATACTCCATATAAGCCGTACCATATTATCTTTTTAATCGTTTTTGGTCCCCTATGGTGAATACCGGAAATTGATATCAATGGATGATAATATCAAGATTGATTTTGAAATCTACAATGAGAGTTTTACAAACATTAGTAGAAACCATCATTCTTAAAGTTATTTTCTAAGTTAATATCAATAGACATTAATTAGTATTCAAATTAACCTTACATATTTTTCACCTTACCATCTACGCAAGCGATTTATTGATGAGCAACAAAAAATGTGTGCTATGTGTGTACTTACGGCACTAGTGCAAATCGATCGATCAAGTAATAAACCAGATAAGACGGGGTCAAATCCTAAGGGAATAGGTCGTTTACAAATGTAGGGTTGGCTTCTTAATTCTAGGTTATGACTCACAAAAAGAAAGAAAATGATGATAATTTTTTACTTTAAGAAATTTCAAATTACCTAGGAAATTAAGCTATGAAAGTACGAAATTAAAGTACTAAGTAAAGATTGATTTTTTTTTTGTTATAAAGCACTTTTGGAACATGAGGTTGGGATCCAATCCCCAAACGGTAGAGTATCTTTGATAAATATAAAATTGTAGAAATTAATTAAAAGAAATGTACAAATCCATTCGACATACCAAATATGTTTGGGCATTGACTCATGCAATAATTGGTACACATATTAATTAGCACGAATGATATATTTACGACACATATAATCCATCCTCAAACACACTAATAGTCCTGATCAATAGATAAAAGTAAAAAAATTATTATTTAATTATGTTGAATTTTACGTTTCAAGTCGAATACCTTAAGTTCGATTCATGTTTTCCAACCCACAAATAACTTAGATAGATATGGAATTAAATTCTATACTAATCATATTTATCATTAAACCATTCATAATTAAATAATAATAAATAATTGAGAAATTTATACCAATTATGAAGAAATAAAGTAGTAAGAATAAAACCTCACACCAAAAAATGATTTTAAAAAAAATCCAAGAACTTCAAATAATTTGATGTGCAAATATGAATTCTCTCTTCTCCAATGAATAATGATTAATTCCTTTCCTAACAAAGTCTATAATATGAACATTAAGACTCCTAAATGACTTATACAAGTGCCAAATATGGCCAAAGTCGTAAACATTGACCCTGACAACTCTAGCTACAACTTAGGAAATGATAAAAAAATTCCTACAGAAAATCGAACCATGGGACCAAAGTGAACCATGGGATCCCTCAAGGCCAAGAAAATTGGTTTGCTCCAGAAATCGAATTGATTCGGTCTTTGGGTATTGCACTTTAACTTGCTTCTTCCTTTATGTACTTTTTCTTCAACTTCAAATTGTAGTAACTTCCTTACTATAACTCGAATTGAGGTTTTGTTTCTTCATATGTACTCATGAACTCGAGATGTTCAATTTTCTTATTGGCTCTTTCTCCTGGTTTTTGGTATAAATTTACCATTTTATCCTTGACTTTCCTTTACCGTATAGTTTCAATTGTTTTGGCCATTATCTTTCGTCCAATTGCTTGATTTACCTATAAATGCATGAGAAATATACAAAATACGAAATAGTTGCCAAAAAGGTCAATTGCAATAAATATGAGATAAACTCGGGTTAAATGTGATTTTTGGGACCGTAAAATACTCAAATCAGATGTATAAATTTAGTATATTTGTGTAAAATCAAAACACTTAACATAGAACGTTGCTACTCCTGAGTAATGTAAAATTATCCAAAATAGGTTCTATGAATAACACTTATCAATTATGGGATAGAATACCTTTTTCACAGGCACGCGATTGCATTTAGCATATGTACCAAGTCGTTAAACCCCTAAATTGACCTAGTAAGACGAGTGGTATCTCACAACCACAAAATTCATTTTTTACCACATGGTACGAGTTGAAGGATAATCAAAATAATTAAAAACCGTGTAATTTAAATATCATAATAATTATCACAAAAAAATATGTCATAAATCTCAATTTATAGAGCGCGCGCGTGTGTGTGAAGCCAAAAATTGACCAATAACTTCCATCAATTGATCATTATGTTACTTTCTAAAAATTTGCTTTAATTCAATTTCTCATGGGATGCACTCACAAATGAATCACTCGGATAGTGGATTTTTCTCTCCGTGTCCATGAAATTATGAGTAAATATAATGGACAAGAGTTCATGCACACAAATTGTTAGACAAAAATTTTATGGTCAAATGATCTCATGAACGGATTTTGATCATTGAAAAATGGGAAAATGTCTTTCTTTTTTCGTACCATTTTGTTCTCTTTATTATATTTTTGTGTTTTCAGCTCCACATACGGTGATCGATTTCATTATTCAGATTCGGTTAGGACTTTTTCAGGTCAAGGTATTTTCGGTAACAACGTAAGTTTTTTGAAATTTTTCAGGGTTGGAAAATTTTCTTGTGAAGGTCCGTTGGTACTTTTTCGGGCTCTTGCCCATTTTCTCTCCTTTTTTTATTTCATTTTATTTTTGTTTTTCATATTTTTTTTTGTTTTTTCCTTTTTTATTCATTTGAGCATTTTTTTTCTGACATAATCTATATCGAAAGGACTTCGAAATTAAAAAAAAAATTAATTTTCACAACTCCAAGCTAAATTTATTTTTTCGGGTTAACAAACGAAAGGGATATGATTTTTGGCTCAAGTTGGCTTCCAAAAGTTGGATAATTTTTTGGAATTTTTATGGATAAAGTTATTTGGTGAAAAACAATGGCCTAATGTCATGCGTCCGGATTACTAATCAAATTATCATATGCGTCTCAAGATTAAGTTTTATTTTTACTTTCGAGACATTTTTAGGCGCGTTTTCAAAAAAACAATTCCACTTGTTTCCTGTAACCAATCAAAATAATGATTTAGAGATCTATGACGAATTTATTTAAATTACTCAAAACTGAAGAATGGCAAAAAATTTCCACATTTATTCGTATAGTCGTCAATTTTCATTGAATTTCCATTTAATATCAATTTCGGCTTTATGCGTTGAATTTTTACAAATTGAGAGTTGAAACAAAAATTTAATGGTATTTTTATGGATTTTAAATTCCAGTTTTTACTTATTTTGAAATTTTTTTTTTTTTGACTTTTTGAAAATTTTCCATTTTCTAAAAATTTTCAATTTTTAGGGGATTTTAAGGTCGTGAAGTTTCTAAAAGATGCACTTGTATTCCCCCCCCCCCCCCCCCCCCCCCCCACACACACACAAAGTTAAACCTTGCATTGTCCTCAATGTAAAGGGCAGAAATATAATTAAGAAAAGAAGTGGGTTTGAAATATAAAATGAACAATATTTAAAATGCAAGAATGATACTCTATAACACAAACACATATTTTTATTTAAAATGAGAGAAGATAGTAGATAGTTTCTTGAAATATATAACAATTACAAAGAAAATAAAATATATAATAAGATGCATGCCCAGAAGATGCTCAACAAGAGGGACCGGGAGCATTTGGATCCTAGACACAGGGATCCATATAGTATGCAAGCAAGTTGACCCCCGAGTCTAAGCTAAGACGTTAGAGATCATCTTAGTCGCATCATCATCATGTAGGCATCATAACGGTAATCGGCTCTAAATTCATCCCTATCATAGTGGTATTCTGGGAGAAAAACGTCAAGACAACACTCAATTTTATGCATACAACTATTTATTATCGTTATTTCATATGCACGCTCGTCAAAGTCTTCCTTAAAATCAGGTTCTGCAAGATCATAGTCCTCTTTCTTCTCGTGGTTGAAATCCCCATCAACATCTTCTTCATCTTCTTCGGTGTCTTCCTCTTCTTCTCCTCCCCCCCCCCCCCCCCCATCTTAATGTCTTTGAAAATTTGTTTAAGATGAGGGCTTGGGTTGAGGGCTTCTTTCATGCATTAACCCCCCGCTTATGGTCTTTGAGATGTGATAAAGCGGACATATAGAAGAGAAGTTGTGGAGGTGGGACAATAAGCCACACTTGTGAGTTCATCGAAGTATACACGTGCTACGCTTATCTTGGACATCGTGTCAAACAAAAAATAGAGAAAGATATCATGACGCAAGAAGATTGAGGAATAATTCTTCATCAGTAGGATGGTTCCACATGGGATGAGGTTAGCCAACCGGGTACGAGGAAAGAGTCACTTAGATGGGAAACTTTCACTAGTCCAAGGAGTGTCCAGAGCCTAACGGCTAGAAAGCTCGATGCAGGTGATATCATTTCAGTGGTAGGGCTAATTGTAGTTCTTGAAGTATTTGACCCCCTCTACTTAAATCTTTCATTTGATAATTTTTTTCAAGAAAGGAATCACCACCCCATCTGTGTATGCCTCGTAATTCCCGTCGGAGGTGCGAAAGAGAGTCCCATAAAATAATTTGGATATGTGCTCATATATGGGACATTCATCATCGGCTTTCAATTTTTTCCACCTGAACCTTGATAAGAGTGACACAAAATTCTCAAGGATGTCGTCTCAAACAATTTGCCTTTCGATGAATAAGGTGCAACGTGTGCCAAAATAGGCGTTACATCAATTCCTTTCTTGTCAAGAACAAAAAGTTTCCTGCTCGTCGCCTTCGAGCATTTTAATTGACTTATATTTCTTCAGGTATTGTTTGGGATCCATGTAATAATATGATGCAACTTAGGAATAACTAGTGAGAATTCTAGGAAAGGAAAGAATATGGAGGTGTGAGGATGAATGGTGGAGGGGGTATTTATAGGTAGAAAAGGTGGGAAAATGAAAGGTTAGTTTTGGGGGGAAATGAATGGTATTGGAAAATGAAAGGGTTTAAAGGTATAGGGAGTGTTTTTGTTTGTAATTTCATGGGTGGAGGAAAAGGGAAAAGTTTTCGGTGGAGTGAATGTGAATGGTTGGGAGGAAAAAAGAAAATAAAGTGGGAAAATTCAAGTTTTTGTTTCAGAAAAGCGAATCTATTCACGTCAGGAACTAAACAATTTTCCTCAAAAACGGAATCAGTTCGAAATTCAGCACTGACTTTTTTGAACCCCTTACCACGAGGGTTCAATTTTTGAGTGAAGACCTTGCAGAGGGTTTGATTTTATGAAAAAAATGTTTTCACATTTTTGCATTTTCCTCACAATTTTCACGCTCCCTCGGGCACAGAGATTGATTTCCTAAAAGCCTCTAAGGATTTGACCTAAATTCACCCTTTTCGACTGAATATCATCAAAGTTACCAAGGACTCATGGGAACTCTCGAAACGGGCATTGAAAATAAAAAGAAGTCCACTCTCATTGTAACGCACATGATCGATTCCTCAACACACAACGCACTCATACGACTCCGTTATACAACTAATACTCACCCTATACGCAACGGGGGTACGACGGCCTCTCTCTAAAATCTACTCATCCCTGTACATGGGGTCCGACAATAAGATTATCTTCACCTCCCCGATACACTCCTCTAGATATAGCTTTAAGCATTGCCCATTCATTTTGAATGTGCTCCAATTTTTTGAATTTTCCACCGCTATTGCACCACGTGGGAACACTTCCCTCAGAACAAAGAGTCTGGACTATCTTAACCATAACATTTCGTGAAACAAGTGTAAATGTGATTTGTAAAGGAGCACTTTTTGTCCCGAATGAAACTCTTTGCAATGTATGTTTCGATCAGGGGCAAGTTTCATCCGTTCTTTTGTAATTCGGGTGCCCTCATACGTTGCCTTGAGTATTTTTTCCAACTCATTTAATTGGATCTTTTGCATTTCACCGGCTTTATCCAAGTTGAAGTTAAAACTCTTGATTGCCCAAAACTCCTTGTTTTCTAAATCTACGAGGAGGTATCAAGGCTTTCCGTACACAAAGAAAAATGGGGAAATCCCGAGGGGGTTCTTGTAAGGGGTTCGATAAGCCTATATCACATCGAGTAATCGGAAGTACCAATCCTAATGACTGGGATCAACGATATTTTTGAGAATGATTTTACTCACTCGATTAGCTAGCTTAGCTTGTGCATTTTTTTCTTGTGGTAAGTTTTCCTAACCTTATGGATAACTCCATACTTCCTCATTGACTTCTCGGATTACTTATTGCAAAAGTGCGATTTGTTGTCACTAATGACAGCTTTAGGAGCACCGAAATGAGAAAGTATTTGTTCATGGATGAACTTTGCCACCACCTTATTGTCATTCGTGCAACCGTAATAAGGATGT
This sequence comes from Sambucus nigra, assembly GCA_949130495.1. Classification (NCBI taxonomy): domain Eukaryota; kingdom Viridiplantae; phylum Streptophyta; class Magnoliopsida; order Dipsacales; family Adoxaceae; genus Sambucus; species Sambucus nigra. The sequence continues at coordinate 402,588,170 of OX422220.1, forward strand.
ATAAAAATCCAAAAGAGGGAAGAAAGGGTCCCATGAAGTTGATACCCTAACAGTTTAACATCTCAGTAGAAAGGAGAGGGGTCAACGACATCATATCACGTCTAGTAAAAGCGTCCATGTTTTGACGTCTCTCGCATGATCATCAAAATACATTCACATCTCGAAAGATAATGGGCTAATAGAGATTGCATTGGATAATCTTTACGTCTATCTTCTTCATGAAAAATTGGCCTCCATATGCTTTCGAGTGACACTACTGGATGACACTTTGGATCTCATTGTCTAGTATATGCTTCTAGATTATTCGGACTTCGCGATCCATAAATAGAAGGGATCGTCATAAAATAGCATGCACATATGTTAATTGAAATAACTACAATACTTGATTTTGAAATATATTAAATGGATGTCAAAATAGCTTTCTTAAATGGTGAATTTGAAGAAAAATGTATATAAAAAACTGAAATATTTCATTAATCTTGCAACGGGGAAGAAAGTGCCTAAGCTTGTAAAATCACTCTATGGTTTGAGCAAGCACAAAAAAAGTAGCATGGATTTTTTTCAATGTGATGAAGTCAAATGGTTTGAATTCTTCTACCTTTTGTTTCGTCTTTGCGTCGGAGAAAGAAGATATTAGGATCCTTAACCAGAAGACTTGGTTTGTCCATGGCGCCCCATTATGGTTGGATCAGTCGCATCCGCTGGGTTACAGCTCCAAGTCTAGCCGGAGACCCAGGTTTCGGTGGATTCGGGTGGTGGGCATCCCTCTCCACCTATGGGGTGTTGAAGTGTTAAAAGCAATTGGTGATAGATGTGGGGGGTTCATTGATATAGACGGGGACACGCAAGTGGGTGAGGAACTCAGGTGGGCTAGAATCAAGGTTGAAGGGGATCGCCAACTCCCTGAGGTAGTCTCTATTCAGGCAGGCGGCTGGGTGTTTGAGTTACCCATTTGGGTTGAATCAACTAGTTCCTGTCACTTTGGTGCAGATTATGCTACCTATGGTAGGGGGAATATGCTTTCCAGTCATGGCTATTCGCATAGTGGGACGCCAAAGAAAGGTGTCTCATCGTCTCCGTCGTCGGGAGCGTTTACTCAGGTCAGGAAAGGTAGAGCTGGGCCTGGGGTCACTATGCTTTCCAGTCATGGCTATTCACTTAATGGGACGCCAAAGGAAGGTGTCTCGTCGTGTCCGCCGTCGGGAGCGTTTACTCAGGTCAGGAAAGGTAGAACTGGGCATGGGGTCACTATTCCTTCTCGTCCCGTTCAGATGGCGAGAGGCTCCCGACGCATGAGCGGGGGAGGAGTGGTTGACGTTGTGGAGGTGGATGTAGGGGGCGCGAAGCACGGGAGCGAGGTTAGCGGGAGTATGGATCCTCGTTGCCGGACGGTGAACTCTGGGCGACACGGGTCCGGTGCATTTATGAAGGGGGGCCACTGTTTGGATCAGAATATGTCTGATGTACGAGGTTTGGGTGTGAGAAGCCATAGGGTGGCTGATGTTTATAGTGAGGCTGTCATTCTTGGGGAGGGTGTGAAAAGCCACGACAGTGACTTTCTGCATAAGAGTGGGTCTGTTGATTTGGTCTTTGACGTGTCCTCTCCTAGTCATTCACAGTTGTTGGATGTGGCCTATTCTGACGACAGTATGGGGGGTTTGAAGATTCCTGCAGTTTCTAATGTTTCTCATCAGGTGGCGTCACGTGTGGAGTGTAGTAAAAATTTGGTGGGTGTCAATCTTGATTTGGACCCACCAAATAAGCACGGTGTTAGGTTTGGCAAGCAGTGGACGAATATCCATAGAATGGGGCCTTGTCTCAATTCAGGTAAAGTATTAAAAAATGGTGTGTTGAGTAAAAAGTTAAGGCATGGAGGGGTCTCGAGTGTTGGTAGATTCAAGGCGAAAGATGCATTCGATATTGGGAAAAAAGGGGTGGCTAAAGGCTTGTCCTCTCCTGCGGACCTTCCCTCAAGCTCAGGCTTATCTAAGGAGCAGATTTCAGTTAATTCACCCAGTCGGTCTTCGGGTATAGGCGGGTCTCTTTGCACGATCGTGGAAGAGGGCGAGGGAGACTTGGAGGGGGGGGTTGATGTTTTGGCTCCGTCTGGATCCTCGGGGGAGTTGTTGAGCGGGCAGGCGCATTTGAGTCACATGCGTGACATGTCCCCTAAGTTGTGGGTGGAGCTCGGAGGGTCGGAGGTGGAAGGGGTGGGGTCCGGAGCTCGGATTGGTGAGAAGGTTGATGAGGATGAGACGGGGAGATGGGTTTCTAGTGTGATAGAAGGATTCAGTAAATTTTTAGGGATCGATCTAGTAGGGAAAGAGAAGGAGGCGTTTAGGTTGTTCCAGGCCATAGAGGAAAGGCAGAAGGGGGGAGTAGAGGTGGTAGGGAGAGGGGTGGATGGTGTATCCTATGGGTTCCGATGAAGTTACACCTCATTTCTTGGAATGTACGGGGTCTGAATGACCTCGGTAAAAGAGGAGTGGTGAGTGGGGCTCTGTCGTGTTGGAGGCCGGATATTGTTTGTTTGCAAGAGACAAAGTTGGGGTCTATGGAGGGGGGGTTAGCTCGGTCTATTTGGGGAGGGAGTAATATTGAGTGGTGCTGTCTTGACTCGGTAGGAGCTTCTGGGGGGATCATCATTATGTGGGATAATAGGGTGTTAGAGAAAATTGATGTTTTGGTGGGGCGGTGGTCTCTTTCGTGCTTATTCAGGAATGTGGTGGATGGCTGTTCTTGGAGTTTCTCGGGGGTTTATGGGCCTGTGGAGGACGCGGTTCGGTTGGAGCTTTGGGAAGAATTGGCTGGGGCAGGGAGTATTTGGGGAGTTCCATGGTGCATTGGGGGCAATTTTAATGTAGTTCGCTTCCCCTCTGAGAGGTACGGTGAAGGGGGCTCGAATTCTTTTATGCAGGACTTCTCGGAATTTATTAATGAGATGGAGTTGGTTGACCTTCCTTTGGTGGGAGGGGATTTTACTTGGTCGAGCTTTAGGGATGAGCCCTCGCTCTCTCGACTTGACCAGTTTCTTGTCTCTAATATGTGGGAGGAGAATTTTTCGAGGTTATCTCAATCATGCCTTCCGCGAGTGACTTCGGACCAAACCCCTATTTTACTGGAGTGTGGTGTGTGGGGGGGGGGGGGGGGGGAGGACCCCGTTTAGATTTGAGAATATGTGGTTGAAAGAGGAAGATTTTGTTGGGAGGGTCCAAGATTGGTGGAAGGGGTACGAGGTGGAGGGCAATGCGAGCTTCAGACTGGCGGTTAAATTATTTCATCTTAAGGGGGATATCATACGGTGGAATAGAGATGTGTTTGTCTATGTGGGGAGTGTTATTGCGAAGCTCATGGAGGATATTCGGGCCCTTGACGTGAAAGAAGGATTGGGCGGTCTTTCGGGGGCAGAGAAAGTGGTGAGGGTAGAGAAAAAAAGGGAAGTACGGAAGAGATTGATTCAGGAGGAAATTAGCTGGTGGCAAAAGTCTAGGGCTCTTTGGCTGAAGGAAGGGGACAGGAATACTAAATTCTTTCATAAAGCGGCTAACTCCCATCGCCGCTTTAACCATATAGGGAAGGTGGTCATTGGGGAGCAGGAGTTTTTCGAGGAGAGTGAGATTCGCAAGGAGATCAGTCAGTATTATGAGAGACTGTATACGGAAGAGGAGGCCTGGCGTCCCAAGATTGATGGGCTTCGTTTGGCTAGCATTTCGGGGGATGATGCGGACCAGTTAGAAAGGGGGTTCACAAAGGAGGAGGTTGTTCAGGTTTTAGGGTCGATGTGCGGTGATAAGGCGCCTGGGCCGGACGGGTTTACTATGGCCTTTTTTAAGCATTGTTGGGCGATTCTCGGGGAAGATGTGATGGCAGTGTTCAGTGAGTTCCATGATAGGGGGTACTTTTTGAGGAGCTTGAACTCCACGTTCATTACTTTGGTTCCTAAGAAAGGTGGGGCGACTGATGTGAGAGATTTCAGGCCCATTAGTCTGGTAGGTAGTGTGTATAAACTCGTCTCTAAGGTTTTATCGGTTAGACCTAAAAAGTTGATTGATCCTCTTATTTCGGATGCACAGAGTGCGTTTGTGGGTGGTCGGCAGATCCTCGATGCAGCATTGGTGGCTAATGAATGCATCGAATCCAGATTGAGAGGTGGTGCTCCGGGGATTATTTGCAAGTTGGATATTGAGAAGGTGTACGATCATGTGAGTTGGGACTTCCTTGTGTATCTGCTGAGAAGGATGGGGTTTGGGGAGAGGTGGTGCAGGTGGATTTATAGGTGTATCTCCTCCGTCAAATTCTCTGTCCTTGTGAATGGGGTCCCGGAAGGATTCTTCTCGAGTTCTCGTGGTCTTCGTCAGGGTGACTCACTGTCACCTTTCATCTTTATTTTGGTTATGGAGGCGTTCTCTCGGATGATGAGCCGTACGGTGGAGGGTGGCCTGGTCTCTGGTTTTCTGATTGGCAGCGCAGGCCCCCATCTGGTTGAGATCTCTCACCTTTTGTTCGCAGACGACACTATCATTTTTTGTGGGGCGTCGGTGGATGAGGTGAGGTCAGTTAGATTATTACTGGTGTGTTTCGAGGATGTGTCGGGCTTGCGTATTAACGTTAGGAAGAGCGAGATGATTGCCGTTGGAGGAGTGGGGAACGTGGGTTTCTTGGCCAGTGTTTTGGGTTGTAGGGTGGGTTCGCTCCCTTCTACTTATCTTGGCCTTCCTTTAGGAGCTAAGTTTAAGTCTTCTTCGTTGTGGGCTCCGGTTCTTGAGAGGGTCCATAGAAGATTAGCTAGTTGGAAGCATAGTTACCTTTCCAAAGGGGGTCGATTGACGTTGATCAAAAGTGTGTTATCCAGTCTTCCGACTTATTTTATGTTTGTGCTCCCTCTTCCTGCTTCCGTGGGTAAGAGGCTCGATAAGTTGATGAGGGATTTTCTGTGGAAAGGGCATGAGGAGCAGTTTAAGTATTGTTTGGTTAGCTGGGATGAGGTGTGTAAGCCGCTGCAGGCGGGTGGGGCGGGGGTGAGGAGTTTAACTCATTTCAATACGGCTTTACTGGGTAAGTGGTTGTGGCGGTTTAGTAAAGAAGACGACAGACTTTGGAGGAAAGTGGTGGTATCTAGGTATGGGACTGGCACTTTTGGGTGGGGTCCTTCTGTGGGAAGCGGTGCTCATGGCGTGGGATGGTGGAGGCACATTGCGATGGGATGGGGGAAGTTCTTTGGGTTCACCTCTTACCAGCTTGGGAGCGGGGATCGTATTAGGTTTTGGAAGGATAATTGGGGAGAGGGGGGATCCTTGGATGTTCTTTTCCCGGGGATGTTCCGGATTGGGAGAGACAGTGAGGGGTCAGTTGAGGGTCATCGGCGGAGGATTAGGGATCGGGCTGTGTGGGATCCTAAGTTTAGGAGGAGGCTTCGGGATTGGGAGCTGGAGGAGGCGGAGGAGTTCTTTGAGTGGCTGAATTTAGCGCCTAACCCGTCCTCTGGAGCTGATGGGTTGAGGTGGTCGAGGTCTCATGATGGCCTTTTTTCTGTTAAAAGCTATTATCTTGGGCTGAGGGGTGCCTCTTTCCCCTGGAAGGCCATTTGGAAGAGTTGTGCGCCTTCGAAGGTTTGCTTCTTTGTGTGGACCGCTTCCAGACATGCTATCTTGACTATTGAGGGGCTTCAGAAGAGAGGGAGGAGGTTGGCCAACAGGTGCTGGTTGTGTAAGAAGGAGGAGGAAACGTCCAATCACCTCCTTCTCCACTGTCATGTGACTAGGAGCCTGTGGGACCTGTTTTTTACGCTTTGTCAGATTCATTGGGTTATGCCTCATTCGGTCTGCGATATGCTGGCGGCTTGGAGGAGCCCTAGAGGTTGGACTGGCCGAGGATCCTGTTTAGGATGGTTCCTCATTGTATTCTTTGGTCTGTCTGGCAGGAGAGAAACAGGAGATGCTTCGAGGGGGTCGAAATTGATCCCTCTCGAGTTCGGTACAATTTTTTGAGCCCTCTTCTTACCTGGTTTAGGAAAAGGAATGACTCATCGCTAGCTCACTTTCTCGACTTTTTGGATGAATTTTAGGTGGTAGGCTTGGGTGTTCTGGGCTTCGGCCCTTTGTTTTTGTGCTTGGTATACTTCCTGTATACGGGTTTCCGCCCCCTTAGGCGGGTTGCTTTTTATGGTATCATTTGCTTATCAAAAAAATATATATATATTAACTCAGTAAATGTTACTGTTTGTGAAAATGTTATATATATAAAACTATTTCGTAAATATATTATCACAGTAAATGTTATTGTTTGTGAAAATGTCAAAAATATAAAACTATTTCATTTTCTGGTGTATACAATAAAGTTTAATATTTATGACATTTTTACAAGCTATATATATATATATATATATATATATATATATATATATATATATATATATATATATATATATATATATCGAATATGCTCCTATTTTTAAAGTTCTGTACCACCCCTATTCACCCCAAATTGGCGCTCCAGATGATCCCGATCCCATTTATCCAATCTTATTTTCAAAGGTCCGCGCCAACGGCCCCCCATGATATTTCGGTGGATCTAAAGCCCATTTATTCAATAGTCTCTTATTTTCAAAGGTCCGCGCCAGCGGCACCACATGCCACCCTTACCCACCCCAAATCGGAGCTCTGACAAAGGTTGTTGAAGCTCCAATAATGGTGGTAAGGATTGGATACCGCTAGCGCGAACCTTCAAATATAAGGTAATTTTGAAAAAATAGGGTTTGGATCCACTATATATATATATATATATATATATACATACTATGTAGTATTAACTCAGTAAATGTCTGTTTGTGAAAATGTTATATATATATTGTGTAATATTAACTCAGTAAATGTTACTGTTTGTGAAAATGTTATATATATAAAACTATTTCATAAATATATTATCACAGTAAATGTTGTTGTTTGTGAAAATGTCACAAATATAAAACTATTTCATTTTCTGGTGTATACAATAAAGTTTAATATCTATAACATTTTTACTAACTATATATATATATATATATATATATATATATATATATCCAATATGCTCGTAAATTTTTAAAGTTCTGTGCCACTCCTATTCACCTCAAATTGGCGCTCCAGATGATCCCGATCCCATTGATCCAATCTTATTTTCAAAGGTCCGCGCCAGTGGCACCCCATAATACTCCGGTGGATCCAAAGCCCATTTATTCAAAAGTCTCTTATTTTCAAAGCTTCGCGCCAGCGGCACCACATGCCACCTTACCCACTCCAAATCGGAGCTCTGACGAAGGTTGTTGAAGCTCCAACAATGGTGGTAAGGATTGGATGCCGTTAGCGCGGACCTTTAAATATAAGGTATTTTTGAAAAAAGAGGGTTTGGATCCACCGGATGTGTGTGTGTGTATATATAAAACTATTTCATACTCTAGTGCATACAGTAAAGTTTACTGTTTGTGTAAATTTTTTTCTTTGGAATTTTATATTCTTCATGGATCTTGTTTGATAGATCTCGTCGAGCAGATTTCAAAAGTAGTAATTTTGCGAAAAATGAATTTGTGAATCAAAAGTTATGATCATTTAAAGATTAAAAAAAAAAGTACATCCACTTATGTAACTTCCTCAAGGAAGTTACGGATGGTTGGTTTTAAAAGGGTAAAATTGTGAAAAGTTTCCTAAAAAGTTGGAATAGGAGCTATGGGATTATTAAAAAGTCAATAGGACTTATAAGCTTGTTGACCCAATAAATGGGACCTAGATATAATTTGCCCTTTAGAATAACTCCTTTTTTTGTTACTTTGTTGAATGATAATTATTTATCCTTTACATCGAATTTTAAATTCTTTTTTGGAACTGTTTTTTTAGCATTTGGGTATGCACAGTCTTTGTGTTCATTTACAAAATATGTTCTTCAACTTTTTGCTACATTTCCTTACTCCTGTCCAATCCTTATTTTATATGGATTGTTTTTTCTATATTTCTTTTTTACATGAATTTTGTTATGAACTTTGATTGTAAAAGGATGCATATTTTCTTTGGTCATCCAATCAGTTATACTAAGCAAAGATTTTGTAATATTAATATTTTTATGACACGGTGCGTGACCGAAATTCTCATCAATGTACAAGTAATGCTAAATAAAAGATGAAACTAATTATCATTGGAAAATATTATAAGGATCTTAAAAATGGCGTATGTCATCCATATATAAGGCCATACTGTTCCGTCATCGACTCTCAACAACTAAACATTCTAAATAAAAAAGCATACGAGGAGATATAATTAATCGTGAATTGTATATTAACTTTGATAACAATAAGTAAAGTGACAAGTCTCGAGTAAAAAACATAAAAAATATATATATCTAGCATTGTAAGAGTTCATCATAACTGAAATATTCATCAGGGTGGTATTGGCCGTTCGTCAGCTCTTCAGTAGGCGATGTCAAATTGTGGATGCCGTAGTCTTCCACGCTTATTGGTGTTGTTAGGAGTGGCTGGGTTTCCACAATGTTTATTTGTTCCTCTGAGGGTTGGTTGTGTGGCTGCGGTGGTTGCTCCATTTCCCACTGGGTAAAGTCACTAATGAAGGCGCTCATGTGGGGTGGCTGTTTATTCAGTTGTGGCTGGGATGGCTGGATATAATCTTGAACGCTTATTGTTGTCGTTGGAAATGAGTAAGACGGCTGGATATAATCTTCAACGCTTATTGTTGCTGTTGGAAATGTGTGGGATGGCTGGATATAATCTTCAAGGGTTATTGTTGTTGTTGGAAATGGGTGGGAAGGCTGGGCATAATCTTCAATGCTGATTAGTGATGTTGGTAGTCGCTGAGCATAATCTTGCTCATCATTATTATCTGTTAGATGGTTGGGGGGCTGGGCATCCTCATCTTGATGAATCTTCCTTTTAATCCGGCAAAAAACGTACTTATTGTTATTTGGTAAAACGAACTCAGTCATTATCCATTTTTTGTCGTGTTTAGAGGCGTTGTGATGATATCTGAGTTTTCGTTTCTCTCGCCCATTTTTGAACTTGTGGGTATGTTGGCATTTCCAGGTGCCCTTGTCCTTGCCGACTGTACGTTTAATATTTTTAATATTCTTCCCTTTCTGAGCCAACATCTTCAAGGGAGTAAAGAAATACAGGGTGTTCACGTTAGTGCACCCCTCAAATATTGCCTGGAGTTCGTCCTCCTCGTAGAGGTTCCTCTCCCTCACAAGATTTTGGAGGACACTATCCGATAGCTGGCCGTAAGTGATCTTTTCCGAGAGAATTTGGTATATTTCTTCATCGCTGGGGTGGAAGTGAAACCCCAGTGGAGGTTTGAAAGCCAAACCCAAAGATGATGAACAAGGCTGAAGGGTGTTCATGTTGCTCCTCATGAGTTTCAATAGATGTACGATCAAAAGAAACAAAGAAACGAAGAGATGGCTTTGATGGAAAAGCAAGAAAGGGTTTGAGAGTGTCTTCGTGGGTTGATTAGTGAAGTGATTGGTGATTCGCCATTATTTATAGGCACTCTAGGAGTTAACTAAGGCCCGTTACTTATGATAGAAGAGTTAGTGTTTCTACAGGTAACTATGACCGGAAGCTTATGAGAAGCTCACTGCACCAAGTTCCCAGATGAGAGTGGAATATGTTTGTTCCAAATTATTTCGGACTTCCAATCGTGTGTTTGGGCCAAATCGAATCACGAAATGCCAATTCAAAAAATTATGTTGATTATATTAATTCTGGATCCGATTTTTTTAGAAAATTTAAAAAACATATGATTTCCGAATAATCGAAAAAAATCTAAAATTCACACAGCTTTGACTACCCCGAAACCCAATTTACGATGTTAAAAATATTATTCCGTTCATCTTTATTCCCCCAGAGCCCAGTATAACAAAATCAACGTGCAATATGAGATTAATCATAATTTTATTAATTTAATTTATGAGTCGTCATATACTCATTTTAAACTTTGATGAATAATTTAAACTAATTAAACACAATAAATTATCAATTAATTCACCTGAGTAGATATTAATAGATGAATAAATAATCATGTGATATATGAGGTATTACAGGAGGAGAGAAATGAAAGAATTATTTTGGAAAGTGGAACATTCACCAATTATATACTCGTTAATTGGATGTTGAATTTGAATGACCTTGGGTTATTCGAATTATTTGAACGGAAGACTAAGTTCACTTTGCACAGTTTGGGCTTTGGCCCCAAAGTTAATTTCAAAACATTTTAATTGTTTAAACCACAACTAGAAACCATCATTTCAATTAAAACTAAAACATCAAAATTCATCTTTGAAAATTTCACCAATTTAATTAAATTTTAAATGTCAGTTTGTATCTAGAGCATCAATTATAATCAATTAAAATTTTATCTATTTCTTGTATTTTATTGCAAACAGACATGTCTTTTTCAAAAATGGGGTTTCGTTCATAAAAATAATAATATTTCCCTTTGTTTACGTGAATTCTCTAAGTAGTTCCTTTAGTACTTCTTCCATAGAGTCATAGCGAGTGTCAGCATTGGTGGTTCGTGGGTCAAATATATTGCAGTGCTTCTTCTGCTTGTTGTAAATTGTTTCACACTAGGACGTAGATGCACATAGTACACTATCCTAAAAATTATGTCAAGGGGATTATTATATTAATGAGAGAGAATCAAAATTTCAACATGATTTTCTTCTACAAACGTGAGTGATTATTATATTCACAAATTATAAGTGTTTTAATTTACATATGTTTTCTTCTCTTGTTTGTAGCCGATTTAGTACAATTATACTATTGGAATGACAATTTTAAGATATAATTTTGATTTTACAATTATTTCATATTTCTCATGTGAATTTTTATTGTTTTACTAAATGATTACAGAATCCCTAAATTATCCTTTTCTTATATTATGTGCTTTTAACATCCAAAAAATCCATAATTTTTATATGTTTTCCTTATATCCTTAAAATCCAAAATATTAGTTTATACATTTTCATAAATAAAAAAGATACCTAATTTATTTTTATTATTTAAAATTTTGAAAAGATTAAATTAAAACTTCATACGCATTTATTGATTTTTTTTAAAGTTTTCCCACTAATTTAGTATGATAACAAAAAATTGTTTTGGGTTCTATATATTCTGACTTTAATATAATAATAACAACTTGATCATTTGAAAATAATGTGACCTCTCCTACTATCACAAAGTTACTTATAACCATTCTATTTCATGAAATCGATGGTGAGAAACCCAAAAGCAGTTAGCGAACTTGATTTCATGAGATAAAAATAGAAAACATTTTTTATATCAATTTTTATTCTTTGGAGGATTTCACATGAGGATTCTCCTCTAGTTCAAAATAAAAAATATAAAATACTACTTCAGCCTCCATAAAAGGATGTATGCAATCTGTCCTTTTATGAATAAACTATATCCTTAATGGATTGAACAACATTCAATTTATGAACTAATTTAGTCTGGGACATTCAAGCTATAGTATCGTCAAATTGATACGGATAAAGGTAATTTTGATTATTGGTCCTTGATTAATATCATTAGTTTTTGTACTCGATTGATTTGTAGTGGTGATAGGAGGTTGATGGTGACCCAATTGAAAACCCAAATTATCAACTGGTTGTTGTAGTATAGTTTTAAGATTAATTTGTGAAAATATTTGTATACTTGTTTGTGTGAGTTTTCGTTAGAATTATTGATATATTTGTTTGTGTTAATTAATTCATGTCTTAATTTGATTTACAATTCGATTTTGATTTTATTTTGTGATATATGTGATGGACCCAAATTAATTCAAACATGCATCACCATTGAAAAAATCGCTAATGTTATTCAAGCATCTCATGGAAAACTATAAAGCATGGAAACGGATAGGGGTGTCGTGTTCGACTCGTCACGGACACGACATATTTAAAAAATAAGTACACGACACATCAAAGACACGATGACATCTACTATGAATTTTAAAAAAAAATTGTGAAACTAATATATTAAAATTAACGTGGTTCAGTATTTCACCATTTAATAATGACACTTAAATTGTAAGTCAGAGATATACATTTCCCAGTGTTCTTTAATAACTATATTATATTAACTTATCTTCTTATTCTTCATACCCCTTAAAGATTTAATTTTACAAGATGATACTAGAATTTCTTAGTGTTCTTTAATTTTGGCACCTCGCCGTGTCCACGAAATGTCTGGCCATGTTCATGAAGTGCCTACCTTTTTTAATGCCAAACAAGTCAGATAAGTCACGCGGAGTGTCGTACAAGTGTCGGAGTGTCCGACACAGGTATGTCACCTTCGAAGAAGTGTCCGTGCTTCTTAGTTGGAAAATGTCAATTTTCTCATTGGATTTGTTTTTTTAAATTTACAGGTTTACGTTCATTTTGAGTGGCGAAATACATAAACAAATTGGTGTGGAAAGGGTCATGAATAACTCCAATGGTATAAAAGTAACTTGAGGGAAGGATCGTGTCCTCACCGGGATCTTAGTTGCTGAAGTTAACTAGTATACGCTTGCTATAGGGTTGAAAATGAGATTTAGGTGTCAGAAACACAAAATATGAACTTGGTGGCTTAATAAGAGACACGAACACCCTAAGCGGTATTAACGTATCCTGTGGGAAGAGACAGTTTCATTATTGGACCTATGGTTTTAGAAATTATCTCACTTATTTATGTTGTTTTGCATGTTAAAAATGGATATTTGGAGGCAAAAACTCAAAACATTAATAGAGTGTCCTTAAAAGAGGAATGGACACCCAAGACGCACAAAAGGAACATGTGGAAAGTTCCTTTTCCTAATCGAACTCCATTTGCCAAAATTGACTAGTATACGCTCGTTTTGTGGTATAAAATGGACTTTAGGGAGCGAAAACTCAAAACATCAATCAAGTGGCCACTGAGAGAGGCACGAACACCCTAAGAGGTACAAAATTAACCTATGGAAAGTTTTTATGTTCTCATCAGACTCTCGGTTTTAGAAAATTACTAGTAGATGATTGTTTTGATGTTATAAGTCAGTTTTTGGAGTGAAAAGTGAAAACAATAGTGAAGTGGCTCGGATTGAGGCACAGATAGCCCCAGAGGTATGAAAGTCACTTGAGGGAAGTGATCTTGTCTTCACATGACTCTCGATTTTAGAAAGTGACTAGTGGGAAGGATTCGGGAAAGTCTAGTAATGTTCTAGACTCTATTCAAGTCTACTTTGGTTTGACTCATTTTGAAAATGTTCTCTTCATTATTAACTTCTTCAAACACGAGGAGGTCTTCATAGTCTACCTAGACAGTGGCGGGCGAGTCATTGTTCCCTGCATTGGATCGTGCATATGATTCGTACCTGGTGATTGGTTTGAACCAAAACTTGGAGACCATATCCGCTACCTTTTTCTTCTCTCTTCCCGATGTCAGGTTCTGAATTAAGTATTTTAGGACTAAGGATGGAACTGTCAGTTCAATGCACGATATAAACTTGAATCATTTTTCTCTTATAGGTATTATCCGTACGGGTAATTTTGTACTCTCACCTAGATTTATATACAATTTTTAAAAACATGACGCATGTTCATAACTATCAAGATGACTGTTCATAGATAGCTATCACTAAAGACAAGGAGTTTTAAGAAATTTGAGAAGTTTGCTGAAGTGAGTTCACCCTTTATAGTTTCACATATTACGACTTTTGTTTCAAAGAAAGTGAGTTTAGTTTTGTTTTACGTATTTTGTAATAGCAATCCCCATATCATATATTATGATGTAGATGATCTAAGAAAAGTTAGATCTCGGTAGTTTAACTGGGTTGCTCGGTGCAATATCATTTTTATTTAAAATTCAAGTAACCATGACCATTAATTAAGATCCAAGCCTATTTAAAACCAAAGTTTGGTGCTTCAATTTTTATAAATTTTATAATGATAATAATGATAATGGTTATGTTACATGGATAGTTACACTATGCCCTAGTGTATCTTTTAGCTTCTTTTAGATCCAGATTAAAGAAAGACGCATGCAGATTGCGCCATAGGTAAAGAGAACTTGCAGCCATGGGTATATTGGAGATAAAAAGCATTGAAAATTATATCTTGAACTCGTTAATTTTAAAAATTTGAAATTTATTTCTTTTTCATGTAGCCCCTTGGAAGCATGGGATGACACACGGATGTCTTGCAGGCATGCAATATTCTAGAGTCACGATGCATCTACATGTCTCAAGACTAAACATACTACAAATAATTTATGGCATGCACTATACCTAGTATATATATATATAGTAGATTTTACTTGCTATTTTTTGAACAATTCACATACTGATGCCACAAGGACAATAATGGGCTTCATCTAACTTTTATTCTTATTTTAGAAGTTGAACTAGTTTATACAAATTGGGATAATTCGTCTAGAGGTAGTCCTCTAGCTTCCCCTATAATAGACGATTAAAAAAATATAATTTTGTTGTTGTATTCTAATGGTGATTGGAGTAGATAAATAATCTCCCTCTTAGTTCCTCAATTTACTGTCCACAAATTCCCTCTTACTAGCTTGATGGTCTACATTGATAAAATATAATGGTATATTCTACAGATTCTGATAGTTGTTAATCAACTAAATCATCTTATAATATACTTATATACTCGCATATGATATCTTGAATTAGTTCCATTGTTTGGCGTAGGTTCATTCCATAACTGTAGTTTTGTTAAAGAGCTACAAGGCATAAATGATAGCCAAAGGGCATAATTTTGGAAAAATTAAATGTCTAATTTAATGTACCATGGAGGTGCACCGTGATAGGGATTGAAATTTTCCCCGAAAATTCGGGTCCCCGCGAATACCAGAAAAAAAATTCCCGAAAAATCCCCGAGAATTCGGGGATCGGGGAGTTGAAAAAATCCTCGAATTTTTTTTGGGTCGATTTCGGGTATAGGCTCAGGTCTCCATGGGGTTACCCGATTTATATATATATATATATATATATATATGTATATATATTATAATAAATATATAAGATTTAACTTGTTTAAAACAACCATAGTTCACTCTTTTCATTTCATCTCCACACCGACGTCGTCCCTTATCTCATCTCCCACGACCTCCTCCCTGCCTCATCTCCCATACCTCCCATGCCTCCCACGCAGGCGTGCGACCATTGTGTAAGCTATCTCTCTCCTGTGCGACCACTATGTAACCTACCACGTTGTAATCACCTGTGCGACCACTGTGTAAGCTCTCTCTCTCCTCTATTTTCTACTGTTGTTTGTGTAAGATTTGTTGAGACCACTGTGAGATCATAGAAAATGTTTAAGATTTGTTTAGGTAATATTTAAAATCATTGATTGGAGAAAAATTTGATGAAATGCCCTTGTCTCCCAGCCTTGGGTGTAATAGTTTACATTTAACGATTGCCTCATCTCAATTAATGGGTCACCCATATGAATTTTC
Organism: Sambucus nigra; assembly: GCA_949130495.1. Lineage (NCBI taxonomy): Eukaryota > Viridiplantae > Streptophyta > Magnoliopsida > Dipsacales > Adoxaceae > Sambucus > Sambucus nigra. The sequence goes on from OX422220.1 coordinate 402,603,639, forward strand.
TTTTCTTAGTAGTGTTATCGACTAAGATTTGTGTTTAATATTTGTGCTATTGAATAACCTACAGATTCGTTTAAGATTTGTTTAATGTAATATTTGCTATATTTGTTGCTATAAACTGGTATGTTATGTTGATTCTTTATATTAAAAACAATGCAATTTTTTTATATTAATAAAAAAAGAAACGGGTTCCTCGCGGGGAACCCGATACCCGTTTTAAACGGGGACGGGAATCCCCCAACCCATTATAATGGGGAACGGGGCGGGGACATGGAATGGTTTTTCTAATAGGGACGAGAATGTGGAGTTAAAACCCGACCCCGAACCAACCGGTTGCCATCCTTACACCGTGAGTCTCAATGATACACTAATATATCTAGAACTAAAGGGAGAATAAATTTTGTTTCTCATTTTATAATTTTCTCCCCATGCGCCTTTAATAATGCTTCCTTGATTCACTTTTTAAAATAAATAGGTAAATAATGTTGCGTTTGTTCACCTAATGACTATTATTACAAGTGGCATCCTTCAAAAATGTCCCGAGAGAATGGATTTTGATTAGCCAAGTTGTACTGTTCATTTTTTTTGGCAAATCTAACAATTCTGACCATTAGAGAACTATTTTCAAATTTTGTAACTTCAACATGAACAATGGATGCGTTATCGAGTCCTCTTAAGAAAATATGAGAAAAAAATAAACTATTTGTTATCGAAGTGAAATATTGAAAAATAAGCCTCCATGTAGACTTTCCTTTACAGATTCCTCTTACAGTCACATTGTTCATCATTTTACCTGAAATTATCTATCTTTATCAGAATTAAAATTGATTATTTTAAATATATGAATTGGAATTTTGGATTATGAGATATAATCTCGGAAAGGGAATTATTTTCTCATGTGCAGGTGATATCCATTTGTATCCCATTCCTATTAAAACATAAGGGGATAAGAAGCTTGAGCTACTACTATGCGAATCTTGAACTACAAGAATGCATTCTCTAGTCCTTATGATCATTTATGTTCCTAGTTATAGCCATGGAGATTTTGAACTCCCACAACTTTTGTACATATTATCATATAAGTAATTTATGTCATTAGTACAAAATTGCGTTTAATTGAACAACCCAAGTCTTTATAATTGATTTGAATTTTTACAGTTGAGCAACAGAGGTTCTATTATGGATGTGAGGCAGTTTCTTATTGATGCTCCAGGACTTGTTTCTTCACGTGCTATGATTTATTACTACGTACAAAGGAGGGTTCGGTTCATCATCTGGAAGACTACCAAGAAATCTCTAATGTTCTCAATATTACTATTAGTGACTGCTCCTCAGAGATGGTTGCGGGTATGTTGACATCTCTATCTGCCCGCTTTTGTAATTGATGCGCATAACTGAAAATAAAAAAATTCTCACTTTTTTCGCTTATTGCATTAGAAAAGCCGTTCATTTATTACTTTATGCATGCAAAAATGGATTTTAGGAAAGAAAAGGGATTGCCCTTGGTTTTGAGGGCCCTAAGTTATCTTTAAAATGGGGCCATTATACTTGTTGACAAATCATTTTTGTTTGATTTATAAATATGCCCAATAAGCGCACAAATAATTAATAAGAATTACAGTTACAAATGATGTTGAACAACCCAATGTTACAGTGATCTATAAATATGATATTTTCGTGAGGTAATGATTGTGGATCCATCTTAAAAATAACTGTTGCAGTTTTATACGATGATACATCTATCAGGGCTCATGTCCACTGTGGTAGAGAACTACTTTCGCTTTCTACACTGCACTCCTCATTATCTACGTCACTTGCATTACAGCACGAGGCAAAGAGAACCACATCTGCAAATTCAGGAGGTTTGATATATTTATATCGTAGCATGTTTTTTTATTGTTTTATTTCCCTTATTTAAAGCATCTCCAACAGGGCATCCAAAATAGGTTTTTGCATGTTTTTTTAAATTTCTCCACCAGAGCTTCCATAATAGGTTTATGGCATTTCGGTGGTTAAAAATGTGGCCATTTTTTCCAAGAATAAGGCTGCCAAGGCACGGCCAAATGAGTACAACATTTGGACGCGACAATTGTAAAGTTACTTATTCGAATCTCTTCCCCAGTTTGCTAGATTTGGAAGCAAAATTTATGATTATGCTAAAATAGAAGTGGATATTTTTTCTGATGTGGTAAGGCATTTTTCCCATTTTTGTTGGAGATCCTTTTAGGGCTCGTCTAATTGCGAAGATGGAAACAATGTTTTACTTGGAACATATTTTTTAATTTAAACTTCGTCATGGATAATAATAATACTTCAAGTTAAAATATTAGTATGGAAAGTGACCAAGATTCCATATTTCCATTAAAAATGTGTGTTATTAAATGCACATATAATTGTTGTTATTCCACTGAAAATATTTCTACTTCCCCTGCCAATGTCGCTGCCCCTGCCTTTCGAATACACTAAACTCCCTCCCACCCCACCCAGATTCACCGTTTGTTGGCGTTTCCACATGAGCTGCTATATCGCATAAAAAACCCATGCCATCGAAAATACTATTGCATAGCCCTTTGAGAATGCTATTGACATCCCCTAAGGAGTGTTCCTTCAAATGTGTTGGACATCTCGCCCCACTGTGTATGATAGGACAACTCCCATTTAAATTATTTACACTACTACCAACTCACCTCATATATTTTTTATACATTTTCTTCTCTAATTTGGGATGGAAGTATATGAATGTATACTTATATTTGAGATGGGTAACTATGTCGTTTCTCTTGTTGGTCAATTGATGTAGTTTTAATACGTAATTTAAGAAGAGCGTTTCACTGAGTAATTCCGCCAATTACTTTGTTTCCCAATTAATCTATCTCTTGTTGATCTGCTTTGCAATCAGTTTAATCACGTAAGAAGATCCCTTAGCTATATTAACTCCTTTATAAGCCTCGCTAGGAGTAGGGAAGACTATCGGTATTGAAACATCACCGCCTATGCATAATCAGTGATCGAAACTTGGGATAACTATTAACTTTTGACCAACTGAATTGTCAGATTATAACCTATTGATATGTTGGCTTATCTCCAATGAGGATAAATACCTTCTATGTTTAAGATGTGTCCAAAATATCTCTAGAAGATTATTATGCACTATTTCCTTTCACTTGTAATAAAAATAAAATCAATCTTCAGATCAAAGCATGTTTTAAAAGAGTTTCCATGTCTACGTGAATGTTTTGACAATGGTGTACACAAAAAAAATTACCTTTATTGATATCCAAAACCATATATTAATAATATTCCTTTCTAACACAATAAATGCGATGTTTTTTTATAATTAAATGATTCAACAAAAACTACCCGCCTATGGGGGCGGAATCTTGTATACAAGAAGTATAAAAAGCAAAGAAGCGAATGGATGAACCTAAAAATAATCAACACAAGCCCCTAGAATTGCCCCAAAAACTAACAAAAAAAGACAAAGATGAATCATATTAGTGTAATAGCGACCCAAAAAGTTCTAACGAATACGAATCCAACACTATAAATTATTTGCATATAAGGAACTCAAATTTAATAAAAATGCCAGTTAAAATACAACACATAAGGAATTGGGGTGATTGTCAAGAGATAACAAGAAAGGTTTAGACATTTTTATGGTCAATTTACGACAAATCCCTAACTAGAACGTAGAAAGAAAAAATAAATGCCAAGGGAAGATAGAATAGGGTCTTAATTATACATGATACAACTCCACATCCTCCCCTTTATTCTATAAAATTTTATTATATCCTTAACATTGAATGAGAGCAAAAGATGGTCAAAACATGAATTATAATATTTTGACTATGGAATGATCCGCTACATCATTTTAATAAGAATAATAAATTGAGGAGTTTCTAATCACAACTGGATTCATAAATATACTATGAAATACAACTGGGTACAATACAAAATGAGAAAACATTGTCTATAGTGAGTTAGTACTCTATACATATATACAAGGAAGAAGAAAATTAAGCTCCTAGTGTAGGATATTCAGCCTTTAAAATATTCTTTAACTACGTACTACTTTCGCTACCATCAGATAATTGGCTACCACGCCCAAAGTTGCATCGTCTCTCTTTCACGATTGCACACACATATTATCTAAGAACAGATGAAGGGGGTGACATTCTATATCCACTTGATTACATGTCCATAACTCGCGATGTTAGTTCTTACCTCCGAATTATTTATCTCTGTCATAATTTTAGTCGAAATATTATCCATTTTAATGTAATTGTTTAAGCATTTTGTCTCTTTCACATATTCAGGGACATAACGTAAGGATATAATCCATCCTTGAATACACTATATTTATATTGTTTGTGACGAGAATGCACTATATTGATTTATTTTGCACATTTAACCGTTTATGAGTGGGATATTAATTCTGACATAGTTGACCCTATATATTTTTTGTGCAGGTGACAATTTTTGTAAAACTTTTGGAGGTCATACGCTTTAGTTTTGCGAAATTACTTTGATAAAAGTATTTCATGTTTTGGATTATAAGAAATAAATGTATTTTTATTGTCAAGTCAAATATTTTAACATAGAGTTATAATTTTTATTTGGATGAATATTTGGCCATGGTTGTAAGAACTGTAACTATTTTTGAATGAAAATGATTCGTTGTGTCAGTTGAAAATCATCTTATGCATTACATTTTACGATCATTCCTTGTTTGTGTTGTCTTAAATGCAATTAAATTCTATATTAAATTATAGCGACGAATTTTATTATTCACAAAATATTGATGCAAAAATTTCAAGGTCCCTTGACCTCTTTTTGGATGGTTAAAATTATCCCAAAGATATATTAAAGACGGCTATGTTGTCGTCTCAAAAAGGTCTTCTGAAATAGTAACCTTTTGAGACAGATTAATTCTCGTCTCAAAAGCATGTTTTTGTGATAGCTCTCATGCCGTCTCCAAAGGGTCTTATGAAATGAAGACCTTTTGAGACAGATATGTTCATGTCTCAAAAAAGTCTTTTGAGATAGCTATGGAGCACAAAAAGAATTTTTAACCCCTATAAAAATGACACCCCCTAGCCATCCCAAATAACGTCCCAAAAAGTATGTTAGCCCACCATCTCAAAATTTAATTTTTTTGTTGTGCTTCCACATTTTAAATTAATTCACCCCTTGACTAAAACTGCATTATATTCGTGGAAGACCGCAGATGGCAAAAAATGAATTATCCTTCTCATCGTTATTTTCGCACAAAGTCTTCTACGGGACGCTCGATTCCCGAAGGGACATGGTGAATATTCAATTGGGATCCTTTTATTTTTAGAGGACTAGACTCTATTTTTTCGTGGGATTTATTTTCCTTTCTATTATTTCTCCATATTTCCTTACACTTGTGTATATTTTTACCGATATGTTAGTCTTACTCTCATGTTCCCATGCTATACATATATGCCATACTCGTGTCACTTTATCCATTATTATTCCCTTCTCCATGATGCTTATCTTATAACCACATGTGTATAAAATATTTTCTATCACATTATTCAAGCCTTCTTCGTTTGTATATATTTCATACTTCTCCTTCCCTTGTATACATCCTCAATATGCCATTCTACTTGTTCACATGATTCGCCCACTTTAGTCACCTGGAGATACACATGTTTCTTCTCACTTGTATATTTTCACGTTCTTTTTTATATGCTTTACGTCACTTGTCTTTATCCCATGTCACTTGCGCACAATTTCACATTATTCTCATTTACACATACAAATTATTTTCACCTTAACACTTTATCCCATTTGTATAGACTTAGATCCTTTTCATGTCACTCATATATATTCACATACTATACTTTATGCTTAGCAGTTGAAAATATTACTCATAGCATAAATAAAACTTTGCATAATAAAACTAATTAAGACTCATGCATTTTTCACACTACATCACGTGAGTAATACATTTTGACCCAAATTTTTCCCCGTACGGGGATTCATTTAGTGAAGGTTGTTAGTTCTTTGAGGTGGGATTAACATAAGCAATATGACTCCCACCTTCCATTTGCCAAGTACTTTTGACGTATATCAAAATATTCCCTTGTCTCGTATTTCTTGATCGAACTCACGCGGGAGGTATATAGAAGGGAATGAATTCACATACATCGAGTATATCAAATTATCTCTCATAAGTACCATCATCATAAGGGATATTGTGAGAATATTAACATACAATTGGGTATACCAAATGGCTTTTTTACATGTACAGATGAATGATTTCCTTTATAAGCAAGGGGTATATTATGGAAGTCATGCCAAATGTGAGAACCCTCACACTAACCTCCCATGAATAAACCTCATATAAGTGTATATACTAGGCAGCTCGTACATAGATTTCTAGTTTCAATGTGAAACTCTGTCGAAATTCAGAGTCGTCTTATCACCTTAATTTTGTGCTATCACACACATTTTAAAATAGAACCATTCTCATAAGTCTTTTAACAAGTCAAACCGTGTATTTCATCGAGTACCCCATTATTTTCCATACTATTGTCATGCCCATCATTTCAGTTGCACCCTAAGTTGAACATAATACAAGTGAAACTTAAAAATAAACAACTACATTGATGGTTTCTCTTTCCTTTTTTTCTTCAAAAAACTACCAAACCTATTACTTTTGACTAAAAATAAAAAAGATTTATTTCCTTCCCAGGTACTACTGCACTCCTTGTCTTGGCTCCTTGTTGGCATAGATCTACCATGAAGCCACCTCGACGTTATACACCCTCCTCATCCACTTTTTCATAAACTGAGCGGACTTATCAGAGATTCCTTATTGAGAACATGGACCATATTTTCATTATTCAGCCAGACCTAATGATAGCATTGGAACTATTGACATTTAGTCCAAAAATACATCGTACGAAGATTAGTTTATCACTAATTTGGTCGGATAACTACGAGGAGACTTAATAATAGTTTAATTAACATTAATATCAGGAATGCAAATATATATATAACTATACCTTAAATCCTTATTGTTGTGTCGCATGTCAACGACATTTAATTCACTCGCATGTGTATATCTATATCTATACTAATAATATAAAACACAAGACCAAATTCAATTATGGCCATCTTCCAATGTATCCATATGGCATCTCATAACCATCCCTATTCTCTCACATTATTTTTATTCGGAGGCAAACCAAACTCGTGATATCCATCATTTTCTTTTCTCAAACAGTTGGAATGATAACGCATCCGATGAACTTTCATTTAATTTCAATCTCATTTCCTCTGCTATATATATGATATCTATCCATTTCTTTTCTCAAACGGTTGGACCGGTAATGCATCAAATAAACTTTCATTTAATTCCCATCTCATTTCATGTGCTATGTATATGTATGAATACACAACCTCAGTTTGTTTGCAGACCTATATTTGATTTTCGCTAAAAAAACCAATATCCTAAATTATGTCTTGAATTTCCCTATCTTCCATCTATGAATCATGATGTTATACATCTACTTTTGAAACACCGAAAGTTTTTCTTTCTTTACACATGTTATGTGCTCTGATAGAGACCAAAGAACTATGAGGCATTTCAATTATACTTATAGGTGTGAAGTTTAAGGTCATTAATAGTTGGATTCATGTTCGATAAAGTTATGAGAAAAGGTTTCATGTCTCATAAATTTACATATTGTTGTTCAGATCACCATATCTTGGTGACTCAATTTTTTTCCATATTCATTTTTAATTTTCATCAATAAATTAACCCCATGTCTCTAACTTTCGTCCATACGATTTTGTTTTTTTTCAATGATCATTTTCAATCTTTTGATACGAGGAAGAAACATATAAAACCCATATCATATATTCTTACAAGAAAACTAATACATAATGCTAAATTGAAGTTACAACCATGAAAGGGTTATTTGGGCTGGCACGTGTCATTTATGACTCATTTCGATTTATGGCACATACACAACTATTGTTCCATTGTCCTCTGATTATAACAAAATGTTTGAGTTCAAAAAATTAATTGTTAACAAAATTTTAATATTATTCAAACCCCTGAAACTCCTCACAAAATTATGTGCTAAAATGATTACAAAAATTATCTAAAACTCCTCATAAAATTTGTTGTATTTTAAGTTTATTTAGTATTTGGTTAGTTGTGGATGATTGTTTGTGTTAAAATTTTATAAATTTGGAAAAAGAAAAAATCTTCTAAACTAAGGAGTACTCCTCCACTTTTTGTGTGTGTGTGTGTAAATTAGAAATATGAATATCAATTAAAACATGCAATTTTCATAATACATAGGTGGTGGATTACAAAAGTTGCATATTTATTTAAGGATTTAACTATTTGAACTGTGATTTAAGGACATTATAAATTACAAAATAAATGCTATTTGAACTACAATTGAAGGATAAGTCTCAAGTAAAAAACATAAAAAAATTATATATATCTGGCATTGTAAGAGGTCATCATAACTGTAATCTTCATGAGGGTGAAATTGGGTGTTCGTCATTTCTTCAGTTGGTGATTACAAATTGGAGATTCCATAGTCTTCCACTCTTATTGGTTGCTCTATTTCCCACTCGGTAAAGTCATTAATGAAAGCGTTCATATCCTGAGGTGGTTGATCATTCAGGTTTGGCTGGGATGGTTGGATGTAATCTTCAACGTTTATTCTTATTGATGGAAATGGGTGGGATGGCTGGGCATAATCTTCAAAGATTATTGTTGTGGTTGGAAATGGGTGGAATGCAGGGATATAATCTTCAAGCTTATTATTGTTGTTGGAACTGGGTGGGATGGTTGGTCATAATCTTCATTGCTTATTGGTGATGTTGGAAATAGATGGGATGGCTGGATATAATCTTCAACCATTATTGGAAGTGGCAGAGCATATCTGGTTGAATCTTCCTTTCAATGTTGCAAACGACATAGTTATTCTTATTTGGAAAAACCAACGCAGTCATTATCCACTTTTTGTCGTGTATCAAGGCGTTGTGATGATACCTGAGTTTTCATTTGTCTCTCCCATTTTTGAACTTATGGGTTTGTTGGCATTTCCAGCTACCCTTATCCTTGTCGACTGTACATTTAATATTTTTAATATTTTTCCCTTTATTCACGTAACGTGAGTGAATAAATAAACGGTGTTCACATTAGAGCACCCCTCAAATATTGCATAGAGTTCCTTCTCGTCGTAGAGGTTACTCTCCCTCACAAGATGTTGGAGAACACAATCCGATAGTTGGCCACAAGTGATCTTTTAAGAGAGAATTTCGTATATTTCTTCATCACTGGGGTGGAAGTGAAACCCCAGTGGAGGTTTGAAAGCCAAACCCATAGATGATGAAGAAGGGTGAAGGGTGTTCATGTTGTTGTTCATGAGTTTCAATAGATGTAGGATAAAAAATACATAAATGAGAGACATCTTTGATTGTAATGAGATGCAAGAAAGGGCTTGAGAGTTGTGGGTTGATCAAGTGAAGTTATCGGTGATTCATGTGATGGTGTATATTTATAGGCACTCATGGATTTAAATGTTTCTGTAGGTAACTGAGGCTATTTCCAGTATAATTTCCACAGGGTTGTGGGATCCGATTATCGAGAGGGTTCAAAGGAGGTTAGCAAGTTGGAATCATAGTTACCTTTCCAAAGAGAGGAGGTGGATGTTAATCAAAAGTGTTTTATCGAGTTTACTGACGTATATCTTATCGGTCCTCCCTCTTCCTGCTTCTGTGGGCAACAGACTTGACAAGATGATGAGGAACTTCTTGTGGAGGGGGAATGATGATCGATTCAAATACAACCTAGTGAGTTGGGATGTGTTGTGCTGGTCGGTGAAGGAGGGTGGGACGGGGGTGAAAAGTTTAGCACACTTCAATCAGGCTTTACTGGGCAAGTGGTTGTGGAGGTTTAACAAGGAAGAGGGAAGACTGTGGAAGAAGGTGATGATGATTAGACACGGGGTTGACCAGTTTGGGTGGAGCCCTAGTGTGGGTTGTGGGGCTAATGGGGTTGGTATGTGGAAGAACGTTACTTATGGGTGGGATGTTTTCACTAAGTCCACTTCCTTTCATCTCGAGAGAGGAAATTGTATGATGTTTTGGAAGGATAGTTGGGGTGAGGGAGGCTCTCTCGAGGATCTTTTCCCGGGGATGTATCGGATTACGAGACTTAGGGAGGGGACAGTGGAGGATTATATAAGGAGGTTAGGGGATATTGTGGTTTGGGATGCTAATTTCTGAAGGGGGCTTCGATATTAGGTGTTGGATGAGGCAAAATCATTCTTTGAGGGGTTGTCCTCGGCGCCTATTCCGTCCGGCGGGGATGATGAGTTGAGGTGGTAAAGCTCTCAGGATGGAATTTTCTCATTTAAGAAATATTATCATGTGATTAGGGTCAGTGAGAGAGTCTCCCTTCCATAAAAGGCTATTTATAAGAACCCGACGCCCCCAAAGGTTAGGTTTTTTGTGTGGACTGCGGCCAGGCAAGCCATTTTGACTATTGAGGGGTTGCAGAATCATGGGAGGAGGTTAACCAGTAGATGTTGGTGGTTCAAGAAGGATGTGGAGACAACCAATCACCTTCTTCTGAACTGTCACATAACTCGGAGACTTTGGTAACTTATCCTTTATTTAGGCATGATCTCATGGGTTATTCCTCGGGAGGCGAATGGGGTCTTGGAGGCTTGGGGGAGTCCTAGGGGTTGGCTTGGTCCTAGGGGCGTTTGGAAGATGGCCCCACATTGTATTTTCTGGCGTGTTTAGCAGGAAAGAAATTGTAGATGTTTTGAAGGGGTAAAGTTGGATCCTTCTCATTTGTGTTACTGATTCCCGAGCCTTCTTCTCTTGGCATCAGAAAAGGATCGGTACATCGTTTTCTCTTTTCCTTAATTTTTTTAAGGATTTTTGAGTGGTAGGCTAGTCTTTATTTTGGTTCCGTCCTTTTGCTTTACTCATTTTATACTTCCTGTATACGAGTTTTTGCCCCTTTAGGTGAGTTTATTTCTATTGATCCATTGACTTATCAAAACAAACAGTTATATCTTATCTAGTTGGCACATCACCGATATTAGTGGAAGTATCTCTTCATTTAACACCTCCAACAATAGAATTCTAATCATATTACATAGCATAATGGTGAAAATGTCAATGGATAAAATTCAAAAACATATAAGAAGAAGAAAAAAAGTATATTTATAGGCACTGAAAAGGAGTTGTTGTTTCTATAGGTAACTAAGACAGAAGGGTTATGAGAAGCAAGTTAAAAAAAGTGTAAAGTGTAATACTATTACTTACATATTACAATTTTTTTATAATTTGTCATTATATATTTATTAGTGTTAATTGATATGATATTTTAAACATAGCAATCATATTTAATTTTTTATAGTATGACTGTTTTTTATAGATATTTAAGATGCATATCTAATAAGTATAGTATTTATGACTGATCTGTTTCCTCAAAAAAGTTTGGATTCGCATGGTAAAGGAAAATTTGGGCCAACACTTTCCCCCATCTGAAATTGGAAACTTGTTTTTCCCCAAAGTAACATAACCCTCCCAAAATTGTAGACACACTGTTCACTCAAAATCACACAACACTGATCATTCCCATAAGCACACACAAAAAAAAAATTCTCACTGGTCGATACTTGAATGAAACCCTTGCTGGTTTTAAGATCATATTCCAACAACATTTTGATTATTTTTTATGACTTACTTTATTTTTATCTTAGGCCTGACTATTGTCTTTGTTTGGAATAATATTAAAATTAGAGCTTTAAGACCATATTAGTCCGTAAACAAAATGATGGCCTTTAAATTTTACTGATCGGTTGGATTAACTTTTTTGACACTTTGAGTTAATTTAAGTATGTTGTTATTAGTTGATGTGAAGTTTCATATGAATGTTCTAGAATATTACAATGAATAATTTAGGTATGTTAATTTTGCCGAGAGAGTTGCACTTAATTTTTAGGGGTTGGTTTGATTAATTTTTTTGTGATATATATGTCACACGCTCAAAATGGAACAATTTGAGATGTTTTCATTAATTGGTCATTTGTTGTGATATTTGTTTAGATTTTAATTTATTGTTTGGATACTCTTCATTTGCAATGGATGGAAAGTGAAATTATTTACTAAAAGAAAATGGGATTAGTTTAAATAAATTAAGTTCAATTATATTAGTGAATTCATTGACTTTAAGCATTCACACGTTAATAGAATAATAAAAATTGTTGTTTCAAATAGTTGTATTGAACTTCGTTTATTATGCTATCTTTCTTTGTTAGACATTATTGTAGGAAAATTCTATGCAATTTCTTAATAAATGGTATTTTTAGTGATTTTGTTTGAAAACACCCGTCATCAATCAAATTCATTGAAATTATTTTATAGCACTAATAGTGTATCTCTTATGCGATTATGATTGTTCTGGTCTCTCTCTCTCTCTCTCTCTCTCTCTCTCTCTCTCTCTCTCTCTCTCTCTATCTATCTATCTATCTATTTATCTATCTATCTATCTATCTATCTATCTATCTATCTATCTATCGATTGATCTATCTATGTCTCTCTCTCTCATTTTTACTTAAAGTGCTTATTTTCTTTCTCTCTTCCTCACTACCTAACTCTTAAGGACATCCTCCTACTCTGTCCAATAAAAAATATTTCCCTTCAGAATGTGCTATGCCTTGCATTACCCTAGGTATGTTCTTCTTGTTTTCCACCCATATCCTACATTCACACCCTACACATTTACAAGATATTTTTTTCCCAATTCCATTGATAAAGTCATCTTTTCGTTAAAGCTTCAATTTACATGGTGATCATAGTTGTTTATAGACGTGTGGAAAAGCATACGTGAATCTATTGTTGTCAAATTGGGATGGGTATTGCATTTTGAAAACTTATTATAATCAATTATGGAACATTTTATGGTTTAAAACTCGTTTTATGGCATGATTACATTGTCTAAATGGTAAGATATTGGTCATTGTGTCAAAATCACAACATGAAAGATTTAAGGATAGTTTGATTAGTTCTTCATGTTTTGTTGATTTCTTCATTTTAAATCCCAAGTATATAATTCATGACCCTACAATATCAAAAATCAAAGGTTTTTCAGATTTCATCATTAGAAATACCACATTTTTTAGATTTCATCCTTTGGGATATGGATTTTGTATTAGTTTGTAATTTTGTATTTTGTGTTAGTCTCATCTTAATTGTGGTGGCATTGATGATGACTAATGATATTTAAATGGTTTGATGGTGTTTTTTATTTGTCTCTATCAATATGAAATCTTAGATTATCTAAATGTTTTTTTCTGTTATCCATATTTCGTCCATCCATAACTCCATTAGAACACTTATTTGAAATTCACTGAATATGTTTGTAAAGAAAGTGTGCAAGTTAATATTCCAAGACTCTAATATCATTAATTATAGACCACTCATTGTTCCATTCAACGCAAAACAGTTCAAATGTCACGACTTGTCATCTGTTTCGTTTGTAACATGTTTCAGGAATTGAGTTTATCAGTTGTGCATATACCACTTTAAACTCTCAGACATTACCTTAGATATTCAATAGTGTGTACTTTGAATCTAGTATTCAGTGTTGATTATGTCCTAGCTAACATTGTACCTAAATTTATATTGATATTTTGCAATTTTTACTTACATTTAGATAGATATTCAATAATTTTTTTAACTTCACACTAATGGTCTTCTTTATTTAATCTTAAGCATGAGATTATTATTATATCAATTCCTAGTTTACACATTATATGTTAGGCTCTGAATGCATGTTTTGGGTAGGATAGTTGTGATGAAATTGTAATTCAATGACCTATTTTGAATAATATTTTTTTTATTTTATAGTGATTTGTTGGGTTATAACTTCCCAATGATCCATTAAATTCAAATACTATTTTATTAGCAATTATACGATGGCCTTTTGGGAGTTTTGTGCCTACAACTTCCATTTGAATTGATGTGAGTAATGTGTTTAAAATTGTGGGCAACACAATATGTTGAGCTTCTAATACAAGAAGGACATATTTGCAAGCTTGATGTAAATCAAGGTGATTAAATGATAAATGATTTGTGGCTAAAATATTAATTCAGTGATTTTATGTTCATTTTTTCCCCGTAGAGTCTGCCCTCTCTATGAATATCTTGTTTTATATAATTAAGTTTAACAATTGCTGAAAAGGTTCCTTAGGTTCACTATTTGTTTGGATGAGCTGTGATGAAAAAAAAGTATTTCCAGTTGCAAAATTCTTTATTTCACTATGCAAGACTAATTTAATTTTTTATTGTTCATAAGATATTAGATTGGTGGGTTTAAGCTGATCACTCATACTTTATCTGAATTATTAAAGTATTCATCTAATATGAAAAATCTAACTGGATGCCACCCATATTGAGTTATCGTTTGGTGAGATGGGTTATATACTTTCAATTTTCTTTAGCAGCTAATTAAATAGCATATGTTGGATTGAATGGTTTGTCCACCTCTTTGTGTGATAAAATACAATTTTATTGGATTTTGTTATATTTTATTGTTTTTATTTGCAATTAATAGCTTTTTATGCAGTGGTAAAACCATGAAGAATTAATAGATTCGATGTGATGAAAATTTGTCATAAAATATGTTATGTTATTTTGTTACTCATGTATTATGTGTAATAGTGTTTGTGTCTCTTGATATTAAGAATTACATATTCATACTTTGTTAACTATTATTTAGTTTAGTAGTCATTCTTTAGACTTCCACAATTTAATCTCACACGACAACTGTTTTTAATTAGGACTGGGTTTTGGTTAAACAATCTTATAATGCAAATATTGATTGTTTTCATATTTTAGGAAAGTGTCTCTGATGTTGTATTATTTTTTTCGAATCCCTTCTTTATGAATTTTAAGGGTGTTTGAACATAAAAATGGATCAGATACAAGTTCAATCTTGCACATGGGAAATTCTTTAAATGTTTGGAAATTTTAGCATAAATATATGCTTGTTTTTTTATTGCCAAACAAAAATAGAAGCTTTATTCAAAATAATTTTATTTTACACGTGATATCCTTAGTTGTAGGACAAACTGAAGAGCCACCCCGCCCGTCATTATCTATAAGAGGACCCAAAAATGATGGAAGGGATAACAAGTGAATAATTGTGAAAAGCTGAAGCTTAGGGCACGGTATTTGGGGCGAAGTCCTATGAACCCAAATATAATGTGATGATTGCTGGGATAAAAAGTGAATAATGGGTGATCTAAAGACAGACTGGTGGAGTAAAATGGCGATGTTCCGGAATAACCATAGAGTTCTTAGGACGAAAAATGGACTAATAAATTGGATAGTAAGTGAGGGACCTTGAGGTAGTGCAACTAATCATCGCAAGAGAGGTACGGGAGATATATCCATACCCAGCTCAGGAGTATGAAGGTTGAAGAAAGTGGGGCACGTGTTAAGTATGTGTGTATTACTGTCTTCGAGTCCACAGAGTGAGCATTGTGGCAATGACACTCGATGGTAATTAGAAAGTCGATCAGATGACAATAGGGCATCAAGTAGTAAGAACCATAGAAATGTGTTCACCTTCGATGGAAGGGTACCTTCCACAGCTAAAACCATGTGAGAGTTGGGCGGTGCTGGATGAAGGTTAGTGTACACAACCAGTGGTAAGCGGAGAGAAAAGAAAGAAAAAAACATTGGATCAGGCCACCAGTAAGGCTCGTCATACATCTAGCATGGCGGGATGTATATGGCCTAAATGTGGGGTAGAAAGTGAGAAGGCAACCACTGAGATAGAGTTGGAAAATTTCACTAGGAGTCGGTAATAAAGGATGCAAGCAGTGCATCTAGAACTGTACTGGGAATGTATGAAAACAATGTTGTCATAGTGGCATTTAAGACCCAAATATGATGTCCAAAGGAAATATGGCCTTGCCTCATTCTCCATTTGAGATCTTTTTTTAAAAAAGGCAACAATTGAGAAATCTTAGTCCAGAACCATGAGCAACAGGATTTCCTGGTCGCTATAAGGAGAGTAGCTTGAGGGAAATATTTATGGGTAATGGTAGGAAACTAGAGATTCTCTAGGTGGTGTAAAACCTTCCAAAGTAACTTGAGCATGGAGGCATCGTTTAAGGTGTGCAAGTTTTCAATGCCCAGCCCCCCAATGGTCGGGGTAACGTTATAGTCGACCATGGGACAGTAGGCATTTTGCAGTCCAAATATGTTCAATTCTGAAAGAAAGCTTTAATTTTCTGGGTGAGATCACTTATAACCAACTTGGTAAGCGGGTAAGAGGACATAAAGTACGAGGTCATGAACATGCCTACAACATTGATGAGCGTGACACATCCCGAAAGGATAAGAAACTATTATACCACACATGGAGTCGACTTTCAACTGCACTGATAGTCTCGTGGAATAGCTGACGGATAACCTGCCCAGTAAGCTTGGGGAGGCCCAGCTATTTATCATGTCCCTGATATCGAGAAATTCGCATCTCTTGGATAGCTCTATAGTGAATAACATGCAGAGTAGAGGGCCCAAAATTCAGAGAAGACTTGGCGTAGTTAATTTCTTGTCTTGAAAGGGCCTAAAAATTATTGAGTATCTATGTAAATATATCAAGTGTAACTACAGTAAGTTTCGCGAAGAACATGCAGTCATCTGCAAGGCCATTGCTGCTATATGGGGACCCATTCCAGATGTGACAAAAGTAGTCAAACGATGGTGATTACACTCTCGGTCAACATTACGAAGAAATATAACCAAAGAAAGAATAAAGAAGGTGAGAGGGGGTCGCCTTGTGGAAGTCCATGGTGGGGTAAAATGTTTCTCCGAGGTAGCTAGTAATTAAAGTTTGGTACGAGGGAGTGGAGATACAGGTTAAATAAAGTGGATCCACTTCTCAGGAAAGTCGTGCTTTTGTGATCACCTGGTGAATAAAGGGTCATTATAATTGGTCGTAAGCTTTCTTTAAGTCAAGCTTGATTTCACTTCTACCATTTTTAGATTTGGATGTTCACATGGAATGCATGATCTCATGAGTGAGAAAAATATTGTCTTGGATGTGCCTATTTGCAATGAACGCTGTTTGGTAAGGCGAGACACTGTATTGCATAATAGGTCTCATCGGGCTATAATAATGGAGGAGATAAGTTTGTAGATCACATTACATAATATGATATGACGAAAATGTGTCACTTGCGTAGGGGTTTTGGTTTTTGGAATGAATATAAGAAAATCCCGATTAATCTCAGGTGGCATGTATTGTGTAGGGGTTTTTGTTTTTCGAATGAATATAAGAAAAGTCAAAGAATCGGAGGATGAGATTGGTGACTGCAAGCCCAACAACCAACCAGTGGATTTGGCAGTGAGGCCATCTAAAGCTAGGCTTTTATTATGGCCCATTCATCGCAGTGCCAGGCGGATATTTTCCACAAAAAACCTTATCTAGGAAGAATAGTTTGTTTGCTTTATCATCATTAATGGTGCTTCCTCAGTGGCTATTGGTGGGTAGGTAATGGTAACAAGTTGCATATAGAATTGTCATAATTGAATTTGAATAGTAGGCACTGTGTAATCCATCCTGTGTCTGGATGAAAAATTGAGTGGATATTATTCTCTCGTCAATTATGAGTGACACAGGCATGAAATTATTTAGTTTTATAATCACTGTTAAGGGACTATTGAACTTTGCTCTTGTTTTACCAGTACCGACGCTCAAGTATGAGGCAACGAGATAATTGCTTCTAGACTAGGCCCTCATACGCACAGGAAGTCGGATATGGTTATTGTTCCATCCGACTCCGAGTAACTTGGATATGTTACTATAGGATAGTAATAGTATGAAACATGTTACCAAAATGGTTATGTTTCCATATTGTTGATGTCTCTCGAAAGTAGCTCGTTTTACGAAAGAAAATATAGTCCGATGAACCTGGAATCTTTTTTTGCCATTGTATCCTAGAATCATGTGGAATGAAGTATATTGTGACCATTCCATGTAGTACATAAATCATTGTGTTGGTTTTGACCATGTTCACAACGTATCGAGAAACAGGGGGTAGTGATCTGAACTACCATTCGAAAGGTGGTTGAAAAGAGTGTGGGGTAGGCTAACATCTAGGTGCCATTACCAAGCCCTCGATCTAGCCATTCCAGGACATGATGGCCAAAAGTAGTGTTCGCTTTCTAGATGAACGAGGGTCCAGTAAATCCTAAGTCATATATATTGCATGAATTCATGAAATTAGTAAAAGCATGGCCCCGTCCCATATAAAGTGGCAACCACCAAGCTTCTCATAGGGACCTATAATAGTATTGAAATCACCAAGAAGTAGCGAGGGTTAATGGATTGTAGTTGAGAGTTGTTGAAGAGAGTTCCATACAAGAGTTTAATTACATGGTTGTGGCGACATATAAACTACCATGAAGTTAGAAGGCCCATCGATCGGCTCGTTCTCCACAAGAAGATAGATATAACAAACTAGAATAGAGGTAAGTAAGCGTATCAATCCACATTGAGGGAGTAAAGCTAGAGACAAATTCAATTGTAATTCACTTTTTATTTTCTTTTTGTGCCTTTTTTTTACCTTTTCTAATTCTTTTAGCTTTTCAAATATTAAAATAATTTTTGGGTGGGAAGAAGTGAAATAACACTAAACTAAAATGAGAGATGAAAATAACTAACTAAAAAGTGACTGAAATGAAAAACAAAATCTAACACTAAAATAAGAGATAAAGTGGGGTAAATAACAGTGAGAACAATCAATGATTGGGACTACACCACAAATTTTAGCTATTCTAACTAATTAATTTAATTATTTGAATTTTTCTAAATTAATATCAAAATAACAAATCAACTCTCGTTGCAAGTGTAATTTAATAGTAATCTTTTAGAAAATTAAGTTTAACCCCCCACAACTCTAGATAATAGATCTACACTCCTTTTAATTAATCACCTGCTAGGATTGATTCTTTAAAATTTGTATAAATCATAGAAAATGAATTTTAGAGTTGAAATTCAAGGAATAATACCACACTTAAGAAACCCATATCTCTAGTTCAAATCTAAAATGGGCATTATAACTTAGAATTTGGATTTTCTCTCAAAAATCATTTACCCTCTCTCGGGGCGTATATTTAAGAGTGAGGGATCAAAATTAATAATCAATTGGAATTTTCAAGTAATAAAACTAATTAAATTAAAGTAATCATCAAATAAGGGTTCATCACACCCCTTGAAAGGGGATTTAGCCTAACATGATATCAAACATGATAAACAAATAATCAAGGCTACTAAAATAAAATAAAAGAGAATAGAACAATCAAACCAAATATCTTTGAAAAAGTTGAACTCTACTCTTCCAATTTGAAGTATACAATCCCTCTAATCAAGCATCCAAGTGATTTGCATTTAAATATCCACTCAATTAAATCTCTCACAAAAATTTTCCACGCAAATCTCTAAAAAAATAAAGATAAAAAAAAAAAAAACCATTTACAAAATGTTGTTTATTCTAATTTATTTTCTACACTAAACTATCTCTGACTCTCTCTAGAATTCTCTTGGTAGGTGTTCAAATGGTCTTGATGTGACAACCCGCTATCCGAAATAAAGGGTGGCCAGCCCTATACCCCGATAAAATAGGAAATCATGGATAATATCATCCTCAGCATCACTACAATATACAAAGTATAAGGAATAACCACTCTATATTCCGGAAAACGGGTTATCAAAAACTTTGATTTGAAATAAAAAGAATAACATTTTCAACAACCCATAATAGAAATAGAGGGTGGAAACCCCCACAAGCGCATATAAGAAATCCCGAAAGATACAAAGGACCGAATAAAACTTCGGTCAATACCATCAATACAACATACACATAGTACCAAGTGTTACATAATAAATTCATTACACATTTACAACTGTTGGGCAACATGCCCGAATGAACCGAACATAACTAGAAACATAAACAGAGGCGTCTACTCAAAATCCCGTGAAACCCGTACAATGTCACGGCTCCTCAAAAACATGTGGAAGGGAAGGTCATTACGAGCGACCGTGCGGCGGAACACCTGAACGGATTATATAGATATACATACACAACAAGAAAAGGAAAACCGGTCAGGGCCGGGTATATGTGATCAATAGATAAATGACAAGTATGATAATGATGCACAATTAAGCATGGATGATAGTCTAGCATGTTAACTGTATAAAAAGGAACTGAAACTGGTGAAGGACTACATAGAGTGAGATTCATAATAGAACAGAATTAAAAGTGCTTATAAGCCTTTATCATCTTTAATCGTATTTCAATTCAAATATTCATTTTCCATTCCTTATCAGGAATATAATTGTCATCATGTGCTCTATAGGGCACTAATTTCAATAACATGCTCTTCGCGGCATAATTTTGCTCTTTATGGCATTAATGTTCCATCGAGTCCAACTCGATAATTAGAATAGTCATAGTTATAAATATAACGCTTCTAAGACCGCCCGTCCGGGTTTCCCCACTGAGCGCGTCCCTAAATAACCATCATCTTCCAGGGCCTAACATAAGACAACCTGGGATCCTATCGAAAGCGTCGGGAAGCGGCCATGAGCCTGCGTGGTAGCCAAGACCACACCCGGAATCTCCCTACCCCCGCAGAACATAAATAACCATAAGCGCTCCCATGGCCTAGGACTATATCCACCCTGCATTCATTAGCCAGGGGGCTTCACCTATCGAGCGGACTTCCCTTAAGATGGTATTTAGAGAGGTGTGTATCATCCATTTTATTAATTTCCATTACATGATTAGTAAATTATCATTTACCTTAATAATTTCCCATTTTAAATAAATGTATAAGTTAAATCGGGACTACACATGATACGTACCGACATAACATCCTCGATAAGGAATTTGGACTCCAAAGTTATCCCCAAGGCCTCTTTTAGGCTTTAATATAAACCATCAAGTCAAAATGTAAATCAAGTTGAATTCTAAAGTCTCCAAAATTGACCTTAAAACTTTCTAGACCCTTATAAAACTACAAGACAAAGAAATGCCAAAGCATCACTTTAAATTCTCCCTTGAACGAACCCTAGGTGAACCCTTTCGAGTCTAGGATGTCGACCCAACTCAACTAGTACTCTAAACCCTATGTTTACTTCATTTAAGAAGGTCCCTAATCAAAAATCCTAAAGAAAAGGGGTTAAAAATGAAAAAAGAAAAAGTTGGAAAATGCAGGGCTACCGAATCGATTCGCCCCCTTGGCCGAATCGATTCGGCCAGAAAAATTGAGTTTCTGCATAATAGCCGAATCGATTCGCTCAGAGGGCCGAATCGATTCGGTCTGAAAATCTGGGTTTCTGGATAACTGCCGAATCGATTCGGATAAATTCCGAATCGGTTCGGTCAACAAGACCTGGGCACTGGAACTAACCGAATCGATTCGCCCAGGGGGCCGAATCGATTCGGGCCTGCGATTTTGCCAAGAAATGGCTATGGAGTCTTGGACTCCATTTTCTACCCAAACCCAAATTTCTCCAAACCAAACTCATATACCAACATTATAAGAACATCAAAGATGCTATTGATCATCTTAAAACCTCAAGAATCATTTTTGGGAGTAAATCAAAACCCAAAACACATAATAAAACCCTAAGTTTGCTAAACTACAATCACACACCATTAACACAACAAATCATTTATCTCAAGACACAAATAGCAAGTAGAAACTTGCCTTGATTCAGCAAATATGCAGATTTCTTTGGTGTAGAAGAAATCTCCCTCAATCTCCAAAGCTTTCTCTCTACTTTTCTCTTTTCTCTTTTCTCTCTTAGGTTTAGGAAGGGATTTTGGGGAAATTAGAAGACATAGGGCATAAATCGTGACTTAAGGTAAATGCTCCACTTAATTAATCAAAAGTGCGATAAAATAATACGCAATAGCATAATTAAGGCACAACCAGTCAAAAATGCCCAAAATTACAAAATACAATATGGTACATTATTTGACTATTTCGCACGTTCCGGAATCAACTGCAACCTCCAAATTATTATTTGGACATTTTAAAATTCAAATTAGGTTCCGGTCTCATAATTAAGCCAAATATCATTTTATTTTCAGATGATATTAATAAGCATGACATAGCAATATTTTCCCATAATTATGATATGTATGCAACCTCATAATAAATATCAACTTTTCTACATTGAATTAACATTCAAATCATAACCCAACACTGGTCTCTAATTACTATACTAAGTAATTACTATAAAATACGGTCTCACGAGCGAGGGTTATTACACTTGAGTCTTCATTTATAGTGGGCAATGGAGCAAGGGTAATTTTGGAAATAGGCTAGTAGTGTGCATGTAGGATAGGCGTGTTATGGATTGTGTGAGGTAATGAGAGTGTAAGGGAATGAAAATCATATTTGGTTATGGGGTATTTTGGGCATTGGGATAAAATTAGTTAGTTGGGGGTAATTTGGGAAAAACGGGTAAAAGGGGTTTATTAGGCACATGTGGGAGATTGTAAGGACACAAATTTCCAATTAAGTTCTTTGTAGTTCTGGCTCAATTCCAGAAAAAAACATTTAAGTCATAGGATATAGTCAATGTGTATCCATCCAAGCCTATGACAAGTTTGAGTTGAAGATGTTGCGGCTTACTTATCAAGAGAACATCATTGTCGGTTTACATGTGCCTCGTTTCACGTCATCAACTTAGTTCCAGTCTCTCCTAAGGTGTGAATGCATTATATATATATATATATATATATATGAGGTTGGAACATTTTCTATTGGGTGTAATTTTATTTTAAAATGAAGTTTTATTTTGAGAAGGTTAATATTAGAACTTTTAATAAAGTTTTGGGCTTCAAATTGAATTATGAACTTTCTAGGATTTTGTTCGATATTGTCGTTCGAATGAGTTTTTCGTTCAAAAGAGAATGTCATTCGAACGAGTTTTCCAATGAATTTTCCCTTTGGCCTTTGGAACTTCGTTAGAAAGTTCGTTCGATCAAGACTTCGTTCGAACGAAAATCTTTTTCAAACAAGATTTTCGACGGGAAAATATTTACGCAATTTTCTCCATGTTCCCACTCCTTTTGTCCTACTAACTTTTGCTAGAATTAATATGTGAGGGAACTAACTTTGAAAAACTAATATTTTCATCTTCTACGATCTCTAAGAGAGAGCTTTAAGAGCTTTATTCCTCTATGAAAGAGTTCATGTTCTAAGTGTCTCTTTTTCAAGAAAATATTTCTTAAACACTTTTGTTTACACCCATAAGAGTTTATTCCAAGTACCACACACACACACACACACACACACACACACACACACATATATATATATATATATATATATATATATATATATATATATATATATATATATGTATGCTTGGAGTTGTTTGGCACCATTGGTTCATCGCTACCACAAGAAGGAGAAGTTTGGATTATGCTTTTATTTCCCATAAAAGAAGAAGTTTAGTTTTGGCTCCGACATTCTCATATGGTGAAAGGCACCGTGTGTGGTTGATGGGTTCATAAAGTTTCATTGGTGAATTCCAAGGTTTCGATTGTTTCTGGGATTGTCGGGTATGCAGAGGTAGTTGAAAGAAGACGCATCGGGGCTTGAAGGAGTCGAGTTGAGTGTAGTAAGCCATCTGTCTTGTAATTGTAATTCTGTACTTACTGGAGTTAAGGCTAGGGCCATCCGAGGTTTTTTCCCGTTTTAGGTTTTTTTCTCGTACATCGCGGCGTAGTCGTTGTGAATTTATTTTATCTCGCAAAAATCACCTAGAACGCATGCTTAGGGTAAAATGATAAACTTGAGTTTAATTCACAATGTTGTTTAAATTGGTACTATAATCTAATTTGGATAAAATTTAAGTTAAATTAATTCAAGTCAAAAATTTAATTTGTTAAATTTGGTTTGGCCTAATTTGGTAATATTGAAAATATTGTGTAGGAAAATTTCTAGGACTTTTATTAAATTGATTTTTGGGCTTAAAGTACAAATTCACGAATTTGATTTCTAGTATAATTTTAATTTTGAGAAAATTATAATTTTTTTACTTTAGTTTTAATATGTGAAGAAATTAATTCTTAGTTTAATTTTAATTTGAAAGAAATTAAAATTGGTAGATTGTGTAGTGTTTCTATTTGAACCATCCTATTCCGCACTAAAAGGATGTTTACATGTGACTCGTTTCTCGTCGTCAACTTAGTTCCAATCTCTCCTAAGGTATGAATGCATTCCATATATATATAGGATCTTGGAACATTTTATATTGGGTGTAATTTTATTATAAAATGAAGTTTTGTTTTCAGAAGGTCAATTTTAGAACTTTTAATAAAGTTTTGGGCTTAAAATTGAATTATGAAATTTCTGGGATTTATTTGATATTGTCGTTCGAACGAGTTTTTCATTCAAACGAGAATATCGTTCGAATGAGTTTGCCAACGACTTTTCCCTTTTGGCCTCTGGAACTTCGTTAGTAGGGTCATCCGAACGACACTTCGTTCGAATGAGATTTTCGGCGGAAAAATATTTTGGCAGTTTTCTCCATGTTCCCTCTCCTTTTGTGCTACTAACTTTTTCCAGAATTAATATGTGAGGGAACCAACTTTGAAAAAACAACTTTTTCATCTTCTACGATCTCTAATAGAGAGCTTTAAGAGATCTATTCCTCTATGAAAGATTTCATGTTTTGAGTGTTTGTTTTTCAAGAAAATCTTTCTTAAACACTTTTTTTTACACCCACAAGAGTTTATTCTAAGTACCGCATATATATATTTTCTTGGAGTTGTTTGGCACCATTGGTTCATCTCTACCACAAGAAGGAGAAGTTTGGATTTTGCTTCTATTTCCCATAAAAGAAGAAATTTGGTTTTGGTTGGGACATTCTCATACGGTGAAAGGCACTATGTGTGGTTGATGGGTTCCTAATGCTTCATTGGTGGATTCCAAGATTTTGGTGGATTTTGGGAATGTTGACTAAGTAGAGGTAGTTACAAGAAGACGCGTAGGGGCTTGAAGGAGTCGAGTCGAGTGTAGTAAGTCATCCGTACTGGAATTGCAATGCCGTACTTAGTCGACTTAAGGCTAGCGTCGTCCGAGATTTTTTCCCGTTGTGGGTTTTTCCTTGTACATCGCGGCGTAGTGGTTGTGAATTTATGTTATCTTGCAAAAATCACCTAGAACGCATGTTTAGGGTAAGTAGATAAAATTGAGTTTAATTCGTAATCTTGTTTAAAATGGTGCATGTTTAATTATTTGGGTAAGTTGATTTAATTCAAGCCGGTAATTTGGTTTGACCTAATTTGCAAAGTGAGTGTTTAAGGTTAGGTAAATTTCAGGGACTTGGGTTGAATTAATTTAGTTTAAGTGAAAAATTCATCTGAATTTTAGTTTGAGTTAAGTTTAATTTTAAATTTGAAAGAATTAAAAATTTGTTGTGTTGAACCATCTTTATTCCGCATTGCTAAGGAAATTATATTAGGAAAATTTAAAATTGGGTGTCTATCGTTTCCTCATCAGAGATATGTTTGGCTTGGTGTTATTTGGGTTTGGCTTTGAAGTTTGGAAGCTAAGATCGTGTTGGCTTTAAAGAATGAATTGGGTCTTTGGTTCGAAAGTGGGTATTGTTGGAAAATGGTATAAGCCAGCTCGGGTATTGTCGGCGGGTTGTGGACGGATTCGGGTCGGGGTACAAGGGTTGCCGGGTTGGATTGTGGGAGGTAAACCCGGGTTGGATTTTGGGTGGCCAACATGGATTGGGTCGGGTCTGCTCGCCATGGGCCGCGGGTTTTGTGTTGTGAGTTAAATTGACGCTGGCCAGGACCAAAAGGGGGTCGCCGACGGTGGGGTTAAGGGTTTGCGATTCGGATGGTTTAGGATGACGGGTTTGGACAGAAATCGGGTATGGGTCTGGCTACCATGGGTTAAAGGTTTTGGGTATGAGGATGAGAGAATGAGGAATTAATGGTGGTGTTTGGTTTGGTGGTGGATAGATGAGAGAGATGGTGATGGTGTTTTGTGTTGGGTTGGAGTTTTAATGGAGTAGGAGATGTGTTTGTTAATGGAGGAGAGAGAGTGAGGTGTTGGATGGAGTTTGAAGATAGGAATGAGGGTGATAGGGTGTTGGTGAGGTGTTGGATGGAGTTTGAAGATAGGAATGAGGGTGATAGGGTGTTGGTGAGGTGTATGGGAAGGTGGGTGTGGGTGAGAGAGTTGGTTGTATGTGATGTAGGGTATATGGTATGAGTGTGTGTTAGTGGGTTTAGGATAAGTGTGTGTGTTTAATTTGGACACCTAAAAAAATAACACTAACCAACTAAAAAAACCTAACAAAATTAAAAATTAAAATCTCAAAAAATAAAATCCTAATCTATAAATAAAATAAAGACTCAAATAAAAAAGAAACTAAAAAGAAATAAAAATCTATTAAACTAAAAACTAAAATCCTAAATAAATATAAAATCAAATAAAACTAAAAAAATCTAATCCTAATAAAAAATCTAATCCTAATAAAAATAAAAATAAAATAAAATTATACTAGTAAAAATAAAATAGAAAAATAGAAAACTAAACCTAGAAAATATTAAATAAATCTAAAATAAACTCTGAAAATAAAAATGACTCAAACTAAAAATCTAAAAAAATTGAAAAGACACAAACTAAACACACACGGGCTCGGGTGAAGGTTTGGGAACTGGTTTAGGCTCGGCTGAGGTTAAGGGGCAAAGTAATTAGCTCCATTTGACGCGCATTTGCTTTAAATTAAGCATTTGAACCCCGCAAACGACAATCAACACGTACAATAAACATTTATGCACATATGCCCATTATTGTCGAGAATTAACAACTAAAATATGTCTATTCGGGGTATAAAATGTACACTTTTGGGTGCTTATTACACCACCCCCAAACAGGGCGTTCCTAGTCTTCAAGCAATAATATAGAGAGACAGAGAAAGATAAGAAACCAAAAGTGTACCACCTTCGTTGGCACTTGCGATTGCACTTAGCTGGTGCAATAAGCCTTTAAACATATAGGTTGCCCTACAGGATGAGTTTTGTCTCATGAGGGTTTGGAGGGAATATACCCACAAAATTCTTTTTTTGTAAAAGTTTATTGAAAGATAGTCAATCGCTAATTACACGTAGAATAATCGCACAATCCATCATGAGAGAAATAATTTGAGAAATACAAGCTAGAATGTAAAAATATTCAACTAAGTAAATACACAAGGCACATCCTTCCTAAAACTCAACGTGTGTGTGAATCTGTCAAAATGGGTCGAGTATAACAAGAGTAATTCCTAGATTGCCTTTTCGGAATCAACGCTTCAACTTCAATTTTCACGTGATATATCTCTCTCAAACGAACTCTCGAAATTAGGTTCAGTGTATCGCTCTTATGTGTGAGGAGGCGAGTAAATTAAGCAAGTTCAAACGTCTCACATAGACACATAAGATAGAACGTACATTAAGAAAGAAAACGATCACATCAAAGAATGCTAATCACTATAGTGAGAACGCCGAGTTATTCACCACATTGACTTTCATTTGCCCGAACACCTAGGGAAAAATATGGATGTAAATGGGTGAGGGGGAAATGAAATGAGGTAGGATAGGATATAATGGTGATGGATGAGTGATGGATATGCGATGTGAGAGAGTGTTCAACAAATGACTTTATTTAAAAAACTAACTACAAACTCTTTTTTTTTCCTTTTTCTTTTATCTCTTTTTTTTCAATTTTTCTTTTTTTTTTCTCTATGTTTTTTCTTCTGCTATTTTTTTCTTTTTTTGCAATTTTTTGTTTTTTTTGTTTTTCTCTCTCTTTTCAAACCAGCAATGAAGATATTTAACATTTGGAATCTACACTCTTTTATTTGAAAATGAAGATGATATGGTGATGATAGGTGATGGTGTGGGGAAATATGTGAAAATATGGAAGAGCATGGGAGTGTAATGAGTGAAGTGCATAGATGAAAATCTAGTATTCCGGACAAATTTCAAGACACATGTTTCTTACAGCTCGAAAGTGATGTCGTTCCCAAAATTTAGTGAAGACTAATGAGATCATACAATGAATTAGATGCAGACCCAAACGAAGTTGAATCAACTTATGACCCGGAGATTACGTAAAACTCTCTAAAAGGGAGAAATGCACAAATCTTACTAGCTAAAGTCTCTACTAGTGATCCTTAAGGTTCTATTGGGAATTATAGTACTCTTCAACTCTAAACCTCCATGACGTGACAAGTGCACTAATTTTTTATTGAGTCTAGAAATTTATGGTGCAAAATGCCTTGTTATGTATTACATAAGCTATTTATAAAAAGATAAATCCTCTAGCTTGATTCCTAGACTTAAAAGATGCATGATAGAAAATTCATGTCAATGAATGAGATGAAAGAAACTGCATGAAAATTTTAAAAATCTGGTTTAAAAATCAAAATTTTCCAAAAAAGGCACGATTTTGATAAAATTTCCCACCCCCAAACAAAAAGGAACATCGTACTCGATGTTAAGTACACGATTTTGTAAAATTGAGAGCAGAAGGTAGGATAGAGATTACCAGAATCAATCTCTAATAAAGTGGACAAGATGAACCTAGGAATAAATGTGAAGAAAAATTGAGATAAAAAATTTGTACGAGTAACAAAATATGATATAGCATTGGGTGGTGTAACATACCAACCCAAAAAGGATGAATATAGTACAAGTAGTACAAGAAACAACAGGCTGACTCCCGGTAGCGCTAAGTTTAACATCTTCAGCCAGACCGAATAGTTCTCACCCTAAAGATAAGATCTATGAAAGTGATGGGTGGAAGAAAAATCGGTTGATGACAATCACTCCCAAATAATACTGAAGCGTTAGTCAAGTTGGAAAAGGCTAAAAATGTTCAATGCACTTGTATGGCTAAGTGCATCATGCGATGCAAAGCATCGGTGGACCATGGGTGGGTGGGTATTAAGGTAAGGGTGAGGGTGAATAGGCACCGGTCATGGGCCTTATTGAGCGAAAAGGTGAGGCAACAAGGGCCCTATAAGCGTGGTACTCTAATTGGTGAGGAAGGATAAATGGTGTGGAAATAGTGATGGAGTGGGGCTCATATAAATAACACAATCGTTCTATGTATGGGCGATGATAATGGTCGTGCAGTAACAAACCAGGGAGCTGTCGAGGGGAAAAATCAACACCAAAAGAGAGTGGTGCGCATATGGTAACAAGATTGGTGTCACGGTGGAGAGTAGCCCCATAAATACTCTTGTGGGTGTGGGATGGTTTTAGGTGAGGATCTAAAAATATGGTTGGGAACATGAAATGTGTAAAATCAAGATCCAAACCAGGTAGTGGGGTGGAAGGGACAATGGGTGGGGTAAAGGGTGGGATAAAGGGTGGAGGAAGATGATCCAACTCAAGCGTGGGCGACACTCACTCATTGGGAGGAGTAAAGGAATACTCACAAGGGAGTTTGTTTTCCAAGGATGGAGTGGTCAACTTCTTCATAAGAGTATAATAGGTGAATGTGGTGGGTGGGTGAGACGAGGAACCAAGATCAGAGATAGAGGAAACACTAGAAATATCGCTCTCAAAGGGATCCATGCATGGTGGGACATCATCCATATCCATATAGGTTGGAACTATCTCGGATTCTATCTTAGAAAAATGGTGAGCACTCATAGCCGGATCTAACCTATGATAAACTGGTTCCTCGGGAACACAAGCAGTGAGCTCAATAGGTGTAGACTCGGGCATTATTTGGATTTATCGAGAAATTGAATAGGAACCTCAATGGCATGTTCATTTGGACAAAGCGGGATTCAATCACTATCACTATCTTCAGATAAGTCAACACAAATATCAACTTGAGGCCCGTACCATGGGATGGTCTCAACGTCTAGATTCTCGGGAGGATAAGGTTGGTCACACTCAAAATCAGTGGCACAAGACGAAGCATCATCACTCCACGTGGGGGAAACAATAGGTTGACTTGGGGTGAAGTCGGACTCTCACTCACACTCAAAATCATTAAATCTTTGTTCAAGCCATTGGAGGGCTTCATTTTGAGTGGCTTGCTCTTGCTCGACGATGAATTGTTTCAAGATTGCCTCGAGAGCAGATGTGGATGATAGTGGTGCAGTGTTGGTGGGTGGTGGCGGTGGTGGATATGGACACAACTCACTATTAACACGACTATACGTAGAATACTCAAAGGAAGTGTGGGGAACAGGGTCAAGTGAATCATACACGAAAGAATCGCCTTCGTGATGGACAATCAATGGGTGCATAGTGAGGGGACTGATCGAGAATGGGTGAACAAGGTTTCTATGACAACTGTTGGAACGTGTGAGGATCCGCAACATCGGGTTGTGATTTGTATTGAGTGGAAGGGTGATCAGGCCTCCACGAATAACTTAGGTACTCACACCACTCGGGATTAGGTATATCATGACAACGGGTCGAGGGGGGTTCCGAAACAGTGTCATATGGATACACATGTTCCACAGTGGATTCAGATGGATATGGAATGTAAGGGCACTCATGGGACAAGTGATCGTCATAATTACAATGGGTGCACAATAAAGTATGAGACACGTCGATACTTGACACAAAGTGTGATGGAATAGGAGGTGTGTGCATAGATGGTGAAAGAATATCAAAGATATGCATGAGAGAGTTGTAACCACTAAGTATATCATAAAGTGACGGCTCGGGATCACTCTCACACGTCTCGAGTGACAATGTAAAATGACCAAAGTAGTCCCATAAGGGACGTTCTTCGGGCACAAGGAGAAAAATATTTTTTGGATTTTTTAATTTTTTTACAAAAGGAAGGAAAATATTTTTGGATTTTTCTAAAATGAAAGAAATAAAATATTTTTCGATTTTTTTACAAAACTGAAGAAAAATAGACTTTTGGATTTTTTATAACAATGAAAGAAAAAAAATATTTTTGTAGTTTTTATAAAAATAATAGAAGAAAATATTTTTGGATATTTAGGAAGAAAAGATGTGGGAAAATGTATGCTCTTGATTTTGGACGAACCAACTAAAATCGACTACCGAAAAATGAATTGGACATAAGCAAGTCAAGGAGAATTCCTAACTAGCACGTAGCAAATTTTTATCTTTAAATTTAGTGAAAGGGTAGCCAAATTTTGATTAAGTCCACGGGCGATAAAAATCACGGAATTATCTGAGTTATCGCCTTTGTAAAAATATTCTCCTAATGGGCTACCTAGGTGATTGATTTTAAATTTAGTGATGGCTAGGGTAACACACAATTGGTAAGCGACTGAGTCGGATGATTAAATCCCTTCTCGTGAGTGACCGGGTGTAGGTCTCAGTCAATTAATTCATCACACCAATCAAAAACAAATGCGAGAATAAAATCAACTAAGAGCACACAGAGCACACAAAAGAATTTACTCGCTAACAGGAGAGGTGCGAGGTTTTATAAATGTAACTCCCGCGATTTTTAGGCCGTGGGGTGCCGAAAAATTTGAGTCGACCGGGGGGAGATCATGCCAATCTCAGTCAGTCCCGGGAGTCCTACCGACCCAAGGCAGAAAGGCTTCTAAATCCTTGTCTTTGGACGCCTTCTCTCTACCTTGTTAGGTTTCCCAATCAACCTTATCTTCGATTATTATAATTTTAAAAAATGAAAAATAAAATAAACGTGTTTCTATGCCACTCAATACAAGCAAGGATAAAATTAACCTAATATAATCCTTCTAAAATAAATAAAAATGGTACTAAAATGCAACAAAATATAGGAAATAAATGAACTATAAAATTGAATCCGCTCCGAGTGCTTCACACTCCCAAGAATGGCAACGACGCCATTTGATAACTTCGACTTTTGTGTATATTTTGTTGTTAAAAGCCAAGTTAATTAAAACCTTTATCACCTAGACAAAAAGAGGGTTGCCGACGGCGGGGTTAAGGGTTTGCGGTTCGGATGGTTTAGGATAAAGGGTTTGGATAAAAATTAGGTATGGGGTTGGTTGCCACGGTTGTTTAGTGGTGGTTGGGGGATTATTTATATCGTTGTTTAGTTGCAATGGATGGGTGTGTGCATGTTTCTTTACCTATTTTGCACCATTAATATGTCATTTCTCTAAATCAATAATTATTTCAATTTTAAATTTCACTCTATTATGTGTTACTTTGTATGGATGTTTAATTACTTGGTTAATTACTTTTATGGTTATTGATGAAGAGGCGCACTTTGTTCGTTCCAACCACGTACAAAGTTTGATTATTGAAGCAAAAAAATGCTGCACAATTGTCAAGTTTAAGTTCCATTTGCCTAGACTTACTTACAACTTGTTGTTTGTCTTTTATTGGCTATGAAATTGACACATGTCTTAATGGTTCACAATTTTAATTAGAATAAAAGACAACTAAGAACATCACACTAGATGTGAGTTTATATATTAAATTTAAAAACATACTTTGATGTCTTTAAGTAAGTATGTGGTTGATGCGACTCATTTAGTTCGATAGTTTTCACATATAAAATTAATGCAATGTTGTATAACATTTAAATACGTTTGCATTGATGTTGAGTTTATTTTCATATGTTGATATCTTATGTTTTTGAATATTTAGGTTTATAATTAGAACTAAAACACAAGTTTCGGTTAGAGAGAAGACGACTCTGTTTAACTATGCAAGTCGTAAGCGCGTGACATGGTTTCAAAAATTTAGTCGTGTCTTTAGGCATTAGGATTTGCTTGTATATTTATATCTAATAAGTATCCTTGTATTTTTCAATGTTCCTTTTTAGGAAATGATGGCCTCCCTGCCCATTCAGATCGTGACTAATACATATGGATAAAGATGATATCCCATTGGTAAAATAAGGTGTAAAGCTCATTTGAAAATTCTTCAATTATCAAAAGATTATTTTAGTAAATTTTTAGGCAAATGCCATCGTGGCTTTTGTATAATACAAATAAGAATCCTCAAGTTATCATGTAAAAGATTTAATATGTTTAAAACAACACTTTTACTTTTTTCAGGTGCCAATTGTTGTCTCTATGTCACGTTATGAAGCCACGTATCTATACAAAGGCACTAGGGTTATTGCATCCTAGGGAAGGGATATGATATATTGGAAGCCACATTTGCTTTCTCTTTATTGCTACTATGGAATAGTAGCTTGTGTCATAAGAGGATGCTCGGACTAGTGTGTGTCATCTTAGGATCCCTTTTCCTAGATCTACTTTTAACTTAATAAGTGCTTTTGTTAAATGCCTACAAAATTGGGAGTCGACCTCTCCCTATAGATAAATTAACCATACATGGGTGTGTACTATTCCTATCGAGGATTTTAACTCTGGCCACCGAAGAAAAAAATGGACGGTCCATGAGCTATTGCTTTTGTAAAATATCTTCAGAAAAAGGGAAGTACAAGAAATTTTTTATAGGCATGCGAAAATGGTTTTACATGGTTAATAAGTATGGTAATTTACTTGACAATGTCCCCTTTGGAAGGTTCCAAACGTAACGTCAAGCTTTGAAATGGTATTCTCATCCTCCATATCAGTCGTACAATATTACCTTTTTAAGCGTTTTCGGTCCCCTATGGTGATTACCGACAATTGATATTAATGGATGATAATATCAAGATTGATTATGAAATCTACAATGAGAGTTTTGCAAACATTCGTAGAAACCATCATTGTTAAAGTTATTTTCTAAGTTAATATAAATAGACATTAATTAGTATTCAAATTAACCTTACATATTTTTCACCTTACCATCTACTACAGTGTCTTATTGATGAGCAACAAAAAATGTGTGCTATGTGTGTACTTACGTCTCTAGTGCAAATCGATCGATCAAGTAATAAACCAGATAAGACGGGGTCAAATCCTTAGGGAATAGGTCGGTAACTACTAATGTAGGGTTGGCTTCATAAATCTAGGCTATTACTCAAAAAAAGAAAGAAAATGATGATAATTTTTTACTTTAAGAAATTTCAAATTACCTAGGAAATTAAGCTATGAAAGTACGAAATTAAACTACTTTAAGTAAAGATTGATTTTTTTTTTGTTTTAAAACACTTTTGGAAAATCAGGTTGAGATCCAAACTCCAAACGGTGGAGTATCTCCGATAAATATAAAATTGTAGAAATTAATTAATTAATTAAAATAAAAGTACAAATCGATTCGACGCACAAAATATGTTTGGGCACTAACTCATGCAATAATTGGTACACAAATTAATTAGCGTGAATGATATATTTACGACACATATAATCCATCCTCAAACACTCTCGATGCTTTTAACAAGATGAGTTAAGGGGTCTACACTAATAGTCCCGATCAATAGATAAAACTAAAAAAACTAATTATTTAATTATGTTGAATTTTACGTTAGAAGTGTAAAACTCTAGGTTCGGTTCATGTTTTCCAACCCACAAATAACTTAGGTAGATATGGAATTAAATTCTATACTAATCATATTTATCATTAAAGCATTAATAATTAAATAATAAGAAATAATGGAGAATATTATACCAATTATGAAGAAATAAAGTAGCAAGAATAAAACTCCACACCAAAAAAGGATTTTTTAAAAAATGCCAGAACTTCAATTACTTTGATGTAAAAATATGAATTCTCTGTTGTCCAATGAATAATGCTTAATTCCTTACCTAACAAAGTGTATACTATGAACATTATAACTCATAAATGACTTATACAAGTGCCAAAGATGGCCAAAGTGGTAAACATTGACCCTAACAACTCTTGCTACAACTTAGGAAACGATAAAAAAAATCCCATAGAAAATCGAACTATGGGACGAAAGCGACCCATGGGACCCCTCAAGGCCAAGCGGACTAGTTTGCTCCAGAAATTGAATCGATTCGGTCTTTGGGTATTGAACTTTAACTTGCTTCTTCCTCCATGGACTTTCTTCAACTTCAAATTGTCGTAACTTCCTCACTATAACTCGAATCGAGGTTTTGTTTCTTCATATGTACTCATGAACTCGAGATGTTCATTTTTCTTATTGGCTCTTTCTACAGGTTCTTGCTATAAATTTACCATTTTGTCCTTGACTTCCCTTTATCGTATAGTTTTCATTGTTTTGGCCATTCTCTTCCGCCCAATTGCTTGATTTACCTATAAATGCATGAGAAATATACGAAATACAAAATACTTTCAAAAAAGGTTAGTTGAAATTTGGGGATCATTTCCCTAGTCTCTAAAAAAATAATAAATAAATATGATATAAATTCGGGTTAAATGTGATTTTTGGGGCCGTAAAATACTGAAATCAGATTGATAATTTTGGAATATTTATGTAAAATCAAATCCCTTAACATAGAACGTTGCTACTCCAGAGCAATGTATAATTATCCAAAATTGGTTCTATAAATAACACTTATCAATTATGGGATATAATATCTTTTTAACGGGCACGCGATTGCATTTAGCATATGTACAAAGTCGTTAAACCCCTAAATTGACCTAGTAGGACGAGTGGTTTCTCGCAACCACAAAATTCATTTTTTACCACATGGTACGACTTGAAGGAAAATCAAAATAATTAAAAATTGTGTAATTTAAATATCAAAATAATTATCACAAAAAATATGTCATAAATATCAATTCCTAGCATGTGTTTGCGTTTGAAGCCAAAAATTGACTGTAAACTTCCATCAATTGATCATTATGTTAGTTTCTAAAAATTCGCCTTGATTCAATTTCTCATGGGATGCACTCACAAACGAATCACTAGGGTAGTGGATTTTTCTCTCCGTGTGCACGGAATTAAGAGTAAATATAATGGATAAGAGTTCACGCACACAAATCGATAGACGGAAATTTTATAGTGAAATGATCTGATGAACGGATTATGATTATTGAAAAATGGGAAAATGTCTTTCTTTTTTCATACCATTTTGTTCTGTTTATTATATTTTTGTGTTTTTAGCTCCACACACGATGATCGACTTCATTATTCGGATTCGGTTAGTACTTTTTTAGGTCAAGTTATTTTCGGTAACAATGTAAGTTTTTCGGAATTTTTCAGAGTTGAAAAATTTCTTGTGAAGGTCCGTTGGTACTTTTTCGGGCTTTTGCTCATTTCTCTCCTTTTTTAATTTCATTTTCTTTTTCTTTTTTCCTTTTTTTTTATTCATTTCAGCATTTTTTTATTTTTTTGACTTAATCTATACCGAAAGGAAATTATAAATAAATCAATTTTCATAATTCCGAGATAAATTTATTTTTTCGGGTTAACAAATGAAAGGGATATGATTTTTGGCTCAAGTTGGCTTCCAAAATTTGGATAATTTTCTGGAATTTTTATGGATAAAGTTATTTGGTCAAAAACAATGGCCTAACATTATGCGTCCATATTACTGATCAAATTATCATATGAGTCTCGAGATTAATTTTTATTTTTACTTTCGAGACATTTTTAGGCGCGTTTTCAAAACAAAATTTCCACTTGTTTCCTGTAACCAATCAAAATAATGATTTAGAGATCTATGACGAATTTATTTAAAATACTCAAAAATGAAGAATGGCAAAAAAATTCCACATTTATTCGTATAAGTCATCAATTTCCATTTTATATCAATTTCGGCTTTATGCATGGAAGTTTTACAAATTGAGAGTTGAAACAAAAATTTAATGGTATTTTTATGGATTTTAAATACCAATTTTTACTTACTTTGAAAAAATATTTTTGTCTTTTTGAAAATTTTCCATTTTCTAAAAATTTGCAATATTTAGGGGCATTTTAAAGCCATGAAGTTTCTAAAAGATGCACTTGCACTCCCCCCCCCCCCCCCCCCCCCCCCCCAAAAAAAAAAAAAAAACAAGTTAGAACTTGCATTGTCCTCAATGTAAAGGACAAAAATATAATTAAGAAAGGAAGTGGGTTTGAAGTATAAAATGAACAATATTTAAAATGCAAGAATGATACTCTATAACACAAACTCATATTTTTATTTAAAATGAGAAACGATAGTAGACAGTTTCTTGAATGATATAACAATTAAAAATAAAATAAAATATATAATAAGATGCATGCCCAAAAGATGCTCAACAAGAGGGACCGAGAGCATTTGGATCCTGGACATAGGGATCCATATAGTATGCAGGCAAGTTGGCCCCCGAGCTTAAGCTAAGACATTAGAGATCATCTTAGAGTCGCATCATCATGTAGGTATCACCACGGTAATCGGCTCTAAATTCATCCATATCTTGGTGGTATTCTGGGAGAAAACCGTTAAGACAACCCTAAATTTTATGCATACAACTATTTATTATCGTCGTTTCATATGCACGCTCATCAAAGTCTTCCTCAAAATTCGGTTTTGCCTGATCATAGTCCTCTTTCTCCTCGTGATTGAAATCCCCTACTACATCTTCCTCATCTTCTTCGGTGTCTCCCTCTTCTTCTCCCCCCCTATCTCAATGTCTTTGAAGATTGGTTCGAGATGAGGGCTTGGGTTACGAATTCATTCATTCTTTGATCCCCCGCTTCTAGGCATTGAGATCTGATAAAGTGGACATATAGAACAGAAGTTGTGATAAAGAGGATATATAGAAGAGAAGTTGTGGCAGTGGGACAATAAGCCACACTTGTGATTTCGTTAAAGTATACATGTGTTAGGCTTATTTTGGACGTCGTGTCGAACAAAAAATAGAGAAAGATATCATGAAGCAAGAATATTGAGGAATCATTCTTCATCGGTAGGATGGTTCCACATGCGATGAGGTTAGCCAACCGGATACGAGACAAGAGTCACTCGGATGGGAAACTTCCACTACTCCAAGGAGTGTCCAGAGCCTAATGGCTAGAAAGCTCGATGCGGGTGATACCATTTCAGTGGTAGGGGTAATTGTAGTTCTTGAATTATTTGACCCCCTCTGCTTACATCTTTCGTTTGATAATTTTTTTCAAGAAAGTAATCACCACCCCATTTATGTATGCCTCGTAATTTCCGTCGGAGGTGGAAAGAGAGTCCCATAAAATAATTTGGATATATGCTCATATATGGGACCTTCGTCATCGGCTTACATATTTTTCCACCTAAACCTTGATAATAGTGAAACAACATTCTCGAGGATGTCGTCTCAACCAATTCGGCTTTCGATGAATAAGGTGCGACATGTGCAAAAATAGGCGTTACATCAATTCCTTTCTTGTGGAGAACCAAACGTTTCCTTCCCATTGCCTTCGAGCATTTTAGTGGACTTATATTTCTTCAGGTAGTGTTTGGGATCCATGTAATAATAGGATGGAACTTAGGAATAATTAGTGAGAATTCTAGGAAAGGAAAGAATATGGAGGTGTGAGGATAAATGGTGGAGGGGGTATTTATAGGTAGAAAAAGGTGGGGAAATGAAAGGTTGGTTTTGGGGCGAGATGAATGGTATTGGAAAATGAAAGGGTTTAAAGGCAGAGGGAGTGTTTTTGTTTGTAAAATCATGGGTAGAGGAAAAGGGAAGAGTTTCCGGTGGAGTGAATGTGAAAGGTTGGGAGGAAAAGAAGAAAATAAAGTGGGAAAATTTGGGTTTTTGCTTCAAAAAAGCGAATCGGTTCGCGTGAGGAACTAAACTGTTTTGCTCAAAAACCGAATCGGTTCGAAATTCAGCACTAACTTTTTTTAACCCCTTACCACGAGGGTTCAATTTTTTAGTGAAGCCCTTGCTGAGAGTTTGATTTTTTGAACAAAATGTTTTCATATTTTCAAATTTTCCTCATAATTTTCACTCCCTTGGGCACAAAGGTGGGTTTCCTAAAAGCCTCTAAGGATTTGACCTAAATTCACCATTTTCGATTGAATATCATCAAAGTTACCATGGACTCATTGGGAACTCTTGAAACGGGCATTGAAAATAAAAAAACTCCACTCTTGCTATAATGCAGATGATCGATTCCTAAACACACGACGCACTGACACGACTCCGTTATACAACTAATACCCACCCTATACACAACGGGGGTACGACGACCTCTCTCTAAAACCTAATCATCCCTATACACGGGGTCCGACAATAAAATTTTCTTCACTTCCCCGATACACTCCTCTAGATATGTCTTTAAGCGCTGTCCATTCATTTTGAATGTGCTCCCATTTTTTCGGATCTTCCACCTCTATTGCACCATGAGGGAACACTTCCCTCACAACAAAGAGTCTGGACTATCTTAACCATAACATTTTGTGAAACAAGTGTAAATGCGATTTGTAAAGGAGCACTTTTTGTCTCGAGTGAAACTCTTTTCAATTTATGTTCCAATTATGGGCAAGTTTCATTCGTTCTTTGGTAATTCGGGTGCTCTCATACGTATCATTGAGTATGTTTTCCAACTCATTTAATTGGATCTTTTGCATTTCACCGGCTTTATCCAAGTTGAAGTTAAACCTCTTGATTGCCCCAAAATCCTTGTGTTCTAAATCTATGAGGAGGTATCAAGGATTTTCGTACCCAAAGAAAAATGGGTACATCCCAAGGGGGTTCTTGTAAGAGGTTCGATAAGCCTATATCACATCGAGTAATCAGATGTACCAATCCTAGTGACTGGGATCAACGATATTTTCAAGAATGCTTATACTCGCTCGATTAGCTAGCTCAGCTTGTGCATTTGTTTGCTTGTGGAAAGTTCTCCTAACCTTGTGGATAACTCCATACTTCCTCATTGACTTCTCGAATGTCTTATTGCAAAAGTGTGATCTGTTGTCA
Source organism: Sambucus nigra (assembly GCA_949130495.1). NCBI lineage: Eukaryota > Viridiplantae > Streptophyta > Magnoliopsida > Dipsacales > Adoxaceae > Sambucus > Sambucus nigra. The sequence continues at coordinate 402,643,460 of OX422220.1, forward strand.
CTAATGACAGCTTTAGGAGCACCGAAATGAGAAAGTATATGTTCATGGATGAACTTTACAGCCACCTTATTATCATTCGTGCAGCTGTAATAAGGATGTAAAGAAATCCAAAATGGGGAAGAAAGGGTCCCACGAAGTTGATGCCCCAACAGTTGAACATCTCAGTAGAAAGGATAGGGGTCAATGACATCATATCACATCTAGTAATAGCGTCCATGTTTTGATATCTCTCGCATGATCATCAAAATACGTTCACATCCCGAAAGATAATGGGCTAATAGAGATCGCATTGGAGAATCTTTGCGGCTATCTTCTTCGTGGAAAAAGTGGCCTCCACATGCTTTCGAGTGACAAAACTGGATGACACTTTGGATCTCATCATCCGGTACACGCTTCTAGATTATTTGGTCTGCGCGATACTTAAATAGAAGGGATCGTCATAAAATAACATGCACAACCCATTGAAAAACTTCTTATTCTTTTACGAAATCCAATAAGAGGGAACAACACCCATCACTAGATAGTTCACGATGTACGTAAACCAAGGTAGAGAGGAAGTAGAAAAAAGTTGCTTATCCTGAAAATACTCATCTATAGGTATGTGATCTTGAGGTATGTCATACGAGAGCTTAAAAAAGTGGTCAGCTATGAAGTTTTCTAATTATTTCTTACTTTTGATGGAAAGGTCAAATTCTTGGAATAGCAAGGTCCACCTAATGAGGCGCGGTTTGCCGTCATTATTGGAAAGGAGGTATTTTAGTTTCACGTGGTCAGTAGATCATATAATGGGTGACCCGATAAGATATGAATGGAATTTATCAAGGGAAAACACTACCGTTAGAAACCCTTTCTCTGTAGTGGAGTAGTTCAATTGGGGTACGGTTAAAGTCCGGATAACATAGTATATGACATGTGCCTTATTATCTCTCCTTTGCCCTAAAATCGCCCCAATCTCATAGTCATTCGCATCACACATTAGCTCGATTGAGAGAGTCAAATCTAAAGGTTGCATTATGGCAGCGGAGACGAGCATTCTCTTGCATTTATCAAAGGCCTCTTGCCATACTTCACTCCACTCAAATGGGGAATCCTTAATGAGTATGTTACTTAAGGGTCTAGTTGTGGATCTAAAATCCTCAATAAACCTACGATAGAATCCCACGTGACCCATAAATGAGCGAACGTCTTTGAATAACTTGGGTTGGGGAAGTTAAAAATGATGTCAATTTTTCCCATATCCACTTCTATCCCCTGGGATGATAGTATGTGGCCTAGAATTACTCCTTCGGTAACTTGAAATGGAATTTCTGCGAATTCAGTACTAGGTTTTTTTCCACATTCCGGGAAAGTACTTTCTCAACGATTGCAAGACATTGGTCAAAAGAGGGGCTGAAAATGATAGAGTTGTCCATAAACACCCCAAGTCCTCTCTCAATGAAGTTACTAAAAAGACCTAACATGCAACTTTAAAAGGTCATTAGTGCATTGTAAAATCTAAATGGCATCCTTTTGCAGGAAAAAGTGTTAAAAGGACATGCAAAGGTAGTCTTCTCTTGATCAAGCACGTCCACTTCTATTTGGTTATAATAGGAATAACCGTCTAAAAAATAGTAAAATGGATTTCCCAAAACTCACTCGATCATTTCATCCATAAAATACAAAGGGAAGTGGTCTTTCTTAGTGTCGGCATTAAGTTTCCAATAATTAATGCAAATTCGTCACCCGATAACCGTAAGTTTTGAAATAAGTTCTCCTTTTGTGTTCTCAACCGCGGTGATTCTCGACTTCTTAGGAACGACTTTGATTGGACTAACCCGTTTACTATCCGAGATGGTATAGATGATGCCCGCATCCAAAAACTTTACAATTTCCATTCTCACCACATCTTTCATTATCGAGTTCAATCTTCTTTGCATTTCCCTAGAGGGCTTCATGTTCTCTAGGTGGATTTTACGGGTACAAATAAAGGGATTTATTCCTTTAAAATTCACAATAGATCAACCAAAATCACCATTGGACTTCCTTAAAATCTCCATAAGCTTCCCGCTTTGCTCTTTATCTAGGCTAGAGGAGACAGCAATAGGATATGTCTCATCCTCCCCCAAATAAGAATATTTGACGTTGGAATGTAGCCTTTTTAATTTGCGTTAAGGAAATTTAATATCAAGGGAACCTTATATGATTCCCTCAGTGCTAATTCCTCGAATCGCAAGACCTAACTCACATCTCTCACATCGTCCTCAATCTTTCCCTCACCTAGCATCTCCCTCATCCTACTCACCTCATGAACAAAATCGAAACACACTCTCTCGCTCTCACTAGTCGTCACTAAACATTCCTCAAGTGGATCCCTCAAATTATAACACTCAAAATGTTCGTGTCTACCTCTTCAATAAGATTCGTGTCATGTAAATCTCCCCTTTCACCTACTTGCTTGGTGATGCTAAAGATATTCATTTCAAGTGTTATTTTCACAAAGGTAAGTTGCATTTTCCTATTACGCATATTAATAAACGCGTTAGTCGTAACTAGGAATGGGCGACCAAGACTTACAGGAACATGATGGCTTAATGGGGAGGAGGGATTAGTATCCCAAATAATAATTTCGACATTTATTCACTAGTTACATGAATTTCATATGCACGTGCGTTAATTGAAATAACTACAATACTTGATTTTGAAATATATTAAATGGATGTCAAAATGGATTTACTAATGGTGAATTTGATGAAAAATTTATATAAAAAATTGAAATATTTTATTGATCTTGCAATGGGGAAGAAAGTGACTAAGCTTATAAAATCACTCTATGGTTTGAACAAGCACCAAAAAAGTAGCATGAATTTTTTTCAATGTGATGAAGTCAAATGGTTATAAGATAAATTAGTGCAACAAATGTGTTTATCTCAAAAGCGCTCAAAACGGATATGACATTGTCTGCTTGTATATAGACAAAATGTTAATGGTAGAAACAATGATGTTACTAATCCTACAAAAACATACGCTAAAGAATATAGTTGAAGTTAGAGATTTAGGCATGGAGGATGTCATTAGAATCAGCATTACTAGAATTTCCAATAGGGTCATTTTGTCACAATATTGATATTTGAAGTTAAATATTTAAGCATGAAGGATGTCTCATTTTTTCTCAAGATTACTAAAACTATTAAAATTAGTAGAACTATGTTGAGAACTTCATGATATATATCACGAATACGACATGAGTCCAATGAAAGAACCTATCAATAAAACTCTAATGAATCAATTTAGAATATTCTAATGTCTTAGGAAGTTTAATATATTTATCAATTTAAACATGGCCTCAGATAGCATGCTCGATGAGTAATCTATGTTAATATAAGAGTAATCCTAGATAAGATCATTAAAAATCCATCATACGAGTACTGAGATATCTAGGGTGGTCTTTAAGGATGAACTGCACAATGTAAGATAACCAATTGTTAAAATATATATAAATAAAATTGGATATCTAACTCCAATAACTCAAAAGTCAGAAGTGGATATATTTATACCCTTTTAGGTGCAACATGAATATCAAGATCAACTATGGAATCTGAATTTATTGCTTTAGTTAAAGCCGAAGAAGAATCAAAATGGCTAAAAAATTCTTAAAGGATATTTTAACCTAACCATAACTGGTTCCACTAATATTAACCCATTATGATAGCCAATCAGTGCTTAGAATGGCATAAAATAGTAACAGTAATAGTAGGCCACAACATATACCTCATTGACATGATACCATTAAATAATTGGTTGCAAGTGGCATTTCTCAAATGACTATGTAAATGCAATGAAAAATATTAAGGATACACTAAAAAGGGTATTCCTATAAACCAAGTGAGGAGTTCATCAAGGGGAAGGGACTTAAAGCGATAAAAATCTAAAAGAGTTGATACATTGAACCCAAATTAAATGACCGGAGATTCCAAGAATTAGGTTTATCGAGACAGTCACAATAAGGAGAACCAAGAATATTCGAAAAGGGTTGTATGAATTTTGTTGTTATAGTTTTCACAAGAAGATTGCTCAATTTAATACATCGCATCCACTAAACGGCTAGTAAATGAGATAGTATATCGCTAGGAAAGATTCAAGGTCAAAATCTATATTTTGGAATGTTGTTTGCCCAAATGGTTTGGGATAGTTGTCATCTTATGAAATTATGATGCATAGAAGCTAAAGCGATTTTTTCTAGATGCATTACTTATCGACAAATGTATGGCTACTCCCAAAAAAAATATTTCATTTTACAATATGAAATTTTCCTCACTTTTTCCTTGAACAAAATCTAAATTTTTTTCCCCAACCTAACTTTTTCCCAATTAATGAATTCAAAGAAATAATTAGGTTTAACTATGTACCTTTATCTAAATAGTAATTAAGATAGGGGAAAGTTTAGTATAATTAAATTTAATTAGGAAAAGGTATTCATGGTTATGTCATTTTATCCATACAACACCATTTGTGTTTGTGAATGGATATAAATTAATATATGTAATTAATATTTTTGGAGTTTAGGTTCAATGTCGTTGTGATAAATGATTAGTGACATTTTGTTAGAAACCTTTTGTTCTTGACAAATGTAGAAACCTTTTGTTCTTGACTAATGTAGTTTTCTAGTTCTAAACAGTTCGAGTCTCTGATTTGGGTGTTATTGATGATTGACAATGTCATGTAGTGTATTTTTAACAAGTTGTAATCTATTTATAAATTGATGACTCAGGTTAGCAGCCAATGGTAAAGCTCTAAATGTTTTTAGCATAGTACCCTATACCAATATGTTTAATTGTAAATAATGTTCTTTGAGTTGGTTAATAAAGAAAAAACTAACATACTTGATTACTCAAAACAATTGGTTTTTTACAACGACCTTTGGTGTTATTATCACGTTATATAATATTTTTGGGGTTTGTTGTGGAATTGAAATTCGCAAACCAAAATTCAAAAATTCAAAAAATCGTCCTTTGTATTCAACTCAATGGATATCGAGTCCGTACTCTATCTCCCCCTCTCTCCAATATGATGTGGGTGACAATTCATATTCACCATTTGTCAGTGAATTGTGTTAGTTTTCATATCAAGTCAGATTCTCTGTTTGATAAAAAAAATCGAAAACCGCAATTTATATTTTTCCTCACATGTGCATATTTGACTTATGGTAAACAAATTATTTTATGTTTTGTGATTTGCATAAGATTTAGAATAACTCCTTTTTTTGTTTCTTTGTTGAATGATAATTATTTATCCTTTACATCGAATTTTAAATTCTTTTTTGGAAATATTTTTTTAGCATTTGGGTATGCACACTCTTTGTGTTCATTTACAAAATATGTTCTTAAACTTTTTGCTACATTTCCTTACTCATGTCCAATCCTTATTTTATACGGATTGTTTTTTCTATATTTGTTTTTTACATGAATTTTGTTATCAACTTTGATTGTAAAAGGATGCATATTTTCTTTGGTCATCAAATCAGTTATACTAAGCAAAGATTTTATAATATTAATATTTTTTATGACACGGTGCGTGACCGAAATTCTCATCAATGTACAACTAATGCTAAATAAAAGATGAAACTAATTATCATTGGAAAATATTATAAGGATCTTAAAAATGCAGTATATCATCCATATATTAGGCGATACTGTTCCGTCATCAACTCTCAACAACTAAACATTCTAAAAAAAAAAGCATACGAGGATATATAATTAATCGTGAATTGTATATTAACTTTGATAACAATAAGTAAAGTGACAAGTCTCGAGTAAAAAAACATAAAAAAATATATATATCTAGCATTGTAAGAGTTCATCATAACTGAAATATTCATCAGGGTGGTATTGGCCGTTCGTCAGCTCTTCAGTAGGCGATGTCAAATTGTGGATGCCGTAGTCTTCCACGCTTATTGGTGTTGTTAGGAGTGGCTGGGTTTCCACAATGTTTATTTGTTCCTCTGATGGTTGGTCGTGTGGCTGCGGTGGTTGCTCCATTTCCCACTGGGTAATGTCACTAATGAAGGCGCTCATCTGGGGTGGCTGTTTATTCAGTTGTGGCTGGGATGGCTGGATATAATCTTGAACGCTTATTGTAGTCGTTGGAAATGAGTAAGATGGCTGGATATAATCTTCAACGCTTATTGTTGCTGTTGGAAATGTGTGGTACGGCTGGATATAATCTTCAAGGGTTATTGTTGTTGTTGGAAATGGGTGGGAAGGTTGGGCATAATCTTCAATGCTGATTGGTGATGTTGGTAGTCGCTGAGCATAATCTTGCTCAACATTATTATCTGTTAGATGGTTGGGGGGCTGGGCATCCTCACCTGGATGAATCTTCCTTTTAATCCGGGAAAAAGCGTACTTATTGTTATTTGGTAAAACGAACTCAGTCATTATCCACTTTTTGTCGTGTTTAGAGGCGTTGTGATGATATCTGAGTTTTCGTTTCTCTCGCCCATTTTTGAACTTGTGGGTTTGTTGGCATTTCCAGGTGCCCTTGTGGGTTAGTGTTTCTACAGGTAACTATGACCGGAAGCTTATGAGAAGCACACTGCACCGAGTTCCCAGATGAGAGTGGAATATGTTTGTTCCAAATTATTTCGGACTTCTTATCATGTGTTTGGGCCAAATCGAATCAAGAAATGCCAATTCAAAAAATTATATTGATTATATTGATTCTCGATCCGATTTTTTTAGAAAATTTAAAAAACATATGAATTCCGAATAATCGGAAAAAATCTAAAATTCACACAGCTTTGACAACCCCGAAACCCAATTTACGATGTTAAAAATATTATTCCGATCATCTTTATTCCCCCAGAGCCTAGTATAACAAAATCAACCTGCAATATGAGATTAATCATAATTGTATTAATTTAATTTATGAGTCGTCATATACTCATTTTAAACTTTGATGAATAATTTAAACTAATTAAACACAATAAATTACCCGTTAATTCACCTGAGTAGATATTAATAGATGAATAAATAATCATTTGAATAATCATGTAATATATGAGGTATTATAGGAGGAGAGAAATGAAACAATTATTTTGGAAAGTGGAACATTCACCAATTATATTGACGTGATTGACATTTCATTTCTTTTTAATTTCTTTTATGGTTCCATTCCAGGAAAACCCTACCACTTTGTGAATTAATCATCTCAATAACTAAACCCACCTTGAAATTGAGCAATTCAAAGTCTGCAACTAATTTATCTCAGGTCTCTAAAATTTATCAATATTAGTGCTTCTTCCAAATTGGGCAATGTGCAAGTGACTAATGGGCACATGCTTATGGTCGGTCGTGGTCCATATTATATAAAATCATTAAATACCCCATGGAACTTGCATTATGTAAGATAAATTGGATTTTCACCTAATTAATTAATTTGATGGAAAAGCAAGAAAGGGTTTGAGAGTGTCTTCGTGGGTTGATTAGTGGAGTGATTGGTGATTCGCCATTATTTATAGGCACTGTAGGAGTTAACTAAGGCCCGTTACTTATGAAAGAAGAGTTAGTGTTTCTACATGTAACTATGACCGGAAGCTTATGAGAAGCTCATTGCACCGAGTTCCCAGATGAGAGTGGAGTATGTTTGTTCCAAATTAGTTCGGACTTCCTATCGTGTGTTTGGGCCAAATCGAATCACGAAATGCCAATTCAAAAAATTATATTGATTCTCGATTCGATTTTTTTAGAAAATTTAAAAAACATATGAATTCCGAATAATCGGAAAAAATCTAAAATTCACACAACTTTGACTACCCCGAAACCCAATTTACGATGTTAAAAATATTACTCCATTCATCTTTATTCCCCCAGAGTCCAGTATAACAAGTATAACAAAATCAACCTGCAATATGAGATTAATCAAAATTGTATTAATTTAATTTATGAGTCGTCATATACTCATTTTAAACTTCGATGAATAATTTAAACTAATTAAACACAATAAATTACCAGTTAATTCACCCAAGTAGATATTAATAGATGAATAAATAATCATGTGATATATAAGGTATTATAGGAGGAGAGAAATGAAAGAATTCTTTTGGAAAGTGGAACATTCACCAATTATATACTCCTTAATTGGATGTTGAATTTGAATGACCTTGGGTTATTCGAATTATTTGAACAGAAGACTAAGTTCACTTTGCCCAGTTTGGACTTTGGCCCCAAAGTTAATTTGAAAACATTTTAATTGTTTAAACCACAACTGGAAACCATCATTTTAATTAAAACTAAAACATCAAAATTCATCTTTGAAAATTTCAACAATTTAATTAAATTTTAAATGTCAGTTTGTATCTAGAGCATCAATTATAATCAATTAAATTTGATATATTTCTTGTATTTTATTGCAAACAGACATGTCTTTTTCAAAAATGGGGTTTCGTTCATAAAAATAATAATATTTCCCTTTGTTTACGTGAATTCTCTAAGTAGTTCCTTTAGTACTTCTTCCATAAGGTCATAGCGAGTGTCAGCATTAATGGTTCACGGGTCAAATATATTGCAGTGCTTCTTCTGCTTGTTGTAAATTGTTTCACACTAGGACGTAGATGCACATAGTACACTATCCTAAAAATTATGTCAAGGGGATTATTATATTAATGAGAGAGAATCAAAATTTCAACATGATTTTCTGCTACAAACGTGAGTGATTATTATATTCACAAATTATAAGTGTTTTAATTTACATATGTTTTCTTCTCTTCTTTGTAGCCGATTTAGTACAATTATACTATTGGAATGACAATTTTAAGTTATAATTTTGATTTTACAATTATTTCATATTTCTCATGTGAATTTTTATTGTTTTACTAAATCATTACAGAATCCCTAAATTACCCTTTTCTTATATTATGTGCTTTTAACATCCAAAAATTACATAATTTTTATATGTTTTCCTTATATCCTTAAAATCCAAAATATTAGTTTATACATTTTCATAAATAAAAAAGATACATAATTTATTTTTATTATTTAAAATTTTGAAAAGATTAAATTAAAAGTTCATACGAATTTATGGATTTTTTTTATAGTTTTCCCATTAATTTAGTATGATAACAAAAAATTGTTTTGGGTTCTATATATTCTGACTTTAATATAATAATGACAACTTGATCATTTGAAATAACGTGACCTCTCCTACTATCACAAAGTTACTTATAACCATTCTATTTCATGAAATCGATGGTGAGAAACCCAAAAGCAGTTAGCGAACTTTATTTCATGAGATAAAAATAGAAAACATTTTTTTATATCAATTTTCATTCTTTGGAGGATTTCACACGAAGATTCTCCTCTAGTTCAAAATAAAAAATATAAAATACAACTTCAGCCTCCATAAAAGGATGTACGCAATTTGTCTTTTTATGAATAAACTATATCCTTAATGGATTGATGAAAATTCAATTTATGAACTAATTTAGTCTGGGACATTCAAGTTATAGTATAGTCAAATTGATACGGATAAAGGTAATTTTGATTATTGGTCCTTGATTAATATCATTAGTTTTTGTACTCGATTGATTTGTAGTGGTGATAGGAGGTTGATGGTGACCCAATTGAAAACCCAAATTATCAAGTGGTTCTTGTAGTATAGTTTTAAGATTAATTTGTGAAAATATTTATATACTTGTTCGTGTGAGTTTTCGTTAGAATTATTGATATATTTGTTTGTGTTAATTAATTCATGTCTTAATTTGATTTACAATTCGATTTTGATTTTATTTTGTGATATATGTGATGGACCCAAATTAATTCAAACATGCAACACCATTGAAAAAATCGCTAATGTTATTCAAGCATCTCATGGAAAACTATAAAGCATGGAAACGGATAGGGGTGTCGTGTTCGACTCGTCACGGACACGACATATTTAAAAAATAAGTACACGACACATCAAAGACACGATGACATCTACTACGAATTTAAAAAAAAAATGTGAAACTAATATATATTAAAATTAACATGGTTCAGTATTTCACCATTTAATAATGACACTTAAATTGTAAGTCAGAGATATACATTTCCTAGTGTTCTTTAATAACTATATTATATTAACTTATCTTCTTATTATTCATACCCCTTAAAGATTTAATTTTACAAGATGAGACTAGAATTTCTTAGTGTTCTTTAATTTTGGCACCTCGTCATGTCCACGAAATGTCTCTCCATGTTCGTGAAGTGCCTACCTTTTTTAATGCCAAACAAGTCAGATAAGTCACGCGGAGTGTCGTACAAGTGTCGGAGTGTCCGACACAGGTACGTCACCTTCGAAGAAGTGTCCGTACTTCTTAGTTGGGAAATGTCAATTTTCTCATTGGACTTGATTTTTTAAATTTACAGGTTTACGTTCATTTTGAGTGGCGAAATACATAAACGAATTAGTGTGGAAAGGGTCATGAATAACTCCAATGGTATAAAAGTAACTTGAGGGAAGGATCGTGTCCTCACCGAGATCTTAGTTGCTGAAGTTAACTAGTATACGCTTGCTATAGGGTTGAAAATGAGATTTAGGTGTCAGAAACACAAAATATGAACTTGGTGGCTTAATAAGAGACACGAACACCCTAAGCGGTATTAACGTATCCTATGGGAAGAGACAGTTTCATTATTGGACCTAGGGATTTAGAAATTATCTCACTTATGTATGTTGTTTTGCATGTTAAAAATGGATATTTGGAGGCAAAAACTCAAAACATTAATAGAGTGTCCTTAAAAGAGGAATGGACACCCAAGATGCACAAAAGGAACATGTGGAAAGTTTCCTTTTCCTAATCGAACTCCATTTGCCAAAATTGACTAGTATACGCTCGTTTTGTGGTATAAAATGGACATTAGGGAGAGAAAACTCAAAACATCAATCAAGTGGCCACTAAGAGAGGCACAAACACCCTAAGAGGTACAAAATTAACCTGTGGAAAGTTTTTATGTTCTCATCGGACTCTCAATTTTAGAAAATTACTAGTAGATGATTGTTTTGATGTTATAAGTCAGTTTTTGGAGTGAAAAGTGAAAACAACAGTGAAGTGGCTCGGATTGAGGCACGGATAGCCCCAGAGGTATAAAAGTCACTTGAGGGAAGTGATCTTGTCTTCACATGACTCTCGATTTTAGAAATTGACTAGTGGGAAGGATTCGGGAAAGTCTAGTACTGTTCTAGACTCTGTTCAAGTCTATTTTGGTTTGACTCATTTTGGAAATGTTCTCTTCATTCTTAACTTCTTCAAACACGAGGAGGTCTTCATAGTCTACCTAGACAGTGGCGGGCGAGTCATTGTTCCCTGCATATGATTCGTACCTGGTGATTGGTTTAAACGAAAACTTGGAGACCATATTCGCTACCTTTTTCTTATCTCTTCCCGATGTCAGGTTCTGAATTAAGTATTTTACGACTAAGGATGGAACTATCAGTTCAATGCACGATATAAACTTGAATCATTTTTCTCTTATAGGTATTATCCGTACGGGTAATTTTGTACTCTCACCTAGATTTATATACAATTTTTAAAAACATGATGCATGTTCATAACTATCAAGATGACTGTTCATAGATAGCTATCACTAAAGACTAGGAGTTTTAAGAAATTTGAGAAGTTTGCTGAAGTGAGTTCACGCTTCATAGTTGCACATATTACGGCTTTTGTTTCAAAGAAAGTGAGTTTAGTTTTGTTTTACACATTTTGCAATAGCAATCCCCATATCATATATTATGATGTAGATGATCTAAGAAAAGTTAGATCTCGGTCGTTATCATTTGGTAGTTTAACTGGGTTGCTCGATGCAATATCATTTTTATTTAAAATTCAAATAACCATGACCATTAATTAAGATCCTGTAACACCCCGCCTAATAAGATACCTGGCGATCACTCCAATATTAAATTAAAACAGGAGTCTCATATGGATCATTCTTAGCATCACTGTCGAAAATCCATTTAATTACTAATAACCTATTAGGCCGGTGTCAAAATTTTAACTTTACTACTCTTTTTGACAACAATAATTAAAATATCCACACAATTTATGCGTAAATGAAATAAAGTAACCGAACACTCGGTCAAAATATACAACCATATCGAATGATGTACTGAAAGAATAAATAAATACAATTGGACCATTGGCCCGAATGTTTTTACAATACCTCCTATCTAGATTACAAGAATGGAAACGTCTACTGAAAATCATGCACGCATCCACAGCTGACGTCTGACTCGAAAGAATTTCCATCCAGGCGTCCCTGTGTCTGGACACCTATATATATATAATATATAGAAAGAAAGGAGAGTAGATAAACGGGTCAGAGCCCGAGTTTTGAAAATATTTTGCAAGTGCATAAATGCCTTATTATTTTGAAAATTAGTTTTATCTCATATTTAAATTTGGTATCGCACTCCCATGTGATACCCCTCACCTCTCCACTAATAGTGCACTCCTAACGCATCCCTCTAAACATCCTAGCCAAGCTACCCAGCTAAACTAGTCTATCACCCAACCAATATCTACCCTAGATAGTCCAATAAATGTACTAAGGGCTAAAATTCACCCTAGTCTCAACGCTATGCCATGTTCGTGCGTGGGGTGTCTCGCAAAGAGATATCCAAACAAGGAACCCCCCGATACACTACTATGCAGCAAGGTCGATCATCGAGATCCGCCAGTACCTCAGTACAGAATATATATATAAATATATATATACCATAAACATTTATAATATTAGAGCACTAAGGATTAAACTTCTCCCCAGTCTCAACACAGTGCCATATTCGTGCGTGGGGTGTCTCGCAAAGCGAAATCCAAACAGGGAACCCCCCCGATACACTACTATGCGGCATGGTCGATCGTCGGGATCCATTAGACGCTCGGCACTCGATTTATACATATACATATATTTTACTATATACATCCGGATCTATCTCCCGAAATGAGAATACATTTACCAAGTATTTATCAATAGTTATCATTTTCTCAAAACTTCCCATTTCCCTTTTTATACTCAGGAAATGTAAATATAAAAGCCAATTCATTATCATGAATTGCTTTAACAAATCATATACTTTTTAAAAGCCAATTTTATTATCATAAAAATGCTTTTCCTTTTCAAAATATCCCATTTCCCTTTTTATATCCAGGAAATGTATTCAAAGCCATTTTCATTATCATAAAAATGATTTGATCATATCATATGCTTCCACATCCCTTCTTCCATTCGGGAAGTGTTACCGAAGCCAATTTATATAACCCATTTCCCTTCCTATATCCAGGAAATGTAATTAAAGCCAATCCATTATCATGAATTGCTTTAATAAAACGCGTTCTAAGACCGCCCGTCCGGATTTCTCCACTGTGCGTACCCCTAAATGGCTATCATCTTCCAGGTCCTATCATAAGACAACCTGGGATCCTACATTGCAAGACGTCGGGAAGCGGCCATTTGCCTGCGGGATAGTCAAGACCACACCCAGAATCTCCTAACCAGCGCAGAAAATATATATATCAACAAACGCTCACATGGCCTATAGGACTATATCCACCCTGCGTTAATTTGTCAGGGGGATTCACCATAAGCACGCAACTTCCCTTATGATAGCGATTTAGAGAGGTGTGTAATCCATATTTTATTAATTATGAAAAACATTTCTCTTTCCATTTTGAAAATATTCATATTTTATTTTCAAAATCATTTACATCATATCATATATACTTTAATCACATAGTATATACATATACCATATATTCACCCTCGAATGTACATAAATGGCCATATTTGCCAACTATATATAGCGATGACCATTAATCCCAAAGATTCCCTCGAGGAATCATAACCATGCTTTCATATAAGCATGATACTAAACCCAAAGTATTTCCTTACTTTGTTCAATACTAATTACCTCAATCATCTCTTAAAGGTTTATTTATCCTCAAAACCCTTATTTAGGAATCCCCATAAAAATCCCAAATTGTAATTCAACTCCCCATACTCTTAAAGGGAGAAAACTAGAAATTCTGACCTACGCGAATGGATTTGCCCCTTTAGCGAATCGATTCGGGTGGGCAAATCGATTCGGTTCCCAATCTGAATCGATTCGGAAAGTATTCTGCAAATAGGTCTGTAAATGGAGAATCGATTCGGTCTGTACCCGAATCGATTCGACCCATTGCAGAAACCCAATTTTCTTTAGGCGAATCGATTCGACCTGTACCCGAATCGATTCGTCCAGTTCGAGGGGTACAGTTTGGGCGATTTTTCAATCTCCAAAATACCCAAAATTCAATTCAATATCCATTTAAATCCTAACTTGGATTTATTACTACAAACCCAAAGTTTTTATGTCTCCTCAAATTCTTTAGAGGTCCTAAAAATTCTTTTGAGACCCCTAATATCTATCTCCAATAAGTTCTAACTAATGATTTCAATCTCGGACAGGTTTCCATAGAAAAATCACTATAAATAAAAAAAAATCAGAAAAATACGCGGTCGGCGCCCAGGCGACCGTGTCGAAAAGATCTACAATTTTTATTTTGTCCAAGAGTAGAATCGATTCGTATCAGGCCGAATCGATTCGGTTAACACGCAGGCCACTATTCATCATCTTCAAAAAATTTCCAAACCTCCATTAATCTCCATATTTGTTGTTTCTAAGATCATCCAACAACTCAATAAACATATAATCTATGTTTTACAACTAACACATCAATTTATTTGGGGTATTAAACTATTTCTCTTAGATTTAAACCCTAAAACCATAAAATCCCCAACTTATGATTTTAACCCATTTCAATCCAATTCTTCACTCCATTTACATGGATTTAACACTAGAAATCATTAAGAGTTTACATTACATCAATATGTAAACTCATATCTAAGTTTTCCCAATTTTATTTTAAGGGTTCTAATCCAAAATCATATTTTACCAACTATGATATGAGATTAATGCACAAAAGTAAATAAAGCAAGTAAACACTTGCCTCGTGGATATCATCCGACGACCTCGAGTCGAATTCGGATGAGTTTGTCCCAAATCTTCCTTTTTCTCCTCCTTTCTTCCTCCTCTCTCTCTTCTCTCTCTTTTCTTTCTTTCTTTCCTCTCTTTTCTCCTTCACTTCCTCCTTTTATAAGGAGAAAAGGGTTTTAACCCCTTAAAACCCAAAAACGACTCGTTTACCCAATTACGAGTTACTTTTACCTCTAAAATTACCTAAAACTCAATTTCGACAATCGGACACTCTTTTCCGACTATCTCGAACATTTTGAGACTCATGGTGCAGTCGAAATTTCCATCTGAGGTACTTGACCGCAAATCACTATTCTAACCCATAATAGTAAATGCGGGTTTTCCAATTTAAAATCTGACCTTTTTGTCAATTTTCTCCACGGCGACATAAAATTAAATTACTTCGACCTATATAGTCCCAAAAGAAATTACGATACCCATCGAAAATCATTAAATCCTCGAAAATCCCAAAAATCACTATTTCGGGAAATTCCTCAAATATGCAATTTATTTTTAATTACGGAATTTAATTACTTCCAAAAAGGCGGGTTGTTACATACTCCCCCCCTTACAACGGAATTTTGTCCTCGAAATTCGGATACTTACACCACAAATCCTAGAATCGTTCCAAAACCTAATACCTCAAGGGGAATGATACTAACCCAATGGTTCCTAACCATACACTTTGCGGCTACCGCAATCATAAAGTGACTCTAATACGTCACATTGTTCCCATCATCTATAGTTCCTAACGGCATAAACTTGAAATTTATATACTACGCCCATTCTATTTCAGGCGGTATATAAAACCATCTTACCAAGGTGCCCATACACCTTTCCAACTTGTGCACATCTGCACATCCGTAGTGAACGTCTGACACGTAACACTCTCTCCCATTAAGAGTCTCCTTTCCTCGTTGTAATACTCACCTAAGAAATCAATTCTCCTAATCTCGGTGCCACTAACATTAACGAACGTACGTCCTAAATAATAATAAAGTCTATGCGATATTCTACATACGTTGAACGAATATAATCCTAAGTATGTCCCTAGTGCCCAAGGCCTCTCTCAACTCCCGACAATTGCTTGGTTTCATGCGTGGGACGTCCCGCCAAGGAGAAATCCAAACAAGGAACCCTCCCGTTACACTACTCCCTCGCGTAGTCGGTCATCGAGATATAGCGACCTAAGGCACACCAGCGGGACATCCTAAATACTGCCTACGCTAAACTACGAACGCATTTCTACTATCTTATCCTTCCGCCCATACAGAAGCAAAGCTAACTAACCGAAGCGCCAACTTTCTGTAAAGCATTATGAACATCACACCCAAATCATAATTCATCAAATCTTGCCTTCTCATTAAGGCCTAACTGTTATCCTCAAATCAATTTCTCTAAGTCCAACCTCACCCACCCACTTGTGGCGAGGGGACCGCTTTAGTGCTTTTCCATAGCACAATATTTCCATAGTATATCAATATCATGTGTCTCATAGCCTATAATGGTTCATCCACACTATAAGACCTTTCCACAAAATCAACATCCTTTCATCCCATAACAGCTCCCCACTCCCAACGCCGTTAAGAGTCATGTGTGGAGTGTCTCGCAAAGCGAAATCCAAACAAGGAACCCCTACACACATTAACCCTTGACTTCGTTGGTTATGGATTTTCGTTATTTCAACGTGAAACCGGGATATCCCTATCCCCTAATCCAACAAAAATGGTCTGAACTCCTATCTCAAACTAAAAGTCATACCACCCTACGCTCGCACTCATTTTTAAGTCCTTGCGCAAAAAGTAATGAGCTTAATCTTACAGCTCAACACAAATCCTGCGGCCTTAAATCATATATATAAGGTCTCCATATACCCAACTCACGATAATGAAACCTCTACTCATCGAAGTTTTGTATCCCATAATAAATAAGGTGAACTCAACCTATATCTAGGTGAGACACCACAACAATAACCTGTTCCCTCCAGGAACCATGGTCACGATAGACTTGTCATTTTTAGCCTGCTATCGCTTCGCAAATACACCATAATGTATTATGCTCATCATAATACCATACTCGTATAGACATATCGAACGAGTATCCCAAACCAGATATATATATGTATATACACAATATATCAACACCCGCCTTTATGACGAGTGAAGAAAAACAAAACTCCGCTACTGCGGACAACACATAGGCATACATGATATTATGTTATCGTGACCGACATAACTCAAATTACACACACGAGTCTAGAGCTAACCAATACCGTGACTTTATCTAGTCACGCCAAATATACCTCCTCGATTGAGGTAAAACTCATAACAACAACTTCATTTTAACGAATTCCCCGTGTGGATATCCAACCACGGGGTCCTCGAACATACCCATTCTTTAGTGAGCCCATCCTTCTTGGAAAGGAATCAATATTCATTGCACCTAACTTACTTAGGTACAAGGTTCATTTCGCCACAATACTCTTTATTCACCGTCGGCCTCTGGCTGAACCTTAGGCGAAAAATTCCAAAATAGCATTCTTCTCATCCTGCTGATTCATGGGGACTCACGGTTAGAACTATCCGTAGGATCTCTTTCGAACCCTTATCTCCATGGGTAATTCATTCTTAAGTACCACTTTCTACCATAGTAGTACTTGGTTGCTCATAACTACTATAATTTAGTAGTCGTTGCAACAATCCTTAGCAATTTGCCACAAGGAGAGTGGCCTCTACTAAGGTCCTCGTCCCTATCTTCTACCAGCTTCCCCAGCTAAGCTCCAACTCCTGCTGCCCTCCGAGCTCCACACACGATTCTCAATGAGTGCATAAAATATTTCTATAATCTTGTAACATGGCAGGAGAACGAAATCTCACAAGAGAAATCAACAATCCTAATCCTGGGGCTCTATAACAAATCGAGAGCAACGCTGAAAGCGTAGTACATCCGCACAGATTCCTACACTAGAACTTGATGCTCTGATACCATCTGTAACACCCCGCCTAATAAGATACCGGGCCTTCACTCCAATATTAATTTAAAACAGGAGTCTCATATTGATCATTCTTAGCATCACTGTTGAAAATCCATTTAATTACTAATAACCTATTAGGCCGGTGTCAAAATTTTAACTTTACTACTCTTTTTAACAATAATAATTAAAAAATCAACACAGGTTACGCGTAAATGAAATAAAGTAACCGAACACTCGGTCAAAATATACAACCATATCGAATGATGTACTGAAAGAATAAATAAATGCAATTGGACCATTGGCCCGAATGTTTATACAATACCTCCTATCTAGATTACAAGAATGGAAGCGTCTACTGAAAATCCTGCACGCATCCACAGCTGCTGCAGCTGACGTCTGACTCGAAAGAATTTCCATCCAGGCGTCCCTGTGTCTGGACACCTATATAAATATAATATATATAAAGAAAGGAGAGTAGATAAACGGGTCAGAGCCCAAGTTTTGAAAATATTTTGCAAGTGAATAAATGCCTTATTATTTTGAAAAATAGTTTTATCTCATATTTAAATTTGGTATCGCACTCACATGAGATACCCCTCACCTCTCCACTAACAGTGCACTCCTAACGCATCCCTCTAAACATCCTAGTCAAGCTACCCGGCTAAACTTGTCTATCACCCAACCACTATCTACCCTAGATAGTCCAATAAATGTACTAAGGGCTAAACTTCACCCTAGTCTCAACCCTACGCCATGTTCGTGCGTGGGGTGTCTCGCAAAGCGAAATCCAAACAAGGAACACCCCCGATACATTACTATGTGGCAAGGTCGATCGTCGAGATCCGCCAGTCCCTCAGTACAGAATATATATATAAATATATATATCAACAAACGCTCACATGGCCTATAGGACTATATCCACCCTGCGTTAATTTGTTAGGGGGCTTCACCATACGCACGCAACTTCCCTTATGATAGCGATTTAGAGAGGTGTGTAATCCATATTTTATTAATTATGAAAAACATTTCTCTTTCCATTTTGAAAATATTCATATTTTATTTTCAAAATCATTTACAACATATCATATATACTTTAATCACATAGTATATACATATACCATATATTCATCCTCGAATGTACATAAATTGCCATATTTGCCAACTATATATAGCGATGACCATTAATCCCAAAGATTCCCTTGAGGAATCACAACCATGCTTTCATATAAGCATGATACTAAACCCAAAGTATTTCCTTACTTTGTTCAATACTAATTACGCCAATCATCTCTTAAAGGTTTATTTATCCTCAAAACCCTTATTTAGGAATCCCCATAAAAATCCCAAATTGTAATTCAACTCCCCATACTCTTAAAGGGAGAAAACTAGAAATTCTGACCTACGCGAATCGATTTGCCCCTTTAGCGAATCGATTCGGGTGGGCAAATCGATTCTGTTCCCAATCTGAATCGATTCGGAAAGTATTCTGCAAATAGGTCTGTAAATGGCGAATCGATTCGGTCTGTACCCGAATCGATTCGGCCCATTGCAGAAACCCAATTTCCTTTAGGCGAATCGATTCGGCCTGTACCCGAATCGATTCGTCCAGTTCGAGGGGTACAGTTTGGGCAATTTTTCAATCTCCAAAATACCCAAAATTCAATTCAATATCCATTTAAATCCTAACTTGGTTTTATTACTACAAACCCAAAGTTTTTATATCTCCTCAAATTCTTTAGAGGTCCTAAAAATTCTTTTGAGACCCCTAATATCTATCTCCAATAAGTTCTAACTAATGATTTCAATCTCGAACATCTTTCCGTAGAAAAATCACTATAAATCCAAAAAAAATTATAAAAATACGCGGTCGGCGCCCAGGCGACCGTGTCGAAAGGATCTAAAATTTTTATTTTTGTACCAAGAGCCGAATCGATTCGCATCAGGCCGAATCGATTCGGTTAACACGCAGGCCACTATTCATCATCTTCAAAAATCTTCCAAACCTCCATTATTCTCCATTTTTGTTGTTTCTAAGATCATCCAACAACTCAATAAACATCTAATCTATGTTTTACAACTAACACATCAATTTATTTGGGGTATTAAACTATTTCTCTTAGATTTAAACCCTCAAACCATAAAAGCCCCAACTTATGATTTTAACCCATTTCAATCCAATTCTTCACTCCATTTACATGGATTTAACACTAGAAATCATTAAGAGTTTACATTACATCAATATGTAAACTCATATCTAAGTTTTCCCAATTTTATTTTAAGGGTTCTAACCCGAAATCATATTTTTACCAACTATGATATGAGATTAATGCACAAAAGTAAATAAAGCAAGTAAACACTTGCCTCGTGGATATAATCCGACGACCTGGAGTCGAATCCGGCGGAGTTTGACCCAAATCTTCCTTTTTATCCTCCTTTCTTCCTCCTCTCTCTCTTCTCTCTCTTTTCTTTCTTTCTTTCCTCTCTTTTCTCCCTATCTTCCTCCTTTTATAAGGAGAAAAGGGTTTTAACCCCTTAAAACCCAAAAACGACTCGTTTACCCAATTACGAGTTACTTTTACCTCTAAAATTACCCGAAACTCAATTTCGACAATCGAACACTCTTTTTCGACTATCTCGGACATTCCGAGACTCATGGTGCAGTCAAAATTTCCATCCGAGGTACTTGACCGCAAATCACTATTCTAACCCATAAAAGTAAATGCAGGTTTTCCAATTTAAAATCTGACCTTTTTGTCAATTTTCTCCGCGGCGACATAAAATTAAATTACTTCGACCTATATAGTCCCAAAAGAAATTACGATAGCCATCGAAAATCATTAAATCCTCGAAAATCCCAAAAATCACTATTTTGGGAAATTCCTCAATTATCCAATTTATATTTAATTACAGAATTTAATTGCTTCCAAAAAGGCGGGTTGCTACAGATCCAAGCTTATTTAAAACCAAAGTTTGGCGCTTCAATTTTTATAAATTTTATAATGATAATATTGATAATGGTTATGTTATATGGATAGGTACACTATGCCCTAGTGTATCTTTTAGCTTCTTTTAGATCCAGATTAAAGAAAGACGCGTGCAGATTGCGCCATAGGTAAAGAGAACTTGCAGCCATGGGTATATTGGAGATAAAAAGCACTGAAAATTATATCTTGACCTCCTCAATTTTAAAAATTAGAAAATTATTTCTTTTTCATGTAGCCCCTCGGAAGCATGGGACGACACACGGATGTCTTGCAGGCATGCAATATTCTAGAGTCACGATGCATCTACATGTCTCAAGACTAAACATACCACAAATAATTTATGGCGTGCACTATACCTAGTATATATATATAGTAGATTTTACTTGCTATTTTTTGAACAATTCACATACTGATGCCACAAGGACAATAATGGGCTTCATCTAACTTTTATTTTTATTTTAGAAGTTGAACTAGTTTATACAAATTGGGATAATTCTTCTACAGATAGTCCTCTAGCTTCCCCTATAATAGACGATTAAAAAAATATAATTTTGTTGTTGTATTCTAATGGTGATTGGAGTAGATAAATAATCTCCCTCTTGGTTCCTCAATTCACTGTCCACAAATTCCCTCTTACTAGCTTGATGGTTTTAATTGATAAAATATAATGGTATATTCTACAGATTCTGATAGTTGTTACTCAACTAAATCATCTTAGAATATACTTATATAGTCGCATATGATATCTTGGATTAGTTCCATTGTTTGGCGTAGGTTCATTCCATAACTGTAGTTTTGTTAAAGAGCTACAAGGCATAAATGATAGCCAAAGGGCATAATTTTGGAAAAATTAAATGTCTAATTTAATGTACCATGGAGGTGCACTGTGATAGGGATGGAAATTTTCCCCGAAAATTCGGGTCCCCGCGAATACCAGAAAAAAATCCCCGAAAAATCGCCTAAAATTCGGGGATCGGGGAGTTAAAAAATCCTCGAAATTTTTTTGGGTCGATTTCGGGTATAGGCTCAGGTCTCCACGGGGTTACCCGATTTATATATATATATATATATATGTATATTATAATAAATATATAAGATTTAACTTGTTTAAAACAACCCTAGTTCACTCTTTTCATTTCATCTCCACATCGACGTCGTCCCTTATCTCATCTCCCACGACCTCCTCCCTGCCTCATCTCCCACACCTCCCATGCCTCCCACGCAGGCGTGCGACCATTTTGTAAGCTCTCTCTCTCCTGTGCGACCACTATGTAAGCTCCCACGTTGTAATCGCCTGTGCGACCACTGTGTAATCTCTCTCTCTCCTCTATTTTCTACTGTTGTTTGTGTAAGATTTGTTGAGACCACTGTGCGTTCATAGAAAATGTTTAAGATTTGTTTAGAGAATATTTAAAATCATTGATTGGAGAAAAAGTTGATGACATGCCCTTGTCTCCCAGCCTTGGGTGTAATAGTTTACATTTAACGATTGCCTCATCTCAATTAATGGGTCATCCATTGAATTTTCTTTTCTTAGTAGTGTTATCGACTAAGATTTGTGTTTAATATTTGTGCTATTGAATAACCTACAGATTTGTTTAAGATTTGTTTAATGTAATATTTTTTATATTTGTTGTTATAAACTGGTATGTTATGTTGATTCTTTATATTAAAAACAATGCAATTTTTTTATATTAATAAAAAAGAAACGGGTTCCTCGCGGGGAACCTGATACCCGTTTTAAACGGGGACGGGGATCCCCCAACCCGTTATAATGGGGAACATGGTGGGGACATGGAATGGTTTTTCTAATAGGGACGAGAATGTGGAGTTAAAACCCGACCCCGAACCAACCTATTGCCATCCTTACACCGTGAGTCTCAATGATACACCAATATATCTAGAACTAAAGGGAGAATAAATTTTGTTTCTCATTTTATAATTTTCTCCCCATGTGCCTTTAATAATGCTTCCTTGATTCACTTTTTAAAATAAATAAGTAAATAATGTTGCGTTTGTTCACCTAATGACTATTATTACAAGTGGCATCCTTCAAAAATGTCCCGAGAGAATGGATTTTTATTAGACAAGTTGTAGTGTTCATTTTTTTTTTGGCAAATCTAACTGTTAAGCAAAAATTCTCCATCTACGATGACCAATCAGAAAAGGACACATGTCATCCTACGTGGCAATATTCGACACCCGAGGAGAGTTGGTCGACATCCGAGGAGAGTTGGTCGGCACCCGAGGAGTGTTAGTCGGCACCCGAGGAGAGTTGGTTGGCATACCAACCGGGAAGATGAAAGGATAACTATGTATTTAATGAGCATTAATGTACATTTATACTGTAGATGACAACACATAGCATACCAAGCAATTCAACAATTAGATTCGTTGAATGTAGACATAATGTATAAATGTCTACAGAGAATGAATCTCTTTATCTCCCATCACTATAAATATATGTATTCCCTTAGCCAAAGGAGGAAAACCAAGAACCGAGAGAGACCATACACAAGACACACACCCTCTCTCTCTCTACACCATATTGTGCTATTGTAAACCCCTCGGAATAAAATAACAGCGGACGTAGGCTTTATTCATAGCCGAACCACTTTAAAAACCTTTGTCTGTTTTGTGTTTGATGGGAATGTTTATCTTCATCTTCAATCTCATCTTCATCATTTATCTGCTGTTGACGCCACTAAAATGGCAGTGGCCATTTTCTGTCTTCAACAGATTGGCGCCGTTTGTGGGAACGGGTTACAACCATTGTTCTCTATCAAAAGCTAAGTTTTTATTTTCACTACGTATAATCAATTATACATACATCTTTTGATTCAATCATGATTTTTATGTTTATATACATAAATTAATTGTCCAATTTTTATCTGCAAAATGTTTCATATCGTGATTTTTAAATCATAACTGCTAGATTAAGTCTTATTTAGATATCTGAAAAATAGTGGATTTCATAAATCATAAATTTTTGCTTGATTCTCAAGTTTCAACTTTATATCATGGAATAAATATTTTAAATGATTAAATATACCAATATATACGATGATGATAAGAGTTGATAATTTTCTTTGTTGATTTTGAAATAATTTGGGAAAGATCTTTGATGACTAATCAAATTCCCATTATATTTTTGTTCAAATCATGATTATCATATGTTTATATCCATAAACTTAGAGATCAAATCAATTATATATTCTGCATACATTTTTTAATTCAATCATGATTTTATATTCACAAATTGTTGAACCTAATTTTACAAATCAGCACAAATGTACATTTCATAATCACAAAGTTTGAGAAATTTGTTTACATATTATATTATTTCTTCTTTAAGGAGATAAAATAATTTCTCTATATTCATAAATCTCTTTTATATGAGTATATACAAATTTGATTCATTTGGAAATCTTTTAATTTAGTCATAATTTTTATATGCACTGACTGTGTGATCGATTTCAATTTGGGGATCTGGTGAATTTTATACTCATAAATATTATACAAATCCTTGCATCTATGGATCCACTTGAAGATTTTCTGAACAAATATGTTAGGATAGGTATAAGCATTAAGAACGATTATGTATTTTCCATTCTGATATTAACATGAATTGAATCTGACCCATTTTCTCTCTCTTTAAGAAAACTATGTTGTCTCCATAAATAATCATATTATGTAATTGTGTTGATACGATCAATTTTATCCATATATGAATAATCAATTATATGTTGTACATACATACATACATCTTTTGATTCAGTCATGCTTTTTATGATTATAAACATAAATTAGTTGTCCAATTTTTCATTTATCAAATCTGCAAAATATTGCAAATCACGATTTTATTAAATTAGTGGATCGGTTTTTATTTCAAATATGAATAAATGAAAATTTCATAATCACAAGTCCATTAAATATTTTTATGGAGACACGTTTATGTACATCATATTTTTATGAGAACACGAAATATTTTTATTGTTATCTCTCATATTATTATCTGGAAATTTAAATTGTCCAATATTGAAGCCGATGAACACTATATATTGGCCGGCTGAATAATTATTCTAATCGTAATTTTTATATGATTCAGCCTCAACAGGTGCTCAGGCAAAATTATCTACCCAGTACAATTCTTGGATGCTCATCAACAGCACATAAAGACCTTAAAAGGTCAATACCGAACAAAAACAACGCAGCTAGACTTCACAAAACACAGAAGCAAGACTGCAAACAACAATTCAATTGGCACCATCAGATTTATTTCATACATGCCCCAATACTGGTCATAGAGCTTCATACTTGACTTAATCGAGTTAAGAGAAGAGATACATGTAGGCCTTTCTAATTAAGAAATCAAACATCTATTCCTCAAACACTCGTACTGAGCTAAAGAACACATGTAGAAATTCCCAAGTTGGAATTCAAACAGATTCTTCAAAAGCCGACAAGAGTCATATGATGGAAGAAATGTAGAAATTCATAATTGAAATGTCAACATATATTCTTCTTAAACACTTGAACTGAGTTAAATAATATATGCCAGAAAATGCAAACATGCAATGATCTCAGGGAGTCATTTCATGGAATATTTCCTCGGCCTTATTTTTCCTGCAAGACTAACATATTTCAAGGGCAATAAAGTACTCAAAGTTCATATTCCACACTTGGGGGGTTTCTATTACAAATTCAGTTGTCATTTGGTGGCACATTATCATAACATCATGCAGTCGAGTATCAAATTCAACTCCACAAACTTACACGGAGGCATATTGAAGTTTAGGAGTCAAATTCAGCATCTACAGCACTGAGATCTTTACTACTACTGTCCTGACCAATAATGAAGAAGAAGTTGTATGAAAATGTTTTGAAGTCCACCATTAGCTTGACACTAACAAGATTGAAGAGTTGGGTTCAAAAGCTAGTATGTTACTCGACAAAGTATTCAGAGGAGCATAATCAGAAAAATTAAGCACGTAAAGTTAGCATTCAGTTGATCGACACAGGAAGCAGTTGGTCGGCTGGCAAACTAATCAACATTCTTCAAGATTATGACAAGCTACAAGCTGCATACTATGGCATGGCTGCATCCAAATTCCCAGGGGTGATACATAGCACACGTACACTTGATGAACGAAGTTCCTCTAAAGAAAGATTAGCAACCATCGATCAGCTTGCATCATATGTCGTCCAAGAGATAATGCACTTTATGCTGAACAAATCAAGAAGGTAGATCAAGATTTTCACGAGCACCGAGCAACACTGCAGAATAAATCCTCCATCCTTTCAAGTAAACCATCAAGCATGGAGCATTGGGGGCTTCTCTTAACGCAAAAATTCTCCATCTACGATGACCAATCAGAAAAGGACACATGTCATCCTACGTGGCAATATTCGACACCCGAGGAGAGTTGGTCGACATCCGGGGAGAGTTGGTTCGCACCCGAGGTGTGTTAGTCGGCACCCGAGGAGAATTGGTCGGCATACCAACTGGGAAGATCAAAGGATAACTACGCATTTAATGAGCATTAATGTAAATTTATACTATAGATGACAACACATAGCATACCAAGCAATTCAACAATTAGATTCGTTGAATGTAGACATAATGTATAAATTTCTACGTACAATGAATCTCTTTATCTCCCATCACTATAAATATATGTATTCCCATAGCCAAAGGAGGAAAACCAAGAACCGAGAGAGACCATACACAAGACACACACCCTCTCTCTCTACACCATATTTTGCTATTGTAAACCCCTGGGAATAAAATAACAGTGGACGTAGGCTTTATTCATAGCCGAACCACTTTAAAAACCTTTGTCTGTTATGTGTTTGATGGGAATGTTTATCTTCATCTTCAATCTCATCTTCATCATTTATCTAGCGTCAACACTAACAATTCTGACCATTAGAGAACTATTTTCAAATTTTGTACCTTCAACATGAACAATGGATGCGTTATCGAGTCCTCTTAAGAAAATATGAGAAAAAAATAAACTATTTGTTATCGAAGTGGAATATTGAAAAATAAGCCTCCATGTAGACTTTCCTTTACAGATTTCTCTTAAAGTCACATTGTTCATCATTTTACCTAAAATTATCTATCTTTATCACAATTAAAATTGATTATTTTAAATATAGGAATTGGAATTTAGTATTATGAGATATAATCTCGGAAAGGGAATTGTTTCCTCATGTGCAGGTGATATCCATTTGTATCCCATTCCTATTAAAACATAAGGGGATAAGAAGCTTGAGCTACTACTATGCGAATCTTGAACTACAAGAATGCATTCTCTAGTCCTTATGATCATTTATGTTCCTAGTTATAGCCATGGAGATTTTGAACTCCCACAACTTTTATACATATTATCATATCAGTAATTTATGTCATTAGTACAAAATTGCGTTTAATTGAACAACCCAAGTCTTTATAATCGATTTGAATTTTTACAGTTGAGCAACGGAGGTTCTATTATGGATGTGAGGCAGTTTCTTATTAATGCTATAGGACTTGTTTCTTCACGTGCTATGATTTATTACTACCTACAAAGGATGGTTCGGTTCATCATCTGGAAGAGTACCAAGAAATCTCTAATGTTCTCAATATTACTATTAGTGACTGCTCCTTAGAGATGGTTGCTGGTATATTGACATCTCTATATGCCCACTTTTGTAATTGATGCGCATAACTGAAAATAAAAAAATTCTCACTTTTTTTCGCTTATTGCATTAGAAAAGCCGTTCATTTATTACCTTATGCATGCAAAAATGGATTTTAGGAAAAAAAAGGGATTGCCCTTGGTTTGAGGGCCCTAAGTTAGCTTTAAAATGGGGCCATTATACTTGTTGACAAATCATTTTTGTTTGATTTATAAATATTCCCAATAAGCGCACAAATAATTAATAAGAATTACAGTTACAAATGATGTTGAACAACCCAATGTTACAGTGATCTATAAATATGATATTTTCGTGAGGTAATGATTGTGGATCCAACTTAAAAATAACCGTTGCAGTTTTATATGATGATACATCTAACAGGGCTCATGTCCACTGCGGTAGAGAACTACTTTCGCTTTCTACACTGTACTCCTCATTATCTACGTCACTTGCATTACAGCACGAGGCAAAGAGAACCACATCTGCAAATTCAGGAGGTTTGATATATTTATATCGTAGCATGTTTTTTTGTGGTTTTATTTCCCTTATTTAGAGCATCTCCAACAGGGCATCCAAAATAGATTTTTGCATGTTTTTTTAAATTTCTCCACCAGAGCTTCCATAATAGGTTTATGGCATTTGGGTGGTTAAAAATGTGGCCATTTTTTCCAAGAATAAGGCTGCCAAGCCACGGCCAAATAAGTACAACATTTGGACGCGGCAATTGTAAAGTTACTTATTTGAATCTCTTCCCCAGTTTGCTAGATTTGGAAGAAAAATTTATGATTCTGCTAAAATAGAAGTGAATATTTTTTCTGATGTGGTAAGGCATTTTTCCCATTTTTGTTGGAGATCCTTTTAGGGCTCGTCTAATTGCGAAGATGGAAACAATGTTTTACTTGGAACATATTTTTTAATTTATACTTCGTCATGGATAATAATAATACTTCAAGTTAAAATATTAGTATGGAAAGTGACCAAGATCCCATATTTCCATTAAAAATGTGTGTTATTAAATGCACACATAATTGTTGTTGTTCCACTGAAAATCTTTCTACTTCCCCTGCCAATGTCGCTGCCCCTGCCTTTCGAATACACTAAACTCCCTCCCACCCCACCCAGATTCACCGTTTGTTGGCGTTTCCACACGACCTGCTATAGCGCATAAAAAACCCATGCCATCGAAAATACTATTGCATAGCCCTTTGAGAATGCTATTGACATCCCCTAAGGAGTGTTCCTTCAAATGTGTTAGACATCTCGCCCCACTGTGTATGATAGGACAACTCTCATTTAAATTATTTACACTACTACCAACTCACCTCATATATTTTTTACACATTTTCTACACATTTTCTTCTCTAATTTGGGATGGAAGTATATGAATGTATACTTATATTTGAGATGGGTAACTATGTTGTTTCTCTTGTTGGTCAATTGATGTAGTTTTAATACGTAATTTAAGAAGAGCGTTTCACTGATTAATTCCGCCAATTACTTTGTTTCCCAATTAATATATCTCTTGTTGATCTGCATTGCAATCAGTTTGATCACGTAAGAAAATCCCTTAGCTATATTAACTCCTTTAGCAGCCTCGCTAGGAGTAGGGAAGACTATCGGTATTGAAACATCACCGCCTATGCATAATCAGTGACCGAAACTTGGGATAACTATTAACTTTTGGCCAACTGAATTGTCAGATTATAACCTATTGATATGTTGGCTTATCTCCAATGAGGATAAACACCTTCTATGTTTAAGATGTGTCCAAAATATCTCTAGAATATTATTATGCACTATTTCCTTTCACTTGTAATACAAATAAAATCAATCTTCAGATCAAAGCATGTTTTAAAAGATTTTCCATGTCTACGTGAATGTTTTGACAATGGTGTACACAAAAAAAATTACCTTTCTTGATATCCAAAACCATATATTAATAATATTCCTTTCTAACAGAATCAATGCGATGTTTTTTTATAAGTAAATGATTCAACAAAAACTACCCACCTATGGGGGCGGAATCTTGTATACAAGAAGTATACAAAGCAAAGAAGCGAATGGCTGAACCCAAAAACAATCAACACAAGCCCCTAGAATTTCCCCAAAAACTAACAAAAAAAAGACAAAGATGAATCATATTAGTGTAATAGCGACCCAAAAAGTTCTAACGAATACGAATCGAACACTATAAATTGTTTGCATATAAGGAACTCAAATTTAATAA
The DNA here is from genome assembly GCA_949130495.1 of Sambucus nigra. Lineage (NCBI taxonomy): Eukaryota > Viridiplantae > Streptophyta > Magnoliopsida > Dipsacales > Adoxaceae > Sambucus > Sambucus nigra. Next base: position 402,673,356 of record OX422220.1, read on the forward strand.
AAATGCCAGTTAAAATACAACACAGAAGGAATTGGGGTGATTGTCAAGAGATAACAAGAAAGGTTTAGACATTTTTATGGTCAATTTACAACAAATCCCTAACTAGAACGTAGAAAGAAAAAATAAATGCCAAGGGAACCTAGAATAGGGTCTTAATTATACATGATACAACTCCACATCCTCCCCTTTATTCTATAAAATTTTATTATATCCTTAACTTTGAATGAGAGCAAAAGATGGTCAAACACATGAATTATAATATTTTGACTATGGAATGATCCGCTACATCATTTTAATAAGAATAATAAATTGAGGAGTTTCTAACCACAACCGGATTCATAAATATACTATGAAATACAACTGTGTACGATACAAAATGAGAAATCATTGTCTATAGTGAGTTAGTACTCTATACATATATACAAGGAAGAAGAAAATTAAGCTCCTAGTATAGGATATTCAGTCTTTAAAATATTTCGTAACTACGTACTACTTTTGCTACCATCAGATAATTGGCTACCACGCCCGAAGTTGCATCGTCTCTCTCTCACGATTGCACACACATATTATCTAAGAACAGATTAAGGGGGTGACATTCTATATCCACTTGATTACATGTCCATAACTCGCGGTGTTGGTCCTTACCTCCGAATTATTTATCTCTGTCATAATTTTAGTCGAAATATTATCCATTTTAATGTAATTGTTTAAGCATTTTGTCTCTTTCACATATTCAAGGACATAACGTAAGGATAAAATCCATCCTTGAATACACTATATTTATATTGTTTGTGACGAAAATACACTATATTGATTTATTTTGCACATTGAACTATTTATGAGTGGGATATTAATTTTGACATAGTTGACCCTATATATTTTTTGTGCAGGTGACATTTTTTGTAAAACATTTGGAGGTCATACGCTTTAGTGTTGCGAAATTACTTTGATAAAAGCATTTCATGTTTTGGAGTATAAGAAATTAATGTATTTTTATTTTTAAGTCAAATATTTTAACATAGAGTTATAATTTTTATTTGGATGAATATTTGGTCATGGTTGTAAGAACTCTAACTATTGTTGAATGAAAATGATTCGTTGTGTCAGTTGAAAATCATCTTATGGATTACATTTTACGATCATTCCTTGTTTGTGTTGTCTTCAATGCAATTAAATTCTATATTAAAATATAGCGACAGATTTTATTATTCACAAAATATTGATGCAAAAATTTCAAGGTCCCTTGACCTCTTTTGGGATGGTTAAAATTTTCCCAAAGATATATTAAAGACGGCTATGTTGTCGTCTCAAAAAGGTCTTCTAAAATAGTAACCTTTTGAGACAGATTAATTCTCGTCTCAAAAGCACGTTTTTGTGATAGCTCTCGTGCCGTCTCAAATGGGTCATATGAAATGAAGACCTTTTGAGACAGATATGTTCATGTCTCAAAAAACTCTTTTGAGATAGCTATGGAGCACAAAAAGAATTTTTAACCCCTATAAAAATGACACCCCCTAGCCATCCCAAATAGCATCCCAAAAAGTATGTTAGCCCACCATCTCAAAATTTAATTTTTTTGTTGTGCTTCCACATTTTCAATTAATTCACCCCTTGACTAAAACTGCATTATATTCGTGGAAGCCCGCAGATGGCAAAAAATTAATTATCCTTCTCATCGTTATTTTCACACAAAGTCTTCTACGGGACGCTCGATTCCCGAAGGGACATGGTGAATATTCAATTGGGATCCTTTTATTTTTAGAGGACTAGACTCTATTTTTTCGTGGGATTTATTTTCCTTTCTATTATTTTCTCCATATTTCCTTACACTTGTGTATATTTTTAACGATATGTTAGTCTTACTCTCATGTTCCCATGCTACACATATATGCCATACTCGTGTCACTTTATCCATTATTATTCCCTTCTCCATGATGCTTATCTTATAACCACATGTGTATAAAATATTTTCTATCACATTATTCAAGCCTTCTTCCTTTGTATATATTTCATACTTCTCCTTCACTTGTATATATCCTCAATATGCCATTTTACTTGTTCACATGATTCGCCCACTTTAGTCACTTGGAGATACACATGTTTCTTCTCACTTGTATATTTTCACGTTCTTATTTATATGCTTTACGTCACTTGTCTTTATCCCATGTCACTTGCGCACAATTTGACATTATTCTCATTTACACTTACAAATTATTTTCACCTTAACACTTTATCCCATTTGTATAGACTTAGCTCCTTTTCATGTCACTCATATATATTCACATACTATACTTTATGCTTAGCAGTTGAAAATATTACTCATAGCATAAATAAAACTTTGCATAATAAAACTAATTAAGGCTCATGCATTTTTCACACTACATCACGTGAGTAATACATTTTGACCCAAATTTTTCCCTGTACGGGGATTCATTTCGTGAAGGTTGTTAGTTCTTTGAGGTGGGATTAACATAAGCAATATGACTCCCACCTTCCATTTTCCAAGTACATTTGACGTATATCAAAATATTCCCTTGTCTCGTATTTCTTGATCGAACTCACGCGGAAGATATATAGAAGGGAATGAATTCACATACATCGAGTATATCAAATTATTTCTCATACATACCATCATCATAAGGTATATTGTGAGAATATTAACAAACAATTGGGTATACCAACTGGCTTTTTTACATGTACAGATGAATGATATCCCTTATAAGAAAGGGGTATATTATGGAAGTCATGCGAAATGTGAGAACCCTCACACTAACCTCCCATGAATAAACTTCATATAAGTGTATATACTAGGCAACTCATACATATATTTCTAGTTTCAATGTGAAACTCTGTCGAAATTCAGAGTCGTCTTATCGCCTTAATTTTGTGCTATCACACACATTTTAAAATGAAACCATTCTCATAAGTCTTGTAACAAGTCAAACCGTGTATTTCATCGCGTACCCCATTATTTTCCATACTATTGTCATGCCCATCATTTTAGTTGCACCCTAAGTTGAACATAATACAAGTAAAACTTAAAAATAAACAACTACATTGATGGTTTCTCTTTCCTTTTTTTCTTCAAAAAAGTACCAAACCTATTACTTTTGACTGAAAATAAAAAAGATTTATTTCCTTCCCAGGTACTACTGCACTCCTTGTCTTGGCTCCTTGTTGGCATAGATCTACCATGAAGCCACCTCAACGTTATACACCCTCCTCATCCACTTTTTCATAAACTGAGCGGACTTATCAGATATTCCTTATTGAGAACATGGACCATACTTTCATTATTCAGCCAAACCTAATGATAGCATTGGAACTATTGGCATTTAGTCCAAAAATACATCGTATGAAGATTAGTTTATCACTAATTTGGTCGGATAACTATGAGGAGACTTAATAATAGTTTAATTAACAATAATATCAGGAATGCAAATATATATATAACTATACCTTAAATCCTTATTGTTGTGCCAAATGTCAACGACATTTAATTCACTCGCATGTGTATATCTATATCTATACTAATAATATAAAAAAGAAGACCAAATTCAATTATGGCCATCTTCCAATGTATCCATGTTGCATCTCATAACCATCCCTATTCTCTCACATTATTTTTATTTGGAGGCAAACCAAACTCGTGATATCCATCATTTTCTTTTCTCAAACAGTTGGAATGCTAACGCATCACATGAACTTTCATTTAATTTCAATCTCATTTCCTCTGCAATATATATGATATCCATCCATTTCTTTTCTCAAACGGTTGGACCGGTAATGCATCAAATGAACTTCCATTTAATTCCCATCTCATTTAATGTGCTATGTATATGTATGAATACACAACCTCAGTTTGTTTGCAGACCTATATTTGATTTTCGCTAAAAAAACCAATATCCTAAATTATGTCTTGAATTTCCATATCTTCCATATATGAATCATGATGTTATACATCTACTTTTGAAACACCAAAAGTTTTTCTTTATGTACACATGTTATGTGCTGCGAAAGTGACCAAAGAACTATGAGGCATTTCAATTCTACTTATAGGTGTGAAGTTTAAGGTCATTAATAGATGGATTCATGTTCGAGAAAGTTATGAGAAAAGGTTTCATGTCTCATAAATTTATATATTGTTGTTCAGATCACCATATCTTGGTGACTCAATTTTTTTCCATATTCATTTTCAATTTTCATCAATAAATTAACCCCATGTCTCTAACTTTCGTCCATACGATTTTGGTTTTTTTCAATGATTATTTTCAATCTTTGGATACAAGGAAGAAACATATAAAACCCATATCATATATTCTTCCAAGAAAATTACTACATAATGCTAAACTGAAGTTACAACCATGAAAGGGTTATTGGGGCTGACACATGTCATTTATGACTGATTTCGATTTATGGCACATACACAACTATTGTTCCATTGTCCTATGATTATAACAAAATGTTTGAGTTCAAAAAATTAATTGTTAACAAAATTTTAATATTATTCAAATCCCTAAAACTCCTCACAAAATTATCTGCTAAAATGGTTACAAAAATTATCTAAAACTCCTCATAAAATTTGTTGGATTTTAAGTTTATTTAGTATTTGGTTAGTTGTGGATGATTGTTTGTGTTAAAATTTTATAAATTTGGAAAAAGAAAAAATCTTCTAAACTTAGGAGAACTCCTCCACTTTTTGTGTGTGTGTGTAGATTATAAATATGAATATCAATTAAAACATGCAATTTTCGTAATACATAGGTGGTGGATTACAAAAATTGCCTATTTATTTAAGGATTTAACTATTTGAATTGTGATTTAAGGACATTATAAATTACAAAATAAATGCTATTTGAACTACAATTGAAGGATAAGTCTCAAGTAAAAAACATAAAAAAATTATATATATCTGGCATTGTAAGAGTTCATCATAACTGTAATATTCATGAGGGTGAAATTGGGTGTTCGTCATTTCTTCAGTTGGTGATTCCAAATTGGAGATTCCATAGTCTTCCACACTTATTGGTTACTGAGGTGGTTGATCATTCAGGTTCGGCTGGGATGGTTGGATGTAATCTTCAATGTTTATTCTTATTGATGGAAATGGGTGGGATGGCTGGGTACAATCTTCAAGGCTTATTATTGTGGTTGGAAATGGGTGGAATGCAGGGATATAATCTTCAAGCTTATTATTGTTGTTAAAATTGGGTGGGATGGTTGGTCATAATCTTCATTGCTTATTGGTGATGTTGGAAATGGATGGGATGGCTGGATATAATCTTCAACCCTTATTGGAAGTGGCAGAGCATGGGCATCCTCATCTGGTTGAATCTTCCTTTCAATGTGGCAAACGGCATAGTTATTCTTATTTGGAAAAACCAACGCAGTCATTATCCACTTTTTGTCGTGTATCAAGGCGTTGTGATGATACCTGAGTTTTCATTTGTCTCGCCCATTTTTGAACTTATGGGTTTGTTGGCATTTCCAGCTACCCTTATCCTTGTCGATTGTACATTTAATATTTTTAATATTTTTCCCTTTATTCACGTAACGTGAGTGAATAAATACAGGGTGTTCACATTAGAGCACCCCTCAAATATTGCATAGAGTTCCTTCTCGTCGTAGAGGTTCCTCTCCCTCACAAGATGTTGGAGAACACAATCCGATAGTTGGCCACAAGTGATCTTTTAAGAGAGAATTTCGTATATTTATTCATCACTGGGGTGGAAGTGAAACCCCAGTGGAGGTTTGAAAGCCAAACCCATAGATGATGAAGAAGGGTGAAGGGTGTTCATGTTGTTGTTCATGAGTTTCAATAGGTGTAGGATAAAAAAACACATAAATGAGAGACATCTTTGATTGTAATGAGATGCAAGAAAGGGCTTGAGAGTTGTGGGTTGATCAAGTGAAGTTATCGGTGATTCATGTGATGGTGTATATTTATAGGCACTCAAGGAGTTAAGTCTTTCTCTACGTAACTGAGGCCATTTCCAGTATAATTTCCACAGGGTTGTGGGATCCGATTATCGAGAGGGTTCAAAGGAGATTAGCAAGATGGAATCGTAGTTACCTTTCCAAAGAGAGGAGGTGGATGTTAATCGTAAGTGTTTTATCGAGTTTACCGACGTATTTCTTATCGGTTCTCCCTATTCCTGCTTCTATAGGCAACAGACTTGACAAGATGATGAGGAACTTCTTGTGGAGGGGGAATAATGATCGGTTCAAATACAAACTGGTGAGTTGGGATGTGATGTGCAGGTCGGTGAAGGAGGGTGGGACGGGGGTGAGAAGTTTAGCACACTTCAATCAGGCTTTACTGGGCAAGTGGTTGGGGAGGTTTAACAAGGAAGAGGGAAGACTGTGGAAGAAGGTGATGATGATTAGACACGGAGTTGACCAGTTTGGGTGGAGCCCTAGTGTGGGTAGTGGGGCTAATGGGGTTGGTATGTGGAAGAATGTTACTTGTGGGTGGGATGTTTTCACTAAGTCCACTTCCTTTCATCTCGAGAGAGGAAATTGTATGATTTTTTGGAAGGATAGTTGGGGTGAGGGAGGCTCTCTCGAGGATCTTTTCCCGGGGATGTATCGGATTACGAGACTTACGGAGGGGATAGTGGAGGATCATATAAGGAGGTTAGGGGATCTTGTGGTTTGGGATGCTAATTTCTGAAGGGGACTTCGATATTGGGTGTTGGATGAGGCAAAATCATTCTTTGAGGGGTTGTCCTCGGCGCCTATTCAGTCCGGCGGGGATGATGAGTTGAGGTGGTCAAGCTCTCAGGATGGAATTTTCTCATTTAAGAAATATTATCATGTGATTAGGGTCAGTGAGAGAGTCTCCCTTCCATAAAAGGCTATTTGGAAGAATCCGACGCCCCCAAAGGTTAGGTTTTTTGTGTGGACTGCGGCTAGGCAAGCCATTTTGACTATTGAGGGGTTGCAGAATCATGGGAGGAGTTTAGCCAGTAGATGTTGGTGGTTCAAGAAGGATGTGGAGACAACCAATCACCGTCTTCCGAACTGTCACATAACTTGGAGACTTTGGTAACTTATCCTTTATTTAGGCATGATCTCATGGGTTATTCCTCGGGAGGCAAGCGGGGTCTTAGAGGCTTGGGGGAGTCCTAGGGGTTGGCTTGGTCCTAGGGGCGTTTGGAAGATGGCCCCACATTGTATTTTCTGGCGTATTTAGCAGGAAATAAATTGTATATGTTTTGAAGGGGTAGACTTGGATCCTTCTCATTTGTGCTACTGATTCCCGAGCCTTATTCTCTTGGCATCAGAAAAGGATCGGTACATCCTTTTCTCTTTTCCTTCATTTTTTTAAGGATTTTTGAGTGGTAGGCTAGTCTTTATTTTGGTTCCGTCCTTTTTCTTTACTCATTTTATACTTCCTGTATACAAGTTTTTGCCCTTTTAGGCGGGTTCATTTCTATTGATCCATTGACTTATCAAAACAAACAGTTATATCTTATCTAGTTGGCACATCACCGATATTAGTGGAAGTATCTCTTTGTTTAACACCTCCAACAAAAGAATTCTAATCATATTACATAGCATAATGGTGAAACTGTCAATGGATAAAATTCAAAAACATCTAAGAAGAAGAAAAAAAGTATATTTATAGGCACTGAAAAGGAGGTTTTGTTTCTATAGGTAACTAAGACAGAAGGGTTATGAGAAGCAAGTTAAAAAAAGTGTAAAGTCTAATACTATTACTTACATATTACATTTTTTTTTTAAAATTTGTCATTATATATTTATTAGTGTTAATTGATATGATATTTTAAACATAGCAATCATATTTAATTTTATATAGTATGACTGTTTTTTATAGATATTTAAGATGCATATCTAATAAGTATAGTATTTATGACTGATTTGTTTCCTCAAAAAAGTTTGGATGCGCATGGTAAAGGAAAATTTGGGCCAACACCTTCCCCCATCTGAAATTGGAAACTTGTTTTTCCCCAAAGTAACATAACCCTCCCAAAATTGTAGACACACTGTTAACTCAAAATCATACAACACTGATCATTCCCATAAGCACACATAAAGAAAATTCTCACTGGTCGATACTTGAATGAAACCCTTGCTGGTTTTAAGATCATATTCCAACAACATTTTGTTTATTTTTTATGACTTACTTTATTTTTATCTTAGGCCTGACTATTGTCTTTGTTTGGAATAATATTAAAATTAGAGATTTAAGACCATATTAGTCCGTAAACAAAATGATGGCCTTTAAATTTTACCGATCGGTTGGATTAACTTTTTTGAGACACTTTGAGTTAATTTAAGTATGTTGTTATTAGTTGATGTGAAGTTTCATATGAATGTGCTAGAATATTACAATGAATAATTTAGGTATGTTTATTTTGCCGAGACAGTTGCACTTAATTTTTAGGGGTTGGTTTGATTAATTTTTTTGTGATATATATGTTACACGCTCAAAATGGAACAATTTGAGATGTTTTCATTAATTGGTCATTTGTTGTGATATTTGTTTACATTTTATTTTATTGTTTGGATACTCTTCATTTGTAATGGATGGAAAGTGAAATTATTTACTAAAAGCAAATGGGATTAGTTTAAATAAATTAAGTTCAATTATATTAGTGAATTCATTGGCTTTGAGCATTCACACGTTAATTGAATAATGCAAATAGTTGTATTGAACTTCGTTTATTATGCTATCTTTCTTTGTTAGACATTATTGTAGGAAAATTATATGCAATTGCATATTAAATGGTATTTTTAGTGATTTTGTTTTAAAACACCCGTCATCAATCAAATTCATTGAAATCATTTTATAGCACTAATAGTGTATCTCTTATGCGATTTTGATTGTTCTGGTCTCTCTCTCTCTCTCTCTATATATATATATATATATATCTATCTATCTATCTCTATCTCTCTCTCTCTCTCTCATTTCTACTTAGAGTGCTTATTTTCTTTCTCTCTTCCTCACTACCTAACTCTTAAGGACATCCTCCTACTTTGTCCAATAAAAAATATTTCCCTTCGGAATGTGCTATGACTTGCATTACCCTACGTATGTCCTTCTTGTTTTCCACCCCTATCCTACATTCACACCCTACACATTTACAAGATATTTTTTTTCCTGATTCCATTGATAAAGTCATCTTTTCCTTAAAGCTTCGATTTACATGGTGATCATAGTTGTTTATATACGTGTGGAAAAGCATAGGTGAATCTATTGTTGTCAAATTGGGATGGGTATTGCATTTTGAAAACTTATTATAATCAATTATGGAACATTTTATCGTTTAAAACTCGTTTTATGGCATGATTACATTGTCTAAATGGTAAGATATTAGTCATTGTGTCAAAATCACAACATGAAAGATTTAAGGATAGTTTGATTAGTTTTTCATGTTTTGTTGATTTCTTCATTTCAAATCCCAAGTATATAACTCATGACCCTACAATATCAAAAATCAAAGGTTTTTCAGATTTCATCATTAGAAATCCCACATTTTTTAGATTTCATCCTTTGGGATATGGATTTTGTATTACTTTGTAATTTTTTATTTTGTGTTAGTCTCATCTTAATTGTGGTGGCGTTGATGATGGCTAATGATATTGAAATGGTTTGATGGTGTTTTTCATTTGTCTCTATCAATATGAAATCTTAGATTATCTAAATGTTTTTTTCTGTTATCCATATTTCGTCCATCCATAACTCCATTAGAACACTTATTTGAAATTTACTGAATATGTTTGTAAAGAAAGTGTGCAAGTTAATATTCCAAGACTCTAATATCATTAATTATCGACCACTCAATGTTCCATTCAACGCAAAACAGTTCAGATGTCACGAGTTGTCATCTGTTTCATTTCTAACATGTTTCAGGAATTGAGTTTATCAGTTGTGCATATACCACTTTAAACTCTCAGACATTACCTTAGATATTCAATAGTGTGTACTTTGAATCTAGTATACAGTGTTGGTTATGTCCTAGCTAACATTGGACCTAAATTTATATTGATATTTTGCAATTTTTACTTACATTTAGATAGATATTCAATAATTTTTTGAACTTCACACTAATGGTCTTCTTTATTTAATCTTAAGAATGAGATTATTATTATATAAATTCCTACTTTACACATTATATGTTAGGCTCTGAATGTATGTTTTGGGTAGGATAGTTGTGATGAAATGGTAAATCAATGACCTATTTTGAATAATATTTTTTTATTTTATAGTGATTTGTTGGGTTATAACTTCTCAATGATCCATTAAATTCAAATACTATTTTATTAGCAATTGTACGATGCCCTTTTGGGAGTTTTGTGCCTACAACTTCCATTTGAATTGATGTGAGTAATGTGTTTAAAATTGTGGGCAACACAATATGTTGAGCTTCTAATACAAGAATGACATATTTGCAAGCTTGATGTAAATCAAGGTGATTAAATGATAAATGATTTGTTGCTAAAATATTAATTCGGTGATTTTATGTTCATTTTTTCCCCGTAGAGTCTGCACTCTCTATAAATATCTTGTTTTCTATAATTAAGTTTAACAATTGTTGAAAAGGTTCCTTAGGTTCACTATTTGTTTGGATGAGCTGTGATGAAAAAAAAGTATTTCCAGTTGCTAAATTATTTATTTCACTATGCAAGACTAATTTAATTTTTTATTGTCCATAAGATATTAGATTGGTGGGTTTAAGTTGATCACTCATACTTTATCTGAATTATTAAAGTATTCATCTAATATGAAAAATCTAACTGGATACCACCCATATTGTGTTATCGTTTGGTGAGATGGGTTATATACTTTCAATTTTCTTTAGCAGCTAATTAAATAGCATATGTTGGATTGAATGGTTTGTCCACCTCTTTGTGTGATAAAATACAATTTTATTGGATTTTGTTATATTTTATTGTTTTTATTTGCAATTAATAGCTTTTTATGCAGGGGTAAAACCATGAAGAGTTAATAGATTCGATGTGATGAAAATTTGTCATAAAATATGTTATGTTATTTTGTTACTCATGTATTATGTGTAATAGTGTTTGTGTCTCTTGATATTAAGAATTACATATTCATACTTTTTTAACTGTTAATTAGTTTAGTAGTCATTCTTTAGACTTCCACAATTTAATCTCACACGACAACTGTTTTTTATTAGGACTGGGTTTTGGTTAAACAATCTTATAATGCAAATATTGATTATTTTCATATTTTAGGAAAGTGTCTCTGATGTTGTATTTTTCTTTTCGAATCCCTTCTTTATGAATTTTAAGGGTGTTTGAACTTAAAAATGGATCAGATACAAGTTCAATCTTGCACATTGGAAATTCTTTAAATGTTTGGAAATTTTAGCATAAATATATGCTTGTTTTTTTATTGCCAAACAAAAATAGAAGCTTTATTCAAAATAATTTTATTTTACACGTGATATCCTTAGTTGTAGGACAAACTGAAGAGCCACCCCGCCCGTGATTATCTATAAGAGGACCCAAAAATGATGAAAGGGATAAAAAGTTAATAATGGTGTAAAGCTAAAGCTTAGGGCACGGTATTTGGGCCGAAGTCCTATGAACCCAAATATAATGTGATGTTTGTTGGGATAAAAAGTGAATAATGGGTGATCTAAAGACAGACTTGTGGAGTAAAATGGCGATGTTCCGGAATAGCCGTAGAGTTCTTAGGACAAAAAATGGACTAATAAATTGGATAGTAAGTGAGGGACCTTGAGGCAGTGCAACTAATCATCGCAAGAGAGGTACGTGAGATATATCCATACCCAACTCAGGAGTATGAAGGTTGAAGAAAGTGGGGCACCTGTTAAGTATGTGTGTATTACTGTCTTCGAGTCCACAGAGTGAGCATTGTGGCAATGACACTCGATGGTAATTAGAAAGTCGATCAGATGATTATAGGGCATCAAGTAGTAAGAACCATAAAAATGTGTGCACCTTTGATGTAAGGGGACCTTCCATAGCTAAAACCATGGGAGAGTTGGGCGGTGCTGGATGAAGGTTAGTGTACACAACCAGTGGTAAGCGGAGAGAATAGAAAGAAAAAACATTGGATCAGGCCACCAATAAGGCTCGTCATACATCTGGCCTGGCGGGATGTATATGGCCTAAATGTGCGGTAGAAAGTGAGCATGTAATCACTGAGCTAGAGTTGGAAAATTTCACTAGGAGTCGGCAATAAAGGATGCAAGCAGCGCATCAAGAACTGTACTAGGAATGTATGAAAACATTGTTGTCATAGTGGAATTTAAGACCGAAATATGATGTCCAAAGGAAATATGGCCTTGCCTCATTCTCCATTTGAGATCTTTTTTTAAAAAGGCAGTAATTGAGAAGTCTTAGTCTAGAACTATGAGCAACAGGATATCCTGGTCGCTATAAGGAGAGTAGCTTGAGGGAAATATGTATGGGTAATGGTAGGAGACTAGAGATTCTCTAGGCGGTGTAGAACCTTCCACAGTAACTTGAGCATGGAGGCATCGTTTAAGGTTTGCAAGTTTTCAATGCCCAGCCCCCCAATGGTCGGGGTAACGTTATAGTCGACCATGGGACAGTAGGCATTTTGTAGTCCAAATGTGTTCAATTCTGAATGAAAGCTTTAATTTTCTAGGTGAGATCACTTAGAACCAACTTGGTAAGCTGGTAAGAGGACATAAAGTACGAGGTCATGAACATTCCTACAACATTGATGAGTGTGACACATCCCGCAAAGGATAAGAAACTATTATACCACACATGGAGTCGACTTTTAAGTGCACTGATTGTCTCGTGGAATAGCTGACGGATAACCTGCCCAGTAAGCTTGGGGAGGCCTAGCTATTTATCATGTCCCTGATATCGAGAAATTCGCATCTGTTGGATAGCTCTATAGTGAATAACATGCGGAGTAGAGGGCCCAAAATTCAGAGAAGACTTGGCGTAGTTAATTGCTTGTCTTGAAAGGGCCTAAAAATTATTGAGTATCTATGTAAATATATCAAGTGTAACTACAGTAAGTTTCGCGAAGAACATGCAGTCATCTGCAAGGCCATTGCTGCTATATGGGGACCCATTCCAGATGTGACAAAAGTAGTCAAACGGTGGTGATTACACTCTCGGTCAACATTACGAAGAAATATAACCAAAGAAAGAATAAAGAAGGTTAGAGGGGGTCGCCTTGTGGAAGGCCATGGTGGGGTAAAATGTTTCTCCGAGGTAGCCAGTAATTAAAGTTTGGTACGAGGGAGTGGAGATACAGGTTAAATAAAGTGGATCCACTTCTCAGGAAAGTCATGCTTTTGTGATCACCTGGTAAATAAAGGGTCATTATAATTGGTCATAAGCTTTCTATAAGTCAAGCTTGATTGCACTTCTACCCTTTTTAGATTTGGATGTTCACATGGAATGCATGATCTCATGAGTGAGAAAAATATTGTCTTGGATGTGCCTATTTTCAATGAACGCTGTTTGGTAAGGCGAGACAATGTATTGCATAATAGGTGTCATTCGGGCTATAATAATGGAGGAGATAAGTTTGTAGATCACATTACATAATATGATATGACAAAAATGTGTCAATTGCGTAGGGGTTTTGGTTTTTGGAATGAATATAAGAAAATCCCGATTAATCTTAGGTGGCATGTATTGTGTAGGGGTTTTGGTTTTTCGAATGAATATAAGAAAAGTCAAAGAATTGGAGGATGAGATTGGTGACTTCAAGCCCAACAACCAACTAGTGGATTTGGTAGTGAGGCCATCTAAAGCGAGGCTTTTATTATGGCCCATTCATCGTAGTTCCAGGCGGATATTTTCCACAAAAAACCTTATCTAGGAAGAATAGTTTGTTGGATTTATCATCATGAATGGTGCTTCCTCAGTGGCTATTGGTGGGTAGGTAATGGTAACAAGTTGCATATAGAATTGTCGGAATTGAGTTTGGATAGTAGGCACTGTGTAATCCATCCGGTGTCTGGATGAAAAATTAAGTGGATATTATTCTCTCGTCAATTAGGAGTGACACGGGCATGAAATTATTTAGTTTTATAATCACCGTTAAGGGACTATTGAACTTTGCTCTTGTTTTACCAGTACCGACGCTCAAGTATGAGGCAACGAGATAATTGCTTCTAGACCAGGCCCTCATACGCACAGGAAGTCGGATATGGTTATTATTCCATCCGACTCCGAGTAACTTGGATATGTTACTATAGGATAGTAATAGTATGAAACATGTTACCAAAATGGTTATGTTTCCATATTGTTGATGTCTCTCGAAAGTAGCTCGTTTTACGAAAGAAAACATAGTCCGATGAACCTGGAATCTGTTGTTGCCATTGGTATCCAAGAATCATGTGGAATGAAGTATATTGTGACCATTCCATGTAGTATATAAATCATTGTGTTGGTTTGGACCTTGTTCACAACGTATCGAGAAACAGGGGCAGTGATCTAAACTACCATTCGAAAGGTGGTTGAAAAGAGTGTGGGGTAGGCTAACATCTAGGTGCCATTACCAAGCCCTCGATCTAGCCATTCCAGGATATGATGGCCAAAAGAAGTGTTCGCTTTCTAGGTTAACGAGGGTCCAGTAAATCCTAAGTCATATATATTGCATGAATTCATGAAATTAGTAAAAGCATGGCCCCATCCCATATAAAGTGGCAACCACCAAGCTTCTCATAGGGACCTATAATAGTATTGAAATCACCAAGAAGTAGCGAGGAGTAATGGATTGTAGTTGAGAGTTGTTGAAGAGAGTTCCATACAAGAGTTTAATTACATGGTTGTGGCGACATATAAACTACAATGAAGTCAGAAGGCCCATCGATCGACTCGTTCTCCACAAGAAGATATATGAACCTAGGTGAAACTGCCAATTCATGTACCATGATGAGGCGATCTAGCCACAAAATCAAGATGCCTCCCGATTGGCCAAAGGCTAGGGAGACTATATTGTTTTGAAAAGGAAACCTCCTAATTTTTTAAATATACTAATGCACATCTAAGTGAGTATCAAGGACCACCAACATATGTGGGTGATGAAGCCAAATGAGATGGATGACCTCAGGATAAAAGGACAACCCCCCAACTCCTCTAGCATTCCATATTAAGATTTGCATGAGGTGTAATAGTATAGTGGATGTCCTCAACCTCTGGTCCAGCATATGGTAAACATACTCGTTTTGTCGTAGGGGACTCATCATCGGCATCCCTCGTTTGGTATTTGATGCCCGTGGAAGGTGTAGCACGACTCCCCCTCTCTCTCGAACCAGTCGCGGTGTTGTGTGATCTCTAAGTGTATGTTGTGGTTCAATAACTGGTAATGTTGTATTTATGGCATTGTATATTGGGGTGGGAGCAGAAGGTCATTTAGCCCGCACTGAATAGGGGGATGGCTTCTGTGGTTGATAACTTGAACTTTTGGGTGTCGTCGTTGTTTGAAGCCAAGTTAATCAAAACCTTAAAATATGTACACATAAATATAACAAACTAGAATAGAGGTAATTAAGGGTATCAATCCACATTGAGGGGGTAAAGCTAGAGACAAATTCAATTGTAATTAACTTTTTATTTTCTTTTTGTGCCTTTTTTTTACCTTTTCAAATTCTTTTAGCTTTTCAAATATTAAAAAAAAATTTGGGTGGGAAGAAGTGAAATAACACTAAAGTAAAATGAGAGATGAAAATAACTAACTAAAAAGTGACTAAAATGAAAAACGAAGTCTAACACTAAAATAAGAGATAAAGTGGGGTAAATAATAGTGAGAACAATCAAGGAGTGGGACTACACCACAAATTTTAGCTATTCTAACTAATTAATTTAATTATTTGAATTTTTCTAAATTAATACCAAAATTACAAATCAACTCTCGTTGCAAGTGTAATTTAATAGTAATCTTTTAGAAAATTAAGTTTAACCCCCCACAACTCTAGATAATAGATCTACACTCCTTTTAATTAATCACCTGCTAGGATCGATTCATTAAAATTTGTATAAATCATAGAAAATGAATTTTAGAGTTGAAATTCAAGGAATAATACCACACTTAAGAAACCCCTATCTCTAGTTCAAATCTAAAATGGGCATTATAACTTAGAATTTGGATTTTCTCTCGAAAATCATTTACCCTCTCTCGGGGCGCATATTTAAGAGTGAGGGATCAAAATTAATAATCAATTGGAATTTTCAAGTAATAAAACTAATTAAATTAAAGTAATCATCAAATAAGGGTTCGTCGTACCCCTTGAAAGGGGATTTAGCCTAACATGATATCAAACATGATGAACAAATAATCAAGGCTACTAAAATAAAATAAAAGAGAATAGAACAATCAAACCAAATTTCTTTGAAAAAGTTGAACTCCACTCTTCCAATTTGAAGTATACAATCCCTCTAATAAAGCATCCAAGTGATTTGCATTTAAATATCCACTCAATTAAATCTCTCACAAAAATTATCCACGCAAATCTCGAAAAAAATAAAGATAAAAAAATAAAATAAAACCATTTACAAAATGTTGTTTATTCTAATTTATTTTCTACACTAAACTATCTCTGACTCTCTCTAGAATTCTCTTGGTAGGTCTTCAAATGGTCTTGAGTCTTCATTTATAGTGGGCAATGGAGCAAGGGTAATTTTGGAAATAGGCTAGTAGTGCGCATGTAGGATAGGCGAGTTATGGATTGTGTGAGGTAATGAGAGTGTGAGGGAATGAAAATCAGATTTGGTTATGGGGTATTTTGGGAATTTGGGATAAAATTAGTTAGTTGGGGGTAATTTGGGAAAAAGGGGTAAAAGGGGTTTATTAGGCACATGTGGGAGATTGTAAGGACACAAATTTCTAATTAAGTTCTTTGTAGTTCTGGCTCAATTCCAGAAAAAAACATTTATGTCATAGGATATAGTCAATGTGTATCCATCCAAGCCTATGACAAGTTTGAGTTGAAGACGTTGCGGCCTACTTATCAAGAGAACACCATTGTCGGTTTACATGTGCCTCGTTTCACGTCTTCAACTTAGTTCCAGTCTCTCCTAAGGTGTGGATGCATTATATATATATATATATGAGGTTGGAACATTTTCTATTGGGTGTAATTTTATTTTAAAATGAAGTTTTGTTTTCAGAAGGTTAATATTCGAACTTTTAATAAAGTTTTGGGCTTAAAATTGAATTATGAACTTTCTAGGATTTTGTTCGATATTGTCGTTCGAACGAGTTTTTCGTTCAAATTAGAATGTCAGTCGAACGAGTTTGCCAACGACTTTTCCCTTTGGCCTTTGGAACTTCGTTAGAAAGGTCGTTCGATTAAGACTTCGTTCGAACGAAAATCTTGTTCAAACAAGATTTTCGGCGGGAAAATATTTACGCACTTTTCTCCATGTTCCCACTCCTTTTGTCCTACTAACTTTTGCCAGAATTAATATGTGAGGGAACTAACTTTGAAAAACCAATATTTTCATCTTCTACGATCTCTAAGAGAGAGCTTTATTCCTCTATGAAAGAGTTCATGTTCTGAGTGTCTGTTTTTCAAGAAAATATTTCTTAAACACTTTTGTTTACACCCATAAGAGTTTATTACAAGTACCACATATATATATATATGCTTGGAGTTGTTTGGCACCATTGGTTCATCTCTACCACAAGAAGGAGAAGTTTGAATTTTGCTTTTATTTCCCATAAAAGAAGAAGTTTGGTTTTTGCTGCGGCATTCTCATATGGTGAAAGGCCCCGTGTGTCGTTGATGGGTTCATAAAGTTTCATTGGTGAATTCCAAGGTTTCGATTGATTCTGGGATTGTCGGCTATGCAGAGGTAGTTGAAAGAAGACGCATCGGGGCTTGAAGGAGTCGAGTCGAGTGTAGTAAGCCATATGTCTTGTAATTGTAATTCTGTACTTACTGGAGTTAAGGCTAGGGCCATCCGAGGTTTTTTCCCGTTGTAGGTTTTTTTCTCGTACATCGCGGCGTAGTCGTTGTGAATTTATTTTATCTCGCAAAAATCACCTAGAACGCATTCTTAGGGTAAAATGATAAACTTGAGTTTAATTCACAATGTTGTCAAATTGGTGCTATAATCTAATTTGGATAAAATTTAAGTTCAATTAATTCAAGTCAAAAATATAATTTGTTAAATTTGGTTTGGCCTAATTTGGTAATATTGAAAATATTGTGTAGGAAAATTTCTAGGACTTTTACTAAATTAATTTTTGGGCTTAAAGTACAAATTCACAAACTTGATTTCTAGTATAATTTTAATTTTGAGAAAATTATAATTTTTTTACTTTAGTTTTAATATGTGAAGAAATTAATTCTTAGTTTAATTTTAATTTGAAAGAAATTAAAATTGGTAGATTGTGTAGTGTTTGTATTTGAACCATCCTATTCCGCACTAAAAGGATGTTTACATGTGACTCATTTCTCGTCGTCAACTTAGTTTCAATCTCTCCTAAGGTATGAATGCATTACATATATATATATATATAGGAGCTTGGAACATTTTCTATTGGGTGTAATTTTATTATAAAATGAAGTTTTGTTTTCAGAAGGTTAATTTTAGAACTTTTAATAAAGTTTTGGGCTTAAAATTGAATTATGAAATTTCTGGGATTTCATTTGATATTGTCGTTCGAACGAGTTTTTCATTCGAACGAGAATATCATTCGAACGAGTTTGCCAACGACTTTTCCCTTTTGGCCTCTGGAACTTCGTTAGTAGGGTCATCCGAACGACACTCCGTTCGAACGAGATTTTCGGCGGAAAAATATTTTGGCAGTTTTCTCCATGTTCCCACTCCTTTTGTGCTACTAACTTTTTCCAGAATTAATATGTGAGGGAACCAACTTTGAAAAAACAACTTTTTCATCTTCTATGATCTCTAATAGAGAGCTTTAAGAGCTCTATTCCTCTATGAAAGAGTTCATGTTTTGAGTGTTTGTTTTTCAAGAAAATCTTTCTTAAACACTTTTTTTACACCCATAAGAGTTTATTCTAAGTACCGCATATATATATTTGCTTGGAGTTGTTTGGCACCATTGGTTCATCTCTACCACAAGAAGGAGAAGTTTGGATTTTGCTTCTATTTCCCATAAAATAAGAAATTTGGTTTTGGCTGTGACATTCTCATACGGTGAAAGGCGCTGTGTGTGGTTGATGGGTTCCTAATGCTTCATTGGTGGAATCCAAGATTCTGGTGGATTTTGGGATTGTCGACTAAGTAGAGGTAGTTGAAAAAAGACGTGTAGGGACTTGAAGGAGTCAATTCGAGTGTAGTAAGTCATCCGTACTGGAATTGCAATGCTGTACTTAGTCGACTTAAGGCTAGGGTCGTCCGAGATTTTTTCCCGTTGTGGGTTTTTCCTTGTACATCACGGCGTAGTGGTTGTGAATTTATGTTATCTTGAAAAAATCACCTAGAACGCATGTTTAGGGTAAGTAGATAAAATTGAGTTTAATTCGTAATCTTGTTTAAAATGGTGCATGTTTAATTATTTGGGTAAGTTGATTTAATTCAAGTCGGTAATTTGGTTTGACCTAATTTGCAAAGTGAATGTTTATGGTTAGGTAAATTTCTAGGACTTGGGTTGAATTAATTTATTTTAAGTGAAAAATTCATCTGAATTTCAGTTTGAGTTAAGTTTAATTTTAAATTTGAAAGAATTTAAAATTTGTTGTGTTGAACCATCTTTATTCCGCATTGCTAAGGAAATTATATTAGGAAAATTTAAATTGGGGGTCTATCGTTTCCTCATCAGAGATATGTTTGGCTTGGTTTTATTTGGGTTTGGCTTTGAAGTTTGGAAGCTAAGATCGTGTTGGCTTTGAAGAATGAATTGGGTCTTTGGTTCGAAAGTGGGTATTGTTGGAAAATGGTATAAGCCAGCTCGGGTATTGTCGGCGGGTTGTGGACGGATTCGGGTCGGGGTATAAGGGTTGTTGGGTTGGATTGTGGGAGGTAAACCCATGTTGGGTTTTGGGTGGCCAACATGGATTGGGTCGGGTCTGCTCGCCATGGGCCGCGGGTTTTGTGTTGTGAGTTAAATTGACGCTGGCCAGGACCGAAAGGGGGTCGCCGACGGTGGGGTTAAGGGTTTGCGATTCGAATGGTTTAGGATGACGGGTTTGGACAGAAATCGGGTATGGGTCTGACTACCATGGGTTAAAGGTTTTGGGTATGAGGATGAGAGAATGAGGAATTAATGGTGGTGTTTGGTTTGGTGGTGGATAGATGAGAGAGATGGTGATGGTGTTTTGTGTTGGGCTGGAGTTTTAATGGAGTAGGAGATGTGTTTGTTAATGGAGGAGAGAGAGTGAGGTGTTGGATGGAGGTTGAAGATAGGAATGAGGGTGATAGGGTGTTGGTGAGGTGTATGGGAAGGTGGGTGTGGGTGAGAGAGTTTGAAAGAGCGTATGATTTCCTTTGTATGTAAAAACTCTATGCGGAAGCGTAAACAGTGTGATGGTTCAACAAAACAAATACTAAAATTCGAAATTTTAGATAACTCATAAACGAAAGTGAGAATTAATGAAACAAACAAAACAATTAATACTCACTAAAACCGATTAAGTCCAATTAAATTCAAGTCCTAGAATTTGCCTAAATTATGATTGTTCATATTTCTAAAGTTAGGCCAAACCAATTTGAGTTCGTGACTTGAATTACACAATTTTACCCAATATTAAATTTAGTCCCAAATTAAATGAGTGTGAGAATTAAACCAAATTTTATCTTGAAATTATCCTAAAGCATGCGTTCTAAATTTTGTGCAAGATAAAATAAACAATATCACACTACGCCGAGATGTACGAGGAAAAACCCAAGACGGGAAACAACCTCGGACGGCCCTAGCCACAAGTCCACTAGATATGGAATTACAATTACAAGACAGGTAGACTTACAACGACTGACTCGATCCCTTTCAAGCCTCGACGCTCCTTCTCGTAGAAACCTCTTCCGAGCGAACAACCTCGGAACACCACCGCGGTCTCGGAATCCACCGATGGGACTTTATATGGTCACCGTCACCCAAGCATGGAGCCTTTCTCCGTGTGGGTAGAATCTCAAGAAAAAGTCTTCTTTGTGATGGGGTGTAGAAGCAAACCCGAAACGTCTCTTGAATTCGGTAGAGAAAACCGGTGCCAAAAACTCCAAGCAATTGATATAAATATATGTAGAACTTGGATAAACAATTATTGGGTGTAAACTAGAGTGTGTATGAATTTTTCATTAAAAATTGACACTCAAAACTTGAACATTTTCCTAAACTATTTTTGCTCTCAAACTCTCTCTAGGAGATAAACAAGGTTGGAAAAGTTAATTAGAAAAATGTGTTTCCCGCACATATTAAGACTTGAAAAAGTTGGTTAAAAACCAAGTGGGGAAAGTGGGAGAAAACTGCAAAAAACTGCTCAAAACTGTTCCCGCCCTGGCGTCTCGTTCGAACGAACTTGACTCTCGTTCGAACGAGACTTCTAACGAGCGACCAGCCTGGGCTCATTAGAATCTCGTTAGATACCTCGTTAGAACGAAAAACTCGTTCGAACGACATATCGAACGATTGACCAGTTTAGGGTCGTTGGCAGACTCGTTCGAACGAAACTGGTTCGAACGACAAAACTCGTTCGAATGAAATCTGGTTCGAACGAAAAAACTCGTTCGAACGACATTTCTAACGAACGACCAGAAAGTTTGTAAAATTCGATTTTGGCCCAGAAACTTTTATATACTTATTTTAAAGTTCTAATTGATTCTTTCTGAAAATAAAATGCAGTTTTTTATTACACCTAACACCCAATACATATTGTTCCAAGCTCCTATATAAATATAATTACATTCATACCTTGGGAGCATGGAACCTTAGTTGATGACGTAGAAACGAGGCACGCAAATCGTCATTTTGATGAAGCTTTAAATTCTTTGCCGCTACGTCTTCAATACATACTTCATAGGCTTGAGAATATTACAAATAAATACTATCCTATGAATAAATGTTTTTGTCCGGAATTGAGCCAAAACTATATATGGGCTCAATTGGAAATTTGTGTCCTTACAGAGTTGGTTGTATGTGATGTAGGGTATATGGTATGAGTGTGTGTTAGTGGGTTTAGGATAAGTGTGTGTGTTTAATTTGGACACCTAAAAAAATAACACTAACCAACTAAAAAAAACTAACAAAGTTAAAAATTAAAATCTCAAAAAATAAAATCCTAATCTATAAATAAAATGAAGACTCAAATAAAAAAGAAACTAAAAAGAAATAAAAATCTATTAAACTAAAATCCTAAATAAATATAAAATCAAATAAAACTAAAAAAATCTAATCCTAATAAAAATAAAAATAAAATAAAATTATACTAGTAAAAATAAAATAGAAAAATAGAAAACTAAACCTAGAAAATACTAAATAAATCTAAAATAAACTATAAAAATAAAAACGACTCAAACTAAAAATCTAAAAAAATTGAAAAGACACAAACTAAACACACACGGGCTCGGGTGAAGGTTTGGGAACTGGTTTAGGCTCGGCTGAGGTTAAGGGGCAAGGTAATTAGCTCCAATTAACGCGCATTTGCTTTAAATTAAGCATTTGAACTCCGCAAACGACAATCAACCTGTACAATAAACATTTACGCACATAAGCCCATTATTGTCGAGAATTAACAACTAAAATATGTCTATTCGGGGTATAAAATGTATACTTTTGGGTGCTTATTACACCACCCCCAAACAGGGCGTTCCTAGCCTTCAAGCAATAAGATAGAGAGACAGAGAAAGATAAGAAACCAAAAGTGTACCACCTTCGTTGGCACTTGTGATTGCACTTAGCTGGTGCAACAAGCCTTTAAACATATAGGTTGCCCTACAGGATGAGTTTTGTCTCATGAGGGTTTGGACGGAATATACCCACAAAATTCTTTTTTCGTAAAAGTTTCTTGAAAGATAGTCAATCGCTTATTACACGTAGAATAATCGCACAATCCATCAAGAGAGAAATAATTTGAGAAATACAAGCTAGAATGTAAAAATTCAACTAAGTAAATACACAAGGCACATCGTTCCTAAAACTCAACGTGTGTGTGAATCAGTCAAAACGGGTCGAGTATAACAAGAGTAATTCCTAGACTGCCTTTTCGGAATCAACGCTTCAACTTCAATTTTCACTTGATATATCTCTCTCAAATGAACTCTCGAAATTAGGATTAGTGTATCGCTCTTATGTGTGAGGAGGAGAGTAAATGTAAGCAAGTTCAAACGTCTCACACACACACATAAGATAGAACATACATTAAGAAAGAAAATGATCACATCAAAGAATGATAATCACTATAGTGAGAACGTCGAGTTATTCACCACATTGACTTTCATTTTCCCGAAAACCTAGGAAAAAATATGGATGTAAATGGGTGAGGGGGAAATGAAATGAGGTAGGATAGGATATAATGGTGATGGATGAGTGATGGATATGCGATGTGAGAGAGTGTTCAACAAATGACTTTATTTAAAAAACTAACTACAAACTCTTTTTTTTTCCTTTTTCTTTTATCTCTTTTTTTTTCAATTTTTCTTTTTTTTTCTCTATGTTTTTTCTTGTGTTTATTTTTTTCTATTTTTGCTATTTTTTGTTTTTTTTTGTTTTTCTCTCTCTTTTCAAACCAACAATGAAGACATTTAACATTTGGAATCTACACTCTTTTATTTGAAAATGAAGATGATATGGTGATGATAGGTGATGGTCTAGGGAAATATGTGAAAATATGGAAGAGCATGGGAGTGTAATGAGTGAAGTGCATAGATGAAAATCTAGTATTCCGGACAAATTTCAAGACACATGTTTCTTACAACTCGAAAGTGATGTCGTTCCCAAAATTTAGTGAAGACTAATGAGATCATACAATGATTTAAGTGCAGACCCAAACGAAGTTGAATCAACTTATGACTCGGAGATTACGTAAAACTCTCTGAAAGGGAGAAATGCACAAATCTCACTAGCTAAAGTCTCTACTAGTGATCCTTAAGGTTCTATTGGGAATTATAGTACTCTTCAACTCTAAACCTCCATGACGTGATAAGTGCACAAATTTTTTATTGAGTCTAGAAATTCATGGTGCAAAATGCCTTGTTATGTATTACATAAGCTATTTATAAAAAGATAAATCCTCTAGCCTGATTCCTAGACTTAAAAGATGCATGACAGAAAATTCACTTCAATGAATGAAATGAAAGAAACTGCATGAAAATTTTAAAAATCTTGTTTAAAAATCAAAATTTTCCAAAAAAGGCACGATTTTGATAAAATTTCCCACCCCTAAACAAAAAGGAACATCGTACTCGATGTTAAGTACATGATTTTGTAAAATTGAGAGTAGAAGGTAGGATAGAGATTACCAGAATCAATCTCTAATGAAGTGGACAAGATGAACCCAAGAATAAACGTGAAGAAAAATTGAGATAAAAAATTTGTACGAGTAACAAAATATGATATAGCATTGGGTGGTGTGACATACCAACCCAAACAGGATGAATATAGTACAAGAAACAATAGGCTGCCTCCCGGTAGCGCTACGTTTAACATCTTCATCCAGACCGAATAGTTCTCACCCTAAAGATAACATCTATGAAAGTGCTGGGTGGCAGAAAAATCGGCTGATGACAATCACTCCCAAATAACACTGAAGCGCCAGTCTAGTTGGAAAAGGCTAAAAATGTTCAATGCACTTGTATGGCTAAGTGCATCATGCGATGCAAAGCATCGGTGGACCATGGGTGGGTTGCAATACCCCATATTTCTGAGGATATTTAATTAAATTAAATTGGTGATCTAGGATTTAATTAAATCTATGATTTGGAATTTATTTGATTCGGTGATTTGGAATTTATTTAATTTAGAGAAATTATATAATTCAGTGATTGAGAGTAAATCAGTTCAATTTAAGTTTAATTTCACGCGTTCGATATTTTGAGGTGGAATTAAAATAATTTTTTTAAAGTGACTCGGATGGTGATTTTGAGGTTACGGTTTGTTCCGAAAGGGTCAAAATAGTCGAAAAAGTGTACTCGGGTGTACAGTTTGGGTCCCGGGATGATTTTGGACCAACCCGGCATCGTTTAAGGGTATTTTGGTCATTCGGAAGTTGGAGGTTTAGAGAACTCCGAAAATATTAAGTTTATATCTTCCATTAGAGAAAAGGGGCTAGGGTTAACACAATCACAATAGAAGAGAGGCCATTGAAGAGAAAGAGGAAGAGAAAGCCAAAGCTTCCTACACAGTTTTTCGCCCCGAACGCAACGGAATCGAGATCGGAGTGAGGGGAGAACAACCACACCATCATATTAATGAAATTCAGACCTGCTATTGAGATGCAAGTATTTAAATAGCAATTTATATTAAGCATGTTATACTACCCATGTAGATTAGGGTTTGATTTCATGTTTTTGGATGTTTTATATGAATTTGGGAGGGTTTAATTCATAAACTAGAGTGGGAATGGATGTAGAGATGTTCCTTAATGATGATAATATGAAATTAGTGGGTTTGGATTGATTAATAAGGGAGAAATCTGAGTTCTTGATTTATAAAGTTGATGAATATGAGAAAAAATTGGGGTTTTATGTTAATTAAAGGAGAATTTGATTTTTAGGTTGAATCTTTGATGTTTTGTGTAAATTTTCATTGGAAATTTATCTCTATATGAGGATAAACTGATATTAGAGTTTATTTGATGATTAAGATTGAATCTTGATGGGTTCTTGATTGAAGAACATGAATCTTGAATGACTTAGGGTTTAATTGATGAACACAATATGTCAATCTGCCAGAATTTTTGATGTAACTTTAAACGTATGCCATTTTAGTTTTACATATAATTAAAGTGATATCCATACATTTTTGGAAAGGTCTATGTATTGGATTTCTAATGAGCTTTGAATCAGGTCAATCGGAGTCCTGTAGTGGGAGAAATCGATGTGTTACTATAGGGTGTTTGATCTGCCAGCATAGTAACTGCCAGAATTTTTGACGTAACTTTAAACATATGCCATTTAAATTATACTTAGAATTAGAGTGATATATATACATTATTGGCAATATCTATGTCTTATCTTTCAAATGAGCTTTGAATCAAGTCAATCGGAGTTCTGTAGAGGGAGTAATCGATATTTTACTACAGGGTGTTTAATCTGCCAGAAAATTTTCTAATCGATTCGGTTGATCAGTTTTGGCCAAAAATTTCCTTTTCTTTAGGACCTTTGGAAATCGTTTGGAATTAATTTGTGGGATTTAATTTCTAATATAAGGGAATTATATTGAAACACCAGTAGTCCTAGTTTTGGTTTTAGGCGTTGTCTACGAGGGAAGTTTAAGGGCTAAATTAATTTGGATTAATAGAGAGCAAAAATCTAAATTGAAGGATAGTTTGAGTTAAGAGAATTTGAGAGGAACGGGGACTTAGACCATTAGGGGGTAGAGAGTTTACCTTACGATATTGTATGTGGAATAAAGGATACCCTTCGAGTGGTGAGAAATACTCGAAAATGTATGGTAATAAGCGAAGTTATAAATTATGGAATACGTAGAATATTCGGGATATAAATATACTATATATAAGGCTTGTGATATGGGATGTGTGTGTGCCCTATTGTTATTATAAATATATATATAGGTGTAGTGAATACCTGTCCTTATTATATGGTTGTGTGAATACCTCGTTGATGTTATATTTATATAAGTGGAATGTGTACCTATCTTATTGTTTATTATGTGTATGACATACCTACCATACTTGCTATCACGGGAGGTTGGCGTTCGAAAGAGTACAATCTTATCCTGTGTTGCCTTCGGGGGCATTTTAGATTTGGTACCTCAAGAACGCAAGACTGTGAATGGCTTATCTGTGAGTCGATAAGTCTGCTGACTGTGGGAGCGTATGTATGTCCGTGACCCATGGATATGTGAACTATGTTCGCCTCTAATATGTGTGATTTGATATATATGGTTCGTGAGAGAAGACGAATCAATAGTCCCTTGTACAACAAGTGAAGTACCCGGACATGATAGCAGAGTATGCATGCACCGCAGTTGTGCCTAGGGGTGCCTTACTAGTATAGATAAAATGGATGATAAATATATATACCTTTGAAATGTTTTACAGTATGCACCGCAACTAGGTCTGGGAGGTGTCGTGTTATATATATATATATATATATTAAAAAGTGTGCATATATATATATATATACTTCTTATGTTATCTACTGTGTAAAATTAATGGATGAGAAAGATAGTGAAATCTTATTTGACTTCAGTATGTGAACACTAAATCCTAAAATTTGAAAAGCCTTCCTCATATTAAAGAGAAATGGATATATATTTAATAAATGTATTTGCATGGAAATACGGGTAGACGCTATGAGTTATGGGTAGCAGACTTATGATTTCAAACCAGTTAGTTGTGTGTATCTAAACTAAATGTAATATGAATATTGGGGTCGAGGTAACATTTCGGACCAATACATATGGAATAACTATTGGGGTCGGGGTAACATTACGAACCAATAGCCCTTGATGTGTGATACAAGGATATAATAGCAGAGCGTGTACTTACATTATATATGGTGTGTAAAATATATATACTACGTGAATAATCTACTTATGTGTGCTAGTAGAGAGACGAGATAGTATGTATCTAAAGAACGATTAATCTACTAAAGAGTAATTAGTAGGGAGCTTAGATAGGGTATATCTATATAATGATGAAGCTACTAATGTGTGAATAGTAGGAAGATAGTTAGTGAATATCTAAAATAAAGTTTAAGTAGAGAAACTTAAATGGTAAAGTTTGAACAATAACCTACATAGAAAGGGCAACTGGGGTTTAATAATAACATAAGAGATATGCTAATTATTAAGGTTATTCGATAGCGTAATGTATAGGCGGTACGAAGGAGCTATATTGATTTGGGTTTATTAGATAATGGTTGCCTAGTTAGATTGGCTAGGATTGACTCGGTGGGGTTAAGTAGCAAACGTTAGGTGTGCATTATAGATGAGAGATGAGGAACTCAAGGGAGTGTTCGCAACCTAACATGTGTATCTAATAACTGTTCATTTAAATTGTTATTTAAGTACTTGCTAATTGTTTTTAAATGATTTTTACTTGGGCTCTGACCCGTACTTGCAAAACCTTTTTTCAAAACCTTTTAGGTGTCCAGCCACAGGGACGCCAAGCATGATGATCTATTCTAGGGATGCGTAGCTGCAGCACTTGTGGATGCTTGCAGGATTTTGACTTAGATGATTCAGTTACTTCACTCCTAGTGTAGGGTGCAGGGCAGTACTTTATTCGGGCATGTTGCCCACAGTTATTTCATTTATGATAGTCAGACCTTGTATTCAGACTCTTATTCAGGTTGGACTATATGTTGGATTTTATAACCGATGGTTTATTCGGTATTATTTCATTCTAGTATTTTATATTGTGGATGGATTTAAATTACTTTTGCATGAGATGTATTTATGTAATAATTTTTTGTTGTTGATTGTTTAATAAAAAGATTAAAATTTTGACATCGTCTTTTTGAATACTAGGTGGTTATTAATGTTTTAAAAAGTTTTCGACAGTGTTGTTAAGAATGAACCAAATGAGGAACCTGTTTTAATTGGATATAGGACTGATCACCCGGTATTAAATTAGGCAGGGTGTCACAGATGGTATCAGAGCATCAGGTTCTAGGTCCTTAGGATCTGTGCGACTTTTCACGTTTCAGCATAGCGTTCTTTGATATAGAGCCTTATGATAGGATTGTTGTATTTTTCGACGTATGAGATTACGTTCTCCTGCCGTTATATATAGTTGATGTGATTCGTATACGAGCTCGGTTGGGCTTCATACACTAAACATTATAAGCGACTAGTGAGGGCCATTAAAAGGACTGCATGAGGAGAGGCTCAGCAGAAAGACCTATAGTATTCTGGGAATGGTGATTGAGATGGAAGTCATTATGATTATTGTTCAGGATGGTGACAATAGGAAAATCACTCGGGAGGAGAAGTTTTCCCAAGAACTTTTATAGATAATGTTGGTGCAAATTTTAGACTCATCCAGTGTTGTCGATAAGAGGTGGGGGAAAAATAGAGGGACTCTTTGGGAGAGTCATATATAAAAAAAGGGGAGAGTAATAGGCCAATGGAAGGATAAAATCCAAAGGCAATTGTGTAGGGCGGAGTGTAGCAACACCCGAGATTAAAATATTGAGCCGAAAGTTTTGAGCTCTTAGGGGCAGTATAAAGTGACGAGAGTTAGTCACCACATATAAGGAGTATATGGGATTAAACAAGAAATTTAAGTGAGATTTGACTGATAGATATTCCATCTGCTATTTGAACATAGATGCGAATTAAGTTTTAAAACTTATCACAAGTGAGCGAGTTATAGGCCGATTGTGAGAAATGAGCTGACTTTTTAAAGGAACTTTACTCTACGAACGGGAATAGGAATAAAATAAAGGTTCTTTATGTTGATAATGTACTCATGAGTAGAATACAAAAGGATGTATGAGAAATCTGGTTAAGATTAATAGTTTTGAGGTCGTCAAAAGTCGTATGTTTACGAGTTTCCATTAACGCTTCCATGAGAAGGGAGCTAAGAGGGTTAGAGAATCTACACGAAGAGTAAGATTGGATTTAACGGTGATATTGAAACACCACAGGAGGGTACACCCATTAGGGTACCCATTTATATGATTCGGATTTGCTGAATTCCTACTGAGTGACGGTGGATTCCATTAGGCCCTTCAAGGCTAGCAATGAGTCTATAGGGCCAGCGGAGCTAAAGGGACTACGGGGGTAGCAAATAAGTCTAAGATTATCATGTCTGAGAGAAGGACACACCGGCATGGTCAGTGCTGCTAGAGATAGGGTATGGTATAGAAAGGTGTCTTATGTGTGAAGAGTTCGACCACCTATATTGAACTTGTCCATAGTGAGAAAGTGAGATTACTCGGACTGGAAAAGTATATAGGAATGGTGTCAGTAAGGCACAAAAATCGTCTGAGTGAGATTTTCGATAGAGTAATTGGGCTAAGAGAATGCACTAAGAGGACATTTATATTATCTATTAGTTTACTGCTTTTGAGAGTTATGAAAATAGGGTAGACTACTTACGAGAGTTGACTGGTTAGCAATGGGTTGAGCGATCATAGATTGTGATAGTGAGATCTCGTGTTCATTGTCCCAGAGTATGATTTATTTTGTGAGGTATCACCTGAAAGAGGGTTGATACTATATATATGCGTATATATATTATATATATTGTGTAGTAGACTTTTGTGTGTATGTTGTCTAGTAATAATTATTCCCGGTGCGCAGGGACTGTTACTGATGTGATTCAGGGTAGAAAGGCTTATTGTCGAGCGGAGAGATATAGCTCGTGACTTTTTAGCACTAAGAAACTAGTGATAGTAAAGGCATCGTGATATATGTTATCTTATGTAGCATGCGAGTGGACGATTATACTTTTATGTCAAAAGACGGGTATTTGAGGGTACGTAATACGGACTGAGGGCTTAACAGATCTCAATGACCGATAATGCTAGGTAGTAGTGTATCGGGAGGGTTCCTTGTTTGGATTTCGCTTTGCGAGACATCCCACGCATGAAGCTTAGCACAATGTCGGGACGTGGGGAGACGATTAGCCACTAAGACATGGGTTTAGTACCTTGAGTATTTTTTTTTATTTATAAAGTGATATCTAAAGGATAGTAACTATACGATAATGAGAGGCTAGTGGAGCCAGGTAGCATCGATGAAGTTATGCATATTTATAGGTTGCTTGGGCGCCCTGGTTGGTGGAGATGTTTATATAACCCTCAATTGGGAGGGGTAGAAATATATGTAGTGATCTTTAGAGTCTATGTTTAAGGAAGTGTCGAAACCTAGGAGTTCTAGACTTATTCGAATTTCGAGGACGAAATTCCTTTGTAAGGGGGAAAGTATGTAATACCCCATATTTCTGAGGATATTTAATTAAATTAAATTGGTGATGTAGGATTTAATTAAATCAATGATTTGGAATTTATTTTATTCGATGATTTGGAATTTATTTAATTTAGAGAAATTATATAATTCAGTGATTGAGAGTAAATCAGTTCAATTTAAGTTTAATTTCACGCGTTCGATATTTTGAGGTGGAATTAAAATATTTTTTTAAAGTGACTCGGATGGTGATTTTGAGGTTATGGTTGGTTCCGAAAGGGTCAAAATAGTCGAAAAAGTGTACTCGGGTGTACAGTTTGGGTCCCGGGATGATTTTGGACCAACCCGGCATCGTTTAAGGGTATTTCGGTCATTCGAAAGTTGGAGGGTTAGAGAACTCCGAAAATACTAAGTGTATATCTTCCATTAGAGATAAGGGGCTAGGGTTAACACAATCACAATAGAAGAGAGGCCATTGAAGAGAAAGAGGAAGAGAAAGCCAAAGCTTCCTACACAGTTTTTCTCCCGAACGCAATGGAATCGAGATCAGAGCGAGGGGAGAACAACCACACCATCATATTAATGAAATTCCGACCTACTATTGAGAAGCAAGTATTTAAATAGGAATTTATATTAAGCGTGTTATACTACCCATGTAGATTAGGGTTTGATTTCATGCTTTTGGATGTTTTATATGAATTTGGGAGGGTTTAATTCATAAACTAGAGTGGGAATGCATATAGAGATGTTCCTTAATGATGATAATATGAAATTAGTGGGTTTGGGTTGATTAATAAGAGATAAATCTGAGTTCTTGATTTATAAAGTTGATGAATATGAGAAAAAATTGGGGTTTTATGTTAATTAAAGGAGAATTTGATTTTTAGGTTGAATCTTTGATGTTTTGTGTAAATTTTCATTGAAAATTTATCTCTATATGAAGATAAACTGATATTAGAGTATATTTGATGATTAAGATTGAATCTTGATGGGTTCTTGATTGAAGAACATGAATCTTGAATGACTTAGGGTTTAATTGATGAACACAATATGTCAATCTGCCAGAACTTTTAATGTAACTTTAAACGTATGCCATTTTAGTTTTACTTATAATTAAAGTTCTATCCACACATGTTTGGAATGGTATATGTCTTTGATTTCTAATGAGCATTGAATCAGGTCAATCGGAGTCCCGTAGAGGGAGAAATCGATGTTTTACTGTAGGGTGTTTGATCTGCCAGCATAGTAACTGCCAGAATTTTTGACGTAACTTTAAACGTATGCCATTTAAATTATACTTAGAATTAGAGTGAGATACATACATTCTTGGAAATATCTATGTCTTATATTTCAAATGATCTTTGAATCAGGTCAATCGGAGTTCTGTAGAGGGAGTAATCTATATTTTACTACAGGGTGTTTAATCTGCCAGAAAATTTTCTAATCGATTCGGTTGATCAGTTTTGGCCAAAAATTTCCTTTTCTTTAGGACCTTTGGAAATCGTTTGGAATTAATTTGTGGGATTTAATTTCTAATATAAGGGAATTATATTGAAACACCAGTAGTCCTAGTTTTGGTTTTAGGCGTTGTCTACGAGGGAAGTTTAAGGGCTAAATTAATTTGGATTAATAGAGAGCAAAAATCTAAAATGAAGGATAGTTTGAGTTAAGATAATTTGAGAGGGACGGGGACTTAGACCATTAGGGGGTAGAGAGTTTACCTTACGATATTGTATGTGGAATAAAGGATACCCTTCGAGTGGTGAGAAATACTCGAAAATGTATGGTAATAAGCGAAGTTATAAATTATGGAATATGTAGAATATTCGGGATATAAATATACTATATATAAGGCTTGTGATATGGGATGTGTGTGTGCCCTATTGTTATTATAAATATATATATATAGGTGTAGTGAATACGTATCTTTATTATATGGTTGTGTGAATATCTCGTTGATGTTATATTTATATAAGTTGAATGTGTACCTATCTTATTGTTTATTATGTGTATGACATACCTACCATACTTGCTATCACGGGAGGTTGGCGTTCGAAAAAGGACAATCTTATCCTGTGTTTCCTTCGGGGGGATTTTAGATTTGGTACCTCAAGAACATAGGACTGTGAATGGCTTATCTGTGAGTCGATAAGTCTGCTGACTGTGGGAGCGTACGTATGTGCGTGACCCATGGATATGTGAACTATGTTCGCCTCCAATATGTGTGATTTGATATATATGGTTCGTGAGAGAAGACGAATCAATAGTCCCTTCTACAACAAGAGATGTACCCGGACATGATAGCAGAGTATGCATGCACCGCAGCTCTGCCTAGGGGTGCCTTACTAGTATAGATATAATGGATGATAAATATATATACCTTTGAGATGTTTTACAGTATGCACCGCAGCTAGGTCTAGGAGGTGCCGTGTTATATATATATTAAAAAGTGTGCATATATATATATATATACTTGTTATGTTATCTACTGTGTAAAATTAATGGATGAGAAAGATAGTGAAATCTTATTTGACTTAAGTATGTGAACACTAAATCCTAAAATTTGAAAAGTCTTGCTCATATTAAAGAGAAATGGATATATATTTAATAAATGTATTTGCATGGAAATACGGGTAGACGTTATGAGTTATGGGTAGCAGACTTATGATTTCAAACCAGTTAGTTGTGTGTATCTAAACTAAAAGTAATCTGAATATTAGGGTCGAGGTAACATTCCGGACCAATACATATGGAATAACTATTGGGGTCGGGGTAACATTACGAACCAATAGCCCTTGATGTGTGATACAAGGATATAATAGCAGAGCGTGTACTTACATTATATATGGTGTGTAAAATATATATACTACATGAATAATCTACTTATGTGTGCTAGTAGAGAGACGAGATAGTATGTATCTAAAGAACGATTAATCTACTAAAGAGTAATTAGTAGGGAGCTTAGATAGGGTATATCTATATAATGATGAAGCTACTAATGTGTGAATAGTAGGAAGATAGTTAGTGAATATCTAAAATAAAGTTTAAGCAGAGAAACTTAAATGGTAAAGTTTGAACAATAACCTACATAGAAAGGGTAACTGGGGTTTAATAATAACATAAGAGATATGCTAATTATTAAGGGTATTCGATAGCGTACTGTATGGGCAGTACGGAGGAGCTATATTGATTTGGGTTTATTAGATAATGGTTTCCTAGTTAGATTGGCTAGAATTGACTAGGTGGGGTTAAGTAGCAAACGTTAGGTGCGCATTATAGATGAGAGATGAGGAACTCAAGGGCGTGTTCACAACCTAACATGTGTATCTAATAACTGTTCATTTAAATTGTTATTTAAGTACTTGCTAATTCTTTTAAATGATTTTTACTTGGGCTCTGACTCGTACTTGCAAAACCTTTTTTCAAAACCTTTTAGGTGTCCAGCCACAGGGACGCCAAGAAGGATGATCTATTCTAGGGATGCGTAGCTGCACCACTTGTGGATGCTTGCAGGATTTTGACTTAGACGATTCAGTTACTTCACTCCTAGTGTAGGGTGCAGGGCAGTACTTTATTCGGGCATGTTGCCCACAGTTATTTCATTTATGATAGTCAGACCTTGTATTCAGACTCTTATTCAGGTTGGACTATATGTTGGATTTTATAACCGATGGTTTATTCGGTATTATTTCATTCTAGTCTTTTATATTGTGGATGGATTTATATTACTTTTACATGAGATGTATTTATGTAATAATGTTTTGTTGTTGATTGTTTAATTAAAAGATTAAAATTTTGACATCGGCTTTTTGAATACTAGGTGGTTAGTAATGTTTTAAAAAGTTTTCGACAGTGGTGCTAAGAATGAACCAAATGAGAAACCTGTTTTAATTGGATATAGGACTGATCACCCGGTATTAAATTAGGCAGGGTGTCACATGGGTGGGTATTAAGGTAGGGGTGAGGGTGAATAGGCACCGGTCACGGGCCTTATTGAGAGAAAAGGTGAGGCAACAAGGGCCCTATAAGCATGGTACTCTAATTGGTGAGGAAGGAGAAATGGTGTGTAAATAGTGATGGGGTGGGGCTCATAGAAATAACACAATCGTTCTATGTATGGGCGATGATAATGGTCGTACAGTAACAAACCAAGGAGCTGTCGAGGGGAAAAATCAACACCACAAGAGAGTGGTGTGCATATGGTAACAAGATTGGTGTCACGGTGGAGAGTAGCACCATAAATACTCTTGTGGGTGTGGGATGGTTTTAGGTGAGGATCTAAAAATATGGTTGGGAACATGACATGTGTAAAATCAAGATCCAAACCAGGTGGTGGGGTGGAAAGGACAATGGGTGGGGTAAAGGGTGGGATAAAGGGTGGAGGAAGATGATCCAACTCAAGCGTGGGCGACACACACTCATTGGGAGGAGTAAAGGAATAATCACAAGGGAGTTTGTTTTCCAAGGATGCAGTGGTCAACTTCTTCATAAGAGTATAATAGGTGAATGTGGTGGGTGGGTGAGACGAGGAACCAAGATCAGAGATAGAGGAAACACTAGAAATATCGCACTCAAAGGGAGCCATGCATGGTGGGACATCATCCATATCCATATAGGTTGGAACTATCCCGGATTCTATCTTAGAAAAATGGTGAGCACTCATAGCCGGAGCTAACCTATGATAAACTGGTTCCTCGGGAACACAAGCAGTGGGCTCAATACGTGTAGACTCGAGCATTATTTGGATTTATCGAGAAATTGAATGGGAACCTCAATGGCATGTTCATTTGGACAAAGCGGGATTCAATCAGTATCACTATCTTCAGATAAGTCAACACAAATGTCAACTTGAGGCCCGTACCATGGGATGGTCTCAACGTCTAGATTCTCGGGAGGATAAGGTTGGTCACACTCAAAATCAGTGGCACAAGACAAAGCATCATCACTCCACGCGGGGGAAATAATAGGTTGACTTGGGGTGAAGTCGGACTCTCACTCACACTCAAATTCATTAAATCTTTGTTCAAGCCATTGAAGGGCTTCATTAAGAATTTGAGTGGCTTGCTCTTGCTCGACGATGAATTGTTTCAAGAGTGCCTCGAGAGCAGATGTGGATGATAGTGGTGGAGTGTTGGTGGGTGGTGGTGTTGGTTGATATGGACACAACTCACTATTAACAAGACTATACATAGAATACTCAAAGGAAGTGTGGGGAACAGGGTCAAGTGCATCATACACGAAAGGATCGCCTTCGTGATGGACAATCAATGGGTGCATAGTGAAGGGACTGATCGAGAATGGGTGAACAAGGTTTCTATGACAACTGTTGGAACATGTGAGGATCCGCAACATCTGGTTGTGATTTGTATTGTGTGGAAGGGTGATCAGGCCTCCACGAATAACTTAGGTACTCACACCACTCGGGATTAGGTATATCATGGCAATGGGTCGAGGTGGGTTCTGAAACAGTGTCATATGGATACACATGTTCCATAGTGGGTTCGGATGGATATGGAATGTAAGGGCACTCATGGGACAAGTGATCAGCATAATTACAATGGGTGCACAATAAAGTATGAGACACGTCGACACTTGACACAAAGTGTTATGGAATAGGAGGTGTGTGCATAGATGGTGAAAGAATATCAAAGGTATGCATGAGAGAGCTGTAACCACTAAGTATATCATAAAGAGACGGCTCGGGATCACTCTCACACGTCTCAAGTGACAATGTAAAATAACCAAAGTAGTCCCGTAAGGGACGTTCTTCGGCCACAAGGAGAAAAATATTTTTTGGATTTTTTAATTTTTTTACAAAAGGAAGGAAAATATTTTTGGATTTTTCTAAAATGAAAGAAATAAAATATTTTTGGATTTTTTTATAAAACTAAAGAAAAATAGACTTTTGGATTTTTTATAACAATGAAAGAAAGAAAATATTTTTGGAGTTTTCATAAAAATAATATAAGAAAATATTTTTGGATATTTAGGAAGAAAAGATGTGGGAAAATGTATGCTCTTGATTTTGGACGAACCAACGAAAACCGACTACCGAAAAATGAATTGGACACAAGCAAGTCAAGGAGAATTCCTAACTAGCACGTAGCGAATTTTTATCTTTAAATTTAGTGAAAGGGTAGCCAAATTATGATTAAGTCCACGGGCGATAAAAATCACGGAATTATCTGAGTTATCGCCTTTGTAAAAATATTCTCCTAATGGGCTACCTAGGTGATTGATTTTAAATTTAGTGATGGCTAGGGTAACACACAATTGGTAAGCGACTGAGTCGGATGATTCAATCCCTTCTCGTGAGTGACCGGGTGTAGGTCTCAGTCAATTAATTCATCACACCAATCGAAAACAAATGCGAGAATAAAATCAACTAAGAGGACACAGAGCACACAAAAGAATTTACTCGCTAACAGGAGAGGTGAGAGGTTTTAGAAATGTAACTACCGCTATTTTTAGGCCGTGGGGTGCCGAAAAATTTGAGTCAACCGGGGGGAGATCATGCCAATCTCAGTCAGTCCCGGGAGTCCTACCGACCCAAGGCAGAAAGGCTTCTAAATCCTTGTCTTTGGACGCCCTCTCTCTACCTTGTTAGGTTTCCCAATCAACCTTATCTTCGATTATTATAATTTTAAAAAATGAAAAATAAAATAAAGGTGTCTCTATGCACCTCAATACAAGCAAGGATAAAATAAACCTAATACAATCCTTCTAAAATAAATAAAAATGGTACTAAAATGCAATAAAATATAGGAAATAAATGAACTATAAAATTGAATCCGCTTCGAGTGCTTCATACTCCCAAGAATGGCAACGATGCCATTTGATAACTTCGACTTTTGTGTATATTTTGTTGTTAAAAGACAAGTTAATTAAAACCCTTATCACCTACACAAAAATATAATAAACTAGAATAGAGGTAAGTAAGGATTTCAATTTATAGTGGGCAATGGAGCAAGGGTAATTTTGGAAATAGGCTAGGGGTGTGCATGTAGGAGAGGTGTGTCATAGATTGTGTGCGATAATGAGAGTGTGAGGGAATGAAAATTAGATTTGGTTATGGGGTATTTTGGGCATTGGGGTAAAATGAGTTAGTTGGGGGCAATTTGGGAAAAAAGGGTAAAAGGGGTTTATTAGGCACATGTGGGAGATATGTTTTGCTTAGTTTTATTTTGGTTTGGCTTTGAATTTTTGCAACTAAGATCGTGTTGTCTTTGAACAATGAATTGGGTCTTTGGTTAGAAAGTGGGTATAGTTGGAAAATGGTATAAGGCAGCTTCGGTATTGCCAGCGGGTTGCGAACGGATTCAGGTAGGGGTACAAGCGTTGTCGGGTTGGATTGTGGGAGGTAAACCTGGGTAAGGTTTTTGCTGGCCGGCGTGGATCTCCGAAGTGGGTTGGGTCCTCTCATCGTGGGTTACGAGTTTTGTGTTGTGAGTTAAACCGGCACTGGTCAGGGCCGAAAGGGGGTTGCCGACGGCGGGGTTAAGGGTTTGCGATTCGGATGGTTTAGGATAACGGGTTTGGATAAAAATTAGGTATGGGGTTGGTTGCGACGGGATTTTAGTGGTGGTTGGGGGATTATTTATATCGTTGTTTAGTTGCAATGGATGGGTGTGTGCATGTTTCTTTACCTATTTTGCACCATTAATATGTCATTTCTCTAAATCAATAATTATTTCAATTTTAAATTTCACTCTGTTATGTGTTACTTTGAATGGATGTTTAATTACTTGGTTAATTACTTTTATGGTTATTGATGAAGAGGCGCACTTTGTTCGTTCCAACCACGTACAAAGTTTGATTATTGAAGCAAAAAAATGCTGCACAATTGTCAAGTTTAAGTTCCATTTGTCTAGACTTACTTACAACTTGTTGTTTGTCTTTTATTGGCTATGAAATTGAAACATGTCTTAATGGTTCACAATTTTAATTAGAATAAAATTCAACTAAGAACATCACACTAGATGTGAGTTTATATATTAAATTTAAAAACATACTTTGATGTCTTTAAGTTAGTATGTGGTTGATGCGACTCATTTAGTTCGATAGTTTTCACATATAAAATTCATGCAATATTGTATAACATTTAAATACGTTTGCATTGATGTTGTGTTTATTTTCATATGTTGATATCTTATGTTTTTGAATATTTAGGTTTATAATTAGAACTAACACAAATGTTTCGGTTAGCAAGAAGACGACTCTGTTTAACTATGCAAGTCGTAAGCACGTGACATGGTTTTAAAAATTTAGTTGTGTCTTTAGGCATTAGGATTTTCTTGTCTATTTATATCCAATAAGTATCCTTGTGTTTTTCAATGTTCCCTTTTAGGAAATGATGGCCTCCCCGCCCATTCAGATCGTGACTAATACATATGGATACAGATGATATCCCATTGGTAAAATAAGGTGTAAACCTCATTTGAAAATTCTTCAATTATCAAAAGATTATTTTAGTAGATTTTTAGGCAAATGCCATCGTGGCTTGTGTATAATACAAATAAGAATCCTCAAGTTATCATGTAAAAGATTTAATATGTTAAAAACAACACTTTTACTTTTTTCAGGTGTCAATTGTTGTCTCTATGTCACGTTATGAATCCACATGTCTATACAAAGGCACTAGGGTTATTGCATCCAAGGGAAGGGATATGATATATTGGAAGCCACATTTTCTTTCTCTTTATTGCTACTATGGAATAGTAGCTGGTGTCATAAGAGGATGCTCGAACTAGTGTGTGTCTTCATCTTAGGATCCCTTTTCCTAGATCTAATTTTCACTTAATAAGTGCTTTTGTTAAATGCCTACAAAATTGGGAGTCGACCTCTCCCTATAGATAAATTAACCATAGATGGGTGTGAATTATTCCTATCGAGGATTTTAACTCTGGCCACCGAAGAAAAAAATGGACGGTCACTGAGCTATTGCTTTTATAAAATCTCTTCAAAAAAAGGGAAGTACAAGAAATTTTTTATAGGCATGCGAAAATGGTTATACATGGTTAATAAGTATGGTGATTTACTTGACAATGTCCCCTTTGGAAGGTTCCAAACGTAACGTCATGCTTTGAAATGGTATTCACATCCTCCATATCAGTCGTACAATATTACCTTTTTAAGCGTTTTCGGTCCCCTATGGTGATTACCGACAATTGATATTAATGGATGATAATATCAAGATTGATTATGAAATCTACAATGAAAGTTTTGCAAACATTCGTAGAAACCATCATTGTTAAAGTTATTTTCTAAGTTAATATCAATAGACATTAATTAGTATTCAAATTAACCTTACATATTTTTCACCTTACCATCTACTACAGTGTCTTATTGATGAGCAACAAAAAATGTGTGCTATGTGTGTACTTACGTCTCCAGTGCAAATCGATCGATCAAGTAATAAACCAGATAAGACGGGGTCAAATCCTTAGGGAATAGGTCGTTAACTACGAATGTAGGGTTGGCTTCATAAATCTAGGCTATTACTCAAAAAAAGAAAGAAAATGATGATAATTTTTTACTTTAAGAAATTTCAAATTACCTAGGAAATTAAGCTATGAAAGAACGAAATTTAACTACTTAAAGTAAAGATTGATTTTTTTTGTTTTAAAACCCTTTTGGAAAATGAGGTTGGGATCCAATCTCCAAACGGTAGAGTATCTCCGATAAATATAAAATTGTAGAAATTAATTAATTAATTAAAAGAAAAGTACAAATCGATTCGACGCACCAAATATGTTTGGGCACTAACTCATGCAATAATTGGTACACAAATTAATTAGCGCGAATGATATATTTACGACACATATAATCCATCCTCAAACACTCTCGATGCTTTTAAAAAGCTGAGTTAAGGGGTCTACATTAATAGTCCCGATCAATAGATAAAACTAAACAAACTAATTATTTAATTATGTTGAATTTTACATTTGAAGTCTAATACTCTAGGTTTGGTTCATCTTTTCCAACCCACAAATAACTTAGGTAGATATGGAATTAAATTCTATACTAATCATATTTATCATTAAAGCATTCATAATTAAATAATAATAAAAAATGGAAAAATTTATACCAATTATGAAGAAATAAAGTAGCAAGAATAAAACTCCACACCAAAAAAGGATTTTTGAAAAAATGCAAGAACTTCAATTAATTTGATGTGCAAATATGAATTCTCTGTTGTCCAATGGATAATGCTTAATTCCTTACCTAACAAAGTGTATACCATGAACATTATAACTCATAAATGACTTATACAAGTGCCAAAGATGGCCAAAGTGGTAAACATTGACCCTAACAACTCTACCTACAACTTGGGAAACGATAAAAAAAATCCCACAGAAAATTGAACTATGGGACGAAAGCGACCCATGGGATCCCTTAAGGCCAAGCGGACTAGTTTGCCCCAGAAATCGAATCGATTCGGTCTTTGGGTATTGCACTTTAACTTGCTTCTTCCTCCGTGGACTTTTCTTCAACTTCAAATTGTCGTAACTTCCTCACTATAACTCGAATCGAGGTTTTGTTTCTTCATATGTACTCATGAACTCGAGATGTTCATTTTTCTTATTGCCTCTTTCTATAGGTTCTTGCTATAAATTTACCATTTTGTCCTTGACTTCCCTTTATCGTATAGTTTTCATTGTTTTGGCCATTCTCTTCCCCCCAATTGCTTGATTTACCTATAAATGCATGAGAAATATACGAAATACAAAATACTTTCCAAAAAGGTTAGTTGACATTTGGGGATCATTTCCCTAGTCTCTAAAAAAATAATAAATAAATATGATATAAATTCAGGTTAAATGTGAGTTTTGGGGCCGTAAAATACTGAAATCAGATTGATAATTTTGGAATATTTATGTAAAATCAAATCCCTTAACATAGAACGTTGCTACTCCTGAGCAATGTATAATTATCCAAAATAGGTTCTATAAATAACACTTATCAATTATGTGATAGAATATCTTTTTAACGGGCACGCGATTGCATTTAGCATATGTACAAAGTCGTTGAACCCCTAAATTGACCTAGTAGGACGAGTGGTGTCTCGCAACCACAAAATTCATTTTTTACCACATGGTACGACTTGAAGGAATATCAAAATAATTAAAAATTGTGTAATTTAAATATCATAATAATTATCACAAAAAATATGTCATAAATATCAATTCCTAGCATGTGTGTGCGTGTGAAGCCAAAAATTGACTCTAAACTTCCATCAATTGATCATTACGTTAGTTTCTAAAAATTCCCCTTGATTCAATTTCTCTTGGGATGCACTCACAAACGAATCACTCGGATAGTGGATTTTTCTCTCCGTGTGCACGGAATTAAGAGTAAATATAATGGATAAGAGTTCATGCACACAAATTGATAGACGGAAATTTTATAGTGAAATGATCTGATGAACGGATTATGATTATTGAAAAATGGGAAAATGTCTTTCTT
This sequence comes from Sambucus nigra, assembly GCA_949130495.1. Lineage (NCBI taxonomy): Eukaryota > Viridiplantae > Streptophyta > Magnoliopsida > Dipsacales > Adoxaceae > Sambucus > Sambucus nigra. The sequence goes on from OX422220.1 coordinate 402,715,783, forward strand.
ATTTCGTACCATTTTGTTCTCTTTATTATATTTTTGTGTTTTTAGCTCCACACACGGTGATCGACTTCATTATTCGGATTCGATTAGGACTTTTTTAGGTCAAGTTTTTTTCGGTAACAATGTAAGTTTTTCGGAATTTTTCAGAGTTGAAAAATTTCTTGTGAAGGTCCGTTGGTACTTTTTCGGGCTTTTTCTTATTTCTCTCCTTTTTTAATTTCATTTTCTTCTTCTTTTTTCCTTTTTTTTATTCATTTCAGCATTTTTTTATTTTTTTGACTTAATCTATACCGAAAGGAAATTATAAAAAAATCAATTTTCACAATTCCGAGATAATTTTTTTTTTTTGGGTTAACAAACGAAAGGGATATGATTTTTGGCTCAAGTTGGCTTCCAAAATTTGGATAATTTTCTGGAATTTTTATGGATAAAGTTATTTGGTGAAAAACAATGGCCTAACGTTATCCGTCCGTATTACTAATCAAATTGTCATATGCGTCTTGAGATTAATTTTTATTTTTACTTTCGAGACATTTTTAGGCGCGTTTTCAAAACAAAATTTCCACTTGTTTCCTGTAACCAATCAAAATAATGATTTAGAGATCTATGACGAATTTATTTAAAATACTCAAAAATGAAGAATGGCAAAAAAATTCCACATTTATTCGTATAGGTCGTCAATTTTCATTCAATTTCCATTTTATATTAATTTCGGCTTTATGCATGGAATTTTTACAAATTGAGAGTTGAAACAAAAATTTAATGGTATTTTTATTGATTTTAAATACCAATTTTTACTTACTTTGAAAAAATATTTTTGTCATTTTGAAAATTTTCCATTTTCTAAAAATTTTCAATATTTAGGGGCATTTTAAAGCCATGAAGTTTCTAAAAGTTGCACTTGCACTCCCCCCTCCCCCCCCCCCCCCCCCCCAAACAAGTTAGAACTTGCATTGTCCTCAATGTAAAGGACAAAAATATAATTAAGAAAAGAAGTGGGTTTGAAATATAAAATGAACAATATTTAAAATGCAAGAATGATACTCTATAACACAAACTCATATTTTTATGTAAATGAGAAAAGATAGTAGACAGTTTCTTGAAAGATATAACAATTACAAATAAAATAAAATATATAATAAGATGCATGCCCAAAAGATGCTCTACAAGAGGGACCGAGAGCATTTGGATCCTGGACATAGGGATCCATATAGTATGCAGGCAAGTTGGCCCCCGAGCCTAAGCTAAGCCATTAGAGATCATCTTAGAGTCGCATCATCATGTAGGTATCACCACGGTAATCGGCTCTAAATTCATCCCTATCTTGGTGGTATTCTGGGAGAAAACCGTTAAAACAACACTAAATTTTATGCATACAACTATTTATTATCGTCGTTTTATATGCACGCTTATCAAAGTCTTCCTCAAAATCCGGTTCTGCCTGATCATAGTCTTCTTTCTCCTCGTGGTTGAAATACCCTGCTACATCTTCCTCATCTTCTTCGGTGTCTCCCTCTTCTTCTCCCCCCCCCCCCCCCCCCATCTCAATGTCTTTGAAGATTGGTTCGAGATGAGGGTTTGGATTGGGAATTCCTTCATGCTTTCATCCCCCGCTTTTAGGCATTGAGATGTAATAAAGTGGACATATAGAACAGAAGTTGTGATAAAGAAGATATATAGAAGAGAAGTTGTGGCAGTGGGACAATAAGCCACACTTGTGATTTCATTAAAGTATACATGTGTTAGGCTTATTTTGGACGTCGTGTCGAACAAAAAATAGAGAAAGATATCATGAATCAAGAATATTGAGGAATCATTCTTCATCGGTAGGATGGTTCCGCATGTGATGAGGTTAGACAACCGGGTACGAGACAAGAGTCACTCGGATGGGAAACTTCCACTACTCCAAGGAGTGTCCAGAGCCTAATGGCTAGAAAGCTCGATGAGGGTGATACCGTTTCAGTGGTAGGGGTAATTGTAGTTCTTGAATTATTTCACCCCCTCTGCTTACATCTTTCATTTGATAATTTTTTTCAATAAAGTAATCACCACCCCATCTATGTATGCCTCGTAATTCCCGTCGGAGGTGAGAAAGAGAGTCCTATAAAATAATTTGGATATGTGCTCATATATGGGACCTTCGTCATCGGCTTACATATTTTTCCACCTAAACCTTGATAACAGTGAAACAACATTCTCGAGGATGTCGTCTCAACCAATTCGGCTTTCGATGAATAAGGTGTGACGTGCGCCAAAATAGGCGTTACATCAATTCCTTTCTTGTGGAGAACAAAATGTTTCCTTCTCGTTTCCTTCGAGCATTTCAGTGGACTTATATTTCTTCAGGTAGTGTTTGGGAGCCATGTAATAATAGGATGGAACTTAGGAATAAGTAGTGAGAATTTTAGGAAAGGAAAGAATATGGAGGTGTGAGGATAAATGGTGGAGGGGGTATTTATAGGTAGAAAAAGGTAGGGAAATGAAAGGTTGGTTTTGGGGCGGGATGAATGGTATTGGAAAATGAAAGGGTTTAAAGGTAGAGGGAGTGTTTTTGTTTGTAATTTCATGGGTAGAGGAAAAGGGAAGAGTTTCCGGTGGAGTGAATGTGAAAGGTTGGGAGGAAAAGAAGAAAATAAAGTGGGAAAATTTGGGTTTTTGCTTCAAAAAAGCGAATCGGTTCACGTGAGGAACTAAACTGTTTTGCTCAAAAACCGAATCGGTTCGAAATTCAGCACTGACTTTTTTTAACCCCTTACCACGAGGGTTCAATTTTTTAGCAGAGCCCTTGCTGAGAGTTTGATTTTTTGAACAAAATGTTTTCACATTTTCACATTTTCCTCATAATTTTCACGCTCCCTTTGGCACAAAGGTGGGTTTCCTAAAAGCCTCTAAGGATTTGACCTAAATTCACCACTTTCGATTGAATATCATCAAAGTTACCATGGACTCATTAGGAACTCTTGAAACGGGCATTGAAAATAAAAAAAACTCCACTCTTGCTATAACGCAGATGATCGATTCCTAAACACACGACGCACTCACACGACTCCGTTATACAACTAATACCCACCCTATACACAACGGGGGTACGGCGACCTCTCTCTAAAACCTAATCATCCCTGTACACGGGGTCCGACAATAAAATTTTCTTCACTTCCCCGATACACTCCTCTAGATATGGCTTTAAGCGCTGTCCATTCATTTTGAATGTGCTCCCATTTTTCGGATCTTCCACCTCTATTGCACCATGTGGGAACACTTCCCTCACAACAAAGAATCTGGACTATCTTAACCATAACATTTTGTGAAGCAAGTGTAAATGCGATTTGTAAAGGAGCACTTTTTGTCTCGAATGAAACTCTTTTCAATTTATGTTCCGATTATGGACAAGTTTCATTCGTTCTTTTGTAATTCGGGTGCTCTCATACGTATCATTGAGTATGTTTTCCAACTCATTTAATTGGATCTTTTCCATTTCACCGGCTTTATCCAAGTTGAAGTTAAACCTCTTGATTGCCCCAAAATCCTTGTGTTCTAAATCTATGGGGAGGTATCAAGGCTTTCCATACACAAAGAAAAATGGGTACATCCCGAGGGGGTTCTTGTAAGTGGTTCGATAAGCCTATATCACATCGAGTAATCAGATGTACCAATCCTAGTGACTGGGATCAATGATATTTTCGAGAATGCTTATACTCGCTCGATTAGCTAGCTTAGCTTGTGCATTTGTTTGCTTGTGGTAAGTTCTCCTAACCTTGTGGATAACTCCATACTTCCTCATTGACTTCTCGAATGTCTTATTGCAAAAGTGTGATCTGTTGTCACTAATGACAGCTTTAGGAGCACCAAAATGAGAAAGTATATGTTCATGGATGAACTTTACCACCACCTAATTGTCATTCGTGCAGTTATAATAAGGATGTAAAGAAATCCAAAAGGGGGAAGAAAGGGTCCCACGAAGTTGATGCCCCAACAGTTGAACATCTCAGTAGAAAGGATAGGGGTCAATGAAATCATATCACGTCTAGTAATAGCGTCCATGTTTTGATATCTCTCGCATGATCATCAAAATACGTTCACATCCTGAAAGATAATGGGCTAATAGAGATCGCATTGGAGAATCTTTGCGGCTATCTTCTTCATGGAAAAAGTGGCCTCCACATGCTTTCGAGTGACAAAACTGGATGACACTTTGGATCTCATCATCCGGTACACGCTTCTAGATTATTTGGTCTGCGCGATACTTAAATAGACGGGATCGTCAGAAAATAACATGCACAACCCAGTGAAAAACTTCATATTCTTTTACGAAATCCAATAAGAGGGAACAACCCCCATCACTAGATAGTTCACGATGTACAGAAACCAAGGTAGAGAGGAAGAAGAGAAAAGTTGCTTATCCTGAAAATACTCATATATAGGTACGTGATCTTGAGGTATGTCATACGAGAGCTTAAACAAGTGGCCGGCTATGATGTTTTCTAATTCTTTCTTACTTTTGATGGAAAGGTCAAATTCTTGGAATAGCAAGGTCCACCTAATGAGACGCGGTTTGCCATCATTATTGGAAAGGAGGTATTTTAGTTTCACGTGGTCAGTAGATCATATAATGGGTGACCCGATAAGAGATGAATGGAATTTATCAAGGGAAAACACTACCGTTAGAAACTCTTTCTCTATAGTGGAGTAGTTCAATTGGGGTACGGTTAAAGTCCGGATAACATAGTATATGACATGTGCCTTATTATCTCTCCTTTGCCCTAAAATCGCCCCAATCTCATAGTCACTCGCATGACACATTAGCTCGATTGAGAGAGTCAAATCTGAAGGTTGCATTATGGGAGCGGAGACGAGCATTCTCTTGCATTTATCAAAGGCCTCTTGCCATACTTCACTCCACTCAAATGGGGAATCCTTAATGAGTAAGTTACTTAAGGGTCTAGCTGTGGAGCTAAAATCCTCAATAAACCTATGATAGAATCCCACGTGACCCACAAATGAGCGCACGTCTTTTAAAAACTTGGGTTGGGGAAGTTAAAAATGATGTCAATTTTTCCCATATCCACTTCTATCCCCTTGGATGATAGTATGTGGCCTAGAATTACTCCTTCGGTAACTTGAAATGAAATTTCTACGAATTCAGTACTAGGTTTTTTTCCACATTCCGGGAAAGTACTTTCTCAAGGATTGCAAGACATTGGTCAAAACAGGGGCCAAAAATGCTAGATTTGTCCATAAACACCCCAAGTCCTCTCTCAATGAAGTTACTAAAAAGACTTAACATGCAACATTGAAAGGTCATTAGTGCATTGTAAAATCTAAATGGCATCCTTTTGCAGGAAAAGGTGTTAAAAGGACATGCAAAGGTAGTCTTCTCTTGATCAAGCACGTCCACCTCTATTTGGTTATAATAGGAATAACCGTCTAAAAAATAGTAAAATGGATTTCCCAAAACTCACTCGATCATTTCATCCATAAAATACAAAGGGAAGTGGTCTTTCTTAGTGTCGGCATTAAGTTTCCAATAATTAATGCAAATGTGTCACCCGATAACCGTAAGTTTTGAAATAAGTTCTCCTTTTGTGTTCTCAACCATGGTGATTCCCGACTTCTTAGGAACGACTTAGATTGGACTAACCCGTTTACTATCCGAGATGGTATAGATGATGCCTGCATCCAAAAACTTTACAATTTTTGTTCTCACCACGTCTTTCATAATCGAGTTCAATCTTCTTTGCATTTCCCTAGAGGGCTTCACGTTCTCTAGGTGGATTTTACGGGTACAAATCAAGGGATTTATTCCTTTAAAATTCACAATAGATCAACCAAAATCACCATTGGACTTCCTCAAAATCTCCATAAGCTTCCATCCTTGCTCTTTATCTAGGCTAGAGGAGACAACAATAGGATATGTCTCATCCTCCCCCAAATAAGAATATTTGACGTTGGAATACAGCCTTTTTAATTTGCGTATAGGAAATTTAATATCAAGGGAACCTTATATGATTCCCTCAGTGCTAATTCCTCGAATTGCAAGACCTAACTCACATCTCTCACATCGTCCTCAATCTTTCCCTCACCTAGCATCTCCCTCATCCTACTCACCTCATGATCAAAATCGAAACACACTCTCTCGCTCTCACTAGTAGTCACTAAACATTCCTCAAGTGGATCCCTCAAATTATAACACTCAAAATGTTCGTGTCTACCTCTTTAATAAGATTCGTGTCATGTAAATCTCCCCCTTCACCTACTTGCTTGGTGATGCTAAAGATATTCATTTCAAGTGTTATTTTCACAAAGGTAAGTTGTGTTTTCCTATTACGCATATTAATAAACACGTTAGTCGTAACTAAGAATGGGCGACCAAGACTTACAGGAACATGATGGCTTGATGGGGAGGAGGGATCAGTATCCCAAATAATTATTTCGACATTTATTCACTAGTTACATGAATTTCATATGCACGTGTGTTAATTGAAATAACTACAATACTTGGTTTTGAAATATATTAAATGGATTTACTAAATGGTGAATTTGATGAAAAATTTATATAAAAAAACTGAAATATTTTATTGATCTTGCAATGGGGAAGAAAGTGACAAAGCTTATAAAATCACTCTATGGTTTGAGCAAGCACCAAAAAAGTAGCATGAATTTTTTTCAATGTGATGAAGTCAAATGGTTTTAAGATAAATTAGTGCAACAAATGTGTTTCTCTCAAAAGCGCTCAAAACGGATATGGCATTGTCTGCTTGTATATAGACAAAATGTTAATGGTAGAAACAATGATGTTACTAATCCTACAAAAACATACGCTAAAGAATATAGTTGAAGTTAGAGATTTAGGCATGGAGGATGTCATTAGAATCAGCATTACTATATTGATATTTGAAGTTAAATATTTGAGCATGAAGGATGTCTCATTTTGTCTCAAGATTACTAAAACTTTTAAAATTAGTAGAAATATGTTGAGAACTTCATGATATATATCACGAATACGACATGAGTCCAATGAAAGAACCTATCGATAAAACTCTAATGAACCAATTTAGAATATTCTAATGTCTTAGGAAGTTTAATATATTTATCAATTTAAACATGGCCTCAGATAGCATGCTCGATGAGTAATCTATGTTAATATAAGAGTAATCCTAGATAAGATCAATAAAAATCCATCATACGAGTACTGAGATATCTAGAGTGGTCTTTAAGGATGAACTGCACAATGTAAGATAACCAATTGTTAAAATATACATAAATAAAATTGGATATCTAACTCCAATAACTCAAAAGTCACAAGTGGATATATTTATACCCTTTGAGGTGCAACATGAATATCAAGATCAACTATGGAATCTGAATTTATTGCTTTAGTTAAAGCCGAAGAAGAATCAAAATGGCTAAAAAATTCTTAAAGGATATTATAACCTAACCATAACTGGTTCCACTAATATTAACCCATTATGATAGCCAATCAGCGCTTAGAATGGCATAAAATAGTAACAATAATAGTAGGCCACAACATATACCTCATTGACATGATACCATTAAATAATTGATTGCAGGTGGAATTTTTCCAAATGACCATGTAAATGCAAAGAAAAATATTAAGGATCCACTAAAAAGGGTATTCCTATAAACCAAGTAAGAACTTCATCAAGGGGAAGGGACTTAAAGCGATAAAAATCTAAATGAGTTGATACAATGAAACCAAATTAAATGACCGAAGATTCCAAGAATTAGGTTCAGCGAGACAATTCCCAATAAGGATAACAAAGAATATTCGAAATGGGTTGTATGAATTTTGTTGTCACAATTTTCACAAGAAGGTTGCTCAATTCAATACATCGCATCCACTGAATAACTAGTAAATGCGACAGTATCTCGCTTGGAAAGATTCAAGGCCAAAAGCTCTCTATTAGAATGTTATTTGCCTAAATGGTTTGGAAAATATATCATCTTATGAAAATTATGATGTATAAAAGCTAAAGTGCTTTTTTCTAGATCTATTGTTTATCGACAAATGTATGGATTCCCCCCCCCCCCCCCCCCCCGAAAAAAAATAGATTATGTACTTTTAGGACTAAAAATAATATTGATTATGGATATAGGACAACATACATTTCGTTTTCATTTTTAGTCCCTATTTTCAAATTAAAGGACACGTGGCATGTTGTGATTGGTTGACGTCTTATGAAAATGGGTCCGCGCCAGCGACTTTATTAAAAAATAGTGCACAACTATAAATAAAATATTTGTTGTCCTATTTCCAAAACACATATTACAATAGGTCCTAAATTTACAACGCCCCCCAAAAAAAATCATTTTACAATTTGAAATTTTGCTCACTTTTGCCTTGAACAAAATCTAAATTTTTTGCTCCAACCTAAATTTTTTTCCCAATTTATGAATTCTAATAAATAATTAGGTTTAACTATGTACCTGTATCTAAATATTAATTAAGCTAGGAAAAAGTTTAGTATAATTAGATTTAATTAGGAAACGGTATTCATGGTTATGCCATTTTATACATACAACACCATTTGTGTTTGTGAATGCATTTAAATTAATATATGTAATTAATATTTTTGGACTTTAGGTACGATGTCGTTGTCACAAATTATTAGTCACGTTTAATTAGAAACCTTTTGCTCTTGACTAATGTAGTTTTCTAGCTCAAAACAGTTCAAGCCTCTGATTTAGGTGTTATTGATGATTGACTATATCATGTAGTGTATTTTTCCTAACAAGTTGTAATTTATTTATAAATTGATGACTCAGGTTAGAAGCCGATGGTAAAGCTCTAAATGTTTTTAGCGTAGTACCCTATACCAGTATGTTTAATTGTAAATAATATTATTTGAGTTGATTAATAAAGAAAAAACTAACGTACTTGATTACTCATAACAATTTGTTTTTTACAACGACCTTTGGTGTTATTATCAGGTTATATAATATTTTTGGGGTTTGTGGTGGAATTGAAATTCGCAAATCAAAATTCTAAAATTCAAAGATTTTATAATATTAATATTTTTTATAACAAGGTGCGTGACCGAAATTCTTATCATTGTACAAGTAATGCTAAATAAAAGATGAAATTAATTATCATTGGAAAATATTATAAGGATCTTAAAAATGCAGTATATCATCCATATATAACGCGATACTGTTCCGTCATCAACTTTCAACAACTAAACATTTTAAATAAAAAAGCATACTAGGAGATATAATTAATCGTGAATTGTATATTAACTTTGATAACAATAAGTAAAGTGACAAGTCTCGAGTAAAAAACATAAAAAATATGTATATCTAGCATTGTAAGAGTTCATCATAACTGAAATATTCATCAGGGTGGTATTGGCCGTTCGTCAGCTCTTCAGTAGGCGATGTCAAATTGTGGATGCCGTAGTCTTCCACGCTTATTGGTGTTGTTAGGAGTGGCTGGGTTTCCACAATGTTTATTTGTTCCTCTGATGGTTGGTTGTGTGGCTGCGGTGGTTGCTCCATTTCCCACTGGGTAAAGTCACTAATGAAGGCGCTCATGTGGGATGGCTGGATATAATCTTGAACGCTTATTGTTGTCGTTGGAAATGAGTAAGACGGCTGGATATAATCTTCAACGCTTATTGTTGCTGTTGGAAATGTGTGGGAAGGCTGGATATAATCTTCAAGGGTTATTGTTGTTGTTGGAAATGGGTGGGAAGGCTGGGCATAATCTTCAATGCTGATTAGTGATGTTGGTAGTCGCTGAGCATAATCTTGCTCATCATTATTATCTGTTAGATGGTTGGGGGGCTGGGCATCCTCATCTTGATGAATCTTCCTTTTAATCCGGCAAAAAACGTATTTATTGTTATTTGGTAAAACGAACTCAGTCATTATCCATTTTTTGTCGTGTTTAGAGGCGTTGTGATGATATCTGAGTTTTCGTTTCTCTCGCCCATTTTTGAACTTGTGGGTATGTTGGCATTTCCAGGTGCCCTTGTCCTTGCCGACTGTACGTTTAATATTTTTAATATTCTTCCCTTTCTGAGCCAACATCTTCAAGGGAGTAAAGAAATACAGGGTGTTCACGTTAGTGGACCCCTCAAATATTGCCTGGAGTTCGTCCTCCTCGTAGAGGTTCCTCTCCCTCACAAGATTTTGGAGGACACTATCCGATAGCTGGCCGCAAGTGATCTTTTCCGAGAGAATTTGGTATATTTCTTCATCGCTGGGGTGGAAGTGAAACCCCAGTGGAGGTTTGAAAGCCAAACCCAAAGATGATGAACAAGGCTGAAGGGTGTTCATGTTGCTCCTCATGAGTTTCAATAGATGTACGATCAAAAGAAACAAAGAAACGAAGAGATGGCTTTGATGGAAAAGCAAGAAAGGGTTTGAGAGTGTCTTCGTGGGTTGATTAGTGAAGTGATTGGTGATTCGCCATTATTTATAGGCACTCTAGGAGTTAACTAAGGCCCGTTACTTATGATAGAAGAGTTAGTGTTTCTACAGGTAACTATGACCGGAAGCTTATGAGAAGCTCACTGCACAGAGTTCCCAGATGAGAGTGGAATATGTTTGTTCCAAATTATTTCGGACTTTCAATCGTGTGTTTGGGCCAAATCGAATCACGAAATGCCAATTCAAAAAATTATATTGATTATATTGATTCTCGATCCGATTTTTTTAGAAAATTTAAAAAACATACGAATTCCGAATAATCGGAAAAAATCTAAAATTCACACAGCTTTGACTACCCCGAAACCCAATTTACGATGTTAAAAATATTATTCCGTTCATCTTTATTCCCCCAGAGCCCAGTATAACAAAATCAACCTGCAATATGAGATTAATCATAATTGTATTAATTTAATTTATGAGTCGTCATATACTCATTTTAAACTTTGATGAATAATTTAAACTAATTAAACAAAATAAATTACGAGTTAATTCACCCAAGTAGATATTAATAGATGAATAAATAATCATTTGAATAATCATGTAATATATGAGGTATTACAGGAGGACGGAAATGAAAGAATTATTTTGGAGAGTGGAACATTCACCAATGTTAATTGAGGTGATTGACTTTTCATTTCTTTTTAATTTCTTTTATGGTTCCATTCCAGGAAAACCCTACAACTTTCTGAATTAATCATCTTAATAACTAAACCCACCTTGAAATTGAGCAATTCAAAGTGTGCAACTAATTTATCTCATGTCTCTAAAATTTATCTATGTTAGTGCTTCTTCCAAATTGGGCAATGTGCAAGTGACTAATGGGCACATGCTTATGGTCGGTCGTGGTCTATATTCTATAAAATCATTAAATACCCCATGGAACTTCCATTATGTTAGATAAATTGGATTTGCACCTAATTAATTAATTTTACTAAATTTGATTTTGGAAACTTGGAGCCTTAACTAATATGGGAGCCACAACATAAAAATATCAGGACAAGTTAACTACGAGTTCTCCTCTAAAAGGTGAACAAAATTGTATATTCATTTGATCGAAACAAATAATAAATGAATGACAGTTTTGGCTTCAAATAATCCCTTTTGCTCATGAACTAGTTGGTGTAGTTAGTGTAGAAACTTTGCCCCGCATAAAAAAAGGATGAAGAAATGGTAAGAATATATATATACATATATATATATACTGTTTAATTGGATCTTGAATTTAAATGACATTGGGTTATTCGAATTATTTGAACGGAAGACTAAGTTCACTTTGCACGATTTGAGCTTTGGCCCCAAAACCCAGAAGCATGCATCGTCGCTCCCCCCCCCCCCCCCCCAGCCTGTTCCCATGTTCTGGTCTAGAACTATGGTTTGCAAATCTTTATTAAGCCAATATTTTTTTTTAATATTTTAGGCTTTCTTCTTGAATTATGGGATCAAAATATGGGTTAAAATTAATTTCAAAACATTTCCATTGTTTAAACCACAATTGGAAGACATCGTCATTTTAATTCAAACTAAAACAACAAAAGTCATCTTTGAAAATTTCACTAATTTAATGAAACTTTAAATGTCAGTTTGTATCTAGAGCATCAATTATAATCAATTAAATTTGATATATTTCTTGTATTTTATTTGTAAATATACATGTCTTTTTCAAAAATGCGGCTTGGATCATATAAATAATAATATTTCCCTTTGTTTAGGTGAATTCTCTAAGTGGTTCCTTTTGTACTTCTGTCAGAGGGTCATAGCGAGTGTCACCATTGGTGGTTCGTGAGGCAAATACATTGCAGTGCTTCTTCTGCTTGTTGTAAATTGTTTCACACTAGGTGGCAGATGCACATAATACACTATCGTAAAAATTATGTCAAGGGGATTATTGTATTAATGAGAAAGAATCAAAATTTCAACATGATTTTCTTCTACAAATGTGGGTGATTATTATATTCACGAATTATAAGTGTTTTCATTTACATGTGTTTCTTCTCTTGTTTCTAGCCGATTTAGTACAATTATACTATTGGAATGATAATTTTAAGATATAATTTTGATTTTACAATTATTTCATATTTCTCATGTGAATTTTTATTGTTTTACTAAATGATTATAGGATCCTTAAATTATTCTTTCCTTAGATTATGTGCTTTTAACATCCAAAAATTCCTTCATTGTTATATGTTTTCCTTATATCCTTAAAATTCAAAATATTAGTTTATACATTTTTTATTTTTATTATTTAAAATTTTAAAAAGATTAAAATTAAAATTTCATACAAATTTATGGATTTTTTTTATACTTTTCCCATTAATTTAGGACGATAAAAAAAATGGTTTTTGGTTCTGTATATTCTGACATTAATATAATAATGACAACTTCATCATTTGAAAATAATGTGACCTCTCCTACTATCACAAAGTTACTCATAACCATTCCATTTCATGAAATCGATGGTGAGAATCCCAAAAGCAATTAGCGGACTTGATTTCATGAGATAAAATAGAAAATATTTTTTATATCAATTTTCATTCTTTAGAGGCTTTCACATGAAGATTCTCCTCTAGTTCATAATAAAAAATATAAAATATAACTTCAGCATCCATAAAAGGATGAACGCAATCTGTCTTCTTATGAATAAACCATATCCTTAATGGATTGAACAACATTCAAGTTTTGAGCTAATTTAGTCTGGGACATTCAAGTTAGAGTATCGTCAAATTGATACGGCGAAAAATTCAAAACTTTTCAAGTTACTTGTTTAAAGTGTTATGGTTATGCCATCGACAGGAGCTTGAAGAGTTAGAGATTCACAACTAATAAATTCTATTATAGAGTATGAATGATATGTGAAGTGTGACATGCAAAGTTTGTTCCAAAGTATTAACCCTCTCATGCTTCCATTATCTCGACGATTCAGTCCGACTAGGTAAAATTCATATAATTACTTTATATATATATATATATATATATATATATATATATATATATATACACACACACACACACACACACACACACACACACACTAGGGTATGCCCATGCCTGAAGGCACGTTGATAGTTTTAAAAATCATAAAGTCGTGCCTTGGTGTGATGGCAAGTGCCCTCTCCAAAGCTACGGCTGGTCTCGAGAGCGAAACATGGGAGCAACTTCTTCATATATTCCCGTACCGAAAGGCACGACAAAAATTCCAAAGTATATAATTTCAAAATGACAAAAATTTTCAAAGTACGTGATTGCAAAACGGTGAAAATTTCGTTGCCGAACAAAATTTCCAAAGTACGTAATGTTTTTTAACTCCAAAAAAAATAAAAGAACATAATGTTTATAGAATATAATTGAAAATTGTTTTGGAGATGTTTACCGTTTTTCTATTAAAAATGTTAAAAAAAATAATTTTTAATAAATAAACTAAAAAAAACATTTTGGGATTGTCACTATTTTTTCTGTTAAAAAATTAAAAACAACAAAGAGAAAATAAAAATAAAAACACTTTTTAATTATTATTTTCGGATAAACTATTTGTATCTCCAAATAATAGTAATAAAAATTTTCTTTTTCAAATTTTTTAACACCCATTTTGTTATTTTTCAATAAAGAGGGGTAATTCATAATATTTTCCCTGGGGTGGGGTGATAAAATATTTGCTCTATTCAATGCCAAGATAAATTTTCTTCATTTTCTTCAGTATTTTTCTTTGTTTAAATCTTTGTGTTAGTTTTAGCTCCTTTTGTGCAATTATAAAGGCCACATCTGGCCAAAATACAAAAATGAGCTATATCTCTATGCAATGAGAGTTGTGGGGGCCTGATCACCTTGAGAAGCCAAACTAAGTCTTCCATTTTTTGTGGTCGGCGTGTATACTATGTGTGGGGCGAAAAAAATAATATATATAATTTACCCTCTTTAATTTTGATAACAAAACGTGGTCAACGTGTATACAGATAACAGGTGTACTATCACTGCAGTCAGTTTTAACAGTACCAGTTTATGATTGTGAGCCTCAAGAATGGAATTGTGAGGCTCGAGGAAAATCTATTAATATTTACACCACCAATATTTTTAATATAAATTGATAAACATCATATGTGACATTCATTTTTATTCACAATTGCAAAATTGCAACTACACACAATGATACAACCATAAATTTTTCGAACTAAAACAAATTTAAACAAAGTCTTTAGAAAGAATGAAGAAGATACAACAATCACCCACATAATACTCAATAAAAGATTTACTCTTGATAAATAAAAATGACAATTCTTTATTGGCTCTTTCAAAATCTGGAGATGACAAATGTGAATACCACAAAATAGCAAAAAAATCATTTTTAGATTTCAAATGCTAATACCTATTACAAAAGAAAGAAAATATATTTCAAATTTAGAAAACAAAAAAAAATAATGTATTACCATCACTCAAATCATTCACGCACCCACCAAAAATAACTAAACAACATTACTACTAAAATCCATATGGGACATCATATAAAAAAAATCGCCAAGGTGTGAACTATAGTTATATTAAATACACAAATCCATTATTGAAAGAGAGAAGACATAAAAGTATACACATTAAACTTGATCTAAAAGTTTAGGAGTTTTCTATGAATTGAAACTCCCAAATAAAACAAAAGAAAGTACAGATAACACACACAAACCTACCATTGAGGGGTATTGAACATTAAACCAACAACTGTAAATTAGATCTGCAAACAGGACAAAACAACACAATTAGAAATGTAAAAAAATGCAACTAAGAACACAATAAAATACAAAACCAAACCCCAATACAAAATATATTAGCACAAATCAACTAACAAATCTTCTCTCAATTACCTATGTTATAATACTCTCTCTCTCTCTCTCTCTCTCTCTCTCTCTGACCTCACCTGACCCATCTTCTCTCCCACTATTTCTGAGATTGAAAATGGTGGAGAACTAATATATTTGCTAAGAAGATTGAAGAAAAACAAACATGAAGTTAAAAAAAACCTTTGTTTCTTTTCCTATTCTTCTTTTACTATTACATTGGTTGTTACTCTTTTGGGTATGCTAAGGTGGTTGAAAAAGTTGAATTCAACAATGAAGCATCGATATTACTTTCAATAAAATCCGGCCTCATTGATCCATTAAACCAGCTTGTAAATTGGGCATTGTCAAACAATGTAAAAAATAATTCAGCTCATTGTAACTCGACTGGATTGGGTTGCAACTCCCATGGTATGGTTGAAAGGCTCGATCTCTCCCATATGAATCTCAGTGGCATTATACCCAACAACGTCCAAAATCTACATAGCCTCAGTTCTCTCAACTTATGCTGTAACTCATTCTCATCACCAACCCTATCATCTATTTCTAATCTAACTACACTGACCTCAATTGATCTCAGTCAAAAGACAACAACAAATGAAATAAACTTAAATTCAATACGAAATATAAGTCAATTAACACATCTTTGTCCATGTGGCATAGCATCAAGCACATAGGCAGCGACCTTGTCAAGAAACTGAGCACTGATCCTGAACCAAAGCATTTTTTGCTAAAATTTCAGGATATACAACAATACCAACGAGCTTCAGAATTAAACGGATAAGAGATATAACAAAGATATAAAACAATTTCAGATTATAGGTTTATTTCCAAAGCATCAAATCTCAATCGTCCATTTCCATATCTTAAAATTGTAGGTTTATTACACTACATTGAAACATAAGTCCTGCCATTCTACAACTTTGTTACATAAATAAAGACATCTCAGGACTCGGAATAAAGGAGAAAATAATGTCACCAAAGATCTTTAACAATGATACCCACAAAAAAACTCGAGTATCGTAGTTTCCCAAATTTAAAGCTCGAGTATCATATGTGTGCAACTGGTTGCTGACTTAGAGTGTCTGCTGCTGGAATTTAAAAAAAAAACTCAGTACAGGTTGGAATTCTCAGTACAGCTCGAGTATCGTCTGTGTGCAACTGGTTTCGGATTCTCAGTATGGGGTGAAAAAAAACTCAGTATCAGTTGGAATTTAAAAAAAACTCAGTACCGGGTATAAATTAGCACCACTTGAAAACTCAGATAAAATTTGTGTTTCAATACCAACTATCAGATGCAATTTGTGTTTCAATACCAACTATTGAAAGATGTGTGTGTGTGTGTGTGTGTGTGTGAGAGAGAGAGAGAGAGAGAGAGAGAGATAACACATGTAAAAGGATAGAGGGAGCATATATGGAGGAACGACGGGCGCCTGGGGTTCCGTCGAGGTGGGGATGGGAGGTGAGGTGTTGGAGATACAAATACCGAGTTGGG